>JAIVEN010000002.1:0-5000000 GCA_026686845.1 Adenanthera pavonina
CCTAAACCCTAAACCCTAAACCCTAAACCCTAAACCCTAAACCCTAAACCCTAAACCCTAAACCCTAAACCCTAAACCCTAAACCCTAAACCCTAAACCCTAAACCCTAAACCCTAAACCCTAAACCCTAAACCCTAAACCCTAAACCCTAAACCCTAAACCCTAAACCCTAAACCCTAAACCCTAAACCCTAAACCCTAAACCCTAAACCCTAAACCCTAAACCCTAAACCCTAAACCCTAAACCCTAAACCCTAAACCCTAAACCCTAAACCCTAAACCCTAAACCCTAAACCCTAAACCCTAAACCCTAAACCCTAAACCCTAAACCCTAAACCCTAAACCCTAAACCCTAAACCCTAAACCCTAAACCCTAAACCCTAAACCCTAAACCCTAAACCCTAAACCCTAAACCCTAAACCCTAAACCCTAAACCCTAAACCCTAAACCCTAAACCCTAAACCCTAAACCCTAAACCCTAAACCCTAAACCCTAAACCCTAAACCCTAAACCCTAAACCCTAAACCCTAAACCCTAAACCCTAAACCCTAAACCCTAAACCCTAAACCCTAAACCCTAAACCCTAAACCCTAAACCCTAAACCCTAAACCCTAAACCCTAAACCCTAAACCCTAAACCCTAAACCCTAAACCCTAAACCCTAAACCCTAAACCCTAAACCCTAAACCCTAAACCCTAAACCCTAAACCCTAAACCCTAAACCCTAAACCCTAAACCCTAAACCCTAAACCCTAAACCCTAAACCCTAAACCCTAAACCCTAAACCCTAAACCCTAAACCCTAAACCCTAAACCCTAAACCCTAAACCCTAAACCCTAAACCCTAAACCCTAAACCCTAAACCCTAAACCCTAAACCCTAAACCCTAAACCCTAAACCCTAAACCCTAAACCCTAAACCCTAAACCCTAAACCCTAAACCCTAAACCCTAAACCCTAAACCCTAAACCCTAAACCCTAAACCCTAAACCCTAAACCCTAAACCCTAAACCCTAAACCCTAAACCCTAAACCCTAAACCCTAAACCCTAAACCCTAAACCCTAAACCCTAAACCCTAAACCCTAAACCCTAAACCCTAAACCCTAAACCCTAAACCCTAAACCCTAAACCCTAAACCCTAAACCCTAAACCCTAAACCCTAAACCCTAAACCCTAAACCCTAAACCCTAAACCCTAAACCCTAAACCCTAAACCCTAAACCCTAAACCCTAAACCCTAAACCCTAAACCCTAAACCCTAAACCCTAAACCCTAAACCCTAAACCCTAAACCCTAAACCCTAAACCCTAAACCCTAAACCCTAAACCCTAAACCCTAAACCCTAAACCCTAAACCCTAAACCCTAAACCCTAAACCCTAAACCCTAAACCCTAAACCCTAAACCCTAAACCCTAAACCCTAAACCCTAAACCCTAAACCCTAAACCCTAAACCCTAAACCCTAAACCCTAAACCCTAAACCCTAAACCCTAAACCCTAAACCCTAAACCCTAAACCCTAAACCCTAAACCCTAAACCCTAAACCCTAAACCCTAAACCCTAAACCCTAAACCCTAAACCCTAAACCCTAAACCCTAAACCCTAAACCCTAAACCCTAAACCCTAAACCCTAAACCCTAAACCCTAAACCCTAAACCCTAAACCCTAAACCCTAAACCCTAAACCCTAAACCCTAAACCCTAAACCCTAAACCCTAAACCCTAAACCCTAAACCCTAAACCCTAAACCCTAAACCCTAAACCCTAAACCCTAAACCCTAAACCCTAAACCCTAAACCCTAAACCCTAAACCCTAAACCCTAAACCCTAAACCCTAAACCCTAAACCCTAAACCCTAAACCCTAAACCCTAAACCCTAAACCCTAAACCCTAAACCCTAAACCCTAAACCCTAAACCCTAAACCCTAAACCCTAAACCCTAAACCCTAAACCCTAAACCCTAAACCCTAAACCCTAAACCCTAAACCCTAAACCCTAAACCCTAAACCCTAAACCCTAAACCCTAAACCCTAAACCCTAAACCCTAAACCCTAAACCCTAAACCCTAAACCCTAAACCCTAAACCCTAAACCCTAAACCCTAAACCCTAAACCCTAAACCCTAAACCCTAAACCCTAAACCCTAAACCCTAAACCCTAAACCCTAAACCCTAAACCCTAAACCCTAAACCCTAAACCCTAAACCCTAAACCCTAAACCCTAAACCCTAAACCCTAAACCCTAAACCCTAAACCCTAAACCCTAAACCCTAAACCCTAAACCCTAAACCCTAAACCCTAAACCCTAAACCCTAAACCCTAAACCCTAAACCCTAAACCCTAAACCCTAAACCCTAAACCCTAAACCCTAAACCCTAAACCCTAAACCCTAAACCCTAAACCCTAAACCCTAAACCCTAAACCCTAAACCCTAAACCCTAAACCCTAAACCCTAAACCCTAAACCCTAAACCCTAAACCCTAAACCCTAAACCCTAAACCCTAAACCCTAAACCCTAAACCCTAAACCCTAAACCCTAAACCCTAAACCCTAAACCCTAAACCCTAAACCCTAAACCCTAAACCCTAAACCCTAAACCCTAAACCCTAAACCCTAAACCCTAAACCCTAAACCCTAAACCCTAAACCCTAAACCCTAAACCCTAAACCCTAAACCCTAAACCCTAAACCCTAAACCCTAAACCCTAAACCCTAAACCCTAAACCCTAAACCCTAAACCCTAAACCCTAAACCCTAAACCCTAAACCCTAAACCCTAAACCCTAAACCCTAAACCCTAAACCCTAAACCCTAAACCCTAAACCCTAAACCCTAAACCCTAAACCCTAAACCCTAAACCCTAAACCCTAAACCCTAAACCCTAAACCCTAAACCCTAAACCCTAAACCCTAAACCCTAAACCCTAAACCCTAAACCCTAAACCCTAAACCCTAAACCCTAAACCCTAAACCCTAAACCCTAAACCCTAAACCCTAAACCCTAAACCCTAAACCCTAAACCCTAAACCCTAAACCCTAAACCCGTAAACCCTAAACCCTAAACCCTAAACCCTAAACCCTAAACCCTAAACCCTAAACCCTAAACCCTAAACCCTAAACCCTAAACCCTAAACCCTAAACCCTAAACCCTAAACCCTAAACCCTAAACCCTAAACCCTAAACCCTAAACCCTAAACCCTAAACCCTAAACCCTAAACCCTAAACCCTAAACCCTAAACCCTAAACCCTAAACCCTAAACCCTAAACCCTAAACCCTAAACCCTAAACCCTAAACCCTAAACCCTAAACCCTAAACCCTAAACCCTAAACCCTAAACCCTAAACCCTAAACCCTAAACCCTAAACCCTAAACCCTAAACCCTAAACCCTAAACCCTAAACCCTAAACCCTAAACCCTAAACCCTAAACCCTAAACCCTAAACCCTAAACCCTAAACCCTAAACCCTAAACCCTAAACCCTAAACCCTAAACCCTAAACCCTAAACCCTAAACCCTAAACCCTAAACCCTAAACCCTAAACCCTAAACCCTAAACCCTAAACCCTAAACCCTAAACCCTAAACCCTAAACCCTAAACCCTAAACCCTAAACCCTAAACCCTAAACCCTAAACCCTAAACCCTAAACCCTAAACCCTAAACCCTAAACCCTAAACCCTAAACCCTAAACCCTAAACCCTAAACCCTAAACCCTAAACCCTAAACCCTAAACCCTAAACCCTAAACCCTAAACCCTAAACCCTAAACCCTAAACCCTAAACCCTAAACCCTAAACCCTAAACCCTAAACCCTAAACCCTAAACCCTAAACCCTAAACCCTAAACCCTAAACCCTAAACCCTAAACCCTAAACCCTAAACCCTAAACCCTAAACCCTAAACCCTAAACCCTAAACCCTAAACCCTAAACCCTAAACCCTAAACCCTAAACCCTAAACCCTAAACCCTAAACCCTAAACCCTAAACCCTAAACCCTAAACCCTAAACCCTAAACCCTAAACCCTAAACCCTAAACCCTAAACCCTAAACCCTAAACCCTAAACCCTAAACCCTAAACCCTAAACCCTAAACCCTAAACCCTAAACCCTAAACCCTAAACCCTAAACCCTAAACCCTAAACCCTAAACCCTAAACCCTAAACCCTAAACCCTAAACCCTAAACCCTAAACCCTAAACCCTAAACCCTAAACCCTAAACCCTAAACCCTAAACCCTAAACCCTAAACCCTAAACCCTAAACCCTAAACCCTAAACCCTAAACCCTAAACCCTAAACCCTAAACCCTAAACCCTAAACCCTAAACCCTAAACCCTAAACCCTAAACCCTAAACCCTAAACCCTAAACCCTAAACCCTAAACCCTAAACCCTAAACCCTAAACCCTAAACCCTAAACCCTAAACCCTAAACCCTAAACCCTAAACCCTAAACCCTAAACCCTAAACCCTAAACCCTAAACCCTAAACCCTAAACCCTAAACCCTAAACCCTAAACCCTAAACCCTAAACCCTAAACCCTAAACCCTAAACCCTAAACCCTAAACCCTAAACCCTAAACCCTAAACCCTAAACCCTAAACCCTAAACCCTAAACCCTAAACCCTAAACCCTAAACCCTAAACCCTAAACCCTAAACCCTAAACCCTAAACCCTAAACCCTAAACCCTAAACCCTAAACCCTAAACCCTAAACCCTAAACCCTAAACCCTAAACCCTAAACCCTAAACCCTAAACCCTAAACCCTAAACCCTAAACCCTAAACCCTAAACCCTAAACCCTAAACCCTAAACCCTAAACCCTAAACCCTAAACCCTAAACCCTAAACCCTAAACCCTAAACCCTAAACCCTAAACCCTAAACCCTAAACCCTAAACCCTAAACCCTAAACCCTAAACCCTAAACCCTAAACCCTAAACCCTAAACCCTAAACCCTAAACCCTAAACCCTAAACCCTAAACCCTAAACCCTAAACCCTAAACCCTAAACCCTAAACCCTAAACCCTAAACCCTAAACCCTAAACCCTAAACCCTAAACCCTAAACCCTAAACCCTAAACCCTAAACCCTAAACCCTAAACCCTAAACCCTAAACCCTAAACCCTAAACCCTAAACCCTAAACCCTAAACCCTAAACCCTAAACCCTAAACCCTAAACCCTAAACCCTAAACCCTAAACCCTAAACCCTAAACCCTAAACCCTAAACCCTAAACCCTAAACCCTAAACCCTAAACCCTAAACCCTAAACCCTAAACCCTAAACCCTAAACCCTAAACCCTAAACCCTAAACCCTAAACCCTAAACCCTAAACCCTAAACCCTAAACCCTAAACCCTAAACCCTAAACCCTAAACCCTAAACCCTAAACCCTAAACCCTAAACCCTAAACCCTAAACCCTAAACCCTAAACCCTAAACCCTAAACCCTAAACCCTAAACCCTAAACCCTAAACCCTAAACCCTAAACCCTAAACCCTAAACCCTAAACCCTAAACCCTAAACCCTAAACCCTAAACCCTAAACCCTAAACCCTAAACCCTAAACCCTAAACCCTAAACCCTAAACCCTAAACCCTAAACCCTAAACCCTAAACCCTAAACCCTAAACCCTAAACCCTAAACCCTAAACCCTAAACCCTAAACCCTAAACCCTAAACCCTAAACCCTAAACCCTAAACCCTAAACCCTAAACCCTAAACCCTAAACCCTAAACCCTAAACCCTAAACCCTAAACCCTAAACCCTAAACCCTAAACCCTAAACCCTAAACCCTAAACCCTAAACCCTAAACCCTAAACCCTAAACCCTAAACCCTAAACCCTAAACCCTAAACCCTAAACCCTAAACCCTAAACCCTAAACCCTAAACCCTAAACCCTAAACCCTAAACCCTAAACCCTAAACCCTAAACCCTAAACCCTAAACCCTAAACCCTAAACCCTAAACCCTAAACCCTAAACCCTAAACCCTAAACCCTAAACCCTAAACCCTAAACCCTAAACCCTAAACCCTAAACCCTAAACCCTAAACCCTAAACCCTAAACCCTAAACCCTAAACCCTAAACCCTAAACCCTAAACCCTAAACCCTAAACCCTAAACCCTAAACCCTAAACCCTAAACCCTAAACCCTAAACCCTAAACCCTAAACCCTAAACCCTAAACCCTAAACCCTAAACCCTAAACCCTAAACCCTAAACCCTAAACCCTAAACCCTAAACCCTAAACCCTAAACCCTAAACCCTAAACCCTAAACCCTAAACCCTAAACCCTAAACCCTAAACCCTAAACCCTAAACCCTAAACCCTAAACCCTAAACCCTAAACCCTAAACCCTAAACCCTAAACCCTAAACCCTAAACCCTAAACCCTAAACCCTAAACCCTAAACCCTAAACCCTAAACCCTAAACCCTAAACCCTAAACCCTAAACCCTAAACCCTAAACCCTAAACCCTAAACCCTAAACCCTAAACCCTAAACCCTAAACCCTAAACCCTAAACCCTAAACCCTAAACCCTAAACCCTAAACCCTAAACCCTAAACCCTAAACCCTAAACCCTAAACCCTAAACCCTAAACCCTAAACCCTAAACCCTAAACCCTAAACCCTAAACCCTAAACCCTAAACCCTAAACCCTAAACCCTAAACCCTAAACCCTAAACCCTAAACCCTAAACCCTAAACCCTAAACCCTAAACCCTAAACCCTAAACCCTAAACCCTAAACCCTAAACCCTAAACCCTAAACCCTAAACCCTAAACCCTAAACCCTAAACCCTAAACCCTAAACCCTAAACCCTAAACCCTAAACCCTAAACCCTAAACCCTAAACCCTAAACCCTAAACCCTAAACCCTAAACCCTAAACCCTAAACCCTAAACCCTAAACCCTAAACCCTAAACCCTAAACCCTAAACCCTAAACCCTAAACCCTAAACCCTAAACCCTAAACCCTAAACCCTAAACCCTAAACCCTAAACCCTAAACCCTAAACCCTAAACCCTAAACCCTAAACCCTAAACCCTAAACCCTAAACCCTAAACCCTAAACCCTAAACCCTAAACCCTAAACCCTAAACCCTAAACCCTAAACCCTAAACCCTAAACCCTAAACCCTAAACCCTAAACCCTAAACCCTAAACCCTAAACCCTAAACCCTAAACCCTAAACCCTAAACCCTAAACCCTAAACCCTAAACCCTAAACCCTAAACCCTAAACCCTAAACCCTAAACCCTAAACCCTAAACCCTAAACCCTAAACCCTAAACCCTAAACCCTAAACCCTAAACCCTAAACCCTAAACCCTAAACCCTAAACCCTAAACCCTAAACCCTAAACCCTAAACCCTAAACCCTAAACCCTAAACCCTAAACCCTAAACCCTAAACCCTAAACCCTAAACCCTAAACCCTAAACCCTAAACCCTAAACCCTAAACCCTAAACCCTAAACCCTAAACCCTAAACCCTAAACCCTAAACCCTAAACCCTAAACCCTAAACCCTAAACCCTAAACCCTAAACCCTAAACCCTAAACCCTAAACCCTAAACCCTAAACCCTAAACCCTAAACCCTAAACCCTAAACCCTAAACCCTAAACCCTAAACCCTAAACCCTAAACCCTAAACCCTAAACCCTAAACCCTAAACCCTAAACCCTAAACCCTAAACCCTAAACCCTAAACCCTAAACCCTAAACCCTAAACCCTAAACCCTAAACCCTAAACCCTAAACCCTAAACCCTAAACCCTAAACCCTAAACCCTAAACCCTAAACCCTAAACCCTAAACCCTAAACCCTAAACCCTAAACCCTAAACCCTAAACCCTAAACCCTAAACCCTAAACCCTAAACCCTAAACCCTAAACCCTAAACCCTAAACCCTAAACCCTAAACCCTAAACCCTAAACCCTAAACCCTAAACCCTAAACCCTAAACCCTAAACCCTAAACCCTAAACCCTAAACCCTAAACCCTAAACCCTAAACCCTAAACCCTAAACCCTAAACCCTAAACCCTAAACCCTAAACCCTAAACCCTAAACCCTAAACCCTAAACCCTAAACCCTAAACCCTAAACCCTAAACCCTAAACCCTAAACCCTAAACCCTAAACCCTAAACCCTAAACCCTAAACCCTAAACCCTAAACCCTAAACCCTAAACCCTAAACCCTAAACCCTAAACCCTAAACCCTAAACCCTAAACCCTAAACCCTAAACCCTAAACCCTAAACCCTAAACCCTAAACCCTAAACCCTAAACCCTAAACCCTAAACCCTAAACCCTAAACCCTAAACCCTAAACCCTAAACCCTAAACCCTAAACCCTAAACCCTAAACCCTAAACCCTAAACCCTAAACCCTAAACCCTAAACCCTAAACCCTAAACCCTAAACCCTAAACCCTAAACCCTAAACCCTAAACCCTAAACCCTAAACCCTAAACCCTAAACCCTAAACCCTAAACCCTAAACCCTAAACCCTAAACCCTAAACCCTAAACCCTAAACCCTAAACCCTAAACCCTAAACCCTAAACCCTAAACCCTAAACCCTAAACCCTAAACCCTAAACCCTAAACCCTAAACCCTAAACCCTAAACCCTAAACCCTAAACCCTAAACCCTAAACCCTAAACCCTAAACCCTAAACCCTAAACCCTAAACCCTAAACCCTAAACCCTAAACCCTAAACCCTAAACCCTAAACCCTAAACCCTAAACCCTAAACCCTAAACCCTAAACCCTAAACCCTAAACCCTAAACCCTAAACCCTAAACCCTAAACCCTAAACCCTAAACCCTAAACCCTAAACCCTAAACCCTAAACCCTAAACCCTAAACCCTAAACCCTAAACCCTAAACCCTAAACCCTAAACCCTAAACCCTAAACCCTAAACCCTAAACCCTAAACCCTAAACCCTAAACCCTAAACCCTAAACCCTAAACCCTAAACCCTAAACCCTAAACCCTAAACCCTAAACCCTAAACCCTAAACCCTAAACCCTAAACCCTAAACCCTAAACCCTAAACCCTAAACCCTAAACCCTAAACCCTAAACCCTAAACCCTAAACCCTAAACCCTAAACCCTAAACCCTAAACCCTAAACCCTAAACCCTAAACCCTAAACCCTAAACCCTAAACCCTAAACCCTAAACCCTAAACCCTAAACCCTAAACCCTAAACCCTAAACCCTAAACCCTAAACCCTAAACCCTAAACCCTAAACCCTAAACCCTAAACCCTAAACCCTAAACCCTAAACCCTAAACCCTAAACCCTAAACCCTAAACCCTAAACCCTAAACCCTAAACCCTAAACCCTAAACCCTAAACCCTAAACCCTAAACCCTAAACCCTAAACCCTAAACCCTAAACCCTAAACCCTAAACCCTAAACCCTAAACCCTAAACCCTAAACCCTAAACCCTAAACCCTAAACCCTAAACCCTAAACCCTAAACCCTAAACCCTAAACCCTAAACCCTAAACCCTAAACCCTAAACCCTAAACCCTAAACCCTAAACCCTAAACCCTAAACCCTAAACCCTAAACCCTAAACCCTAAACCCTAAACCCTAAACCCTAAACCCTAAACCCTAAACCCTAAACCCTAAACCCTAAACCCTAAACCCTAAACCCTAAACCCTAAACCCTAAACCCTAAACCCTAAACCCTAAACCCTAAACCCTAAACCCTAAACCCTAAACCCTAAACCCTAAACCCTAAACCCTAAACCCTAAACCCTAAACCCTAAACCCTAAACCCTAAACCCTAAACCCTAAACCCTAAACCCTAAACCCTAAACCCTAAACCCTAAACCCTAAACCCTAAACCCTAAACCCTAAACCCTAAACCCTAAACCCTAAACCCTAAACCCTAAACCCTAAACCCTAAACCCTAAACCCTAAACCCTAAACCCTAAACCCTAAACCCTAAACCCTAAACCCTAAACCCTAAACCCTAAACCCTAAACCCTAAACCCTAAACCCTAAACCCTAAACCCTAAACCCTAAACCCTAAACCCTAAACCCTAAACCCTAAACCCTAAACCCTAAACCCTAAACCCTAAACCCTAAACCCTAAACCCTAAACCCTAAACCCTAAACCCTAAACCCTAAACCCTAAACCCTAAACCCTAAACCCTAAACCCTAAACCCTAAACCCTAAACCCTAAACCCTAAACCCTAAACCCTAAACCCTAAACCCTAAACCCTAAACCCTAAACCCTAAACCCTAAACCCTAAACCCTAAACCCTAAACCCTAAACCCTAAACCCTAAACCCTAAACCCTAAACCCTAAACCCTAAACCCTAAACCCTAAACCCTAAACCCTAAACCCTAAACCCTAAACCCTAAACCCTAAACCCTAAACCCTAAACCCTAAACCCTAAACCCTAAACCCTAAACCCTAAACCCTAAACCCTAAACCCTAAACCCTAAACCCTAAACCCTAAACCCTAAACCCTAAACCCTAAACCCTAAACCCTAAACCCTAAACCCTAAACCCTAAACCCTAAACCCTAAACCCTAAACCCTAAACCCTAAACCCTAAACCCTAAACCCTAAACCCTAAACCCTAAACCCTAAACCCTAAACCCTAAACCCTAAACCCTAAACCCTAAACCCTAAACCCTAAACCCTAAACCCTAAACCCTAAACCCTAAACCCTAAACCCTAAACCCTAAACCCTAAACCCTAAACCCTAAACCCTAAACCCTAAACCCTAAACCCTAAACCCTAAACCCTAAACCCTAAACCCTAAACCCTAAACCCTAAACCCTAAACCCTAAACCCTAAACCCTAAACCCTAAACCCTAAACCCTAAACCCTAAACCCTAAACCCTAAACCCTAAACCCTAAACCCTAAACCCTAAACCCTAAACCCTAAACCCTAAACCCTAAACCCTAAACCCTAAACCCTAAACCCTAAACCCTAAACCCTAAACCCTAAACCCTAAACCCTAAACCCTAAACCCTAAACCCTAAACCCTAAACCCTAAACCCTAAACCCTAAACCCTAAACCCTAAACCCTAAACCCTAAACCCTAAACCCTAAACCCTAAACCCTAAACCCTAAACCCTAAACCCTAAACCCTAAACCCTAAACCCTAAACCCTAAACCCTAAACCCTAAACCCTAAACCCTAAACCCTAAACCCTAAACCCTAAACCCTAAACCCTAAACCCTAAACCCTAAACCCTAAACCCTAAACCCTAAACCCTAAACCCTAAACCCTAAACCCTAAACCCTAAACCCTAAACCCTAAACCCTAAACCCTAAACCCTAAACCCTAAACCCTAAACCCTAAACCCTAAACCCTAAACCCTAAACCCTAAACCCTAAACCCTAAACCCTAAACCCTAAACCCTAAACCCTAAACCCTAAACCCTAAACCCTAAACCCTAAACCCTAAACCCTAAACCCTAAACCCTAAACCCTAAACCCTAAACCCTAAACCCTAAACCCTAAACCCTAAACCCTAAACCCTAAACCCTAAACCCTAAACCCTAAACCCTAAACCCTAAACCCTAAACCCTAAACCCTAAACCCTAAACCCTAAACCCTAAACCCTAAACCCTAAACCCTAAACCCTAAACCCTAAACCCTAAACCCTAAACCCTAAACCCTAAACCCTAAACCCTAAACCCTAAACCCTAAACCCTAAACCCTAAACCCTAAACCCTAAACCCTAAACCCTAAACCCTAAACCCTAAACCCTAAACCCTAAACCCTAAACCCTAAACCCTAAACCCTAAACCCTAAACCCTAAACCCTAAACCCTAAACCCTAAACCCTAAACCCTAAACCCTAAACCCTAAACCCTAAACCCTAAACCCTAAACCCTAAACCCTAAACCCTAAACCCTAAACCCTAAACCCTAAACCCTAAACCCTAAACCCTAAACCCTAAACCCTAAACCCTAAACCCTAAACCCTAAACCCTAAACCCTAAACCCTAAACCCTAAACCCTAAACCCTAAACCCTAAACCCTAAACCCTAAACCCTAAACCCTAAACCCTAAACCCTAAACCCTAAACCCTAAACCCTAAACCCTAAACCCTAAACCCTAAACCCTAAACCCTAAACCCTAAACCCTAAACCCTAAACCCTAAACCCTAAACCCTAAACCCTAAACCCTAAACCCTAAACCCTAAACCCTAAACCCTAAACCCTAAACCCTAAACCCTAAACCCTAAACCCTAAACCCTAAACCCTAAACCCTAAACCCTAAACCCTAAACCCTAAACCCTAAACCCTAAACCCTAAACCCTAAACCCTAAACCCTAAACCCTAAACCCTAAACCCTAAACCCTAAACCCTAAACCCTAAACCCTAAACCCTAAACCCTAAACCCTAAACCCTAAACCCTAAACCCTAAACCCTAAACCCTAAACCCTAAACCCTAAACCCTAAACCCTAAACCCTAAACCCTAAACCCTAAACCCTAAACCCTAAACCCTAAACCCTAAACCCTAAACCCTAAACCCTAAACCCTAAACCCTAAACCCTAAACCCTAAACCCTAAACCCTAAACCCTAAACCCTAAACCCTAAACCCTAAACCCTAAACCCTAAACCCTAAACCCTAAACCCTAAACCCTAAACCCTAAACCCTAAACCCTAAACCCTAAACCCTAAACCCTAAACCCTAAACCCTAAACCCTAAACCCTAAACCCTAAACCCTAAACCCTAAACCCTAAACCCTAAACCCTAAACCCTAAACCCTAAACCCTAAACCCTAAACCCTAAACCCTAAACCCTAAACCCTAAACCCTAAACCCTAAACCCTAAACCCTAAACCCTAAACCCTAAACCCTAAACCCTAAACCCTAAACCCTAAACCCTAAACCCTAAACCCTAAACCCTAAACCCTAAACCCTAAACCCTAAACCCTAAACCCTAAACCCTAAACCCTAAACCCTAAACCCTAAACCCTAAACCCTAAACCCTAAACCCTAAACCCTAAACCCTAAACCCTAAACCCTAAACCCTAAACCCTAAACCCTAAACCCTAAACCCTAAACCCTAAACCCTAAACCCTAAACCCTAAACCCTAAACCCTAAACCCTAAACCCTAAACCCTAAACCCTAAACCCTAAACCCTAAACCCTAAACCCTAAACCCTAAACCCTAAACCCTAAACCCTAAACCCTAAACCCTAAACCCTAAACCCTAAACCCTAAACCCTAAACCCTAAACCCTAAACCCTAAACCCTAAACCCTAAACCCTAAACCCTAAACCCTAAACCCTAAACCCTAAACCCTAAACCCTAAACCCTAAACCCTAAACCCTAAACCCTAAACCCTAAACCCTAAACCCTAAACCCTAAACCCTAAACCCTAAACCCTAAACCCTAAACCCTAAACCCTAAACCCTAAACCCTAAACCCTAAACCCTAAACCCTAAACCCTAAACCCTAAACCCTAAACCCTAAACCCTAAACCCTAAACCCTAAACCCTAAACCCTAAACCCTAAACCCTAAACCCTAAACCCTAAACCCTAAACCCTAAACCCTAAACCCTAAACCCTAAACCCTAAACCCTAAACCCTAAACCCTAAACCCTAAACCCTAAACCCTAAACCCTAAACCCTAAACCCTAAACCCTAAACCCTAAACCCTAAACCCTAAACCCTAAACCCTAAACCCTAAACCCTAAACCCTAAACCCTAAACCCTAAACCCTAAACCCTAAACCCTAAACCCTAAACCCTAAACCCTAAACCCTAAACCCTAAACCCTAAACCCTAAACCCTAAACCCTAAACCCTAAACCCTAAACCCTAAACCCTAAACCCTAAACCCTAAACCCTAAACCCTAAACCCTAAACCCTAAACCCTAAACCCTAAACCCTAAACCCTAAACCCTAAACCCTAAACCCTAAACCCTAAACCCTAAACCCTAAACCCTAAACCCTAAACCCTAAACCCTAAACCCTAAACCCTAAACCCTAAACCCTAAACCCTAAACCCTAAACCCTAAACCCTAAACCCTAAACCCTAAACCCTAAACCCTAAACCCTAAACCCTAAACCCTAAACCCTAAACCCTAAACCCTAAACCCTAAACCCTAAACCCTAAACCCTAAACCCTAAACCCTAAACCCTAAACCCTAAACCCTAAACCCTAAACCCTAAACCCTAAACCCTAAACCCTAAACCCTAAACCCTAAACCCTAAACCCTAAACCCTAAACCCTAAACCCTAAACCCTAAACCCTAAACCCTAAACCCTAAACCCTAAACCCTAAACCCTAAACCCTAAACCCTAAACCCTAAACCCTAAACCCTAAACCCTAAACCCTAAACCCTAAACCCTAAACCCTAAACCCTAAACCCTAAACCCTAAACCCTAAACCCTAAACCCTAAACCCTAAACCCTAAACCCTAAACCCTAAACCCTAAACCCTAAACCCTAAACCCTAAACCCTAAACCCTAAACCCTAAACCCTAAACCCTAAACCCTAAACCCTAAACCCTAAACCCTAAACCCTAAACCCTAAACCCTAAACCCTAAACCCTAAACCCTAAACCCTAAACCCTAAACCCTAAACCCTAAACCCTAAACCCTAAACCCTAAACCCTAAACCCTAAACCCTAAACCCTAAACCCTAAACCCTAAACCCTAAACCCTAAACCCTAAACCCTAAACCCTAAACCCTAAACCCTAAACCCTAAACCCTAAACCCTAAACCCTAAACCCTAAACCCTAAACCCTAAACCCTAAACCCTAAACCCTAAACCCTAAACCCTAAACCCTAAACCCTAAACCCTAAACCCTAAACCCTAAACCCTAAACCCTAAACCCTAAAACCCTAAACCCTAAAACCCTAAACCCTTAAACCCTAAACCCTAAACCCTAAACCCTAAACCCTAAACCCTAAACCCTAAACCCTAAACCCTAAAAAAACCATAAACCCTAAACCCTAAACAAACCCTAAACCCTAAAAAAACACTAAACCCTAAAAAAACCCTAAACCCTAAACCCTAAACCCTAAACCCTATAAACCCTAAACCCTAAACCCTATAAACCCTAAACCCTAAACCCTAAACCCTAAACCCTAAAACCCTAAACCCTAAACCCTAAACCCTAAAACCCTAAACCCTAAAACCCTAAAACCCTAAACCCTAAACCCTAAACCCTAAACCCTAAACCCTAAACCCTAAACCCTAAAACCCTAAACCCTAAAACCCTAAACCCTAATTGCTAAACCCTAAACCCTAAACCCTAAACCCTAAACCCTAAAACCTAAACCCTAAACCCTAAAACCCTAAAACCCTAAACCCTAAACCCTAAACCCTAAACCCCTAAGCCCTAAACCCTAAACCCTAAACCCAAAACCCCAAACCCCAAAACCCCAAAACCCCAAACCCCAAACCTAAAACCCTTAAACCCCTAAACCCTAAACACTAAACCCTATAAACCCTAAACCCCATAAACCCTAAAACCTAAACCCCATAAACCCTAAACCCTAAACCCTAAAACCCTAAACCCTAAACCCTAAACCCCCCTAAACCCCCTAAACCCTAAACCCTAAACCCTAAAACCCTAAATCCTAAACCCTAAACCCCTAAACCCTAAACCCTAAAACCCTAGACCCTAAACCCTAAAACCCCTAAATCCTAAAACCCCTAAACCCTAAACCCTAAAACCCCTAAACCCTAAACCCTTAAACCCTAAACCCTAAACCCTAAAACCCTAAACCCTAAGCCCTATACACTAAAATGGGGATGAGGTACATTATTAAAACAAAATACCATCATAAGTAGGGAAAAATCATAACAATTTTGCTAGCAAGTGTCATTACATCTACATGGCATGGTCAGTGAATGTGAACATCACTTCATTATCATATCTAAATCTTGACTTTAGATATTAAGCATTTTAGATGATTTCCATCCTAGTGAAGAATTTTGGATCCCCAAATTTGCTTCTCTATCATAAGATGGCCTTTAAAACGCAAAATAGTCACAAAGTACCACTATAAAACCTACTAGTATAATGTGTGGGACAACATCTATTTTGAAATTTCAAGTTGTGTTTTCAACTGCTAATTTTAAACATTGAGCATTTTATATCATTCTTATCCTGATGAGTATTGTTTAATCCCCAAATTTATTCATAGTAATTGGATGGTGTTTAAAATGCAAAATTGTCACATAAAGTACCAATGCAAAACATACCAAAATTATGCTTGGGCTTACATATATTTTAAAATTTTCCTTTTCATTTTCAACTTCCGACGTCAAATATGAGGTATTTTATATCATCCCTATCCTAATGAATAATTTTGGATCCCCAAATTTGCTTTGTAGTTATAGGATGAAGTTTAAAAAGTAAAATAGTCACACAAAGTACCACTATAAAACATACTAGTATTATATGTGGAAGTATATCTATTTAGAACTTTCCCTTTGCATTTTCAAATGCTAATGCAAAGTACTGAACATTTTAGATCATACCTATCCTAATGAATAATTTCAAATCCGTAAATTTACTTCGTAGTCATAGGATGGCATTCAAAACGCAAAATAGTCACATAAAGTACTAGTGTAAAACATACCATACTTATACATGGGAATACATCTATTTTAAAATTTCTCTTTGCATTTTCAACTCTCGATGTCAAATATTGAGCATTTTAGATCATTTCTATGCTAATGAATAATTTTGGATTCCCAAATTTGCATTTTAAATGCCATCTTATGACCACAAAACGGATTTAGGGATCCAAAATGTTTCATTACGATAGATATGATCTAAAATGCTCAATATCTGAAGTCAAAAGTTGAAAATGCAAAAGGAAATCTCAAAATAAGCATATTCTCACACATAATACTAGTACGTTTTATAATAGTATATTATCTGACTATTTTGCATTTTAACTGCCATCCTTTGACTACAAAGCAAATTTGGGATCCAAAATTATTCATTAGGGTATGGATGATTTAAAATGCTCAATATCTGACATCAGAAGTTGAAATACAAAGGAAAATTTCAAAATAAATGTATTCCCACACTTAATTTTGTATGTTTTACATTGGTTCTTTATGTGACTATTTTATCTTTTAAACGCCATCCCATGACCATGAAGCAAATTTAGGGATCTAAAATTATGATCTAAAGTGCTCAATATCTGACATCAAGAGTTGAAAATGCAAAGAAAATTTTCAAAATAGATGTACTCACATGCTTAATTCTAATATGTTTTACATTAGTACTTCATGTGACTATTTTGCATTTTAAACGTCATCATATAACTACAAAGCAAATTTAGTGATCAAACATTATTCATTAGGATATAGATTATCTAAAATGTCCAATATCTGATATTAGTAGTTGAAAATACAATTGAAAATTTCAAAATAGATGTTGTCTCAAACTTTATACTGATTTGTTTTATAGTGGTACTTGGTGTGACTATTTTGCGTTTTAAATGTCATCCTATGACCACAACGCAAATTTGAGGATCCAAAATTCTTCGTTTGGATAGAGATAATCTAAAATGTTCAATATCTTAAGAAAGGAGTAAAACACGCAAAGAGAAATCTCAAATAGGTGTGCTCCCATGCATAATATTGGTATATTTTTTAGTGATACCTTGTGTCACTATTTTGCGTTTTAAATAACATCCTATGACTACAAAGTAAAATTGGGTTCCGAGATTATTAGTTAAAATAGGTATGATCTAAAATCCCCAATATTAGGATTTAAAATCCTATGACTTTTTGACTTTTCCTTAGATTCGATGTATCATTATAATGCAAGCTAAATTATGATCGAAACTAAGTTAGGATTATGGATAAATGTATGTATGAGTCAATGTAAGTGAATGGAAGTAAGCAAGTAGATGAGTGAAAATGAAGTGGATGAAAAATGGGAATTCCAAACTAGAACTGAAAATTCTATGTCTAATCAATGAATATGCAATACAAGAATGCAATGCTATGGTATGATTATGAAAGCAAATTACCTAGAGCTAATTGATGCAATGCGAACCTAAATTTTTATATGAGAATGCCGAACCTATAAGTTAACTTTAGGGGGTATTATGAAACTAAATTGCAATAGAAATCAACCAATTAAACTAAGAACCAAACAATGCAAACTTAAACTAAAACTAAAACTAAAAGCTAAATTTAACCAACACTTAGCCTAGAATTGGAATGAGGAAACTAAGAAAAAAAATGTAAAAATTTAATGGATGAATGTGGCTCCTAACTTAATCATGAAAGTAAACAATCATTAAACTCTAAAATGACACATAAAGAGACCATGTATTTGACAAGCATGCATAATTGTTCAATTCAAGACCCTAGCTCAACCTATGCATAATGTGAGTGAAAAAGTGGCATGAAATCAAATACCATTGATTTAAACATTTTCACAAACACATTACAGGCATGACAATTGTGCAAACTAATTTGAACAATTGGATAGTATATCAATGTCCAACCAATTCAGCCAAATGCAAACATGATATTCAACAGCAATTCTTTATTCAACAGCCCACCAATCATCAAAAGCAAGACAATTGAGCATTTAATCCATAAAATTAAACAACTTAACCAACAATAATTGATAGGTATAGCTGCTGGAAAATCAATTGAACATTGGAATATCATTAAAGAACAACTCAATTCCAATACAATCTCAATCTCCTGCATACGTTGCATCATTCCAATACATAATCCAACAATTAAACAACCTAATTATATAGGTTGGAGAAAATGGAAGAATAGATGGAGGAAAAGTGTAAGCAAGGTAGAGAAGTGAATGAATTCAAAGATGAATGAAGGAAATCATGTGAAATTCGTGGTAGAATGAAGAGTGAAGTAAAAGAAGAATAAGAATAGAGGTAAGGAAGGAAAGAGTCGGCCAAGTGAGTTGCTGCAACTTGAAGCACGTAATGAGAAGAGGAAATAGGATTTTTGGGTGTTGCAAGGGGTAAAGAAGGAATTTACAATTTCAATACAATATCAATATTCTACATTGGTTGCATTATTCTAATACATAATCCAACAATTAAACAACCTAATTACATAAGTTGGAGAAAATGGAAGAATAGATGGACAAAAAGTATAGGTAAGGTAGAGAAGTGAATGAATTCGAAGATGAATGAAGGAAATCATGTGAAATTCATGGTAGAATTAAGAGAAAAGTAGAAGACAATTAAGAATAGAGGTAAGGAAGGAAAGAGTCAGCCAAGTGAGTTGTGGCAACTTGAAGCACGTAATGAGAAGAGGAAATAGGGTTTTTGGGTGCTGCAAGGGGTAAAGAAGGAATTTACAAAAGATTGGCTGAGGTAAAAGCTTGTGTGGATAAGTGAGAGACATGTATGCTTAGGTGTAGGTGAGGTGGATTAGTGTGCAAATGGGAAGAGAGAAAAAAGCCAACTAAGCTCCTTCAATCCATGTTAAATCCACATGCCCATGCCTTATGTCCTATTAAAAATGTTACACAAAAATAAAATCTTGTGACATATGATGCTAGTTGAATTAAACCTTAACTACTGCAAGTATATGAACCGAATCAAGTAATACAGTGATGAGTCAAGTATCGTCTCACAAGGAGTTTAACTAATAAAAATGGGCAATAGACAATCTAATTTTCTTCCAAGTTAAGCAATCAATTAAACTTGTAAATCAAGATAAACAAAATAAAATGAAGCACCAATATAAATCTAAACAAGCACACACTGAACTAACTCTGAATATTCCAAGGCGATCTAGAGCTATTGCTCCCTTAGTTATTGAATAGGCTTTGCATTCATTGTTCAATTTTATATTTGTCAGTCTAAAGTCTAATTAACTTTTAAGTGTCTTTCGAATCACTTACAGCCCTATCCTAACTTAATTACATAATCTCTTACACAATTAGTTTAGATGCATTAAGATCATAACACTTCAAGTGACTATACGAGACTTCTAGGTATATTCCTATCCTAGTAACAAATTACATTCGTTATCCAATCTCACATTACTCAATCTATGGTCCAATTAATATTCCCTTTTTCAATGTAAACCCTAAATCCCTAATTCTTTAACCTAATGGTGGCCAGTCATTAAGAAAGCAAATAATCATAAGATTGAGTAAACAAAGCATAGATTAAACATAATTAATTGGTGAAAATAAGCTCTAATCCACAACCAAGTTCATAGTAACCCTATGACATAGAAGTTTAGCCACACATGGCAAGATTCAACACTAAATCCAGAAATATATACATTAGAAAAAAGTGGAAAAGGAGAAGAACAAAATAATCAAAAGGATTTTGGATGAAAACCCTTGATATCCAACCAATCTAGCAAAGTTCCAAGCTCTCCAAAGCCTCTATTTTCACCTTTGAACTGTTCAGACTCGTCCCAAATGTGTGTTCTACAATTTTTGGCCAGCAAACCCTTCAAAATGCCTCAAAAAATGAAATGCATCATTTTGGTCCCGCAAAATTCACTATAGCAAACTACTTTGTTGTGGCAAAATTATCCCTTGCTGTAGTGATTAACAGCTCTAAATATACCCGCCTTTGTCATGAATTTCACTACAACAAAATAAGGAATTGCAATAATGAAACCCTTCAACATCAAGTCCAAAATTTAAACCTCAAAGATTACTTGATCCATTAACCTACATCAACAAAACAACTAATAAACATATGAACCAAGTCTAAGATCACATAACTCCATCCAAAATCAGTGAATTATCTTTCCAAGTACCAAATTGTACATTTTTTCTCAATTAATCAATAATCCTCACTAAAATAAAATAGATGACTCCCAATTAATATGAAAAATACTACAATAAGTGCAAAATATTGGAAGTTATCAACATATAATCAAGGTACATAATTAAATAAAATCATAGGACAAATACATAATAAAAAATTAATCAATATTAAGGAATTAAAAATTAAGGAAAAATTAATCAAGATTAAGAGCTTAATTGGAATGAAAATTAACATAAAAAAATTAAGGAAAAATATGATGAAATCAAAGAAAAAGAAAGCAATTGACAATCTTAAGAAAATATAGATCCAAAAAAAAATGACCAAAATGCCCTTAGTTGACTGAACTTTGACCAGCTCTAAAATAAAATATTAAATGATTTCGGCCAACCTTAATCACTAGAATTAGGGTTAATTAAGTGCTTAAGACAATAATTATGTGATTAAATCCAAAGTCACTAAGAAAAATTAAAATTAAAATCAAGTGCGCATCTGACTAGGGGTAAAATGGTCTGATGAAATATGGTAGAAACAGTAGTATGAAACAGGTTCAACATGAATGAAAAACTAATGACATTGAATAGTAGAAATTGTCAAATGGTGTACATAATGGTATCTCCAAGAAAACTTGTGTCACATCTCATCTTTAGACACCTTTCCTATGAATACTATCTCATTTGGATGTAGTAAAGAGGCTCCTAAAATCTTGAACTAATTGGGAACTTAAAACTATAAAATTTTGCTTTCATGCACTATTTATCATATTGCATAGAGAAATTTAGAAATTCATAACTAAATGCACAAAAATTGTTTCACTAAGGTTCAGGTCTTTAAAATTACTCACAACTTAAATTTTATGGGAAAAATATGAAACTAGAATTTGTGCGCGACAATTTTATAGTTTATTCATTGAAGATTATTATTTACTTTTTGCTTCTAGTTTATGTCCAGATTCTGTCCCACAAATTTAAAAATCCATCTCTCATTAGATACAAAGCCAATTCATGAATTATTTATGTCATTGGAAAGCTCTATATGTCTACTTTCCAAACATATTTATTTTGTACATTTATTATATTTGTACAGGATAAAGCATTATCATAAACCATCAGAGATCAAAACAATCATTTACTGAAATAGTTTTGATAAAACATGCATGACTCATATTATATAACTCCAAATACAAACCACTAAATTTTTAAACCGTTACGTGATTTTATACAGCCCTTCAAAATAGGTAGTATTTACAGTAAAAAATACAATTTTTCAATAATTGTCTAGTTTTTTACCCTTAACTTTGTTAAGCCTTAACTCATGCCATACTTAGCAAATTTGCACAAAATATGTCTTATCATAAAGCTCATTATATCCTCTAACTAGAGGAACCATATTTTGCCCCATCTCCCTTATCATAACATACTTAAACGTTCATAATCATTGGCACATCATAAATTCCTAATTAAAGGAATATACATAACTTTTCATATCTCATTCTCATTTCAATACTTAACATCATCTAGCATGCTTTCTTTAACATCACATGAATTCACTTTACATCATTATACATAATCATAACATTATATGTAAAGCATGGTTTCATCATGAAAACATCATTATGATATCATCATGAACTTGCTTTCTATCACTTTCTCCTTTCCTAGCTTTTTGCTATTGCCTTGATTATACCTAGTACGATTAGTAACTTGGGAGGATGAAATTGGGCATCTCAATAATATACTTGCACATGCTAATACATCATTAGATAACATTAAAAATATTTATAACATTACACAATTTCATTTAACATTCAAAAATACCATGTTGACTATAAAAATTTTGACAATATAATAGCTTGAAAACAAAACATCCCAACCTTAGCCCTAATCAAATAAACAAACAGTCAGTCAAGAAAACATTCATAGCAGCCATATGGCAACATTATCATATCATAAAACATGCATAAATATTATTGTGCAATAATATAAAAACAAGTCAAGTAATACTACTTCAGAGCTTTGATCTTTCCTCTTTAAATTTGACTTCCTCTTACTTGAAGCCTTTCCCAATCACTTCCTTGCATCTTACCAAATCTAGAGGCATTAAGAAAACCATGCTAAGTCACATAATTCCATGAGCTAGCTCTTAAAGAACCCTTTAAACCCTAAAATTTCATAATTCATATACTTGATTTTATTTTGAAAACTTTACTTGCTCTTTACTAATTCATGCATGAGGAATCTATTTCTACTGTTGGATCCATAAAATTCCCACCCCTTCTCTCTCTTACATAGGCCGAAACATACCTCTTGGTGAGCAAGAGAAGGAATTTCTTTTATCATAAAAACTCATGCATATGTACTTTCTTGCACTAAGTTCATACTTTTTCTTAACTTGGTTTCATAAAAACATCATCTTTACACAATCCTCATACTTGGCCAAAACTAACCCTTGGAATTACAGGAAGGAGAGCTCATCTAATTTATCTTAAACTCATGAAAACTAACTTAGAATCAAGGAAGAGACTTACCTCATGCTTGTCTTCTTTCCTTCTAGCTTGGTTTCTTCCATTCTTCCTTCTTCTTCCTCTCTTTCTCTTACTAAAATTTGAGCATTTTCTCTCTCTTCTTTCCTCTCAATATTTTGTCCAAGTGAGGGAGTATGCTCAGCAAGATATAAGCTTCAAGTGTTTACAACATCTTGCCATGTGTCCTTGATTTTTCTTGGACAAAAATGATGCCTTCCCAAGGTGGGTTACCAAAAATATTAAAATAATCCTCCTAACATGTGCTCAAAATTCGGCCAATGAGAGAAGAGGAGTATCCATCATACTACATATGTTTTATGGTCCAGATATATCTTGTATTGGTTACTTTATGGTTGAACAGTTTAATGATACTTTTACAGTTTTTATAATATTGTTTATTCTTTATTGTATACAGAAATATACTAATTTGGGATTTGCATTTAACTTAATATCATGTCCAAAACTATATTTTATATGGAATCCACATACTTTTCTTTTTTACTTTTTATTTACTATAGGGCCCACAATACTTTTCTTTTACTATTTATATTTTTACTGCACTTTGCAATCTGTATAAGTTCAAACTGATTCTTTTAAACTCAATACATTATTCTAACAGATCCAATAGGTCATAAAATACATTTGACATATACATCATTTTTCTAAATTTTCCTAAATTAATTTCAATAAATGACCAAATTTGGAATTTATTCTAGTTAAAGACCAAACTTAATTCCTATTAAGGACCTTAAGAAAAATTAATTTATTCTAAGGACTAAAAGCCTGAAATTACCATTTTACCCTTCGTAGTATTCATACAATATTTCATGTGTGGTACCTTTTCCATTTCTACTTTTTGCTCATTCATTTGAAGCACATCGTAATTTTTCTTTAGACATCGCATTTACCATAAGTACTTTTCTTTACCTTTAAGTCATACATCATTTTCCTCATTTTCCTTTCTTATTTTTTTCCTTATAACATTGCTATTTCGTTCATTTTCATTCATAACTTTCTTAGCTACTCTGCTAAGATCATTCAGTAGTCTGGTAACTTTAGGGAAACATCTCAATCCGTCAATAGTTTTTTGCTAGCTTGGTTGGAACCTGGCCTGTGACCTCTCACCATCATTCATTCTTACTCAATTGGGTTTTGTATCCCCAAGAGCCATCTCCCTTGACTTTGCCCCAATGCTTTTGTCTCATGGAGGATTTCATATATTCTTACTCAATTAGGTCTCATCATCCCAAGAACTACCTTCCTTTTATCTTGCTTTAGCAACTTACAAAAGATTTCTTTCATACTTGCTTGTGAAATTTTATACTAAGCTCAACAATCAACTATATCAAGATTTCATAGTTCCCTGATGGCCTACCACAAATCCTCAAATTCCTTGGTTCATCCTTCTTGCTTTCATACTTTTCCTTTGAACTCATACTTTTTACCTTAAACATCATAAATATATTGATTCCATACATTTCTTTGACATAGGCATTAAATCTTTCTTTTAAACATGGCCCTAGAGAGGCCGATGTTACAACTTGTAACATCCCCAATTTTTTGAATGTTATAATGTACATGAAAATGTGATGATAAAAGCATGGTCGAAAATGATGTAACATGAGATGCATGATTTGAATGCTATAAAGGGAAAAATGATAATATTTTATGTTTGATCTTTAAATGAAATTAATTTGCCCTAAGTTCTTAGAAGGAATTAAATTTAGTCTTTAATTAGAATAAATTCCAAATTTGGTCCTTAATGGAATTAATTCCAAAAATTGTAAAAAATTGATATATATGTCAAAATAATCCTCTTGACATGCTAAACCTATTGAAATAATGTATTGAGTTCAAAAGAATCAGTTTAAATTGATACAAATGACAAAATGTAGTAAAATTAATAGTACAAAGAATAAGGTACTATGGGCTCTACAAATACAGAAAAAGTAAAAAAGAAAAGTATATAGACCCCACATAACTACAGTTTGGGACAGTTAATTAAATTAAATACAAATTCCAAACTAATGTATTCTTATATCATAAAGGAATAAATAGTATTGAAAAATGCTGTAAAAGTACCTTTAACTGTCTAGACATAAAGTAATCAATACATGATATATCTGAATTAAGAAAAATATGCAATATCATGGACACCTTCTCCCCTCTTATTGGCTGAAATTTTCAGCATGTAAGGAAAAGAATATTTTATTAATTTGATGTCATGGATGATGTAAATTACATGAACACTTAGACACATTTTTGTGGCAACTTGATATCTATAAATCTCCCCCTCTTGGCTGACTTAGTGAGAAGAGAAAAGACAAGAAAGCATCTAGAAAAATCACTTCAAGGAAGAGAGGAATAGGCATGAGAGAATGAGGTAGAAAGGGGAAGAGAATGATCAAGTCCAAGAGGTAAGTTTCTTCTTCCAACTATCTAGGTCCTAGGGTTCAGGTTCTAATAGTAAAAGATCAGTTAAATAAGTTTTTCTTCTTCTCCTCCTAACATATAGATTTCGACCAAAGCAAGAAAAATAAAAGAGAAGTGCTTTCATGCATATAAATCAAGAGAAAGCATGATTAAGTTGCTAGAAAGTAAGATTTCATGAGTTTATGAAATATTGCAATGAAAATCCTTCTCTTTCTCATACGAAGGTGGTTTCAAGAAAGTAAGAAAGTGAGGAAGGAGTTGGAATTTCAAGCAATCAATGATAAAAATGGATTTCTCATACATGAAATAGCTAAAGACAAGTTATATTTTCAAGAAAAAGACTCAGATAAATAATATGAAATTTTAAGGTCTACATAATTCTTTATGAAGTAGCTCATAGAACTAGTTGATTTAGCAAGTATTTAATGATGTATGAGGGTTTGGAAAGACTCAAGAAAACATTTGGAAAGGTTGGAAGCAAGTGGTATAGTTAAAGGTTTCACAAAGATAGCAAATTTACATTTCTTGCATTATGTTATCTTGTTATACCTTACAATGTTCTATGACTTGCCGTATTGTTATTTTGATTATTGGTGATTGGTTTTAGCTGTTTCTAATGTGAGAGTCTTGTCCAGAATGTCCATTTTCTAAGGAAAAACTCTGCTAAAATTTTTATCAACAATATGGTGTTATATGTGTTTATGTGATTTAAATGATGATTTTATGGCACACTTGATGATATACATGTTTGATGTGACATCCGGGCATTGACGAGGGCGGGGAATGATCACCGGTGCAAAAAAGTAGGGGTCAGATAAAGTAATGAGGCACCGATAAGGAGCGGCTCCTGGCAGGCTTCTAAGTGGGAGAGGCATGTGAATAAATCGAATACATACCGGAACGAGAGGGATCCAGAGACTGTATAAGTATGGGACTATACGGTTAAAGGATAGTTTAAAGGAATTTATAGGTACTACCTATACCAACAAGGTACACCTACCTTTTCGGTAGCCTATCCCTTAAGAACTCATCAGTTAAGTGTGCTTGACTTGGAACAATTATGGGATGGGTGACCTCCTAGGAAGGAGGTGTGTGAGTGAGGACAAAACACACCGAAAGGGCTTGTGTTGGTTTGTGGGGACAGTCATCAATCCCGAATAGCGGCCGGACGTTACAGGTGGTATCAGAGCCCAGCCTCTCTCAGTACGGTATGGTTGGGGAACAAACCAAGCGGAAGCTGGTGGGGATGTGACATTCGGGCACTGACGAGGACGGGGAGTGATCACCGGTGCAAGAAAAGTAGGGGTCAAATAAAGTAATGAGGCACCGATAAGGAGCGGCTCCTGGCAGGCTTCTAAGCGGGAGGGACATGTGAATGAATCAAATACATACCGGAATGAGAGGGATCCAGAGACAGTATAGGTATGAGACTATATGGTTAAAGGATAGTTTAAAGGAATTCATAGGTACTACCTATACCAACAAGGTGCACATACCTTTTCGGTAGCCTATCCCTTAAGAACTCATCAGTTAAGCGTGCTTGACCTGGAACAATTATGGGATTATGGGATGGGTGACCTCCTGGGAAGGAGGTGTGTGAGTGAGGACAAAGCACACCGAAAGGGCTTGTGTTGGTTTGTGGGGACAGTTGTCAATCCCGAATAGCGGCCGAACGTTACAGGTGGTATTAGAGCCCAGCCTCTCTCAGTACGGTATGGTTCGGGAATGAACCAAGCGGAAGCTGGTGGGGATGTGACATCTGGGCTCTGACGAGGGCAGGGAATGATCACCGGTGCAAGAAAATTAGGGGTCAGATAAAGTAATGAGGTACTGATAAGGAGCGGCTTCTGGCAGACTTCTAAGCGGGAGAGGCATGTGAATAAATTAAATACATACCGGAATGAGAGGGATCTAGAGACTGTATAGGTATGGGACTATACGGTTAAAGGATAGTTTAAAGGAATTGATAGGTACTACCTATACCAATAAGGTGCAATTACCTTTTCGGTAGCCTATCCCTTAAGAACTCATCAGTTAAGCGTGCTTGACCTGGACCAATTATGGGATGGGTGACCTCCTGGGAAGGAGGTGTGTGAGTGAGGACAAAGCACACCGAAAGGGCTTGTGTTGGTTTGTGGGGACAGTCGTCAATCCTGAATAGCAGTCGGACGTTACATTTGAAATGTAATTGATATCAGGATTCTTAAATCTCATTATTCACCATTCCTAACACTAATATGATAGGGTCAAGTCATGCCAAGGATCAAAGGAAGGCAAAACGAAAAGAGGAGGATAGTGATGATTAGAAAGTTATTTGCAATTATGATATGTTTCTTTATCTTATTGCTCAAAATTATGTATGAACTTATCAAACTGTACTTTTATGTAATTATGTCCCTCTAAGCTTCTTGAAATGTTAGGTATAGATTATGGATAAGTTATGATAATGTAAATATGTTATGAAGTTAGTTTTGTCAAGTGATATTCAAAATTGTCCATTTTGACAAGCTAAGGTTAAAACAGAGGCACTAAATTCCAAACAGGGAGTAATAAATGAATAATTTATATGTCTTGAAAGTAAACAGAAAGAGCTTTCCAAAAAGTTAAAGAACAATTAAATTGGTTAAGTATGAAATTTATTATAAATTTTTAAGATTAAGGTAAAAAAACTTGAAAAGTTGCAAAATCACCAAATAAATACTAAATTTTGTGCTAAATACTATATGAATTGTCTTGTTCAAAGTTTAGTTTCATTTTTTTCCATGTAGAGAATATTTTAATCTAATTTCAGAGACTTGAATCACCCCCATACGATTTTTCTAGAATTAATTATAAATTTTCAAAGTTCAATCTAAAAAATGGAATGATCAAATAAATAGTAACCCAAAAATTTTAATTTTTCTATTTTGGTTCCTCAAGTGATTCAAGTTTCTAAATCATGCTAAATGGACACTAAATAAAGTCTAATATATAGGGAATGAGTTATAAAGGTAAGATGCTACAAAACTCACAAAACCTAACCCTAAAATTTCCTGATTAATTATCTGATTAAATTTAATTAAACATTAATTTAAGCCAATCCAGTCGAAATAGCTTTGATAGAAAGAGTTAAACTCCAAAATCATAGAATATACATAATCAACATAAAATGAACCTAATTCCATGATTTTTGCCCTAAATTCCACTTAATTTCGAATCTAGCTAAAATATATAAATTACACTAAATACCTAGAATTAACTAAAATTGTACTACATAAACCCTAAGTTTGGAAGACAAAAAAATGGAAAAATATGATTTATCACCTCTTTTTGGCAAGGTCGCACAAGCTCCCTCCTTCATGTCTTTCCTTTTCCCATCGGTGCTGGTGTGTGTGCATATAAGATTTTTTTTCTTTTTCTTTTTAATATATATTTGTTTGGTTTATCACGAAATATATATTTGTTTATTTATTCACCTATTCAAACATTCCTCTTGATTAAAGATTTCTTCTAATTCCTAAGATTTTCATATTCTCTTGAATTCTAAGGATATATATTAATCAATTTAAGGAAAAATAATTAATTTAATTTTCTAATCTTAAATAATTATTAAATCCATTTTTTACGCTCCCAAATTATTATCCAAGATTAAGAGTGTTACAAATTTTATTTACTTAAAAGACATCAGTTACATGTGATATTCATTTAACCTGCCTATGTTATACGTCTAAGTTTTGACAGAAGTTCTGACAGACATATTTAATGTAATAGTTAAACAACTAGTTAAGTAGAGTAATAACTAGAATTTATCTTTAACAATTGTAATCGTTCCAAATCTATAAATAGAATCTTATTTAAAGTTGGTTGGTAAGATTAAGTGCTAAAATACTGTTACATTGATTTCTCACCAATTTGCACATTCAAAACTTACTTGTCACACATAGCCATTCTTTGTGAGCTTCATTGTTACTATCAACTCTTGGTGAGAGAATAATTGCTATAATCACTTTTTTCTACTTTGAATAGATTGCTTGGTATAGGAAAATATTCAAAGAGTACTGTAATCACATCTTGTAGGGGTATGTGTGAAAAATTCTTTAGCTTAGAGTTAAACATTGTATTATAGTCTAGCAAGAACTTGAATCAATCTTGCTGAAATAGTAGACAAATATCAAAATGTGACTTAAAGATTTAACATCGGTCAAGTGATTAGATTAAAATAGGTCAAGTGATTTGGCTCTCTTCTCTACTTGTTTATATTGTTGCACATTTGTTTTGTCTTTGTTTTGCTCGGTACTGTTGCATTGTTTTTCATTATGTTTAGGACAAAATTTTCAAACATCCAACACATTTCCTTTTAGATAACTAGCCAAATCAACAAAATTTCATTTTTCTGGGAGTTTCCATGTATTTGAGTTAAAACTTGGTGATCGATAAACTCACTCACTTGTTCTAAGTGGTGAATTTTATGGGATTTTGGTGTTTTGAATATTTTCTTACACTAGAGCAAACTGCAATAACTAACATGGATTAGGCTAAAATTTTGTGTATAGGTTCAAGTGAAGATTCTTGATCCAAAAAAGTTTTCTTTCCACAAATTGTTCTTTCCCTGCTAATTATAATTAAAATTTATAATATATATATATATATAGTATTTTTATAATTATTATTAATTATTCATTTTTACTGGTTTTGACCCAAATTGTCTCAACCGGCTTTCCTCAAGGAAGGAAAAAAATTCGGGTAATTGTTTTTTGGTGTTAAAAAATAAGATATTTGATTTTTAATACCATAATTTATTTTTTTTGGGATTAGACTCAAAGTTTTATAAATGAAATTTGAATCAATTGAGACTATAAATTTTTTTAACAATTAGGATTTGAATTTTTTCAATTGAGAATTGAATTTTTTAAATAAAATTTATTTTTTTTCATAAATAAAAATGTATTGTACCAAAAGTCAAATATCTATTTTTCTTATATAAAAAACCAATTCTCCAATTAAAAATTCTGAGTGGTGGTGGTTTCCTTCGGAGAAGCGAGCATTCGCAATTGGAGCCAAAATTCTTTTCATATTAAAAGAGAGAGAGAGCTGATGCAAAAAAAAAACAATAAAAGAGAGAGAGCCAAAATTCTTGGATTGGCGCGCCAAAATTCTGGGCGCGAAAAACGATTTCCCATCTCCACATTTTATATTTTATATATATATATATATATATTTTACAAATTTCCTGTGCCTCTCCGACCGTGCACATCAGAAAGGTAATCCAGAAGAAATTGTAGCGTCTTAGGGCTGGAAGGTAGATGCTCAAAGCGAAGGCATCCATCTCCGCCTATTTTCAACACAGTTCTCCGATAACTTGGCTGCCATTTCTGTTTTTGTCAAAGTCTGATTAACGGCTAGGTTTTTTTCTTTTTATCAGTTGGTGGGTTTTCTTTCTCTTTCGTCGGGTGTTGGTACTGAGAGAGTGTGAGAATGGCAGATGCAGCGATAATTGACGCTGATGTTAAAGTTGCTTGGAAGGACCAAAAAACAAACAATCAGGTTCGCCCCAGAAATATCCGGAAGAGGAAGAGGCCTATCTTGTCGCTGGTAAATTTGAGCGCCAAAGAGAAAGAAGCGCACATCAAAATCCTTCGGAAGGAACTTGACGGACTGTTTAAATACTACAAGGAAGTCAAGGATCAGAAAGTGGACGTTGAGCTGAGCGAGTGTAGTTCGAGAAATGCGGTAATTGCGGTTTTGATGGAAGAGAGCGAGCTTCCATTGTCGAGGCTTGTTGATCAGATTTACGACAAGTTGAAGAAGGCAGAGAATGGGCTTGTGTTCGATCCTCTGACATATGCGTCGGTGAAAAGTAGTGTGCTTTTCGTGGGGCAAAGGCTGATGTATGGTGTGCCCAATGCTGATGCTGATGTATTGGAGGACGATTCCGAGTCATGTTTTTGGTGTTGGGAGGTATTTTTTTTTCCCGGGTTTCCATATATTTGTTAAGTTGTTAATTTATTCAACTTGTGCTTAAGTGTGCTTCAGTAAACTCAGAAATTATTATTTTCAGTTGTCTACGCTAGATTATGTTATTTGTCCTTTTGATTTTCATTTCCTTTAATTTTCGCATAACTACCTTCATCATTAGACTTATCATTTCTCTGCGACTATTGTGATTACTCATTTTGTTATTCAATTCAAATGTTTTTTGTGATTACTTACTGATTCCTTGTTTCTACCTAATTGTACCCAAGCTCTATCCGGTCACACATCTTGTTCTCAATGTCTACTTATAGTTGTTGGTACATGCTTGACTTTTTGATTGATTCGTTCTACCTTTGTAATCTTTGCTGGTATATTGATTTGCTTATTTAATTAACATGCAGACAAGAGATGTTAAATTGATACCAATTTCTGTTCGAAGACAGTTCACTGTTCGGCGTACTTGCCGCAGAAGGATTCATGAGAGAATTATGGCTCTTTCTGGTACTGCTTTTCCTTGCTCTTGTGGTTGGCTTTGGTTATCCACTATATTCTACCTTATTTAGTCCTGATAACAAGATACCTAGAAGTTTTTCATGGTTTTTAATATAAGCCACTCTATAAAATGTACAAAGCATTTATGAATTTTTTCTATATACGCCCTTCATATGTATGCAATCACAGTGGGTAGAGGGAATAAAATTGACCTATAATAAGATGGAGATAGAGTTTATTGCTTTTAATTAGTGGTAATTTTGGAATGTTGTGATAATTTTTTTTTTTTAAATTAAGATCATTAAGTAATTTTAACCACTTTTTTTTAATCTATCTAATTTAATTAAAATTATTTTATAAATAGAATCAGAGGGAGTAGATTCTAATACTAAATTTTGAATAAAATTAATTTATCTATATCTTTTTCCTTGGAAGAAATATACTACAACTCATATGATTTGCTACTAACTTTGGTTGTTGCTAGGGTGATTTTATGTGGAAATTGTCCAATGGAGGTGGTATATATCTTACAATTTCTATGTAGTTATTACTGGTTTGTTTTTGCTCATGTAAACATCTGAGTTAGTATATTATTAAGTTTTCAGTTTAGCAACTCTGATGAGGACAACATATTGCTTTTATGAAACTCGGACATCCTGAAGTGCTTTTATAATGAATTCTTTTGTTTTGAGTAATGAGGCTTGAGGGACAGTCCTAGGTTATAGCTTTCAGGGGCAGTCGCTCCCCATAATTATTTTATATGTATATAATGCGTGTAAATAATATATTTAAAAAATTTAACTCTTCTTCCTGGGGGAAATTCTTAACTTTGCCCCTCTAAAATTTTTTTCTTATGCATTTTAAGGGTTGTTTGTTTCACATGATAGAATGGAATGAAGTAAAAAATAGAATAGAAAAGGGATTTTGCTGTTTGTAAACGTTCTCTGTGCCCATGAACAGAAAATAATTATAAAAAGGAAATTTACTGTTAAGTAATGACAATAAGGGTATAGTAAATGACATGTTTTGTTTTTTGTGATAGAAAATGGAATGCTTTTCATGCCCAAACAGCCCCCTTATGTCTTAAAGACATGTTTTAAAGACAAAATTTTACATGGATCATAAAAGTCCATTTCATTAAACAAATACAAGGTAATAATTATATTAAAACTTCTTAAAGAAGGTTCTTATCTCTTTTCTTCAAGAATAGTTAACTAATTGTATGCTATCCTCTCTCTCATCTTTCATCTTTTCACAAAATTCCTTTCTCTGGGTTTTTTGAACCATGCTTTCTACTCAATATAAAAACATAGCTTCATAATAATATGGAGGATGACATCATTGCATATGTAGATAGCCAAAAACTTCAAGGGACTAAATTCGATTCAACTAAAAATCAAAGTGTATGATTCTTATGACTTATTTGTTATTACCAATTATAACATGTACTTTCATTACATTAGGACAGTTATATCTCTTTTTATATTATTGTTACATTTCTATAAGGTGTCTGTTTTTTAAATTTAATAATTAATAAATGTAATTATTATAATAATATTTACTAATTTAATAAACATAATAAATATTAAACTTATATTTTTAGTAAATATTAATGTTTATATTAATTAAGTATAACTTTTTGCTTCTCTTGCCATTATTTTTTTCTGTTTTCATCCCCGTGTGGCTGTACATTGGATAGTTGTACGAAATTGCTATGTTGTAGCATGATATGAGGTACCAGTTCTGGATAAATTGATTTCCAGTTAGTTTAACGGGGGGCCTATTTGCTCATGGCCTATTTATTTTATAAACTTGTGTCTCTTTTCAGAAATGATAACCATGCTGATGAAGCCAGAGAGTGAACTAATGGACAAAGATAGCTTAGTAAAGGCATCAGAAAAGCTTGGTAAAGCCTACACTGAACCAGATATCCGCTTGTTAGTGGATGGCTTACTGCAGAAGAACAGTGTAGACATGTATACGATCATAGTATCCTGGACATATTTGACTGTTCCTTAAGATATGTAGAACCCTTTATTTAATTATTTAAATTATGATTTTAATTTTAGGGCCAAGAGAGAAGCAAGGAGAGAAGAGAAATTGCTACTTAAACAGTTGGAGAGAAAGAGAAGAGGGATTGAAAATGTGAACAAAGGCATTGTTAGTGAAATGCAAAAGGAAATGTTGCCCAGTGTAAGTATTTGTTGTTTTTATCCTCTTATTTGGTGTTTTTATGTACAGGGGCTTTCTTGTTTGTGATGTGCTGACCAGCATACGCATTCTATATTAATCTTTTTATTGAAGATTTCTATTGGCTAAGGTGTTGGAGATATTGATAGAGGAAAAAGCAAAAAATGTTTTTGTGGGATGTTTAGTTAGGAAGGGAGATTGACTGATAAAGTAGTTTGATTATCTGTTTCATTAGATTATATTTGATGCAACCTCATGGGGTTTCTTATCATTCTAATCTTCTAACATAGTCTTCATCTATTTAATGAAGATAAATTTCTCTTTTGACTGTTAAAGGCTGTTCACTCCACCAACTGCTCAATTATTTCAGGAAAATGTTCTGCAAAGAGAGTCAAGAAAAGATGAGAGATGTGAAAAGGATGGGTTTGAAAAGAGAAAACAGCGCAAAAAGCAACCAGAGGAGGGTGACAAAGATCAACAACGTCAAGAGAAAGAAGAAGCTGAATTGAAAAAGAAGCGGTCTATACAAAAACAAGCTTCTATTATGGAGCGCTTTCTTAAAAGAAGCAAAACTAGTCCATCATGCAAGAATGACCTTTTCTCAGCTAAAGCAAGCACATCTAAATCATTAAGTAGAGAGAGTGAAATTGTGTCTGGGTCAGTTACTCAATCAATGGATTATAGTCTTGCATCAAGTAATGAGATTAGTATTGAGGATCTTCGCAAGTAAGTTTTTTTTTTTTTTTAAAAATATTATATTTATCTTGTCCTTGTTGTCATCAAATCTCAAGACAAGATGCCCAACTATACAGGTTGCACTTATCTTCATGGCGCAATTTAGGTCAGTCAATTCACTCAAGCAGAAAAGTGGGCTGGGGCTTGCGTCAGAAACCTAAAATTGAACTTTTTAAGGAACTTAAGCTGACAACTACTAGAGTAGGAGTTCATCATGATGAGTTGGGCATGGAGAAGAAAGATGGATATGAAGGAAATAGTTCTGACATCCCATCTAGCCCAATGAATGCAGATAATTCTCTTCTGGAAGTCAAGAAATGCTGTCGTGGAAAACAGTTACTACAGTTTGATAATAGCCATAGACCTGCCTTTTATGGTATATGGCCCAAGAAAAGGTTAGTTCCCTAATGATTGGGTTTGGATTTCAGTCGGGCTCACTCGGGCTTAATTCCTTACCTGAAAGTCGAGATCTTCAAAGTTTTACCTTGTTTTTCCTCACATGCATCTTTTCTAATTTTTAATGATTATGATGGATGTAGACTTGAGAACTTGATGTGTTCGAAGTTGTTTGGTAACAGCTAATTATGTTTTTCATCAAATTATACCTTTCATCTTGTTCAACTTCATCATAAGTTGACAAGTCTCTCTCATATAATCTAAGGTATTTAATTATTTATTAATTGACTTAAGTGATATGTGCATGGCTTTTGATTCATTTTATTGCTTATAACATTATCCTCGGTCCTTGATGTCTTTTGTAATTAGTTCATTTGGTAAAAAAGCACTAAACAAGTGGTGGTTAGAAGTATCTTGCTTAGGTATCTAAAATGCACTAAGTTCTCTTTTTCTTTTTCAGGAAGTTGTCCTTCAAAAGTGGCACTGATTGATCATATTAACATTGTGTATTTGTTGCCTGAATATTCTCCTAGTCTGTCTCTCATATGCTCATGAATGTTTAAGTCCATATATATGCATATAAAATCAAAACCAAATCCACTATAAAATTACTGTTTCTCTTCTCTGTTAGCGTGCAAGCAGTTTAAAACTCAATTTTTTTAACACCGTGTACAAACTTAGACAGTTGTGCAATTGGACGGGGTGGGGTGGATCTAGTTTTACTTAAAGGTAGATTTAGATGTCTCATCTAGAAGGATTACTTTAGATCATAGACTGTGTTGTCTTGTTCTTGCGATTGCTTATCTATGTTTTGATGTTTTTCTAGTCATGTTGTTGGCCCACGCCATCCTTTTAGGAAAGACCCAACTCTAGATTATGATATCAGCAGTGATGAGGAATGGGAAGAGGTAATTCAAATTTTCTTGTTCAATATGAATAATATATAATGGATGCCATCTAGTACCAACATTCTCAATTGTCTAGGAGGATCCTGGTGAAAGTCTTTCAGATTGTGATAAAGATGAAGATGAAAGTTTAGAGGAATGTTCAAAATCTGATGATGAAAGTGAAGATGGCTTTTTTGTACCTGATGGATATCTTTCTGAAGATGAGGTAAATATTGGGGCTTTTTTTCCTTAAATGAAGTTGCATTTGGATGTTTATTTTATGATGATTGGGAGTAGAAAAATGTGTGCTGTAATCACATGTTCTTGCATATCATCACTTCACCTTTATCACACTTGCTAGCAACTGGTATTCGTTTCTCAACTAGGGATACTGCTCATCCTTCTCCCATTATCTGAATGTAGGGTGCACAGGTGGATAGAATAGAAACAGATATTGACATTGACATTGAGGGTGCTGGGAGCTCAACTGGATGGAAAGATATAGAAAGTGAGGAGTTCTGTACAGTACTTCGACAGCAGAAATATCTGAACAATTTGACAGAACATGCTCTTCGAAGAAATCAGCCTCTGATAATACCAAATTTGATGCATGATAAGGACTGTTTGTCATTAAGTCACAATCTTAGTGGGACCCCTAAGTCAGAGCTTATGTGCTTGCAGGCCTTGAGTATGCGCCTAATCCCTCATAGCTCATGTATTGAAATATATGTGGATAAAATGCAAGATGAGGACCAAGAAGCCTGCCTCTCTGCTGGCATAACTGCTACAAACTATGTTATGGAAGCAATTTCGGATTCAAATCTACCTGTAATTGTAAGCTATGTATTTCAGCTCTTTTAACATAAAAAATCTCTTGTATAATCATATATAGGCTAGACACTAGAGTCGGATCTGCCTATGATTGTTACTTATGCATTTCAGCTGTTTCATCATCAAAGATCTCATGAGTACTGTTACGTCTAAGTGGCTAGATATAATGGCATGCAGTTAAATTTGTAAGTTAGTGGTTCTGGTTAGTGAGTTACTAAATCAAGATAATAGAGATGTTAATTGGGTGATCTGATAATAGATTGTTCACAATTTCCATTAAGATACTTGAAATGGGTTTAGGTGGGAAGACCATCAGGCATCAGCTGATTTTGTGTAGAATGCAAATTTCTTAAGCATATAGTTATTCTTCCTTTTCTCTCCATTTTTCCAGGTTACTGCTATTCAGACTTGTTCTGAGGACATAGATAAGGTGTTAGAGTCTTTGAAACAGAAGTTCCCTGCTGCCTCAAAGTCTTTTCTGAGAAATAAAGTGTGTGAAGTATCGAACTGTGTTGACAACCGTCTGCAGGTTTGTGATTCAAAGATATTTCTCAACCTAATTCATTCAAGGGGGAGATTCTAATGTTTTAGCAATTTCTGATAAGTTTCATGAGAGTTAGCAAAAATGGCAAGTCATAAATATACTTGGAAAAATAATTACTTGCTTACAACTAACCAAAAATGGAAAGGTGTCTAAATCTGAGTATAACTTGCCCATTTCAAACATTTGTGAGCCTATAGTATCATGCAAGAAGCATTACTCTTCTGAAGGAAATTTGGGCATTTGTTGGAGGTTTCTATAATCATAACCTTGACACATGAATTGGATTCAGATGAACCTTTGGCTAATCCTATTGTAAGGTCTGCTAGACGAAGCTATTCTTTCAATATGACTTGGATTCCAATGAACTTTTTTGGTTGATTACATTGTATGGTCTGCAAAATGAAGCAATTCTTGCACTAATCCAGCAGATGACTTTAGTATCAATGAAATTACTTTCTAAAGTGAATGAAAGCAATATTTTTGGTCCTGGATTCAATGAACAGATTTCACGGATCACATTGCATTTTGTTGGGTGCCTGGGTTAAGGAGGTCTGAATGTTGAATTAGTGAATCCTATGCGAAAATGATTGCTCCCTTTGAACAAAAAAATAAAAACTCCCTTTGATTGACTCTTGATTTGTAAGTGTGCTGAATTTGTGACTGCATTATTATCCAGGTGAAGAAAGAAGTTTTGGTTAAGCTTGGCTTGGCACTCCCTAATGGTATGCAGCAATTTTTTAATATTTTTATTGTATTTAGGTGCATTCTCAAGTCTTGATCCGGTTGTCTCTGCATCTGAATTAAATTATCTTGATAAATTGACAGAAAAGAGCAGCAGGGGAGCCAGGAGTATTGCTACCTTTTTTTCAAAAAGGTGTTTGCCGCCTTCTGGTGAAAGCATAAACCCTGGTGAAACTTAACTGTAGTCCCTGTCGTCATGTTGGGTTGTCCATGTGAATACTGTCTCCATGTTTTTGTAAGGTTGGACTTGACAGAAACTTGATAAAAACGATAACATAGTTCAACGTGCTTTATCTGCTCGGGATTCAAGATGACCTTGAGAATACTATACTGTCTTTACGTTTATTCAAGTTTGGACGTGGCAGAAACTTGATAAAACTGGCATCATGACCCCAGGTGCTTTGTTCGGGATTCAAGCACAAAAATGTCATTTAGACAATATATTCGTTCGTTATTTGAAGTTTGCAGCAGTTAAAACTGAAGTCGCTACCGATTTTTAGATGTTAGCATGAAATAAAAGGTTCCATGTTAGCAGTTCCTATGTGAATTTAGCAAGGAGTTTAAATAAGCCTGCTGCATTACGCTTTTTTTTCTAATGGTAACATATATTTAATATTTATATATAATTTTATTATAATATTTATTATCAATACATTTTTTAAAATCGGTTTATAATATAATGAATAGATCATTAAGTAATAAATTGTAGATGATGATAGACAACAATAATAATATCAGTCATATCCAACTAAATGAGATTGATTACATCATAAAATATACAATATCAATGACTTTTATTAAATATTATTTATTTAAATAAATTATTTATCAAGAGGTCACACTTTATAATTTTTCACGTTCTTCTAGGTTTTTTTTTACGCCTTTTGATAGGGCTTCAAATTATTTGATCAACTCTTCTTATTACTAAAATTGACATATATATATATTTATAATTATAATATTTATTATTAATATATTTTTTAAAATAGTTTTATGATGTAATAAAGATATCGTTAAATAATAAATCATATATGATAATATGAAAACCTAAATGTATTAAAAACTTGCAAAAGTAAAAACGTACGGCCATCAAATTATTACAATAACAGATCACAAAAAGAGATGTTAAAATTAAGATTTTATCACATTATTATATTCTTCATGTTATCAGGTCAGTTATAGAATCAACCTATCCGAAAAACCCAAACCCAAATGACAAGTCATATTTTAGAAATAAGGTGATATTATTACATGTCTTTCTTATATTTCAAAAAACTAATTTGGATTTATGTCAGGACGGTCTACAACAGAGGCTATTTATTTATTAAGGGGTTTGATCGAAAGATACCGGAGTAAAGAGAGAGATTTGCATATAGTTTTCATTGATTTGAAAAAAACCTATGATAGAGTACCAAGAGATATATTATGGAAAGCAATGGAGAATAAATGTGTCCGTGTGGCTTCTATTCGAGTCATAAAGGATATGTATGAGGGGGCAACAACAAGTGTAAGAACCCCTGGAGGTGTGACAAAAGACTTCCCTATAACAACAGGCTTACATCAAGGATCTTCTTTGAGTCCATACATGTTTGATTTGGTTTTGGATGTTCTTACAGAACATATACAGGAAGAAATTCCAAAGTGTATACTCTTCGCAAATGATATAGTTTTAATTGAGGACTCAAGAGAATATGTCAACTCTAAACTTGAATTATTGAGACATACTTTGGAATCAAAAGGTTTCCGTCTGAGTAGAAGTAAGACGGAATATATGCATTGCAAATTTAATAAGAGGCAAATTAGAAATGATTCAAAGGTAAAAATTAGAGAGCAAATCATCCCTGAGGTGTCAAAGTTTAAATATTTGGGGTCAATTTTACAGAATAATGGTGAAATTGATGGGGATGTTATGCATATGATACAAGCTGGGTGGTTGAAGTGGAGGAAAGCAACATGAGTTATTTGCGACCGCAAGGTACCTACTAAGCTTAAAGGAAAATTTTACAGAACAGCTATAAGGCCAGCAATGCTATATAGTAGTGAATATTGGGCTTTGAAAGAACAACAAGAGCATAAGATGGGAGTAGCAGAGATGAGAATGTTGAGATGGATTTGTGCTCATACAAAATTGGATAAGATACAAAATGACTGTATACGAAGGAAAGTTGGGGTAGCACCTATCGAGGAGAAAATGGTGGAAAATCATTTAAGGTGGTTTGGGCATGTACAAAGAAGAGGGCAAGAGGAGCCAGTGAAGAGAGTTGATTAAATGGCCTGGAGCCCGATCAAAAGGAGTAGATGGAGACCAAAATGGACATTAAGGGAAATTATAAGGAATGACCTTTTGAGAAATGATTTATCTGAAAAGATGGCGTTTGATAGAACTCATTGGCGTTGTATGATCCATGTAGCCAATCCCACATAGTGGGATAAGGCTAATGTTGTTATTGTATTACATGTCTTCCTTGTGGTAAATCAAATTATTCATTCCATGTTATGTGTCAATTATTTGATAAAAAGTATTGATAGGTCACTTTGTTTGTACAACAGTACACATTTGATTGTTACAATTAAAAATACAGGTAATTGTGTTTTACAAGCCAAAATGATGAAAGGATCCAATTAAGGGTTAAAAGTATGTATATCCAAAATTGTTGAGCCCACTTGAATATAAACTACCATTCAATATGCGCTCGACAACAATTATTTTTTTGGACCATAGCCCGACAACAATTTTGCATCTTGTTGCTGTTGTAATGATTATAAATGAGGGTTAGAAACAAAGTTTGTCCATTATTGGTTTATATTTGTCTAAGCCTATATTTACACACAATTAACTTGTATCTTATATGTAAGGCACACAAGGCTTGAAGATATTAATTTTTTATAACGATGGTAACCCATTGTAGAATATTGTTTACAGTTAGCTACATGTTGTTGTAACTTAATGTATAATATTATTTACAGAGAAATCTTCAATAATTTACTGCCATATTAGGTATGCAGTCAAAATCAAAGTTCCTTTTTCCCTGTGCTAAATGATGTCTTGCAATCGCGATGATCAGAATGATCCTCCTGCGATTAGAGAACGAGATTGTTCTTTGGGACGTGGGTGCCCCCCAAACTGAAGTTCTTCTCTTGCGAATTCAGAGGTTCCGTCTTTTGCAAATGAAAACATACAAGATGGACTTGTGGGTGCTCCTATTCTGAATCAGATCATTTTAAAGGACCAAACTGGTAAGAAACAGAAGAATGATGGCGAAGATTTTTACGGCAGGAGAGCCTGAACAACTTATGAAGATATTTAGCCCATAGTGGGTGAAATCCCATCTACGAGCACTGGTGAGCATCCAAGCTATTTTCTTAGGCTTACTAGGGCTATGAAACAAGGACAATAAAAACAAATTGAACATAAGAAAAAAGAGGAATGGTGGGATAGAGTCTTGGAAATGGCAGTGATAGGGGATCGTGCAGAAAATGATACTCAAGCTAACTTTAGGATTATTGAGAACAAATCATTAGGGCATGATAGACCAAGGTTTGTTTTCTCTGAGCGTGTTAAAGAAAAAATTTATTGCCCATGGTATTCTACTTTAATTTTTAAACTATTGGGTAGAGATATTGGTTTTAAAGCTCTTGAAAATATACTCAGGGCCATGTGGCCAAAAACTAGCGATATTGAACTTGTTGGGTTAGGATTTGGTTTTTTTGTTAGTTATAATGATTATAAGTTTGCCTTGGAACAAGGTCCTTGGATGATTTATGATAGTTACTTGACTGTTAGAACATGGAAGCCTGAATTTAATCCAACTACAAAAAGTATTAATGTTGTTGCTGCTTGGGTTTAGATTTCCTTGCTCCCTATGGAGTATTATGGTGAAAAAATTCTTACTTTCATGGGGAATAGAATCGGGAGAACTGTTAAAGTAGATATGTGTACTTCTTTGCAATCCAAAGGATCTTTTGCAAGAGTATGCGTGGAAGTTGACTTAAGCAAGCCCCTTTTACCAAAATTAGAACTAGAAAATAGGGTGTTCAACGTGGAGTATGAAGTTTTGCATTTTCTATGTGGAAAATATGAAGTTTATGGCCATTACATGGATGAATGCCCGAAGAAATCTCCAGTGGTAGTCATAGATAAAGAAGTTAATACTCATGAAGATAATGTTATTATTGGTTTAAGGGAGAAGAAGGAAGTACCAGAGATTTGGACTATTGTGAAGAAAAATAGAAGAACTCGACGAACAAAGTAGGTAGGTGTAACAGGTGTATTGGGTACAAAGACAGGTTCTAGATTCGAAACATTGGCCAATTTAGATACTGAAATGATTGACAGGAGTGATGAAAATAGAAGCCCTCAAGAGCTGAGGGTGAATGATAGTATTGCAAGAGCAGCTCTCTCAAAAGGTGATAAGGGAGATAAGTCAAAAGGTAGTAGCATAAAGGAAAAAGTGGTAGCAGATAAAACTTCGAATATCCCAAGAAAAAAAGTAAGTACTGAGGATATTAAAGCTCTAACTTTACGTCCAAATAGAGAGACCATGGGTGACAATAGGAGAAAGGAAACAAAAGGAACATCTGAGAAGACCACGAGACAAGTTAGTGGGAACACAATTAGTAATATTAGGAGGCCTGATGTAGATTTGAGAATTGACGTGGGCCTAAAAGAACCATCTATTAGAATTTGAAAGATCAGAGACATGGTCAAGATATTGGACAGCATGAGTTGTGTAGCTCAATTATCCAACAAATTAATATTATGGAGGATGAGCCTCATGATGGACAAGATTGTTTGATTGAGGATGTGGATAGAGTCCCAAGTACATATCCTGAGTTGGGCCATAATAGCCCAAGTGTGTAATGTGTGATTGTTCTTGGAATACTTCATTTTATCATGATGATGAAAGATAGTATATTAATGTGGAATGCTCGAGGTGTGTGTGGCCACGAGTTCTGGAGATATTTGAAAGTGATGTGTGAGAAGGAGTTACCATCAATTGTGGCTTTGGTTGAGACTAGGAGCCACAATGACAAGCCTTTTAGTAACTTCCAAAAAGTAGGCTTTGATTCTTTCTTTTCGGTCCCTATTACTGGGAGATCAAGAGGACTAGCTGTAGCTTGGAAAAGTCAACTAGGAAAGGTTACAATTTGTAAGCATAATAATCAACTAATACATGTGTTCTGTGGACCTATAGGAGGTACGACTTTCTTTTTCACTGCTGTTTATGTGATCCCATATTCAAATTTTTGCTTCAAGCTTTGGGAAGACTTGATTAATTTGTCAAAGTACATTACCCAGCCCTGGTTAATTGCCGGGGGTTTTAATGATATAAAAGGTGCATATGAGAAAAGAGGTGGTGCCCCTTTGAATCCCTCTAAATGCAATGCTTTTCTCAAATTCATTTATGATTGCGCTCTTTTTGACTTGGGTTTCAAAGATGCATGCTACACTTGGAAAGGTCCCAAGCTAAATGGTTTTAATAGAGTTTTTGAGAGATTAGATAGAGCTTTTGGGAATGAAGCTTGGATTTCGAGTTTTGAATCTTGCTCCATTTCTACTCTAGCTAAGGTGTCTTGCTCTAATCACATCCCAATTTTGATTAAACCCCACGATGGCCTATCTGTTAATGGTAGAAATAGGCCTTTTCACTTCGAGGCAGCATGGATTACTCATGAAGACTACTTTAGTTTTTTACGAATGAAATGGTAGTGTGATGAGGGTATTGGAATGGCTTTAGAGAAACTTAGAGAAGATCTAAAAGACTGGAATAAGCATAGCCTTGGAAATACTATGGGCAGGAAAAATCAATTGCTTGTGAGAATTAGAGGATCACAAATGTCAAAGACTTATTCCTACTCTAAATTTCTTAAAAATCTAGAGAAAGAACTGAATAAAGAACTTGATTTGGTCCTCTGGCAAGAAGAAATTTTTTGGTTCCAGAAAGCAAGAATGACTTGGATTGAACAAGGTGATAGGAATACAAAGTACAACCATTTGAAGACCAAGAATAGGTGAAGAAGAAACAAAATTTTGTCCCTTAAAATGATAATGGTGTTTGGATTGATAATCAAGATGACTGAAGAAGCATGTTGTTTCCTATTTCAGAGTTTTGTTTGAAGAAGATAATGCCAATAAAAGTAAGCTCATTACATTTTCTGAATTTCCCATGATTGATTCGAAGGCTTTAACAGGTATGCTTTCTACTCCCTCAGCTCTTGAGATTAAGAATGCTATGTATAGTATGGGACCATACAAAGCTCTTGGTGTGGATGGTTTTCCTCCATTGATTTTTCAAAAAAGCTGGGATATCACTGGTAAGGCTATTAGACAGTTTGTTATTAATGCTTTTCATGATGCCATCAACATTGTTGAAGCTAATCAAACTTTGTTAACTCTCATCCCCAAAGTAGATTCGCTTGATTGTATAAAATAGTTTCGTCTTATTTCTTTATGTAATGTAGTGTACAAATGTTTGACTAAGGTGCTTGCCAAAAGATTAAAACTTTTATGGATTCTTGGATTTCCCCTTTCCAATCAAGCTTTATCCCAGGCAGATGTATCTTGGATAATATTGTGATCAGCTTGTTAGAAATGCTGGCGTCCCAAGAGGAAAGTGAATTGGGAAGTTCAAAATTTTTCTACAAAAACACAATATAACAATGAAAGCAAAAGTTTGCAAAAAAAATAAAACACAATATGATGAAAACGAATATATATATATGTAAGATGAGAGAAGACAAGACTCATAAATTTATCCTAATTCAGTTCAATCCACTTGACTTATGTCCAGTTCTCAAGCCACCACTTGAGATTTTCCACTATCTGTAAGAATTCAACGGGCTCCTTGCAATGTCACAGTATAATGCTCATGCTCTATTCTAAGAACACTGAAAATTTCTCTCAATACTCTTACAATGATCATTTATCATAAATAAAACATCTGTAATTTTGAATTTTACTAAACAAGTGTGAATTTTGCACAAAATAAATATGAGTTAAATACCAAAATTTGTCTGTTAGCCAATATTTCTCAATTCTAACACATGCTAACATTTGATAACTTTAGAATAACTCGTTTAAATATTGTGGTAACATAAATAACTAAAGATCCAAAGCTTTTTTACCTAGTGTACATAGTGAGAAATTCTAAAAACTAAATCTTCACTTGTTCTTCACTGGATTTCTTCACTTTATTCTTTCATACTCATTTGATATTCTTCTTCCAAACTCTAGTTGTTTGGAATAATCAAAACTTCTAATTCAACATTCTACCCCTTTTTTATGATAACAAAACAACTCACAAACTGAATTAGTTCTTAAGTTTGATTCTAAGAGCTCTCCCTCAACATGTGATTAAAATTCAAATTTAACATATGGGTGCAACACATTTATCAGAGTAGAAGTTTTAGGAGAATAGAAAGGAAATGGTGAAGCAAAGAAACATATTTCATTGATGTAAATACATTCAGTACAAAGATTCATACAAGTACACTGATCATATAGAAATAAACATATCACAAAGTCACACAATCCTACAAAGTACTGAAAAGGTATTGTTAGGTTTAATATAATATAAGTTTTAATGATGACAAATGTAGAGTAATAAGAAACAAATGCATCATATTTGTATAATATAGATATTATTCCTTAAAGAAGTAAAATGTGCATTAGCATATATTTAATTATATTTATAATGCACATTTCATACTATGTACTGATATTCTATTGTGCTCTTATGGTTTATAATACAAAATTGGATATATAAAATTGGACTAATTACTTGATTTATAAGTGTAATATATTAAGTGTAGGATTGTCTAAATAAAAAGAGCGATCATTGGAATAAAGAAAGGAAAATCAACATCATGTCTCACTCAAAGAAAAAGAGAAAGGATGCTCCAAGAATGGAAGATCAGAATGAAGCATACCAATAATGGGAATAACCAAGTGAAAGTGGAGTTCAACTTTTGAAAACCTAGTTATTAAGTATATTTTGTTTTCACAAATGTCTTGAGGTGGTTTAACATTTGAAAATTATTTAATCTTATTACCATACGTTTTAAATGAGTTAAATTAAGTAAATCTGATGTTAGCATGTGTTATAATTGAAAAATATTGACTAACAGATGAATTTTGCTTATAATTCATGTTTATTTTGTGTAAAATTTGAACTTTGCTTGGAGAAATTTGTAGTTACAGAGTTCTCATCTATGATAGATGAATTTCAGTTGTGAAACTCAAATTTTGGGCTAAGTATAGTTAGTGATAGTGTGCAAAAGTCATAGAGATTTGAATATACCTTTGATAGATGAATTTCAGTTTCTGAAATTCAAATTTTGGCATTTGACAAACGAATTTCGGCCTCTGAAATTTGAATTTTGGTATTTGAAATTCTAATTTTGAAGTACGCTGTGAAAACTTGAACATGCCTCTGATAGATGAATTTCAGTTTCTGAAATTCAAATTTCAGCATTTGATAGATGAATTTCGATCTCTGAAATTCTAATTTTGGTTTTTGAAATTATAAATTTGAATGGCTATGTGAAAACTTGAGACAACTGTTCAATATCTTTTAACGCACTTTCAATATGAAAATTCACACAAATTTGAATATCACTTTGTAACAAACGAATTTCAAGGTTCAACGTTAAACACATAACTATACTAACTCTGCAAAATTCATCTATTAAACCTCAAAATTCAAATTTTGGTATGTCAGATGTATTTAATGCGGTTGTTGAATGACTCTTTTGCAGAGTAACAGCTAGAACTTGTGTCTAAAGGATAGATCTTGTGTCTAATGAATAGTTAAGTCATAAATCTATAAATAGAATCTCATTTAAATTTATGGGTAACGATTTTAAGTAAATTATACCAAAATGCTGCTCCAATACATAAAATCATTTTGTATTAGCATTCATAGTTAAACACACCTTATTAGAGTGAGCTTTCAATATATCATTTACTCTAAAGAAGAGTTTCAATTCTGTAATCATTATTTTCTACTATTTTTTGGGTTGAATCTTAGTATGAGGAAACACTAAGGGAAATTACACATCTTGTAAGGGTGTGGGGAGAGTGGCTTCACAAGTTCTCAGATCAAACTTATGTGATATAATGAAAATCTCAAGTGGTGGTTCTAGGACTGGACATAGGCCAAGTGGTTTGAGTCGAACTAGTATAAATTCTTGTGTCTGATCCTTCATTTCCTCATTTCTTCTATCTACTTTATCACACTTTGTTCATCATTGTTTTGCTGTAACATTTGGTGAAATTGAGCTATACTTCAAAAGGGCAAAAATCTTGCATCACCCAATTCACTCCCTCTTGGGTGACCAACCAACTTAACAATAAGTATTAGAGCTTGGACTCCTAGCAAAGGATCTAATCATCTAGGAGCAAGATGGCTGGTTTTGGAGAAAACATACTGCCACAAGGGAACAACATCAACAGAACTCCAGGCTTTAATGGTAAACACTATGAATACTAGAATATGAGAATACAGATATATCTTCAATCCATAGACCTAGATATCTGGTTTATCATAAAGATAGGGGATTTTGTGCCAAAGAAGGTACAAAACGACAACACATACAGAGAGAAGCCAAAAGCAAAGTGGAATGATGAAAATAAGCATAGAGTTTTGCTAAACTTCAAGGTAAAATACTCCTTGGTCAGTGCTATTTCACAAGATGAATTCTTTAGAGTGTTAGATTACAACACAGTAAAGGAAATATGGGATGCTCTGGAGATTGCTCATGAAGGAACTAAGGGAGTGAAGGAAAACAGGCTCAGCTCTCTCATAGCTGAATATGAAGCTTTCAAGATGAACAATGGTGAGCCTATTAAAGAAATGTAAATTCATTTTACTCACATTATTAATCATTTGGAAGCTTTGGGAAAGAGGTACACACAAAAAGAACAAGTATGCAAAACACTTAGAGCTCTACCCAAAGAATGGCAACTAAAAGTGATGGCTATTAAAGAAACAAGAGGAGAATCAAATCAGTCTGTCACTGCACTATTCGGAAGCCTTACTGAACATGAAGGAAAACTTGACCTTCTATGGGAGCAGCAAAATGAAAGAAAAATGCTGATGTTCAAAGCCACAACATCACAGAGCTCAAAAGATGATGATACTGATGATGAAAGTGATGATAGTAGCAGTGATGAGGAGGAGGACGAGCTGAAATTGTTGGCCATCAAATTTGGCAGATTCTTCAACATAAAAAGGAAGGAGCTTTAGAAACAATAGCACTCCTGCCATACAAATAAACTAAAGTACCATTCAAAAAGGCAAGGAGGAAAATATGCAGAGAGGAAGAATCATAAAGCTAAAATGGCATATACCTCTGCAATATAAAAAAAGTATGACCAATGAAATTGTGCCACCAAAACTTCTTGAATTTTCTTGATAATTCATGGGAAATATTAAATACTTGGAATTCCCCATGTGCAGCTTGGTTAGCACGAAATGGAGGACATTTTGGTCCAAAAATTTTAGATATTTACTTATTCAGATATATCCTGGACCGATATGAACAATTAAAGCTACTTTAGCAGTGTATTTTACTATTATTAGAACACCGATTTTAACTATATTGGAATATGAAATTATCATAATATCTTTACTCTAATTGGTCCAACTATGGGGGCTCACATATTTTTCTTGAATTAATACTGCCTCTTTCTGCTGTCCAAACTGACTTTTATTTGGTAGAATATTAATATTAAATTTTAATTACCCAATAAGTATTATTTTGATCTTAATAAATTTCATACTATATTACATTGGTCTTACCTCATTGAGAGCTTTATTTTGACTATAATTTTTTATATTTACAAAAATACCCTTGGTTTTGGGCAAATTTATAATTTTTAGAACTTTTAGGATATTAAGTGTAATTTTTTTCAAAATTCATAACATTTTCTTCATTTCCAACATACATCCACCGCCTTTGCTTTTTTTTTTTTCAGGAGCAAAATAATCATTTTCAAATTTCTTTTTCTTGGCTTCGAATTTGACCTTTTCACCCTTTTTCATACAAAAAGGTGTATACCTGTTTTTACAAATTTTTTATAGATTTTAAAATATTAAGCCTTAAACATTCAAGAAAAATTTCATAATATTATGCTGGGTGGTTGGAGTAACCTCAGAAATAGCTTCCTGTTGATATTGTGGCTCTCCCCCATCATAAAATGGATCTTCAAATTTTCCAGCTCCATTTCCAACCCATCTGCCCTCATTTCTTTCTATGCCCATTCTCATTAGTTCTTCTTCTTTGAATTCCTCCGTGGTCTTCCCTTTGCCTTTCTCCAAGTTGAGCTCTGAAAAATGATGTTCCCAAGGTTGAGCTCTTTCCTTCGGATCAATGTTGTCATCAAATGAGTTTCAGCCCAGATAATCAGATTGATGCTACCTCCCTTGTTGAAGATGATCCTAGACACTATGTAATGCAAGACCCTCATTTAAGCACTAAGGTTAGAAGGCTTCACATTTTTCAGCTAAGCCATGTTCTCCCTTCTCCTAAAGAGTGCATTCAAAATTATGCTTTCCTTGTAATTTAGATATTCTCGACCCTCTTCATTTGCTTCATCATCTTCTTCCATGTACCTGGTGGCAGAAATATCAATTTTGAATTCATCCTATCCAGGAATATCCAGAATGTCATTGAGATTCTCATCAATTAGCCATAGATTCCTAAACCTGAGAGTTACTTAGTATTTTTTCTTCTTGTCATTGAACTTTAAGGATTTATACTAAGTCTTAATCACCTCTTCATCATATTTTTCCTTAACCTCTAGAAGGTTTTTTAACTTCTCATCTAGAATGTAGCTTCAAAATCATTTGAGATGAGAAATTGTTCTAGATTTGTGCAATGAGGAGTGATTACCTTCTTTACAGCAAACTTCGTTGTGAACTCCTTCAAAATGTCCTCAGAATTGCAAAGAGGCTCTATGGTCATTTGTAACTCCTCAAACTCTGTACTTGACGCATGAGCAACAGGGATAGGCTTCTTTGATGGTGTTTTTTGTTGCTTCGAAGGTGTTCCTTGCTTGATTCAGTTTTTCTTTTCTAAGTGACACCTTCTTTAAAGGCATACTGAGACTTGGTTGACCTTTTGGGCCTTCCTTGTTTAGTGCCAATGTTTGCATTCTTCAATCTAGCCATTTCTATGAGGAATTTACTTCGAGGAATGCTCTGAAGGTATTTGTAGGGTTTAGTTTAGATTAAATAAGTGAAAAAGGGTGTTTAGCTAAAGGAATTTAAGAATGGTCGAGAGGGAGTATAAGTTGCAATGGTTGAAATGCAAATAGGGTTACATCTGTTTAATGTTTGACCCTTTGAATCCTCTTTTGTAATTGTTCGACAGACAAATTTTGGGGGCCAAAATTTGAATTTCAAGCAGTTACGTTTCCTACAAAGTATAGAGAAACTGTCTTGATAGACGAATTTGCAGCCTTGAAATTTGATTGCGAGAGACTTACGTCTCAGACAATATCTCAACATTCGGATTTTAACTTTGAAATACGGTTGTCAGAGACTCAAACACACATAGAAGCTTCAACAAATGAACTTTGTGTCCACAAAGTTTGAATTTTAAAGTCTCAATCAGAAAGCATGTAAATGCATGATGTCCAACAGACAAGTGTTAGGATTTGAAGTTCAAATTTCGAGACTTTATGAAGAAAAGTCTGAAATGCAAATATTGAATCATCAAAGTTTGAATGTTGTACATAAGCAAACAAAACACACACATGTAAACATTCAAAACTCATTTTAAAGAATCAACAGATGAATTTCAAGTAGATAGAAACACATGAATAGCATATAAAGCACTGAAATTCAACTATTAAGAGGTCAAATTTCTAAATTCAAGTAGCCGAAGTCACTCAATATGGTAGATAAAGCATGTAAGTTCGTCTATTTGAAATGAAAATGTGACTGTTGAAGAATAAAACTTACAAACAGATGCTGAAAAGTCGAATTTCCATTTTTCTTCAGCAAATGTTGCTTGTCCAGGTGTGTGATACTCCATTATTTTGATTTCTTATCACCTAAGCTCATGAGGAGTACCTGCAAAACATCTTATACATACTTTAATGCTTAAGTTAGTATATGATTTAACAAATTAACTTCAAAAAATAAAAAGATTAATATAGACACTTGCTTATAGCTCATTGGGATTTACCATTCCCAATTCTCTTCTTATGAAGTTGAATCAATCTTCAGCAAGAGGATTGGTGAAAATGTCAGCTAGTTGATTTTCTATTGGAACATACTCCAGGACTACATCTCTTCTCTGAACATAATCTCTAATGAAGTGATGTCTGATCTCAAAATGCTTGGTTCTAGAGTACATTATTGGATTCTTTGTGATATTGATAGCACTAGAGTTATCACACTTAATAGGAACTTGATGTAAATTAACTCCAATGTCTTTCAATTATTGCTTCATCCAAAGAATTTGTGCACAACAACTACTAGTAGCTACATATTCAGCTTCAATAGTGGACAAAGCTACACTATTTTGCTCTTTACTGAACCATAATACTAAAGGTCCACCAAATATTTGGTAGGTTCCACTTGTACTTTTTTTATCAACTTTTGATCCAACAAAGTCAACATCAGTGTTGAATCAAGTGTTTTGATGATTCTAAACAACTAGAGTTTGGAAGGAAAATATTAAATAAGTGTAAGAGCATTCAAGTGAAGAAATCCATGAAGAAATAGGTGAAAAATTAGTTGTTATGATTTCTCACTTTGTATATAGGGTAAAAGGCTTTGATTTTACTTAGTCAAACTCCCACTTAGCTTAAATATGTGTTTTTCACATTATCCTATGTTAACATATGTTAAATTTGAAAAACACCGACTAACAGACAAATTTTGAGTTGTTAAACTCTATATATCTCATTGAAAATTTGAAATTTACTGACTGAAATTCAAAGTTACAGAGGTGTTACCTCTGACAGGTGAATTTCAAATGTTGAAATTCGAATTTTGAGTTAAGCATAGTTAAGCAACTGTGCAAAATTTGTCTGAAGTCATGTCAAAGTTTGTCTGATGTTAAAATGTAAACTGAGTTCAAGACAGTCCCTCTGACAGACGAATTTTGGTTTTCAAAATTTGAATTTTAGAATGAAACTTGTAAGTATGATTAGAGGTGTCTCTGACAGACAAATTTTGAAAGTCCAAAATTTAAATTTCTCAAAGTAGAACTTTTTTGCCATGTTAAGCTTATCATTGACAGATGAATTTTGGCCTCCCAAAATTCGAATTTCAAGTGCATAGTAGAAACATGAAACTATTAGATATGCTGGCTTTCTAAGAGATGGGGTGAAATAGGAAGATTAAAATTTTCTGCAAAAGTATAAGAGTGATGAAAGCAAGAGTGATAGTAAAAACAGAGTATAAAATATAACCAAGTGAAAAATAACATAAGGGAAGAGAAGACACAAATATTTATCCTGGTTTGGTCTCTTTCTCTTGATCTACGTCTAGTCCTCAAGCTACCACTTGATATTTTCCACTATCTTGCAAGAATTTGGTGGGCTTCTTGCAATGCTTCAGTACAACTTGATACTCTGTTTCAAGAGCTTACAATCCCACTCTTTACACTCTAGTTAAGTGCTTCCCAAATCCCTTGTGAAATTCCCTCACAAGAAAATCTTTCTTCCAGATAAAGATAAGATTGATTACAATAAATGAACTCTCTAATTTAGAGTATATATGAAAGTTGAGGTACAAGATATGAAGTATGTGAGAGCAAAAGACTTTGACTCAAGAATTTTGCAGAGTTTCTGTATATATAATGTAAAATCGTTACCCCCATCTTCAAATAAAGTTCTATTTATATATTTATGTCTTAACTATACGTTAGAGACAAGATCTAGATGTTAGAGACGTTACCTAATGGTTACTGTGAAAAACGATCTGTTCACCAACTGCAGTTAATGCGTCTAACATTTAAAGTTTGAATTTTGGTATGTCAACAGACAAATTTCGCAGAGACCGTAAGCTAAAGCCTTTAACATTGAAACTCAAAGTTTGTCTGTTCTAAAGCAAACTTTGAACTTTCATCTTTGGCAAATATTTCTATGTTGGAACATACGAATTTTTAAGTTTAAAGTTCTTCTTGTAAGTATGAACAGTTATTCCATATTACTACAGTGCCTTCGAAGTTCGAATTTCGGTGCCCAAAATTCATCTGTCAATGGGTAGCTGAATATGATATAATAGTTCTTCTTTTCAAAATTTAAATTTTCAAATACCAAAGTTTATCTGTCAGAGAGATCTCTTATCAGACCTAATTCAAAGTTTGAATTTTTGAATACAAAAATTCGTATGTCAAAAGATTATCATAACTGACTTGCAAGCCATCTTTCCAAAGTTTGAATTTTTAAAATCAAAGTTCGTTTGTCAGAAGACTAACTTAGAACTCTTTTTAAACTTCACTTTCAGATGAACTTTAATATATCTTCAGATGAATTTTTCATTTTTCATAATTTATGTTTTACCTGAAATTTAAAATTTCAAAGATAAAATTCGTCTGTCATAGGGACCTCTTTTCTGACTAACATATTTTTACTCCGAAGTTCAAATTTTAGATACCAAAGTTCAAATTTTCAAAGTAACAAATCAAGTTTAACACTTCAAAATTCATCTAATAGTGGGTCTTTTTCAAATACTTCATGAATTATTGTACAAACACATTTTTAAAACATTCTCATGCAAGATCAAAGTGTTTTACTCATTTGAATTCAATAAAAAATCCTATATCTAATCTTATACTTGTTTTTCTTGAATTTCTTCATATGAGATCTTTTGTACACCTTTGATATCTTTCTTCCAAGCTCTAGTTGGTTTGAAATCATCAAAATACTTGATTCAACAGAGACAACTATTTATACTTAATAGATGTACTTTGAATATGAAAATTCGTATGTTTTAATATAGGATATATTTGACAAAATCAAAATTTGAATTTCACTCTTGAACAAACAAATTTTAGAAGTTTAATGTTAAAGCCTTTAGCCTATGGTCTCTGCGAAATTCGTCTATTAGCACCCAAAATTTGAATTTCAATGCGTCAGATGCATTAAATGTAGTTGATGAACGGCTAGTTTTGTAGAGTAACTATTGGGTAACGTCTCTAACGGTTAAATCTTGTGTCTAACATCCAATTAAGTCACAAATCTATAAATAGAATTTCATTTGAAGTTATGGATAATGAATTTATGCTGTAAATACTGAAATTATGCTGAAATTTTTAGTCAAAGTCTTTTATCCACTCACACTTCATTTATTACACTTCAACTATCATATTTACTTTGTATTAGAGAGTTTATCATTCTATACAAAATCTTTTCTTCATCTGGAAGAAGAATTTTCTTGTGAGGGGTTTTCACAAAGGATTTAGGAACACTTTGTTAAAGTACAGAATGTAAATTTGAAAGCTCTTAGAATAGAGCATAATGTTGTACTGTGGCATTGCAAGGAGCCCACTAAATTCTTGCAAGATAGTGAAAAATCTCAAGTGGTGGCTTAAGAACTGGACGTAGGTTAAGTGGAGTAGACTAAACCAGAATAAATCTCTATGTCCTCTCTTCTTTTACCTTGCAACTGCCTTTTATATATTGTACTTTATTTTCTACAACTTTTACTATCACTGTTTTATCACAATTGTGCAGAAAAATTTTGAACTTCCCATTTCACCCCATCTTAGGAAGCCAGCAAACCTAACAACTAGTATATCCGAGCAACTCTTCTCCACATTGTTGTGGATACCATAAACCTATCTGAGAGGTTCTTTTAAGATATCTAAATATTCTTTTTATTACTGTTGCATGTGATTCCTTAGGACATGCTTGAAATCTTATGCACATGCACATACTGAACATTATATTTGGTCTACTAGCCATCAGATATAATAGAGATCCTATCATTCCTCTGTATTTGGTGTTGTTAAATGGCTTTCCCTCTTCATCCATATCAAACTTCCTTAAAGTACTCATCAGGGTGCCAATTGTCTTTGCATTTTCCATCCCAAATTTCTTGAGAAGCTCTTTCACATACTTTGTTTGATAGAGAAAGATTCCATCACTGTATTACTTGATTTGTAGTCCTAAGAAGAATGTCAGTTCTCCCATCATTGACATTTTAAATTCTCCCTACATTAACTTAGCAAAATTCTTGCACAAATTTTCATTAGTAGCACCAAATATAATATCATCAACATAAATTTGAACAATGAGCAAATCTGAATTAACCTTCTTAGTGAAAAGAGTAGTGTCCACTTTTCTATATGTGAACCCCTTTTCAGTTAGGAATTTGCTTAGTCTTCTATACCAGACTCTAGGTGCTTGCTTTAACTCGTATAATGCTTTCTTAAGTTTATAGACATGATTGGGCTTTGTTAAGCCCTCAAAACCTAGAGGTTGTTCAACATATATCTCTTCCATGATATATCCATTAAGAAAAGCACTTTTAACGTCCATTTGGTAAAACTTGACACCTTTAATACAAGCATAGGCTAGAAGTCTCCTTATTGGTTCCAATTTTGTAGCTAGAGCCAAGATCTCTTCATAGTATATGCCTTCCTCCTAATTATAACCTTTAGCTACCAATCTGGCTTTGTTGCTTGTGATTACACCAAATTTATCAAGTTTGTTTCTAAATACCCATTTGGTTCTAATAACTGGATGATCATTGGGCCTAGATACCAAGTCTCAAACCTGATTCCTTTGGAATTGATTAAGTTCCTCTTGCAATGCATTAATCCAATATTCATCACTTAATGCTTCTTCAATACTACTAGGTTCAGTTTGAGAAATAAATGCATAGTGATTTATCTGATCCCTAAGTTGTCTTCTTATTTTAACATTCTCTTGAACATCTTAAATCACTTGATCAATAAGATAACTCCTTTGATATTTCTAAGCTCTAGGTAGTTCTTGAGAAATTTCTTCATTTTCAAATTCATGATATTTCTCCTGAATATCTGCCTCTATAGCAATAGATTCTAATATTTTTGGAGGTTCAATTTTATCTTCCTTAGAGAGGCTAATCTTTTTAAAGGTAGGAATCAGTTCATCCTCATCTAAATCAGGTTTAGAAAGAGTCTCATTTTCCATAAACACTATATGCACAGATTCTTCTATAATCATAAACCTTTTATTAAATACTCTAGATGCTTTACTTCTATTTGAATAGTCAAGAAATATAACTTTATTTGATTTTGCGTCAAACTTACCTAAATTATCTTTGTCATTATTGTGGATGTAGCAAGTGCATCCAAAAACATGAAAATAAGAGAAGTTGAACTTTTTTCCCTTATATAGTTCATATAAAGTTTCACCAAGAATGGATCTGATGTAGACTCTATTCATTAGGTAGCATGTGGTACTTACTGCATCAGCCGAAAAGTACTTTGGCAATCCTTTTTCATTCAACATCGCACAAATCGTTTCTTCTAGCACTTTGTTTTTCCTCTCAACAACTCCATTATGTTGAGGTATTCTTGGAGCAAAGAAGTTGTGGTCTATTCCATTTTCTTCATAGTAGGTAGCAAATTGAGCATTTTTTAATTCACTACCATGATCTGTTTTAAGAGACACAATAGAGCAACCTTTCTTATTTTGGATTTTCTTAACGAAGATCAGAAATGCCTCAAATGTCTCATCTTTAGAAAAAAAATAAAGTCCAAGTAAATTTAGAATAGTCATATAGTACAACAAACATATATAGGTTACCATCAATGCTCTTAATACCACTAGGACCTATCAAGTCCATTTGAAGCAATTAAAGTGGTTTAGATGTTGAGACAACATTTTTAGATTTAAAAAAGAAATTAGTTTGTTTCCCTTTAAAACAAGCATCACATTCTCTGTCCTTTTCAAAAAAGATATTAGATAAATCAAGGACAAGTTTATTTTTAATAAGTTTGTTTAATTGATGCATGCTAACATAAGCTAACCTCCTTTGCCATAGTCATCTTTCATTATTTTTACTGATTAAGCATATTGAATCTAGACTGGGCAATTCATCTAAATCAATGGTATAATAATTACCATCTCTTTGTACTTTGAGAATGACTTTATGGTCACTTTTTCTAATGACTAGGTAAAATTTGGAGTTGAACAAAACCGAGTTGCCTTCATCACAAGTTTGACTCATACTCAGCAAGTTGTGGCCAAGTCCTATCATGAACAGTACTTCTCTTACAGAAGTTTCTGGATTTCTTCCCATAATTCTAATACCAACCACCTTGCTAGACTGATCACCACTAAAAGTAACATTTCCTCCTTTCTTGTCTCTCAACACGATGAATTTTTCTTTATCTCCTGTCATATGTCTCGAACAAGCACTATTTGTGACATCCGAGCGTTGATAAGGACAGAAAGTGATCGCTAGTGCAAGAAAAGGGGGTGAGATAAAGTGATAAGGCACGGACAAGGAACGGCTTCTGGCAAACTTCTAAGCGGAAGGGGAATATGAATGAATCAAATACATACAGGAATGAAAGGGATCCAGAGACTGTATAAGTATGGGATTATACGGTTAAATGATAGCTTAAAGGAATTGATAGGTACTATATATACCAACAAGGTGCATCTACCTTTTCGGTAGCCTATCCCTTAAGAACTCCTTAGTTAAGTGTGTTTGACCTGGAGCAATTCTAGGATGGGTCACCTCCTGGGAAGGAGGTGTGTGAGTGAGGACAAAGCACACCGAAAAGGCTTCTGTTGGCTTGTGGGGGACGGTCATCAATCCCAAAAAAGTGAATGGACGTTGCAGTTGGTATCAGAGCCCAACCTCTCTCACTACGGTATGGTTTGGGGACAAACCAAGCGGAAGCTGGTGGGCATGTGACATCCGGGCGCTGATGAGGGCGAGGAGTGGTCGCCGGTGCAAGAAAAGGGGGTGAGATAAAGTGATGAGGCACAGAAAAGGAACGGCTCCTAGCATGCTTCTAAGCGGAAGGGGCATATGAATGAATCAAATACATACTGGAATGAGAGGAATCCAGAGATTGTATAGGTATAGGACTATACGGTTAAATGATAGCTTAAAGAAATTGATAGGTACTACCTATACTAACAAGGTGCATCTACCTTTTCGGTAGCCTATCCCTTAAGAACCCCTAAGTTATGCGTACTTGACCTGGAGTAATTCTGGGATGGGTGACCTCCTAGGAAGGAAGTATGTGAGTGAAGACAAAACACACTGAAAATGTTTGTGTTGATTTATGGGGACAGTCATCAATCCCAAAGAAGCGGCTGGATATTACACTATCCATATACCACTTATTGTTTTTCTTGGCCTTGAGTCACACCTACAAAACAGATTTTAATTCTTTTCTCAAGTACTCATATTTGTTTAGGTCATTTCTTGTTAATTCCTCCCTTGGGCATTAAAGTACCTTTAGGAAACCACTTCATTCCATTACCATTTCCTTCCTTTTTGTATGCACAAGAGGAGGATATATGACCCTTCTTGTTACAAAAGTGGCAAGTGGAAAAAGGGGCTAGAAGAAAGATATGCAGGTCTGAAACAATATAAATAATATCTTTCTTTTTTATTTATAGGAGCTGGGAATGACTCTATGTGATATCCTAAAATTTTTATTGGATGTTCAAGAAATAATATTTTAAAATCTACAAGGAATTTGCAAAAATATGTATACATCATTTTGCATGAAATAGGGTAAAGATTAATTATCTCGGTTGGAAAGAAAAATGAGAAAATGACGATTTTATCCCTAGAAAAAATAAAAATAATAAAAAAAAAGAAAACAAAAAGAGAAAGAGAAGAGAAAAAAGAAAAAGGAAAGGCGTGGAGCATGTAAAGAAAAATTTATAAATTTTGAAAAAATTACACCTAATGACTCGAAAATTTTAAAAATTATAAATTAGCCTTGGGTTATGGACATTTTTATAAATATAAAAAATGATAATCAAAATAAAGCTCTCAATGAACTAAACCCAATGGAATATAGTATGGATTTTATTAAGATTAAAATAATTTATTTTAGGCATTAATGTTTTATAGTTTATTTTTACCTGATAAAGATTATTTTAGACTGCAAAAAAAAAAATATTACCAAGTCAAGGATAGTGAATGGATCTTACCCAAATATATTTTGGATCGAGATAATCATTTTAATCCAAAAGTAATTTTTGGATAATCATGTACTAATTTAATGACAATTACGGTAAAAGTAATTAATCAATGCAGGTAAAATTAATTCATAAAGGATATTTTGATCCATAAAAATTATTTAAGCAATTTTGGCCAAAAAGGGAGTGAAACACGTTTGATGGTAGAGTGGGACACAAAGGAAATTTTATGAAAAGCTTTTTAGAAGAAAAAGTAAATAAAGTTAAAATAAAATTAATAAATTAATTATACTAGATGTTTATCTTTTAGAAAAGCCATTAGCTATCTTCTTCTTCACTTCATCACGTTTGAAAATAGCAAGGAGAACAAGGGAAGAAGTCATGCAAACCTAAGGGAAAAAAAGAAGGAAAATGCAAGGTTTTGATTTCAAACTTCAAGGGTAAGATCTTATAGCCATTCTTTTGTGATTCCTTGGGTTTAGAAGAGTTTTTATAGTCTATTTTATTTGATTTTCTCACTAAAATTTTCATCTAGAGAGAGAAAATAAAGCCATGAAGAAATTAATCCATGAAAAGTGGTGTATAGGCTTCAAGGTGTAAGAATATACCATTAGATTGCAAGTTTGATGAGTGACTATTTTTATACAAATTATGCAAATTTTAAGCCTATTTGGGGTTTGCAATAGAAAGGGAATTCCATAATTTTGCTTCAAAAATGGATTCCTTAGGTCTAAAAATGGTAGAAACGAGTGTGTTGTACAATAAAAATACACTGGAAATCAAAGTGAAAAGTTTATGATTTATTGCACACTTTGTGAATGGGGTCATGCAACCAATGGATTATGACCTTATTTTATGATGTTATAAGATTCCAAGAAGTGTTAGGAGATTAAAGAAAGAGTGTACAAAGCTTGGAAAGGTTTGAAAAGCTTAAAGGTAGTTAACTAAGCCTATTATGCATATATATATTGTTGTTGTTGCCATTATGCTTACTTGATGTATTTGTTGTTTGGAATGATATTTTGTGATGGATTGGATTGATTGGCTGTGTTGTTTGAAGGGTATTTGACTTTGGAAATGTCTATATTTTAAGGGAAGATGCTGCCCAAATATTTAGAAATTATTTGTACACAATTGACTTTAAATGAAAGTTTAATGCATTTTTCATGAAAGTTTGCAATGTATGATAATATATGAGCATGTATGGTAGTTACTACTGAGATTCTTTAAATCTCACCCCTTTCCAAATGTTTAACATTATAGATCCAAGTTATGGCAAGACTCCCCAAGAAGCAAAACGAAAAGAGAAGGAGGTTGCACATTAAGATGAATTTGTTTTCCTTGGTGTTTTATTTGGAGTATCTTGCAAAAATGATGTGTATGATTTTAGGACTCTACTTAAATGTAATTATGTCTATCTAGATCTAACATAATGTAATGTGCAAAGTGGAGACATGAAATGGCCATGTATGTATATATTAAGGTGTATTTTACAAAGTTGAATGATGTAAGTGGCCATTTTGAGCACTGTTAGAATATACATGTATTGCATGGATCTTTTGATGTATAATACATAAATGCTTTATATGGATGTAAACTAGATATAAATATCTTTCCATAGACACCAATATCACCTAATTGTAAATTGTGTATGATTTATGGTGATTTTTCAAATTTATGGACAGAATCAGGGTTTTTAGAAATTGACCATTTCTATAGTACCATTTAGAAAAATAAACTGTATGAATTGGTCAAGTAGATACTAAGTTTCATATTTTTTCCATGTGGAGAATACTTTAAGTTATGTTTAGAGACTTTAACTATATCAATATGATTTTTCTTGACTTAGTTATCAATTTTCGAAGTTCATCGGATAAAATAAGATTAACCAAAGGAATAGTACCCAAAAATGAAAAAAATTGGCTTGAGTTATTTTATGCAATCAAGTCTCTAATCATGCATTAATGGACTTGAATGGAGTCTAATACATGGGAAATGAGTCGAAGTATGAGGTGTGACACTCTATGCTTTGGGTTAACTCATTGTAATTTGAATTCCCTTTAACACACAAAATTTCTCATATAGAGATTTTACTTCTTGCATTTCAGCTTTTCTTTTACAGCACAGGGATCATATCCTAGATTCATATTGCTTTAACTCACTATTTTCTAACCAAGTAACACTTTCAGCTATCTTCACCTCTAGTGGATCTATTTAGAGTCTTATAGAGATATGCATTATTTTTTCTTAGCTCAATGCATGAGATGTAGATATAAGGAGTAAAAGAAGAAGGCTGTTATGTAGTGCAAGATGCATGAGATTCATTTTTAAGTTTGTTTATTTTCTTTTTAGCTTGAGACAGCTGCTTGGAAACTTTAACAAACTCAGCATGTAAGTCATTAAATGCATCATGCAGTTTATCATAGGAAAGTTTAGAATTAGTTACCTCGGAGTCACTTTCATTGTCTTGGTTATGATTCTCTTCCTCTTCTACAATCTCTTGAGCCATTAAGTATAGATTTGCAATTTTATCATCGTCTGCTGCATTCTCTTCATCTGAGTTATCTCCCTAGATAGATAACATGAAGACTTTTTTCTTCTTCCCTTTGTTTGCTTTCTTGTCTTTTCCTTGCTTCTTGACAAGCTGAGGACACTCCCATTTAATGTGTCCAAGTCTCTTGCACTTATAAAATATGATGAAGTCTTTGTTTTCTTTCTTAATGCTAGTGGCTCCATCATTCTTCATGAATTTTCTGAATTTCTTCTTTCCATATATCTTTCCAAATCTTCTCACTAGCATGGCAATTGTTTCTTCATCCAGCTCAGCATCTTCTTCTGAATCAGCATCATCTTCTAATTCTGCCTTGAGTGCCAGACTCTTCTTTTTCTTATTAGATGAAAATTCTTTTAGAGCTTTCAGTTTTCCTTCATATTCTTCTAGGCTTCCAAAGAGAACTATGACAGATATTATTGATTCTCCTCCAACTTCTTCTATGGATGTTAACTTTGGTTGCCACTCAATTGGTAAAGTTCTAAAAATCTTTCTGACTTTCTCAAGTTGAGTATTCTCCTTCCCAAGGCTCTTCAGTTGATTCACGATAAGAGTGAACCTTTTTTGTAGATCTTTGATGCTTTCTCCTTCCTTCATTCTAAAGTTTTTATATTCTCCAATGCAAGTATTCAGTTTGTTCTCCCTCACTCCCTTGATTCCTTCATGAGCAATCTTTAGAGTATCATACATATCCTTGACTGTGGAATAATGGGAAACTCTGTAGAACTTATCTTGATTTAGAGCATTGACCAATGAGTGTTTTGCCTTAAAGTTGAGCAGAACTCTTCATTTATCTTCATTATTCCACTCTTCTTCTTGCTTCTCTTTGTATGTGCCATTATCATGTATCTTTATTGGCATAAAATCACCATTCTTTATAACTAACCAGATCTCCAAGTCTATGGATTGAAAATATATCTGCATTCTTATCTTCTAGTATCTATAGTGTTCTCCACTGAAGCCTGGATGTTTGTTGATACTGTTCCCTTCTGGTAGTATGTTTTCTCCAAAGCCAGCCATGAGCTCTCCCGGATGGTTAAATCCTTTAGCTGGAAGTTCAAACTCTGATACCACTTATTAGAAATGCTGACTTCCCAAGAAGGGGATAAATTAGGAAGTTTAAAGTTTTTCTGCAAAAACACAATGTAATAGTGAAAGCAAAAGTTTGCAGAAAAATAGAATATGATGAAAATGAATATATTTGTAAGACGAGAAAAGAGAAGACTCAGAGATTTATCCTGGTTTGGTCTAATCTACTTGGTTTATGTCCAATCCTCAAGTCACCACTTGAGATTTTCCATCATCTACAAGAATCCAGTGGGCTCCTTACAATGCCACAGTACAATGCTCATGCTCTATTCTAAGAACACTGAAAATTTCTTTTAACACTCTTACAAGTGTTTCCCAGATCCCTTTGTGAATTCCCTCACAAAGAATCTTTCTTCCAAATAAAGAAAAGATTTTATACTGAAGTGAATACTCTCTAAGATAGAATAGAAATAAAAGTTATGGCATAATAAATATGGTGTGTAGGTGAAAAAGCTTTGTCAAAGAAATTTAGCAGAGTTTTTGCAATATCATACTTGAATTTGTTACTCACAACTTGAAATGAAGTTCTATTTATAGATTTATGACTTAACTAGTTGTTAGACACAAGATCTAGCCGTTAGAGACATTAACAAACAGTTACTTTACAAAACTAGCCGTTCACTAACCGCATTTAACGTGTTTGACACACCAAAATTCAAATTTTGAGGCTTTAACAGACGAATTTCACAGAGATAGAAAGTTAATGACTTTAACATTAAACTTCAAAATTTGTCCGTTACAATATGACATTTGAATTTTGAGTTTGTGAAAGATAACCCATGTTAATTCATTCGAATTTTCATATTTGAAGTGTGTCTGAAGAGTTTGAACAGTTGTATTAAGTTTTCACATAGCACTTCAAAATTCAAATTTCAAAAGCTAAAATTCGTGTATCAAAGGCATGTTTAACATGGTACAAAAGTTCTTCTCTATGAAGTTTAAATGTGGAACTGCAAAGTTTGTCTGTTAGAGACATGCTTTAACGAGACTCACAAATTTTCATTTTGAAATTCTCACTTTGAAGCCCAAAGTTCGTCTATCAGAGGAAATGACTTTGAACTTATTTTAAACTTCACCAACATTCTAATTTTGACTAAACTTCATGCGAATTTTGCATACTTTCACTAACAATGCTTAGCCTGAAATATGAATTTCAAATCTAAAAGTCATCTATCATAAATAAAACCTTTATAACTTTGAATTTTACTAAGCAAAATATGAATTTTGTACAAAATAAACATGAGTCAAATATCAAAATTTGTTTGTTAACCAATATTTCTCAATTCTAACATATACTGACATTTGATAACTTTGAAATAACCTATTTAAATATTATAGTAATATAAATAAGTAAAATCCAAAGCTTTTTACCTAATGTATATAGTGAGAAATCCTAAAAACTAAATCTTCACTTATTCTTCACTGGATTTCTTCACTTTATCCTTTCATGCTCCTTTGATATTCTTCTTCCAAGCTCTAGTTGTTTAGAATCATTAAAACTTATGATTCAACATAGCAAGGAAATAATTCATACGATGAAAAACTTAAGAAGTAAAATAGGATGGTATGCTATAAAAATTGATTTTGAGAAAGCATATGATATATTAAATTAGAAATTTGTTAAGAATACTCTTATAGAAGTTGGGATTCAAGATCTTGTTGGAAGGGTTATTTTGAAATGTATTACTTCTTCTTTGAATGTTCTTTGGAATGGGGAGAAAATAGAGTTCTTTAAGCCAACTAGAGGTCTTCGAAAAGGGGACCACATATCTCATCTTTTTGTGTTATGCATGGATAAATTATCTCATATTATTTGTGATGCTATTCAAAATAATCGATGGAAGCTGTTTGTGTTTGGTAAAAATGGTCTACCTATTTCCTATCTAATGTTTGTTGATGACTTAATTCTCTTTTGTGAAGCTACTATGAATCAAATGAAGTGTTTTAAAGACTATTTGAGTAGATTTTGCGACTCTTCGGGACAAAAGGTTAACTTAGACAAGTCTAGTATTTATTTTTCAAAAATGTTAGCATTGGTGATAGGAAAGCTTTGGCCAATGATATTGGCCTAAGAATTTCAACTGAGCCTGGTATGTATCTCAGAGTTCCCCTAGGTAAAGGAAGAAAGGGAATAGATTCTTTGAATTAAATTGTTAAGAAGATTCAGACTAGACTCACAGGTTGGAAAGCTACATGCTTATCAATGGTTGTAGAATAATACTAGCCAAGTCTGTCATTGAGGCCATTCCTATTTACCCTATGCAAATATGTCTGCTTCCTCAAGGTATTTGTCTGAAGATTGAAAGACTTCAAAGGGATTTTGTTTGGGGGCATGATACTAACTCTAGGAAGGTACATCTTGTGACATGGAAGGATATATGCAAACCAAAAGAATTTAGAGGAGTTGGGTTCAAAGATAGTATGAACCATGCTTGTCTGGCTAAGATCACTTGGAAACTGGCTAGTGGTTTCCAAGGATTATGGGTTGATGCACTGAAGAGTAAGTATTGTAAACCAAGGGGCCATAATATTATATTTAAATCCAAGTCAAGTGATTCTTTAACTTGGAAAGCTACATGTCAACAAGCTGAATTAATTAGTAATGGGATGAGATGTTTAACAAGAAATGGCACCTCTACAAGATTTTTCTTAGATAAATGGATTAATAATGAGACTTGCCTTGCTGATATTTATCATGGTACTATCTCTTCTAACATCCTTCTTAGTGCCATTGATAAGTGGATTGATGAAGATAATAATTGGGATCTTACCAAATTGAGAAGGTTCTTTGAAGAGGGGACTATTAACAAAATAAGAGCCATATACCCTCCTAACCCTTCTCTTGGTGAGGATAGGAAAGTTTAGGGACATTCTCTCATGGGTGAATTCTCTGTCAAGACAGCTTATCTCCAACTTATAGGGGATAAGCTTGATATCACCATGGGGCCTTGGAATTAGATCTGGAAGTGGCAGGGACCGGAGAGAAGCAGAGTTTTTATGTGGCAAGCTATTTAAAATAAATTACTTACTAATGAAAGAAGAAGTAGTTTTGCAAGGAGCAGTCCATTATGTTTAACCTATCATGTGGCTAATGAAGATGTCTTACATGTTCTTGGAGATTGTTTATATGCCAAGTCATTATCAGAGTCTCTTGTTGATAATAGATATATATAGAATTTTTTTCTCTCTTCCTTTGGTGGAATGGTTTGATTTTAACTTTAAGAATGAAGTTGGAAGGGATAAATCTACTCAATGGGTTGGAGTTTGGGGATATGGGATATGGCAACTTTGGAAGTGGAGGAATGCCAGTGCCTTTGATCCTTCATTCACAAGACCCTTAAATCCCTCTATTATTATTACTAGAAATCTATTTAATTTCTTTTTACTGGATAGTAGCAGATTAAGGAGAAATAATGGCATGTAGCAGTCTGTCATTAAGAGATGGTCTCTACCTCCTTAGAATTGGGTGAAACTCAACGTGGATGTGTTTGCGCACATATAATATAATAGAGCTGGTGAAGGTGGATTGATCAGAGATGTAGCAGGTGAGTGGAAGCTTGACTTCTATCAAAATTTTGGTTCGTGTTCCATAGAGGAAGCTAAAGCACGAGCAATATTAAAAGACTTGGAATTATCTTAGGATAAACGCTACAGACAAGTTATTGACTTATTGTGGAATCTAATGCTACAAATATAATTAAGAAGCTTAAAGGTGAAACTTTTAATCACAACACTGTGAGCTCAACTGTTTGTCTCATTTCAAATACCATCAACCGTTAGTGGCAAGTTAGATTTGAAGCCATTAACAAGCAAGCAAATGCATGGCAGATGTTTTGGCAAAATTGGGTTCCTCCTCCACTAGTCCAGTTTGCTATGTCATCTAGGAGCTTCTTCCATGTGTTGAAGCTTTGTTTAAGCTAGATAATCTGGGATCCTTATCCCACTACTTGTTTCTTAGTGTGTTTTTGGGCTTAGTCCCTTCTTTTCTAAAAAAAAAAGTTAATATTATTTGTTTATTTATGCTTCTAGTTGTTCATGTTTAGCTTTTGTAACATAAGCTAAACACACAAAAGAGGTGAATTAAGTGTCATTAAATTTTTCACAATAACTGCAAACAACCCAATAAAATAGTGATAATACGGAAAATAGAGATAACCAGAGTAACTTAAATGCAACAAGCAAAAGATGATAAAACAAAAGTAAGGTAGAGAGAATTTATCCCAAAATAGCCAAAAACCACTTAGCTTACGTCTAATTCTCAAGTCATCACTTGATATTTTCCACAATCACCACAAGTTTAATTTGAGCACTTGTGAGTTGCAACACAATCTCCTTGCTCAATAGGGCAAAACTCTCTCCTTATAAGAGATTTCTAACACCCACTCAAGATTCCCACAATCTTGAGTTTACTCAAAGGTCCTATTTGGTTGCATTCTTCAAGTGGGAAAGGAATGGAATCCTTGTACAGATTCCATTAGGGTGATGGTTTGGTTACAACCTTTTTTATTCCTACGAAATTTCATCTTCCACAAATGAAGCCATCCTCATTCCTTTGAAATTTGGTGTCAAGCTCGTCTCCTACGTGATGGAAATAACCAATCCCAAAAATGCCCCTCACCTAACTCCATCATGCTTCTCATTAGTGAGCAACATCCACAAGTTCAAATCCTAGGTTCGAGCTCTAGGTTGCTATCATCCTATACCTTCTTCTTCCTTCTTCATTGTTGTCATTGTTCTCATCATCAGACTCATTTCTGAGCTAGCAGATCTTGGCTACAACAGTCACAAACCCACCAAGCTTGCTATTCTCACCATCAACGACCTTCATTTCTGTTCACTATTGCCACACCACCACTGAATCTTTCAAATCTGGTTGAAGATTTCTAAGTTGAAGATACTGACTTTGATTAAAAAATTTCTGGGTTGATTTATGCACAAACAAGGAAACCGCTTTTATGTTTGAATATGTCAATTTCAATTTGATTTTCAAATGAAGATTTTGTTGATCTGTGCTTGATTCAATTTTAGATTTGGGTTGTTTTCTCTAATGTGCTTGAATATGATTTTTTATCAAGAATGAAGGAAGACAATGGGGGAGGGTTTTTTTGGTTTAAGGGGCATTTCTGTCTTTTCAATTTTATTTTTATTTATTCATATATAAAAAATGATTTTTCCCACTCTCCTTAATTTTATACCAAACAGACTCGCAGTGATCATTACTACATTTCAATCCATTATTTTCCAATTACTATCCTTTTCATTAACCAACCGAGTCCAAAGAGAAATATGTAGAAAGCTTAAAGCTTTTTCCTCACTTATAAGTATATTGATGCAATCAAGTATAAAGGGTAGTTGAGAGCCGACACTTAAAAAAAGTAAACATACCTATATCGATACACGATACAATACGATATGCATACCGTACTTATGCTTACATATCCATTCATACCACTTTGTATCTATCTATATCACTTCAAATTTTTACATTAAAATAAGATTATTTAAAGTTGTTATAAATATTTTATGGTTTATTTTAACATTTATACTATAATTTTTAGAATATTTAATACACATTTTTATCTTAATAGGTAGATTTATTAATTATACATATAAATAATTACATAAATAATATTATATATGTATAAATATCTCGTGCACCCATATTCTAAAATTTTAAAAATGATTATATCTTTAGTATCATGTCGTATCGTATCCAATACACGTATCTGTATCGATGCTACATAGTTGAGAGCGTTTAATGCAAAAATGAATAAAAAATTAATAGCAAAATGTTTCAAAATATCTAACTTAAATTAGGCTCTATTTATAGGTGAAGACGATTAATTAGCCATTATAGTTACTAAGAAGAACTTGTTGTAACACCTCGTACTTAGACTCATTTCTCATGTATTAAACTATATTTAAGTCCATTAATGCTTGATTAGAGACTTGATTACATAAAACAACTTAAAGGAACTTATTCCATTTGAGGTACTCTTTCCTTGGTTAACTTCTTTTCACTCGGTAAACTTTGAAAATTCATAACTAAATCAAGAAAAATCATATTGATATGGTTTAAGTCTCTAAATATAGCTTAAAATATTCTGTACATGGAAAACATGTTGAACAAGGAAATTACTTGGCCAACTTATATAGTAAATTTGTATTATCTTCGCTGTAGCAATGGTCATTTTTGAAAATTTCTGATTCTGATCATAATTTTGAAAAATCACCATAAATCATACACAAATCCAAATTAAGTGATCTTTATGTCTATGGAAAGCTACACATGTCTAGTTTTTATACATATAAAACACTCATACATGAAACTACCAAAAATTCTGAACAGTACACGAGATTCTGAGCCGTGTCACAATGGCCATTTTCTTCCTACAACTTGTCATCATAGACCTTAATACGTACATACATGGCCATTTCTTGTCTTCACTTAAAACATTACATCATAGTAGATATAGATGAACATAATTACATTCATGTAAAGTCCTAGAACCATACACATTATTTTCACAAGGTATTCCAAGCAAAGCACCAATGCAAGTAAATTCATTTTAATTAAGAGCTTGCTTTTCCTTCCCCTTTTCTTCTTGGGCAATCTTGCAATAACTTGGACTTATGAAGTGAAATATTTGGAAAGAGAATGAGATTCAATGAATTTCAGCAGTTACAACCAAGTATGTACATATTTCATCATACAATTCATAGAATTATTATTTGAAAGCAATTAACCAATTTATACCATACATTTTCATAAAAATTTCGGCATGGTAACATTTTAAAAATTGGACATCCAAGAGTCATAAAAGCTCTCATTCAAATAGCCAACACATCAAATACAACATAAAACATTAATGTCATAGCATGGCATGTTTAAAACATCATTGAAAATAGTTTTAACAACTTTGACATAATTGGTAAAATAACTATCTTTGGGCTTTCCAAGTTCCACAAAACTTTGTACACCTTTCCCTTATCTTCTAACACTTCTTTGGATCCTATATCATAAAATAATGTCATTAACCACTGATTATACAATTTCCTTTACAAAGTGCTCACTTGAACTAAAATTTGCACTTTGTTATCCATAAAGCATTCCTTGTACAATATACTTGTTCTAACCTATTTTGGACCTAAGGAATCCATTTTTGGGGTCAAAAACTTGAAATTCCCTTCCTATATTGAACCATAATTAGGCATAAAATTACCATAAATCATAGAAAAATAACTAACCGATTAATTTGTAATTCAACGATATATTCTTGCATCTTATGGCCTATACAACACTTTTCATAGTTTAGTTTCTCCATACCTTCATTTTCTCTCTCTATTCTCTCTCTAGGCAGAAACTTTCAGTGCAAAATAAGAGAGAATAAGCCATAAAACTCTCCCAAACTTAAGGATATACAAGATTATGGGTATAAGATATTACCTTAAACACTTGTGCTTGATGCTTTGCCTCTTGGTTTCTCTTTTTCCTCCTTTGAAAGTTTTGCTCTTCCTCTCACCCTTCAGCTCTGTTTCAGATGTGTGGTATGAAGAAAATGAAGGCCAAATGCTTAACTCATCACTTGGAAGAGAGATATGAAATGTATGAATAGTAAAAGTGGTTAAATTAACTAAACTTGGTTACTTTTCCATTAAAACTTTTCACTTAATTCCCTTAATGTTCCATGGCTTGGTCAGACGTGTCTCAACTTATTTTTGACCAAAAAAATACTTCAATTATTTAAATGGACCAAAATATCCTTTACCGATTAAATTTACCCGTATCGGTTGGGTATTTTTGCTAAAATTGTCATTAAATTGGTACAGGATTATCCAACAATTAATTTTGGTCTAAAATCCATATTTTGATCCAAAATATATTTTAACAAGGTCCTCCAATTTTTCTTGAATCAATATTGCCTCTTCTTGCAGTCCAAACTGACTTTTATCGGGTAAAATATCAATATTAAATCCTAATTATCCAATAAATATTACTTTGACCTTAATATATTCCATACTATACTTCATTGGACTTAACTCATTGAGAGTTTCATTTTGATTATAATTTTTTATATTTACAAAAATGCCCTTGACCCAGGGTCAATTTATAATTTTTAAAATTTTTGAGTCATTAGGTGTAATTTGTCCCAAAATCCATAAACTTTTCTTCAATCTTTCCTGATTTCTTTTTCTTTTCCTTTTCTTTTCTTTTCTTTTTTTTTTAGGAACAAAATCATTATTTTTCTTTTTTCCTTTCAATTGAGATAATTGACTTCTTTATTCTATTTCATGCCGAATGGTGTATACCCATTTTTGTAAATTCTTTATAAATTTTAAAATATTGAGCCTTAAATATCTAGAAAAAAAATTTTCAGGATATTGCACTTGCCATTGAACTACCACATTAAATTCAGCTGACAAAGGTTGATTGACCAGCTTAAGAAAGGATTGATTAATCAGCTTGGTTCTTATTCTATATATGAATAACTTCTTCACAATGATAGATTAAGCCACATAAAAGTTAATCAAGGAAAAGTTTAATAGTTAAGAAGAATTAGATTCATTGATTAACCGAAGTATTAATTCATCGATTAAGAATGAATGAGAAATTGAAGCATGACTTTTGTAACACCACTATTGTTTAGAGCCCTAATAACCCATATAATATACATATAATTAGGAGATCAATACAGAAGATAATATTATATGAGATTAGTTTAACTCCCACTTGATTATAAAAGCATAAATATTTAAGGTAGAGAGTCTAATTTTATTATCATTATTTTAAAAAAAGATTAAAAACTTAAGATAGCTCCTTATCAATTCCAACGTGAAACATTGTAAGGAAAAATTTAGCCATTGAAATATAAAAAATTGACAAGCAAAATCTGATTCATAATACTCCACTATATAGAGGAAAAGTTGATACAATTTCAACTACTTCAAATCACCCATGCATATATCATTACCAACACCATTTCTATGTGCAACACCTATAACCAGATGAGATATTTATTTTTGCAAATAAAAACAATCCAAAACTAATAGACCAGTAGTAACAATCCATATCCAAAGTGGAATGAGACAATTACCAATATTTCAACTATAATATCCTTGAGTTTGAAAATTCATCATATACTACTTCATAAGTAGTAATGGGAAGGACATAACCAAGAGATTTGTCTCCCTTCAAGAATCAAGAATCAAGACACAACCACGAAATCCACCAACTCTTTATCACAAGAACACAAGCACAAGGTCTTCAAAATGGGAAGGACACAACCTAGAAGTCCATCTTCCTTCAAGAGTCAGGACACAACCATAAGGTTCAACTATTCTTTATATCACAAGGACACAACCACGAGGTCTACTTACTAGGTTTGACAGCTAAGACACAATCACATGGTCCACATGCCATCATACAATTATATCTTACAAGGTCACAACCATGTGGTCCACATTTAAATGTATCCAATACTCAATTAATGCACAGCTCAGTGATCAATCATTAATATATGAACATTGAGCATTTAGCTATAACCTTTCAATCATTATATATTCCATGACACATCATATTTTCTTATATGCAACAGAGTACACACACACAAATGTACATAAGCTAGTAATACAACACTACTTTTACATGAATTTTACAATTTGCAATAGAGAAATAAATTAGCAAGGTATAAGATATCCTTGGTTACCTTCTAGCCACGAATAATGATTGCATGACTTAAGAAGTTGCAAGATAAATATCCACGAATGTCAAAGAAGCTACAAAGTCAAGCATAGTTATAATATGCCGAGATTTCCAATGTTTCAATGGTTGCATAATCTTGTAAGCATGCTAATATTGCACTTAACCACTTACTAGGGAATTCTCAAGACTCCAATGGGCCTTCACCATGAGTTCAAAACCAACTTACATTGCCTAAATATGCTACAAGGCCAAATACAAATGAATTATACCAAATCCTTAAATCCTAATGTTCACATAGGGGCATAGTTTGGTAAGGTTCATATCCAAGCACTTACACAAAGTTCTCAAACATTCTAACAAGCTCCCACAATATTCCAAAGCCAACTTATCTTAGCCAAGTCATTTCTTAATTAAAAAATGATGATCAAAATCAATAACCTACAATATTTCGAGTTAGCTTTTATAACTCCATATTGATTCCAAAGTGCATAAAACTGGTTATATCCATCATTTAACATCTAGAAACGCTTTTGATAAAAAATTTCAAGCCAAACTACCCATAAATTCGAAATTCCCCATTGCTACTACCTAGGGTTCACAAGAATCTCAAATTCCTAATTAGAATCTTGTAAATTTTAACATATAGCAATACCCACAACTAAAGAAGGCATTTACCTATTATCTTGATGCAAAAATCCTCCCATCCAACAAGCCTAATCTCATATTCGAATTTCAACTCCCACAATTAAAGGAAAAGTAGCATGAAACGTGAAGGACGAGAAAGGAGAAGGAAAGATAGAGGCTTTACCTCCCAACACTGACCACCAACCAATCGGAAAACTTCAATACTGGCAGTGACTCCTTGAGTCTAGCCAAGTCCGATGTCTCTCCTCTACACAAGTGTTGCCCCAGCTCCTTCATTTCCTTCTTTTCTTTTCTTTCTATGTGTGTATTTCACAATAATAGATTATCTTCTTTTCTCTTTCTTATATATATATATATATATATATATTATTTATGCATATTTGTTTTATGTTTTATTCACATATCCATTTAAACCTTCCTCCTTAGCCAAAAAGAAAAAAGAAAAATCTCCAAGGTACTAAGACTTCCACAATCTCCTAATTTTCAAAGGTATTTGAATATTGATTAGTTCAAGGAAAAAATAATTAATTTGATTATTAATCTTAATTAGTTACTTATTATTATTTTGTTTCTTTCCTTTTAGGCTCCCAAATCATCATCCACAATGAAGGGTGTTACAATAATTAGATGTTAATTGTTCAAAAGATGAAGAGATTGATTATTCAGCATGGCCAAAAGTTAGATTTGATCAATCAAAAGCAAAAGTGATCAATTAAGAAGAAAGTCTCTCTGTACATTTGAATTTCAAGTTCATCAATGAAGCGGAGAAGAGATTGATCAATCAGTGAGATTGATCAAACAAACTAATCGATCAGAAATGCAAATGGAGAGGTGTCAATTTTCAAAGTATATTGGTTGATCAGGCTGAGAAGAAATTGAACGATGAATGTAGAGGAAGTGCAAATTTGACAAGTTTTACTACTATAATCGATTAACACAAGAAGGGATAGATCAATTAAAATAACTCATTAATGAGGCAAAGAAGGGATTGATCAATCAATGTCAGAACATGAACAAATTGATTGATAAAACAAGCAAATAAAGAGCTGTCAATTTTCAAAGTATATTGATCAATTAGGCTGAAAAATAGTTTATCAATGAATACAGAGAAAGTGCAGATTTGACAGGTTTTACTACTATATATGATTGATTGATACAGGAAGGGACTGATCGATCAAAATAACTAATCAATCATAATTAAGAGCAATCGAAGAATAAAAGAAACTTGAATTTGAAAGAATTTAATCAAATAATTAAGCTCAAATTTGAAAAGATGAACTTTAAATCTTCTACATTATTAAATGAATGTTCTAAAATGTTTTGAAAAACCAGTCTTAGGATTAAATGAATTCAACCACTTACAAATAACCAAACCTATACTAGAATTCCCAGTACTTCAACTTGATGCTTGCTCAATTGTTTGTGGTTGAAATATATTTTCAAGTTTAAGCCTTACAAAATAATCTTCTCTAGTTTTGTTATGATTCGGCGAAAAAGATATGCCTTTATTTACTCTAGTTTTGTTATCATTCATCCTTTGGGGAAAAAGGAATGCTTTTCTTTACACATTATATTCATTGTAAATTTTTACACAAATGTTTTTCAAAAGTTCCACTATAATAATAATTTTGATGAAAGTACATGTTATTAGAAAAACTTTAAAGTCAAAATACATTAGAATATCATTATTAAATTGCATGACATTATACTGAATTTTACCTTTTATTAACATAAAATGCGTCCAAAAAAGAGAACTCAATTTTAATCTTTAGCTTCTGTATTACTTTAGATTCTGGAATTGGATTTTGAAGTGTAGGTAATAATTAGGGTACACTATACTTTTTGGCCAATATTAGGGTAACTATTTTTTTTCCAGAATATTACGGTATATTGTTAATTTACGTGTTTTTTAATTTTTTATTCTTTAACCACTATAGTTAGTGGTTACAGGGTAATTGCTCTTTCTTTTAATACTACTGTACGGGGGATGGAAATGGATCCTGCAGCAGAGGATCTCTACTGTCCAGAAAAATTATGGATGGTTTAGATATTTTAGATAATTTTTTTTAAATTTTAATATTTTTTAATTTAAAAAAATAAAAAAAATAGTATTTAAGAATACTAATTAAAAAAATATAAGATAAAATCTGAACAATCCATATTTTGTATGGACGGTCCAGATCTGCTTTCAAAATAGTAGCACCATTTTGAGAGTAGCAGAGAAACCGAGTCCATGGAGGGATTATTTTTTTTTTCATGTAATCTAAAAGTTCACATTTATAATTATAATAACTTATGATTATGATATGATAAAAATTGTTGTGAAAAAAAAAAAACATGATAAAAATGGTTTCAAAAGTCCTTTTTTGGGTCATGTTCTTCTTGCTTATTTTATTGTCTATTTGTTACCAAAATAGCCTGCAATTGCAAATGCTGGAACTCCAGGACACCCTACCGCCCCTACCGCATCCTCTGCCCCTTTGTTCACATTCACATCGCCGTGGGTTGCGGTTTTCATCGCCTTTGCTCTGGGCACGAGAATCTTACCCATTTCTCCCACGCAATCCCTCTGAGCCCGTGTTCCTGTTATTAGGCATGCTACCCTAGTATCTATCGGTTGTTGTTTCAATTTAAGAGGTGAAAAGTTACAATTTCTTTTACGTTGTATATATCCTCAAAATTTGAGTGCCTGTCTCGTGCGATTTCTTTAAATACGGTGAAATCTCAGTTGACATTGCAAAATTAACTGGATTTAGCTTTTTATATTGATTCGTTCAATGCTTCCTTAGCTTGTTGTGAGAACATGCAATATTTCGATGTTATTGTGCTTTTCCTTCTATAATGGAAACTGCTTGGGTACATAGGGTGGAGCCTTACTATCGTGGCCACTTGTTCGATGCTTGCTATATTTATTTGGTTAACTCTTTTGGCATTTTTTAATTTCGCTTTGTGCTGGGTTTGTCTTTTTTAATCTTTGGTGATAGTGCTGGATTAGTCTTACGTATTGATGAAACTTGACTAAACATTGGAAGAGTCTTGAAGTTATCCGTAGCTTCGTTAATGATCTAGATTCACTTTTTGGACCATATAACTTTAAAAGGCGCATCCAAATACCGGGGCTATCCATTTGAATTATAATTATCACACTTTATGCCTTTGACAACGATGGGTAGACTTTGTGTTGATCGGCAGGTGTGTTATTGAGTATCTGGCTGAAAACTATGATCTTCATAGCTTACATTACTTGTCGTCATTGGTAGCTGCCGTTAATCATGAATTGAAATAAGAATTTGACAGATGAGTGCTCCCAGTGGACAGAAATGAATGCTGATTTACTAAAAGTTTATATCTTTATATGCCATTACATCTCATGGTTTGACTTTTCAGGAGATTACCTTTTATCTTCTCCATCTATTGATCTATTAGACGTTTGCATTCAGGGGTATGTATATTCTGTGCTGTGGTAATAAAAAAGACAAGTCTGATGAGTTGAATGTCGATCATTCCATTCACTGAAAACTTCCTAGACAAAAGAGGTTTATTATCATTGTGGAGAATGTTCAGCTTTCTGCATTTTCATCAATTGCTCAGGGAGATTCCAAAGGAGTTGTAGTTGGTTAGTTGTCATTGGCTTGTCTTAACATGTTATATGTTCTATGTTGTTATTTGGTGTGTTTGGCTTGGGCAAAATGCTCATATCTTCATGAGTTATTCTCACCCCTCAGATATATCATATGGGACATGGTTATTTTTATGGCTGTTCCTAACATTTGGGCCATGGATGATGGTTTGATGGGTACCCAAGTGAGATAGAGAACCTTCCCTCAAAAGCTAGCTATTGAGGTGGGGGAGTCATCCCACTTTAAATACTCCATTAAGTATCATACACTACTCAATGTGGGACTTGGACATCATATACTATCCAAATCCCAATCAATTGGCCTCCCTTAAGAGCCGACGTCCTAGTGGTTGTATACTACGATGCTTCACCGTCCATCAGTTAGAACCCTCCATAGGTAGCTCTCTCCGGAACCGTTAGCACCCAAGTTCTAATACCATTAATGGGTGCCCAAGTGGAATGGAGAACCTTCTCTCTAAAGCTAGCTATTGAGATGAAAGAACCACCCCATTTAAATACTCCATTGAGCATTTCATACTACTCAATGTGGATTTAAGCATCTCATACTACTCAAATCCCCATCATGGTTTCTACGAGGGGGTCTATCTGACAAATAGTCAGATATATCAAAGGATTGGAGAGCTTATTGTATTTATGATTGTGTGTCTACCTTTTTGTCTTTGCTTTGGTTTCTCCTCTATTTTTTCAATCCTTCATTTTTCTGAGTTCTTTTATTATCTCTTTGATATGAAAAATAAATAAATAAATAAAAATAAAATTTATTAATAGAACAACAACAACATTAGCCTTATCTCACTAAATGGGGTCGGTTACATGGATGATACGACGCCAATGAGCTCTATCAAACACCTTAAATGATTTTTATTTATCAAGAGGTCACGTCTTATAACTTCTTTTAATGTTCTTCTTGGTCTTTCTCTATGCCTTTTAAAATGGCTCTAACCATTTGATCAACTCTCCTTACTGGCTCTTTTTGTCCTCTTCTTTGTACATGCCCAAACCACCTTAAACGATTTTTCACTATTTTTTCCTCGATAGGTGTTACTCCAATTTTCCCTAAGAATAAAATTTATTAATGAAAGAAGTAAAAAAAATGTGGTTATTTTGCAATCCTTCATAGTCTGTAAAATGCTTTCTTTATCTTTTTTGGGAATATGCTCTGTTTCTTTTTGGTAATTGCAGCCATTTAATAGGTTATATTTGTTTGAGAAGTAAAAATGCATTATGATCTAAAGTGGTTAGTAAGCTCTATGCTTTAAAAAAATTAGTTATTAAGAGAGGGAAGATGTTAATAAGCCTCAGTAATTATAAATTACAGGGGTTCCAAAAGTGGAATCATGACCATGATGCTAATATTGATTAAGCATACTTGATGATTAAGGATTTATGTATGCCCTTGCCCCTTCCAATACTACAAGATCGGAAGTAAGGTTGATTGGTTAACCATATTCTATACTTGAATTTCTATATTTCTTCTTATATAAGATGATAATATTAATCTTCATCTTTATTATGGTGCAAGTGCTCAATTGGAATTTTAAACCATTTTGCATTTGATAATTGATATGGGGTTGCCTAACGCTCTTTATTCGATGCTTGAACTTTTAAGCTTAAACCTTCTGTGTAATGAAAGAATGTCACATTATCATCTCATCTCTTGGTAAGAATGATTACAATCATTTTTGCTTATTGCCAAGGTTTGAGTGATAAATACAAAGTGGAAGGGCATGTTGGAGCAGGAGGAGACGAGAGGAAAACAAAGATAGAAGGAGGTTGAGGTATTGATATTTGTTCATTTCATCTCCTTCCCATAGTTTATTAATTAATATCTGTTTAAAAATTTCTACTTAATATAGCCTCAAAAGCACCTATAGATGCAATTTATTATAGAAATTCACCTCAGGTATTTTGCTGATTTCACCTCCCATTTTGTTTACGGTTCAAATAATGCTCCACCTTTTCCAAGTGGCAAGTGAAATTCTGTTCAGGAAGCTTTTCTTTTCTTTTACTTCCCTTCCCCTTTTGCACTAAGCTTGCTATTTTACCAATCACTTATCCATCCATAGTTTGGTTGATGGAAGTTCATGTTTGCTAGCCAAATTATTACAACAATAACATTAACCTTATTCCATTAAGTGAGGTCAGCTACATGAGTCATATGGTGCCATTTATCAAGAAATCCCATCTTATAACCTCCTTCAGTGCCCTTCTTAGTCTCCCTTTACGTCTTTTTATAAAGCTAAAAGCCATCTAATCAACTCTCCTAACTGCCTTCATTGATACTTTTTTATGTACATATCCAAATTATCTTAAACTGTTTTCTATCATTTTTTTTTTAATAGGTGCTACCCCAACTTTCCTTATATACAATCATTTCGTATCTTATCCATTCTTGTTTGACTACACATCCATTTTAACATTCTCATCTTTACTACTCTTATCTTATGCTCTTTTTGTCTCTTCATAGCCTAACATTCACTACCATAAAGCATTGCAAATCTTATAGTAGTTTAATAAAATTTCCCTTTAAACCTGGTAGATACCTTGCGGTCCCAAATAACTCCTGAAATTTTTCTCCACTTTAACTATCCAACTTGTATCTTATGCATAACATCATCATCAATTTCACTCACTCTGTAAAATCGATCTCAAATCTCGGAACTTTGTCACTTGTGGTACTATTTGCTCTCTAATTTTTATCTCTGAATCATGCTTGTTAAACTTGCAATGCATATATTTTGTCTTACTCCTACTCAAATAGAAACCTTTTGATTCCAAAGGATATTTTCATAGCTCAAGTTTAGAGTTGACTTCTTATGTTGAGTTCTTAATTAAGATTTATATCATTTGCGAAGAGCATGCACTTAAGAATTTTCTCTTGTATATGCTTTGTCAAAATATTCAAAACCATGTCAAACAAGTATGCACTTTAGGATAATCCTCATTATATGATTTTTCCAAATGAATAAAAACTATATGCAAATCTATTTCTTTATTCCAGTAACTTTCCATTAAGTCTCTTAAGAGATAAATAGCCTCAATTATAGACCGTCCTAGCATAAATCCAAATTGATTTTCCGAAATACGAGTCTCATTTCTTAATCTATGCTCAATCACTTTCTCCTGTAATTTCATGGTGCAACTCATAAGTTTTATCCCTCAATAATTTGCACAGTTTTGAATATTCCCCCTTATTTTTATATATAGGTATCAAAATGCTCTTTTTCCATTCCTCTGACATTTTCTTTGATCTCAATTTTTTAGAAAGCAAAAAAAAAAAAACAATGATGATGATGAAACCAATCTTTCTGAGAAATTTAAGTTGAAGGACTTGAAGTTTCCAAGTTCTACTTATAAATTCTGAAGTTTTTGAGAAAAAGAGAGAAGAGAAGAGAGAAAATGCAGCTGTTATTTTTCTTATCTTATCTCTGGTTAAAGTCTACAAGCTTAAATGAGACTTTTGGCCACAAACCTAGCCCATAAGCCAATAACAAGAGTCCCACAAGATCTGTTAAGGCTCTTTAAGGAGGTGTGATCAAGTCAGAGAATTAGCCCCAGAGATGTGCAATAATTTAGCAATCAACACTCCCCTCAACTTGGTTACTAGATGTTAATCATTCCAACTTGACTCCAAGTTCCTCAAAACAGACATGAGTATGATGAAGGCGTCCACCACTTGTAATTTGGTAAGAGTATGATGAAGGTCAATTTGACCTTTATCAATCTCTTCTTTGCTGAAGTGGAGATCAATTTCAACATTTTTAGTTTGGTCATGTACGACAGGACTTTTGGCAATATTAAGTGCTGCCATATTGTCACAAAAAAATGCTGTAGAAGAAACTATGGCTAAACTTAGCATGTTCAACTCAATAGACCTATAAATGCCCAGACTTATACGTATAAACCATACACACAGACAAAATGCACATGTTAGGATGGACTTTCAAGTTTAACACTTGTTCTTAATTCGTATAATGGAAGATCAGATGCTGGAATTTCCAGAAAAATATCACATTCTAACTTAGTACACTACAATACAATACATCCACAACCATATGACCATGCACTTTGAAAGAGTAGCACGTGACACTAGGGATGGAAATCATGTGCAGAATATGGTGGATGTGGGTTGTGCACTTGCAGTGGTTAGTGGGAAAGGAGTTGAAACAGATTCAGTTATGCACTAAGTCCACTAAGTCCGCCTCACCTATTTGTTGGGACTCATGGTAGTTTAATTTATTTAATTATTATCTGATATTTTCTGATTAGTATAAATAGGACCCTAGAGACGTGAAGAGGCAATGAAGTATTTTTGTGATTCATTGTATTTTGGAGATTCTCCTTGGCTATTAGATTTGGAAGAGTGAGATCTTGCTCAACCCTTTTCTAGTAGATTATTATTTTCCTTTGTTCAATTGAAGTTATTAATGATTTCAAATTCTGTCATTAGTTTCTTTATTAGAATTTCTCTTTAATTTTCTTCTTAAACCCAGCCTCTATCATTTGGTATCTACCATGAGTTTCACCCTATTCACCTCTATTCCTATTGCACTTGTACCTTCACCTGCCTTCCCATCATACCCTTTCTCCATTGGTTGTATAATGTTACAACTATCTTATATCACATCTCGGCTTGACACCATTGCTGCTAAACTAAAATTCCCAGATAGAAATTCCCACATTGAGCCAACCAGCAAGGGTACCATGGACAAAGGCAAAACCAACAAATTTTATTTGGGAGTTTTGAGGGTCACGAGAGATGTCAAAATTCATAAACCCAGAATCCAAAAGCTCAGATCATTTAATATGGATATGAGTTTGGCTCTAGAAATTAAAGCAACAGCTGGCCCAATTTGAAACACCAAGGGAATCAACTTCACAGCTCAAACTCAGCCCATTCTAGCTTCTACTCAGGCGAAGAAATACTTTCGCTCGTCTTTGAGATTGATGATGATGATCAAAAGCTTTTTCCATATGAATGGGTATAGAAGACTTTTATGACAGGGAATAGGGAAGCATTCAAAGATGGTGCAGACTCCTTTTATTCTAGAAAGATACAACTTTCTGGAAATTTCGCTAATTGGTCAGTTTTGAATGAAAGTTTGTACTTTATTGTGGAAGTTTGCATAATTCACAGTATTACTGAGGAACAAGTTATAATTCCCGGTATAGAGAGGTGTTTCCTTCTTGGTGGATAGTGGATCAATCAACAATTTCATCTCTTATGCATTAGTGGTTGAACTGGAAATACCAACGCAGCAAGTTCAAACATTTGGGGTGCAAATTGGAAATGGTGACCTCCACTTTCACGTTGTTTGCATCTTACCACCACCTAAACCACCTGATATAAAACTTCACTATCACTCACCAGTGGCTTCCTTATGCTCCCAACAGAGCAATTTCTAATGCTTTGCCTTGAGGACAAGGCAAATTTTCAAGGGGGGGAGTGATGATGGAGTATCATGTGACACTGGAGATGGAAATTATGTGCAGAATGTGGTGGATGTGGGTTATACATGTGCAGTGGTTAGTGGAAAAGGAGTTGAAACAGATTCAGTTATGCACCAAGTCCACCTCACCTATTTGTTAGGAGTCATGGTAGTTTAACATATTTAATTATTATCTAATATTTATTTTCTGATTTGTATAAATAGGACCCTAGAGATGTTAGGAGGCAGTGAAGTTTTTTTTTTTATTCATTGTATTTTGGAAATTCTTCTTGGCTATTAGATTTGGAAGATTGAGATTCTTGCTCAACCCTTTTCTAGTAGATTATTATTTTCCTTTGTTCTATTGAAGTTATTAATGATTTCAAATTCTGTCATTAGTTTCTTCATTAGAATTTCTCTTTAATTTCCTTCTTAAACCCAGCCTCTGTCACAATTGCTTAGCAAACCAAACTGATTCACTTATAATAACTAGTCATCGCTACAAAACTCATATAACATACTAAGTCATCATCATAATGTATGTGGAAAGAACCATCACATATGAAGCATACATAGTTAAAATAAGTAGGGGATAAAGCATAATAAGTCATCAATCATCTTTTAACACTAAGGGTGTTACATAGTCAGTCTCAATTGGAGTGTTGGCTGGCTTGCATCCTAACATACTAGTCTTTTCTAGGGGATCCATAATGTATGGAATTTGGGAAATAACAATGCCTTTAAATGATCTTCCTACTTCCATACCCAAAAAATACTTGAGAGTACTGAGGTCTTTGATTTTAAATTCCTTTGTCAGTCCTCCTTTGAGATTCTTGATCTCATTGTCATAATCGCTTGTGACAATGATGTCATCTACATGTACAATCAGGATTGTTGTCTTCCCATTTTCAAACTCGGTGAAGATGGTGTGGCAGCTTGTCCATAAGTGCACCCAAGGTTTTTCATAGCGGTGGTGAATCTCTCAACCCATGCTTTAGGTGATTGCTTGAGGCCACAGAGATTTCTTTAGTTTGCACACTTTCCCTTTGGTTTTATTTTCAAATTGTGGAGGCATTAACACGTAAATATCTTCATAAACATCCCCATGTAGAAAAGCATGTTCGACATTTAGTTGGAAGAGTGGCCAGTCAGAGGGAGAAGACTTTTATGGAGTTGAATTTAGCCACAAGTGCAAATGTTTCTTGATAGTCTACTCCATAAATTTGCATGAAGCCCTTAGCTATAAGTCTAGCTTTGTGTTGGCTGATGCTACCATCAAGGTTATATTTTATGGTGACACCCACTTGCATCCCACGGCCTTTTTTCCAGCTGGAAGGTTAACAATTTCCCATGTGCCATTCTTCTGAAAAATCTTCATTTCTTCATGAACAACCTTCCTCCATTTTTCCTATTTCAAGGCATCATATGTTTTTGTAGGGAGCTGTTCATTGGAAGTCCTAGCTATAAAGGTTTGATAAGAAGGGGAAAGTTTGTTAAAAGAAGTGAAGTTGCTTATGGATGCTTAGTATAGCTGCGAACACCCTTTCTAAAGGCTATAGGGAGCCATATGCTGTCATTCGCATTACTGTCCAGGTTAGGATCTTGTGGGAACCTTCACTGATATCATACTCAATATAACCAAAAAAATCTGGTAGAGTATGATCTTAGCAGTAAAACAGGGACATCAACAGAAGAAATGAAAGAAAATGCAAGAAAAAGTGGAACACACACAAACCAGCTAGCTTCCAAGAGGCTAGTCTCTCCCTCAGGTCACTACACAATTCGTTATGTTCCCCCCCATACACTCCTAAAACACTACTCACTCATCATTCTTCTCTTTCCTCTAACAAACAAATCATTAAGTTTCCTCGTATGCCCTTTCTGTCATAGTTGGATCAACTTGGCCCAGTTGTCTATTCTTCCTCCCTCTAGGTCTTAATGGGCTTAACCCATTAAGATCAAAGTTGCTGGGATTGCCTTCAGCATTAAAGTTTTTGTTTCTTCTATGCTATGGTTTCTCTAGGATGGGTGCTGTTATGTTTTTTCAGTTGTGCCTATGATGGTTTCGGTGTTAGTTTCAGGTTGGAATGAGTTATTATCTTGGTGGTGAGCTGCTGTTTCATTTGCTGTATTGGTGTCAATGGTTTGTTGAGTTTCATATCTGATTTTTTCGGCTGGGTAATTTTCAGTGTAGTTTTGGGCTATCAGATTATTGAGAAAAAATTTCCCACATTATGATTGTATTCCCAATCGTTACACCATAAGTTCTCCCCCTGACTGATTACTTTCTGGAAATAAGGCTGGGTTTTAATAAATATAACATCCATTGATACAAAGTACCATTTTAAGGTAGGGAGTAGCATCTATACCCTTGTGTAGAGGAGTAGCCCACAAACATACATTTGTGGATTTTGTAATTTAAAACCCTAGAGGGCATTCTATTAATGAGACAGGTGGTTTTAAGAATAACATCACCCCAAAGATTCTTATTTTAAGGTAGGGGAGTAGCATCTATATCCTTTTTGTGTTCTTGTTACTGTGCATCCACACCTTGAAAACTGAAACCCCATTGAAATCACCAATCTTGTCAGAATTTGTGAACCAACCTATCATCTCCCTTGTGCATTTTTCACCCCAATTTCGTGGAAAACACGTGCATCTCCTTTTGTCCTCAATAGAACTTTGGTCCTACACCACTTTTCCCCACTTGAGTTTTCTTTCTCTGTCTTTGTCACCATAGCTGCCGTAGAATTGAAGCTCCAGTTTGGCTTATCTAACAATCCCAAACAGTCAGTCCTGAGCGCCAAGGGCATATGTGGTGCTACTACTCCTAATGAGTTGTAGGAGGATGGTGGTGGGAAATGCAAGAGTAGAGGTGGCAAAGGGCTTGACATTAGGCTGGTGCTTGACCTTAGACTGGGGCTTAGATTCATGCTCAAGCTAAAACCCCTAGTGAGGTAGCATGAGTAGAAGCAATTGAGGAGATTGGGGTGCTCTTATTGTCGGTCATGACAAGACTTAGTTTCAGTGTCCTGGGTTGTGAAAAAGGATGTCAAGAAGATATCAAGGTTTATTTGAGGGAGCAACAAGGGACAAAATAGGCAACAAATTTGGGTTCCATGGAAGAAACCTTCTTTCCATAGCCTAAGGGGAGGAAGCCCACTTCCTTTATCTGAGGGAAGCACAAGTTTCCTAAGAAATCTGAATAATATGTATCAAACATGTTAGACATGGATTTCTCTCTCATTTTCCCTTTCAAGAAGCTTCTTTCATGCATACCAAATGGGGCCTAAAAGAAACCATGTCTCTTCCCACTTGAAACATGGCTTTTGAAGAAAATCTGCCAAAAGAATGAAATTCATATATATATATATATATATATATTTAAGGATCCCTTTTTACTTTTAATTATTTTGACCTGTCTTACATTATGGCAAAGTTTAATTGGGTTTATTTGTGGGTTACATCCTGGCACTCAGAGATTTCTAAAACTGTTAACTTAGGTAATTAGTTTATCGACTACTGTTTTTCATGTCTTTGGGAAAGGTCTTCTGCCTTGGGAATTTTCTTCTTAATAAACAATTATGAAAAAGGTGTAAATATTATGCCTGCAGGGATATTATAGTTTTGACTAAAAATCATATAATAATCAGTATCTGCTAAACTGTTTTTCATCTTCAGGTGCTCCTGGAACTCTTGGTTTGTTTGAGGGGCTAGGTGCTGACAGTGGATACAGTTCTGTATTTTAGAAACAGTAACAGTTGCTTCTAAAGGTAAATATATCTTGATATCTACTTGTCTAACCTGTCTTTCAAGTTTCTTTCTTTGCTGTTTTTTTTCTCTGATTCCTTTGTTTTGGTGTGATTCTACGGTTCCTTTTTCTCATGCTAGGTGACAGTGTAGCTTGGGAGGGCACATTCCATAATAATGATGTATTGTTGATTGTTTCCAAACACTGGCAACTATTAGGACCGGCTGATGGCTAATGAAGAAGAGAAAACTGAGGATTACCTTTTCAAGATTGTTTTAATTGGTGATTCAGCTGTTGGGAAATCAAATTTGCTTGCCAGATTTGCCAGGGATGAGTTTTATTCTAACTCAAAGTCAACTATAGGAGTAGAATTCCAGACTCAGAAGATGGATATCAATGGAAAGGAAATTAAAGCACAAATTTGGGACACAGCTGGGCAGGAAAGATTCAGAGCTGTTACATCTGCATATTATAGGGGTGCAGTTGGAGCACTTCTGGTGTATGATATTAGCAGGCGCCAAACATTTGATGGCATTGGCAGATGGCTTAATGAACTTCACAGTAAGAATTATGGTTATTGCTTTTGTTTTAACTCTTCTTTATCCTTTGTCTCTAAGTTATAGCTATTCTTGTTTGTTATCCAGTTATAGTGAAATTACTGGGACAACTTTAAAACAGGGTTTTAGTGCTACACTATCGATGAAGGAGTTCAATAAATACATGTAGCCTGTCAAACCAGTTCTTAAAAGATTTTAAGCATATTCAGAAAACATTAATCAAAACCAAGGCTAGGCTTCATCACATCAAAATTTCAAAAAAAAAATAAATAAATAAAGTTGATCACATACAAATTTCCATTAAATCCTATCTCATATTTGTCTCTATAAAATAGTAGGAAGAGAGCCTATTAAAATCTTTTTGGTTTTATGTATATTTTCTTTGTTAGGTTTTTGCTTTATAGATTCCTAACTTGTCAAAATATTTATCATTGATAATGTTTAGTCGAACATTTATGCAATAAGAAATTTAATGGTCATGATACTTACATTGCCATTGTTGAGAAGGCATGGAAAGCATAAGTTTGGTAGATTAGGAAGGAACTGATCAAAAATATATCATCAAAAGGCTCAATGACACTGCATACTAAAAAATGTCCATTCAACCCTTATTTATGCTGTTGCTATGATCATAAGAATATAGACTTACACTTTCTATTTTGATTGCATTACAAGCAACTTGTTTCTTAACTTACAAAAATTTTAAATCATTATCTAGGGTTACCTTTATGACTAATGATGACAGGCCTAACGAGATAACCTAGCTCAGTTTCAAGACATTGCTCCATATGAGCTTCGCTGTGAGCTTCCACTAATAAGAGATATTCAACATGCTATTGACTTCATACCTGATTCTCAACTTCCTAATCTCCTGCATTACAAGATGAACTCAAAAGATAGGGAAGAGCTCCATAGATAGGTTAATGTTTTGCTAGGGAGGGTTTACATCCGGCATGAGCCTTAGTCTTTGGATAAAACCCTTTTGCAACTTGCCTCACCTTCCCTATTCACATTTCTATTTGGGTTATATTTTATAATAAAGATCCACTTACGTCCCTCAGGCTTCTTCCCTCTTGGTAACTTCACAATTGACATGTTCCACTACTCTCCAAGGCATTTAGCTTTTCTTGAGTAGCCTTTCTCCACTTTGGTTGTTCTAAAGCCTCATGAATATGCTGGGGAATTTTCGGGAATTTTCTCACTATTGATGTTAGCAATGAAGCATCTATAACCTGGTGATAACTTTATAAGGGATAAAATTCCCAATTGGATGGAAAGTACAATATTTTACCCTTTTTCTTAGAGCAATAGGTGCACTTGTTACAGCAGATTCATCCCCTTGTATGTGTGGACTAGGAGTAGGTTCTGTGGCTTGCTCCGTTGGAGCAGAGCTAGGCTCATACAGTCTTTTTCTTCTAGTATGCTCCTGCAATTCACCCTTGGGCTTCTCCTCCTCATTACTTTTAGAGATATCCTCAATTCTGAGTTCAGCCAAGGGATTTTTTCAGTGTCAAGGTCAAATATAGGCCTGGGAATATTTTCTGGAACAGTTCCGAGTGTATCTGGGTCATTTCCAGGTGTAGTTTATGGTTTGGTCATATTCTGAGTTGTCTTCAGTCTCAGGTTCAAGTCTGAGTCTGTTTTCAAAGTTAGTTCCAGGTGATGCAGCAGTAATTTGGTCATATGCTAGGGTAGGGAGAATGCTAGACTCCCATTCAATTTTATTCTCTCCCCAGATGGGTAATTTAGTGAAGCACGATTTTTTTTTTTCTGCCTAATGTAGTGAAGTAGGGTTGAGTTTCAAAGTCATGCATTTAAGAGCATGGTTATCAAGTTTTCCACTCTGGTAGTGATGTACAAATGCAGTGCAACCAAAAATTTTCCAAGGTAGTGTGTTAAAAAATGGGATAGTGGCTGGAAGTGTTTGGTGAGTTTTGCACAGGGTGTTTAGAATTGCAAGACTCTTGAAGGCATACGGTTCATTAAGTAGCAAAGAGTATGGCTTCTCCCTAGAAAGTTTTAGGTACTTTTGAGCCCATGAGTAATGATCTTGCAATATCAAGGAGTGTCTATTTTTTCTCTCTACCACTCTGTTTTGTTGGAGTGAGTTGGCACAAGAACTTTGGTGAGCAATGCCCTTTTTAAGAAATCATTTAGAGCTGAGTTAAATTATTATGTTCCGTTGTGAGATTGGAGAATTTTTATAGTGCTTTGGAAAATGTTTTGGACAAGGGCAAAAAAATTCTTTTGAATATGTGAGGTACGGAGGTACTTCTAACTTTCCTTTCATAAGATATGTCTATGTAACCCTAGAATGATCATCAATGAAAGTGACAAACTACCTTGCACCATTTATACTTTTAAACCTTGAGGGTCAGTGGTGAGGCCACATATAAGGTGGGGTACTAAATTCTGATATTTTGCATCCCTAACCCTAATATTTTGATTACTCATGAACCTTGTAATGCAGTAGGCATAATAATAAATTATGGAATAGGTGTCTGGTTCTCTGTTATTAGCCCATTATGTGTTAATTGTTTGTTATTTTGATGGCTTTAAAAACAATTTACTCACAATATTTTTAGTTTTAAAGGTGAAGAGGTTTAAGTGGGCTTGTCTACTATTTAACAGCTCATTCTGACATGAACGTTGTCACGATACTTGTTGGCAACAAGTCAGATCTCAAAGATGCCAGGGAGGTGTCTACTGCTGAAGGCAAGGCCTTAGCTGAGGCGGAGGGTTTGTTCTTCATGGAGACATCGGCCCTTGATTCGTCAAATGTAGCTGCTGCTTTCCAGACAGTTGTTAAGGAGATCTACAATATTTTAAGTCGGAAGGTTATGAAATCTCAAGAGCTCCAAAAACAGGATGCTACAATTATTGGGAATGGGAAGACCGTTGTTCTACAAGGGGAGGAAAACTCAGAAGCAATTGTGGAGTCGAAGAAGGGTTGTTGTTCGTCCTAAGGTTTGATTTTATTTTTACTCCAAGACTTCTTTAGAAAAAAGTAAAAAAGGAGGGGGGGGGGGGTGGTGTTGAAGAAGATAATTATTGAACGAAGCCTGAATATGAAATTTTAGTACTGAAGACTTCGGTGAGGGATTTCGGAGTGTAGAAATTGTAAATGGCAAAGACAATTACAGAAATGACAATACTTAAAGTGAGAGAACTTGGTTTTTTTTTTGGCCAAACGAGAGAATTTGATTTGGATTTTTATAACAAGAACAAAAGATAAATCTTATGTTTGGCGACATTCTTTTATGGTGCGTGCTGGTGTTTAAAATGTTGCGTAGGTTTTTTTTTTTAGAAGTATTCTAAATATTAATTTTACTGTTTAATATAAACTTGTATCTTAGTTTTAGAAATAATTATACAAATCATTCTTAAATTTTAGTGAAATTATACATAATTCTCATCTATTTTTGAAATATATACAAACTGCCTGCTTAAAAAAATTACTTTTGTTATATTTTAGTCTAATTTTTTTTTACGGAAATTTCTGTATTAATATAATTTTGGTAGTGAATTATACGAATTTGTTTTCTAAAAATGCATATTATTTTAACTTTATTTTTTATTAAAGTACCTTTTAAACTTAAATATGAAAATATATATGATGTTCTCAAATATGCACAAATAAATATGAAAGATGTTTTTACTTTCATTAAAATATAAAAAGAGAGTTTATTGAGATTAAAGATGTTATTTTAGTATTTCATTTAAAAGAAAAGGATGGTTTTTTTTCGCCAACAAAAAAAAATGTTTTTGTAAAAAGAAAGTAAAATTTGATTAAAGGTTGGTATCCTTTCTTTTAGAGGATTATATATTTCAAAACGTAAAAAGAAATAATTTATTCAAATTTAGGAGTTTTTGGAGTTTGCTCTTGTTTTTCGATGTTTTCAATTATATAATTAACAATTTTTAAGATTTTGCGACTCAATCGTCGGTTTAATTTCTTTTTTTATTAAAGTACTTTTTTTAAACTTAAATATAAAAATATGACATGTTCAAATATGAACATATAAAGTGGCAAAAAAAATGGAACATGAAAAAGATTATTTTTTTTATTTTCATTAATATAATGGAAAGTTTATTAACATTAAAAGATGTTATTTTAGTTATAAAAACTTTAAGTCAATATACATATATCAGTATTTAGGGAGAAATAAGTACTGTTCATAAGCACATTTCATATTGCTTTGAAGTTTTATTTGTAAACTCAAATTTCAAATTTTTAATTCTAGTTAATTTGAAACTTTTGATTCTATTTAAATTTTTTTACTGTAAAAATAATCTATTTTTTGGCCAAAAAAAGTAACTATTGTCTTTTTTAACTTTTCTTTAAAAGAAGTATTTTTTGCCCACATATTTTGAAAATAATATCTAAATTTAATTATTTTCTTGATTTTAGTATTTTAAAATCAAATTTATTACGAAATTTATGATAAGTTATGATCAGTTGTATTTCTCTTTCATTTTTACAATTTTGAATTTTGAATTCTCAATTTTAATTTTTTTGCCCCTTATATCAATCTTTTGGAGAATAACATGTACAATGGTCAAATTGGATACTTTTTTTTTTAAAGGTTATATATTTCAAAAGTTGAAATATATATTTTATTCAAATTTAAAAACTTTTTTGGAGTTCACTACTGTTTTTCAATGTTTTCAGTTATATTATAATTTTGTTGGTGAAATAGAAAAGTTATATTCTAGTTTTTACCAAACAATTTCTAAGTCTAGCAATCTTAATACCTTCTATCCTATGATACATAGATACAAGTAGGGGTATTATATACAGCATAATACGATATGTTGATATGATAAATTTTAAAATTTTAAAATATTTTTTATAAGCACATTTCATATATCTTTCTATATATATATATATATATATATCAATATTTATGGAGGAATGAGTACAGTTGATAAGCACATTTTATAAGAACATTGCTTTGTAATTTTATTTTTGTAAACTCAAATTTCAAATTTATAAGCATTTACTTTGAAACTTTTAATTCTATTTAATTTTTCATTTCTTTTTTAATGTAATATAAAATTATTTATATATTCAAATATAAATTTATTTATATATTCAACAAATTAATGTGTCAAAAACAAAAAATTTGAATTTTAAACAAATATTTTAAAAGTAATATAAATATATCTAAAACAAGAAATTCAGTGTTTCCAAAGTTATTAAGTTATTTTAAAGCTTTTTCAAGGAAAAAAATAAACTAATGGTATATATCAATATTTTTTTTTATGAAGTAATGGTATATATCAATATTGTATATATTAGATTTTTTTAAAAAAAAAAAACTTGATATAATAGAGCTTCGATCATTTTTTATGATACGGCACGTGTTCCTCAGTTATATGTATGTGTGTTCGTCTAAAACTCTTGAAAAGTCAGTATCTGGTAGTCCCTTTCATGAGTTTTCATATTGGTATTTAAAGTTTATAAATTTTTAAACACACCTCCATAATTTAAAATGTTTGCATTGTTAATCTCTATAATTTCGTTGTTGTTAGTCCCTGTAATTTCAATTTTCAAGCGTTTATATTTCCTGGTCAGAAAAAAAAAAAGCGTTTATATTTCATTCGTCCAAATGATTACACAGCATAACACTATTAACACCAGAGTTGAAGATGTGGCAAATGTTAGTAGATGTGTAGTGGATGATGTGGCTTATAATTGCCAACTGGATGCCTCATGTTAGTAGATGTGTAACACCACCCTCACAATAGAAAATTTGTCGCATCCTGGGAATGGAAGAGAAAGTGACCCTAAAAAATTTCCAAGATTCCTTCGCCCTCTGCTTGCTTCTCATCTCCATCTTCAGCTTCGACATCGGCTTCTTTCTCCATCAGCTTCTTCTCTATCAACTACAACTACTCATTAGTCATCACATATCTGTGTCCTCCTCCATCCTCCCATCGTCGATGGCTCATGGATCTCAGATGGTGTTGTCATCTCCTTCCTCAAATCTAGATGACATTCTCGACGGTGATAACACTCCCTCCATCTCCAAAGTTCTCTTCCTCCATTCATGCCTCCCTTTGCGTCGTTCTCTCTCCCCCTTCGCCAACGTGTGTTTGCAGATCTCCATCTCCTCGAGCGTTTTCTTTCTTTCTTTCTTTCTTTCTTTTGTTTTTTTTCAAGTTTCAGTTTTAGGTACAAGGTTTTTAATACCAGCAACTCAAATCAAGGATATTTGATTTTTAGTAGCATATGTTTTTTGTTTTTGTTTTTGAAGAAACCAAATCTTAAAAATTCGATTAATTAGAAAAATTTAAGTATTAATTGTTGGAATTGAAAATTTTTTAGTCTATTTGTAGAAATTCAAGTAAAAATATGAATTATGATGTCAAAAATCAAATATTTTATTTTTTATCTTAAAACTTTTATCATATTATTAAAATATATATTCCAAACAGAAATCATCCCAACTTGAATACTCATCGAATAAGCACTATATAATCGTCTCAAATGTGAACTGTTCAAATCAAAATTGAATAGTCCAAATTTAATTTAATTTAATTATTATATTTTAGAAATGTCTTTATTTCATTAGATACATAATACAATAATAATAATAATATTAGTCTTATTCCACTAAGCGGAGTCGGTTATAAAGATCATACGATTCCAATGGACTCTATCAAATATCATCTCTTTAGATAATCGTTTATCAAGAAGTCACATCTTAGAACTTCTTTTAGTATTCTTCTTGGTCTTCCTCTATACCTTTTAATAGGGCTCTAACTCATTTGATCAACTCTCCTTACTTGCTCCTCTTATCCTCTTCTTTGTACATACTCAAACCACTTTAAACGATTTTTTACCATTTTCTTCTTAATAGGTGCTACTCCGATTTTTCTTAGTATATAATCATTTCGTATCTTATCCATTCTTGTATGACCACGCATCCATATCAACATTCTCTTCTTTGCTACTCCAATTTTGTGCTCTTATTGTCCTTTCAAAGCCCAACATTCATTATCATATAGTATCGCTGGTCTTATAACAGTTCAATAAAATTTCTTTTTAAACTTAGAAGGTATCTTACGGTTACAAATAACTCCTAAAACTTTTCTCCACTTTAACTACCCAACTTGCTTCCTATGCATAACATCCCCATCAATTTCATCATCACTCTGTAAAATCAACCACAAATACTTGAACTTTGATACTTCTAGAATGGTTTGCTTTCCAATTTTTACCTCTGAATTATTTCTAACTAGCCTCTTGTTAAATTTGTAATACATATATTTTATTTTACTTCTACTCAAGTGAAAATCTTTTGATTTCATAGTGTGTATTCATAACTCAAGTTTAACGTTAATCTCTTTTCTTAAATCCTCAATTAGAACTATATCATCCGCAAAAAGTATATTCTATATCCTTATATATAGAATATAAAATAAAAATAATTTCATGATTATCACTTTTAAAAAAAATAATGTTCTCATTAAAAAAATCAAAATAAAAAACTTTAAATTTAGAATTCAAACTCAGTCATTTCTTTTGGTATTTTCATTCCACAAAAAATATTATACTACCAAACATGTATTTGCAGAATTGCAGTATCTTACAAATTAAAAAAAAAAACTTATTCTAAAATTTCACTTATTTTCTCCAACACTTTTAAAACCCAATATCATTCCTTTTCATGTTCCTTTTATCATTTCTTTTCCTGTTTTGATTCCATAAAAAATAATTATACATACTAAACATGCCTTAAAGCACATGATGCCTCCAACAAATTTTCCTTCATTTCTTCTCCCTCTCCCAACCCATACATTCCACCGAACCAAATACATATAAATCATTTTTCCCCGCATCTTCATCTACCACCAAGCAAGAATTTAATGAAGCAGGATCGACCACTTGACGGAATCACACCAACACCCATTGATATTGACTCCACTGCCTTCAGTATCTTCCTCTCCTCTGTTCCGCATTCCACTCGAGCCGCACTAACCCACAAGCTGTCTCTAGCACCGTTACGCTCGTGGTGTCTGTAGCTTGATCAGGAAGGGTAGGTGAGGCTTGGGGTCCTCTTGGAATGCCATGGGTAGCACCCTCGACGATTGCCGAAAAGATCACCCGCCACTCAAGTTCCTGCAAGAGAGGAAGAAAAGAAGCACGGTGGTGGTTGAAGGAATGAATTTTAGGGGAGGGAGTGAATGAGAGTCAACTTCAATCTTGATATAGAGTGATTCTTATTGGAAAGATGTTCTTGTAGTTCTTGATCTTGTTCTTTCAGGTTGTCATCCTCTTGGACAAGTTTCTTGTTGAAATGGAAGTACCTTCTAGAGAAAGAGAAGGAAGAGCCGTGAGGGGATTTGACCATTATTTGTCTTCATGAATCATGATTGAGATTGAGAGAAATTAACTCAAAAGTGCATGTTTTGGAAGTATGGTTAGTTATGAATGAGCTTCATGAAGGTGAACAAGTAAGTGAAATGGATGATTTACGGCATGCATAGAGCGAGCATTTTGCAAGTATGATATAGTGAAGGACTGGATAATTATAGAATAACCAATTGAGAAAGACAACCAGCCCCACCTAGTCCTTCGGGAACAAGAGAACTGCGGGATTCACTTGAGAGCTCTCAAAAAGGCATTAAAAAAGAGTAGCTCAAGATGACAAGTGTTGATATGATTTGATCTGTATGTATCTCTGTATTTATTAGGTTTTATTTGACAGATATATTTTTCCCTGTATATCTATGTACTTTCACTCATTCAATATACAATGAATTTTCCCAATAATTTTCTCTAGCTTTCTAACATGGTACCAGAGCCCTAGATTTATTTTTCTTTTCCTGTTCAGTTTTTTTTTCAGCCATCATTGTTCCTCGTCCCTATTTGCCTCATTTTGCCTCTTCCTCGGTGTCCACCCTATCCATGCGCCACCCTATCACCATCGTCTCTCCCCCATTGGCCCATCCTTGACGTCCAATCACCAACCTCCATCAAACACGCCGTCACACATGAGTTCTTCCTCCTGTGCAGATCGTCTGGTTCCATCCAGATCTCCACCATTCGTCATCTCTTCCGCCACCATGCGCCCCTCCACCGTGTTCCTCTCTTTCTCTACTCGACCTATCCCCAAAGTTTGGTGCTCCCTCTCCCTATAACGCGCTCTCACGCACTCCCCCATTAATCTGCGTTCCTCTTCCTTCAATTTCAGCACGTGCTCCATGTCTCTCTCTACTCGGTCCACATTTTGCCCCATGGAGAAATTAGAAGTTGCACATCCCATCTCCATTATTTTGAATGGGTCAAATTATCGCCTTTGGTTGGAGAGTATGCGCGGTTTTTTGAAAGGCCGCAAGCTGTGGCACTATGTTACCGGTGATATTCGGTATCTTGTTCGTGAGGCTACTAAGACTGATTTAAAAATTAATGATCAACTTGATGAATGGGACAGCAAAAGCAATCAGATTATCACCTGGTTTCGTAACACTTCTATTCCTAGCATCCACCAACAGTTTCGGCGGTTTGAGACTACGAAGGAGGTATAGGATCATATTGCTAGTTGATATACTTCATCTGACTTGTCCAATCAGTTTCAGCTACAAAAAAATCTTAGCATTTTGAAGCAGGAAAAGGGTCAGCCTTTATATGATTTTTTGGCTAAGATTGAATCTATTTGGGATCAATTAGCCTATTCAGAGCCTTCTTTTAAGTGTGAGGAAGATGCACAGGCTTTCTTTTGGTAGTGAGATCAACTTCATCTCATTCAGTTTCTAATGGCTCTCACGGATGATTTTGAGCCTATTTGCACTTCTTTGCTTCACCAAAGTCCGCTTCTAACTCTTGAGGATGCACTTCCTCGCCTTCGCTCTGAAGAAACTAGCCTGGGTCTCTTACAACGCAATCTTGAAATGGCTTTTGCCACATCCGACCAAACTTCTAAGTCCTGTCATCGTTGCCCTCAGTCTAATCATTCTTTTGACCAATGTCCCTATATTGAATGTCGCACATGTCACCAGAAGGGCCATATTGCAACGAATTGTTCTACTCAGTTATGTCGCTATTGTAAGAAGACTGGGCACCTTCTTGATCAATGTCTTACTCGCCCTCCTAAGTCTGATCAGGGAAGATCAGTCAGGTCCGGTTCCTCCAAGCCTGCTCTATCTGCCACTAATGAAGCTCCTGCCACTACTGTCAATCTTGCTCCAGGAACCTCTCCTGCAAACCTCGAGGCTTTACTTCGCCAGTTTCTTTCTGGTACTGCCAGACCACCTGCTGCTCTAGCTACTCCCTTAGGTACCTCTTGGTTCTTTGACTCTGCTTGTTGCAATCATATGACTGGTCAGGAAAACTTTTTCTCTTCTTTGTCTCCCAATACTACTTCCCATCCTATACACACTGCTGATAATTCCCAAACACTTGTCACTCATATTGGTACTATTTCTTTGCCCTCTTTATCCATCCATGACACATTTTGTCCCTGCTATTAGCTTTAATCTCCTCTCTGTTAGACAACTTGTTGATATGGGTTATGATGTATTATTTACTAAACTTGGCTGTGTTGTGATAGATTCTCAGACAAGACAGGTTATCGGGACTGGGCATAAAGTCGGTCGTATGTTTGAGCTCAACTCACTGCATCTACCTGAAGTCACTTCTCCTAACTTGTGTGCTGCAACCACATCCTTGTCTCTTGATTTATGGCATCGCCGTCTTGCTCATTCTTCATTGAATAAACTTCGTAATTTACTTTCTAGTGGTCTCTTAGGTCATGTTGATGATGAGTCTTTCCATTATATTTCCTGTCAAACTGCTAAACAACATGCCTTATCATTCAATAAAAATGATTCCATTACGGACTCAATTTTTTATTTGATTCATTCTGATATCTGAGGCCCGCACCGACTCCTTCTATGGGCGAATCTTGTTACTTTGTTATTTTTGTTGATGATTATTCTCATTTTACTTGGATATACCTAATGAAAAATCAATCTAAGCTACCTAATCTTTATATCAAATTTGCTCTTATGATTCAAACTCAATTCTCTAAAGTTATAAAAGTTTTTCATCATGACAATACTTTGGAATATCGTGATTCTAAATTGATCAAATTTCTTGATGATCAGGGCACTATTTCTCAGTGTTCATGTCCTTACACCTCTTAGCAAAATGGTCGAGCTGAACACAAACACCGTCATATCCTTGATTCCGTCAAAGCCCTTCTTATTTCCTCTTCCTGCCCTGAAAGATTCTGGGGTGAAGCAGCATTGACTGTTGTCTACTGTATTAATAGAGTCCCTACAAGTGTTCTTGGTAATATATTTCCTTTTGAGCGACTTCATGGTACACCTTTTGACTATAGTCTTCTTAAAGTTTTTTGCTTGTGTTTGTTTCGTCCTCCTTCCGCCTCATGAGACCACCAAATTGCAAGCTCATTCTCATATTTGTTGCTTTCTTGGCTATGATTCTAAACATAAGGGTTACCATTGTTGGGACCCTATCTCTCACCGTATTCGAGTCTCCTATCATGTTGTTTTCTGGGAACATATAAAGTTCTCCTCTTTGATTTATCTTTCCTTTTTTTCTCCTCCTTTGCCTTCCATTTTTATAGATACTTCTGTTGATCTTTTTCCGAGTGACTCTAATGTAGACTCACCTATTGAACTCATTCATATGCCTGATGTCGCGCCCATTCCAAATGAGATTACTGTCCCTGATCCTCCTGCACCAGTTACATCTACGGAGCCCGTATCATCAGACATCACTCAGCCCACCCGTATCAAACATCCTCCTCATTACCTTAATGATTACCATTGTTTTTCAACGATACTCCAGTTTCAGGAACCTCATTCCTATAAAGAAGCTTCCCGCGACCCCATTTGACAGCAAGCTATGAATGAAGAACTACAAGACTTGGAGAAAATGCACACTTAGGATCTTGTTGATCTTCCTCCTAGTAAGACTCTGGTTGGGTGCAGATGGGTCTATAAAAATAAGACTCACTCGGATGGTTCTCTCAAGCAACGTAAGGCCCACTTAATGGCTCAAGGATTCACTCAGGAGTACAGTCTTGATTATAAGGAGACTTTTGCTCCAATTGCTCAAATTACTTCTGTCCGTAGTCTCCTTGCTATTGCTGCTGTTAAACACTAGACTCCTCATCATATGGATGTCAAGAATGCCTTCTTGAATAGCAATTTGACAGAAGAAGTTTATCTGAAGCCTCCTCCCGGGTATCCTCATCCAAAAGATAAAGTTTGTCGTCTTCATCGTGCCCTTTATAGACTTAAACAGACTCCTCGAGCTTGGTTTGCTAAGTTCAGTAGTACCATGAATCGTTTGAACTTCACTTGCAGCCCTCATGATTCTTCTCTGTTTGTTCGAAGTAGTGACCATGGCATTGTTCTTCTTCTCTTATATGTAGATGATATGATTATCACAGGTAGTGATCTGATAAGAGTACAGGAGCTTAAAAATTACTTGGGGCAACAATTTTAGATAAAGGACCTTGGAAGGCTGAATTATTTTCTTGGTCTTGAGGTACATCATGGGGAGAATGGTATCTCTCTTTCGCAGGTCAAGTATGCCTCTGATTTGATATCTCAAACTTTTCTCACTAATGAGACAATTGAGAACACTCCTATTAAGCCTAATGCTCAGTTTGTTTCTATTGATGGGACTTTGTTGGAGAACCTCACACGCTACCAGCAGTTGGTTGGGGGAATAATATATCTTACAGTGACTTGTTCGGATATTGCCTATGCGGTTCACATTGTCAGTCAATTCATGTCTGAACCTAGGACTACTCATTATATAGTTGTTCTTCAGATTCTTCGGTACGTCAAAAGAACCTTATATCATGGTCTTCATTTCTCTGCTAGGTCTTATCTCACCTTGCGGGCCTATTCCGACGCTGATTGGGCAAGTGACTATGCTGATCGTCGATCTACTACCGGGTTTTGTGTATTTCTTGGTGACTCTCTTATCTCTTGGAGGAGTAAGAAACAGACTCTAGCCTCTTGCTCTAGCGCTGAGTCAGAATATCACGCATTAGCGGATACTATTGCTGAGATTCTCTGGCTCCATTGGCTACTTGATGATTTGGGAGCTTCCCAAACCTCCTCTACTGATATATATTGTGATTGTCAGGCAACTGTTAAGATTGCTCACAATGATGTGTTTCATGAGTGAACGAAACATATTGAGATTGACTGTCATTTCACTCGGCAACATATAGCTCAAGGCACTATCAGACTAGTTCCCATTCAAACGAAGCACCAGCCGGCTGACTTATTCACTAAGTCATTTAATTTTGGTCGCTTCCAATTTTTAGTAGACAAACTCAAGCTACTTTCTATCAAGCCATCTTGAGTTTGAAGGGGTGTGTTGATATGATTTTTTTTTTATATTTTTAAATATGATTTGATCTGTATGTATCTCTGTATTTATTAGGTTTTATTTGCCAAATATATTTTTCCCTCTATATATATATACTTTCACTCATTCAATATACAATGAATTTTCTCTAGATTTCGGACAACAAGAATGCCCAATCCTAGCTTTATTATTATTATTATTATTATTATTATTATTATTATTATTATTTAATCTTTTTTATAAAATTTATGACCCTAAATATTTTATGCATATCATTAAAAAATTCTATATATTGAGTTTAAAAAAAATATTGTTTTTGACACAATTTTTTCAACTACAATATATAATATCAATATTTTTATAAGGTAATATTTAAATTATTAATAATTTTTATTGTAATATTTTAGCGTGAGAATTCTCTCTCATCTTTCCCACTCACTTTCAAACTTTAGCTGAAACAGGAGGAAATGTGGATACGCAAATCTAGGGGAACAGTGCGAATTGTCAATTGAGTTGGAATTTGTGAAGAAGAAGAAGAAAAATAGTAGTGGAAAGCCAATGAAGAAGCCAAATTGGAGAAATTACTACAGTAGGAGAAATGTGCGTATGAAGATTGAGTGAAGTGCTAAACAAAAGAATCGGAGATAACAAAGGCAGTGGAGCCCATGGGAAACTAGGGATTAATGACGAAGAGGTGTCATTCCGACGAGTGGTGGGTCCGACGGCATGGGAGGATTGATGTTATACTCTCTCCTTCGTTCCTGCTTCGCAGGCTATCTGCCTCCGTACCCCCCGTTTGGTAGGGGGTTAATGTAGGGGTTGAAAATGCCGACGAAAAAAATGACTTCAATTATTTCTCTCGTCTCACTTGAGCATCAATCCATGTGGCATCCTAGTTGGCAATAATTGGCCACATCATCCACTAAACATCAGCTAACGTGTGTCATATTAGCTTGGCATTAACATTGTTATGGCATGTAATTATAAGGAGGAGTGACATTTGAATTCATGGGGTCTGTTTGGTTTTTTTGAAAAATTGAAGGAGATAGAAGAAATTTACTCTTCTCCAATCTCCCTCCCGCCTCTTTATAAATTTCCTCTAAATTAGGGTTTTTGAAGGGGAGAGGGTATTTATTTCTCAATCTCCTCCAATCCCCTCCAATCTTTTTCTGAAATCAAACGAAGTTTCATTAAAATCCTCCAATTCCCCCTACTCCAATCCTATCGAACAAAATAAATTTTAAGATTTCTCCAATTTCTTCCCCTTCAATCCCTTCCATTAAGAATTTATATAATTCCCTCCTCTCCAATCCCCTCAATTGAATCAAATAGACTCTAAGGGTGTATTTAGATGGAGGTTTTTAAGAGTTTTTTAAAGGGCACTTGTAATGTCCGGCCGCTATTCGGGATTGACGACTATCCCCACAAACCAACACAAGTTCTTTCGGTGTGTTTTGTCCTCACTCACACACCTCCTTCCCAGGAGGTCACCCATCCCATAATTGCTCCAGGTCAAGCACGCTTAATTGAGAAGTTCTTAAGGGATAGACTACCGAAAAGGTAGATGCACCTTGTTGATATAGGTAGTACCTATCAATTCCTTTAAGCTATCCTTAACCGTATAGTCTCATACCTATACAGTCTCTGGATCCCTCTCGTTCCGGTATGTATTCGATTCATTTATATGCCCCTCCCGCTTAGAAGCCTGCCAGGAGCCAGCACTTACCTCGAAAAATATACAATATACCACTTGAATGAAAGTCCACTCCAAGCTGAGCACAACGGTATAAGTATTACACTCCCAGAAGGTCCATGTTAAGAAATAGAACAATTTGAAGTTATTGTGAATAGTGTAAACAAGAAATAATAAAAAATTGGTCTTTGGGTGAAATTACAAGAAAGTGCCTGAAAGAATGGATAATTATATTTTTGACTTGGCTTAAGGGCAAAATGGTCATTTCCCATATTAGAAGAAAAATATGAATATTGCATTTAAACCCCAAGGAATAAATGTTGATATCATAAAATGCATGAGAAATTAAGAAAAATGGAGAGACACCGTTAAGCGTGAAGAAAGGTAAAGAGATCATTTTTCCCGGTTGGACGAAAAAATGAGAAATTATATTTTTGCCTTCAAAGAATTAGGAAAAGGACATCCATGTCCCTAAATTCATAAAAATTACGTGGAAGGAGTACTAGAAATGTCTTGGGGAAAATTACACTTAATGACCCGAAAGTTTCAGAAATTATAATTTAATCCCGGGTCAAGGGTAATTTTGTAAATAAGCAAATTTACTGTCAAAACGAAACCCTCAACAAGAGAAGTCCAATGGTATATGGCACTGAGCTTTAATGTTCAAGAATAAAGAAATAATTAGTGCTGAGTATCCAAAAGTAATAGTAAACCAGGTCTGGATATGGGTCATACACAGATACCATTTGGGACAGGATAATTATGGAAATATAAAAATAAAATTGGAATAGTCCTGCATCCCAAAAATGCTAAATTACGTTAAAGATGATTTTATTGGTACTATTAAAAAGTATCCGGATTGAGATATAACTAGATCAGGAAATTTGGGCAATTTTTGGACACCTCAAGCTCTCCCATTCGTGCTTTTTCTGCAGCCCATCAAGCCAACCAATCATCTCAAAAAGTTGGGAAAACTTGCTAAGTAAGGAGAAGAAAAAAAAATAATAAAAGTCACTTTGGTTAGTTGATTTGATTAACCATGATTAAGCATATAATTAACCATTTAAACCCTTCTCTTTCCTCACCATTCATGCGTGAATCAGAACCTTAAAACAGACCAGAAAAAAATGCAAGAAAAGGGAGGAAGAAGGAAGAGAAAAAGGAAGGGAAATTGAAGCACCAATCGGTAAGATTCTATGCTACCACCTTAAGCTTACTATCTATGGGTTTTAAAGCATGTTCTATGGTTTAGTTTGCTTCCTTTCCATCTTAGGGTTTCATCCAAACATGATTTAGCAAGGAAATGAGTTCACAAACTATAGAACATGGGGGAAATGTTAGACTACACATTTAAAGCTTAAATATGCAAGTAGTTTGTTGTATAATAAAGTGTAGTAATTTTTCTTGAATTTTCCTGATCTTGGATGAGTTACTGTTCACACTTAGAGTTGAAATTTCATGTTTTTTATGCCAAAAATGAGTTCCTCATGGTGAAAAACCTTAGGAACAAGTGATGGTTTCATGAAAAAGTTCAAGATTAAGAAAGTGAAATTTTTAGGTTTTTGAAGCTTAATTCGGAATCAACAGTAACAGAGTTAGAAATTAAATTTGGTAATTCTGATGCCATATTTGGATTCCTCATGAAAAATTACATGAAATAGAGGTATAATTCATCATTTTTGAGTTAGAAAGGAATTTTTGGTGAATTTTTGAAGAATTAGGGTTTCATGAACACTTTTTGAAGAAAGTCATGAAACCATTAGCTTGAGTAGTTGTTTGATGATGCATTAGGACTTGAAGAAGCCCAAGGAAGCTAGTGGGAGCATTGGTATCAAGTGGAGGAGTAAGAGAAACCATGAAGGTAGTTATAATCTCATTTATGCCTATTGTTATCAACTTGAGTTTTTAGATTTCTTTGATTATGCCATGCTTTGAATTGAATGATTGGTGTTGGAAATATGATATTTGCTGATTGTATGAAGGGTTTATGACCCATGGATGTCCAATTTTCAAAGTGTTACCATGCCAAAATTTTTATGACATAGTATGGCATATTATGATTTCATGGTTTCCAATGATTGTTTATGAAATGTTATTATGATATATATGCATAAATGGTTGTAACTACTGATATTCTTTGAATCTCACCCCCTTTTAATGACTAATCATGCTAGGGATAACCAATGCAAAAGAGCTAATGAAGGAGCAAAAGGCATGAAGAAGGAAATGATGTTGCAAGCCATTGTGTTATAATGTAAATGGTTGTTTGTGCCTTGTTTTACATGAAATTGTAAAATAGTGAATATGTTAATTTTGTAGAAAATGTATGAGAATTTTCAGTTCTGGATTTTGGAATATGAAGTTATATTCTACCAAGTTACATGCCAAAATGAGTTCATTTACATGGGTTTTGGCAAGTAATTTGCAATATAGGTTGAAACAGGGCATTTTCCAGATGGGTCTGCTTAGCTCATCCATGTTATGTATTTAATGTGAGTTTAGATTTCTGGAATTTTTAATCCAGATAGAGGACAAGTAAATATTTAATATGACACATAATTCACCCCATTTGGACTTATGTACAATTAATGGTGAATTTTATAAGTCAGGGTTCAGAACAGGGCAAGAATGGGAAAACTGAACACTGAAAAGTAAGTACTGGAAAATTCAAAAACTAATATAAAATCGTAAAAAGCTCCAAATATTCATTAGTTTATATGTATAAAAAGGTCTATGTTTTTAGTTTCATATGTTACTGATTTGAAGTTAATTGGAGCCATCTAATAGGAGATATGGAGTTTTTCCCAAAACTGTTCTAGTAAGAGTTGGATTCTGACCCTTTATAATTTAAGTTATCACCATGCCCTGTACAAATAAAATACATGTACAAGAAAAATATATCTAGAAAGAGGACATACAGGGTTTTCCAATGACATAGAAAATACATAAATTGGCTTAGGGTAGAGTGAGATATGAATTTTCAAATATAAGGCCAAAATCCTGGGGAAGAGAAAATGACCAAATATACAGTAAATATTTGAGAAATAAACTGTATAAATTGGTCAAGTAAATGCTCAGTTTCATATTTTTCCCATGTATAGAAGGTTTTATATATTTTTAGAGACTTGAATCACTATAAAATTATTTTTCTATAATTAGTTATAGATTTTCAAAGTTCAGTCGGTAAAATGGAAACTACCATATGAACAGTACCCGAATTTTTTGGAAATTCTGATTTTCATTCTTATATTATTCAAGTTTAGGATCAAGTATAATTAGACCTAAAAGGAGTCCAATACATGGGAAATGAGTCTAAAAGTAAGGTGTTACATTTTTTGTATCAGAGCCCAGCCTCTCTCAGTATGGTATGGTTCGGGGATGAACCAAGCGAAAGCGGGAGAGGCATATGAATGAATCGAATACATACCAGAACGAGAGGGATCCGGAGACTGTATAGGTATGGGACTATACGGTTAAAGGATAGCTTAAAGGAATTGATAGGTACTACCTATACCAACAAGGTGCATCTACTTTTTTGGTAGCTTATCCCTTAAGAACTCCTCAGTTAAGCGTGCTTGACCTAGAGCAGTTTAGGGATGGGTGACCTGACTGTGTTGGTTTGTAGGGACAGTCGTCAATCTCGAAAAGCAGCCGGACGTTATAGCACTCCTCTCCTCATTTGGTTCAATAAATTAGAAGAGATTAGAGGGGACCCACCCCAATTTTAAAAACCTCAAATTGGGGTTTTTATTTTAGAAGAAAGAGTACTTATTACTCAATCCCCTTTAATTTCCGCTTGAACCAAATAAGGTTTCATTAAAATCCCTCCATTTCCCTGCTTCTAATCCTGCCAAACAAAAAAATTTTAAAACCATCAAATCTCTTCCCCTCCCCTTCAATCTCCTCAATTGATTATTTAATTGAGGGGATTGAATTGAAAGGATTTTTAATAAAAGGAATTTGAGGGGTTTTAAAATTTCCTTGTTTTATGGGATTTGAGAGAAGGTGATTGAAAAGATTTTAGTGAAACCTTGTTTAGTTGAATAAGGGATTGGATTAAGTAATTATTACTCAATTCTCTCCAAAAAAATCCTAATTTAAGGAGGACCAATTTTTTGAACCAAATAAAGGGAGAAGATTTAATCCCCTCCAATCCCCTCCCTTTAAATTCCCCCCAAAAACTTCAAACCAAACACAGCCTAAGGGTTTCTTTAGTTCAACCAAAGAAATTGGAGGGATTTTAATGGAGAGGATTGAAGAGGAAAGGATTAGATGGATTTTAAAATTCCTTTGATTAGTGGGATTGGAGGAGGAACGATTGGAGGAATTTTAATGATCTTTTATTTGGTTTAGGATGAAAGGGAGATAATTTAATAACAAATTTACCATTGTACCCTTATATCTTGTATGGTTTGTTTTTTCATCTTTCCTTGGATAAATTAAATTTACATCTTAACCCAAATGTCCTAATTATTTTTTCACTCTAATTTAAATATAATTAATGCAATATAATCATATAGTTAGAAATAGTTATTATAATTAATATAATATAAATTAATTTTAACATTGTAATATAAAATAATTATCATACATTGTATTATAATTAATACAATATAATTAAAGCTTTCCGTGGAGGGAGGAATATGTTTCCAAGTCCATCAGAACCATGAGATCGGAGAAACAATGGATTCCAAACTATTGCCAGCAGGTTTGGCATTTCCCTTAGTACTAGGAGTGTCTAAGGTGGGTTGCTCAATGAGTAGGGCTTTGAATTCATCTTCATCCCAGAAATCAAAAGTAGTGGTGGTGGTGTTGGTGAGTGAGGTCTTGGGCAGATCCAAAGGCAAGGATTGAAGTGGTAGAAGAAGAGAGAGAGGATGGAGAGGAGAGAGAAAAGGTAGAGTAAGATAGAGGAGGACTATGAAGATGTTTTTATCATTGCTATGGTTGAGGTCTTGAGCAAAAGAGGGAGAGTAATATTTATAGGCGATTCAGGCAAGGACCATGAGGACTAGCGATTCAGGTGATGGCAACAACAAGGGCCTCCGAGCAGGCAATGGCACGAGATCAAAAAGGGATGGACGATGCGAACGAATGAGAGGACTATGGTGGAGATTCTTATTTTTGTATAGACATTCTTGTAATATTAAAGTAAAAGTAAGGGTAAATTGGTCAGGATATTTTATATTATACTCTCTCCCCTCCAAAAAAAAACCCAAGTTTGGAGGAAATAAATTGGGGCTCATGGAGGGGAAGGGGAAAGTTAAAATCCCCTCACTTACCCTTCAAACTTTTAGAAACTTTTGATCCAAACAAGAAGAGAGATAAATCGCCTCCAATCTACTTCCTTCCCTTTAAAATACTCTCAACCAAAGAGACCCTAAGGATTAACCATGCAAACGTAGTATAAAGATGAGCCTCAATTTTTAAACCATAAGGATTACAAAAAAAAAACACATGTAAATTATAAAGACTAATAAATTAATTTTCCTTATCAAAGACCGCTTTTAGTCCTTGCTACCCGTGCAATCGTCAGAATAATTTGAGTGAGATATTTTCAGTGTTTGAGCAAGCTATAATCAGCGTTATGATTTGGGGATCCCTGGAGTATTTCCTAAACCAAGAAAGAACAGAGGTGATTTAACGCGTTTTCGGGGATGACTTGGCCTCTGTTTGGATGTCAGTTGAAGAAGTGGTTTGGTGCTAAAACTCAGTTTGGTAAAGTTCTGGGTGAGTTTGTTTGATTTTCACTTTTCCGTTTGAAATTCATTTAACGCGCAAAACGGATTCTGGGAAGAAGTGGTAAATTCTTGCTTTTCCGTCTGCTTCTTCAAATTTGTTAATATTTATTTTAAAGTTAAATAAAAATAAATTAATAAAAATGAGAAAAAATAAAAAAATTAGAAAAATAAAATTTTCATAAAATTTATCCTATCTATTGACCAAAATGTTCCTTCAAAATTTTAATTTTCATAGATCATAACCTGTAAGAAAATATTATCTCAGATATATTATGTTCTCAATTAAATAAATACAGATTAAATTTTAGTCCAAGTAAATTAAATTAATCATGGGATAAAATTTAAGCTCAATTTAGAGAAACATTATGAGTTTTATCGAAACCAATTTTCAAATAAATCATCCAAACATAAACACGTTAGTCCAAAACCAATTTTTATCATAACTACGTTACAAAACCAATTCTACTAAAATTCATTTTTAACTAACTGAGAACCATTTCTAACTATCTGAGAACCAAACGGACCTTTGGTTTAAACTCACATAAATTGACTTGGATTACAAAATGTCTACGTTTGCAGTTTTACTCTAACCCGAATAAATGCACCCACATTATTTTCAGTCGGATGTTTCCTGGTCGAATTATCTTTGGTTGAGTTAGGATTACAATAGGCGTCCATCAAACGTAATGAAAACTAGGTAAGATAGTATATCGATTTAAATAAGGCAAATATAACTCGTCTTCCGTGACAATAGAGGCAGTGTCATCGCCCTCCTGAATTGACCCAGAAAATTTAAAAAAAAAAAAATGCCCTGCTCAAGGTTTCAGATCAGGTTGGTCCTAAATAATCTGACAATATGGCTTCCGCTGTTTTTTTTTTTTTTACCCCATGTGGAAAAAAGGAGAGGAGAGGGGGGACGAGGCGTGGAATCATTCATGGGCAACACGAATGACTTGCTTACCAACATTCTTGCCAGAAAAAAGTCCAGCGAAAGCAGCTGGAGCGCTACCCAAGCCTTCACTAACGTCTTCAACATACACAATCTTACCCTGTTTGTAGTACCCTATAACATGTTCCAGAAAGCGTGGGTACAAGTGCAAGTAATCACTTTGCAAAAAACCCTGCATCCTTACGCGCCTTGTTATGAGGTTGAACAAATTGTGAATTCCATTGGGATTAGAAAGGTTATGCTGAGACACCATCCCACATACGGCAATCCTACCGTGAATCCTCATGTGAAGGAGTGCTGCATCAAGTGTTTCCCCACCCACATTATCAAAGTAGATGTCAATGCCTTGTGGGAAATACCTGTGCCAGGTGTGCAAAGAAAAAACATGTCCTCAGTATTCATAGTGGAGAGTCGTTAAAATCAGTGACAATAGAAATTGCCTGTACAGGGAACGCCATTTCCACCGAAAACCTCTTTGGCTGATGGTGGACTCCTATTGGTTATTGCATGGCCATATAATCTTCGTATCTAAGAAGTTCTCATCATCCTTCAGTTTGTAACTCACCTTTTTAAAGCTGCATTCAAGTCTAATTCTTCTTTGTAGTTGAATGCTTCATCGAATCCTAGTTTATTTTTTAGAAGATCAACCTAATATGACAGATTAAACAAAGAAAAAAAATGTTATTTTAAGCATGATGGGGAAAAAACAAGTTTTCATTCAAAGAATAATTGGCTAAACTGACTTTTCGGTTTGAGCCAGCACTTCCAACAACATAGCACCCGTGCAACTTAGCAAGTTGACCTACAAGCTGACCGACAGCACCTGAAGCTGCTGATACAAAAATATGCTCTCCTCTACCAGGGGAACAGACCTCGTAGAATCCTGCATAAGCAGTAAAACCCGGCATACCTACATGATTGAAATGGTGAAATGACAGGTACATTAGTTATCAAAACTCGCCAACTGGATCATTTGACCACATAACATCTAAGGGAAATTATAGAGCAAGTACAGGAGAGGAAAATATATTTAATAAATTCATCAGTCTTAAAAATGCCACCATAAAAAAGATCATTGCACTCACAAGCAAACCTCAATAAACTTTTTATTCCTCAAAAAAGGAAAAAAGAATGCGCCATACCTTTTGTTTTTTTCCATGTCATACCAAATGTTCAGCTGACGAATCAATGACTTAACTAAAAGAAAGGCTTAAAAACTTTAAGAACTTAGATAATTTGACATAGGCACTTTATCAACGCCAAGAATTCATTATCTGGATGGCCACTTGGAGTTCATTTCGAAGTTGAAAAGCATAGACTGAACCCAGGTATCATTAGTTTTAGTGGTTCAAAAGAATAAAGCCAGCATCGAGTGTGTTATATCAAAGGTTATGCCAATCAGATTAAGAATTGCATTGCTTCCGAATTGGAAGTTGTAAAATGGGATTGGGAAGAGTAATCACTAATATTATATATATGTATATATGTATGTATACACACGAAAACATACATAAGTATGCATGAAAGGTAGGAAAGCTATACATTTAAAGTCATCAATTTGCAAGAGAATCCAAAAGGACTATAAGGTATCACTTTATATTAAACGTGAGGAGTGCCATACCAAGAAGACCCACATGGTACGAGAGAGGAATATCATCATCTGGCTGAATTTTTCTCAACTGCTCAGTCTTTTTTATCAAGCTGTACTCTTCCCAGCCGGTCAATCCCGAAATCAAATCACCAGGCATGAAATTTGGATCATCGGACTGGACAACTTTAGATACACCAAATCCTTCAACGACCTTCAACAAAATACAACAGCACAGAGCAATTACCGAATAAAAATTCCAAATTAAAAAAAAAATACTCTATTCTACGTAATGGTTATAACAAATTATATCATAGTTGACAACTCAAAGCAGATAGCAGTTAAAGGTCCAAAGACTATCGAGGAGAGAGTGAAAATATTGCTCAATGATAAAGACGTTTATCATTGGCGCCTATCGAGGAGAAAGTAAAAATATCCTAGGTAGTTTTTGTTTTTCCTAAAATTCAGCATTATGTATCCTTTTCTTTTCTAGTTGATGAGTAAAAAACTATTGGTTCCTATCTGCTGTTAATTTTCTTAGTAAATCCTCTCATAATTTTTCTTAGTTTGGTGTTGCGCAGTGCGTACCGCAGCGCACATGCATGCTAGATGCTTAACCAACAGTAAATGATGGAATTGAAAAAGCATTCCAGAATTCAATTGAAAAACTTGGAGGAGTATAATGATGGAATTGAGAACTGCTACGTATTTTCAAGGACCAGGCGAACAATGGATTTTCTTCTATTCTTAACTTGCTGAAACGGTGGAATTATAGATAAGTTTCCAAAATTTAAAAAACTCAGTAGGATTTTCTCTTCTTTTTTTTTTTTTTTTTGCCAAAATGAGTGGGAGAATTGAGACGCACGAAGAGTCAAGGTAGACGGGCGTTGGATTTACATCCCACGAAGAGTATAACATTTGCCGCGAGCTCGAAAATACTAGGTTACTATAGTATGTTGGTTTTAGAACAATAAATATAAAGGCAGAGAGAACAATCACAGTGTGAAGGCAATGCAAATAAAACGACTTTAGCATACAGAAGAAACACGTACCCGACCAGGAACAAAGGGAGGAATATAAGATCCGTGGAAATCACGCATGCGTCCCCGCATGTAAGGGTCGCAAGAGAGATATAGATTCTTAACGAGAAGAGCTCCTGATCCTGCGGGAGCTTTCAGCTCAATTTTTGAAACCTTGAGTTCCATATCCGTCTCTTGAGGAGCTCGGTCTATGAAATCTTCAAATATGACCTGCCTGTTCTCTATTTTTGCCATGATTAGTGAGATTGATCATACAAATTAAAATCATGAAAAAAAAAGTAACGGCCCCGTGTATGACCAGCGACTGAAACTGAAAAACATGAAAGCAGAAACAGGGAGTCGGGAAATATAGGTTCTGTGGGTATTTAGCAAGCAGCCCCTCGCAGATCTGAAGCCACTGGGTTTGGTGCAGCTAACCTCCTCCCCAACAACGCCCGAGAATGCTGTCACGTGGGAGTAGGAGAGGGAGGGGCTTCCTACTGAAGTTTGTTTGTTCAACGGGCTTAGAAAGCAAGATATTTTTAAAAAATAATATCAAAAATTTATAATTAAAATTAAAATTAAAATTAAAATGTAAAAAATGAAAATATCTTTATTGTGCAAGTAATTCATTTACAAATAATATGAACTTATTTGTAAGTAATAATATTATATTTATAAGTAATATAGGCTCATTTGTTTATGTCACTTGCAAATAAATATTTGTTTGTTGCAAATATATTATTATCATTTGTAAATAAGACTATATCACTTGCAAATAGATTATTTGCACATGAAAGACATTTTTATCTTTTATCTTCTAATTTTAAATTCAGTTACAAATTTTGGTAGTCTTAAAGAACTAGGTAAATTGGGGTTGTTTTTTGGGAACATTTCATTTTTTTGATATCTATTTGGAATATTTTCAATAATTTCTACACCTTAAAAGAAATTGTTCAATTACTTGCCACACTTTGTATAGTTAAATTTATCACTCCCTATAATTTAAAATAATAAGATATTAATCCCTGATGATGTTAAAAACTTAATCTAGCTAGCAGAGTTGATGTGGCATGACACATAAGATAAAAAAAATAAAGTGACCATTGAGTAACTTAACAAATTCGAGGTTCCATGGGTTAAAAAGTAGGGGAAGAACGTTGAGTTTGTGTTGTCATGGTTCAGGCAAAGAGATTGGGTGGCTGAAGATGGAGATGTGTGAACAAGGCAAGTGTTGTGTCCATGCAAAGGTAAATTATGTTGAATCAAGTGTTTTGATAATTTCAAATAACTAAAATTTAGAAGAAAAATATCAAAGGAGTATAAAAATATAGAAATAAAGAAATCCAATGAAAAACATATCAAAATTTAGTTGTTAGGATTTCTCACAATGTACGCAGGGGTAAAAGGTTTTGATGTTTACTTATTTATGTTCCAACAGTATTTAAACAAGTATTTTCACATGTATCATATGTTAACATATGTTAGATTTGAAAAATACTGACTAACAAATGAACTTTGGCATTAATTCTTATGTGTTTTTGTGCAAAATATGAATTTTGCTTATTGAAATTCGAAGTTCCAGAGTTATCATCTCTGACAAATAAATTTCAAGTATTGAAATTCAAATTTTGAGTTAAGTATATTTAGTAAACTGTGCAAAATTCATCTGAAGTCTGATCAAAATTTGAATGATATTTAAGTGTATAAAAAGTTTAGAGTTACTCTCTCTCACAGACGAATTTTGGATTTCAAAATTTAAATTTTGAAATAAGAACTTGTGAGTCTTGTTAAAGCATGTCTCTGACAGACGAACTTTGAATTGCAAAATTCAAATTTCACATAGCAGAACTTTCGTGCCATGTTGAGCTAACTACTAACAAACGAATTTTGACTTTTAAAATTCAAATTTTGAGTGCATTGCAAAAATATGAGACTACTGTTCATATTTAACAGATGTACTTATGATATGAAAATTCGTATGTTTCAACATGAGATATATTTGACAAATTCAAAATTCAAATTTCACTATTGAACAGACGAATTTTGGAAGTACAATGTTGAAGTCTTTAACTTATGGTCTCTGCGAAATTCGTCTGTTACCACCCAAAATTCGAATTTTAATGTGTCAAACATATTAAATGCTGTTGGTGAATGGCTAGTTTTACAGAGTAACCATTGATTAACGTCTCTAACGGCTGGATCTTGTGTCTAATGACTAATTTAGTCACAAAGCTATAAATAGAACTTCATTTAAAGTTGTAGGTAATAATTTTTTGCTAAATATACTGAAATTTTGCTGAATTCATTAGTCAAAGCCTTTTTCACTCTCACACTTCATTTACTGCACTTCAACTATCATATTTGCTCTGATTTAGATCATATTCTTTCTGTGTAATATCTTTTCTTCATCTAGAAGAAGGATATCTTGTGAGGAGATTTACAAGGGAATTAGGGAAACACTTTGTAAGAGTGCAGAGTGCAGAGTGTAGAATCTGAGTACTCTTAGGACAGAGCATAAGTCTATATTGAGGCATTGCAAAGAGCCCATTGAATTCTTGCAGATAGTGAAAAATTTCAAGTAATGGCTTGGGGACTGAACATAGGTCAAGTGGATCAAACCGAATCAAAATAAATTTTCTTATCATTTCTTCCCTTACCTTGCATTTACCCTCATTTTCTTTACACTCATTTTCTGCAAACTTCTACTATTACTATAATATCATATTTTTGTAAAAAAAATTTTAAACTTCCCAATTCACCCCCTCTTGGGAAGCCAGCAATTCTAACAAATTCAACTAGTGTTGATCTTAATGGAATAGGTTAAAATTGTTTAAACACAATGTCTCAGAATCTAAGACCGGTAGAAGACACCTTTGGGAGAGCATCCCCTAATTTAGGGCCTGATATAACTCATTCCAAATTAGTTAAAATCTAATGTGATAAATAGATATATGATGGTTTTACAAAAGACGAAGAAGAAGAGGTGAAATTTTAGGAATGTGCCTTCCAAGCAAGGAACAAAAAATCGGACTAGATCAGTTGGTTCGACCGGTCAGACCAAGAATCAGTGCTAGGTCATGTCGGTTATAGCTCTCGACTGCCTCTACTTAAACCAGTACAAAATCGGTTGAACCGGTCACGAACCAGTATTGAACCGGTCCAAAACCAATTGAACAAGCCAGTTTTTTCTTAATTTTTTAAATTTTGTAGTTTTTAAAATAAAATAACATTATTTTTAGTACTAAGTAGTATTATTTTTGTATAAATTTTTTCTTTCTATATTATAATATTGCAAAAGTATTATTATGATGTATAATCATTACTAATGATAAATTTACTTAACAAATAATATTATAATAGAATATTAATGGACTAAAAATACTATAAATTTACTTCCCGTGGTATGAGCTACACCGTAGAGTCCTTTAGTGGCCCTCGCCCTCACTCCACGGCGCTGTTGACACCACCACCGACTACACACTATCGAGCAGTTGATGTTTTGATGTTCGACTATCAGAATCTCTGACATCTTCCAGCCTAATAACAAAAGATTCATCTATGCTTGTTTGCCCTAACCATACTCCGCTGGTGATCTTTGCAAGAGCCTCCTTTTAAACTTCCAATGGTATCCCACATCCAATAGTCGTACAAAATCTCCTCGTGATGGTGGCTGATAAACTGTCTTTTCCTCTCATTCTACCCACAAATCTGAAGCCACCAACAAGGTTGCATCCAATTTCTCTTTCCAATATAATTTTAATTGATTAATTCCCTATCGGCACCTCTGTTGATGCCCTGTCTCCAGTGTCCCTTGGAATTGATCTTGCTCTTCCTCACTACTTCTGTATATGTTTCTTTGTGTCATTTAATTTGCTACATTAGTTATAGCTGCTATTAATTCTCTATTTTAATATGTGTTTTGATGTGTTTTTCACTTCCATGATCATTCATTTTTCTTTGTCTGAGATTGCTGAGTTATATTTTGTTTATCATCATTTATTTGGATGCATTTTCTTGCTCATAAAAAGAAAAAAAAAAGCTATTGTTGCTGACATTTTTCTAGGCATTCATTTATTGCTATCTATAACTAGAGCATAGTATAATTAGTTTAATTTTGTAGTTAGGGGGATTAAGTTAAAACCAAATGCTGCTATAGGAGCTTTGAAATTTTGTAAATGAAATTAAGTTTGTATCATAACAATATTGATTTGAGGAGCATATGTTTGATTATTCTACTTTCTATCATGATCTCCTAATGGAAAATGTGTGAAAGATGAGAGAATCTATAAAATGCTTTACATGATAAATGTGAAAAAGATTACTATGTGGTCAATAGTTCTGGTTACTAGTTTCTAGAGTGTGATCTCTAAAGCTCTAATTACTGTTGTTTTACATGATAAATGAACTTCTATGGAATAAAGTTGCCCTTTGAGTGCAAAAGTATCACATATTCATCATTGACAATGCCCCTTGCAATTCTAGTGGTGGTTCAAGTTTCAAGATATGGAATATTATTATTAGGAGATCAAGATCATGCTTTGGAGAAATATAAAGGATATTAAAGAAAGATTCAAGGAGAAGGCTAAGGATATTAGAGAAATATATAGAATCTCCACTTTACAATCCAGCTGATTATCTATAAAGAAGCGAGTCTCAACATATATAGAGCTGAGAAACAAGTCAATGTTTTAATAGTCGGTGTTTGTCAGGAATGTATTAGGTTTGGAATCATCACCAAGTTTTTACAATGTTGTTGTAACGTCTTTGTACTTTATTTTTAAATTGGAATTGCAGCTAACATACTACAAAATTTTCACTCCTACCTTGTGATGGCAATGCGTGAAGAAAGCAACAATGTGTTGGTATCATTTGTTATCTCCTTAAGTATATATGTAATGACAATTTTAACTATAATACTGTTGATGTTACAATGATTTATTTAGTTTAAAATGACTATATTTAGTTCAAAACAAGTATTGATTTAGTGTGCACAAAATGAGGTCCATGGTGCAAAACAAAATGGTCAGCTAATAGAACTTATTTTTTCTAGTTCAAAAGGAGGAATGGTGAACGGATTTTTAAATCCTCTGATTAAATGTACAAATAACTTATGGTCGATGGTGCCAATGAAAACAATGGTCAACCACGAGAATTCACTTTTCTAGTTCAAAATGTGGACTAATCGACCGATTTATAAATCTTAGGTTGAACTGTGCCATATCACTACTGGACCATGGTGTAAGAAAAAAAAAGTAAATGGCCGAAATTCATTTTTCTAGTTCAAAGTTTGGACCTATGACCCTCGATTAAGTGTACATAACATTATGGACCATTTTCTAATCTCACTTGGAAATTTTAGTGTCCTTACAAAAATTCCATTATAACTTCAAAATATTCTATTCTATTTTAGATATTTCTTAATCGCACTTGGAAATTTCAATCTCCTTGAAAAAATTATTTCTAACTTGTAAATATTTTAATCTTACTTGGAAATTTTCTAATTAGTCTTAGAAATTCTATCAACTGCAAAAAAAGTTTACATTGTCTTAGTAATATTCTAAGTTATCTTGCACATGTTCTAAGCAATCTTGGAAATGAGTATGGATCATGTAACTTGGAAAAATTTCATAGAGCATGGGGGATTAATTGGGTTATGGAGTGAAAAATTATACATTGGTTTGCAAATTTTCTACATTGCTTTGGAAATTTTCTACTCGCCTTGGAAATCATTTGAAAAAAGATTCTAGACAAACTTGGAAATTTTCTAAGTTATCTTGCACATTTTTTAAGCACCCTTGGAAATTTTATCAATTGTAAAAAAAATGTTATACTATCTTGAAAATATTCTAAGTTGCCTTGCATATTTTCTAAGCAGTTTTAAAAATTCTATCAGCTGCAAAAAAATTCTACATTAATTTGCATATTTTCTAAGTTGCCTTGCACATTTTCTAAGTAACCTTGGAAATGAGTATAGGCTATGTATTTGGAAAAGTTCCCTAGGTCATGGGGTTCAATTGGGTTATGGAGTAAAAAATTCTACATTGGCTTGGAAATCTTTTACACTATCTTGGAAATTTTCTATCCACTTTTGGAAATTCTATCATTTGGGAAAAAAAATTTTACACTAACTTGGAAATTTTTTAAGTTGCCTTGCATATTTTGTAAGTACCCTTGGAAATTCTATCAACTGCAACAAAAATTCTATATTGCCTTGGAAAATTTCTACCTTAAAACAAAGCAGAATTTTGGAATTTCCAAGGCAAATTATAATTTTATGGAATTATTTCAGAAAATGTGCAAGTGAAACTTGAAAATTTTTATGCTTAACCTAAATTGACCCCACATGAGGTGGCACTCCCCCAACTTAGACCGCCAACAGTCATTTCCAGGTCATAATAGAAAATTTCTAAGGTGTGGTAGAAAATTTACATGGTGACTTTGTTCTTTTTTGCACTATAATAGAACCTCCAAGGCATATTAGAAAATTTCCAAAGTAGAAAATGTGCAAGTCATTGCATAATTTTGGAATTTCCAGGGCAAATTAGAATTTTTTTGAATGATTTCAGAAGATGTACAAATGAAACTTGAAATTTTTATGCTCGACTCGAATTGACCCCTAGGTGAGGCAGCACTCCCTTAACTCGGATCATCAACCATCATTTTCAAGTCATGGTAGAAAATTCCTAATGTGCGGTAGAAAATTTACAAGCCGGCTCTAATTTTTTTGCACTGGAATAAAACCTTCAAGACATGTTAGAAAATTTTTAGGGAAAAGTGAAAAATGTGTAAGTCATGGTGGAATTTTTCTTACTCTGATTTGAAGGACTATGATTTCAAGAACTATCCATATTATGATTTAAAGAACTATAATTTGAATGAAAATAAACACAAGACCATATACACAAAGACCTATCAACATATATATATATAGCCTTAATTATGATCATCCACAAAAATTGACAAGCTTTGGCAAAACATCATAGTAAAGGAGACTTTGAGGTTAAGTGACCTTCTAGCAAGTGAATCCCTTTTAGACATGTTATCAAACATCTGGCAGGCATACTAAAAAAGAAGTAATAGAACTTGAACTTAAGACAACAATCATTTAGCATACAATTCAGAACAGCAAGCATTGAATTAGATGAATACTTTGCAAGCACTAGATGGGGGGAAGAAGTCAAAGTTGAGATTTAGACGAAAACAAGATAAATGGGTATTCAAAGGTAAACCCAACTTTAACAATTTCATATTGTAATTAAGAAAAGGACACACCCGAAATAGATGACTAGTAACGCAAATATCAACATCTTATGTGGCGTCACCTCCTCTTGATGTAGATATTTTCACACAATGCAAATAGATAAACCTTGAAATCTCCTATGCTCCTCACCACCCCTTCATCATCATTGCAGATCTCAACTTAACTAGCAACATCACCTCCTCCACCTTTGAATTCGAGATCAAGGCTTCACTATGATGGTTATCATCCTCACTTCATAGTGCAAATCTCCCCTTTTGTGTGTAATTTGTAAAAAAAAAAAATTCAAGGGCAATTTCATCACTTCACATCACTTTTTTATTCCCATTTTCATTTTCATTGTTGCTACAGTGCACAGATCCCATTTCCCAAATATTTCTATATTTTGGTATTTATTCCCAATTCTCCCAAAAAAAAGTATTCCTTTTCTTATTTAAAATACATCAAACGAAAATTTGGATCATATTATTCCATTCTTGTTTCATTTCAACTCCTTCACAATCTATTCTTTTCATAGGAACCATATAGTTAGAAGAAATTCTACTTTTCACAAAATATAACATTGAGACTTACCCAATGAATGAGAATCCATTCCCACATGTATGTAACCAAATACGGTACGATTTTCATGCATTACTGTTCTGATTCAATTTCTATTTTTCTTTTTTCCTATTAAGTTTAACTAGAATAACATGCTTGCAGGAAGATAACAAAAAGACATGAAAATACACAATAGATAAAAAATGAAAATGCGGTTCGAAAATACTATGGGTCTAAAACAGATAATTTTTGGTCTAAACATCTCCACTTTTATTTTTTGTTTATACTTTTTGTATGATGTCTCATGGCTATCTTAAACATAGAAGTTTTTATAAAAACCCTACTTTTTCATGGAGCATTAATGATTCACACACACACTAAAAATGCTAATTATTTATACCATATTTTATGTTTAATAACTATATGAACACAGAAGAGGTGGTAAACAAAAAAAACAACAGGAGAGTTTTCAAGTATCTAAAAATAAGCCTTTCTTTGATACGTTTTTTTTTTCCAAAAAGAAAATCATGAGTCAAAAAATGGTAATGGTAATGGTAATATTCAGGAAGACTTTGGGTCTTTAAGCCGGTTGACTTGGCTGAGCAGAACAAGTCAAAGTCGGTCCTTGGGTGGAGTCGTGTGAGAAGGAGCATGGAAAGAAGAATATGGATTATGGACCCTCTGCTCATTCTCAGGTCTCCTTTTCTTTGACTTTTTGGCAGAGAAAGATGATAATGGAGCCGAGTGGATTGGCCAGTGCGACGTCAGTATTGCCCTTCATTGGACCATGCCCTTTATTATTATTTTTTTTGTAATTTTTTTATGACGGGACCATGCCCCATTCGTATCAATTATTTTGGCATAACACGAGAAATTGGAGCAAAGAACCACATTGGTTCTCTATAAATATACCATAATCCTCCACTTCACAGGTGTATTTGTATACGCAGCGCAAATGGCGGACCCTGCATTCTCGTTAACGGTTCAGAATACTGAGCTTAAGAAGCTTATGCTGTTGTTTATTTTGCTCGTCAGTCATTTTCTGGCACAGGTTTCCGTTTCTGAAATCATCTTTGAAGAGCGATTTGAAGGTACTCTCTTGTCCCTCTCCCTCTCGATTCCAAATCTTTAATTCTACTTCCCATAAAAATTCTACTATCTTTGGTTGGCGAGAAACCGCAAGAAAAACAATGCAAAATTTCATTATACTAAGAATCATGTACCATTACAACAAATCCATGTACAATTTCCTTCGAAAATGAAATTGAGCTGGATCAACCTCTTCCTTCCTTTACTGAATTTTCTTAAAATCCAATCGCCGGAGAAGATGGGTGAACTTTCTCTTGTGCACTGTTATGATTATCTCCTATGCTTACGGGGTTTTCTTAATTCCCGATTCCATCTACAAACTCTTTGCTAATGTTTTTTTTTTTTGTGCATTCTGTACTCGCGTCGGTTCAGCTAATATATGAAACAAATGTGTGACTATCAATTTGTAGATTGAAGATTATAACTTGGACGGTTTAGGTTTTATAATTAAATTTTAAAATTTGCATCCTGATACGCTCTTTGGTTTGTTGGTTCTCATAAGACGGCTGGCAAACTGGCTGGGTAAAATCTGACTGGAAGAGAAGTGAAGGTAAAGCTGGCTCATTCAAACACACCGCTGGAAAATGGGCTGGAGATCCAGATGATAAAGGTGCGGTCTCCTAATTAATAGCTTCTTATATGTTTCCCATTATTATTAGTCCTTGTGACAGCTACTCCTTTAAGGTTCTCTTACTCTAGGTTTTCATCGTTACATATTTTTTCAGTTGTTCTGGTATTACCTACCAGAGTTTTTGCCTCATATATAGAAGCCGAAGAAAGTTATTTGATTGGTTGTTACATTAAGTTGGGAAATCAGATGAATGCCATAATTCACGTCAGCTTGTCGTTGGTCATATTGCTGTCAATATGCACGGGAATATTATTCCATTATTGTCTCTGATATCCCCTGCTTGATGCATGTGCACCGCCCTTTAATGGGCATATATTTTCCTATGCCCGCCGCCAATTAGGTTCAGTAGAAGAGCGCGTTCTTGTCATAGAATTCATGATTGGTAGATGCATTGCATGCTGTTGCAAGACATGAAATGTAAAATGGATTGTTAATGTGTTGAAGGTATGTTTCGTGCAAAGAACTTAGGATGGACTTCTATATTAATGCTTATGATACTGTGTATGATTCTTTTTAAAGAATTAAGTAATTAATAATAATAATAATAATAATAATAACTGAAAAAGGGAACTCACTATAACTTAATTGACAACGTGTTAATGAATCTGATGCTATTGGTATATTGGTTTACATAGGAAGTAACTTGTAGTTGTTCTACCTTTCCATAGGTATTCAGACATCTAATGATGCCAAACACTATGCTATCTCTGCAAAGATACCCGAATTCAGCAACAAGAACAGAACCTTGGTCCTCCAGTATTCTATAAAGTTTGAGCAAGAAATTGAGTGTGGTGGAGGTTACATAAAGCTCCTCTCTGGATTTGTTAATCAGAAAAAGTTTGGTGGGGATACTCCTTATAGGTTTGTTGCTAATTGAACATTCTTTACTTTGTTTCCAATTCGTTGTGAACTATATCTTGTGAAAAAAATTAACCAATGAAACTGACATAATTTCATTATGCTAAGAATCACGTACAATTACAATGAAAAGGTTAAATAAATAAGTCTTAATCATCATCATCATCATCAATGCTGAAGTTATGGTTCTTGTTAGAGAAACAGGTGAGAGAGATAAAAAAAAAATATAGAACAACAATAACAACATCAGCTTTATCCTACTAATGTGAGGTCGTCTACATAGATCATATGATGCCAATAGGCTCTATTAAACATCATCTCCTTAAATAAATCATTTATCGAAAGGTCACTCCTTATAACTTTTTTTAGTGTTCTTTTTGGTTTTTCTCTACGCCTTTTGATAAGTCTCAAAGCCATTTGATCAACTCTTCTAATTGGCTCCTCTTGCCCTCTTCTTTATACATGCCCAAATCACCTTAAACGATTTTTCACCATTTTCTCCTTGATAGGTGCTATTATGATTTTCCTTCGTATACAATCATTTTGTATCTTATTCAATTTTGTATGACCACTCATCCATCTCAACATTTTCATCTCTGCTACTCCCATTTTATACTCTTATTGTCCTTTCAAAGCTCAATTTCACTACCATATAGTATTGCTGATCTTATAGCTGTTCGATAAAATTTCCCTTTAAACTTAGTAGGTACCTTGCAATTACAAATAATTCTTGATACTTTTTTACACTTTAATCACACAACTTGTATCCTATGCATAACATCCCTAACAATTTCACCATCAATCTCTAAAATCAACCCTAAATATATGAATTTTGACACTTCTAAAATGGTTTATTCTCCAATTTTTACCTCTAAATCATTTCTAAATGGTCTCTTATTAAATTTACAATGCATATATTCCGTCTTACTTCTATTTAAGTAGAAACCTTTTGATTCCAAAGTGTATCTTCATAACTCAAGTTTAGAGTTGACCTCTTTTCTTGAGTCCTCAATTAAGATTATATCATTCACGAAAAGCATACACTTTGAAATTTCCTCCTGCATATATTCTGCTAGAACATTCAAAACCAAATCAAACAAGTATGAATTCAAGGAAGATCCTTGATGTAAACCTATCCTTATAAGAAAGCCCTTTGTCTCACCTCCAAAAGTTCTTACACTTATTGTTGCCCTCTCATACATATCCTTTTTGGCTAGAATATAAGCTACACGAACACCTTTGTTTTCCATTACTTTCCATAACACATCTCTTGGTACTTTATTATAGGCTTTTTCTAAATCAATAAAAACCATATGCATATCTCTCTCTTTACGCCAGTATCTTTTAATCAAATCTCTTAATAAATAAATAGTCTCTGATGTAGACTGTCCTTGCATGAATCCAAATTGGTTTTCCAAAATACCAGACTCTTTTCTTAATTTATATTCAATCACTCTTTCCCAAAATTTCATGATGTGATTCATGAGATTTATTTCCCGATAATTTGCACAATTATGAATATTCCCCTTATTCTTGTATATAGACACTAGAGTGCTCTTTCTCCATTCCTCTGACATTTTCTTAGGCCTTAAAATCTCGTTAAATAATTTAGTGAGCCACAAAACCCCTTTTCTCCCCTAAGCACTTCCAAACTTCAATAGGAATATCATCGGGACCAATAAATTTGGCAACAATGTACCAAAGTCTTGCATGAAAAGCAAGGACATGTAGATGAGATTGAGAATCAATGACTGTTTTAAAACCAAGTTTTAGCATCATGTCAGTTGCCAATAAACGTCATAAGGATTCCTGCTTGTCATAAGGATTCCTGCTTAAAAATATCCATCTTCTAACAGAGGCTAAAATCTGTAACATTGAAGGAATGAAATATAAACATTTCATCAATTTGAAAGTTTAAGGCTATTCTGATAAAACCTCACCAAAGACAAGTTTACATTTGGTCTTAATATTTTACTCTCAAAAGTAATTTCGAGAATAATTCATGCTTGTTGACCTTCAGACTTCAGCTCCATTCATGCGTTAGTTTATCAGTATTAGCTTGTTTGACCCTGTTAAGTTAATTGCATGGAATTTCACTTCATCTTTTTCCATAATTATCAAACACTTCCATCTCTCTTCAATGACGACTGTTATTCTTTGCAGTATTGAACTTGTATCTCCTATTTTCCTTCATATCAATATCTTCCTTCCAGTAGTATGGCATACTGACATATTCTGTATAGTTTAATGTTTGGACCAGATATATGTGGCACACAGACAAAGAAGCTCCATGTCATTTTCTCCTACCAGGGCCAAAATTACCCCATAAAGAAGGACCTGCAATGTGAAACTGACAAGTTAACTCATTTCTACACATTTATTCTCAGGCCAGATGCTTCTTACAGTATCCTGGTTGATAATAGAGAAAGGGATTCTGGTAGCTTATATACAGATTGGGATATTCTTCCTCCACGAAAAATCAAAGATATCAAGGCAAAAAAGGTTTGACAATCCTTAGTGTAAAATCATGCATAACTATGACCATATTTACATTATCCCATCCATAACGTCATGACTCGTAATTTGAAATTTAAATTGATTCCACCTAACAGCCTACTGACTGGGATGACAGAGAATACATTGAAGACCCTAATGATGTTAAACCCGAGGTATTCAGAATTTGTTAACATATGAAGACAGTCATTTAGTGCACAAGTATAGAAATTGATATTCAGAACTTCCTAGTATAGAAAACTCTTTTATGTGTGTATGGGAATTGCAGGGATACGATTCCATTCCAGTAGAAATACCTGACCCGAAAGCTAAAGAGGTTAGTTAACTCTCTGCACACTGAGAAATAATGCTACAAAAGACTATTAGAGGAAATTCCTTGGGGGTGTTGGTTGCATCCATATATTCCCGACTTTGAGTTCTTTTTTCTTTAGTTTCATGAAATATTTTTATTTTATGATTTAACAACTTTCATATAAAGAAATGAGAGAGAGTGAGAGAGAGAGAAATCTAACTTATTCTTCCATCTGTTTAGCCTGACAACTGGGATGAAGAGGAAGATGGTATATGGAAACCACCAAAGATACCAAATCCAGCATACAAAGGGCCATGGAAAAAAAAGGTTGATTGATGAAGTCCCTTCCCCGAAAATATGTAAAGATTCTATGAATTTTTCTATTGAGCATTATCTCGTAGTTATAACATCTGACCTGACAGAAAATCAAGAACCCTAACTACAAAGGGAAGTGGAAAACTCCATGGATAGACAATCCAGGTACGAAAGAGATCAACTGTATCTCTTGGTTTATTCAGATAGCTTTCCTGCGTACGACAAAATGTTTAAATTTCTTTTTCAAATAACAGAATTTGAGGACGATCCTGATCTTTATGTGCTCAAGCCTATCAAATACGTGGGCATTGAAGTTTGGCAGGTAGGACAAGTTTATTAACCTTAATGGAATCATCAATATATCAATACCAATATTCAATAAATATATATAAAATAAGTGGTATTATTTGCAAGGCATGAACAACATAACTCATTTATCAAACTCAATGTAATGCATAAAATGACATTATTTTAATATGGATGACAACCTCGTATGAAAAAAGAATTGATGACAACAGTTAATAGAATGAAGTGAAATAATGTGTTTCAGGTGAAAGGGGGCTCGGTTTTTGACAACATTTTAATTAGTGATGATCCTGATTACGCAAAACAAGTTGTTGATGAGGTGTTTAGTAACAGGGAGGTGAGGTTTTCTTTTTCAGAGTCTGACTTGCATTAAATTGAGGTCCAAATCGGACTTATTTGTTTTTGGTGTTTTAGGCTGAAAAGGAGGCTTTTGAAGAAGCGGAGAAAGTGAGGAAAGCCCAAGAAGAGGAGGTAATGCATGTACATGGACATGCATACTCTGTTTTGAGTTCGTAGCAGGCCCTTTTTTAATGACGTAAAATTCAAATCCATGTTTGCGCAGGAAGCTCAGAGAGCCAGAGAAGAAGGCGAGAGTAGGAGACGAGAGAGAGGTCACGATCGACGTTATCGGGACAGATACAAGGACAGATATAGAAGGGTTTGTTTGTTTTCCTCAACATATTCGATTTTGATGCTGGTTTTTTTTTTTTTTTTTTGGTTGCGCCTACACTTTCTTTTTTAACCCGCAAATTTTTTTGTTTTTCATAATTTTCTCCGAACAGCATCGCCACGATGATTACCATGTAAGTATAAACGTTTCCCGTGATTATTATTCTCCTTAGGGCAAATTATGATGATCAACCTCTTTATTAATTCACCAAGTTTTGTGATTTATGCAATCAGTTTTATTGGATGTAGTTAAAGAAGACTTGATTTGATGTGCAGGATGAGCTGTGATGGAATAAGAGCTCGCAACCCTTCCCTCATAACTCGAAATCATCATGGCAAGGATCAGAAATTCCTAAACTCAGTTCAACATCCATCCCAAAGTTTGCTTCAAATTCTATTGTAATGCAACCGAGTGGAATATATCTGGAAACTCCAGTACCAGTGGTGCTCTATAATTATCTGACGTCCTTTAAATAAAACTTAAATTACTGTCTGCTCGAATAGAAGAAAAGGGAGATAAAATTCGGCTCTACTCTAAGGTCGTATTTTCAAACAATTGTTTTGGCTTCCTTCATGTTCTTTAGAACGTTACATACGTTCTGATGTCACCATCTTTGAAACTTATGCTCCATTTTATCTCTAGTTATATCATGTGTTTGGTTTAAGAGCTTTGTTTATTACTGTCGCTTGCTTGATGGTAATGATGAATCTGACAATATTACTAAGGTTGTGAATGGATGGTCGAGGGTAATAAATAATCAATTGGGTAGGCAAATCTAGTGATGTCAAGGGTGTAGTTCTAGTGCCTCTCCTCTAAGGAGTGCCCAGCGCGCACTTGCAGTTCTTAGAAACGACAGCAGCTCTTTAAATCATAGCCGTTTGTATGAGCAAAGATCCAGTTGTCTTTTTCTTTCCTTTACATGTGACAAATTTTGTTCCCAGCATCGGGACCCTCCTCTCACTCTCTCTAATATGGAACTGTCGGTTAAGCAAACCCCATTCCGCAGCGGGTAAAGAAAGGCTTATGCATTTGGAGCAGGGTAAAGACCCCCGTATTTAAACTATTATGATTTGAGGGCATTACCAGCCTCAATGGTGAAGTTGATCAACGACACACACATATATAGCCTACAATTTCATAATCTTAACTCGCCAAACCCCAACCCCTCTCGCCAAAACACACCCCCCCCCCCCCTCTTGCGGGAGGTGCGCAGGGCGGCAAAAGCGAAAAAACCCAAAAAAAAAACTTCAAAATAAAGCAATGAAGGAGCACAAGTAGTAGAGCATGCTACACTGATTATGCAAAATGGAGAGGGCGGCAAAAGCGAAAAAACCCAAAAAAAAAACTTCAAAATAAAGCAATGAAGGAGCACAAGTAGTAGAGCATGCTACACTGATTATGCAAAATGGAGAGCGAATTTGTTGCAAATAGAATTCTATCACACCAGTCAAACCCACTGCTTGCAAGAATATAAGTAGGATGCATCCTCTGGCTTCATATAAAAAATACAGAGAAGACCTTATCTAGCATTTTTTCTCCAATTCTTTTTATAAGAATTTTTAACTAAATCATAAAAATTAAGGCTGATATTTAAAATTAGAAACTTTGATTCTATAAAAAATATTATAAAATTTCTAAAATAATTTCAATAAAAGCCATTAATTTCTATTTAATATTAATATTTGGAGAGTTAAAACTATCAAGAATATTTATAAAAATAATGCATTAATACTTTATTAAGTGTTGTAAAAATCCTTATATTAAAATCCAAAAAAATCTTGTAAAATACCCTTTTATTAAGAATTGGAGAAAGTATTACCTTAGGATAGAAGTGATTGTTTAGGTTGATGTTAAAGTAGCAAACTTCTCAAAAGCTTTCCCATCCAAATCCTACCATCATGAAAAGTCCATGCCAGTTATTCACAATCAGTTAACATAAAATACTACATTATATATAGGCGAAACAATCTGCAAGCTATCAACAATACCTGGAAATCAACAAAAGGCTTATCATCCTTTTTGTTGTTGGAACTCCGTAGCTTGTGCGAGGCAAAAATAGCTGATGAGAGGCGGAAAGTATACTAAATTTAATAGGCACTTATATATTAAATAAGTATTTATAGGATAAGCTGATTTTTTAAACTTATGATAATTAATCATTCTTTCATAAACACTTATTTCATTTTTTCTTATCATTATCCATCCAATAACCATTTAAACTCTAATATTTAAATATATTTTTTTCAAAATTACTTATAAAATAAAAATATTAAAATAAAAATCACATTTAACATAATCACTTATTCTTAATCTATTACTATTATAAGTAAACATCTACCTTATAATCAAGACATCCGGAGAAGATGAAGTGTGCTCATGGATCGATAAGTGTGCCTATAATGCGCTTCCAGAGCTACAGATGAGAAACGATGCGAGTTCGCGATGTTGATGTAACAACTTTTCTTTTTGTTTCCATATTTATATCATGCTTTCCACAGTGTATTACTACCGTACATATTATAACTCACCTTTACCTTTACAAATACAACAAAAAAATTAAAACTAATTAAAGTTTGTAAGTTTTATAAAATTTACCATAACTTTTTAATATTATTCTAATTAAATTATAATATATTTTAATTATATTTTTTTACTATAATTATTTAATAAAAAATAAACAAAAAAATAAATATTTAATACTTACAAAATAACTTATATTTTATATATTTTAATTCTTTTAAAATAAGATTTGTAATAGAAAACAGAGAAAGTTTTTTTTTTTCATTCCAATATAGATGGAAAACACAATGATGGTGACTTTTTGTCAGACAAAATTTTTTTTTCATTATAATGATGCCAAAGAGGTATTTTCAATTATCTTATGCATTTTAAAAAAAATTAATAATTAAATTTATCAAAAAATTTTAATATTTTCCATCATGTGCCCTTATTAATTCTCACCTATTAATTATAATTATAGACTACGGGTATAAATAATAAAAAAAGAAGTCCTATATTTTAAACCAAACATTGTTTCTAGAATATGTCATATAATACGGACCAGAGTGAATATGACTTAACCTTAAGCTTCGATGGGGAGAAAAGAGGAAGATAGAAAAGTATGGGGAAAAAATGAAAGAAAATTTCCTCTATTTAGATGCAGAGAATATCAAGGGTGATAACATGTGGGTGTCATATCCCTATCCAACTTTTCACTTAAAAAATACAGAAATTTTATAGAGAAAAATCCACTTTTAAAATTATCCACCATTTTATAGTTTTTAAATACATTTTAATTTTATTTAGTAATATATTATAAATTAATTTCATTCATGAGAAAAATTACATTTTATAATTTTTGAAATAAAAATTAAACTTAGACAACATAATTATAAATTAAAATTAAGATTAAATTATATTTTAATTTCATTGAATATTATTTTATGAAAATTATATAAATAATATGGTAGAATAATAAATTTTTTTGTAATAATCGTTTGGTATCCAATTACCACTTTGGATTTTATTATATACAAATATTTTTCTAAAAATAATAAAAATATTATTATTATTATAAAATTAATCACTTTTTTCTCTTCTCTATTTTTTGTTGTTGATCTAATTATTGAAGAGAAAAATTTCTTATCTCACTTTTCTCTTCTCTATTTCTCTCTCTGCACTTTTTATTCTCATAGAATAAATGTAACATATGTTGAATGACAATCATATTTATAATAAGAAAATTATGCACATTTTTTGCATATTTGTGCGAAACTCGTGAATAATGCGGGTTGTTATAAATATTAGATTATTGAAATTATATTTTTGTTATCAATTTTTTAATAAAAAATACATACATAATAAAAACTAGAAGGGTGAGTTGTACATTTCAAATAAATAAATTACAAATCTAAGAAGTCAAGTTGTAAATTTTTTAAATTAGTATCTATTTAAATTTAAACATTTCATGTGCACGTTTACCATGGTGAAATTGCGTTTTTACTAAAAAAAATATGTAAAAGCAACCTTTACCAAAAAAACGCAAAGGCTACTTACACAAAAGCTCCCTGCGTTTTAACCTTAAGTATCTAGTTTTAAGGTGCGGGAACGTGGTTCCCAACCTAAAGACACCCTTCATATTAAAAATGGGAAGAAAAACAGATAATGAGTTGTAGATTAAGAATAAACAATTTGTGAATTGAGGAGTATAAATTGCAAATTTCTGAAATTCTTATACCATTAATGTTGTTTCAGCGTTGGTGTCCGCGGCTTCGACATTGGCAAGAGTGAGGGAGAGTGAAGTTATGAGGCATTTTTTTATAATCTTCCCGTATTTTTTACTTTAAAACTATTAGTTTCTTATTATAATTTTTCAATAATCAGTTTTAATTTAAGGGAAATGATAGTTATGGAACAAAATCTTGAATTAATTCAGTAAAAGATTAACACTTTGCAAAATGTCAATAATGAATCTAAAGCTTTAACTCATAAAAAAAATAAAACCAAAATTATTGAAATACCCTTAACCAAAGCAAAATGGGGAGATGAGAGCTAAAAACTGAAATAACAAAGTATAATTGTTGAGGATAAATGTTAAAAACTGAGGAGGTGAAAGCTTTAATTTGAAAGTGAATTTTTCTTTGTCAATATAAAATGAAAAATATAGATGTCAAAAATTAAAATGACAATATAAAACTATTGAGCATTAATGTTGAAAATTGGGTGCGAAAATTCCAATTATTAAATGAATAGTATACTTTGTTAGTGTCAAATGAAAGAAGTTGAGTATCAAAAACTCAAATGAAAATGTCTAAATTCCTAATATGAGTATCAAAAATTAAAATAATATTGTAAAACTTTTGAAGATAAGTATTAAAAATTGGCATAAGAGTTGAAATTTGTGAGTATAAAAATCCTTAAAGAAAATTTATTTACAAATTTCAATTTTTAAACCCAATTTTTATCACTCATCTTGAAGGGTTTTATACTTCCATTTCAATTTTTAATATTCATCTTCATTTATTTCGCACTGATGATAAAAACTTCATTCATAAATTTCAATGCTCGTGCACAGTTTTAAACTCTTATTATCTTTAGGGATTTTACATTACTATTTCAGTTTTTGACCTTCATCTTTTCTCATTTTATATTAATTAGAAATATTTCAGTAATTTTAATTTTATTTTTTATGAGTTAAAGACTTAGATCCATTATTATAGCATTGATTTGTTATTAAAATTAATTCAAGATTTTTACGATACATGGATTTATCTTATAATAATGAAAAATATTGTTCGATCATAACACAAAGATGATAAAAATTAAGTATTTATTATTTTATATAAATATATAGTTCCCTTATTCAAAATATATTAAGTTATTGAGCACTTTTTTATATACCGTCATGTTTATTACTTTTTCTTCTAAATCAAATATTAACATTTTAAGTCCATACCCACTTTTACCCCGAGATACATTAGCATATAATAGACTATATGTGTGAATACAAGTTTAGAAAGGTATAGACCAACATTCCATTAATTCTTTCTATCCCTAACTTTTATTAATAATTATAGCAAATGTCAAGCATATTGGAAATTGTTTCTTGTGTATGTTGAATGGAAGCTTTGAATTAGATAGTGTTATATTGATTAAGGAATAAACACTTTTAACTATTCACTGACTCCCACTACCACTTCTGCCTCAATGTCATGTCTGAGTAACAATCAAACATATTCTAATGTATTGACTTAAAGACTTATTAATATTTTTCATTAGTAAGATAGGAGCATCAACTTCCAAATATATACATAGAGTTAATTGAATGAAGATCATGATCTAATGAATTGATGTAATTAATTATAATTCATGAAATTGAATTAAGAAACACTTTCCAATTAAATCATAAATGATAATTTTGACCATCAATAAAATGGAGAATAAATTGTTTTATGAAAATTAAGTATTAATGAAAATTTTCATATTTGGAAATTGATTATTTCATATATACACTAATGATCGATAAAGTTATAATTTGAGAGTGTGAAGGGTATGATCATCAATAAAATAGACAATAAAGTGTTTTATGATTATCTAGTTAAATCAAGTTAGGCATTTATGAAAATTTTTCTATTTGGAAATTAATTATTTCATATCTACTAATGATCGATAAAGTTATAATTTAAGAGTGTGGGAAGTATTTATTGATTTAAAAGTAATTAAATTTAAAATTTATTTTTACAATTTTTTAGTTATGATATTCAAACTAATTAGGAAATTTCTTTGATTATAATAACTTAGATATTTTATGTTTAAAATTCATGACCGATTAAAGTTTTAGATTGAAAATTAATTATCAATATATCTTCCTCATCAATTAACATCAATTATTTGATATCAATTAATACTAATTGATAACTTATAAAAAATTTTAAAATAATTGATATAATTGATGTGTGTGTTTAAAGGAATATTTTTCTTTTTCCTTGTTATATAATATTATTTGTTTATTATTATGTAATCAAATGATATATTTGTATTTGTTTATTGTTATATAAGGTTTGTTAAGAATCAAGCAAACTATCTCACGTGATTTGATATGAACATAAAATTGGTTTCAATGCAAACAAAAACATAACTATCAAATATGAATTAAACAAATTACTTTATATACTTAATATCAATAGCCTCTCCCATCACTTCTTCATAAAATTTATTAATTAAGCATAAAAAAATTAATTGTAAGAAAATTTCATTGATTATATTACTAAATTTATTTATTTTTTGTCTACATAAAAAGTTTAAGTCTGTAAAAAAAATTTAATACAAAACATATTATAGGTATTAGACAGGGAATTTGTTACCTAATAAATATTATTTATTAAAATTTGACCCCAACTTTAAATTTGGGAATGATTAAGCAATTTAAGGGAGGGTCATAATTTAATCCAAAAATCATTAATTTAAATTTAATAATTCTCCATGATCATTTTGATTGGATAATTTATCATTAGAAAATATTTAATATTGATTGATTATAACTCATGACAAATTTTAAATTTAATTAAATTTAATAACACATTTTTTATTAAAAAAATATGATGATGTTTATAATTTGTATCAAAGGATTATGATTCACACTCGCAAAAGAAATGCTATATTTTGTGATCATGTCAATAATTTCATATTAAATTATCATCATCAAATTATCTATTTAATTTGTAAATTTTCAATAGCTACATATTAATGAAAAGTCAAGACGTATAAAGCAGATAATCTTATAATTTTGTAGATATCTGCATGACTACATAATTTAATGCTGAGTATTTTTTATGAAAATAATTGGAAGCATTAAAAAAAATCAATGGTGAGCATTCTTTATTCATTTTTTTTGTTTTTTATCATCTTTGTCATGTCCAATGCTAAGTGCTATAACCAATTGCTCTTGATCAATAGTTACATGAATTATAGAACCCTAGAAAACCTTGAAAAATAAGATGTCTTATTTTATCAAGAATAAAAAATACATTTTAAGAAAGTTTTTGATAAAAATTTAGAGATTGCAAATACTTTGCTCAGAACTTTTTTCAATGTTTATCATAAGCGTTCTTCTGTAATTCTTACCCGTGGTTTCAATTTTTATCCAATTCCATCTTGGTTTTTTAAATGCTTACAAATACTGTTTAAAAAAAACCATATAAATTAGCCGATGCATTTTCATAAAAAAAATCAAGACATATTATAATGTATATGTGCAAAATCAAGGGAAGGGAAGATGTCGAACTTGGATATAAATGTGTTTAATAGGAAAAAGAATTAAAAAAAGATAAAGGAGAAAAAAATTGAGTGGAGAGGAAAAAAAAGTGACAAATCTTAAATAAAAATGTAAACTTGCACCACAAGGCAAAGAGTTTATAAAATGAATAAAAGATGAAAGTGAAAAAAATGTATTTAGATTCCAATTAATGAGATAGATATATACACCAATGGAGGTGGAGGGTTTCAAATTTGAAATCATATTAAGGGGCATAATATCCATGACTCCAATAAGTAATAAATTTTAAAATTTAAATTGATTTAATAGATATAATTTGATATTGATTAATGGTCGTAATATGGTAAATAAGAAAAAATGATAATAATAGTCAAATGAAGTGGTAATATACATCACATTATTGTTTGTCATTCCACATAAATATAATTAAAATAGAGTTAATACATTAATGATACTGTTTGGATGGAAAATCAACAAAATTTGTATGAAGAAATTTACATTTTCAATAATTTACAAATTCAAGTAAATATTTGAATTAAAAAATCATATTGATATATTGATTGGATTCTAACATATCTATTTAAATTAATCAAGAAAATATACAATAAATTCTCATATTATATATATATATATGTAATATTTAAAATTATACTTAAAAATGATTACATTTTTTTATTTTATAAATTCAGTTTGTTTTAATTGATAAAATTGAATGCACTTTAAATTTAATCAATCAGTTCTAGGATTAAATCAACTCTTTTTCTATTATCATTACTTTCGTCAACAATGGCCAGGAATTAAAAATTAATTATTATAGGTCATTAATCAAATAATAATTAAAGGTTTTAATATAGAAGTGATAGCTAATTCTTTCATTAAAAAATAAAAATTAACTTTAAATTTTTAATTACAAATTTAATATACAATTGAAACCCAATATTAATATTTAATGTTGCTTACATGCCATTATAGACCTCAAAAAGTCACACCACTGGATTGATGTGGGCGTGCAGAATTTTAATATGTCGTTCCAATATACTCTACTTTAGTATGTATAAAAATTGATAAATTTCAAAATATTTATAAACTATAAATTAAAATAAAAGTATTTTATTTAAATCAATTTGAATATATAATAGATTTACTATTTCTTTTGGTCTCTTTATAAGTTATTTTTAATTATCTTATTAGAATTAAAAAAATTTAATTACATTAATAAAATTATTATAAAATTTATATAATTTTTATTTTTATTTATAATAAATATAATAAATTTATATAATTTACTTAATAAAATGTTACATATATTTAGAATAAAAAAAGGCCTAAACATGACTAATAAAAAAATTTGGATGGAGTAATTTTCTTCCAAGACGTGATTTTTTCAAAAGTAAAAACAGATGGAGCGTGGGGGCACAGTGCACATGATAAGGGGAAAACTGTAATATAAAAAAGAAAAAACAAAATGAGCAGAGGGAGGGAAGTCGAGGAATAGTGGTTGTGTTTAGAACCCTAATATCGAAAGTGTCACTGTGTCAGGGGTTCCTCAGGGGCCGGGAAACATGGACGCTATAAGGAAGCAGCTGGACGTGTTGATGGGAGCTAATCGAAACGGAGATGTGAGAGAAGTTAATCGCAAGTATTATGATCGGGACGTTTGCCGCCTATATTTGGTCGGACTTTGTCCTCATGAACTCTTCCAGCTAACGGTAATTAACATTCTTACACGCTTCGTTCTATGAAATTTTGGTGATTTACGCAATAATATGAGCCTATGCTTCAAATCTTATTTTTTTCTATCTTTGAATTTCTCTTTTGCACTTACTGTCTCCTTGGCTAGATTTTATATGCCACGCTGCCGTGCTCCTTTTTTTTTTAAATATGGTATACCCTGTCTCGACCTTTCTGTTTTTCATTATTTTTGTTAACGAGTTTTACTGCTTTTGTTTCAGAAAATGGATATGGGGCCGTGTCCAAAGGTGCATTCTTTGCAGTTGAGAAAAGAGTATCCTTTACACTCTTACATGAGGTTTACGCTCTTAGTTGAGGCATTTTGCCGATTAGTTATTGCCTCCCTGCTTCAAGCATGGTTCGGTGGCTTGTCTTGTCCTTTTTTTGTTGGATTTTGCCATGCCTTGGCCGTGAAACTTTTTTATTATTCCCTACAGAAGAAAACCCCGGTAACACTACTGGCAAATACTATTTCTTACATCAGCAAATCGTTTATGACATGTCATTAGAGTGGTGTGCAGTTGGTGTGCTATGATTTTTGTGTTTCATGATATTTCTGATTTCTTGACTCATTCTAGATATGGAGAAGCAAAAGCAAAAGGCATTGATAATTATGACAGAGAGTTAGAGGATGTTATAGATAAGCTCATTGGTGAGTGTGATAGGAAAATTGGTAGAGCCTTGAAGCGTCTTGAGGATGAGGATGCAAAAGCTGCAGTTGCAATTTCAGTCTCTGATGTTACTCAGGTGACTTCAGTCCTTGTGCAATGGCTCAGTGGTGTTGGCCTGTAAGTTTTAATTAATTATTTTGTTGAAAATATGCAGACGCCTGAGGTACTTGAGTTGTCAAAACAAATCAAAGAGAAATTGAAAGAAGCAGATGATTACGGTACTATTCTATATTTCTATTTCAATTACTATGTTAACCTGGCTTTCTTTTAGATGATCTTGCTTTTCTGTGCTTAAAATTTAGGAAAAAAAAAAAAAAAGGATGCTACATGGGATAGTGGATGACTTGGATTATTATGGTGTCTTTTTATATGGTTTTCACTTAATCTTGTCTCAAGTTGTACCTTTTTCCCATCAATTCAATAGAGCAGGCTGTTTAGATCCTTGTGCAACTTTATCTTTAAAGCCAACTGTTAGATTGCAAACTCTAAATAATACTATAGACAAACTCAAAATAGTATGGATTGAAAATATTTTAACAATACAACTGTGAAATATTATGAAGGTTTGCTATCTGACAATCAGTCTGGTGAAATTCATGAAAGGGAGTAATCATGTGAACAATATTATTTTTACAATGCAAGAAAAATGATTTTTTTTATCATGTATGTGGTTTATTTGAAGAGATGGTGTTTGATAGAGCTCAATGGCGTTGTATGATCCATGTAGTCAATTCCACTTAGTGGGATAAGGCTAATGTTGTTGTATGCATGTAATTATAGGTGATATTATTTTAAATCTGATGCATATCTTAGCTGGTGACTTTGAAGCATTTATTAATTTTTCACTTGCTAAAATAATTTTGGATTTGCAGATCTTGAAGGCAAGACAGACCTCAAAATTCGAGCTTTGGAGGTTGTAGAGGAACTTAGAACAAAAAGAGCAGACAAACAGGTCAGCGTTAGCGCTTGAACATCAAGATGCATGTGATTATTGATGTAGTTACCAGTCCTCCCCTCCATGTTGTAAGATTTCCTAAATAAATATGCATTTGATTAGCACACTGACAAAAATTTCAACTTGTAAAAAGGCTATGCTTCTTTTGGACGCCTTTAACAAAGATAGGGCATCATTACCTCAACCCCTCTCAAATCCACCACCTTTGGCACCCATTCCTGTGGTCACTCCTGATCCTCGCACGCAGGAGATGATAAATGAGAAGTTGAAGAAGGCAGAGGATCTTGGTAAGCTTATAGTGTGTTTGGTTTCACTATTTATAATTAATTATAAGCCTCAAAGTCAATTATGGAGAAGTAAAAGCAACAAATTGTTGCTTTTCCATAATCAATTATTATTTCTCCATTCTTGATTCCAAACAGGCACTTACTGAATTAAACTGTTTTTGTGATTTGACATAGAGTTTTAAGGATCTCTAGAGTATGCTCTTTGCATGTCTCACTGATGTGACTGTGATAGGGGAAAAGATCAGGATGGGGGGAGAGAGAGTTAGAATTTAGAACTTCATTAACTATCATAAATATTTTCCTTTATCCTTATACGACAATGTAAGGATTAGTTAGTTAAGAACTCTAATTGATTAATTCCATTAACAACTAGTTTGCTATCAACAACAACTAACATACTTAACTAACAACTAATAGACTTGACTACTTGTCTTCAATCTTATGCCTAACAATACTCCCCTTTTTGAAAAACCATTGACCTCAAAGATGATTATTACAAAAATCAGTGTACATTTTATGAAAAAATCATAAAGCTGAACCTAAATAGCAATCGAGTACTTCAACATGCATGTTTAAACATCAAAATAATAAACTCATTGGCACTTGCACTTTGTGGCTCTAGTTCTTCCATTTGATTCTTGAATGCAAGTCCATATCTTTTCTTGATAGCTATTCAATAATTCCCCCAAGAAATTGGATGGGCATCTTGTATTCTTTCGTGTGCTTGATGCCACAGTAATCTCATTTCATGTAGATGTAGGATTGTAATTGCAACCTTTGCATCTTTTGTTGTTTCATCTAACAGGAAGTACATTTCACACTTAAATAGCATGTCTAGAATATCCTCATAATGAATTTTGGAAATTCCATTTTTTAAATTGTATGGGTAGCTAATAGTTCATACACCTGTGTGATGGAGACTAAGGTAGTTGGTATCAAAGCAGTGAAAGATCTGAGAAAGGTCAAAAAATGGAAAGCTACGATGCAAAATTTGAAAGTGAATTTGTTGAATGGAGAAGGAAGAAGCAAGAGATGGAGTATAGAAAGCACATGGATGATATATTGGAGATGACAAAGGATTTGCTTAAGCATGTAAGGAGACTAGCTAGTGATGAAGAAATTCAGAAGGAGCCTAGCAAGGAAGAAACACATAAAGAAATTACTCAAGAAGTTCAATAAGAACTTCCCCCAATTTCAGAAGTCTTAGGAAAATCAGAAGCTAAGGAAGAGTTGAATGAGGTTGGAGAAGAAGAGAAGTTTGAAGGTGTCAAAAGGTACCCCGATTCAAGATGTGTGGTAGCTTCAAATGATTGAAATGGGGTGACTATGGTCCCAATTGGTTCCCAGAATCCTGTATGGATTCCATTTAGTGATGCAGTTTGGCTGCCAGTAATGTTGTTCCCAGGAGTTCTCATGACCACATACATGGGTGTCCCCATTCCATCCAAAAATTAGAGGCGTTCGGATTCCATCAAGCCTATGCCAACAATACCCATCACCATCATCCCCACCCTTCCACCGTTGTTCAGATTTGTGCCCCCCATCAGCAGCTTCTACTTTCCCCTCTAGCACCTCTTCCTCCTCCATCAACACCCACAGTGATTGGTTTTGATCTCCAAGCTTCATTATTAGAGTTTGAATTTGGGTGGTCTTCTCCACCATCATTTAATCTCCATCTCCATGTTTAAATCTGGTTTTGCTCAGCCCTCACCATCGCTCAATATCATGCCATCCATTGATCTCATATCATCTAGATTTGTTCTATCTAGATCTCGCATCTTAGACCGTCATATCATCTCCATCCTTCCAATCGCATCACCCGCGGACCTTGTCGCTAGTGTTTGAGGACTGCCTTTTCTTTTTCCAGTGTTGATCGGTCTTAGATCTATTTTTTTTTTTGTGTTCATTGGTAGTAGTTGTGCCGCAGGGAAGATTGGTTTGGGGAGGGTGGGGGGAATTTTTTAGGGTAGGGGCAAAATAGTCATTTCACTTTTATTGTTAATTTTCTTTTAATAAAAAATAAATATCATTCCATTATTCCTTATATTATACCAAACAAACGGTGATCATGACTCCATTCCAATCTATTCCATTACCATCCTTTCCACCAACCAAATGGACCCAATGGGTTTACTACTACTTATTAAGTTCTCCACAGGAATGACATCTTTTGAAGCTTTTTACAATCATGATCCACTAACCTTATTTAAACTGAAAATATTAATTATCTAGTAGAGGGTGTTGATGAAGCCATTAAGGATAGAAAACTGATTTTGGATGATTGGGAGGAGCATTGGGAGAAGGTACAAGAGTATATGAAGGTATATGTACGCTACAATAGAAACGGATGTCTTTTTGGACATGGTAGGCTTTGTTTGTTTGAAACTTAAGATTGTGCAAGCTAAAGTCATTAAGAAAGAGTGCCCATGGGAACGTAAATCCAAGGTTTCGTGAACCTATTGAAATGCGGGAGAAATATAAACCAGTAATCTACCATTCAAAGCCACCATAGCCGATAAGAATTCAACGGGTCTAGGCTTAAGTAGTGAAGAAAATAAGGAAATCTGACAGATGGGCATGTGAAGATATGGATCAAATGGAAGGAATTACTCGAGTGAGAGAGTAAATGGGAAGATTGACTCTACAACAAACTTTACAAGGTGAATTTGACAGGGAGTAATGTTGGGCTTTGTATGGCCCAACCTCTAGTGAATAGATATCATAGGAGAAATTAGAGAGCTGAGCCTGACCCATATAAGGCTTTAGTAGTCCATGAAAGGAAGAAAGGGTGGCCCCAAAGTCCAAGCCCATTACTAGAAAGTGTTCTATCCAATCTGGTGTGGGTTGCAATGAAAGCCTTGCTTTAATGTGGGTATCTCTGGAAATGGATTGGGTCACTATAAATGTGGATGGAACCTACGGTGTGGAAAAAAGGTGACCGGATGTGGTGGACTGACTACGAATCACAATGAGGAGTTTAATACTAGATTTAGAGACAGCTTAAGTGCATGATTTATGGGCATTGCAGATGGGAAGGTAAAATGATTGTTGAGCATTAACGAAGATGGCTCTTGGATTGTAGCTAGGTTTTCTTTCTTTGCCAAGTCCTCCTGTGAAAGTTTCTAAGTGGATTTCGGTTGAAGCTAGACTTCTATATGATTGGTGTACTAATTTAGAGCCTAGTTAATCATCCTTTGTGGGTTCTTCCTACATCAAAAGAGAACATTTATATGAAATTATAATTATAAATAATTATTAAATTGCAGGAATATAAATTTATTTTTGTGTTATCTAATTTGTATATAATAATAACTTCAAATAACTACAATCAGTTTAAGACTTTAAGTTTATCAAACATATAATTTTTTAAAGTTTATATTATATATATTGATTTATCTTTTATGAAATTAGAAAATCTATCTTAAACTTTTGTTTAAATTGACCATATGCAATGAATATTGAAAATTCAAACTTTTCATATATACTTTATAAAATTTTATTTAGAATCAATATATTAGAAATATGTTTTTTTCTCAAAAAAAAAATTAGAAATATGATGTTCTAAGGTATTTAAGTGGTTTGATTCTCCCATCTAGCTAACTTTTGAGTGAGTTGGTGAGGGTTCTTTATCCCATTTGAGTGCCCATCATCATGCTGTTGATTGCCTCCCTGTTTTTCCTAGTATCATATCTTCTCATTGAGTCCATTGTTCTTATTATCTCTACCTACTGTTATTGACTAAACCCACTACCCGCTGTTATGCACTAAACCCAATACTTGTTGCTTGTTCTTTCAAGTCATGAATGGATACTAGTTATTGGGTCACATCTGCGTCCAAGAATTGGTGGCTCTAATACTAGTTGATAGATGAAAAGAGAATAGAAGGAAGAGATTTCTTTTTTTTTCTTTTTTCTTTTGGGGCGGTTGGGGATTGGGAGGCTTCAGAATCCAAAATGTCATCCTTCATCCATTACAACACTATACACGGATTAGTTAGTTAAGAATTAACTCCTTTAACAACTACTCTTTTATTAACATTAACTGAAAGACTTAAAAAAACAACTAACAAACTTTGTTATTTTTTTTGACAAGAAAACTGCCAAACTTAACTATTTACTTTTCTCCATTTCTGCCTATCAGAATACTGACACCTTCGTAAGACTATGAACGAACAAGCTTATGTATTGCCTGTAATCTATTATTCCTAGCTGCCCTCCTGGACGTAACTTAACTGTTTACCTCATTTTTATTTTCCATAAAATAAGAAAGTGGAATTTTGAAATGCTTGTAGCAAAAATATCTTGTACAGATTCTTCATAACTTTACCTAAAGGGAATCATGATTTAGAGCATAACTGGAGGCAATGCTCAAGTTATTATCATTTCTATATTTTGTGCCTTACAACAATCTTATTGTTCTGGAAAAAGTAAACTAATTAATTGTTACTGATATTGTGGTGATGGCCTTTAATCTGGGATTCTGGGTATATTTAGATTTCAAAACTTGTAGTGAGTGATCTACTTCTCTGGAAAAACTTTGTACTCATGTTATGTAAAAATTAATGTAACTGAGTGTGTTGCCTGCAGTTCATGATTGATTTGTCCTTTAGTTTGGATATTATATGTACCTGTTTATGCTATAAACAAACAAGTTCAACAACCTTTGTTGATGTTATGCAGTCCTAAAATATTACCAGATGCCTTCTTTTTCCCCTTTATTAGCCTATTTGCTAGATCAATCTAGGCTTTAATTGCTATGTTTGTTGAGTAGGTGAACAAGGAATGGTTGATGAGGCACAGAAAGCGTTAGAAGAGGCTGAAGCACTTAAGAAGGTCTTTCATGTGGCTTAAATTGATATGGCTTTATTTATGATTAAGTTATTGGTATCTTATTGAATTAATGGTATCCATGTTTACATTCTTGAATCTAAGTCAACTAATCCGTGTTTCATTTCCATCTTTGACTTTCATGATGATCTGATTGTTTTGTCTCAGCTTCCTGCCAGGCAGGAGCCAGCATTGGATGCTTCAAAGTATACTGCTGCAGATGTGCGCATTGTGAGTGAATGTTTCATTATCTTTGTCATTTTGTGTATTCAAATTTTTTAATTTCAAAACACAACTTAGTCCTTAATTTACATATGCTCTTGTTTCTATGTCAACAACATGAGACTGAAACTGAAACACCCTTTTTAATATAATATATAGGCCTCTTTGTCTTGTGAGTTGTAATCAATTAAGTGTGAATTGGTATTTGTAGGGAACATAACAATATCAGTCTTTTCAAACTGTATAAACAGAAAAAGCGCATCTTACTTTGAAATGACTATTGTCTTTTACTCATTTAACAATTCAGACTGATCAGAAGCTACGTGTTTGCAACATTTGTGGAGCTTTTTTGAGTGTTTATGACAGGTAAAATTTGATACTCTATCACCTTTTCCCTTTCTTCTCTATATTAAAATTACTTTCCTAGGGAGATATAGAGTTAGTATTTGGGGTTTCAAGCGCTTCAGCTTTTGACCCATTAGTGTTACCTCCTTGTCACCAGCAGGCTCTTGTGCCAGTTTTACGAGGATAACTTTTGCAGCTAAAGAATGTGCGTCTTTTCTGTTTTATGCTTGTAGATCATGCTATACTCAGCTGTGAAATTTATGGGGAAATCTATAGCATCATAAAACTGTTGCTATTTTTATTTTTTTTTGGTGAACATTTTGATTTGCAATTTCATTCACAGTGATCGCCGTTTAGCTGATCATTTTGGAGGAAAACTTCATTTAGGGTATATGCAGATTCGTGAGAAGTTAGCAGAACTTCAAGTAAGATCTTTATCATTTATTTCTGATCTTCTGGAATTTATTTCAGTTCTAAAACTGGCCAACTGTGCTGTTCATACTAGTTGATGAGGAGCAAATGTTAAGAGTTGACAGTTGGTTGTTTGCAACATATTACAGCTTTCCCTTTTTTTGGCAGATTTCAAAGTAATCCTTGACTCATACATAGAGTGATTTATCTCTGTGGTATACTAGCATTTAGCAATAACGAAAAAGAAATTATTTGCCAACTGTTGAGTGCTGTTTGTTATCCTTTTAACCATATCCATGAGAATATTGGTTTCTCTCAGTTTTAGGAACTGAACTAGCTATTGAACTATCGAAGTCACCATGTCATTGGTTCATTGATTGAACTGTTGGGTCATCAATTAAACTGGTTGAACTTTTTCTTTAAGCCAATATGTGAATTCAAAATTAAAATTTACATAAATAAAATTTTATAAAGTTAGGTATATATTCAATATTACAATAACAAAGTTGATTTGGTATTTTTTTATTAATTTTAATGCACGGAAAAATATAATTATTGCATTAAAGATTTTTACTTAAATAAAACTAATATAGCCTAATAAACAATATGGTTGTGAAATATACTTGTCAAGAGAAAAAGTGAAACCCTGTTAGTTCCGGAAGAAAAAAATGAAACACAGTTAAAAAGTCCAAAATGTTTATAAGTGGAGTAAATGGGTGGCCAAAAGTATTTTTTAAGTCCCTCGCTAGGGAAACCCCACTCTAAAGCATGCTACAAACACTATACTGGTTGAGATATCTGTAATTTGTTGTTGCAACATCAAATTTCATTTTGTTGGTGTAAATGGGCCCATGCGAAGTCAATGAAGTTATACAGTTTTTTTTTTCCCCAAAACTTTAGAATGTGGGAGAACACTCCAACTGTTGCTCTGGAGCATAGTAGGTGCCAGCTCACTGGTTTGACATATTGGTTTGGTTTGTTTCATAAAACGAGGGTTTCTGTCCTGCTGATATCATTTCAATTTGTCATATAGGTTTTGGGCATTACCCTTAAATATTCATAGAAAATTTTGTTTAACACTTCTTGTTTGAACAAACTTTTGATCTGGTTTATGATACACTTCTCCCCAAAATTGAAAGAGGACATCTGGAGGACAACCCAGGAAGGCTAGGGTGCGATGGATATTGGGGAAAAATATGAGTGAAGGCTTATGAGTTTAAAAAGTATAACTCTGAATTTTTATATGGATTTGTTCTTTAAAACTCGCTTTCACAACTGTTGTCCGAGAACAGCTGGTCCTGCCTCTCTTTGCTATTGTTTTTCAAATTCAGAGTTATTCTCAATGTTAGAGGCAGGGAGGATTTTGGTTTTTACAATCTTACTAGAGGATGTTGAAATGTTTAATTTGAATCACTGGTCAATTTATTGTTAAACATGCACACACTGCCCTTCTGTGTCTGTTTAATGTATTTTAAGTAATCACCAAGGAATATTAAAGCTAATGATTTGTGTTGGTGTCCTCGCATTATCCACTGCATCAAGTTTTCCATGTTTTATGAATTTTGTGGATATCCTTCTAGATTTAGAGTTTACTGTCATGTCACTTTCTGCACCAATGCGTTCAGTCCTTTGCTAATTAAGCAAGCTTTCAATTTGGACGTACAAGGAAATGAATGTTTTGGATGCTGTAGACATCGTCGTACTTCATAAATTAATCTTAGTTTGTCTTAATATAGAAAAAATTAAGATTAGTGTTTCTGAATTCTATTAAGGCAATTGTAATTCTAGAAAAAATTAAAGTAACCTCGTTCGTGCAAGTTTGTCACCTGATGCAAGCTGCTTTTGGCTTACCTGTAGTGTTACTGTGTTATGAAGACATTGGGGGCCGTAATTAGTCATGAATTTCCATTTCATAATCCACGTTTTCTCTTCAGTTGAGTATACAGGCTGTTTCTGATAATTGCAAAATGTAATATTATTTATAAGCAAAGGAATTAAGAAGGCGTCACATAGAGAAAATGAATAAATAATAATTATAAACTGAATGGTGTGATTGGCTTGGCATGGTAGGGGGTTTATGTTTTTGGGCTTGTTTTAGTTCTTTAATTTTCTGAGTAATGATAAATCATACTATTGTCTTTTTTCTACTACATCAACCCAGTAAGAATGTATGAATTTCTGGTTCAGGAAGAGAGGAATAAGATTCGCAAGATTGACCGGCATGATGACAGGAGGTAAATTTAATTGCACCAGAAGGTGGAAGTTTATATAATAGGCATATATAATTATAAGCTGCCAAAATCTTTTTAAAAGAAACTAAAAATGTTTTTTTGTGCATTATACTGAGTTGTACTATTTAAAGCTAATGAATAGTGTTGTTTGTTATAGATTTATTTGTATATATTTATTGATTGATTGATGTATTGATTTGTGCATTCATTTACTAAGATCAAAAGAACATAGTAGGGATCGTGACAGGGAGTCAAGTAGGGACAGAGAAGGTGGAGATAGTCGTGAAAAGGGCAGAGACTATGACCGTAGGAGCAGAGATCGTGACAGATATTATGACCGTGATCGTGGATATGATAAAGACCGAGATGGTTTAGAGCGATCTCGCTCCCGCTCGTATGAGTCAAGAAGCCGCCAAAGGTCACGCTCACGATCTAGAGACTATGATCGTCACAGGTATATGAGCTTCTCTATGTTGAACCTCTTGACTTATTCGATATTGCTTCCTCCTGCTTGCTTATTATCCGAACTGTAGTTTTTCAAGCAACGCTAGCATGTGCATGGGATTTTGTGAGAATAACATGAAAGTACTATGGCGTCCCCCGATGATCCCATCCCACCTGCAATTAGAAAAAATAATAATAAAATATTTCTTATTGTTGAAACAGCATCATAGTGTTTGCTTTTTACTTAATAATTATCATTTCACGCCAGGCGTTATGACCGGTATTAGCAATACTTGGCATGGATCTCGCGGACTATGAAATTCCTTGATTGCCGAGTTCTATTTCATATTATGGATGTAACTAAAGCTTCGGAGTAGCCAATTAAGCTTTGATGGCGACAGACACTTTTTAATTAGGAATGTTTTTCCTCCCTGTTAACTGCCTACCTGGAGCAGCTGTTCTTGCAGTGGAGTGATTTGGCTCGAAATTGTTTAATGTTTATTTGGTGTATTATCATTGACAGCGTTGTTATTTGCATGTGAAGTAGCTATTCTTGCGGTGGTGGGATTTGGCTAAAAAATGGTTGAATGCTTATTTGGTTTGTCATCAAACTTGCGTAATACAAATTTAAATTGAGCCCATGACCATGGTATGAGTGCGAATGTAACTTAAGGGGGTTGAAATGAAATTAAATAGTATTGCGAGATTGCGGCCTCTTCATTATTTGGCCATCATACGAAATTTTTGGCGATGCAGCTCCCTCAGCTCGAGAGGAATGTTATGATGACTTTGTTATTTGCTAGTGACTTGTATGGGAGATTATTACATACTCTTAAAGCGTGTCATGTCGTTTATTTTTCTTTCCTTAAAAAGTAATCTAAATGTTGAGAGAAAAGAAATTAAAGAAGACAAGTATATTAATGAAGGGATATGTCTATTCAAAAGAAAAAAAAAAGATTAATTAATTTAAACTATTATTATCAGTTAGATTAGAATTAGATTATAAATAACATGGTATTTTTATTGCTTTTGTACCCATATATTTTGACTCTCGAGGCATATTTGTAAAATGTAAACAACTAGTTTGACAAAACATAAAAGGCACCGAGTGCAACCAGTGATTGAACATTATCATATAAGTAAAGGAGGGACAGGGAATTAAAGTGGAAACGTAAATTTCCAACGCACTGAAAAAACGAAGGCATAAAAAGAAATAAAAAAACCAAAGAAAGAAAGAAGAGAATCAGACTTGTCTAGAAGCAGCGTCGGCAACTAAGGGGAGGCGAGGGGTGCGGCCCATCACACAAGATGCGACGCTGTAAAGGAAACAAAGGAGAGTGAAAAGAAAGAGAAGATTGTGAAGCCAAACCATGAGGCGAAAGCCGAGTCCGGAGCGACCGGGGGTAAAAATCCTTTGAAGCAAAAGGGGTAACACCAAGAGGACGTCGAGGGTGACGGCTTGCATGGAGTTGAACCTGACATAGTGGTTGAAGGAAGGGTTTCTGACAACGCCCAGGTAGAGAGCGAAGAATGCAACAAAGCTGGAGTAAGGGATGGACCGGTAGAGGGTAACCAGAGGAAGGATGGGATCGAAGAGAAGGCCCAAATTAGGGAATTGAAGGAAGAGGTAGCGGCCATAGTGGAGGGAATTGAAGAAAGGGAGGGTGTAGGAGACCACTGAGATTAAGCGGTCGGTGGCCGGAGTTGGAGTGGGATTGGAATTGTAGGACATGCGAGGAGTAACGACGGTGGATTTAGATTTGGGAGTCATTTGGAAGAGAGGACGAGGGATGAGAGCCAAAGGTTTAGGTTTTGGGGTAGGGATAGGAAGAAGACAGGAGCGGAGAATACCATTACCAATGCTGGCCTTGGCCATCGTCTTCCCCTCCTTCACTTCCCCTTGCGCGCTTCTCTCCTCTTCTCTAGGGTTCCCTGGTTAGCTCCTCCATCATCAGGCTCTCTCTTTATATATAATGGGCCTTTTCCGAATCCGGATCGGCACATTAGATTGCGCCGTGTCATTCATATGCAGAACCTTATCTTGACCGTCTAAAAAAGAGTAAATCCTAACTGTTGATAGGCGATAAAAAAAAAAAATCCTAGCTGTTGACTTAAATATCCATTAAACTCATTTCCATTCTTTTCTTCAGCGGACTCACAAGTCACAAGGCGTTTAAAGGCCAAAAAGAAAACCTCATAAGACGTCCAGTATTTTCTAGCTTTCTCATCTAGTTTTTACTTTTCCACCCGATCAAAACAGAGCTTCAAAACACGAAGAATCCATCCTATTCACCGAATTTCGCAATCTACATTCATAAGACCAGCATCATTCAACCGGGAGGGAAAAAAAAAAAAGCCATCATTCAATCGAAAAAAAAATTGCTATTGAAGCTTCAATCTGTTAAAAATATTTTGTATTTATTGTAGATATTCTGTTATTATTATGAGATATTCTATATTTATTTGTTATTATTTCACGGATTCTCCCATTGTGTATATATGTTGCATTCTTCATCAGAATTATATACAATGAATTTTTCCCAATAATTTTCTCTAGTTTTCTGAGATGGTACCAGAGTCCTAGATTTATTTTTCTTTTCCTGTTCCTTTTTATTTTCTAGTCGTCACTGTTTCTTATCCCTGTTTGCTTCGTTTTGCCTCTTCCCCCGCGTTTATCCTGTCCACGCGCCGCCCTGTCACCGTCGTCTCTCCACCACCGGCCCACCCCTGAAGTCCAGTCACCAACCTCTATCCGACGCATCGTCACGCGCGAGTTCTTCCTCTTGTGTAGACCATCTGGTTCTGTCTAAATCTCTACAGTTTGCTGTCTCTTCAGCCGCCATGCGCCACTCCGCTGTGTTCCTCTCTCTCTACTCGGCCTATCCCTGAAGTTTGGTGCTCCCTCTCCCCACGACGCACTCAAGCACTCCTCCATGAATCTGCGTCCTTCCTCCTTCAGTTTTAGCATGTGCTTCACGTTTCTCTCTACTTGGTCCCCTTCTGCCCCATGGAGAAATCCGAAGTTGCACATCCCATCTCTGTTATTTTGAATGGGTCAAATTATCGCCTTTGGTTGGAGAGTATGCGCGGTTTTTTGAAAGGCCGCAAGTTGTGGCGCTATGTTACTGGTGATATTCGATATCCTGTTCGTGAGGCTGCTGAGACTGATTTAAAATTTAATGAGCGACTTGATGAATGGGACAGCAAAAACAATCAGATTATCACCTGGTTTCGCAACACTTCTGCTTCTAGCATCCACCAACAGTTTGGGTGGTTTAATACTGCAAAAGAGGTATGAGATCATCTTGCTAGGCGATATAATTCATCTGACTTGTCTAATCAGTTTCAGCTGCAGAAAAATCTCAGTATTTTGAAGCAAGAAAAGGGTAAGCCTTTATATGATTTTTTTGGCTAAGATTGAATCTATTTGGGATCAGTTAGCCTATTCAAAGCCTTCTTTTAAGTGTGAGGAAGATGCACAGGCTTTCTTTCGGTACCGAGATCAGCTTCGTCTCATTCAGTTTCTGATGGCTCTTACGGATGATTTTGAGTCTGTTCGTGCTTGTCTACTTCACCAAAGTCCACTTCCAACTCTTGAAGATGCTCTTCCTCACCTTCGTTCTGAAGAAACTCGCCTGGGTCTCTTACAACGCAATCCTGAAATGGCTTTTGCTGCATCCAGCCGAACTTCAAAGTCCTGTTGTCATTGCCCTTAGTCTAATCATCCTTTTGACCAGTGTCCCTATATTGAATGTCGCACCTATCATTGAAGGGCCATATTGCTGCGAATTGTTCTACTCATTTCTATTGCTATTATAAGAAGACAAGGCACCTTCTTGATCAGTGTCCCACTCACCGTCCTAAGTCTGATTAGGGAAGATCAACCAGGTCTGGTTCCTCCAAGCTTGCTCTATCTGCCACTGATGAAGCACCTGCCACTACTATCAATCTTGCTCTAGGAACTTCTTTTGCAGACCTCGAGGCTTTACTTCGCCAGCTTCTTTCAGGTACTACCAGTCCACTTGCTGCTGTAGCTACTCCCTCAGGTACCTCTTGGTTTTTTGACTCTGCTTGTTGCAATCATATGACTGGTCAGAAAAACCTTTTCTCTTCTTTGCCTCTCAATACTACTGCCCATCCTATACACACTGCTGACAATTCCCAAATGTCTGTCACTCATATTGGTACTATTTCTTTACCCTTTTTGTCCATCCATGACACATATTTTGTCCATGCTATTAGCTTTAAATGTGGCTGTGTTATGATAGATTCTCAGACAGGACAAGTTATCGGGACTGGGCTTAAAATCGGTCGTATGTTTGAGCTCAACTCCTTGCATCTACCTGAAGTCACTTCTCCAAACCTGTGTGCTGCAACCACATCTGTGTCTCTTGATTTGTGACATCGCCGTCTTGCTCATTCTTCATTAAATAAACTTCGTCCTTTACTTTCTTGTGGTCTTTTAGGTTGTGTTAATGATGAGTCTTTTCATTATAATTCCTGTCAAACTGCTAAACAGCCTGCCTTATCATTCAATAAAAATGATTCTATTGTTGACTCGATTTTCGATTTGGTTCATTCCGATATTTGGGGGCCCGCACCGACTCCTTCTATGGGCGGATCTTGTTACTTTGTCATTTTTATTGATGATTATTCGCGTTTTACTGGGATATACCTAATGAAAATTCGATCTGAGCTACCTGATCTTTATATCAAATTTGCTCTTATGATTCAAACTCAGTTCTCTAAAGTTATAAAAGTTTTTCGTCGTGACAATGCTTTGGAATATCGTGATTTTAAATTGATCAAATTTCTTGATGATCAGGGCACTATTTCTCGTTATTCATGTCCTTACACCTCTCAGTAAAATGGTCGGGTTGAACGCAAACAACATCATATCCTTGATTCCATCAGAGCCCTTCTTATTTCCTCTTCCTGCCCTGAAAGATTCTGGAGTGAAGCTGTAATATCCCTATTTTTATGGGATGTTAAAAAATAAATAAAAGATGAGAAACGAAGTGAGATGAAAATACTATATATAATCGGGCTTTAAAATGAATTAATTTCTCATCTAATTTTCTGAAGAAGTTATGTTCGGTCCTTAATTGGAATTAATTTTTTATAAGGTCCTTAGCAGAAATTAATTCCAGAACTTACCCCAGAAAATATGCAATATACCACTTGAATGAAAGCCCGCTCTAAACTGAGCGCAATTGTATAATTATTACCTAGCCGGGAGGTCCAAGTTAAGAGATAGAACAATTTGAAGTTAGTGTGAATAAAGAAAAAAATAATTAAAAAATTGATCTTTTGGTAAAGTTACAAGAAAGTGCTCGAAAGAATGGATAATTACTTTTTTTTACCCGGCTTAAGGGCAAAATGGTCATTTCCCAAATTAGAAGCAAAATATGAATAATGCATTTAAGGTTCAAAAATAAAAAATTTGACATCATAAAATATAAAAAGAATTAGGAGAAACTGTGAGACACTGTTAAACTTTATAAGGGGCAAAGAGGTCATTTTTCCAGGTTAAACAGAAAAATGAGAAAATTATATTTTGGCTCCAAGAATTAAGAATGTTTAGAATTTGGTCCGTTAAGAATGACTCAACGTACAAGGGAAAAGAGAAAATAAGTTTGGGAAAAGTTACAGTTAATGACCTGAAAGTTCTGAAAATTATAAATTAGCCTCGGGTAAAGGGTATTTTTGTAAATATAAAAAATTATAGTCAAAATGAAGCTCTCAATGAGTTAGACCCAATGAAATATATTATAAAATTTATTAAGGTCAAAATAACATTTATTGGGTGATTAGAATTTAATATTAATATTTTACCCGATAAAAGTTAGTGTAAACTGCAGGAAAAGCCAGTACTAATCCAAGGACAATGATTGACCTGAATAAAATATATTTTGGGTCTAGATAATATTTTGGACCAAAAATAATTATTGGATAATCCTGTACCAATTTAATGATAATTTTGGCAAAAATACTTAATCGGTACGGGTAAATTTAATCAGTAAAGAGTATTTTGGTCCATTAAACTTTATGAAGCAATTTTTGGCCAAGAATGAGACACAAGGCGTGCTGCAACTTATTGGGACACAAAGAGAATTATGCCAATTGCTTTTGATAAAGTTAACCAAGGATTAGTAAAAAAAAAATAACCATGATTTATTATGTATTTGATATCTTTCCTAAAAGCCTTGGGTTAAGCTATTATATTCAGCCATTCTCTTCCTCAAACACGTCTGGAACAGCAGCTCTTGAGGGAGAGAAGAGCACAAAAACATCAAGAGAAAGAGAAGAAGCAAAAGGCCAAAGTTGGTACTCAAACTACCAAGGTAAGCTTTTATGGTCATTTCCTTATATATCCAAGTGCCTAGTGAGGTTGCCATGGAGTATTTTCTCTTTTATCTCACTTCAAGCTTCAGCCATGGCAAACCCTAGAGAGAGAAAGTTGAGCTATGGTAAAATAAAACCATAGAAAAGCTTGGAAATGTCTTAAGATGCATGAATGTACAAGTTGTTTCAAGATTCATGGAGTCATTATTTTTCTACAATTTATGAAAATTTTCTGCCTATTTAGGGTTTAATATAGGAAAGGAATTTCAAGTTTTTGACCCTAAAAATGGATTCCTTGGGTCCAAATTATGTAAATACAAGTATGTTGTACAAGAAATACCTCAAGGAAAGAAAAATAGAATTTTTAGTCCAAATATGTATACTTTGTGAAGGGGGTCATCAAATTAGTGGCTAATGACCTTAAATTGTGTTATATTAGGGTTCAAGAAAGTGTTTTAAGATCAAGGGAAGTATCCACAAAGTTTGGAGACCATTGGAAAGCAAGAAGGTAGTTATTTTCCCATTTATGCCTAATGTTATCATGCTTGATTTTCATGATTCTATAACTATACCATATATTTGTTTGAATACTTTGTGATGAATTTGCATTGTTGGTTGGTTGTTTGAAGGGTTTTATGACCCTAGGATGTCCATTTTCTAAGGTGTTACCATACCAAAATTTTTATGAAATTGTATGGCATAATATGAATTTATGATCTTATGATTACCATTGATGATTTTATGAGATGTTATGATAATATGCTTGCATAATTGGGTGTAACTACTGAGATTCTTTGAATCTCATTCCTTTCCAAATATTAACTATACTAGGGTAAGGACATGGAAGTATTCAAACAAATGCAAGGAAAATGAAGAAGATGATGGAGAATTACTTGATTTTGCAAGTTATAATGTTAAGTTGAGAAAATATGTATCATGTATGTATGAGATGAAATTCTGTGATTATACATGATTATGTTCCTTAAAGTTCTCTTATGATGTTATGAGTGGATTTGAAACAATAGATGTTGATGCATGAGGTTTATGAAGTTTATTACATGAGTTATGGCATAATTATGAACAAGATGACCAGTATTTATTTGAGCAGGGGAAATTTATTTGAAACAGAGCATCCTATATAAGTGTTATACATCCTTTTAAAGTAGACAGAACAAGATTTTCATAGAGCTAAAGAACACATAAATTGGATAAATGTATGAATTATAATGAATTTTTGAAGTTAGGATTCAAAACTGGACAGTATTGAAAAAACTGGAACTTACACTATGAACACTGGATTTTTTAAAAGGCACTATAAAATTGTGTATAGCTCCAAAAATTCATTGATTTACATTTATTGAAATCTACAAGTCTTAGGAAATGAATGCCACTAGTTTGAAACCATTTGGAGCTATAAAGAAGGAGTTATGTAATTTCTCCTAAAACTGTTCCAGTAGAGATAGTGTTTTGACCCATAATAGTTAAATTAATGTCATGCCCTGTACAAGTTGAATAAATGTACAATAAAAATATCTCTAGAAATTATACTCACAAGGATTTCCAATGACATAAATAATTTTTAAAGATAAGGACAAAATCCTGGGGAAGAGAAAATGACCAAATGTACAGTAAATGTTTGAAAAATAAATTGTATAAATTGGTCAAAATAATTCTCTGTTTAATATTTTTTCCATGTATAAAAGGTTTTTATCTATTGTTAGAGACTTCAATCACTATAAAATGATTTTTCTATAATTAATTATGAATTTTCAAAGTTCAGTTGGTAAAGTGGAAACTACCATATGAACAGTAACAAAAAATTTTGGAAATTCTGATTTTCATTCTTTTGTGATTCAAGCTTAGGATCAACTATAATCAGACTTAAAAGGAGTCTAATTCATGAAAAATGAGTCTAAAAGTAAGGTGTTGTAGAAGTAGCATTGACTGCTGTCTACTGTATTAATAGAGTCCCTACAAGTGTTCTTGGTAATATCTCTCCTTTTGAGCGATTTCATGGTACACCTCCTGATTATAGTCTTCTTAAAGGTTTTGCTTGTGTCTGTTTCATTCTCCTACCGCCTCATGAGATCACCAAATTGCAAGCTCATGCTCGTATTTGTTGTTTCCTTGGCTATAATTCTGAACATAAGAGTTATCGTTGTTGGGACCCTATCTCTTACAGCATTCGAGTCTCCGGTCATGTTTTTTGGGAACATATGAAGTTTTCCTCTTTGACTAATTTTTCCTCTTTTTCTCCTTCTTCGCCTTCTATTTTTACAGATACTTCTGTTAACCTTTTTTCGAGTGACTTTGATGCAGACTCAGCTATTGGGCTCATTCATACGCCCAATGCCGCGCTTATTCCATATGAGATTATTGTCCCTGATTCTCCTGAACCAGTTACATCAACGGAGCCCGTGTCATCCAATATCACTAGGCCCACCCATATCAGACATCCTTCTCCTTACCTTAATGATTACCATTGTTTTTCTACCATCCTTCAGTTTCAGGAACCCCAATCCTATAAAGAAGCCTTTCGTGATCCCCTTTGGCAGCAAGCTATGGATGAAAAACTGCAGGCCCTGGAGAAAATGCACACTTGGGATCTTGTTGATCTTCCTCTTGGTAAGACCTTGGTTGGGTGCAGATGGATCTATAAAAATAAGACTCACTTAGATGGCTCTCTCAAGCAGCGAAAGGCCCGTTTGGTGGCCCAGAGATTCACTCAGGAATACGGTATTGATTATGAGGAGAATTTTGCTCCTGTTGCTTGGATTACTTCTGTTTGCAGCCTTCTCGCTATTGCTGCTATTAAGCATTGGACTCTTCATCAGATGGATGTAAAAAATGCCTTCTTGAATGGTGATTTGGAGGGAGAAGTTTATATAAAGCCTCCTCTGGGGTATTTGCATCCTAAAAATAAAATTTGCCGTCTTCGTCGAACGCTCTATGGGCTTAAGCAGGCCCCTCGAGTTTGGTTTGCTAAGTTCAGTACTACCATGAGTCATCTTGGCTTCACTTATAGTCCTCATGATTCTAATCTGTTTGTTCGAACTAGTAACCAAGGCATTGTTCTACTTCTCTTGTATATTGATAACATGATTATCACAGGTAGTGATCTAATAGGAATTTAGGAGCTTAAAATTTACTTGAGCAAACAATTTGAGATGAAGGATCTTCGAAGGCTGAGTTACTTTCTTAGTCTTGAAGTACATCATTGTGAGAATGGTATCTCTCTTTCACAGGTCAAGTATGCTTCTGATTTAATATCTCGAGTCTTTCTTACTGATGAGGAGGTTGAGAACACTCCCATTGAGCCTAACGCTCACTTTGTTCCTACTAATGGGACCTTGTTGGAGAACCCCACATGTTACCAGCAGCTGGTTAGGGGACTCATTTATCTTACGGTGATTCATCTGGATATTGCTTACGCAATTCATATTGTTAGTCAATTTATGTTTGAGACTCGGACTATTCATTATGTAGCTGTTCTTTGGATCCTTTGATATGTCAAGGGAATTTTGTATCATAGCCTTCAATTCTCTGCCAAGTCTTCTCTTACTTTACGGGCCTATTTTGACACTGATTGGGTAGGTGATCATGCTGATCATCGATTTACTACTGGGTTTTGTATCTTTCTTGATGACTCTCTTATCTCTTGGAGAAGTAAGAAACAAACTCGAGCATCTCGATCCAGTGCTGAATTCGAATATCGTGCATTAGCAAACACTACTATTAAGGTTCTTTGGCTGCTTGATAATTTGGGAGCTTCCCAAACATTCTTTATTGACATATGTTGTGATAGTCAAGCAGCTATTAAGATTGCTCACAATGATATGTTTCATGAGCGAACCAAACATATTGAGATTGACTGTCATTTCACTCAGTAACATATTATTCAAGGCAACATCAGACTTGTCCCTATTTGTACGAAGCATCAGCTGGTTGATTTGTTTACTAAATCTTTTAATCCTGGTCGCTGCCAATTTTTAGTGAACAAACTCAGATTGCTCTCTATCAAACCATCTTGAGTTTGAGGGGGGTGTTAAAAATATTCTGTATTTATTGTAGATATTATATTATTATTAGGAGATATTCTGTATTTATTTGTTATTATTTCAGGAATTCTCCCATTGTGTATATATGTTGTATTCTTCATCAGAATTATATATAACGAATTTTTTTCAATAATTTTCTCTAGTTTTCTGACACAATCAAAGTATGCAGATATAGAGGTGTAAAAGGATGGAGGATCAGAAAATAAAGAAGCAAAGACGGGAGTGGGATCATTCCTAATCAGGTCTGGCCTGTCATCTTTCACCTAAAATAGGAGTGGGATTGATGAATGAGGGAACAATTTTCACGCCAGAAAGCATCTGAATCTGTAGAAAAGGAAGAAGAAGAAAAACGGGAAATAGGTTTTAACGAGTCTTTATTATATTTTAGGCTTACAAAAAAATTATAGGTTTATCAAAATTATAGGTGACGTCAGCCAAAAAAAATTATAAGTGACGCGGTGTAATCTGAAGCATCCATGAAATTAACACTTCAGATTTTGCCACATAGGCGAAAAGTAGGTACAAATTAAAGCACAGTAGATCCCGATTCGCCATTTCCCTCATTTAGGCACCGAATATGTACGTATTATGGCGGACGGGCACTCCCAATTAAAATATCAAAATATTTATATTTTTTTATTAACATATCAATTAATATGTATAATAAAATTTATAATAAATTATTATATTTATAAGTCAGTATAATATATATCAGTGTAATATATAGAAATGTATATTAATATTTATGTAAAAATATATTTAAATTATGATAATTAAATTTGAGAATTCAATGGAATTTTTAGTGTTTGAATTTTATATTTAATATTGATATTAATATTAAATTATATTATTAATTATGATTGATATCATATTGATATTAAATTATATATATATATGTTTTTTTTTATCAAGTATATATATATATATATATGTTTTTGCCACCATTCTAATTTACAGATTACACCAAGGAAAAAAAAAATCTGACTAGGCTGACTAGTTTGACCAGTCCGACCAAGAATCGGTACTAGATTTGACTTGGTCATAGATGAAAATTAGGTAATTTTATAAGTGCAAAAACTCATTGAACTGGTTATGAATCGGTCAAGAGCTAGTACAAAATTAGTTTGAACCGATTTGATTTTTATTTTTTATTTAATTTTTTTAAATATTTTTTTGTTTTTAAGATAAAATAACAATATTTTTTAATGCTAAGTAATATTATTTTTGTTTAAATTTTTTATTTCTATATTATAATATTATATAAGTATTATTATGATACATAATTATTACAAATAATAAATTTACTTAACAAATAATATGAAAATAAAACATCAATTGAATATTTTGAATTCAAAATATAATTATAAATGAAGATTAGCTTATTTAAATTTTAATATTAAGTTGTAAAGCTTATTAATAATATTTTTATTTTTCTATATGATATATAAAATTAAAAAATTATTAAATTTACTTTTCATCCTAGATTGAATATTAATTTTATGATCATGGATAAATATTTTTTACATTTTTCATCTACATTATTTAAAATATGCTCTCTCTAGTTCTAAATATAAGACATTTTTCCTTTGTCCTAAATATAAGATTTGTTTTAAGAATACGAGGTAGTATTTATTATATATTTTCAAAAAATGTCTCTATTTAATTCATCTCAGAGATAGAGAAAAAGAGATTAATTAAGGGTAGTTTCGAAAAAATACTTTAATTTTTAAAAAAATTAAGATAATTTACTAACTTTAACTTTCATACTTAATTTGTGTGATTAGGTTAAAAGGCTCTTATATTAAGGATCAGAGGAAGCATAATATATTTACAACTAGTTTGGCATTAATCCGACCATTGAATCTTAAAACAGTTATTCAATGACAGCTTAATTTTTAATACCTTGGTTTGCATCATAAGATAATTAGAATAAATAATCAAATACAATCATTACCTTGCACTTCATGGGTAGTGGAGGAGTGTGGAGTGAATGAACAACTCTATTTGATTTGAGGGATTTTGGAGGGGAATAAAAATTTGCATCCTATTATTTTCTCAAATTTTCATCTTTTCATGTGATTCGTAGAGAAGAAAGAAAAGGAAATACTCACTTCCTTCTTGGGCGGGTTTAAGAAAAAAAAATTGAAAAGCTTTCCCAAACCCTTCCCTGGTCCTCTAAAATCACTCCAATCAAACAAATTTCAATCATTGGAGTGCCGGAATCCCATCATTCTCTTCTCTGTTCCCTCGCTTGTCATTTTAACATTTTGAGTCTAGCAATAACAATGGCTTCTTGTCTCACTTCCACAGCGTCTTCCGCTTTTGCTTCGAAAGCCACCCCAATTTGCCTCTTTCTTGTAATAGATACACTCTTCTTCTCGGGTTTCTTTCAGCCATCCTCTAGCATCCAAGCTGCAATTTCTAAGGTACATATTTCTTCCCCTTTTCCCCTGTACATTTATATGTACTTCCAATTTTGCTTTCTGTAGATTTAGAAATTCTTATTCCGAGTAGGATGTTGCTGAATATGACAAAGTCTTTTAGATCCTAATAGTTTGTTTATAAATTATGGACAATTATCCTCTGTAGTTATAGCTATGTAGTAAAAAATGTGATCCTGGGGCTTGTATGTCTGTTATATATTTCCCTTTTTTACAGTTCTATATACATTTATGCCCGGGTAAAAGAAATTGAAACTCGTGATCATTTCATTTGTTTTACTTACAAGTACACAAGAATGTATTTCTTGGAAAATGGACGTGGGCTTTGTTTAAGAATTAGTCATCTTAAAATGTAAAAGTTATCGATGGTAGACAGGAAAAATTGTTACATGTTGTTAAGGTCAAAAATGAAAGTGGAATGGAGATTTTGGTTTTGTGATACATTGTTTTCATGTTTTCTAACTCTTGGACCGATGAAATAAGATTTGTACACTTTATGTTCACCGAGTGTGTCTTTCTAACCGGTTCCAATTATAATGAGGTACAAATAGCATTTCTAAATTTGAGGAGATTGTTGATTTTCTTGTGTAATATATGCATATTATGTGTTATAAACAGTACTTTAAATTTTTACTCTATTGTTATGTACCATGACGACATTAGATAATTGTTTTACTTTCATCACTAAAATAGGTAATTTCTACTTTGAGCGTCAGATCTCAGGAGCATGTGAAACGAGCTAATATGCCTTCTCTATCAAAGTCTAGCTAAGTCTCGTCTACTTTTGCGGAGACACTGATTGGTTCAATGGTTCTATTGTCTACAACTTCAAGCACATGTGCTGAAAATAAGAAAAATAGATGTTGCCCGTCTGGGCCTTCAACACAAACAAATATAAGATATTTCTTCCTATAAGTTAAAGCGTTGATAAATAACCTCATCATTTTCAATACTTAAAATGCTAAAACTCAACATGGTATTGAAAGGGTGATGGGTACTCAAATGGGATGGAGAGCACTCTCTAAAAGCTAGCTATTGAGGGGTTGAATTTAGACATCATATACTTCATAAGTCCCCATAAAGGAGCCTTTATAAAATCTCAGAATTGAAACTTAAAATATATTATCCATTTTATCCTCTTCACTAAAAATAACGAAGACCTTGGAATTGTTTCTTCGGTACTATTTTTGAACCTATAAACCACTAATATAACATGGCCGAACAATTTATTTCATTGAGTTTATTACCTTACTACTCCTATAGCAATTGCCTTCTAGCAGAATGTTATGCCCAATGATTAAGGCCAAGTTGCATGAGGTAAGCTTCATCAGGTTCCTTTGCTTGGGAGTCTATTTTCAAATATATTTTCCTTATTGGACGTGCTTTTTGGGTTATCTTTTGGCTTAAAGGTCACAGTTGATGGTTCCTCAAATGTTGTTAGCCAAACCAAATCTGAAATGGCAACATTGGATGCGAATGATGCCAACCCATCTAGTGAACCTTAGCAACTGAAGAATCAATCTCTGAGTTTTATTACTGAAGTTGCAAGTGTTAGGATAGCTGACTTTCTAAGAATTGAGTGAATTGGGAAGTTTAAGTTTTTTTTACAAAAACATAAGTTTATAGTGAAAGCAAAAACTTGCAGAAAAATAGAGTACAAGGAAAATGAGTATAAATGTAAGATAAGAGAAGAGAGGACTCAGAGATTTATCCTACTTTGGTTCAATCCACTTAATTTACATCCAGTCTTCAAGCCACCACTTGAAATTTTCACTATTAGCAAAAATTCAACAGGCTCTTTGCAATGCCTCAGTACAAGACACGTGCTCTGTTCTAAGAACACTCAAATTTTTCAATCAATACTCTTACAAGTATTTTCCAATACCTTTTGTGATTCCTCTCACAAAGAATCTTTCTTCCAGATAAAGAAAAGATTTTATACAAAATGAATACTCTCTAGAATAGAGTTTATATGAAAGTTAAGGCTCAATAAATGCAGTGTGTGTGTGAAAAAGCTTTGGCACAGAAATTCAGCAGAGTTTTTGCAAAGAGACTTAAATTTATTACCCCACAACTTCAAATGAAGTTCTATTTATAGATTCGTGACTTAACTAGTAGTTAGACATAAGATCTAACTATTAGAAACTTTAACCAACGGCTACTCTGCAAAAATAGTCATTCACCAACCACATTTAATGCGTCTTACATGCCAAAATTTAAATTTTGGGGTTCAACAGACGAATTTCGTAAAGACAGAAGGTTAATAATTTCAATATTGAACTTCAACATTCATTTGTTCAAATGTAACATTCAAATTTTGAGTTTGTCAAAGATATCTCATGTTAGATCATACGAATTTTCATATTGAAAATATTGAGGTTGAGCAATTCATCTCACATTTTCACAATGCCCTCAAAATTAAAATTTTAGAAATTGAAATTCGTCTTTCAGAGACGTATTCTGCATGACACAAAAATTCTTCTATGTGAAATTCGAATGTTGAACTACAAAGTTCATCTGTCTGAAGCATACTTTAACTAGACTCACAAGTTCTCATTTCAAAATTCGCACTTTGAAGTTCAAAGTTCATTGGTTAGAAGAGGTGACTTTAAACTCTTTTTGAACTTCACCAACATTCAAATTTTGACTAAGTTTCATATGAATTTTATATACTTTCACTAGCAATGCTTAGCCCGAAATTCAAATTTTACAACTGAAATTCGTCTATCAGAGACAAAACTTCTGTAACTTCGAATTTCACTTAGCAAAGTTCAAATTTTGCACAAAATACACATAAGTCAAATACAAAATTCGTCTGTTAGTCAGTATTTATCAATTTTAACACATGTTAACATAGGATAACTATGAAATAACTCATTTAAGTGCTGTAGCAATATAAATAAGCAAGAATCAAAACTTTTTACCCAAGTACATAGTGAGAAATTCTAAAAACTAAATCTTCACTTATTCTTTACTGGATTTCTTCACTTTATCTCTTCATACTCCTTTGATATTCTTCTTTCCAAACTCTAATTGTTTGGAATCATTAAAACTTCTGATTCAACAACAAGTCTTGTCTAGTAACCTCAATGTATTATTTCTTTCTATCAATAATAAAAACTTGACACTCTTGTAGCAAACTATGCTGTTATTTTTGTGCAGGCTTGTTGATTCAAGAGATATTGTAGAGTTGCGGTTGAAGCAGCTTGACTGTGAAGTAATAATCATGAAACAGGAGGCCATGATTCGACTGTCATCTCCTGCTCAAGTTTCCATGATACAGTCACCAACTTTGCCAAAGGTGCCACCAGTCACCCTAGCCTCTACTTTGAGGTCTACTGTAGCTCCTTCTATCCTTACACTCCTTCTACTTCTCTTCCTGTGTCGAAGTCACCCAAATCAAATCATCACACATCCACCTCTTAAATGTCCAATTGCAGGGACATTCTATCGAAGCCCTGCACCTAGTGAGCCTCCATTTGTGAAGGTAGATTCTATCTTCTAAATGATTTAAATTTATCATTTGATATCATGCTTTTTGCTCCATTTCTCGTTCCTCTCTAGCATGAGAGTACTTTTTCTTTAGGATTGGGACCAAGTAAAGAGGGGACAAGGCTTGTGCATCTTTGAAGCAATGAAAGTGATGAATGAAATAGAAGTACATTTGAAGTTTTGTAACTTTTGCTATCAAAACTGTAGATTGAGAAGGCGAGTTCTTTTTATTATACCTTTATGAGATGTACTTGGCGTGCTTCTATTCCCTGTCATCATTCTTGCTTCTCAAGGTTTGAATTTAATGATGTTGATTGCATCCTTTTATGGGAGTATTTTATTTACCTTTTTCTGTTCTGACATATAACATTTTTTGGCACAAAGTTGGCATACTTCATTTGCAAACTGAATCTTCCCAAAGTTTTGTATTACCAATCTCTATTAGATGATGCATGTAAGGAGAAGAATGAAGTTATCAATAAATATGCAATGCATTCTAGCCTCCTAGTTAATAACCCAAAGTGATGTTAAATTGTGTAGTTAAATGGTGATTTGGGGTTGGTTTGCTGATGGAATATTTGGCAAACTTAAAATGAGATAGATAAAGAGGGAAAGAGGGTATATGGGTTAATTTATTAGGTTCCCTTAAGTCCTTGATATCTCATATAATATGTAATTAGTTTAACTAATACGAAATCAACCACGTATTCATATAGCTTGATTTGGAGTAGTTTTTTTTTTCTTTTTAATTTTTGGGTGATATGATTTTGAGTTTGTTTTATTATTAAGTACCATGTACTTAATGAGGAAATTACATATATTAAACAACTGCACGTTTGACAATTGCGTATGTTGCATTTATATTAGCTCAAAAAATACTGCTCTTGTATAGAGAGATGGGAATCATTGAATTTCTCAATATTTGTTGAATTAATTTTTAGGAGTTACTGTTGACATTTACTTTATTCTTTCTCCCCAGCTGCTTTCGATGATACAAGTCAAAACACTGTGAGACCAATTGCTCTTACAATTCATGAGTTGCAGCCACTTTTCTATTTGCAATGCCATGTGTAAGTATGGAGGATGATAAAAGCATGCCATCCATGGTCAGGCTCTAATATATGGCTGATAATACGAACCAATATTTGATATTCTTGTAGAAGATAGCGAGCCAGTGAACTGTGACAGTGAGTATTTTCTGGGCTATCCTGGCTACAAAATCGCCTCGTTATTATAATTTGCACACCATTCTAAAGACTGATTCCTTTTGCTTCCTTGCAACCCCTATTTGTGATTAAACTGTAGTGTCTTCCTCACCTCAATTTTTGTTGGTTCCTGACAAGGAAGCATACTCCCTTCTTGTGTGATTACTTTGTGAACTAGATTTAAGATATTTGCTTGGGTTTCATCACAGTGCTATTCTTGGAGACCAAAGATTGGATTTCATCTTAATCACTAAACATCCTTCGCATGGATCTCACTTTACTCAATCACAACCTTTATTATCACCTAGTTAAATGTAACTTTTGATTATGTCAAGACACAATGCTCCTAATGCAGAAATCCATGGAAATCTCATATTTGAGAGTTAAATGACACAATTATAATGAGATACATTGATAACTTGGTCCATGTCAGTATTTCATAGCAGGTCAGTATTGCATTCTTGGTTTCTAATAATGTGCTTATGCTATTGATTTGTATCTCTATACATAATTATTGCATGATCATGAACCAAAATCATACTAGTATAATAGAAATGACAAAATTCTTTAATTAAAGATAATCACTACATCCAAACAATTAACTTAGAGTAACATAATCTCCAATACAACCCTACTCAAGTTCAATGACTATTCATTGTAAGGAAAATTAAACCTTTAGTCTCTAAACTTTACATCAATTTATAAATTAGTTCTTAAACTATTTTTTTTATCACTCCTCAAACTATCCTGTCATTTGAGAGTTATAATCCCCAAAGTATGCATCCGTTAGTGAATCAGTCATTAGGAGTACCACATGTCATGACGATGTCAAGATTATGCAAGGGTGACTAACAGTAATGCTATGTGGACATCCTGTGTGATTGTTTGTTGCTAACAAAGCAAAACTAAATCCAACTAAACATGAAGAAAGGAGACCTTTAGATGGCATTGGAGAAAGTTGTTTGGGCATATTTGCTGGTCTCTCTGGACAAATAAGTGCAAAAGAATTTTTGAAGGTGTTAATGTTTCAGCAAGAAACATTAAATTCTGTTGCATTAGCCGAGTGGAGGAGGAGATGAGCTTATAAGAGTTGAAACATAAAATATTTCAAGCTAATGATCGAGAGAGTGTTAGATGGAAGCCACCACCACCAAATTATCTCAGACTTGATGTAGATAGGTTAGTAACTTAGCAACAACATGCAGCTTGCGGAGGTATTCTTCGAGATGCACATGCAAATTGGATTGTAGGATTCAGATGTAATCTAAGATATATGTCAACCACCGTTGCAGAGCTACAAGCTATCAAATCAGGACTAATCTTGTGTAAACAACTTAATCTTCATAAAGTTCAGCTCTTCTCTGACTCTATTGAGGCAATAAATCTCATTTTGGAGATGGAGGCCCATAACATCCACTTTGTGATGAGATATTTCAAATTAGAGAGCTGGTTTTTGGTAACTGGGATGTGGAAGTTCATCATTCACACTGTGAAGATCTTGGTTGTGCTGCCCTCATGGCTAAGAATGCCCATAATGAAGATATGAATCTTAATATATCTTACAGAGTATGCCTTTTGAATGTGAATGATAATTTGCCCTATATAAACTTGTCGTGGACTTTGCTCCACCGCCTTCTGTTTGAACTTTTCTCAAGTTGTATCTTGCCTTCAAATATATAAAAAAAAAAAAAAGTCCCACTAGGCATGCCACATGTACACCATAAATTTCAGACGAATGTTTAGATTCTTTAACTTTTGTCCGTATGCAATTGACGGCCTATCTTCTCTTTACCATGTCACGTATGTCACCACATCCACCCTCTCCAACGGCTTCACCTCTGACTCTTCCATTTCTCTGTAAATAGAGATTAAATTTTACCGAGTGATCATTCCCCCTCCCTATTGCCATTTTCCTAATAAGTTTTACTTTTCAATATTTTTAATCAATGCATGTCTTCAATGCATCTTTCATAATTAATAATTCTACAATAATTGAATAAAATTTTTAACCAAATTCTTTTTTTTCTTTGGCCAAACTATTATAACCGAATTCCATGTCAATATATTATTTCCATTTTCTAAGAGTTGTGAAAGACATGTTCAAACTATTGTTGAGCAAGGGCCCTCACAAAGGTGAAGGCTCTGAAGCACTATATCATAGATGTAAGTGTATGTGTGGGTATATATAGGTATATAGGTTAGAAAGCAGAAATTTTGGATTGCTACTCGCATTAAGTTGTTTTGTCCAATCCCGTAAGTCTAATTAACAAAAAAAAAACTATTGTTGAATAAGATTTTTTTTTAATTGTGCCTTGTAAATATAGACTTTCACAAATTGAAAATCATAGGGTTTATTTGATTTTGTTTTCTATTTTTATATTTTTTAAAATATTTTTGTGAAATGATTTTTTAGAACAAGTTTTGAAAAAAAATTTGAAGTTTTGAAAATCACATTTAAAAATAGAAAAAAATATTTGAAAAAAATAATTTGAAAATAGGTTTTGAGTACACCAGTAGAAGACAACGGATAGTGGCAGTCAGTGACTAACATTAGTGATCAGTTTGTGGATGGTGGTGGTTGACAATGATCGGTGGCAAAAGGTAGTGGACAATGACAAATAGTAGTAGTTGGCGCTGGTTGACGGTAATTAGTGGTGGTTGGCGATGGTTGTTGATGATTGATAGTCATCAACAACAATCAGCAACAAATTGTAGTGGTCAAATGATTGTTAGTGATAGTCAGCGATAATTGATGGCAAATAAAACCAAAAACCAAAAATGAAAATAAGAACACAACTTTCACTTCTGAAAACAAAAAATACATAAACAAATTTTAAGAACAAGTAAATATAAAACACCTATCCAAACATCTTTTTCTTCTTCTTGTTTTTGAGAATAATAAATAGTTTTTAAAAACAAAAATCAAATATATAATATTGTGATTTGCTCATGAAATCATTATAATGTTGACAGTGAGAATATCCTTATTATTATCTATTGCATTAGTTCTAAATAGGCCTATGTTCTCATCGATATCCTTAAGTAGTGAAAGTATTCATTCATGTAAAAAATAATCTTGCAGTATTTATTACTTATCTAAACTTAATTTAAAAAGTTAGAAAAAACAAAAAAAAATATTATCAGCGAGTTAATATCATTTAAGTCATTAAAAATTTTATATGAAATGTTTTTATTCTAAATAATATACTGTCAGATATAAATTCGTCTACTATGCACTGCATATATTAATGGACGAAAGACTATTGCGATGAAGGCAGACAAGGATATTTTTGTCGTCGAATGGGGCGTTAGAATAGAGTCAAAATACAAGTGTTACTTCTCCGAAAAAATCATTTCTCAATTATACAATATATATATATATATAAAGGGATCACGAGAGACTCGGATTATAGAAATTTTGAATCCCCGATCGTTGGCAGTGGTGATTAATTACAATACAATAACATGCCTCCCACTACAAGTCATGAAAATCGCTTCTAAGGCGCAATACCAGAATTTTCAACAGCCAAATTAGAATTTTGCAATGACATATCATTTTGAGCAGCAATCCTTAAGTAGGGAAGCATGAACAACGTTTATTATCACTCCCAGTAAATTAGGATGAGGTTTCTTAAACTTCCCTTCAACTTACAATCGCATGAATACTTACTGTATCACTCCTGTAAATTAGGATAAGACTTCTTAAATTTCTCTTCAACTTACAATTGCATGAATGCTTACTGTCATATTTTTTACAGATACATATTTTTAGTTCGATCTAACAGTCTCTATGGCAACGACTAAATCATCAAATTTAGCCCCAGTAACTTCTTTTACAACCTTGCCGTCCTTGAGAATTTTAAAAGTTGGAACCACTCTAATTCCAAGCTCCTTTGCCAAGGGCTGCCAACAACCAATCAACCATCGAATACATATCATGCGAGTCATAAAAAACTTAAGTAGTCTACAGATTTAACCTCGTGTTTAGCCATAAGTAGTAACAAAAGAAAACTAACACACACATGCACACCTTGTTTTCTTGATTGCAATCAAGCTTCAAGAAGACAACATCAAGATACTTCTTAGACAATTCTTGAAACTTTGGGGCCATCACTTTGCAAGGACCACACCTGCAAATTGACAAGTACAATTTCACACATAATCCACTCAGTAATTAGCAATACATTGAGGGGCATCCATCTCTGCAGAACCACTGTAAACCAAAAGCAACAGCGTAAAAGGTTTACCAGGATACTAACCCAATTGATTATTTTATTACTGTTCGGTTCCCATTAATCAATTTGGTGGCACATATCTCCACGAATAGCGCACTCTTAAGCAAGGTAAACCCTTGCATTTCAAGTCGTGAACAAGTATGCAACATTGAAATTATCTATCTATCCCGGTCGTGGTAGGTGAGTACTTGACAACCCCAAATAAATTATCCAGATCCACGACAGGAGAGGACAGGACCGACTACTAGCTAGGGAAATATCGCAGTTGTGATGAGCGAAATGCATCAATTGAAAAGGTCGAATTCATACTCTCAAATCAGGGTAAGCATGAGTTATAGAATACAGAATCCCGTTGAGAAGGTCGAATTCACAATTGCAAGATGCAGGGAGAGAGAGAGAGTAGTGATACCATTGAGTATACATGTCGAGGACGACGGTCTTATCAGCGGCGGCACGAACGATGGGCCAGAAGGTATCCTTGGTGACCTCGGTGACCTGGCCCGCAGTAGCGGTATGGAAGCTGGACCTGACGGTGAGCGTAAGAGGGGAAGCGCCCCTAGGGAGACGAGGAGTGCGGGGAATCTTAATGGGTGATAATCTAAATGCAGCAGCCACGATGGGCTGAGCCTGAGAAGATGAAGGGTAAGAGGTAACCCATTTTGGAACACACTGATTCAGGTTCACTGCAGCCATCTGACCTGATTTGTTTTGAATTTTACTTTGATCTTTTTCTCACTCACTATATCTCAATCGACGATTTGATTTTGTGGCTGCAGCTGCTGCAGCTGCAGATGCAGAATTTCATATAAGACGTTATTACCCCTCTCTTTTTGTGCTTCCCACCACAAATACTAGGGCTGTCCCTGTCCTCTGCACAACTAACACAGCCCACACCACATATTCAGGGGAAAAAGATAATTTAGTACTTCCAATTACAAATAATGATAAATTAGGCCTTTTAATTTAACTAATCATCAAGAAGTTCACAGGTCTTAGATTGCGATAAAAATAAAATGTCAAGACTTAAAAATTTAGGTTTCACCATTTGGAAATTCAATTATATCGAGTTGAAAATTTATTTCGGGAGCATCTGAGAATTTATTTTTTACCACTTGGAAATGGAGGTATACCAACTTGGAAATGTAATTGGCAGCACTTGAGAATTTAAGTTTCACCACTTGATAATTCAATTACGTCCAGTTGGGAATATAGTTGGAAGCACTTGGGAATTTATGTTTCACCACTTGGGAAGATATTTTATTTTTATCCCAATTTAAAACCTGGATACTTCTTGGTGATTAGTTAAATTGGAAGGCCTGATTTGTCATTATTTATTATTGGAGGTACTAAACTGTCTTTTTCCCAAATCAAAACCATCCATCCTCCCTTTTGTCCATTTTTGCCCTTCTCATTTTCATCAACCTCATGCTCATGCTCATGCTCATGCTCAACTTTGAATTGGGCTTGCCTCCTCATGCATGGGATTCAGAAATTCCAGTGATCTTCGAAACCTATCCCACTCAACTGCTTCATCTCCTAACAACCCATTTGCTTCAATTAAGAGGGTTAGGTAATGTCATATAATAACAAAATAATATGGGGTTAGGTGAGGTAATATAATGGGATCTAATGTAATGAGAATATGATTATAAGGGAATTTATTTAGAATAAGACAAAAGAATAAGATAATGATGTTTACTTTTTATAAAATAAAAAAATACATAAATGTAAAATGTACCTTTTCCCTTAAATTTTCTTTTAAAAAAAGAAACTCCTCCTCCCTCCCAACCATTCTCCTTCCCCAGCGGCATGCTACCAATTCACAGAACATCATCAACAAATCATCGATCACCTCCTACTTCACAAAGAAATCAATGACAAGCCAAACCATGAATAAATACAAGAAATAACAACCAGATCTAAGAGAAATTGGTGATAAGATCTGGATGAGTGTTTCGATGATAGTGATCGAATCTGACAAGGAAGAAGGAGATTGACAAGACATCGAAGGAGATGACAGTCACTTTGAACCTAGATCTAGAATGCATCCTTCAAACCCAGAGGAGACAACGATGATCTTTGCTACGACCTTTGAAGCATGGTGGTGGAGTTGAAGGAGGTGAACGAACTCAATCTGGTGTGACGATGAACGAACTTGATCTAGGTTGAGGGAGGTGAAGAACCAAAGAGGTGCAACAGCGATGTGGTGCTTAGTGCTTGGTGTGACAGTGGTGCTTGGTTCCAAATCTAGAAGGATAGGGGATTGAGGACGGTGCAATGGAAGACAAGAGTAGCAAGTGTCTAAGGTGGGCTGAGCTGTGGTAGATGAATAGGAAAGAAGAAGAATGGTTGTATTTTTTCCTTTGTAAAGGGTATTTTGCACTTTTAACCCTTGATCACATTGAGGTGATAGGCTTCACGTAAATTTTTTAGTGTGATGATTGATATCTTGATTTAAGATTATGGAATTACTTATGTAATGATAATACAACCAACAAAACGCAAGTTAAACTTGGTAATATAATTATCATGACTTTACCTTACCCTCGATGTGAGGCTAAAGGAACCCATCACTGCATTACAACACCAACACATTCTTTTTTGGCCAACCACAGACTCACAACACACAATTGGTAATTTACCTACCATACCATACCACGCAATACTTTCATTTGAAAACCAAGTTCTTTAATTTCATTTTTTTGTATATTATCATTCATAATTTTCTAAATTTATACTATATTATTTAAGGATTAAGGATTTGAAGTCAATTCTCAGCACGACACAAATTTGAGCCATCTTTTCTCCATCTTGCTCTAAACGCAAACCCTAAAGATTTACTATTTTCTAAATTAGTTCCAAATTTTAGTCATTAATTAATTATTAATCAAGGTATTAAAAATCAGACCGGCCTTAGAACTAGGTGAGATACTCGTTTATCAAACTAGATATAATTAAGTTAGTATACGTTATCTCTTGAAAGATCTAAAGCAAACAAACATAGCAATTAAGTGTGCCAAAGGTAGTAATACTAAAAAATGATAATAATAACCCAACCTCTGAACTAAGCATATTAGGAACCTAGAGTCCTTTACCACAATTTCCCCAAGTGTTGAATAAAAATATAAAATGTAAAATCATACAAAGCTACAATGCAAGAACTAAAAAAATAGAACTAAAGAAGAACTATCTCCTGCCATTAAGCTAGTCTAGGCACATTTTGAATCTCAAAAATCCAATCAAACACACTTAATAACTAAAATACAATGGAAAGGTAACATCGCATATAGTGGTTCTTGCAAGAGTGATAGGATAGATACTATGAAGTGATATTTTGGGTTTGTTGATGATGATGTGCGTGTGTTCTTTCTGTAACTGCGTCTGTATTTATGAGTGTATGCAGGGCAGTTGTTTCCCTGCTTTTTGGATATGTGTGCATGTCCCCAAGTGTTCTCTATTATATGTAACAACTATCATAACATTATCCCTAACTTAGTCTCTAGCTAATGAAGTACAATTGATAATGTGTGCAATATCGAAGGAATCAGGGCAGAGAAAAGATCAAAGTGGAGACAGAGGAGCTCCATGTCGTGGCGAGACACAAGGCCACCGAGCTTGAATTTTGTTAAATATTTCAGACACAAAAGGGCTCATACTGTGGCACACTTGCCCATCGTCGCAACGCCATACCTCAAATTTGTTTAAATCAGAATCATTCTAGATGAACGAAGAAGAAAGAAACAGAGAAGAGAACAAGGGAGCTACATTAGGGCTGAGAAATCTGATCAAAGGGAGTGATTTCTGGACTCTATGGGCTTGATAAATTGTTGGTAAGTGATCCTTACTTTTCCCTCTCCATTTTTCTTTGGTTTTGAGTTGGATTTTTTTGGATATATAGTTGGATTTTTGGTTTTGGCTGAGATCTCACCAATTAAAATGAATGAAATGGGATTAATGAGGTGTTATTTAGTATTAATGATACTTGAGTATGAGTTTTAGAGGGAGTATGTATGATTTAAGCCTAACCCTAAGTTGTGTGTGGTTGAGGATGCACGAAATCCAAAATGAATAGGATTGATTATAGTTTGAATGGTTGTATGAGGTTCATTGATGCATGAAAATGGTGTTGGAATCTTGGGTTAAGCCTAAATGGTTGAATTGTAAAATTTGGACAATTGTATTATATATTAATTTGAGGTATTATGACATTGCAGTGGTTGTTTGGTTGATCGGATGATCGCAAGATGTGGGTTGGCAATCCAAGAAGCTTGTGGAATCCGCGTGTGTAGTATTGACAACCTAAGGTAATTGAATGTTTGTGATTTATGTGAATATATGTTGATATATATGCATGTTTCTTTTCATACCACGATATTGGTTGTGTATGTGTATGGTTTTTCTACATATCGTGGTATGCACATGGCTAGTTGAGGTAGGATGTTTGTGTATAATGTTGTAGTATCCCCATACCATTGCATGCTAGCATATCCATATGATGTTGTGATGATGATGATATATATATATATATATATCTCTGTGTGTGTGTGTGTGTATTTTGAGGCATGTTAGCATGACATTCGCATCATTATCATATGATTGCATAATGAGAGATTGATGTTAAGGTGGTAGTAATATGATATATGATGAGAATATGATAAAGATCACTGCCACTAAATCCCCTCTTTGGGAGAGTCAGGTGGCAGTGGATAAGATGATATGATAAAACATCCTTGTCATTAAATCCCTCTTATGGCCAGGAGAGCCAGGTGGTAGTAGATTTGGGGAAGCACATTCCCTAAATCACCACCAATGTGTGGTGGTCTAGGTGAAGGAGAGCCATGGTCCAAACATTAGTATAACTTTTGGCTATGTTGCATTAGTGTAAAGTGAGCTTAATGATGTCCCGGAATCAGTTTTCACCGACTGTTGGAAAGGAATAATCTATTTGAAATGTCTTGTGATGATGACAGCTCGTGGTTCTAGTTGTGTATGAGGGAGAATGTGCATACTATTCATTTGCATTACATTGCACCATATGTACAATTGTGTGGATTAGTATATATGCATTGCATGTGGTTGTCCCCGGTTATTGACTAACATTTCAGGTGAAGGTTCTGGCACTAGTCCGGAGGAGATAAGGGAGTAGTGTCTCGGAAGTAGGAATATTCAAGTCACGGTAGTATGTGTAATGTTTATATATACATTGTGCCAAGTAGGATAGTACAATTGTAATTGATATGAGTATCATGATGATTGTAATAAGGATGGTGATATGATATGCATATGTATGATGATGGTGATTGATATGGAGGATGCAGTATGATTATATACATGAATGATTGTATGTGTGTGGTGATGAAATAGACCCGGGTATGGGTCATTAGTGTTAGTATAGGTGGTTGAGAGTCGAGTTGGTTTTAGGTGTAAGCCCAAAGGGGATTTTGGGCCATATATGTGAGATTCGAGTATATAGCCCATTATGTGAATTTAGGGTTCAAAGGGATCAAATCTCAGACAAGTGATTCTTTTGAGATGAAACCTCTTTGAATAAGTTGGTTGAGTCAATTAGGACTTGTGTGAATAGTTCATAATGGTCAAATTGCCTTTGGTGGCAATTGGAGAGTGTAAGTGGTGAGTTTTGGTTAAAAAGTGGATAAAACAGTATTGGATGTCCAAAATCTCCATACGGAGTCAGATTGGAGTAAAATTGGTGTCTATAGATAGATTGGGATAAGATTGACTTGTAAGAGTTGGAATCAAGTCAATCAGAAGTCGGAGCACAAAGTTATACGTTTCAGAATTTGAAAATTGCTAATATGGCATCAGTAATGGGGCGCCGCGGCGCCAAGTGCTACTGACTAGCTAAGGCTGCGGCGATACTGTAGTAGGTCGTGACTCCAGTCTATTCTAGTGCCCTTTTGATGTTTTTCCACTGCTTTGACATTTTGGGAGTTAAAGTTGAGGTGTTTTGATCTAATTTGGTTAGTTTTTGAAGTAATTAGTCAAAATTGGAAGTATGATAGAGTAGGGTGTTACATTGTGTCTTCATTCTCTGTGAAATTTGTGGACATGTCCTAGAATCTTGTATAGTGGGTAATGGGTGTTTGGTGTCGAAGTTCTTGTGCTTATCAATCAAGTTCAGGACCTCTTAGAAAATGTGTTGGGTTTAGAGAAAATCTATTGGACCTAACCTAGTCAATGGTACCAACAATATATTTTAATTTTAGTATATATTAATTATTTAGGATAAAAATATAAAATATAAAATAAATGTCAAATCGATTAATATTAATATAAAAAGTTATAGAAACATCTAAAAATTAAGAAATAAAATGTCAAAAAATATATTTAAAAAAATAAATGAAGAATACTTTATTTTAATTTTTAAGGGAAAGTCTAGGCTTGCACAAAACAAAATTTTTTCCTTCTTTCACTCTTTTTATCATCATAAACTTGCATGTTTTATTTTTAATTTTCCAATTTCTAGTAAGTTGAAATTATTTTTTAAAATAAATATGTTATATTTTTATATTAAATACACAAATACCCTTTTTATTAAGAAAATGGATTGATGAGTTAAGGGTTGCTAGAAATAGAACTTTCCTATGTTTTTTTTTCAAGAAGTAGAATTTCCTAAGGTAAATCCAATTTTTGGAGAGCTTCCAAGTTCTTTTTAACTAAACAATACCAATTGCTCTAGAAGTTGATCTTTACCTCCTTATCCCTATATCAAGTGACCTCTCAACTTCTCTGATAGAGCATAAGCTACAAAAAAATAAAGACATTTAAAAAAAAGTAAGATTAAGGTTCCATTTGTTTAAGCTATTTTTTAAGAAAAAAACACATTATTTTTATATAAAAAAACTTTTAAGAAATTTTAAGATGTGTTGTTTGAACTTTGGGAAATAATTAGAAGCTGAAAAAAAAAAAATTTTAATTATTTTGAGAAATTACTTCAAATAGCTTGTAATAAGTTAAAAGCACTTTTTACCTATTTAGCGATAATTAATCGATGCTTATGGCCCTATCCCTATCATTTGTTGGTCATTACTGTCATTGCTGACGGCAGCTATGGATTGCAAGCCACCAGTCGTCTGCCATAAGGCCACAGTTGTTCGTCGACCACTAATCACTATCCTCTAACCGCCACTAGTGGCCAAACAAAACATTCAAGTAAAAACATGCTTTTTATGATTATATTTTTTTGTATGTAAACACAAAATAACTTCTACTTCTATTATATATTATAAAGTGGAAGTCGAAAGCATGACGTGTCATGATTTCAGACTTCTACATTATTATGTTGACTATTAAAAAAATTAGCCCACATATTCTAAATAATATTTATTTCCTTATATATGCTTTCATTTTTTTTTAAATTTGATATGATGACAAATGTGGAAATAAAAAATAAATATATATGTTAAAAAATCATGATTTGATTATTTAGGTTACATTTACTCATCATTCGGTGAGATTTATATAAATTTTTATCATTATGCTGATTATAAAAAAATATTCTAAATAATATTTATTTTCTTATATATGTTTTAATTTTTTTAATTTGATATGATAGTAAACATGGAAATAAAAATTAAATATATATTTGTGAAAAATCACGAGCTGATTATATAGGTCACATAAGTCATTATTAGGTAAGATTTATATAAATTTATATTATGCAAATTTTTTTGCATAATTGTGAGATTTTTGTAATTCTGCCGGCACATGCGAATATAAGATTTTTTTTATAGAAAAAGAAAAAGAACAAAAACAATACAACTAATTAATCATGTGAGTCATGAAATGCGAATATAAGATTTAATCACATAATTATTGTAATTTTCTAATAGTAATTTTTATATTTTTTCATATATTTTATCTTTTCCGAATAGATTATACACAACTGTTGAAATAGTTTCTTCATAACAAAAATTTAATGATGGTTCAAACATGTAAGTAATCACTTGTTTTCTCATTCTACCATCATCTTCTTCTTTTACTTCTTCAAATGTTATTTTTATTCTTTGACTATGTTTGATTTATATTTTTTTATATTATGATTGTTCTTATTTTTTCTATTTATGTTAATAAAAATGTAAATTTAACCTAATACTTTAAAATACTAAAAAATTGGCCTTCATGAAGTTCTTTAAGCTTCAACAAACTGGCTAGTCAAATATTAAATAAATGATAAAATTAAAATAATTTTATTTTTATAAAATTAAAGGGATTGGAGAGTCATAAAAGGGGTCAATAAGATATTGAAGAGGGACAGGACCGAAATCATAAGATATTGAAGAGGGATAGGAACGAAATCACACATTTATCGGGAAGATAGTAGGCGCGGTCCTGTTTGGTTTTCCTAAACCTACTTTTTAAACCTACGTTTTAATAAATTGTTGTTTAACTCATTTATAAATCTCATTTTGTGAATTTATTTTTGCTTCTAAACCAAATTTTTAATAATGAATTGGAGAAAATATTTTAGGCTTCGTTTTTATAAATTGTTGTTTAACTCATTTATGAATCTCATTTTGTGAATTTATTTTTGCTTCTAAACCAAATTTTGACTAATGAATTGGAGAAAATATTTAGGCTTCTCAAACTTACTTTTATTATCTCACAATCAATTTATCAAACTTATTTTAAGAGAAAAAAAAATTCAAACCTAAATATAATAATTTAGATGGGTGGCTGAGTGGATATATAATTTTGAGATGGCAGTAAACGTGAATGAATTTATTCCAGCCCGTACTATCGGGGTGCGTTAAAAAAAAATGAATATGAAGGAATTGGAGGATGAGAGAGAGCGTAAGGGAGCGAGTTTTGGGGGGAAAAGTAGAAGACAGGCAGACAGAACGCACACGAGACGAGATAGGAACGGGGTCTCTGAAGGAAAAAAAAAAAAAAAGGGAAAACAGAGACCCAACGTACGTTGTATAGTCAATAGTGTATGTATGCTAAATTTGAGAACGTGGCATTTGGCGTTGAAGTCGGGATATCCTCCCCCTCTCCCTATCTGTTAACTGACTAGCCTCATTTTTTGCATGTTTCCCTTCCCTTGCTTCTTTTTCTTTTCCCATTTTCCGACCTTTATTTCATCAGGGTCGGTATTGGATTTCTAGCCCCAAACAAGAACCAAAAAGAAGGAAATATTTGAATTCTACTCGAGTTGTTCGATCAGTTTTTCTTTCGCCTTTTTGTTTTTATTATTTTTACTGATTAGTGATTCTTGATATTGCTCTCTCTCTCTCGAAGCAACGGGCGGGTAGAATTCAATTCCTGGTCATGAAAATGGATCTCAGAGGATTAGTGGTGGTGGCCATATTAGTTTTGAACATTTCTTGGGTTGCCTTCGGAAATTTTGTGTTCCCGGTGGTGCATAAATTCAAAGGTCGGGATAGGAGTTTAAATGCATTGAAAGCTCATGATGACCGTCGTCGCGGTAGATTTCTTTCTGCAGCTGATCTCAGCCTCGGCGGCAATGGCCTTCCTTCTGAGACTGGGTTCGTTTCCTGCTGCTTCTTTTTACATTCCCTAGGCACGCACGTGTCGTTTTTATTTTTATTTCCAATTTTACTATTTTTTTAATATTAACAAGTAATTGTTGTGGCTTTCTTAGGCTCTATTTGGAACCAGTTTTAAACCTTGGTTAGGGGTTAAAATTAAGGTTTGATAAAATTTGGGTGTCTTTGGATAATTTTCCCGTTTCTATTGGAGAATGAGTTTGTAAGCAATGGAAATGAGAAAAAATAAAAAATTTAGAAAAATAAAATTTTCATAAAATATTTCTTATTTATTGACCAAAATTTTCCTTCAAAATTTTAATTTTTATATATCATGAATTGTAAGAAAATGTTATATCAGATATATTATGTTCTCAATTAAATAAATGCAGGTTAAATTTTAATCTAAGAAATTAAATTAATCATGAGATAGAGTTTAAGTTCAATTTAAAAGAAAATTATGAGTTTTATCAAAATCAATTTTAAAATAAATCATCTAAATATAAACATGTTAATCAAAAATTAATTTTTATCATAACTACGTTATGAAACCAATTCTATCAAAACTCATTCTTTAACTGAAAACCAAAGGGCCCTTAACCCTCGTGCTGGGCTGGGGCTGGGGCTGAGATATAACCTCTCTTGCATTTCATGTCTTCTAGCCATTTGCTTATTTGCTTTTGATGGACCATCGGCTCCCTTCTCATTCTATTCGACCAAAGTGATTTATTTCATTAAATATAGTCGGATGAGTATCTAATGCGCTCAATGCAATAAACTTTCAAAATTTCCAGGGGAACTTGAATTATGGTTTTCTTGTTTTTCCTTCTTCAACTAAGTACAACAGCACTTATGATATGTCTCGAGTTTTATAAAAGTGAAGATATGAGATGACAGCAATGCGGCATCCCTTGTATCAACTTATCTTTCATTACCTTTTTCGTTTGTCTGCATCCGGAATTCTGGAGCCTGTTATTTACTCCCTGTTAGAAAACCACGATTATGTTGAAGTGGATGCTAATGGCTATTTGGTTTAGGTTGTACTATACAAAAGTCGGGATTGGGTCTCCTCCAAAGGACTACTATGTGCAAGTTGATACAGGAAGTGACCTTCTGTGGGTAAATTGCATTGAATGCACGGAGTGTCCCAAGAAGAGTGATCTTGGTGTATGTATCCATACTACTTATAGTTTTTCAACTGTCTCTGTAATAGTGACTGAAATATAATCATATGAAATTTTATGCATATTGGTTCAGACCACAGGGAGACATAGAAATGTTATGTTGATCCCTTATTGAAGTATTTTTTACTACATAACTATTACATTACAGATAGAGTTGACACTATATGACTCAAAGGCCTCCAATACTTCAAAACCAGTTTATTGTGATGGAGACTTTTGCAAATCCACATACGATAGTCAGGTCTCTGATTGCAAGCCTCAAAAGTCCTGCCTATATAGTATAAGTTACGGAGATGGAGGCACAACTTCTGGATACTTTGTGAAGGACGATCTTACATTTGATGAAGTTAATGATAACTTTCGCAGTGAACTAGCAAATAGTAGCGTGGTTTTTGGGTGAGAATAATTTATAATATTTTTTTCTGTAGTCAATTTATATGTTGATATCTAATGAATGACAGCAGTTTTCTGGCTTTAATTTAGTCTGCTGGTATTGTTGTTGAGTTTGATGGTAGGTTCTTTTTCTTGCTTCTCATAAGAGAACTGATCTTGGATGGAAAATATTCTTTTATCTTCTTTTTGCTAAATTGTTTGTGTTCTATGAATATTTTCCATTGTAATAATGTGGCTTTTTTAGTGCGGATTTTCTTGGGGTATTTTAACAAGTGCCTTAAATTTTTTTAATTTTGGGGTATTCTTTGTTCTAGATATTCATTGCTTTATAAAAAAATTTAAGTTGGGATTTTCAACTTTTTTTTTTTTTTTTGGGATTAGAAATATTTTGCTTCTTAGTCAGAGAAGGAAATAAAGGAAAAGATTGTTGACATTGCATCTCAATGCATTTTTATGTTTCCTGAAGTATACTCTGGTGGATAGGTGTGGTGCTAAACAATCTGGGGGCTTGGGTTCATCTTCTGACGAAGCCCTTGATGGAATTATTGGTTTTGGACAAGCAAATTCATCTGTGCTTTCACAACTTGCTGCATCTGGAAAGGTGAAAAAAATATTTTCACACTGCCTTGACAGTATTCACGGAGGTGGAATCTTTTCTATAGGGGAAGTGATGGAGCCAAAATTCAACACAACTCCATTGCTTTCTGGACAGTATGTGCATCATCTCAGTTTTTGTTTCCATGCCATGATATTTGTTGTAAATGTGATCAATATGCTGTTGTTAGCTGATTACAGTAATTCACTGGATTATGATGGTATTTATTTGATGATAATGCCACTACCATTTAACTTAAGGAGAATGAAGATTTCACTTTGCATACACCTTTGATTCTTTATTATCTTGTCAACTTTAGCTAAGGGCCTTATCATCGTAATTTAAATGCCAGTACAAACTTGGAAGTTATCCCATGCTAAAATTACCATTAATGATTGTATTGAAAATATTCGCATATTGTATAACCCAAATATTGGTAGTTTTTATTCTTCTAGCCCTTATCTTGTTACTTTGAAACTGTCTTTTTATGATTCAGAAAATGAAGTAGTCAGGCCTATCCGTTGGAAAAGAAAATGTTTTATGCATTCCGGCATGTGAAAAGAATAAAATTCTTTCACAAAATTCATCTGCATTGATTTTTTTTAATATTAAGAATTGGTTTACATCAATGTTGTTATTATCTGTATTAGGTAAACTAACATTTTCCAGATTTTTCTGCTCCTAGATTTTGAATCGTGTGAATGAAATCACAACCCTTCTTTCTCTTTATTTTATGTATCAGAAGTCCTTTTCTTTTTGTTATTTACGTCAACTAGAAGGGCCAATGAGTCCTAAAGACAACACAGGAAGATATCCTTCTCCCATTTTTCCCCCTATTAAGGCCGCATTCTTCTTCTTCTTCTTTAAATGAAGGTAGGCTTATTCTGGGGTCCCTGACCCATAAAAGCTTTCAATAAAGTACTTTGGCATATTCTCTTGTAGATGTTTCTTCAATCTTTAGGGTTATTATAATTAAGGAGTTGGATTGAAATTGTCATAACTAGTCTTTTAACTATTATAGGGCACACTACAATGCAGTCTTGAAGGATATTGAGGTCAATAAGGAATTTTTGCAGCTTTCCACAGGTATACTGGATTTTGGAAGTGATATGGCAACAGTAATAGATAGTGGTACAACCTTGGCTTATCTTCCTGAAATGGTTTATGAACAACTAATAGACAAGGTAGTGTGGTTTGTAATGATTGATTGAATCAAGTATATTTACTTGAATACTTATGATTATGATTTTTCTTTATCATAGATTATGGCTGGGCAGTCTGGATTGAAGTTACTTCTTGTTGACAATCAATTTACTTGTTTTGAGTATTCGGGAAAGTATGATCTTTATCCTTTTGTCCCTTCCTTTCACTTCATATGCGGAGACTAAATTTTTGCATTTCTTTGTAATATTGATAATGTCTTTTGTGGAAAATATTAATAATGAGAGACTCAGTGATAGAAAATGTATAATTAGGATTGTTTATCTTTATCCTAAAATAATTAGGATTTTAAATAAAGTTGTTCTATTAGGATATTTAAATTATTCTTTAGATTTAATGTAGTTTATTTTAAATTTATTAGGATTTATATTTTATCTTTTATTTATCCATAGGATTTTGTTTATTTAAATTAGGATTTATCTTTTATTTAAGATTTATCTTTTGTTTAAAATTAAAATAATTTGAAAAGAGTTCTCTTATCTTAGAACCCTAATAGAATTAAGATTTGAGTTCTATAAATATAAATATTGTAGTAAGACCTTTTGCCTATTGAATTGCATAATATTTGAGAACTTTCAATGTTTTTCCTCTCTCCCTCAAGCTCTTCTACTTCTCCCTACTATTTTCTTCATCTCTCTACTTTTCCCATCCCTTGTCCTGGATAATATTTTTTCGTTTGATTTGTCATTGTTAGTTCCATTGATCAAGCATGCCAATGAATTAACAGAGACACTAAGCATAACTCTTTGGTTGTTTAGTCCTTGGGATATGATGATATGGGATTTTGATTTATAGATATCGTCTCAAATATAATATTCTGTAACATCCAGGGTCACATACCACCAACAAAATGGAAATGGCAGTATGCAATGGGTTTATTTAGGACAACAGAGATATATCTTTTTTTTAATCTTAAATTGTATATTTGAGCATGGGTGGTTAATTCACATAGGGGAAGAACTTCTTGACCAGCAAAACATTGTAGGTTCTTGACGAAGTGCAAGCAGAAATAATAATATCTGGGTTTTGTTACTTGACAAATAGCAGGCATTGCTGATAAGTTCTTAGAATGTTGTTTCTAGCTCTAGTTTCTTGCCTCTTGGCATTTTTTATGTTCTTCCTGATTTTTCTTGCGTCCTTTGTCTGCTGTTCTGGAAGGGAGCTTTTGGGTGAATTGGATTTTAATCAACAGGTAGTTTCATATATGATTTGCTTAACAAGTTCCACTTATACAAAGAATCTAATATGAAAAATTATGACACCAGAATAACTCAAGTTCTTCCTTAGTTATGCGTCACAGAGCTTCAGGCAGATCACATTATCATCAATTAAAAAGTATTTTGGAGAGTTCGATTTTATCAGTTCAAGGAGGCAATTATTGCAATTTTCTTTGACTTATGCAGACCTAACTTCTTGTCCATTGTATACTTTGGCAGTGTTGATGATGGATTTCCAGCGGTCAAGTTTCATTTTGAGAACTCTCTAACTTTGACAGCTTATCCTCACGACTACTTATTCGAGACTAAGGTAAGTGGGAACTTGATCATTCGATGTATATATGTATCCTGTCTTATGATTTGAACGGCTGTGGAACCTCTGGATTCTCAAATGACAAATTTATCTTCATATGAAAGCTGTAATCTTTAGTTGGCAAAAAAAAAAAAAAACAGAGAGAAGAAGAAGAAGCTGTAATCTTTAGTTCTGTTGTCTTATTAAATATCTCTTTGTGAAATGCATCTGGGGTTAAATATCTTCTATTTGCTGTGGACTATAAATGTGGTTTAATGGGCCATATGGACAATTCATTTTATAAATTTGTTTGATAAATGGTGTTTCCTGATATTTTCTATCCAAATGAAAATAGTGTTTCATTTCTTGATATTATCTTATCCTTCACTGCCCCCCAGGACAGTGAGTGGTGTGTTGGCTGGCAGAAAAGTACAGCGAAAACTAAGGATGGAAAGGACATGACTCTTCTTGGAGGTACAATTTAGAATTTTTAGTATAGTCTGGCCATGTAGTCTTCTTCGTTGGTATATGTCTGTCTTCTGGCGTCTAGGTAAATAAACAATTAGTGCTGAAATAAGATTTTGCTTATACCATTTCTTCTACATGTGTCTAAGTGCTTATGTTGAAATTTATATATATGCATTCCAGTGATGCTAGTCTTAAATTTAAATTTAAATCATGCTGGAGCTGGAACTTTTGAACTGTTTCGAACTGCAGATTTGGTGCTATCGAACAGATTAGTCGTATATAATCTTGTAAATATGACCGTTGGCTGGACCGAATACAACTGTGAGTACCAAGAGCGTTTCTACAAATCGCATTTTGTTAAGTTTGTTTCATTTAGCAGTCTTGATGGGTGTGGATATTGACTTTATTTCTTTAGGCTCTTCCGGCATTAAGGTGAAGGATGAAACGTCTGGAAAAGTATATGCTGTGGGTGCCCACAATATATCATCAGCTTCCACTGTGTTATTTGGAAGAGTACTGGCACTCCTTTTGTTGCTAATTATCATGCCAAACAGTGTAATGAACTAACTTTTACAAAATAAGACTTAGATGCAATTACTGTTGTTAGATTCTTTATTAAGAATATAATACGTAAATATTCTTTATTTTTTTCTCTTAAAAGAATATATCTACATATTATATTTTAATTAAAAAATTTAATAATACATTCATAATTTTTTCTTATTATTTTTTGTAATACACAGGGGGGGCATCCATTTGATTCTGTAGTATTTTAATTCCATAAGTCAGTCCTTTCAGCAAATTTCTTTCCTCCCTTTAAAATGAGAAGATTTATGATTTATTTTGCGTTTGAATATTCGTTCAAGCTAAAATCTGTTGAACAGAAATCTACTAATGTCAATTCTTTTTTACCAGAATTCTACTAATGTCAATTCATACTATTTTTTATTTTAAATAAGACAGAGGGAAGTTATAAATGAAATAATTATTCACCATTGGTTTTAACTTTTTAAATTATTAAAAAAAAACTTCGGACGCCCGCTTATTTTAAGACTTTTCAAAGCAATTTATCTGGTATTTTATTTGAAGCACAGCCTTTTTTTTTTCTCGAATATACAACAACTAAGCATTGGGCTGATTTATGAAGGGCTTGTGCGTTTTGCAGTCCAACTCAATTTGTAAAAGCTATTTGGGACTAGATTCTCAAGACAGAGGCGAGCATTGCTCAAGGAGCTCAGTTGTTGCAGGCTAGAGGGTGTTTTCGTAAATTGAAGAAGTGAGGAAGGCCGAATTTAAGATAAAGCAAACATAATAGTAATAATAAATATATTTTACCAAAAAAAAAATATAACAGCAACAATAACAATAATATCCCTTCATTTTCCTTAGGAGATCTGGTTCACCATCGTTATTCATGAGCAACACACTTCATTTGTATCCCTAATGTTTGCATTCCTTTCATAATATGATTGATTGGAAGGATTTGGAGAGTAGAAGGGGAGGAATTTTAGTTTCCTCTCTTCATTTGATTTAAAATAAAAATGGAGGGAAAGGGAGGGAAATTTTTGATAAATTTTCTCTCCCTCCCACAAATGTCTTGCCCATAGTCATAATTACATTTTGCTTCAATTCCTTGTGACTGATTCACCGAGTGATGATGAACGCAAATGGATATTAGAAATTTAGGATGCAAACAAGGTCTTACGTGTACAATCGTAACAAATTTTTACAATTAGATTTTTTTTCCCCTAATTTCCATCGACTTCAGCCTTTTCTTGCCAATCAAACAAGCATACCTGTTTGAAAAATTGAGGTAAAGAAAACACACACTGATTGAGGGCTCGCCTCGCTACGGCAGGATTAAATTAGAACCACTTCCATTAACGCCAAAAGCCATGCATTCGAGAAACCAGGAACACGATCATGGGTGGGGGGCAATTCTAGGAAATTGTGGAGCGCTCCCTGAACGTGGAAATGTGTACCCGTGAACGAATAGCTTGGCCAACTTGAGAATTCTTAGATGCTTCGAGAGCACCACGTCAAATACACTCTAACCAGTAAAAATTTACCACTTCAAATCATTTTAATCCTCTCATTATCATAATTTATACCTCCCACAATTCTTAATATAAGATATTTTTAACTGAATTACACAAATTAAAAATAGAAGTTAATGATAGTTAACTATATCAATTTCTCTAAAAATTATATTTTTTTCAAAACTACTCTTATTTAATATTTTTCTCTTTCTTTTTGAGTCAATAATTTGGAAAAACTCTGATTTGTGAGACATGTCATTTTGAAAAGATGCATAGTTTTCCATTTAATAAATCCAATTTTCATGCTGGTAGTCCTTTGGAACTTGTTCATACTGATGTTTGAGGCCCTGCTCCTGTTGAGTCAATAAATGGTTATAAATACTATGTTCACTTTATTGATGACTTTAGTAGATGCACTTGGATTTATCCACTTAAAAACAAAAGTGATGTCAAAGGAACATTTATTCAATTTAAGAATTTGGTTGAAAATTTGTTTGATAAGAAAATCAAAGTATTACAAAGTGATTGGGAGGGAGAATATAGAACTTTGCAAGATTTAACTATATAATCCAGTATTCATTTTCGTCATTCTTGCCCATACACTTCTAAATAGAAATAGCCGCACTAGCGGAAGCATAGGCATATTGTTGAACTCAATATTACCATGGTTGCCCAGGTCAACATGCCTACAAGCTTTTGGTGGGAATCATTTCAAACTGTTGTTCATCTTATTAATATTTTACACACTTCTGTTCTTGCAGGACAATCTCCTTTTGAAGTTCTCTTCAATAAACAACCAAAATACAAAAATCTCAAAGTGTTTGAGTGTGCGTGTTATCCATGTTTAAAGTCATACAATCAACACAAATTTCAGTTTCATACATCTCGATGTGTCTTCATTGAATATAGTGCACAACACAAAGGCTTCAAGTGCCTCAATTCAGATGGAAGGATCTTTGTATCACGCCACATCATTTTCAACGAGGAAGATTTTCCATTTATTAAAGGTTTTCTTCATCACACTCAACCTAATCAGGTTGTAAGAGATATGCAGCCTATGAGCACCTTTCCATTCTGCCTGAGTATGCCTAATCAAGACTTGATTCAAGTCATGCTATTGCAAAGTCCACCTCAAATTCAATCTATTCACAGCCTTTACATGAGGCTAACACATCCTCTGGTTTGGTGGCACACGAAGATCATGAAAATAATGTCAACCCAGAAACTCATACTCATGATGATATAATTGAAATGAACTGTACTACTGAACTTGCAAATATTGGTGAGAACATTGATGATGTGTTGTCTTCTACGCATCATACTACTAAACTGCAAATAGTAGTGAGAATGTTGATGATATGCAGGCCCCTCATTCTTCTCCAAGTCAAATTCCACCAAGACCAATGCATGGCATGATCACTAGATCTAAAGTAGGTATGTTTAAGCCCAAGCTTCCCTTTATTGGTTTAGTTGATTTTGTTTCTCCCATGGTTGAGTCATCAAGTGCATCTGAAGCTTTGTGTATACCATAATGGAGAAAGGCAATGATAGAGGAATCTAATGTTTCATGAAAAATCAAACATGGGTGTTAATTCCTCGGCAAACAAATCAAAAAGTTTTGGATTGTCATTGGGTTTTTAAAACAAAGTATCATGCTAATGGCATGAGCTCAAAGTATAAAGCTTGACCTGTGGCAAAAGGTTTCCAACAAGATGCAAGAGTAAATTTTGAAACCACCTTTAGTCCAGTTGCAAAAATTACTACCATTCGATTGATTCTTACCACTACTGTGTCCTTGCAGTGGCCTATAAGGCAATTGGACATTAAAAATGCATTTTTAAATGACTTTCTTTCAAACAAAGTCTTTATGACACAGCCAGAAGATTTTGAAGATCCAATTCAACCAACTCATGTTTGTTTACTCAAGAAGGCCTTCTACGGACTTAAACAAGCTCCACGAGCTTGGTTTGAATGACTAAGGGATGTTTTAGTGCAATGGGGATTTCAAAATACAGAAAGTGACAATTCACTTTTCATCTTACTCCGTGAAAATTTCATTATTATTGTTCTCATCTATGTGGATGATATTTTGGTGACAGGTAATGATGCAGGAAAACTAAGTCAGTTCACTGTCAAAATAAATGTAGTGCCTGTTTGGTTCATCTTTTTTAAAAAGAAACCATGGTTTTCAACCATAGTTTTCTAAGAAGATGTGTTTGACCAAACACAAACTGCCTTTTTAAAAAATGAAAAGTGGGATAAACTGTAGTTTTGAAAAAGAAGGGAAAAAATTACTTTTCCTTTAACAAAACATGGGTTTTGGAAAAGGAGAAGTAAATTTACTTTATATTATACATCTAACAGTACTTTTAACCCTTATCATCCAAACGGATTTTTTGTCAAACTTGTTTTTGCAAAAAAAATATCCAAACATAACAACTTATAATAAATTTATTTTATCTAAATTTCTTTACAAACTTCATTTATCTTAACTTAATTTTACAAAATCGAGAACTAAACGGACCCATAATGTTTTCTTTTAAGGATCTTGGTGACAATCATTACTTCTTGGGCTTTGAAATTCATCGTGACAAATCCGGCATTTGGATGACTCAAACTAAATATATAAAAGATTTGTTAAAGAAATTCGGAATGTTTAATGCAGCCTCTTGCACTACACCCATGGCTGCTAGGAAGACGCTCTCACCTAATGATGGAGAAGTTCTCTTAGATCCTAGTAAATTTTGACGGGTAATAAGAAGTCTTCAGTAACTAACAAATACAAGGCCTAACATCTCTTATGTTGTTAATCATCTCAGCCAGTTTCTTAGTAAGCCTACCACAGTACACTATCAAGGTGTTAAACATCTTCTACGCTATCTTAAAGGGACGGTTCATCTTGGCTTGCATATTCAACCTTCTAACCACTTTAATATTATTGTATATGCTAATGCAAATTGGGCTGCTTTGGAGGTTTGTTTCTGGTTATTTCATATTTCTGGGAACTAGCTTGTTTTCTTGGTCTTCAAAGAAACCATGTGTTGTTGCACGGTCAAGCACTGAGTCTGAGTATAGAGCTCTTGCTAATGTCACTACAGAAATAGTATGGCTAAACTCTTTACTTATGGAACTCAAGGTGCCTTCTACTCACAAACCAGTTGTTTGGTTTGATAATATGAGTGCAGCCTTAGCTGAAAACCCAATTTTTCATGCAAGAACTAAACATATAGAAATTAATGTCCATTTTGTTCATGACTTGGTGATAGCTAAACAACTTCAAATTGGTTATGTTCCTTCTTTTGATCAAATAGCTACCTTACAAAGTTGCTTGGAGCATCCCGTCACTCCTACCTTCGAGACAAACTCAAGGTTATTGAGATAACCTCACATTTAAGGGAGGGTAGTAAGACAACAAGCCCATAGAGATAGAGAGAAATAAAAAGGAAGAGAGAAATAAAAAGGAAGAACTTTTAAAGAGAGAAAATTTATTAAAACTATAACTCAAATAAATAATAAAAATCTTGAATACAACTAAATAATGATACCCTTATTTATAGAGTTAAAATCATAGTCTTACTAGAGTTCTAAAATGAGATATCTCTTTTCAAAATATCTTAAATTTAAACAAAAGATAAATTTTAACTCAAATAATTAACTCCTAAGAAAAGATAAAATTCAAATCCTAATAAATTCAAAATAAACTAAATTAAATATAAATATTCTAATAAAATATATTTATTAAAAATTTTAATTATTTTATGATAAAGATAAATAATCCTAATTATCGAAAATTATTCATTCTCCCTCATAAGCCCAAGTTTATTCATCAAAGCCCATGATTACTCACCAATTCTAATCTTCCTAAATCTTAGTTATTGTGTATAATTTGTTGTATCATATTAGCATGATTTACGTGATTCTTGATGTGATATTCTTTATGCTTCACGGGCACTTCTATGGTATATATTGGATTGCCTTATAACCCTGAGACACATAATAATATACGCCTTTATTCTCATACTCTGAATCTTCAAATATCTCAATCTTTCATTATAAATTCTTGCCAGATGATTGAAGGGGACATGCACACACATTCAGACACTCAGTGCCTGTTTGGTTGTCTATTTTAAAAAAGAAATTATGATTTTTAATCATAATTTTTTAAAAGATGTGTTTAGTCAAAAATAAAAAATGGGTTAAATTGTGATGTTGGAAAAGGAGGGAAAAAATTACTTTTTCTTTAATAAAACGTGGGTTTTGGAAAAGGAGAAACAAATTTACTCTATATTATACATCTAAAAGTACTTTTAACCCCTGTCATTCAAATAAATTTTTTGTCAAACTTACTTTTACAACAAAAAATTCAAACATAACAACTTCCAATAAATTTACTTTATTTAAACTTTATTTTTACAAATTTTATTTATTTTAACTTAATTTTACAAAACGGAAAACCAAACTACCCTCAAAGATCAACTCACACTCTCATCAACAGCATCGCACTGATCTTTCAAGCATTATATCCATTACTCTAGCGATCATTATCCTTCGTGGCGTCACTTTTTATTGCTCTGGCGAGATTTATTTATATCTTTGGTTTGTTATTATCCATATTCTAATTATAATCCCTAAAATTCGAGTGTACCTAGACTCAAATAACGGAGTTAGGTTATTTTGCAACTTCTTGTCTTGGCACTATTTCAATGAGCATGTGCACTAGGTACTGCAATTATGTTAATGAATGCAATGTTTTTAACACATAGAAAAATTGTGATAAAGAACTCGAATTTTCATATCTTTTGATAGAATGTCAAATTATAGTTTTTTTTTTAGTATCAATTTATCTTTCATGCCAGATAAATTTGTTATTGCCTTGAAGCAAAACTAGTTTTTGTAAAGGGAGCTGACACAGAGTATTTGAAAATATAAATAGAAGCATGTACATATGAATCTTTTTTATATATTGCAATAAATTTAAATTAAACTATATTTTTTTAATAATGTTATTTGATTAAAATTTTTATTTTATGTTAATATTTTTTTGGTACATTATTTTATTTTAATATTAATAATTATTAATTAATATTCCGTCCGTTCCTTAATATAAGGAATAATTGGGGGAGTTTCCGTGTTTCAAAATATAAGGGACACATGGGGTTTGTTTGGTGTAATTAATGATTTTTTTTAAAATATTTTTAATTAAAATAGTATATTTTCATTATAATTTATTTACATTAATTGCATGATGAAAAAATTATTAACATTAAATAATAATATTTTTAGAAACTATTTTATATTTTAAATAAATTTATTTTTTTTAATATGTGATTTTTTTTTTATTAATGGAGGGAGGGAGTATATCGTCAATACATGGTATTTACGCTGGGGCCGACTGCTAGGGCACGGCTACTGGCACTGGCAGGTATTTCCCGTTGATTCTTTGTCGCGATTCTGCGCCATATCATATGCCTTTATATGAATTTAAGATCCGGAGAACCCTTATCATCGAAGGAAATCTTATGCGCAGCAGGATTTATCTTCAGCTGATGACTCGTTGATACTCACGCCTAACTCGTCTCCTCTCTTCTTGCCGCCTCTACAATTTTCAATCATGTCTTGGTGCACGATTGAGTCAGATCCGGGTACGCTGCCGCCACCTTCGTTTTACCCCCTTTCATTCATATATCAATATATGACATCAAAACTAATTCATTTTTCTTACGAAACCTCTTCATAGTTTGCTTGTTCCTTTATTTTTCCCTTCGTGATAAACTTTCACTTCTATGGACATACTGCAAGTTTTTTTTTCTGAATTGCGTAAAACCGCTCTCACTCATTGCTCTTGCTATTGTTAGATATTGTTTCAATCATGGACACGTCAGTGTTCCGTATGTCAAGAACCATTCAACCTGTTACGACGAGGTCAATGTATGGTTTTTTGTCTCCCTCACTACGTGGTCGGTCACTTTTTTACTCTGAAACTTTAGTTCAGTTATGAGAGAAATGCAGGGATTCAGAATCGAACTCCTGAGTTCGATTGTACATCAACAACCCTTCCACCTTAAAACTTCCTCTATTAGATGGAGGGTCACAAATATCTAAGGCAGCGATTGCCAGAAATTCAATTAGCTTCGCAAGTTACTAGCCTTCAGCATGATGGAAGATATCATTCCATTCATCACTTACTCCGAATATATCCTGGAGATAGTTCTAAGTGTGTCTAGGATGAAGATTTGCTAGTATCCCGCTTGTAATTCTCTAGCATTTTATAATTTTTTTTCCAACTTTGTTACAAAATTTTCCTCCTTTTCTTCATTTCCAGGTGTATTTACTGAACTTATACAACAAATGCAGGTGAAGGGAGTACAGGTAATATTGCTGGGTGGGTATTTGTGCTTTTGGTTTGCTCAAGTGAAATATTACTTTCTCATGGTTTTAGCTTTGTGGTGGGATGTTTATTTTTTATTTTTTCCTCTTGGACCTTTTTTCTTGCTTTCGTTTTTTTTTTTCATATGGGTAAAATTTTCTGTAGTATCTGTTATTTCCTTAAAATCTATTCTTCTTGACTTGCTGTATGGATGCTCAGTTCACTTAACATTTTTAGCACAGATTTAACATGGATATTAACTCTGACTAATGGCTTTTCCACTCATAGAAGATCCTGAAAATGCTGACACGGAAACACCCCTCTTTGATTTTTGGCAAATACCCCTCTGTAGGTTCTAACTCTATGATTTTATATAATTAAATTTTTATTAGCACTCATCAATTTATTAGATTTTAAATAGAAGGGATTTTTGCCGCATGCTGAAAATTCATGCATGTGGTTGTATTGATTTGGAGCCCTATCAAAAGACTTATAGGAAGACCAAAAAGGACACTAATGGAAGTTATAAGGAATGACCTTTTGAGAAATAATTTATCTGAAGAGATGGTGTTTGATAGAGTCTATTGACGTAGTATGATCCATATAGCCAACCTCACATAGTGGGATAAGGCTAATGTTGTTGTTGCTGTTACTGAAAATTCAAGCAGTCAATTGTCAAATTAAAACCAAGAGGGGTCATTTACCAAAGGATCAAATTAGAAAGAGGTTTTTCTTTTCATTTTAGCCAAAATAATAACAAGAGAAGTAAAACTGAAGCATTGGTTGTTCAGAATCCAGTTAGTGAAGAAAGAAACTATGATGTAACATTGTATCTATATAGAACCAACAAACAGATTTTTCTCAAATTTCATTAATTTCTTTATCCTTCTGTACCATTTCGGTTTTATGTGTTTGGCTTCAATTGATTTAGATCCTCTAATGATGAAAGAGGACAATTTAGATACTTTCAAGGTTTGGGGAAAAATCTCGAACTGGAGCATGGTGTTAGCATCCAGAAATGATGCCATTCATGAATAATGCTGCTTCAGCATATTTTCGAACTTAGAGTGGCCCATCTTCTGATTCAGACATCATAACATATCGAACAACTCTCAAACGAACTTAATAATCATTATTAGGAGTTTTATCCCTAAACTTGGGTTTCAACCCTTCTGAAATTGTGGGATAATTACATATAAATATCACCATAGTGTTCGATAAAAAAAAAATAGAACAGCATCATAGTAAAGATGTAATAAAAATCCTGTATTAAATTATACTGCCTCTTTCCTATTTTGGTGATGCTCCTAGTCCTAGTGATGTAGGAGCTCTAGTTTATGATGATATCCGTGGGACCCTAGTCTGTAACATTTATTAATGAAGTCCAGGCTTAGGCTCTCGGTTTTCACCAAAAGAAATATTATACAGTCTGGCAAATTGCCTCTCATTTCCTGGTTCTATCTATTGTTAATGCTCTTAAAATTTTGATTTCATGATGGTTTTATGTATCTTAGCAGGTTGAAGAGCTGTATTCATTGGATCTTGATTCTCTTAGCAGCCTTAGGTTGGTGTACTATCTCACTGCTTCTCTCCAACCAACAATGAATTCCCAAGTTATAATAATTTATTTGTGAACATTTGCCTCTTTTCCTCCGGCTTATTCCTTCGATTTCAGGCCTGTATATGGGTTGATTTTTCTTTTCAAATGGCGTCCAGGGGAAAAGGATGAACGTGTTGTAATTAAAGATCCTGATGCAAACTTGTTTTTTGCTGGCCAGGTCAGTTCTCTTGGTATAAATGTCAATTCATAATTGTTTTGTGATTTTACTGATCTAAATTTTTCGTTTTAGGTAATTAATAATGCTTGTGCAACCCAAGCGATATTGTCTATTCTTATGAATTCACCAGATATTGACATTGGCCCAGAGTTGACAGAACTGAAAGAATTTACCAGAAACTTTCCGCCTGAACTCAAAGGTTTGGCAATCAATAATAGTGAAGCTATACGTACAGCCCATAATAGCTTTGCAAGGTCTGAACCTTTTGTCCCTGAAGAGCAGAAGATTACTGGCAAAGATGATGACGTTTACCATTTTATAAGCTATCTGCCTGTTGATGGGATATTGTATGAGTTGGATGGATTAAAGGAGGGTCCTATTAGCCTTGGTCAGTGCTCTGGTGGGCAAGGTGATGTGGATTGGCTGAAGACAGTGCAACCTGTGATCCAGGACCGCATTGATAGGTATTCTCAAACTGAGATCAGGTTTAATCTCATGGCAGTCGTTAAGAACAGGAAAGAAATTTATACAGCTGAGCTTAAGGAGCTCCAGAAGAGGAGGGAGCACGTCTTGCAGCAGCTGGCTTCATCAAAGTCAGAGATACTGGGGGACGATAGCAATCTTGAGTCGTTAAACTGCACTCTCTCTGAAGTGAATGCTGGGATCGAAGCTGCTACTGAAAGGATCTTGATGGAGGAGGAAAAATTCAGAAAATGGAGAACAGAAAATATCCGTAGGAAACACAATTACATACCCTTTCTGTTTAACTTTCTAAAAATCCTTGCTGAGAAGAAGCAGTTGAAGGCCCTCATTGAGAAGGCCAAGCAGAGACGAAGCAGCTCCCAGTGAAGAATGTTTAGTAGTAACCATTTTCTTTGTTTTTTTTTGGGTGGGTATTTACTTCCAAACATTGCGTCTGTATGTGTCATCTTGCCCTTGGCTGTCTCTTGAGTATGCAATTTAAGTGAGGCACCACAAATTCTTTCCTGCCTTATTGTTTGACAATCTCCAGGACTTAATTTATAATTAAAATTTACGTCATTGGCATTGAATTTTACTAGTTACCCTTCAACAACCTTTGTCTCCAGTCTCCTCAATTATGTTATTTCTAGCTCGTAATCTTCTTCAGTGGTCTGTGTTCATGTTGCAGTATGCTTCAAATGGAGCGAACCTTTAAGATGTGGTTGCTTCCAGCGCATTCCAGTAATGTCTTATGATCCTCTTTTCATCTTATCAAACGGGATGGGGATTAGTCTATGGCACTAGGTGATAGGAACCTGCGTCCGTTATTTAAAATGTTCTCTTCGATCATTCAGTTCTCAGGATGTAAGAAAATATAAGATGGGAGGGAGAGAAAATGGAGAGAAGAAGAAAAATGAGAGGGAAAAATTTTGAAGTGTTTGGTTGAATGGGAGAAAACATGGAAGAGGAAAAATTAATTAATTTCACAATAACAATAATACTCCTAATATTTTTATGAAAATACTCGCATATAATAAAATTTATTAATTTATTATTCTATTATATTATTTGTATAATTTTTATAATATAATACTAAATGTAATTAAAATATAATTTTAATTTTAATTTTTTTATTTTAAAAATTATAAAATAATTTACATATTGATATTTACATCTTAGAGGACTAGTGTTGACTGAGAAGATGAGAAGAGGAAACGAGAAAAAAGAGATTAGGAAAGTAAAAAATATATGAATAATTTTGAAAGGACAGTTTTTCTTTCAAAATCTTACTATTTTTTGGAGAGATTATATTTTTTTACCCACTTTTCTCTCCATATTCAAGTAAGGAAAAAATGTATTTTTCTCCCTATTTTCCCCTCATCTGTTTTAGTAGAATTTCTCTCAGCAAGGGACTAGAGACCTAGTGGCTCAAGTGAAAACTGAAAAGAGAGGAAAAATTGGGACAGAAAAAATTAAAAGGGTGCATAAAGAAAAAAGTGCGCGGGTTCAGCAGCAACATTTTACCGCTAAAGATGAAACAACTTTCTTCACGAATCTAATATGGTTCAACTATTTATTTTTCCTGATGCAGGAATGTTCTGGTTTTAGTCATCCACTCAATGGCTACCCCAATATGTAGCTGCAGAAATTACGGCCATTAACATTTCAGACAAGATATGGCCGGCGTCAAAATGGCACCCATTCATTAATTTCATCCTCGTCATTGTAGGGTGTCTAATAGAAACGTGTCCCCGATACTTGAAAACCCATCTTTTATTTATTTCTTCAACAAAGCACATTCGTTTTGTATCATATAACACAATACTTATTATGATGATGATATTTGATTGACTACAACTCATACAAGCAAACAAACCAAGCACAAGACATCAAGTCCATGGAAAACTAAAAACAAAGAACAGAAAAAGAATATACTCAACTCGGAGTCTGAATTTCATTTCCAAACCCCTCAGTTGATCTATTGCCAACAATGCAAGCTGCAGGTGATTTGGTTACAGCAACCAAAATATCAGCATAACCAACCACGCCAACTAAAACATCGTTGCTCTCATCCTCGGTCACCCACACATGAGTTGCCCTGTGAGATAGCATCTGAGCCAAGACAGCAGCCAGTGAACTAGTAATTTTGCATGTCAAAGGCGCACTTCTTCCTCTATACATGCTCCTATTGGCACCGGTACAAGGGTTTGCAGCATTGCTAAAGAACCCAATATTCCTGCTACTGAATTTCCTTGGTCTTCTTGAACTACTACCATTAACTAAATTATTACCACCAACCATTGAATTTACACACAACTCAGGCACTGACCTTGGTGAAACATTATCCTCAACTCCCATAACAAACTGCTCAGCTGAGAGATTGGATAGAGCCCAAGCTGCAGCTAAGTAATCACATTTCCATAATTTACATGCAGAAATCTCTCCGATGATCTTATGCTGACTGTCTGTTGTGCTTTCTACCACTGCAACTGCACTTGGGTCCTCAGGAAGCTTTTGAGTTACTTCAATCGCTGGACTGGAGGATTCAATAAAATTGTAGTTTGCATTAATTGCTCCAAGAGCAGCTATAGAGGTGAGGGGAAGTGGAGCTAGGGCTCCAAGGCAACCAATGATAAAGCGGAGGACATCTTCTCTAGAGAGACAGCAGAACTTGTCTCGAATGGAACTATTAGATGAGGAACCCCAATTCTTGTTTGCAGGTAAATTGTTGCTGCTACTGTTAGAGGTTTCAATATTTTTGAGCCACTTGCCATTGTAGAGAATTGAGAATCGCTTACTCATGCCTTTCCATGCTGTACTCTTCGGAACAAGCAGACGTCTTACACCTTGCTTCATCATATCCAGTGCATCTATCAACCTTAATGAAAGCAAGGAATAGCACATTAAACTTTCATCTTTCTCACCTTATCCATAATAAGAAAACTTCAAAGATGGGAAACTGGATAGTGGATAGAGGCACTTAAACCGTTTCAATTATCAATCCGAAATCTGACCGCTATTTGAATACATCATACATATTGGATAGAGGCACTCAAATACATCACACATATTTAACCCCCAAAAAGAAAACTTCACCATCATTCCTAAGGGAAGAACATTAGCCACTCACCAAAGGCTATTATTTCGGATTATAAGTGAAAGTTGCAGATTCTATTGGGTTGAGACTTAACAATCTAAATATACACACAAGTGAAGAGAGTCATAGGCTGTGCATGAAGATACTGGCTACATTTGCATCCTTTCACGAATATTATGCCTAACAGGACCCTTTTAAATAAAATAAAAGAAATTGATCCTGAAGAAAATGGGAAGGGGAAGGGTGATCAACATACATCCTTTCAGACTCTTGCCCTGGGTTGCAAAAGGATTATTTCCTTGAATTCCAAATCTCTGGTAAGTTTCACATGTTTCATTCATATTTATGAACAATATCATTGTGTTCTAAGACTATTGCCCAGATTAAGCAGACAGTTGTGAAGTTCAAATGTCAATTTGAAACTTGTAATGCCATGAAACTGTTCAAGACATAAGTGAATTATACTTTTCAACCAAAAAAACAAAATTGTTCATCATTTTAATTTCTCAAGTGACTATTTTTTGTTTAATTGAGACCAAAAATGCACTAGATAGTTAAATAGTAATCAAACAAATCACGAAGGGCTGGAATGACAATTTAAATTTGAAACTATAAGAGGACGGAATAATTTCAGGCCAATCCATCTCTGTAATTTATATCTACTAAAATTTTTAACATAGAATTTCTGAAGAAGAGGCTTATGAGTTCCAATGAATAATATACAGGTACAAATTATGGCCAAAAAATAAATTCCATAACTTTTATACGGAACAAATCCACACATTTGAGTTTGTTCTTGTATCCACATATACATAAATCTTATCTGCTTGCAAAGCATCATGAATATATGCTAGCAAATAGAAACAAGTAAACATCCTCACTTAAGGCTATTCCCGATGGAAAGAGTGTAGCGGGGTGAGAGCAGTGGCCAGTGGTTTAAACCCTCCAGAGATAACCGGGGAAAAAAGCACACAAACAACAAAACTCGTTTAAAAAGGCTGCATGGTCCATCAAAGCAGCATTTTGTTTATACAGTTATAACCACTAAAACTACTATAACTCAGTATGACATCCGAAACTAAAATGGTGAAAACCACATTGTCCTATCTTCTCTTAGACTGATAAGACTCAATTGTATTCTGGTGCACGCAATAATATCAAAGCAAATAATTATCCAATAAAAAAAAAGTAAATAATGCAGCCGCTGCAATGATATGAAAAATTCTAGTTTGGCGGATAACCTTGTTGCAGGGTCAACCAGCCTCAAGAGAGAATTGTTTGGAACGACAACCTCAGAAACAGGGGTGTTCAAGGCCTTATCCTGATCCTCGAAACACTGGCTCTTTGCCAAGAATGCAGCTATATCTAAGGAATTAAGGATGCCCACAAATCTCTGCTGCTTCATATCACTATTCTCGTTCATACCCACATGCGATCTCTTTTTCCAGACGGGTATACTGCCCTCCGGCGAATCTCCTATTGCTCGAATTGCCGACTCCACCGTCTCCGTCTCATGGAATTCCACCAACTCCGGCTTTCCCACCGTCAGATCCCCTACCACGTGGTACAGAAACACCGATGCCATTCAAATCCTTCCTCTTTCCTGTTAACAAACAGGAAGTAACAGATCAAACGGGCGCCACTCAGACAAAGATTAGAAAAATCAAGTATCAAAATAGCCCCAGCGCACTCGATTAAACAGAACGATGATCATATTTTGCATGAAATCTATACGGTTCTTAAATATTCCCATCAGTTACAGGAGGAGTAGCAGTTAAAAAGGAAAATAGAAAGGAATTATTTACATTTATGTGTGTGTGTGTAAAGAGAGAGAAGGCTAAGCTTCACCTGTTGTAATTTGGATCGGACGAGATATATGATTTTTTGGAAGGACTAGAAGGGGAAAGGAGGGAAGGGAAGGGAAGCAGAGCAGGAAGGAAGGAAGGAAGGGTAGTGGAAGAAACGTGGAAAGAGCAAGAGTTATAAAAGGGAATGAAGGAAGATGAGAAGGAGATGAAGGCGGGTGATGGGTAATGTGTAAAGGATCAAGAGGAAAAGGGCAGAGGAGAAGGCGATGGAGGGAGCCATGACGAAAGGATTGGAAGAAGAGAAAGGTTAAGGCCCATGAAAGATCCAACTGTGGCTGCGTGCCTTGCCTGCTGAGACCGAGTCAGCCACAAAATCGGTGGTGGAAGAAGGGGATAGCAGAAACAAAAGGATGGATTGAGTGAATTATGGATCCTCTTGCTCTTGCGTAGATACCACCTACAATAAATACATCCAAATCAAATTCTCATGTCCTGTCCTCCTCCTCCTCCCGGATTACAACTTTCTGGACTCTCTCATCCCTATTTACTCATCACACTCCTTCTCCCACACGCACATTCACACATAAATGGTCAAAGAAAGAGCTTTTTTTTTTAAGAAAAAAAAATTCCAATATTTGAATCTAATATTATTATATACAGCTAATTTATGACAATTTCTGGTGTCACCCAGTCATTACAATCACAGCCATTTTAAATTTCATAAAATATCTGTGAACAATTGTTCAAATTCATAAACATATTTATAACTTTTAATCATTTTTCCACTTGTGGAAGTAGTATATATTAATAACAATAGGAAAAGTACCAGATTAGCCATAGTGTAGCGTTTAAGAGAATAACGAGCTAAAAATAGGGGATAAAGTTGTAATACACAAATGAAATTATTGTATGCTAAGAAAAGGAGATAATAATTTATTTGATAGCTATTTTTAAAATAATTTTTTTATTTTTTAAAATAGAAAAATAAAAAAATTTATTTGGTAAACTTATTTTTTATAAAATATTTTAAAAAATAAAAAAATTAAAAAATTAAAGATTTATTTGATAGTATTTTCTATTTTATTATTTTCAAAATAATTTTGAAAAACTGTTTTTCAGAATAAATTGTAAAAACAAGAAAATAAAAAAATCTGTTTAAATAATTGTTACCAAAATTATAACTAGTAAATGTTAAATAAATTATTCAAAATTTATAACTTTATCATTAATAAGGTGAGTATTTTTCACCTTTTCCTATGTTTTCCAGAAAAAAACTATAAAATACCTTAAAAATATTTTAAATTTTCTATTATTTTATTTTTTTATTTTTCAGAACCGTTTATAAAAAATAGGTTTACTAAATAAGTTTTTTCTATTTTTCTATTTTTAAAAATAAAAAAACTGTTATGAAAACATAAATCAAACAGCCCGTGAACCTTACATCTTAAAAAAATTTAACATTTTTAAGATATTCTGTAATTTTTATTCTGAAAAATATAAAAATATGTAAAAAAAATAAAATTTTAAATTTTAAATAACATAACTAACACTGACTTACTAATTTAATTATGATTATGAGAATAATTATTAAAATTAATTTTATTTTTTTATTTTTAAAACTTATTCTTAAAAATAATTATACAAAATTTTGTTGAAAAGAATTAAATAAAAAATAATGTGAAATAAGTAGTTAATTTTAAAATGTTCAAAAAAAGAAAGTGAGAGTGGAAAGCTTTTTCCCCAGATCAAGATGCCATTACATTTACGGCACATACATAAATTCCAATCCCAAACTCTGACTGCTAGTCTGCTACTTGTTCATCATCTCCTCTCCCAGTCTCCCTAGGTTTGGTTTGATTTTGTTTCATGGCCACCACCTCCTCCTTTCCTCCCCTCCTCCTCCTCCTCCTCCTCCTGTCTTCAACAAACCCTTCCGTCCCTCTCCAAATTCACCCTCAAGACAAATCCTCTCTCTTACTCTTCCGCTCACGGCTTCACGACCCCTCCCACTCCTTGTCCTCCTGGCTCTCTTCTAATTCCAACTGCTCTACCTGGACCGGACTCACCTGCCACCCCCTCACCCGTAGAGTCGTCTCCATCAACCTCACCTCCCTCAACTTGTCCGGTCAATTTCACCCCAATTTCTGCCTCCTCCCTTCTCTCACCTCCCTCCTTTTATCCCGCAACAACTTCGCTTCCCCTCTCCCTCGCTGCTTCGGATATTTCCCTTCTCTCTCCACCCTTGATCTCGCTCACAATCAATTCCACGGCGCAATTCCTCCCTCTTTCCTCCGCCTCACCCGCCTTGCTCAACTTATCTTGCACGGTAATCCTGGCTTGGGCGGTCTCCTCCCTTCCTGGATTGGCAACTTCTCCGCTAATTTGCAAAAGCTGGATTTGGGGTTTAACTCCTTTCGCGGCCAGCTTCCGGACAGCCTTCTTTCCCTGAAATCCCTCCGCTATTTGAATCTCCAAAACAATAATTTCCATGGTACCCTCCCTGATTTTCACCAGCCCTTGCTTTATCTCAATCTTGCCTCCAATCGCTTTTCCGGTACTTTGCCCTGCTTTGCTGCTTCTGTTGCCTCTCTCGCCGTCTTAAATTTATCTAACAACTCTCTTGTTGGGGGTCTGCCTACGTGTCTTGCTTCCCTGCAACCTTTGACTCATCTCAACTTATCATTTAACCACTTGACCTATAAAATATCTCCGCGGCTTGTGTTCCCCCAGAAGCTCCTTGTTTTGGACTTGAGCCATAATGACATCTCTGGTCCTATTCCCACTAAACTCGCAGACACCACAGACAAATTGGGCCTCTTTCTTCTTGACCTTTCTCACAATCAATTCTCCGGTGAAATCCCGTTGAAAATTACGGAATTGAAAAGCTTGCAGGCTTTGTTCCTTTCTCACAATCATCTTTCTGGGCAAATTCCTGCTAGAATTGGAAATTTGACTTACCTTCAAGTCATTGATCTCTCGCACAACTCTCTGTCCGGTACCATCCCGTTAAACATTGTTGGGTGCTTTCAGTTGCTTGCCTTGATACTTAACAACAACAACCTCTCTGGTGCAATTCAACCTGAATTTGATGCGTTGGATAGCTTGAAGATACTGGATATAAGCAACAATGGGTTTTCTGGTGAGATTCCACTCACTTTGGCGGGCTGTAAATCTCTGGAGGTCGTAGATTTTAGTTCCAACTCTCTTTCTGGATCCTTGAATGATGCAATAACCAAATGGAAGAGCCTCAGGTATCTTTCTCTTGCTCAGAATAAATTCAATGGAAATCTGCCCAGTTGGTTGTTCGCTTTTGAAGAAATAATAATGATGGATTTCTCGGGCAACAAATTCTCCGGCTTCATACCTGATGTTAATTTTAAGGGTGGCTTATTATTTAACATGACAGGCATCCCCGTTAGGGAACCATTGGGTGCATCAAGAAATGTGCAACTGAAAATTTCAGTTGTTGTTGCTGATAGCAATCAATCCAGCTTTAAATATATCCTCTCCTCAATAGTGGGGATTGATCTATCCCACAATCTACTTCGTGGAGAGATTCCAAAGGGTTTATTTGGACTGACTGCACTAGAATATCTGAATTTGTCGTACAACTTTCTTGATGGACAGGTCCCAAGTTTGCAGAAAATGCAGAGTTTAAGAGCCTTGGATTTGTCACATAATTCCCTGTCTGGTCAGATTCCAGGAAATATTTCCAACCTTCGAGATCTGACCCTCTTGAATTTTTCGTATAACTGTTTTTCTGGGTATGTCCCCCGGAAGCAGGGGTATGGGAAGTTTCCTGGGGCATTTACTGGAAATCCGTATTTATGCTTGGAATCATCCAACCGAAGATGTGATAAAGCAAGAAATGCATCAGTCAGAGGGAAATCTTTTAAGGAGGATATGATGGATGGACCAATATCTGTGGGGGTTTTCTTTATTAGTGCCTTTATTAGTTTCGATTTTGGTGTTATTGTTCTTTTCTGTTCAGCTCGAGTAAGAAACTATATCCTCCAGACCAAAGTTTGATGACTGTCCGTGAGATATGACAATGCCAAATTTTCACCTGTAAATTCCTCGTTGGCTTTCTTCTCTTGGACGCCAGCCTTACTGGTATCCTTAAGTGAGAGAAGCCAAAAAAGTTATGAGTTGAAGTCGCGGAAATTCAATCTGAGAAATACTTGCTAGCTTTAATATATGGATGTGATATGACAGAATGAGCAGAGATCTTGACCCTGTCCATATCTGAACTGAGTTGTTAATAGTTTAATACCATTGTATAAAAAATCGGACCGGACCGGCCGGTCCGACCGGGAACCGGCCCCTGGTCCGGTCAGGAAATAGCTGAAAATCGGGAGGAATTGGAACCGGTCAAAAACCGGTACAAAACCGGGTTGAACCGGTCCGATTTTCTTTTTTTTTTTTAATTTTTTTAATTTTTTTTAAAAATATTTTTTTAAAATAAAATAATATTATTTTTAGTGTTAAGTAGTATTATTTTTAGTATAATTTTTTTTCTTTCTATATTATAATATGTTATAAGTATTATTATGATATATAATGATTAATAATGATAAATTTACCTAACAAATAATATAACAATAGAATATCAATTGACTATATTATTAAAAATATATTAATTTATTCACAACCGGTCCGATCCTGGTCCGACCATTGAACCTTGAACCGTTACCTCATCCAATTCAATGACCGGTCCGCTTTTTAATACCTTGGGTAATACTTAATAGACAAGTGCTCATACATCAAGGTTGCCGATAGAAACAATGATTAGATATCTTGAATCTGCACATTAACCTACCATTTTTACCACCATACAAAATTTCCTCTATGGTAGTGTAGTTCATTTTCCTCATCTTGCTGGCGTAATGATTTATTTTCTTCATTATTTGAATTGATATTTTCACCTTCACGATTTCGGGCAACTGGTTGACAAGTTCTTTCTGAATGTTTATTTATTTATTTTACAATCACTACTCTTGGAATACGGCGCAAGCACATTTGGGAAAGTAGGACTCTGAGCAAAAGAAAGTGCAGGATGAAGCCAGCGGCTCAATCTGTTCATTGGGGGTGCATCCAAAGAAAAAACAAGTCCATAATCATTCCTGATTCATGACGCTCACGTATCAAACTGCCATGAATTCTTTGCAACAGAAAAGCCAGCGCATTGGAGAACCATATATTTTAGAATTCCATTATTAACAATTAAATCAATACATTACACTGAAATGAGATGTATGTAACCTACCTCTCCTACCCAAAGTACTAAATTCATGACCATGTCCATCAGTGTCAAGTGCTTCGTGTAATGCACCTTCGTAGGTAAGAGCCAACGAATTAGTTGTACAATAGCCTGTCCGAATCCAACATGTTAAACGGATGCCCCAATTCAATATGTTGAACGAAGTTAAATAATTGCATATCAAAAGCCTGTCCGTGCTTGCCCATCCCCAGTCATCTGCATGCGCTATCATTGCTATCCGCACGCTCCATTTCAACATTACTTACATTCCTATTTTCACCATTTTCCCATTGTAGTAGTAAGTTGTCCTGTTCTAATATTTGATAGGACCGTCCAGACTACCAGATGCAAACTGCCACCTCGCAAGGGAAAGGGACAATGAGACTAATGTATGACCCAAAAGAAACGGCAATATAATGAAGTCTAAATTTGCTCCTAAATGCCAATAACCTGACTGAAAGACGAGAAAAGGTAGCTTTTCATGCTACCCCCTTCTTGTTGCATTTACGTAAGGAGAATTAAATTCCACAATATGCCAATTTAAAAAATACCCCGTCTATTATTATCTAAACCCAAAAAAAAAAAAGAACAACAACTAACCTGTTGGACGATAGGATTTGTTGATGTAGTAAATTCGTGCGTCATTCCTTCCCAGACAATCTTACCCTTGTGTAGAAATAATAACCTATATTCATGCAGTGACTTCTCAGGAATAGGGTACATCAAGACCAGGCTGAGCAAGAAACAATCTAGGTAGAAGACCTGCAGCCAATATGAAAATATCCTTTACCTGTCAATAGCTCTTTTAATGGTACTATGTTGGTGGGTGACAACTACATAAGATGCAATCTTCCCAGGTTTCCCAAGAGCATCACGTCCTTTTATGTGAACAGAGCGGATCAGATCCTCAACTACAGTAGAAGCTATGGGATCAAGTCCAGCAGTTGGTTCATCATACAAGAGAACCTGTTCAGCAGCGTAAAAAAAATCTTTTGCCAATAGAAAGGGGAGGGAAGGAAACTCTGCTAGTTAATTAACAGTAAATGCTAATTAAATTAAATTTACAATATACAATAATCAAGCAGAGAAGCAATAGTGACTAGGAAGTCATAATGAAAAACTTGGTGCAAAATAATATACAGGTTTGTAATGAAAATAGTAACTCATGCATCTTGATTGTTACTGTAATACAATTGAAAGGGTAGCAGAAGCAATATTCTTCCTGCCAAAACCAACAGCAAGAACTACAGGTGGTTGAAGGAAAATAATTTGAACAAAAGGGGGGGGAAAGCAGAGAAGGGGATTACATGGATTTCATACCATTATCCGAATTCTAATGCAGTAAAAGCACACAGTAAATGCTTGTTTAGTTTGCATTTTTACAAACCAAACTGTACTTTCTAACTATCATTTTCTCCTTTTTTATCCAAATAGCTTTTCAGTAAACTTCTCTACTTTTATTCAAACTTCATTTTTGTAAACTGTGGTTATTCTAAAAGTACTTTTACAAAAAGGCAAACCAAACAGGCAAGTGTCTGACAAACTGAAGAATACAGTTTATTAAATGCCTGTTCCAATTATTATAAAACTTAGGCAATAGGCTTATCCAAGTTTTTTTTCTTTTAAGTAACTTTTCAATGAAATTCATGATATCAGGATCAAATTTGTTCCCAGGTTTATATGCCTTCTAAGTTGTCTTTCAAAGAAAACTACGATGTAACTTAAGTTCTTCTGAGTTGAGCAGTAAACACATGAAGCAGGATGAAGCTCCATAAAAGCAATGTTTCTTGATTAACTTGCATTCCTAAACCTCTTCACTGTAGTGTTCTTTTATTTACAATGTCAGGTATAATGTTGATGGAGAATAGGAAGAGAATATAAGAGGTGCATCAAGGTCATTTGACCTCTTCTTTTTTACAAAAAAGAAATTAAAATTAGATATATTGAGGATAAAAAATTGTAGTTGTGAAGATAAAAAATCTTAATTATGATGGGAAAGAATATTATGTAATCATAAATAACAAATTAGTCAACTAATGGGCAAATAATTGGGCTCTTATCTCGCCAACAAATAATAGATAGTTGTTAACCTGAGAAGGGTTAAGGACTTTGATGGGACTACCCAGCACAATCAAAACTCCTGCCATAAAAACCTACAGTAGACGGATTTAGATCCTTGAAATGCACTCTACAGTAGACGGATTTAGATCCTTGAAATGCACTTAGGCCAGGTGTAGAGAGAGAGAGAGATGGAGAAGTGAACACCATCTCTGTGGGATCCGCGTTGTCAGTGAGGCCCACCATACCCTCTCTATCTCTCTACACTTCACCTGAAGTGCACTTTGGGGAATCCTGTTCTATAGTGGACAACCAAAAAGTAGAGAGACGTGACTGATGGGTCTGTGAACAAGTTCGATGTGGCTGTGACCAGTGGACTAACTAATGTTCCTATGGTATATGCTAGAAGGGTAAGTGAAGACTAAAGAGGGAGAGAGAAGGATAACTTCCCGCTGCAAGAGGACAGAGTGATTGGAAACCTTTTCTTTTTGGGGGGGGGGGGGGGGGGGGCGCGCATTTTTTGGCGGAAGGAAATGGGAGAGTACTAGACTAGCCTCTCAGAAGCCAGCTTCATTGTTGCATCTTGTCTCAGTTCATGCTGTGTTAGTGTGCGCATAGTGCAGAGGTGTTGTGTGTTGGCTTATCGCAAGTCATGAGATATATTACAGGTATCGTGATACTCTTATTCACTCCTATCTAATTCCCTTTCTGAGTTCCTCTGTTGTTTCATACTCTATTGTATTCTTTGTGCTGTGACTGCTGTCATTGTGTGTTGTATTGTACTTGGGATTGTAAATTTGTAATCACTGTCAAATTGGTGGGCTGTGATCTGGAGAGTAATTACGTGAGTTTGGAGTGTTGTACTATTTTGTCTACTGAAATAATTGTGTCTCATTTTCTATACCCGCAGCCTCTTGTGTTCCCTGCGCTATTCTTGTCAATATTATCAAGGGCTACTATCAGACTTTAAAGTCAACAAGTAAATTTTAGCAGCCAACACACCTCTGGTTTTATTGAATCATTTGTAGTGTCATAAATAATAGACCGAGCTAAGGCAACTCGTTTTTTCATCCCACCAGACAACTCCGAAGGCAACCGATCCTCAACACCCTATAAAAGCAACAGTTGAGAAATTAGTCTATATGCCAAGACAGAATGGCCATGCAGCAATGGTCAAAGAAAACTGAAAGTGTGTGAATTAAGTAGCCTAGTATCATGTCTGACCCTTTTAATTTTATGAAATTGTAATTTTCTTAACCTTGCCACTCAACAATGCATTGATCAGCATGTAATGGTTGCACCAAGTATAAAGCCTATAATTTGACATGTTCAGATGAAAAAAAAAAGGTATACCTGTAATCAGGCACTGAAAATTGAACTATGAAGTATACCTTTAATCCAACTGCAGCCAAGCTTTCCTTGACAAGCTCTGAAATTTGATCCTCTGACATGCTTGAGTGTTCATACCTGACCAATTAACAAGGCTAGTGCCATTAAATAAAAGAATATGCAATACAGCAAAATCCATTAATTTTTTTAATTTTCTCAACCCCAATATAACAATTTTATAAGGAAATAACGATCAAAGGCAATATTAAGACAGCATCTTACAAGAGAAAACCAACATTTTCACGAACAGTCAAAGAATCAAAAAGAGCAGCACTTTGGAACACCTACAGATAAACAAATAAAATCGCAATGAAAAAGTAATAGCACTGAAGAACAAGCACAATGCATATAACTCTGAAACTTACTAATCCAATCCGAAGACCAGATATCTCCTCATCGCTTATCAAACCAGCTCTCTTTCTACCTCGAATGTAAACCTCTCCCTTCACATTCAATAGAGAAAATATGCAAGAAATGGGGTTAGAAGTTGATTGAAAAACAATTTTGTTCAAATTAATGTCACTAACCCCATCTGAAAATAACTGCATATTTACCTTGTCTGGAGCAAGCAATCCTGCAATAATCTTCAAAACAGTCGATTTGCCAGTCCCAGAGGGACCAATTATTCCAACAGCTTCACCATGTCTGATCTATTCGTAGTGTAAAAGAAGAAATGAAGTTAAAATATTCGGAGAGCTCCGTGAAGGGCATATTGAAATCAGAAAGGCTTTTTCAATAGACTACTAGTCATATTGAATATCACACCTAAGCAAAAAAAATTTTGTTTTTAGTTTTTTATTATTTCATCCAAGCATGCGGCAGAAGCCATAAATTAAAAAAGAAAAAGTTGATGACGGGGTCATCACCTTGAAGCTCACACCATTAAGGATTTTCTTTTCCCCAAAAGACTTGTAGACTTCTTTACACTCAATAAGAACATCAGAATCGGCCTCAGGATCCCGTATTGTGTTTAAGTCTTCTGATTTAGAAGAACCCTACAGATACACTTGCAATCAGCTAATAAAAAAAGAGAACAAGTTGTAATTTGCTCAGAAACCAGATATATTCACCTCCCAGAAGCTAAGATACAAAATAAAACCAAGGGAAAATGAGTGATCATCAAAACAGAGACACAAGTGGATGCATAACAGGATAACTTCAGGGGTTAAGGCACTAGCCCCGGCAAGCAAATAGCTCACAAATTGGGTAAACTGATAAAGCTAGATTGCGATGCATACACAAGCAACAGCCAAGAGGGCATGAACAAATGGTAATAGGGAACAGTAAAATTGAGGATTGCACAGCGCAAAGCAAAAGAATAGTTATTACATACAGACGGCAGTTTTCGGCAGCTAGCATTGACTACAACAACGACGAGACCAGCCAGTAAGGCAAATAGGCTCGCATGAAGCGGTCAATGCACAGGAACAACCAAACAGGGATTGAAATAAAAAACGAGAGAAGAGCCATTAATAAAACTTTGTTTTTTTAGAAACAAAACACCACAGAATTACATTAAATTTAATTGCCGACGACTCATCGCTCATCAAGTCTCGCGGAGAAGCCACGCAAGCACAAACAACCTTCTTATGCCCGGTACTCTGCCTAATATAGAATGAATTAACTGTCCTTGCATCTGCAGCCGCAAATTTAGTCGATCGAGAGATACCGAGTTGTGTGGACGGGGGAAACAACGAAACGCTTTGGAAGGAAAGCATTTCGCTTGGGAGCAATCGGTTTCTTTATTAGAGAATTAGGGATCTTGGGTTGGATAGACCAGATCCAGAAAAAGCAAAAACCTCACGAAATTGCTGAGACGATAGGAAATGAAATTGAGTTCTTTGGAAGCAAGCAGGAAAGCCCTGGAGGAAAAGGAAGCAATTTGGGGACACACAGATCGATTTGCAGGTTAAAAAAAATAACCCTCGATCGAACAAAATATTGCCTACGTTGAAGCTACGTTCCCAGAGTCAGGGACACGGATCAACAACAGACAAAATAAGAAGGCAAAAGTAAAAATGCCGAGGCTGGTACCAGAAGGTAAAGAAGGAATTGATCAGCGAATTAATTGTTTCTTTGTCTACTATTTTACTGATACCATTGGACCAATACTCACACCATCATCCCCTTAGCACATACTCACACCATCATCCCCTATCCTCCTTCCTTCTTATATCTGATCAAATCAGCAACCATCCAATCCCAATACTCACTCAACCAGACCAGTCTTACCCTTCTTCTCCAGCTGCAGAGTTTCTCATATTCTTGTTATTAATTCTTTTTATATAATTATCATTCTACCACGTCATATTTAAGTATGGCGGGCCCAAACTTCCAACAGGACTTTTTTATTCAGATTCTCAAACTTTTGTTATTAAATTTTTAATATAAATATAACCATAACAATAAATATAATTATAATTATATTATAATTATAATTTATAACAATAAGACAAAAGTATGCTTTTGGTAGTTAATTTTATACTAAATTTTATTTCAGTCTTTCACTTTATTTTGTTTCATTTTTTTTACTTTAATTTTCAAAATATAAAAAATCATATTTAATTATGTTAATAGAAAATGTTAATAAAACATATTACTGAAAAAAAAAACGTTTTATACCAAAAAAATAAAAAAAATGCTAATAAAGCATATTTACATGCTACACATTTTTCTAACTTACTTTTTTTATAACAACAAATCATAAAATTAAGGTTTCATTTAGAAATATGTTATTTGCGGTTATTTATTTTTTAATCTTACAATTTAATTTAAAAATATTTTATACCTAAAATTAATAAATACATAATGATATTAATACCTTGGCCATAAAAATAAATATGTGAACATTAAATAATGTCTTTGTACTTGTGTGATATTAGGGGATGGTAGGATAAGGATATTTGCAACCTTGAATGGAGGAGGAGACAAATGATGAGAGCCGAAGCTAATGCCACAATTGTGCTTGTATGAGATTAGGAGTTCGGACTCAAGCTCGACTTTGTGTGTGACCAGAAGAGAGAGTGTTGAGAGAGAGCCCGATTTTGTGTGTGATCAGAAGAGAAAGTGTTGAGAGAGTATGAAACTATGAGTTGAGTTTCTCTGACTATCATCCAAGTCTCTAAAGGAGGGGCCGAACAACATTGTTTTAAGGTTTCTACAATAAAAAATAAATAAATATGTAATCCATATACAAGAGCTAGGCTAAGGATGGGCTTAGCCTTGGACGTTGTCATCTCGACTTGATATCCCCTCAACTTGGTTTTTTTCTATTTTTCTCTTTTCTTCCCTGGCCCGAATGCTCTAAGGAGGACACGATTGTTGAGCACATTGAACACTCTTATGTTAGAAAAATGCAGATAATAAGTTATAGGCCTAGGTAAGCAATAAAATGAATATACAATATCTAAAAACGTAAGTAACCAAAAAAAAAAGGAGAAAGAAAACAAAGGCATTCCTGTCTGAATATACACATCAGTTACAAATTAGATGGAAGCATACATTTTTAAAAAAAAAATCAGCATCATAATTGGATTCATAATACATAGTTTTTGGGGTAGAAAGAATGGAAAGAAGAAAAGAAAGATGTCTTTTTAGGAGGGTATAGTAGTCATTTGAATATTTTTTTCTTCCTTCAACATGGTCATAATCTTTATGATCTTTTATAAATAAATATTGACTCATACTCATATAAATCCCTCATAATAATTTTCCCTTTTATATTGTTTGGTTTGAGAGTTTTGGAGGGAACGGAAAGGAAAGCAAAATTAAGATTTTTTTTCTTATTTGGTTCAATAAATTTAAAATAAGGAAGAAAAAATTGAGATTTTCTTTTCTTTAGTTTAATAAGTTTGAGTAGATGAAAGAAAAAATTTTAATTCTATCCCTCTCCTCCAAAAGTCAACAAATTTTAAGAGAAAGATAGCAACAAAAAAATTATGGTACTTAATTAGTCTTATTCTTTTTTATTATTCCAAAATTACCTTTAACTAAATTTATAATAAATAATACACGATTTGTGGAACAAAAATAATATATATGCATGATATTTGTTTATTATGTAAAATAAAAAATATTTATTTTTTAAAATAAAATAAAGATGAATTATAATTTAATTGAAAAATCAAAAACTAACTTAAAATAGATAAAAGTATGATTGCCCATATATTATTATTTTCCATTCCATTCCTTCTAAACTAGGTAAAATAATATTAAAATCTCTACCCCCTTCTCCTCTAATAAACCAAAATAATGAAACATTAAAATCCTTCCATTTTCCTCCCTCTATTAAAATCTCTTATGTCTCCCCTCAATTGAATCAAGGATGAATGCTAACCGTGTAACACATAAGCTATCTAGGTTAACACAAAGTTTTGTCTTTGATTTTGAAATATTTTATCAACACTCACCTTATTACAGAAAAGTAGTAGATGATGAAAGAATGAGATAATCACCTGTATTTCTTGTTATTATTTTGGTTTAATAGATTCATTTTTTCATTCCAAAAAATGGGAGGATAAGGGAGGTGAGGGAGAAATAGATTTTTAATGATCCCTTATTTATTTGGTTTAGGAGGAAAGAAAGAAGAGTAAATAACAAATTTATCACTTTATTTTATTTTACCTTTGTACGTTAGAGTATTTATTAATTTTGATAAACTAATGAAAAATGTAAATATATATAATTTATTATGAAGTATAGCCCTCAAACCAAAAAACTAATGAAAAAAAAAAGAATGGGAAGACAGAGAACTCAGTAGGATTGGAATTGTGATATGGGCCAGTTTTGTTTTTACCAAAGATATATGGGCCAGTTTAATCAAAAGGAAATTGCCTCGAATAGAACAAATGAATGTGTCTTGGCATTTTCATGATCAAAAACTTTAAGGGCCTATTTGGTATGCTAAAATTTGGTTTCTAAAAAAGGAAAGGAAGAAGGGATGAGTAAGATACCTGGCTTGGTATGTAGTAACAAGCTTTTCGGGAATCCTAATTTTCCATTACAAATGGGAAGCTCTTTCCTGGGGTCAAGTTAGTTTTTCAGTTCCTAGTAATCATATTTTGTATGACCAGAATACCCTTAGATATTACCCAAATTTCCATCGTCCCTTAACTCCACCTCGTCTATCAGCTGTATTGTTGACCTCTTTCCACCGTTGGTCTTTCACTATCACAGGCCCTTGTAGTGTCGTCCTCTCCCTTTAGCTTTGCCATCCACTACAAAACCCACCAATGACGTATCACTTTCTTCTTCACTATCTCAAATGCCCAAATCTGGAACTCTCTTTATTGCACTAACATTCCTCCATCATCTTGTATTGTTCCCTCGTCGATTTCTCTTCTTTGATCATCTCTAATCAAATCCATCATCAATTATCTCTTCTCCTCGCTGATCTATCCCCATCAATGATATGGCCCTCTTGATAGATGACCAAGCAAACCAAAAAATACGGTAAAAATAATTTTATGAACAATAACAAGTTGATTGATTATGTGCTAGAATTTTAAGTCACTTGTCCCTAAACTCCTAACAATGACGCCTACTCGGTTAATCACTCCAGATGATAGGTTATGAGTTTTTAAGAGAACACAAATTTAGGTAATCCTCACACATGATAATTGAAGGAAAGTAATTCTTATTCTAATCCTAAGTAATATTTGCTTAAGACAAGTAAAAGTTTGAGTGTGGGGGTGAGCCATATTAATTCACGCCACATTAATTTCATGGGCTAGAAAAGTTTGTATTTGAGCTTAAATAAGAATGATTAAGACTCCATTGGACTTCTTCATATACATATTGAGTCATTAGGCCTTCATTGTGATAACATAGGCTTCAAATTGCCCTTGTAAGCTCTTGAGTACTTCTTTGTCCATGGGTTCTCCAAAACCAAGTTTGAAAAACACGTAGTCTTCTCGTATATCCATTCATTTGAAATTCGATCAAAACTTTGAAACGCCATGCTTGTTTTTATATTAGGCCTTAAAGACGCAACCAATCCATCAAGGTAAATGGACTTTTTCCATGAATAGCTAAGAATCTTTTGGAAGCTTCCTGAATCTCCATCAATCCACTTTAATCTCTCTTCTTCCACCATCTCTACTTAGTCTTACTGATCTCCCATCATCTCCTTGCCCATATGTTCGTATCATTTTCGCCCCTCATCAATCTCGCTTCTTCCTTTTCATCGATCTCCAATCACCATCATCTTCTTTTTCTTTTTCTATTTCTGATAAAAAAATATTTTTTTGCCATAAATAAAAAATTAATTTAAATAAGGGCACACCAGTACTTTTCATTTTAAAATTTCAATTCCATCATTAAGATTTATTATACCAAACAAAATGCATTACAAGATTGCGTTCATTTTTATCAACATATCAAACAAATGTACTTTTAAAACACATTACCATTTTCTTTTATATTTCTGTTCCCATTCCTTTTCCTATTTTCATTCCATAAAAAATGATTCTACGTACCAAATGGGCTTTCCTTGATCTCCATCAATCTACTTCAATCTCTCTTCATCCACCATCTCTACTTAGTCTTACCGATCTCCCATCATCTCCTTGCCAATATGTGTTAAATCAAGTGTTTTGATAATTCCAAACAACTGGAGCTTGGAAGGAAGATATCAAAGGAGTACAAGAGATCTCAAGTAAAGAAATCCAGGAAGAAATGAGTACAAGATTAGTTGTAGAATTTCTCATAGTATTTACAAAAGTAAAAGGCTTTGATCTTTCACCCAATGTTTTAAAAAATGTGTTTTTCAACAATCATATATTAACTTACGATATATTTGAGAAATACTCACTAACATACGAGTTTTGAACTATTAAACGTCATATGTAGTCTTGAAAATTCAAACTTTGATAGCTGAAATTCGAACTTACAAAGATATTGCCTCTGACAGACGAATTTTAGCCCGTTAAAATTTGAATTTCGAGTCAAGCATAATTGGTGAAAAATGAAAAATTCGTCTGAAGCTATATCAAAGTTCATATGAAATTAGAGTGTAAAAAAAGTTCTAAGTCTGTCTCTCTGACAGTCAAATTTTAATTTTGAAAATTCAAACTTTAGAATAAAAATGTTCAAGTCTGATCAGACATCCCTCTGACAGATGAACTTTGGTTTTTGAAAATTCAAACTTTGGAATGAAAGCATATAAGTCTGATAAGAGGTCTCTCTAACAGATGAACTTTGAAGGCTTAAAATTCAAATTTTGAAAAGAAGAACTTTTGTGCTATATTAAGTTATTCACTGACAGACGAATTTTGGATCCCAAAATTCAAACTTCAAGAACACTGTAGCAATATGGAACAACTGTTCACACTTATCAGAAGAACTTTAAACTTGAAAATTCGTATATTCCAACATGGAAAATATTTGTCAAGATGAAAATTTGAATTTCACCTTTGAACAGACGAACTTCGAAGTACAGCGTTAAAGTCTTTAACTTACGATCTTTGTGAAATTCGTCTGTTAACACCCCAAAATTTGAACTTTGGATGTCAGATGCATTAAATACGGTTGGTGAATGGTTAGTTTTACAGAGTAACTATTGGGTAATGTCTCTAACGACTAAATCTTGTCTCTAACATATAGTTAAGACATAAATCTATAAATAGAACTTATTTTGAAGGTGTGGGTAACAAATTTTCGTTGTATATACTGAAATTCTATCAAATTCTTCAGTCAAAGCCTTCTACTTTCTCGCCCTTCATTTATTGTACTTCAACTATCATACATACTCTAAATTAGAGAGTTTATCTTGTTGTAAACAATCTTATTTTCATCTGAAAGAAAGATTTTCTTGTGAGGAGACTTCACAAGAAATTTGGGAAGCACTTAACTAGAGTTCAAAGAGTAAAACTGTAAGCTCTTGAAACAGAGCATAAAGTTGTACTGTGACATTGCAAGGATCCCAATGAATTCTTGCAAGAGAGTTAAAAATCTCAAGTGGTAACTTAAGGACTGAACGTAGGTCAAGAGGAAGAGACCGAACCAGGATAAATCTTTGTGTCCTTCTTCTTATACTTTGCTTATTGCCTTATTATATTTTATACTCTATTTTTCTGCAATTTTTGCTTTCACTGCTTTCCTATAATTTTGCAAAAAAATTTCAAACTTCCCAATTCACCCCCCTCTTGGGAAGCCAGCAGAATTAACAGGTGGTATTATAGTCCAGACTCCCAAGTAGAGGATCTAACAATCCGGGAGAATCAATGGCTAACTTTGGAGAAAATATTCTTCCAGAGGGAAACAACACAAATAGACCTCCTGGCTTCAATGGAGAACATTATGGATATTGAAAGATAAGAATGCAAATCTATCTCCAGTCGATTGACTTAGACATCTGGTTAGTCATTTAAAAGGGGGATTTTGTCCCAATGAAGTTGCAGGATAATGGCAAATACAAAGATGAGTGGAATGAGGAAGACAAGAGAAGAGTCCTGCTCAACTACAAAGCAAAACATTGCCTGGTCAGTGCTCTCAATCAGAACAAATTATATAGGGTGTCTCAATATTCCACAGCCAAAGGAATGTGTGATACTCTAGAAATTGCTCATGAAGGAACTACTGGAGTAAGAGAGAACAAATTGAACTCCTACATCAGTGAGTCTGAAAGCTTTAGAATGATGAAAAGTTGAAAGCATCAAAGAACTGCAAAAGAGATTCACCTTTATTATGAATCAACTAAAGAATCTTGGCAAGGAGTACACATAGCTAGAGAAAGTCAGAAAAATCCTTAGAGCTCTTCCTCTGGGATGGCAACCAAAAGTAACAGCAATAGAAGAAGTTAGAGGAGAGTCAATGGCTTATGTCACAGCACTTTTTGGTAGCCTTAAAGAGTATGAGGGTAAAATGAAGGCTCTTAAGGAAGCTAGTTAAGATAAGAAGAAAAATGGCCTTGCATTGAAAGCTGCAGAAGAAAGAGAAGAAGAGTCTAATGATGAAGAGACTCTATCTATGTTGATTAAGAAATTCGGAAGGTTCTATAACAAGGAGAGAAATAAAAAATTCTTTAAGAAAGGAGCAACTGCAGACAACAAGAATGAAGGCAAAGAGTATGTCACCTACTATGAATGCAAGAAGCAAGGGCGCATCAAATGGGATTCTCCGCAATTCCTGAAAAAGCAAGAAAAAGAAAAGAAAGCTGCTGACAAAGGCATACATTTCATCAATCTGGGGCAAAAGCTTAGATGAACAAGAGAAAGAAATTACTAACATATGCTTGATGGCACTTGCATTTGAAGAAACTCTAAACTCATCTAATAGTGATCATGAAGATGAAGTAAATGAATCTGAACCTTCCTATTCTGAATTGCTTGATGCATTTCATGATCTGCATGATGAGTTCATTAAAACTGCAAAAGAACTAAAACTAGCTAAGAAGAAGATTAGCAAGTTAAAATCTGATTGCAAAATATCTGACACTACATCTCTGCATAAAACTGAATCTGTTTGCTGTACATCATGCACTGAACTGAAGAAGAATAATGAATATCTTTTGAAAAGCATGGCTAAACTCACTAAGGGTAAAGATATGTTATTTGCTTTATTAGAAAGTCAGAAAATTGCACAAGGAAAAGCTGGATTTGGCTATGATCCTTGTGTAGTTAAAGAAAAGAATAAAAACAAAAATCAAAATCTGTATATGAGACATTTTGTGCATGCTGATGGACATAAAAAGAAAATTTACAACTCAAAACGCATTGAATCTTATATCCAACCAAAATATGTGAAACAAAAATATTATTTGCATTGCTTTCTTCCTGTATCACAATCTAGTAGTCCCTTTATCATCTGCCACTTTTATAACAAGAAGGGAAATGTTTCCAGTTCATGTTTGTTAAAGAAAAATGGACTTGGCAGGAAGGTAGAATGAGTTTCCAAAGATACATCTGTATCTATGGAAAAAACCACTAACAGAAAGGGACCCAAGTAGATTTGGGTACCTAAAAGGAAAAACTGAACCTTGTTTTGTAGGTTTGTCTTAGAGTTAGCAAAAACAACAAATGATATATGACAGTGCTTACTCAAGACATATGACTGGTGATAAAGAGAAGTTCATCACCCTTAGAGACAAGAAAGGAGGAAAGGTGACTTTGGGAGGTGACCAATATAGCAGAATAGTTGGCATTAGAATTATGGGAAAGAATCCTGAAACATCTATAGAAGAGGTGCTATTTATGCTGGCCTCAACCACAATCTGCTGAGTGTGAGTCAGACATGTGACAAAGGAAACTGGGTACTTTATGACTCAAAATTCTGCCTAGTCATCCAAAAAAGTGATCGTAAAGTAATTCTCAAAACTCAAAGGTATGGTAACCGCTATACTATTGATCTTTATGAACCTCCTGTTGGGAATTTCACTATACACGCAATGAAAAAACCATAAGAAATTCCATCCCAAAGATCCGTCAATATTGTTTAGATTGAGATGTAGAAAAAGAATTTACCTCCGGTGAGTCCTTTGGTGTTCTTTTTCGTTTCGTTGGACCTTAGGAACTAATGCGATTAGTCAGCTCCCTCTACCACTATCCACACAAACGGTGAGTCCAACTCGAATAACGTGCTAGCACCTTTGGTTGTCATGTCCGTACAATTTCGTATGATTCCGTACCAGTTCGTACGCCTTCACTTTACGTTCCTACAATTTTTCTTTCTGAGTGTACAACCACTCTCTCTTTAGGGTAATTCGAATTCTATTGATTATGTATCCTAGTCTATATCAATATATAGATAGGATTAAGTATTTATTTAATTTAAATCAATAATTTAAACTAAATCAAATATTAATTAAATAGATTAGTTTAAATTTAAATCTATCTAATAGATTAAATTTAAACCAACTATCTAATCTATATCCAGAATCAAATCTAGATTTAATTTATATGATAAATTAAATATAGATTATTAGTTGAAATTCAAATTTAGAATCAAATCTAAATCAAATTTAGATTATGACATTAGTTTAAATTTAAATTATCATATAGAATTAAATTTAAAACTAATTATTTGAATTAATTTGAAAAATATATATATTTTTTGAAATATATATATCAAACATATATATATTTCAAATTTTAATATATATATATATATATCAAATATATATAATTCTATCACCATAAATTGAACATTAAATTTATTAAATCTAGATATATTTTAGATTCAATAAATTTGGATATTTTAGCTTGAGTTGGCCTATTCTTGTGTGTGACCCTATAGGCCTATATGATGTTAGTTGTGGGCTAATAACACTATTAGACCCAAAAGTCACAAGTGGCCTCTAACAAGACATTGCGACTACCCAAATCATATGAGATCGGTGATCCAATATAACCTATCATATAAGCCGATCATATTCCTTTTTGTCTCATGATATATAGGTCAAGTATGAGGCATGGAAACATCATCCTAATTTTACTTGACCATCACTTTCTCGATCTCTGAGTAGATTGACAGAACAAATGGAAACTCTTCCATTCGAGCATGGCCATGCATTTTCTCAGTCTCACTCATTGAGGGGCCTAGATATATCTCTCCATTAATTAGAGGGACAAATTCCATCTTGACCATTCATCTTCCTTCACACGAGTTCTACTATGCCTGATCATAGCCTTTATGTTCTCCCGATTAAAGGTGACTTTTGACTATGCCAAAATATGGTGTTCCCCATGTAGGAAGCCATGGTGATATCAGGTTTGAGGGCTTAGTGACACGGTTATATATGAGATATACTTATGACTTGATCCATGCGGCTATCTCATGATAGGTCAATCCAGCGCCTATTCTCTAACAGGAGCTTATGATTTTGATTTTTATTTTCATACATAATCATCACATAATTATCAATCAAAATCATACTAGTCTTAATTCATCATTGTTACCACAAAGATGATTGAATAAGGATATTTAGGATAAAATAATTTATCCAAGGATATTATTATAAAGAAAAACATACAAACAATATAATAATGTAAGAGAAAAAAACACCTTTTTTTATAATGAAACACAATATTCATAATATAATGATTGACCTAGGGCACAATCTCCAACACTTCCCACTTTAGACTCTGTATGTTTAATTAGTAAAGATAATGATAGTTGGTTATGACATAGAAAACTAACACATGTTAACATGAATCAACTAACAAAATTGATTAAAAATGATTTAGTCACCGGTTTACCAAAAATCTCTTTTGAAAAGGATAAAAAATGTAATGCATGCCTCAAAGGGAAACAAACTAAATCATCATTCAAACCTAAAAATATAATCACCACATCTAGGCCACTGCAATTATTGCATATGGATTTGATAGGACCATCTAGAGTGAAAAGCATTAGTGGAAATCTGTATGTGCTTGTAATTGTAGATGATTATTGTAGGTTTACCTGGACATTATTCCTTTCTTCTAAGAATGAAACATTTGATACATTTGTAACCTTAGCTAAGAAAGTGCAAAATGAGAAAAGTATTTCCAATGTGTCTATCAGGTCTAATCATGGAGGAGAATTCAAAAACTCAAGCTTTCTGGAGTATTGCGAAGACCATGGAATTGATCACAACTTCTCAGCACCAAGAACTCTTCAGCAAAATGGAGTGGTGGAGAGGAAGAATAGAATAATTGGAGAAATGGCTAAAGCAATGCTAAACAAAAAAGAGCTCCCTCAAGTTTTATGGGCTGATGCAGTAAACATAGCAAACTACATCATAAACAGAGCCTACATCAGACCAATTCATCTCTTTCTCAAGTCTGTTCGCATCCTCTCTTAATTTCCCATCAATTACATTCACGAATCTTCATTTCCCACCATTTAAACTTCTTTTTGCACCTTATAAACCCATTCCCTACATCTTATGGTAACATTTATTCATGAAAATGACAAGAGTTAAGAATCCAGAAGTTAGGAAAGGAGAGTCTAGACCAAAGAGGGCAGTTAAGTCTTAATACGCCTTCAAGGAAGGTGAGACTCAGAAGAGGAAAGGTGAATCTAGCAAGGGTACTTCATCCAAAAAGCAGAAAAATACTCCCAAAGCAGATTCGAAGAAATCTGTACCTGCTTCCTCGAAGAAACCTATACCTGCTGCCCCTGTTCCTTCTGCTTCCTCTTCTTCTTCCAATACTGAGTCAAGGGAATACTAGTTAATTATGAAGCCATTATGGAGCAATGCCCATATTCTGGGAGAATATACCACCAAGTTTGTCAGCAAGAAGGTAATTAAGCCTCACTGTATAAATATGGAAGCATTTCTTATTTCCAACAATTTTGTTGCTAGGCTATGGATTATAAGATATAAAAACTTGTTGGAAATTAAAGAGAGATATGATGATAAGGTTGTTAAAACTTGGTATGCTGCCCTGAGGTACAACAGCAAAAAGGAAAAATGGGAAGTAAATCTGAGGTCCAAAACTATCTGGCTGTCTGATGAGGCCTTCAATGAAGTTCTGGAAATCCCTGGGCAAGATAGTATGAAGATTGACTTTACCACCTCAATGTACATGGATGAGGATGAAACTGCAAATGAGGAAGGTGGTGCTTTCTTGAATTATAAAGAAACTATAGTGTTGAATACCCTATTCAGAAGGCGTGAAAATAGGCCTCATCTGAGTTTGCTAAAGCCCTCTGATCTGAGTGCTCAAGTCAGGATCCTACACTACATAGTGTCTAGGATCATATTTAACAAAAGAGGAAGTTTTAACTTGATTATAAGGGCTAAAGCACATGTGATGACTGCACTCATGCGTGGCAAGCTGATTAATATGGGTCATATCATCCTTCAATGCATAATCAAAGTAAGAGATCAGAGGAGAGACTCCACTTTGCCCTATGCCTCAATCATCTCCAAAATACTTCAATATGCTAGGATTCAACACCTGGAAAAAGGAAAAGGCAAGCCTACTGAAGTTTTTAAAGAAGAAGAATTGCAAAGGATGACTATTGAGAGGAAAAATGGTGGGTGGATTGGAAAAGGAGCTGGGAAGTCAGAAGACTTGTTATTTGAGGAAGGTGGGTCTCAATAGCAAGCAGAAACCTCTAAGGCCACTCCACCCTCACAGCCCTTACCACAACCTTCTTAGCCAGTTTCTCCTCCACCAAAGCCCACTCAGACACATATGTCATCTATTCCTTCCACTTGGGCAAAGCCAACCAAGATCACTGAGTTGTATGACAGCATGTCTACACTCATGTTGAGCATTAGAAATGAGCAAAATGCCAAATTTATTCATCTACAAGATTAGATATTTCAGTTGGCCAAGAACATGAAAATGGTTGCTGATGTATATGAGGACATCAGAATTGTCATTTCCTCCACATCAGCTCCACCTTAGCTAGGACCCTCTGAGCCTACCAAATCACCTACTCCTAAACCTCCAAACCCATTTGAGCTAGCCTTTCCTAAACCTGATGATGATAAACATGCTGCTGCGAAGGCTACTGGAACTTTGGCCACTCCACAGGCTTCCAACAATGAGACAAGTCCTACTCCACCCTTGGACTATAGCGTAGAGGAAGAGGCACCTCAGGAAGCAAGCTCCCATGAGCCTATTGTTGAAAATGCTCAAAAGTCAATTCTATTAATTCAAGAATCTGAGCAAATGGAGAAGCTTGTAGCATCCATCACCTCTGCTCCCATTATTCAAGCTGCTCTGAATGAGAAGAGAAGTCTTGTGCCATATAGGGATATTGACGCTATTGCACATGATGCCATTATGCAAGCTCAAAAACTAAGGCTTGATGAGATGTTTCCTTCGCCTACTCCTCAACCCTCATGTCATCAATATGGCATGACCATAGCACAGAGGGCAAGGTTTGGCAACCTTAAGAAGGTAGTTTAGGAAATCATTAAAGATGCTGAGGATGCCCTTCTTGAGTCACCACCATCTTTACCTCTTCCTTAGATTAATCCCGATTTACCTTTTGTCCCTGTTCCTCTCTGTGTAATTCCAGTGTCACAGATACATCCTCCTGCTATGCACGCTCAAGTCCCTGATGATGATGCCAAAAAGGAGGAGAAAAAATCTGAGTAAACTGGGAAAACTGCTACAGGACAATCTAGCAAGACTTACAGCAAGAAATCCAAGCCCAAGAAAAAGTGAATAGATCTTAGGGTCGATTGATCTTGTTTGTACTACTTGTTTATGTTTGCTGTATCTTTTGTAATGAATGACATCTTGCTTTGAAATTCTGTGTTTGCAATGTCATATGTCTATACTAAACCATTAAATGAATTAATATAATAAGATTCTCTATCTTTCTTCTTATATGCTCTTTGAATTTTAATGCATATGTTGAGGGGGAGCTCTTAGAAGCAAACTCAATTACTAATCCAGTTTGCAAATTGTTTTGTCATCATCAAAAAGAGGGAGAATGTTGAATCAAGTGTTTTGATGATTCCAAACAATTGGAGCTTGGAAGAAAGATATCAAAGGAGTACAAGAGATCTCAAGTAAAGAAATCCAGGAAGAAATGAGTACAAGATTAGTTGTAGAATTTCTCATAGTATTTACAAAAGTAAAAGGCTTTGATCTTTCACCCAATTTTTTAAAAAATGTGTTTTTCAACAATCATATATTAACTTACAATATATTTGAGAAATACTCACTAACATACGAGTTTTGAACTATTAAACGTCATATGTAGTCTTGAAAATTCAAACTTTGATAGCTGAAATTCGAACTTACAAAGATATTGCCTCTGACAGACGAATTTTAGCCCGTTAAAATTTGAATTTCGAGTCAAGCATAATTGGTGAAAAATGAAAAATTCGTCTGAAGCTATATCAAAGTTCATATGAAATTAGAGTGTAAAAAAAGTTCTAAGTCTGTCTCTCTGACAGTCAAATTTTAATTTTGAAAATTCAAACTTTAGAATAAAAATGTTCAAGTCTGATCAGACATCCCTCTGACAGATGAACTTTGGTTTTTGAAAATTCAAACTTTGGAATGAAAGCATATAAGTCTTATAAGAGATCTCTCTGACAGACGAACTTTGAAGGTTCAAAATTCAAATTTCGAAAAGAATAACTTTTGTGCTATATTAAGTTACTCACTGACAGACGAATTTTGGACCCCAAAATTCGAACTTCGAGAATACTGTAGCAATATGGAACAACTGTTCACACTTATCAAAAGAACTTTAAAATTAAAAATTCGTATGTTCCAACATGGAAAATATTTTTCAAGATGAAAATTTGAATTTCATCTTTGAACAGATGAACTTCAAAGTATAGTGTTAAAGTCTTTAACTTATGATTTTTGTGAAATTTGTCTGTTGACACCCCCAAAAGTCTTTAAATATGGTTGGTGAATGGTTAGTTTTATAGAGTAACCATTGGGTAACGTCTCTAACGACTAGATTTTGTCTCTAACATATAGTTAAGACACAAATCTATAAATAGAACTTATTTTGAAGGTGTAGGCAACAAATTTTTGTTGTATATACTGAAACTCTATCAAATTCTTCAGTCAAAGCCTTCTACTTTCTCACCCTTCATTTATTGTACTTCAACTGTCATACATACTCTAAATTAGAGAGTTTATTTTATTGTAAACAATCTTATTTTCATCTTAAAGAAAGATTTTCTTGTAAGGGGACTTCACAAGGGATTTGGGAAGCACTTAGCTAGAGTTCAGAGAGTGAAACTGTAAGCTCTTGAAATAGAGCATAAAGTTATATGGTGGCATTGCAAGGAGCCCAACAAATTCTTGCAAGAGAGTTAAAAATTTCAAGTAGTAGTTTTAGCACTGGACGTAGGTCAAGAGGAAGAGATTGAACCAGGATAAATCTTTATGTCCTTCTTTTTATACTTTGCTTATTGTCTTATTATATTTTACACTCTATTTTTCTGCAATTTTTGTTATCACTGCTTTCCTATAATTTTGCAAAAAAATTTCAAACTTCCCAATTCACCCCTTTCTTGGGAAGCTAGCAGAATTAACAATATGTTCCCATCATCTTCACCCCTTATCAATCTCACTTCTTCCTCTTCATCGATCTCTGATGACCATAATCTTCTTTTTCTTTTTCCATTTTTGATAAAAAAATTATTATTTTTTTGTTGAAGATAAAAAATTAATTCAAAATAAGGATATATTGGTACTTTTTATTTTAAAATTTCCATTCCATTATTAAAATGTATTATACCAAACAAAACTCATTACAAGATTGCATTTATTTTTGCCAACATATCAAACAAACGTACTTTTAAAACACATTACCATTTCCCTTTTTATTTCTGTTTCCATTCTCTTTCCTATTCTCATTCCATAAAAAATGATTCTACATAATAAACAAGTCCTAAGGCTTTGTTTGGTTTAAGGCTATTTTTAACGGAAAGAAAAAAATTGGAGGGGAATTGTTCCTTTCCCTTGTTTGACTTAGAAAATTGGAGAGAATTATCCTCATCCATCCCATTTATGATTTCCCCTATATTGGTTTTTTTAAGGGAGAGAATATAATGCAAAATATTCTAACCAATTTGCCCTTACTTTTTTAAAATGCCAATAATGTTCTCAAACAAAAAATGTTTTATTAAAATCCCTCCAATTCCCTCCACTCCTAAACCAAAATTAGAATCCCTCAAATCATACCATACAAGAAAATTTTAAATCTTCTTCATCCCTTATTCTCCAATCTCATTGATTAAAATTCCTCCCTTTCAATCCCTTGTCCAACCAAACAAACCTTGAGGATGTATTTGATTGTGGTTTTCAGAGGTTTTTTAAAGGGATGAGAGAGGGGATTGGAGGAGATCCCTCCCCCTTGTTTCGCTCCAAATATTGAAGGAAATTTTCCCCCATCACCCCTTTATTAAATCCCCCAAATTAGATTTTTTTTAGAGAAAAAAATACTTATTATTCAATCTTCTCCAATTCCTTTTTATTCATTTTTAAACTTAATAAGATTTCATTAAAATGTCTCTACCTCCCTTCCTCTTATTACACCAAATAAAAAAATTTTAAAATTCTTCCAATCCTCTATTCCAATTCCCTCATACTCTAACGCCCACAACTCTTCCACTCCCTCCCCTTCCAATCCCCTCCCCCTCTAACTCCCACAGTTGTACCAAAACCAAACAACCAAACAGACCCTAAAACATCCATCTTCAAATCCTTCATTATTACTTTCCCGTCACTCCCACAAAAATTCAAATGGCATCTTCACTTGCCCTAAGAGTCCGATCTCCTCTGCTCTAAACCGCCTCATTCTTTTAGTCATCTCTTCAACCTAACCATCTCACATCTCAGCCCTTGTTTGTCGCTTCTCTCTATGCTCTGTATCCTAGGGCTGGAGGCAGACGAAGAATGCAAAATGGTGAACAGACTACCAACAGACGATGGACAGAAGCAAAGAATGATGAATAAACTACGATTGAAGAAACTTCTAAATAGCAAATGACATAAGCAAATAAGGACGAAGAATCATCAATGACGATCGACTGATGATGGACAGAGATGAAGTATAATGAACGAACAATGATTGAAGAACGATTCAGCACACCAACTAACCAAGTGAAGAAGGACAGAGAATTATTGAAAAAGGAGATCATGCAACAAATAGAATGGCTTAAAAGGCTCACATGTACACTCAGAATGCACTTGCCCTATTTTTAGGAGAGTTTTTTCTAGATGGAATGGAATGAAGTGGAATGGTTAAAGAGAGTAGACCATTGTTTGGATGGATTTTTTATAAGGGAATGAAATGGTAAGATAGGGCCTCTCAAGCTCTCCTTAGCCATCCAAAATCCAATTTTTATTGTCCCCTTTGGGGAGTCACGGATAGAATAACTTAGGGTTTATATTATATTTACAAAATTACCCCAAATCTTATTAAAACACACACATATATATATAATAATATTTATCATTGATATCTTCCTCATCACTCTTATTCTTTTTACTATATAGAGTCATTCCCTTTTATCTCAATTATATCAAACTTATCTCTCAATCTCTTTATAACCTGAGAATTTTTAATTTTTTCTCTTGGGGACTTTAAATTTAAAAAGGGTGAATAATTTTTCCTTAACAAATTGTAACTGTAATTTTATATATTTATAAAGAATAATAAACAAAAAAATCTCATTATATAAAGGTTAATTGAGAAAAAATATTTTAAGTTTATTCAAAAACATTTTATACTTTTTAATTTGAAATAATTTCATATTTTTATATAAATTAAATTATAAAAATAATATAGAAAAAATGTTATTAACCATTTTGTTTCATTAATTTTATAATAATTCCCAAGTAAAGGTTAAATAAAACCATTTCTTTTCATCTTAAAACTTTTAAATAATAAAACATTATATTTCATTTAATTTCCTTCCATCCTATTCTACTTTATTCCATTAACTACCATTCTATTCTATATCATATTAAACTACCTAACATACCTTAACTAATTTTAGGGGAAAAAAAATGCTCGGTAATGAATGGCGTGGCACAATAGAGATCGTTGGATTAATTCATTGTTGTGAATGTTGAGATGAGCAGCCATGGGCAGGGAATCTAGACGCGCATCGCCAGAGCTGGATCGAACAAAATCCAGATTGTGGAATAATCCACGACTCACGCTAGAATGTTCGTGGTCTTCTCTTTGCGAGCACCCTCAATCTGCTTTCATCCTAGATTCTCTCTCTACCAAAATTTATGCCTGAACTTGAACCCACCAAAAATGGGCAAAATTGGAGGCGTTTCGTCAACTGCCACTCCCAACACTGAAAAAAAACTTCCCATACTTCTATTCGATATCATGGATACTGTTGTTCGTGATCCATTTTACCACGACGTCCCTGCTTTCTTCGGGTACCTTACCGTTGCTCCCTTTTAAACTCCGCTTCTTAACATTTCAATTTAACTCCCAACTTTTTTTTTGGCAAGTCATTTATCATTATCTGGATAGTTGAATGTTATACTCGATCGTTAGTTCAATGACGTTTGGTTCCTATCGATGCTGCCACTTTTCTAATGGAACCCTGATATATGTGGGTGTTGTGTGCATAGTTCAATCTTTAACACTACATCGCTTCCTCATTTCATCTGCAAAGATTATCCTTTGTAGAATTGCTTCAAGTGATCAAATATTGTTTTAGCTTCATTTTCAACTTTCCAGGATTTTTATTGTATTTTAATCATTTTGGGTAATCATATAGTTATTTCATGTTCAGAATGACATTGAAGGAATTAATAGAATGCAAGCACCCAACTGCGTGGATAGAGTTTGAAAAGGGAATAATTGAAGAGGTAAACCTTAAATTCAGAGGAAAAGAATACGTAAGAGTGAAGCCATGAGTTAAATTGTCATTACTGGACATCTTTCACATTAAGCAATGATCGAACTTGGAAGAAAAATTTATTATGAGCATAAGCTTTTACTACCTTTAAACAACAGTTAGATTTCAGGAGGCTTACTTCATTTGTCTTTAAGTGCATATGGCCTATGCTTTTGGTTTCTTGAAGCTCCTTCATTGCATTGGTAACTGAGGATGTTCAAATAATCCATCAATCATACATGTTTATTTTATTTTTTTTCTCCAAATATAGCCATATCTTCAGTAAGAGTGATTCCAAGATGGGATTATTTGGACTTTGAATTCTTCTCTGTCCTTGATGAATTCTGAAACTGGGAAAGTTGTCTTTTAGAGCAGTATTCTCAGCAATAAATCTTATCATCTACAAATATATGGATCCTACGTTCAAGTATATGATGAGCTACAATTCCAAAATTGCAACCTCTTTGTTCTTTCAAGCAATGCATTTAGTTAGACCTAGTTAGTCTTGATAGAAAGCAGAAACATCTTATTCTTCCAGTTTTTCTCTCTGTCCTTGACTCCTATCCGAATCCCTAAGAAGGGCTGCCCCCTTGTACAACTGTATGGATAATACATCATGTGCAACCGGTTGTACAAATCACTATATCTTTGTTTTTCCATATAGTCAGGTTTTTTTAATATAAGTTCCTTTAGAATACTGACATGCCCATGTGAGTACCTAAGGATTAAGGCACTGTTATTGCGAAGGTAATTTAGAAAGAGAAAAGAGATCTAGCCTCATACTTTACTTCCTTAGACTGACCTGGATCTCTGATATAGAAACCTATGACGGACTATGGAAGCCTTTCTTCAAAGTGCCTTGGGCCCTTATAGGTAGTCAACTGTCGACCATGGTGTTCTTCATCCCTTGGTGAACATACCTTCCAAGGAACAAATACCTTATCTTTGGTTTTAGACATCTGCCTAAAAGAAGGCTTGAGGTAGAGTTTGACCCCAGGCTTATTTTTTCAATCTGTGGCTAGCAAGAATGTCATTAGGACACATGTCATTTATACCTGCTTGATTGTAGTCAACCTCTCCCAGAAATCACTTCAAAACTCCCATAAAAATCCATTCAAGTCTCAGACAGGATCAAGAATTCCCTAGAGAAGACCAACGCTTCCTCTTGTAAGGAACGTTCCACTACAGTGGCTTTGAACTTTGATGGACTGGACCAGGATGCCTTCATACAAGTAAACCTTCATAATTACTTGAAGAATGGTTTGTGTATAAGTTTCAAGCTATGATGTTTGTATGCATTTATTGTAAACCCTAACCTTTAGCTCATGTCTCCTCCATGCATTTAAAGGTCACCTACCACTTTTCACTTTCAAGACTCCCTTATGATTTTTTTTTTTCCTTTTCGGTGTTCAGAACCTTGAGAATTAACAGTTTGGTTGATAAGCTTCACCAAACTCTCCATGCCCACTGTCTCTCCTGCAAGGAATAGTTCTAATCTTGTCTTCTGAGCTTGCACTTGAGTTTTACCCTCTCTTGTCTTATCCAGCACTTAGTTAGAAGTGTCTCTTTCTCCTGTTACAGGGCTCCTAGAATAGGGTTTTTAGGGAAAAGATTAAGTGGCGTAGAAAATGATCTCACTAGTCACTGTAGCAAGAATAAATAATACAAGGTGTACACTATAGGGCTGACATGTAGCCCTAAGATATTTACAGAATAATACCAAAAATAAATGGATAAGAACAACTGTAAAGATCACACCTGGCACACAGTAAATATTATTTACTGTTACTATGACTGCTGTAACTCCTAGGATTGAAACTAGAAACAACTTTATGGTTACAACTAACAGAATTTCAATCTAAAAATTTGCAATCTTCTTTTAACCTTTTGTTATGTCTCCCAAGTGTTTTTATCTAGTCATGGTGATGGGTGGTGTATAATTCCCAGTCCAAAGACTCATTTTTTCCATTCACACCCTTTACATTCAATTCTGGGGTCCTTATATATAGCCAAGGCCCCCGTAATGATTCTAACTGCCGTTAATAACCCCCTATAACCAACACTTAAGGAGTCTAATGGACATCCTCGTCCTCAAGGATGTGATACAATTGAAGTTTGAAAACCTGGAAATTTCCGTTGAATAGCAACCAGGGAGTTTTCCATCCAACATCCTCCTAGATGCCCATATTTTTTTCCTCTTTCTTTTCTTTGGTATTGGGGCAACTGAGATTGAAGCATTGATCCCATTGAATAAATGTCACAAGGTGCCATTATTCCTTTGTTTCTTATTTTAAGGAATTGGTACTGCCTCTAGAGAGTGGAAAAAATGTGCACTAGCCATCCATTTGACTTTTCCACTTGTGCATCAGCTGGAACACCTAGCCACTTGAAGCCTTGAATGTGATACGCAGAAGACCATTCCCCCCTTTTCCTGGATGCTGGACCAAGCCCAGAGCCCAAATACTCTCCAACTCATGAAGCCCAGAGCCCAAAAGAGATGACAGCACCAATGAATCTATTTTCAGCCTCACTTTTCCTTCAAATACCCCTCCAGCCTGAAGGTACTGAATTTTCAAAATGCTTTTGGTCATTATACCAAAGCTTCGATGGAGGAAATTGAAAACATAGGCTGGGTGAAAGTGTTGAAGTTTTGAGTTCCTTGTCCATAGAAGCTAGCACTGGTGCCTCCGCTTTCATTTAAAGAATTCATCCACGATAGAGAATCTTTCTCTTCTAGAGTTGACATTAGAAAGGGCTTAGTTGAATCTTGAGTTTCTTCTCCTAGCTTCCTTCATCATCATCTTGGGGAGGTTCTTGTGCACTATGGTAATGTTTGTGGGTTGCTGGTATTGAATTTTTGTCTTCTTCTTGAACTTTCATGACCAATGATTCCTCAAGACTGGTGGTATATCTCTCATCCTCAAGCGTCTTGCTCTCTATCTCCATCTTCAATTCCTGGACCCTTGCCGTTACCTTATCTAGCTGCTCGACCATGGTGTTTTGCAGCTTCCTCATGTCTGCTTGCATTTCTTTCACAATTGGAACTCCCCCAAAAGTTCCATTCCATGTAATCTCACCAACTCTAATACCACTCAGAGCATAATGCCCAGTCCAAAGACTTATTTATTCCATTCACACCCCTTACATTCAATATTGGGGTCCTTATATATATAGCCATGGTCCTTATATATTTGTATTGTAACAATAGGACTTAGAAGGAAAATTATATGTTAGTGATTATATTGGTTTCTTATAGAAAACCCAATGCATGACTTATAATTTCAACTTAAACCAACTTGTGTATGCATACCATGTTGATGGGTCCATGCCTTGTGGGTCTCAGCCCATTATGACTTATAGTAGAAGGAATAAGAAGACAATGGGTGAGGAGCAGACCAGTGGCAAGAATGTTGAGGCATCAGCAGGGAAAAATCACTTGCACTGGGAGAACCTGTAGTCTCTCAAAAATGATAATTTTCATTGCTTCCCTCTTCTTGTAATTTAATTTTCTGTTGTACACAATTGTGCTGCATTTCGGATTGCAAACTTTGACACAAATAATTCAAGTATATTTAGAGGATTCCATCACATGTACCAGTTAAAGGAAATAATATGACGTAAATATGCAAGCTAATAGCTTCTGGTAGCATTTGCTAGCAAAGCCTGGTATCCATGGTTCTTGTTCCAGTTTGTGCCAGACTCCTCTTCATTTTGTTAATTCATTGCAAGGTTTTGAATGTGTATTGTGAAGATATCGGATGCTGTCTAATAAGTAATTCTTGATATCTTATAGATCTTGTTAATTTTTATTGATATATATATATATGTATTATCCAATCAATTTAATCTTAATTTAGAATCTCTCCCAATCGGCATCGTGTAATATATGGAAGTTGCTTGAACACCCTCCCCCCTCCCTCCTTTCTTTTGTTCTTTATTGCTTTTTAACCAATGTACACTAAACTTCCCTGGATTTCTAGAATCTTTCACAAGATTCCTCTGTATTTTCTTCCAGATGGAGCTGGCAAGCAAATTTTTTAAAGATGGAAGACCTTTTGATTTAGAAGGTTGGTCTAAAATTCTTGTGTCTAAAGCCTGGTTCAAATCTTGTGTTTTGTATAAAGATAGTTTGGGTCACTTAAATTTATTTAGTACACTGCAAATCAATTTTTTTTGGGTAAGTTTTTGCTTATATCCATTTGCTGGGTTGTATAAGAATTGCAAAATATATATTTCTGCATTTTAATATAGAAGATCAAGCTGATTCAGAAGAGTTACGAATTGGCTTCCATGAGTACTAGCATATCATATACACTCTAGATTCTGGAACATCTGAGCTTTTGAGTGATGTTATTTAAGTGTCCTGCGAATTGTAACAGTTAATCTTTCTCCTAGAATGCTGAAGGAGGTAAGTGAGCACTGAGTAGTAACTCTTTGACAGGCTGTGGCTGGATGTAAAAGGAATGCTTATGGGTAACTTGTAATCCAAGACAAATTGCTGACTTTTGTATATTTCCTGATAATTGGTTTGTTGTCTGCTCTGCTTCTTATTCTTATAATTCTCCTCTTAGACATGTTATATGAATCTAATCTAATCAGGAGTGTATTCACTTTTTATATGCTAGTGGAAATTTAGTTTCCAACAGCAGAATTCAGTACTCCTGAAGTATGTTTGATATATCTTGCTTTTGTGTTCAATGCAAGCCCCACCCCAAACCCGCCCAGAAATTAATAAAGCTACTGATCTGCATGTGGGTGTTTATGGCAGGCCTCAAAACTTGTATGAGAAATGGATATTCCTATATTGAAGGCATTGAAGAATTGCTTCTTGCCTTGAAGCAAAATAACTATGAGATGCACGCATTTACCAACTATCCAATATGGTAAGAGAGTTGTTTTATTGTGATTTCTTAGTTGCATTTGATTTCTGTGATCAGAATGTTTTGTATTGTAGGTTCCAGATGATTGAAGACAAGTTAAAACTATCCAAATATTTATCTTGGACATTTTGTTCGTGTACAAATGGTATATTACAGTCTGGCATTTGTTAGACTTTCCTCTCTCTCTCTCTCCCCTACTCACTTTGTGCTCCTGTGTTGATCATCTTTTTATTTGATCTTGTCTAAAGAGAATTGGGACAAACTTATGGTTGTACTGTTTTCTTGCTGATCTCATTGCTTGATTAGGGGAGATTGAGTTTGAATCATAAATTCAAATTATTTTGTCATGCCAACCTTATACAGCGAAAGCCAATTTATCATGTGTTTCAGGAAAGAGAAAGCCTGATCCAGAATTCTATGTGGAAGTTTTGAGGCATCTTAAAGTCGATCCATCAAATTGTATTTTTATGGATGACAGGTTCGTACACTCACTAAATTGGATTGTTATTAAATTTTGACCTTAACTAGACTCACTGGACCCGTGCATTGCTACATCAGGAAAACAAAAAATTTTAGAAATTGCGCATGAAATGATAAAATGCATGATGTAACAGTAAATTTTATTTTAATTATATATATTAATTTTTTTTCCCATAAAGGTGTCCAATCATCATATCCTTGTAACAGAATCAAGGTATAGATCCTAGTGTCATGTGGCACTAAGGACATGATGATACACATAATAAAGGCGGCATAGAACTTGGAAATTTGATTTCTTTAGGTGAAAAATAGGAAATTTAATTCATTAGTTGTATTAGTTACTGGTACTGTTTGGTCCACATTGAAATTAGTTTGGGTAATTGGTGAATACTGTGGCGTGGAATGATGTTTGCAATATTCAGTAACAACTTCTTGTTCTGTTATCGTTTGACTTTCATTTTATTGCTTCTCCTACATCTTCTGTCATGTTTGCAAGCAGACTCATGAAAGCGCCCCTTTTGTACCCTCTTGTTATGTTTGTGTAAACCATAATTAATAGTGGACAATGGTACCCGAAGAAATTTTCTTAATGCACCCCCTTTATTAATAATTGGCGGACGATGATAAAGTCCTACCTTTTTATTGATAGCTTTGAAGGTTATGAATCTTATTAATTTGAAATAGTATGTGGTACCAAGCAAGAACAAAATAGCGTTACTCGCTAATGTCTATCCACAGCTAGTGAATCGATATGATGCAACTGAAAAGGGGGTTCTTTAAAAGAAGGCATTAATTCGTGGTCCTGGCTGATTATTTTTCTCCCCTTCCTGCCATTCTCTTCTTTTCGATTTAATTTATGCAAGAATGATTTTTGTAAAGGGATTTGCTAAAAGTTTTGGTGGCTTTTCCTGCTATTGATCCAAAACTGTTGTGCAACAGATGAATATTTTGTATGAAAATAGGGAGCAAACTAGACTGGAAGAGTTGAATTTTTTCAGAATTCAGATTGGCCTTCTTATTTTATGCTAATTATGTGCATGATTTTTATGATTCCCTTTCAGGATGAAAAATGTAGAGGCAGCCATTGAACTTGGAATAAGAGGTATCCATTTCAAGAATGCTAATGCACTGCGTGAAGAACTGTACCTGATGGGGATTGACATTACAACAAATGGGGATCAACATAAGCTCATATGATGCAAAAGCTTATTTTCTTCTTCTTCTTCTTCTCATCATCATCATTATAATTACACCAGTCTCCGAGCCTAGTGGAAAGGGGATATGCAAAACTGTAGATTATTTTTTCAATTAAATATTGAGTTCTGTCATGAAAATTTTTTAGTGTTTGGTTGGCATAGAAATAGTTATTTTTTATGGGATTGAATCATTTTCAAGGAAGGGGAAATAGAGAATGAAAAGGGCTTTTGTGGAAGGCAATATTTTTGGGCCTCAGATACATGTGTTGGGAGTTTGATAGGAAGGAATTGAAGGTGACAAGTGAGGAATAAAAGGCACCAAATGGCATAGTTGGTAAATAATTGGATTCCTTAAATTTACTTATCTTGGTTCGATCTTAATCACTTATGGAAAATGTTATTATGAGAGGTAAAATTCATTTTGATAATTTTTACATCTCAAAGAAGGTTGGGGGATATCCTTGGTACTCATAAAAATAATTAAAAAAAATGAGAGACAAAATAACATGACTGCCTCTCACATAAAATACCAAAATTGAGTCTTCATTCTTCAAAACATCATGTTCTCTTGCCTTCAATGGAGAAGGGCAAGCATGTTCCATCAACAACCACCATCACTTGTGGAAGAGGATTGCTTTGTGGCATTGTTTGCCATCAATGAGTAGTGTGTGGAGTGTTTTTGCATCCTTTCCTGGTCAAAACAAGGGCTAATCAATTTGTGGATCCCTTCCCTGCCTTATAGGTAAAATTTTTGTTTCAGCCACCCATTTTCTGGAATGAAAAATTTTATCCCTCTCTGTTTTAGCCAACCATTTTCAAGAATGAATGTCTCCTGTTGGTGTTGGATGATTGAATAACTTGTTGAATGAATGAATATTTATCAAAATTAAAAAAATTGGATTGAGTTGGCTGATTCAATCAAGAACTGAGCACAAACTAGCTAAAAAAATAAGGGAAAATTGTGCAAAAAGACTTGTAAGTGCTAATATTTATGGTGAAGGAACATAAAAATTGTATTTAGACTTAAGGAACAAGGGATTAAAAATTAATTGCAAAAGACAATTTTAGCCTTAGATATTAGGGTTCTTAGCTTGTTTGGTCTTTGCCCTAATCACTGTTATGATGATTAAAACCTTGTCTACCTTATATGGATAATGACCCAACAATCACAAGATTTTTCTATAAGGATGCCACGATTGTAGTACAGGGATGCCATACTTGCTTTTGGCATTTTAGCGCATAGCTATTTCAACAATGGGTGTGCCATCTTCAAGGATAATCCAAGCAATTGCAGAGCGTGTTATTATGTTCAAAAGCCTTGTTGGGCAAGTTGTGAATACAGATTTTGAAGGATTGGCCGATGTGAGGTTGGAGAAGCCAAATTTGTTCATCTTCACAAAATTGCAATATCTTGAAAAAAAGCGATTGTGTGGAAAGCAAAAATGGGAGGTGGGGTCACGGGGCAGACTAGGAACTTAAGAAGTCATGGAAGTTAGCAAATTTTAAGTTTGTAAATGGTATTCTTGATGGTACCAAATCCTTTTAGGAATGTGAGAAGGATTAAGCAATTTATTCCTACTACTCCCCTTAGATCATCTTTCTATATATAGAATGATACAAGGGTTAAGTGAACTATCAAGTCATCTTACGGCAAGTGTCAATACTGATGGTTATCTGTTTTTGTTATGTCCTGCAAGATTGGTTTTTGCATATTTTTGTTAATTTGGTGGAAAGGATCTTTTTTAATCAAGGTTATTTGTGTAAATCAGAATTAATTTTTAATCTGTTGGTCTTTTATCTTAAATATAATTTTTATGATACTTTATAATAAATATTAATTTGTACAGGTCCTTTAATATAATTTTCCTAAAAAATAAAAACATACTGCAGTTATCATGCTTTTAAATTTGTTCCATATCCGATTATGTAGAAGATAAGAAAAATAATGATTACAGATTTATAATGTATATGGTGGTCAAAAAAAGATTTATAATTTATATTAATGACGGCTAAACATTTTAAAAATTATAATTTTTTTAAAAAATATAAATGAATCATTATTTACATACCTCGGAGTTATAGCTCAATTTTCTGAATATTGTAAAAAATTATAACATATTTTTTATGCTTAAAAATATTTTTTTTTTATAAAAACATCTTTATTGCATTTGAAAGATTGTGTTGTAACTTGAGGAAATATGAATAACATTGTAACAACTTTGTAAAGTATGAATGATCTTTTATTTTATTCGTGTTTTAAAAACATAATTTTCAAAATTTTAAATTATCATTGATATAAATTAATCGTTTTTAACTATTTTGTTTAAAATATAAGGCCCAAATAGGATTTGTATGTTTTCATTTTTTTCAAAAAAAAAAAAGTTCAATAAGTAATGTTTATTGTATGAATTTTGTGGTAATGGATATGAAAAACACAAGAAAAAAAGAGGTAAATTAGTATGTTGGATTATCCAGATTTAACTTGAACAGGGTATATAGGGATTATATTTTTTAGTTTTATTTTTTAATGTCCGATTATCAGTTTTTGAAAAAATAATAGTAAAAAGATTATATATTTTTTTAAATATAAATTTAAAATTCTTAACATTTTAAATTAGATTCTACATGGCATAAATCTGATCTCTGGTCTGTGTGTGTTGGGAGCCAGAGAAACCACGTTAAAGAAACTAGAATAGCAATTGGGGCCTTGATCCTTTAAGGAACTGTCCGTTGTAACGGCCTGTTGGGCCTCCTCCTGATGTAGCACCCCTTTGACGCCGAAAAGAAAAATAAACCAGCAATTACAATTAGGAAACTCAAATGCTAGCAGCATAGGGAAATAGAATAGTAGCCACAAAACATCATTGTATTTATTGACTGAGTGTGGGAAAGGAGGGATCGAGAGAGAGACACGAAAGAAAGATGTCTTGGACTCGTAGTGTGACCGGCCTCCATTTTCAGCTTCAGCTTCAGCTTCAGGCAGGTTCCTTGCGCTCGCACCTTTCCCCGACATCCACATCCCCCTACCCACTGTCTTCTCGCCCCTCTACTCTCTCCCTCCCTTCTGCGTCTAAGCTCCTCTTCCCTTCCAAACCCAAACTCACTACCACATCCGTTCGTTGCTTCCCTGGTACGTACGCCGCTTTCTATTTCTTTCTTTAATTTTGCTCATCTCCACCCATGTCATGCATCTTCCCCCTTTCTCCCTTGACTCTCTCAAGTTATCCATCGCTAATTCTTTGCTTGATTTGTTAATATTTGCTTTCTGAGAACCCCTCTCCTCTCCAGGTTCTGTTTTGTAATTTGCGCAGGCCTGCGAGCTCTCCCCTTGAATTGATTTTTCACCTCATCCCTGTTGATTGTTAAATTATCAGGATCTTTTCTTTTATTTTCCTTGCATAAAATCTGACTCGGCCGCCTTTCTTACTTTGTTAATTTTTCAGCCTTAACTCCTGAGCTCAAGTCCACCTTGGATAAAGTCATTACTTCAAATAAAGTGGTTCTGTTTATGAAAGGGACTAAAGAGTTCCCGCAGTGTGGATTTTCGAACACGGTGGTGCAAATATTGAAATCTCTCCATGTGCCTTTCGAGACGGTAAACGTACTCGAAAATGACTTATTACGCCAAGCACTGAAGGAGTATTCCAACTGGCCAACCTTTCCTCAACTCTACTTAGATGGAGAGTTCTTTGGTGGCTGTGATATCACTGTAGGTATGTTATGGTTACTTTACCTATTCCAACCTGATTTAAAAAAAAAAATTGTCGCTCTACTTAATTTTGCCTCAATCATGATTCACAACCCTAATACATAAGTAACTACTTAGACTTATCGTGCTAAAATGTCAAGCTTTCAAGAATTTGATACCTAATCGAAGTCAATGCTGGCTAGATGACCTGATCAGTTAATGCTTTAATTGAGTTTTTTTTTTTTTGTGTGAAAAGAAGGGGTTTAAAGACCCAAAAATCAGAAGCACTCAACGAATTACAGAACTACAGCACGTGGTGTGTAAATGCTTTTACTGAGTTAACTTGTCTAGATTCACCGATGCTATCCCGCTGGTGGAATCGTTAAAACAAGACCAGTAGGCATAGTACTTGTTATAGGAGCTAATCCAGCACAAATGAGTTGTTAAAGGAGACAATTCTGATGAGAAACAAAAGCATTTTCTCAGCTGAAGATCACCCTATGGATTGCCTAATACGTGAAGTGATCTCAACGACTTTGACTTTCATCAAAGTTCTAAATCTGACACACATTCTTAATGTAGATCACAATTATTTTTGATGTACATACTCTCACTCTTTTGCTGCTGCGTTTTGAAGTTTGGCAGCTTTCTCTGTAATTGTTGATATTATTAATATAGCCCTTTTCTCCAAGAAAAAAAAGGAAACAATTATGATGAACTTGGTGTTTTATATTTGAGAAATCAATTTACTAGTATCCGATCCAGTATGGATTTCTTTCTGGAAAAGCAGCGTCCCCACTGGAGGGCAGATTTTGTTTGAGGTAATTTTTAGAATCTCTTCACCTTGATAACGGCAAGATGTTTGCATCTTGGCCCCTCAAATCTGATAATTGTCTGTGTGTTAGGTGAAGTTTTTCTGTTTTATCAAAATGCATGTGAATATAAAGTTGCCATTCATTGTGTGGCCGGAAAAAAAAAAAAAAAGGAAGTTGCCATTCATTGGAAAATCGTTATACTTGTGAATGATAAAATTGGAACTTATCATTCATTCTCAATATTGGATAAAAGGAAAAAGATTTGTATGCGTACAATGATAAATGAGTTTAGGGACAAAAGCCCTCTTGCATTAACTGTTGTGGAAGTTATAAGTTATAGCTATACGAAAGTTTTTATGGCTCCAGTGACCAGTCGCCATATTAAGATCTAACATGTGAGTGACTGTGTAATATAATGATGTGTAACAAAATTTAATTTATTAGTTTACGAGCTGTTCCCTGTATACGTGACTTGCATTCCATGTAATTGATGGAAAAGAACAAAATAATAATGAAGTTGCTGCTTTAATCTGTTGAATCTGTTACTAGAATAACATGAGAAGAAGCTTTGTTTATTGACGATTTGGTTGGCTACAGAGGCATATCAGAGCGGGGAATTGCAGGAACTGGTGGAGAAGACATTGTGCTCCTGAAGCCGTTTAGCTTTAGCCCAAGGAATACATATTCTATTTGTATTACTATTACGATTATCCTGTTCCTGGTATTTGATTGTATTGTATTTGTCGCTTTTAAGTTCAACACCCTTGAAACACTCTGGTTGGTTTGATGGTTCACCTTTTAATTAATAATTTATATATTTTAAATTGTGAAGCCTTGTCAAAATAACTCGCTGAGTGTAGGGTTCTTTTATTTTTAATTTTATCTATATTTTCTTTTCTTTTTATCCATCTCTGGCTTCACAGATATTTCTTAGACATTTTATAATCCTTAGCTAAATAAAAATGTTTAGAAAAGTTTATCACCAGAATTAATATTTGTAGTTGTATTGAAAGACTCGTTAATTTTTTTTAAGCAAAAGAAACATTTATTAATCATCAATATCAATATAACATATAAAATCTATGTTCATAAGCTATGGAAAATGTGGTTTCTCTAGGATTGCTTTCAATTTTGTTATTCCTTTTATCTTTCTCCACACATTTCCTTATATTTCGTTGTAACTTTTTTAAATATTTTTCCACATACTTAAGTGATGACTCCCCATATTTAGGATTAATTGTGATATTTTTTGGTGTATTTGAGGAGATATCGGTGTATTTTAGATATTAATTTCCTATTTATTTATAAAAAATTGGATTAATTGATTGAATTGAAATTTAATGAAAATATTAAGAAAAATGAGTTAAAAATAGTTTGATCCAGTTATATTGTTAGGTTTGGCTAGTCATCTAAAATGGGGTAAATTGGGTGATGCAAGATTTTCGCCTTTTTTGGATTATAACCTAATTTCACTAAGTGTACAGCAAAACAGGGATGAATAGAGAGAATTGAGTGCAGCAATTGAATGAAGAAGATAAAAAATAATACACAACAATTTATATTGGTTCAGTTTAACCACTTGACCTACATCCAGCCTCCAAGCCACCACTTGGGATTTTCCACTATATCCCACAGGTTTGATCCGGACACCTGTTAAGTCTCAGTACATTCCATAAGTTTCAGTAAGCACTTGTGGAGCCACTATTCCCACACCTTTACAATGATATGTAATACCTTTAGTGTTTCCCCACACTAAGATTCTACTAAGAAGTTTGTAGAAAAAAATAAATACAGAATAAAAACTCTCTCTTAGAGTAGATAATACATTGAAAACTTATTTTATTGAGATGGATTTTTCAGAGGATGCAGACACAAAAAGATTTTGTGTATATGGACAGCATTTTCGCATAAATTTTCTTAAGATTGTTGCCCATAAGTTTAAATGATGTTCTATTTATAGATTTGTGGTGTAACTAGACGTTAGACACAAGATCTATCTGTTAGAGATATTAACCAATGGTTACTCTGCAAAACTAGCCGTTCAACAACAACATTTAATGCGTCTGACACTTTGAAATTCGAATTTTGGGGTATCAATAGACAAATTTCGCAAAAACCATAAGTTAAAGATTTTAACGTTGAACTTCAAAGTTTGTCTGTTCAAAGATGAAATTCGAATTTTGATCTTGACAAATATTTCCCTTGTTAAAATATACAAATTTTCAAGTTTAAAGTACTTCTGTCAAGTGTGAACAATTGTCTCATATTGCTATAGTGTACTCAAAATTTAAATTTTGTAAGGCCAAAATTTGACTGTCAGAGCTCATCTCAATATAGTATGAGTTTATTAGAGTTCAGCTCAATATGGTATAAAAGTTCTCTTCAAAATTTGAATTTTGGAAGCCCAAAATTCGTCTGTTAACGCTCAGCTTAATATGGTACGAGTTCTTCCTTTTGAAATTTAAATTTTGAAAGCCCAAAATTCTTCTGTTAGAGCTCAGCTCAATATGGTACAAAAGTTTTTTTCGAAATTTGAATTTTGGAGGCCCAAAATTCATCTATCAGAGGTGGAACTTCTATAATTTCAAATTGTGCACTGTAGACAATTTTGCAGAAGCTATAACTCTCTCATTTTAACTCCAAATTAAGCAAATGACCTATGGTTGGAAAGCTCTCAATGTCTAGTTTCAAATGCAATAAGTTTCACTTCAAAAACAGAAGTATTTAGTGAGATATGATCAACATAATGATAAGATGTCAAAACTGAAAATCCATATCTCACTACTCAACTTTAAATGACCATAACTTTTTCATATGACTTTTATTTTGAGTAAAATAACCTTCTTTGAAAAGCTTATTAAGTATAGTTTCATATGAAATAAGTTTTATATCAAAGTCATATGTATTTTGAGAGATGCCTTAAAAACACTAATTAAATGTCAAACTCTAGATTCTTGAAAACCATATTTCACTATGTTTAAAAGCAAGGATGTATTGCTTTGATAACCAAAACTTATTGAGTCAATCAAATACAATTGTAAATCATTGAGTTTCATTTTAAAGTTTGAATTTTGAAATCCAAAATTTTTCTGTCAGAGGGACTAACTTTGAACTCTTTTTGCACTTTAATATCAGACAAATTTTGACATGACTTTAGATGAATTTGCCATTTTTCACAAATTATGCTTGACTTGAAATTTGAATTTCAACAACCTGAAATTTTTTTGTCAAAGGTGATACCTCTAGAACTTCGAATTTTAGTCAGCAAAGTTTGAATTTTCAACAAAGTACTCAAGCATTAACTTCAAAATTCGTCTGTCAGTTAGTGTTTTTCAACTTTAACGTATACTAATATCATATTTACTTGATCTAACTCATTTAAAACATATGGTAATAAGATTAAGTAATTTTCAAATATTAATCTCATCTTAAGATCTAAGTGAAAACAAAATATACCTAATGACTAGGTCTTCAAATGTTGAGTTCCACTTCCACTTGGTCATTTTCTTTTTGGCATGCTTCCTTCTGATCTTCCATTTTTGGAGCATCCTTTCTCTTTTTCTTTCTTGAGTGAGGCATGATATTGATTTCTATTTCTGTATTCTAATGTTCACTCTTCTTACTTGGACCATCCTACATTTAATATATTACACTTACAAACTAAGTAGTTAGTCCAGTTTATATATCCAACTTATATTATTCATTGTAAAAGTACAGTGGATATATTTGCACATAGCATGATATATGCATTATAACTATAATTAAATATATGCTAATGCATATTTTTACTTCTTTAAGGAACATTATATATGTCAGATACATATGATGCATTTGTTCCTTATTACTTTATATTTGTCATCATCAAAACTTATATTATACTAAACTTTACAATCATATGACTTTTTCATTAGTGTTTGTGATTATCTACAGGCAATGAGAAGCATTTGAGATAGGGGAGAGTAAAAACTTAAGAGTATGGGAAATTGAGTAACCAATTGCAATTGGATTAGGGCATGTTGCAAGGTCATTTCTATGCTACAACATCAAATTTCAACATTGCGGCATTGATATTTCTACATATGAGCATTTTGCACTGTAGCAGTGGAGTTTGGCACTACAACATCATTATCTTTGAAGAAAAAAAGCATTTCTACTTTGCAATAATGGATATTGATGCTGCAGCATGGGCAAAACGCACAACATCATTAAATGGGTAAAAAGAGAGAGTGGACGGGTTTGGAGAAGCAGTTTTTGACATTCCAGATGAACCTGAAGCATTGAAGGGCGAAAATAGGAGACTTTGGAGAGTTTGAGTTGTGTTAAATTAGCAGGAGATCAATAATTTCCAACCAAGATCCTTCTGATTAATTTGTTCTTCTCATTTCTCTCTCAATTTTGATGTATACATCTTTATGTTTAGTGTTAAATCTTGCCATGTGTGGCTAAACTTTCATAACTTAGAGTTACTATGACCTTAGTTGTGGATTAGAGTTTGTATTTGTCATTTGGTTTTGTTTAATTGAAGTTTTGTTTACTTAATCTTGTATTTAATTGTTTGCTTAATGCTGACCAACATTAAGTGAGGAAATTGGGGGTTTAGGGTTTACCTTGAAAAAGAAAATTTTAAATGGATCATAAATTGAGCAATGTGAGATTGGATTAAGAATCTAATTTGCAAGTAAGGTAAGAATATACCTAGGAGTCTCATATAGCCACTTAATGTGTTATGTTTTGTATGCATCTTAATTAATTATGTAAGGGATTACGTAATTAAGTTAGAAAAGGATTGTAAGTGATTTGAAAAACACTTATAACTAATTAAACTCTAGATTAACAAAGATAAAATTAAGTATACTTAAATTGGTAAATGTAAACCTATGAAACAATGAAGGGAGTCATAACGCTATATCGCCTTTGGATATTCAAAGTTAGTCTAGTGTGTGCTTCTAAAGTTTTATATAATTGCTTTCATTTAATTCTATTCACCTTAATTTGTAAATTTTATTAACAACTTAATTTAGAAGGAAATGAATAATCTAATACCCATTTTTACTGGTTAACTCTATGTAAAAATGACACTTGCTTTGCTATTATATTACTTGAGTGACTCGAGCACTTGTGATTGGTAAAATTTATGTCCCTATCATTAAGTCATATTTAAATTTTATAAAAATAAATAATATATAATTAATAATATAATTTATTCATTTTTTATTATTATAGATCTATTGAATATTGATAACAAGGTAGAATTCGTGTAGTTACACAAAATTTAATAAATAAATGACATTATTTATACTATTTATGAATAGGACAACTCTTCATAAATGTTATACTTTATATATTAATGGATAATGATTAATATTTGCCATAAAAAATAATTTATATGTTTTTATAATTATAAAAGAATGGAAGTCAAGCGATGGTCCGGAAAATAATGTTTTACGGTATTGATATTAAAAAAATATAGTAACACTGTTCGTTATATTTTATTCTATTCAATGATAATTTAAAATTAAAATAAATCAAATTACATGGCAAATTCCGTGTCTTATTTCAAATTCAGTGTAGTGTACAAATTAAAATAATTGATGTGTAGTGTAGTGTGCAAATTAATTTATCATTAAGGAAACGTTTGATACTGTATAAGCTAATATATTATGGGCTCATCAATTGTTTGATGCAAACAATGTATTATGTAAGTTTATACATTATAATTCTCTTATATATAAAAATGATGCATAATTTAACCAAGGCTAAGGGAGCCAAATTAGACCTAATTAAATTTTAATGTACTAGCATATCCTTATATTTTCCAAATAAACATTTCCCTCTCCCAACCTTTCTTTCTTTATATTATCCTCTTTTTCTTCCATTAATTATATATCACCGTCATATGTACCTCCCAAATTAATCCACATAATATAAACCCCTCCACATCCATCCATGCCTGCTCTCAAACCCAACCTTCCTCTGATAAATTTGTAGCGGGCAAGACAGAAATGGCTTCACCTTCTTTTCATCACCAAACCCAGAACCCAAGCTATCTAGGATCAGAACTTTCGCCCAAATAGATTTGGCAAGTTTCCCAAAATCAACCTGGCTTCACATGATTTCAATCTTCCTCCTCATACTTGACCTTCTCATCACCACCCTCGAACTCTCCTCCCTCCCTTTGCTTTCTTGTGATGATAAGGCATAATTTTTCTAACTGCAAATGCACAAGTCGCTCAAGTAATATAGTGACAAATCAAGTGTCGTTCCTACAAAGAGTTTAACTCATAAAAATGGATATTAGATTATTTATTTTCTTCTAAGCTAAGCAATCAATAAAATTCACAAATTAAAATGAACAAAATTAAATGAAAGAAATTATATAAAACTTAATAAGTACACATCAAACTAACTCTAAATATCTAAGGCTACCTAGAGCTACTACTCCATTAATTATTTCATAGGTTTGCATTTACCAATTTAATTATAGTCAATTTTATCTTTGCTAGTCTAAAGTTTAATTAGTTATAAGTGTTTTCCGAATCACTTACAACTTTATTCTAACTTAATTATGTGATTTCTTACACAATTAGTCGAGATGCATGCAAAACATAACACTTTAAGTGACTATACAAGACTCCTAGATATATTCTTATCCTAGTCGTAAATTAGATTCATAATCTAATCTCACATTACTCAATCTATGGTCCATTTAACATTCTCTTTTCCAAGGTAAACCCTAAACCTCCAATTTTATCACTTAACGTTGGCCAAACATCAAACATCAAGCAAACAATCCAATACAAGATTAAATAAACAAAGCTTCAATTAAACAAAATCAAATGGTAAACACAAGCTCTAATCTACAACTAAGGTCATAGAAACTCTAAGTCATGAAAGTTTAATTACACATGGCAAGATTCAACACTAAATACAAAGATATATATCAAAATAGAGAGAAAAATGATAAGAACATTTTTTATTGGAAGGATCTTAGATGAAAGTTCTTGATCTCCTACTAATTTAGCATGTCCCATGCTTTCCAAAGCGTCCCTTTTTCACCCTTGAATGCTTCAGGTTTGTTTGGTCTCTAAAATTGTCAAAGTCTACCTTCTCCCAACCCTTCCATGCTTTCTTTTTACCCAATTAATGATGCTATGCATTTTGCCCATGCTGCAGCGTCAATCTCCATCACTGCAACACAAAAATACCTTTTTTATTCAAAAATACCAATGCTACAGTGTCAAACTAACCACGATGCAGCACAAAAATACTCTTATGTAGAAATATCAATGTTGTTGTGTCAATTTTTATTGATATAACGCAGAAATCTACTTTGTTTCACTTAACACTAAATCAACTCTCATTAATTCCCATACTTCATAATTCCACTTTCTTCTTTCTCCAATGCTTCCTCTTACCTACAGATATTATTAAACACCAATAAAAAGTTTATCTACTAAAATGAAATAATTTCTAACTCACTTTTTATGATAATTCCAATAAACTCCAATCAAATTAATTAATCTAATTTCTTGCAAATAAGTGAGAAATTAATATCTAAAATACATCAGTAACTCTCCAAATACACCCAAAAGTATCACAATTAATCTTAAACATGGGGTGTCATCAGCAACATTATCCAAATAGAACAAAAGAGAAAGCAGACCTTGGATCTTGTATAAAAAATTAATTATTTGTACAAAAAATTAATTATCCTAACATTAAAGAAGTTTATTATCCAAAAAATTTAAGTTATATGACAAATTTAGATATTATATTATTTTTTTAAGTAAAAGGCTTTTTTTTTCAAAAGATTTAATGTTTATCCTATTCAGTGTTTTATCATACATCACCAAACATAAAATAATATTATTTTTTACAATATGATAACTTATATAGAATCATATCAAATACTCCAATCACGGTATAGTATTAAAATTTTATTAGATTTAATGCTATCAGGTTTTATCCTATATAGTGTGCTAAATGGGCCTTAATATTCATTTAAAATGTACTTACAGCAAGACTATTATTCATAAGTATTAACAATGCAAGTGATGCAATATACATATTAATATATCATTTCATTAATATTGATATAAAATGTAAAATTTATAATAAGATATATTATTCATAAATAATATAGCTAATTTCAAATTTCATACAACACATGAAAATGAAAAAAAAAATTTATTGAACCACCAGATATTTGGTACCCATACTAGATTTTTACTAATTCGAGTCACAGCAATCAACCAATTCAACTACATGTGGAAATGAAAATATTGATATGGGATACATGTCAAACCATGGCTGGAATTCCTCAGCATCAGTTTTCTACTCACCCATACTCATCACATAAGTCCCAGCCATTCAACTCATTGAAGACATCACAAGATGCCATATCATTCACTGTGCAATATCTCATCTAGACCGTTGTCATAATGTAATTGCGGTCGTTGGTTTAGATAATCCATGAAAATACATCGGGCCAAAATTGTTCCTCCAGAAATTGTCAAAGACGCTGAGCTCTCTTCATCCACAACTATTCACCATCGTGTAAGGGAGGAGGATCCTCAGCTATATGAGATTGGAGTGACTAATCCTATTCCTCCATCTTCGTCCTATTAGACACTTCCATAGGCATTTGAAACCTGTTTCCTTCGATTAAACCATCGATGCAAAATTCCTCCCTTCTTCATCCATCACCCTTCACCATCATGTAGGGAGAGAGGATCATAACTTCTCCAAGATAAGGTTCGTTGTTCCTATCCCTCCATCTAATTCATGACTCTTCATTTTCTGTTATGCTTCCAATTTTTGGACATTCCTAATTTGTGGTATATTGTTGTGAGTTAAGTATATGTAGTATTAAAAAGGGGACTGCAATTACATACATACATATAAAGTGTTAGGGAGTATTTGTTTTTATTTATTTCTTAGCATAATGTTAGTTATTTTTTGCTGATGAGCTATTCATTGCTTTTGTGAATTTGTTATTATGAGGACATGTGTTGTAATATCCTTATTTTTATAGGATGTTATAAAATGAATAAAAGATGAGAAACGAAGTGAGACGAAAAGATTATATATAATCGGACTTTAGAAGGAATTAATTTCTCATCTAATTTTCTGGAAGAAGTTATGCTTGGTTCTTAATTGGAATTATTTTTCCATAAGGTCCTTAGCAAAAATTAATTCCAGAACTTACCCCGGAAAATATGCAATATACCACTTGAATGAAAGTCCACTCCAAGCTGAGCGTAATGGTATAAGTATTGCATGCCCGGGAGGTCTAAGTTGAGAGATAGACCAATTTGAAAGTTAATGTGAATAGTGAAAAGGAAATAATAAAAAATTGGTCTTTGGGTGAAATTACAAGAAAGTGCCCGAAAGAATGGATAATTATATTTTGACCCGGCTTAAGGGCAAAATGGTCATTCCCACATTAGAAGTAAAATGTGAATAATTAATTGAAGGCCCAAAAATGAAAAAGTTGATATCATAAAATGCATGAGGAATTGGAAAAAACTGAGAGACACCGTTAAGCATGAAGAAGGGCAAAGAGGTTATTTTTCCAGTTGGATGGAAAAATGAGAAATTATATTTTTGCCCTAAAAAATTATTAAAAGGACATCCATGTCCTTAAAGTCATACAAATTCTGCTGAATGAGTATGAGAAATGTCTTGGGGGAAAATTACACCTAAGGACCCGAAAATTTTAAGAATTATAAATTAGCCTCGGGTCAAGGGCATTTTTGTAAATATGAGAAATTATAGTCAAAATGAAGCTTTTAATGAGTTAGACCCAATGAAATATAGTATAGAGTTTATTAAGGTCAAAATAATATTTATTGGGTAATTATAGTCTAATATTAATATTTTACCCGATAAAGGTCATTTAGACTGCAGGAAAATGCAGTACTGATTCAAGGACAATGATTGGACCTTAATAAAATATATTTTGGGTCTAGATAATAATTTTGGACCAAAAGTAATTATTGGATAATCCTGTACCAAGTTAATGGCAATTTTGGCAAAAATACTTAATCGGTACGGGTAAATTTAATCGGTAAAGGGTATTTTGGTCCATTAAAGTTATGATGCAATTTTTGGCAAAAAAAAAAAGAAGTGAGCTACGTATGAAGTGAACAAGGGATACAATTGGAATTTTTGACAAAGCTTTTTAAAGGAAAGTGAATGAAGTCAAAAGGAAAGATTAATTAAATATTTTATTACATAAATATCCTATTAACTCATTAATCTTCATCTTCCTCACTTCATTCACGATGGGTTCAGCAACAGAAAGAGAGAAGAAAGCGTGAAGACCCTAGAAAATTAAAAGAAGAAGAGAAAGGCAAAGTTGAAGTCATAAAAACTCAAGGTAAAACCTTATGGTTATTTAATTGTGTATCCTTGAATTTGGAGAAGCTTTATGAATTATGTCTCTCTATTTTTCCTCTGAAATTTTCTGCCTAGAGAGAGAGTAGAGAGAGAAAATGAAGCCATGAAGAAAGTGATCCATGAAAAGTGATGTATAGGCTTCAAGGATTAAGATTATGCCATTAGATTGCAAATTAATCGGGTAGATATTTTTCTACAAATTTATGAAAATTTCTGCCTATTTAGGGTTTGAAAATGAAAGAGAATTTCATGATTTTGACCCCAAAAATGGATTCCCCATGGTCCAAAATCTTAAGAACAAGTGTGTTGTACAAAGAAAGATCAAAGGAACAATAAGTGAAAAAGTTAGGGTTTAGTGTGCATGGTATTGTATAATTCCGAAAATCAGTGGCTTAATGGATTAAATGATGATATGTATAGGTTCAAGGAAGCTTAAGCAAGCCAAAGAATAGGTGCACAAAGTTTGAAAAGGAAGGGAATACATAAAGGTAGCAATTTATCTATTCTTGCCTTATATTGTCATGTGATTTTCAATGAGTTTGATGACTTGCCTATTGTTTGCTATGATTAATTGTGATGCTTTGAGAATGTTGGCTGAGTTAATTGAGGGTTTTGAGACCCCGGGATGTCCAAAATACAAAACGAAACTCTGCCGAAATTTTTGTAAAATATTATGGCATAAATGTGTAAAAGCATTCACTTGATGTTTTATGATGATTATATGCTTAATGTGATAATATGATTGCATGAATGGTGATTGCTACTGAGATTCTTTGAATCTCACCCCCCCTTCAATGACTAACCATGCTAGGGAGAACCAATGCAAAAGAGTTAAGGAAGGAGCAAAAGGCATGAAGAAGGAAATGATGTTGCAAGCCATTTTGTTATAGAGTGAATGGTTATTTGTGCCTTGCTTTATATGAAATTATAAAATAGTGAATAATATGTTAATGTTGTAGAAAATGTATGAAAATTTCCAGTTCTGTATGTTGGGATATGAGGTTATATTCTACCAAGTTACATGCCAAAATGAGTTCATTTGCAAGGGTTTTGGCAAGCAAATTGCAATGTAGACTGAAACAGGGTATTTTCCCAACATATCTATTTCATTCACCCTTGTTCTGTACTTAATGTGAGGGTAAGTTTATGATATTTTTATACCAGATAGAGGGCATCTCCAGCTTTAATATGACACCTAATTCACCCCATTTGGAGTTGTGTACAATTAATGGTGAATTTTCTAATTCAGGGTTCAGAACAGGGCAAGAATGGGAAAACTGAAAACTGAAAAGTAAGTACTGGAAAATTCAAAAGCTTATATAAAATCGTACAAAGCTCCAAAAATTCAGTGGTTTATATTTATGGAAATTTCTATGTTTTGAGTTTCATATGCCACTGATTTGGAGGTAATTGGAGCTATATGATAGGAGATATGGAGGTTTTCCCAAAACTGTTCCAGCAAAAGTGGAATTCTGACCCTTTATGATTTAAGTTAACACCATGTCCTGTGCAAGTTGAATAAATGTAGAAGAAAAAAATATTTATATAAATAGACTCACAGGGCTTTAATATGACATAAAGACTGTTTGATTTGGCTCATGGTAGAGTGAGATATGAATTTTCAAAGTTCAGTCAGCAAAGTGGAAACTACCATATGAATAGTAACCAAAAATTTTTGAAATTCTGATTTTCATTCTTATGTGATTCAAGCTTAGAATCAAGTATAATTAGACTTAAAAGGAGTCTAATTCATGGGAAATAAGTCTAAAAGTAAGGTGTTACATGTGTCATCCTCAGATTATATCAGGTGTATTATAAAGTTGAGGTGTCATTATTCTTTTAGACTCAAAGTAAAGAAAATACTCTGAGCTTCTACAAATTGCTTCTTTGACTTTCTTCTTCTTTTCACTTCTCTACACGACTTGGTATCAAAGCTTCAAGGCTCAAGTCATGGCTTTACAATCTTCTCCATTACTTGATACTTCTTTTTTTTTTTATAGCATACTTGATACTTCTTCTAGCTCTTCCACCTTAAGCCTTTCTAAACTGGTCAATTCATCTCAAAACCCTAATTCAAGTATTCTCTCTCAGACTTGTCAATTCATCTTAGAACCCTAATTCAAGTATTCTCTCTCAGACTTGTCCTATCAGGTTGGGTAGGAACAATTTTCTATTGTAGGAGTCTATGATTCTCTCGCTACTCAAAGGAAGTAAACTCGATGGCCATGTGATCGGAACCACTACTCCACTTGCTGAATGGCTTAATGAGAATGGTGAACGCATGAATCCACAATACACAGAATGGGTATTGGTTGATCAATGAATCTATGGTTGGCTACTTGCAAGCATGAGTCCAGAAATTGGAAGTCAGCTAATCCGCTGCAAAATGTCACGCAATCTCTAGAAGGCAACCAAAGAATTAGCAGGAGCTCAAAATCTCTCACTTGTCATGCTATATCAATGTGAACTACAAAGGATTCGGAAAGAATCTATGCGAATGGAGGATTATCTTGTCAAGATTAAGCAATTAGCTGATAATCTGAGCATTGCAGGCAATATAGTACCTGAAGATGAGTTGATTTCGATTACTCTTTCAGGCCTAGATCTGGATTATAACGCTATTGTTTGTACACTTGCAACACGCCCTAATCTGCATAGCTAGAGATGTAGGTAGAACTGCTCACATTTGAATGTCGTTTGGAACAATATCATGCTATGACTAGCTTAAATAACCTGAGTATTGGTAATCCTACGTCTAACTTAGCTAAAAGTGTTAATCATTTTTCTGATGGTGGTGGCAGAGATTTTCGTGGCAGGACTGGTAAAGGCAATAGAGGTAGAGAAAGGTATTATAGGAATAATAGGCCGGTTTGTTAGGTATGCAGAAAAGCAGGACATATTGCTTCAGACTTTATTATTGATATGATAGAAATGTGAAACTTCATTCAAATGATCAAATGAGAGGCAATTCTAGATCTCTTAGTGACTCCTCCTCTCATGGACATTTCAACAATCCTTTCTCAAATGCATACTTTGCATCTACCAACACAGTGAATGGTCTATCCTAGCTTGTTGATAGTAGAACAAACTATCATGTTGTCAAAGATCCTCAGATGATGCAGGAGTCTGTGAATGTAAATGGTAAGGGTGGTATAACTATTGGTGATGGTTCTCAATTAGATATAGTTATGCTTTTCTTACTAGTATAAATTCACTACAAAAAAATAGATTTTCAGTGACGACTTTCAGCGGCGACCAAAAAAAGTAGCCGCTGAAAGTACACTTTCAGCGGTGACTAAAAAAGTTGCCGCTGAAAGTTCTTTTTTAGCGGTGACTAAAAAAGGTCGCCGCTGAAAATCAGACTTTTGGTGGCAATTGAACAAGTCGCCGCCGAAAAAAAGTTGCCGCTGAAAGTTCTTTTTCAGCGGTGACTAAAAAAGGTCGCCGCTGAAAGTCAGACTTTTGGCGGCGATTGAACAAGTCGCCGCTGAAAGCTTGACTTTTTGCGGCGACTAAAAAAATTCACCGCTGAAAGTCAGACTTTCGGCGGCGATTGAATAAGTTGCCACTGAAAGTTTATTTTTCAGTGCGCCTAAAAAAGTCACCGCTGAAACTCAGACTTTCGGTGGCGATTGAACAAGTCGCCGCTGAAAGTTTGACTTTCGGCGGCGACTAAAAAAATTCGCCACTAAAAGTCAGACTTTCGGCGGCGATTGAACAAGTCGCTACTGAAAATTCGTCTTTAAGCGGCGACTTACTGGTGTCGCCACTGAAAGTAAGACTTTCGGTGGCGACTTTTTAATGTCGCTGCCAAAGTTAATTTTGTGAATTTTTTCTATTTTTATTTTAAAAATTAATAAATAACATATTAAAATAATAATTGTGTTTTATTTATACATTTTTATTATAAGTAATTAGATATTTAATATATATTTTATATTATAAATATTATCTAGTATATTTATTTAAAGATAAAGTATTTTACTATTTTTTATATAAAATATTCTGAACATTTTGAAAGTGTTTTATCTCTATCGGAGATTAAAGATTTGAAATGTTGAATATTGAATTCAATCTATATTTATTTTTACTTTTCCTTATCCTAATTAATGAAATATGTTATTCTTATTAGGATAATTTTTTTTAATTCATGAAGGGATTGATAACTCCAAAAAAAAAATTAGGAAGACAAACTAATCCCTAATTATCTAATGTGATCAACCCTATATTTGGAGGAATTCTTATTAGGTTAATTTAATTTCTAATATTTTTAACATATAAATTAATATTAATGTTATTTATTACCAATAATAATTTTGATGAAGTAATAATGTATTAAGGCAATTATCAATAGTTAGTTCAACAGAATAATCTATCATACTATGATTGAGACTCTCAGCCCAAACTCCTATAAGTGTTGGTAGTGTGGATATTTTCTCATAATGTAAAAGTCTAATAAAGTAATGTCACGTAGAGAAAGAATGATTATGTTTTGTTAATATATTTTCCTAAAAAATAAGTAACAACAATATTTAGAAAATAAATATTGGCTAATTCTCTCTTTCTCATCCTCTCACTCTTTTGAATTATTTTTTATTATCTGAATTATAATATATTGAATTTATTGCATTTTTTTAAATCATATGACAATCAAAATTATAATATTTATTTTAATAATTTTCTAACAATTTTCTATTACATTATATTATATATATATATTAAGCATATATATAATATAACTTATTAAATAATATAATATATGATATATATGATATATGATATGATATGACATAACATAAAAAAAATATAATATAAATATTCATATAAATATAAATATATATGTATATAAATAAAATATTTAACGATATTAATAATTGAAAATAAAATATATGTTTATTTTTTAATAATAATATTGATTTATAAATATATATGTGTGTAGATAAACAATATATATTTAATATCTTATATAAAGATTGCAGGTGCATTTCAGCTCAACTGGCAAGAGAGTAAACATAAAGGCATTGCAAACAAGAGGTCATGGGTTCGAACCTAAGTGAAGACACATTTGAAACAAATATATGACGTGGCGATGGTGATATGAGTGGTGACGTGGCAGCCATCCGGTGGCGGTGACATGGCGGTGGTCCGGCAGCGGTGGTCCGATAGCGGTGGTGATGTGGGGGCTGTCCGGCGGTGATGACGTGGCAGTCAGCCGGCGGCGGTGGTGACATGTCCAATGGCTGACATGGTGATGGATGCGGCAACAATTTTCAGCGGTGACTAAATGTCGTCGCTAAATGACACTTTCAGCGGCGAATAAATGTCGTCGCTAAATGATACTTTCAGCGGCGATTAAATGTTGTCGCCAAATGATAAATTTTCAGCAGCGAAAATTTATATTTTCAGTGACAACTCTTTTCACCACTAAATATCTACTTTTGGCGGCGACGTTTTTATCGTCGCCAAACTTTCGGCAACGAGGTTTGTGGCGGCGACATGGTGGCGACAAAAATGTTGCTGCTGAAAACTTTTAGCGGCGACATTTATTCTTTTAGCGACGACTTTTGTCCCCGCCGAAAGTCAAATTTTTTGTAGTTATAAGCAAATGTTATAGCATCAACATCTAGGACACCCGAGTATCAATGTGCTGTCAAAAGTATTACATCTATGTAATGAAAAATTTAATGGAAAGTTTGTTAGTTTTTGTGAAGCATGCTAGTTTGGTAAGTCTAATCTTTTTCCATTTCAAAATTCTGAGTCACATGTTGAATATCCATTAGATTTAATACATATAGATATATAGGGACCTGCCCCTATTTTGAGTACATCTGGTTTTAGATACTATATTCATTTTATGGATGATCACAGTCGTTATACATGGTTGTATTCTCTATGAAACAAAAGTGAAGCCTTAGGAGCTTTCATTCAATTCAAGAAACTTGTTGAAAATAGATTTGAGAGAAAAATAAAGATAGTTCAAAGTGACTGGGGTGGGGAATATAGAAGCTTTACTAACATTATGGTTGAATTTGGTATCACATTCAGACACCCATGTCCTCATACATCTAGTCAAAATGGTAGGACAGAATGTAAACACATGCATATAGTAGAAATGGGGTTATGTCTTTTAGCTCAAGCTTTTATGCCCCTACATTATTGGTTTGAAGCTTTTCAGTGTGTTGTTTATCTTGTCAATCGACTACTAATTGATGTGTTGCAAGGAAAGTCATCATTTAATGTTTTGTTCAAACAGTCACCTGATTTCAAGTTTTTAAAGGTGTTTGGTAGTGCTTATTATCCTTGTTTATGACTATACAATACTCATAAATTGCAATATCATACTATGAAGTGTGTGTTTCTTAGATATAGTGGTAGGCATAAAGGATATAAATGTCTAAGCTCAATTGGGAGAATTTTTGTTCCAAGACATGTGGTTTTCAACAAAACTGAATTTCCTTTCAAGGATGGATTTCTTAACACCAAGAAACCTGAACTAACACAACAAGTATCCACTTCTTCTTTTCCTAGTGTGCAGGTATCTAAAATAACTCAATACAACTCTACTGGAGGTGAATTATCTCCTGCAATCTCACCTATCATCATTAAAAATAACTTGAGTCCTAGGGACACAGTCGATGAAGCAAATGATTCACAGAAGAGTCAAGAGATGCAAAATTCTATAGCTGCAGATTCTGAACAATCAAATTCTTTTCAACAACTGCACTCTAAAGAACCTTTACATTGGCAATCTCTTTTACAACAGCAATCTCCTGAACAAGAACTAGTGAACATACATCCCATGGTTACAAGAAGCAAACATGGAATTGTGAAAACTAAACATCCTTTTGTAGGTATAGCTCAAAGTTTGATAAGCATTGAACCTAATCCTACAACAGTTTCTGAGGCAATGGTTAAACCAGAATGGAAAAAGGCAATGCAAACTAAGTTTGATGCATTGATTCGAAACAAAACCTGGAATTTGGTACTATATATAGGACAAGAGAATATTCTTAATTGTAAGTGGATTTTCATCACTAAATTCAACTCAGATGGGAGCATTCAAAGACACAAGGCATGGTTGGTGGCAAAGGGTTTTCAACAAAGTCATGGAGTGGATTATCATGAGACTTTTAGTCTTGTCATCAAACCTTCAAATGTTAGAATTATTCTCTCAATTGCAGTGTCAAAGAGTTGGTATATTTGTCAGTTAGACATTAATAATGCTTTTCTTAATGGGAGTTTGCACGAAGCAGTGTATATGCATCAACCAGAAGGATTTGTTGATGCAACAAATCCTAAGCATATCTGCAAGTTGAAAAAAGCCTTGTATGGACTAAGATAAGCACCAAGAGCATGGTTTGAAAAGCTACATGCTACTCTGATCAAATGGGGTTTTAAAAGTTCCAGGTGTGATACTTCATTATTTTGGTTTAAAGATAAGTCCTGTGTTATATTTTTGCTTGTATATGTTGATGATATAATTGTGACTGGAGATGATATGGGAAAATTACAAAAATTTATTAAAGAATTGAATATACAATTCTCTTTGAAGGACATGGGTGATTTGCATTACTTTCTTGGAATTGAGGTTCATATAGATAGTAATGGAGTTTATCTAAGTTAAAGTAAGTACATTACTGATCTACTAAAGAAGTTTGATATGTTGCTTGCTGCACCTTCTCCTGTGTCATTACCAACAGGAAAAAATTTGTCCATTCATGAAGGAGAATTGCTGACAAATCCTTCTAATTGTAGAAGTGTTGTAGGTGCCCTTCAATACATCACACAAACGAGTCCTGATATAAATTTTGCAGAGAATAAATTGAGTCAGTACTTAAGTGCTCCAACTTCCGTTCACTAGCAAGCAATTAAGAGAGTGTTAAGATATTTAAAAGGAATTGTTGATTATGGCTTGCATATTAGAAGGACTAATGAATTAGCCATAACTAGTTACTCTGATGTGGATTGGGCTTCATGTCTAGATGATAGAAAATCAATTGGAGGTTACTGTGTCTTTTTTGGTGATTCATTGATCTCTTGGAATTCTCATAAGCAGAAGGTTATGGCACGTTCAAGCACAGAGTCTAAGTATAGAGCACTTTCTAATTTAGCTGTAGAGGTGCTTTGGATTAAATCTTTGTTGAATGAAGTTGAATTTCCTATTCATTTTACACCTCAACTCTGGTGTGACATTATAAGTGCTCAAGCTCTTGCAAGTAATCCTGTTTTTCATGCTTGAACTAAACATATTGAACTTGATGCTCATTTTGTTTGTGATCAAGTCATCTCAGGTAATCTAACTGTGGGTCATGTTACTTCTAAAGATCAACTAGCAGATTGCTTAACTAAAGCATTAGCTCATACCCAATTCTAGTCTCTTAAAAATAAGCTCGGAGTGACAATTACACCCTCTTGCTTGCAGAGGGATGTTAGAGTATAATCAATATTTCAGTATTTATTTTTATTTATTTCTTAGCATAATGTTAGTTACGATTTTGCTGATGAGCTGTCTATTGCTTTTGTGAATGAATTTGTTATTGTGAGGACATGGGTCATCCTCATATTGTATCAGGTGTATTATAAAGTTAAGGCGTCATTATTCTTGTAGACTTCGAGTGAAGAAAATATTCTGAACTTCTACAAATTTTTTCTTTGACTTTTTTCTTCTTTTCACTTTTCTACACGACTTAAAGAAACTGCTATACAAAAAATACGTGAGCTGCACATAGGCTATAAAAGCATTAAACAAACTGCAAATGCTTTGGTTTATACACACACTTGCTTTGATAAATACAAGAGAAACTAAAAATATTTAGATTATGAGATTCGTTATCATTATCAATGCTGTCAATTAAAAAAAAAATACTGCAATATAATATAATTGCCAGGTAATATTTTCTACAAAGAACAGTTTCGGTTGTAACAAAAAACAACCCACAATTAGAACGTCGAGCTTGCCAATGGAAGATTGGCCATGAAAAATGTCCAAAATGCAAATTTTGTGTGAGATTGGCTGTGAAATGACAAAAAATATCATCTTTTGAAAAATGAAAAATACCCTTTTGATGTCGAGCCGCTGAAGTTGATGATTGAGAACATTGTTCAATTTTTTATTCCACAGACGGCCACGATTCCATTATAACGGAGGGTCCCCATGAGGTTTTATGCTATGGATGGATGACATGACATCTTGTGGTGTCTCGAATGAGTTGAATGGCGGACAGTGATGAGAAAACTGAAGCTGAGGAAATCCGGACTCACATGGAACCGGAACACTACAGCACAGGAGAAGAAAAAAAAATCATAAAAAGATAGAAAATTAGTTTGGAAACCCTTTTACACAAGAAAAAATAAAGTAAAAAAAAAATGGTGGGTGTGTCTGAACGCAGCGTTTAGAGTCTGGGACGAATCTGAAGCCACATCCCACGAGTAACGACGACGAGACGAGATGTCAATCAGGGAAACATATCCCTTCTTCTGCCTTTGGGAACGTTGTTGCCACTGTATCTGCCGGGAGGCCTGAGAAGCTTTGAACCTTTGGTATAACTCCATCAGTATGAGTCTGACCCAATTCGCCATGGTATGTTTCTGTGTCTTTGATGGTTTTCTTTTCCCTCGCTTCTCTCTTTGTTCCCTATTTTGGTGTCTCTCCAATTTCGTCGCTTGCTTTTTCTAATTTTATTGCCCTCTGTGGGTAATGCTAATTATCAAGTTCTTAGTTCTTGCGAATATTACTTGTGCAATTCTCGTTTGGCGGCTACAAAATCCACTACGTTTAGCGCTGAACTGTGTTCTTCTTATTAAATTATTTCCCATCTCATTGCTCATCGCAAAATACGGGAGAAACCAAGCAAAAATAACCTTTTTCTGCCCCATGGAGTATATGAGGACTTCACTTTACTTAGCGTTTAGTGACTCATTGATGGCATAATATGCATATCTCACACGGAATTTATGTGAAAATATAAGTTACAACAACGCAAGTGTCAAATTGGCGCGTGTATCATGTCAATGGTTCAAGCTCAAAATTAAAGCCCGAAATATTTTCCCGTACATATCTGGAATTCTTGAGAAGATGTTGAAAGGGGCTGAACCTATTTATTCACGAAATTTATGGAAGGAATTCACAATATGTCAGAAACTATAGAAGAAAAAGAAATTAGTGTCATAAAGCTTTACGATCACACTTTTTTTGTATGCTATAACAACGCTGCTAGAAGTTTCATGTATACTTATACTCAAAATTAATTGAATTTTGGCTGAAAATTATGAAGCTTGATGAACGAGAATAAATATCTGCATGCTGAAATTCAATATTTGATCAATCCAAAGCAATCTTTTGGTGTTCATTCAGAATTTGATAAGGCATGTGTGGTTATCAAAGCATTTGGCTGACTATGATTTCCTCATGGTTTGAATTTCAGTGTTGGTCTAGTTATCTCTAACTGCATTGTTCACCTGTTTGTCTCCCCATATCTGCAGCTTCTGGCATATGACTGAAGTTCTATGTTATTCAATTATTATTCTCTTTTCTGAAGAATATTTAATGTCAAGTTGTTGATTACTTTCAGTTTGCACTATAATTTGGTTGTACCTATGGTGCCCATTCTCAGACTAGCTTTCATTAGGGTGATATATGGGCAGCTCTGAGTAGGATTTGCTTTCAATTCTTCATAAGCAGTAAGAACATAAGGCAGAATCTTTTATCTCTTCCGAATCCCACTATAATAAATGGAAAAAGTTGAAATCTCAAGGAAGAAATTCATTTTTGTTTCATTGTTGTCGACTTTTCTTTGCTTCCACGTTGCTGTCAATCTTTTTGAACTTGTACTTGGACACATGTGTGGGTTTTATTTTTTGAGGCACATATTTAAGCTCTTTATTCTATGCTGTTAGCAGGTTGAGGAATTGGCTTTTCTTGTCAAGGACAATCTTCCTTGCAAGCATCTAGTTCTCGCTATGGAAGAAGCCCTAGTTAACTTCCTTCAGGATGACAACACAGGGTAACAATTTATAAGATAGTTTCAGCATCATTATTTAGTTATTAATTTGAAAGCCACACCAGTGCATCTCTGACTCACGTTTGCATGGAATTGAATTGTTTTGAGTTTGTGCCAGTTCAGTGTAAGCATTCTGCATTTAATAAGTCATTTTGCGAAGGTTAGGACTTTTTCCCATGGTATCATAATCTATTTCTTAATCTCTGTTTTTCTTGAACTGTAGTTCAGATAGGATCTTGGAATTGGAGCCAATGAATTCTTATAGCCGTCTTCTCTTACATCGTCTTGCTGAGATATTTGGGTACTCTTCTTATGAATTTAGTTTTATGCAAGTTGACCTTAAATTTCCATTTTGGTTTCTTTGTTATTTTTTTTTAAATTATCTTTTTTTTTTCTCAATCTGATAATTTCATATTTATTGTCAGATTTGCACATGAATCTGTTGGTGAAGGAGATGGTCGCCATTTGATTCTAGAGAGGTGTCCAGAGACATCTATGTATGTGAAGTAAAAGGAGCCCTTCCTTCCCACCTTGTTTAATCAAGCATCAATTAAATTATTTTTTCTAATTAGTTTCTTTACATTCGATGAAATCAACAATGTTTGTGAGGTCTCTCATGAAATGATCTATGTATATGGATGGATTGCAGACCTCCTGTCCTGGTTAGTGATATCCTGTGGAAGTATGACGACCCTCAGCCTCTGATTTCATCACACCGAATATTAAGAAGAAAAGAAACCACCCCCGGTAATACATGCTACCATCTATTCTTCTCACTGTACTGTAGTATGTTCTGTGCAGTATTGATCTTAGCTATGGAATCTTTCATGTTTAAGAAATGAGTAAAATATAGTATACTATCTTATGATTTGGGTTTCTTCACTTTTGCTACCTTGTGTACCACTCTACTGTCTTTTATGTTTGGTCCACTAAGTCACCGACACAACACTGCCTCATGCTTTAATTTTGTTAAATATCAAATTGAAAACCTCCAATTTTTAACTGACTTCCCCAAATTTCATCTCAAAAAACACTTTGAATTAAGAATATAGGGCTGGGGAAAGAATCTGAGGATGTTTGATTGAACAATTAGGCAGCAGTTTGAGGACAGGGCAAGAATTTGGAGTGTGAGGTACTTTGATCGGAAAGTAATTAGGGATTTGGAGATGGGATAAAGACAATTTTGAAAGATTTATTGGATTGAACTAAGCAAGAACTTGGGGATGGGGAAATGACTTGGGGAGTGTAGGAGTTGATTGAGGAGAGGGGTTAGGGATTTTAATGCTGAATTGGAAGAAATTTGGGGAAACTGGGGACGCCACAGTGTATGATTGGGGGAAAATTGGGTATTGTTGAGCTTTGTTGGAGTGAGAGGGATTGGGGATGTTGATATTAAACAGAGAAATTTTTATGATAATAGTAGCTTACTCATATGCACCATTTTTTTCTTGATGAAATTAAGTTTACTGCACTGCTTAAGTGGGCCTTCATATTTCTGCTGCTTTTTTCAGTCTCTCAGACAAATATAGCATCCTTTCAACAGTCACTGGAGAAGAGAAAAGAAGCTTATTTGAAAGCTCGAGACCGAATTTTTTCTATGAATTTGGAGGATGTGAAAGAGCCCAGTGAACAGAAGCCCCGAAGTGTGCCTGTGGTTGCCCGCCGCATGATTGCTCATGCACTTGGTCAAAGCATCCATTTGAAAAATCAGAGTGGCTTGCCTAATGATAATATGAAGGATAGAGTGTGTACAGACGAATTGGATGATCAGGACAAGAATAGTGAAGAGTCCAAGCTTGTGGAAGATTCTGAAGAGTCTATACACCTTAAAAGGATCTCAAACAGCAGAATAAGAAATCATAGCAATTCCAATGCGTCCTCATTCAATGAAAGGAATGTTGATAATAAAATTTCACCTCAAGTCTCTCAACATGTAAAACATGGGAGTAGGGCACGTAAAGACTACATGAAAATGGAGCATTTAGGAGCTGCGAAGAGAATCTTTGCCCATGCTTTGGGAGTGCACTCTGGAAAGGATGCATCTGCTCCTAGAAGTAGTAGAGAATTAAAAAAGAGCGACACAGAATAAGGTGGAGAAATTTTTTATACTATTGCTCTCAATGGACATTCGCAGGGTGGTGGCCAGGTTTCAATTGTGATGAATGGAATGATGAGTAAGGATCACGTTTTACTTAAAATTCCTGATCTTTTCCGGGGATATTCAGGTGGAAGACTATCCTAGTATTATTATGATGGTTTCTGAATTCTAACCGAATTTGCTGTAGTAAGATGAGAAGCAAACCAGTTCAGAGATATCCTTAAAGACGTAGAAACAAAATCATGTGGACCTACTTTGGCATATGAAACTGAGTCGGTTGTGTGGTGTTTTGGTCCACCAAACTTCGTAACCCATGCAGTCCCGTATTTATTGTAGGGTGGTTATTTTATTCCGTTAACGTCTGGATTTTCTTTATGGACATTGACCTTCCCCTGTGCCAGGGGTTGTATGTATTTTTTTTTTATACTGGAAGAAAGCGGCGTTGTATGTATTTTTAATGTAACATATTTGTTTCAGAATTCCAATTTACTTTCTACGGTTACCCTGCTATTGTAACTACGGGTTAATGTTACAGAAATTCTAGGGTTGACACAGTTGGTGTTTGGGGTGTTGTCCATGTGAAACTCACATGTATATATGCGTTCGGATCTTCAGAATTCTTTCAATTGAGGGTCTCTCGACTGCCTCCTCATTGATGCAACGTCGGTTGTCCGCCTCATCCTTTGATCGCCAAAGAACTACGTCAACTTTCATGCATTTGCGTTTCAATGTGAAGCAATTTGGCTGAACTGTTGGAGGCTCTCCTCCATCGAGAAAGAAGTAGAGCAAAGCTGAGAATCCAAGGCTCTCTCGCTCCCTTTCTTCATCATCCTTCTCCTGTGGGGTAGTTTTGAAGGAGTAGAAGCAGATGCAACACACACGAATTGATAACTTCTGATTTTATAACAGAGGGGAGGGTGTTGTGTGTTTTTTCAGGCGTGGGTCGAGGGGAGGTGGGGTCATTTTACGTAGTTCGTTTGCTAATAACGTTGGCCAAAGTAATAATTTGCCAAACCAAAGGAAGAGAGTAAAAGTTTTATTACATGTGAACGTAACAACTAGGCAAGTGGAAAGAAATCACCATTACCCAGGAGGAGAGGGCACAGCTATTAAGGCATCTCTGCAAGTGGTATGACTACGAGTTTCATAGAATCGAGGCACACAACATAGTTATAAAGATGCCTCTCATGGGAAGACGAAGATGCGTGCGAAAGGGATGTGGAATGAATGTAGTAAATATACTAGATAGTGGCACTCTTGATGAAACTTCGGTAGCGTCAGAAGATGAGAAGAGGTAGAGGTAGTGTCAAAATTAACGTGTCAATCAATGTAGTTACAGGTTTTGGTATAATAACGAAATAAGGGATGAGGAGGGATTTGTAAATTCGTAAGGTCACGTCATGTGGTGGGGCATACTAAGAGACCAAGGACACGTTTGGTTGAATTACTGGGAGGTTAAATAATGTGATGTAATAGGTTGATGACTACATGTGAATTTGTTTAGTATGATATAAAAGTATAATATAATGATATTTATTTTTTATATTTGATTAAATATAGATAATGTAAAATGACACAAATGCCCTCAAAAGTAAAAAAAAAAAAACTCCCTTGCATCGTCCTTCTCCCACCCAAATTCAACATTGAGATGCATTCAATTAAAAAAATTGCATATCTACCCATTCTTCCTCCTCAAAGATGTCGATCCATGATTTCTCCTATGAGATCGTGCAAGGAAGCTGCAGATCCATGGAATGGAGGTAGTCAATCACCAGATCTATGAGATTTGGACCAAGCATCGTTGGTGGAAAGAAGGTTGTGAGATCTACAATTGCAAAGCTAATGAGGATGATGGGTTGAATTCTAGCGAGATCTAAAGGAAGAAGGTAGAGGTGCAATGGAGGTTCAGTGATGGAGATGGCAATTGAAGTTCTTGAGGAAGAAGATGGGTCGTGGTTTCGAGGTGAGGAAGAAGGATGACGCTGAGATGGATGCCGAGATTTGTATATTGCCGGTGTGGGTGGTCGCTGATGTAGGTTGTTGCCAGTGTGGGAAGATGATGAACATTTGCTGATAAAGGAATGTAAGAATAAGGAAGGTGGCAGTGGGTAGACAACAGGAATGGAACTAGGGAGACAAGGAGCAATTTTGGTTGGTTGTCATTTTTTGATTTTACAAAGGCAAAAATGTCTTTTCGCATTTCACTACTCCTTATAAAGATTTTCACATGCAAAATGTTATGTAATCCAGATCACCTCTATAAAAGTAATCAGAATCATTTAGGTAATTAGGATTACTTGTAAAATGTCCAACCAAACGCCCCAACTTAGGTGATATGAAACCCATTAGCTTTATATGAGGGGTGCTATAAACAAACCAAACGAGCCCTAAATATTCTCGAGTTAAAAAAAAAATTACCAAAATGCCATCAAAACTTCCCTTCCCCTCCCCCACCATCATTGGTGGCCAATCAATAGTTGCTGGTGGTTGATTAATAGTGGTTTTGTAATTTTTCCCCCCCAAAATCTACAACTTTGAATTTACAATTCAATTTCCAAATTCTTTTATTATGAAAGCCTCCATTTTAACTACTAAAAGCCCGTTTGGTTCCTGGAATGATCAGAAATTGAATGAAATGGAATAGTTGGGAATAAAATAATGATAACTATAAATAAATTTGTTTAGTATGATATTAGGAAGATAGAAAATTTTTTTAAAAAATAAAATTGATTAAATAAAAATAAATATAAATGGATGAAAAGGGTCTGTTTGATTCGATTCCTGAAGTGTTTAGGAATGAGATTCTGGATCTTATTCCAAAGGTTAGACTGTTTGATTGTACAATAAAGTGAAAATTTAGACTCCATATAGAATATGACACCCAAAAAATAAGGAATGAGTATTATCACCTTGACCCCTTTCTTTTCTCATTCTCAATTCTAAGAATCATTTTCTAAACTAAATTACTCTCTTCTACCAACTTCGTCTTCTTCACCTTCATTCCTCTCCTCCTCCATCGACACCACGGTTGAAATTGATTTTGACGATATCTAGTTTCGTTTTCGATTTTGACGGCCGATTTATTCCATTCCATTTCATTCCTGATCATTCCAAGAACAAAGCGGGCCCTAAATGTCTTCAATTATCCCAATGGTTTGCAACTTTTATTTTTTTTAATATTTACAACTTACTTAATATAAATTTGTAACTTAATTGTCGAATTTTTATTATGAAAGACTCTATTTTTAACTTCTAACAATTTTAAATGGTTCTACTAGTTTGCAACTTCTTATCCAAATTTTGTAACTTTATTATTCTTAATTTTGCAACTTAATTTCTAAATTTTCACTATGAAAAACTTTAATTTTAATTACTAAATATCTTCAATTGTTGAATGATTTGCAATTTCTTATCGTGAATTTGCAACTCAATTTATTGATTTTTAAAATTGAATTCTTTCACACAAAAAAAATTATAAACTGGAAGGATAGGATATGCGAGAATTAAAAACAATGTCTTGGAATGCCATGGGTTGTCAGGGCAAAGTGCACAGCCAATCAACTATTTTCTTTTAACAAGGAGAGGTGGTTCCAGTTTTCTTTTGCTGCATGCAAACAAATACAGTACGGCGATAATTATAATTATAAATAATTATAAAGTTCATTCTGCCAACAGCAGGAATAATACCCATGATAATGGGCTGGTTTAGCCTAAAAGCACATCTGAGCTTAGGTAGCATGAAATGGGCCCTGCGGCATTTGGGCAGCTACACCCATCTATGGCTCCATTATATTCTTTCCATGTTATGCAAAAATATTGGAGGAGTGCCTAAATATATTTATTGTGGGGGAACTTTTTCATTGTATCCATCAATTTTTGAAAATTCTGAACTATCCATATCCTTAAAGACCTGGATCTTTCAAGGGGGAATGGCCGATCAGAATTGAATAACAGAGAGGGAGGTTATTGTAGTTAGTTTGTCAATAACAACAGTAGAACATTCATGTAATAGACTTTTTAAGTAATAAAAAGTGTGGTGAGACTTTAATTTTATACGAGCTTCATTGCTATCTAATATTTCAACTTGATTATTCATATATTAAGTTCATATATTGAAATTGAAAAAGGTTGTGGAAGCTAGAATGGGAATTTTAGGCCAAATTATTGATACTGTTAGGAGGTTAACAATTTTTTTTTCTTTTGCATTTTATAATGCTCGAATGTTTCTTTTTTTTGGTAAACATAATGCTTGAACGTTGATTGCTACACTATGTTATTGTCTTAAACTTTGTACTGGTACCAAATTATCCAACAAGGAGTGAATGAATTATTTTAGTTTTACCCCTAATCCTTGTGTTAAAATAAGCAAAGTAGGGGTTTACACAGATTGGGAAGTTTCATTGAAAATGCATCAGCACGGCACGGCCCAAATTACTTTTGACCCAGGCTCTGCCGGTAGCTCGTATGCATGATGAGTTTTGTTTTGGGAACAGACACCAATAAAGAAGTTGAATCAGATTGGCGAATAGGAGAGCAAAGGAATAGATGATGCTTCGGGATTGTTGTTAGTCAATGAGATTAGATTGCTCCACATGAAAATGCATCTTTTTTCATGTTTAAAAAGGAGATGTGGCCCTTTGGCAGCCACAAAATGATACGATCGACTGGAATTGCCTTCATGGAAAGGCTAAGAAGAGATCCAAAAGCTTTCTGAATGTAACTACTTTCAGGAATCATACATATATCACATGCTTGCTTTTCAGACTTCAAGAGGCTACCAAAAGTAAATATAATCAATCAGATGGGGGATATGATTCAATACCATGATCACTATAAAATATAAAATCTTGTGGCACCAAACCCACTTCCAACCTAATTGATATGGTCACACAGCATGCACCAAAAGATCTTTCGATGGCTAACTCACTCAAATAATTTGCAACAGACATGCAAGCAGCTCCACCAATATAAGCCAACAACATCAGGCTTCCCCCTACGTGCACATACTTTTGACACCAATGGCTTCGTGACAAACAATACATCCAGGTCCACAAGAAAATCAATTTGATAAGAATATGAAAGAATACTTTCGATCACCATACTTTAGCCATCCAGCAGCTTTGAATGTAGCAGGATCCAGCCTGGAATGCTATAGCCTTCAGAAGTTCGTGCACAATATTCTCTGATCATTGCTTCCAACATCTGTTTCAATCGAGGACCAACTTTATCAATGATGATTCCCTTTATCAATACCTACTGAGTTCATCTTCATTTACTCACCACAGAAAAACTTGGTTAAACTTCGCCTTCATTACTATTTCCTTGAGAAGAACGCCTACATGATGTAGATTGGAGCAGAGACTGCGCAGCTACCAAGTTCTCCCTCAGCATTACATTGTACTCGTGCAAACTTTTTAGATTCCTCTTGACATCAGACATGTCCATTTCAGAATCACTCTTGAATTCTGCTTTGCAAATGACAAGTTAATGTACGAGAGGTATCATTAGCATTTAATAATATTTTAAAAAAATTTGTACAACCACATAAAAAATTTAAAAAGCAAAAATATTTGCCAAATTATTGAAAATAAACACCCAAACAACATAGAAACATGAAGAAAATGAATGGTTATCAACAGTCTAACAGCTGTAAAGCATTCACAACCATTTTTAATGCATAACTAAAATGCACATAGTATACAACTTTTTTTTTTTCAAAGTAAATATAAAATTTTAACAAATAACATTGCCATAGCCATATTAAGGTTTGACTGTACGTGATAATCAAAAAGCTCATGCTATCTAACATGGTTATATCAAGTTTAGTATAATTTATTTATATTACTAGTAATTTGATCATGTTAATCTAATCTATGTAGTGTAGGAAGTAATGCATAAACCTAACAGCTGCAGAACCAGTAGTCGGCCATCACATATGATGTTAAAAAAGAGTGGCCGATACAGAACGAGAGACCACTAGCAAGAGAATTTGTAGAACCGTGGAAAAAATTATGATGGCAAGTCAGTAAATACAGAATCTCAATTTCACTTTCCTTTTTTAGGATTAAGAATCTCAATTTCAGTTTCAGTGGTTCAGCAAAGTAACAATCTGCAAAGTGTTTTTTAATTAGAAAAAATATTGCCAACAAAGGTTTTTCTGAATCAACAGATACATGAGCTGATCATTCTGCATGAGAGACAACATTCACAATAATAGGCATGCTAACCCAAACAGAAATTAATTTCTACCTAGTGAAGGCGGTGGTGGAATGAACTTATCAATAAAAGAAGATTCTTGAGGTTGAGACTGTGCTTCTTCTTTGCTTGAAGCAACACCCTGCTGCTTTGACACATTTTCTGAATGCTTTTTCTGATCATTTGTGGATTCAAGTGGTTTGCAGCTCAATGACTGGAAGAGAAAGCATTGAAAGACGAATATAAATATAATTGCTTGGGAACATTGCAGTATTTAATTTTGAAGGAAAAACTACAAACCTATTGCTGATTGCATAAAGGATACTACATACATAGAGATCATATAAGAGAAGTGGTTATTATAAGATAATGGAGGTGTGCAGATCATACAGCCTTATCTCCTAACAATGTTATGTTCTTCAAAATTTACAACCAATTTATATTGCAACTTGCACCTTGAGGTTGCTCGACATGTCAAGAGTAGGTTTTTCGGGTTTGTAAATGAAAGTATTGGATTATTTGATTGTGCCAACTCATATATACTTGCACACGAGATATATCATTTTTAGCTACTCTGCATTACAACCAATGTTACACAAAGCAATCTCAAGAAGAGTGGTAAGAGAGAGATCCACAAGTGCACCAAGAGCTAAATCAAAATTAGTTTTAGAATAAGCATAATAAAAGCTTTACCTTGGTTGCAGGTAAGCTGGCTTTCTTGTAAAAACTGATGGAACCTGTCCTGCTTTGCTGCCTTCGCTTACGTGATGATGACCTGCTTCCATGAATTGATTGCGACATAAACCCACTACAACTATATTCCATTTTAGAGTTCTTATAACTGTCATCTCCAGTGTTGCAGCCATACGTGTACATCACATATTTTCTCAACTAATTAAAAGTAGACATTATCAGTCATACAATCCAAAAATTCAGGAGAATAAATAATCAGTCAAGGTTAACAGTAGATATATGAGATGTTTTAATCAGTCAAGTAAGAAATTACTTTGTCCCAATGATCTCGAGCTTTGCGCTGATTCCTAATTCTCCGCAAAATACTATCTTCATTTCGGAGTTTCTTTATCCTATACTCACACTAGAATTTAACAAAGTTAGGACTGCATTAACCATAAGAATGGAAAAATTGAGACAACAAAACTATGAGACATTCATCATGATCTGATATAATATGCACAATCTAACAAAGGATAGTCACGTAGAAAGTCTTAGCATGAATGGATATATTAAAATTCTTTACTAATCAATTTTATAGAAAACCAGAAAAATATATTGCTTTACAATTTTCACTACCAACACCACCAATGCATGTTTAGCCAATCATCATAAACCAAATATTGTTGCTTCTGATGTTGATGCTACATAGGTAGTTGGCAAAGATCTGTGATAGAGCCTTAATTTACAATCAATAATTAATAAATGGAATCTTGCTTAGAAATGGGAAGGGAGCCAACGTGTCTGAACCTTCCAATGGTTAGCTATGAGAGGGAGGCTTCTCACAAATGCTGAAAAGACAATGAAGGCACGTGACTGATGACAACACTTGCAGCCTATGTATGCTTGATAGGGAGGACGCACTACATATACTCAAAAAATGCCCCTTTGCTAGAAGATTATGGAATCAACTCAAACCAAATAATCCTCAGACTTTCTTTACGCTACCTGCTGATAAATGGCTTGAAGACAGTCTCAAATCAGGGAAGCATGATTGGGCTCTTTTATTCGCCCTCACAAGTTGGCAACTTTGGGAAGCTTGCAATAGAAGAACTTTTGGTGAAGAAAGACGTAATGTGGAAGAATTGAGCCATAAGGTTTGTGTTATAAGTGATCAAACCAAGCAAGTGAGAACTATAAATGGCCAACCCATGTTGCAGGAAACAGGAAATAAGCATACATTGGCAAAAAAACCACCAGAAGAATGGATAAACTGAGGTTGAGCCTCTCAAGCCTCAACTAATAGAGGATTGGCTGGCAGCCTAATCAGGGATCATATGGGCTCATGGCTAGGTCATACAGCAAGAAACATAGGCTCTTGCAGTGTAACACAAGCTGAACTTTGGAGTGTTTCTAATGGTCTCAACCTTGCTTGGAACAAATGATACAGGAAAGGTAAACTTGAGCTTGATAACAAGGTTGTTCTCAATCTCCTTAATGATAAAACAACTAGAAGGAGTGACAAGTTTCGGCTGATCAACAATGTCCAAAACATGTTAGAAAGGGACTGGATTGTCAAGATTTGCCATATCTGTCGGGAAAGCAACAAAGGTGCAGATTTCTTAGCAAGCATTGCCTTTACCTTGATCTTGGGTTGCATGACCTTGCAGAACCGCCAAGAGATCTTTACCGAATTTTAAAGGAGGATGATGAAGGGAGACCCTCCAGCCATGTTGGTTCTGTCAAACGTTGTATTCCCTCAGGTTTTGATCCCTTTGTTTTTTTATCCTTTCTTTACCAAAAAAATAATTTATAGATGGAAGATGTACTTGCTTGTCTCATTTGAAAAGGTTGAATGTTTGATTTGTTATCAAGCTAGCTATTCGGAGGGGAGAACCAACCCACATAAATACCTTATAGAATATTCTATACTACTCGATGTAAGACTCAAGCATCACATATTGTATGAGTCCCTGTCAATAGGCCTCTTTGGAGAGCTAATGTTCCAGCAACTGCACTTTGCAATCCTTCACTTGATGACACTCCACTTAACTTCCTTGTTGGTCAAAACCCTCCACCGGTCAAAACTCTCCATAGATAGCTCTCTCCAAAACCATTGACCCCCACTTTTGTTACCAATTGATGAGTACTCAAATGAGATGAGGAGCCCTTCCCCAATGAGAACCAACCCATCTAAATACCCCACAAAAAATATTCCATACTACCTAAGTCCCCATCATCCTCCATCATGTTCATGTTTCAATATTGAGAAATTATAGTATAATAATAATGAGAGAGACTAAAGGAACCAAAATCATACTTGTATCAATAGGTAGAAAAAAATGCCTATGCTAATGCAATAAAGGCCACCGAGATCTGCAAGGAAGCTCACTGCACATCAAAACAGAAAAGGATAAAATAAGCAGTGTCAGTATGAAGCAACATTTGATATGTAAGTACATTTGTACAAAGGATATGCTATTGTCTCATAAATACAAAATTCTTGAGACAACTAAAATTTTATAACAATAAAGCAGCATCCTAGCAAAAACCAATGCCTCCATCCAGTTAACCTTAATTAACTATGGCCAAGTGGTCAGGTCTATTTGATCTGCTTATTATAATAAAGCCCAAATTAGTACAATAAATATCTCATGTTTGTTTGACAGGACATCCTGATGCAAAACAGAAAACGGGATAAAAGGAAAGGGAATGAAGTTCTCAAACTCCTATATCAATTCAACATTCCAATAATCAAATGGTTGAAACTATAACTAACTAAACTCGCATACTGAAAGCTATGGGATAACCTAACCCTAGGACTGAAAGACTAATAATGTAAGTAATCCCAATTGTTCAAATTACAAACCCTTATATACATGTGTGTGTGGGTGTGTGTGTGGATAAAAATTAGACATCCCAGGATTAGCCAGTTGGACTTGAAGGTAAGGAAGCTGGTAGTATTTTGTTAGAAAATGAATGAGGAAGTTTTAGCTGGATATAAATAAGGATATGCACGTGATGAAGAATGCAATGGCAGCAACGTCAAGAAAGTAGCTAAGGATGCAACAAACTCCAAAAAAAGATGGTTAATGCATATAAAGTGCTTCTGTGAAAAGGAAATTCATTTAGAAATTAGAAAAATTGCAAATTGACAGACGATTACATATACAAGCAGGCAAAAGATATTTACCAGGACCCATGATACTCTCCTTGTCGATTTCCACAATATAAGCAGATAGAAAATTGATGTACAGTGTGATGTTTAACAGTCCATCAACAGAACTTTCAAGGGATGCCTGCAGTTGATTTGTATCTTGATAAATTGAACCCGGGAGGAACTCATGAAACAAAGGTTGGATGAGCTTCAAATCATGTAAACTATGGTATATTCGAGGGAACAAATTAAATTTTAAAATGTTTGATTCCCTCCCTCTGAATGTAACTGGTCTATCATCAAAAGCACTTCCATTTTTTAGAGTTCCACTAACAAAACTAACATATTTGTTGAAATTATCCATTGCAGAGAGATTGAACTCAAACCCAACGGCACTGGCAGGATTATTGGGGAGATCAGCAAAATGCCATGAAATGTACATGTTATCATGAACCAGCTTGCAGTTTTTACACTTAAGTGTTATTGTTGGGCCCTTGCTTGAGTTGTGGCAGGAGTAGTTTGCCAAAGTTGACAAAGAAGCAGCTCTTTGATCAATAAAGCCAGGATTTCCAGTAACTAAGCTACCCAGATCACGTAGATTTGAACAGCTCATACTAGAAATAGTGGTTATGTTGAATTCCATGTCATTCACAAATGAATTTAATTCTGGTCTGTTTGTAGCTCTCACATTATGCACCTCAATTGTTCTTTTTGATATGATCTGGTACAGCAACCTGATGAAAGGTGCACTCAAAAATGAAGGCATTTGACAAAAAAGAAGCCAAGGGAAGATAACCACCCCCCCCCCCCAAAAAAAAAACCCAAAAAAAAAAGATGTCATTAAAATATTCTAATTGTTTGAGGATAGAAGCTATCAGATACTCACGCGGCAAATAAACCAATAAAAAGTATCCAACTTGCTATGGAGAAAGTTCCACCAAGTTCTGTTTTGCGCTTCTTAACTACCTTCTGATCGTCCTATATATGGGGAAAAGAGAAAAGCAGTTAGAGATGAAGCATTAGGGTAAGGAAATGATAAAAAATTTAAGTTTCTTGCAGGTCAACATCAAGAGAGACATGGATTACAACTTCAATAGATAAATAACCATGTGAGCAAATCAAGAGTATCGTGAGATAAGAAATTTTCATAATGAAGAACAAGGCTGCAGTTGTTTAAATGCCTTTGACATGAAGAATGAACTGAAAATGATACATGGAAGCAACAGAAACCAATCACATGAGAACCTGAAGTCCTCTGGCCAACATAAGTTGAAATGCTGATTCAAGAATGTTTGTAGGCTGAATTTTCGCTTTAGCTACCAAGAAAATCAAGGAAGGTGAAATCAACAAAGTTTATCCCGAAGATAATTAAGTACAGGAAATAGGCCCCAATGAGTGGCTAGTCAATGACACGCATAATTAAGAAAAATAGGAGGTAAAGTGGAGCTTCCATTCCTTAATCTTGTACTAGGTAAAGGGTAGCTTAGATGAAAAACCAGAAGGAAGGAAATAAATGACTGAGAATGATTGTAAGATTAGAGGAGGAGTAGATGAATTAAACTGAAGATGAAACTAGTGAAGTAATGACTAACCAGCCAATGCCTGGTGGCAAAACAAATATCCAAACGACTAATCCACCATCTGATGTTAAACCATATAGTGGAGCCATCCCCAAGGCTCGTGAACCTCAAGAAAAAGCAGAGGAGAAGCCAAGAGAGGAGCATAACAAGGGTGGCCTCCAAGAAAACAGCCTGGGACTGCGTAAACTTCTTGATGGAATCAAAGGCAAAGATGGTTTCCGGAAAGCTGACGGCATAGTAGTCGACACCGGATTCAGTAGTAATGGAGGAATTAGCGGTGAAGAGGGTACAACTGCTGGAGGGACGGATGATGAGGTAGCCAGGTGGGCAGGCACAGAGGGAGCCATTATAGCGGATGGAATTTCGAGGGCATGCCATCAACAAAAAATCTTGCTATAGGATGGACGGATCGTGCTTGTTTGTGTGCTACATCACCAAAATTGAGCAGGAATCAAGGCGTTGGGTTCCGTGCTCCAACCCTCGATGCTTGCTGGTGAGAGAAGGGAAGGATGAAGACTTAAGAAAGGAATGTTAACCCTGACCGTTGCTAGGTAGCCAGTACTTTCAGGGAGTGTTGCCGTTCCCTTTGTTGTCTCCTTTCGGAATTATGCTTTTGCTTTGTCTCAGAGCTTCGACGGCCAATAAGGTTCTTCTGGAACACGGCCACCAAATAGGCAAATACCCATAACCCAACACCCAGAGTTTATTCTTTTTCTTTCCTCTTCTTTATAAAAATCATCTTCCCATGCTTTATCCCGCCCACTTAATTACTCCTGTAAAAAAAAAAAGCAAAATAATCTGTCTTTTAACTCGAGGGAAGGATATGTTTTGTATTTAATTAACATTGGATAGATTTCTACCTAAAAAGTCATTTCTTTTTAATACATTTGTGCAAATAGAATATGAACTTTGAATGAAGAGCTCAGGTTAAAAAAATCTCTGAATGAAGAGACCACACATGATTATATTATTTTTAACTTAAAAATAATTAGAAAGAAAAGTAATTTAAGTACTTATAATTTAATTTAAAAGAAATTAAATTAGCACGCACTTATTGGTTATACATTGCATAGGATGTCATATTATTCTAAACTTAAAAATAATTAGAAAGAAAAGTAATTTTAAGTCCTTCTAATTTATGTAAGTAATTTTTGGGGGGAAAGGAGAGAGCGGGAGAAGATGGGGGTAGAAATTAAAAAAGGGATGGAGATGAAGGAAAGGAGGGAAGAGAGAGAGGGATTTGTGTGGAGAAGAGAGCGGAGGGGGTGCTAAAAAGAGGGGGGAAACAGTAACGGGGGAGGGAAGTGAGCAAGCGGGTGATGTGGGGGTGGGTATATGTATAAAAAAGCAAAAGCAGTGGGGAAAATATATGAAATGAGTTTTAAAGGAAAAAAAATTGGTGAAGGGAGCGAAAATGACAAGGTGGTTGATGAGGTTGCTGAGGAGTGGGGTGTGTGAGGATGAGGGCGTAATTGCAATTGGGAGAGCCAGAGTGTGTGGAATAATTGGAGGGAGGAGTGTGCAGGTACAAGTAGGAAGTGGGCAAGGGTCAGATGAGGCCGGAATAAATAACAATAATGATAATATGATGCATCAGCAGCAACAGCAAGAGACGAAGGCATTCTCGTCATCCAAATCCAAGGTACATGATGATGAGAAATCAAAAGAATGGGACGCCGCCAACAAGCACAAACCCCATCCCTCTCCTCGCTTTGTCCGACAAAATGCCGAGCGCGTCCGCACCTCTATGAACACCAAGAACAGGAACTAGCTACATCACTAATTATATATGTAATATTACATCCTTCTCTTTTTTTTTTTTCTATTTCTTTTCCTTCCTTCTCCTTATGCACCATCACTTCTATTTAATTTTCATTTCACCTTCCTCCCATCAACAAACCCCTCAATTTGTTCATTTACCTCTAAATCAACGTTTTCATTCTTATGTCTTCATGAATTCCTTTCTAAAATAAATTGCTCTGATTCCTGCTATGATTCCTAGTCTTCACTTCTGTTTTTAGCATAGTTTCTTGCATGCATACAAATTTATTTGCGAATTTCCTTTCATCGTAAAGTTTAAGAGAATCTGTGTCTTTCCGCCAAGCGCATTGTTTTGGGTCATAAGGCAGGAGAAACTTATTCTAAATCCATTAATCCAAACAAACCAAAAAACTGTGTCTGCCTAATCATATATATATGTTACCTACAATTATGAGATGACTGTAGACTTTCTTTCTACATCCCACACTGTCAATGGATTTGGATTATATCAAGGCTGTAAATTTCATATCATATCCTCAATGCTACTACTGGAACAGTCAGTCATATACAACAACTAAATTACTCTTTTTGTTTAAAACTAATTGTCCCTCTAAAGTCTCAAGTTTTGGTTTTGTACAAAATAAATTTTTTTAATGAAATATTAATTATTTTTATACTATTTTGATCATTTATTAATGAAAATAATGATAGATAGAACCCAAGTGCTTGTTTAGAAATAATTCATTAATAATGCTCAAAAGAAAAAAAATATTTATATATAATTAAAAGTATAATTAAGTCGCATTGTGCATTAACGATGAACAACGCGATTCCATTCATTAGGCTTCGTGCCGCTTTTTCTCTTTTTTCTATTTTTTTTAAAGTGAGTCTAATTTTTTCCTTGTTCATTCATTTTTTCTTTGACATGTGGGATTTATTTTTTCCCATTATTTTAACTGGGACTCACTTTCTTTTTTTTATTTTCTCAATTTTTATTAATTTTAATTAATGTCATTTGACATTATTTTTTTGGGATACGAGGAGTTAATGATGAGATTTTTTTTTAATTCAATATATTTTAAAACTAAATAAAACGCACTCATGTTTGCGCGTGTATCTGCATAAGAACGAGATAGAAAAATCTAGTTTTATTAATGTAAGAATACATGCCCTGCCAAATGTCTTTCCCTCCATCAAAGCTTCATAGCCAGTTTTCAAACAAGGCTTCACTTTTGGGGATGAAATACTCTCTCCATTTTGGTGCCCCATCATCATAACCATGTTAATAGCAAGTGACAAAGATCTCAATATTATTTCTTTGATAACTTTTGATTTGGGAAGAGAGAAGAGAGATGATTTTGGGCCTTTTTGTAATGCTCTAACAAAGCTCTTCCAAATCCAACATCGAATCTTCACTTAGAGGTTGCTAATTATAAGTATTGTGACAATCACTAGAAAAGCTATGTAACTATATATCACAAAACAAGAGACAAGCATAAATTAAAAAAAAGAAAAAAGAAGAAGAAGAATTGCTCACAATGTGTGGGGTAATGATGATTCAGTTTAAGATCTAATCCAAACTTTCATCACTGCGAACTTGTATTTGGACAAGTATGATTGTTGAAAGATAGCAGTGAAAGGTTGGGCGGTGACTATGGCCATCGATTTTTTCAGTGGAGGAAAGGGGGTGTCGAAACATTTCCAAAGAGGTTCTTGATGAGAAGAAAATAATCATTATAATTGTGCCTTATCATGCCTAACTTGAAGTTCTGTTTGCCACATTTGCTTCATATTTTCATATTTTCTTCTCGTATGTGGCAATTAAAAAATATTTTATTGTGATGTAAATATTTTTTTCTAGTGATTAAAAAATTAATAATAAAATATTTTAGAAAAAAAATCTATTAATCTTTATAGTTTACATTAATTTTGAAGTAGTTATTGTAGTTTAAAATGTTCCAATCTCTATTTTTTTTAGAAAACTCCAAATAAATACCAAGGGAATAAGATATTTCCAAAAAAACTACCCCAATTTACCCTCATTTTAAAAAAATACCAAATTTGGTAATTGAAATTAAAATTGAAAGGTAAAAGATGAAAATGCTTTTCCTACATAGATGACATATATGCAAGTAATAATAATATATTTACAAGTGATAATAATATATTTGTAATTGAAATGGGTTTATTTGCAAATCATAATAGTATCACTTGCAAATGAATCTATTTCACTTTACAAATATACTATTATTATTATTTGCAAATTAGTTATTTATATAGAAAGAGTATTTTTATTTTTATCTTCCAATTTTAATTTCAATTACCAACCTTGGTACTTTTTAAGAATTGGGCTAATTGAAGTAATTTTTTGAAAATATATTTTTTTGTATTTACCTGAATTTTTCTTTTGCCATCAATTCATCTCTATAGGTCACTAGCATTACAAATTTTGAAGGTGTTAGAGGATGTATGATGTGGCAAATAGAAGTCTGAGCTAACATATCAATACTGATTTGGCAAGTACACATGTTTAGCATATTATTCTGTGTCTTATTTACACTTTACAATGTCTCAATGAAGAAATAAAAGAGGTAAGGAAGAAATACATAATGGTCAAGAATATTCTTCCATGAATGAAAACTAAATGACATACAGTGACACACAGGTGGATAGAATAAAATCACGGTCTGGGTTTTATTCTCTTGTTCACAATAGAGGCACTCAAAGGAAGAATTTCTTTTTATGTAGAAATCTGTCAAGGGAAGAAAAACTCTCACTTTATTCTTCAAAGGAGGAATTTGAAGAAAACTTCCACATGTATACGCTTGTGTCCATTCTTCTTAATTCTCTCAAACGTGAAAGATGGAGTGGTGTTATTTAATTAACTATTCCCTCCCAATTTTATTTTACTAATAAAATTGAACAATAAGCCCTAATTTATATTGGGTTTGAGCTTATATTTTATCTCACCCAACAATAGTGGATTTAATAGTGAAACCCAATATCTCTCACTCACACTTGGTGGATTAACCATTTGTAATTCTTTTTTCATTTTATACTAAGTGTTCTACAGTGATCACATGGGCACAACGTCTGCAATTAGGTATTCTTGTACTAGAAATCCTTCTCTAGGACCAGAACAGAATAACCTTATATGTTTCGTATTTATCTTGTTTGTATATTATGCTTTTAATGTCCTAGATTTGCCCATATATACTTTTACTTACGGCAAATCTAATCCCTCTTAAGTTTTCACACAAACTTAGATTGTCTTATTCTTGTTTACTTAGTGTCCACATTTAAGATGTTAACGAAATAACTTTTTAATGAACATGTCTTAGACACTAACATAGGTGTGTATATTTCCAGGTAATCTTCCTTTAGTTCATATTTCATTTCAATGTGAAACAATTGCTTTCCTAGCTTAATACCTTCAGATCAAATTTATCATGACCATTGGATATATGTCAAAGTAGCTAACATTGAATCATTTCTCCATGAAAATGTTAAAGTCATAAGGACATTAATGAAAGGATTTATTCCTCTCAGGGACTCACACAGCAATGAAGCAGAAATCTATTCACTTATTTTTTCAATTGTGGTTCTAAAACACATATAGTATGAATTGCATGTTATGGTGTTACTCTTATCACATAAGAGCATATTTTGATTTTGATTTGTTGTTAACAACGTACAAATTTAAGTTTAGATGTACTTAGTGTCTAACCCAAATTCTGTCAATGCCTCCACTTATCGTGATGTTCTTGTTGGAGAATTCGTTATCTAGTTACATGTATTATGGATTGTGGGTATCCATAATTCAATCCGAAAATTTATATTTATTAGATCTCATCCTGACCAACTCTCTTCCTTTTGTCAGGGCGATGTATTTTGTATTGTTTCACTATCATATCCACCTTCTTGTTGATTTACTGGTGAATACAAAATGTTCCATATTTGCCCACTCCTATGAATGTCAAAGGCAGTTGCTCGTATGAGAAAGTCAACCTTATCAACATGTACGACATACTAGACATTGTATATTTTCACAAATACATCCACACAAATAACTCAATTATAGAAAGTGTACTTCATTTTATTCATATAATTAATCATTACAAAGATTCATATTACATCATATCCTACGAATGCCAAGTGATTTCATATGATCAACATACACATCTTGAGGCATTGGCTTGGTAAGGGGATCAATTATCATTTGATGTATAGGAATATGGCGAATTGTAATACTCTTCTGTGTTATGACATCTCTTACAAAATTATACTTGGTGTCTATGTACTTTGTTTTACTATGATACTTGAGATCTTTAGTGTAGGCTATGGCTACCTCACTATCATAGTTTATTAAAATAGGATCCAATTTATCACTAATGACCTCCAAGTGTTTTATGAATCTCTTCAGTCATATTGCTTCTTGTACTACTGCAGAATATGCAATGAATTCTGCTTCCATGATAGACAAAGTAATACAAGTTTGTTTCTTGCTACACCAAGATATAGTTCTATTGTTTACTAGAAAAACATATCCAGAAGTTGATTTGCGCTCATCTAGATCTCCTCCCAAATCAGCAACGGAGTATCCTACTAAGTGTAAATCGATCCTTAATAGCATAGGGCATAATCCACTGTACCCTATAAATATCTCAGGATTCTCTTCGCAGTTTTCCAATGCTTTTGTCTAGGGTTTGACTGGTACCTATTGACCAAACCAATTGCATAACATATGTCTGGTCTCATGCATATCATAGTATACATTAGGCTACCGACCGCACTTGAATAGGGAGCTATTTCCATTATCTTCTTTTCAGGCTCAATTTGAGGATACATGTCTTGGCTCAAATTTTCTACTATTGAAATAGGGGTATCCATGGGTTTACAGCTTTTCATCTTGAATAGTTCACGAATTTTCTCAATGTAATTCTTCTGAGAAAGGGATATTAATTTTCTTGGACGATCTCTATGAATCTTAACTCTAAGTATATAATATGCTTCACCCACGCATTTCATCTTAAAATTTGAAGACGACCATTATTTGATAGCTATAATCAATTTTAGATTATTTCCGGCTAATAGTATATCATCCACATAAAGGGATAATATCCTAAGATTCTTTTCAAACCGCTTGATATATACACAATGATCTTCATTGATTATCTGGAAATCGTATGAGGTTACCGCTCAGTGAAACCTCAAATACCACTGTCTGGATGATTGCTTAAGTCTATAAATGGACATTCTTAACTTGCAAACTTTATTCTCTTTCCCTTTCTCAATGAAACCTAATTGCTGTTGCATATAGATTTCTTCATCCAGTTTACCATTTAGAAATATGTTTTTTACATCCATCTGATGTAGTTCTAAATTTAAACTTGCTACTATTGCCAGAATTAGTCTTATGGAGTTAAAACGTACAACAGGTGAAAAAGTATCTTTATAATTTATATCTTCCTGTTATATATACCCTTTTGCTACTAATTGAGCCTTGTATCTTTCAATCGATCCATCTGCTTTTCTCTTAATTTGAGAACCCATTTGTTCTCAATTGTCTTACATCCAGATGGAAGACTGATCAAATCCCTGCTACAGTACAGTCGTGGCCTCAGCCTAGCAGTTGCCCTTGGTGCCACGGTGCCCCTCTGCTAATACTATATCAGCAATTTTCCAATTTCCAGGATGAATTTTTGATATGCATAATTTTATGCTTTGACCTCCAATTGACCTGATTCAAACTCCTACAAGTCAATCTTGTCCCAATATATCCATGGACACCAATTTTATCTCAATCCAACTCCATATGGAGATTTTGGACTTCCAACACTTTTTTGACCACTTTTTGACCAAAACTCGACATAAACTTTTTCCAATTGCCACCAAAGGCAAATTGGTCATTATGGACCATTCATACAGATCTTAATTGACTCAATCAACTTGTCCAATTAAATTTCACTTCAAAGGAATCACTCTTCTAAGATTTAACCCCCTTAAACCCTAAATTCATATAATGGGCTACATGTCCAAAACTCACATACATGGCTCAACCGCCCCATTTGGGCTCACTTATATGGCCATTCTAGCACACATACACATGCTCTTACATTAATAACCCATATCGGGGTCCACTATCATCATCATCACACATATAAACTATACTTAGTACATCAACCACAAACTCGGCATATAGCTACAACTATACCATTCGTCATCACTCAACATCATCTTATACATATCATTATACCACATACATCTCTATACTCCTAGGATACAGATACAGGCAACCAAACCATAACAATCTACTTAGCACAATATTAGATAAACTAAATAACAACTACCAATTACTTTAAATTTTCAAATGTGGAGAGGCCTACGACTCCATGGTCTTCTCGGAACTAGCACCAAAATCTTTACCTGAAATGTTAGTCATGGAGGGGGTGTGAGACAATGTCTCAGTGATCGGGACAACCATACACACAAATATAATACCATCAATACCACACATATATGCAATGAAATCATGAAATGCCAATATCATGAAATGGAATGCATATTTCCCTCAAATATGGCTAGAACCATGAGCTGACGTTATCACAAGACATTTTGAATAGGTGATTCCCTTCCAACAATCAATGAAGACTGATTCTGAGATATCACCAAGCTCACCTCACACTAGTGTACCTGACCAAAGGTCACACTAGTGATTAAATCGTGGCTCTCCTTCCCCTGGATCATTGTAAATTGGTGATAATTTAGAAAAGGTGCAATCCATTGCCATTTGGTTCTCTTGGTCATAAGAGAGGATTTAGTGGCAGGGATGTTCCATTCTATCACCAAATCATATCATCATCATATCGTATCACAGTCCACTACCACCTGACTCTCTTGATTAGGAAAGGATCTAGTGGCAGAGATCATTCATCATATCATCATATCGTATATCATCATCACCACTCGATCCACCTTTCCTCACAATATCATGTAGTGGTGATGTTCATGCCATATCACTATATCATCATCATCATCATGTTTCTCAATGTCATGCTATGAACTCATGTCATGTCACATCATCATCATATATAATCATCATCTAATATAATATTTATTCGTATGCATACCACGATATATAGAAAAACTATATACACACATAACAATATTGTGGTATGAACAGAAACATGCATATATACACATATATACTAACATATAATACATACAATACAAACACTTGGTTACCTCAATTGGCAATACCATGCGCACATAAATTCCACAAGCTTTCTTGATTGTCAACCCATGCCTTAACTTCTCCGATCAACTGCACAACCTCAACCAAGATTGAAGCTCCTAGAGGTAAAAAATCACTCCCAAGGCCAAGAATCACAAACCTTAACACTGCTCTTAGTCTCTCCCTCCATTTCCTCTCTTGTTTTCTCAGTCGGCAGAACTGAAATATTTATGATTTAAACGATTATGAGGTCTAGTGCCGCGGCGGTGGGTAAGTGTGCCGCATCGTGAGCCCCTTTTTATCTGAAAAATCATATGAAATTCAAGCTCATTTGCCACGGCATGGAGCTCCTCTGTTTCAATTTTAGCTTTTCCTCCATCCTGATCTCCCCTGGTCCTGCACATATCATCAATTAAACTTCATTAGCTAGAGACTATGTTTAGGATAGTATAATGACAGTTGTTAAAAACAGTTAAAAAAGGTAGTAGTGACGATAGTTTGACAATAGATCAATTCAATCTAATGGTTAGCATTACAAATAATAATGCAATGAAATTTTATTTTTGAGTATGTCTTTAGAACTAAAAACAAACTAAAAATCATCTCAGAGTAGTGCAAATAGACATATAATATAGATTTATATAGATTTTACTGTAAATCTACACAATCAAATCATATTTTTTAACAAATATATATAATTTTTATTTTCATATTTGTCTTATATAGATGTAGACTAAGACAATCAAATCGTGATTTTTCACAAATATATTACATGATTTTCATTTCTATAATAATCATTATATTAAATTTAAAAAAATGAATGAATGTATAAGGAAATAAATATTATTTGGAATATGTAGGATTATATTTTTTTATAATTAATATGATAATGTGAAGGCTAAAAATTATGACACATTATACTTTCAACATCTACTTTATAATATATAATAAATTAGTCCCTCAAGTCTTAATATAAGACATTTTTAACCAAATCATACAAATTAAAAATAGGAATTAAAATTAGTTAATTATCTTTTTTTTAAAAAAATCAAAACATTTTTCAACAATTAGTAATTATTAACTATACGTACAACAAGTATTCTAGAATTAAAAATATACTTCTTCCTGCTTTAAATATAAAACATTTTCAATTATCTCAGGTATTTTAAGAAAATGAATTGGATTACTAAATTTGTTAAGAAATTTCAATATTTTTCACTAGTTATACTTATTAATTACATTATCTCTCATACTTCCTATATTATTTATCTCTCACCCATTAATTATAGACTAGATATATGAAAAGCAAAATAATTAATGAACTAGATAACGCTACAAAGTGCCATGTATTTGAAACTAAATAATACTCCTAGAAAGTGCCTTCTATTTTTAGATCAAAGAGAGTATATAGTAGTACAAGTATTAATTATTAATTGCACATACAATCAAGCTAATGAGAAACTCAATATATGCTCCCTTGTTCTAGTGTTTATAGGTAGGGTCATGCCAAGCTTGACCCCTGCCCAATGAACACTTGGGCCGCCTATCAAGTTAAGTATCAGACCGGCCTGATACTAAGTATTTTTTTTAAAATAAATAAATAATAACTTTATTTAATAACAAAAAATATACTTATTTTTATCTAAAAATATATTTCTTTGAAAATTAATTTCAAAAATATAATATTTTTAAAAATTATGAATACTTAATCATTATACATTATTTTTACATAATATTAAGTTAAAAAATAAATTCAAAATTTTAAAAAAATTAAAACATTAAAATCTTAAAAAGTTTTCATAAAATTTACTTAACAAATATATTATATCATATGCAGAAATAAAAAAATCCTACAAAATTAGTTAATATATATAAAATAATTGAAAAGAAACAAAAAAATACATATAGCTCTGACAAGACAAGACAAAAAACACTTGGTCCGAAAATTGGTCCAACCTGGTTAATCCAATGTAGTCGAGTTGGACTGAGCTAACTAAGCCTCCAGTATTACTATTCATCCATGGTAACCAAGGTGTTCTATTATATACATTCTATTTCTATCTAATTAATTAATACTCCTTGCATGCATATATCTATCTCCATTTAATTTGCTAATTAAATAACTAACCCTATATAATACATATATATATATATATATGTATATATGTATATATTTCTCTCTGTCGTTTGTGATTCATTTCAACATGCATGTGCTGTGCGCAGGCAAGGATTAAACAGAGTTACAAAATCAAATGATGTAGGGGGTTTGTAGTTAATTAATCAAGTTAAATGAAATGATAAGATGCTGAAGAGGAGTAAACAAAGAGGATGTGGTTGAGGTTAAAGTAAGATTTAAAAAATCAAACAAAACAAAAAAAGTATCAGGAAGTGCAATTCGAAGAGATTCCACTGGGTGTATTTTAGCGGTTGAGGAGGCGTATTAACTAACGCGTCATCTGTAAATCATGCAAGGCTACAATTACCTGTGAGCCTGTGACAGTGAAGTGAATTTGTATTTCCCTCAGTTCTCTCACTCGTCCCTTCTTCATTATCAATGGCTCCCCATTTTGCTTTTCTTCCTCTCTCGACTACCACCCACCGCCACCCTTATCCATTGTATTTCAACCCTCCCACTACCTCCACCACACCCAGAGGTATCTTAATCATATTCTCTTGCTCATCTCCTCCAATTTGCTTTGAGCACCTCAATTATGTTTTCCTCCTCTGTCGCAGGATTCTCCGGATTTTCGGTCATCACTTCCTCCTCTTCTAATGGTAGAGACCCCGGTTCCCGTACGGATGGCGTCAAGGGCGGCGATCGCCTTCGTGAACAAAAACGACGAGCTGAGTTGTCCGCTCGCATTGCCTCCGGAGAATTTTCGGTGCAGCAGTCTGGGTATGTCTTCTCCTCCACATATGTCTCTACCCACACTACCATTCTCCCCTTCGCCTTTATAATTAATCACTCCTGGTCGTACCCTCCCATAGTATCACCTGGGCTGATTCTGCCTATTTTTATTTTGGAATGCATCCCTTGTTCATTAACGAATTTATCATAGACATTTCTACCTTCACACACTGGCCTGGTTTTTTCGAGTTTAAGTTGTAATTTTTATCCTTATTTTTCTTTCGTCTTCAAACTAGTTTCCCGTCTGTATTAAAGAAGAGTTTGTCAAAGTTGGGCATGCCCGAGGAGGTTCTGGATTTTTTGTTTGGTAGGGTGGATGGGCGTTGCGAAAATCCCGTAATTCCCGAGGCGAAAGGATCAATCAAAGCCATTCGAAGTGAGGCCTTCTTCATTCCCTTGTATGAACTTTACCTCACATACGGTGGAATTTTCAGACTGACCCTTGGACCAAAGGTTGGTTCTGTTCTTTTAAGCTTATGCCCGCTGACATGTTGATGTTTTTAACAACTGTGGTAACACCACCATGTAACTATTCGGTTGATTCCCAAAATCCCACTTGATTATCATGCAGTCTTTTCTGGTAGTATCTGATCCATCCATTGCAAAACACATCTTGAGAGACAATTCAAAGGCTTATTCAAAGGTAATTAAATGAACAATGACTGCCAAACCTTTGTCGATTGCTGTTTATTTTGTTACCCCTCCACGTGCAGGGTATCTTGGCTGAGATCCTGGACTTTGTAATGGGAAAAGGGCTCATCCCAGCTGATGGGGAAATTTGGCGTGTTAGACGACGTGCTATAGTCCCAGCATTGCATCAGAAGGTTTTCTTGTGTCTTTGGACTGATATATTTAAAGTCTATGCTGAAAAATGTTAGATTTACCTGTAAATTTATTGATAGCAACTTACAATGGTCACTACTTGAAGTTTTCCACTCTAATATTGCAAGAGATGACTAACTCGTCACTGATGCGCACAGCTTAAATAAATAATATGGTTTGCGGGATAAGTTCACTGACATTGTTACTTAATAAAAAAGTAGAGATTCCTTGTTTAGTATTCATCACCAGATTGTTGTTCATGACATAGAAATGCATAGAGCATCATCTTTTGATTTAATTTCACATAGCCTGGGGATAATCATAGCTATTTCTCTTCTACTCATGTATTCTTAAAACATCTCCATGATTACCCTTTTTGATATTGATTTGTTTCTTGATTTTAACTGCAGTATGTAGCAGCCATGATTAACCTTTTTGGACAAGCTATAGAGAGACTCTGCAAGAAGTTAGATGCTGCGGCATCTGATGGGGAAGATGTTGAGATGGAGTCACTTTTCTCTCGTTTGACATTGGATATCATTGGCAAGGCAGTATTCAATTATGATTTTGATTCTTTAACGAATGACACTGGTATAGTTGAGGTATAGCTTGGCTATATTCCACTTCCCTTCCATCGTTTGATGTTCAAGGTTTCAGTCTTTGTCTTGCTCATTCTCATTTTTCTACTTTGATTTCAAGCTTCATATAGTTGTGCTTTATTTGATTAGATCAGGCTGTTTATACTGTACTGAGAGAAGCAGAAGATCGAAGTGTTGCTCCAATTCCTTTCTGGGAGATCCCAATATGGAAAGACATTTCACCACGCCAAAGGAAGGTTGCTTCAGCTCTCAAATTAGTCAATGATACACTTGATGATCTGATATCAATATGCAAGGTAAAGTTGCCACTGGAGAAATGCAAGATTCTACTCTTAAATAGGCCCAGATAACATATGATTATCCATATGATGCCTCAACAGAAAGGAACTTGCACATATTGGTGAACTTTCTACATCCTTGTATAAATTGGTTGTTGTCGCTATTCATGAGTTGCAATTCATATACTTTCTATGAGGCTATCTCCCAAACTTTATATTCATAAACTATAAGCAACAAGCAACTTCTGTGCAGAATTGTCTTGGTGATCAACACAACCATCCTTCAATTTTTGTTGGTATTTGTCTGTACAATTGATGTCTAAAAATTGTTAACTTTATGGTGGTGTATATTGATGATATTGTTTTTCACTACATATTGATGATGGAGTATGTTGATGATATTGATGGTGTCTCAAAATGCATGAATCTCTTGCTCGGTCTCCTACATTCAGAAACTCTGATTCATGGTCATTGAAGCTCTCAATGTCAAATTTTTCTTAGTTGCCGACATGTTATTTACAAATTAAGTCAGAAAAACTTTTAAATGTGGATATGCTTATATAACTTGCTTTGAATACACTTTTGGCGCAATATGCAATAGTTTCTTTTTTTATTTAATATTTTTCTAAAAAAATGCAAATATTATATTCGTCTTGTGATGTGCATGTTTCTTAAATAAATGCTGGTTTTATAATTCAGTAAAAATTTCTTCTTCCTTTAGTTATAACTTTCATCAAAATGAAGTTCATTGATTCATAAATTACCTATTCTGGCTCCTGAAACAATTGCTCCTGCAAAGCTCAGAGTTGGCATTTTTTTAATAGTGTTACCTTTGCAGAGAATGGTAGATGAAGAAGAGTTACAGTTTCATGAAGAGTACATGAATGAAAAAGACCCTAGTATTCTGCACTTCTTGTTAGCATCGGGAGATGATGTATGTCAGCTGTCTGTCAAAGCATATCTTAATTGATGTAAAAACTGGCTATAGGTACGATATAACAAGTCTTTATGTAGGTATCAAGTAAGCAACTTCGTGATGATTTAATGACAATGCTTATTGCTGGACACGAAACATCAGCTGCTGTCTTAACTTGGACCTTTTATCTTCTAGCAAAGGTAATATTTGTTGAGCTTTGATGAAGACAGGATTATAATTGTTATCTATGTTGCTTATCCTATCCTTGTGTTTTGATTGCTGTTTTGAATTCAGCTACATTTTGTTATTTCTTCAGGTTTACTGCAAATCTTTGTTATTTAGCTGGGTCGGAAAACTTGAATATTCGTACTTCTTAATTTTTCTTGATTAATTTAAATTTCAGATAGACTTGTTTGAATTAGCCCTACAAGCACTGTCACTGCTTAAGGTTATTATAATATAGAAACTGCAATTATTTCTCTACATCTCCTACTGAAAGAAATGGTTATGTTACTGTTAGTTGTTAATCTCTGAATAAACTGACATATTTATCCTGCTGTAAAGGCTCATTGCTCATTTGAAAATCTTTTATTTCCTTTTTGCTGGCTGCAGGAGCCTAGTATCATGTCAAAGCTTCAGGAAGAGGTATTGAGTTTCTAAGCTTCCAAATTAGTATCAAATTAAGCATTTAGCTTAATCCGTTTCTGACAATAAAATATTTATTACTTATTATTGGTGTATATATTGTAGGTTGACTCCGTACTAGGAGATTGCTTTCCAACTATTGATGACATGAAGAAACTCAAATATACAACTCGAGTGATCAATGAGGTATGATGATGACATATTGGGCATTGTGCTGAGGTTACCTTTTTTATGGCTACCAGTTGACTAACATATATTCAATCTTTAGTCATTGAGGCTCTACCCACAACCACCTGTGCTAATTCGACGGTCTCTTGAAAATGATGTTCTTGGAGGGTATCCTATAAAAAGGTAATCCCGAAAATGCACCGCCCTTGATATTCTTGTGAAAAGTAATTTATTTTCTCTGCACCAACTGCATAGGGTATGTCATTTTTACCATTTTTACCTGATATGCAGTGCTTTGAGAGTCTAAGTTTTGTTCAACGGTAAGTTTTGCTGTTCTTTATTTTCAGGGGTGAAGATATCTTTATCTCTGTCTGGAACTTGCATCGGAGTCCAAAACTTTGGGAAGATGCTGATAAGTTTATTCCTGACAGATGGGCCTTAGACGGACCTAATCCTAACGAGACAAATCAAAACTTCAAGTATGTAACTTTTTTGATTGCCTTTTCTCTTCCCCCTCTACTATTAAAAATGATGATGTCATACTTGAGTTGAGCTTCTCTACACCAAACTGTAATTGCAAAAAATAATAATTTTTTAATTTATTTCAGATATCTTCCATTTGGCGGAGGACCACGAAAATGTGTTGGTGATATGTTTGCTTCATATGAGGTAATTTTGGTGCTAAGACATTGCTGTGTGGTTAAATTATTTGGTTATGGGCTGTTTTAATGAGCCATTAGGATGAGCTTTGAAATCATGGGTCCAATTTTCTCATTGCTAAAAGCTGACTCTATTTTGATTCGTACTAATGATAAGGTTTTACTTGTATGATTTGTGATAATGATCGGATAGACTGTAGTAGCACTTGCAATGCTTGTTAGGCAGTTCAACTTCCACATGGCCCTTGGAGCGTCACCGGTAAGGTTTTTTTTTTTTTTGGCTTTTAATACTTCTAATTTTTCATGTCAATTACACGGACCTCCTCCCTTGTGGTTCCATAAGATTGCAACAGTCTCCCCTATTGTTTTGAAATTACAGAAATCTCAAGGTGGTTTTGACATTTAATTAGAAATGGTAGTTTTTTTTTTAATGAAATTAGAAATGGTAGTTTAAATGTTCGGAAACTAAGAAATTGGCAGTGTGGTACTATTATCGTACTTGTGTGAACTTGAAAAAACTTGATTGACGCATGGTGCTCTCATAGGTTGAAATGACTACGGGAGCAACAATTCATACAACAGAAGGGCTGAAGATGACCGTAACACGCAGAATGAAACCTCCCATTGTGCCCTCCTTGCAAATGTCAAATTTTGACGTGGATCCATCCTTAAGCATTTCAGATAAGGATGCAGTAAGTCAGAAAAGGTGTAGTTCTTTGATAGTTGGTGAAGCACAGCATAGACCATTCAAGGAAAAGTACAACATGTGGAATTCTTTCTTATCTTCCAGCCATCTATAATTTGGTTCCCTGTCTTAGTGTGAAGGTCAGGTCATCAATTACAGCCGTATGACGGAGCTACTTGTCTTCATGATTGGATCAAAGTGTTTTAAGAGTAAAATGATAAAATTGCACATTTGCACCGTCACAGATTATTTATTCTTCTAGTTGTTTTCCCCTCTTTGTTAATCCAAATGAAGAAAGAGAGCGGCACTCAACCATCCCTTCTTCCTTTTTTGTTTTCCTACTTCAATTCCTTGCTCTTCTTTTCCCTCCTAAATCCCAAACATACCAGTGAATCTTTAGCGTGTTCCATCTGTGGAGTTAAAAGACGAGAACGTTTCATTGATCAAGTAGCACGATTTATTATTATTATTATTAGTGAAGATTTCAATAGAAAGTATCATGCGTCAGGATTTCACCACAAATTACTGAATCATTTGGAAAGTGATCATACAAATTATGCAAAACAAAATGTAGAATGAGACGGTTATCCAAAAAAGTATAAGGTAATCACACGGAGAGAAAATTAGCTGGAGCAACCAAAGCAAGTACGTAAAGAAAATAGTTTAGTGGGAGAATGTTGTGACTTCGGGTTGGCCTCAAATATATGGCGAGGAAAATGTTTATAGAAGGCTTTAACTGCTCCTGCTACCCCATCTTCATTTTTCATGGCCTCCGCAACTTCATGGGCGCGCTTTTTCACCTTTTTTGCATAAAACCCTCTTAGGTTGACGGACTATCCGATAAACATGGATGGAATGGAACAAAGCTAAAAATTATTACCTCCGGATCAAGCATGGAGCGTATAGCACTAACCAGCTTCTCCAGTGAAAACTCATCCACTGGGATGGGCGCAGGACCTACTCCTCGAGCGTGTACTCGCTCCCCCCAAAATGGCTGGTCGCCAAAGAATGGTACCACAGTTGTTGGACACTAAAACCAAAAAAAATAAAATAAAATAAAATAAAATTTGAGATGATCCATCCATTGTAACTTGTGATCTGCTGATCCCATAGTAGTTGCGTGCAATACAATATACATTACCGCAGCTCTAAGGCCAGCAGCAGTTGTTCCAGCACCTCCATGATGTACCTGATAACATGTGCACCTTTCATTCAAACTTCAATTTTTACACATAAAACAGTCTACTGACAAATTATTCAATTACCACAGCAATGCATCGTGCGAACAGCCAATCATGCGGACAATTGTCCAAAAAGTACACAAACTTCTTCGTCTCTGCCACTGACAAACACTAATTAATGCATGCTTCACAATGGCAAGAGTGCAAGGAAAAAAAAAAAAAACTCACAATTTCAAAAACCAAGACCACCCCAGCCCTTGTTGATGATGCCTCTTTGCCCTGTTATATCCAGGGCCTGAACTATAATTTTTGTCATCTTCTCTGGTTCCTGTACAGGCTGTTCAAAACTCAAACAAAAATAAAATTACTTTAAAGTTTGCAAAGGACATAATGATTGCGCAACAGTGATCCAATTACTAGTACAATGATTGGTAAAATATACAACTATAGAAAACATAAGTGTTGTCCCCCTAAAGAAAACTCCTCGACAGCCTCAGTTTGATGGAAAGATAAAACTGATCTTTATTTCCCATAAAATATATTTGAACCTATGAATTAAGATTCACGTTTAAACTTCCAATTTTATTAGTTCTTGTCCTTCAATCAGGGGCAAGATTTCATTTCAACAAAATGAAGGTGTACCATCCCAATTTATATGGCTAATGTGGAGGAACAATTCAGATGTTTATGTTACAATCACTTCATTGGATTTTTTTAAATTTAATTTTTACCAAGTACAAATTTTCCAACACAACTAATGTTTTACAGCCCTTCTTCGGTCCCTAATTTTTTGCTTCTTCCTGAATAACCTTTCCAATTTTAATAAATCAGGAGATTTCATATAAACTTTTGGAAGGCTCATGATCCATTACAAATCACTCATCTTTAGTTAATTGTACCATCATAATATACATAACTAATGTGGAACAGTTTAGATGTTTATGTTACAGCCACTCCCTAGGAAATATTTTATTTTATTTTTACCATAGACAAATTTCCTAACACGATAGTTGTACTTTTACAAGATAATGCTACTACTCTACTGCCACATTTGATTCAACTTCTGAATATGGAACCAGTCACCGTTACCTGTTGTTGATTCATTATCTTTATTATTTGAGTATGAGATAGGTTTAACCTAGCAAGAATAGGTAAAGCGGTTCGCAGTATATGCCACTCATCAAAATGATATTAAACTTGGAGTTGATTCTTTGACTTCTTCAACGTAATCAGACATTCTAAACATGTGAATAAAAAAACTCACAAGGCTACCAAATCCAACGTAAATAGGTTTTTTGCCAGCTTCAAGCCACTCCACAAGTGATACTGGAGGTTCAAAATTCGAAGCAAGGTCAAGGAAACAAAATCCAACAACATCAATTTTAGGGCCCCAATCTGCAGAACAAGAAGCTCATGAGTGATACTAGAACAACATTCTCCCAAAAATAGCCCCAGACAAGGAAAACCCAAGTTAGACAAGAGAGTAAGCAAGAAATGAGAGAGATGCTGACGAGTGATGACAATGGTGATGAGACTGAAAAAATCAAACCTTCGACATTAAAAACACCACTATACTACAGCAATTGAAACAGGGCTTTAAATGCATACTTCACCTTTTGGTTTAGGGACCAGCTGAGGACTCCATATGTAGCAGTAGGGCACATCCTGAGGGTAACTATAAGATCCACTTAGATAAGTAACAAGCCTTAGCTTCAGCTTCTTTTTCCTAAAGTCATTTATGATATCTCGTATCCCAAGCCAGATTAAAGCATCAACTATTTGATATGACAGCTGAAAAGACACGAAAATAAAAGAAAACAAAATTAGACATGAGATTAAAATTTATTGACTGTGCTAAGCATAGATTAACAAACTTGCCAAAGGACTCACTCTGTATCCAACTTGTATCTTGACACGAGAAAGAGGATGGGGGAATTCACTTGTAGGCCTGCAAATATAGTCAAACAATAACGCGTGCAAGAAATATATAAAGGCATCCGTGAGTTTGAAGTTACCTATATGTTACTTATTCTAATAAAGAAATCATAATGAGAGTAAAAAAATTTATTGAACATATTGAAAAACTATCCAAAGTCAATTAATGGTAACATGTAGGAAGAAACCCATGCAGGAAAACACTTAAATACAGGATTGTCTATCTCACCAAACAAGACTTACGTCCATGGCATTGTGAAAAATATGTGAAGCGGCACCTGTAGTGCCTCAGCAACATGAATATGCCCTGTAGAAGTTTAGGGACATGTCAAAAGCCTATATGAAACTCAATCACAAGCAATATCAGATTTAGAGTATACTTTTCTCTCTCTTCCATTAATGAACAGTTCCTGTTTGAGTCAAAAAATATGTTCGGAAGAGGCATTAAACCATTAATGTGTGTATTAATGTAAGGCAAATATGTCTATAGCTCTCTCTCGGTCTTTCTTCCCCTTAAACTTATATTAGTTTCCTCTCCAATAGCATAGTCATAATATCAAGTTTTACTACGAATTAGTTTGATGTGAAAATTGCAGCAGCCAAGAAACACATGCCACCTCTCTCTTAAACCTGTCCGTTTTTTATCTGTCCAAAAATTCAAAGTTCAAAATACTAATTTGGAAATCTGAAACCTGCTAAAGAAGACAGGTTGCCTGTTAAGGCCTTCGCATGCATATCACAAACTGCCAGACCACCACGGTAGAACAAAAGTGCTTCCAACAAATTTTTTTTTCCTCAAACTTTATTCCTAACGTCCAACCAAGTTAAAATTAACCAGAACAATTTCAATTTTAGAACAAAATTTAACTAATCTGCTTCAATTTTGACCCTTTGGCCTATAATAAATAACCACTGAGGTTTTGATTTTGGCAGTTATCTCTCAAACTTTCAATATTTGGCCATAGCTTCTAGCCAACACAAAATTTTGAACCCTACAGAAAAATACAACTGCTTAAAATCACAAAATTGAGTGAGTTTCTTCTAAAAGTACACATTTTGTATCAAGTTCCACAAACTCCCCAACTTAATTGACCATTCTTTGATTTCTTTTTAATTTTTTCATAGAATTAAATAAGCTATTTGTCCGATGTTGAGAATTCAAGCAAGTACTGGCAGATGTAGCTCCGTGGTGAGCCCTTGATAGTTGAACCATAATTTTCTGGGTTCAAATGCTGGTATAAGGAGAAATAGGATTAAAAAAAAAATTCAAGCAAGTTGGTTGCTAAAATGAAAAACCACAGAAATCATTCATCAAAGGATCAAAATTGAAGAAAAGTTATTTGCATTTGTCTAGATTTATCACACATCAACATTGTTATCAAATAAATCCTACATTAGGTACTATACAATATATACTCCATTGAACATACGTGTTAAGAGGTTATTGATAGAATCTGATTAAGAAATATGAAAGGAAGTAGAAATTTATTAGAGATAGTCAGTGCAAGAATCTTAAAAAGAAAACCTCTAATAACCCAAGGAATAATCTCCAAATCCCAATACAATAACAAATCAATCATAAGCTGCCTAATGCTACGTAAATACCCCCTATTTATAATATAAAATGCATAACTAAATAAAATAACTATCTAAGCATTACATGAACTTGTTCTACATACCGCCTACATACTAGGGTGAAGGTCCCATGTCAATTCACAACAATCCACGCCCTCTCCCACTTCTAAACTGATCTGCCAGTCACTCCCCCACTACTTCCATCTAGCCTTGCTCTTTTCTTCCTTCTACTGTATGTACGCAGGAAATATGGAGTCCTATGATTATCCTATTAAGAAGTATAAAAAATTTAGAGGAGATTTATAGAATAACCCTATGGATTGAGAGGAAAATAGGGGAAAGAAAAAACTTGGGGAGAAAATAGTAGGGAAAATAGATTTTCCCCCGTTTGGATAACAAGAGAAAATTGGAAGGAAAGAAAAGTGGAGGAGAAACAAGCACATGGGCCCACATACTTTTTTCCCAAAATTTTCTCTGCAAAAGTGGAGAGATTTTGGAAAGAATACACCCTTTCCAAAATTGCCCCTAGGGATAGCTTCGTATATATTGATTTCCCTGGCCGCCACCCTCCACCACCAATCACCGCAACCTCCACCAGTCGCCAACGTCCACCGCCAGCTATCACCCTACGCTATAGGCCACCAGCTACCGCCCTCCATTGTAGGCCACCAACAGTCAGCCACCACTGCTAGCTACCTGCTGACCGTTAGCCACCATTGGACACTACTGCCAGCTGTTGCTGGTTGTCAGCCACCACCCCACAACCCCCCCCCCCCCCCAAAAAAAAAAAATCACCAACCGTCACCCCTTGGTATTGATCGCCAATCGCAACTAATAATCATTACATCATATTGTAAAACCTATTATTGTCATTGTGAAATAAGTGAATTTTCTCTCCTATGTTTTCTTCTATTAATCCAAACATAAGGAGAGAAAATATTTTCTCTCCACTTTTCTCCCCCCTCCATTTTCTCTAATCATCCAAACAAAGCATAAAGAAATAGATACTTGTAATGCACCCTAAGTAAAGGGTATAAGTGTTTTGTGTGACTAAAGTAAAAAGACTTTCGGTCAATGTACATCATATTGTATTGCAAGGTATAATAATAATAGACTGATTCAAACCAAAAGCTAGTGTTAAATAGTGAAGTCTAAGTATCTAACCATATGCGGGAGGATTGGCCATTATTGCATCTGCTTTAAAGGAAATTTTAGAATCAGGGTCAGGATCCTTGCATGCAGGAAGCAGGGAGTAAACAATATCTTTTATTTGTTTTCTTTGAATGGGTATTTCTGAAGGTCCTGATGGCAAGAAGCCTTTATGCTTGACCATATCTGCAGAAAACATCAGGAAAGCTTGTAAAATCTATCTATTCATATTCCCCCCCCCCCCCCATCTCTACACACACGCACATTCATATTTAAAATTTGCATACAAAAATCCTGCTCCTGAATCACACATAAAGCTCAGTTGCAAAGCTTTCAATCATTCATTTTCATAAGGCAATCCCCATTTCTTGAATTGATGTTGGTTCATCCATTCACCTTCTATCGAAGCAGATTAAAGTATTTGAAATCTCTTGATTAATACTGATTCAGTTTGAGCTTTAAGTGGTGTATTCTTCATCTTTTTTTTTTTAGACACAATTCAAGTAGGACAAACATCCAAACGCCAAAGAAGATCATTTTAGTTCAAGCTGATACCGGGCGCTGTTGTACTTAAGTATTGAATCATCAAAAAAAAAATCTAGCAACACTGTATTTAAATAAGAGATTAAACACTTACAACCAGCAAGAATTTTGGGATCTCCACCTAAAGGGAAAAACTCCAAGCCAGCATTCAAGACAAAATCTTTGAAATTTTTATGTGTAGCTAGCCTAACTCTGTGGCCATATTCCTGCAAACAAACTTTGGCAATGATCAGTTGATATTGCACAAAATTAAAATTGACCTACAAAACTGTCATGGCATCAAGGACTAGAGAATAAATGAGGAAAAAAGAAAAAGGAAACTTGATAATGCACTGCTAAATAAAAACTTAAATTGAAGCTTCAAAGGTCCATTCAGGAACGTTAGAGCGGCTGACAGTTTCATAGATAGTAAGAAGAAATGACTGAATGTCTAGGACCAGCTATAATTCCTTATGCGTAAGCAAGAGCCATAATTTTAAGTTTAAGTCAACCAAATAAAGATGCTTTTATCCCATACAAGTGTTTATTAAAGCCTTAAATTCCCTGAAAAGTTTCCTTTTCCTTACAGACTGAAAAAAGAAAGGATTTTCAGATTAAAATACTTAAGAAAGAAAAGAAAACATACGTTCTGATGTTGCAAGGGGTGGAAGTCGTGAGGGGATCACATGAAACAACCATCTAAAGCAAATTAGCTCTTCCATTAACAGTTAGTCCAAATACAACCTTCACTTAATGAACAATGACAACACTTTTATCTATGTTACATAACGGACATCAACATAGACATTATCAAAAGATAGGTTTTATTGAATATATGCTTAACGTCAAATTTCTATGTTCAAGATATGACATGATGCAAACAAAAACACAGATTTACAGTGCCATCCAACGATGAGAGTTACAAGTAGTTCTAATGCTGTGGCTCCAATATGAAACAGACATGAATTTTCACAAGCCAGATCTAACATAGGAAGGCTAAGATTAAATGGATTTAGAAAAAAAAGAACATTTTATATTTGGTCTGATCAGGGAAGTTCGATAGGCAGGTTTAGATGAATTTATCAAGACTGATACGAAATCTCCAGAGTGTCTCATTTCTGACTGCAGTTCCTGTTCTGCCATTTTGCCAGCACCCATTAATCCACTTCAAAACCCCAATTGTATGTCTCCCCTCAAGCATGCCAGAAAAGCAATTGTATACAACACATGTAATTTGCTCAAATGGTCATCCCTTGAAAACTATAATTCAAAAAAATAGTAGTGCAAAAAACCTGTAAAAGCTTCCCAATTGCAACAAATGGTTGAACATCTCCCTGTGTGCCAACAATAAGCATTACAATCTGAAGTGGTGGAATATTTTGAACATCTGTTGCCTCACCAGATTCTTCATTATACATAACACTAGTTCCGAAGTCAAGACACCGTGGCTTAATGTCTACTGGAACTTCAACTGTAACAGTTCCATCATCCTTAACCATAGCAACTTGTTCTAGCCACTTCACCTACAATGTTGTAACAAATTTTTGAGAATGCAATAAATTAAGCAAACAGAGAACTCAAGGGCATTAAATTTTAATTTAAAAATTACAGAAATTATTCACAAACAAATTTAGCAGATGCAATGCATATAAAACGAAATTCATCAAGCTCAGCAAGTTATATTACACTAGACAAATTACAGTCCTTCCCATGAAAATACAAATATATTTCTGAGACACCACCATCACAAATCAATTATTCACTGACGCTATCAAAATCTGGTGAAAAGTAGTTACTATAAACTTTAGTCCATGAAGTTCAGTCCAATATCACCTATTACTCCCTGATTTTACTATAAAGAATAGAAGAAAAAGGAGCTCAAAGACAGTAATGTAGCAAACCTTTTTCCTCAAGGGAACTTTTTCATCAAAGAATTTAGCAGCCATTGCACAAAATCCGTGATTTAGTTTGACTTTTCCACCACTGCTACACTGACTCTGACCCTCTTCTCGTTGTTCAGATGTAATTATTTCCCATGGCACATTACGTGCAGCTGAATTCCTGTCTATATGAAACATTAATCTTACATATTGAATTCTTTTTTTATTTCAAAAGAAAATGATATGTTAAGAAAGAAGGGAAACAGATTACAACAAAGATAAGATATCCTCTGCAATGAAGACAGAAAGGAAATGGAGAGAGCAAACAGAAAAATAAACAAGCTTGGTGAAATAGAGTTCTCGAATCCTAGTGAATATCCATTAAGGAGATCTCCTTGTAGGAGACACAGGTCCAGCATCAAAGAAAAGGCATAAGAATGAGTTTATTCCAAAACAGCGATAAGGGCATAGGAAAATGCTAAAAATATGAGCTCTCCGATCCAGCTAACACCAAAGAACTGCATAAATTGCACAACCCTACCGCCTTACTTCTTCCAGAACCTCAATAATAATAATAATAATAATAATAATAATAATAATAATAATAATAAGCCTACTTACTAAGAAGAAAAAAGAATTTGTAACAAACACAGGTGATTGCAAACATAGTGAAATTAAATGGACAGCTATTCAGAGCTAGAAAGGCGCAACACAAATATTAGGAGAAAAAGCTATGTGTGGTCTATAAACCGATAGCGTATCACTAGAAATAATTCAATTACATGCTCCTATTGCTATGCAAATGAAACGCAAGATCTTGAAGGGACCTTTGAATATCCGAAAGAACTTTAACAATGATGAAATTTGATCCAACCATAGGCTGTGTAGTACATTGGAAAAGAGATTGCAATTATAGAAAGTAACAGAACCAAGAGTCAACAACCAGAAATACAGAGTGGGGGACAGGAAGAAGTCAAGCAAGAGGAGAAACGATTGCAATACAGAAGCATCTGTCATTGCAAAAAAAAAAATAGTCCGGACAAAGATTAGAAAAAAAGTTGGATGGGGGATTATGAAAAGGACTCATTAACCCTGGTCTGACCATAACTAGTATGTATAACTTTGAGACACTGGGAATTGAGCTTCAGAAGAGAAAGGCATAAACATTCACTAGGAAGAGGTAGAGAGTGGAGTCCTAAGGCATAAACACTAACGATGATAGTCTCGCTGAGAAAGTGAGATACCATAAGTAGTGGCGTTAACGCTCTTGGCGATGCTGTCGGCATCCAAAGATACTGAAATGTCACTGGAAGAATCGGAAGTGGAATGTAGGGGAGAATTCGCCATCGATTGAACAGAGAAAGATTAATTCCGATGGAGATGATAAAAATGAATGACAAGCGTGAGTGAAGGGAGTGGGTAAGGTATATGCCTTTTCATTGTTGCTTCTTTCCCTTCAGGAGAAGAGAAAGATGAAGGAAAGAAAAGCGTGAGAGAGAAAGCAGTTTTCGGAGATCCACGTGGGCACGGCCCGTCTGCTTCTCTTCTTTCTCATCATTTTAGTTTTAGGGCCAAGTCCGCGCGAGAGAGAATGCAGTCATTTTAGTTTTAGTTCTTTCCCGCAGAAAATCAAAATCATGCGCGTTCCATGATAGTGCGCGTGTATGTATGTATTGTTTTCCGTTATCCACATCTCATTCAAATTTGATATGATACATGAAAAAACGTATTTATTTATTTATTTCAAAAAATGATAACCAGACTAAAAATTATCGGCAGTCTCAAAAGAGAGAAAAAAAATAAGGTATCTCTTTGTTGGGAATCTCTTTGTTAAAACTAGATTTTTCTCTCCAGCTCCCATAGGAAACTTGAATGCACGCTTTAAATTAAAAAAAAAATTATCATTAATTTTTTGTATAAAAAAAATATATCAAATGATACTAATTAAAATTAATATAGATTGAGAAAATAAAAAAAATGAAAAAATATGGAGCCCACCTAAAATAATAGAAAAAGATAAATCCTACCCGTAAAAGAAAAAATGAATAAATAAGAAAAAAATTAGACTCATTTAAAAAAAAAAATAGAAAAAAAGTAAAAAAAAAAGAGATATGAAACCCAATGAATGTGCGGCTCCATTCTACTTTATATATAGACTAGAAAATTCAACTCATTCCTCCCTTTGCCAGTGGAGATGATGCCACGAGGTTAGTGGTGATGTTTACAAATCACCAAAAACTGTTTGGTTCAACTACAAATGAAGTTAGGTAATATGATAGAAAGGATGTGAATGAATGTAATGAGATGATGAATATATATGATTTTGTTTGGTATAATATTAATGAATGTTGAATTGATATAAATTTTTATTTTTTGGAAAATAAAAATATATGTAAAATGACTTTTTTGTCTATAACTAAAAAAAAAGCCCAAAAAATATCCCTCCTCATCCACATATGCTTTTCCCGCGGCAACAAATCCTTGCCAATCAACATCAACAATCAACATTGAAAAATACATCAATGAAAAAAAGAAACAAATCCATCTTTGTTTTCTGAACACCAATATGTGGGTTTGAAAATGGGGGAAGGGATGGGTGAAGCCAATCTGAAAACGGAGACGAAGGATGAATGGAAAATATGTCACTGCTCTAGTACGCTGATCGGATTTGCAAATAGAGATGAGGAAGACTGTGGGAGGAGCATCGATTGCTGCAATCTCTCCTCCATACGCACAATCGTTTGTCGAGCTAGGGATTGCAACTTCAAACTTCCACCTCTGCGATTTTGATTGCCTATCATATTTCTCTCTTTGACGGTGTTGGTGTGGGTGTGGGAGGCATGGGTGTGGTAGGATTCCAGATGGAATGGGATCAGAAAGATTGGACGAGAGGAGGAGACGCCAGCGTTGAGGTCGATGGAGGAGGACGAAGGGACGAAGAAGGGAGAGGAGGAACGGATAAAGAAGGAAGAGGAGGAAGGGGTGAAGAATGGAGAGGATGAAGAGACGAGTTGATTTGATTTTGGTGAGGCTGTAATTTTTTTTGTTCAGAAGGGTAGTATGGTCATATCATGTCTCATTTACAGGAGGTGAAGGCCTTCACATTGCATTTTAAGTGTGAAGCCCGTTACATTAATTCAGCTAAAATTGTTCACATCAGGTAATGGTTCTCCCTTGTGTTTGTGGCAACCAAACACTACAAGTGGTGTAATGTGAAGCTTAGCCCTTCACATACCCCCCATCTGTAATTCATTCAAACAGCCTACAAAGGTTCAAAAATATAAGTCTCCCTAACTTGCACTATTTCAACAAGACATCGCCGAGAGTGTTAACCTTTAATTTCATAACGCCATATTCATCCCTAAACAAGAAAGGAGAGAGGAATTTATGGAAGACATTAACAAACCTGTAATTCCAAGTAAAAGGAGTAAAGTAGATATGTAATATAATAGAAGTACCCTTTAGGATGAAGGAAAAACAAACACCTGTTGTCATGACTCAGGCCTATCATATCATTAAACATAGTTTCCACTATTAATAGCTCGTTTGGTTCAAATATAGGGGATTAAGTAATGTAATGGAAAGAATATGAAGGGATGTGATGGGATAATAATCATATCGGATTTTAACTAGGTTTGTTTGGTATGTTAGTGAAGATAGGGGAATTAAATTTATTTTTTTATATTTAGTTAAATACAAATAAATAGAAAATAACTCAAATGCCCCTAGATTAAACAGAGAAAAAAAAAACCCTCCTTCGTCCATCCTCACCTCCCACCAACGGCGGCTTCAACCGTACAGTGTTTGAGGGATCTCACCACCAACAGGACCCTTCCTTTCTTCCACAAACATAGCATAGGACCAACAAGAGAGAGAGAGAGAGCGAGAGAACAGAGATGAACGGAGGCAAACGAAGATGGTGGATCTGCAAGTTCCTTCCTTCCAAATCTGCAATGAGGAGCTTCAAACCCAAATTTGTGAACCTTGACCTTTGAATGAAGAACCAATGGTTGAGAGACAAATGGAAACCAAAGGGATTGAATTTCGAACCCATATCTGTGAACCTTGACAAAGTTTCAAACTTGGGGGTGGAAGAATGGAGGGATGGAAGATGCCAGAGGAGGTGGAAGCTGGAGGTGAAGGCCAATGGTTGCCGGAGATCGTGGAAGCATGGAGTGGGAGACTTTGTCTGATGAAGGGCTGGGGATGGGTGGTTGGGTTTTGTGGCTTGTCATTTCTCAAGATGTGAGGGGTATTTTGGTCTTTTATTATATGATCATGTGGCTGTAATCATCCTTAATTGAGGTAATCATGTTCACATGATGTAAGGGGCATTCCCTAACAAAAGGCAAACCAAACGCAATAGCTAAGATAATGTGATCATCATCACTTCACATAACCTTCCAGTGTGAATGAACCAAATGGGTTGTAAGTGAACCATGGCAATAATTTCAGCAAGGATGAGAAACCAGTTCCACTTATATGATAAACTAGAACAAGGGAAACAAAATGAAGCATTTTTCTGTACACACAAGCTGCAACGTATTGATGAGAATAAGCCAAAAGGTGATGGATCCTTCTTTTGCCTCCTGAATGATTACGCATACATTAGATTACAATACAGACAACATTAATTCGTTTTGCCTATAGAATACCTAGAACAACAAATAATGAAGTGAGGATGCCGAAATAAGAGATATATTAACAAGAAAACTAATTTAGTAAAGTGGACATTGTGCATTTCTTCTGAGAATGTCCTAACATATGGCAGCGACCACATTGGACAACTCTTTTGGGACGCTTAAAGTTCTCCACATGAAGAACCTTCTTTTTAGGCCTTCCAGGTGGTCGACGGGTCTTTGGTGGACGTATTATAATATCAACCTTTGCACCTCCACCCTCAGCCCCATCCCCTAGTTCTTTCCATTCACTCTTATCTGGAATAGGATTTATCATCTGAGAATAGGTCACCCTGTAACTCTGTACTGTGAAGCAAGGATCGGCAAACATGTGGGCATTGTGCCCACTAGAAATAAGTGCAGCAGCAGCATGGGCACAAGGTAAACCATACAGCTGCCAGCGGCGACAAGAGCACACACGACTTCGTATATCCACAATATTTGTCCTCTCAGTAGACACTATCTCAAACACCACTTCATTTGCCCGCAATACTTGATAACAATGAGCATCAGCAATTGCCTCCAAAATCCGCTTTTCAGCAGATGGTACAAGAATTGATGTCCACCTCATGCCCATATCCCTTCGTTCATCAAACCAAGATGTCATCTGTTGGCGAATGTATTCCATCATCTGCACTATAGGGAGCTCGTGACATTCAAGGGCCCAGTTATACAACAACTCTGTAATTCCCAGACTGAAATGGCCATATCGGACACCCTCAAAGTATGCCAAAGCCCAAAGTTGGGGAGGGAAGCGTTGAAACCATGGTACAACCTCTCGTGAAATTTGAATCATCTCCGCAACCTTGCTTTCAAATTCAACAGCAGTCAGGGCATAAACAGCATTCCAAAATATATTCACCAACTTTGTGTTCTTAAATGTGTCTCGGAAATTTTCACTAACAGAACGGAGACAAAAGCCATGAAAAGCACTAGGAAAATGTGTTTCTACTGCCTCCACAATGCCTCTTTGCCTTTCAGATAGTATTGTAAGTCTGGGCATGTTATCAGTGTTTACTCCAAGAAGTTTTCGCAATTCTGACATGAACCACATCCAATTCTCATCACTTTCAGCATCGACTACAGCAATGGCCAAAGGAAACAAAGCGTCATCAGCATCAACAGCTGCTGCGCAAAGTAATGTACCCAAGTATTTTCCTTTTAGATGTGCTCTTTCAAGCTCTAAAAGTGGCCTACAAGCATTTATGAAACCATAAATTGATGCACGATAAGAAATAAACAGGTGTTGAAAGCAATTTTCTTGTCCAGTAGCAACAACTGATGCAATGCTACCAGGGTTAGTTTTTCTGATTTGTTCACAGTATGCAGGAAGAAAAAGGTAGCCTTCCTCAAATGTTCCATGCAGTGCAGCCATGCTCCGCTCTTTCCCACGCCAAGCTTGCATGTAAGAAACAGCTACTCCATGTTTATCACGGATATCTTGCAGTATTTCCCTTGGTTTGTATTGCGGATTATTTCGAATACGTGCTTCTACAGATCTAGCAACCCAACTGACTGATGCCTGTTGATGATGAAGATTGTGAACTCCCCCACAAGTATGCTCTCCATGTAAGGTTCTTATAGTAAAAGTTGGAACACCAGGACATTTTGCTACATGCACATGCCATGGGCACCCTTCTTTAGAGCATTTTGCAATAATACGACTGCGGTCTGATTTAACTATTCGAATTTCAAAATGCATAGCTATAGCAATATCTTTCAATGTTCTCCGGCAGGTTTCCACATCTGGAAACTCTTGCCCAACAGCAAATGGATGATTTGCTAAGACAACTGAATTATCAACTAAAGCTAAAGACTGATCAGCCATATATCCACCAAACCCAGGCAACAGCAATGTCATGTGGCTCTAAAGGTTCCCATCATGTTTATGAATTATTAAGGGCTTCCAAGGGTAGGCATTGAAAAAATGTCACCATATAAAACTTTCTATCATATGCAGGATCTGCAATCTTAAAGAGAAAAAATGGTTAAATGCTACCAATAGTCACACAAAAAGAAAAAGCTAACTAAAAGGACTATCATGTCAGTAGATATCGTAAAAGCAGTAAAGGTAAGGGAGGGTGTTCTCATGAACTGAGAGCATAGCAAACAAAACAACTGATAATTGTTGTTAAAAGATTGGTCTATCCAACATGACGAAAATGAAAACATCAGTAAATGAAAATAAACTTACAATAATCAAAACTTATGAACAAGGTTCTGGTCTATAATTTTATCCATCGAAAATATGACAAATAAAAGTAGTTTAAGCATAACAGGCTTTTGAGAGAAAGACACCTAACTGTTCACAAGATCAAATAGCTTACCACCAGAACCAAGAGCTTACTGTAGCTGTATGTACATAAGTAAAAATATCACTTAAAAACATGCTAAGCAGGCACAATTTATGTATGACATCATCTCTTAAGAATATATATGAGGGGAAGTTTTCATGTTCTTGGCTGGCTGCCATCCATACGGCAAAAAACATGAAATTCACGTATGCAGCACTATTAGAATGTGGAAACATGGCAGCCGTGTGGAAGAGCTAAGTAAAAGTCACTCAAGCAGGCTGCAGGAGTATCTGCACCATAAATACATTCGTGTAAACCTAAGAAAATGAAGAGATGGCTCATAACAAATTGGAATAGCAGAAGGAAAGAAACCCACTTAAGTATTTCGGCGATGGGTCACATTGTGACGGAAAATGCTCTGGGAAAGCTTTGGCGAACAATGACACAGCCCACCGAAGCCACAACTTAACGTCTAAAGGTCACTGGAGAGGCACCGAGAACAACAGTTGTAAAACTCTTAATCTAGAAATTTCAATATGAGAATCTATTATCAAAACGAAATTGTATGAGAAGGTGAAGGATTTCGCCGCCCCGAATAAGGATAGCACCTCTAAATTGGAGCCAGAGATGAAAGACTAACCTAATCTATTGGCAAAGAAAAAAACTTAAAACAAGAACAAAATGAAGAATCAATAAAAATATAAGGAAAGCTAATTGTCGGTAAAGGGGGAAGAAAGGGATGAGGAGATGGAGGGAGGAACATAATGATGTAGGGGAACGAAGAAGTAAGCAAAAGGAAAACACACCTTGCTTATTAATTGATGCTTGAAATTGATAGTAGCGCCTCTGCTACTGCTCTCACCTCTTCCCTGGTTGATGCTGCCCCTTCTTCCTCTTCAATCAGCCTTTCGTTCCTATTTCTGCGATTGGAGGTGGAGAAGATGGACTGTATTCGAGAAAGATTTGTTTCTTTTAATTTTATTTTCGTATTCCCTTTTATTCTCATCGATCATTAAAAATTTTAGGGAGGACAAGCAAATCTTATTTTGAATTTGGTCCAGTTTTTCTAAATATTTTTTCATACATTTCAATAGAATTTAAACATTAAAACAAAAACATTTATTATTTCATAAATCATAAATAACTATAGTTGGTTGGTTTACTTCCTCCATTCTTTATTTATATTATAAGATAATATAAGAGATTTTATTTATATTAAAAATATTTATTATATTTTTAATTTTTTAAAAAAACTAAAATTTTTAATTTTATCCTATTAATTTCATTATTTTCATTAAATATAACATAAGTTACAATATTAATAATCTAATAAATAAAGAGCAAAAATGATAAATTATTACATATTATCTTATGTTATGTAATAAGAAAATCTCACATATTATCATATAATATGGGACAAAGAGAGTATTTATTAGAAACTCGAGATTATAAGTCACTTCGGTATGCATTTTATGTTAGAAGCATGACACTTAGAGACCAAAACTTTGAATTAATGTCATTTAAGGATCCAAAGATTCTGAAATGACAAAAAAAAATCCATGGTCCTAAACTTAACAAAATTTAATTATTAGATTACTCAAATACCCTTCATGAAATGATAGTGTCAAATGGCGGAAGAAAAATATCAAAATCTAGGTACAAGAGTGTTAAATTCTTGAAATTGAGTGTCAAATAACGTAAGCGGACAGTTATAATTGGTGAAAAAAATTTTATTCAGGATGCAAAATAGGGGAAGATTAGTGTCAAATCTTATAACGATAGTGTCAAATGGCTAATGAAAAATGTCAAAACCCGAAAGTGGGACTTATACTTTTACTGAGCGTAAATTATTTAGTGTAAAATAACTAAAGATCAGTATGGAATCCTGAAATTTAAGTGTTAAATAGTTGAGAACCAGTGTAAAACATTTGATAATTAACACCCACACTTTTAATATTAGAAGTTTTACTCCCATTTTTTGACATTACTCATAAGTTATTTGACAGTATCATTCTAGAATTTGATAGTAATCTTTTCCCATTTTATACTCATGAATGAAACTCATTTACCAATTATAACTGTCAATTCATGTTATTTAATATTCAACTTAAAAAATTTAACATTCTTATGACTAGATTTTGATACTCATCTTCTGTCATTTGATATTGCCATTGAGGGGATTTAGGTAATTTAATAATTAAATTTGGATAAGTATAAGATTATGGGTCTTTTTTGTTATTTCAAAATCTTCAAGTCCTTGAGTAGCATTAATTCAAAGTTTTGGTCATCCAAAGTCATTTTTCCTTTATAGTTTTTATTTAAAAAGAACAGTTTTTATTTGGATTTTTTTTTTGAAGTATACACTTATAAATGCTTTTATTCAATGATTAGGAAATTTAATGGGAGTTCAAAGCCAAAAATGAATTATGATGACCGAAATTTGGTAGAAACATGAAATAAAATAGCTGGGAAGCCATGGGGGTCAAAGAATTTTAATTGAGAAAGTGAGAATCAATAGAACATTATTGGTGAAAGGAAAATAAAGTAGGGTTGGAGAATTTGGATACATGTGGGAGGTTGTATGCCAATTATGAGTGGATTTGTGAAGGCCAAGACCCAAGACTGTTCGAAGGATGCATCAGTATTAGTGTATATACACGTGATGTGAGTTGATAAATCATAAAAGAAAAAATGATAGTACAAGCTACAAGCTCTGCCACATGTTGGCTATAAGAGTGTACCATTTTAATAACGTGTAACTAATAGAGTAATTAATTAATCCTCCTCCCTTTATATCTCCCCTCAGTTTCATTTCTTTTATTGATTAAGATTATATATATTATATACAAATTAAGAAATTATTAATTATGTTAAATTTTACTAAGGATTTAACTAAAATACCCTTTTTTTTTTATAAACAAAGTACTCATCATTTAATAACTCATTCTAAGTTACATGACTTACATTGAATTAAATAAAATAAGGGTAGAGTTAAAAAAACTAATAATATGTTGAAATTCTAAAACAACAATAAATTTGGAACAAAATTAAAATTCTAAAACTACAAATTAAAGAAATTGAATAAAGAGAGTAATTTTCCTGTTTGTATATTATCATATATATTCTAAGTTCTAAATATAAGATGTTTTGTAGAATTATTTTTTACCTATAATATAAGATATCATGTAATATTATGAAATGATTTTTTTTCCCATTATATTTAATAATGACCAACCTCGTAAATTGTCCAATGTAGTCTCATCCATACTCTCGTTTATTATTTTAATTGATTGGGCTCATCTTCTTTCTCTTCCTACACAAGTTATAATAATAATTACTAATTGAATAAAATTTACATTATTTTAATTAATAAGGGTAAAAATATAATCTTTAGATTCCTTATTAAAAATTCAAGGATATAATAAGCTTTCTTTAATAAAACCTTATATTTAAATGGGGAGGGAGTATATCATATGGATTGAATGAAGCAAATGCAGGGTGAGAGTGGGTTTTAGTTGATTAATTACAAAGGAAAATTGATGGGAAAATGGGAAGCAAATGAATGTAGGGCGTAAGAGTCAAAATTATAAATAACCAACCCCCAAAATCGAGTTAAGGAAGCATATGATCAAAAGTTGGATGCCATCCCTGAATAGCCACCCTGGCTACACGTTCATCAAATTCCACAATTTTTGGTCTCCATCTAAAGCACCCTCAAATCTCCCACTTTTCTCTGTCTCTGAGGATGCCTCTCTCCCCATTTTTCATTCCGCGGCTCACAAAAAACACGTCAGCTTCTTCTTCTTCCTCTTCCCATGCATGTTAATGTTAACTTTCTGGCCGTACGTCCTTATTATTATAATTATATTATTATTATATCATCAGCAACTCCCCTCCCTCGGGTTCCTTCAACGTTATTTGGAGGACCCTTCGCCGTATTGGTATTAGTGCCATGAATTGCATCCCCTGTTTCTCCTCTCGTAAGAAAGAGAAAAGCCAAAGCAAGATGGAGCATGGTTCCTCACCACGCCAAAACATAATTGCTTCTACGCCGCTTGGTTAGTTGCTATATATATATATGTATATGCATATCACTCATTTTGTTTATGAGCAGCATCGATCTGCAATGCAATTAATTTTTTAAGTTATTTTTAAAATTAGTTTTAATTTGTAGCATGCATTTGATGATGTACATGGGCATGTATAAGGCGTACGTATAGGAGGATATTTGATTGGCAATCATATATGGTAGTTTGAGTATGAGAATAGAATAGGGATTGGATTGATTGAGGGGTGGGTTGTTGGTGACAAGCAGAGGTAAAGAAGCAGCAAAGGGCAGAAATAATAATGGGAGGCCAAACAGAGGCGGCGGCAAGTATTAAAGCCCAAACTTTCACTTTCCGTGAGCTAGCAACCGCAACCAAGAATTTTCGTCGCGAATGCCAACTGGGTGAAGGTAGCTTTGGCAGAGTCTATAAGGGCACGCTTCCCGCAACCGGCCAGGTCTGCATGTCCAATCTCATCACCAATTAATTTATAAAATGCAAATATATGCATCCATCTCATCGCTTCCTTCCATGATACTCCCTCCTGTTCCTATTATAAGATATTTTTAATTATTGCACGTGAATTAAGAAAAGTTAGTTACAGTCTAAAATTAATAAAAAAAATTTCTGACATTTCTATTTTATCCTTAAAGAGAGAATAAAAATATATTAAATAGGAGAAAAAAGAAGTTAATTAAGACTTATAATGAAAGAATTTAATAGGAATAAAATTGAGACTAAAATTAAATTTATTACTTAACATATTATATTTTGGACTAGACAAATTTTCTAAAAAACACCTTATAATAGGACTGGAGGGAGTATATATCTCGATCATCGCCTGGTTAATTTCCTAATTAATTCTGTTGACTTAATTTTTCCAGGTGGTAGCTGTGAAGCAACTTGACAGAAATGGGCTGCAAGGCAATAATAAGGAATTTCTGGTCGAGGTTTTGATGCTCAGTCTCTTGCACCATGAAAATCTAGTTAATCTCATCGGTTATTGTGCCGATGGGGATCAACGTCTTTTGGTGTACGAATTTGTCAAAGGGGGCTCCCTTGAACAACATCTTCGTACGTACTCTATCTCTCATAATTATATATATATACATACTTACCTTCAATTTCCCTTTTCTTTTAATTAATCTGGTGTATGCATTATGCATGCACTGCAGAGAACGGACCTAATAAGAGTCCATTAGATTGGTTAACTAGGATGAAAATAGCATATAATGCTGCGAGGGGGCTGGAGTACTTGCACGACACGGCCAATCCCCCCGTCATTTATCGAGACTTGAAATCCTCAAATATCTTGCTGGACGATGATTTTAATCCAAAACTCTCTGATTTTGGATTGTTCAAGCTTGCCGGAGGACGTAAGATCGACCCTGCACCTTCCATAGTTATGGTTACCTACGGATACTCTGCTCCCGAGTGTGTAACAACCGGCAACGTCACCTTAAAATCAGATGTCTACAGTTTTGGAGTTATCTTGCTGGAGCTCATTACTGGACGAAGAGCCATTGACACCACCAGACCCAACCACGAACAAAACATAGTTTCCTGGGTAACGTAATTAAATTCTCTACCTATCTCTATATCTCTCTCACCTGATAAAGAAAGAATGATGATGATATTATATTGAGCAGGCCCAACCCTTGTTCAAGGAACCAAAAAGATTTCCAGAAATGGCAGATCCAGTTCTGAAGAGACATTTCCCACAAAAGGACTTAAATCAAGCAGTCGCGATAGCAGCCATGTGCCTGCAGGAGGAAGCGGGAGCTCGTCCTTTGATAAGCGACGTCGTCACTGCTCTTAGTTTCCTTTCTACCGATGCATGAAATGTTTGTTAAATAATGCCGACCATAAGATGAGATTACAACTAGTGACGTACGTTGTGTCGATAATGACGATGAGGTAGAACGAAGGGATGTTAGTGAGCCAAAGAGAGCCGCAGAGAGATGAAGGAATATGCATGCATGGAAGCCGATCGAAGAAGATATAGAGATGGGGTTTCTTCCAGCCAGGGAGAAGGTGCAGGACGTAATGAATATCAGATCAAAAGCAATCCCGGCATGATGTCAATAATAATTAATATATAGATATATGAGCTAAAAGAGCAGTACGTACGTACGTAGATGAAAAACTCGATCGCACTCGCAAGCCACAAGAAGAGGATATATGCAAGGTAAAAACAAACCAAATGAACGGGAATATCATCTGGACCATACAGCAGCAAGGCCGCCATGTCCTATACACACACACACACACACATATATACATGATGAATTTAAGGAATTGATCATGGAGATGAGTTTATTGTACATCGATCCGACCACACAAGCTCCGGCGGGATACAGGCTACCCTGACCATTCTAATTCCAATTATATTTGTATATCTGGGTTTAATTAATTTGTTTAAGTGGCTTTAGCTGTATATATGAATCTACCTTCTTGGTTCTTTGATCGGCTTTGAAATCCACAGGGGGTTCTTTCAAACAGTGACCACTTCATTTGGATGGATGCTCTGCAATATTTTCTTTCAATATCTTTCTTCATATGCAACTGATCTCCTCTGTTAGTTATGATTAAATGACTAAGAAAAGAGTTTATAAATGCACAATATATTTAATCTAATAATTTGCATTTATTATTATAATTGAAATGTTATTAAAAACAAAACCACAATATACACCAAATCAACCATTTTCTTATGGAAAATCCTCACAGTTAAAATATTGGTGAGACTTTGTCATGGAAATTCTCAGGAACATTTATTTTAGAGACATTTCTCATGGATAATTCTCATGGGAAATAGGTAAAGAGAAGAATCCATGAGAATGGTGTGAGAAATTCTGTGAGCATATTTTGGCTAGGTGGCTGGAAGTCGTGGGTAGGAATCTTCTCACGGACATATACGATGAGAAATGTAGAAAGAAAAAGTCAACCATCTTCTAATTTCTTTGTAAAGTGTTTCTTATGGAGTGTATTTCGTGAGTATTCCTCACGCCACTCCAGCCATGAGAAGCATCGCAACATTAGGTGTTTTTTTTTTATTCATATTGATTTTCTCACGGATATGTAGACGTGAGAACTTCTCAAGGACATGGTCTTGAAAATTTCTCATAAAAGGAAGGTCCGTGAGAAGTGTTTGAGTGGGTAGCTTTGTCTATTTTTTTCTTTTGATATAAGGTTTCTCACGGGTAAGCGGCCATGAGAACTTCTCCGGCTCAGATCCTCTCCCGCAAGCCTCTCTCAATCAAATGTGCAGCAAAATCGTGTTTGTTTAATTAATCCCATTAAACTGATACTTGAAAAGAAAACTTAGTATAATAATTTCCGACAAAGCGGATATTGAAACTTAAGCATAAAATCCAAATAAAAAAAAGTTACAAAAAAAATTAAAAACAAAGTAGCCATAGACTCAAATGGCCACCATCGATACACAAATACAAACAAACACACATATGCTTAATTTCCATATATGTATATGGATTCTTTGATTTCTGCATAAAGGGATTAAAGCCTTTTTTTTTAATTCTATCAAAAGATTAGTCAAGCATAGAAGAAAAGTCATAAAGATAATTAGAGTACCTTGAATTTATTTATCTTTTTTAATTATTTTTCTGCTTTTTTTTTGCACCATTGGATTTATTGAACAGACAAGATTTTGCTGCATATGTGATTGAGAGAGAGCTGCAGGAGACGATCGGAGTCTAGAACTTCTCACAGGTACTCTTTTTGAGAGAATAATTCCTTTATTCACAATGTGTTCTCATGGATATTTGGCCGTGGGAAGTTCTCATGGCTATTGTTCCATGAGAAGTATAAGTTGTGAAATTTTTAACTCCTTATTTTTGTTCCCTAATTCATTAAAAACTTGTCCTCTTTTATTTCATTTTCCTCTATTTCTTCTAAACCTCCCTTACCTCATTCTCAGTTTAAGCTATAAGCCTAATGCCTAAATCCCCTCTCCGATGCTCTTGGCCACAAGTGCAACAGCAGCAGAGCACCTAAATCTTCTCAATCGATACTCTCCCTTAGTATGGGAATAAGCAAAAATTTAATTATTTTATAAATTTAAAAATATTTTTAACTATTTTTAAATTATTTTTATTTATTAAAATAGTTTTAATTTAATAAGTTGATTTTTTTAAAAAAATAATTAATTAAAAAATTTTGGATATTTAGGATTTTTGAATATTAGTTTGACCAATTTATCAAATTTAAAAATGGTATTAATTTATGAATTTATTACAAAATTTTTAAACTTATGAATTATTAATGTTATTACTAATTTTATTATTAGAATTTTAATTTGTTAATTGAAGATCTACCAAATCCCAAAATTTGAAAGCGGCGAAGGTTTTATTTTTCTCCCAAAACCTGTTTTTTCTTATTTGCGCCATACTCACTCTACCACTTCGCTCCATCAAGCAAGCCCTCGAACTCTTCCTATTGCTTGCACTCGAACTTGGCATCTGCACTCACACTCGTTGCTACTAACACTTGCCGCTCTCGCACTTGTAGTAGCTCGTACTCACCACCACCTTCGATGCTATGCTTCAAGTTTTAGCCTGCAGTGCTCTACTCCTCTCACTCTTCGGTACTTTGCTTCACCTCTCCTTAATCACACATCTCTTACCTTCTAAGAAGTTCATCTCTGTGACCTAGTGCTCTCAAAATACCTAATTGTGCTAGCAATATAATCCTCTCACAATCCCTAATTGTGTTGTTCTAATCGTGCTTCATCTTGACCCATGTTCGAGCTTCAGAAGTGGAACTCCATCAAGCTTTGTTTGATGTTTTGTCACTGTAAAGGAAACTTCATTCCTATACCCCTAAGCTTTGTTGTCGTTTATTGCTCCTCCACCTAACTTAGTGTTTGAAGCTTTCTGAATCCCTAATCGTGTAAAAGGAGAGATTTGACAAGGTAAATAGTTAACACCTTAACTAATTTATATAGTTTCGATGGATTCTATTTGATGTTGCCATGGATTTTTATTCCTTTTGTGGGACCCTTTTGTTAATTTATATGTTTTACATACTATTGGGGTAATGTGTTGTCTACTTGTGAATGAGGAAAATTTTTAGGTTTATTTGTCCTTTTTTGCATTGGAGCATCACATGGTCCGCACTTGCTAACTCCTTGCATCAAATTGGGAGAATTAAATAGTGCTACAGGTAACTAACTTTTCCTTACAATGCTAATAAGTAACAGATGATATGCTAAAACTAGATGGATGCATCTATTTCAAAATTTTGTGTTGTATCTTATAAGTTTTCTTTGTATTCTATATCTACTGTTTTTAAGAGAAGGGGAAATTGAAGCATGCAACCCTGAGTCTAAAGTCAGGGGAGACTTGAGATATACGAAGTTTTAAGGTGGGTTCTCTATTTTCTTTGGCTATATGCCTTCTTAAAATTTGTTAGAAAAATTATGAACTGTTCATTATTTTCAACATGAATCTTGTATGGTGACATTTCTAACAGAACATAATCACGATGCTATTTTCTTTGGCTATAGCTTCCCTCCAGCTATTATTATGTACTTTTGTAACCTTGTCTAATTCAATTTTTATGTCAAAGGCAGCCCAACATGAGCAAGTATTCAATCTTCATATTGCTTAAAGTGCCAAATTTGTCTGTTTACAAGTGATCTAAATATTTTTTGTTCTAGGCTTGTTAATTTGGAAACCTTTTTGGGTACAAAAGCAAATGAGTACATGTGAAGCCATTAACTCTCCTTTTTGTTCTTAGCATTGTGCCCTGTTTCTAAGACACACGCAAAAGCAAAAGCAAAAGCCAAGATTAAGTTAGGTATGTTTTTTGTATTGGGACTTGAAATTGCTACATAATGGCTCTGTTTGTGCATATAATTCTGTAGTGACATTGCCACACATATGTATGAGTGCATGAATAAGCCACACCCACAAGCATGATTAAATATGTAACAGCTTATTTTTCTAGTGTTTAAACCAATTAAATATTATTAAAACTAAAAAATCTAGGGCCCCACATAATCAACCTCAACTAATCCAAGCATGATTAAATATGAAACACCTTATTTTACTAGTGTTTAAACCAATTAAATATTATTAAAACTAAAAAATCTAGGGCCCCACATAATCAACCTCAACTAATCCAAGCATGATTAAATATGAAACACCTTATTTTACTAGTGTTTAAACCAATTAAATATTATTAAAACTAAAAAATCTAGGGCCCCACATAATCACCCTCAACTAATCCAATCTAGTAGTGGTGGCCAAAACAAAAATCTAGTAGTGGAATGTCATATAAATAATTGATTGATAAAATCCATGGATAAGAGTGCTTGAGTGTATTTCTAATTCAGAACTAAACAATTATTAAACATAGGACATACTCATGTGTTGATCCCCGGATAGACTACATATTTACCTTTAAGATAAATTAATATTCCAGCCATTATCTTTAATGTATATATGAGTCATGACTTATGGCTGATAATGTTGCATATACAATTCTTTTTCTGATTTATTCTATATTGATATCAGATTGAACTTAAAGAGATCTACCATATAGTAACTCCACCCCGGTCTTCTTGTTTAGCTTCTTTTTGTTGTTTCAGACTATATATACAAGCATATTTAGTTTAGGCTCAAGATCACCTTTATTTTTAAAGTATATATTTCTTAAATATACTTGAACTCACCTATTAAACTTGTTACCCCAAATAGAAGCAAATGGGTAATTCTCATCTTTTACACTTATTCATGTCCAAACCCTAACTCTAGTAACATTGTAAAGACTTGGGAGAACCTTGTATTGGTTCACCGAGTCTTTCTCTTCATTGATGAACCCAATTTTTTTTTAAAAGAAAATAATCTCTATGTTTGGTTATATTATATTAAGATATATCCACAATATAGGGTGTGAGACCCATTTTCATGCCCATTAAGAAAATTAAAAAACATCTTTAAAAATACCAAATGTTCCAAATATAGCCCTATTTAATGAAGGAATTTTACAATCATTATATTAGTGAGTTTCCATAGGAGAGAGAGAAGAACTCACCACTCACTGATGTAGCCCCAGTTCTGCATGGCATTGATGTTGGAATTTTCTACCATCAGTTGAGTGCAATCCGCATAATACACTATTGGACCAATAAAAATGCATTCATAAATTAAATAAAATCAACTAGACGAATGAGAATGCAAGATTTTCAAGAGGAGAGGAAGAAAGTCGTCTGAAGTTTTGTTTTGCAAAAATTAAATAAACAAAACTAAATTGTCACAACCCTCCCCTATTGCTTGTTTAAAGAGCCTGTGAAGTTGAACACAAAATGAGAAAGCCAAGCTTAGCAGATGATGATGGAGATTCTTCCAATGGAATCTCATTAAGAGTGTTATCATCCACCATTACCAATCATTATAATGTTTGACTTGAATCGAGACCCAAGCTTAGTAGATGATGATGGAGATTCTTCAAATGGAGCAACAATTGAATCAGAGAACTTCCATGGCTTTATGCTCTGTTTTGACAACGGGAGAGATTGCAAAGGGGAAAGCTTGACTCAACACTCACTGCTTGACTTAAATGTTCTCCCAATGGCTGAAACTTTTAATGGGGATTCTTCAAATGGAGCAAAAATTGAATTACAGAACTTCCATGGCTTTATGCTCTATTCTGACAATGGAAGAGATTGCAGAGGGGAAAACTCGACTAAACACTCGCTACTGGACTTAAATATCCTCCCATTGCCTGAAACTTGTGATAGAGAAGCTTCGAATGGATCAAGAACTGAATCAGAAAATTTGGATTCATATATGCTCTGTTTTGACGATGACATACATTGCAGAGGGGAAGACTTGAATCCATTACCTGAAACTTCTAATGGTGTTGAGATGGAAGGATGCGATATGCCTAACACTCATATGGAGGAATTAAGTTTCGGTAAAGTGTCTTCAACTCCTGCAATGAATTGTCATTACTGTATTTGGAGCATGTTTTTCACATTTGATAATGGCGTCTTTCATTTTTTATTTAAACTTATAATACTACTAATTTTTTGTACAACATGTTATTCGCATATTGTTATGGCATTTTTTTATTTCATTCATTTTATTTTTTGTATGCTTTCTTTTTATGCTAAAATTTTTTTAATCATTTTATTCATATTACACAGTACTCTTAATTTCATTTTTAATTTAAATTTATAATACTATTAATTTTTGCTACAACATAGTATTATTCGCATCTTGATAAGGCAAAATTTTTTTTATTTTGTTCATTTTAATTTTTGTACGCTTTCTTTTTATGTTCAAGTTTGTATAATTATTTTATTCAAATCGTATAGTACTCCTACTTTCATTAGGTATACATTATTTTTTTTAATTTAAATTTATAATACTAATTTCATTTTAACATAGAGGCATTTTTTTATTTTGTTCATCTTTTTCCTTAATTTAAATTTAACAGTATAGTATTCCTATTTTTATTTTGTATTAGTATCCAGTCGTCTAGTAATTATTCAACATTTTTTTTCAGTTCTGTTCCTTTTATTTTTTTTAAAGCTTCTTTTTCAATTGACATTTTCTTTTAAATTTTTTCCATTTTATAACTTTGTTAATTTTATTTAAATTTGTTAATGTTAACATTTGTTTAATTTTTTTTTCCATTTTCATTGTAGATGAAGCTATCATTGAGGGAACAGTTATGAAGCGTAATTTTTTAACAAATGAACAACGGGCATGTATTGGTATTTATTTAAAGAACTCATCTCATGAAGGCAAATTGATACCAAGAATCAAAGAAAAGCTTGTTTCAATGTTCAATACTTCTAGTAGTGCAATTGGTCGCATTTGGTGACAAGTGAGGGAAACTGGTGACTCGTTTCATAAGAAGACAAAAAATTGTGGTAGAAAAAGAATTGAATTAGACCTTCAAAGCATCCAGGATATTCCTCTATCACAGTGGTGTACTCTCCGATCACTAGCTTGTGCATTAAATACCAACAAGACTTCACTTATTAGATGAAAAAAAGATGGTTCTATCCATCGACACTCAAATGCAATTAAGCCATTGATGAAAGATGCCAACATGATTGCTCGTGTGAAGTTTTGCTTATCTATGCTTGATGAGTCAACCATTACGCATGATCCTACATTCAAATCCATGCATAATATTGTACATATCGATAAAAAATGGTTTTATATGACTAAGAAGTCGATGAATTATTACCTTATGCCAGATGAGGATGAGCCACACTGGACATGCAAGAGTAAGAACTTTATTGGTAAAGTTATGTTTCTTGTAGCTGTGGCTAGACCAAGATTTGACAGTGAAGGGAAAGAAATTTTTTCTGGTAAGATTAGTGTGTTTCCACTTGTGATTCAAGAGCCGACAAAAAGAAGTAGTGCCAATAGACCTGCAGACACACCAGTGACCAAGCCCATAAATTCAATTAATAAGGATGTCAGTGGGCATTTCATGATTGAGAATGTTTTACTTGCCATTAAAGAAAAATGGCCAAGGGAGCATGTCACACCCGGAGATGCGACGCGGACGGCGCGGGGAAAAAAAAAAAGAAATGGGTGAAACTGGCCTGCACTGCTGGAGGCCGGTTTCGGAGGGAGTCGCCACCAAAATTTTGAGGGAAATTTTGGGAAACCAGAAACAAACAAAAAGGGGACAAGGATTGGTCTGCGAATCAGAGTCGGGTTCGGGAGTACGATTGTGAGTGGGGAAGGTGTTAGGCACCCCCACAACACCCGTTCCTGAGAACGGTTACCTTAGGTTGATCATGCAATTTTTATGGCTTTTTACAATTTATTTTGGTTGCCCTTTTACCATTCACATGCAAAAATAAATATAAAAATAAGAGAAATGTAAAAATGAAAATAAAGAATAAAATGGGAAATTGGGAAAATAATAAGAGGAAAAATATTATTTATTTACAAAAGCGGACTCGACCCAGAATGAGAGTATGGGGCCTACGTACCCTGCGATAGGGATCAAAGTCGACGTAGTTCGGACTAGAAAAGCGTGTCACTGGGTTGGTATTTTTTATATTCTTTGAAAAGAGAAGTTTATAGAAAATAATTTGTCTTTCCACAAATAAAACAATTTTTAGAATTGGTTGGTGTGTTTTAATTTGTAAAAGACATATTGATATCTATTATTTACTCTTTTCATTTATTTATTTTTGGTTTAATCAACTTATAAAAGAGAAAATATATTTTTCTTCAATTTAAAAAATATGATTAAAATTATATGCAATTTTGAATATTTTTATTTGAAAATAAAATATTTGAAAACAATTTTATTTTTACATAATAAAATCAATTGGCTCATGCGGTGACTTTATCACTCACGTTTACCCATTGATGCCTAAGTGTCCACGGTGGTGTCACTCGAAACAAAAAGGCATAAAAAATCGAAAGAAGACAATTTGTTAATTTCGAAATTTTTTTTTGTGTACAAATTATTATTATTATTTTTTTCTTTTATTATAAAAATCATTTTAACACCTATTTATTTATAAAAAAATGAAATTAAAAAAAAATGTGATCATTACGTGTTGAAAAATAATAATCAGCATATGTGGTGACTTTATCACTCACAAATTACTGATCTGTATTTAAATACCCACGGTGTTTCCACTCGGGGTAAATAAGGGATGAGAGCTCGAATGAAAGAAAGTTTTTTTTTTTTAAATAAAAGACAATTAGAAATAAACTACTAACAATTTAAGGAAAATAAATAATTTTGATATGAATTACTTTTTTTTTATAAAAATGGAAATAAACGAGATTATTAAGAAGAAAGTGTTAAGAAGAATTTATAGCGTCATTATTACATAAATTTCTAACAATAATCAACATAGGTGGCAATTTTGTTACTCACAAATTGCTGATTAATACTCAAATACTCCCTGTGTTACCACTCGGGACGAATAAGTGAATAAAAGTTAAAAAGAAAGAAATCCTTATTTAAATTATCCCTATTAATTTTAAATCATGAGAAATGTGATTATAAAATTCCTCTTCTTCCCTTTTCCCTTTTTTTTTCCCAAAAAAAATGATTTTTCCTTTTTCTCTTTTTTAGAAATTAGTAAGAAGATCCCCATAATATTCAAAGAAGGAAAACCAAATCACTTCATCAATCTTCATTATTTATTGTATTATTTTATTTATTTTATTTTTTTTATTTATATTTTTTTATTTTTTTTAAAGGAAACGAAATAATAATAAAAATAAAATAAAATTATTGGGACCCAAAACATTTAAGTTTGAACCAAACTTTATAAAAGCGCAGAGTAACCCACTCACGCACAGAACCATAAGACAAACGTGAGTTCATTCAATGGATAACTTCTCATGGGCTCCTGAGACATTCCCTCAACAATGAAGATATATCTATGACTCGTTAACTCAGAACCTTAGAGTCTTACTTAAGACTCACATGAACAAAGTTGTTCATAATACAAACTCCATCATTCACAGCATGAACATAAGTCAGACTAAACAAGAAACACATCTTACATATGTGCCAATAATAACACCATATGACATTCTTTCTCCAGTTAGGCAAACAAACATACAAAACCATCCAATCGTTAAGCAAACAAAAATAGAAAACCATTTGATAAAGAAGATTCTGAACCAAAGCAGATTCTAATCAAACCACATATTCGAAGTCTAGACTGGAAATGAATGAACACTTCTTAAGCACCTAACCAATATGCTATCAAAGGACAAAGAGGTACAACAATGTTTCGAATGCTCTACAACTGAACCCAGGGGAAGACTAAAGTATGCAGTACCATAACACAATGCCAACAATCTGACGAGACCCAAGGGAAGGAAGATAATCATGAGTGCAAAGCATGAACCCACGAAGAAACATCTTGTAAAAATGGATTAACAGAGGGAAGAAAAAATATAAAGAACTAGCAGTCACAAAGTCAGCCATCAACACTCGTTAATGGATCCTGAGCAAACTATACTTGGGTGACATTAACATTCATCTAGGGCTTACATGTACACCGAGTATTTACCCCTTCAGGCCTGACCATAGTAACTTCCAATCACAACAAACCATTTCAAGGTTTAAATCTACTATTTGACAACTATCAAAGTCATTTCTATAAGTTACAGCAAGCCAGAATATCAACAATTCATCTTTCAAGTTTACAAAAGTAAGAGATTGTCAAGATTCAAACAATAACTGTGGCGACTGTAAATAGAACTCCAATCAATAATAGACAGAACCAAAATTTCCAGAATTGAGCCCCTATGGCGATTGAAGGAAAGAAAAGGTACAACTGACCCAAATGAAGCTAGTATGGAAATGTGTTATGGGACCCTGAATCACTATCTTTGCTCCTCGGCGTGTTCACCTTGGCTTCCCTGAGTCTTGCCCGAACTCCTCCTTGTCTCTCACTTTCTCTCTGTCCCTCGGTATTTCTCTTCCTCAGTCTCTCTCTATGTCTCTAACTCTCGAATGCTCTCGGTTTTTTCAGACCTACGGCTCTCGGACCGTCCAAATCTCAAGAAAAAAACCCCCCCCTCAAATGCCTTCCCTAAGCTCTTATAGTATTCCCGCGAGTGACTTCTACCTGAGGCCAAACGCGTGCCTACTTTAGTCCCATTTCAGGTGTCGTGCGTCTCCAGATGCCCTTCCTCACCCATTTCATGCTCATCTTTGTCGCGACACTCAATTTGGCTTCACCTCCACTACCCTGCAGTACTGTGTACGGGGTAGTGGAGGGATTTTGTTGTCCTCTCTGCTCTCCACCCTCCTCGTCTCTCTCTGATTCTCGTGTTCTCACTCCCGCGGTCCCCCTTGAGCCCTAAAGGGCTCCCCTGGATTAGCCTTCCCCGAGCCCATGCCCGAGCCTCAATCCCTCGGTTCTCGGTCTCTCTCTCTCCTAGCTCTGCTTCTCCTCGTGCCGTGCTTCACCGCGTAGCCCATTCTCGGCTTCTCTGCCTCACGGGTTCAAGCTTTAGTCCCTCTGGTTCAGCCTCCCTTGCCCGCGGCCAGCTCTTCCTCGTGCCTTCGATCTTCACGATTCCTCCCCCGCGGCTTCTGGTCTCATCTCTGCTCTCCCAACTCCTCGGTGGCTCTCCCGAGCTCACGGCTCCTCAGTAGTCTGAGCTCTCTCCTCTCCTTTTCTTTTCCTTGGCCACTTTTCTCTCCCGCGGTTCAGCTCTCTCGGCCTTCTCTGTGCTCGGCCGTGGCTCTCTCTCCAGCTGAGTCTTCCGGCCTCTCCCTTCATCCGAGCTCGCGGCTGCCTCTCGTCCCCGCTGCCCCCTCGTTCTCCAGCTCACCGAGCCCTAAGGCTCACTCCTCTCGGGGCAAAGCCCCTTGGTTCAGGTCACGAGCCCTCAATTGGGCTCGTGACCTTTTAGGTTGAAGTGAATATGCCCCCTCCCCCTTTTTTTTTTCCTTACAGGATTTCGGGCCCAATTTGGCCCAATGCTCTTTTCCTTTAGGATTTTTGGGCTGAACTTTGGCTTAAAGCCCCCCTTTTTTATTATTTATTATATATTTTTTATTATTATATTATATTATATTTTATTTTATTTTTATTTTATTTTTATTTAAAAAAAATTCTCTTGATAACAATTTTTTTTTTATGTTTTATAAGAATGCTCGGATAAAATGGGGTGTTCACAGAGCATTTAGGAGAAACAATATTCATCCAACAAGATAATGCTCCATGCCACATTAGCGAAAACGATGCTGAATTTTGTCGGGTTGCACACGAAGATGGTTTTGATATACGTTTAGTTAGTCAACCTCCAAATTCTCCAGACTTGAATGTCTTGGACTTGGGCTTCTTCAATGCTATATAGTCGTTACAACACCGGGAAGCACCAAAGACTATTGATGACCTCGTTGGTACTATGGAAAAAACATTTCTAAATTTCTCATCCCATGAATCCAACAAGATCTTCCTCATACCACAAAGTTGCATGGTGGAGATAATGAGGAATAAAGGTTCAATCAACTATAAGATTCCACACATGAAGAAAGACATGATGGGGAGGCAAGGTTCACTTCCAGCAAATATGGATTGTCCTTTAGAGGTGGTGCAAAAAGCTATGGATTACCTAGGAGAAGTTGGTGATTGATGACAATTTTTTTTTTGTCTTTTTTATTTAATGACTTATGGCATTTTATGGTTAATATAGTAAGATGCAAAGATAAAAGGGGCTACTTTTTTTGTGTGGATAATTACTTAAATTTGGCTATCCTTCTCAAGGTCATCATAATTGAAGGTCATGAGAATTGAAGATGCTCATGCAATCCATGGCCAAAAGTTGTGAACTAAAAAGCTTCAATGGAGAAGAATGTTTCATTTTGTTATTTTGACTTGCATTTTTCTTAGGAAAAAACTTGCTAGCCAATAGCCATAATGTATATATATCCACAAGAAACAAAATAAAAAAAAAGGAAAATAGAGAGTTTCGATGGGTTAGTCAGGGAATGATTGAAAGGATATCAAATTCTTTTACCGTAGTAGGCCCACAAGTTTCTATGCTATCAAGATATGATGAATTTATCCTAAAATTTACTTGTAGTATTTTTAAGAAAACAAAAAATGTAAACACCATAGGTAGGACCACGTTTGAAACACTCTAATGAAAATAATATCAAGTTCTTCAAAGAAAAAGAGACTAAACATAGATTGCAAATTCAGAGTAAAAGATCAACACAGATAGCAAATTCATCCCATTTCTTTTCATATTGTTAATTCATTGTAGAGAAGGATAAAGACACCACTCCCACATCAATTTTAATCTTCATCACTCCAAAACAAAATGATACAGATTGAAATGTTTATAAAGAAAATTAATAAAAATCTGGAAAATATATTTTCAGCATTTTCAGTAAAAACTCATTCTCAACCACAAGTAGCATTTTCATACCAAAGTTCTTATCTTCTTCATCGGGTATCTTGTTCAGATCAAAATCCTTCACAATTGGACATTGCCGGTCATCTGTCTTAAGTAGCTCATCGAAGTTCTCGTAGTATTCCTCTGGTTTTTGTTGATGAAAGAGTTTTAATGATTTTAAACCAACACTCAAGATCTTGGATTGAAGATATCAAAGGAGATCAAAGCTGTTCCAAGTGAAGATTTTCTGAGTATTTGCTGTTAGATCTCTTGTAGGATCTTTAGTTTTTGTTATGATTGGGTAAAAAGTTTTGATTTGAAGAAAAGATGTTTTCAAACTTTGATTTTATGTTAAATCCTTGAATATTTGAAAAACATCCACAAACAGACGAAGGTTAAAAGTTTAAACTAAACTGTCAAGTTAGAAATTCGAACTTTGCCTTTGGAAATTCGAATTTCGAGCTAAAACTGATTAAGTCTGAAGAGATGGCTCTCTGTCAGACGAATTTTGGTGGTTCAAAATTCGAATTTTCATCTAGTCTGAAAGAAGCCTTTCTGGTGACAGACGAACTTCACAGTTTCAAAATTCGAATTTCAGACAAAATGCAATTTATGAAAACCAAAGAAATTCGTCTGAAACTTTGCTAAAGTTTATCTGAAATCAAAAAGAAACTAAGTTTGAAAAATGCTCTCTGACAGACGAACTTTAACTTGGCAACATTCGAATTTTCATCTGAGTCAAAGAAGCTACTTTGTGACATTCGAATTTCACTCTTTAAAAATTCGAATTTCAGACAAAACAAAACTTGAGAAAATAGAAGAAATTCGTCTGAAAGTTTGATAAAGTTCATCTGAGATCAAGAATGATTTAAGTCTCAAAACTGGTCTCTGACAGACGAATTTCACTCTGTCAAAATTTGAATTTCAAAGAAAGTGAACTACTGTGCCTGTTTGGACGTTCTATGGACAGACGAATTTTGGACTTTCAAAATTCGAATTTCGAGGGCACTGTAGCAAATTGAAAACACTGTTCACACTTAACAGAAAAACTTTCTTCTTAAAAATTCGTATGTCACATTGTGAAAATATTTTATAAGTTTCAAAATTCGAATTTCACTCTATGGACAGACGAACTTCGCATTTTAACGTTGGAAGCTTTAACCTTCGGTTCCCTCGAAATTCGTCTGTTGGCCAACCAAAATTCGAATTTCAGTATGTCAGAAACATTAAATGCGGTTGGTAAACGGATAGTTTTTCAGAGTAACCGTTGGATAACTTCCCCAACGGATAGATTTAGTCTCTAACGGATATTTGAGACCTAAATCTATAAATACAACATCATTTGAAGTTGTGGGTAACGAATCAAACTTGTATATACCGAATTTCTGCTAAATCTTCTTCTCAAAAGCTTTTACCCTCTAAACTTCTAAACTTGTACTTAAACTTTCATATCTACTCTTTTCAAGAGAGTTATTTCATTGTAATCAATCTACTCTTCATCTGGAAGATAGATTTACTTGTGAGGGGTATTCACAAGGGGATTGAGAAGCACACAGTGAAAGTGCTTGGAGAGTTTGAGAGAGCTCAGAAACAGAGCATACTCGTTGTACTGTGGCCTTAGCAAGAAGCCCATTGAAATTCTTGCTGTATAGTGGATAAATCTCAAGAGGTGTCTTGGGGACTGGATGTAGGTCAAGTGGAAAGACCGAACCAGGATAAATTACTGAGTTTTCTTCTCCCTATCTTCACTTTTCAGCTTGCTCTGTTTTACGCATTATTTTCATTATACTGTGATTTCTCCACTTACCTCACCTTGTGCAGAAAATTTTCAATCTTCCCAATTCACCCCCCCTCTTGGGAAGTCAGCCTTGCTAACAAGTGGTATCAGAGCCCGGATTCCCATTCAAAGGAACTCACAGTCCGGGAATTAAAATGGCTGGCTTTGGAGAGAGTATACTTCCTGAAGGAAACAACACTAACAGACCACCAGGCTTCAGTTGAGAGCATTATGGATATTGGAAGATGAGGATGCAGATCTACCTTCAATCAATTGACCTTGACATCTGGTCAGTGATTGAAAAAGGAGATTTCGTTCCAATGGCTCAAACAGAAGATGAAAGACACAAAGAGAAGCTGGAAGCAGAGTGGAATGATGAAGACAGAAGGAGAGTTCTACTGAACTTCAAAGCAAAGCATTGTTTGGTCAGTGCCCTTAACCAGGATGAATTCTACAGAGTCTCACAATGCTCCACTGCAAAAGAAATGTGGGATACTCTACAGATTGCACATGAAGGAACTTCTGGAGTCAGGGAAAACAAACTGAACACGTGCATTGGGGAGTATGAAAGCTTCAGAATGGCTGAAGGAGAAACTGTAAAGGAGCTCCAAAAGAGATTCACTCTTATTGTGAATCAACTGAAGAGCCTGGGAAAAGAATACACACAGTCTGAGAAAGTGAGAAAAATACTCAGAGCTCTACCTCTGGAATGGCAGCCCAAGGTGACAGCTATAGAAGAGGCCAGAGGAGAATCAATGGCTTCTGTCACAGCTCTCTTCGGCAGCCTTGAGGAATATGAAGGAAAGATCAAAGCACTCAAGGAAGCTGGGCTGGACAGAAAGAAGAAAGGCCTTGCCCTCAAAGCTGCTGATGAAAAGGAAGAAGAATCTGATGAAGGAGATGAGCTGAATGAGGAAACTCTGGCTATGATGGTCAGAAAATTCGGAAGATTCTACAGCAAGAAGAAGAGCAAGAGATTCTTCAAGAAAGGAGTAATTGGAGAAAGCAAGAAAGAGGCAAAAGAACCTGTAACTTGCTATGAGTGCAAGAAGCAGGGACACATTAAGTGGGACTGTCCCCAATTCATTAAGAAGCAGGAAAAAGAAAAGAAAGCTGCAGACAAAGGGAAGAAGAAGAAAGCCTATATCTCATCCATATGGGGCAACAGCTCAGATGAGGAAGAAGAAGATGAGGATGAGGTTGCCAACATTTGTTTAATGGCACTTGCCTCAGAAGAAGTCTTACCCTCATGCAGCAGTGATCAGGAAGAAGAGGTATATGAATCTGAACCTTCCTATTCTGAATTACAAGATGCATTTCATGAGCTTCATGATGAATTCATTAAAGTTGCTAAAGAACTGAAATTGGCAAAGAAAAGGATAAATAAGCTGGAATCCCAAAGCATAGTTTCTGAAATTGCCTCTTTGCCCACTACTGAATCTGTTTGTTGCACTTCATGCATTGAACTCAAGCAAACTAATGACTATTTAGTTAAAAGCATGTCTAGGCTCACTAGAGGCAAAGACATGTTGTTTGCATTAATGGGGAGCCAAAGAATATCACAAGGCAAAGCTGGTCTTGGCTATGATCCATGTGCTGTCAAGGAAAAGATTAGGAAGAAAAATCAGAATGCTTATATGAGACATTTTGTGCATGCTGAGAACAATAAAAAGAAAACTAATGCATTACATCACATTGAAACATATGATCAACCAAGGCATGCTAGACAAAAGTATTATCTGCACTGTTTTCTTCCTGCATCTCAATCTAGCAGTCCTTTCACTACTTGTCATTTCTGCAACAAAAAGGGACATATTTCCAGTTCTTGTGCCTTGAAGAAAAATGGGCTTGGCAGGAAAGTTGAATGGGTTCCCAAAGTTGCATCTGCATCTAGGGAAAAATATACTGACCTAAAAGGACCCAAGCAAATTTGGGTACCTAAAAGGAAAACGTAAACATTGTTTTGCAGGTCTGTCTCAAAGCTAAGAAAAGCAACAAATGGTATATGGACAGTGCCTGCTCAAGTCACATGACAGGTGACAAGGAGAAGTTCATCACCCTGAGAGACAAGAAAGGAGGAAAGGTGACCTTTGGAGGTGACCAATATGGCAAAATCATTGGTATTGGAATTGTGGGTAAAAATCCAGAAACATCCATTGAAGAGGTGCTGTTTGTGATTGGACTCAACCACAACCTGCTAAGCGTGAGTCAGACCTGTGACAAAGGAAACTGGGTGCTGTTTGACTCAAAGTTTTGCCTGGTCATCAGAAAAAGTGATCACAAAGTTATCCTCAAAGCTCAAAGGGATGGTAACTGCTATACTATTGATCTTGATGAACTTCCTCCCTTAGATTCTGTATGCTTAATTAGTCAGAATAATGATAGTTGGCTATGGCATAGAAGATTAGCTCATGTGAACATGAATCAACTGTCTAAACTAATTAAAAATGAGCTAGTAACTGGTCTACCAAAAATATCTTTTGAAAAGGATAAAGAATGTGATGCATGCTTAAGAGGAAAACAAACCAAATCATCATTTAAATCTAAAAATGTAGTTACCACAACTAGACCACTTGAATTGTTGCATATGGACTTAATTGGACCATCTAGGGTGAAAAGTCTTGGTGGTAATCTGTATGTGCTTGTAATTGTTGATGATTATTCTAGATTTACTTGGACATTATTTCTTTCCTCCAAAAGTGATACCTTTGATGCATTTGCAACCTTAGCCAAGAAAGTGCAAAATGAGAAAGGTATTTCTATTGTGTCTATCAGGTCAGACCATGGAGGAGAATTTGAAAATGCATACTTCCTGGAGTACTGCAATGAGCATGGGATTGATCATAACTTCTCAGCACCAAGAACTCCTCAACAAAATGGAGTAGTAGAAAGGAAGAATAGAACTATTGGAGAGATGGCCAGAGCTATGATAAATGAGAAGGAACTCTCCCAAGTATTCTGGGCTGATGCAGTAAATACAGCAAGTTACATCATAAACAGAGCTTACATCAGACCAATCCTAGGGAAGACTCCATATGAGCTGTACAAGGGAAGAAAGCCAAATCTGTCACACCTCCATGTGTTCGGGTGCAAATGCTTCATTCACAACAATGGTAAAGAAAATCTAGGTAAATTTGATGCCAAATCCGATGAAGGTATATTTCTGGGTTATTCAAGTAGGAGTAAGGCATATAGAATTTATAATAAAAGATCAAATGTAATAGAAGAATCTGTACATGTGGTTTTCATTGAAAATGAAACTGTTTCAAAACATACTATCAATGAGGATGATCTTACTTTCAATTTTGAAAAACTAGGAATTTCTGATAAGAGTAAAACTGAACCTCCAAAGATATCTGAATCTGTTAATATAGAGGAAGATATCCAGGAGCAAGAGTTTGATGAAGAAAACAATGAGGAAACATCTCAAGAACTTCCTAGAGCTTGGAGATATCAAAGGAATCATCCTGTTGATCAAGTAATAGGGAATGTTCTAGAGAGAGTCAAAACCAGAAAACAGTTAAGAGAACAGATGCTCAACTGTGCTTTCATTTCACAAATAGAACCCAAATGTACTGAAGAGGCCTTAACTGATGATTACTGGACTTTGGCTATGCAAGATGAATTAAATCAATTTGAAAGAAATCAAGTTTGGGATTTAGTGTCTAGACCCAAAAATCATCCTGTTATTGGTACCAAATGGGTTTTCAGAAATAAACTTGATGAATCTGGAACAATAATCAGAAATAAAGCTAGACTAGTTGCTAAAGGGTATAATCAAGAAGAAGGTATTGATTTTGAAGAAACTTTTGCACCAGTAGCTAGATTAGAAGCTATAAGAATACTACTGGCATATGCATGCATGAAAAATATTTTATTATATCAAATGGATGTAAAAAGTGCTTTTCTGAATGGATATATCATGGAAGAGGTTTATGTTGATCAACCTCCAGGTTTTGAGGACTCTACAAAACCAAACCATGTTTATAAACTGAAGAAAGCTCTCTATGGTTTAAAACAGGCCCCTAGAGCATGGTATGAGAGACTGAGCAATTTTCTAACTGAAAAGGGGTTTAACAGAGGCAAAGTTGACACAACCTTATTTACTAAGAAAGAAAATAAAGATTTACTAATTGTTCAAATCTATGTTGATGATATTATTTTTGGTGCTACTAATGAGGTTCTTTGCAAGGAATTTTCTAAGTTAATGCAGGGAGAATTCGAGATGTCTATGATGGGTGAACTCAATTTCTTCCTTGGATTGCAAATCAGACAGCTAAATGATGGTATCTTCCTCAGTCAATCCAAGTATCTAAAGGAGCTGTTAAAGAAGTTTGGTATGGAGAATGCCAAGCCAATGGGAACACCTATGGCTACTGCAACCAAACTGGACATGGATGAGAATGGGAAGATGTTTGACATTACTCAGTACAGAAGAATGATCGGATCTCTGCTGTACCTAACTGCCAGCAGACCTGACATTATGTTCAGTGTCTGCATGTGTGCAAGGTTCCAATCATGCCCCAAAGAAACCCATGCAACAGCTGTGAAAAGAATTTTTAGATATCTTATTGGAACATCACAGATGGGTCTTTGGTATCCAAAAGGCAATGGAGAAGATCTCAAAGGATACACTGATGCTGATTTTGCAGGATCCAAAACTGACAGAAAAAGCACAAGTGGAACCTGTCAGTTTCTTGGAGGATCCCTGGTCTCATGGTTCAGCAAAAAGCAAAACAGTGTGGCCTTATCCACTGCAGAAGCTGAGTATGTTGCAGCTGGAAGCTGTTGTGCCCAAGTCATCTGGATGAAACAGCAGCTTGAAGATCTTGAGGTTAAAATGAAAGAGACACCAATCATGTGTGACAACCAAAGTGCTATAAATATCACCAAGAATCCTGTCATGCATTCGAGGACTAAACATATTGAAGTTAGGCACCACTTCATAAGAGATCACGTTCTGAAAGGAGAAGTTAGATTGGAGTACATCCCAACAGAGGATCAAGTTGCTGATATACTCACAAAGCCTCTATCAGAAGACAGACACTGCAAAATAAGGAGAGAATTGGGAATGGTAAATCCCAATGAATTGTAAGTCATTTCTGTGCAAGTCTGTCTTTAGAACTTTTAATATTAGAATAAATTCTAACTTGAGCATCGGAGTATGTTTTAGTATAATTTCAGGTGCTCCTTGTGAAAATCAATGGCTAAAAGTTTGAAAGATTGGAGCACTCCAGATTGGAACAACCAGAAAATGAAGAGAATGATAATTATTCTGAGTTCTGGATCCATTCTGTAAGTTTTTAAAGTTGAAATTTGTATGATGTTTGATTGCTAGATGAATTTCATTGATAATCTGTGTTTTTGAACTGATCAACATGGTCAACATTCGAATTTTGGTTGATCAACAGACGAACTTTGGTCTGTTATGCCTTGAACAGTTCTCGGTAATGCCTCAAAATTCGTCTGTTGAAGCTTGAAAGTTCGAATTTTCAAAAACAAAAATTTCAAAGTTATGATTGTCCATCACTGCTATACGAATTATTACTTCTTAACATACTAATGTTGGACAATATTTATAAAAGTTGAAAAATTCGAAGTTTCAGTTCAAAATTCGTCTGTTGACTTATGTTCTTGTTGGTTGTATCACTGAAAGATGAAGTTCTGAATGCTTAATTCGTCTATTGACTGTTGATTTGATTATTGTCTGCCTTTTTCTTTTCAACATTCGAATTTTGTTGGAACAAAATTCGTCTGATGTGCTTGTATTGTTTGTTTCAAGCCACTGTCAGACGAACTTTCAAGATGAAAATTCTTCTGTCAGTAAGCTGTGCTGAACGGTTTAACTTGTAACTGCCCGAAGTTCGAATTTTGACCTCTCAAAATTCGTCTGTCAGACGGTTACACACGTTAAATGCGTCAGTTTTCCACAGAACAGACGCAACCCTATTTGTAACCTCTCTAAGTCTGTTCTGATTCTCTCTTCAATCCTCTTAACTTCTGTCCAAAAACCGTCTTTTTCCACCGATTAAACTTCCTTTCGCATCATATAAACCCATTCTCAGCCACATTCTGCTTCATTCAACCGAGAAATGGCAAGAGTTAAAATTCCTGGAACAGGAAAAGCTGTGGCCCGTCCGAAAAGGAATGTTAAATCACAATATGCTACCAAAGAAGGAGAGAAATCAAAGAGAAAAGCCGAACCCAGTAAAGCTACTCCCTCTAAACGCCAGAAATCTTCATCCAAAGCAGAATCCCAGAAATCTGGCCCCTCCTCTTCAAAAAGTGCAGAACCGTCTGCTCCTGCTGCTGCCTCTTCTGCCTCTTCCAGTACTGAATCTGGAGAGTTTGAATTGACTACACTACCACTATGGAGCACTCCTGAGATTCAAGAAGAGTACACTACCAAGTTTTCCAACAAAAAGGTAATCAAGCCTCATTGTGTGAATGTGGAACAATTTCTGATTTCCAACAATTTTGATGCTGCTATATGGTTGTTAAGATATAAAAATTTGTTGGAAATTGCTGAAAGATATGATGATGAAGTAGTGAAGACTTGGTATGCGTCTCTTAAGTATAACAGCAAGAAGATGAAATGGGAGGTCACCTTGAGATCAAGGACCATTTGGCTTGCTGATGAAACCTTCAATGAGGTATTGGAAATCCCAGGTCAAGATGGGCTGAAAGTTGACTTAACAGCCTCTGGGTATATGGATGAGGCAAGCACAGCAGATGAAGAAGGTGGATCCTTTCTGTACTACAAGGAGAGCACCATTTTGGACACCTTATTCAGGAGAAGGGAGATCAGGCCAACAATAAATCTGTTGAAGCCCACAGACCTAAGTGTACAAGTCAGAATCCTGCACTACATAGTGTCAAGGATCATTTTCAACAAGGGTGGTAGCTTCAATCTGATAACAAGGGCAGAGGCTCATGTGATGACTGCTATCATTCGTGGGAAGCTGATCAATATGGGTCATATCATCCTTCAGCGAATGATAAAGGCAAGGGATCAGAGGAAGGATTCCACACTCCCCTATGCTGCAATTGTTTCAAGAATCCTGCAGCATGCTAGGATTCAGCACATTGAGAAAGGGAAAGGGAAACTCACTGAGGCATTCAAGGAGGAGGAACTGCAAAGAATGGGCATTGAGAAAGATGAAGGACGATGGGTTGGAAAGGGAGTAGGAAAAACTGAAGACCTGTTCTTTGTCCCTGATGCATCCCTCCAACAAGAAGGCACTTCTGAGGCCCCTGAAAGATCCTTACCTCAGCCTTCCCAGACAATTCCATCTCCCTCCAGGCCTACTCACCCTCCTTCCACTCCCTCCTCACGAGCCAAGCCAACTAAGATCACTGAGTTGTTTGACAGTCTGTCAACACTCATTCTCAGCATTAAAGATGAGCAAAATGCCAAATTTGCTCATCTACAAGATCAGATCCATCAGTTGGCAGTGAATATGAAGGTGGTGGCTGATGCATATGAAGAGATAAGAAATGCAATTCCTACCACTTCAGCTCCACCTCAGCCTGGTGTCCCTGAGCCTACTCTGTCTCCATCCCCTGTGCCTCCAAGTCCCTTTGAGATTGCCTCCTCTGACCATGATACTGATATGGATGGTGATGGTGCCATGAAAACACCAAGTCCTGGTCCACCCTTGGACTATGGCATGGAGGAAGAGGGTCTGCAGGAAACAAGCCCCATTGAGAAGAGTGAAGCAGTTGCTCAGGACTCTATTCTTTCCACCCAAGAGTCTGAGCAAGTTGAGCAGCTGGTAGCATCCATTTCTGCTTCACCATTTCTGCAATCTACACTCAATAAGGAAAGGAGCATTGTGCCTGTTATTGATTTTGCTGCTATTGCTCACAATGCCCTTCTGCTAGCTCAAAGGAGAAGGCTTGAAGAAATGTTTTCTCCTCCTGCACCAGCCTCTCCTTCTCTTGCTAATTATGGGCTGTCAGAAGAACAGAGAGCTCGGCTAGCTCTTTCCAGGCAGGAAATGCAAGAACTGCTTGAGGTCTCTGATGATTCTGATGAAGAGCCTGCTGAGCCCCCTGCACCAGTTCAGCCAGAGATTCCTTTTGCTCCTGTCCCCCTTCGTGCTGTTCCTATCACTCAGATACCTCCTCCAATGGACTTTGTTGGACTTCCTGATGATGCCAAAAAGGGGGAGAAGATAAAGCAAACTGGGAAGCAAACTGGGACCAAGCAAGCTGGAAAATCTGCTGAGCCATCTGGAAAAGGAAAGACTTACAGCAAGAAGCCAAAGAAGAAGTGATGACTTAGATCTTAGGCTGATTATTCTTGTTGTATCTTGTTTTATTTGGGTGTTTTGTATTTGGTTGTTTGATTTTAAGAACTACTCTTTAATTGGAATTTGTATTACAATAGTTTGGTGATATATAGTATGTTCTTGATTGCAATATTTTGGGCGTTAAATCTCTTCACTTAATCTGTTATTTTGATATCTTATGCATATGTTGAGGGGGAGCTTATGAAAGCAAACCCAAGTACTAATCCAGTTTGTGAGTTGTTTTGTCATCATCAAAAAGGGGGAGAATGTTGATGAAAGAGTTTTGATGATTTTAAACCAACACTCAAGATCTTGGATTGAAGATATCAAAGGAGATCAAAGCTGTTCCAAATGAAGATTTTCTGAGTATTTGCTGTTAGATCTCTTGTAGGATCTTTAGTTTTTGTTATGATTGGGTAAAAAGTTTTGATTTGAAGAAAAGATATTTTCAAACTTTGATTTTATGTTAAATCCTTGAATATTTGAAAAACATCCACAAACAGACGAAGGTTAAAAGTTTAAACTAAACTGTCAAGTTAGAAATTCGAACTTTGCCTTTGGAAATTCGAATTTCGAGCTAAAACTGATTAAGTCTGAAGAGATGGCTCTCTGTCAGACGAATTTTGGTGGTTCAAAATTCGAATTTTCATCTAGTCTGAAAGAAGCCTTTCTGGTGACAGACGAACTTCACAGTTTCAAAATTCGAATTTCAGACAAAATGCAATTTATGAAAACCAAAGAAATTCGTCTGAAACTTTGCTAAAGTTTATCTGAAATCAAAAAGAAACTAAGTTTGAAAAATGCTCTCTGACAGACGAACTTTAACTTGGCAACATTCGAATTTTCATCTGAGTCAAAGAAGCTACTTTGTGACATTCGAATTTCACTCTTTAAAAATTCGAATTTCAGACAAAACAAAACTTGAGAAAATAGAAGAAATTCGTCTGAAAGTTTGATAAAGTTCATCTGAGATCAAGAATGATTTAAGTCTCAAAACTGGTCTCTGACAGACGAATTTCACTCTGTCAAAATTCAAATTTCAAAGAAAGTGAACTACTGTGCCTGTTTGGACATTCTATGGACAGACGAATTTTGGACTTTCAAAATTCGAATTTCGAGGGCACTGTAGCAAATTGAAAACACTGTTCACACTTAACAGAAAAACTTTCTTCTTAAAAATTCGTATGTCACATTGTGAAAATATTTTATAAGTTTCAAAATTCGAATTTCACTCTATGGACAGACGAACTTCGCATTTTAACGTTGGAAGCTTTAACCTTCGGTTCCCTCGAAATTCGTCTGTTGGCCAACCAAAATTCGAATTTCAGTATGTGAGAAACATTAAATGCGGTTGGTAAACGGATAGTTTTTCAGAGTAACCGTTGGATAACTTCCCCAACGGATAGATTTAGTCTCTAACGGATATTTGAGACCTAAATCTATAAATACAACATCATTTGAAGTTGTGGGTAACGAATCAAACTTGTATATACCGAATTTCTGCTAAATCTTCTTCTCAAAAGCTTTTACCCTCTAAACTTCTAAACTTGTACTTAAACTTTCATATCTACTCTTTTCAAAAGAGTTATTTCATTGTAATCAATCTACTCTTCATCTGGAAGATAGATTTACTTGTGAGGGGTATTCACAAGGGGATTGAGAAGCACACAGTGAAAGTGCTTGGAGAGTTTAAGAGAGCTCAGAAACAGAGCATACTCGTTGTACTGTGGCCTTAGCAAGAAGCCCATTGAAATTCTTGCTGTATAGTGGATAAATCTCAAGAGGTGTCTTGGGGACTGGATGTAGGTCAAGTGGAAAGACCGAACCAGGATAAATTACTGAGTTTTCTTCTCCCTATCTTCACTTTTCAGCTTGCTCTGTTTTACGCATTATTTTCATTATACTGTGATTTCTCCACTTACCTCACCTTGTGCAGAAAATTTTCAATCTTCCCAATTCACCCCCCCTCTTGGGAAGTCAGCCTTGCTAACAGTTTTTGGTTTAGATCAAACATCTTCACACCTCCATTGCAAACATCTTCGACCTTGGTGTTCGTCTGTTCAACCACCGCATAACCATCGACAGACTCTATTACCACCGGCGAGGCCTTACCATCAAATGAGTAAGCAACCACCACGAACTCGAGATCGTTTATGGAGTCTGCAACCACCTTGTATGCATCACAATCGACGGAGCCTCCACCCTCCATGAACCTCTCACCACCCACACACTCTTTTACCACTGTCGATACCTCACCATCAACGAACCCTCCACCCTCCATGAATCCCGCACCACCCACAGAGTCTGTGACCACTTGTGACAACTCACCATCAAACGAGTCTTCAACCACCGCATCCTCAACTAGCAACTCGTCTCCCATTGATCAATACTTGAGTGAAAACATTCCATTGAATAGGGAGGATTATAAAATCCGGTGACTTGCGATTCCTGGGTTCTCTCAATCAAAGGAAGGTGATAAGTCTGATTCCTTTTGCATGATTTCTCTCACATCTTTAGATCATGTGATGACTTCAACCTGAACCAAGCCACGTGTTACTTTTAGTTTGCATCACATTTACCCACACAAATAATTAAAGCAAAGTAAAATAATTAAACCAGGGGTAAATTGGTCCAAAAAATTTCCTACACCTTATATTGTGAATAAAAAAAACTGGGTCCCACACCTTATATTTTGGACCTGAGGGAGTACATTCATTAGCTCTTGAAATTTGTTATATATGACTTTCTAATATAGTCACATATTTGGTTTGCATTTTTATTGCTCAACATGCTATATTTTGTTTTGCACATTAAAAGTGTTGTAATCATCCATTGTTTGGACCTTAAGGGGTATTAATATTATAGTTTCACAGTTTGTAGGTGTTGGAAATTCTTTATGTGCTGGAAAGTAAGTTCGAAATAGTGAGGGAGATGATGATGATGATGATGAGGGAAGCGATGATGTTGATATAGATGGGGATGATGAAGAGTAGGATAGTCATTTAACAATTATAATACTTGTAATGAATTGTTTTAGAAATTGTTAATTGCCAAAGTAACTAAAAGTATTGATTTTGGTTGGTTGTAAACTTTGATTTTGATAATGATGAAGAATTATTATTTTTAATATTCATTGGATATTAAAATATTTGTTGTTCATAGTGTTTGTTGTAAATTTGAATGTAGGTCAATATGCAAGGAAACCAAATTGACTATGACAAAAATTTAACCATTTCTTACAACATTCTCATGGAAAATTCCATGAGAAACTTGCAAAGATGACTTGTTAGAATGACTCATTTATCATGGATTTCCCACAAAATTAGTCGATGAGAATTTCTCACAGGCTTTTTGCCCATGAGAAATTCTTATGGAATATGTTCCATGAGAAATTCTCATGGAAACAAATCCATGAGAAATGCTCACAGCATGTGTTTCATGAGAACTTTTTCTTACAGGTGTATTTCATGAGAAATTGAGTAAGAAATGGTTCTCACAGCCATAACCTGTGAGAAAGCATTTTTTCCCACGGGCACATTTCTCATGGTGCTATATGCATGAGAAATTCTATGAAAGTGTCTTTCTCACAAAATTTCTTCATGTTTTTTCATAGATTTGGTCCATGAGAAATATGTTATTTTGGTGTAGTAAGTTATTTATCATTCAAATTCAAATCAAATAAATAAAGGAGATTATACGAAAAGTGTTGAATATTTTCTTCAGTTATATATGTCTACTACACTCATGTTTATAAAAAGTTTTTAATTATATATAATACAAAATACTATTAATTAGATCGAAAGAGGCAAGTTGTTGGCGTCAATTGGACCCGTTGCGTGTTGGTTTTAATATATACACACACACATATATATATATAAATATATCGAAATTAATTAAGTAGAGGATCTGTGTTAAAGGAGAGGGGAAAAAGGAATGAGAAGCAAAGCGGAAGAAGAAATTATAGTTTTTATTTCACACGTAAGGGGATGCATGAAATGCATATATAGTATAAATATAATTATAAAAAAGAAAAGAAAAGAAAGAAAGAGGAAGGGATTGGAGATGAGATCGGACGTTGAGTTGGAGGATGTGGTTGTCTTTTTGGTGATCAGAGTTGCATTCTGGCAATTCAGTGATGTTGTTGGCGTCCTTGTATTTGAGCCACTCCAAACGCAAATCCCAGCACATTCGGCACCTGTTCATTTACATTAATTACAATAACTTAATTAATTCACTAGCATTTTAATTACCTAATTACCTACCTGAACCTGCTTATAATTATAATTATATATATATAACATATTATAGACATGAATATATTGCTCACCATAATGTAGTAATCTTTGTTGAAGAAGCCATAGAAAAACCCACATGGTGGCACACAACTTAAGACACAGGGACAGAGAAAATGGTATGTACTCTACGCTTTTGGTTTTTATAACCCTCCTCTGCAATATTAATTAATTAATTTTTTCCACAACCAAATTGTCAAATTAAATTAAAATTGATTATATATATATATGAAATTAAAATTACGTACCATGGTGTTCAGAGGAGCAGCGAAGACGGCTAAAAATGACACAGATCCATCCAACGGCATGAACACGGTTGGATGGCTTAACAGCCTACGTGGAGATTATGATGGTCAACCCAAACCCCCCTACGTTGAATATCCCTAATATCACCACAGTCCAAATCTGCATGTACGTCTACGTATAGTGAGATTAAGTCAAACATATAATTAATTAATTAACTAAGAAGAAGAGAATGAATGAATTAAAGACGGAACCTTGTGCTTCCAGCTGGGAGCATATATATATATATATATATCAAGTACAAAATGAGGTAAGCGACTTCTGTAGCACATCCAATGGTGTTGATGGTAATAATCAAAGTGGCGTTGCTCCAAAGGGTATACATACGTAGCTAGCTAGGTCAGGCAAAATTAAGATCAAGTTAATTAAAAATGATGATTTTGGTTTTGATGTTCCAAGTCTGCCACACAGCTTCCTCCACCATTATACTTCCGCCTCTTTCTAAAGATTTCTTTTGTATTCATATTTCATTCTATTCCTTTACAACAACCTTCTTTTCTTCACACTTCATTTTAATTCCCCATTTTATTACTTCTTAAATTAAATTCAAACATTTTATTATCATTAAATCTATTTCTTCACTATATTTTCCTTATTTGTAAAACAACATCCTTAATTACCCTTTTTAACAGCTAAAAAATGTGAACTACATTAGTCTCATAAATCATAACTATATGTTTTAATTAAATTATTATTTCTATATCTATTGCATATATATATATATATATGATATCATAAGTATTAAATATGTATGTAATTAATATATAACAATAATTTTTTAATTAATTAAACTAAATGAAACTTACGTCTTTAAACCTAAATTCCTTTTGAATAAGTGATATGTTTTAAAAAATTATATTTAAAAATATCTTGACTCTTTTCTAAGTTTAATACGTGTGTATGTATATATGTATATATTTAAAAAGACGGAACCAAAAATAAAACTATTGTGGATGATCATGATTGGACTTACGAATGCCAAAATTGCACATGCCACTGGTAAAGCATCAACGCAACGCAATGCAATGCATCCATCTCCTTTATTCCTCTAACCATTCCTGGATTTATTTTAAGAAATAAATTAACCGATAAAAGTTCATTTCAATTGTCCTTTCTTTCTTTTTTTGCCAAAATTTCAATTGTCCAATCACAATTCATAAAATGAATGGATAGCTTAATCTTTTTTTTTACCCACAATAAATAGCTAGAATATAACTGGTATGATATGAACTTGAGAGTTAAAAACAGATGGCTGAAATGGACAGGGTCAAGCTCTGCTGCATTCAAATTCTGTGTTTTGTAACGCTCCTTTATAAAACCATTATCCTCACAATTCGGCATCCCGCTTTTTACCATCTCCCTTCTGTTTCTCACCATTCAAATTGAATTGACTGTTTATAGTAAGAGAACTCCTAAACATAAAATTAAAAAGAAAATAGTTTGATTAACCTCTCTCCCTCTCTCTAGATCTATGATGATCTATCCCTGAGCAACTAGTTGGGCGAGATGGTTTATCAGTGTCTCAAAATCATCACGGCTTCTTATGAGGACTTTGTTAGACATAATGATCTTCGACGCTGAACGTTCACTGCCAGCTCTGAGGATCCTACGGAGTCTGTCTTATCTCTTACCCTTCAGCCATGCATAGGCTTCCAAACATTTGCATTCAAAACTGTTATAAAATGTTTATAACGCACAAAGACTCAAATGATTCATTGAGCAGAGTGCAAAGAGTTTTTTTTTCTTCCCAGATGTTTATCATCAACAAAATTTTCTAATAAGCACATGGCATAATAAAAAATAAATGGGAAAATACCTGTAAGTGCTAATTTTTGTAGTAAGGGACTATGTAAAAATTGTATTCATGTTTACGGACAAGGATTAAAAATCAATTGCAAAAGACGAATTTAGTCTCAGAAACTACTTTTCTTCCTTGGCATGTCTGGTCTTGCCCTAATCCTCATTAAGTTGATTAACGCCATGTCAATGTCCACCCTGTATTGACAAAACAAATCATCTTAATTGGGTTTGAGCAAAATCATTCCCGCTATCCCTCCCTATAGATTCTCTATAGCCTGCAAGATTAGGTTTTGCAGATTCCGTTATTTTGGTGTGGAGGGTGTTTATTAATGAGGGGCATTTGTGTGAATTACATTTATCTTAGTCCTTCAGCTAAAATACAAATTTTACGATTCTTTATAATAATTATTAACTCATATAGATCTTTAAGATAATTTTCCCAAAATAGAGTTTAAAGGCCGAGTCATTATATAGTTTAGAGCACCATATAATTACAAACACAAACCGTTACTTATTGGCATCCATGGTAGAGAAACACAGCAACTTCACGATCAAATCATAAAAATTTACTTCATAAAAATGAATCATAAATACTTGTCCAATGTCAGTTCGGGTGGGGTTTTTTCTTTTTTTTAATGACCAGAGTTAGATTGCAGGCTACAAAAATCACACAATAAGCATTGGGGACAGTAAGGATTCTTAACATGCACATATGAAACAGACAACTAAAAAAGCATCCAGTGCCCCATTATCTATCAACCCAACCAACCAAATCCTCTTGTTTGAAAGATGCGATGGGCACATGATTTGTTTTCATTACAAAATAAGAGGAAATGCAAAAGCGTTATTATAGATGTATCCAGACAAAAAAGGCAGCTGAGCTGAGCCTTGCAAACCAAGGCCTTTATGGCTGCTTCCCCTGCAAAAGAATCGGTTTTATTTCATGTTATATCTGTCCCGTGGCAAGAATGAGACCCTTGGCTTCAGGCAGTATGAGATTCAATTCAAGAATATTTCCCCAGAGAGAGTTAATCTTCCCTCCCTATCATACAAGCATTAACACCAGCTCCCTTCTACCCCTCTGCTATAACTCAACAATTGACTTAACTCAGGCCCATGAAAAGATTTCTGTGGCTCTGAAAGTACAAAGAAGAACAATAAATCAGAGTCAGCTCCGAAAGGAATTGAAAGATTCATTTCTTTTTCATGCATAAGAAAGTACCAGAGACATTTCAAGGAATGCGATCTCAGGTATTGCTTGAAAAAGTGATTCATTTATTTTTCATGAAAATTTCCAATTCATTTTGTTGAGATGTAAACGTTGCTGGCCATGAGGTAATGACAAAGCATGGCCAGACCAGCCTTTGCATGCATGCTTCAGGAGATGGGTGTTCACAGGCCAGGTCAGGTTTCACCCTAGCCAGATGACCGGCCCAATGAACACCACTCAACCTAGTGCCTGGCTGGGCCAAAAGGAAAACAATATATTAAAAAAGTTTAAAAAATATTTTAAAATATAAAAAATCCATTTATTATTTAAATAAAATTAAAAAAATTGAAATAGTAAAAATTGTTTATGATAATTATAAAATCAATTTAAATATCAAGAAAAATAATACTATAAACAATTAATATTAAAAAAAGGGGAGGGGGGGGGGGGGAATATCAAAAGTGCATGTGAGGAAGGCGGCGCCCTTTAAGATTACTTCCAATAATTGCTCGTTAAGACACAAAATATGATAGATTTTTTTGGTACCCACAAAAGCTGTAGCATTTCAATATCTATAGCAACATAATGTGCAGGAGAGGAACACAAGTCATTGCCCTCTGAAAAGTTCAGTCGTTCAACATCTAAAGCAGAGCATATCATCTTCTGTCTACCATGATTCAATTCATAAAGTACATCACAGATTCTGCGCGCGCGCGCGCGTGTGTGTGTTAATAACGTAAAACAATCATGAATTGAACCAAAAAACACCACCGATCTTTCACCCAAAAGAAAAAAAAGAAAGAACCACTGATCTAACAAATTTCAATGCAGATTCGTTGTATGATGATGCTATTAACAACATAGAAGATTGTTGCTATAATTGCCATTTTAGAGGAAAAAAAAATATGAACATAATAAACAAAGCCATAAGCCAAAGGATAATTTGCTTAAATGAAAAAATGCAGTCAAGGATACAAAGGAGGATACAGTCATATATGCTGAAGCCAGAAAACTTCTTACTGCAAAGTTACACACATGAACTGCGTCAAAAAGCAGAATTTTCATATTTAAATCTATGTACAAGTACAGCCAAATAGAATATATAACTAAAATAACTTACCTGCTCCAGATGCTGTCCCTTCAGATTCCTGGCAAGAACATTATAAATGAAGTTCCTTGCCAGAGTTTATCTAGTATCAGAGGAGTTGTCATCCTCACAGATATCAAGAGATTCCGAAGGGTCATATCGATCTTCAAATGCACTTTTCAGGGGAGAAGTATAATCATGATTCATGTGTGAGTTCCTTTGCCACCTATCCCTGGATCTTGAATTCTGATCATACTTTTTTCTTTTTGAATAATCTTGTTTTCTATGACTTCTGATGCGGTCATTTGATGGGCTATAACTTTTGGGTCTTTCAGGGCTTCTAGAAGCATGTTTTCTACCATAATTTCCAGGAGCAGTATTCCAACGATCTTCTATATATACATGTTTTCTGTAATGTCCTTGTCTAGGTTGTTCATATTCTCTAGGAGAGGCATCCTCTAGGACCTCTACAGTTTTGCTTTCATTAAAATAGTTAGTTTGCGATTTTTGCTCATAATCACAATCTCTTACTGAAGATGACTCATAACTGCCTCTTCTTAAAATCTTTGCCTCAATATCCATGTCATGGTGAGAAAGAGGTTTTGATGGCAACATCCCACTCTCATTAGATTCCTTCATAGAGCTCCCAATGCCTCCCGCCTGCTTGATTTCTTCCATATACTCCTCTATTATATCCCTCATTACCTTTAAAAAGAAAAGAATTGTATGTAAAGCTTACTTAAGAACTTGAATTAAAATTTTCATAGTAAAATTATACAAGAAAAAAATGTAACAGAAATATTTAGTTATACTAGTAGAAAGATTTTATCTGCTTCTGACCTGTACAGTTGATCTCTTTATCTTCTTGCCACGATAAGACATTCTTCGACGTTTGTAGTCCCTTTCTTCAGCTAGTAACTCCTCCCGTGTCTTTGCTCCAGTTGGTTCCTGTAATCAACAGAAGATATATATTAAGTACATCTAGGGGGGAGTATTATTACATTCATTTCTATGACGAGGATTCCCTAGGTAAAAATGATCATCAATAAATACTTGGAATTAATTCATCTGATGTTACTGACATTCTGTACTACTCAGTAAGTCAGACAGTCAGCAAATGTTTCCTAGTAATCCTTTGATGTCATATTAAGAGAATTAAACTAAGTAAAGCTACAACATAACATTGAAGCAAACTAGTTCATTATGGTCATTTTAACTTCTGGTGCTCTAGACAAAGGCCAAAAAAGTAAAAGTTCATTTGATCATATAACATAATTTAAGCAAATGTAGCTCAGAAAACTCTTCTGCTTATTCGTATCAAATTAAACTCACCATGTTAGATGATTGCTGCCGAGGAAGCCCATCATAATCAACTACAGGCCTATAAAAAGGCCGCTTCTTCCTCTCCTCATTTGCTCTCTCAGTCAAATAACAATGCTCAGCAACCCTAATGGAAAAAGATTAAAAACAAAAGCTCTATTTTAAGACATGATATTCACAATAACTTAGTTGATAATAATCAGGGGCAAAATTGAATATGATGTTCGCTAATGTCAAATCAATCACATCTCTCAATTCTTTCCAGAAAAATATAACATGTAGAAAAAGTTAGGTGAAAAATATAACACAAAACACACAATAGTCAACTGGTGAAAAAAAAAAACTCACAATGCTAAAAAATAGATCTACAATTCCACAACGAAAATATGCAGTTTGTGACAAAGTTTCATCTATTAAGAACAGTATAAGACAAGTTATATTCAATATGGGACTACTAATTGATGACTGGAATTTGTATAATCATAAGTTATGAATCCTTTTCCAAATTCTATGAAGTTGGAAAATTTGGGATGTATGTCCAAGCATAAACTTTTATGGGAAGCTAAATGCGACACTTCTTGGCTAGAGGTATATAAAATCTTTTTTGGAATTTCAAGGCTCCCTAGTAAATTAATTTCTGAACTTCGAGGGATCTTTCTATGTTATGTTTGATTTTGGGCGAGGGCGGACGTTGAAATGTAAAGCAACATACAGCTGAAATTTATTTGGTTGCTGAGAAAACCACAATCTCTTAATTCTATCTTCAAGCAAAGATCGCTCATGCAATGCTGCAATAGCTGCTGCAACTTGGGACACAGAGACATTACGACTACCAACAGTTCCATCCACAATGTTGTTCTGTCCACAGTGCGTATTTCCTTCTTGCAGAATGTCAAATTTTACATCCTTTTGGTCCATGCTGGTAATATTTGCATTCTGGAACTTCTTTTTCAAAGGAGGACCTTCAATATCAACTTTTCCAAAAGAAAACAATAACAGATCTGATGCACCATCTAGAATACATATCTTCATCAATTCAAGGACAAATAGCTTTCCGTTTGTTGCACCATACAAAATTGAAATTTGCGATGTTAACCATGTTAATGACTGAACCAAAATGGGACACTCACAGCTCATACGCGCCCTATTTAACTCCAAAAGCTGATTGTTCCACGCGTCCATAGTAAGTAAAGCTTCTCTAAGAATTGACTTCAAACATAAACTAAATAGTAAAAATATATGTTGTCCCATAGCCAAATCAATCACAACACCGTATCCCGGCGAATTGGCTAGTATCCATCCCATTAAATCACAATGCGTAGAAATTCCGACACCTACAATCGCACGAACAACACCATACGAGTATGTAGTAGGATAATCATTCCAAGCTTCAACTTCTTTCTTAATAGCCCAGTACTCAGAAGGAAGAATTCCCAAATGCCTTCTCTTAGAATACTTGATCTCTCTATCACTAGCCCCAATAAAATCAACACATTCAATTGATAATATACCAGGAAGCGTAAATGTTCTCTTCATAGCATCCACATCGGACAAACTAACCACACCAGGGCAATCACGGTAGAAGAAGTTGAAACCAAAGTCGACGTATTCCTCCAGAGAGAAGCAGAGTTCAGCGTGAGGATCATGCATAGTTTGCAAGAAACGGTTGTGCTGGTGTGAGTGATCATTGGACTCGAGCGTTTTGAGGTAAGATAGAGATTGAAGGAGGTCATTGGGACTAGGAAAAGGATGAGGAGAGGAAGGGCAACGGAGGTAGTGAAGAAAAAGGGACTCAGGAGGCATGAGGTGGTGAGGATCGAAAGGGCATTGTATGAGATTGGGGTTAGGGTTTTGTTGGAAGAGAGTGGGGAGAGAACAGAAGGTATGGTGTGAGAGATGAATGAGGTTGTTAAGGGAGGAAAGGGCCGCTGAGAGATCAGGTAGCGAATTGAACATATTATGGCTAGGGTTTGTGGGGAGGAAGGTCAAGGATGGAGCAGAAGAATTCATGGCAACCACCGCACCGTAAAACTACAGATTCAGAGAAGGTAGAGACCCAGTAAATAGATTGGTTTTTTTTTTCTTGGGCCATCAGTAAGTAGATTGGTTCGTTCTTTCTTTCTTTGTTTTTTTTTTTCCAAGGAATGGTAGGCTGGTTTAAAATTTATTAAGAAGATAAATTACTATATTAAATTGGCCCAGGAATTCAGTAATTCGACTTGAGAGGCCAAAAAAATAAATTTTTTTGGAATAAAAATTAAGAATTAATAGTTTATTTTGCTTAATAAAAATTAAAAAAATTAAATCGGGGAACTATTCGAAGAAGCTCTATTAAAGAGGTTTTCTGCATTTATTAGTCTCAAATACAAAAACATCATGTTTGAGCGATTTTAATATCTTTCATGGTCTCCAACCCAAATCAATGTTGCTTATTCTATGGTCACATAACTAATATCATGAGGACCATCGTACGCATTGAACAAGTGGAAAATTGACGCATCAACAAAGAAAACAGCGGATGCTAGCGCTAGGAGAGGACTTCTAAATTAAATGGAGAAGTCTTCTGGTTTTTATTCCCAGTTTGTGGTTTACTATTTCTCGGACGTTATATTCAGTTTTTATAAAAAAAAAAAAAAGGGTTATCAGTACAAAGCATAGGTATTTAAATGAAAAGCTAAATTACCTATGCATCTAGCCAAGTCCGGGTAACCCCGTTCGGAAGAGGTCGAGTGCAGTTTTTAAAATTAAAAATATTAAACTTGATTTAATCAAATCTAAAAAAAATTTATCATTGTGAAAATATTTTTAAGTTTGCCAGATTTTAAAATACTTAACACAGCAATTCAAGCAAGTTCATTGCATGATTAATTTAGAAAACTGCGCTCAACCTCTTCCAATTCATTTTTTGCTAATAAAATTAAATTTCTAAATTAATTATATTTTTATAAGAATGGAATGATTATTTTACTATCATTTTAAAAAAATTAAACTAATTTCTTAGGGGAACAAAATTTCATTTCATGTCAGTTTATTGCATGGTTGATTTGATAATAAATAGGAAAAAATCCACATTGATAATGTTGATGTTTAAAAAGTAGAAAAGATCTTGTTAAAAAAAGTAAAACTCATTTCGGTGATCTTTATGGCTCAAGAAAATTAATCTTCAACTGTTATTTAAAGGATATCCTGGTATTCACCCAAAAAAAATAAAAGAGAGAACATCCTAGAAGCTTACCAAGTTTAAACACAGCAAGTTAAACAATATGTAGTTCTCATTAAGAGAAGAAAAAAAGGCAACGCAGCAAGTTACTGTTTACAGGTAGTGCGCAACGCAATTTATTATAAACTTTACATGTTTATATATTTGTAATTTGTAAACGCCATTAATATCAAATCCAGCTCTTTTTATGACTACGACAATAGACATACAGGCACAATGCCATTGCTATCGTATGATCGTCCATGTCGGGCTTGGGGCCTTGGGGTATACAAACTGGAATTTGCAGGTCTATAGACAAACACTTCTTTTACGGATGCAGAGAACTGTGGCCACGAAACGTCGTCCGGATTCTCACTTTTTTGAGAGGTGGAGCTTCAAATACGCAAGTTTAATACAGTTGTTGGGCACAAGTAGAACAGTAAACTAAGCATAGAACCAGCCGGCTTTCCAATTTTATATTGGTCCAACCGATCATTCAAGTCGGAATCAACTATTCAACATGAACCAGTAACAAAATCATCGTTATTATTTATTGTATACAACCGCGAATATGCGAATCCATGTGCCCTCGGATACGTAGAGAGGCGGATGATCTGATCCTCTAGTCTAAACACATTCTCAGGTCGCCACAATTAAATCAATTTTCGTCTAAACGTATACTTCTAAAGGGGCAAACCATCAGTACAGGACAACAGACCCAGATTTAATAAGATGAAAGAGAATATTACCTTTAATATAGATAAAACAAAAAAAAAAGTACGTCACAATCTGTATCTGAATTACTAGGGTACACACCAACAATTCAAGGTACTACTACTTACTCTTAATTTTCTTATCTACATTCCCGTCCAATTTTCTATAATCTATCTATCATAGGGGCATTCCATGTCATTCTCGGTAACCTTGAAATGCTGCGGACGCTGACCAGAACAATGCAAATTCCACATCTTAAAATATACCCTTTCAAGATTCCTGACCTGCAAAATTCAACATGGTTCATAACTACTCCACAGCTAACAATGGAATAACCATTACGAGGAATATAACCATCATTTCCAACTCACCCAGCGAGTAGTGTCAAATAGAGGGCAAGTCATACGGACAGCTTTGAGCTTGTTAGCAAGGGCCTGAAGCTTTGGGCGATTCACAGCCAGTGATACCGCTCTCTCTTCATACTCTTTCATGCTAACGTGATTTCAAAAGCCAAGCAGTTTAAAATTATAAAATATATACCCAAGATTATAAGAGGCACATATTGGAAGAACAACTAAATTGCCATGTTCAATAACAGATTGCCAATAAATGATTAAATAAAGCAAACCACTTCAATGGCATCAACATCCCAAATGAAAAATATAGAAACAATTGACCTAGAGTGGAAAAAAGGCATCAGGATAGCAATTTGATTTTATACATGAACTAATGCCACACCTCAGATGTATAACCTCACAATCATGAAAGCAGCTTAACAAGGATTATACTCAATCCACCAGAAACTCAACGGTATCAGATAAAACCATACATTCCAAGAAAAAGAAATTCACCTGCTCACAATCATCTCATCCCCCACTTCGGTGGCAAGACAAAGGGACCCAGCAACTCTGGTAGCCATTTTCTCAAGAGGCAACGTAATCATGGGCAAACCTGCCCATAATATGTCTGTTCCCGTTGTATGTGCATTGCATAAAGGCCTAAAACAAAAAAATAACCAACTCTATAGAAACCAAATACAAAAATGCTTACAGAAGCAACTAGAACAGGACGAAGGCAAGGGAAAATTGCAATAAAAAAGGAAGCAGTAAAATCAATGCAGTCAAAGGCGAAAAGCGCACTTGAGGCGCAAGGCCTATAAAATGCCTGAAGCGTGAGATGCTTGAAAGGCGTGCGCCCAAGCGAAGCAAGGCGCAACAATAAAAAAAATGGTATATAGAGTATAATATAAATTTTTCTATCATTAACTTACATAATTTCTTAAATATAAAACTTTTCTATCTTGCATTAAAATTTATAGCATTTAACTATCTTGAATCTTAATTCTTACTAAAATAATATCTTAATTCGTAAGTCGATGAAAGAAACAAAACCTACAAGTACTAAAAAAAGCAATGGCAATGTGATGGCATAATGAGCAAACTCCATGATAATAAAAATAAAGCATAGCAAAGCAAGATCATGCAAAAGGCGTGCTTCTTTGTTCTTCCAGGCGCCAAAAGGCGCACGCCTTTCATGTGCAAGGCAATGGGTCTGCTTTGCGCCTCACCTTTGTGCCTTGGGCGCTAAGGCGCTCGCCTTTGACAACACTAAGTAAAATAATAAAAGGAAATTACGTGTCAAGGAATAAGTCTGCTAAAGCACTGCGCCTGATGTGTTCATTCTTCATGGCAACATCTGTGAAAATAATTTGATCTGGCAGTACCCCTTGTGCAGCAGCATCTGTAATAAGTCCAGAAATCACAGATGACAAGCAAAAGAAAATAAATGTCAATACAACATTTAGAATAGATAATACAAATACAAATGCAGAGCAAACAAAGGGTAATAAAGAAGGCCAAAGAATATTTCACATGGCTGAGATAGTCCAGAAATCACAACTGACGAGCAAAAGAAAATAAATCTCAACAAATATTACAACATTAAAATACATATGCATAGCAAACCAAGGATAACAAAAAAAGCCAAAGAATATTTCACATGGCTGATATCCATTTTAACATGGATAAGAACTTCTTTTCAGCCCCCCTTGACATTGATAAGAATGAATCACACATTCTGTCAATCAGACATAGGCATTTCAAAAGCATCATAAACAACACATACATGCCCTCAGTCTCATTTCACCAGCCGCAGGGAATCTCAGTAGCCAAAGTGCACTGTTGGGCACGCGTTTAAGAATATTGCACCTGGAATAAATCATTGGAAGCCATATAAGCTATAAGATGCCACTTGTAGACAAAATTTAGCACATCACAGGAGAATGAGAAAGCAGCTATATTTGATTAAAACAAGCAATACAAAGCAAACCTAATAAGCAGAAAATGCCAAATTTTGAAAATAATATTAACTACAAAATGAAAAGCTAATTATTCATCTGAACAAATAATAAAGAGCATCCAGCAATACCATGTATTAAAAATCTCAGGATCCATCTTGTACAACTGATTGAAGCATGCAAATATAAACTTATGCTCTGGTAGACCATAATCTGATCGTTTGTGCTGGCATTTCGGATCTAACACATCCTGATTTTTCTGAACAAAAATAGTGAAGCACACAGAAATTCAATGCCATGAATCTACATGCACAAAACTACACAATGGAATTGGACTCAGCTTTCAATTTTGCAAATTCAAGAGTCTAACCTGTTTATAATCATTTACAAAGTAGCAATGGGGAAGATGAACCAACTTTTCAGAATAGATATGTGCATACTGCAGCGGCGAAACAAACTGAGAAATTTTAAGCAGGGAAAAAAATCTGTCAGATGAGTAGATAAATAACAACAATAATAATAATCTCTCATTTCACATCTGGAAGTGGTCCCACCTCATCGGTGACCAAGTAGTCAATATAAGTAGCGCCGGTAGTTCCAGGAAACCCCATATACGAAACTTGAATAGGTGCAGGTTGCATAGCAAATATCTCATTTCTGGCTCCCTGCATCATAGCATGGAAAATAACATTGGTCAATCAAATATGGAAACTATGCATTCAGAAATTCAAGCAGCATCTTCCAAAAATGGGTACAACTAAATTTTCATCCAGCAAGCGGGGAAAAAAAAGATAAAAAATTTCAGTCAAACATATAACAAACAATGTATTCACCGAGAATATGGCACAAAGGAATGACTCCCAGAAAAAGAGCTACCTTTGTATAACCATTAAGGTTGACAAGAATTTGTATCTTATCCTCATTAATCATTTTGGCTATCATATCAGATGACATGGCAGATAGATCTAAAAAGTGCTCTGCCTCAGATTGAATGCGTTGTCTCCATTCACTACCATCATTTGCACTTAAGGCATAGCAGAACACCTACATAGAGAACATCACTTAAAAAAACCAAAGAACTTTCCTAAATAATACATAGGTTGTAAATAAAAAATGATAAATACCTCAACATTCTTCCTGTTGTGCATACCAAAAACAGATCCCATCAGATGAGACAAGGGGTGATTACCGAAGTCACTACTCACATACCTACAACCCGAGTGTCACATAGTTGAATAAAAGAACAAGGCCTTATGAAGTTGGAAGAGTTAAAAAAAAAAAAAAAGGTTGTTTAAGTCAAAACATACCCAACTCTTAGTCTCTCAAAGGCCCCCTCACGCTTGATTGGTATAGGGGCCGGATGGCTGAATGGAGGAAGAGAAAACCGAGAAGCAATTAAGGAGCAGTGTGCAGCATATTTCCGGCTGTGAACATGAGGAGAATACATTATCAATTAGTAGGCTAGCTTTAACAGGAATTATACAACACTTTCCTTTAAAAAAAGTCATTTAGAAAATCCCACACCTAATTTCCAGAGCAAGCATTGGGTCAAGAGGATATGCAATTGCATGGAAAGGCTGGACACTAGGAAGAACAGACATCTGAAGAAAAAGAAAAAAGAAAATCACAACAATCAAACCATAATCAACAATGTGTACACATCATATACTTAACATTAATATAATGGTTATGTTAATCCTGACATTGATTTGCCGCCTGATGATTCCTTCAACTTCCTTGAACATTTTATCACGATCCTCCCAACTGCAGACACACTGCAATACAACACAAGATTACATTAGTAGATCCCAAACGAAAGCTGTGAAGTACAATTCTTCCTATGATAGAAATACTTGGCTTGCGAAATTAACCAAAGAAATACAACGTAAAAACCAACCCCATAAATAATTATAAATATACATACACTAGGCTTGACCAGAGAACCAGAAATAACTACAGAGAAAAAGAAACAAGCCGCATAGATAATTACAAATATAATACACTGTGCACAGCCAGAGATCCAGAAATGACAAAGTACAACAGCATATATCTATGTTCAAGTAAAGAGAGTCATGCCAGAATGACTTTAACCTTGATACTCCAGTATAGAGAATAAAACCAACAAACATGCATGTACATGAGGGCATGATTAGGTGAGACAAATAGTCAGCTTAATATTCTCATCAATTCCATCAGCACCTATGTATACTTGAGCAATCAACTATATAGCATACAGCTGAAGGTTACTTTCATAAAAAGATGTCACCAAATAAATACTGAAGGAGGAAAAACAATATTCATAATACCTGAAGTGTATGTAGCAGATTGCAGGTTGCTTCTGGAAAGTCTGGACGAAGAATCAAAGCTTGTCTATAGCTCTTTATAGCAGCCTCTACATGTCCACTGCACATGTAAAACAAAATTGAGTAAAGTTTCCATTCACAAACCATTGGTAGATATCGCTTCCACATCTTAGTTCTTGATAATGAGATCTTGAGACATGTTGAGTGATCAAGTGGGGGATAAAATCTACATGGTACAAGAAGAAACCTCAAAGGTCCAGCTAGAGATAGCAAGAAAAATAAAGCTTGAAAATATAAGGCCAAGTAGTTTCAGTTTCAGTATCAAAATGAAAAAAATGACTGTGCGAACTAAAATATTCTTAAAATAGTTTATTTAGTTTCTTAAGTCAGAGGCAAGGTTGTCAAGATCAAGCTCAAAAAATTGAGTCCTAGGATTGGATCAAGGATCAGAGGATCCTCCTAAATAAATATAACAATTAAAAATATAGATATACTTTAAGGTGCCAAACAGCATATAAATTTTAAATTACGTACAAAACACCCAAATAATATATAATTCGAATAAACAACCAAAACATAGAAGAAAAGACCACTTCCAGCAATAACCATAAAAATTGCCACACAATACTAACACATGCAAGTAGTGAAGGAAAGAACTGCCAAATGTCCCTAGCAGCAGCTAGAATAGTCTTTTGAGACACACATTTGCACCCTGTTTGGTTGGATTGCATGTGGTGGTATGTGAAGGGTTAGGGATTACATCACTATCATTTATGGTGTTTGGTTAGCACCAACACATGAGATCCCAATTACCTCATGTGAAGCTCCTTCCCTCAATTTATGTGATGGGCTTCACCTTCAAATTGTTGTGTGAAGGCATTCACGGTGTTGTAAAGTAACATAATATTACCAAATTACCCACTCCATCTTGACCAAAATCAACTCGTGTGAACTACCGACGGCGGCCTCCCCAACTTCAACCCTTTTCCTCTCATCTTCCTCCTTTCGTCCTTCTCCCTTCTTCGTTCCTTTGTCCACCTCCAGCGACCTCAACATCAGCATCTCCCCCTCATCCCATCGTGCTCCTTCTCTCCTCTGGCGACCTCAACGAGCCCTATCGATCTGAGCCTCATGAATTTGGTTCTCCTCCAGCAGATTTAAGCATTTTCGTGGCCATCCATCTTCGTTCTCCAAACATCGTTATCGTCGAAGCTTCTTCGGCAACCTTCCTCATCTCTGTTGTTGGAACTCGTTGGTTCTGGGTTGAAGCTTCCTTGGCAACCTTCCTCATCTCTTTGTTAGAGCTTGTCGGTCAAGCACTGTTACAGATCTTATCTTTTTCTTTTTCTTTTTTTCCTTTTATTGATTTATTGATTTGAGGGTTGAGAGGAAAATGGAGGAAGGAGCAATCATGGTGGTGGCCAAGGTGATGTTGCCGGCGGAAGGACAATCATGGGGGAGGGAGGTTTTTTTTTTTTTAAAGCAAGGGTAAAAGGGTAATTTAATATTTATTTATATTTATTATTTAATAAAAAGTAAACATCATCACTTTATCTCTAATGTCAAACCAACCAAACCACATATGTAATTATCATTACATTACATTCTTTCACACCCTTCCCATCACACCACCTAACCTCCTAGATAATTGAACCAAACGGGCTATTGGTGATATTATATCTCACCATCAACCTTCAACAAAGGAACTCAGATTAAATAAATTAAGGTCGGGGAGGCAGTAAACGTGTACAATCACCAAGAGATTAGGCTACAATAATAGTTTTCTTTTCATTCAACTCAACTGAAGACAATAGAAACCTAGCAACAAGGAGGGATAAAAAAGCCTTAAATCCAAATGTCAAAGGATCAGTAAGATCTTAAGATTTAAATAGTGATTATTGAAGCTCCAAAGAATATCAGTAATATTTTTGAAGATGGATAACCAATAGCTCCTGATCTAACTGAGAATTAGAGTGAGGGAGGTAACTAGCTGAATTAAAGTAGCAGAAGATGGAGATAACAACGAAAAGAAAAGAAGATACTAATGGCTTCTGAGAAGCTAGCACCTCTCCAAGTTTCTGCAAATTCTCCTCAATTCATTTCACTACCTAGATTCCCAATAAAACCCTCTAACATCTAAACATCACACTCTATTAAAATTCATGATCCATGTTAGCTAGTGGTAGGGTGTCCCCGATTTTCACAACTAGCCAGTTCATTAGAAGCTGCCTCAGCCCCATGCACTACTTTTCATTAGTAATCCTAAGATATGCTTTCAGTTCCAGCCAACCACCTATCAACCCATCAGAGACTGAAGAAGTTTTAAAGATTACACATAGAATCTGAATTGCTGGGGGATTATTACTGATGGAGATCTCAACAACATTGGTCAGGGCTCTCCAACATTGGCTATACTGCCTTGAAGATAAATTTAAAAGTTATATTACCTATCTTTATAAGCTGAAGCCAAATTAGCATGGGCTTCAGCCATTGTGGGCCTGACAGCAATTGCTCGTATATAATCCTGTATAGCATCACTAACTCTACCAATCTCCTTGTATGTATTGCCTCTGTTTACAAGCCCATCAGCTGCCAAAGGATCAATGCGGAGAACTTCGTTGTAGCAAGATATAGCATCTGCATAGTTCCCCTGCATTAATGTGACAAAAAAAGAACAAATTATATCATAAGCAAATGTTTTCATAGATGGTGACACGTTCTGGAAAAGCTGATGATCCTCACAGTTATCCTACATTCTGTGATGAATACATAGACCTGACCCAGATCAACACTATCCAAACCAGACACCCCACATCCACTGAGAACATATTTTCTGGTATGTTTTAATACCTGCTGCTTATAGATTATGGCAAGATTGTTAAAAGGAGCAGACAGTCCAGTAGTTACACTCAATGTAGCCTTGTAATATGAAGCAGCAGCAGCAACCATATTCCTGCATAATAGCAATTTCAACCAAGGAAACTCATATTTTGTACCGTTACTAATAGCAAGAATTAACTTGTAGTTATCATAAATGCATACCATTCCATGTATATATTTCCAAGGTTCGTCAATGCCTGTGGGTGGTTAGGTTGTAGTGCAAGGCATTGCTTCACAACAAGCAAAAGAAGTTGAGTAATAGGACAGCTATTTATAAATTAGTAAAGCTAAACCAAATGAAAACCAGCTGAATGAGAGAAAAAGCATACATTGTAGCACTGGATTGCTTCCTCGACTCTGCCAACATCTTTAAGCGCATTCCCCTACATTTGACAAAGAAATTCAACAAACATTATCTTATTTGAACAAAAAATTTGCACATTTGATATCTGTTCGAACCAAACTGGGACACAACAAAAGAATCTACCAAATTGTTATAAGCCTCCAAAAATCTGGGATCGCATGCAACAGCTTGCTTATAATGTAAAATAGCCAAGTCCAGTTGACCTTGCTCATAATACGTACTGGCCAAATTACCTGAGCAACATTTGATACATAAGAGTCTGTGATTTACGACAGATTTACTGCAAAACCTAAGCAAGCACATCAATGTAAAATTCAAACTCCACACTGTCAGGACCATCTAGAGATCTGTCCATTAAATGTTCCATCAAATCCGAAACTCAACAGATAGACTTCAAAGAGAGGGAAAACAAAGCAAGCCTTAGGTAAGCATCAATATCACACCATTCTGTTCTGCCATTTTTTGCTCCACTCCTCCACAAAGCAATCAAACATACAATAGAGATAGAGTAAAATTATAAACCAGTCAAACTCACCATAAGCCATAGCATAGTTAGGTCGAGTTTGAAGTGCACGTTGATAACATGCAATAGCCTCTTGAGGCATCCCTAAAGCCTGTCAATGGAAAAATATCATTGTTTTATCTAATAATAATTAAGGTAATTGAATCCAACCAATCATACTAACATGATGTTTTGAACTAACCTTGTATACATTCCCAAGGTTCAGATATGCATCAGGAAAAGAGGGTTTGAGTTTCACAGCTTCCTGAGTTTTATTGGGACAGGAAATAGTAAGTCAGATCATCTACCAGAAGGATGTGAGAAGCATCATTGACAGAATTTTCTCTTACACCAGGAGTAAAGTAAGGAACAGACAAATTTCAAAAGACATAATGGATGCACACTCGAAACACACACACACACACACACAAAGTATGTACATGACATAACCAATTTACAGTTAAGTTCAATTTGAAAAATGAGAAAAACAAATCAGAAGCAGAATTAATATTGGACAACCCAGTGCATCACCCACTGAATATAAGTCCAAGAATATGAATAAAGCATGTACAAGACGTACCTTATAATACTGAAGGGCTCGGTTGAAATCACCAGACTCCATAAACAGACCAGCAAGATTTGACCATGCAATAGCAAAAGTCGGTTGAATGCGCAACGCCTCGATAGCAACTGTATGCCTGCACAAAATGTTAGATTCTGACTATTTGCAGTCTTGGAGAAGGAAGTTACAACAAGACCAACCATCATCTGAGCCCTGGCTTGAAGACAAGAACTTGACATCTGTACCGAACTGTGAATTTGACACAGTTCCACGCACGAATCATTTAAATCAGTAACTAGAATGTAAACAAGAGACGTAGGCTACAAAATACTAAGCATTGAAGGAGCTTCCACGCTTCTAGGCACACAGCGAACTAGTATTGAGCCTTAAAAAAATGAAGAGAGAATGTGCCAGCACAATGAAACTGGGAAGCCATACTGGGGAATCCACTAGAATTTTGACACAGTTCCACCCAGGAATCATTTAAGTCAGTAACTAGAATGTAAACAAGAAACGTAGGGTGCAAAACACTAAGCACTGAAGGAGCTTCAGGGCTTCTAGGGACACAGCGAACTAGTTTTGAGATGAGAAAAAATGAAAAGATAATGTGCCAGCACAATGGAACTGGGAAGCTATACTGGGAAATCCACTAGAACATTAGCTAAAACTGGAAAGTCAATTCACTGTCCAGAAACCATATCAATTCTAGCAGCAGGAAGTGGCATATTAAAATGCAGTTGCAGATATGTTGGATTATGGCAGAAGGGTCATAAAAAGGCAAAGACTTAATCTCTAAGCTTCAAGATATGATAATTTAAGAAACAAAGCTATCGGGTGTTAAAGACTGCAAAGAGAATATCATTTTAAACAATGAAATTTATTAAGCTAGGACTTACTTCTTGCACCAACCCTTGAGCTTTCATTAAATTCCCCAAGTTGCTATGGGCATCAACCTATATTACACAGACATCTCATAAACATCAATAAATCACAATATCTAACAAATGCCCAACCAATCATCACATACGAAAAATAAAACTCCATATAATCTCGATGCCTTCTATAAATGTCCAGTTAATTTAAGCAACAATTGTTTATCAAGAAAATTTAGATCTAGAATGACAAATAATACCATTAGAGGATTAATGGATAGTGCTTGACGACAACACTGTGCTGCTTCATTGAGTCTTCCTTTGCGCATGTATGCACTAGCTAGGTTTGACCATGCATCAGCAAAATTGGGCCGAAGCTACAGCAACAGGACAGAAACAAAGATATATAAACTAGCAAAGGACAAAACAACATCAAAGACTCAAAGTGAAATAACATGAACTAGGGATTCCCACAAATCAAGGAAAGAGACATCTATAGCATAAGATAAATATAGCACAATGTCCATAAAGAGACTCGGCACAAAAAACTTAATCTTATATTGTCTTCCATCATAAGCACACTGCTCCTCCATAAAAGCTGACCACTCATGACGTAGCATGAATGAATTCTATTCTGGTGAAACATTAACTTTCCCATGTGGAACCGCAAAAACGGACATCATCCAAGTTATAAGGTTAAAATTGTGGTTAAACACCATCTTTAATGGAGAGAGGAAGAGAGAGGATGGGGGATAAGAGCTTCACCGGATTAAACAAGATTGGTTTCATATTGTAAGTCAATCTAGTAAGTGGGGGAAATTTTTTTTTTTTTTGCACATAAAATTGTCTCCAAAGAACCATTAGAATTAATAGAGCTCCACATAAAGCCACAACAAAGGCAAAGTTGCAGTTACATGTAGTAGGAAAAATTGAGTATGACCTGATGCTTAAGGTAAAAAAAGATATTCGGAGAGATCTTTAGAGAGGATGAGGAGAAAATGTGCCTGTCGAAGGTTGAGTAATGACCACTGACCACCGAGAGAAGATTAACACAGAAACATAGGCCCAATCATCTTCCGTGTTCCTCGTTTTTTACTGACTCGATATTAAAAAGAATCCAAGCATAAAACCGTTTGTAAACCACAAAGATAAAAAGAAAACAAATAAATCATGTATTACAAAATTTAATGCAAACAAGAATATGATTCACAATCTTAAACTGAGAACGTCTGTTTCCTCCTTGTCAACTTCCAAGGGAGTTTTGATAGTTTTAATGTTTTATATCAAAACTCGCAACTTAGATGTGATATGAGAATAAGATCCTCGCACGGCAGAAGTTCATAAAAAAAAAATCAACAAATTCACAAAATAAATGATAGAACGGAAAAATTGTTGGTCAGGAATTGCACGCAGACCTCAATGGCAATCAAGTAGTATCGAATAGCAAGGTCAATGTTGCCTTTCTCCTGCACAAAGGATAACTTTATTACTCGTAGTAGATGTACGTAATTCACCAACTACATAAAAATATGTAGAACCAATCATTCCCAGTCATAGATATTCTACTTACCTTCCATGCATTTGCCATGTTCCCATAACACTCAGCAAAATGTGGCTCAATACGAAGTGCTTCTTCATTTTTGGCAATACACATATCAAAATCATGCAACTACAGACAAATAGGCTCGCATAGTTAAATAAAATACAAGTGAACAAGAAGCAGGTGATAAGGATAATAAATGGGTAATCAAAGAAATGACAGAAGAAACTGACGAGAAAAAAAAAAAAGAAACCTGGTAATAAATTGCGCCCAGAAGTAGTAAATTGTCAGTGCGGAGTGGATTTCTCTCATAAACAGTATTGCTATGCTCTAGTGCTTGTTTATAATTGCCTGTCTTGTACATTTGGTGCGCAAGAGTTATATGCAAATCTTCATCCACTGCGTTAAGGAGAATAGGGGAGGGGGGTAAATAAGTGGGCACGATTGAGACATAAAATATTTAGTGTACATAAGTATTCTCTGAAATGAGAGAAGCGTCCAATGTAGTCCGTGAAGTATATCCACTTCAATAAGTTGTAGATCAAACGTCTGGGTCGATAGCAAAAGTTTATAAAGATACTAAATTTCTTAATTTGTTCACTGGAGGGGAAAAAACAGCCTTGATCAGGATATAGAATTAGCATGCAAAAAGGGTAGGGGAAATTTGAAATATTTAAAAACATTTCCCCAAAAAACCCTAACTACGAAAGGCATTATTTGAGATCAACAACCAATAACAAGCTTATTTCCATCAAAATCTGGACGTCAGAAGTATTTTACAAAAACCACAAATTTTGCAACAGTAGTCGAAACTAGAATTAAATAGATTTCGAATATCCTTCTAACTATGCACCTTCAACTGAAATAACAATAACAATATCAACAAAATCCACGACAACGATACGCACATAGCTGATAACAACAGCAAAATGGTAATTTTGGGAACTAAAAAGTGTAAGGCATCCCAAATTTCCTCATATAATCGACCACGTTGCTTGAACTCAATTTGCTACTGAACGAGAGAAAACCGAACCTTCATTAGAATCATGACGATGCAACGGCAGTAGAGTGAGGGGCGAAGGCTCGGGCTTAACGGAGAATGGTTCGACCCGATCAGCGGTGAAGGGAGGGCGAGTCACGCCAGCGGAACCGGGGAGCTGGGGGTGGTGGTGATGGTGACGATGGTCGCCCTGGACGGAGATCATGGTGACGTCGAAGCAAAATTAAGGGGGAAGGAAAGAGTCACCCGAATCAAGTATGAAAGAAGATCATAAGAGGGGATCGCCAGAAAGAAAAGAAACAAATAGGGCGGGAAATCCAAACCCTAGGGAGAAATTTCTCAAGGTTGTTCTGGAATGGAGATCGGGGAGGACAAGGAAGGAAGGGGGGAGGGGATTTTATATAGTGAGGGAGAGAAGAGATCTGAACCGTTGATGACTGAGAGAGAAGGAAAGTCATATTGGGTGGAGAACTGACACGTAAGTAAATTTTAGGATGAAAAAGAAGATGATGACATACAACGTAATACTTCTCTTTTGTTTTCGTTTTAGCAAAATAGTGATCTCTCTTTTAAAAAAATAAAATAAAATAAAATCTCTCGTTGTGCCTGGGACTTGTTGAGTGTGGATTGGCATTTCCATTTGGCGTGCCGCCACCACCCCGCGTCTTTGGATTTTATTGCATAACGTTATGTAGATTGATTCACTAAGTTCAAACAAAATAAAATTTATTAAAATAAAATTAAGATAAAAATAAGTTTGTGAATATAATTTATGTTTCAATTTTTTTTTACAAAAATGACTTTAACAAATTGATTATAAAATAAAAGTAAATTTATAAATTCAAAAATATTTTCTCTAATTAATCAAACCTTTGTTTGGAGTAAAAAATAAGTTTATAAAATAAGATTTAAAAATATGTCAAGCAATATTTTTCTTCTAATCTTAATTTGTAAACCTACACTAAAGATAAGTCAAATAGGCACTTAATCTGATTTCAATAATTTTTTTTTTATTCTCCCTGCTACGTCTTAAGGTTTTTTTTCCACAATTAATTAATAACTTTAGTTGAGGTAAAAAAAAATTTGAAGAGAAGGTATTATCTTATAAGTTACACTGTTTATGAACACACTGATAAATGATTTCCTTTTGACGCATATTTTTAACACTAGGGATAAATTTCATTCTCACCTATTAAAAAAAAATATTATACACACATGTTTATGTTTTTTAAGAACTGATCAAGTCAAAATATAATAAACATATGATTATTTGGTAATAATATATAAATGTATAACATTATATTCCATATCCATATATAATCTTATATGAAGTCAAGACTTACAAACTTGTAAATAGTATTTTGAATTGACATTTTTAATTTGTATTAGTTTTTTTTGTCTTTTTCTTATATTATACTGTCATGTTACTTTTTGTCAAATAAAATGGAGTGGTGAAATAGTTTAAGAATTGAGGTGATTATTCAGAATAATTTTTTCAGAATAAAGTAAAATGGCAAATAATTACTTTTTAGGTCATCATAAATTCAATTTTCTATTGAAATGTCAAAGATGAAATAACTTGAATATAATTTTAGATTTATAAAAACTGAATACATCCATATGAAATATGAAAGTACTATTGCACATCCAACCATGCTCTCATTCTCTTCTCTATGTCAACCTCTCCCCCCCCCCCCCCGCGTCTCTCTCAGCTCACCTTTTCCATTATGTCAATTTCTCATCTTATTCTCCATCGTGTCAAGGCATGCTTTTTCCTTTTTCATATACATTTTATGTAAAATCCGCTTCTCTCTCTAACATAAGTTGCAACATTTATCAACCAATTCAATTAATGACTTAATTTTCTTTCATTAGGATAAAATTTTGATTACAACTTAAAAATACATTTATTTTCTCTCATGCTAATGGTTATTAATTTACTTATTACCACTGGTAACTAACGGAAGTTATGTTAACTGAGAAGAAATATTTTTGAGGGTATTGGATTGGATCCATGTAGGGTCATTCAATCTGCAGTTGGTTTTATTGCTGACTAATGGATAGCTAATGGGTGGATTGACTCCCTGTATCTCTCCCCTGACTTTCCTATGAATATGCCACAATTCTAGAGTCTACTATCTTTTGGTCTATTCAAAATGAATACCGATAGGGGTTTTCATAGGGATAATGACCATGCAAAAATTGGTATTATTATAAGAGATTGGTCTAGTAATGCGGTTCAGTTTTATGGTGTGAGATGCAGGGCAACAAATAGCTTTATGTCGGAGTGTTATGCTATGAGAAGAGGGATTGAAACTACACTTGAATTGCAATTAAGGGATATAATCTTAGAATCTGATTGTCAAATTCCTGTTCAGGCAATTAATGCTCTCATGAACCTGATAGGGAAAGCAAGCTCGATGATTGTTGAAGATATCCTTAGCCTTGCATACAGTTTCACTCTTCTACCATTTGTTGGATTCTAAGAGATGTAAACAAGGTAGCTGATTGAATTGCTCATCATTATGATGGTGATATATGCTTGTATTTTCCCCATTCCTTTTAGCTGTTATTTTATTATCAGACTTACATGATTGTAATGGTTAAGAGATTACTTAGGTCCCGTTTGGTATGACAGAATTCCAACCCTAGAAATGGAATAAAAAATGGAATCTTGACTTGAGCATGTTTGGTAATTTGGAATTAGATTCACTAGGGAATCCAAGCAATGTTCCTTGTTCCATAACTACCTTGATGGAATTGGTCCAATTCCATGGAATTAGATCGGTCTACCCTCTCACATCCCAATGTCTCCTCCATCTCTTCCCCAGTATCTCTCATCTTTGATGCCTGTTGACAACGATGTAAGTGTGATGGCGAACGGTGACAGAGAATGACATCCCTCTCATCTCTGACGACATCCCTTATCCCTCATCTCTAATAGCTGTTTGAGCTCAAATGACTGTGGGCTTTCAGGGACAGTGAACAACGACAACGAACTCGAACCAGATCTGAAGGCAAGAGCTACACCAAACTTGAACAATGACAGCAAACTCATGATGGCGACCAATGATAATGAACTTGACTCGGATATGAAGGCAAGAGCTCCAGTGAACATGAACGAAGATAGCTAACTCAATGCCAATAACGATTACTCCAGATCACAAGATCTGGTTTGGATTTGTGATGTCGATAGCAAGATTAGGCTAGCAACGATGATCATTCCACCCTCTTGAAGTTTGATTCTGCAATTGCACTTGTGGTTTTGTGATCACAATTGTAATTAGGACAACAACGACAATGATGTTTGGTTTTGCAATTGCACTTGTGGCTTTGGATTTCTAGGTTTTTCAATGGTGGTACAGTGGTGTCTGGTGGTGTGGTTGTGGTCTAGTGGCGCCGTGGCAGTTCTACAATTCTGGCATCCTAGCTTCTATCGATGGCGATCAATGGTCATTCATCGGGAGATTTAAAAAAAAAAATTGCGAGGGCATTTAAGTCTTTTGACATATAAATATACATATTAAATAAAAGTTATATTAAAATTCCATTTATATATCAAACCTACTTTTAAAATTCAATTTTATTTTCATTTATAAAGCATTAGTCTTGGTGAAGCTTGATATTATTTAATGCATTTGTTGTTTTCGGAAAGAAGAAAAAAGAACTATTTTTGAAATGGTATATGCACGTGCAATCTACGATAAGTTTATTACTTTTTTCATTTTTTATTGACAATTTTTTTTTTATGAAAAGTTCAATTTATGCAAAACACACAAAACAAAAATTGCTAATAAAACACTTGGATAGTGTTATTGACTTCTTATGCTATATTTTTAAATTGTCCGCACAATATTTTAGTTTAGCTTAATAACAAATATCTTTGTTTTGGTTTATCGTTTTGCCCGATGAAAGATATTGGATCCTACGCAACATTTTGATATGCTAGAATTTTGGACTTGAAAGTAGAGTGGAAAATGAATTATAATTTTATGTTTGGTACTGGAAAACTACTCCAAAGAATCAATATTTCACATATACAAAGGATGGAGCTTTCACCTCAGTAAATTTTTTTAGGGTCAATCGCCTCATTTTAACTAAACAATCTCTATTCTTGCATTTAAAAAGAAGAGTTATGCAAAAATATATTACTATGAATCAATTAATATATCATAATTATACATGTCTACTTTTTTTCTCTTCATTTTCCTTTCAATACATTTTCTACGTTCAATTTTATGAAGGTAGACTATACTAACTGTTCACCACATACCGAATGATTTTGTGATGCTTTTCATGGAACAATTTTGTATACCATTCCACCCAGGTATAGTGTTTTTTGGGTCTAAAACCTCACGGCCTCGCTTGAATAGTTTAATGACCTTTTTTTTTCCGGGTGAACTTAATGACTATCGCCATCCACTTATATGCCCCCTATCTCCTCTCTCTCCCCCTCTCCCTCTCATTTGTTATGAACTTTAATTTAATTTTCAATTTGAGGAATATCCATATCTTTTCACATATTAAGCATTTTTTTCTATCATATTAATATACACTCTAACAATACAACAAACTAATATCAAAACTAATGCGAGATGCTCAACTCAAAATTTTAGCAAGGTGCAATGTTCATATTTGACTAACAACTTGTTATTCCTGAGCAAAACAATGATAGGCTTATTATGATCCAACACCTACATCATTGGAAGTACTGCAAATCATCTGTTTAGCAGATATCACCCTGTCCAAGGTCTCGTCTGAAACTATGATCCCTGTAATCTCCAAGTCAGCAACTACTGCTACAGCAGTATCTAATTCCCCAAGATCAAGGCACACAGAGATGATCTCATCATAAAGGAGTCTGAAATTTTGGATTAAAAAGGAAACTGTAAGTGGCAAACCGATAAGTGAACAAGGAAGGTGGTAAACAAATGTTGCCTTTATTTTACTGTTCTTAATCATAGCGATAAAAATATTGCACCATCTAACCGAATCCAAAAAGCCGACAGCCATTTATGCCATCAATGACCAAAAAAAGAAAAACAAGGTGCCAAAAAACTTGCTACAAAGTTGTATAGAGCTAAGTATTTATGAATGCATCAGAGTCAGAGGGCAAAAAGGCATGTCCATTTACCCTGATATGATATTCCAGAAGGCGCAAGGATCCTGAGAGTGGTGTACTGCTTATCTAGGAAATCTTACAGACTTTAGGTTTACTTTTCCAGGTCAATATCACTTTGGACAAACAGAGTCAACTATTACAAAATTTTCGTTAATTGGGTAGATGATGGACCCCAAGCTGTAATTGTATTATTAATGAATACTAATAAAAACCAAGTTAAACCTCAATCCAATATAAGGAATGAAGGTTTAAGTTCAGGAAATACAGTAAAACCAGTCACAGCAAATAAAGAAAATGCAGAAAACAAACACAGAGTCACACCTCTAGCATTTGAGAGGCTAGAGACTCACCGCATAATGCCAAATTCTTCTTTAAACCCTCACTGAACCTCACTCCCTAATATATACCCAACCAACCATCCTTCTCTCTTACTCCCAATGTGTTAGTTACCAACTTGGCCCATTAGTTAAGGATCCAACATTTCCTACACATTGCCCTCAAGAAGCAAATTAGATGTTAGGACATGTGGCTTCTTCCCCAAAAAGCCCAACCTACCTTTGCTTGAATAATTTTTCACTTGACTTTTAGTGGCAGAAGTAACCAATGCTTTAGAAATCACCCATGTGAATCTAGCTTGATCCTCTACTTGAATTAGCATAACTGCTTCCTCAAAATGCTTTGGAACATGACTAACCGTTACAAGACCTCCGTGGTTGAAGAGGCTTCCCTATGCGTCTAGCAACCAAAATATCATGATCTCATGAAGCACCTTTCACTGAACCAGCTGCAACTAACCTCTTGAAATGTTTGCAGCAATGTCAATTTGTGCAATTGCTTCTATAAAGTCCATTGGAGCCAAAAAAATATTTTGCCAACTTCACCATATTATTTGAAGAATGTGCAGGAGCAACATTCTTTTATTTGAAGACAAAAGATCTTTTGAATAGCAGACAGCAGCAAAAAAATGAATTTCTACAAGCTGTATTATTTCAACTTTCCTTCTCCATATATTCCTTAAAGCCTCACTAAACCTGACTCCTCAATATATACCCAACCAACAGACCTTCTCTCTCTCCCTCTCTCTCACACACACACACCCTATGTGTTAGTTATCAACTCAGCCCATTAGTTATTGGTCTAATGCAGAATTACAAGAATATTGTCATAAAAAAAAAGAGAATTACCTCCCAAATTTATACCCAAGACTATGGGTTGTCTGCAATATCGTCAAGAAAGTTGAAGGTAAAGGTGTTCTTATAGCAGCACGCAAGATCATAGCACAATCTCCAATAGTTGGTGTACCTCCTAGTTCTATAACCTGCATTATACAATACAATATCTCATTCAGCATGTAGTTTGTGATCTTCAAAACCAAAGTACGGATGGCAATTAAGGAATCATTAAGCATGTGTTAGCTATGACTCCTAATATCATACGGAGCTTGAACAAGACTAGAGGAAGTCTCATTGATAGCTACAAGAGTGACAAATGAATGAAGTTCATGTGTCATTATAATTTAACCATAACTAATAAAAGATGGAAAAAATATTTTTAACACAAAAGTATGTCACAACACAAAATCTATAGTTCAGAATATTTATTATAACATTAATATGAGACAGACTATTTAAAGAATGTTCAGTTTTCATTAGAGCGAGTGTTATGTGTTATTTTCAGTTTCCATTACTGTGTCGCTTATATTGCTGCTATGCATTTTATGTCTTTAGTTTAGTTGCCTTGCCGTCTTTTCTCTCTGAGTCAGCTTGTGACTTAGAGGGTTTAGTTGGCCTAGGGTTAATAGAATAATACGTGTATTGCTCTGTGGGTTTTGGATATATGCATCCCACAGCCACTTTACTCAATACCAATGAAAAATGAATAGAAAATTTTGAGAAACCTTGCAACAGTGGTTTCAGGGCTTTAGAATTGACAGTGATGTGACGTCGGCGAAATTACCAATGATACCTGAAGCACTAATTGTTTTAAGGAGATTGAAACCAATGTTCTCCAAAATAAAAATGAGATAGGCGACCTACGACAAGAGGTTACTAGGTTGCACGAACTTGTTATGGGTATGGGGCAAAGGCAGAAAGTGAAGCAGTGAACAAGCCAGAGAAGGAGGCAAACCGGGTGGTGGATAAGGCGACACTCGACGAGATTTACAAGATCCTTAAGGAGAACTCCCTTCAACTCTAGCAACTCCTGAAAGGGCCTCAACAAACTTTTCTTTGATTCTTTTTGGTGGAGACAAAAGCACTCCACTGATAATTACTCCTCATCTCAACATCTCGTCAAAGGTAGTATTCCCCAATTCGGCTGCTTCCCAGCTCCAAGCAGTAATCAATATGTTAGTCAAGCAGACTAAATTGGAATTTCCCAAATTTAGGGGTAATGATTATAAGGGATGTACTTTCTACTGTAAACAATTCTTTGACATTGATGAAACGCTTCCAAAGCATTGGATCTAAATAATTAGTATCCATCTAGAACGACGAGCACTCCAGTGGCACCAAGCCTATATGCGTGGTTGGGCTCCATCAGAGGGCGTGTGGGTGGAGTATACGGAGGCTATGGGCAATAGATTTAAAGACACACTTCACGCTGATCCAATGGCAAAAATAGTGAAACTGAAGCAGTCGAGGTTCATTTCAGACTACTCAGAGAAGTTTGAGCAGCTGCTTGCTAGAGTAGAAATTTCCAATGTAGTGGCCTTAAGTTGCTCTCTGAGCAATCTGAAACCAGAGGTAGAAGCTCTAGTGCGAATGTTTAAGCCAACCTCTTTGTTGAGTGTGATGTATTTGGCTAACATGTAGGAGCTGGCTGTGCTTCCGGATTCAAGAAATACTACTTCTTATGCCAAGAAAGGATTTACTCATACTCAATCACCGACAACTTCTGCAGCCTCAGTTTCTTTTAATCCGGTGAATAAGACAACATCAAGTGTGTCTTGACCTACATAGAACCAGTCGAAAAGCGCAGCATCTGTTTCAAATTTTTCCACACCTAAGGGTCCTTTGTTCAATTCAAAACCTACTGTGAGTCCTAATTCATTCTAGCATTTGAACAAGCAAGAGGTTGACGAACAGAAGAAGAAGGGCCTATGTTTCTAGTGTGCTAAGAAATTTTTTGCAAGTCATAAGTGCAAATCTCAGTCGCAATTGTTTATGATTGTGAATGCAATTGAAGAAGAGGACAATGTCTTTCAGGACTGTGAGGAACCAAGCAAGACTCCAAAGGAAGCCACATTAAATACTCTCAACAGTGATGATGAGTATTCTTCTCTCATTGTACCAAGGTGTATTAAGAAACAACTAATTTTATTATTAGTCTATACCAATAATTTCAATGTTAAACGGTTAGGCCTCAAACCAAAGTATACTTCTAGGGGTCTTTTGGTGAAATTAGCAAATGGTCAACAAGTACGAGTCAATTGGGTTTATGAGAAACTTACTCGGCGAATGGGTGGGGCAGTGATTATTGCCAATTTTTATGTTCTGGATTCGACTCACTATGATGCTGTTCTTGGTGTTCAGTGGCTTAGGACTTTGGGGCGGTTCATGCTTGATCTCCATGATAAATTGATGATATTTTGAATACAGGGTCAACAATATGAAGTGCAAGGTAAGAAAATGGAAAGTAGTATCCTTGAAGGTGAGCTTTTAAAATCTTCAAGTCCATCACGAAGCTCACTATATGTCCTTCAAAGTGACAATCCTCAAGAAGTTACCCAAAACACTTTCTTATCACAAGGATCAGTGGATGACCAGAATAGGCAGCAGGAATTAGAAGCTATCTTAAACGAATATAATGATGTTTTCCAAGAGCCAAAGGCCTCCCTCCCTCTAGAGGGTGTGATCATACGATTAACCCAAAGGATGACAAACCCATTTGCCTAAGACCTTATAAGTAAGGACCGGTACAAAAGGATATCATAGAGGGCTTGGTGAAAGAGATGGTTCAGCAGGGTATTGTCTAGCCAAGTAACAGTTCCTTTGCATCTCCCATTGTGTTAGTAAGGAAGAAAAACAGGTCGTGGTGATTTTGTGTGGATTATCATCGCCTTAATCAACAAACTCCTAAGAACAAATTCCCAATACCAGTCATTGAGGAACTGCTTGATAAACTGTTTGGTGCTGCTTACTTCTCTAAACTCGATCTAAGAGCAGGTTATCATCAAATCTTGATGACACCTAGTGATGTCTATAAGACAACCTTCCATACTCATGAGGAATTATATGAGTTCTTAGTCATGCCTTTCGGCCTCACCAACACCCCCTCTACATTTCAAAGCTTAGTGAATCAGATTTTTAGAGGTTATCTCCTGAAATTCATCCTTGTATTTTTTTATGACATACTGATTTATAGCAAAAGTTGGGTAGAGCACTTACAACACCTCAAGTTGGCCTTACAAGTTCTTCAAGACCATTCATTGTATGCTAAAAGGTCCAAGTGTACCTTTACGGCTAAGAAACTTGATTACTTGGATCATGTGATATCTAAGAAAGGTGCAGAGACTGACCCCAAAAACGTTGAAGCTATGCAGAGTTGGCCGGTTCCTAATTCACTCAAATCCTTGCAAGGGTTTCTTGGCTTCATTGGTTATTACAGAAGATTTGTCAAGAACTATGGCACTATTACCAAACCTCTCACAGACTTACTCAAGAAAAATCACTCATTTACTTGGACTCAAGAAGCCAATAATGCATTTGAGAGGCATAAAGAGGCTATGATCACTACACAGTGTTGGCCTTACCAGATTTCTCACAAACTTTTGTGGTGGAAACGAATGCGTTTTGGTGCCATTTTAACTCAAAATGGTCATCCTCTTGCTTATGCGAGTAAGGCACTTAATCCTAACAAGAGGTATTTGTCTGCATACGATAAAGAGTTGACTGCAATTATTTTCACAGTGAAACAATGGTACCAATATATGTTTGGCAAATTGTTTATCATTAGAACAGATCACTTACCCATCAAACATATTCATGAGCAAAAGGTTGTATCATATGTATAAAACAAGTGGGTTTATGGGCTTTGGAGACTTGAGTATTCAATTCAGTACAAGAAGGGGCAAGAAAATGTAGCAGATGACGCTCTCTCTCTCGAAGACACCATGACGATTTTGATCAAGAGGCTACTTGTTTAAATGTGGTTTCTATTGTTTCTTCTTTGAATAATAGGGTGAAGGACTCATGGGTGAATGATGCATCGTTTAAAAATTTGGTTGAAGAGTTGGAAAAAAATCTAGACTCATCCAAAATATCCCTGGCAACACCAGCTTTTGAAAAGATGCAGAGGCTTCAGGCAGACATACAGGGGGTCAAGCCACTTACAAAAGAATATCTACTGTCTTTTATTGGAAAGGCTTAGAGAGATATGTGTGAAATTTTACAAGGACTTGTTCTATTTGTCAAAAGCATAAATCTTAGAATATGCCATCCCCGGGACTCCTATAGCCTCTTCCCATTCCATACAAGGTATGGACAGACTTGAGAATGGATTTTGTCACTAGATTGCCTAGTTCTTGTGGTAAAATAGTGATACTGGTAGTGGTTGATTGTTTTCATGGCTCGTGTAGTTAAACTTCATGGTTTCCCCCAAACTATTGTCATTGACAGGGATCCGATCTTTTGTGGAAGGTTTTGGTGTGAACTTCTCAAGTTGCACAAGGTTAGTTTACTTTACTCTTCAGCTTTCCATCCTCAAATGGATGGCCAGATACAAGTGCTTAATCAGTCTCTTGAATGTCACCTACGATGTATGACCTTTGAACATCCAAAGCAATGGGTAAAGTGGCTTGCTTTGGTGGAATATTGGTATAATACCAATTGTCACACCACTATAGGTATCTCCCCATTCGGCGTAATGTTATGAACAATGCTGCTTAACACAAGCTTACTGCCTGCTATTTTGGCCCTTACAAAGTCTTGCAGCATATTGGAAAGGGTGTTGTCGATGAAGCCCATCTAAACTCTAGGCCCATTTATCTTTCTATTTGCATAATTCATCTTTTATCCTTTATCATATCTTTCGGATATTTTTTTTATCTCTTAAAATCAGTTTATCTTCTAAGATACGATTAGGTACTGATTTTTAGGGATTTGCTTCTGATTATGGGTGTAACCCTAGTACTATATGTACTCCTTCTTCCAAATGACTAAACACAATGTTTTCCTTCTTTATTTTGCCCATAAACACACATGGTGTTAGAGTGGGAATTTTAACGTTGTTCAGGGACACCTTGATGGGATCGCCTAGGGTTTTTGCTACCGACAAGGAAGACCAAGATTCCTTGTCAAATGGCAATGATCCACAAAACCGATCCCTACAACAGTAAGACAGGAGCGGCATAGTGGTTTCTGCCATGCTTGGTGACGGAAACTGCCCAAGAAGTCCTCCTATAGACGGTAGTCTCACACAAACTCAATGGCAACAATTGGTTGCAATGGTCTCGGAATGTGTTGATGCTTGTTCGAGGTAGAGGAAAGGAGCAATACTTGACTGAAACAAATCCTCTTGCACCTGGTGAGCCAAACCACAACAAGTGGGTCAGTGAGAATAACACTGTTATGTCATGGCTTGTAAACTCTGACATTGGAAATCAGTAAAACTATCTTCTTTCTACCTTTGCAAGAGAAATCTGGGAATCTGCAAGAAAGCTTTATGTCGTGAAAGAAAACTTGGCAGCCATTCATCAATTGAAATAGTCACTTGAAGATTTGAAGCAAGGGAAGAAGACAACCACGCAATACTATAGCTCGTTGAATTGAATTTGGCAGCAAATTGACCTCTATGAGATTCACCCATAGAAGTGCCAAAAAGATCGTATATATTTTAGGTAGTATATTGATCGGGAAAGAGCTTTTAAATTTCAAATGATTGGTTTGATGAAATTAGAAGAATAGTCATGAACACCAGGCCTTTTCCATCACACATAATTTCAAATGATTATGTGTGAAGAAAGTTGAGTTGAATTGCTCCAAAACACTTTTCTTTTTTTTTGTTTTTTTGGGGGGGGGGGGGGGGTGTTCCCAAAAGTACCTTCTCATGTGATAGAAAGCTATGCTCTTGTGACTAAAAGTAACTAGAATACAGATCATAAGGGAAAAAAGCCATTGAAGTTCTGTGATCACAGCAATAGAAGTGGTCATACTCGGGATACTTGCTGGAAACTACATGGGAAGCCACCCAATAATTGACAAAAGCCCAAAAATGAGAGTAAAGCAATGATGGTTGGTGCTGAAAATGAAGGTGCGTCCTTGAACAAAGAAGAATTGAGCTTCGTAAGGAAGATTTTAGATGAGCAAAATGTTCAATTCCCACAGAATGAAAAAAAACCGCTTTTGTAACACTTGCTCAAGTAGGTATATATCTCTCAATTGCTCTTAGAACTATAATTCATACTAAGAATATTTGGGTTGTTGACTCTGGTACAACTAATCATATCTTGAGATTTAGAGAATTATTTATTGAGTTTCAAATAAATTGTAAGCACTCTACAATTAAAGTTGCCAGTGGTTCATATGCTAAAGTGCATGGTATTGGTACAGTTATGATTTCCAACAATATAATCATCTCCATCCTTATAAACCTTCTCATCCCTTTGCTCTCATTCATAGTGATATATAAGATCCTTCTAAGATTCTATCCTCTTATAAAACTAAGAGGTTTCTTACTCTCATAGAGGATCACACATGTCTAACTTGGGTGTTTTAATGAGGGAGAAATATGAGGTTCAAGAAATTTTTAAAAAAATTCATGTTCATTAAAAATCAATTTCAAACCACTATCAAGGTTTTGAGAAGTGATAATGGTAGAGAGTATATGAGTAATAGCTTTAAAGAGTATCTTGATAATAATGGCATACACCATTAAACTTTGTGTGTTGAAACACCTCAACAAAACGGGGTAGCTGAACGTAAAAACAAACATCTTCTTGAGGTTACTAGAGCCCTTATGTTAACTAATAATGTGCCTAAATATTTCTAGAGGGATGCTATGTTAACTTCAGCCTATCTCATAAACAAAATGCCATCTAAAGTTCTGCAATATAAATCTCCCATCCAAAAATTTCAAGAATTTTATCCTCACTCACCTATTGTTTCCACCATTCCTCAAAAGATTTTTGGATGTGTCTGTCGGAAGTGGGCTTGGACTAAGGCCCACGGTCTTTATCTTTTCTTTAATAAGTCTATCTTAATCTTTTTATTAGGATTTTATCTTCTTTCAAATTTTTATGTTTTCTTGTATCTCTTATATCTTATCTGTTAGAATTAGATTTAGATAGATCTTTAGAGATTTTTTAGATTAAGATAGATAGTTCAACGTTGCCCTAGGAGGCTATATATGTACTGCCTATTCAGTGAATAAAATTAAGGTCTTTTGTGCCTCAAATAATAGCATGTTATTAGAGCAGTAACTCGATCACCATGGACTTTAAGCAAGCACTAGTCGTCAGTCAATCTAGGGCTTACACTATTGGTGATAGAGTACCCCCTCTACTGCCAAAGAACAATGAGCCACAAAAGGTGGTTACCAGCTTGAGCAAACAGGGACATTTGGAAGGGGATAATAGCAGTGTGACTGCTCTAGGAAGTGTGCTCGAAAATCTTCCTCAACCAATGATTTCACACAAACTTAATGAGAACAACTATTTACAGTGGTCAAGGAATGTTCTCATGTTTGTCAAGGGCAAAGGAAAAGAAAAATACCTCACAGGAAAGGCAAGACTGCCAGCACTAGGAGAATCGGCATATGACACTTGGGAGGCAAAGAACAATACTATTATGACATGGTTAGTTCACTCCATGAACCTTGACAGTAGTAAAAATTATCTGCTTGCAACCACAGCAAAAGAAATTTAGGATAGAGCAAAAAAGTCATTCTCTGTTAGAGAAAACAAGGCTGCAATTTTTCAACTCAAGCAAACTCTTCGAAACCTAAGGCAGGGGGAGAAGACTATTACTTAGTATTACAATGCTTTGAATCGTATTTGATAACAGATTGTTTTGAACCATATTTGGCAGCAGATTGATCTTTATGAAATTCATCAATGGTCATATCATAAAGATGAGGCCTACTACAAGGAGATTATTGATGATGAAAGAACGTATGATTTTCTACTTGGATTGAATGACAACTATGAAGTAAGAGCAAGAATCATGAGTTTTAGACCCTTTCCTTCTCTCGATGATGTATACAATATGACAAAATACGAAGAGAGTAGGAAGAAGTTGGTTCAACTTTCACCTAGTCTTCCCTCTACTAAAGTCACGGCTATGGTAGTTAAGGGAAACCAGAACGACTAGAAGAACAAGAAGCCAACAAAGCAATTTGATTATTGCAACCAGAGTGGTCACACTTGTGACACATGCTGGAAATTCACGGTAAACGAAATACCAAGCAAGAACTGAGAGATGAATCCAAAGAGATGATGGTTGGAGGAGCCAACACTGAGGGTGCAACACTCAACTTGGAGGAACTCACTTTCTTAAAGAAAATAATCGACAAGCATGTTAATCTAGGAACTCTACACGAAAGTAAGGGAGAAAAATCTACTCCTTCTATATAACTCTTGCTCAAGCAAGTATATCTCTAACCGCTGTTTTAAGTAGTATGGTAAACAACAAAAACATCTGGGTTGTTGACTCAAGAGCTACTGATCATATTACTGGATTTAGAGAACTTTTCTGCGAATTTATCTCTTATTCAGAGCATGCCTGGGTTCAAGTTGCTAATGGGTCCTATGCAAAAAGTTCTTGGGAAAGGAATTATTATAATTACTGAAACAATAATTTTGAGAGATGTCATGTATGTGCCTGGGATTAAATGCAGCTTGTTATCTGTAAGAAGAACTGTGAGACAGTTATAGTGTTTTATTTTATTTGATGACATTAGTTGTGATTTTTAGGACTTGGCATCAGGGACGAGGATTGGCAATGCTAAGGAGTGGGATGGGCTCTACTACCTTCAAGGATTGCCAGAGAATAAAGTTAAATCAGTTTCTACTATATCTGTTTTTTCTTCTTTGTCAAATAAAGATGTCATGTTATGGCATCATAGGTTAGGTTACCCAAGTCTAGATTACATGGAACATTTGTTTCCTAATTAGATTAATAAAAATTTCAATAGTTCTGATTTCTATTGTGATATTTGTCAATTTTCAAAGCAAACTCGAAATCCTTACCCACCACATTCCCATATTCCCTCTCACCCTTTAGCACTTATTCATAGTGATGTTTGGGGACCTTCAAGGGTTGTAACACACTCTAATGCCAGGTGGTTTGTAACATTCATTCATGATCACACTAGATTAACTTGGGTCTTCCTTATGAGAGAAAAATCTGAGGTTTTCCAAATTTTCAAAGAATTCCATGCTTTTGTCAAAAATCAATTTCAAACCTCCATTAAAACACTTCAGAGTAATGGGAAAGAGTATCTAAGTACAAACTTAAGAACCTATCCAAATGAGCAAGGGATCTGACATCAAACTTCTTGGGTCAATACACCTCAACAGAATAGGGTAGCTGAAAGGAAGAATAGACACCTTTTAGAAGTTACTAGAGCCTTCCCTATGACTCATAATGTTCCTAATCAATTTTAGGGAGATGCTGTTTTGACTACCTCGTATCTTATTAATAGAATGCCCTCAAAAGTTTTGTAGTTTGTCACACCTACTAAAAAATTTCTTGAGACCTATCCCAATTCCCCTCTTATTTCATCTATCCCTGTTAAGGTATTTGGATGTGTTGTCTTTGTTTATGTCACTAATGGAGATAAATTGGAACCGAGGGCCGTTAAGTGTATCTTCTTAGGTTACTCCTCAACTCAAAAGGGATACAAGTGTTATTGTCCTACTACTTGCAAAACTTATGTCACTATGAATGTCAAATTCTTTGAACACTTGTCCTATTATCCCAAACCTACCATTCAGGGGGAGAGTAGTGAGAATGCATGTCATGTTAGTGATCACCAGAGTATCTTACTATCACCTGAACCAGGCGTTTCAGTACCCCAAATATCACCAAACTTACTTCCTTTACCTGCAGATTTTGAATCCTCACATAATGATTGAGAAACCGCGCTTGAAACACCTAAAAATACAGCAACTGTACCACTTGACAGCTCTGGAAATACCTCTGAAACACCTTCAAACAGCCCTCTTCTTATACCCGAAAATCCACATGTAATTAAGACAAGGGTGGAACAACCTACTGATAGGGAAATACAGACCTATTCTCAGCGTACAAGAGACAATAGAGAAGAGTCCAATCTCACTTCTGAGCAGAACCAAGACTCCACAATTGAACCAGGTTTTGATGATCTAAGTTGGCCAATAGCTTTGAGGAAAGATAAGAGAGCATGTACTCAACATCCTATTAGTTGATTTATCTCCTATGAGAAATTATCTTCTTGTATGAAGACATTTGTGGCCAATGATGAACATAAGGAAACACCAAGTAGCTTTCAGGAAGCTATTGCTGGTCATAAATGGAAACAAGCTATTGATGAGGAATCGCATGCTCTTCAAAAAAACAAAACTTGGCAATTGACTGAACTGCCTAAAGGAAAGATTGCAGTTGGTTGCAAATGGGTTTTTACTGTGAAATATAACCCAGATGGCATAGTAAGCAGGTATAAGGTGAGATTAGTAGCAAAAGAATTCACCTAGACATATGGGATTAACTATCAAGAAACCTTTACACCAGTAGTCAGGATTAACACAATAAACGTATTGTTATCTTTAGCTACTAACTTTGATTGGTCTCTATTTCAACTTGATATGAATAATGCTTTTTTGAATGAAGATCTGGAAGAAAAAGTGCATGTGGAGGTACCATTGGGATTAGGAAACTCAGACAATGCTAATAAAGTGTGTAGGCTTTACAAGTCATTGCATGGGCTGGAATAGTTTCCTAGAGCATGGTTTGAGAGGTTTACCCAGGCAGTGAGACGCCATGGTTACACTCAGTGCAAAACTGATCATACGCTATTTGTTAGGCGTAATAATGGTAAGATCATTATATTGATTGTTTATGTTGATGATATAGTGATAACAGGTGATGTTGCAGAAATTATTGAGTTGAAAAGAAAACTGGCTACAGAATTTAAGGTTAAGGATCTAGGAAATCTAAGATGCTTCCTTGGAATGGAGGTGGCTAGATCACAGGCTAGAATTAGTGTTTCTCAAAGGAAGTACACTCTTGATCTTCTCAAGGAAACAAGGATACTAGGTGCTAAACCAGTTGGCACTCCAATGGAAGTCAATGAGAAGTTGTGTATAAAGCAAGATAGGGTATCCGTGAACAAAGAAAGATATTAGAAGCTTGTAGGTAAGCTGATCTACTTATCTCATACTCGCCCAGATATATGCTTTCCTATAAGTGTGGTCAATCAATTCATGAGCAATCCACAAGAAGAACATTTAGCAGTGGTGTATAGAATATTAAAGTATCTAAAGATGACCACAAGAAAAGGCCTAATGCTAGCCAAAGGAGATAACTGTGGGGTCGAGGTTTTAACTGATGATGATTAGGCAGGTTCACATACAGATAGAAGATCTACCTCTGGCTATTGTACTTTTGTATGGGACAATTCAATCACATGGAGAAGTAAAAAGCAATCAGTAGTGGCTAGAAGCTCAACAGAAGTGGAAAATAGAGCATTGGCTCATGGCATTTGTGACAGGATGTGGATTATGAGACTTCTTGAGAAGTTAAAGATTGAATACACATCACCAATTACGGTGTGGTGTGATAACATGGCTACCATTGACATAGTTAATAATCCTATTCATCATAATAGAACTCAACACGTGGAGATTGATCGAAACTTCATTAAAGAGAAGATAGATTCCAAAATCATTAATCTGGAATATAATAGATTGCAGACATCATGACCAAGCCACTTACAAGGGTGATATTCAACAAGTTAAGCAGCAAGTTGGGAATAATTAACATCTATTCTCCAGCTTGAGGGGGAGTGTCAGAAGTGGGCTTGGACTAAGGCCCACGGTCTTTTTTATCTTTTCTTTAATAAGTGTATCTTAATCTTGTTATTAGGATTTTATCTTCTTTCAAATTTTTATATTTTCTTTTATCTCTTATCTCTTATTTGTTAGAATTAGATTTAGATAAATCTTTAGAAATTTTCAGATTAAGATGGATGGTTCAGTGTTACCCTAAGAGGCTATATAATTGCCTATTCAGTGAATAAAATTAAGGTCTTTTGTGCCTCAAATAATCGCAGTGTCGCTTTTGTCCATGACACTAAAAGGGGAAAACTTGATTCTAGAGCTATTAAGTGTGTTTTTCTTGGGTACTCCTCTACTCAAAAAGGGTACAAGTGCTTCTCTCCTGAAACCAGAAAGTGGTATATCACCATGAATGTGAAATTTTTTGAAACTCAATCCTATTATCCCAAATTGATCACTCAGGGGAGACACAAGAGAGTGACGGGTCAATTTGCGAACCTCTTTTGCCTATAACAAGTTCTGAATCTTCTATTGAACCTCAAACAACACCTAGTATACCCATTTGGCCTACCAAAACAGGTTCCCAATCTCCTGTGCCATCTGTCCAAGAGCCAGATATCCCTACAACAGATTTAAACAAACCTAAAATATAGTCCACAAGCCCAGAAATTCAACCTACAAATACTAGCCTTGACATGACCAGTTCTGAACCTGTAACTAATGAGCAAGAGATAGTTGAAACAGGGGGAGATGAAAAGGCAATTCAGGTGTACTCTAGAAGGAACAGATCTGCTAAGCAACATTGTAATGAAGAAATAGATAACCCCATTCAACAGCAAGGCCAACAATCTGACCCAGAGGTTGGTCCTGAGAAAGGAGAAGAGAGTTTGCACACAATATCCAATTGGCTGGTATGTTTCATATGCAAAACTCACTCCTTGCTTGAGATCTTTTGCTGCTAATGTGGCTCAAGATGTGACACCAACTACTTTTCAAGAGGCTCTAAGTAATCCTAAGTGAAGAGATGCAATAATGGATGAACTAAATGCTCCTGAAAAAAACAAAACCTGGGATTTGACAGACTTACCTAATGGTAAAAGACCGGTTGGTTGTAAATGGGTGTTCACTATCAAATATAATCCTAATGGTAGTATAAGCAGGTACAAGGCTAGACTTGTTGCCAAAGGTTTCACTCAAACCTATGGCATGACTACCAAGAAACATTTGCCTCGGTTGCCAAGCTGAATACTATCAAAATATTGCTATCCTTTCATCCCTTGCTACAAATTTTAAATGGCCATTACACCAATTAGACGTGAAAAATGCTTTCCAGAATGATGACCTAGAAGAGGAAGTCTATATGGAGATTCCACCAAGCGTAAAGAATTATGATAATTCAACCAAGGTACGTCGACTCTATAAGTCTTTATAGGGTTAAAACAATCTCCTAGGGCTTGGTTTGAAAGATTCACTAATGTTGTGGTGAAACTTGGATATACTCAGTGTCAAACAGATCACACTTTATTTGTTAGGTATAATAATTCTTAGATGATAGTTTTAATTGTATATGTGGATGATATTATGGTTACTGGATACTAAGGAAATACTAAGGTTGAAAAGAAATTTAGCCAATGCATTTGAGGTTAAAGACCTTGGAAAATTAAGGTATTTTCTTGGTATGGAGGTTGCCAGGTCAATTCAAGGGATTAGAGTCTCTCAAAGAAAGTACACCTTAGATTTTGATGATCGTTTTTCACAATCAATTTTCATAGAAATTTTCTCAATTCCATGATTTGAGCAAGGAAATGAATGAATAACTTCAGAAGTCAAAGGCAAACAGTGAAATAAAAAATGAATAGATGAGGGAACAGTGCTTGAAGCACAGGAACTTCCTGAGAGTTACTGATACAAGAGACTGAAGAAAGTACAAGAATAAAGGATTAGAAATCTCTGAAGGTATCATCCAATAAAGAAATTATATAAACTTTTTCTGGAACTGTCCATAAAATAAAAAACCAAAACAACCTCATCCATAGAAATCAATATCAACAACAAAATATCATTACTATCCTAGATGAGAAGTGCAAGGACTATTTAAATATTCTGTCAATATGAACTGGTAGATGCTAAGAAATCTACATTTTAGTTTGCCATCAGACCTACTGACCATTGTTAACCAGTATGATTACTTAGGTCAATGATATAAGTAGTTGTCCATCAGTACAAGGAGAAAAAAAACACTGTCAAGATACAATGTTTGGTGCTTTTTGAACCAATAAAATTTTTACTCTCTCAGCAGGAAAGTTCAAAAAAAAAAAAAAGTTTTGACTTTATACACATGAAGAAGCAAAAATTTTGATGTCTACATGAAATCACGTTGTCTGGTAGTTGAAACCAATTTAACAATCAGCAACAAAGACCATACAAATGACAGCTAAACAATTAGATTCACATAAAATGTAATAAAGGTGCAGCCACTTGCCTTCTGCATAACTTTAATTGCCAACTCAACTTCCCATTCCTGAGACCACCTACATGGACATTTGTTCTTCGAATCTTTCTCCCATGTCCATCCCCAAGCATCAGCTATGGTATACATATCTGATACATCAAACATTTTCCGTTTTCTTAGCTCCTTAAATGCCTCAAATATATCCTCAGGAAACCAATCATCATCATCATCATCCTGCACAGAAATTCTTTAGGTCCCAAAAGTACATTAACAAGTTCAAGAAAAATAGAAGATTGAAATTGACAGTAAATACAAGCATTTGGTGCACAAGACTCTCAGGAAAAAATACTCACCCAAATCCTAAGGTTGCCCTGTCTGAATTTGCTGGCTATAGCCCAGGATTTTTAGCATATTTGCCTATTTGACTAAGCAAGTTGGAGAGAACCCACTCCCCCCCCCCCCAAAAACACAAAACAAAAAAATAAATAAATAAATAAAGAAGAGCATGTGACTTTCATACCTCAACCTGCAAACGAGGTATTTTTTTCAACTTTTTAGATGAGGAACTAGGCTGGTCAGAATCTTTCAACAATTGGACTCCAATCATTTGAAGGGGCTTTTTAGCTTCAACTTCATTTTCCTTTACTCGGTCAACATCTTGGTTATCTGCTGTTTCTACTTCTTCAGGCCGTTCTGCTTCCTCCTCCTCCTCATCAGCTTCATCATCTTCAACTTCTTTTGCAGCATTTTCTACAACTTCAACCTCATCTAAAATTTCAGGAGGTTCTGATTTACCTGCGTCCATTGGCTTTTCATGATTACTAGTCATGCCTTCTCCCAAGAAGCGCTGCTTCCAAAATTCTGTGTTTCCTTCCTGCAGCTTTATTCTTGAAATTAATGCATCCAGCTCTTCATCCACCTAGAAAATAAACCACATTTAATTTTAGGAATCATATACCTAAGATTAAAGGTGGGAATAAATTAAAAGGCTTTTTCCCCCTTTTTTAAATATGTGTGTGTATGAATAATGGATTAAAGATTGACCTCTTCCTCCTCTTCCTCCACAGGAGGAACCCAAAGGGGACGGCCACGAGATCGATTTATTCTCCTTGCTTTTTGTACACGCTGGTAAAGAACATTTCTAGTTCCATCAGTCGGCAGACCTTGTGCTTCCAGTTCTTCCTTTAATTCTGACACTATCATCTTACTAGCAGCCTTAGGCTTCAAAACATTCTGCTCAGGACCCTTTATAATTTTCTTTAACCTCTCCTCCACTTTAACGTAATCAAATTCAGATGCACCATCACCTAAAGCCGAAAGTCCTTCATTTTGTAAGGTCTTTAGAAGTTTTCGATGGTGCAGCTTCCACTCCTCAAGACATCTTTGTTTGAAAGAGGTTTCCAAAGGGTTGGAATATATAAATCCCGCGGCATCAGGGTCTAGAGGTGTTTTTCCTCTTTGAGGCACCCATCGCTTGCGCTCTCCAGTAAGACCACCCTCTGCAATATACCTGTCAATTAAACAAGAAGAATGTTTATGATTATTGCTGCCACAAGCCTGCCTTAAATAGGGAAAAATACAGAAAAAAAATATGCTAAAAAGTGACACAGAGAAGCATGAAAACTGGTGCAGAGAACCAAAGACTTCATGAATTATCTGAGTAGCATTATGACATGTTTCCTCCTTTATCCACTCTCTGCCCAACTAACTTCCTGCAGCTCATCACATGCAATCCCCAAGATATCCCTCTAACAGATTCTGTTACTGCTAAAATATACAAGGCCCTATTTACCACATAACCACATATCAAAAAGTTATCTGACTATAGAAATTAGGAGTTACTTATGACCAACATTGAGAGTTTGACCTATTTTGCAAATATGTGGTACTAACAATGCAAACCATAGAAACACAATTCATTACCATGAGATCAAATGACATATACTTAGTCTGCACACTGCTAATGCACAGCATCCAAAACATTTTCATAAAAGATGTCAACTCTGAAGTAAAAGTTCATTAATATAAATAATTTCAATTTTGGGAATCAGTGCTAAAATCAAGGATAGCATGCATGCGCGCTCTTTTACACACACTACAAAACTGGAAAGCAGGACAAGAGCTGCAACAGAAACAGTACCTAGCAATGTAATCAATCTCATAACCAAGTTCAGACTCCTCTTGTAAAGGTTCAATCCATGAGCTGACCAATGTCCGGTATTTTCTACTCAATATCATTGCTCGTGGTGGAATTGCTTGCTTATCTTTGGCCATAGCTTCTAAGGCTTCAAGCATTTCAACAATCCTCCCTGAATTTAAAAAATGACTAAAAGCTGAGGCAACCAGCATTCAGATGCCATTTGAAAACAATGTAAGGCAAATCAGGCTAAAAATCCTTCCTAAGTTAAATTTCAACTCTCTCCAAAATAAACTTTTAACGCTTCAGATTAGGAACAACGTAACCAACATAAATTCATATGTCACAGGTGCAGAATTCATTGCAGAATATAAGGAGGTATTCAAATTAACTATTGTTTAAGCAATCCACATACTTCCATCTTGTCTAAGGAACTTAGTACCTTTCAGTATGATAGTGATATGCGTACTTGATATCCACCTAAACATCAAATGCCTACATCCTACGGCCAAGTCTATCTCAAGGTCAAACATAATTTTATAGCCAACCATCTTTTTTACTTTAGAAAGAAAAGGCTGACAAATTATAAATCATAATTCAAATCCGTCACTTTTTCCTACACATAATAAGTTTTTCAAATGACTGAAATGATGTTTGTTATTTAGCTCATCATTTTTCTCCAATAACTACAAATATATTATAATTCAGATGGATGGACACCAAATGACAGTAGAGATATCAGATAAAATATCAGATTTGATTCTTTAGTCGGCATAACTTCCTGTATCACACAACAAAAAATTTGACAATGAATTTCCCTAAGCATGAGTTTGTAACAATAAAAAGGTATCCCTTCCTCTGCTTAGAATTGTTGCTGGAACTCAATCTTGACCCTAATGCCATTGAATCATGATCGTTAGTATTAGGTGACCCTCCGGAAATGAGCTTCCTCCAGCTTTCCTCCCATTGCATAGGGAAAAACACATTTCTCATAGACTTGGCAGAGTATCAAAAGTCCAGACTCATTATTCTTCCTCTAATATCATCAAAGACATAGTTAAGTCCGAGCAGGAATTTGAAGATTCACTTTTCCTCCTTCAGGTTATTATACAATGTTGCGTCTGCTGCACAAGACCATTCATGCTCCTCATACATATCCAGTTGCTACCAATGGTTAATCAGGGTTTTATAATACTTAACCTCACCCAAGTTCCCTACCGGAAATCATGGGGGAAGCCTTCAATGTCCAGAATCGCTACCTTGCTCTTCAAAGACAAAAACATATTTTTCACAGCTTGCTAGACTTCATGACCAGATTTGAAGAGCATAAACTTACTCCCAATCTCAGGTGTCATAGAGTTGATTAGCCAAACTTAACCATTCCATCATCAGCTTCACTGAGTATCACGGATCGGCGACTACAGAGGCTCTCTCACTGGTAAGGAATCCATATTTTTCCTTTTCTCATGACAAACAATCAAACACTTGCACTCCATTATAGATAGTTAGGCCCATTTAGGCAATGGGCAATGATCACCATGGGATTGGATTCATTCACCAGTGCTAGAAGGGCTTGAACTTTGGAACTCACATTAGTCTGGTGAGTGACCTCCAACGAGGAGTTCTGCCCCTAATGGCCATTACCGTCCACGGCAAATCTAAGCCAGATCGTTCCAGCTCTGATACCATGAAGCTAGGACTAGAGATTCGACCGCTGCTTGCTTCAATGTGAAGCTGCAGCTAATTCCCTTTTATTAATTCTGATATAAGAAACAGAATCTACAAAGGTCAATAAATAATCCTAGATTATCTTATTATCTAGGAATATTTATTCTTGATAAAACTAAAATAATAGAAATATACTGAAAACATAAGATACAGAAATATAATAAAGGGAATTAATGAGGCATGTGCATATCACATGAGAAATCAACAAGAAGAATTATATTATACAAAGATGGAATGAAATTTTAAATTCTTTAAGAATAAAGATAATATAACTACAAATGAAAAAACTACAATATTAAATAATATAGACATACCTTCCCGACATAGAGCCCGTAGATACAATGAAAGTGGATCTCCATAGTTCCCTTCATTATGGAGCAAAGTTGTACCACCTTCAAAGTTTTTAAGGGCACAAAAATGCCTAATAGCTTCTCGTATTACGCAGTACTTGGTAAAACATTCCACTAACAGACTGAAAAGGTGATTAATAGGGCCAGAAGAAAAATCACGGTGATAAATAACACTACTGCCAAAGTGAAGTAAACTAGCAGCTTAGCTAATGGGTACTTCGCCAAAGACTACAAGTCATAATTCAGTTTTCTTGAGAACACATGAAACTTGAGGGAAACTAAAAATTAATGCATAGCTTAATAGCCTATCCCCAAAATGTATTGTGGCTATGTTATACCACGTACAGCATTTAGCATAACAGATAGTCAAGTTTGAAAAAGAAAAATGAAGACAATAGGTCTTACGCGTGGGTCTTGGCATTTGGTTGTATGCGCTTGTGATCTTCCACCATCATGCCAAGTAGCTCAGCAACATCTTGTACTCTATATGTCATACAAAAACAAGGTGATAGGATCAAACATACAATATTAAACAATTTAGAGAAGATTAAATTTAAGAAATCAGGGGAAAACACTTCATACTATCCTGAATAAAATTGAAAGAGTTAAAATGTGAATAAACTAGCACACATTAAAAAGAAAATTGAAAGCTTCAAAATCTCTTATATCATAGAAGATAGATGAAAGGGAAAAATAGTGTTAAGTCTATATAATTCTGATAAGTAATAAATAGTGGGATATTTTGGTAGTTTTGATAGTTACTTAGCCAACGACTATAAAAGGAAAGAGTAAAGGTTGATTGTATTCAAGTAAAAAATTAATAAAAGAATTTTGCTCTTCCTTCTCCCATTCTCTCTCATCTCTACGCTCTTTCTCCTTCTTTCTATTTCCTCTTCTATCTCTTTCCATGTCTTCTCTCTCTTCTACCTATTTCCAATCTATCAGTGGTATCATAGCACTTTCCTTAGACTCATGGGAAAATGGACGTAGAGGAGCTTTATGTCCTAGCAAGGGAGCTTGAGAAGGTGAAGGTATTTATACAAGAGTTTCTTGCGGTGTTTCACACAAGCATAAGGGAGGAGTTTTGCACTGTAAGGAAAGCTACGCATGGCATTGAATTACTGAATGACTTGGTAGAGGTGCAAGATGTCAAGGGATCTCAAAAAATTGGTGGTCACTCATTGCCAGCATTCTAGGAGGAGAACAACAAGATGCAAGAACCTCATCTGATCGATAGATGTCTCCAAAATGTGCCGCAAGAACATCTAGTTATTGGTGGTGGTTCCAAGAAAGGTCATCCTTGTGTTCTTGAAGGTGGTCACTAGTTTGCCAAGCAAAGACTTGCTCCAAACAACATGTAACTACACATGGGGTCAACAAAAGCAAAAATTCCTATGCTAGGTCTTACAAATGTAGCACACAATATTCTTTTGGATTTTTCCTTTCTTCAAATCACTTAGCAACACTCAACTTCGTAGTTTATACCTTTAATCCTCTTCATTGTGGCTTGAGTGTGAGAGTCCAGAGAGGTTCTAAACTTTAACTTCTTCAAGTTAAGGGAAGGGGCCGCCATCATTATCACTTCTCATGGCTGCAGGACTCCACAAACCGGGACACACACATGGACGAGCATCAAATAAGAGGAGTGAACAGCTTGTATATTGCACACCTTGGTTCCTCGCATGGCTTCGCTGAGTATTCCAACTATTTTTCATGTGGAAGGGTTTGACTACATACTAGTGCTCTTTTGGTGGTATCAAATAGTTAAAATAAGAACGAAAGGAATAACCAGGAAGTTTTTCTTGATTCGCAACAAAGGAAAAGAACTAGGAAGGAACATTTATGCAATAGGTCACTCACATGAGCTCACTCCCAATTGTTAGCATTATTGAGTAAACTATTTCACAAGTGTCAAATTTCATAAATTTGGGATCGATTATACAGAATGATGGTAAAATTAATAAAATGTTATGCCCAGGATACAAACTAAGTGGTTAAAGTGAATAAAAGCTTCATGAATTATTTATTACCATCATATATCTACCAAACTTAAAAGGGAAATTTTATCAAACTGCCATAAGACTAGCAGTACTATATGGTAGTGAATGTTAGGCTTTAAAGAGACAACAAGAGCATAAGATGGGAGTAACAAAGATGCGAATGTTAAGCATTGTCAAAGGCGCTCGCCTCAGCGCCTAAAGCGCTCAGGCGAGGCGCAAAACTAATCCATTGCCTCGCACCAGTAGAGAGGCAATGAGATCAGTCAAGTGCAAGAAAACGCACGTTTGTGGCACCTTTTGCAGATGAGAGGCGCACACCCCCGAGCACCTGGAAGAATATAAAAGAAACAGAACTGATAGGTGAGGCTTCTGGTGAATGACAACTGCTAATGACTGAACCCCACAAGTCGACTTTGGAGGACCAGGTCTTGGGATGATGTTCGATGAAATTCTGGCTTTGCACAGCATTGATTTTGGCTTTCTAATAGGACCGATACAGTGGAGTTTGCTACGTGGTGGAGAAGAGAGAAGTCCAGTCTTGATGATAGCCGAACGTGTTATGGGTTTCTCCCACCGACTTCAGATTTAGGATTTTTTTCTCCAAATAAGTTAATTTGTATGTAGGATTAAAATATAAAATAATAAAAAGAACAAGAAAATAATAGGAAAGTTTAAAATTTAAAATATTACATAAGTGAATAAAATAAATTAATATAATGTAAATTGTAAAAAAATAAAATAAAATCAAATATAAATGAAAAGATTATCTAATAAAAAGAATAGGAAAGTTTAAAATTTAAAAAAGAGGAAAATATATTAGATAAAATCACAAAATAAAAAGATTATCTAATAAACAGCATAGAAAAGTTTTAGATTTAAATTTTAAAATATTACATAAGGTAGATTATTGTATAAGATTTTGTAATGTAAATAGTAATCAAGTATAAATAAATCGAATCAAAGATAAAGAGGAAGCAATAAACTAGTACACTGTACACCAAAAGTACTAGACGCACAGCACAATCAAATTCAGATTAGCAAACTCCAAAGTCCAAACTCAATAGTCTTCAAGACTCAAGAGTGGCAACAGCAATTAGGAGGGAGCAAGAGTGCAAGATAGTAATGTTCAGGTTTCAAAATTTCAATTTTTTTAGTTAGTTTATGTTAATGATTGTAGAAAACATGGTGTGAGATTCTTAGGCTTTCTTCTCCTTCTTCTTCTTCTTCTTCTTCTTTTTTTTTGTTTCCTTTCATTAGTATGGCAGAAACTAATGGAGGTAGAAATCAAGGTCAAGAGCAACAAGAGTCACAAAACAAGAGAAAAGATCCGGCCTGGAAGTGCAACTTCTTAAGCGATCCTAAAGACACTAATGCTGTAACTTGTATCTTTTATAACAAAGTTACAAAAGGAGGCGTTCATAGAGCCAAGTTGCACCAAGTTGGGGGTAATAGGAATGTCGCAAAATGTTTAAAGTGTCCTGTGGATGTGAGAAAAGAGTTGAAAGACTATATGGAAGGAAAACATCAACAAAAAGCAACCTATGATAAACCAACAAGTTGGAATGCTGCCATAATTTTGAATGAAGAGGAGGAGGAGCAGGAGGAGGTGGAGAAGGAGTCTAGGGACTCTAGGCTAAAAGGCAAAAGTGTGATGATGCCACCATCAAAGAAGACTAAACATAAGAGTCACATGGATTCTTATATGAAGAAGCCAGAACAAGTAGTTAAATTAAGAAAAAGTAGGCTACGGAATCAAAACATTACTAACAAGTTTGATAAGGAGAGAAGAGCTATGACATGCCAATACATTGCTAGGTTTTTCCACCAAGCTCTAATTCCATTCAATCTTGCTTGCATGGACTCCTTCAAATATATGATTGAAGCTATTGGACAATGTGGTCCAAATTTAAAGCCTCCTAGTTACCATGAGTTGAGGGTGACAATGTTAAAGAAAGAAGTTGAATATACAGAAGATATAATGAAAACCCACAAAGAGATGTGGAAAAAATATGGCTATTCTATTATGTTAGATGGGTAGACCAAATCGAACCAATAGAAGTTTGATCAATTTTCTGGTGAATTGCCCTGCAAGTACAATGTTTATAAAGTTTGTTGATGCATCCGCTATGTGAAAACAGCAGATAGGTTGTTTGAATTGTTTGATGAGTTTGTTGATTATGTTGGAGAAGAAAATATTGTTCAAATTGTGATTGACAATGGAAGTAGCTTTAAGGCTGCTGGTCTGTTGTTGCAAGAGAAAAGGCGAAATCTTTACTGGACACCATGTGCAACACATTGTTTGAATCTTATGTTAGAAGATATTGGAAAAATTCCCAAGAATGTCAAGGACTATAGCAAGGGCAATCAACTTGACAGGATATACATATAAAATCACGTAGGAGTTTTGAATATGATAAGAGAGTTCACCAAGCAAAAAGAGTTGGTGAGGCCTGGAAAAACTAGATTTTGTACCTCTTATCTTACTTTAAAATGCATCCATGAACAAAAGGGACCATTGAGGACTATGTTTACTTCTCAGCAATGGGAGTCAAGTAAGTGGTCAAAAGAAACTAAGGGAAAGCATGTTGTTGAAACTATGCTTATGCCTACTTTCTGGACTTCAATGGTTTATATACTAAAGGTTATGGGACCTCTTGTTCAAGTGCTTAGACTTGTGGATAATGAAAAGCAACCAACTATGGGCTACATATACGAAGCAATGGATAAAGCAAAGGAGGCAATTGGAAAGTCATTTAATGATAACAAAGATAAGTGCCAAGATGTATTTAAAATCATTAATGATAGGTGGAATTGCCAACTTCATCAGCCTCTACATGCTGCTACTTATTACCTTAATCCTACACATTTCTATGAAAATCCAGACATCAAGTATGATTCAGAAGTCATATCTGGGCTTCTGTCTTGCATCGGGCGACTTGAGAAAAATCTTGATACACAAGGTAGGATCATGGCTGAGTTGACCTTATACAAAAGTGACACAAATAATGGTCGGGAAAAGGATTCTCTGATGATTTACAAGTGAGGAATACACTGGTATATATACAAATTAGCCTAGGAGCTAAAAAATAAATACAGAATATTTACAATAAATGCAGGGATTATAATCCCTGATTCTATGGAAGATAAGAATAAAAAAGAATTAAAAAAAAATACAATCTGAATAATATTCTAAAAATATTTTAGTATCTTCTTACACTCACCCTCAAGCTGGTGAGTGGATATTCTCCAATCCTAGCTTGGTGATCAAGTCTTGAAAATGAACACTAGACAATCCCTTTGTGAGAATATCAGCAAGTTGCTCTCTTATAGGAACAAATGGTGTGCAAATTAAACCATTATCCAACTTCTTTATAAAATGACGATCTACCTCGATATGCTTGGTCCGGTCATGCTGTACTAGATTATGAGCAATATTAATTGTTGATTTATTGTCACAGTAAAACTTCATCGTACCATCCCATTTTCAAATCCTCCAAAATTATCTTTATCCATAATAACTTACAGATCCCAAGTGCCATTGCTCTGAATTCAGCTTCTGCACTAGATCTAGCAACCACATTCTGTTTTTTGCTTCTCCAGGTGACAAGATTTCCACCAAGGAAAATACAGTAACCTGTCGTTGACCTCCGATCAACTAAGGATCCTGCATAATCTTCATCCGTATAGGCTTCAAGAGTTAATCTATTACCCCTTTTGAATAAAATTCCTTGTCCTGCTGTACCTTTCAAGTATTGCAAAATTCGATGTACAGCCCAAAGATGTGATCCTTTAGGAGCATGCATGAACTGGCTCACAACACTTATAGCATAGGCTATGTCAGGCCTAGTATGAGACAAATATATTAGTTTGCCAACAAGCCTCTGATATGATCCCACATCAACAGTTGTATCGTCTGGGAAGTCACAAAGTTTGTGATTAACTTCTATTAGGGTATCTATCGTATCTATCGATTTACATTCTAATTTACCTGTCTCAGTTAATAAATCAAGAATATATTTCTACTGTAATATAAAAATTCCTTGCTTTGAATGAGCAACTTCAATGCCTAGGAAGTAATTAAGCCTCCCTAATTCTTTGATTTCAAACTCTCTCATTAACTGCTTCCTTGAGGAATTAATTCCCTCCATGTCATCTACTGTGACTATGATGTCATCAACATAGACTAGCAACACTGTCACTTCCCCTAAAGCCGCATATCTGATAAATAGAGTGTGATCACCTCGACTTTGCTTGCACCCCATACTAAGCATGACTTTTGTAAATCTACCAAACCATGCTCTCGAAAATTGTTTGAGCCCATCAAGTGCCTTTTTAAGTTTGCAAACTGTGCCTAATATAAGCTGAGAATGAAATCTCGATGAGACCTCCATATAGATCTCCTCTTCTAAATCACCATGTAAAAAGGCATTTTTAACATCGAATTGCAGTAATTGCCAGTCTCGGTTAGCAGCAACAGACAGTAAAATTCTGACTGTATTCATTTTTGCAACAGGGGCAAAAGTCTCCACATAATCTATGCCATAGGTCTAAATATATCCTTTTGCAACTAACTATGCCTTGTATCATTCTAAGGAACCATCAAAGTTGAACTTAGTTGTGAAGACCCAGCAGCACCCAACTGATTTCTATCCTTTTGGCAATAGATCTAGGTCCTATGTCTTGTTTTTCTCAAGAGCTTCCATATACACTTTCATTGCTTGTATTCAATTTTTATTTGCCAATGCCTCAGATAAGGCTTTAGGAATGAAAATATCATTTAAATTTGCAAGGAAGGTTCTATGACTGCAATATTGTTATAGGGAATGAAAGATAACAAAGGATATAATGGACGTTTAGTACAACTTCAAGTACCTTTGCGTAAGGTAATAGGAATATCACCATCTATATTTTCAGGAATATTTCAAGGGAGGGAGTTACCTCTGTGCCTTTAGGAATAGATTCTGATTCAAAAGATTGAACTTGCTCTGGTTGGGATGTCTCTTTCCTGCGAGAGTAAACCTGTAAAGGACAAGTGGAGACTAGGGGCTGTTAAGAATCATAGGAACTAGAAGGTCCAGATGAGTCATTTGGAATTTCAAAAAGGAAGAGATCTTTACTCTAGTTATTAGGAACGAAAGTTCTCTCTGGAAGAGTATTATGAAAATAAGACTCACACTCAGAAAAAGTAATATCAGCTGAGACATAGAACCATTTTGAAAGAGGATGATAGCACTTGTATCCTTTCTGAGTAGAAGAATAATCAGTGAACACACATTTCAGAGCCCGAGGATCAAGTTTGGTCCGATTCTATGGATGCACATGAACAAAAGCAACACAACCAAATATTCTTGGGACGAGATTATTGGAAGCATTGAAGTTAGGGAAGAAGGGAGTGAGAAATTGTATAGGACTTTTTGAACCAAGAGTCTGTGTGAGAAGCCTATTGATCATATAACCTGTAGTTAAAATTGCTTCTCCCCAATATTGTTTAGGAACATTATTTTGAAATAGCAAAGCTCTTGCGGTGGCCAAAAGATAGTCATTTTTCCTTTCAGCAATCCCATTTTGTTGTGAAGTATTAATGCAAGAAGACTCATGAATGATTGCCCGAGCATCAAAAAAGGTTGACAGAGATTGATTGAAAAAATCTTTTGCATTGTCAGAACAGAATCTCTGTATCCCAATCCCAAATTGAGTTTTGATTATATCGTAAAAAGATGGAAATATAAAGCTAACATCAGATTTTTGTTTCAAAAGATAGATCCAAGTTACACGATTGCAATCACCAATAAAGGATACAAACCATCAAGATCCAGAAATATTAGGAATATTTGAAAGGCCCCAAATATCACTATGAATTAAATTAAAAGGAACAGAGGCTCTTTTATTACTAATAGAAAATGAAGATCATTTGTGTTTAGCAAATTCACAAACATCACAATGAAAGGACTCAACATTCAAGTCTTTAAACAAAGAAGGAAACATCATTTTAATAACATGAAAAGAAGGATGACCAAAACAACGATGATGAAGCCAAATATGGTCTTTATTCAAACTGAGCTCTTTGGAATGAAAGGAAGAGGAAGACAAACTTTGAACTCCATCGTGTCCACTACACTCATCAAGGAAATAAAGTCCATCTTTTTCTTTAACAAGTCCAATCATTTGTCTCATGCCTAGTTCCTGAATTTCACAATAGGTAGAAAAGAATAAAGCACAAAAATTAGAATCGCTGGTAAGTCTTTTGACAGATATAAGATTGATACAAAGTTTAGGAATGTGCAAAACATTTCTCAAGATAAAATATGGACTTAAACGGATATCACATTGACCAGTAACAGTAAGAACAGAACCATTAGCTATCATAACCTTTCTAGTACTAGGACATGGGTTATAATAGATAAATTTTTTTGAAGAATTGATCATATGGTTATTAGCACCAGAATCCATGATCCATGAGTCAAGAAAAACCTTATTTGAGGTAGTAAGAGCAAATGACAATTGAGTAATAACAGATGAAAGTTCAATAGAAATACCTAAGAATACCAAAAAACATGTACCTAAAGTACTGGTAGTATTCTTCTCCAGTGATTCTAGTAAACTCCTTGATTTTCCAATCTCATCCTTAAGATGTGGATGGCTGAAGCTTTCCTCACCACTTAAGACTACTGTTGCTACATGAGCTTGCCCTTGTCCTTTCTTCATATTCAGAGGTTTACCATGAAGCTTCCAACACATTTCCTTAGTGTGACAAGGCTCGTTGCAATAAGTACACCATAGGGAGTTGTTAGATTGCTTTGATTGAGTAGCTTGATTGGTACTTTTGGATACCAAGGCAGAACTTTCAATTGTCTTGGGCTCCATCATCACATCCTACGTCCTTCTTCTGCTAAGAAAATAGCAATGGTTACGTTTAGAGTAGGTTACTCCTCGTCCAAGTATTTGAATCCTTACAGTATCAAAATCTGCAGTCAATCCTGCAAGATATTCAAAAATTCTTTCTTTCTCCATAAAACACTTCAGAATGATAGTATCTTCAGTATATTTCATCGTGATACACTGATAATGATCTAATTACTGCCACAAATTTTTCATTAGTGTAGAATATTCATTGACAGACTTACCTCCCTGTTTCGTAGTAGAGATTTTGGTTTTAATCTCATAGATCTGAGCAACATCCTTCACTTTTGAATAAGTCTGATGTACATAATCCCAAATCTCTTTAGCCGAACTCAGGAACAAACATGATTTACTAACTTCATGATCCATGGAATGCCACAGCCATGACATGATCAGCGAGTCTTCTTCATCCCAAGCATCAACCATTGGATCACCTGACTTAGAACTCGTGCCTAATAAATGACTGAGCTTTCCACGTCCCTTCAAAAAAGTTCTAACAAATTGGGACCAACTCAAAAAATTGTTCTTGTTCAATCTATAGGCAGCTGGAACAACCTGCAACTCTCCAGATACACCACTGATGCCAGTTTGAGTACTAATAGTGGAAGATCAATATTAGGACTAGTAGTAGATGAACCACCCATGGTTGAAACAGGCTCAGAAGACGACGATGAAGCAATCGAAGTTGACAAACGGTCGGATGGTGGTCTCACACGCCTTCACGGGCCGACGCATGTTCTCTGGTGCAGAAAAGTGACAGTGGCGGGTGGGAGCACGTGGGAGGCCAAGAAAAGGGAGCAATCACCAGGGATATGCCGGTCGGACATTTCTGAGGCTAGTGGTAGGTTGTTTTGGTCAAGATCAGGCTGATACATAAGGATTCAAAATTTTGAACTTGAACAGTAAACTGAAGGTCATGAACAATAACGAAAAATAAGAATTAAGGCAGAGAAATAACAAGTGATCAGAGAAAAAATGAGCCTAGCTCTAATACCTGACACAGATAATGATCGGGAAAAGGATTCTCTGATAATTTACAGCTGACAAATATACTAGTATATATACAAGTTATCCTAGGAGTTAAAAAATAAATACAGAATATTTACAATAAATGTAGAAATAATAATCCCTGATTCTATGGAAGATAAGAATAAAAAAGAATCAAAAAAATACAATCTGAATAATATCCTGAAAATATTTTAATATCTTCTAACAAAAAGAGCAAAGGGACTTTTTGGTATTGATTTAGCTATCAGAGCAAGGAAAAATAGAGCTCCATGTAGATTGTAGATATAATTATAATCCTATAAATATAATCACACATTTATTACCTAATTTTCCATCCTATTTTAGTTAACTAGTTATTCAAGATTTCAAGTTTTTTCTATAACTATGCAGTTGAATGGTGGTCTACCTATGGAAGCTCTGCTCCTTCATTACAAAAATTAACAATTAGAATTCTTAGCTTAACCTGTAGTGCATCAAGCTGTGAACGCAATTGGAGTGTGTTTGAGCAGGTTAGGACCTTGAGTTCAAAGTTTTAGTCTTCATTTGTATATTGTTTTAAAATTAATACTATATTTTATCACATTATAATCATTATAATATATGCTTTTGCCTGTCAACTTTATACAAAACGGAGAAATAAACTTCATCAAAAACAGCTTAATGACTTAGATTTTGTTAAGTACAATCAAGCTCTGAAAGCTCGATATGAAAGGAAAGAACTAGACCCTATTTCCCTCAATGACATTGATGAAAGCAACGAATGGTTACTTGGCAAAATGGAGGCTCGACAATACATTGATGAGGCTGCAGAAGATAAACCAGTTTTTAGTGATGACAATGATGAATTAACATGGCGGATTGTAGCAAAGGTGGCAGGTGTTGGAGAAGCTATCAAAAATACTAGAAGCCAAACTAAATGAAAGGGACCTAGCTCATCTAAATCAAAAGGAAAAAAGATAGCAAAAGGTTCTTCAAGTTCAACACCAGTTGCTCGCATTGAGGAAATGGAGGATGATTCAGATGAGATAGAGAAAGATATTGCTGGATATAAATCCAATGAAGGAGAACAAAGTGGTGGCATTCATGCATCTGAATCTGGTTTAGATTCAGATAACTAATTAGATGATTCATAGGCTTTTAGATTATTCTTTTATGCTTTTAAACAATTTTTGAAACTTTCAGTAGTGCATTTTATTGTCTATTCTTTTTCAAAATACATATCTGAAGCGTAATTCAATATATTCTAATCCTTTTATTTTGTCTATATCATATTATGATATATGTTTTATTGTTACGCCTCGTATTACCCGGGCGCACACCTTTCTAGCGCCTCTCACCTCGGGCGTTTTATAGGCCTTGCGCCTTGAGTGCGCTTCTCACCTTTGACTACCTTGGACTTAAGATGGATGTGTGGTCATACAAAAACAAATAAGATATGAAATGATTGTATATGAGAAAAAGTTAAGGAAGCTAATATGCTGACTAGACAGTGCTCTTAGAAACAGGAAGCTATTAAAAGGAAGGATAACTCTATGGCTAACTCACTTGCAAAAATGGGATCTTCTATTAATAGTCCTCGTTGTAATGTGCTCCATGAGACCCCTGGGTGTGTTCAAGATTTAGTACCGTAGGACAGAATGGGATCCTTATCCCATATGATGTAAATAGCTTTTCTTTTGGGCATGGGCCTTTCTTTTCCATCAAAAAAGAAAATCAAATGATTATCTAAAAAAAAATAGTTGAAATAAAACCTATCAAGGAGAAAATGGTAGAAAACCGTTTAACATGATTTAGACACGTTCAGAGAAGAGCACCAATGGAGTCGGTGAGGAGAGTTGATCAGGTGGCTTTCAGCAAAGCGTAGCGGGAGAACAAGGACACTGAGAAATGTTATAAGGCAAGATTTCTTGATAAATGATTTATCTGAAGAAATGATTTTTTATAAAGTCCAATGACACTGTATGATCCATGTAACTAACCTCACTTAGTGAGATAAGGCCAATGTTATTGTTGTTGTATTGAGTTACCAACCAGTCTAATACTTCTTTTAATAACAACACCTCTTTGCGTCTCCCCTGTTGATTTTTGGCAAACAAGTCTTCTAATAATAGACCCTCGAGGGCAAGGATATTTGGGAGAGGGGTATTCATATGTAATAAATAATGGGATATTTTTTTAGTTTTGATAGTTAATTAGCCAAAAACCACAAAAAGGAAAAGTAGGGGTGATTAGTATTCAAGTTGGAAGCTAGTAACAGAATTTTGCTCTTCCTTCTCCCATTTTCTCTCTTCTCTACGTTTCTTTCTCCTTCTTTCCATTTCTTCTTCTCTCCCTTCTGCCTATTTCCTATATATCAAAATCATAGTAGCAAATTTGCTTTTACTGCAAGAACCATGCAGGTTGAGGTTGAGAAACAATTTCATGCCATTGAGAACTTAGACTATCACAAAATAATAATGTTAAATGACAGTGGTGTGCATAGCATGCACAAGCAATGAACTAACCTGTCATAAGATTCAGCTCTAGTATATGCTTGAATAACCCAATTGTAGGTCTCTGTATCAGGCTTCATATAATCTATCACACAAAGATAATCCATTTTACATGAACATGATGCCCGAATATTTGAGAAAGATGCTTGATAGAAGTTTTCTATCATGAAAAACTTGAGCTTAATTCGCACCAATCATAAGAAGTTCAGGCCTTGTTTGGTATCACCAATGGAAAATGAAAGGGTTTCCTTAGCACAAATATCAAGTTATGCAAGGTCTATTATATCCCCATTATCATTACTCAACACTATATTTAGAGATACAATAGACATTTCTTGTCCTCAAAATCACATTCTTCATTCCATTTCCTTTTTCATTCTATCCTATTCTATGTACCAAATGGAGCCTCAATTCAGTAAAGAATACAACCCCCTCCCCCTCCCATCTACCACCACCAACACTCACACAAAAGGTCAAAAACAAATGACCATAACTAACTTTCAAAAACAAGTTTGATGCAAGCAACACACTATGAAACCAAACTTATACAAAGATGATTAATAAAATCAATATCACTAAAGAAATATAAACACCAAAAAAGGGCGCATGGAAGAAGGAAAACTAGATACAGACCTTCTCCATATTCCATATTCTCAAATGTTGCGAAAGCTATTTCAGGTATTCCGCAGGTAGCCTAATTAAGTTAAACCAAGAGAGATGACATAAGTCTAGTGCAATATTCATTAATTATAATGAGAAGTAGCAAGGCAAAAATCAAACAACCTAAATAAGTTTTTTCATAGTTAATTGCAAATTAAAAAATAATAAAATTAACAATTGTTTGTACAAAACATGCAAAAACAAGGTAGCACAGCCCCATCTTCTCATTAGAAGAACCACATTAATTGCCTTGACAAAGACTTACAATAAAAAAGAGAACCACGAATGATAAAGCAAGGATTTGATCGATGCTTTCAAGAACAGGATAATTAAATTATATGACCTATGAATCAGGGCCAGAATAGTCACCAAATGTATAAAACCTAAGAAGAAAGAGCCGTCTATGCAGCCTGTAGCTGACAAAGTATTCTGACATCTAGGACCAACTCAATCTATATCTATGCAAAAAAAAAAAAAAGCACAACAACCACATTGAGGAAGGTTACCTGCACACGTAGCAGACAATTGAAATGAAATGTTGTTGCCATCCGCCCCGCTGCCTCCATCTCATATGCAATTTCTAAGGCATTAGAATGGTCCCCCACTTTGCAGTCTTCCTCAATTAGAAGATCATAAACCTTATCAGTAGCTCTCAGGCCTCCTTTGGCACCTTCAAAGAACACTCGGTTGGCATCCTCCAAATGATGGCTCCTAACAAGTTCCTCTACACGGGATGATAAGGATCACAAATACCATGTCCAAAATCATAAAGGATAGAGGCTACGAGTGAATAAATACATCAAATAAGTAATTCAGAGGTTTCGTACCAATAAGCACTATCCATGCTTGTCGTATATCATAATTCAGATTTTCCATAGCCGCAAGTATTTCTATACCTCTAGTGGCCTGCCCTTTGCAACCAAATAATCTAATCAAGGCCAGAAATGTTTCGTGAACAGGGCGAAGCCCTGCACTCAACTCTCTTCTCAGTGATTGCATCTGCATATGCGTAAGGATATAGGTTTTAGTTTTGAAAAGGCTCCACGTTTATGTTCAAACCCGGAATCCATCCAATTGTTTTTTTCCTTCTTCAGTCTTTTTTTTTTGGCCCTCTTTATTGCCAAGTCCGAGAGAAAAAAAATACATTTAAATCAATCATCAACTGAAGCAGACAATATTTACAAAATGTTAGATTTGTGTGCAACCAAATAATAAAAGAAGGAATACCGCGGCTTCTTCATCACCGCTGAGGACATGGGACACAATCAAGCCATGGAAGGACCTAGGACCGGGGCTGAGACCAGCGGTTATCATGTCGTAGATAACCTCAGAGACACCAGCGGAATCGTGGTTCCGTGCCCGGTCCATGAGCTCCTCCATGAAAGTGAAGCGAAGGCCATTCTCGAGAGCAGAGTCATCATCCCTAGACTGCCTCTTCTTTCTCGTTCGCTTCTCTGGCGCTGAAACCGCCGCGCGAACGGTTAAGCTTCGACGAGATAGGCGACTCAATTGGAAAGGGAATGGGGCATAAGGCAAGAGAACAGCGGACATGGAGACGAGATGGAGGGTGTCAGAGTGGGAGCTACGGTAAAACGCGGCTGTTGCTGAACGGAGTTAATATTGATGAGGCAGACAGCTAGTCCGCCGAGTCTGAGCAACGAGGAGTCGTTTTTATTTTTTTGTTTTGTGGTTAGAACGGCTGATATGGGAAAAACCTGCACATTGAGCAAGTTGATCGATTTAAGATTTAACGGTTATTAAATTAAATTAAATTAGGCATAATAAATTTAATATTTTTTTAATTTTGTATGTTACATAAAAAAATTAAAATTATTATTAATAAATTTCACAACTTAATATTAAAATTTAAATAAATTAATATTTTTTTATAATTATATTTTTTAAATTTAAAATAATTAATTAATAATTTATTTTTATATTTTTTTAAATAAATTTATTATTATTAATAATTATATATCATAATAATATTCATATAATATTATAATATAAAAAAAATTATATAAAAAATAATATCACTTAGTATTAAAAATAATATTATTTTATCTTAAAAATAAAAAAAAATTAAACTAATTTTATACGAATTCTGAAATCAATCAATCTTTATCTATAATCAGATCAAATCTGATACCAATTTTCAGTCAAGCTAGTGAAATTTGTTAGTTCAATTCCCTTTTTTTTTGGTTCCTTGGATCTCTTCTTGTATGAGCAAGGTCAAATAGTGTAGCCTTATGAACTAAATCATTGTTTTTATATGTTTTTTAATGCATCTATTCTAATTTATACCAATACTATTATATATATTTAAATAGAATTTATCTCATGTGTGTTGTACGGGTATATAAAAGAATTTGTCACTAAAAATATATATTTAACTTATAATTATAATTAAATAATGATAAAAATTTATCAAAAGCATGCTATATTATGAAAGAAATTGAATACTTAAATTCAATATTTTTGCAAATATTTAAATTAAAAATTAAATATCTAAATTAATTTTAGAGAGTTAAGATAATGGTATAGGGAGTTGAATAAATCTTCAAGACTCTTTAACATTCTTGTATTAACAACATCCGTGTATACAATCAATTTTCTAGCAAACAAACATCCAATTAATTTGCTCTCAGAATACATCACAAACTACAACACCAAAAGAAATATGTTGAAAGAAATAGCCGTGCACAGCAAGAAAAATAAAACAACCTACATTAATTACAAGAACAAATGGAGGATATATTTTTCCATCTGTACTTTGTTCAGAAAAACAATAATGAGATGGAGAAGGAGAATGGTGCAGTGGAAAGAGCGAGAAGAGACGACATGCCGCTTTGGTAAATTTGATCCATGCTTGAGGGTGCTACAGATATGTGGCATAAAAAATAAAACAACCTAAATTACGAGAACAAATATAGGGGGCAAATTTCTGGAAAATATATGGAAAATAATTTGAACATTAAAATGAGAAAAGATAAAAATAGAAGGAATTTAGTTACCAGAAAATGAGAAACAACTTCTGAGGATAAATATTTGACGTTCATCACCTGAAATTTGTTAAAATGAACTTTGTTAGATATATGTTTAAAATTCAAGTAATTAAAATAAATAAAACCAACACATAGATGGCGCATGAGGAAGGGCAATAGCATGTGACAAAATTTGAAATCCACAAATGTTGAATGTAAACTTATAAAAGCAAAGCAACAAATCTAATGCCAAAAGTAGGTGAAAAAATTAGCTTTCTTTCTACAATTTAAATATATCACTTCAATTAATCTTTGAGCTTTCTTAAAATGTTGAAAAGGGAAGTGAAGAACATTAAGATAAGAGGAAAAATTAGAGAAAGAAAGCAAGAGAGGTTTATAAACCATACTCATGCTTCACATCTTTTTTCTTATCCACGTATGTGCAAGGCGCAAGATTTTGGTCTTGAAAGAGGAGATGAAAAAGGAAATGAAAGAAAGATGAGAAGCTCAGAAGCATAAAGAAAGATGGTTATAGAATGAGGGAAGAGTGGCGAACGTGGGTTTGACAAAAGTTGATAGAAGTTGAGAGCGTGGGAGAAAATGTGACAAAAGAAATGTGGTATTTTTTTAATGCAAATTAATTATTAAGTAATTAATTAAACGGTTTTTATGTACATTAAATTGAACTAAAATAATAAAATGTGAATATTAAATAAATTAAAAAATTAGATAAAGTACTAAAATAATCAAGGAAAGGAAGTTAAAAATAAGAAAGAGAGAGAATTAAAAATACATTGAAACACGAATTTTAAAATAGGAATAAAAGAAGTTTTCGGGAAAAAATTAACCAACTAATTTTAAAATAATATCTCTCCATCGATCTTATTTTGAAATTAAATTTAAAATGATGAACATAATTTATTATTAACCAACTAATTTTAAAATAAATATAATATTATGAAAATTATAAAACTAATTTTAAATAACTAAAATAATTTATTAAAAAAGAAAAAATATAGCTTAAAGAGAGAGGTTTTTCATCAAAAATGATAAATGAGGCGGTTAAATTGAACAAGAAACAAAATAGGAGGAGGGAGAGGAAAAATAAGTATGTTAAACATAAACAAAATATTTTAGAAGAATAAATTAGAAATTAAATTTAATAATATATTTTGAAAAAGAAAATTGAAAATCAAAAGATTGGAAAATTTAGAAAATAAAAAAAATTGAAATTAAGAAATAAAAAAAGGAACAAAAATTGCAGGAGAGGGAAAAAAAAGTAGATTAATGATAATGGGGAGTGGTTATAAAGATTTTAAAATTTAAAATTCGAATGTATATTTTAAAAGGAGAAATAAAATAAAAAAATAACTAACTAAGCTGACAGTGTTCATAATAACAATTTTTTTTAGAGAGAAGCAACATTGTTAATGGCTTGGTTAAAAAAACTAATTAATTGTTAAAAAAAATTCATATATCACTATAAAATATTAAAAAATTTATTTATACAGTTAATGTGAGAGAATACTCGAGAGATATTTAATTATTACTATTTTTACTTATATGATTAGTATAAAAGAAAAGTGCATATTTAAATAAATTTTCATTATTTTGTATGTTTATTAATAGAAAAAATTAATCATTTGTCTTTGACAAATAATTATTCTAAAAAAAGGATATAAACTTTTAGGATTGAGTGTTAAATGTTAAAACTAAGTAACTAAATAATACTATACATTTTGGCATTATATGATCAATTTGTTTGTATTAATCAATTGATTATTTATTTCTATTAAAAAAATTTCTTAATGCCCAAGTGTTGGATTGTAAATAAATAAATCCACCTTTTGATAGGCTTAAGTCCAATAGGCTGGGTGCAATTAAGTAATTTCCTCATATTAGTGAGGGAACAATTAAATTATTTAAAATTTAATTGGTAACTACGTTAATTAAGGGGAGCAAATAATGCCAAAAAACTGCAATTGGTTTTGCAGTATAAGAAACTATAAGGGAGGTACCTTTTTCCTGACAATAAAACTTCTCTCCTCTCTTAGAGTATATCTACTATGGATATTTCTTATAGTTTCAAGTATTGGTAACTCAGGCCACCACAACCCTTTTTTTTTTTGGAAACTGGATAGAGATTTTCGACATATATATTTATAATATTGTTCAATATTAGTATCAGAGTCTTTGATACCTCGGCTGTATATCATTCTATTAAACACTACTACAATTTTCACTCTTATAATCTAGTTTGGAATTTTTCTTTGAGTATTATGTATAATTTGCGATTTACTTCTCTAATCAATACAACAAATCCTCTGAAATTTATTCTTTTATTTTCTATGATCCATACATTCTTTTTTTTGCTATGCAAAATCGATGCATTTACTTATTTTTTAATGCTACTTGGATGTTATAATTATGTTTTTTGGGTACTTTGTGTATACATATTTCGTGTGGATTTTTGGCCTATATACCCAGAATATCCTACCCACACAAGTAGGATAACTTATACTATAACTTCCCAAAACTAGTGATATTACATCGTCTTGTGTACCTCACACTCATTAGAAACCTTATTTGGTTCTTATTGCATATAAAACAATATAAAACACGATCCCAGATGTCCTTTGAAAAAAAACTCATACCCATGAATGCTCTTCAACTTGAAATTTGGTCCTATGAAATCGCAAGTTTAAGGACAAATGGCAATCATGATTGTGTAGAGAATCACCTAACGAAGCTAATAGCACAAGAATCATGGGAAACCATGACTGGAATTGTGCAAAATTGAAGAAAGAAGGTGTCGAGGAAGACGGACCCAGTGGATATGATATTCGGGTCACATCAACCCGGTTGGAGGAGGAGGATGACCTGTATGACAAGTCATTTCCCCTCCAAGGAAAAACGACACGTCCTCCTTCATTATGTAAAACGATGTGTTTTACTTAATGAAATACGGTGTTTCACTTAATTAAATGCAATGTTTACTCTGAAATAAAAAAAAAGGGCCACTGGTTTTCAGACCTTTGAGACATTGGGCTGGTTTGAATTCGGCCTAACGTATAACTTGCTAAAATAACACAAAAAAAGGGAGGTGGACTGGGATGAAGGAAGTTAGGCCGAATCGAACTTGACCCAATGCAAAAAAAAATGTATATATAGTATAAAATAATAATATTTAATAATTAATTAAATTCATTAATTAATATTATTTATTTATTAAATTAAATTAATTATATTATTGCTAACATAGCATGTGGGCCCACCATTACAATTTTTGGCCACGTGGAGCACTCTTCCTAAGAGTAGATGGCACATGTAAGACATTGGATTCCATGACGGTGTGTGGAGCTCACTCGCCACTTGGTGCATGGGATTGGTTCTATTTTCCCATTTTTCTAGAATTTTACGCCATTTGGATCTTTTTGGGGTGCATGAGGGCACGTGAGATAGAATTTTGGGACATCTTTTACTTCTAAAAATCCCTAAATTCATGAACTTCATTTTGATATATGATTTGCTTGTTTTTGAATAAGTTTTGATGCATTTTGTTGACATAAATGTTCAAAAAACCCTTGAGATGCACCTTTTTTTTTTTGTATTATGAGTTCCTCCGAGCTCGTATCCTTCCTTGATCTTGAATCATAAAGGTCTAATACTCTCTTAGCCTCTATTATGCTTCATATAACTCCAATGAAGAGCTACTAATATATTATCCATTATTCCAGTTTGATTCCTTAGAAGAAAGTGTTGTGGTGGCTACACCACCATTGGCTGATACCCTTAAATACCTACAAAACAACCCCACAGAAAACTTAACTGACGAGCTAGAACTCTATTTGCTTGATCTTTATGGAAATTATGAAAATGATAGCTACTATAATGCATCTCCTGATAATGATCCAATGGAGGATCTAAATAAAGGCCCTGATGAGGAACTAGAGGAAGATCCAGAAGAGGATCCAAAGTAAGACTCGGAAGAGGAGCAAGAGAAAAACTCAAAGGAAAGAGAATTTCCAACAAAACCACCACCACCATGATCCATATCCCATAGAGGAGCACATTGAAGCTCAAGAAACAATACTTGTGGTGCAATAAGAAGCACCTACACAAGACCCATATATACCTATTGATACTTCATATGATGTCATTTGTTTAGTCGATAGACTTCATCATGATTTCACTCGTGAGACCTTTCCCCTACGTTAATACCTCTGTGCACTAGAGTACTTCCTTGTAGAGATTATATTTGATGGTCATTTCTACTATGAACATACCTGGGTCAATGTCATCTTGGATCATCTTCCTCCTTACGACTTCTGGATGCCCATTATATCGACTACATGGGCTAATCATGAACCTTGGGTCTTTGAAGTTGTCACTCTTTTGAAACAACATGATGAACAACAATTCTAGTTTCATCTTGGTGCAAAATATCGTGAACTAAATCTACATATCCTTCGTCTAAGAGACAAAAAAGAAGAATCCTTGAATATCATTAAAGAACAAAAAGGGGGGGAATAGAATGCTATTTTTTTATTTTCTTTTATGAATGTCGTTGAACATATTTTGTTGATTAAGTATATGTTATTACTTTGACTAGTTATGGAATATTATAGAATTTTATTTCTACAATGAAAATATTTTTTTTTGGAATTTTCTGTTTGAGTAGGAGCTCCTAGATATAGAATTATCTAAGAGTAATGTGTAATGTAAAAATTATTTGCATAAATCTCTAATAAGGAGTAATGACGAAATTGGGGTTACATGTGATGGGGATAAACAAATGTAGATTCTCGATCATGAACTTAATGAAATTATTATTGACTTACTAAAAGATTCATGCAAATAAAAGGACATTTTGACATTTTAATTTGTAATAACTCTGTGCTATATATGTGTGTAGAATGGCTAGTAAAACATAATTGTTGAATTTAACAAAGGCAATAAACTAAAAAGGGATAACTGAGATATATGGCATCTTAAAATATCCTACATATTAGAGAAACAAGATGTCATCAACCCATTGACCACTGTGATGGTAGAACCAGAACCGGGCAACACAGCCTAGCATAAAAGGGATAGAGAGTCTTATGAAACCTAGAAAAGAAAGAATATCAATGCAAGAATTACTATGTTAAGTGTGATGGCTGATGATCTTATGTGCGAGTTTGAGAGGTTTCTTACTGCTCAATCTATATGGATCACACTTAAAGACAAATTTGGTGGCACTTTAGCAACCAAGCTTCAGAGACTTACAATCAAGTTTGACACATACATGTTACAGCCAAATACTCCTATGAGGCAGCACTTAAGAGAGATGTCGAATATGGTTAGAGAGCTAAAGTTAGCAGGGCATATTCTTTTAGATGAACAACAAGTGCAAGTCATGATTTGGTCACTCCCTTCCAACTGAGAACACATGAAGGAAAACCTAACCCATAGTGAAAGCATCATTACTTTTGACGATATGGCCAAACACCTGGAACTTGAAGATAAAAGGCTAGAGGCATACAAACTTCCGACCGAGTGTACCTGACTGAGGGTAAAAGTCCCTCAAATTCGAAGCCTAAGCCTGAAAAGAGCAAAAAATTTTAGAAAAAGGGAAAGCAAGGTAGCCCAAAGATTGAAAAGAGTAAGAAGAATTTCAAGAGGAAGCAAAAGACATGAGTCAAAAAGCCTGACCTTTCAAAGGTTAAGTGCTATGCTAGCCAGAAGATGGGGTATTTAGCTTAGAATTGTACAGAGCAAAATAAGGTATTACTGAAACCTTCTACTGTTTCTTATTCATATGTTTTTAGTACTATTTTTTAACAGAAAATGTTCATTTCTCTTGGATTATAGGCTCAAGGGCCATATACCATGTGAGTCGAGATCGGGGATTGTTTGTAGATTTTCATTAGGTACCAAAATTTAGCACATGGCTTTTTGTAAGAAACTATGCAAGGATTAAGGTGAAAGAAATTGGAACTTGCAAGCTAACTTCGCGTAATGGCAAGATCTTGATCCTGCATGATGTGCTTTATACACCACATATCCAATGAAATCTAGTGTCGATTTGTGGTCTTGTTCATTATGAATTTTCTATTTACTTTCATGATTTGGTTGTAGACATTTGTAAAAGAACTATGTTTTCTAGATCTGGTTTTTTATCTTATGGTTTCTTCATATTGGATACTGTTGATGATGATTTTAATTACAATTATAGTTGTTTTATTACTTTTGTTTCAAATTTAAATGTTGATATAGATGTATGACATGATAGACTAGGATATATTAGTCACAATAGAATGATCAAACTAGCAAAGGAATGTATGCTAGGTATAATTTCTAAAATAGAAATGCCCTTATACACACATTGTCTAGCTAATAAAACAACTAGGAAACCATTTGGTAAAGGGACTACGGCAGAAACTCCATTACAATTAATTTATTATAATATTTGTTGTTCAATGAGTGTGAGAGTAAGACACAGAGCTTGGTACTTCATCACTTTTATTGATGATTTTTCATAGTTCAGTCATGTTTACTTTATTTCACAAAAATTAAAAGCACTTGAATGCTTTAAACGTTATATGAATGAGATAGAGAATCAACTAGATAAGAAAATTATAAAGTGTTAAGGACCGATTGTAGATGTGAATATTTGTTGGATCAATATAAAGAGCTATGTGAAGAAAAGGGAATAATTAGACAGTTAATGATCCTAGGTACTCCATAATAGAACAGAGTAGTTGAGAGCACAAATAAAATATTGCTTGACATGGTTAGGTCAATGATGGCCCAAGCTAACCTTTCAATCTCACATTGGGGAGATGCTTTATTAACTATGGCTTTCATACTTAACTGTATGCCCTCAAAGTCAGTCACATCTATACCCTAGGACAATGCGTAAGTTGGATTTGAGTATTCTGAGACCCTAGGGGTCTGCTGCATATATCCATGACACTTCCCACAAATATGGAAAATTAGGTCCCCTTTTCTCTTAGTGCACAAAATTATCAAATAAATTGGATTAATGAGAACTTTATATATGTTCATGTTAATTAAGAATGCTATTTTGTGTAGATGAAATTGTGTTTTTTTCTTTATGCTTGCCAACAATATACTTTTGATCGAGTTTAGTTGTTGTTTGAGTGAAGAATGAAAGTGATATGGAGCCTATGAGAAACCTGTTTTGAGAACCCAGAAAATATAAAAGATAGTAACATCGAAGCTTGACTCAATCATGTTGATCAAACTATAACTTAATGAGAACCTACCTCAGATAATTCAGCTATAAGAGATGTCACAAGAGTAGATTACTCTCTTAAAAAGTCAAGTGTATTCTAAGAAGAACATGAAAAACTAGTAAAAAACTCATAAGTAGAAAATATTTTAAATTGATTGATCTGAAGAAAAATAACACTACAAATATTTATAAATAGAAAACTAAATCCTAATGAAACCTCTAAAGGCTATTAGATAAAGATAAGTTTTATTTAATAGAATTTAAATTAAATTAAATTAAATCTAAGTCTGTGATTGGTTTCTTGGAATACAAATAGAAAATCATAAATTATTTATCCTAATCCTAATAAATTCAAAAAGATAAAAATAAATAAAATAACTAAATATAAAAAAAATAAAATCTAATATTATCGTAAACTAATTCAAAGTCGTTTGAGTTATTCTTCTAATTGGGCCTTTCCTAAATCATGGATTTGGATCAAAATTATAATCATTTTTTGGGTTATTTTTTTAGATGCCCCTTCTTTATGAATTTTAGGCTCTTCATTTTCTAAATCTCTAATTAAGCCTTGTATAACTTCTTTTATGGCCTTAGTTCTTGCTTTAGTTATTGGAATTTCCAAAATTAAGGCCTTCATTTGAGATGAATCATATAATATATCAAAAGAGCCTTCTAGGTTTACATTAGAAAGTATATAAAATTTTATATATGAATAAAATGATACGTTATTTTTTTCCTCTCATCTTTTATAACTAAATTGTTTATTAAGATTTTGAAATAGTTAAACAAGCTTACTAATGAAATTAATGTTTTTTTTAAAAAATAACATGCTTGCATAAGATTCTATGGCATGCCTGATGTGAGGTGAAGGTTTTGATAAATTTACAAATATAAAACAAAAATGCGTAAAGAAAGAAGTTGATGAGCTAGAGGGAATTTATATCATCTTCGTATTTTCTTTTTATACTTCTCTCCATATAACATTGGTAGGTTTAGAAAATAGTTAGGTTAGATAAAGAAAGGAAGGATGTGAATTTATATTATTTGATTGAAGAAAAGAATGAGTGGAATTGTGACAGATGGATGCATATATATGGAGTGGAGATGATGAAGCAGAAGAGTAATTAAGATCAATAGATTAATTAATAGGATGAGGGGGAAGCATCCAAAGCCAAGACGGTGGTGAGGTTGAAGGCATTCATGTATGCTATAGAACTAACTGGTCATGTTTTAGAGGGATGAAATGTAAACATAAAAAATACAATCCAAATCCAAGTCATCATTAAAGACACATGTAAACTGGCATTAAAAAAATTTAAAATACAATCTGAAGTTTCAAATGACCAAATAGTCCAAATCCATTTTGAAAAAAAAAATAGTAGCCAAAGGAGCTTGCCAAATGCCAACCTAAAAAATTAAAAAGAAAATACAACATTACAATACCAAAAGTAACCTGCAACCTACATTAAAAAAAGTAGCAAGATATATTAATCAATACCAAAATTAAAGAGGAAGAAAATCAAGTTACCTCCATAATAGCATTCTTGATTCTAAATATGTATATGTTAGTATACTTAGTCTCTAGCATAAAGATTAAAAAATAAATTGCAGCATAAAGACTAAAGAAAATTACATTAATATAAATGAAAGATGATAGATTTCCTCATGACTAAAACGAATTATATAAACTGGAATAATAAGGGAGTAGAATGTGCTTGAGTCACTAAGTTAGAGAGCAAAATTACTTCAATTACTAACAAGGGTTCCCAATTTGACATTGTGAAAAATGATTTTGCTCCCTCCAACACACATAAATTGTAGAATGTGCTTTATAATTTAACATATAAATCATAGAAAGCTTTAGGAAAGTATAGTGATATGATTTAAAGGTCATAAATTCTAATATATATGTGACCTTTAAGTCTGAAATATGAAATGGGGAGAAATAGAAACATTAAACATGTATACCTTGGAAAGGCAAGTGACGAATGGAGCAATGTGAGTTAAGCAACAAATGGAGTGAGCACTTGCAGAGCCAAAGATAAGGACGAGTTGTAGCCTATGACTTGTAAGAGGCAAAAGGCAAACGAGGTTATAAGGATGAGTTGCGAGGTGAAAGGATAGACTATGAGTGCACGATAACGAGAGGCAAAGACGGAGAGTGTAGCTAGCTTAGAAGTGACCTGACAGATGGAGATGCAGAGAAGTAAGAACAGTTGCTCGAAGAGGCGACTTGCTGGCTATTGTGAGATGGAGATTCTGTGAGACTCTAAGCTCAACAAATGTTGAAGACTTGGAATGAGATAGAGGTCAAGTAGAACTGGTATTCTAGTTTTGGGAATGAGGAACGAGGGTAAAGAAGAACTAGTAGAACTAGGATTCTGGTTCAGGGAATGACATGGAGGCTAAGAGCAGAGAGGTGAAGGCTGAAGGGAGCAAGTGCTAAGCATGAGGCTGTGAGTAGGATTGGGACTCTCTACTCTGGGTGGTAGCAACGATGACACGAATGGGAATTTGGGGAAAGGGATTTAAGGTTTTCAAACTGCTAATGATAGTAAAGCTTCAAACTTTGTGGGCTAAGTGTCGGGTATAAGGTTGGGGAGGTAGGGGTATTGGGTTGAAAAAGAAGGAAAGTATATTTTGAAAACAAAAAATATATATATGAATTTTGGTCGGTTCGGCCTATTAGGGTTTCACAACCTACAATTGACAACTTATAATTGAACCGAACAAAAATTACTGAAAAGCTTTAAAAAATTAACCAAACCTACACCAAAAACTAAAATAACCGAACCAAAAAAACTAAATTACATTTAGTTCAGTTTGGTAATTGGTTTCAATTCAGTTTTAATTATCCTATATATAATTGCATATAGAGAGAGATATTTGAAATTTCAGTACATGCACAATGGAATAACACAACCGAATCCCTCTTGTGAATCCGTCAATGTTGCTTGAATGAGATGTAGAGGAGTATTTTACCTTTGGTGCGTGTCTTTTCAGTTCTTTTCACTGTCGGACCCCAGGAACTGACATGTCTGATTAGCTCCCTTTACCGGTATCCACATGAACACCGAGTCTAACTCGAACAGCGTGCTAGCACCACTATTCATTAATGTTTATACGTTTCTCTCTCTATACATCTGTACATTTTTTTTTCTCTAAGTGTGCGACCACTCTCTCTTTTGGGTAGAGAAGACTCTCTTAATTCTGTGCATAATAACTTTAGTCTCTATTATTATATAGATAGTGTTTATTATTATTTGATTAATTTAAATCAATTATTTAAATTAAATCAAATATTACTTAAATAGATTAGTTTAAATTTAAATATATCTAATAGATTAAAACTAAACTAACTATTTAATATAAATTCAAAATTAAATCTAAATTAAATTCAAATTATTAGTTTAAATTTAAAACTAATTCATTTAAATTGATTAAATGATACATATATATATATATATTTCGAATTTTATAAGATATATCAAATATATTTATAAAATTCCCTCACCTTAAAGTAAACGTTAAATTCATCAAATCTAGACATATCTTAGATTCAATGAATCTAGACATTTTAACTCGAGTTGGTACGTTCTTGTGTGCAACCCTATAGGTTCATATGATATTGGCAGTGGGCTAATAACACTATTGTACCCATAAGTCACAAATGATCTCTAGCAAGACATTGTTACTACCCAAATTACATGAGATCAGTGATCCGATACAACCTATTACATAACTCTATCACATCCCTTTTTGTTTCATGATATATAAGTCAAGTATGAAGCATGAAAACGTCATCTTCATCTTACTCAACCATTACTTTCTCAATCTCTAATCAGACTGACAGAACAAATGGAAACCCTTCCATTCGAGTACGGTCATGCATTTTTCAGTCTTACTCTTCGAAGGACACATATATATCTCTCCATTAATTAAAGGGATAAATTCCATCTTGATCATTCATTTTCCTCTACATGAATTTCACTATGCCCGATCATAGCCTTTATGATCTCCCGATTAAAGGTGATTTTTTATTATATCAAAGTACAGTATTCCTCGTGTAGGAAACCATGATGATATCAGATATGAGAGCTCAGTGACACGGTTATATATATAAGATATGCTTATGACTTGATTAATACAGTTATTTCATGACGGGTCGATCTAGCACCAGTTCCCTAATAGGTGCTTATGATTTTTTATTTGTATCTTTATACATAATTAACTCATAATTATCAATAAAAATCATATTAGTCTTAGTTCATCATTGTTTCCACAAAGATGAATGACTAGAGACGTTTAAGATAAAATGATTTATCCTAAGAATATTATTATAAAGAAAAATATACAAAGAATATAATAATATAATAAAAGAAAAAATACATTTTTTTCATAATGAAGTACAATGTTCATAATACAATGATTGGCCTAGGGCACAATCTCTAACAAGAGAAAGGTATTCACACACATTTTCTCCAATTCAAAATGTTTTTTTTATAAATTCAAAGCTTGCATTCTCAAAATGATGATGGCATCTTTGACTCAACATATATTCAGTCTTTTCTTATCGATGTTATATCCTCTTGCCTCATCAAAAAAAAAATTTAACCCCTACATTTGGAATAAGGGAAAAATAGAGGAAGAGAAAACTAAAAGTGAAAATATGAATGAATATAGATAAAAGGTTAGTCTATATTTATCCCTGTTTTCTTTTGTAGTTTTTTCTTTTCTTATTTTCCAATTATTTAATGGTGGACATAGTATATAAGTGGGGGTAGCCCTAGCAACCCCTCCCCACCAACCCCAAAATTTTTTCCTTATTAGTTAAATATATTATCGGAAGATAGATTTTGTTTTGGGTCCCTCCCAAATTTTCTATATAATAATATTATAAACCAACAATGGTGATTAGACTAAATAAAATAGATTACTTAAAGATACTCTAGAGCCTAAAAACCCACAAGAAACAACACAAAATAAAAATATTTTGAGAAGAAAATTGTTAAAGAGATTGATATAGATTCTCTTGTAAATAATTTTTATAGTGTAAAAGAAAGAAGGTATAGATTTTAATGTGTTATGATTTTCTTGTAAATACATTTTGACTACTTAACTAAAAAAATTGCCCCCCAAACATTCTAGGCTGTGTCCGCCCCTGTCCTCATTCCAAACAAATCATAAATAAAGGATGTGGCATAATTTCCACAATTACATAGGGAAAAGAGAACTTACCAATCTAGTATTTTTAGAATGAGAACATGTATATGTTATTATAGTATGTATTAATTGGATAACTCCTTTTTTTATCTTTTTTGTGTGTGTACATGTGTAAGAACAAAAGTGTTGACTACTTGTCCAAAGGAGTTTGTGCATGTGTTTCTTTCTTGTTTTGGAGAATGAAAATATGGAAGAGAAGTAAATGAAGGAAGGAAGGGGCCGAAAATGGAGGTAATTGATCATATATTAAGAAAGAAGGGAACAACTAGCTAGTGATAGGGATAATAACGCATGCCTACGTGTGAGGGTTATGTCTAGTTTTTATCTTATTTTGAGCTTAGGACCCCATAGCTTACCCAAAAAAAGGTAGAAGAAGAAGGGAGCAATGATAATGACTTCGTTGTTAAGATTGGAGGGTAATCAATTTTTGGTGTAATTTTGCAGCATTGCTGCCTTAACCAGTTCATTGACTAGTTTAATTAATAAAATTAATTAATTATAAATTGCATATGCCACTACAAGAAGATATACATGTGACACAGACTACATTTGATTTAGTAGTAGCCTATTTATATGTGTGTATATATAGAGAGAGAAGGTATAGAATTTGAAAATGTTACAATACATATAAGTATGTATGTATGGTGCATGGCAGCATAGACACACTAAGGATAGGGATGTATGATGGATGAAGAAAATTAATTCATGGGAAAACAAGGACCATGATAGTGGAGAGGTTTGTGGGGTACATGTACTGAAGGGAGCCATTGAGGATCTGTTGGAGTATGATAGGATTCTGCAAGGCTTAATTTCACCAATGGCATGAATGGAATGGATCCCAGAATGTGTATACCTCTCTGTTTGGGCATAAGTGGCATGCACATCCCAATCTTGTTATATGGCTCTTGCCCACAACATGCTATCTTTGATGTTACCACTATGCCAAATTTGAGTTTTATTAGCGTTAAATAGTTGGCATTTGTCCAAAAAAAAATCAATAAAAAATTAGGCAGAGGCTTTAGTTAGCGTTTATTCTATAAACACTAACAAAAGTTTGGACTTTTATTAGTGTTTATTAGAAAAACGCCTATAAAAAATTAGGTAGAGACTATAATTGGCCTTTATAAAACAAATGCCAACTAAAGCTTTAATATTTGTAATCTAAAGAAATGCATGCCACATATTGTTATTCTCAACTATTGATAAAAATAGATAGAGCGGTCCCTATTAACTATCTTGCTTTTTGCTTTTTTCCCTTCCCACCTTATCTCTCTCCCTCACATTCCCAAATTAAGTCCGATAAATTCTCTCCTTGTGAACACTTTATTTTTTCTAAGCATTAAATAAATTAAACTTTAAAATAAAAATAAAAAATAATTAATTAGTTAAAAATAATAGAAAACCAAAGGGAGCAACAATCCCTTTTAATTAAGAGTCTTAGATAATTATTCCCTCAAATTTTTGATTTAGCAAGTTACTTGCCTTTTGAAAGAAATTCTTAATCCATTTCTAGAAAAAAAGATAACTATTTAGAAGGGGAACAATAATAAAATAAAAAAATAAAAAATAATGATAATGAAATTATAAAAATAATATCATATAACAAATATTGCGCTAAAACCTAATCACTACCAAATAATAATAATAATAATAATAAATAAAACAAAAAAAAAGAAAAGAAAAAAAGAACTAAGGGAGCCGAGGCACGTGCAACCAAGCAGAAGAAGTTTGAGAAAGGAAGTAGAGGGGAGCTAGGATTCAAGCTTGAGCATGAGTGAGACAGAAGGAAAGCTTGGGAGGCGTGAAAATGACAAATTTCTAATACCTCCACTACCTCATACCAAGCACAGCAAAGTAAGGGAAGCAAGGGCATTCGGGACAAACAATTGGGGATGAATGATGCGAACAAGCATGTTTAAGGATGGAGGGAGCAATCATGTGTTCAGTAAATTGATTCCATCAATTACGAAAATGCTATAAAAGGGGACAAAGAGCAATTGCTGAAGAAGGAGAAAACCCTAACCGAGAGAGAAACAAAAAGTCATTTGAGAAGTTGTAGAATGAGTTTGAGCGACAAAAGAGATGAACGTGAAGAGGATTACATTGAAAAAGAAAGAAGAGAAGGCCTAAAGGTGACATTGAGAAGAAAGAAAAGGGAACAAAGAAATCCAAAGAAAGGAAGGAATAGCCAATGCAAGCTATCATAGATTGAATTTAGGGATATAGGTGGCTAGTTTGGTTGAATGCTCTGCTTTTACTGCCGATTGGCTGAAGTTTGTGTTGTGTTGTGTGAGTTTGTATTCTGGGCTTGATGAATTTGAATTTCTTTTCAGGATCGTTTTGTTATTCTTTATTTGTTTATAATTTCTTTGAAAATGATGTTACTTTCCCCTTATGTTGGCATTAGAAGTTATTTGTTTGGGATATGATTTTGAGTTTTTGGGTTTCTTCATAATGTTGTGAAGAATCTCATTCCAATCTTATATGCACTTTGTGAGGTTTTTGGTTTTCCCTCAATTCAAAATGGTGTTATGTTCTGTGCCTATGGTATACACGTGCAAGTGTTCAATGAAATGTTTTAATTTGATTAAGATTTGGATGTCGTTTCTATTTGGTTAATATTTTTAAAAAAGAAACCATAGTTTTTAACAATGATTTTCTAAGAAGATGTGTTTGACCAAATACAAACTGCCTTTTTGAAAAATGAAAAGTGGGTTAAACAGTTATTTTGGAAAAGGAGGGGAAAAGTTACTTTTCCTTTAACAAAACATGGCTTTTTGGAAAAGGAGAAGCAAATTTACTCTATATTATATATCTAAAAGTATTTTTTACCCTTATCATCCAAACAGATTTTTTGTCAAACTTACTTTTATAAAAAGAATATCCAAACATAATAACTTATGACAAATTTACTTTATCTAAACTTCATTTTTATAAATTTCATTTATCTTAACTTAATTTTACAAAATTGAGAACCAAACGGACCCTTAGTTTAGAATTTTGGTTTTAAATTACTCTGCAATTCTATTTGATAGCTTTCTATTGCTTCTATCCTTTGTGATCTTTGAACATCATTGGCTTTTTGTCGAATGTTGGATCTATGTGATTGAAATCATGCTCAAGTGCCCTATTTGAAGAGTATATATGTTGTACACGAACTGGTATGATGCTTTGTATAGTACTTGTTTGATGTTCAAATTTTGGCAAATTACAGGCAACCTTGCTATCCTTGAAATCGTCTCTAGGATTGTGGACAATTTTTTAATGAGATTAAATGTTGACAATGTCATGGCATGTGTTGATCGTTGTGTTCATGAAATCATTAGAAATTAATTTTGGCAAGTTTATGTAGCATCCAATTTTTGAATTCATAACTCATTAAAAAGGAGGATTCCATGTTAATTTTTTTTTAGGATTTCATCAAATTAATTTTTAGGATTTTGCCATAGGACCCTTAGAGTATGAAACCGATGTGAAATATCTCAATCTATATCAACATAAGCATCCTGTATTGTTTGAGGTTTCGTGATAAAAGTATATTAAGTATCCTTTGGCACCCATGATTGCTATTTGTCTTAATGTGTTCTTCCTTACATATACTATGTTCTATGTATAATTTTGCACATGTAAAATATCTTAGCTCATGTACAGTCATCTATAAACTTTGACGTATGTGTGTGTATATATATATTCAGAATTTGTCACAATGGATTTTTAACTTCCATAGATACCTTGGGTAATTGCATACTGTGCAAGTCCACGGGATTCCACAAGTGTGTTAATTAATCCACACTTATAATAGTGGACTCCAAAAGCTTATCTAAAACCTCATTTAGTTTTTTAAATGTTTAAGCCAATTAGCATACAACCATATTCCGGAGGTTATTGAACTTTTGCATGACATTTGTTTACTGCGTTATCATGTGAGATGACGAGTCCACATAGGTATATAAGTTAGGCTGAGTAATTTAAGTTTATTAATATAAATAACGATTATTTATGAAAAGTTTTTTTCAAAAAAAGATATTTTAAATAAATATAACAATATATTCTAAATCATTACTTTAAAATACATAATAAAACTTTTACACCTTGGAGGTTTTAGAGCTTTCATAGGTACTTAAGAAATCGATCTATCGTGTTTGATAACGAGTTTGCAACAGGTAGATCAATTTTATTTTTATAAAATAAATAAATTTTTTTTCTGAAAACACGAAAAGATGTATGTTTCAAGAAGTGAATACAAAAATAAAAGTATTTTCAAAATTAAAAAAAATAACCGTAACTAAGTAAAATTAAATTATTTTTTGCAAATGAAAACACACCAACCCAAATTTCAAAAAATTGTTTTGTTTACAAAATGTTAAATTATTTTCAATTGGCTCTATCTTATTACAAGATTATAATTAAAAAATACCTACTCATTGATAAGTATTTTTATCCTGAATTACGTGAACATTAATCTCTATTCCAGGGTAGGTAAACTCCAAACTTTAATTTTTGGTCAAGCTCACCCTTGTAAAGAAACAAATATTTTTCTATCTAATTTTCTTAATTTCTTTCCCTTTTTTACCCTTATTTTTGCATATAAATAATTAAAGGATAACCAAAATACTTTTAAAACCATATTAATTTACACAATCAACTTAAAGTAATCATTCTTAGGAACAAGTGTCATGGGGTGCCTACACCTTTTTTACATACATTCAACTTCTGAACTCATCTCTGTTCATGCAAATTATCATTTCCCTTCTTAAATTAGTTTTCTAAGATTTCCCTTAAAATTTTAGTGGTGATTCCTCATAAGTCAGTTTTTGTTTAGAAACGTGATTTCTTTTCTTCCTTTTCCCTACGTTGTCCACATCGCATTTCCTAGTGCCACAATTTTCCTTACGTTCTTTGTCTCCTCTTTGGTCCCATTTCTGATCTCTCTTTCCTCTCCACCTCATCGTTAATGCTAGACTATCTACAACCTCTTCGAGCCTCAAATCCCCTCTTCTCTCTATTCCTTATGCCTTCTTAGATCTTCTCAACCATGCTTGCGATGTAGCGATTTAAAGGAGGAGGAAGAAATCATGGATGTGCTCTCTTTGTAGATCTTGTCTCCATCTAGCAGATTGGTTCCTCTTTTTACTGATCAGGTCTTCAACCATTGTCACTCTCCTTTGTCTACTATCATCGTCAATCCTCTCTTTGCTGATCAAGTTGGAAGGCAGCAAAAGAAGATGTGTAATATTCCAAATTTTCTGGATATCATAAAATGTATAGAAATGTGGTAAAATCGGAGATATAGAATTTGATGGAAAAAGGAGTAAATTGGAAAATGATATGCTAGTACCTTAAAAGAAATGTTTTTTCATTTGGTCCTTGATAAAAAAATATTTACAATTTGGTCCCTAAAAATATTTGCAATTTAGTTCATGAAGAAAATTTATTTGCAATTTGGTCCCTCCAAGAGCAATTTCATAATTATGCAATATTACTGTCAAAATAAAGTTTATGACATGCTGGACCCAATGAAGCAATATAGTGGGTTCAAAGGATCAATTTCAAGAGAAATAAACTATAAAACACAGTAAAAATATGCAGAAAAAGACAAAAAGTACTGTGATCTCACAAATAAAGAAAATGTAAAAAAGAAAAGTATATGGGCCCTACATAAAAACTATTTGGGATAAGATATTAAATTAAATATAGATCCCAATATAGTTTAATTCTGTATGTATAAAATAATAAAGTACTACAAAAGTAACTTTAAATATCAAAATAAAGATTAATCAATATAGGATATATCTGAACTAGAAAAAATATATAGTATTTTGGACACTTTCTCCCTCCTTATTGGTGTGATAATAGAGCATGTGAGGGAAATAAATATTTTAAGAAGCAAACCCTAGCAAGTAACTAATTTCCACCACACACTTGTAAAGATACTTTGGGAGAAATCATGACAAGTTGAGATCTTTATATTCACTTCCTCTTTGGCCAACTTCAAAAAGAATGACAATTTCATGAAAATGATGCCAAAAATGTATTCCTCGTGGCAGAATTCCTAAGAGACAAGTGTTAGACTCAAGAAAAAGCAAAATATAAAGAAAATGGAATTTTTAGAGTGTTATGATTCTTTATGAAGTAACTTGTAATGACCCTCAAAATATTGTCTCGGACTTTGCCCTGAGTTAATGAGAAGTATACCTTTTGAATTATATAGCATTTGAGGGACCAAGACCGAAGGAAGAACCAAAAAGAAAATAAAGGATTCTCATATTGCGATGGGCTCCAGTGGCGCCGCTGCGAGAGCTATTGGATTTTAAAATTGGGTCAAGTCAGAGAAGGCTTATGCTACAGCAAGCTTATCATGCGTCACAATGCCAGTCGCTGAACTTGGATAAATCAGATCACAAACTAAAGAACAGAGAAAGAAGAAAATGGAGGAAATGAAGGAAGCTCTGGTAGGGTTTCATTCCACTAGCTTAGGGGCTTGATTCTTTGACTTGGGAAGCTTCAATCTTGCATGGTAAGTAGATCCTCATCCTTCCTTCCCTTCCTCTTACTTGTTTTAGGGTTGAAATTCATGGGTACAAGTTGGTTTCCATTTTGATTTATGTTTCACCAATTAAAATAGTCAAGAATGTGTTTTTGTAGCATGCTTTGGTATCCTTAAGCTTTGAGTAGTGGATTTTTGTGTGTTGGAAGGTTGTTTATGCAAACTCTAACCTTAAATCTTAGGGTTTCTCAATGTGTCCAAATTTGTTGGCTTGGTTATAGTTCTAAATTAATGTTTGGGGCTTTTGGATGTGTGGTTAAGGTATTGGAATCATGGGTTTGTTACATTTATGCTTCGGTTGTCAATTATGGGTTACCAGAGTCTAAGTTAGATTTTGATTTGGATGTTCTATGATATTGTGGAGTATGTGCATACTTCAATGTGATATATGTATATATATACTCCAACAAGTTATTTGAAAGCGGCATATTTTTTAGGAAGTGGTTAAATTGTGATATGGTGGAAATTGACCTTATAAGCACTAAGTAGTCTTGGATAATTCTAACAGTTTTAATTAAGTCTTGTTCAATGTTTGAGCTTTGGTTTGATATCTAATACTACCTAAATGACTTGAATTGTATGTTTCTTGTGTGTGGCAGTTGGTAATCCTTTGACCAACCGAGGTGTTAAGAGAAAGTGCTGCCACTCGAGGTAACCGGGGAATAATTTTATTTATCCTATATGCTTGAAAGTTTTCATATTATGATATGCAACTTATATCACTGCTAGTAATAGTAAGTTTTCTCGAAACCCACTTTCTTTGAAAAGTATGACACATAAATGAAAATAGTTGATTTTGTATTCATGAGTATATGTGTCTATATAAATGAGAATATAAGAAACTTGACCTATGAGTATTATACCCTCAGTATTAGTATGTGTAACAATGATGATAATGACGATAATGTTAATATTGATGAGAATTGAATTGGCTATATAAATAAATGTATATATTTATGATCATGACGGATATTGACATAGTTGTTATTATTGTGTATCCTCATGTAATACCCTGTGTGATGATATTATGCTAGCATGATGATGATGATGATAATGATTCCATGAAGGGTGAGATAAACGTCTCAATAACCATAGGCAACCTATAAAACAAAAGCTTTCTTTATAAAAAGATAATAGCCATACTAATTATGCCTAATTTACATGAATGAGATCTAGTTCTGGCAAGGAAAAGTGAAGATGGATAAGTCCCCTCTGGGATATACTGGATATCTGAATACTTATGTCAGTATGTGTTTATTTGAGAATGCATGTTATGTTTAGTATCATGCCAAGTGTAGGACACTTAATGATACCATATGTAATTGTTGTGCATATGTTTCCTAGGGACTATTTGTGTGTCTTTGTCCCTTATATATGACTCTTGTCACTTTTGACCTGAAGGTTGACTGAGACTATCTTGGGTATAGAGATGTATGATAAGTCAATGTGTGGATATGTGCATGGATGAAATGGTAGCCTAAACCATCTTGATACTGTTGTAAAGCTTGATATAAGGGTTGTTTATATGTCGGGGGTCATGACCCTTCATTGCTATAGTGAGTTTAGGCCCTAGGCAATGGGTGGGCCATGTGCATTTTGATATGTGTGAGTAGTCTATGAGGTTGGACTTGAGATTTGGTAAGTTCTGGTGAAAATGGGTATGTAACTCATTAGTTCAGTTTGAGGTCTAAGGGGGCCAAATCTTATGGAAATGGTTTCCTTAGGGTATAACTGTCTTGGACTATATTTTTGGGTGATTTGTGACATGTTGAAAAAAGGTCTAATGGTTAAAAGGTATATGGTTTGGTAATGAGAAGGTGTTAGAGTAAAGTTTTGGCCAAAAGTAACCATTTCAATCACAGTGTCCAAAGTATTTATACAGAGGAATTTTGGGATGCAGTTTGTGCTCGTAGTTAGAGGAGGTATTTAGTGACCTGTAGGCTTTGGAATCATGTCAATCGAAGGTACGAGTAGAAAGTTATGTGTATTTTAAGTTCACCCAAATTGACAGCAAATTGTTGTCAAAATAGCAGCTGGTGACACCATGACGCCACATCCCTAAGCTGTAGCACTATAGGGGAGATTTGTCTCCCTTATTTTTTCATATCATCCAGCCATAGTTCGAAATCCTCTGGTCATGTCTAACTTCCTTTTCTAAGTCTCTCCTCTTGTTTTCTTACCCTTAGTGTCTCCTTTTGATTGTTTTTCATTTATGTCTTAGCCCATATCGAAGCAAGTTATCTCCTTAAAGTCGTTTTATGGTTATAAGTCTTAGGGTATTACATAACTCATAGAACCAGTGGATTAAGAAAGTGTTTGATGATGTTTTAAGATTTGAAAAAGTTTAAATAAGCTCTTGAAAGGGTTGGAAGCAAGTGGTATTACAAAAGAAAATATAAAGGTAGTAAAGTTTACATTTCTTGCCTTTTATTATCTTGCTATGCTTTATGATGTTTCATGATAACCATATTGTTAGCATGATATTTTGTGACTCTTTATGGTTGTTTTTATGAGAAGGCTTTTGTCTGGAATGTTAATTTTTTAAGTCGCTATACTGCCAAAATTTTTATGAACAATATGATATTATATGATGTGGTATGGTTTATATGATATTCTATGACTTGCTTGATAATATAAATATATAAAATGTGAATTGCTACTAAGATTTTTATAATCTAACCATCCTAATTCCATAACCTTGATAGAACCAAGTTATGGCAAGGATCAAAAGAAGGCACAAGGAAATGAAGAAGAAGTTAATGATCAAGTTGTTAATTTTAGCTATGATATATTATTTTGAACTGTTATGTAAAATTATGTATACTCTTTAATTCTATACTTCAATGTTATCATGTCCTTTTGAGCCTTATGAGATGTTAGTTATGGATTGGGAACAAATTATGGTTATGTAAATAAATTATGAAGATGATTTTGTCAAATTATGTGCAAATCTGTCTTTGATAACATGTTGAAGATGAAACAGATTCTATTTGACCAAAATAGGGAAAAATGTACAGTGATATATACACCTTGAAAGTAGATGGAATAAACTTTCCAAAAAGTTAAAGAAAATTTAAATTGGTTAAATATAGGATTTATGGTGAATTTCCAAATTTAGAGTTAGAAATTTTGCAAAATTGGAAAATGACCAAATAAATAGTAATTTTTGCACTAATCAACACAACCAAAGCTCAATTTTATATTTTTTCCATATAGAGAATTTTTTGAGCTATTTTTAAAGACTTGAATCGCTTCTATACGATTTTTCTAGAATTAGTTATGAATTTTCAAATTTCGATAAGAAAAATGGCATTACCAAATGAACAGTACCACTGAAAATAAATTTTTTTTGTTTTAGTCATTTATGTGATTAAGTTTTTAAACATAATCAAATAGACTTTAAAAGAGGTCTAATACATGAAAAATGAGATCTAAAATTATGGTGTTACAAGATGCACAACCGTATAACCTATATTGGTTGGAGATATTAATTGTGACAGAGTTTCTCCAAGATTTCGTCCTTTAATTTGAATCTGTGTGCAACTTTTTTTTTTTTGCTAATAAATCTATGTGACTTGAATCTTTGTATCTTGTAAATGTGTATATTTTGGGTTTGCAAGAGAGTTTTTGAATCTAAATTTGATATTAGATCTGTATAATTCCTTGATTTGTTATTAGATTTGTCTATTTCCAAACATTATGCATGTTTTTTTTAGTTTAGTTCTTCTATTCTAGATCTTTAATTTCAAGTGTACTATGTACAAGATTTTTGCATATGGATTTGTTATTAAATTTGGATTTGATTTGCAATTTTTTTTAAAAAAAAAAGGGGAAAAAGTTAACCTTTGTTGCACAAATACCAACTAAAATCTCCTCATTTTTATCAATATTGGAATAGTTGATATTTTTAGAACGCCAATAAAGGCAAAAAATAAAAGCAAACTATTCCATTTTTTAGTGTATTGTACTACCACAAGTCTTGCCATTAATTAATGCATCATTAATCTTTCTTTATACTACTAGTAAATAATTATTCTCATACACTGTATATCATGCAAACTGCAGAGTATAATTCATTACTATAAGTTGTAGGGTTGGTGATGAAATCTATGCATATGCATTTAATATGCATTGGTAGCAATGAATCTCATGCATGGTTAAGCCTTGTGTTATGATCATTTCAACTAGCTAGAGCTGAGGGTTGTACAAGCAAGCTCGCTTTGCATGGTTGAAAACAAAGAATGTCGACCCCCAAAATCAATATGCTTATTACTAGACACCATCCAAACACCCAACAACTCTCATATCTCAATTCTTCTTTCTCCAAAACAAATACACACTATTGTTTATTTGAAGTTGTGGTGTGTTGAGCGAAATAAAGGGGATATATAACTATATATAAGCTCTCAATTTCATCTCTACATTCATAAATGTCTCTTTTTACCACCATTTCCAATATAAAGGATAAGCAACAACTTCCACCAAATAATTGCTATGCTTTACTAGCCACCTATAAAGCAATGTAAAAATACAAGGATTTCTGATTATTATACTCATATAATAGTAACTCAACACACAAATAGTACACTAGACTTCAAATTTACCACCACCACATCTCAATATCCATATTATATATATATTCACTATTAGAGCAACCTTTGATCCCTGGTAGCTTTTAAATTGGAATTCAATTTATATTAATTATTGGAGTCTTTCGGATCTTGGTTCATCAATTCAAAGCAACCAAAGACAAAATCACCAAGATTATTTTTGTTTTCTTAACTAAGTTGTAGTTATGTGTGTGTGTGCCTATAGTTATGATGTGGGGGACAAAGAGGAGATGACGATGCAATGAAGCACATGTGTGAACATGAAAAAAGTGGAGTTGGGTCATAGCTACCCTTTATATTCCATGACGTAGAATCACCTCCATTGACGTTCAGAAAGAGATAGAGGTGAGGGGAGCATGAGGGCCACCATCTTGCTGACACATTTACATGGACTTAAGGAAGGAGAGTTAAAGGGGATCTCTGGGCCCACAAGATATATTAATATTCTCTAAAATCAATATTTACATTACTTTTTAGTCATCAATCACCTCCTTGTAATAAGGTGAGGATAATTAAAAGTTATATGCTTTAATATGCAATCACTATTTCCTATAATTTTATAGCATGACTCAAGTTTTATCCTGTGCTAGTTTGCATAATTCTGAATATCTTCTTGCTTTTATATATAGGCACCAAAATATTCCACCAATCCTTTGGTATTTTCCAAGACCTCATATTTTGGTTAAATAACATTTTGAGCCAAAGAATACTTTTCTCTCCAAGACACTTTTAAAGTTCAATAGAAATGTCATAAGGGCTAATGGTTTTACCGTTATCTATTCTCTTATACCCCTTTAGTATGTAGAATGATTTTAATGGAATAAGAATAGGAATTAGAGTGGGAATGAGAAGGGGTTTTAAATTGTATGTTTGGTATGTTAGGGAAAAAATGAGAATAAAATATAATACTAAAATAAAAAAGTAGGTAATGACTCAAATGCCCCCTCTCTCTCTCTTCCTTCTCTATTGTTTCTCTTCTCCATTGACAAACCACAATTCTCTTTCTCTAATTAGTTGCTCTCTTCCTCATCACACACCTTTCTTTCTCCTAATGGAGCTTCTTGAGAATCAAATGCTTCCTCTCTCTCACAAATCCTCTCCCATGACTACCAGAGGACTCTACGTTGCCATTGTTATGGGTATTAAATTTGGCAATCGAGGATAAGAGCCATGAGGAGGAAAATGATAGTGCTTAAAACTAGGGGTGTGCATGGGCCGGGTCGGGTCGGGTTTCACCCCCGCCTGATACCCGGCCCGTGCACACCCGGGTTAGGTATCGGGCCGGGCCGGTCCGGTACCATACGATTTTTTAAAATATTAAAAATAAAATAAAAGCTAACTTTATGTATTAATGAAAAAATTTTAATTATTAATGTAAAAGTAGATTTTTTTAAAAATATAATGTTAGGAAAGAAATTAATTTTCTTAAAAATTATAAATTTTTACAGCTATACATTATTTTCATATAATATTAAATTAAGAAATCAATTTAAAATTTTAAATAAAATTAAAATATTAAAACCTTACAAAGTTTTTTATAGTAATCAGATAATAAATGTATTATATAAGATATATAGAAAAAATCTTATAAAATCAATTAATATATATAAAATAATATATTTTAAAAATATATATATATCTATATATAGTTCGAGTTGGGCCGGACCAAATGACTGAACCCGAAGCCCGGCCCAACCCGAACTAAAACCCGGCCCGATTGGCCCAATAGGATCGGGTTGGACTGGGCCAACTGGGTAGCGAGTTTTTTGCACACCCCTACCTAAAACAACATAGAGGCCCCATTTAGTACACAGGATGATTTTTTATGAAATGAAAATAGGAATAGGAATAGGAATTGGATTCAGAGTGGGAATGCATTTTGAAAGTACGTTTAGTATGCAAAGGAATCTTATTGGAAACGAATTATTAAAAGACCATAGTACCCAAAAAAAAAATCCAAAAACCAGCTGCCCTTAATTTCTTCATATGCCCATTATCATAGCCAATTAGCCAGCTACCCCTAATTTCTTCCTTCTCCATCTCCTCCACCTCCATTTCCCTCATCCCAAAATCCCTAGAAATTGAAACAAACAATTTTTAAGAAAAAACAATAGATCCATTCAACAGATCCAACTATTGAAGATAAATGAAGGTTGCCCTGGAATGGTCTGAGACTAGGAAGAAGAGGCTTTGGTGGAGGTTGCTGTCAACTCATCATCATCTTCCTTGCTGTTGAGTCGTCATCCTCTTCATCATTGTTGACTCATCTCGATTAATCATTGGAAGCATTGAGAGGCAAGGGGAAACGAAAGGGTTCAAATGCTGAGGGAAGGATCTGGGTCAAATCTTAAAGGTAAAAAAGAAGGGAAAGGTCTAGGTGATTTGTTTTGCTTTGACCTAAGCTTTAAATGTCAAGAAAGAGAAGGGGTTTGACAAAGAAGCTTTGAATAGTAGGGAGAACACGGTGAGGAGACTAGACCATGTTGGTGAGGTCTTAACGCTGACGAGAAGGTCTAGATGGGGAGGCTTTGGTGGCAATAGGGAGCAAGTCTAGATGCCAATGAGGAGCAAATTTGGACACAAGTGTGATGGGGACAAGTATGTTAATCAGGCATGGGAATAAGGAATACTAGGTCTAACGTGGGAGTCCCCATTCCCATGTTTAATAGAATTCTTCATTCCCATCAATCATATGACCTTCACACCAAACACATGTACTGAATCATTCTCTTATCCATTCCTATTCCCTTATCCTTATTCCCTTGTACCAAATAAAGTCAGAGTGAGAACACTCTATTTTGTCCGGATTTTAAATCAATTAAACTTTAAAATAAAAATTAGTTAATTAAAAAAAATAATAATTCCCTTTTATTTAAGGAAGTTAGTAATTGCCATTCAATTTCAAAATAAATGCAAATATTCTAAAATCCAAAAATCACTTTTTGAATCCAATTTCTTCCTTCTAGAATTTAAGATTTAAGATTTAAAATTTAAAATTTAAACAAAAAAAGAACTTTAAAATTAGAAAATCCCTTTAGTCTTAAATTTGGTGAATCTCCTTTTCCATTACTAATATACTAAAAAAAGAAATAAATATTTTCTAATTTAAATAAAATTGGCTTTTTTAAAAAAGAGAAGAAGAAGAAAAAAAAAGAATTGGGCTACATCTCGCACTTCAACCCCAACTCTAACAAAAAAAGGAGAAGCGGCAAAATGAGAAGGTAGAGGACAAAGAGAATGAGTGTACTGTGAGAGGAAGAAGAGGAATGCTGCACAAATAAAAGGATTGACCTTGAGGGCAAGGAGAAGCAGATGGAGTCTGAGAGGGCGAGACGGAGAGACATAGAAGGGAGGATCAAAAGAGGACCAAGGAAAATATAAAGAACAAAACCAGAATGAAGATGGAGAGAGCAAGTTTGAGGGAGAGATCGAGATCGAAAGGAGAATAAGAAATAAAGCATGATTGAGCAGAGAGAGAGCTGAGCAGAGCAAGAGCTGAAGAAGTCAAGAGCTACCAAGTGTTCTTGTGCCTTATTATATGAATTTAGAATGTTGTGTGGCAAATTATGGATTCACTTGACTCTTTACAACACTCACTGGTTGAATGTTTTATATATTTTGTATGCCAAGGTCTTAGCAAGTTCAGGTAACGATTCTTGTACGGTTTGCTCTTACTTGTGAATAAGAAGAGTGAGAGTTTTCTGTTAGGCTAAGAGTACAAGCTGGAGTTGTATTGCGGTTTTTGCAAGAATCCATTTGAATCTTGCAAGATATGGTGGAGAAATCTTAAGTGGTGGCTTGAGAACTAGATATAGGTTAAGTGGAGTAGACCGAATCAGGATAAATCTTTGTGTCATCTTCTCATTTACCTTGGAACTGTTCTTTATATTATATACTCTATTTATCAGCAACTTTTATTATTATTGCTCTATTTCAATTTTGCAAAAAACTTTAAACTTCCCAATTCACCCCCTCTTGGGAAGTCAGCAAAACTAACAAAGAAAATAAGAATAAGTAAGTGAAATTAAATTATATTTTGCAAATTAAAACATACCAACCCAAATTTTATAAAATCATTTTGTTTGCAAAATGATAAATTATTTTCAATTAGCTCTCTCTTATTACAAAATTATAATTAAAAATATTAACCAATTGATATGTATTTTTATCCCGAATTACATGTACTTTGATCCTATCGAAGGGTATGTAGGTCCTAAGCTTTGATTATGGGTCAAATCCACCATTGTAAATAAATATATTTTTCAATTTTTTTCCTATTTTCTAAATTTTCTTAATTTCTTTTCCTTATTTTGTTTCTCAAATCTCCTTAATTTCTATCCTTTCTATCTTTATTTTTTGGCATGTGAATGATAAAAAGGATAACCAGAATATTTTTAAAACCATATTATTTGCACAATCAACTTAATGAAATCGTTTTTAAGAATGAGTATTGTAGAATGTTTAACACTTTCCTTGTGCATAATCGACTCTCAAATCCATTTCTATTTATGTAGATCATCATTTTCTTCTTAAATTGATTTTCCAAAATTTTCCTTAAAATTTTGATTGTAACTCCTGATAAATCATTTTTCATTAGGAAACCCATTTCTCTTTTTCCATTTTCACACATCGTTCGTGTCGTATTTTCAGGTAAGATATAGAGAAAGCTAAAATGCCACCTTTATAGAGATTTTTTGTTAGATTAGCTAGTGTTGAAGGAGGCCCACAGTCTCAGCCTCTACCACTTCTTTTGGTGAGGAAGAGGAATCCTCACTTTTGGTGATTGCAAGGTTTAGTGGTAACTAGATCTATAGTGAGCAAAGTCCAGATTGATGATGGTAGGGGTATGGCAAAGAGTTTGTTGTAGTTTTGTGTGGGATGGTAGCGGATCTGGTCACAATGGTATGCTGATTGCACGACAGCATTGGTTTCTAGAGCTATCGTTTTAATTCTAGTATCATTGTAATTGGTCGTAGGAGCTATTGTTTTAATTTTGGTCTTATTCTAATTAGTCACAAGATTGATTTTAAAGGATCGGATGGTAGAGAGCACGAGTCACCAAAACCACGATAGCATGGGTTGACAGAGCCACTACAACATTGGTTATTAGAGTTGTCGTTAAGGATCTCACTGGAGAAGATGGTGGTGTTGAAATTGAAGGATGAGGATAGGGGTAATTTTGTCCAAAAATTATCCCATTGCTACAATCCCATTCTCATAGGGGAGAGTTAGGTTTGTTGATTCCTATGTTTAAAAGAATTAATCATTCCCTTGACTTCTTATTTTTGCACACCAAACATGTATTATCCTAACTTCTCTCACATTCCCATTTTGGAGCCCCTTTTCCGCATACTAAACATGGCCTTAAAAACTTCTTTTACCCCTTGCACCTATATCCTGCAATAGAAAGCCAAAGTATGTTCTTTTCTTTGGTTGTTAATCATTCTATATCATCAGTTATTTCTAATCTATCATTGAAAAGCTTGTAAAAATAGTTCTCCCATATTTCTTTAATATCTTCATATGTAAACGAAACTTTTCCATCTTTATCTTCAGTACATTTAACTGAGTTCAAATCTCTCGACTTTCTCTCTCTATTCTTAGTAATTTTGTACATCTTTTGTTTATTTTCTCCATCCCTAAATCTTAGTAAAACTCCTTGAAAGTTATAGATTATGCCATGGTCACTGCTTTCTTTGTCTGTTTTCTAGCCATTTGATATTGTCCCCAATTTTTGGCCTTATTATACAAATATGGGTCTTTGAAGCACTTACTCTTGTGTGTAAACCTTCTCTTGCACATTTTGGTTCCGCTACTAAGATTCTTTATTTATAAGTTTAAAACTTTTTGATTCACCTAAAACTATTGTAGTGGCCTTCTTAATGTTTCCAATTATCTTTCTAATTACCTTGTAAATTCCAATTACCTTCAACAATTTTTTTCTTAAAAGTCATCTATTTTTCACCCTTGACTTGCTATCACTTTATCCTAGAATTTATAACTTATTGAATTTTTTGTTTTCAACTCTTAACATGCACATCAATAACCATGATTCTATGTTGTAAAGTCAAGTTTTTCTCATAATCACTTTATATAATCTTTACAAACTCTTCTATTCAATTTTTTTTACCAAAAAAAAAGAATTTACAATATTTGAATTCCACTCTTATATGTGCTTAGGTGTTTATCTTGCTTCTTAAAGCACGTATTTAGCAATATTGAAGTTATAAGCCATTGAAAAATTAATAATTAAATACCTTTTATCATTTAATTCCCCAAAACCATAGCCACCACAAGTTTACACATGTTGTACATCTTACCTATTTGTGAAATGTCCATTTAGGTCCCATTGATAAGAATATTTTCTTCTTATGGAATATTTCAAACCAATCCCTCAAGATGTTCCTAAAATTTTTCCTAAATTATGCTCTTGACTGCTGTACTCGAGATGCATAGACACCTACAATATTAAAAGTATTATGTCAACAATCATTTTTAAGGATAGAACTTATCTCCAATTCTTTTCAAAAATAGTCCAGCTGCTCATTCTCCTCTGTTTCCTACTTTGCAGTGCTAATTTTGCTGGTAGACAACCTATGGGACTTTATATACCCACCCCCCTCCCACCCATTTTATGCAACCCTCTCAGTTTCAGTCACACACGCCTCGCTGTACACATCCAGCAATCTTAAAGTGAACCATACATATCTACGTTCATGCCTGACTACACTTAATCACTTTATTTTCTTTTTGTTAACAATTAATCATATCCTTTTGCCAAATTAAGATTACATTTTTGTTGTCACCTACTTTTTTTTCTCCAAATCGTTCAAACTAGCATAGTTTTTTTGGCCAACATTTAAACTAACATTGATTTGGGTGTGATATGTAAGCTTGTTATTATGCTTAAGTGACCCTATACTCTTTCATTAGAATTAATACCTCTTTATGATTTATAATTTTATAATGATGAGTTGATGAATAATGTAATGAAACAATAGTAATAATCATAAAAAATCCTCTATGATTTACAAAAATAAAATTTTCAATTTTTAATGCTAAAAATTATGAACAAAGTGATAAAAATAATAGTAATAATTTTAAAAATGTGTTGTTACTAAAAGATTAGATGAAAAAATTATAAAAAAATATCAAATTTATTTTCACTGATTCATGAAAAAGTTAAAGATTTTTAGTCTTGAAAATAATTTAAATTTTTAAGATGTTTCATTATAAATTTTACAAGATTAATATCATTGAATTCAATTTTTTTATTGAAAAATTTTATTTGTGCAACCATGCCATCACAGATTTCTATTTTTTTTCAAATAATAATAGTTTTGTTTTTGAAATGATAGCACTAATGAATGGCTACCTTTTCTCAAGAAAATAAAAATAATGGCAAGGGTACAATAATATACCTTTATGCATTGTTGGACTAAACGGTGTGGATTTATGGATGAGCAGTTTACCCATATCGAAAGAGTGAAGACTAACAGGATGGGTCATGGATCGGTGATCCGGACGCCCGTTGATTCGTGGGGCAAACAAAAAATTCATCTCACCGAGGTTCAGCTGGACACTGGACGGTAGCTCCTGCTAAAACCCTAACCATCCCTCGGATAAATTGAATTATCTAATGTGCATGAGGAGCGCTTGTTTTCCCATCTGAGCAACACGTTTGGCTGGGATCAGATCCTCCTTTTTTATAATGGCGGACTCATTAGATAATCTCATTTCCATTGCCGAATTTGTATCAACTGCGTCCACCAACAAACGGGTGCGGATATTCCGTGATGAAATCCCGTCGATTTTGAATAATTTAGGTCAGCGATCACGTCTTCACACCTCATATGCCATTTGCAATTTTCAAGTGGAGTTTTTTCTGTATCATTTCGGACATACTGGAATTGACTTGGATCCTTTTTTTTTTTTCACTCGATCAAGCTGATTGGGGCGCTTATTAGAATATAGAATGACTTATATACATGCTGAGAAAAAGAAGTTTGATGAACTTTTCTCCTTAAATTCTGTATATCCAATTCTAACCTTAAATTCACTGCTTCTAATAAGCCAACTTTGAATAGTGTCTGATGAATATGAATGGTTCTGACAACTTATTTTTACACTCTTTGGATAACGTGTGAGTTTTTCACGGTTGATAGGGTTGCAGGGTTAGTAATATGTGCAAAATCATGCAAAGTGTAGGTTCTTTGTTTATTCCTTTTCCTGCAGAGTAGCAGGAAATGGATGAAATGTGGGTAGCTCTCTTACCGACGCATAACATTCTGTATTTAGATATCTTACTACTATAAATGCTGCCTGCTGCATTTTTTTCCTTCAATCCAACTATTACATAATGCATATATCTTATGAGCAGTTAAACATCAGTATCACCCTTTTTTGAAGGCGTTTTTTATCCTTGTTAAGCGCTAGGTGTTCAGTTTGGTTTACAAAGTTATTTAACCAAGCTATTGGTCTGAATGCATCTATAATCTGTTTATAAGTGTTTATATGCAAAATTCTATTGTGGAATCTCAACAGTCGCTTTGAACTTTTCAGATATGTCTACAGACCTGGCATTACCATTGACGGAAGTAATCTTTAGAACACTTCCTATTTATGATGATTGTAGATCAAGGAAAGCTGTTGATGATGTGATTGTGATAGCTTTAGGTGGAACACTGTTCATGAAAACTTTTGCTGCAGCTCTTGTTCATAATATGGAAAAGCAGTTGAAGTTTCAATCACATGTAGGCTGCTACAGACTGCTCAGTTGGTCATGCCTTCTTTTAAGCAATAGCCAGTTTGCCACAGTTTCAAAGAATGCTTTGTGTAGAGTGGCTGTAGCCCAAGCTTCATTACTAAATGTCACCATGCAAAGATCATTTCGTGAGCAAAGGGCTTTGAAGAAAAAGTTTTTCCATTTGTTTTCTCAGGTTCAGTTACTTTACCATTTTGAAGAAAATAGCACTTTTGGTCCTTTTTGGACTATTATTATTATTTGACTCTTCTGCTCTTTGAATTTGGTCCTTTTTGGATTATTATTATTTGTTCAGCTACAATGCATAAAGGTTAATACACTATTATGTAACTCCACATATATTTCCAGATGCCTGATATTTATAAAGTCTACGTAGAAGAATTGAAGGGTGGTCGGATCCCATACAAGGACAGTCCAGAATTGTTATTGTTGGTACTGAATTTCTCTAATCAGTCTCCATCTTTATTTGGAGAATTTAAGGTGAGATTCATTGATAACTTTTGTAGGTGCTTGACATAAAATTTTTGTTTCCTTCTAAATTTCTAATGTGGTTCTTTGCTTGTCACAGTCAGCATTTCTTGATATATATGTTCAAGCAATACTAAATGCGAAAGAAAAGCCAAGAAATAGTCTTACTGAAGCATTTTGTCCACTTTATTCACAAATGTCACATGAAGATTTTCAAAATATTGTGGTTCCGTCCTCTGTTAAAATGCTGAAACGAAACCCAGAGATTGTGTTGGAATCAGTTGGAATTCTTTTGAAGTCTGTTAAGCTTGATTTGAGTAAGTATTCTATGGAGATTCTTTCAGTAGTATTAGGACAGGCCAGGCATGCTGATGAAGGGAGGCGGGATGGAGCATTAGCTATTATCAGGAGTTTAAGTCAGAAGTCTAGCAACCCAGATGCTTTAGAAACAATGTTTAATGCTGTCAAAGCTGTTATTAAGGGTATATCTTAACCTGATGCTTATGTTGATATGATTACCATGAACCTGCTTCAAATCAGTTGTTCTTATACTTATTGATTGGCTGTACTAATTGTGCTTTACAAACATATTTGATCTTCTGTCTTTGGTTCTCAATAGGCTCAGAAGGGAGACTAGCATTTCCATACCAGAGAGTTGGGATGGTGAATGTGATACAAGAACTATCTTATATGGCAGATGGGAAATACCTCATTAGCCTGTCGCGTACAATATGCAATTTTCTTTTATCATACTACAAGGATGATGGTATAGCACAAGCTCTAATTCAACCCTTGCCTCCCCTCCCCCCTCTTTCACTGTCATGAAAACAACTCAATCAGTTTTTTCGCATTAGTATCTAAATTAATTTGAACTCTATGTTGGCAAAAGAGGTAGGTTGACTACCACCTGTATGACATCTTTTTCTTTCTTTCTTTCTTCTTCTTCTCTCTCTGTCATATCTGGTATTAGTTCTGATATTTTCTATTAAATTCTTTGTATTGGTTGCTAATATGTGCCCAAAACCTTAACTTGCAGGAAATGAGGTAAAAATTGTAATTTTGTCAACTTTAGCTTCTTGGGCAGTTAGATCTGCAGATTCCATTGAAGACAGTACAGTTGCCTTTTTTGTTTCGGGCCTCAAAGAGAAGGAAACATTAAGAAGGGCATTCCTACGTTGTCTACATGCTGTTTGCAAAAATGTGGATGCTGTCATGAAGGTGACTGATCATGTTATCAGATTATAGTTTGTTTACCAATTTAATTTCGTATCTACTTTTTACAGTACCATTTTTTGACATTCATACTGCCTATGTAGCAGCTGTCATCTTTGCTTGGCCCTCTTATCCAACTTGTAAAATCTGGCTTTACCAAGGCTGTTCAACGATTAGATGGAATGTATGCATTGTTATTAGTTGGGAAGATAGCTGCTGTTGATATTAAAGCTGGTTTGTATGAATGAAGTCTTAAGTTGTTTTCACTTTTTTTTTTGTCTTTTTTCAATGCAGTTAAACTAAAGCGTTGGTTTTATTTACCTTCATTTCTGTTACCTTAAATTTTTGTTTATTGTTTTGATCTCTATTTTCCCAGAGGAAGCATTGGTGAGGGAAAAGATATGGTCTGTGATATCGCAAAATGAGCCTTCTCTCATACCAATTTCTGTGGTGACTATTTTGTTACGATTTTTTATTAGCTATTACTCAGGTTCTGTTCTAGATCCATCTGAAAAGGTGCTTTTCAGGCTTCAAAGCTGTCAGTTGAGGATTGCATGGTGTGTGTTGAACTTCTTGAAGTGCTACTTAGTGAACATTTACAGCGGTAAGTCCCATTAATTATTCAGAAAGAGTAACAATTTTTGTTTGTGCATCTACTCAAAGATTGTTACTTAAATTCATATGTGTAATTACTTTTTTACTATATTTTGCAGAACACTGGCCAACTTCTCTGCCAGATTGCTGTTACAGGTGACCATAAATGAAGCAATACACCAGCTTCCTGTATTGGCATGTTATATTAACTGAATAATTGTTTATTTGTTGCAGTTAATGATCTTTTTTATTTGCCATCCAAGTTGGGATATTCGAAGAATGGCTAATAATGTTGCTAGGAAGATTATTTCTTCTGCTCCTCAATTATCTAAAGATCTTTTCTTTGAATTTTCTGATTTTCTTTCTTTGGTTGGAGAGAAGCTTCGAACTCTAAAAATGAGGTAAACCTGATTACCCACTGATGTCTATATTTAGACTTGTACTGGTTGAATTGTATGTTCATTGGGACAAATAAAAATTTTGAAAATATTGTGAGGGTCTGATTTTACTCTTTTCTTGATAACAATTTATTGCTCCTTGATATTATAAGTTTTGTATTTTTCTTTTGCACTTGCACAAAGCTTAGGGTTCCTTCCATCCTCGATTTTCTTGAGAATTCTAGAAATTTTAAATTTCTATTTTTAGACTTTTGCCACATTTTTGAATTTCAAAAGGCTTCAGTAGTGCCAAATAGTGGGTTGGATGGAGCTGTAGCTGTCATGAGTTAGCTTCTTGAAGATTAGTGTCTCCAATTGGAATCTTACTTGGGAGAAAGAACTTGTCTGTTAGGGCCCATTTGGTACATGGGAACTATCATTCTGGAAGTGGAAATGGATCTAGAATTTTGACATGGTCTTTTTGGTGCGTTGGATGTGTGGTTCCTTGGGAAGCCAACTTCCAACAAAATCGATGGAAGAGGTTTCCTTACTGATGGCAATGGAACACTCTAGAGTTCTATGGAAGCCAAGTTTCAGACCATTTTATCCTTATGACCCAACCCCCTTTGCAATGACATCAACCTTTCCTTCATCATCGGCCTGGTTCACCACCTTCAATGCTAATGGCTGCCTCATTTGAAAATGATTTCCAAACCTCATCTCACTCTCCTACCCTCTCATTGTTGAAAATGTTTCAATAATCTCGGTGAGAGAGATTCGATGGTGGTTCCAGGCCTTTGAGGTTGCTGGGTGCTTGCGGGGGAAGAAGGATCAAGGTTGGTGGTCAATTTTGGGTGATGGTGCTTTTGGTCTTCGATGGCGAGCCAGAAGTGATTTTGTCTGGTCTTCAACATTGTGTGAATCTGGGTGATGGTGCTTTCTGGTTGATCTCTGGGTGATTTGTGCGAAATGTTTGAAGGTGGTCTTTCGATTTCTAATCTGCTGCTTATGTGTAGGGTTTGTTTGTGTGAATGTCTTTGGATGAAAATATTCTGTGTTTGATCGCTGGTTTTGATATTTGGGATTTTTTTTGGGATAAGGGTATTCTGTCTTTTCACATTACAAATAGAAATATCAAATAAAAATTATCCAATATTTCTATGCTCATATCAAACATACTTTTAAATCCTACTTCCTTTCCACTTTCACTCTTTATTCCACTTCTACTAAAAACTCTTCCAGCAGTATGCCAAATGGGGCATTACGCTTTGATAAAATTTATACAACAATATGGGTGGCCCTGAGGCATATCCTATACTACGAGCAGCAAGCCTGCAATTTTAAGAATTTGATTAGTGTTGTGAAAAGTTGGTTAAGGTAAGCTAATGTTGCTAGAGAAATTATTTATAGAATCTGAAAAACTTCATTACTCTTACAAAATCCAAATGGATGTGCTGTACACGAAATATAAAATCATGAGCGGCCCTTACATACAATCTACACCAATTTATAATACCAACAGAAATGAAAACTACTGAAGACACATAACTGACACATAATGGCATAAGTGAAACTACAATGGTCGAAGTGGCTTTTGTGCCTAAGTTACAGTGGTTAAAGTTGGAAGTTTATTTAATAACTTCCCTGGTCATGCTGATCTTCCTCCTCTCCTTCCAATTTTGCTCATTTCTTCCTCCTAATATTAGTGACTATTGGCTGCTGTTCATGTGGCCTCTTGTGAGAATTCATTCCTTTCTCTGATTCACTTAGTTATTCCTACGGCTCCCCGCTGGTAACGGTGAGGTGCCAATACTGTTGTTCTATATTTTTGTAGCATTTTCTATTGTATGCTGATTTTTCCCAATCAAGTCATCCTGCAACTAAACTTTTATATCTGCAGTGACACTGATATTTCTTTGGACCCTCAAGTTCCTTTCATTCCATCTGTTGAGGTTTTGGTAAAGGCTCTTCTGGTAATGTCACCTGCAGCTCTGAGAGTTGCTCCAGATTCATTTATCCAAATAATATTTTGCTCACATCATCCATGTGTAGTTGACAGTGCAAGAAGAGATGTAGTGTGGAAGGTAATTATAATTACTGTTCTGTGTATGGTTTTTATTTTGTTACATGAGGTTACTTTTCGCAAAATTTAATGGGCTTGGGGTGTTTGAAGTGGTGGTTTGGTTGTTGATTGATTAGGCGCTTGTTACATGATGTGAGATGTGTATGGGGATGATTACCTCTAGATATTGGCAGGATGGGGTTGGAATGATACAGATAATTGTATATCTATTGATATTGTTTCCTTTCTATTTTTCTTACTATCTTTTGATTAGTTTTTAGGTGGCTATTATTTCCTTTTGTTTGCTATAGTTCATTGTTTCTCAATGCAATAGAATCTTTATAAGATACTCCGGCAAATCTGCTCCTAGCTTGTTGAAACTTTCACTGGTGAGCTAGGTAAAAGCACTTGCATATTGTTGTAGTCTAGTGGCAGTTCTTGGAAAATAATTGATTAAAATGTCATGATGCAAAATAAACAATTAGCGTTTTGTTATAAGTTAGTATGATACATTGTTGTAACAATTGGTCCATTTCAATCCAACTCACTTGAATTTTGAAGATTTAATGTAGAATTCAGTTTTATAAATGTTTTGAGTTCTGACAAATTTTCATTCCCTTTTTTCCTTGTCACATTTGGAACTTTGAGTCCAAAATAAAATCACCTGTGAAACTACTTGCATGTATTTAGATCAGCTTCATGTTAATGATCATAAATTTATACAAAACAGATTATGAGAATTTCAATTGGGACAATTAGGTATGTGTCAATTCTTCCTCTATTGTATAGAAACTTTAGGCAGTAAGACTGCAACAGGATATGGTATTTGTCCATTTAGTTAAATTGATGTATCTTATTTTCAGAACATTTCGAATTTCATTTGAGCAGTTATGTGTGTGGTGCTTGGCTTCTACTGGGTAGGATGCTCTGGGGACTGGCATAGCATATTTCTCTTATTTGATAATTTTTGGCTTTAAAAAAGTGTCTGAGTGTGACAGAGTAGAGTTGATTTGGAGGGCCAGCGGGCGGGTAGGGTGGTTCCCAGAATAATATTCTCATTGAAACCTTATAATTGAAGCATTGTGATAATATTATTGAAAGTTGACATTTTGACTGAATCATTTTTTTCCCATATACTTCAGACCGTAGTTACATTAAGACTTTTTGGAACTGGACCGGACATTGATTGGGTGAAGACAGTGGATCAATGGGATACTAATTGAACTATTCAAAACGTTAATATTACATAATTTGAATTTTTTTTTGGTATTGAAAATTAAAAAAAATCATTTGAAATTTCAACCAAATAATTTCATATCAATATGAAATACGTATTTTATTTAAATTTTAATTGATTATAAAAATATATTTTAAGTTAACTTTTAATACATGGACAAGTAAACATATGTTTTTGATTTCTTATGTTCTCTTTATAATTTTTGAAGCGGACGCTGTCACAACTGTAGCCAAAATAAAAAGAATAAAATGATGGAGGGACCAGTATATGTGGACTCCTAAAGCTAGTGGCCTATGTTCTCCTCTAGTAATTCTTGTGTCAGACAAATGGAGTATAAACTCTTACTTAAGGAGGTGGAACTGGTCCGTTTGTGGAACTGAACTGGTGGCCTGTTTGCTGGTATACCGTTCCATCCAAAACCATGGTTTCGACTCTTTTACCTCAATAGAACAAGGGATTTTTAGATTGTTTTTCTTTGTACATTCTTGAATGTTGGTAATATTAATGTGGACTTCATGTTTCCTCTGTACAAATGGAAAATTCACGTGCACAAATTTGGACCTGTGTTTATATGCATTCTGCAAGATCTGTGGATGATGCTGACTTAACATGTATGACCATTTGATGCTTTTTGTTGGTGGGTTGACTCTTTCATTTTACTTCCAGAGGCTCTCAAAGTGTCTACGAGCAAATGGTTTTGATGTTTTTGATATCCTTTCTGCTAATGTGGTGAATATTTGCAAGGTAATTGTTGTACTACCATCACAAGTTAAATCTGTTCTAAAAAGTGACTTTTCTACTGCTTAGTGATCTTGTATTTTACAGGGCTTACTGGGACCAGCGGGTTTGAAGAGTGATAATTTACTTGAACAACAGGCAGCAGTTTCCTCACTTTCCACAATTATGTCTATAATTCCTGGAGATACATATGTAGAATTTGAAAAGGTGTTTGAGTTATTTGCTTGTGTATGCTTTGGTTCATTGTTTTGGAGTCTGCAAAGCATTTTGTTAGATTATTTGATTATTATCTAGTTTGTTATTGTTAGTAGGATAGGACATAAATTTGAATATATATATATATATATCTTTTCCTACAAACAATAACTAACTAGATAACATTCAAATATTCTAACACTTTTTTATCTCATTCAATAATGGGTTTCTGATTTCAAATGACTAACTAGTACTTATTGCTGATGCCAGTATCTGCTAAATCTTCCTGACCGATTTTCACACGATGCACTTTCAGAGAATGACATTCAGGTAAATTTTATAGCTATTAGTTTGGCATTTTTTTGGCTTGTGCTCTATTTTTGGGAAAAAGGATTTTAATCATCTAAAATTTTTGTATATCTTATGTTATTGATACCTTATTTTTGCTGGGTATAATTTATCAATAGTTGTGTAAATTCTCAACAGATGTCTTGAGGTCTAAGCCCTTGTATCCATGATTTGTATGTTGGCAACAGAAAAAGATAATTGATACTTATTTAAAATTTGATATCAGTAGGGTTCAATAAATAGCACAGGTCGTTTGTTCATCCCCTTCTTTTTCTTCCCTTTGCTCTGCCCCTGCCTGTTTTTATTTTCTTATGGAATCTTGGGAACCTTTGGTGTGTGGGATACACCTCTTGTCATGCACTTATGGTCATTTAATTTTTTTTTAATGATGTTTTCTCTTTCATTGAAAAAGTGGAACACATTACAGAGTAAGATGTTGAATTTGGAGTGACAAATTCAAAGAATTCAGATATATGGATACTCTTTCTCATATGTTTTGGCTTAAGGGAATGCTTGCAAAGAATTCAGATAACTTATTCTTTGTATTGTCTATGATGTTTTGAATTTTTCGTTTTTGTTATTACTAAGATTTCATTTACCATTCCAGTTGCTTATTGGGTGGATTTGATATTGCTTAGCCTTTTTCTCATGTGGTTTCAGATTTTTCATACCCCTGAAGGAATTCTTTCCACCGAGCAAGGAGTTTATATTGCAGAGTCCGTTGCTGTGAAGAATACAAAACAAGCAAAGGGTCGCTTCCGGATGTATGATGATCAAGATGGCGAGGTATATCTTTTGTATCTTCTGTTTTTCATTGCTTCGTTTCCCCTCTGATTTCAGCTTGTCATACTCTATTGTTCCTTTGATCAGGATGATACCCGTTCAAACCATATAGTGAAGAGAGATCAACCTAGCCGAGAAGCGGCTGGTGCAGGGAAAAGGGATACTGCAAAATTGACAAAGAAGGCTGGCAAGTGTTGCTTTTGTGTTTACGTTAATCTGAACTTTTATTCTTTAGATACAAATTTATATCAGCTGCTCTTTACCGATGCTTCTATAATGATTCATATAGACAAAGGGAAAACAGCAAAAGAGGAGGCTAGAGAATTACTTCTTAAAGAGGAGGCTTCTGTACGTGATAGAGTCATTGAAATTCAGAAAAATTTATCTTTGATGCTTAGAGCTCTGGGAGAGATGGCCATTGCAAATCCAGTTTATGCACATAGTAAATTGCCTTCAATGGTATTGCCTGTTAAACGCTTTTCTTGTGCAAAATTCTATTTTGCAGCCTATAGATTACCGCATTATTTTCATATTTGAAATCCATTAGATCTGATTTACTTTTGTCAGGCTAAGGAGTACGGATTACACAATCAGTCTACACTCCTATAAACATGAACCCTAATTTGTGGTCTTTCATTTTACTTTATTAAAAACAACATTTTTATCATGTTTATTTAACCATCATTGGTGGAATTATGATGATATTTAATGTTATATGTCCTAAACTTCTAGTGAATGTGTAATATAATATGAATTTGTGAGCTTATTTTATTCTTTTACCTAAAAAGATCGTATGAATACCTAAAACTTGGTTCACTTGTTTGTAAGTTTACATTTAACTGGCTTTCGGTTCAGATCACTAAGTAATGGACTGAAAACTTTAATGTTACTTGATATGAAAGTCACAAATAATTCACTCTAAAAAGGAATAGAAAGACTTTGTGGTTCCTTGAAGTGGCAATGTGCAGTTTATGGGATTTTAAGGTTTATAAGTGTGGAGAGGGATGCATGCTTTAATATATTGTTTTGGCTTCCCTTTGATGCGCAGCACCAGGCTATTTATTGATTTTTTTTTAAGGGAACTACTTTGTTTGATATGCGAAGAGATTGTACAGCTCCATTACATTACTATGCTTTATAGGGTTTCTGCTATGTGTTCTGTTATGGTTAGTTCTTGTATTTTCCGGTTTGAGGTTATCTTATTATCCAGTTAGTTGTAAAATTTTCTCTTTCTAATGAAGTTTCTTCTTCAAAAAGAATGTTTGTGATACTGTATGAACATGTTATTGTCCATGACTTTAATGCTTGTACTTGTATCATTTGCATTTCGTATTTTGTGTTTTTTCCCCGTTTATAGATGGTTTATGTTATTTTCTTCAATAATACTATCCTTTGTTTAAAATCGTGGTAATAAAGCAGGAACTCGGTACATTGTTGGGGATCAATTTTTTCTTGCTTTTCTATGCTTCCTGTTTGTTATATACTATCTTTTTCTTTTTTGTAATTCTTACCTAGCAGCATTGCTGCCTGCAATAAGAGGGAATAAGTGAATGCTTTGCATTTATGAATTGTCTTTTGAGTTTGCTAGTACTAGTTTCATGATTAATTTTCTGATTTACTGCCATATTATTTGATGTCACTTAGAGTAACTTTCGTTATTCTGAATATGGAACAGCTCATTTCCTGATTCGTTTGATTTGAATTGCATTTTTTAAAATGTTTTGAAGCTCAAAATCACTGCAAGTGCGTACACTTTCTTGATTAATTGATATTTCTTTGTTATGCTACATATGTCTATTGAGATAGTATTTGGGTATAGTCTTGAGTTTAATTTAATCTTGTGTCAGGTCAAGTTTGTTGAGCCTTTATTACGATCACCTGTTGTAAGTGATGAGGCCTTTGAAACTATAATAAAGCTATCAAGATGCACTGCTCCTCCTCTGTGTGATTGGGCCCTTGACATTTCTACTGCTGTACGCTTGATTGTGACTGACGAAGTACATCTTCTGTTGGATATGATTCCATTGATTGCTGAAGAGGAAGCCGACGGAAGGCCATCTTTTGGCCTTTTTGAGCGAATATTAAATGGCTTATCCACTTCTTGCAAATCAGGGCCACTTCCTGTTGATTCTTTTTCTTTTGTATTTCCGGTAAGTAATTCTACTTTACCAATGCATTTTTTTCAACTTTGGCGGAGCTTCTATCTTTCTAATTATGCTATTGTTGTTAGATAATGGAGCGTATTCTTCTGTGCTCAAAGAAAACAAAATTTCATGATGATGTGCTTCGGATACTTTATTTACACCTTGATCCTCATCTTCCCCTCCCTCGGATTCAGATGTTATCGGTAATGCATAAAAAATTCCATGCTTGCTGAAACAAATAATCTGATCTATACTGTTGAGCATTTTGATTTTATGTTTCATATATTGATTTAAGCTTGGTTGATATCTTTGATAGGTTCTCTACCATGTGCTGGGTATCGTTCCAGCTTATCAGGCATCGATAGCGCCTGCACTAAATGAGTTGTGTCTTGGTTTGCAACATGATGAAGTTGCTGCTGTAAGTATGCTTGACTCCTTTTTGCATTGCTCTCTCTCTCTCTCACACACACACACACACACACACACACATTATGTGTAACAATGCTTATGCTGTCTCTCAATTTCCCTTTTCACAGGCACTTTATGGAGTTTATGCAAAAGATGTTCATGTTCGTATGGCATGCTTGAATGCTGTGAAATGTATTCCTGCTGTCGCTACTCATTCTGTCCCTGAGAACACTGTGGTTGCAACAAGTATATGGATTGCATTGCATGATCCTGAGAAGGTTTGGTTTCTTTTCCTTAATAAGATTGTTCAATTTTTACTGTCTTAGGTTACTCACTGTTGCGATTTGTACCCAAAAAGGTTACAGTTGTTTTGGCCACAAAAAGGTTACTATCTCTAAGTTTACCTGCCCCATTATAAACTTTAACTTTCACTAATATTGCCAAAATGATGTCTATGCTCTCTTATTTTACATTTTATGCAGAGAGAATGCTTTTGTAAAGTATATTGATAATTTTTTCATCCCAAAACAAATGTTTTTCTCTTTCTTTATGCGGACTACCTCAATAACTATAAATATGCCGTACTTCTCATTTTGTTGTCAACAATAGCCATCAAATATAGTTCTGTGGCTGTTGTCAATATTTCTACAAACACTGCTGATCCACTGGGTGGTTTGAGCTATTATTGTATTAGGAGACAACGCCCCTTAGAAACTCTGATGGAGATGGCAATTCATATTAACCCTTGGATCTAACAAACCTATTCCTGGACCATCTAATTGGGTCTAGTGAGGTAAATCTGGATATTCCTCTCTGGAAATCATATGGGAAAAAGGTACTGGTGTAGTGGAACAGCTTCAAACAACAATGACAACATTAACTATAATGATGAGAAATAATTGATGAATTCATCTGGTCAATGTTTCAAAGTTTGAAATTCTGTTTGTAGATAACTAACTAGTGCATAGCTCAACTAATTGGGGGCTATGCTAGCTTAACTGGTGGTCCCAAGTTTGAGCCCTTGGTATGCAGCTTTGTTTATTATCCGTTAGGAGAGCTTTGTCGCCTTTGTGGTTCTATCCGGCTTGACTCAGGTTAGTTTGAGTCTAATGTGACTGCCAGATACCAAGAGGTTCAATCCAAAAATTCTGTATGTAGATTGCGTGGAATGTATTTATTTCGTGATTTTGTTTCCTATTATTCTTCCATACTCATGCCCTTTTGATGACTAGGTTTTTTGGTTGGTGATTTTTTTTTTGTGTGAATGATATAAAGATAATGTGGGCATTACAGACCATCATTTTAGGCTATCTTTAATTGAAATAAGAATATTTTGGACTTCTGAATATAATCCTGATAATGATCTTCATTTGGTGCTCTATCTCTAAATTTGGACAGCTAATTTACTTTTTTGTACTGACGTTCCAGTCAGTTGCTGAGGCTGCAGAAGAAATATGGGATCATTATGGTTTTGACATTGGAACTGACTTTTCGGGACTTTTCAAAGCACTATCTCATGTTAACTTCAATGTGCGCTTGGCAGCTGCAGAAGCATTGGCTGCTGCCTTGGATGAACACCCAGACGCTATTCAGGTTGAATTGATATATTGTTTTCAAAACTGTTTTACTCTGATTTTTTCCCTTCTCATGGTTTGCTGGTGATTTCCAGGAATCCCTTTCCACTTTATTTTCACTGTATATTCGTGACATGGGTGTTGGGGATGATAATGTTGATGCTGGTTGGTTGGGTAGGCAAGGAATAGCATTAACGCTTCATTCTGCTGCTGATGTATTGAGAACAAAAGACCTACCAGTTGTCATGACATTTCTAATATCGAGAGCACTGGTAATCTTAATGATATTTTGTGTTATCTGTGTTGATTATTTTTTATTTTGTTTGGTTGAACCTTTTTATTTTGGTCATGGTATAGGTGTGAACCTAAAACCCAATTTCATGCTTACTTGTTCTCTCTGACGATGTGTTTCCTTGATCTTATTCATTTATTTTTCTGCTAGTATTGATTTCATGTTTTACAGGGTGGACATAATAATGAATCTCGTTTTCTTACAAAATATATTTATTTGCCAGGAAAGGACTAGTATTTCATTGGTGGAATTGATTTGATTTGCAGGCTGATCCCAATGTAGATGTTAGAGGGAGAATGATTAATGCTGGTATCATGATTATTGATAAGCATGGAAGAGAAAATGTCTCTCTGTTATTCCCAATATTTGAAAACTACTTAAACAAAACAGTGAGTTCCTTATAGAGTTGGACTTATATTAGCAGGATCCTCCTTTCAGAGTTCTTTTTATGTGTGTAGACACCAGTTGCTCTTTAAACAACTATGGTATAATGTGTTACAAGATTTATAGGTTCCCCGTGGTTTCTTATTTGATTCCCCATTCTTAGGCATCAGATGAGGAAAAATATGACTTGGTTCGTGAGGGTGTGGTTATATTTACTGGAGCTCTGGCAAAACACTTGGCAAAGGTGAGTACAAAATTTCCATTTGTGTTTTTCATAACTTGGGCATTCCAGTATGTTCAGTTCAATATTTGTATTTCTATTTTGGAATAGGATGACCCTAAGGTTCATACTGTTGTGGACAAGTTGATGGATGTTCTAAACACTCCTTCAGAAGCTGTTCAACGGGCAGTCTCAATGTGTCTATCTCCATTAATGCAATCGAAACAAGTATGTATATGCAATTTCTTTTAATGTTTGATTTCTTGACTTCATGCTAATGCTGGTTGGGCAGAAATCTATATATGTGATAATCCTGTAGGGAAGTTGCAATTTATGAATAGTATTTTGATTTGACATATTTGGTTTGCATTGGACTGCATTTTTTGTCCTATTATTTCTCTTTAAATTTAATAATGCAGGATCCATAGCTTCTCTAACTCCTTGTAAATTTCATGGGCCCACATCCAGTTTATATATTACTGATGGATGGTCATTGCATTAATTTAGGAAAAGGGAAAGTTTTAATTGAATATTTAGTTGTTCTTATTACTGTATTTTCACTAGCTTTTCTCTATTAATTGGAATGAAATGATGTAGGATTGGTGTCGGTGTCATATCACTTGTGAATAACTATGGCTCAGATTTCTCATCTTCATTACTGCTGTTCAAATATCTGCTTGTTCCTGGTTAATTTATTTTGCTGAAGTATAAAATTTGAACTATTATGCTAGCTTCTTGGTACCTACTGCATGACATCAAAATAAACATTTATGGTTAATGTTTTGAGGCATTCTAGACTTTGGCTGAAGTAAATTTTTTCTCTTTATTGGTTATCACTGCTTGCATCAGGATGATGCAGCATCTCTTGTTACTGGACTGTTGGATCGGATGATGAAAAGTGAAAAATATGGAGAACGTCGTGGAGCTGCTTTTGGACTTGCAGGCGTGGTTAAGGGATTTGGTATTTCTTGCTTGAAGAAGTATAGGATTGTAGCTGTACTTCAAGAAGGTCTTGCTGACAGGTGGGAGATGATTCTGTTATACAAGTTGTGACCAAATTTATGTGCCCTGAATAGTTCTTGTTGTCCTCTATTTTGAAGGATCCTTGACTGCTACAGTCCCTTTTTTTTTTTTCAGATTCCCTGTAGTGTATTACTTTTAGTTAAAATAATTTTGACCCAAGGTAAAGTTCATGGTGCTAGAGTTTTGGTAAAATTATTGTTGCTTTTGGCTTTGGTGGGGATGGACTTGGGGCCTCGATTACTGACTTATTCTGGGAGAAACACGGGGGTAAGAATAAGGATGTGGAAGGCCTAAGTGAGACCATAGGGGGCAAATGGAATTGTGATACCTCTGGCCGTTAGAGGAGAGAGAAGCTGGGAATATGGTCGGGTGTAGGAGATAAGAGGGAGGTAAGCAGATTGTGAGTGAATTGTGTTGGAGAGCCTATGCCTCCTGAATGCATAGGGGAACCTTGGCTTAATCTTCATTTTCTTCTTTCTGTTGCTAAACCTGTCACTTATCCAGTGAGGCATACATTCTTGCAGGTCTTCGTATGCATAAATAATACTATTCTGGAGTTGATTTCATCTGCCTTGCTGTTTTTGCTTAAATTAGCCGTAACTTTCTTAATAAATGACAATGTTTTTTGGTAAAAGGATTTTGGAAAATTGCTTTTATTTTCCTTTGTATGAATAGTCTAGTTACAGATTTACTTTCTGGTGATGTCAAATTTTATTTTTAACTGCAGGAATTCAGCAAAATCCCGTGAAGGAGCTTTACTTGGATTTGAATGCCTTTGCGAAACACTTGGAAGACTTTTTGAACCGTATGTTTATGCAAAAGAGATTGATTCTCATTACTACTGCTACTGCTTATACTACCACTACTATTTTATATTTTGTATTTTAATCGTTTATTCACAATGTGGTTCAGGTATGTCATTCAAATGTTACCATTACTGTTGGTTTCCTTCTCTGATCAAGTTGTTGCAGTTCGTGAAGCAGCTGAATGTGCTGCCCGCGCAATGATGTCTCAACTTACTGCTCAAGGAGTGAAGCTTGTCCTCCCATCTCTTCTGAAGGTGATAATCTTTAATTCATTATGATTGACGGTGCTTCTTTTATAATTAAAGCTTCACATATCATTTTAAATTCTGCACGAACTTTGGGCTTGATTTGGCAAAAGATGATTTGTGTATATAATAGCAGTGTGTGTATTTTCTGTGGATTGCTTATGTAATTTGCACTTGTCATCGTATTTTACAGACATGAAAACATGACTGAATTGACTTTTGTGATTTGCCCATAATTGTGCCCCATTGTCTTTTTCTCTTTGCTCTTCTTGTAGATTAATTGGAACCTTTGGGAGGATCCAGTAGATTCCTGGTAAATTTTGAATGTAGATCCTTACCCCAGTTACTGCACAAGGTGCTACTAAGCCTTTGCTTGATATCTGTCTTTTTATTGGTACATAAATAAAAAAAATTATCTGCAAGTAAAAATTACACTCCTTATAATAAAGCCTCGTTGTTCTTTCATTGTTTATCTATTTTTCTCTGCGATTCCTGTTTGCTATTGCACAAGAAATGACTTCTCACAATTATAACATTTGTAAAATTACACTTCATGACTGTAAGTTTAAGATATCTTTTATTTAGGATCCTAAACTTCAAAGTTATTTTAATGGCCCATAAGAAAATTCTGTCCTCATTTAAAATTTTTGGTGTGTAGTTATCTTAGTTAAAATTTTTGTTCTCACAGTTAACTTTTCTCTGACAGTCAATTTTTTTATCCTGAACTGAAAAATTTTCATCTCCTCAAAAAGAGACAGATTTCAAGCAAAGGCTTCTCGTGCAGTCACTATTATGACTGCGTAGGATCTGCATTAATATATTTCTATTTGGAGTAGTAGAGAATTCTATCATAATCACATCATAAAAACTGGCTTATGAGGTTGAAGGGTTCAAGATTAAGATAAACCACACATTAGGATCCCGAGCTTCCAATGTGGGACTACAAGTTTCATATCTTGTACTTGGGGCCTAACATCTCAACAGGCCCTACAACCTTGGCATCCATGCAAGCTGGTTTTATGCTAACTTTCTAACCCTGAGGCTGACATTACAATATTGGTGGTGTACATGCATGATTGCAATTGGGATGCAAAGCTTACACAAAATTGATACGATACTTTGGTGAACCCCACCCTAAAAGCTGTGTTAAAGAGCCCAAGGTTCATATAAACTTCACTTTAGAGTCCCATATTTCTGATGTGGAACTCAAGACCCATACGTTGCAATTGGTTTCTGGCATGGACCAATTACCTCTTATGAGGACGGAAATGGATCCCACATTGGAGTGTTGAAGAATCCTTGGGAAAGGGATAATCCATTCCTAAAAGCCTTTTTGCTTCAATTATTTTGGTCCTAAATGCATATATTTTTTTTAATGACAAACGAACCATTTAAACTACAATGGAAAAAGTGTTTTTCATATTGGTCCTAAAGTGGTAGATATGGGTCATTATAAGGCAACCACTATCCCTAAAACTCATATCAAATTCGTTAAACCTTAAGTGATGGATATGGGTGATTTTATTACTCTACTTTCTTGTTTCTAGAGAAACTACATGATGTTTATTTCCCCGCTGAAGTACAGTTCTGGAAATTAATCCTGCGTTTCAGGGTCTTGAGGATAAAGCTTGGAGGACAAAACAAAGTAGTGTTCAATTACTTGGTGCTATGGCTTACTGTGCTCCTCAACAGTTGTCTCAGTGCCTCCCTAAGATTGTCCCCAAGTTGACTGAGGTATTTGATGAAGCAAGCGTTATTGAGACTTCTGATTTTCTTCTGTCGTATTAGACTGTTGCTTTTGTTGACTAAACTCACTACTTGCAGGTTTTAACTGATACCCATCCTAAAGTTCAGTCAGCTGGACAGATGGCCCTCCAACAGGTCAGTTTTGGGTTATGAACTTATAATTTTTGTATGTGTGTATGTTTATATTTTTCTTTTCTTGTAATTTTTCTTAATCGTATTTTCCTTTTTAGGTTGGAAATGTAATAAAGAATCCGGAAATAGCTTCTCTTGTCCCTACACTTCTTATGGGTCTTACTGATCCCAATGAACACACAAAATACTCCCTCGATATTCTTCTCCAAGTGAGGTTTATAGCTTTTGTCTATTTTAGTGTGTTCCATCTTCTTCTGTGTTGCCTAAATTTCCTTTGATTGGTTGCAGACAACCTTTGTTAATTCAATTGATGCCCCCTCACTTGCATTATTGGTGCCGATAGTACATAGAGGACTAAGGGAAAGGAGTGCTGACACTAAGAAGAAAGGAGCACAAATAGTTGGAAACATGTGTTCCTTGGTTACAGAACCAAATGATATGATTCCATATATAGGACTGCTGCTTCCTGAAGTGAAAAAGGTTCTTCCTCGTCATAGCTTTTACATACTGTTTTGGCTTCTCCTGACTTTGTGTTTAAATTTTAAGAACAGGTTCTTGTGGATCCTATACCCGAGGTTCGCTCAGTTGCAGCTAGGGCCCTTGGATCCCTGATTAGGGGAATGGGTGAAGATAACTTCCCAGATCTTGTCCCATGGTTGTTTGACACACTCAAGTCTGAGAATAGTAATGTTGAGCGCTCTGGAGCTGCTCAAGGTTTGAGTGAGGTCAGACTTTTTACTTCTGGTGCTTCCTTTTAGCTTCTACAATCATGGGCCTCTTATTTGAAATTTGGTTGTGGTCGTACATGGCTTCTGATTTGATATATCACTTTATGCGCCAGAATGGCCATCCTGAGACGTGAGTAAATGAAATTCAATTTAGTCTGGAGAAGAACTTTTAAATAGTGATCAGAGTATAAAATTGATGAGATAAAAGTTCGAAAAAGAAAATACAGGAAAGCAAAGGAAGGATTTATTTGCAAACCTGTGGTATGAGGAGGTTAGATGTAAAAATTTTTAATTTTGGTGATATGGAAGCTGCTGAATCCATTTTGCTTTTATGCAGCCTTGATTCTTCACATTGTTCTTCTTTGTTTGACCATCTATTGTTGTAGTTGGCTCCTGTCAATTCTTAAAAATGCTAATTCTTTGTTTTATTTTTTTTCCCTGGTAGCAGTCCTACATATGGAACCCTTTCTTTAGCCAACACTTTTTGAAAATTCACAAGCTACCTTTAAGGTGAAGAAGACATTTGTTTGGACTGCAGTACTCAATTGCATTAATTCAAATGATTGATTACAGATTCATAGTCCTCATAAAACTATTTCTGGATGCACATATTATGTGATTTTGGGGTTTCCATACAAATAGTCATCTTTTCTTACACTGTGAGGTATCTTGGTTTCTTCTGAGCTGGTCTTTTTGTAGTTTTGAAAAGCAGTGGGTTCGCTCAGTCTCTCTGTACCAAGTACTGTCTTTTTCAGAGGTCTAGATTTTTAGAATGACAGTAAAGCTCTTTTGAAAGTGTGCTCTCTTTGGAGGGTTAGATTTTTTCTAGCTAAAGCAAACAGCCACTTTTTTAGGATTGCATCAGACGTTTCTCCCCTCACTATTTTTGTGCTTGAGTTGTTTTCCAGGCCTACTTCTGTTCATGGTTTTGTATTGTGTTTAAATTTCCTAAAGGACTGCAGAGATCTGATGAGCTACTCTACTGCTCCAGTTCAGCATCTGTGTGTTGGATGTTTTTGAAGGAGAATTTCTAATCCTCCTTTATAATCTTTTCTCAATAAATTATATTTCTTAATAAATAAAAAATTAGGTAATGTTGCTGAAGGGAACCTTTCTATATACAAATTTGGGTGGTCTATATCTAACTCTACTCATACAAAACAATCTCGTCATTATGATCTGTCAATAATGTAGGTGTAAAGAATAACAGAAACAGAGTGAATGCTTTGGAAAGCCTTCATAAAGGGAGGCTTGACTTCCTTGTATTTACAGTAAGGTTGTGTAGCTCAAGATACAACCAATAGGGATATACAAATTAACTACGACAATTTTATTTCTTTTGTTATTGTTTTAAAATATTATTTCAACTAGAATTTCTACTCGTGCATGAGGTATGGAAATTTTTATTTTATAGGACCTACATATTTCATTCAAAATTCTGTTTTTTTTTTTTTTCAACACAGAATAAAGATAATCTAATATGCTATTCTAAGAGTATAAAACACTGGGGGCGGTGTCTTTTCAGTGCACTCAACGTATATATTAGGGTTACACAAATGACAAATTGATGTAACTCCTTGGCAAGATACTTTTACCTGTTCGTTACTTTCTTTCTATAAGCCATTATTGACATAGTTATCTACCCGGATGAACTTTAGATCTTAGCTGCACTTGGCATTGAGTACTTTGAGCATGCACTTCCTGATGTTATTCGGAATTGTTCCCATCAAAGAGCATCTGTACGAGATGGGTATTTGACTCTGTTCAAGGTGACACTAAAAGCCTGATATTTTTCCCAATAGGATTTTTTATTTTACATTTTGTGATTGACTAGCTTCTCATCAAAACTCTTGTAGTACTTGCCACGGTCGTTGGGAGTCCAGTTCCAAAACTATCTTCAACAGGTGCTGCCTGCTATCCTAGATGGTGAGTCTGCTAAGTTTTTTGGGGTACACTTTTTTCGCCATGTACTTGTTCATCTCTTCTAAATTCAATTCCTAGCTTTTCTTTTATAGGTCTTGCTGATGAGAATGAATCTGTGCGTGATGCTGCCCTAGGAGCTGGACATGTCCTGGTTGAGCATTATGCAACAACGTATGTTTGCTCTTGTTTATGTGTTACTTGCCCAATTGTTGTTTTTTGTGATTTGAATATGTTGTGACAAAATATTTTTTATTTTTCTAAAGATTAGTTATTATCTTAAGAGTTAGTTATTTGATCATTATCTAATTAGTTAATAGGATTGGTGGCGAGAAAAGAAGTTAGTTAACAGGATAAGATATTGATATATATATTTTATTTAAATTTAAATATTATATCTTTTATATCTTATTACTTTCTAATTTACAGGATTTATTGTTACAAACACTTGTTTGTAGATACCTCTTTTCAAGAATGAAAATACAGATAGTATTCTTTTGCATTGGTCTTCTCTCAAATTTTTCGTGGTATCATAAATTATTCTGCGAGTATTTATCTAGTTGGTTAATATCTTCTGCTATGATTTCTTCCAATGGCATCTCCTTATGGTTGTGACTCATTCTAACCCATCATGGTGATTCCATCTTGCAGGGTCTCATAAGGGTTATGACTAATTCCAATCTAGTTTGCTGTAATTCCTTCCAACAGTGTATCACAGGGGTTGAAACTCATTCCAACTTAACCTGTCGTAATTCATTCCAGCAAAGTCTTTCAGAGATTGTGATTCATTCCAACCCTCAACTCACCAACCACATACCTCAAGCAATTCACAGCTGTCCAAATGAAAACCCAACTTTACATTCCTCATCTTGAGACATGCACCCCACCACCATCTTTCTAGGGCTCCTATGGGTAGAACCCAAAACTCTAGTTTGGATGACATTGCACACACCATTGTCACTAGCAACGCTGCACGTGAGAGTGCTTTCGCTGTTGTATTTCACCATAATTTCACACCATGATCTCATATGTTGATTTCCGTTGTTGGGTGGTTGTCCCCTTGCTTCTGTAGTAGTTATATTTCCAGAGGTATAAGCATTAGTGTATATTGCTTTTAGAGTCCTATGTTTCATTAGAGTACCAAATATATCAAAGTTGATTATCAGTTAATAAGAAAGAAGACTCAGTATAGGTTAAAGGGAAGTTTTATTGAATTGCTATAAGACTAGCAGTGCTATATGGTAGTGAATATTGGACATTGAAAGTACAACAAAAGTAGAAGATGGGGGGTAACTGAGAATATTAAAATGGATGTGTGGCCAAACAAAAAAGAATATAATTCGAATTGTTTCTATACATGAAAAAATTGACTTAGCACCTATCAATGATAAAATGGTAAAAAATCGATTAAGGTGATTAGGATTTTGGACATAGAAGGTCGTTAGAGGAGCTTATGAGAAGAGTTGATTAAATGGTCTTTAACACTATAAAGAGATGTAGAGGGAGACCAAGAAGAACACTCAAGGAAGTTATTAAACAAGATCTCTTGATAAATGATATATCTAAGGAGACATAGCTCAATGACGTCATATGGTTCATGTAGCCTACCTTACTTAGTGGGATAAGGTTTTTGTTATTGTTATTATATTCAGTATAGGTGATTGGCTACCAAGTTCATTTGTTCAATTGACCATCTATCAATTATATTCACTTAGTTCTTCTGGGGTTCTTGAGTCAAGTACATATGTACCAATCCTTGCACATATAATTTGTATACTCTAGCTGGAGTGTTAGAATATTTGATATTTATTTAGTTAGCTATTTAGATTAGTTATTATCTTAAGAATTAGTCTTTATTTTGTTTGTTAATAGGATAGGATATAGATACGTGTTTAGATTTTAAATATTTACCTTGTATTTCTCATCTCTTTCTTATTTATAGGTTTTATTGTTGTAGATTCCTGTGTGTATACATATATCTACTTACAAGAATGAAAATACAAATCCTATTTTTATCTATCTATCTCCTCTCAAATTTTAAATATTGTTTTGCAAATTGGAAATCTTTGTGAACTATAAATAGTTAGAACTTTTGGTAAAGATAAGATTGTATTTACTATGTCTGCCATAAGTGGGTGCCCCCCAAATATCCTTGATCGCAGCCATAAATGATTTCCCTGTTCCATTCTACAGGTCTCTACCTCTGCTCCTTCCAGCTGTAGAAGATGGCATTTTTAATGATAATTGGCGTATCCGACAGAGCTCAGTCGAGTTGTTGGGTGATCTCTTATTCAAAGTATGTGCTGCTCATTCTGCTACATTTTTGTAGAGTTTGATTTTATTTATGAGCTAAGTTGCATTTTATCCAGGTTGCTGGAACATCTGGTAAAGCTTTGCTTGAGGGGGGCAGTGATGATGAAGGTGCCAGTACTGAGGCACATGGACGTGCTATCATTGAGGTTCTGGGAAGGGATAAGCGTAATGAAGTACTTGCTGCACTCTATATGGTTCGAGCTGATGTTAGTTTGTCAGTTCGCCAGGTAATGGCTCTAATGTGTGTCACTTTTTATTATGTATTAATTTATACCATTATCTTTTTCTGGTAATATGTATAGCTTCCGCATGGTTCTTTTATCAGGCTGCATTGCATGTGTGGAAAACTATTGTAGCAAATACTCCAAAGACTCTCAAGGAAATTATGCCAGTTCTGATGGATACCTTGATTTCTTCCCTTGCATCATCATCATCTGAAAGGCGTCAGGTTTACACTGATATTTAATAATATTCTCCTTTTGTCACAGCCTCCCAGCATTGTATATTATAAATTTGAATCTAATGTAGGTTGCTGGAAGATCACTGGGTGAGCTTGTCAGGAAGCTTGGTGAACGTGTACTTCCCTTGATAATCCCAATTTTATCCCAGGGGCTAAATGACCTTGACAGCAGTAGAAGACAAGTAAAAATTATTTTGTCGCTTATTTATTAAAAATTTATGTTGGCCATATCTAATGATCAACTGCTTGCGTTTTGTTGGATGCTTTCATGACATTCACTCCGTTTGGCAGGGTGTATGTGTTGGTCTAAGTGAAGTGATGGCAAGTGCTGGTAAGAGTCAATTGTTGAGTTTCATGGATGATCTCATCCCCACCATTCGAACTGCTCTTTGTGATAGGTTTGTTGATTTTAATTCTTATGTGATTGCTTTTGGACTTTTTGGTTTGTTATTTGATAATTTATGTTGTTATGTCTTTCAGTGTTCCTGAGGTCCGTGAATCAGCAGGTTTAGCATTTAGCACTCTTTATAAGGTTATTGTTCATTATCTATTGTTGCTTTTGTTTTGAACTACTTGTCTGTGGTATTTGAGATGACATTTTCTTATACTCCCTTCTCAAATATTTGTGGTGTAGAGTGCTGGAATGCAAGCTATTGATGAAATTGTTCCAACTCTTTTACATGCACTGGAGAATGAGAAAACATCTGATACTGCGCTTGATGGCCTTAAACAAATTCTAAGGTAATTTTGGTTGGAGATACACAGGTTTATTGGACCCAACAAGTTTGTTGCTTTTATTTTTCTCAATATCTAGTTCGTTAGTTGTATCTAGAATTTAAATAAATTCTGTTATGATCTTTCTGATTTTTAGATTCCTCTATTTTAGCTAATACCTAGGGTCTATTTGTGGCTTTACCTAGGAGTCTTCTAGGGTTTTAAGTCTGCCGACAGGCACCAGCTTATAGACACATGTACACTTCAATTAATGATTGAATGGAGAATCTTCTGTTTTTCATCATTTTTGCATTATCATCATTGTCATAACAGCAATGAATAGTAGTGTTGTTGTTGATAATTCCTTATTATCCTTGACTAAATGATTGCATTTTCGTTTTTCAGTGTCAGAACAAGTGCAGTATTGCCTCACATTCTGCCCAAACTGGTCCATCTTCCCTTATCGTATGTGTTTCGATCTGTTTTGATATAATTGTTGCAAGTGCTTTACCTTCTGTGATTCTTTTCTAAAACATTTTCCTCTTCCAGTGCTTTCCATGCACATGCGCTGGGAGCTTTAGCAGAAGTTGCTGGGCCTAGCCTTGACCTTCATCTTGGTACTGTACTTCCTCCTTTGCTATCTGCAATGGGTGGTGATGACCAGGTACGAGAGATGAGATTTATCATATTTTGAAAAACTGCAGTTTCTAATATCATATTTTCATTTGTTATGCTTTATCTTTAGGTTTTTTGGAACGTTGGCATCTTGCTGTAATTTGATTCTTTTTGTTGATTGTTGTATTTCTAGGAGATTCAAACTTTGGCTAAGGAGGCTGCTGAAACAGTGGTTTTGGTTATTGACGAGGAAGGTGTTGAGCCACTCTTAGCAGAGCTCGTTAAAGGTGTTAATGATGGTCAGGTACTTTTGTTGTTTATATTTAGTGGAATTAAACACTCTCTCTTGTGTGCTTCATTTTTTTTTTTTATTGACAATTATTGTTGCAGGCTGCAGTCAGACGATCATCGTCATACCTGATAGGATATTTATTCAAAAACAGTAAATTATATCTGGTTGACGAAGCTTCAAACATGATAACTATGCTGATCATCTTGCTCAGCGATCCAGATTCATCTACTGTTACTGTATGTTATATGCGTATATCATACTACATTGTAGATTCTCTGCCCAGCAGATTGTTTATTATCTTGTCTTTCATTAGGATGCTTGGGAATCTTTGTCAAGGGTCATCAGTTCAGTACCCAAGGAGGTACTTCCTTCATACATAAAACTAGTCCGTGATGCTGTATCAACATCCAGAGATAAAGAGCGTAGGAAAAAGAAGGTGGGACTGAAAATTCAATAATCATTATGTTTTAGGTTCTAATGGTCAATGGTTAATTTAAGAAAAATGTTGATTTTTTGTGTTTGTTAATTGCTTTGCAGGGAGGACCTATTCTTATACCCGGATTCTGTCTTCCCAAAGCACTTCAGCCTCTATTGCCTATTTTTCTCCAAGTATTCCTCTTTTCTTCATTGCTTGTTATGCATTTTATTAATAATAGAAGTGTTGCATGTTTTCTTGCTGTGCATTTCCAGTTAAAAATTATTACCTTTTTAGGATATATATATATATATATAATATTTTGGCCCAGAAAAAAAAAGGATATGTATATATAATGTTACTTTTTTTGTCATTACGACCCTATTATGTCATTTAGATAATTAGTTTTTCCATGTTGCTTCAATAATCTGTTTTTGATCTACTAGGGACAGTGCATTCTGTTTGCTTTGTTATTCAGTGATGAAAATGCAAGTGACCCAAAGCAATTCAATTTTCTAGCTTCTTGGTGGCTTTATATTAACACTTTATGGCATCTACATTTAGTTTTTGGATTTATTCATCAAGTTCAGTGTCTGATATATGCTTTGTGCTTCTAGGGTCTCATAAGTGGGTCTGCTGAATTGAGGGAGCAGGCTGCATTGGGACTTGGTGAACTGATAGAGGTAACCAGTGAGCAATCACTCAAGGAGTTTGTCATCCCGATAACAGGGTAAGTAGTAGAGAAAATGGCTAATGTCAATTGTATTCCATATCCTAATTGTACAACTGATGTCTATGTATGGATAGACACTGGATTTGTGTTAAATCATGAACTGTTACTTTTGCTGATTACTTCCTTGGTGATCTTCTTATTGGGCCCACCTATGGCGTTAAAATGTTTTTTTTATTTTAAAACTGGATTATACTATCATATTACAATTGAATCCTGATGGGCATACAAGTGAGTTGGAGAAACCCTCCTGAAAAAGTTAGTTATTGAGGTAGGAGACCCAATCCACATAAGTACCTTATGGAGCATCTCATACTCTTCAACATGGGACTTAAGCTTCTCATACTACTTTGGTCTCCAACTCTCCATCAATTAGTCCCCTTTGGAGAGCTGACATCTTGATAACTACATTTTGTGACACTTCACTTGGTTTCACTTAACTTAGCTTCCTCATTAATTAGAACCCTCTACTGGTTGCTCCTTTTTGAGCAGTCAATCATCAGCTTTGATACCAATTGGTGGACGCTCAAATGGGATGGAAAATCTTCCAAAAACTGGCTATTGAAGTGAGAGGATAAACTCACTTAAGTACTATATAGAGCATCCCGTAATACTCAATTTGTGACTTAGGTATCCGATACTGTTTTGGTCTCTGTCAAATCCTCTTCAAGTATTCTAGCCTTGTGAAAGCAAAGGCATTCACTAGAGATAATAATTTGCTTGGATTTGAGCCACTAGATTTTTTTCCTCTTTTGGGGGTACATATCATCTTCTTATACCTTCTGACTTAGTCTACAATGTTTATTACAGGCCCCTCATACGGATAATAGGTGATCGCTTCCCCTGGCAGGTGAAGAGTTCTATTTTGTCTACATTGAGCATCATGATAAGAAAGGGTGGCATGGCCCTTAAACCTTTTCTTCCTCAGCTGCAAACTACCTTTGTTAAGTGTCTACAAGATAGTACGAGGTTAGTATGGGAAATAAATGATTTTTTTTTTGTCATCTATTATTTTACACTAATTCCATCTTCCTTTCATTTCATGTAATCTGTTTGATATGACTTGTCTTGGTATATGCTTTTGCTCACTGTTATCAGTGTTATAGTTATCAAATTCCATTTTTTTATTCACTTTGCCTATTAACTAATTTATGATTGCAGAATTGTTCGATCAAGTGCTGCTATGGCACTTGGAAAGTTGAGTGGACTCAGCACCAGGGTTGACCCCTTGGTTGGTGATTTGCTGTCCAGTCTGCAGGTGGTTTTCGTATGAGGTTCTTAATGATTATGTCTTAAGTTGATTATTTATCATACATCTTAATCATGTGAGTTAACTTATTCGATGCAATATTGTTGGAATGTGATTGTTTAGGGATCAGATGGTGGTGTTCGTGAAGCCATTTTGACTGCCTTGAAAGGTGTCCTGAAGCATGCTGGGAAGAATGTGAGTGTGGCTGTTAGAGACCGTGTTTACAGTATGCTTAAGGAATTGATTCTTCATGACGATGATCAAGTTCGGATATATGCTGCAAGCATTTTGGGCATCTTGACGAAGGTTTGTCTCTTTTAGCAGATGAGAAACCTTATGTTACATATTCCTTTTTCCGATATGATTTTTATTTTCTTATGGCTGCATTACTAATAGATGATATTGTTATTGCCTTTTTTTTGTTGCTGTTAGTGCCAGCACTGAGTTTTAGTGCTTATTTTTGCATCACCGTAATTCGTAGGATATAACAGATAGCTTGTTAATTTTGTGAATAGCTAGAGACACATTTTGCATTCTCTTAGCTGCTGAATTTTTATTGAACGTCCAGTACAATAAATAGATACAAAGGAAAAGGGATTTGAGGTGCAATCCTTGAAATATAGGAACTGAAAGTTAAAATGCCAATAGCCTAACCTTAATGATTTAGAAGATCACATAATAAAAACAGAACCAACACAATACATGAGTACACATGGCTGAATCTATTACTGGATTATGCCTATGGTATGCTTGTCTTAATTGTCTTATAATTGTCCTTTGCAGTACCTTGAAGATGTTCAGCTGAGTGAGTTGCTTCAGGAACTGTTAAGTCTGGCTTCATCACCAAGCTGGCCTTTTAGGCATGGCTCTGTTCTTGCAATGTCTTCCATGATCCACCACAATCCAGCTCCCATTTGTTTGTCTTCTTTCTTCTCCTCTTTTGTAGACCACCTTAAGGACACTGTAAAGGATGAGAAGGTGTGTTAATTCAGAGTTATTGTTTTTCTTATTAATTTTTTACTGGATTTTGACATAATTTCTGTGAAACAGTTTCCACTTCGTGAAAGTTCAACCAAAGCTTTTGGGAGGCTTCTCTTATATCAAACTCAGAGAGATCCTTTTGACCCTGTGCTGTACAAGGATGTTCTTTCATTGCTTGTTTCTTCTACACGTGATGACTCCAGTGAAGTTAGAAGAAGGGCATTATCTGCTATAAAAGCTGTTGCCAAGGCACGTCCCTGAACAGTCCTGCCTTGATATAAACACCACCCCGTGAATCTGTACTGTGAAAATTTACAAGTTTTTCATTCTGACATATTGCAGGCAAATCCTCCAACCATTATGTCTAATGTTACCATTACTGGCCCTGCACTTGCGGAGTGCTTAAAAGATGGAAATACTCCAGTAAGACTTGCTGCAGAAAGATGTGCTTTACATGCCTTCCAACTGGCAAAGGGTACTCTTATCAGCGATTTGTTTATGCATTTCATGATGTGGAAGAAGATTACAATTACAAAATGATAGTTATGTTTGTTATTGCTGCACTAATGCCTTTTTAAGGTGAAGTGATATATGTACGATAACTTTTATTAACCATAGGAAAAATGGTAAATCAAATTTAGTTGAAAATTTAGGGTCCTGAAATTCTAGCTTAACTTGGGACTTCTAAGTTGAATGATTATTGCAAAGATTGATCTTCTCATGATTTTGTGGCAATGTTATATAATCAGCTCCTGAATGCGAAGTCAAGACTTACTACGTCATTATTATTATTATTATTATTATTATTATTATTATTATTATTTTAATTTTCTAGTCTGTTTCCTTGAATTTAATGACTGGCGCAGGTCTGTTGAACCTGTTGGACCGCTTTTGAAAACATTTCCGAGGACTATTATCATCTCTTGCTCGAATTTGCTTTAAGACTTTTGGAACTTATGTATACTTTTTTTAATTACTAGCCTTAGCAAACTAAACAGCCACCCGTATGCCTCTTAAATTTACTTTTGCTTGTAGGTTTGTTTCCTTTTGGATTTTTTATCTGTCCTAGGAAACCCTGACTCTAACGTGTCAGAATCTTAGTATTACAGCAATCCAAATGTTTCTTAACTTGAAATTTCATGCATGCTATAGAAAGGCCTTAACGATTGTGATGGGGGGAATGATGATATGTCTACTTTTTCTGACTGATTTCCAGGTCCAGAAAATGTTCAAGCAGCGCAGAAATATATCACTGGCTTGGATGCAAGACGTCTGTCAAAGCTTTCTGAATACAGGTATGTATTGTTTGATTTGCATTTCCATAGAATCTTAATTTCCGACTGATACAACGCAATTATTTTTGAGAGTTGGGAATCTATATCTGTTCCCGCATCACGTCAGTTCTTTTGCAGATACCAGTCCATAGAATCTTATTTTCCGACTTCAATTCTTTTCTTACTAATTTAGTCGTATGAGACAAAACTTGTAAGTTTATCTTTGAATCCGATAAGTTTAAGGATTAGGTATCTCTATAATGTTGTAATTTTCGTTGAGTTTCAACAGAACAACTTCTATTAACAAAGTTAATACATCATTATTATGGATTCCATTCATATAAAAAAATAAATAATAAAAACTTACCGATGGCTCATTGTTATGTGCTGAGATCTATTTAAGCCATGAATACACGCTGATGATGTTAATGATAATTTTCTCTCATGTTTGTCTACTGTGATGCAGTGATGACAGTGGAGACAGTGAAGGAGACATGTCAAGTAGCTGAGAGGCATGCCCTTCTATACGTGTTGCGTTCTTCATTTCATTAGAATGACGACTTAGAAAACCAAATTTTTTGGGGCACGTTGTTATAGTGACGAATATAGATATGGATATACGCAAGATGAGGCTTGATACCCAATTTTTCTGTCTGGGTATTGGTTGTCCACAGAATTGTAAAATTAGATGAGGCGTGCTGTATGTAATTAATAAATTATTTTTTTTTTCCATTGGTTCAACAGTTGTGATAATATGCTCCTTGCTTCTAACTGCTGGTTATACTGATGATTTCTTACTTTTGTATGCCGTGACTGGAAGTGATGCAGTAAAGGTTTTGTCATCATTTACATATTTTCTTCCAAAATCCTTTTGCCAGGTACGGTAATGATTATGGAAGTCACTAGTCAGATAGACTTGGTGCTGTCTGGATGGATCATTTTGTGGCGATCGTTTCTGTTTCAGATCACCGGGGCTCCTGTCTTAAAATATCGGACATTTTGGACTCTCGAGTTTCTGCATATAGAATAAAGTTATTAAATAGCTTAGACCGTAATAAAATCTCATCATATTTAACTTAAATGCCCTTATTTGTTTCTTTTTTTAACTGTGTGACTCTCTTTGAAGGGTAAAATGGTTTAATAATTAGTGCTTTATTAAAAATTCCTAAAGAAACGTTTTGGAATAATCAAAACTCCAAAGCAATAGATGTTCTAAAATAGAGTAGCTGGGGCTCTGTATGGTTTGTAGAATTGGTATTGTGAAGTGAAGCATGAATAAATTGGAATGGAATGATGATGAGCGTGAAATTGTTTAGTACTCCTATTTTAAAATATAAGGCATATATTTTTGGAGGATAAATGTTATAAAACGTTGTAAAATTTGTGTAGTATTTAATATTGATTTTTCTTTTTTACCCATCTTAGCAACAATCAAGAGTTATGATAGATAGCAATTAAAAAAATATATAATTAAGATAGGTTTTAGTTGAATGATGATAATTTTGGAAAGTGATAATTTTTTAAAAAAATTAATGCTTCTAACTAATTTTAATCAATTTTTTGGGTATGAAGAGGGAGAATATAGAAAATAATAGAATCACGAAATGTGAAATGTCTTTTTTAGAAGACAATTCTTTCCCCACCCTACATTTTCCTCAGCGTCGCCATGGTTGATCATAACTTACTGAATAGATTTATTATGAGAACAAGAAAAGCACAATCTATTCAATGTTGAAGCACAACACCCGGAACCAAAATCAAAGGAATGAAATTGAACAAACGAGACTTGTCTAAAGCTATCACTGTGTCACCTTGCACCTCATGATCATTTCGCTTGGACCTGGTTTGTGGTTAGGAAACTACACGAGTGCTTTCTCAAAGACAGGCAATTCTTGATGAAATCCGTCCAAAGAGAAAAAGAAAATGGCCATCATATATATATATATATAGAGAGAGAGAGAGAGAGAGAGAGAAACCTGCCAATTGATGTAGTGATCACAGATATTATAAACAAGGATAGTACAGTACAGTAACACAATATAAGTTGAATTTAATTACATAATTAAAGCTTTAATTAATTTGTTAAAGTTTTCATCGATCATGTATTTCAGTATTTATTTGCCATGTTTTTTTGGTGCGCATTGCCGCATCCATTGTAGCTTAGCTTGTCAGATTAATTCCATTTAATTAATGCCATGTTAATTAATTTACGCGTTCAATATGCAAACTGAAACTGGATGTACGTTATCATCATCCGGCATCCATGCTAGTCACAATTAAAGTTTCTATTATTATCTTCCATTAATTCAAGTATAGTAATATTACAATAGTGTCACTGTCATCATCTCATTTTATTTATCATTTTAATTTTTTTCAATATATCAATTTATCTATGATTTTACAATATAATACATTAATTATTTTTTTACTATTTTATCCTTCATTGAGAACAATAATAGACATAATACAAGTTATTTTTTAATATTTAATTCTAAAAAATTTTGGTATAAAACATTATTAAATTTTACTATAACTAAAGCTATTTAATAATCTTATTAATTTGTGTGAAAAATCTTAAAGGCATATAATGCGACGGAGGGAGCATTTATTGATACAAATTGTCATCCATCCATCGGTTGGCATTTGCAATTAACATCATGTTTATATTACATATCCACGCATATTTTCCTCCACCCAACGCCAACTGAATCAAAGTCACTGGAGTCAACTGTAAAATATGGATTAATTTTACCCACACACCCTCCATGCATATGTAAAATGCCAATCAACTTAAGAAACGGTTTACTTCGTGGAATAATTAAAAATACTATGAAGGAATTTAGTAAAAAATACACTGATTTTAATATTCAAAAAGTATTAATTTTTAATTAAATACCCTAAAACTATTAAAAATCACAAATCAAGCTTACTTTGACTATTTGTTTTATTTGTAATTTTTAATAGTTTTTGGGGTCTCTGGTTAAAATTTAGTGCTCTTTAGGTTCTAAAGTCAATGTATTTTTGCCAAATTTCTTCATTTCAATCACTTCTTTTTTATTTCTCTCACATTTTTCTAATTTTTTCAAAATTTTTCCATTTTCTTGGAAATTTTTTACTTTGTCTTTCCCATGAATTTGCTCATGATTTTTCATTCTTTTGTATTTATTAGTTGACTTTATTAGGTTTTGAAATTTTTTAATTAAAGTTTCAGTAATTAGGGTTTCGGTTTTCAGCCCATAGTTGAAATTAATTGACTTGAGTTGCTACATTTAATTTAGAGTACAACGGAAGTGGTTTTTTTTACAAGGGCATTATGGTCATTTTATAATATTTCCACTTGAATACCAAGCTGATTGTCACGTATGATTTATATGAAATGATTTTTAATAATTTTTGTGGTCTTTGCTTAAAAATTAATACCCGTCACTATTAAAACCAATATATTTTGACCACATTACTTTATTTGGATTATTTTTTCTATTTTTCTTACATTTTTATGAATTTTTTAGGATTTTTATTTTCATTTTCTTGAAAATTTTTTTAGTTTGTTTTTTCCCATGAATCTATACATGAATTTTGTAATTTATTTGTTCTCTTGTGTTTAAAAGTTAATTTTATTAAATTTTGAGATTTTCAATTAAAATTCCAATAATTAGGGTTTTAGTTCCTATTTGGGGAAAATTTATTTTTTTTGTAGATTTTTTATTTTAGTATACTTGAATGCCTCGTAAATTATTATATAGGATTGTTTCCAACTAGAAATGCCATGTAAATTGCCAGCTAGGATAAGATGGTAAAAATAGCACATAGCACACTAATGGTTAAAGATAGCATATCTATAATGCAAGGATGATATTGTTACGATTTTGAAAAATAAAGTGTCAAAAAGTAGTTTAAGGTACCAATAGCAATTTCACAAATAACGAAGAGAGCATGAGTGAGAGCGTGAGCATGGGGAGTAAGAGAGCAGCGGAACCGTCGTAAGAGGAAGTGGATGCGCTTAAGAGGAGTCGTAAGAAGGTCCAAACCGAGGATGGCCAGGCATTGAACAAGCGTGCTATTGTTCCAAGAGAGGAAGATTGGATGAAGGATAACCCCTCTCTAGGGGATTCGGAGCCCAGATAGAAATCTTACAAACAGGCTTGTTCTAATGATGCTGAATCTGAGAGTAAGGAAGAGGATGAGGGAGATTGGTGGAGCGGCGAGGGCTAGAAAAGTAGAGTTATGGTGGAAAATACGGGGAAGGGACCCAACATTGTTGTTCTGCCAGAATTTAAAACAAAACTGGTGAAGAAGTGGAGGAAAACGTTAATCGTGCGATTGCTGGGTCAAATGGTACGAGAAGACTATTTGGGAGATAAGCTTCAGCAATTATGGGGAAACCAAGGCAAGGTTGAGACCATTGAGGTTGGTTCTGGATACTTCTTTGTCAAGTTTCGTAGCAAAGATGATTATGAATTCGCGTTAACAGGGGGGCCTTGGTTAATAAGGGACCACTACCTTGCAGTTCAACTTTGGAAGGCGGATTTTGATCCGGATGAAGAGGTGATTTCCAGAATTGCTGCTTGGGCCAGGATTTCAAAGTTTCCTTTGGATTATTATGATAAGGGTATATTATATGTTGTGGGGAATCATATCGGAAGGGTTCTGAAGGTAGACACGAACACACTTTACTGCTTAAAGGGTCATTTTGCTCGATTATGTGTTGAACTGGACTTAAACTCACCTCTGTTGCCATCTATCCAGATTAATGGCAAGGAGAAAAAGGTCATGTATGAAAGACTGCACTTGATTTGTTTCAATTGTGGCAAATATGATCATGATGTTGATCACTGTCCTCGACATCATATGGATTGCGAAGAGGCAGAGGTTGGCCACGCAGAAGGCTTGCACTCGGACATGACTCCATCTCAGATGCATACGGGACCTCACCATGGTAGTGAAGACACGAAGACATATAGGGAATGGATGGTGGTGCCGGGTAGAGGATGAAATCGACGGCCAACAGGGTCTGAGTTTAGATCGAAAGAAATCAAGCGTGATATTCGCAGTGGATCTGATTGGGTAGTTATGGGATCGAGATTCTCGGCGCTGGATAAGGTGGATGCTGAAGATTCTGTTGTAACTATTCACCAGGTCAAAACGCGGGCCCCACTCAATGATATTAGTAATGGTCAACGTGGTGTAGTAAAGAATCTGAAATCACGTGAGCAACCATCTGGGCAGCATAATTATGAGATGCAGAATGGGCCTAAGAATGACGGTTTGGGCCAAGGCAAAGAAACTGTAAGTCCAATGAAGGCTTATTTGAGTGTGAAAAATCAGATAATCAAGGCGGGCCTCTATAATAACAAACATGCGAAGGGGTATTATACTAGGGTGAGCATGGGATCTGTTAGTAGGCCGGAGGTACTTGCAGATAATATTTGCATGGATTTGGTCCCTGTGGATGGCACAAATGAGCTACTTCCTCACCTGGATGGGATTATGGAAGGAGCGAGCAACCTATTAAACCCTGGTTCAAGTTGGGAGGAGCGTTTTAAGTTATGATCAAATCCTCTGTCAAATGGTATTAGAAATGTTGTGGGCATTGGTGTTGAGGCCTCCTGTGAGGCCATGGATCAATGAGCTTCTGTTTGTGCCGTATCCTCCCCACGTTTGTTTTTTGTTTTATTATGACTTTAATTATTTAGAATTCCAGAGGAGTTGGTGGGTCGTACTTTGGTCGTCTCTTATGTGACCTTCGTTCACGTCACCAAGCTAGTTTCTTTGCTCTTCTGGAGCCTCGTCAAAAGGGTGAGAAAGCAAAGAATATTGCTAGAAAATTGCGATGGCATAATATGCACTCAGTTGAGGCTAGGGGATTTAGTGAGGGTATTTGGTTTTTTAGGAAGATGGTTTTGATTTTAATGTCATTCAGAGACTGAACAGATGGTCCATGGAGTGGTTAATAGAGGCAAACGGGATAAATGGTTCCTAATGGTGGTGTATGGTAATCCTAATCCTGTTTACCGTAGGTTATTATGGCATATGCTTGGTGACATAACCATGGGAATGAGAAGTGAGTGGGTTGTTGCAAGGGATTTCAATGCAATGTTGCAACTTGAGGACAGATGGAACGCGTTTGGCCATAGGGCAGTGGGTGTGGACTCTGCTTTTCGACGTTGGTGTCTTGATAGCAGAATAATTGACATAGGTTTTAGTGGACCTCGTTTTACTTGGAATAGGGGGAGAAGTCATAGCAAAATTGATTGGGTACTTTTAAATGATAAATGGCATGAAGCATTTCCTACTGCTTTGATCACTCATTTGCCAAAGTTCAAATCGGACCACTGCCCACTTTTGTTCAATATTGATAATAATGCTTGTACAAGAGCTCGTAACTGCCCGTTCAGATTTTTTGCACCATGGGTGATGCATGAGGAGTTCTCTAACTTTGTTAAGGACAACTGGTCCAAGAAGCATAGATGGAATGAGTTAGTTTATGTTTTCACAGATAACCTGGTTAAATGGAATAAAGATGTTTTTAGGAATATTTCTCGTCACAAAGAAACTCTTCTTAGAAGATTAGAGGGGTTGAATTGCAAGATTACTTCTGTGGGCCTAATGGATGATCTAGAAAAGCTTCGGGGTGAAATTTGGACTAAACTCGAGGAAATGCTTATGCAAGAGGAAGTCATGTGGCTTCAAAATTCTCGGTGTAACTGGTATGCTCATGGGGATCGGAATACTAGATACTTTTACTCTATGGTGAATAGTAGGAGAAGGAGAAATAGAATTGAAGCCCTTCAGCTTGAGTCAAGTAAGTGGTCGTATGACGCCGTTGAAATTATGGCAATGGGCACAAAGTGTTTTTAGGATCTCTATAAAGAGCAGGGGTCTCAAACCCAGAGTTTATTCTTTGATCGGGGCTACCCTCCACTTGAAAATGATTACTTAGATGGTCTTGGTAGACATGTGAATGATCAGGAGGTTAAATGGGCCCTTTTTGATATGGGTCCTCTCAAAGCTCCTGGTCCTGATGGCCTTAATCCTCTGTTCTATCAAAGTCAATAGGATATTGTGGGCGAATCAGTAACTAAAAAAGTTAAAAGCATTTTCCAACAACCGTCCTTTGTGCGTCAAATCAATGATACTCAAATTGTTCTAATCCCTAAAGTGGATTACCCCCAAAATATAAGAGAGTTTTGCCTGATTAGTTTGTGTAATGTCATCTACAAGATTGTCACTAAGATTATTTCTAATAGGCTCAAGGAAGTTCTACCCCGAATTGTGGCACCCAACCAGTATAGTTTTGTGAAAGGGAGGCAAAGCGCAGATAAAATTATCCTGGCCCAAGAGATTATCCACTTCATGTGAAGGCTTCATGGCTATCAAGATTGACCTTAGAAGGCTTATGACAGAGTTTAATGGGTGTTTCTCTCTAACTGCTTGAAAGAATTGCAAATCCCGGTGTATCTGCGAAAAATTATCGAAGAGTGTATCTTGTCTCCAAGTATGCAATTACTTTGGAATGGAGACAAAGCAAACGAATTTCATCCCATGAGAGGTGTTCGCCAAGGGGACCCGCTCTCCCCTTATCTTTTTGTGCTAACTATTGAGAAGCTCGCACACTTGATCCAAGGTGTAGTGGACAATGGAGATTGGCGACCTTTCAAACTAAGAAAAAAAGGTACATTATCTCCCATTTGTTTTTTGCTGATGATCTTATTCTATTTGCCGAAGCAGATATGGAGCAGGTAGGTATCATTACGGCCATCCTTGATGATTTTTGTGAGCTATCGGGCCAAAAAGTTAATGCTGCTAAAACATGGATTTTCTTTTCGAAAAATGTGAATCACAATAGGGTCCATGAGCTAAGCAGTTTTCTAGGGTTTACTCCTACATCCAATCTTGGCAAATATCTTGGCATGCCTTTTCACCACAAGCGCGTGTCTAAATCAACGTATCAATTTATTCTGGATAAAATGGATGCAAAACTATCTAGTTGGAAGGTGAACACTCTCTCTTTAGCTACTCATCACACCTTAGTGGCTTCAGTTGTTGCAGTAATGCCCTCGTACGCTATGCAAATGACACCTCTACCCAAGGCTACCTGTCACTAGATTGACAAGAGGTGTAGGAATTTTTTATGGGGTAGTACTACTTCAGCCTGTAAGATCCATCTTTTGTCTTGGGAGAATATATGCAAAGGCAAGGAAGAAGGTGGTTTGGGACTTAGATAGGCTAAGGACCAAAATATGGCTTTTATGATGAAACTCGGTTGGAACTTGATCACAAATAGAGACGCATTATGGGTAAGATTCATGAGGGAGAAGTACAAATATGGTGATAATGTGATTCCTAGAATTGAAAACCGTCGTAATGGGTCCCGCACCTGGATGGGTATCAAGGCTAATTAGGAAAATGTAAAGGATGGTATTGCTTAGCATATCGAGAATGGGCACTCAGTAAGCTTTTGGAAAGATGCATGGGTACCTCACCTTGATAGACTTGAAAACTTAATTACTTGCGAGCTCCTGAATGACATTATCAATTGGAAAGTCTCCCACTGTATCTCGGCCTCTGGTTCCTGGGATTGGGGAAAATTTGATAGATTTCTCCCCTCTTATGTGGTTGACGCAATTGCACGGGTGAATGCGGATGCTGTTTCTCATAGAAATGATATCCAAGTATGGAGATGGTCATTAGATGGGAGATTTAATCTGAAGTATGCCTATTGTTACGTACGAGGAAGTAGTTCATGTGGACCAAAAAGCTTCTAGCGACACCTTTGGAAGCTTAAAGTTCCCGAACGATATAAAGTGTTCATCTGGCTCTGTGCAAATAATAGGATTCTAACGAATGTTGCTAGACAACAATAGGGTTTGCATGACACGGGTATGTGTGGAATATGCAATGGTGAACAGGAAACTCTTCTGCATGCACTTCGTGACTGCCCGCAGACATCTCCGTTGTAGAGGACAATGGTTCCCCAAAGTGGCGTGATCGCTTTTTTGGATTATCCAATCCTTTTGAATGGATCAAATGGAATTTGGCATCGTATGATTCTGTTGAGGGACGTGACTGGAAATTGTGGTTTACTGTGTTTTGTAGGAACATATGGATGGCTCGAAATGAGCAGATTTTCCAAAATCAGAGACCAAGTTCTAATGATCTTATGGCTAGAACTCACGCTTGTCTCACTTGGGCTCAACCTAGTTTGGTTCGCATCAATAGGAATTCTACCTCGCATGATAAATGGTCTTTCCCCCCACACCCCCCCCCCCCCGGCGGGCACTTTTAAGTTTAATGTGGATGGCTCGCTTCATGCTACAGGCGGTTGTGCATGTGGAGGTTTAGCTCGGAATCATAATGGTGAGTTTATAAGAGGTTTCATGTATAGAATAGTGGTTGGTTCTAGCTTCTTAGCTAAAGCTTGGGACATCTTATGGGCCCTGAAGTTGGCATGGGATTGGCGAATGAGGAATATCATTATCAAAAATGACTGTCTGGAAGTGGTGTAGGCCGTTCGTACTAATAATGCCTATGAGCACCCGGATCACAGTGTTTTGCAGGAAATCCAGAGCATGCTTGAACGCCAGTGGGAGGTGGATATTTCTCTTTGTGATCGAGTTTCAAATATAGTTGCAGACATCTTGGCTACCAAGGCTCGATGCATGATGATGGACTTGGTGGTGCTAGCTTCTCCACCCGATGTGATTGCACACGTTTTGCAGGAGGATTTGAGTTCTTTGTTGTCTGCTGTGGCTACTATTAGCTAGTTTTATTTGTTTTCCCTTATTTTATAAAACAAAAAAGATTTCACAAATATTTCAGGAGTAAATTTTCACACCAACCCTATAATATAATACAATATAAATGTGGTATGAAGGATGGAATTTGTAATGCTTGTCCAGTGCAACTAATTATGATCTGCCCCTCCAATCTCTACAAACAAACTCATTAGCTGAGGTGAGACAAGCCTTTTAATTTGGATACAAACCTTTTTCTTTTTCACTCTCCCTCCTCTCACCAAATAACACGTCTATTCCGCCTCCAATTTCAAATCGAAGGTAGTTTGACTTTGAAAGATGAACCATCCACTCCACTTGGCTCACCTATTAACGCCTGCCTCTGACAATAGTTAAATCTGATAATGTGGATTGATAAAAGGAAAAAATCCGATAACGTGGATGCCATAAAATATCAAAAAATCTATTATTTATTATACTCCTTGAACTTAATATAAAATTTTTTTAATTAAATTATATGAATTAAGAATATAAGTTAAAACTAATTAATTATCTCAATTTTTTTAAAAATTTTAATATTTTTTTAAAATTATTCTTATTTAATTTCTCTCTCTTTTACTTTGAATACATTAAATATGACTATTTTTTAAAAATGTATAATAAATACTATCTTGTATATTGTAAAATGTCTTATATTTAGGATCAAAGTAAAAGATCCTATATATAAGACCGAAGGGAGTATATTATAAGGTAGAAAACAAAAGCACTTATGATGTGTCACGATTTCAAACATTTACACCATCTTGTTGACTATAAAAACTTTGACCCCGCATATTTCAAATAATATTTATTTTTTTATATATGTTTTCATTATTTAAAATTTATATGATGATAAATATAAAAATTAAAATTATATACATTAGTGAAAAAATATCATGAGTTGATTTGAAAATCATATATATATATATATATATTTTCACATTTATCTTATATAGACTTAGACATTTAAATCATAATTTTTTCATATTTTGATTTGGTTGTTTAAATTTATGATGAAATATATATAAATCCACAAAGTAGAGATTGAAAGCATAATATATCATGATTTCAGGCCTTGAAAAATATGGCTCAGTATATTTCAAATAATATTTATTTTATTATATATGTTTTCATTTTTTTAAATTTGATATAATAATAAATATGGAAATAAAAATCAGATATATATTTATAAAAAAATCATGATTTGATTTGAAAATCATATATTTATTTGTAAAAAATCATGATTTGATTTTCTAAGCCTACAGTGATATTTATATAAAATAAATATAAAAATAAAAATTATAGATATTTGTAGAAAAATCATAATTTGATTATTTAAGTTTATGGTTTCAAAAGCACGTGTCATGATTTGAGGCCTTTATAGTATCATGTTGACTATGAAAAACTCTGACTCGCATATTTCAAATATTATTTAGTCCTTATATATGCTTTCTTTATTTTAAATTTAATATGATTATAAATATGTAAATAATATATATATTTATGAAAAAATATGATTTGATTTGAAAATCATATATGTACATGTGAAAAAATTATGATTTGATTGTTTGAGTCTATATAAGATAAATATGAAAATAAAAATCATATATATATATATATATTTATGAAAAAATGACAATTTGATTATCTAGATCTATGATGAGATCTATATAAATTCATAAAGCAAATATTGAAAGCACAATGTATCGTGATTTCATACCTTAAAAAATTTGACTTTGCATATTTCAAATAATATTTATTTCCTTATATATATTTTCATTTTTTTTAAATTTGATATGATAATAAATACGGAAATGAAAATTAGATATATATTTGTGAAAAAAAATTACGATTTGATTTGAAAATCATATATTTATTTGTGAAAAAAATCATGATTTGATTTTCTAAATCTACAATGATATTTATATAAGATAAATATGGAAATAAAAATTATATATATTTATGAAAAAATCACAATTTGATTGTCTAGGTTTACAGTGAGGTCTATATGAATCCATATTATGTGAGTCTCTTCTCACCACTATAAAATCATTTTTAGTTCTAAAAGTTCCCTCGAAAGTAAGATTTTATTACATTGTTATTTACAATTTTCTAATAGCAATTTTCACATTTTTTATATATTTTATCTTCTCCGTATAATGCAATTGTTGAAATAGTTACTTTATAATAAAACTTCAAAGATAATTTAAACATGGAGGTAACTACTTTCTATCTCTTTTTTTTTTATCTTAAATGTAGTTCCTCTCATTTTTCTTATTTTGAATATAGTTCGTCTGATTAGTTTCTACTCTTTATTTTTATATCACTCATTCCCTAAATTCTAAAATAATTTTATAATTAAGAATTTTAGAAAATCCTTACATTTGTGTATATTAGAATATACTACCATATCATGATGTAGGGCAAGCTACTCTAAAAAGTTATTCAAGAATTTTAGAAAATTTGACATATATAATCCTATCGACTATTGAAAATAAGCCATATAATTAATATAAATATGCAAACTTATGTTTTATCACGTTAGTTAACCATTAATTTTATATGTTCCTTGCTTGTAGGTGCTGCTCTTCTTACATAACCGAATGTAAGGAAAATTAATAAATAGGTGAACTACCAAGATAATCAATCTTCATATTATTACATTTAATAATGTAAAATATATAGTTTCATAAAATATATTTGATATTTATATTTTTTATATATTTTTACATCTATAAATTTTAATTTTATAAGTAATATCTGGACTTCTCGTGCATTATTGCTAGGGCATGAATTTTAGTTGGAAAACAAAAGAAGAGGTAGGATTTAACGTTCTGGTTAAAAGCTCAGATTAATGATTAAAATTTATAGAAAAAGTAAAAAAAGAAAGATTACAAAATACAATATACTACCTCCGTTTTGCGAGAAGACACATATTTTTTATAAATTTATTTTTCACAATATAAAATATTTTACGCATTAAGTAGTGTATTTAATTTTTTTTACCTAAATGCCCCTAAGAAATTATGGAATTTAATTAATATTGAGGAGTTTAATTCATTGATCAATTATATTAAATAATATTAATGAGGATAGTTTATCAAAAGATAAAATTGTTTTCAATTATTAATTATCACCCTTAGTCCGTGATAACTAAAAGTATCCTATAAACCGAAACGGAGGAAGTATATATATAAATATATATATATATATATGTATCTATATATATTATGGAGTAACAGTAGCATGAATCTAACCTTTTTTTAATAGATAAAGAGTATTTCATATTGACAACAGAAATTAATTTTCCTCAAGTACCGAAAACAAAAGATAAATCCATTTTAACTAGATTTGTTTTATGACTGTCAACACTTACTTAAGGGACAAGAAATCCAACTTAATGATCTAACTTTCTATTATATATATTGATGATTGATGAAAAATTACCAATATAAATTATAATAAATTGAACTAGTCTTTTTATTTATTTATTTTTTAAAATTTTGACCCAACATAAAATCATTTTAAAGAATTTTTTTCATGTTATGTAAATGAACTCAAAGGATACCTAATGTTAAAAAACTTGGTTTTTTTTTTGGGTAAGCAAGAAACTTGGATTTAAATAAGATTCTAATTCTAAATCCTGTATGGCCATCGTGGTAGTCTTTTAACATGAGAAGCCATTTTCCCCTTTAATGCAGGCTGCCGTTGACCTTTATTTTAAGCATGATGATAATTGATGTTTAGTTACTTATTTTAAATTCATTTTATAATTATAAATAAATATTGATGTTTTTATATTTACATATAAAGCAATGTTATTAGTAATTTTTTTTTCATTTTTTGGAATCCTAGGAATTCCCACATGGATCTTGTTATCTATTCTGGCATCTTTGTGGAATGTCCCTTCAATATGGGTTCACATAGAAGAATATGCATACTGATGCACAATGAAATTCTTTTATTGGGCCTATACTTGGGTTGGAGCATTTGGATTCTTTATAAAATTTTTCTTCGGCCCATTGGTTTCTGAACACTCTGAACAAGGCAACTGCATGGCGCTTTTTAAGTTTCTTCACTGTGATTTACCTAAAAAAAAAACAGTATCTTCATAGTGAGATGTGTGCTTTGTCTTAGAGATCTACCCATCGCACTTTTCTGTTTTTTGTACTAATCTTTAATGGAGGTACCCTGATATGATTCCTTCTTAGTGTTGTAAGTTGTAACTTGTAAAGTGTCTCTATCTATTAATATATTTTCTGCAACAAAAAAAAACTCCCAATTCTTTTTATTAAAAAATATTTTTATATAATATTTAATTTTAATATATGATATTTAAAACATTAATTCCATTAAAATCTAATCAATAAATCTTGAATCAATGTTTTTACTTCTTACCAATTCAATTTAGTGTGGACAATCCTTATACTTATATCAAGTGCAACAAAACATGATAACCATATATCCATCCACAATAGAAAATACGCTATGCGAAGATAAATAATTTGAAATTCTTGTCTAAATATTTTTCATAAATCAAGGAAAAGAAAATTAAACAAGTTAAGATTGTTAGTCATAGGCTTTGACATTTGATTGCCTTAATCATTTCATTTGTTTAAAGATGACAAGCTACGTTCTTCTGTTCCTTACATCACATGGAGTTTGGTGACAGAACGCCAGAACCTTCGGAAAGTAAACCAGTCTTTGAAATCAAAACATTCAAATTGGCAAAGCCATACAAACAAGGATACACTTCACACTTCATTTTGAGTCTAAGCGGTAATTCACTTTTCCCACTCCAAGTCTAGAACTCGGGGGTCAGCCTTTGATTGATGACCATGCATGCCTCTGGACTGATCATGAGTCAGACGATCCCAACCCATAATGTGCGGCAATGCAAACTGCATCAAAGAACAATAATGGTAGAGTGTAAGAATAAATCCAAAGCCAGAATTTAGGATGAAATAAAGAAAATCTTGACCCTCCAAATAAAAAGCCTTGGCATTGAATCCTTCTACAGGAACCAGAAAAATAGATTCGACTCCATCAGATGTACGTGAGTGCAACATATATAAACCAAAACATGCATTTACAACATATCACAGAATTAGACAATCCATTAATATCTGACTCCGTATGTGCACACAGGTGTAATCAATTATGGTTTTTCCAGACAAAAAAAAAACAGTTACAAAATACAGTATAAATACCTGATTTATCTGGCACTTAGAAAATCTATTTTCTAAATCAGAAAGCTCCCCATGTTAATGGGCAATAGAATGTTGAACCAAGATAGACAAGGCATCTCTAGAATGCGTGCATTGAGGTTACAAGATGATGACTCTGACTAACAAATGGGTAGATCAAAGGACAGGGTAACCATTTTGCTAAAAAGATCCTCACTGATAAAAGAAAATATTGGATAACCTCCTAATTCTAACTCAAAGCACACGATAACAGAGCAACATGTAAATGGTGACATCTATAATAATGTAAGTGGCATAATTAAAGTAATCTAATAAAATGATAAGCAGAAAAGCATACGCTACAAGCAGTCTTCATCACAGCAAACTCAGCAGTTGTGACTGGAACAGTCAAGTATTCTTTGGTCTTTAAAATGTTGTTCGCAACAGCTGCCAAAAGAAGTTGATGATTGGTAAGCAAATGAGATACATTACATGAACCATCAAAGCCAACAAAATAGAGCCTTACACAAAGACACAAAGTAGCCAGAGCCATCCGCATGTGGCTTAATTGATAAGCTCTTCCTGACTTGACCAGCATTACTGCAGCATACAGTACTTACTAAACCATAACTTTCAGAGTTCATGTAAAATTATAAATACAACAGAAAATTAATAGGTTAATGCTATATGAGTTCCCTCATTCCCCAAAATACTTCTCTAAGATATAATGATTTGGTAAGTCAAAAGCTAATACTAAAGAATACAATACAAAGGCCTCCTTCAGACCAATTTTTAACAGAAACCAACCTTGATAACATTGCAGGGTCATGAAAGAATTCACAGGAATCTGTGGGGCCCATGCTTATCAAAGAACCAACCTCTGTTGCTGAGAGAGCAAATCTCTACAAAAAGGTAATCACTAATAAGTTGTGACAGAAAGTATGATGCATAAAAAGATTTTACATTATCCAAAAGGTTTTATTATGGCAACTGAACAAAATATCAGTGACAATGTGTCACAACCAAGATAATCTTGAATACAAGTGATTTAGCTTGCAAGGCTGAGCTTCAAACAAGGAATTACATTCAGGCAATATAGGTAAATAAGGGGAGAAAACCAAAAAGAAAAAAATAGTCACCTGTTTCTTCTCCCTATCATATTTGCGCTCACCAAGTGCGGGTATGAAAGTCATCATCATTGAACCACGGCGATCAATTACAATGGTCCCAGACTTCAAAAGTGGAATTTGGAAATAAGAAATATTGATTAAGACTACAAAAGAGGTACTCAATAAATTGTAATAAGGAAACTACAAGGTACAAGCTTACATCTAACTTAGTGAAAGTTGGAAGTAGGGGACTCAAAGAGAGTGCAGCTTTGCCTTTGTAAACAGAATAAGGAACAAATATTGGACTTGAAGTATATCCTGCAGGATAGCAAGAGCAAAACAGATTTAGGGTCTGCAATAGTGTCAGCCAAATAAAAAAGCAAATCCAGAAAATGCTAATTTAGAGAATGCCTTTAGCAGAATAAGTATTTGTAGCAGTAGAAATGCCAGCTGACAAGGTAGTAGAACCACACAGATGCCTTAGACTGTCTCTAAGATCAGCTTTCTGAGATAACAGTGCTTCTGATATCTGATGCCTATTTAACAATGACAACTCAAAAATCAATGAAACCATACATTCTTGCTTAAAACATATCGATGATAATAATTTAATATCGCTGAAGGAGCTTTCATAATTCCAATGAATAAACATAAAGCATGACTGCATATAGATATGTAACTCAGGGTATTTGCAGAATCAAAATAGATACTATCATTTGAAAGGATAAAGCTGACCATTTTCAAGGAAATTCTTGATGAAGTACAGTCCATTGAGACTATATGCTCACAACGCCCATTACCATACCATCAGTTATATTTTCATGACACAGTAAAGCTAGTAAGCCACTGTTAGAACATAATGACCTCCAAAAATTATATTGTATCCAGTTAACAAATGTGTATTGACAAATATCTGGGAATAAGCCAACTTCAATATTGTCTTCAATGGACAAATGTATATTTTCTTGACGTCTATTGGCAGATGAGAGTTACATTTACCAGTAATACATGTCCCAAATGAATGAACTGAACACTAATTAAACTTTTTCCTAACCTTGTTTTTATTAGAGTATATCTGGGAAGACGCCAACTTATATATTTAGGATTTAAACCAACTTTTTGTGGTCAAACTCTCGATGAACCGTTTAGCAAAAAAAACAATGACGAAATTGGTGAGGAATCAACCGAATACTTATTTCACGCCTACATTCAACAGTAATATCCAGAAATTCCTTCTCAAGCTCAATATTCCTGGCTGCCATGGGAAGTATCAAAACACTTGATCTTAGCCAAAAGGTCGAGAAAGGTACAGAATAAGGGAGGAAAACCTTGTAATTGTCTATACAGCGCATAGGTCATACAGAAACAAGTGGGAAGTGAGCGTTCGAAGAAACCAAGGTCAGTACCTGGCAGCGAACGTGCGAGCCAGCTTCAACATTTTCGGAGACCTCTCTCCTCTGCTGCAGACCAGGGGGCTTAGGGTGTCGTGGGGTGGAGGGTGTGGTGGGATTTTATTGACGATTAAAATTCTAACGCTTCCCGGTACCTCCAGATCGCGGCTGCCCTCCCTTCAAACGACGCCGTTTTATATTAAACATTGTAATCTCAGCCGTTCAATCAAAGGAGTAATCCTGGCCGCCCATTCAATTTTGGTAATTTTCTTCTTACTCCCCGCTGCTCGCTCGACTGGGGCTGGGGGAAACGATGTTGGGCATCGACGGAGATGGTATGCACGGTGGTGATGGAGGTTGCGTTTACTGTGTCGACGGTAGAGAAAGAGGGAGTTATTGGATTTGAAGCATGATTGCTTGACTGGAAGTATTCCCACAGGAATGGGCAGGATGTTGTTCCTAAGACTTGTAAGCGTACTCTTTTTTCTTTTCTGTTTTAATCTGCATGACTATATTTCTTTAAAAGCATTCGTATCCTCAATAAAATAAAAGGGAGAATTACTATTTAAGATCGAGATCACAATTTTATTTAATTTTAGGATCAAAAATTTGTAAAATTAGAAATAGATATTTAGTCCTTAAAATAAATTAATTCAAAGTAAAAATTACTAAAATACTCTTATAAGTATCAGATTGGTTATATGGGTTTACAATTTTTTACTCAGATTTTATAATTTTTTTTTGTAAGTTATTTTTCGAATTTCAATATGAAATAATCAAATTTTAACTATTAAAATTGCATCAGAAATTTACAATTTCTTATTCAGATTTTACAACTTCTATATTCTTATTTCATAAATTATTTTTCAAATTTTAACAATGAGTAATAAGATTTTAATGTTATAAGCATGAAATTGACTCGAGGGATTTATAACTTCTGACTCAAGTTTTGTAACTCCCATATTTTGATTTTACAATTTATTTTTTAAATTTTAAGATTGAGTAGTAAGATTTTAACGTTATAAGTATCAAATTAACTCTAAAGAATTGCAACTTTTTACTCAAATTTTGCACATTTCATGTTTTGATTTTACAATTTGTTTTTCAAATTTTAACATAAAGTAATCAGATTTTAATCTTATAAACATCAAAGTGATTCCAAGAATTTGCAACTTCTTACTCAAAATTTGCAACTCCCATGTTCTAATTTTGTAAATTATTTTTTAAATTTTAACATGGAGTCATTATATTTTAACTTTCAGTGAGATTATTTTAGTAATATTCACTTCAAATTAATTTGCTTTACGGATCAGGTCTATTTTTCTAATTTTACAAACTTTTGATCCTAAAATTTAATAAAATCATGATCTTAGTCCTAAATAGTAATTTCCCCTCAATAAAATTATATGTAGTTTGTGTTGTTTCTTCCTGTATGGTTGGCCAAGTTTACATATGATTTTGAATTTGTATTTTGCGAAGCTTATCATGTATGACTTTGGCAGTGTGTGGCATAGTAATTTCAAACTATGGAATACAGAACAATTGCTTGTCATTCCAATTAAAGGAGCAATTACAAAATAGAAGTTCAAAACAGTGTATAAAAATTTCAAATGGTATATTTTTTTTATCATATTACAGCTATTATCCATCTTATTTTTCACTCACAAACATAAACATTTAAAAAAAAAACTTTTGGCATCATGCTGGATATGCTTCATCCAACTTTGGAGCGTTTTCCGACACTAGCTGAACTTTCTCCCTTGAAAAACACGATTTGCTAGGAGGTGAAAGAAGAAAAAGTCAAGACTACGCAAATTATAGTACAGTACGGTTGGTTCAAGGGAATGGCACGTGAGAGAGGGGAATGGGTGATGAAGTACCAAACATATGCTCGCTCTGCTTTCTTCTCCAATTCCATTAAGGAAAGTAGTTGCAAAAAATTATTACTCCCTAACTCCATTTTATAATATTTTTAATTATTTTACATAGATTAAAAAAGATAATTATTTTTTTAAAATTTTAAAAAAATCTAAATATTTTTTAAACCCTATTTATTATAATAATGTAATACTTATTAAATAAGACTTTTAATTATTATCAAGTGGTAAAATGTGAAACCAATTAAAACAAGGTTAAGAACATTACCATTGATAGGAAAATACCTTGGAGTACCCCCTCTTACATGGTAAGGTAACTAAGGATACATACCATTGCCTCATCAAGCAAATCAAGTAAAAATTATCGAGATGGAAAGTTAATTCATTGTCCTTGACAGGCGGAATAACTCTAGCGAAATCAGTGCTCATCTCCCTACCTTTGTACATTATGCAACATCAAAAATTCCCACCTCTTGTTGTAATAGCATTAAGAAGCACATTCGAGACTTTGTGTGGGGATCCTCTGCATGCCATAAGAGAGTTAGTCTTGTTGAATCAAGTATTTTGATGATTCCAAACCAATCTTCAAGACCTTAGAAAGAAGATATCAAAGGTGCACAAAAGATTTCAAATGAAGAAATTCAAGAAAAGCTAGCACAAAAATAGATGTAGAATCTCTAATAGTGTTTAAAATGAGTAAAAGACTTCTTTGACAAATGAACTTTGACTGCAAAAATTTAAACTTTGAATCAAGTCTGATAGGAGCCTTCTCTAACAGACGAACTTCAGCTTTTGAAAGTTCGAATTTCTGACAAAACACAATTCATGAAAAATGAAAAATTCGTCTGAGCATATGCCAAAGCTCATCTGAAACCAAAGTTTAAAAAAAGTTACAAGATAACTCACTGACAGACGAACTTTGATATTGAAAATTTGAATTTCAGAAACAAAGCTTGCAAGTCTGTTACGACAATCTGTTGTCATATGAATATTGGCATTTAGAAATTCAAATTTTGAACTAAGTCTGATAAGAGTTCTCTCTGACAAACGAACTTTGAATCTTGAAAATTCGAATTTCGAAAAGATGAACTATTGTGCCTAATTGAGCTACCCACTAACAGACGAATTTTGGGCACCAAAATTCGAACTTCGAAGGCACTGGAGCAATTTGGGACTACGGTTCAAACTTTTAAGAAGAACTTTTTAACTTGAAAATTCGAACTTTGCTTTACAACAGACGAACTTTGAAATTTAATGTTGAAGTCTTTAACTTTTGGTCTCTGTAAAATTCATCTGTTGACTAACCAAAATTCAAACTTTGGATATCAGAAGCATTAAATGAGGTTGGTAAACGGATAATTTTTCAGAGTAATCGTTGGGTAACTTCTCCAACGGATAGATTTTGTCTTTAACGTATAGTTAAGATCTAAATCTATAAATATAACATCATTTGAAGTTGTGGGTAACGATTTTAACATTGTATATACTGAAACTCTGTCAATTTCTTAACTCAAAGTCTTTTACTCTCATACTTCAGTCTTCTGCACTTAAACTTTCTTATACACTCTAAATTAAAGAGTTCATTCTTTGTAATCAATCTTATTTTCATCTGGAAGAAATATTTTCTTGTGAGGGAATATCATAAGAAACACTTGGCTAGAGTGCAGAAAGAAAACTTATAATCTCTAAGAACAGAGCATCAGAGTTGTACTGAGGCAATTGCAAGAAGTCCACTGAATTCTTGCAGGATAGTTGAAAATCTCAAGTAGTTGCTTGGGGACTGGACGTAGGTCAAGATAGAGAGACCGAACCAGGATAAACATCTGTGTCAATCCTTTTCCTTTACTGCTCTTACATTGCTATTATATTGCACTCTGTTTTACAGTATTGTTTGTTTTCATTATTCGATTGACTTTTGCAGAAAATTTTAATCTTCCCAATTCACCCCCTCTTGGGAAGTCAGCTTATCTAACAAGTGGTATCAGAGCCCGAATTCCCAAACAAAGGATCTAACAGTCCGGGAAATTCAATGGCTGGTTTTGGAGAAAGTATACTATCTAAGGGAAACAACACAAACAGACCACCTAGCTTTAATGGAGAACACTATGGATACTGGAAGATGAGAATGTAAATCTATCTCCAGTCTATTGATCTAGACATTTGGTCTGTCATCCAGAAGGGAGACTTTGTCCCAATGAAGCTGTAGGATGATGGAAAATACAAAGAAAAGTCAGAGGACAAATGGAATGAGGAAGACATGAGAAGAGTCTTGCTGAACTTTAAGGCAAAACACTGCCTGGTCAGCGCATTAAACTAAGACGAATTCTACAGAGTGTCACAATGTTCCACAGCCAAGGGTATGTGGAACATTTTAAAAGTCGCTCATAAAGGAACCAGTGGAGTAAGAGAAAACAAACTGAACTCCTACATTGGTGAATACGAAAGCTTTAGAATGATAGAAGAAGAGAGCATCAAAGAGCTGCAAAAGAAATTTACCCTTATTGTGAATTAATTGAAGAGTCTTGGCAAAAAACACACCCAACCAGAGAAGGTGAGAAAAATCCTTAGAGCTCTTCCTCTAGAATGGCAACCCAAAGTAACAGCAATAGAGGAAGCCAGAGGAGAATCAATGGCCTCAGTTACAGCCCTCTTTGGTAATCTTGAAGAATATGAAGGAAAGATGAAGGCTTTCAAGGAAGCAGGACATAACAGGAAAAAGAAAGGTCTTGTTCTGAAAGCTGCTAAAGAAAAGGAAGAAGAATTTGATGATGGAGATGAACTAGATGAAGAAACTCTGGCTATGATGGTCAGAAAATTCGGAAGATTCTACAACAAGAAAAGAAATAAAAGATTCTTCAAGAAAGGAGCAGCATCAGACAACAAGAAAGATGAAAAAGAATCTATCACCTACTACGAATGCAAAAAATAAGGGCACATCAAATGGGATTGTCTACTGTTTCTAAAGAAGCAAGAAAAGGAAAAGAAAGCTGCTGACAAGAGCAAGAAAAAGAGGGCATACATCTCATCAATCTGGAGCAACAGCTTAGATGAAGAAGAAGATGATGAAGAGAAAATTGCCAATATCTGCTTGATGGCACTTGCATCTGAAGAAACTCGAGATCCATCCATTAGTGATCATGAGGATGAGGTATATGAATCTGAACCTTCCTATTCTGAATTACTTGATGCATTTCATGAACTGCATGATGAATTTATTAAGACTGCTAAAGAACTGAAACAGGCTAAGAAAAAAATTAATAAGCTATAATCTCAATGTAGTAGCTCTGACATTACATCTATGCATAAATCTGAATCTGCTTGCTGTACATCATGTATTGAATTAAAGCAAACTAATGACTATCTATTAAAAGGAATGGCTAGACTTACTAAGGACAAAGATATGTTGTTTGCTTTAATGGGAAACCAGAGAATCACACAAGAAAAGATTGGACTTGGCTATGATCCTTGCGCTGTAAAAGAAAGGGTTAAAAAGAAAAATCAAAATTTATATTTAAGGCATTTTGCGTATGCTAATGGGCATAAAAAGAAATATCATACTTTAAATCACATTGAATCCTATGATCAACCAAAATATGTGAAACAAAAATATTATTTACATTGTTTTCTTCCTGCGTCACAATCTAGCAGCCCTTTCACCACCCGTCACTTCTGTAACAAGAAGGGACATATCTCCAGTTCATGTGCATTGAAGAAAAATGGACTTGACAGGAAGGTAAAATAGGTTCCCAAAGATACATGGAGGTTGATCTCACTCGCTCTCCCTCTACTTTCGTCCTCACGGCTCCTTCTAGCTCATGCTTCCTCAGTCCTCTCCCGTGGCTCTCTCTAGCTCCTGCTTCCTTCGTCCCTCCTCCTCATTCGCACGACCCCCTATTCGTGGCGAAGTTGTGAACTAGCAGGCAAGTTCGAACGGGAAAGAGAATAGGGGTGAGGTAGTGACAGAGGACACTAAAGGAGCAGTCTCAGGTTGGCGGATGATAGCTAGGGTCGAGTTCGAAACTGTAGTCTCATCTATTATTGTGAACATCAAAGACGCAGGAGGAATTAAAATCTGAGTAAAAGAAGCATCTGTTTGGTACAGTTTGTAATTTGGATTTATGTTTTCCTTTTGAGTGTTGTTCCATTACCTTCAACATCATTGTTCTTTGTCTGTTTTGCTGTTACTGAGATGTTGTGCCTCATCTCTATGCTGGTTGAACTATCGCATGCTCTGAGAGGAAAAATAAAAATAGAAATAAAATTAAGAAATGTGGGTAGATAGCTTGTCCCCTGGATCATTAATGGACCCTTTGTGACATCTTTGTTATATGCTACATATGGCCTTAGACTCATCTAGTTTAGGCTATTTGCTGATATTCATTTGCTGACGAAAAACTCTCTTTGTTGCCAATAAGACTTTGTGTATGTTGATTATTAGAGAAATGATAGGACCTGTGAGGTTGTGTGCAAAGATTATAATCATTGTTAGTCAGGAACTTGCTTGATTTAGGTACCAATGGCCATTAGGAAATCATAGTTGACACTACAAAAACAAGTTGCTGACCAAGGAAATTTGAACAAAGAGACATATGGCTGACAACATTGCTTGTACTCTATGTGGAGAAGGTGTTGAGGACATAAATCATATTCTTCGGTGATGTAAACTCACAAAAGACAGTTGGCACCTTGTTTTATCTTATGATCTGCTATAGGAGTTCTATAACTTCCCCTTTCAAGATTGGTTGCTTAGGAATATTCATCCCCAACGTAGCAGTCTCACTTGGAGGATCACCTTTGGCATTCTCTGCTGGAAACTTCGGGAAAAATGCAATAGAAACCTGTTCATGCAAGAATCCTTTATGGCACACATTTTGGTAAATGAGGCCATTGTTATTGCTGAATACACTCTTCAAATGCAAGACCTCTTGCAATCATTAACTCAAGGAATTACATGATTACTTCTTACTCTGAATATATTCCTGGCCCATGTGTTTTTTATTATTGGGCCTGTCTTTTGTAATTGTTCCATTTTGATCAATATATCCCCTCTTCAATTAAAAAAAAAGCATTACCATTGACTAATCATGATAATTTATGAGGTTAAGAAATAAATGATCATTAGCAAAATATGAACAATATTACTAAATATTATAAGGTGTTTTATAAAAAAATTAGGAAAAAGTTCTAGTAGATGTCTTATAAAAAAAATCAAGGAAAGCACATCATTAGCTTGATGAAATAATACGGCAGCATTATGGAATGGTGGTAAAATCTCCAAACTACCCTAATACCTTGTTTGGTATGTTGGAAGAGTTTTTTATGGAAGTGGAATGGAAATAGGGTATAAACGTATTTTTTTGTATGTGCAGTGAAGTTTTGGATAATTTTTATTTAGTATTTATATTTATAATGTAAAAATACCCAAATGCCCTCCCGAAATTAAAAAATAAAATACCTATAGCAAACTAACACCATTGGAGAGGCTATCGGAAAACACCAAAACCATCATGCATGAAAATCCAGCAAAAAATACAAACAAAATTTAAGAGAGAGGGGGGTAGATCTCACAACATATGAAGATCGAAGTAGATCTTGCAAAAAAAAAATGATAAATTAATTACAATATCAAACCAAAATATTTTAAAATTCTAATAATAGGTCTAAGACCCTCAAATGACTAAACATGAAATTGAAGTCATTAAAGTGCTGGAAGGGCGGTGTAAACAGTTTTACAACTCAGTGTCAAATTGGAAGTGTTAGTGTAAAATCTTTGAATTTGATATTCATTTTCCTTATTTTATGTAGAAGTTTGGAAAATTATTGTGAAAATTTCAACAAGTCAATGTTAAAATCAAGAAGATTAATATAAAATATTTGAAAGTGAATATTTTTTTTTTTAGTTTCTTTTCATTGTTCCAATTAAAATCCTGTAAGATTTTCTATGAAACTGCGAAAAGAAACTAAAAATTTTCACTTCTCACTTCTTGGGAGAGTATGCTTTCTTTTACTTGGGGGATGATGGTTTAATCCATAATTAACCACTGAATTTGCATGCATTGCATGTTGCTATTTTCATATATGAGACCACAGTCTATTATGGAATATTATGGGTAACGTGAGGTAAGGGTTCATACTGACCTTAAGATAGCAAGTGTAGCCAAATCTTTCACTATAAGGTTTTGGTGTCCTTATTATCAGTCTTTATCTGGGTACTACTTACTTCCTTTGATTTACGCTTCACTTACTCTCTTTTTTATGTCCCAAACACGTCTTAATTTGATTATTTTTTCAAATAAGTTTTAAATTTCCTCCTCATCAATCATCTTTTGCTTTGGAAGTCAAGAGTTGAGTACATTTGAAAAACCATGCTTGATATGATACTCGAAATGAAAAAAATAAATGGTCCTTGAGAGATGTGATGGCTTTTGTGAGACAGAACTGCATAGGGTGATGTGAAAATTTCTTTCAAGTACTTAATTTTTTTTAATCAAAAGCTCCTACAAGAACAATACAAAATGATGATTTATTTCATGTAACTATTGCACCATAATGCCAACAAAGAACTAATACTAATATTTAACATCCATTCCTATGTTTGATTGATTCCGCTCCTCTGCCTGTTATTATCTACAAAATTCTGTTCTTCAGTCATAACTCCTCTCATTTTTAGATTAGATTCCTCACACCCCTCCCCCCTTTTTCTTTTTTTGGGATGTCATTTAGTTTAAGGTTTTAATTTTGAAAAGTCACACTCACACCAGGCGTACATGTCTTTTGGGGGAACTCAAGATTTTTTTTGTTTTTTTTTTTTTGCCAGCGGGAAACTCAAGATTTGAATAACCAAATCTTGTCATTTCTGATGCTCTGAAAATGAAAATTGGCATCTTGCTACCGATGAATACTTTAGGCATCCTTCTCACATGCAGCTTCAGTTGTATCAAATTTACTCTTGTATCTTTGGATGAGATTTATACTTCGGCTTTACTGTTGAACTCTACCCCCCACCCACCCCCTATATATATATATTTCGTGCTTAAATGATAATTGTAGCAATTCTTTGTTTCATGTGATCTGTTTTCATATTGGTGTAATCTTGGCTATTTTAAGTACCTGGTCCTTCGAAAGTCTATAGTCTTGTAGGAGTGTGATTTCTTGCTAAGTGAGTTGCCGCAGACGTTTGGTGGGTAGTGTGACAAGGTCTTTCGTAAATGGGATTGTTGTCTTGGGAGATAACTCCACTAAAATTCAGGAATCATGCCCTTTGGGAGTCACACTGCGTCAAGGACCACTCTGGGTATACCTGATCTCTTTGCCAAAGTGCACTGGGCTAAACATGCATGAAAGTGCCTATCATAGATTCAAATGAGGCATGAGAGTTGTGCTTAATAGCTGCAGCTAACCTGTGGACTAGTGATATGATATGATGTGAATTGACTGAGCTAAAGTAATATATTTTGACACTACATATGACATAATCAATTTCCCCAAAATACAGAAGATTGACACGTAAGTACTTTTCACAGTTAGGTCTTTCGTTCTGGGACTTGAGTTTGCATCTAAATGGTCCTGGATCTTTTTTGCCTCTAATTAACTTTGACTTTCCTTGATATATCATCTATGATATTTGAATATGCTATGTTTGCCAGCTGCCTAATGTTATTGTGTTTGGTCTTTTTTTTGCTTAAATTTCATGCCCTTGATAATTCAAGTGTGCATTCAATAGGATGTCGGCGCGAAAATTATGTTATTCATGTGACAAAGCAGTTGCAAAATGTGCATTTTGTCTTCAGCTGGTTCTGTCTCTAATGCATCTCTTAGTCAGCCAGCAACCTCAGGAGGCAATATTACATATGAGGTAAAATGTTCATCACTCTTCTTTTGCAATGTATTGATGCTTTATTCTACACATTTTTCTTCCAAAATTCTTCAAAAGGAGATGGAGCTTTTGCAACCTTTCTTCTAACAACCTTAGAGTTTTACCTTTGTCCACAATTATCTTGTACATAAATCTAACAGTTATAGACATTTTATCCGATGGGCAAATGGTGGAAATTAACTAGAGGCTTAAAGGAAATATTGTTTCATTTTCTTTAGATATTTGTTGCTCCCCCTCACAATGATTTGTTGTCTTCACTCTTTAGTCACCTTTTAGAGCACAAATAGTAAGAGGAACCTTTGTCTAAACTCTGTCTATATGATGGAATCTAGAAAACCCTTTGTATTATTTATGGATAAAGGTACTGCAACTCCCTCCTAAATCAGAGAAAAGAATAGGAATTGACTGATTTGGAGCGTTTACAAGGGAAAAGAAAACGTAGAAATTAAGTATAAAGATAAAGGACAAGATAAAAATAAACTCCCCTAGCATTATTCATGCGGCTAGAGACTCCAAAACCAACAAAATTCTTCCTTACCTCCCCTCTCAGTCCATTGCTTATTTCAGTGCCAATCTTGTGCATTGTCATTTGTGGATTCCTGTTGCATGGTGAGAGTTGACTTTGTCCTGTGCCTGCCTTGAAGTTGTCACAATTTAACCATTACTAGCTATGACAACAGGGACAGTTTGAGATTATTTCGGCGGTCTTAGTGTATGCTTATCTAGTACTGAAGGCCAAATCGTAGGTGGAGGAGTCGATGGATCCCTTAAAGCCACTGGTCCAATTCAGGGAATTTCAGATTGATTTTTGAGTAAGCATGAACTGTTAGGTGAGACATATGAGCTGTGTCTAACATACTTTTTTGTTGGAGCAGTTCTAAATTTTGTCCTTGTTTTAGATTAGATTTTTTGCCTAGATGAGCATTGAAATTTGAAATATGCTCTGTGCATGCTTCCCATTTCTTCTGTGGTTTCCGTTATAGCCATGTATTGTGAGAGAGATACAAGGTGGCATGGGGCATGAACCGCAGGGTTTACTTAATAGGAGTAAGTTTGAGAAGGTGAAAACAGGTGAAAAGAAACGAGAAATAGATTTAGACTTTCATTCTGTCCTAATACCGAACCAAACTTTCACTTCTTTCGCTACCTACCCATTTTGACTCCTCCCAGGCAGAAGGATGCCAGTAGTGCTGGTGTAAACTATGAACTGAGATGGCTTTTAGGTTTTGAGAGCACCCTAACCCTTACATGGTAGATACATGTATGATATTGCTATATCTGCTATGAACACCCCATTTTGTCCGGACATCTAAAAAAAAGGGGAAAAAAGAACAAAACAAAAATAAAAAATATAATAATATAAAAAAAACAACAACAACAACAAAAATAAGTAGAAAGTTGCAAGAATTAAATGAATTAATATACATAAACAATACAAAAAATAATAATAAAAATAACAATAAAAAAAAGAAAACTAAAAACAGAAACAAAAAAAAAGGGAAAACTAAAACTGAAAAAAAGGAGAGGGGGCCTTTGGGCCCGAGATGCCATGAGCCCAATTGAGGGCTCGTGGACTTAGACCCCAAAGGGGCCATGCCCTAAACAGCTAGGGCAGAGGAGACCGAGGATTGAGAGCCGCAGACCGAAAAAGAAAGAAAGGAGGCCGAAGGAGCTGCAGGACTAAGTTTGAAAAAGCAGAGACAGGGAGGCAGAGAACGGCTAGGGCAGAGGCAGCGTGAAAGAAAAGAGAAAAAAAAGCAGAGGGAGAAGAAAGGGAAGCAACCGCGGGAAAGAAAGGAGAGAGAGACCGAAAGAAAAGAAAGAGTAAAGATGGAAGGCAAGCTGCGAGAAACTAGGACAGCTGCAGACTAAAAGAAAAGACGAGACTGAAGAGAACAGAAGGGAACAAAGGGAGGCATACACGAAAGAGAAAAGGAAAGGGAGGCGATGGCAGGAGGACCACGCACTCGAGAACCTTATAAAGGACCCGAAGGAGACCGAAAAAGGGGGGATCTTTGGGGAAAAGAGAGAGGGACCCAAGGCCGAGAGAAAAGCTGGGGCGTTTGCTGGGGAACCAGAGAAGACCGGAGCACCCGAAAAGAAACGGAGGGGTTGGAGCTGAGCAAGAGGAAGCAAAATAGAGGGGGCAATTGTGAGGAGCCCGAGGATTTGAAGCCGAAAATTGGAAGGGAGCGCTGCAAGAAAAAGGGGAAGACCGGAGGAGGAGGAGATCTAGGGCCGAGTTCGAACTACTAACTCATTCCTCCTCTTAGCTATAGTGATCCGAGGACGCGGGAGGAATCCAGAAAAGAAAAAACCAAGCAACAGAGGCCTCTGTTTGGTATCGTTTCATATCTGTTTAGCATTATGTTTCCATGTCCAAACTGTGATTCATTCCCCTTCTGCGTTTTGGCTCTTTGTTCCACGGTTGCAAGGGTCCAATTTCATTTTGTTTATGCTCTGTTTTAGAGTTAGGATTAATAGAAAAGGAGTGAACGAATAAATAAATGAGGCTGATAAATAGGAACAAAATGAGCTCGACCTTTGTTTTAAGACATTTGGGTGCAATTGTCAGAGTTGGTTTGGTATCGTTTTGTTCTAAGGAGGATGATTTTCCTCAGGCTGTGTATGCATGTTGTCCAATCTATTTACCTTTGAAAGCTTGCGGCTGTGCTGGCTATTAACGTGATTGCCATATCTTTTGAGGATCAATGTTTACATGTACAGTGCATATGTGTTGGGAAGGTGGGGTAGTTTTAGTCCAGAACTTGTTTTGTCATGATAATAATAGTTATCAAGAGAAACCTTGTAGTGAGTCTAGAATTGGGCAGTAGAGAGCGCTATCCCAGTTGTGAGTTATGGTGGAAAACTAGACTTCATATCATGCTTATGACGTGAAATTTGGGAGCCCTCAAACTGCAGGATCGTGTTCCTTTTTCTTTGACTGTGGTATGCGGAATTCTATGACATAGGAAATGGATTTTGGGCATGAGAATTTAGCTTCAAAGATCCCCTGCTTTCTTGGTTACAAACACCGACCTGTTTCCTCGTGGGCCTGATTTTGAGAAGTTTGCTATACATATTTTGATTGGTTTTCCTATGGGCCCGGCATTAGGAAGGTTGCTGTGATTGAATAGTTTTTGTGGTGGGGCCTGATGCTGGGAAGTTGCTTAGGTATATTCTTGAATTGTATGGGCCGGACGTTGTAAGTCTATAGGGTGCACGAGTTCCCCCATAAGGGTATACACGTAATGGGCCCAAATGGCTTTTGATTACTCCAATTTTCATTTTATAAAAAAAAAGATTTTTTTTATGAACAAATAATAGCCTATATTCTTGAATGAGTAACCCTTTGTTATATATACTTTTGAAATGCTTTGAATAAATAATATTTACTGATGTTTACTTAAAAATAATAATAATAATATAAATACTTAAATTAATAACTATACCACGTGAGGTTTTCGGAACCCATGCGAATATGAGAGTTTACTGAGTCATCGCGTGAGATTGCGAATCCACGTAGACATTTAAATAGGCTGAGTTGTCACGTGAGATTGAGAGTCCACGTAGATATATCAGGTAAATAATTTTTTTTAAAAAAAATAATAATTATATTTCACAAAAATAAATCATGATATAACAAGTTTTTCCAATTTTATTTTAAAGGTATAGTAAAATCATTGTTTCAAAATGGAAGAATAATAGTATCTTCTAATTTTTGTTTTACCTTTGTAATAAAACCTTTGTACCGCGAGGTTTAGAACTTCTGCAGGTAATTAAGGAATCGATTTATCGGGTACGACTGCGAATCTGCAACAGGTAAATCAATTTTTCTTAAAAAAGGATAATAATAAAATAAACAAAAAAAATCCGATGATTTCCCAAAGAAAACAATCAAATAATAGCATTTTCAAAAAATCAAAGAAAAACAAAAATTATTTTCAAAATAAAATAAGAGTAAGTAAGCGGAATTAAATTGTCTTTTGCAAATTAAAACACCAACTTAATCTCAGAAAATTGTTTTGTTTGTAAAAAGTTAAATTATTTTCCATTAACTTTCTCTTATTACAAAAATTAAAAAAATATCAACCAACAGACACGCATTTCTAGTCCCGAACTACATGGACTTTGATCCCTATCGCAGGGTACATAGGCCCCAGGCTTTGATCCTGGGTCAAATCCGCCTTTGTAAATAAATAAACATTTCCTGATTTATTTGGTGTTTTTTCCTTAATTTAATAAATATTTACCGATTTATTTTTCCGGATCCGCCTTTGTAAATAAATAAACATTTTCTGATTTATTTGGTATTTTTTCCTTAATTTAATAAATATTTACCGATTTGTTTTTCCGGATCTGCCTTTGTAAATAAATAAACATTTTCTGATTTATTTGGTTTTTTTCCTTAATTTAATAAATATTTACTGATTTATTTTTCCGGATCTGCCTTTGTAAATGAATAAATATTTTCTGATTTATTTGGTGTTTTTTCGTTAATTTAATAAATATTTACCAATTTATTTTTCCAAGTCCGCCTTTGTAAATAAATAAATATTTTCTGATTTATTTGGTGTTTTTTCCTTTAATTTAATAAATGTTTCTCAATTTATTTTCTCAATTCTTTTTCCTCATTTTGCTTAAACATCCTCAATTCTAATATAATTTATTTTCTTTATTTTATCTTTCAAATTTTTCAAATTTTTTTAATTTTCTTCTTCTTTACCCTTTTTCTCGCATGTGAACAATAAAAGAAAAACTAAAATACATTTTAAGCCATATTAATTTACGCAATCAATGTAAGGTAACCGTTCCTAGGAATGGGTGTTGTGGGGTGCCTAACACCTTCCCCACACACAATCGACTCCCGAATCCAACTCTGATTATGCAGACCATCATTTCCCTCTTCAATTCGGTTTCCCAAGATTTTTCCTTAAAATTTTGGTGGCGACTCCTCACAAGTCGGTTTTCACTCGAAAACCAGATTTGTTCTCTTTTTTCCTCTCATCGCATTTTTCCGGGTGTGGCATCTGCGTTCTAGCAGTCAGTCTTTATTCATGTTTATGGGATTCGCCATCCCTCAAGGACAAGGGTCCACTACAACATTAGTTTAGTGGATTTAAAAAATGCTGTATATAAAAGCAGCAAGCACAGAGCATCACATACCTTCAATCGGTAATTTTCATTTCAACTAAATAAAGGATTTGAAGCTTCAATTTGATTACTGAGACTGGCCTTCTCCACTTCTATCAGAAAGATATTGTTTTTAATTTCTTTGAGTTCCTGAACCTACGATGGCATAGCTGAGATCTTGAAATTGTGAAAGGTTTTTACCGTTCTTAGATGCAGGACAAATTTCTATTACTACTTCGTTGTATCTTATTTGCTCTTTTAGTGTCATTATTAGCTTCTCTCCTCTTTTGGCCTTATGTTCTTTTATTAGACTTATACGGTTTCTGTATCTTTCTTTCATTCCTTTGAATGATATGTCCTATTCGTTCAAAAACAAAAATTTTGTCGCCCCAACAATGGTGGTTTGTAGTTGATGATAACATTGCTGTTGCATTTGGAAAAAACTTGTGTATGGTTTTAAGGCACCATCTGGTCTCTAGTTACGATTTGCTTCCAGGGGCTTTTGAAAATCTTTTTGTGATATGGTAATTATGGTGCTTTGGATTGAAATTATGTGAGGTTGTTAGAAAGGAGTTAGAAATTTGGTTTACCATAGGTCATAAGATTATTTTAAAATGCTTTCAAAGTTACAGGCTTGAATATTAGAACTGATTTGTTCATACAGTCATCCTTGATAATCATTTATTATTTTGGCTTGATCTAGTAGTTCCTAATACAAGGGTAGACACTGTTTGTAATGCATTGGCGTCTTGATTTGTATTGAATTTAAAACCAATTAAACAAGGCAAATAAAATGGGTTTAATTTGAGTTTGGCTTGCTCTCAAGTTTTCAAACGTGGGTTTTGGCATTAGTTTAGTGGATTTAAATTATGATCAATTAGGAAAGGATGTTTGCGTTATCAAAATCTGCACAAGGGAAAATTAGGAGTATCGTTTAAGACTTTATGGATTTTTTTTAATCCCATACCTTATGTAATCACTGCCTAATTTTGTAGGAGAAAGACATTCATGTATGGGATGAAAATGCGTTCATAAACAAACTTGGCAGGCAACTTGCTTGCTACTTGGCCCTTATTATTAGCAATAGCTAAATTGGTATCTTAGTTTGGTGCTAGTATTCTATTATTCTTGATAAACTTTCTCAACAAGAGAACAAGGGATTTGAGACCAATGGATAAATTCCAGTCAAGCCACATTGGTTCAGGGTACGTGTTAGTACTTGGCCATGAGATAAATAATTAAATTGATTATCATCTTCTACATTCTTAATCTCATAGTCCTCCTAGGTATTTATTTTGGCACTTGGTGTGATATTTGTTTGTTAATAAGCTTAGTTGTTATTATTTAACATTAATCTGTTTAATATAGGATAGCTGATTCAGTTGGAGAAATTTTCAAAGGGTTGTGTTGTTACTTTGACAAAGCATTGCCAGCAATGCACTTGTACAAGAATGAGCGAAAGCAATACCAAGAAGCTTGCCCTGATGATATCACTCCTTCTACTGTATATGGTGCAGAACATTTGCTACATCTCTTTGGTATGCTCCTTTTATAGTGAGGACACACTTATTATATGATTTAGAGCTACAAATTTATTGTAAATACAATGGGAGGGCTTTAATATAACCTTTTTTTCCTTGGTGAGAAAACAAGCAATACCAAGGCTCAGCCTCACATACATACATTTAGATTACCTTGTGTTTGACTAGTATCCACATGGATACTAGTCATTAAAGCTCACATATGCTGCAATTTTCTTTTTATAAAAAAAATTCAAAACACTGTTTCTCAAAGAGGACTCTTTTAGCATCTTCTTTACATGTTAAATTCCACTATTGGGGTCTGCTTTGTCATGCTAAACCACTGGTCTTTTTGAAATATTTGGCATCAAATGTGAATAAGCATTGTACATAATCATAACTTTATATTTCCATAATATGCAACAAGCTTTGATTTGACACTATTATTTTATATTTTCTTCTTATACAGGATGGTGGTCTTAATGGAGGAGATACAAATGAGGATCAAGTGTAAAATGATGGATGTCATGCTACAATGTTTACTTTGAACCATGAGATATGGATTCATGTTCAAACTTAAATCCTTATATAAGCGTATGTTGTCTTTTTTTTTTTGTTGGCTATTATAAAGCCATATGTTAATGTTTAATGTTAAATCTATGTACTTATTGATTATAAATGTAGAACATATTATGATATATTATGGTTTAATACAATTCTTGAATATGGTTTGTTTTATTTATATATATGTCTCAAGATGAATTATGTCTTTTTTACTCATATTTATGTGCTAAGGATGAAATCAAATTCAAAATAGCTAGGTGAAGTTTTATATGAGAATAAATTAAGATTATATTTATAATATGTTGTCTTTAGTTATTTCTAGACAATAGTCATCAAATGTTGCCTATTGGAAGTTTAGGCAACATTTATATTTTATATTTACAGTTTAAAAATGTTGCATATTAGAAGTTTAAGCAACATTTGAAAAATGCACTTTTTTGAATAAGCAACAATTATATTTTATGTTTATAGTTTAATAATGTTGCCTATTGAATGTATAAACAACATTTAAAAACTATATTTAATGTATAGGCAACATTTGAAATTGTTGGTATATAACTGTTGCCTATTTCTTATAGTGTAGGTAACAGTTTTCATGGTTGTTGTCATAGGAGTCAAAAAACTGTTGCCTAAAGGAATAGGTAATACTGGCATAGGCAACACTCGGACAACATTTGAAAAATGTTCCTTGTTCGGTTAGGCAACAATTTTCATAGTTATGACAACACTTTTAAACTGTTGTTGCATGCAAAAAATGTTGTAGTGGTTGTGGGCGTGGCTCCTGAAAATGAATACTCATCGGCGCCCTTGAAATATGTTGTGCCTGCTTCATCTGCTCATGATTAATTTATATATATATATATATATATATGAATATCAGGTTTGTTGATTTATATGCTCATGATTTTCAGGCCTTTATTGGTTTGTTCTCAATCGATGCCAAATAAGGTAGTGTGTGTGCTTGCTAGGTGCGAGGGCGCCATACATGTATCAAGCTGTTTTTGTGGTTTAAAATGGACCTGCAATTTGCGAATAGAATATAGTGAGAGTTATTGGCTAATGGGCAGAATCCTTTTATCTCTCTTTTTTCTCGTGTTTTCATGTTTCTTCCTTTTTATGCTAATATACACGTTCAAGGTCGATGAAAGTAGGGGGCATGGGTTCCAGACAGAGAAAGAGATTTGCATATAATTTCTTGTTATCCTATTAATAAAATTATAATTTACAAGTTTTACTATTATTATATTTTAATTTAATATGTTATATTATTGTTCAATTATGTTGATATAAATCGTTAATATACTATTTATTTACTCACTATACTCCGACCGGTCTTTTTTATAAGAGACTTTCAATTACTTTACGTGGATTAAGCAAGTTAATTATCTTCTTAAAATTCTAAAAAAAAACTAAATATTTTTTATCCCTATTTAATATACTAATACAATCTACATTAAATACTATTTGACTAATTGAGAGTATCTCTTTCATCCAAAAAGTTTAATAATAATTTACAAGAAGAAATAAATCATGAAGATAAAATAGAAAAAATCTCATTAAACATAACAATGTCCCTTATAAAAAGAATTAGAAAATACTTCTAAAAGATCCCTTATAAAAAGGATCGGAGGGAGTATTATTTGGCACACCATGTCAATAAATAAATTACATTAATATATATATTCTAATCTTTTATTTAAACAAACCTTCACTTTCCCTCACCTCCAAAAATAATAAAAAAATTATCGAAATATAACATGTAAGATAATATTTACCAAAATATAACACACAAAATTGACCAGTGGCAACAGAACTCAAGTCTATACAAAGAAGTCAAATAGTTAGCTATGCGATTTCAAATATAATAAATTTTTTGCTTACAAAGGTAAGTCGCATGGCCATCCATGTGACTTACCCTTCGCAATCTCCAAGAAAGCAAAGTCACATGGCCATTCATGCGACTTTGACTTTATTTATTTTTTAAATAATTCATTTTTTTAGTTGTTAGATTATTTAAATGAGTTCTCTGATCCTATTTAAATGACTAATGTTTCCTACTATACTCATATCAACTTTCTATCCTGTCCAAGTGAGCTTCGACCATTCCAAAATATGATTCTTTGTAGGAAATTAAATATTTTGTATAGGGATCTGAAATTATCTTTTTTACATTAAATGATTATTAAGAAGATATAAATTTAATTAAAAGTGCAACAAATATTAATTAATAATTAACTATATTTGTATAAGTGTTGTTCCAAATTTTCTCATCCCTCAACTCATATTATATCTACACATGCTTTGTTTTTAAAAAAATTCAAATATCATATTAAAATTGCATGAAGAGGTAAAAAATTCTTGTATAAAATGTTAATTTTTATGATTGAAATTAAAAAAAAAAGAACGAAATATGACATATCAGACAATAGGTATTTTTAAGCATAATATAATAAAAAATAAAAAAAATTACCGAAATATGACATGTTAGACAATAATCCCTCTGATCCTTAATATAAGGTCATTTTAACCAAATCACGTATATTAAGAATTAGAATTAAAAATAATTAACTACCTCGATTTTTTTGAAAATCTCAACATTTTTCCAAAATTACCTTTATTTAATATCTCTTTTTTTCTCTTTAGATACATTAAATAGAGGCATTTTTTAGAAATGTATAATAAATACTACCTCGTATATTGTAAAGGGGCTTATATTCAGGAGCAGGGTAAAAAGCCCTATATATAGGACTAGAGGGAGTATTTTCCAAAATATAACAAATAAAGTCGCCTAGTAGCAATGCATTTTGACTCGATACACACAGGTCTCTGATTCTATTTATAAAGTGTTGTTGATTAGTAAATGAATATTAAAGAAAGTTACTTATACTAAAAAAATTTTAAAAAAATTAACATAAATGGACAAATAATTGATATATTATTGAAAAATAATGATTAGTCACATATACAAATTATTAATTAATATTTGTTGCAATTTTAATTAAATTTATATTTTCTTAATAATTATTTAATATAAAAAAGATAATTTCAAATCCCTATACAAAATATTTCCTACAAAAAATTATATTTGGGAAGGGTCGAAACTCACTTGGACAGAGTAAAAATTTAATCTGAGTATAGTAGGAAATATTGGTCATTTAAATGGGATCAAAAAACCCATTTAAATAATCCAACAATTAAAAAATAAATTATTTTAAAAAAATAAAGTCAAAGTCGTATGGCCATCCATGCGACTTACCTTTTTCAAAAATAAAAAAAATTTATCAGATTTGAAATTGTATAGTTAGCTATTTGACTTCATTGTACGGACTTGAACCGCATTGTCACTAGTCAATTTTGTATATTATATTTTGGTAAATATTCTTTGACATGTTATATTTTAGTAATTTTTTTATTTTTTTGTCATTTTATGCTAAAAAAACCACCATTTTTAGCACCTACCTCGTCCACTGGTTAAGTTTTGAATAGAAATAGGCAAGTTAATTTGTGTAAAAAAATTATGTACATTTTTGGGTTTAAGGGTTCCTTTACTTTGGTTTGATTTATTTTTAATTGTAATTTTTTAAATAAAAATTTAAAAAATTAAAGAAATATTTACCCCATATAAACCAACTAAACAAAAAATAACAAATAAAAATAAAAATTTGTTATTCCTCTGTTATGCTCACGTATCTACCAAACTGCTATCTTTTTTAACCGAGTACGACTTCATTACCCTAATAATTTCTTTTACACAGTAATCGAAATATATAGTATTTATTATATTTAGTCAAACATGCATTAGTCAAGGTGCTAACATACTAAAGAAGATATGAGGAGGGAGAATTCTCAATTATGTCTGAATTCCCTGAAATCTCTTCTTCTACTTCTCTTGAGCCAGTTCGCCTTTCCTCTGCTTTTTCTTTAGAAAACCTTCCTTCATCTGTTAAGAAGTCTCTCACCAGCAAGATTGATAATCTTGTTGAAGTCACCCATATTCCTGAGAATGTTCGAATAGATTATATTAAACTTCCACTTCTCAGTCCTTATGCCATCTTTTCTCAAGATCGGGCATACGCTAGATCTTTCAGACAACGAATCTCCCAAATTATTCACACTCCTAGACCTCAGGTCAAAGAGTATGTTCAAAGCTCCAAATTGGAACAGTGTGCTTTAAAAGCCACTACTTCTGAACAGTATGTTACTCTTGAAATTCCCCAACCATTGATCAACTCATGGAAGCAACAAGGGTACACCCATTTACATGTTGGAGCCATCAGATTAGTGTTGACCCTTCATGGGAGAAAGGGTATTCTTGCTACAACCAGGATAGCCATACTGGACTCTACTTACACCTCTTATGGAAATATCATGATTGATGCTTTACTTACCACTTGCAGTAACGGAAGCGTTGTAATGACCATAGCCCCCGACTTTAATATTAAGTTGGATGATGAGACCCTTCCCTACCGACTGAAGGTACAGATACAGATCCACGGTGCTGATCAGGACCCACGGGCCACCATGGCCACCTTGCATCATCAGATGATCTATCGCCTTCAAGATCATGCCATCAACCTGGAGTTTCCCAACTCTACCACTGACGCCTTGTATATGGTATACAACCAGTCGGATACGTCTGTTATACAAATCCTAAGGAGGATTCCTAAGGAAGAACTTGCTCAGATTATGCCTCTTGAATGGATCAACAACTATGAGAAAGAATTTCACTCTTCTCGGAAGGATGTTCACACGGTAGACTCTCCTGTCTTAGAAAGACTTGAGGATGGTACTGTCAAGTCTACTTTCAAGAGACCAGGACAAGGCCCAGCATCTTATCAAGGCCAGATCTTATCCATTCAGCCTGCATATAAGCATAAGGAGAAAGTTCCAGTTCAATCTGTTGACGCTAGAGCCAAACCTTGTTTTGTCTCAAAGGTTCATGGACATTTTGTATGGGATGCAGCCCCAGAAAAATGTGATCCAGATTATGGTTGTTATGACTGGGATAATTGGACTAGACCTGAACAGAACTTGTGCCAAGAACCCAAGCCTACGCCATACCTCAAACAGAAACCATCCTGCAAGAAATACAAGCCTAACAAAGATCATGAATTTGACCATGGTCCTAAACACACAGTTTCAAAAGGAAAAAAGTGGATTGCCTTTCACAAAGAACCTCCATTTAAACCAACCACTTTTCACCAACTACTTAAAAAGTTAGGTCATTCGGACTTAGCCTCTTCCATCTTCTCATAACAGAATTTCACTTTTTCAGCTTATACCCCAGAACCTGTCATAAAATCAATTCCTCCAACTCCCATACAAGATCTTCCTTGTATAGCCATGATCCGACCTAAATATGATGATGATTTTCCACCTTTAGAAAGACGGATCAATGAACCATCCAAATATTCTTCCCGACCTTTTATTCAGCCAGATCAAATGACACCCCAAGGTCCCAAGCCTCTTTCCCAAACTGAAGAAGTTTTAAATTGGTAAACTGAAAATTCGGTAAGCCAAAACAGAGTCCTTCAGAGGATAAACACAAGACTGGATCAACTCCATGAAAAAACTAATGAGTTTATTTGTCAATTGGATTCTCTTGGAACACAAGCAAAAGAGATGTATCTTAAATACTCAGACCGAGGTCAGCAGTTAGATCAAGAGCTCCGTGAGCTAATTGAAGCAAAATATACTAGTTCACAGTTCCTTCAAAAAGAACAAGAGTTGAAGTATGTGAAGGATGAGCTACACATAATAGAAAGAGATCTTGCTAAAACACCAGTTTACCCACCAGACCCTTTTTCATATACTCCCATTTACACCATCCTTTCCAACTACTACCAGAGAACCTTTTCAAATGAACTACCCCATTTTCCAACAGCTAAGAAAAAATCGAAAACAGTCATCAACTAAATCTCAGCCAGTTCAGCCGTCTCCATCTTCAAAGCCCAGTAGCCAAACCACTGACCCATCAACATCATACCCTATGCCTTCTTTCAAACCTCTGAAAATACAAGAGCCTCAAGAATTTTCCTCTTTACCCAAAGAACAACCATCCTTATCCAAAGATAAGTTCATTGCCACCATAAGACAATTGTCTGAACCCTCCACTGATTTTGAAATTTCTGATGACAATTCCTCAATATTGTCCACTTCGGAGTTATCATAATTTGATCATAGTATACCACCCATGTTTATGATGAATCCCGATCAAACTCCCCAACCACAAGAATCTCATTCCATTCTTATAGTTGAAGATCCCTTAGAATCTGTTCATGAAAATACGGCTCATTTTCACAAGCCTGCAAATGACCCATATTTCACTTTTGATGATCTTCCTCCACACCGATGGAGAGAAAAGCTGCATGAATTTGGTGCCTGGATTGATGTTCAAATGAATGATCCTAAGGCAAATTCTCATGATGTCCTGTCCAACTTTCTTTCATGATTAACTGGAAATCTTTGAGAATGGTTTACCAGTTTAAGTGATTATCAAAAGTTGCAGATGGCTCAATATACTATTCCTCAGTTCCTTGGTGTTCTTCACAAAGAATTCATTGGTGATTTTAGTATTATTGACAAAAGAGCCCGACAGGATTATTTTGAAATGAAATGTTGCTTGTTACAAAGGTCTGATATACAAAAGCGTTTCACAAGAATGTCTGAAAAATACTACATGCTTGGCGGTGCTAATGATGTGAATCTTAGGCATGTCTTTATTGCCTCTCTCCCTGAAGAATTACAACCGGAGTTACAAAAGTCCATAAATGCTTTACAAAGAGATATGTCTCAAATATCTCTTGGAGAGATTTATCAACTGGCCTTAGCTGTCCTTGATCGTTTGTGTGAGCAACAGAAGTTTGTCAAAAACGTCTTGAAAGACAAAGTGCATCTTTACAAAGTTTGCAAGAGACCAGACCTGCAAATTAAGTGTAAAGAAAAGAAAGATTGTTCGTGCCCATCCTCTAAGAAAAAATCTCATTTCTTCAAGTTCTCTCAAAAAAAGAAGCCCTATTCCAAAAAGAAAAAACCTTTCAGGTTTTTCAAACGGTGATCTTCTTTCACAAAGAAATTTGACAAATGCTATATCTGTGGAAAAAAGGGTCACTTTGCAAAACAGTGTCCTAATCGAACAAAAAGAGATATTAAGATGCTTAATCGGATGATTAAAGTATTATCTTTATCATCAGAAGATGATCTTGAATCAGTATTAGAAGAATAGGATTTTCAAGATGAATCTACGGCTTTTGGAGTTCCTCAGGATGACTATTCCAATTTAGAAGAAAATGACAAAATTCTTTCAATACAGCGTCTTTGTCAGCATCCTCATATAAACCGAAAAATTTGCATAATCAATCTGGTCAATCCACACTCTTTTACTGTTCCTCTGCCAAATGTCAAGATTAAAGTGCTTACTAGTAAATATGACAAGCCTACTCAAGCCATTGGCTTTATTGACACTGGGTCATGTTGCAGTGTTATGAAACCACATGTATTACCTCCAGAAGAATGGAAATCCCATGAGGAATACTTTACTGCCGCAGATGGAAATCCTTTTGCCATCAATCTTATCTCAAGAAGGAAGATTGGCATACAGTTCTTCCTAACTGTATAGTATGGACCAGAGTATTAAGCAGTCAATTGCCTAATAAGGATATCTTAATTGGCATGGATATTTATCATTTGGCCAAGGGACTACAGATACTTCCTAAAGGGATTAAATTCAAATCCTCTTTCATATCATGGGAGACAACTCATAATCTTTTTGCCATTCAGCAAGTACCACCTGGTTTTGATGATATTAAAAATCAATTATTACCATTTTGCCCAGAAAGTCATGCTCAATTTGATCACCCTTGTCCTTTGTGGAAAAATGAAGAGTTTTTTATCTGCCTTATATTCAAACGGAATAAAGACATTAATCCCACTAAAGCTTCACATATGAGAATGTCTCCGGAAGATCTAACACTTGCAAGAGAAGAATGTGCTCAATTATTGAGTCAAGGATTGATTGAGCACACCAATTCCCCATGGGCATGTCTAGCCTTTTATGCAGAAAAGGATGCCGAGAAGAGAAGAAAGAAAAAGAGACTAGTAGTGGACTATAAACCGCTAAATCATTTTCTTCAAGATAACAAATTTCCTCTACCCAAGATTATACCCAAACAGTCCACCTAAAGAAGGCCACTATCTTTTCAAAATTTGATTTGAAAGCAGGTTTTTGGCAATTGGGTATTCATCCAGATGATCATTACAAAACAACCTTCTGTATACCCAATGCTCAATATCAATGGAAAGTTATGCCATTTGGACTTAAACCAACACCATCATTGTTTCAAAAGGCAATGGTAAAAATCTTCCAGCCCATTCTCCATTCGGCTTTAATATACATTGATGATATCCTCTTGTTCTCTGAAACAGAGAAAGCCCACAAGAAACTCTTAGTCCAATTTTCCCAAGGATTTGGACAAATTTAATCTTTTAGTTTTATTTTTTTAAGTAAACATCCTATTGGTAAAAAAAAAGGTAAAACTCCTTTAATTGTTAATTTTATATGATCTTTTAACTTTATTTTTATCTTTTTATTTTTGCTTATTTTAATTTGAAATTTTTAATTTTACCTTTGATTTAACCTTCATTTTCAAATTATTGTCTCAATTTAATTTGTTAACTTTTAAAGAGTAATATGGATTAAGATTTTTCAATGAAATATTTAATTTGACACTTTTTGGAGAAAAACATTTAAATAATTTCTACAAATCATCATCATCTTAAAATGTGCCATTTGTCTCAACTTTGTGTAATATACGAAAAAAATATCTCGTAGTTAAAATTGAAAAAATAAAAATAAATTTTATTATAAAATTGTATTAAAAGAAAATAACTAATATATATTGCATAAAAGTAAAATGAATGAATATTAATACTTTACTGTTTATTTATTATTTATTAATGATTTGATTATTAATTTTTCCAGGTAAAAAAATCAATGTAATTTTTTTTAAAAAAAGTGAAATCCCCAGCATAAATTAATGGGATGCGGCTAATTTGGAAGTGAAGTAAAATGTATTCCAACTTAAAAGTATACAACCACCCAAAAAAAGGGACAAAGGAATACCAATAAATTAATCAGCTGAATGATTCAAGTACATGGCATGGGAGACCTGAAGCGGATGCAGAGAACGAAGGAGTCTAGGTTCGCTTCATGTAAATCTGCGTGGGTCCTATTCCCATTGCTACCCTCTTCTTTCCACACACACGCAAGCTTTTTCTCTTTAGACTCCAAGACATGGGCAATCTCACTTATTTTTGCTGAAATTGCTCTCTTCTCTTTAGCGGTTTTCATCGCCTTTTGGATTGCAATGGCTTTTTCATTTTCTATTGTTTCAGTCAGTTTTATGTCGGTTTAATTTTTCTTAGAAATCGTAGGCAAGTGCTTGCGATCAAGTATTTATTGATTTGAGGGAAGATCATCACGATTGAAATCTGTTCTCTTTATGCATCACTCATAACGTGTGCGTGGTCTTTCCAACTTCGGGTCTTCTCATTTCATTTCTTGGTCTAATCGCAGCTTTCTTTAATCATCCAGAAAATTTTCCTCTTTCAAGTTATTTATTTCCCAAAAATAGAAAGAATATGAGGGCTTTGTGCAGATGCGAATGTTAGATCTCGAGTCTTGGGTACAGCAGATTATATGTCAGCATCCTACAAAGTCAGCTGGTCGATGAAGCTTTTTGTATTTTTCCTTCCTTTACCTTTCTACGAAAGACTTGGGTAAGAATTAGAGTATGATATTCTTTACGGATGGTATTGAATCATACTAGCCAGGTGAGGTGCCATGGAAAAAGCATTAGTTCTGTTGTTGGCTTCTTATACCGTCGTCTCTGTTTGTGCTATCGATGGTGAATATGCACAGTGCAATTGTGATGAAGAAGGGCTTTGGAGCATACATAACATTCTAGAGAGCCAACGAGTTAGTGACTTCTTTATTGCCATAGCATACTTTTCGATCCCCGTTGAACTGCTCTACTTCGTGAGTCGCTCCAACCTTCCCTTCAAATGGGTGTTCCTTCAATTCATTGCATTCATAGTACTTTGTGGCTCGACGCATTTACTTAATGCATATACTTATTACGGACCTCACTCCTTCCAGTTGGTGCTCTCCCTTACAATTGCTAAACTCCTTACAGCTCTGGTCTCTTGTGCAACTGCAATTACCCTTTTCACCCTGATTCCGCTTCTTCTCAAAATCAAAGTGAGGGAGCTCTTTTTGAAGCAGAACGTGTTAGAATTAGACCAAGAGATCGGAATGATCAAAAGACAAAAGGAAGCAAGCTGGCATGTTCGGATGCTAACACGGGAAATTAGAAAGTCTCTTGATAAGCATACAATCTTGTACACCACCCTTGTTGAGCTTTCTAAGTCGTTGGACTTGCATAACTGCGCTGTTTGGATGCCAAGTGAGGATGGACGAGAAATGTACTTAACCCATGAGTTGAAAACAAGTTCTGCCAAGACTTTTCGCTTTTCTATTTTTATAAACGACCCAGATGTCTTGGAGATAAGAAAAAGTAAAGGGGTGAGGATTTTGAGACCTGATTCAGCACTAGGAGCTGCAAGTAAGGGGGGATCTGGGGAGTCGGGTGCTGTTGCTGCTATTCGTATGCCAATGCTTCATGTTTCAAATTTTAAAGGAGGGACACCCGAGTTGGTTGATACATCCTATGCTATTCTGGTTTTGGTTCTTCCAAATTCAAACTCTAGGGCTTGGAGCCCCCAAGAGATGGAGATAGTGGAAGTAGTTGCAGACCAGGTAGCTGTAGCTCTGTCTCATGCATCTGTTCTTGAAGAGTCTCAGCTAATGAGACAGAAACTGGCAGAGCAAAACCGAGCATTGCAACAGGCTAAAAAGAATGCAATGATGGCCAGCCAGGCAAGGAAATCATTTCAGAAAGTGATGAGTCATGGCATGCGCAGACCTATGCATTCAATCCTGGGCTTGCTTTCAATTTTTCATGAGGACGATTTGAGATCTGAGCAAAAGGTTATTGTTGACACGCTGATCAAAGTTGGCCATGTTCTCTCAAGTTTGATTAATGATGTAATGGAGATTTCAGTAAATGATAAAGGAAGCTTCCGGTTAGAGATGAAACCTTTCCATTTACATTTGATGATGAAAGAAGCTGCTTGTATTGCCAAGTGTTTGTGTGTATATAAAGGCTTTGGTTTTAAAATTGAAGTCCGGAAGTCATTGCCTGATCTGGTGATTGGGGACCAGGCAAGGGCTTTTCAAGTAATTTTGCACATGATTGACTATCTATTGAGCATTTATGATGGAGAAAGGACTCTTATTTTTCAAGTTTATCTTGAAAATGATTATGGGGATAAGGATGATAATTTTTTGGGAATATGGAGATCAGGCATGCAAAATGATTTTGTATATATAAAATTTGATTTTCAGATAACTGGTACGAGTTCTCAGTCAGATGAATCAACTTCAACAAGACGCTATGTTGGTGGAAGACACTACAGCAATGAACCTAACGAGGGCCTAAGCTTCAGCATGTGCAAAACGCTGGCACAGGTATTTGCATCATTCTCTGTGTGTGTGTGTGTGTCATTTCCTCCACATAACGTAATATTATGGGTGCTTCCTGCATTGATTTTTTTAATTTGTATGTTACAAGATACATTTTTCCTGCTGTGAAATTTCTCACTTCTCCATTAATTGTAAAATTTGTAGACAGTTGGTGATGGAGAATGGAAACTATGCTAGGAGTAGGACAATATAAAATTTAATTAAGTTATTTTATGTTTAATAATTATCTTTATTTTTTGAAAATAGGATTTTTAATTTAGTTTGAATTAGGATTTATCCTATTATCCTGTCTTATTTATGTTGGTTTAGATTATAATTTTTATTTTAATATATGTACTTAGGGCTCTATATATAGCTCTAGGATTTCCTCAACTGTCAAACGTTTTGATGAATTGAATAAATTATTGATTATTTGCCATCCACTTCTCCCTCCCCCTATCCCCTACCTTGTCATTTTCGTTCTCTCTCCCCTTATTCCCTACCTTGTTGGCATCAATTTGGTATCAAAACAAGGTTCCTCCACTTCTTGCACACTCCATTGCCAAAAAACACTCTAAAAACCTCATTGAAACCCTAGAACTCATGCTGCTAGAGCTAGAACCCATAGTTCACAATGTTGGGTCAACAAACGAACCCTACTACCATGTGCAGAACAGAAAACGTGGCCCATCCACCAACATCACCAGAGCCGCCTTCTCTTTTCCCCCTACTTCTCCCTCCTTTCTTCCCTTTTCTCCCTCCTGCTCATTTTCCCTCCTTTTTTCCCCCTACCTTGTCCTACATTAATTGGGTGTGTAGAGGTTAGGACTCCATTTTGTATGAAACAGCATATGCAAAGGGTGATGCTTGGATTGATAGATTATTAATAGGAAAATCAATACTATTTAGGCTAGTGTTATCAAAGGCTGAGTGCCTAAGGCGCAAAACAGACCCATTGCCTCGCATCACTAGAGAGGCGATGGGTTCAGTTAGGCGCCAGAAGGCGCATGCCGCATGCCGCATGCCTTTAGTGCCTCTTGTATGTGAGAGGCATGCGCCTTTTGGTACATGGAAGAACAAAGAAGAACCGAGCACTGCATTTGCATGCTCTAGCTTTGCTATGCTTTGTTTTTGCTATTGTGGAGTTTGCACGTTATGCCACCACATTGCCACAACTTTTGTTTGTAGTTGTAGGTTGTTTGTTTCTTTTACCATCTTAAGAATTAGGATTTTTTTAATAAGAATTAAGACTTAAGATAGTTAATTATTATAAATTTTAATGCAAGATAGAAAAGTTTTATGTTTAAGGAATTATATAAGTTACTAATAGGAAAGTTTATGTTATACTCTATATATCATCTATTTTTTGTTGTTGCACCTCGCTGCACTTGGGCGCACGACTTTCTAGTGCATCCCGCCTCAGACCTTTTATAGGCCTTGCTCGTTGAATGCGCCTTTCCATGTACCAAATGTAATTGTTTTTCGTCCTATGGTAGAAAGTATCTAAGTTTTCATTAGAGTTCAATTACAGTCATAATGTGGATAAATTCTCTGATTATATGATGAGTACTATGCCTATAGGTATTGGCTTGGATGGTACATAGATCCATTTCATGGCCTTCCAGTTTTATCAGCTTTTGCCAAGTAGCAACTTAAGTGAAAGAGGATGTTTTTTGCTAAGAATTTATTGAGGAAATCTGATTTTTTGATCTGTTAGTCCACAATACTGATCAGTACTTGACATTCAATTTTGGTTTAACAAGAGGCTGTTCAAAAAGGTGCCAGCATGGCTTTTCTGTTATGACTTATGACCAGTTAATCTAATTCCTATTTTTTTCAGTTCAAGAACTTGTCGGTTTGTCATTTTGGTTTAACGACATTGCACAAATGCTTTGTTTCCCCCATATTGGCAGAATTGTTTCATGTTTATGTCATTTTTATCTCATCAGTTATTTTGTATGGAGCTTAATTGAGGTTAAAATTACTGATTCTAGTATCAAAGGCAATATTGTGATATCAGAATTCTGGTATTATGAGTGGCCACTCAGTTCAAAGGAACAAAGATGATGAAGGGTGTGAACATAGGACTACCCTTTGGAAGCTCAATTTTGAGATCATTATCGAAGCCCAAAATTGGATAAGATACAAAATGACTGTATACGAAGGAAAGTTGGAGTAGCACCTATCGAGGAGAAAATGGTGGAAAATCGTTTAAGGTGGTTTAGGCATGTACAAAGAAGAGGGCAAGAAGAGCCAGTGAGGAGAGTTAATCAAATGGCTTGGAGCCCTATTAAAAGGCGTAAAGGAATATCAAAAAGGATATTAAGGGAAGTTATAAGAAATGATCTTTTGAGAAATGATTTATCTAAGGAGATGATGTTTGATAGAGCACATTGGCATCATATGATCCATGTAGCCGATCTCATATAGTGGGATAATGTTGATGTTATTGTTATTGTTATTGTATCGATGCTGGATTTTCATCAAGGTTCCTTCACTAGTTTGATTAGGAGACCAATCAGCATAGGCCAACTTGTGTTCATATTTTTGGAGAGTGAAAGGGGGGTGGATAAAAAAATTAAATGAAATTTATGTGCCTTAGAAGACTGGTAAAGTGGGATCATGCTTTGTATACGCAAGAAATTGAACTTGTTTTTTTTAACTATTCTAAGTCTGGTACATATTGATATCTGTTTTAGTAATTCTGACTTTACAATGTGGAATAATCTGCAGATGATGCAAGGCAATATCTGGATATCACCGAACTCTCTGGGTTTGGCACAAAGCATGACACTTGTTCTAAGGTTTCAGATAGGGCCATCACTTGGAAAATCTATTTTAGCACCTAAAGATTCTTTGGACTCTCGGTTTAGGAGCCTCAAGGTTGTATTAACCGATGATGATGATATAAACAGGACGGTGACGAAGAAACTTCTTGAGAAGCTGGGTTGTCAAGTAACTGCTGTTTCATCAGGGTTTGAATGTCTGAGTGCAATTAGTGCATCTGGTAACTCATTCAAAATCATCCTTTTGGATCTGCACATGCCTGAAATGGATGGTTTTGAAGTGGCCATGAGGATTCGGAAGTTCCACAGCCGCAACTGGCCCTTGATTATAGCTCTTACAGCAAGTGCAGAAAAAGATGTGATGGATAGATGCCTACAGGTTGGAATGAATGGAATAATTCGAAAACCTATTCTCCTTCAGGAGATAGCAGATGAACTTAGGAGAGTCCTGCAACATGCAGGTGAAATATTGTGAGAACTGAGATCCGTGAACAATATCTGAAGATTAGAATGTTGTCTAAATATCTCATAAGTTTACCAAAGCATATAACCTAGGCATTCTGACATAGGAGACATTAGAGTTTTTTAACAAAATAAATTTAGGACGTTCATTTTGCTAACCATACTCTTGATCGAGTTTTTTACCACCAAAAAATGGATCATGGATTCTAAGTGGTGTAACTGATCTCTTGCCTCTTACACTGACGGAGAAGGAATCAACATTGTTAGAAAACGTGCATGTTCTTATAGAGAAGATATTTGTGGGAAAATGGAACTTCAGCATTTTGGAATCGGTTGAATCTATATCAACCAGGACCATCTGCAAAATAATTGGTCTTCAAAATTTTCAGAGTGCTGTTTTGAGATAAAAAGGGAGTACTATTTAATTTAATTGCATTGCCCTTGATTATTCTTATACTAGATATGGCTGGCGGGATTGAGAAAAACATGAACTGGAGTCTATGGATTAATTTTAGGAAAAATTACAGAAAAATTTTAAAATGTGAAAATAATTATCAAAAAGTTACATGTAAGTCTCATTAGTATAAAATCATAAAAAATTAGTATAAAATTATTGAGTATAAAATTATGCTTTGATGTTTTATAGCCATGTTACATAATTTTATACTTAATAATAAAATTTTGTATACTTGTTTTTCAATATTTTACACCAATGGAACTTTGATGTAATTTTTTAAGGTTTTAAAACTTTTTAATAATTATTTTCATGTGTTAAGATTTTTCTATGGTTTTTCCTTAATTTTATTATGCCAAAATCAGTTTCACAACTAAACCAAAATTAATGAATCATAACTTTTATAGGAAGTCATTTGAAGAAAATAATTTATAAATAGTTTAATAATGTAATTTATTTAGCGTGTTTTTTTTTTCTTTTTTTTATTAATGAACGACTAAAGAAACACAATAGCAACAAACTACTTTGTCATACAGAGTTTGAAAGATGGTGAAAGTGTGTACTTTGCAAATTATAATGGTTCGGAAGAGAGGACGAATTTTATGATACTAAACTTTCTATTATAAGGTATATTTTTGAAGAATTAAAATTTTAAAATATAAATTATTTTATAAATTTATATATTATTTAATATTTATTTTTTATTTTTACCCTTACAAGGAATATCCAAAAGAGTTATAATAAAAATAGATTAAGAGAGATGCATTTAAAATGAGCTATAATTTTATGAGGATAATTTTAAAAATTTAGAGTAATTTTTTAAAATATCAAAACTTTTAATTAATTTCTTAGATATATATATATATATATATAAGATAGGTAAGTATGACTTATAATAGGGAATAGAAATAGAGATATATTGAATAGCTTGTATGGAATCGCTTATTTTACTTACATATTCGTGATATTATGTTTATATTTTTAATTTTGAAATCAGTGGGTCCATTAAATGATTTTGTCACAAATATGCTTTCACATACAACACAAAAAAGAAAACACATATAACTTAAAATATCAATTTCAAATATTATTAATAATATTAATGTTATGCAAAAATTATTGATTATATTTATTATCAAAAACACATTTATTATGTTGTAATAAAGAAAACCTAATGATGGACGGAATAATTTTTTAAAATCCCTAAAAATTCAAAACAGCCATAAATTTTTAAATTCTCCACAAACTCCGTAAAATGATGGCTTTTAATGGTCGCTGGTTCGTTATCTCAAAAACAAGATATTTCATGAAACCAAATCTCTTGTGAACTTGGTTGGCTAAATTAATATATTACATAATTAAATTTAAATAATGGACTTTGCATTGAGAATCCTATCATTTAAAAGATCATTTTGGAGATAAAAAATATTTTTTGGAGCTTATTTTATTTTATTAAAGGTCTAACATCTTAGTACATCCATGAGGAGTTCAATAAAATAGCAATAATACATGTTCATGTTCGAATGCATACTAAACTAGACAATGCAAATAAAGTAACGTCTTTAAGGAGTCTAAGAAAATAAAGTAACATTTTATTTTAATGTAAGTCCGAAGTCCTGTTTAGATTAATTTAAAATTATTTTTTGTTTCAATTTGTTTTGATTTTATTTAATTTAATTTGATTCAAATCTACATTAGTATAAGGATTTATTAGCTTTCAATTTATATTTTATGGGGTCAAATCTTATATTTAAATTAGTTTAGTTTAAATTCTATTAGATAAATCTTATCTTTAAGGATAGTGGCATTAAGATTATGATATTATTTTTACTATTTTCTTTAGTATTTTTATTTTGATTTTTAAACCATTAGATAATTAGTTATTTCTTTAAAATTTTTTAAATTTATTAGAATTATTTGAGTTCAAATATTTCCAATTATTTTAGGATTTTTTTTGCCTATTTAAAAGCATCTTTTGTACACACAATTCAGACAATTCAATAATATTCAGAGTTTATTCAATTTGTGAGTATTATTCTTCCTAGAATACGCATCAACTTATCAAAAAGAATTGATCTCTACTTATCAAGAGAATTGATCTTTCTTGACATCCCCTATAAGGTTCTTAAAATTTTCATATTTTATTAAATTTTAGAGTTGTTAGATCAACCATTCCTAGAGAATACACATAAAAAAATGTTATTACTTAGTTAACAGATTACAAATTTTTGGAAGTCAAGCATATCTCAAAAAATGGGATTTCCTTAATAAAACCTTCCAAGTTCTTTATAATATTTATTAAAAAAATTATTTTATTTAATAATAAGGATATTTATGTTTTTAATATCAAAACATAATATATTTATTTAAAAATAATTTAAAATTTAGACTGTAGTTGGTATTTTACACGGAAACTGAAATGACATGAGGTTTTGCATAAATCATAACTTACGAATATATAATTAATATAATGATGAGTGGAGAATCGTTTCGGTATCCACCGCTGTTCAGGGTGCTTTCTTTCACTGTTGCCTGAGTCACGTGACGCGAGGCGGGTAATCGAAGGTGGATTGGGGTTAGTTGATCCTTTGTGTTTTTTTTTTTTTTGCAAAATGATCCTTTGTGTTTGTGGCGCGATAGATCGAGAGAATGAGCCGCGAAGCAGAATACTTCTCTAAGGACTTCGAGTGGGAAGAACTAAGAGCAGAGATCCAAGCAAACCCTTGTTTTCGTTATCACTTCCTCCCATTTGAGCCGTCTTCTTCTTCGTCGCAAGCAGAAGCCGATGTGGATGCTTGGGAACAATTTCACAGTCGCCATTCCTCCGGAAAATTCTTTAAGGTTTTTCCACTGCAAGATTTCTTTATTTTACACATATTTTTAAACTGGCTGGTCTTTATGTATTTAAACTATGCGCAAATTCTGATTCAGGAGAGACGATATTTGTTGAAGGAATTCCCTGAACTGCTTTCCTGTGGGGAAAACCCAAAGGTTTTGGAAGTCGGCTGTGGCAATGGGAGTACTGCTCTTCCAATTTTACGGTATTTTTCTTCTCGGGGAATGTGGCGGAGACAATACTATGGTAGTCTAATTTGGTCCATTTGAAAACCCTTTTTCTTTCATGGGTTTTCCAAGGTAGGGGAGGTAAAATTTATCTCATTTCTCCCATCCCCTCCTCGTATTTGCCTCCCCTTTAAATTTAGGTATTTTTTTTGGAGGAAAGAGAAACATTTTGGCACGTCTAGATTAATTTACCCTCATTTCATTACAAATGAGTACTAAAACTATTTCCATCTCTATTTCACGCACAATTTGTCTTTGGTGCTCATTATTTCCAATCTAACCAACATTAAAACCCCTCTTCTCTGCCTATCTCCCTTCCCCTATCCTCTAGTTGAACCAAACACTATGTAAGGGTAGATAAACCCTCCAAAAGAACCGATATTCACAAATCATCCGTGAGATAATAACAGGATGATTTAGGGTCTGGTTGACTTTATTTTTCTCAAACAGTTTTCTTGAACCATTTTGAGAAACAAGAAAATAAAATCTATTACTAAAATCAAAATTAATAAATATTAAATAAATTATTTAAAATTTATAATTTTATTATTAATGAGATAAGTATTTTTTATCTTTTTTTTATATTTTCTAAAATAAAAATTACAAAACACTTAAAAATGAATTGAGTTTTCTATTCTTTTATTTTTCTACTTTTTTAAAATATTTTATAAAAAATAAATTTATTAAACAAGTTTTTTTATTTTTCTGATTTTGAAAGTACAAAAATTATTTTGGAAACAAACTGTGAAACAGGACTTAATCCCCAAGCCTTGACTGTTCCTATGCTGACGGTAGCTATTCACTGTAGACTTGGGACACAATATACACGAAACAATCTTCTTTTAGCAGCTTGTACAGATGCGTAATTTCTAGTGAGTTTTGATTGGTTACTACTCTCGTCCAGGCACTCCTTTATGTCTGATGATGCGCTAATGTCCCCCTACCCCTACCTTGTTTATTTTGAGGAGAGCAAGTTTCTCTTGCTCAGTTTTGTGTGTATTTCCTTAGATGTTTGGCTGATTAAAGCATGGGTATACTGATGCTCAGACAATCACTTAATGCAGTATATGCGGAAGGACCTATATCCCTTGCAATTCTCTCCAGCTTTCTTGGTTTGATGAGAAATCTATTACTGAGGCTCTCCCGAGTCCTGTATAGTTTGTTCATGAAAACATGCTAAAGTCACTAAATGTGAAAATTACCAGAAGTCCATAACTTTTTTGAAATTGGTTGCCACATGTGACAGATTCATACTGCTTCTTTTAGAAACTTGAGTTTTAGTTGCATACATGTGTCTTACTAGAGTACACTGCACATCTAATGTGAAGGGCTTAATGATTCTTGAATAAATTATCACCATTTTATACTTCAGCTTTGATAGAATTTGATTCGTTGAAAATGGTGGGTGATAGTTGTGAATCAGTTGTTCATTCAAGTTTTGTTAGTTTGAACATTAAAATAATTTACTCCCCTTAAGTCGGTTTGTTTATTTACTATTGATTTTGGGTCTTGAATATATTTGCTATTGGTTTTGGATCTAAGTTACCATCCTTAACAAAATTTTCCTGTTTAGAGCCAACAAAGGTGTTGTTGTTTATGCATGCGACTGTTGTAGCAAGACTTTAAAAAGGGCTCAAGAAGTTATAGGTTCTGCTACAGTTGGCTCTTTTGAAGATCGCTTCCATACATTCTATTGTGATGTTTCCACTAATAGATTTCCCAAGTGGTTGGCATGCAACCCTTGCCAAAACAAGTTTTTACGAAAGCAGTCAATCTGCATGTCAGGTTTCTTGCTTCATCTTTATGGTACTGATGTATTATATTTTATTCTATTATTGAATTTTTTATAAGTGAGATTAAGTTATTTTGTTTTCCTCCAGAGTCCAAGGAGGGTAATGAACCACGTTTTACCAATACATGTTCACCAGAAGAATGTGATGGTTGTGTTGGTGGAGTAGATTTTGTAACTTTGGTAACACTTTTTCTTTCATAACTTATTCTTTCAAAACTGTCATAAGTTGAATTGTGTGATGTTTCCAGACTACCATCATATGTGAGATCAAAACTAGTGTTTAAAATTATTATAACATTAGCATGTCATTTTTAATTTTTATATTTAAGGTTGATGTCTCTTGTCATGGAAGTGTCTTGCAAACAAGTAGCCCCCTCATCACATGCGTAACCTTCTTGTTTATGCACTTTTCAGTTTTATTTTGGAGGACATATGCATTTATGCTCTCATCTTGTGGCTCTAATGTGTCTGTGACCTTTGTTTTTTAAATGCCTAGGTAATAGTATGGTTTAAGATTGTTTTGCCTCAGTGATGCAATCGTTATTGTCATCTGTCTGAATTTTTCCACTTGCACTGAAGTTTTATTTCCAAAACTAAAACATGTTTTGATGATAACTGAATGTATTAGTTGCTTGCTTTTGATGTGTAATTTATCAGATATTTACTCTATCAGCAATACCACTGGAAAGAATGTTGAGTTCCATCAAGGAGTGTTTTGCTGTATTGAAGCCTGGAGGAATGGTATTTTTCAGGGACTATGGTAATAAACTAACAATCAATTTTTGTCTGGAGTCTTTGTGAAAAATTATATGCTGTTGTTGCACTTTAATGAATCTTTCATATCACAATATTTTCTGACCAAGATACAAATCATAATATTTCTTTTGAACCCTAAACTGCTAACAATGATTGAACTTCATGACATCAGGTCTATATGATATGACCATGCTTCGATTTGAGCAGGCCAAGAGAGTTGGATTCAGGGAATACAAGCGGTCAGATGGCACACGCTCATATTTCTTTTGTTTAGATACTGTCAGAGACCTATTTGTGGGTGCAGGCTTCACTGAGGTACCTTTTCTCCCCGCCAGATTGGAGGTACTTGTTTTGTTAATTGGAAGGCGGACTTTTGGGGTTAATGTAAGTGATGAATATTTCATGTTAAATAAGAAACAGAACTATGTGTGATGCCGTGATCCTGCATTAAATTGTATGCTTATTTGTGTGTTTTTTGATGTGAACTGAGCTTAGCATCTGTTAATAGCGCAGTGGTTGTTGAATATACAGTGCATATCATAGAACCTCCCACCTGTCAAGCTTGTTTAGCTTGTGTGTCTCATGCTGTTTCTGCAGTGTTTTTGACATCGTTATTGGCTGAACACTATTTAATTTTATCCGTCTATGAACCTTGCAGCTCGAGCTTGATTATTGCTGTGTCAAGTCTGTGAATCGCCAGCAAGGGAAGAGCATGCGAAGGGTGTGGGTTCATGGGAAGTTCCTGAAGCCCACGCTGGTTTAGAGGTGTCAAGAATTTTTGTTAAGTTATATATGAATTCCAGAGGAAGTGTACACCTATTGCTGGAGTTTTTTGTTGGTTGGTTTCTGCATTATTGAACATTGGGAGAAGAGCTGGAAGAAAAGGGAAGAAATGGCTATTGCAATTAGAAAAGCCTCTTTGGCTGCAATCCAGGTGATGAAATTTTACTGATGTGAGATCTACCGTTTTAAACCCTGAATAAATGAACCAGATGGGAATGGGATCCAAAGCATTATATGCATTCCATTTGTAAACTCGCCAGTATTTGTTGATTTAAAAGTGTTTTGTAACTGTTAACCAAAAAGGAAAAAAAAAAGGATTGGGACTGTGAGGCTGCAGTAAGTATTTTCTTCTTTTCGTGCAGTTAATCGTTGGTAACGCTCTAAGTTTTCGTTTTATCAAGTAGTAGTAAATCGGCACAAATCTAGAACTAATCAAACCTAACAAGTGAAGAAAAAAGAAATGTAAACGGCGAGTAGTTTGACATTGTTTATTTTAATTGCATTATTGATGTCTATTATGCAAGGTTTATTTGATTACATTTCCTTTTGACTTAATGTGCTTTATCATGTGGGGCATATTTTCTTGACTTGTCGAGCGGATCCTATTAGTACTAATAGGGTTCTTAATCTCAGGCTTTCAATGAAATATCATTAATTAATGGGTCTACTGGCAGCTCTACTTGACCATATAGATATAGTGTGCAAAAACTAGAAAATAAACCTTCATATATATATATATATATATATTTATAGTATAGTATAGTGTAGTGAATTTGAGAGAGTGTAGTTGGATACGGATACCGGTGGGGTGCATGCGAGTAGCTAGAACAATAAATTAGGGCTTTATCTCCATCGACATGTGAATCCATGTGATGTGAATTGGGTCCTCTGCTGGCTTTGAGGTATGTATCATTGATGCCTGGAGTGTCAGGATAACATGCAATTGAAGCACATTGAAATGCTGGCCTTGCTCGCAAGGATGCGTTTAGCTTTTCTTTTTCTTTTCTTTTTTGTTTTTTTTTCAGACAATAAAAAGCAAATGTTTAAGGGAGACCATGATGTTTGTTAACTTACAAAAATGTCATTTTATTCAAAACATGCACTTTTAGGTTCATTACCTAAGACAATTATGACGGGGTTCACCATTGGTCTTGTCAGAGAAAATGGTCAATCCTAACTTGAACGGCAAACTCATCTTGCTTGTGTTGTGCACAAGCATGGCTTAGGCTTTGAAAAACTTGAATCGCTTACATTTCTCTTCATGGCTTTGAGACAAGACAATCTGTATAAGTTTATCCACCTCTCATACAAATCCCAGAAGCTCTCCTCTGATAACAAATCCTCCTCGTTAGAATCAAAGCGCTTGGGGAATAGCTGAGAACCAAAACCAATGATAGAGAGCAAAACAAAATGAGACAATAAGAACTGACTGAAAACTGGAACGTTATAAAAAATTATAGATCTGCTAAAAGGAAGGAGCAAGAATCTCACCCTTCAATTCTAATAGCTCAAGGAAAATCTCTCGAGTACAAATGGAAATACACAATTCTAAACGAATCATCCTATGCCTACACTAGTAAAGACAATAATTAAATAGCCAAATAAATAATAAAGTCATGCAGATTTAGTTGGGAGAAATAGTTGATGCAGCAGGTTGGTAATCTTTCTTTATGCATGTACTTGCGCAGAAGGAGGACGTACATTTTCACAACACTTGAAATTTTTTCCGAAAACAACTTGCTTCAGTTGATCTCCTTCTGCCCTAGCTAAAAAGGGAGAAAAAATTAACAACATATTTAATGAGGATAGATTATTAAGGGCCCGTTTGGTTTTCAGTTGGTTAAAAATGAGTTTTGATAGAATTAGTTTTGTAACGTAGTTATGATAAAAATTAGTTTTGGATCAACGCATTTATGTTTGGATGATTTATTTGAAAATTAATTTTGACAAAACTCATAATTTTTCTCTAAATTTAACTTAAACTCCATTCTATGATTAATTTAATTTACTTGGATTAAAATTTAATATGCATTTATTTAATTGAGAACATAATATATCTAATATAACATTTTTTTACAGGTTATGATCTATGAAAATTAAAATTTTAAAGAAACATTTTAGTTAATAGATAGGAGGAATTTTATGGAAATTTTATTTTCCTAATTTTTTCATTTTTTCTCATTTTTATTGGTTTATTTTTATCTGACTTTAAAATAAATATAAACAAGAATGGAAAATGATTATCCTTAAACCACGTTTTGGCTGGAAAATGATTATCCAATGGGAAATGAAAAAATTACCAAATATCATACAAGATAAAGCAAACCATATTTTGGGTCAAAACTCAGTTTCAGAAGTGAAACCCAACAGACCCTAAAAGTGCTAAAAAAGAAATCCAGCAGCTATTCAGGTCACCATCCCTGAACATAACTTCCCCATATGCTAAAATCCCGTGACCCAAAATCCATCATCTGTCCATGACGCTAATGACTTAAAGCAATTAAAGAGACACCCAAGCCAGACAGACAAAAGCCAAAAGGGTCAGGAATGGAAACGACAGAGAAGAAAGGACTCAAATTGATTGATAGTCCCGTAACTAGCGCGTCGATAAAACTGCCTCTCATTAAGTTAAAAAGGAATTGTGAGATACACAGGTTCGGGAATACGATTCATTCAAAAAAGTATATATATGGAATTCACAGGACCACCTACCACTAACAACAATCTTTACGGTTTTTTCACCATCTTTAATCTGGTGTTTCATGACATCCCCACAAGCGAATTATGGAGACGGCAGGGACTGGGAGGGAGGAGGATGGGGAAGGTTGGAAATAGGCGGTGGTGGTAGAGGGCAGACTCTTGGGAGGGTGGCTGTGGCTCCCTCACCTCAGCTTCATGTGAAGGAAGCAATCCATTGACGACCAACATGAAGATGAAACACACCAAATATTGAGTCACAACAACCCATTACTCTTTACTTGCTTGTGATTTGGCCTGCCTCAACTTTATAATTAGTGAGTAGGCCATCACATACACATGCTTCTTCCATCCCACAACGCCATGAAACGTCCCTTCTTTGTCTTATTCTCGTTTTTTTGTTTTTCTTTTTAATTCCATTTCTGCTACTCTCATTTCAGTCTCTCCATCTATTTTAGTTTCGGAATTCCAAGTCTTCCCAAATGGACATTAAACTATACCATCCCCCTCCAACTCATTATCATTTTATCTTGCACAAATTTGTTAGTGCTAACTCGATTACATACTACCTATCAATTAGCAACTTAACCTCACACCATCACCGCCCACATGCGTACATATTAAATACATTTTCAATCCTTTTAGTTCTTTTAAGATTTTCAAATTAATTCCTACTATAATTTACAGTCAACGGTATTATCCTTCATTTAATGACTCTTTTTCCTTTCTGGCGTTAAAAAAATTTCGTTCTTTTTTCCAATAATTCATCTCGAGTTAATGTCAAATTTACTAATATATTAAATTTAAATTTAAAGTGTTAATTTTAACATTAAATTTTATACAACTTATAAAACGAAAAACAAGCAAATTATTGTAAAAGAAAAATATCATCTAATTTAAAGCTAAAAGAATTACTTTTTAAGTATGCAAAAAAAAATTTGTCATCAATTTGATTCTTGTAGACTAAGAAAAATATATGTTAGAAAAGCTATTCCATTTGGAACAAATAGTGCTTAAATCTAATATGATAATACCAAATACTAGATATAGTTTATATATAAAAAAGAGTTATTTTATTATGGAACAAAAAAAAAAGTTACTTTAAATCTACGTTAGGATGCATTCCATTACTTTGATTTAAATCTACAGACTACAGTGCACATTGTCTAATGATACAACCAAGAAGCAGAGCTCCATCAATAAGATATCTGGAAGTGACTGACATACAAATGAAATTCAAGAAATTATTCACTTGCAAGCATAATTTCAGGCTCCGAGCTACACTTCCATCACTGCGTTTGACGCGTCATCTTAAGATCATATCATGGCTTTAAGCCTCTCACCGCTGCAGCAAAAATCTAGCAACGAAGCAGTCAGCACTAGGGCCAGCTAGTCTGTTATCCTTTACATTTTAACAGTATATGATTTAAAAAAATAATAAAAAGAAGAAGAAAGAGAAGACAGAGACTGAATTTCAGGAAAGAGAGAAGATATTCTTGTGCTTTCTTCATTGTCACTGACATGAGAAAATGCAGCATATTCCTCAAGGAGCTAGAGCATGCTAAACTTAATGGATGCACATAAGAAAATGCCCAACTTCAGTTTGGCCACTGTATGATATGCATCTTCATGCAAAAGGTACAAGGTACTGAAACATTTATGCTCACCTAGAAGCAGCGACTCAACTTAAGATGCTTTTTAAGATGGCTAATGTCTGAGCCGCCGCTTCGCTAAACACAGACTACTAGACTGTTTTATATGTCACTGACTATCACCTAATAAAATAAAAATTAAAATAAATTAATAACCTCATTTAGGATCACAGTCAAGCTCATTATGTTGAATGAATATCCCAATACCCAATCAGCTATTAAAATATATATATATATATATATATGACGGAGCCATGCATGTCAATATTGAACATAATTGTATGAACTGCCTTTTTATTGGGGAAGGAAGGGAGTAATGCAATCCAATTTCGTTCTACACCAGAGGATAGTTCTTTTCTCTCTGCACCCAATTTCCACTGCATTTACTTTTGTTATATAACTACATGACGAAGCTAAGTTTTCTACGGAGAATGACCAAATATATATATATAACGGCATCAGTTATAAAGAAAGGAGAGCGCAAACCTTAGATGGAGGCTGGGTATTCCGACACAATGCTGCATCAGGAGATTGAATTTGCTTGCTACTTCCCCTATACATGTCACCTCTGCTTTTCTCCTCCTTTGATGCCATAGACCCCTAATCAAGTTCCTCATAAAATGGACAAAATTTTACACAAAAAGGACAACACGTATCCACAAGCTACAATAACCAAGGGCAACAGACTACAAACCTTAGTTGATCGTTGAAAATGTTGTCTCACATCAGCACTGCGATATTGATTGGGCCTACTACTACCCCCATACTCGATATGGCTTCTTTTATGTTCATGATATGATGGCAAAGCCCCATCATTAAATTTCTCGTTGAAGTTGGCGGATAATATTTTATCCTTTTCCATAGATCTGCTCAGTGATCGTAAATTATAGGATTTCACAGGTTCTGCCTCTTCATGCCTAGTATTTGTTTTATCAGGTATATTGTTCTGAACAATATTTCGAGAATTCTGATCCTTCTTTGAGAACTGCAAAGCTGCCTCTTGTGCACCAGCTATGGCCAGAGTCAGGGTTGATGATCTGTCCACTTCAGAAAATGCCTTCAAATTCGGAGCAAACACAGAGATACAACCTGGCTGCAACGAGAATGAATCTTGTGGATCTAGAAGTGGAAACTTCACCGGAAATGGACTTGCAACTGGAGACAGACCTCTAACTGCGGCTTCATATATCTGAGATAGGTAGGGGAATCAGCCTTTGCACAAAAGAAATACCAGGAGGAAGATGGAAATATTAAACCATATTACCTTCTTTTCCAAGTTATAAACACCCTGATATCCTCGCATCTCAAATGGAATCAACAATTTCTGGATAAAGGATGTAAAAAGCACCTCATCATCATACATACAAATAGTTGTTATACCTTACAGTTATAAGACATGAATAGCAGTGGCAAGACATAGACCTGTGGCTGTTCACATAGCCAACAATAATCAGTTTGAGCTTCCAGCCTCACCTGAGCGCACAAGGGACTTAATTTAGTCATGTCTGGATAACAATGAAACAACATCATCTCAAAATTAAAATTAAAAGGGGCGAGATAAATCAGCTTCCTACACTTTCAGGGACCATCTCCCAGCATGCCAGCTCTTCACGTCTTAAGCAGCCAACCACCTCAACGCAACCTGTATTAGGGATGAAAGAATTCATGTTCTGTATTCTAAAAGGAGGGGAAACATAGATAAACCGCAGTGAAGCAATATAGAGTTAGCTTTGAGTGAAGAAAAATAAACAGAAGAAATATATATTTTGTTCCCATCACCCTTTATAGTAAGTTAAGAAGATGGCTGAATAACCATGTCAGATTAAGTCAGCCTCACACAACATCTATCAAATGACTAAGAAGTGTAAGCATTAGACGAGTTCCCAAAAATAGAATGTGAAGTGAGACAATCAGGTAAAAGGAATGAAGAAGATAAAGAAGAGATGCAGGGCTACCAGTTTACCATGTGCAGAGCCAACAACCGGCCACAAAAGAAAGTACTATAAAACATCACCAGAAAGACAAACTTTTAAAGTGAAAATTAATAAAAGGACAAATTCTCCATGTTTGAATATCAATAAAAAGGGACAATAAAAAAAGCACGTCCAAAATTAGTTTAACCATGTGCAGCATCAACCCTGGCTGCGATGATAAAGAAAACATGATAGCAGAACACTATAAAGCAAAAATCTAAACTAAGGAAGAAATTAACAACAAAAGGACTAAATTCTGGAAGTTATCAGAACAAGATAGAGTATGGGAGAAAAAGCAGGTCCAAAACAAGTTTAACCATGTGCAGTATTAACCACTGGTTAATACAGAGAACATCATAACACACAACACCAGAAAGAAACTTTTAATTAAAAAGGACAAAACTCTGGATACCTAGAAGCCTTGACGTTGGATAATGCTCTGGAAACTTAATATCAGTTATTCCATTGACTGCATAAATCTCCCTGTAGAAGTACTCCATTGCCTTGAGAGTAGACTCATCGGGAACTTTACTGGCAGCATGAATCCAAACACGACCTTAACAAACAAGATTCCATACAATAAGATACCATCCTATAGAGAATTAACAAGACAAATCATTCAAAATAAATAGATGGGATGGAAAACAGTTTACCAATTTCACGAATTTTCTTTCCTAGTCAATAGCACAAGAAAATGGAAGAAAACAATATTGTCACAGGCATCTATGAGTACTTTTTTATTTTTGGCAACAAGAAGAAAGAATAAAGTAATTTGGTGGCTGTTGACTTTTGGAACTCGTGTGTTTACTTTCTATACTTGACAGATACCAATAGCACAAAGTACCCTGTTCTTTGAAAAGAACACAAGACACCCCACCTTAAATGAGATTGTGAGTCGACTTTTTAGTTATTTCTACAGAATAGGGGTATGTTTACTTACATTTCTAAGTTATTGTGTTAAAAATGTAAGTAAGTAAAAATGTTTCCCCCAGGAATTTCTGCAGGCTTTAGAGACCATTGGTCTCTCTCTCTCTCTCTCAATTAAAGACCACTGTGCTTTTATGATAGTTTTAAAATGACACTGTAGTTTCCGAGATAGAAATTAGCACTTGCTTATCAACATTTTGGAGAAGACACCACCACTTCTTTCCCCCTGCCTTGCAGCCAGCCCCTTATTTATTTCTCAACTTCGCCAAGTGGAATGATTTTGCAACCATGACTGAGAAAGTGAGGTATGGCCACTTAATCAGAAAGCACCTAAAACAGATTAGAGCTTAATTTATCTTACACACGACAGATATTTAAGAGAAGTTCAGTATTAGAGATAGCCTCACGTACCTCAATTTTCCCTTTAGCTAGACTTGTTGTTTATACTTCCTCCGTCCAATATTACAAGACAACATGAGGAGTATAAGACAACATCTAATGATTTGTCATTTTTGTTCCTTATTTATTGTATTATTAGTATTGTAACTAGTAATATATTTAATGAAAGAAATAGAATTAATAGGAGTAAAATTGGAAATTTTTGTATTTTAAAAATTTAAGAATGTAATAAATATTTCTTAATATGCGTGAAACCCACCCATTAACTCATACGGAGAGAGTATATAATATATGGCCCTGACTCCCAGCCAGAGAGAGCAAATGGTCTCCACTCAATACAGCCTATATCATGCGAATCACAGTTCCACTGCAATGGACCATCAAAATGCATGTGCGATGGTTAAGATGGAATACCACAGATTTTTCCTTATTCCCCGCAACCCCACAACGCGCATGCGCGCGACCAAAAAAGGGGGACGGGTGGGGGAGTCCTACAACTACCCTCACCATTCTATGGAGATGCATCTCAAGCATTTTCATAACCTACATAACTTACCAATTATGACTTTTAATGCTTCCTAATAGCTCCACGGGCTAAACAGTCTTAGGCATACTTACTCATCACTAAGAGCAGAGGGCTTAAACATTAAAATCCAGGGCCGGGGTTCGTATTAGGAACATTAGTCACGGGTAAATAAACATAGAAATAGATTGCAGGCAGTAAGCGCATAATTTTAAAAATATATATATATATATATATATATATTATAAAAAGGGAAGGAATTTGCCACCAAATACCTCTGATGGGAGCAGGCCATGACCTGCCCTCGATGCGCTTGATCCCGTAGACGAGCAGAGAAGCCCAGGGCTGATGCATGGTCAAACATGGGTTCTTATAATTCCCAGAATTATTCCTTCTCATCGCCACCGACTCTGCACTCCACGTAGCACACGGTTTAATTCTGATTAATTCTGACAAAACAAATAAGCAAAACGCGGACGACGATGGTTCTGCGTATCGGAGTCTCGTCTTCTGGGGCCTTCAGATTTCAAAAGTTATTTGCCGATCACTTGCTGCCGGAAGATCACTCACTGCCTTTGATCTGCCGATCAGAAACTGGTCACTTAGGTCTGGTGATTTTCTATCGCTCAAGCCACTCAGAATTTATGATTGCTGTTTTTTTTGGTTGATTTTTTAGTTAAACGATAAATTAAAGGAGATGAGTTTTAAAAGTAATTTTTTATGGTAGAAAAAAAATATCAATAGAGTCCTCTTATAAACTTCGTTTGATAGGTGTATAAAATCTTCATATAAATTTTGTTTGGTAGAGGTATTTTAATAATAGAATAAAAGTTTTAAAATAGCACAAGATGATAATATCCCCACTCAAAAAATAATCTAACATCAAACAATACAAAAAAAAAAAACTATCATAGCTTCCCGTGAGAGTCTTTCAAGCACACCAAATCGGAGAATTCATTCAATGCATTTCCCTTCCCTTTCTCTTGCACGAATTCCATGTTACCAAACAAGCGCTAAGCTGCATGGCTCCATCATAGCGGAGATGAAAGTTTATAATAACTTAATTATTTAATTTTATAAAAATACAGTTATTATCTATTTCCTCATTTCATTTTATTTATTATTTTAAAAATTTTTATATTGATTGATAAAATTGTTATATAGTCTTAATTATTATAAAATTTAATAATATTTTATTAAGATATCTTTAAATTAGATACTAAAAAAAATTTGTGATTTTATTACCAATTGTTTTAGTGAAAGGTATAATAGTAAAAAATATAATTAATATTTTATTAATAATATAAAATAATTGATAAATTCGAACATTTAAACTTTTTCCAACATCACAGCAAAAAATGAAGCAAAAGAATACTTTCTTTTGGTTTTATATATATTTTCTTTTATTAACTTCTTACTATTTTTACTCACTTGTGGCCTAGATTTTTTATTTTCAAGGTAGCTTAGAATTAAAATAAAGAATTTATAAAGCTTTAACTCATTACCAATGTTGTCAAAACCAGACCGAACATTAAACCGGACAAGTCACTGGTTCAAGGTTCAATAGTTCGACCGAGGTTGAACCAGGGTCGGACCGGTAGTGATTAAAATAATATATTTAAAATAAATAATATAAGTTTAAACAAATTTTATAACTTAATTAAAGTCTCAAACTAATAATATTGAATTATCAATCTATTATTTACCACAAACAAATTATTAATAAGTTTCATAACTCAATATTTTAATTTAAATAAGTTAATATTCATCTATAATCATATTTTGAGTTCAAAATAATAAATTAATAATCTATTATTTATTAAGTAAATATATAATTTTTAATAGTTATATATCATAATAATACTTATATAATATTATAATATATAAAAAAATATATTTTGTATTAAAAATAATGTTATTTTATCTTATAAATTAAAAAAAAATTTAAAAATTTGAAAAAAAAATAATGCAAAACCGGTTCAAGACCGGTTCAGAAACGGTTCTACCGGTTCAAGGCCGGTCTCACCGATTCTGAACAGTGCTAGTCGAGTACTATGACTGGACCAGACCAGGCACCGGTTCCCGATTCGACCAGTCGAACCGATCGGTCTGATCCGATTTTAATAACAATGCTCATTACTCGTCGAACCGACCGGTCTGATCCGATTTTAATAACAATGCTCATTACTCGTTATGCTCCCTTTCCCAATTAAATTCTTTCATTCTCAAATATATGTTATACTCCAACAGATGCAAAAGACAAAGTGAAAGGAGATTGAGATATGTAGTGTTGAAGAGCTCGGCTAAAGATGTCAAAATCAAAAGAATGGGTTGGGGCGATCAAATATAAGAGAATGTTCCCATATTTCCCTCCCAAAAGTTTGAGGGGAGGGGAGTACCCCTCCTCTCCTTAAAAAATTATTTAACCAAACAAGGGCTCCTTTTCCTGAAAATTTCTCTATCAAATATTATATTATATTTTTTTTAATTTTAAATATGAGATTGTTTTAATCCTAATACATTTTCAAAAAATGCTCATATTTAATGTATCTCTTTATGCTTATAAATTTTAACCAAAACTCAAACATTGTTTTATTTTCTATTTCTTTTCTTTTTAATTTGAATTCTCAATTTGATTATCACTTACTTTTGGAATTAAAAATTTGGACTGATAAATTTACTATCTCCCTTAGGTTCGACATTTGAAATACTCTGGGGACTTTTTATTATTGCGATCAACCTTGTATACTTGTAAAATTCTGACCAAGTTTTTGGCGTCGTTGCCTGAGAGGTTAACTGATTTATTAGTCCATTAAATTTTAGTCTTTTGTTAAAATAAAAAAATAAAAAAATTCTTTTCTAATCCCTTGTTGCATGTTATTAAGATCTAAAAATTTTTATAGTACTTTTGAATTCATTGCTATTAATCTTGAAATTGAACATGCTTGCAGGGAAAATCGAGCTAGAAGGATGCACGCGATGGCTGATGGAATGGTGCCAGTTGGTATCACAAAGAAGGAGAGAGAGAAAAAAGATTAAATAAGTGTAGTTTTAAAAAAAACATGTTGATTTTTTAAAAAATTGAAATAGTTAACTAACTTTAATGCTTTTCCTTAATTTGAATGATTCGGTTACAAAGATCTTATATTAAAAATATAAGGAAGTAGTATATTTTGGTTTTAGGGAAAAAATGTGAGGGATTTTAGTGGAGGTGTTTGTTGAATGGAGGGACGGGAAATTTTAATGTTATTTATTTGGTTTAAAAGAAGGGGACATATAAGTAATTGTATACTTATTTATTTTAAATTATCTTTTTCTATTTTTATTATAATTCATCTTTATTATATTATAAAAATAAACATTTTTTACTTTCTTAATAAACAAATGACATATAGCTCTAAAAAATCTTATATATTATTTATTATAAAAATTTTTATAATTCATTTTTTAAAAAATAATTGCATTAATTTTATGTTTAAGGTCATTTTTTTTTTCTCCGAGAGCATCTAATATCATAGATTTACCTCACGAGTTTGGTAAGTAAGCTGCTATAACTCCTAGCAGTTGAGTCAAATACTTAGTGATATGTAATTATGTTTTTTTTTAATCCTAATATATCCTTCATATCAAAAGTAAGAAAGAACTGACCAAGGTGGAGAAAAAAAAACATAACTTTTTGTTGATAAATCACCACTTATTTAATATCTAATACCAATAAAGATACATGTAATAGGATCAATTTCATATGAAAAATATGATAATTTTTAAAATTTTAGAATACGAATATAGGATATATATATATATATACACATGTATAATTATTTATATATATATTGAATAAATCAACTCATTGAAAATAAATATTAAATATTCTAAAAGTTATAGTATAAATGTTTAAACAAACTACATGAATGAATAAAATGTTTACAGCAATTTATAAATAAAATTCATGTTCTTTCTTTCTAACAAAGAAATAACATTTGACAAAAAAAAAAGCAAAAACATCACAATTTTAGAAATATTTATGGGACTCTTATTTTCTAATCTCAATTAAAAATCTAAAATGATCATATTTTACTTAGAATTTGAAGCGGATCTAAAGTAATACGAATTTATATGTATATATAAATATGAAAAGAGTATATTGTGTATCAAAAACAACTACAACTACGTCTATTTTTTTTTAATATCTATATTACATAGATTTACCATGAAGAAGGGTTGTCTTCTACGGTTAAAAAAAAACTCAGATTTTTTACCTTTTTTTTCAAACACTGCTATATAATCATTATTTTTCTAAAGTTTATGTTTAGAAATTTTTTTATTTTTTATAAAGTTTTTTAATTAAAAATATTAACTTCTTAATAAAAATCATATATGAAATCTAGACCATCTTAATTTTATCCATATCTAAACTATAATTTCTTATTCCAGGCAATGCATAGGAAGCTTCTTTTTTTCCCCTCTAAATCTGCGTAGCAGAAGTGATAATTTTCTTCAAAAAAAGTAGTTATAAAAATGTGATTTATTATAAATTTTATATTTTATATTCATATTGACATTATGTCATTAAATTTATAGACACTTTAGTGATATAATCACATTATGCCATTATATCACCGAAGTATCTGTAAGCACCATCTCTGACAGATGGTTGAGATAGTCACAAAAACATATTCCACTCAATTTTGTGGCATTGATATGAAAATTCAAAGCTGGCTCTTCGGCTACATCTTCACAGGTTCCAAAATTAGAATTTTCAAATGATAATTACAACTTGTTGACAAGAAAATTCTGTAAAAATTGTAAAAATAAGTCTAATTTTCATTAGCAAATGCTATCTAGATAGCCTACTTTTTCATGGCATATTGTCTTTCTATCAAGCCTTTCAGCATGTTGAAATGAAATGTCAAAGCTCATGGAAGAACAAAAACAAAAAGACAATGATGGAAAAGACACACAAAATAAGCCACATCTAGCCCGACTGAAGGAATAAAAAAGATATAGGGAAGATATACATACTGATCGAGAATGTTCTTCTACTGAGAGAATGAGAAGGAGATACGTCAAGTGGATGGAATAAAGTCACTTAGACTTTCTTCTCTGTTTCACCATAGATACACTCCAGAAAGAATTGTAAGGAAAGGTTACCGAGAGGAAGAGAGAGAGCGTTCCGTCTTTCTGAGAGAGTCAATTAATTCATAAAAGAACGCTATATCAGATACACTTATGCATGATCACTAAATTTACTCTACCGTGCGGTGTGTGGGATCGGTTAACATTAACCGTTCCCTCCCTCTCATTCATAATTATTAAATAACAAACCCTATTTTTCTTATTTGGGCTTGGGCCTTTTGGGCTCTTAATCTCCACCCATCAATGGTGTATAATGCAACCCAACATCTCTCACTCATACTTGATGGGTTAACCTTTTACAATTCTTCCTTTCTATTTCATACTAAGTGCTCTACCATAACCGTATGGGCATGACGTCTGTAATTAGGTATTCTTATACTATAAATCATTCTCAAGGACCAGCACAAAATCACCTTATGTATTTCGCATATATCTTGTTCATGTATTATGTCTTAAATGTCCTAGATTTACCCATATACACTTTTATCCATGACAAATCTAATCCCTCATAAGTTTTTACATAAACTTAAATTGTCTTACTCTTGTATACTTAGTGTCTACGCTTAAGATGTTAACATCATAACTTCTTAATGGACATGTCTTGTACATCAGTATAAGTGTGTATATATTCAGATAATCTTTCTTTCGTCCATATTTCATTTCAATATGAAACAATTGCTTTCCTAGCATAATGCCTTTTGATCGAATTTATCATGACCATTGGATATATGCTAAAGTAGTTAACATTGAATCATTTTCCATGAAAATGTCAAAGACATAAAGACATTAATGAGAGAATTTATTCCTTTCAGGGACTCAAGCAGTAATGAAGCAAGGATCTATTCACTTGCTTCCCAATTGCGGTTTTAAAACACATGCAGTATGAACTGCATGCTACAGTATTACTCTTATCACATAAGAGCGTATGTCGATTTTGGTTTGTTATTAACACCTTACAGATTTAAGTTTAGACACACACAGTGTCTAACCCGAATTCTACCAATACTTCCACTTATCATGACATCTTTGTTGGAGAATTCATCATCTGGTTATATGTATTATGGATTATGGGTATCCATAATTCAATCCAAAATTTATATTTATTAGATCTCATCCTGACCTATTCTCTTCTTTTATCAGGGCAACTTATTTTATATTGTTTAGCTGTCATATCTGTCCTCTTGCAGATTTACTAGTGAATACAAAAGATGTCTCATCTTTGCCCACTCTCCATGAGTGTCAAAGGCAATTGCTCGTGTGAAAAAGCTAACTTTATCAACATGTACGACATACTAGACATTATATATTTTCATAAATATATATACTCAAATGACTCAATTATAGAAAAATACACTTAATTTTATTCATATAATTGATCACTACAAATATTTGTGTTACATCATATCCTACGAATACTAGGTAATTTTACATGATCAACATATATATCTCTAGGTATTGGCTTGGTAAGGGGATCAACTATTATTTGACGTGTAGGAATATGGTGAATTGTAACACTTTTCTATGCTATGGCATCTCTTATAAAATTATACTTGGTGTTTATGTGCTTTATTTTACTATGATACTTGATATCTTTGGTGTAGGCTATGGCAGTCTCGCTATCACAATTTATCAAAATAGGATCCAATTTATTACCAATGATCCCTAAGTGTTTTATAAATCTCTTCAACCATACTGCTTCTTGTACTGCTGCAGAACATGCAACGAACTCTGCTTCCATGGTAGACAAAGCAATACAAGTCTGTTTCTTGCTACACCAAGATATAACTTCATTGTTTAGTAGAAAAACATATCCAGAAGTAGATTTGTGCTCATCTAGATCTCCTCCCCGATCTGCATTGGAGTATCCTACCAAGCGTAAATCACTTTCTTTTGATAACACAGGGTATAATCTGCTGTGCCTTGCAAAAATCTCAGGATTCTCTTCACAGCTTTCCAATGTTTCAGTCCAGGATTTGACTGGTACCTGCTGACCAAACCAACTGCATAACATATATCTGGTCTCGTACATATCATGGCATACATTAAACTACCAACCGCACTGGAATAAAGGACCATTTCCATCATCTTCTTTTCAGACTCTGTCTGAGGACACATGTCTCGACTCAGATTTTCTCCTCTTGAAATAGGGGTATCTATAGGTTTACAGTTTTTCATGTTGAATCGCTCAAGAATTTTCTCAATGTAATTTTTCTGAGAAAGGGATATTAATTTTCTTGGGCGATCTCTATGGATTTTAACTCCCAGTATATAATCAACTTCACCCATGTCTTTCATTTCAAAATTCAAAGATAGCCATTCTTTGATAGCTATAATTGATTTTAGACTATTTTCGGCTAATATTATATCATCCACATAAAGGGATAATATCATAAGATTCTTTTTAAAACCCTTAATGTATACACAGTGGTCCTCGTCGATCATCTGGAAATTGTACGAGATTATAACTTGGTGAAACTTTAAATACTACTGTCTGGATGATTGTTTAAGTCCATAAATGGACCTTCTTAGTTTGCAGACTTTATTCTCTTTCCCTTTCTCAATGAAACCTAATGGTTGTTGCATATAGATTTCTTCATCCAGTTCACCATTTAGAAATGCAGTTTTTACATCCATCTGATGTAATTCTAAATTTAAACTTGCTATAATTGCCAAAATTAGTCTTATGGAGTTAAAGCGCACAACAAGTGAAAAAGTATTCTTTATAATCTATACCTTCCTATTGGGTATACCCTTTTGCCACTAATCGAGCCTTATATCATTCAATCGATCCATATGCATTTCTCTTAATTTTGATAACCCATTTATTCCCAATTACCTTACGTCCAGATGGAAGATTGACCAAATTCCAGACTTGGTTTATCCTCATTGAATTCATTTTCTCTTCCATTGCTTTCTTCCATTCATTACTAGCAGGGCATGATAAAGCCTCATGTATTGAACTAGGCTCATGATAATCTTGTGGGGTAACTATAAGTGTAGTCCCTTCTATTGGGAAATGTTGGTACACTTTTTCTGTTACTTCTTCGCAGTGGGAACTCTTGTAAGTTGTTTTGTTCTAGAACAGAATTTTGCCATGGTCTCTGTGAGCTCCCACTCTAATTAAGAGGTTAAGGTATATAAACTTGTTCCTCAGTTTCTTCATGTATCTCATAAAGAGATACAGTATGATCAACCTCACCCCTGTTAGGGAATTCGTTTTCTAGAAATGTTGCATCTCTAGATTCTATTTCAGTCACACTTCCATCCTGGTTTTCTCCAATGAAAACGTAACTCTTAGATTGTTTAGAGTATCCAATAAAGATATATTTCTTCCCTCTTGGACCTAACTTTCCATATTTGTGGGAAGGATTATGGACATAAGTTGCCGACCCCCAGGGTTTTAAAATATTTAAATCCGGCTTACGATTTGTCCATTGCTCATAGGGTGTTGATGTGATTGATTTTGAGGGCACACGGTTAAGTATGAATGCTGCTGTTAAAATTGCATCTCCCTAATACGAAATAGGTAGATTGGCTTGTGCTATCATGGACCTAACCATGTCTAATAATGTTCTATTTTTTCTTTCGGCTACACCATTTTGTTGTAGGGTGTCAGGGATTGTAAGTTGTCTTACTATTCTCTTTTCTTCACAGAGCTCTTTGAATTGATCCGATAAATATTCATGTCAGCGATCGGTCCTTAATGCTTTAATTTTCTTGTCCATTTGATTTTTGACTAAGTTCATGTATCGTCTAAAACATTCTAGTGCTTCAGATTTATACGACATCAAATAGACAAAACCAAATTGCAAGTAATTATCAATGAAAGCGATGAAATAAATAGCTCCATGTCTTGCCCTCATACTCATAGGACCGCAAACATCTGAATAGATTAATTGCAACGGAGTTTCTACCCTAGTTCCAGTTCCAAATGGTTTTCTAGTTACTTTACCAGTTAGGCAATACTCACACAAGGACATTTCGATTTTATCAATTGTACCTAACAATCCTTCTTTAGTTAGTTTAATCATTCTATTTTGATTAATATGTCCTAATCTAGCATGCCAAGTATTCATATCAACATTTGAATTGGAAGAAGTTGCAAAGTAATCGTGCATATAAAAATCACCAATAATGTCCATTACAAAGAACTTCTTTGAAAGAAAAACTGAACCATAAAAGGTTGTCCTCAACGAAATGTCTGCTACCTTACCATGAAAATTTACATTAAACCCATAAATTAATAAGCAGGAAATAGAAACTAAGTTCCGTCGGATGTCAGGTGCATGGAGTACATCATAGAGGATCAAGGTTTTCCCACCTCACAAAATTAATTTGCAGGCTCCTAGGCCTTTCACCTAAACTCTTGCGTTATTACCAACATAAAGCCACTTGCTTTAATTTGGCAACCGACGGTACTTTGCAAAAGATCCTCGATCCCTGCTCACGTGGTCTGTGGAGTCTGAATCAATTATCCAAGAAGAAGAAATGGTTTCTATTAAAAAAACAGTACTTAAAATATAAGACATGTGTGAATTAATATAATTCACTAATACCTTTTCACGTTCATTTTGCTCAAGGAAATCCCTTGCAAAATGACCTATTTTCATGCAGGAATAGCACTTAACCTTACTCAGGTCAGTCTTCTTTTTCTTTCTGCTTTTCTTCCCTCTTTTCTTGAAAGATTTATTTCCCTTTTTAAATTTCGAGCCATTCTTCTTACCCTTTCTCAGAAATTTCTTGCATTTTTTTGAATTGGGCTTAGGGTTAGAAGGTTCTGCTTCAGTTAGATAGGCTCTGTAGGCCTCTAGACGTTCATCTTCAAATTCCAGGTGTTTTGCCACATCACTGAAAGTGTTGATATTCTCATTATGGGTCAAGTTGACTTTCATGCGCTCCCAGCTTGAAGGGAGTGATCTTATGACAGCCTGGATCTGCTGTTCATCAGATAATTCATGCCCAGCTTCCTTCAATTCTCTGATCATACTGACCATCTCTCATAGATGCTGTTTCATAGGAGTATTAGGCCTTAACTTATAAGTATCAAACTTAATTGTCAGCCTTCTCAGTTTGGTGGTAGAGACACCTTCAAACTTATCTTTTAATGCCATCCATATGGCCTGTGCTGTTGAGTATTTCTCATATTCACACATTAGGTCATTTACCATAGTGCCCAGCATTGTAATACGTGCTATGCTGTTCTTCCTTTTCCAGGCCATGTTGACCTCTTGGTCTCTCCTATGTTGAGCAATGTTGCCAACTTCAGGTTATGCCATGACTACAGTCAGTGACTCTGCAACATCTTGTTCTTCCAATATATATGAAATCTTTCGGTGCCAAATGTCCCAACTGTCCCCATTTAGTTTATCTTCCTTGTTCAGCTCAGCAATTATACTCTTGGTCGCCATTCTTAAATCAATTACTAGACTATCCCACATAAAGATTTCTTTTATTGAGCTGAACTAAAGAATATATTAATAAAATATACATGTAGCACAGTACAATATACAAATATCATATATTTGTATTATTTCTTATTAGAATAATAATAATTTCATTAGTTCCATGATCAGGAGACCACAAGTATATCTCCCATTACACGGATGCTAGTGTTACTACTATTTTTTATTAAGATTTTAATACAAGTGCTTGAAAAATTAACTCTAAAAAAAATTCGTATTTTGAGAACTCTCACTCAAATAAAGTATATATTAAAAACAAAAAAAATATTAAATTCATACAAGAATATAGTCATTGTATAAAAAAATTAATAAAAAAATTCCATACATAAATTAAACAGAAAAACAGAAATCAATAATTTTCCTCTTAAGAGTGTGATTTGATATTTCATGGCTCTATTAATCGCATTGACCTAAGTGTAATCTAAATATTTCTTGTTTTGTGTATTCAGATATTCTTTTAGCTTAATTATGATGTTCGTGAAGAACTCAGCATCTTCCATATTCACCACAAAATGTGAATACTTCGCAAAAATTGGATACATGTCTTTCAAATGTTTTATTTTAGTTTTATCCCTATTTGTTATATCTTGGGCTACAAAGTGGGTAAGGGGTTAGACTACTTCTTGATCCTCAATTTTAGTCTCTTCAAAAATAATTTCATCTTCTTTTGGCCCATTTGGATCTGTATACACTTCTTGAAATTCCTCAGGATTTTTTTCTTCTTCTAGAAATTCCTCATCAGGATCTTTATCAAAAGGTTCATCCTCTGAAATGAGTTCTTCCAAATACTCATAATTTGGAGAACCATATTTAATTATTTCAATGCTTTCAGAATTCTCTAGCTTCATTATTTTTACCTTCAATAAAATAGTAGGAATTATTAAAATAATTTTAGAATTTTTAAATAAAAATGTATATTATGTACTGAAATAGCTTTAAACAAATCCAAAATTACTTTAAAATTAGGCAAATAGTATATCAAATTGAAGACCTCGAATTTAAAGATTTTTAAAAACAAACCGTGTTCCAAAATACCCCTGGACGCACCCCAAGAAACCAGAAGAAATTTTTTTTTGGAAAAAACAGAAAAAAAACATCCCCACACGCTAGGACGGCGCGTGCAATACACACGCCGTCGTGGGGGCGGAAACCGGCCACACGCTCCGGTTCTCTATTTTCCACGCACCGTCCTCTTGATGATGGTATGCTCCACATGGCCAAAACATATGTTGATTAGCCCCACGCACCACGTCAGCGATCCCCTTCCTTCCTTTTAACATAAAAAATTTCTCGTTAGGCCAGTCTTCTTCAGCCCAAAAAATATTTTTTTTATTGGGCCGGTCTTCTTTGGCCTAAAGGTTTTTTTTTTGCGTAGCACAGTCTACCATTTTTTAGTTTTTTTTTAAATAAAGCAAGGTGTCGTTTTGGCAGAACGCCAAAACGACATGTCATTTATGTTGTCCCTAACCTCCAAACGAGTCAACTTGACCTGGTGCCGGACCCGCGTACCCGCCACTGTATTTTACCGTTTTCTCCTTCGTTCGATGTCCGTTTGAAATGACTTTGGTGTCATTTTTCTTGTCTCATCGTCCTCAACACGATGGTGGTCTCCTTTTGTCTAAAAAATTGTGATTTGAGTAAATCCAATTTTGAGTTTTCTTTTCAGATCCACATTATTTTTCACTATTCTTTCTCTCGTCTAGTGTTCATTTAACGCGATTTCAATGGTTTTTTTTTGTCTCTTCATTCTCTACATGGTGGTGGTCTTTTTTTATTCAAAAGAAGATGATTACAAAGAACCCAAAATTTGAGTTCATTATATGTACGATATATATATATTTTTTTAAAAAATAGTACCCCTTACTCAGATTCAGAGTTTGCATTTAATGAGCACAAAATATATATATATATATATAAGTACTCATTTAAGATCAAATGCTAATATTCAAACTTAGAGCAGTAAATAATAATTGGCAAAAATTAAGCAATGGAATTTATTTGCCCTAAAATTGAACCGGTCTCTGATACCAATGAAGGAATAAAAAAGATATAAGGAAGATATACGTACTGATCGAGAATGTTCTTCCACTGAGAGAATGAGAAGGAGATACGCTAAGCGGATGGAATAAATTCACTCAGACTTTCTTCTCTGTTTCACCGTAGATACACTCTGGAAAGAATTGTAAGGAGAGGTTACCGAGAGGAAGAGAGAGAGCATTCTATCTTTTTGAGAGAGTCAATTAATTTAGAAAAGAACGCTACATTAGATACACTTATGCACGATCACTAAATTGAATCTACCGTGCGATGTGTGGGATCGGTTAACATTAATCGTTCCCTCCTTCTCATTCATAATTATTAAATAACATACCATATTTTTCTTATTTGGACTTGGTCTTTTGTGCTCTTAATCTCCACCCATTAATGATGTATAATGCAACCCAACAACAAAATCATATGGTGTTTTCCTCTACATAATAATGATTGAAACGTGACAACATTGTACTATTAATTATTAAATTAAACTTGAGTTCCTGATCATCAAGAAGAAATTTTCAGCATGTTTTTTTCGCAAACAAAACACTAATAGTGAGAAATTCAAGGCATGATTGTAATAGTATGACAAGTGAGAAAAACATGGACTCAAAAAATTCAAAATCATCATATACCAATATGCAAAATCTGCTCCACCAAAACCAAAAAAATGCAATTTTCAATTTTTAACATATTACTGGTTCTCCACACCTGATTAAAACTTTACACGCAAGTAAAAATATAAGTTTAGACTCCTACCTCTCTCAAATTCAAGTTCTCCTCACATTACTAAACTTCCACATAGCTTCATCATCAACTCCCTGCCAAAACGTCAAAATCTAAGCCTCAATTGTCTAAAGGGGAAGCATATTGTAAAACCACCAACTATACAAACACCAAAATAATCTTCTAAATCAAACCAATCTCAAGGAAATTGGACCGGTCACTGGATCAGCTAAAACACTAATTCATAATTTAATAGTTTGGTCGGGAGGTTAAATCGGGTTGAACCGGTCATAAATAAATTAATATTACCCCCATTCTAAAATGTAAGAGATAGATAAAGATAACTAAATCATCATAATCAAGAAAATAGTTAAACATTTTAAATATATCATAAAAAAATATTTTTTATAAATGCCTTTAATTTAATATTTACACTTAACTCTATTTTAATTCATATATCGTGATGATAAATTTATTTTAGTTAGAGACAAAATTAAAAAGAAAACATATTAATTTATCATACAAAAGTAACTTATTTCTTACATTTTAAAATAAAATATATGTTTAAAATATTTCTTATATTTTGAAACAGATTGAATATATTTTAAATAGCTACAAACAACTCACTGTATAATTTTCATCTAAATCTATAATGCTACCCGAAACTCATATTAAATTTAAGTTAAAAGAATCAAATTTGAAATACAAATACAAATGAATATTAAAAGGTAATAAAACTATTTCAATATTTATATCAATTTTAAAAAGGCTAAATTTTTTGAGATAATAAAATTATTTTTTTGTCAAAACTAAACAAAAAATAATTAAATGATTACAGTTGGAGATGAGGAGGATATTGTGGCTTCATTCATTAATTGCTTTTCCCTGATTTTTTGGTTTTTTATTCTATTAATTAATTAATTTTATTATATTATTTACTCCTTCCGTTTCGCTATATAGTGCACTTTTTTGATAAATTAATATTTCATAATATAGTGCACTTTACGGATTACGTAGTGTAATTTTGTTCTCTTTCCAATATTGCCCCTAATTAATAAACCCAAATATATGTTTATTATTAAAATATTTCATTCTCAAAGTATTTAATGAGAGTAATTTGAGAAAAAGTGAAAAATTTTGTTAGTTATTAATTATTGTCTTGATCTGTGTGTGATAGTTAAAAGTGCACTATAAACTAGATAAGAGGGAGTAGTTTTAAAAGATGCATAGAAGTGTGATAATTGTGATTTGACCTATCAAAAGCGTGTCTCGTAAAACGGTGCATTGCTTGGTAGAATGAGAAAACATTGAAGAGATCTTTTGAATTTCAAAACAAGGAAAAAACGAATAGTTGGACTTGGCCGCTAGGCATCCGTGACCATGTGCTCTCAAAACGCAAGAATACAGAGGCTCAAAAATGGCGAAGAGAAGAAGCTAACAGCATGAAGATACACGATGGAATGAGGCCATTGAGAAAGGGAAGTCGAGAAGAAAGTATTTAAATGCTCACTTCCTTTCTTTTTATTTTTTATTTTTTTTCATGTTTATTTTTCTTCTATTCTTCTTCTATAATCTTTCTCTTGTTTTTTTCATGTTTCTTTTCTTTCCTTTTTTTTCTTTTCTTCTTTCTTGTTGAGATTATTTTTAGTCAGTCCATGCTCTAAGTTTTTTTTTTAAGTTTTAAACTTGATAAACTGGTCAACTCACTGATTTTAATACATGACCGATTCCCAATTCAACTAGTTAAATCGACCGATTCAGTCCAATTTTCAAAATATTGGTTTAAACATTTTGTACTACCTCAAAATTATTTAAATATGTGAAAATTGTCAACCCCATTGCTAAGCATCATGAATTGGCAAAGAATAAAAGCAAGATTTTGTAGATATGAGAAACATATCGAAGGATAAGCAAAGAAAAAATGGAACTAAAGGAACATGTAAACATATATGAGAAGTAATCTCATCAAATGCAAAACTTTGCAAGCCAAATGAGGGAGTGACTTGGTCACATTCATGCAACCCAAAACTTTAGGAGCAAGCTTATTCCAAAATGACAGTTGCCTTGCAAAATCACAACCAACAAATATTAGTCTATTCACAACAGTACAAATTAATGAACACCCAATAAATAAAGATGAGAAAGGACCGAACAATGTTATTAATAGTATTATTGTGTCTTGGTGAATAGTGTTTTAAAATCTTGTTGCATTCAGCTTTTTTATATAGAAGATGATTCAGATATGCTGCTATTAATTTTTCTAACTAATAAATGCATGTTTGGATTCAAGAAAAAAGTGATTATGAAGGAAAAAAAAAGTGATTGTAAGGACCAATTGTCAAATACACCCGAGTACGAAATAATCATTTATGACCATTTAAGTGATTATTTTCATAAGTTACTTTTTTCAACTTATGATAATCACGTATCCTCCCATAATTACTTATTTCACTTTTTCTTCTCATTATCCCCCAATAATCACTTAAACTCCAATATTTAAATACTTTTTCTTTTCAAAATCACTTATGGGTTAAAAATATTCAAACACAAATCACTTTTGATATAATTACTTATTCATAATCTATTATAAATATGTACTTATTCTCATAATCACCTATACATAAGTCAATCCAAACATACATTAATACAAAATACTGAATATGAAAATTAGCTATAAATAATCATTTAGTAATATTTAAATATTGACATGTTTTATATATTTATCAACAAAATAATTACTTCCAATAGATGCGTGCATGCTACATTTAGATATTTATTTTCTTTACTATTTTAAAGAGTTTTAATCCTGAACATTATTTATGCTATATTCTTTCTATTCTATTAAGTAATAACCCCAGCCATTCAAGGACGTATCTACATGAGGACAAGCACCCCTATTTCAATCTATTCCTTAAAATGTTGGTAATTTTATATGTAAAAAGTTTCAAAACTAGTTATAGCCCCCTAATTTACATTTATCTTACAATTTAGCCCCCAATAATTATGTTCTAGATCTATGCCTAATAAATATTTTGTTATTATATAGTGTGAAAATGGAAACATTTTCTCATTAAGAAAGTCCTAAGCATGATTAAAATTATTTTAAAAGGTTTAATCTTTAATTAGATTTTTTCTTCTTACCAAAATCTTTAATTAGTTTTTTTTTTTACCAAAGGAAAATCTTTAGTTAGTTGAACCTCTCATATGATAAAATATATTTTATAATTTGTTACTTGTAATAATATTACTCTTTCTTTTGGGAAAAGTCCAAAAAATATCAAGGTAGCAATATAATTTAAAATTAGGGTGGGAAATGTCAAACTTGCCCTTGATCAGGTTCCTTCTATCTCTCGCACTCGTTCTCTCCCTCCGGCACTCCAACGCCTCTGCCGCCTCCTTCCTCACCGTCACTTTCCCTTCCTCTTCTTCTCCTACCTCTTCTGCCTTCCACCTCCTACCTCAATTTGGGATCCCACACACAATAGGGTCCCCAAACAGAGCACGGCGGCTGCATCTCATACAACGGCCATCGATTAGCTTCGACACATGTCGCCCACGTGACACTCGTGGTTGAAATCGGCTCTCTGGCTCCTTCTTGCTCTAATTGCCATATCTCGCATCCCGTTCTACAAGCACTGGTTTGCTGAATTTTGTGCACTAATCCCGTTCCTCGCTTCCATGGTTTTCATGCTCTCAGCTTTCCTCTGAGAAGTTATCTCTGTTTGCTTTATAACCATCGTGCTTGGCTACGATTGGCACTGGTAAATGTCTCTGTCTTTTCTGCTATCTATTTTGGTAATTTCTTCGTTCATGAGATTAAATTATATTCCTATATTTAGTGCTTAACCATTTTGCTTATTTTAATGCTTTTCTTCATTTTGAATGGTTGGTACATTGAAAACCATTTGGGGGTATAAGCTTAACTAGGAAGGAAACTTCACATAGAAAGTTTGTCTGCAATTACATGAATCTTATGATAAATTGTTTGTGACAATGAATTGTAAATTCTTGTATTTGTGCACAATTTTGCCTTTAGTTTTATTTTTTGAAATATCTTTTCTATATCCTTAATTAGCTCATCCTTATGTTGATTTTACCACTTTTCCTCATTTTTACATGCTTTATGTGTTGAAAGCGATTGTGGTATATAGGTGGAAGATAACTAATAATAAGGAAACTTTAACTCAAAAATATTGTTTTGAAACTGCTCGTGTCTTAACATGGAGTTCTTATACACATCTGGAACCCTTGTCTTCTTGTTGATTTCCTCAGGTGGTAGATTGTTTTGGGAAAAAAAAAATCTTTAATATAAAATCTCTTTTGCCATGTTTCACAGAATTTACTGCTTGTACAATGGAAAGAGTGATGGATGCAACTAAGGATAAGGTAGAAGATTAAAAAAAACAAGAAGAATTGCATCATCTTAAGTTGTTGCTGTAGGTATCAAGGGTAGCAAGAGAAGCAAAAATATATTTCAATGGGCACTTAAGAGGTTTGTGCCCGAAGGGAGGATTGTGTACTTGTGTTCTTCGCTTATGCACCCTTAGCAAGTGAGTGGTCCACTATTTTCATCATATACTTTGATTAATGTCTTTTGGTGGCCGACTTTTGGTTTGGCATAAATACGGTGGTAATGTACTTGTGGAAATATGGAACTATGAATAGCTAAAAATTTGTAGTTAACTTATTGAAAATGCATCCTATTTTGGTAGGAACAATAAGATATGTTTCCTGATCATATATATCAGTAAACATGTATACTCTACTGTTCAAAATTTTAAATTCCAAGAAGCAGATATATAATGGTTTCATTTTGTCCTCTCTCAGATTTTGAAATGTTTATTTGCTAAGCTTTCCATTTTTCGGTATATGTCACTTCAAGTATCACATACAGTATGCATATGATATATTTGATGGTACTGCGTACTATTGTACAAATTCATGGTAAAAAAGCTTCTGGAATTTTATTCATGTGTCTAAGATAATAAAGAGAAGACCGATAATCAATAAACAGAGGGTGGAAGCAATACAATTATATAGAAGAGGTCGCACGCTCCAAACAAGCTGAAAAGGAAAAAAGAATAAATACAAAGGTCTAATTTCCTAAAACAAAAAAGGAAAAATGACAATAAAGATGACAGGACCCTTGGAAAAGCCCCATTAGTTAATATGATTATTTTCTAATAAAATTTTCTAAAACAAAATATAGGAAATTATACTAGAAAAATAATCACCCTAATAAATGAGATATAGACATTTTCCAACACTCCCCCTCAAGCTGGGGAGTTCATATCAATCATTTGTAGCTTGCCCTCAATTTCTTCAATTCTGACTCTGGGAAGAGCCTTAGTCATGATATTTGCAATCTAAAACTTTGTAGGAGCATATATGAGATCAATGATATTGTTGTCTACTTTCTTTTTAATGAAATGTTGATCAATTTCAATATACTTAGTTCGATCATGTTGAACCGGATTTTTTGCAATACTAATAGCAGCCATATTATCACAATAGATTTTGATTTTGTCCTCATGAAGCATTCCCAATTCTTGGAGAAAATGAGTCAGCCACATTCCTTCACACATACTCAAGGCCATGGATCTATATTCAGCTTCTGCACTGCTGCGAGCAACCATTGATTGTTTCTTGCTCCTCCAGGTTACAAGGTTTCCCCAAACATAGATACAATAGCTGGTAGTAGGTCTTCTGTCAGAGATAGAGCTTGCCCAGTTAGCATCACAGTAAACTTCTAGATTTTTGCTAGAATGTTTTTTAAACAATAATCCTTTGCCTGGGGATCCCTTTAGATATCTTAGGATTCTATAAGCTGCCTCAAGATGTGCTTCACATGGCTTATTCATGTATTGACTCATAACGTTGACAGTAAAGCAAATGTTTGGTCTAGTATGAGAGAGATAAATTAATTTTCCAACCAATTTTTGATGACTTTGAGCGTTAACTAGAGGGCTTTCTTGCATGGACTTAGTCTTATAATCAGTTTCCATTGGAGAATTTACTGGTTTACATCCAAGCATTCCAGTTTCACTAAGCAGGTCAATAGTATACTTCCTTTGGGAAATAGAGATTCCCCTGGAAGATCTAGCTATCTCCATGCCTAAAAAATATTTGAGGAGACCAAGATCCGTAATCTAAAATTCTTTTGAGAGAGCTTTATTGAGATTACAAATTTCTTTCTAGTTACCTGTGATAATAATGTCATCAATATACACATTCAAGACAAAGATCTCCCCCTTGATGTTTTGAAGAACATAGTGTGGTAACACTGAGTTTGTTTATATATGTGTGCAATCAACCAAGCTCTAGGAAATTGCTTCAAGCCGTAGACTGACTTTAGTAATTTACACACCTTTCCTTGGATTTCAAAACTAGGTGGCATAGTCATATAGACCTCTTCTTCTAGTTCTCCATTTAAGAATGCATTCTTGATGTCAAGTTGATGAAGAGGCCAATTTAGGTTTGAGACGGGGGAAAGAACTTGATAGAATTGAATTTAGCTACAAGAGCAAAGGTTTCTTGGTAGTCAATTCCTTGTGTTAGTGTGAACCCTTTTGCCATGAGCCGAGCTCTATTGATGGTACCATCAAAGTTGTACTTGATGGTAAATACCCATTTGCTTCCGACAGCCTTCTTCCCTTTAGGCAATGAGACAACTTCCCAAGTTCAATTTTGATTGAGAGCTTTCAGTTCTTCTTGAACAGCTTCCTCCCATTTCCTGTCTTTCATAGCTTCATTAATGTCCTGCGGAATTTTCTCCTTGGAAAGGTTAGTAATAAGAGCTCTAAATTGACCAGATAACTTCCCATAAGAAACATATTTTTCAATAGGATGTCAAGTGCAAGTTCTTTTACTTTTCCTAAGAGCAATTGGTAGATTTGAATCATCAACACTTGGACTAGGCTCCAAGGATGGTTCTGCTGAAGTAGTGGGAATTGTACTGTCCTCATGATTGTTTCGTCTAGAATAGACATGGGAATTGTACTTTGGTTCTGGATGGTCTCATTTTCAACTCCTGTTTGTGTATTATTTGAGTCAGCAGGGGTGTTTTCTTGTAAGATATCATCATAGCCTGCACAATTATCTTCATTATCAGCAATATAGGTGTTATTTTCATCAGTGTTATCTTCAAGTTGATTAGCAGGTGAGATAATGTTAGTTATATTTATGGGTGAAGGAAAAATCCATTCTGTATGCTCATTCTCCCCCTGAATGGAATTTTTCTCATAGAAGGGCTTTTCTTCATGGAAAGTCACGTCCATAGAGAAGAAATATTTTTTAAGTTTGGTAGAGTAACAAAAGTATCCTTTCTTTAAAGAGGCATATCAAAGAAAAATACAGTTTATTGCTCTAAGAGCCAACTTGTTTTAAGTTTTTTGGTGAACAAAAGCAGTGCATCCAAACACTTTAATAGGAATTTCAGTGATGAGATGTGTGTTTGGATATGTTTGCCTAAGAACCTCACAAGGTGACTTAAAGGATAAGGTTTTAGAAGGTATCCTATTGATGAGATAGATTGAAGTAGTTACAGCTTCACGCAAAAAGTGTTGAGGGACATTCATAGTGAACATGCTTGCTCTAGCAACTTCAAGGATATGTCTATTTTCTCTCTTAGCAATACCATTTTGTTAAGGTGTGAGAACACAAGTGGTTTGGTGTTTGATTCCATTTTCTATGAGGTATTTCTCAAGAGAAGAATTGACATATTCTTTACCATTATCACTTCTAAGAACCTTTATCTCAGTTTGAAATTGTGTTTTTATTAATTGGTGAAAATTTTTTAAAACAATAGTAACTTCACTTTTTTCTTTGAGCAGGAATAACCATGTAATTCTAGTATGGTCATCTACAAAAGTAATGAACCATCTATGTCCCAAGATACTTTTAACTTGTGAAGGACCCCACACATCACTATGTATAAGTTGGAAAGGTTGTGTAGGTTTATAGGTGTGTGCGAGATAATGGAACTTAGTATGCTTAGCAATTTCACATGTTTCACACTTCAATTTATTAATATCTTTATTTGATAAGCTTGGATACAATTTTTGCATATATTGAAAGCTAGGATGACCCAGCCTATAATGCAAGAGAAGAACATTAAAATCACATATAGTATTGAAACTCATTTTAGGAACATTTAAACTCATGAGGTACCGCCCATCAACTTCTGCAGCATTGTCAATGTTCGTCTTGGATGCCAAGCCCTAAAACAAACGTCCTTCATCAGAGAATTCAACTTTGCACTTATTGTCCTTGACCACTTTACTAACATATATTAAGTGACAATCAAGTGTAGGGACAAGCAAGACATTTTTAAGATGTATATTTTTAGATATAGTAATGTCACCAATTCCTGTAACCTGAATTATAGTTCCATCAACTATTTTTATGGTAGATGCAGATGAAGGTTTAACGGGTTTTATAAAATCAAATAAAGATTCATCATAGGTCATATAATTAGTGGCACCAGAGTCAATAATCCAAAAATGTTTTAGAATATAAGTAAACATTGCAGCAGAAAAATTACCACCATGGGCTATGTTACTAGCCCTAACATTACCCTTCTGCTCTGCTGCAGCTTTCATGTCAAACAGTTTTTGGATGAACTCTATTTGTTCCTTAGAGAAGAGACTGTTCTGGGTTGACTCAACTTCATTTTGTTCTTTTTCTTTAGCCACATATTCTTAGCTTTCACCTTTTTGAAGTGGTTTCCCATTAGGTGGTTTGCCATGTAATTTCCAACGGTTCTCCTCTATGTGTCCGGCCCTTTTGCAATGATCACACCATCCTCTTCCTCCCCTTTTGTTACTATTCTTAGTGTTGCGCATATTGTTAGTATTGGCAAGATTCTGAACCGTAAGCCCAACACCTTCAGAGGAGGGATTTGATGAGTTGCTAGCACCTTGAAGAGCACGTCTCCTGCTTTCTTCTTTCCTAACCTTAGAAAAGACTTGTTTTAGAGAAAGAAGAGGTTTAATGGAAAGAATTCTTACCCTGACATCATCAAGACTAACATTAAGATCCATTAAGAATTTGTAAGTCCTCATTTTCTCAACAATTTTCTTATATCTTTCGATATGCTCTGTATAGCTCCAAGTTTCATTCTCGAGGAAATCCAATTGCTACCAGAATTTGGATAGTTCATTGAAGTATTGATTCATGGGTCCGTCTCCTTGCTTGATATTGTGACATCCGGGCACTGATGAGGGCGGAGAGTGATCGCCGGTGCAAGAAAAGGGGTGTAAGATAAAAAGTGATGAGGCACGGATAAGGAGCGGCTTCTGGCAGGCTTCTAAGCGGGAGGAACATATGAATGAATCTAATGCATACCGGAATAAAAGGGATCCAGAGACTGTATAGGTATGGAACTATACGGTTAAGGATAGCTTAAAGGAATTGGTAAGTATTACCTATACCAACAAGGTTCACCTACCTTTTCGGTAGTTTATCCCTTAAGAACTCCTCAGTTAAGCGTGCTTGATCTGGAGCAATTATGGGATGGATGACCTCCTAGGAAGGAGGTGTGTGAGTGAGGACAAAACATACCGAAATAGCTTGTGTTGGTTTGTGGAGACAGTCGTCAATCCTAAATAGCGGCCGGACGTTACAGATATCATGCAAAGCACATTCTATTTCAAAGATTTCAACAGTGCTCTCTTGGGTTGCAAAGGCTTCCCTAGTAGCTTTCAAAATTTCGAATGTAGAATCATAGAACATACAAGTCTCACCTATCTCCTTCTCCATTGAGTTTGGCAGCCAGCCCATAACAATGTTGTTCTCTACACTCCACCGTTTGTAGTTGGGGTCTTTTGTATCTAGTTTAATGACTTCACCAGTCATATAACCTTCCTTGCCCCTTTTGCAAAGAAATACCATGACCGAGCGACTCCACAATGGGTAATTGTTCCCATTAAGTCGATGGGTAGTGATGCATATAGGGGTTGAATCGTTTCCCTCGTGAAGCATCGAGGTTGTCTCAGAACTATTCATGGGATCAACAGTGGTTTAGCTGTCAGAGGTCTCGCTAGAATGGGAGGAGGATTGATTACGAATTTAGGCATGATTTTGATTCTAGGACTTTGATAACCATGTACAAATTCATGGTAAAAAAGCTTTTGGAATTTTATTCATATGTCTAAAATAATACAAGAGAAGACCGATAATCAATAAATAAAGGGTGGAAGCGTTATGATTATATAGAAGAGGTCACATGCTCCAAACAAGCGGAAAAGGAAAAAAGAATAAATACAAATGTCTATTTTCCAAAAACAAAAAAGGAAAAATGACAATAAAGATTATAGGACCGTTGGAAAAGCCCCATTAATTAAGATGATTATTTTCTAAAAGAAGATATAGAAAATTATACTAGAAAAATAGTCACCCTAATAAATGAGATATAGACATTTTCTAATAACTATAAACCTGCATTTGGAGAGTTCTTCTTGGCAAATGATGCAAATGTTGGAAACCACTCATCTATAACTATTTGCATTTGAATACCATAAATTTGGATGGTTACTTTTCTTGGCCCTTCGTAGACATGCTTTCAGCCATTTTAAAGACTTGGTAACTTGCATCAATGGTTTGGTTTCTATCTTGGTGGACACGCTTTCAGCCACTTTGCAACATGTATCACACATTAGAAGATGAAGTGAGGAAAACTATGGAGAAAGCCAATATTCCAAACTTTAACTAGAGAAATAGTGTTCTATATCTTAGTATTTTGTAAGAAATAAACATTGTAAGACCAAGACAACTTCTTTTATTGTAAATGTGCATTCTATAAGACAATTTTTTTTTTCAAATAATGTACAGTTTGTTATAAATTTTGGAATACTTAAAATGTATAATTTATTGATCCATATATATATATATGTATGTATAAATGTATTGATTTTAGTTTCCTTATAATCCAAGTTATTTTTCATGTGATAATCGTATGCTTACATGGGAAAATCATGTATTTGCATGTTCTTTAGGGTTATTTACGAGTCACAGGAGTTATCCATTTACCATAATTGATACTAAGCCATTTACATGTAATAATTGCATATTTACAATTTAAAGTTGTGTTTTTGCAAATACTAGTAAGTTATTTACAAGTTGTATTTGTGCTCCATAGATCTTAATTGATGTAATGTCATTTACAAGTAATAATAATGTATTTATAAATGTATATCGCGTATTTGTAAGTGACTCTAGACTATTTATAAGTGCTTTTTGGATTTAATACTTATGTCCTAATGATCAACAAATGCATTAATTGTCGTGCCTAATTGATACAATGTTATTTACAAGTGAATATAATGTATTTACAAGTGAGTATAATGTATTTGCAAATGACTCTAGTTTATTTACAAGTAGTTTTTTAATTTAGTGCTTATTTCCTAATGGTTGACCACCAGAAGTGATGGTCAACCAATGCATTAATTTTCATGTCTAACTGATACAATATGATTTTTATGTAATAATCGTGTATTTACAAGTCAATTTTGTGTATTTAGAAGTGAGTCTGTGTTATTTGCAAGTAGTTTTAGGATCCGGTGCTTATATCATGATGGTTGACCGTCAAAAGTGATGGTCGACTAGTGAATCAATGATCTTACCTAACTGATATAATGTCATATACATGTAACAATTATGCATTTACAAGTTAATATTGCAAGTAGTTTTCAAATCTAGTAGGTATATCCCAATGGTCAACCATCAGAAGAGGCCTCATGTGGTGGTCAACTAGTACATTAATTGTTATGCCTAACACCTACAATGTAATTTACAAGTGATAATTGTATATTTACAAATAAATAATGTGTATTTACAAGTGATTTTAGACTATTTGCAAGTTATTTTTGGATTCGGTTCTACTTTGCCAATGGTCGACTATCAAATTATCATGCCTAACACCTACAATGTTATTTAATGTGATAATCATGTATTTACAAGTTAATATTGTGTATTTTTAATGACTCTGGATTTATTGCAAGTCTACTTTGCCAATGGTTGACTGTTAGATCTAATTGTTGATTAGTGTATCAATTGTCATACCTCACTGATACAATGTCATTTACATGTGATAATTGTGTATTTACAAGTAAATGGCGTGTATTTGCAAATTACTCTAAACTATTTATAAGTGAATGTCAGAAAAGTCACCATCACCAGAAAGTCATTAGAGAAGTTGCCGCCACCGGTTACCTCCACCTGTGAAAAGTCACCAGCAGTTTTAAAAGTCACCGGCATCAAAAACTGCTGCTGAAAAGTGTTGGGGAAAATTGCCACCATCGATGACCTTCACCAGAAAAGTTGTTGGAGGGAGGAAAGAAGGAGGTGGGAGGAGGAGAGAGGGAGGTAAAGGAGAAAGAAGGGAGGACATTTTTTTACTTTTCAATTTAATTGCAAAATTTCATTTTGATACCAAGGTACTAAATTAGAATTAGAGTAAATTTTATAACCTTTTGGAATTAACTTGGTTACTTGATATTTATTTAGAATTTTCCCTTTTCTTTTTATAAACTTTATATTTTTATGTTGATCATATATAATATTATCAACCGAGGATGGTATAAATTATAGAGACTCTTGCCTTTTAAATAAATGGTAGATGGCAAAGAGTTCGATTTCTAACTTTTGTTTATAAAATAAATTTATATAGGAGGGGTCTATCTTTTACTCTTAATATTTCAGAGGATTAATAAAGGAATACTCCTATTCTATGATTAAAATATATATATATGTTGATATATTAATACTAAAATTAGATCTAATTTAGGAGAAATTTCTTGAACTTTGTCCTTTTTATTGATGAAGTTATATATCTATTATTATATATTATAAAGCAAAGGTCGAAAGCATGACGCATTGTGATTTCAAACTTCTATATCATTATACTGACTATGAAAAAAATTGGTCCACATATTCTAAATAATATTTACTACCTTATATATGCTTTCATTCTCACAAAATATAGTCCCACATATTCTAAATAATATTTATTGCTTTATATATGTTTTTATTTTTTAAAAAAATAAATGTGATATGATGATAAATATGGAAATGAAAATAATGTGTATATATATTTGTGAAAAAATCACAACTTGATTTAAATTATATATATTTATAAAAAAATTATAAATTGATTCAAAAATCACACACGTGTGTGTGTGAAAAAATTGCAATTTGATTATCTAGAATAAGATTGATATAAGATAAATATAAAAATAAAAATTATATATATTTATGAAAAAAATTACGATTTGATTATCTAAACATGTGAAATCTATATAAATTCATATCATATGAGGCTTTTAGCATATTATTTTTTGTTTTGAATGCACATTTGAAAATAATATTTTATCGTTTTGTTGTTTACAATTATCTTATGGCAATTTTCATATTTTTCTAACATATTTTATCTTCTCTATATAATGCAATCGTTAAAATGGCTCATTCATAACAAAATTTTAAAGATGATTTAAATAGATATAACAACTTCTTATATCATTTTTCCTATCTTAAATGTTATTGACTAAATCATTGAAAAGTTCTATTAAATAGATCATGATAATACAACAAGAAATAGTTCTCCACTACTTTAAACAAACTAAATGCAGTGCTTATTGAAAGACCTTTACTCTACCTCTCCATGTTCATTTCCATCCTTCTTTCTATAGTGATGAAAAGATGAATTTTTTAAAAGATTTAATTCTCCTATTAACATTGAACAATTTTTATTGCTGATTATAATGGTAATTTAATAAATATCAAATGTGGTATATAGTGAAATTTTCATTTACTTATTGTAAAAGTGTTTTTTGTTGTATATAAAATACGTTATAATTCTTAAAATATATTTATTATTTATATTTTTTTGTATATTTTCATGTCTATATGTTTTAATTTTATAACCAAAATTTAAAACTTCCCATGTATTTTAGATATATATATATATATAAATATAAGAAATAAAAAGAGAACTCTGTCTTCCAAAAAAACAAAAAAGAGAATTCTGCCCATTTTAAATCATAAAATCATATTTGGTAAAAAAAAAAATTCATAAAATCATATCTCATCTCGATGTTTATTTCGTCGCGCTCTCTCTTATCTCCCATTAATGCGCTACTTGATCAAAAGAAGTATGAACTCTACTTTACTTTCACTTTTTTTTGTCCTAAAAAAAGAAAAAAAAAAGTAACTCCTTTTCCGTAAGGAATTTCGAAAATTCTATCCGATTCTCAAACACACCCTTCGACTAGCAAAACGACGTAAGCCCGTCACTCCTGAGTCCCACCAAGGCATGCCATTCGCTTTCTTCACCTTCTTCTTCGTCTGCGGATTTTAGGCCTTTGCATCATATCCAATAAAGACGTTGACTTTCCGTCTTCTGAGGAGGAGAAATGGATCAATCAGTTCTTGATGACATCATCAATCGTCTGCTTGAAGTTCGTGGCCGTCCGGGCAAGCAGGTTCAGTTATCGGAGCCAGAGATCCGTCAGCTATGTGTAACTTCTAAAGAGATTTTCTTGCAGCAGCCTAATTTATTGGAGCTTGAAGCACCCATTAAGATTTGTGGTATTTTAATCGTTCTCTTTTCTTCGTATTATTCGGTCTTCTTCTCGTGTATGAACATTCTGTCTTCAACTTTTGGAAAGGAATTATTCAATTTCCTGAGCTGAGAATTGTAATTCGAGGAATAATCTAACTTGATTTTTACCTGATACCCACCATTCCTCTATGTTGTTGAGCGATTCCGCGTTTCAACATACGAAGATCTGTAGCAGAATATGGCTTCTCCTTGGTCAAAAGTGGAATGGTTTCAAATTTGAGATTTGGATGTGAACCAAGTTTTTTCTTTTTTATCATTATAGAGCCCTTTAGCGTCCAATGTCCATGCAGCCGACCTCATATTAGTGTAGTGGGATAAAGTTAATATTGTTATATTAGTGAGATAAAGTTAATATTGTTGTTGTTGTTATCATGACATTGTGAGATGATCCCGCGATCAGAAGTCTACCCAGACTTCACCTTCTCTTTTCTCGTGAACTCAACTCAAACCCACCGGCTCCCTACGGGACGGAAAAACACACACACAAAAGGGGGGGATTTAACTACTAGTCTGCTCTTGGGCTCTATGCAAATTGGTTTGTGTGTTATGCACTTGGATCAGTCCCGAAGTTTATCTATTTATGGGATGGGATTATATTTTTTATAGCTATTTATCTACTGTCTTCCCATTCCCATGACAACCTGTCCCCATGTGTGAGCAAAATGCTTTCCCAGCCACAAAATGGAGCAAATAATATTGTTCCACACGAGTTGTGAGGTCTTGGTCATTATTAACTGTGGTTATATGTATGAATGCATGATGTCTATACATTCTAAAATACTCCCTCTGTTTCGCTATATAAGACATCTTTTGGAGAAATTTATGTTTTACAGTATAAAGCATTTTACAGATTACATAGTGTATTAAATTTCTTTTTACTTAAAATGTCCCTGAAAAAGGATGGAATTTAATTTATGTTAAGAAGTTTAATTCATTGATCAATTATATTAAATAAAAATAATTTAGGACAGGGTAAAAAATTTTGCAGTTATTAATTATCACCCTTGATTTGTGTGCGGTAGTTATAAGTGTCTTGTTAACTGGAATGGAAGAAGTAGGTTTTAGTGCTTTGCACTATTATCCGACCACATTCCTCATTTTATTAATCCCTGATTACCTGTTGACAGGCATTAAACTGTTCCATAAAATTCAAAAGTTGCTGTTCTGCTCATAATTTAACTTCTCTGTGTTGGATGCTTATCACTCTCGTGTTTGCTAAGTTAGGATTTGAAAGTTGTACAAAGATAGCGTTTTCTCTGAAATTCATGACGTGATGTCATAATCTAATGTTACTCTAAGACGAGCTGCATTGCATATTGTAATATAAAGGATTGGAATTTTTCATTTCTTAATTCTTACATATGGGATTCAAATGTATAAATTCAGAATTTTCTATCATATTTCCATTTTAAAATATTGTCTCCTTGTTCACTGAAGTATACAAGTACTCTAGTAGCAAATGTGGTAGGTTCATTGAACGTAGATGGTGTTTCCAATGAAAAGTTACAAAATCTAGTATTTTCTCAATTGCATCTTAACTGACTATGATAGGCATTGAAGCTAGTGAGGAACCCTTTCCCAAAGGCTAAATTTTGAGGTGAGAGAATTACTCTACACTGAGTGGTCCATACCAGCCAGCCACCAACTACCAGCTATGATACCAAATATAGGTACTCAAGTAGGTGAGAAATTCTTCCAAAATCTAGTTGTTGAGGTGAGAAATCCACTCTACCTAAGTACTCCATTAAGCAGCCCATGAGACCTAGGCATCCTATATTACCTTGATCTCTATCAGGCTGTCCGCTGAAAATTTTTGGGCTTCAGGAAGAAGGATATTTAGAAGTCTATAGATCATGCTTCTTTCTTGCTGGTAGCCAAATTTACCGGATATGATAACTCATCTAATGTAGAGACTGCATTCCATCTTTTAGAGTATATAGGTTATAAGCAATAAATGAAGTAGTGAACTCAATTCGCTAAAAATTAGCGTTGTTATTAAAAGAGGATTAGGCAAGGGAGGCCATCAGCCCAGCCTAGTGCTTCATGTGGCCCAAGGCAGAACTCACTGCACCTCTAGCCACCTCAACTGGATGTAAATATGTTAGCTCTGTCACATTTTTTCTGAAACTCCACTTCTGTTGCTGCCCTTCTTTTCAGTTAGGTTAACTAATCTCCCTTGTACTTAATGTCAAACATTTCATCCAGCTTATTTACCCTTACCCACAGCCTTAATTTTGTATTGTTATATCCTTAATACTTTGTATTGACTTATTTACATTAAAATCTTGTTTTGGGGATGAACTTTTAGCTATACCTATTATTCATTTCTGACCACCTCACATGGGTGAGGATCCCATCCTACCTCAGCTTATTGGAGCCACCAACCTTTAGCCACCTTATGCCTTTTTACGAACTGATTGAAACTTGAAGCAAATTTTAAATAATTTAGCCTCAAACTGACATATTTGCAATAGTCTAAGAGGATGCTATATAGAATGAATGTTATAGCGGGCTACGCTGATTGAAACACAGGTGAGGATGTTGAACTCTTTTGCTTACTTTTTCTTGGTTTGTTTGATCCATTGGATATAAATTCAATTGTTGACTTGTTGATGTAGACTTTAATAGCAAATGTTGGAGCTTAAAATCCTCCAAGATATAGTTTTGAGTGTTTCATGATTCACTCTTAATCAAAGTTATAGAATAAAATTTGCTAAATTCATTTATTTTTTATTTACTGCTTAAAAGAGTTGGCCAAACTAAGAAATTTGGCTGTCATAAAAACAGTTTACTACTTTAATGATGTGCATTATATGATTTTATCTGTTTTATTATATCATACATACAAAAACAAGAAAAGGGCAGTTTCAACCATACCAAAGGCTCAAACTATATCTCACCTAAGTGATAGTTGAATACCAAAATATGATACAAGTGACAATCATTGTTACTTTGTTGGAAAACCTAATTTGAAATGTGAGGTAGTTAAGGGTGTAGAGCTCTTCAGATTATGTGGATGGAATCTTATCTATTGCATGTCTTGTTAATTTTATTGCTTTAGTATTGTTTACAGAGAGAAAAATATCTTGTCTTTGAATGATTGCTTAATTTCCTTATCTTGATCTTTCAGGTGATGTGCATGGTCAATATTCTGATCTTTTGAGACTTTTTGAGTATGGTGGATTACCTCCTCATGCCAACTATTTGTTTTTGGGGGATTATGTGGATAGAGGGAAACAGAGTTTAGAAACAATATGCCTTCTCCTGGCTTATAAAATAAAATATCCTGAGAACTTTTTCCTTTTGAGAGGGAACCATGAATGTGCTTCTATAAATCGAATATATGGATTTTATGATGAGTGTAAGAGAAGATTCAATGTAAGGTTATGGAAGACATTCACAGACTGCTTCAACTGCTTGCCAGTGGCAGCCCTTATTGATGAAAAGATTCTGTGTATGCATGGAGGGCTTTCACCTGATTTACATAATTTGGATCAAATAAGAAATCTACAGCGACCCACTGACGTGCCAGATACAGGTTTGCTTTGTGATCTACTTTGGTCAGACCCGAGCAAAGATGTCCATGGCTGGGGAATGAATGACAGGGGAGTTTCATATACCTTTGGTGCTGATAAGGTGTCAGAGTTTCTACAGAAGCATGATCTGGATCTCATATGTCGTGCTCATCAGGTTAAAATCCATGCTTTGTTGTTCAATGTTACGAAGTTTTCAGGATTAAATCTGTTTACCAATCTGTATGACAAAAGGAGGACTACGTAATGTATTTCAACCAATCCCAATCTATGTCAGGACTATTACAGATACTTTATTTTATGTGGCCTTGGACTTCTGTTTGCAAATTACATATGAAATACCTGAAGTAATAATCACACTTTATACTTCTGTGTTCGGATGAGAGGATATTAGGTTTCCAATGAACCATGCTTTCAACTTAAAATGGTTTTGTTTCCTCTATGTTTTTGGCAGGTTGTAGAGGATGGATATGAGTTCTTTGCTAACCGACAGCTTGTAACAATATTTTCAGCTCCTAATTATTGTGGGGAATTTGACAATGCCGGTGCTATGATGAGTGTTGATGAGACATTAATGTGCTCTTTCCAAATATTAAAACCTGCTGATAAAAAACCTAAGCTCAATTTTGGAAGTACAGCCACTACTAAGCCTGGAAACTCTCCAGCAGGTGTCAAGGTAAGAAGATATATTCATATTTACTGATGTACTCCCTTCGTCTGATATTATAAGACAATTGACAAAATTTCTCTTATCCCATAATATTAAACTCCTTATAAAATTTAGTGGGGCATTTATGAGTATTTTTTCCCCCAAAAACTCCCTTCATAAAATCATTCTACAAATATAATCTCTCTTTTTAATGTTTTGATTAATGTGAATTAAGGTCATTTTTGGAATCACGATTTGTTTTTTGGGTAAAAATCAAGACTCCCAACTAATTTTAATTACCTTTCTTAATATGTGTGATTTTTGTAAAACCTCTTATAATATGATGAGACGAAGGGAGTATATTATGTTGTTTCTTTTGTTGACTGTTCACACTTGATAACTGGGATATGTTCTTTCTTCCCCCTGCTGCCCTATGCCTTGCAGTCCTTCCTGGGTAAAGTTTGAAATCAATTTTGGTGGAAGATTAGCTGGTTCAACAGGTCAGCTTGGTCTTGAACATGTAATAGTTGCAAGGAAAGGAAACTTGAGTTCGATTTGGTCTACTATGATATGTTGGAACTGTAAAAATGAAGGGTAACACCATCATGAACTAATGTAAACCATTGTTGTTGCTGGTACAAAGATGGATTACAAGATGGGGTCATAATCTCTTCCTTGTATGCTAGTAGCAGGTGTATGTTCTGAAAATTGTAAGCTTCTCAGTTCTCCATGATAGATAGATTCAGCAGCATTTGTTGGTGAGAACCATTTAAAAATGCTCATAAAACTGGCATTATTGATGGTAACTCAAGCTGGCAAAACCGTTTGGTTTACTTTTTACCCCCCGTTTTGTCCCTTTTTATGGGTGACCTCTTTGTTTTTGTTGGAAACCCAAGTTTCACTTGGTAACATCTGGAAATGGATTTCGAGGCATTGGAGTTTACTTTTGAGACCGAAGGAAAAAAGGAGTCCAGCTTCTGGCAGTTTGTGAGGAGCAAGAGTTTAGACGCCGAAGACAGCAGAGCTGAGGGTATACTTTCCCTGCTCTCCACTCAATCATGCCGGTTGAACTCCATTCAAATTGGATAGAAGCTGTTTCTGTTTAGTTTTAGCATTGCCTAGTCAACTCATAATTCTATTGTCACGTGTGGTAATTGTTGCTTAGCGTTTCGTGTATGCTCAAACTCTCTAATTGTTGCTGTTTGTTATTTAACATTAAGACACAAAAAACTAAGGCATCTCACGTTTTGGGATTTTTACTCAAATGACACGGTGGATTTTGAAAGTCGAGATGGACGGATGGGTCGGTCGCACTTTCAACTCGGAGACGATGATTTGAAAGCCCAAAATAGGCCCTTATAATTTTATTTTAAATAATAGAAAAGGAAAAAGGAAAATCGCTTGTTATACCTTAGTGTTGTGTTGATCCCTGTATTATTAGAAGTTTAATTAATGTATTGGGATTTGGCACATGTCAGCAGATTGTGTGATGACGTGGCAGACAGAAAATACTCATGGAAGGCACATATATATATATAAATAAATAAAATTAAGGAAGGTGCCTCCACCTCAGACATAAGCAAAGTTAACACAAGGCATGGGAGCGGCCAAAACAAGCCAAGTCCGAATGAATAGTACCGACATCTGTTGTCAAGGAAACAAGACAGAAAGAGACCTCTGGAGGTCAGGTCAAGTCAGGTCTTATAGTCTTATTATTATTAAAGAAGGATCAACTAACATTGCATTGCTTTTAATTAATAATAATAATAATAATAATAATGGTATTCACTTTGGTCGGATTAGCGATGTGTAAACTAAACCGAAGATAATCACATGGGTAGGGTAGGGTAGGGTAGGGTAGGATAGGATACTTTACAGCAGAGACATGTGGTGGGTTGGGTTTCATGTTCCTATTCCAATGATGTCATGAGTTGGCCTAAGATGAGATGAGACCCACTCCACTGTTTGTTTCTGTACCACTTGGCTACCATAGCATAGCATAGCATTGTTGTTTGTTTTGGTTATCCAACTATATATTTTTTTTATTTCATATATATATATATATATGTCTACATTAATGTCTTTAATTAATCTGATAAATTAACACAACAAATCAAGTGGCCTCTATCTCCTCAATACCTAATTGAGACTTGAGATCGTCTCGCCAACGAGCGTCTCTGACCTGCTATTGTTACTCAGACATAATAAATATGGCTAATTTAGTAAAATATCATTACATTTTATTACTTATTAAACTATTTATTAGTTTTCTTAAATTTTAATCCGTGAATATATCTTAAGTGATAATTATTTGAAAATGGAGAGTGTTATAGAACAATCCCCCTCAATATGTACAAAATGCAAGCGGCTTGAAGGCCTTTTTTCCTGAATGATGGAAATAAAATGGTGCAAAAAATATGATAGGAAAAGGGAAATCGTTAAAAAAGTTGTGAAAAAAAGATTAAAATTATAACATCCAATGCGCTCAGAAAATAACAGTAACGTGAATCCAATTTTTATTATACATATTGATTGATTAAATAATAATAATTTATTTTGAGAATTTTTCTGAAATTGATCGGAAAAATAATAAATACAAGACCAATGAAATTTGGACATGACTAGTATATTTTGACCAGAATGTTAAGCTCCACCCCGCCAGAAGTCAAAGTTACGAAGAATAAAATGAAAACGCGATTTTTAGATGAAAAAAAAATTTGTGCTTCTAAATTAAAAATTATGTAATACTCCCTCCAATCAAATATATAATAAAAAAGGAGAATCAAGCCCCACTATTAGCTAATATATAGTACCGGCTTCTTTTTACGCGATCCGTGCATATATCCACCTATCTTCTCTTTGGTCTTGATTTTTTGCCATGTGTGTCTTTCTATTTTTAATATTTTTTTCAATATACATTTAATCCTTATTATGTGGGGACCAATTTAAACTAATTCTTTTTGTGATGAGAACTATCTTCCCAGAATTACAGATGCTCACCCTGTCTATCCATTTTTTTTTGGTTATTTTTTTCATCACATCCTTTCACCCAAAATTCTTCTACTTTATTAGGTGGGATACTTCAAAATATTCCCACCACTCTTTAATTTTCAAAAATCAAAAACACCCTAACCCAAAAACATATACTCTCTCTCATACACGATCTGAAAACACAGAAATGTAGATGTTCAAACTTTTTTTCTTTTTACTCCCCTCTGCTCTCTCATCATCATCTTTTGTTTTCTCCTTTTTCTTTTTTAATTTGGAAACCAATCTACTAGCTGTTTTCTCCTTCTTTCTTCTTTCGGATATGTTGCCGCCTTCTTTCTTTTTGTCATTTTCATCTCAAGTTTCTTACTGCCTTGATTTGATTCGAATATACAGACATATAATCGAGCTGGTTCTGTTCTATAATGCAAGGATCGGAGCTGTTGAGCATGCTAGGACTAAGGCAGAGCTTTCGCACACTGGAGGTGGGAATGCTTGAATGAGTGGAAGACATCTAGAGAATGAGAGAGACAAAATGAGTTGAATGGGAAAGAAGATGTGGTAACGATTGAGCGTGTGAAAGAATAGAGGATGTGGAATGGAGTAGAATGACAGGTACCCATGATTGAAGCAGAAAGTGGAGAAGAGAGCTAACTCAGGTTTTTTTTAATCCTGTTTCTATTATGAGTTTATGTCTGTTTGGTTTGCTTTGAAGTATCTATGACTGTATAATCTACAGATTTGCGCGAGCAGAAACCTTTGTGTCTAGCATTACTTTTGTATCTGGGCTTTTTTGGTGTGATAAATATAAGAAAAATTGATCAGACCTAAAAGTGTTAAGCTCTTGTATTTCCTTATTTTTTAGGATGGCATGGTCAAATTTAGACTTCCAGGTACAAGACTTGCTGCTTCATGACACTGTTACTTCCACTGTTCCTTTCATTGTATAAGGCGTCTTCCACGACATGGTTTTGTCTAAGGTTCCATGGACGCATCGTTTTGGGCAATTGAAAACCAGACAAGCTTTGTGTGGATCTCACAACCTTTTACTCTATTCCTTCTATATTCTCTTTCCCGACGTTCTATTCTCCTTTTTTTCTCTTTATTTTACGACTTGCTTAAGTTTCATCCCCAAAGTCGCTAATTTACTTGGCTACATTTCTTTATCTTGAAGAGTAGAAGCTCTATGGATTTATTATGGGGAAACAAAGAAAAAGGGGTGAGGTGTTCTGATTCAAATGTCAACTTCTACCTCATGGGTATTGGGGATTTCATTTGTTAACGGCTTACTTGAAAATCTGTTTCACTCTTTTCTTTGGGCCTGACTTCTATAAAGATTATAACATGGGTTAGTAGAACCTGGGTTTAGTATTTATCTATTGTGTTCTTCTTGGAAAAGAGTATCCTGTTGAGTATTAAAATTTGTTACAGAGAATTGTAGCACTTGCATGTGCCTTCTTAATGGTAACAAACACAAACCATAAGCCATTGGGCTCTACTCTTGAATAGTAATAATACAAGCATTTTACAAATTAATTATTTGAAAAGTATGTTTAACTATGACAAAATATAGTTACTTTTTTTTTTTTATCTTTATGGCTTTGACTGTACCAACATGGAGTCAAGAAATGGCCAAGAAAGGTGGAGATCTTGGCCAAAACCCATAACGCAATCATGGTGCCTTCAATTTATTGTGATGCGTTAGTATGCAGGTCATAAATCTTTCTTTTAATGGATGTGAAGGATGAGAATTATAATTTTGGCAGAACATTTAAAGGAAACTTTTATTTTGCTCCTGGTTGTTAGAATCTTGAGATTCAAATATTAACACCTGAACCAAACAATCTGTATCTTTTTACTCCTTAGTATTTCATTATTCATAATATTTCTATTTATATATTATGGATAACTGAATTTACTTCTTGTATAATGTAACCTATTCTTCATTTAAACTTGAACAATAATTGTTTTCCTCCTATAACAAAGTCACGATTTTAAATTGCTATTTGCAGGTTACTATGATTTCATGGAAGGAAAATGAGCTAAACATGGTTGATATGCCTGGACATGCTAATATTGGTGGTGAAGTATGTATGAGTTGGCTTTATTTTACATTTTGCTTTTTATTTTTATTGTTGATAGAATCCAATTGGGCTTTAATAATGGTATCAAACATTAATAGTTTCCTGATCAATTGTGAAGGGGTGCTGATCTATGGATTGAAATCAAGTACATAAGACAAAAATGTTGTTTTTGTCCAAATGAAAGTGATAAATGATTATATGTTAGCTTTTAAGAAATATTGTGGAAGCTTAAGCTTTTTCCCCCCTTTTTGTGAAAATCTTTTCCTTTACCTTTGAGCTCTTCGCTTGACTTTGACTTGAGGTTTGTGTGATTATCTTTCATGTTGGTTAGCAAGTCAAGATATAAGTGTCAATGAGTGAAAGTAGAATATGCTGACAAATCATTTGCAATTATTGTTGATGAGATTACCACTCTATTAAAATATTTGTGTTTAGATTGGAGGGTAATATGCATAAGGAGAAAAAATATTAGGGTTTTGAGCCAAGGGTTAAAAATTCAATTTCGAGAAGGGCATAACTCCTTAGCAACAGAACAATGGAGGTGAAAATTTTTGGATAATTCCAAAGGAAAAATGAGGGGAAAGATTCTATGTCTCTTTTGCATATACTGCATATTTAACAAATCATCCATTGCAAGATTTTTATGCTTGCGAAACACATGAGAACCACAATTTGTTGTAAATTACTATTAGTTCCTGTAAGTTGATGTAAATTGCTGCAAGTTGCCATAAACACATAATTTGATTCTTATCTTTCTCTGTTCTATTCCCCCTAAATTTTAATGATTTAGGTTGTCAACAATGTCATTTCATGTGGAAGCATCTTGAAGTGGTTGCAAAATTTTGCTTTTGAGCATATATTCTAATGGATAATTGGCTTCAATAACTTAAGTCATTAATGGAAGAGTTCAAATATATGTCCATTTTTTTCTTCATTATAGAAGTAGTTTGTGTGTATTGATTCTAAACTAAAGTATCTTGTGTTTTTGTTCTTTAGATTTTGTGCTTGAAACCTCATGCTCTATACTTCCCTGAATTTGCAAGTGCAGGACAATGTGAAAGCATAATTGTTATTGCCAAGTTAGGTCTCAAATCATCAACCCTAGTATTATGCAAGGCAAAAACAGAGGAGAATAGAAAAGGCATTAGAACAAGGTAGTGAATATGTACATGCAAAATAGTGCCATATAATTGATGGCAAAGGCGACTCTTCATTTGGTATAACACCATTTGGACCTTATCATGGTCATGCCCCCATTTTCTAAGTATCCCCTAATGAAAGTATTATATTTATCTTCCAAATTTACTTGCATGTGTGACCATGGCATAACTTACATGATGGATTTGAGCAAGCATTTATGGCTGTTTATCTTGTAACTAGGATTTTGTTTCTCCATGAAGGTTTAGTGATCAACTTATGATTTCTTCAAAAAGTATCATTGGTAAATAGGTTGGGTGGTAGGAGAGCTTACAAGAAAGAGATAATTGTTTAGGAGAATTTGTATAAAATGGTTATTTGACATAATTAAATGACAAGGCCAAGAAAAATTTTAACAACATCAATTCATTTCCTCTGATTGATTTTTACAATTATAATGGAACATCTCCCACACATTGTGCGGGGGGAGTAATTTCTAGTTTGGAATATGAGAGCATTTGAAGGGACTTGTATTGACCCAAAATATGAGTAACAAATATGGATTTTTTGGTGCATTTAGTTTTTTTTTTCAATATTACTTTTTATTAATTACACATAAATATACTCTCTCTAATTCTTAATATAAGATATTTTTAACCGAATCACATGAATTAAAGATAAAAGTTAAAATTAATTAACTGTCTTAATATTTTAAAAAATCACAATGTCTTACCAAAACTACTCTTATTGAATTTCTTTCTCTTTTTATCTCTCATGAATTGAATATGGGCCTTTTTTTTATAATACATACTAAATACTGGTCCAGTTTGTAGTTTTTGTCTTGCTACTTTTCCCATAAAAAAAATACATAATAAATATTGTCTCATCCTCTGAAAAAAAAAATCTTATATTTAGAATCAATATAAAATACTATATATTTAAGGCAATAGTTGTGAATCAACATTTATATGATACTATGAGTTTTAGACATTATATGAGGGTATTTCTAGAAATAATTTTTATTTTTAACAAATATAATAATCCTAGCTTCTTTTTCTTGGTTGAGTAAAGTAGGCATTTATTCTTTATATTCAAGATTGTAGTAAGTATTAATCTTTTCAGTTTGTAAAAATTATTATTTTAGAATTTTTAAAATTTTTTACAATATTTATTATTTTAAAATATTAATAAAATATTAATTATATTTTTTATTATTTTATTATCATTAGCATTCTTTATTCTCTTTTCGTATATGTGAAACAAATTTTTTCCTTTTAAAATCATTTAAATTATTTAATAAATTTTTTAATTTATGAGAAAAATTGTCTTTTCATTTCCTATTACATCCAAACGAGGAGCATTGGAGACTGGAGGGCACGGGAAGCAGTAATTGTCTTTTTTTTTTTTTTTTTTTGAAGAATTTAAAAAAGGATTCTCTGGTTGGCCGTACCACTGATGGGTCTCGACTCTCGCGCGCTCCCAGGCCTACATGGAGAAGTCATGTGATAGGCAAGGCACTCATAGATAGCTTATCGTCTTAATTATAAGAACGAGAATGATGACATGACACTTAAAAATTCATATAAATGGATGTTAATACGCCAGTTGGTCTCAAATATATAATTCAGTAAGTAATTTTTTATTACTTTATATATATATATATATATATTAAAAAATTATTAAATTCATTAAATTTATTTAAAATTTTATTTATTTTTAAATTTATTCATAATTAAATGTTATGTTTTTCTGATAATAAACTACATTATTTTTATCAATATACTTAATTATGAATATTTAAGAAAAATTTATTTAATAATTTAGATATGATTTATATTTTGAATTATAATAACTCTTTCTTAGTGGCTTATATTTGAGATTGGAGGGAGTAATATTTTAAAATTTTCAAATTAAAATTAGTACATCAGTCATTGATTAAAATATTAATTTTTAAAGTATTTCAAATGCTAGTGATGAACCATTCAGATCCTTCAACCGATATTCACAATTCTTTGTATAATTTATAATTATAATTCATATTCTTTGAAAGAGCATTGCGATGCCGTTTTAAATGCTGATTTTTTTTTAAGAAAAAGAAATTGCATGTCGATTCCAGTTGGTCTAAAACAATATACATGGTCAGTCTGCAACCTAGTCGATTTGGTAGAGTTTTCTGAGTTTTTTTTTTAAATCTTTTTTATTTTTCCGCTCGATGTGACTTGTTTTAGAAGGGTTGGGTTCTTTTTTTTTCTGAACCCATTAAAATAATGTGAAGTTAAAAATGAAAATGAAATGTGAATGAGAGAGAAAGAAATATATATATATATATAGTGACAAATGAAGGTGCAGTGGAGCGCGGAGGAATATAAATTAAGTGGGGACATGCAACTCTCAAATTCTCATTTCCTCCATCTGTTTTTAATTAATTCCCTCCTCTTCTCTAACTCTAAGCACCAGAATCAGAATTAGAATCCCACGCTTGTTCTTAATTTATTTTTTGGCGGAGACCAAAGTAAGAAGGGGGGGGGGGGAGAATATATTTTTGGGAGCTTCAGGACTCCAGATCCCTCCAATCCAATCCTGATTTGATATGGATAAATGAAGTCGGTTAATTGGTTTTTTGTTTAATTTTATTAATTATTATTTATTACCATTAAGGAATAGGAGTGATTAATTAATCGGAGGTTACAAGGCGCATCAAATCAAATAATGTCCTGATATGATACTATCTATCTTAGTATAGTCGTCAGAGCACTAGTAAGGAGTATTGGTGTGGCATTGGAACTGTCCAAACTGCACGAAACGTGGAGAGGAAGGAAGGGGCGAGAGTAGACAAGTGGCCCTGGTAGGTAGTGGAGATAAGTTATCATCAGATTGGTTGCGTTGCGTTGGGGTTAGTTGATTAGTAATTCCGTACACCACTTCCTATGCAACACGTGTCTCTGTATAATGAATGAATCCCCATGTCATAGATCCAAACTTACAATGCACGCATTCCAATTCCAAATCATAAATGGTGATGGTGGTCCCCCCCAAAACATCAACTTTCAACGCCATCTGGTCCCCCACCTCCTTTCCTTTCCCTTGTCCAATACTCTCTATACACTAAACTAAATAAAATACTCCTCATACGCCGACCCACTGGATAACCACACTTCAATTCATAATCACTTTTTTTTTCTTCCCTCCTCTCTCCAAGCACAAGCAGTCTCACTCCGCACGCAACGCCAGAAGACTCTCTCGAGAAATAAAAGCAAAATCACAACTCGCCCTACCGACCTCTCTGTCACTCTACAAATATGCTACCGAATATTCCTCACAAAAGCAATAAATAAACACCACATACTTTCTTTTCTTTTTTTTTTAATAAAAACTAATAATTTGATTTAGTTACACAGGAGATAAAATGAGTACACTGTACATGTAGTTGTCGCTCCACCTAATCAAAGTAAAGACAGACGCTTGGAGTTGGAGATGAAGTTTGCCCTTACGTAGTCAGAAAAGAAAGTACGAGAACCCTAGTTCTTAGTGCTCCTTTGGTTCCATATCTTGTAGATTTATAATCTTGGTTTTATTTTAAATATTGTTATTTTGGTCTTTTAATACATTATTAATTTTTTTTTAAATTATACCCTCTTCTCATTCAATTCAATGTGAGTTATGATATTTTTGGTTAAATTATTGGTTTGATTCTTAGTTTTGTAAAATTAAGTTAAGATAAATAAAATTTATAAAAATAAAATTTAGATAAAGTAAATGCTCATTTGGTTTACTTTTTTGTAAAATGTCTTTTAGAATAATCACAATTTATAAAAATGAAATTTGGATTAAAAAAGAGAAGTTTTTTGGATAAAAATAAAAAAAATAATAGTTAGAAACCATGGTTTGGTTTACATTTCAAATAGACGTGTGTTGTAAATTGTTATGTTTGGATATTTTTTTTTAAAATAAATTTGACAAAAAATCTGGTTGGAAGATAAGGGTTAAAAGTACTTTTAAATCTATAACATATAATAAATTTATTTCTCCTTTTCTAAAACTCATATTTTGTTAAAGAAAAAGTAATTTTTCTCCTTCTTTTTCAAAACTACAGTTTAACCCATGTGAACAGAGGGGAAAGATAAGATAGAGAGACAGAGAAGGAAGAACTCAAGGAAAGATAAAAGGAAGAACTTGAGGGAGAGAGAGAATTCACTCAAACTATAACTCAAACAGTTAATCAAAGTCTTCATACAAATGAGTAATGAGCTCTTATTTATAGAACTTTAATCCTAATCCTACTAGAATTTTAAGATAAGATATATCTTTAAAAAATATTCTAAATCTAAACAGAAGATAAATCATAATTTAAATAACTAAATCTTATAAAAGAAAGATAAAATCTAAATTCTAATAAATTCTAAAAGATATTGTGAAATCTTATTAAATCTAAAAGATATTTTAAATATTCTAATTTTTTCTATCAGTTTCTTTTTAAAAAAAATGAACTAAACAGGCACTAAATCGTATTTTAGTCAAATTTCTTTTTAACATTTGACATGAGTAATTCCTTTGTCCATCGGAGAAAAACTTAAATTACATAAATATATTCCCTCTGATTCACATTATAAAATATTTTATATTAATTATACACATATTAAATAAATTATTTTTTCAACTGAAATTAATACAAAAAGTATTTATATTTCCTATTTTACCTTTATTAAATATCATATTCTATTATTATTATAAAGTTATAAATGAAGAGAAAATAAGTATTAAAGAAAAGGGTAAAATGGGAAAAAATATCCAATGCCTTATATTTTGGATCAAAAACTTGTCATATAAAATATCTTATAATATGAACAAAAGAGAGTATATATATACATATATGAAATGAAGGGAGTGGAATAGTTAGTCTAGCAGTAGTATAGTACTCCCTTTATTTCTTATTATGAGTCATATTTACCTATCTTATATATACTTAGGAAATTAGTTAAAAGTATTAATATTTTAAAAAATTATCCTTACTTTCAAAATTACCCTAATTAAATTATAACTTATCTTAAATATATTTCTTTTAATCTCTTATCACTGAAACTCTTTTAGATATTTCCAAAAAAAATAAAAATAAAAATTAAATTATACATAGATTTTTGAAATCTTAATTTTTTAAAAAATATGTCATGATACAAAAAATGGAAGTATAAAATATCGGTACTATAATTAAAACAACTTATCGGTCATTGAAATTGAATCCAATTTCGAAAGAATAGAGACAACCAAGCATGCATGTGAACGCTGAACACTTCAAGTCAACCAACTTTATATAATTTCAAAATTGCGGTTGACGGCTCGACAATTTTGGCACATTCTCTGGATTTGTGCCCTATTCCACTTTGCCAGTTACTACTAAATCTCTTCATTTTTATTTCTTACTCCCATCCTATATACAGAATATTTTATTTTAGTTCTAAATATAGAATCATTTATAATATATAATGTGATATTTATTATACATTCCTAAAAAATATTTCTATTTAATATATTTAAAAAAAAAAAGAGAGAAAATAAATAAGAATAATTTTAAAAAAATATTAAAATTTTTGGAAAAAATAAAATAGTTAATTAGTTTTAACTCCCCTTCTTAATTCACGTGATTCGATTAAAATAATTTTATATTAAACACCACAATTAATAAATGTGATCTGTTTATCGAAAGATTAGCTCTGCCGGAGTGCTCTTAGTCTACAAAAATTTGTTTATTTAAATATTTGCTTTTATTTTTCTTGTTGGAAAAAAAATCATAGTTTCCTGGTTTGGATTCTCGGAGCCCATATGCTAAATTAATAATTAATATTAATTAATAAGATTATTTTCCTCTTACGATTTTTTTATCCACATACCTAACAAACTAATGAATTGTGAACACTTCCGGCCAAAAAAAATGTGAAAACTCAGTTATCTCCAATATAAAATAAAATATTTTATATCAATTTATTTATTTAAATATTAGATTTAGTCACAAAATTCTCAACATTTTTCAAAGGATAATTTATTTGCGAAAACTCTAATTCCAAACGCCTAACAACTGAGTTTTTTTATCATTAAAAACGGTTTAAAGTTAAAGTTATTTTCTGATTATTAATTAATAGAATAACTTTCAAATTAGTATTAATTATTCCTATACTTCCTCCAGTCCCATTTATAAGATGTTATCTTAAAAATTTGTTTGGTCTTATTTATAAGGTGGTGTATTATTTTTTTATTTGAATTTCCTTCTTTATCTTTTCTTTAATAACTTTTTTATCTCGTAAATTGTTCCAGTCTTTAATCAGTAGGGGTAAGATCGAAAATTTATACTGATTTTTTTATAAATTTAAGAGTATAATTATATCTCCTTAATACATATGCAATGAATAACAACACCTCATAACTAGGATTGGAGGAAGTAAGTCATATCTATTTACCTCATATACATTAAGTAAATATTAATTCTTTTAAAAATTTTCATAATTTTCCAAAATTACCATAATTAAATAGGAGTAAAAATGAGTTTTTCGCTTTATCATTTTTTTTACTCTTCTCTCTCATAATTAAATATTATCATAAATAAGGATAAACTTGAAAAGAAATATTAAATGATTACAAATTTTTATAAAATAATTTATATTTTTAAACATTAATTCCCACTAAACCTATTCTATATTTTGAAATAGAGGAAGTAATAAAAGAATTGAGCCTTTTCTTTAAGGGGAAAAAGAAAAAGCTAATCCTTCTTTGGAATTTGTATAGAATCATACAAGTAATGTGTTCATAACCCACGAAAACCGATTTATCGGAACTAAACCAAACCAAATCGACTAGAACCAACTATAACTGATTATAATATAGGTCTGTTTCGGTTTTTTAACCTATCAAATTGATTGATTTGTTTTGGTTAAGATTTTTTTACAATTTTGATCAGTTTTAACCAAACCAAATTGATGAGAATATATATTGACATATTTTATTATTAATTACAAATATTATGATATGATCATCACAAACATGATAATGTCTCTTCTATATTTAACAAAAAAAAAAGTCTCTTTTACACATATACACATATACATAAATTATGATAATGTCTCTTCTATATTTAACAAAAAAAAAGTCTCTTTTACACATATACATATATACATAAATTATGATACAAGTCTGTAAAATTGGTTTATGATTATTACAGTGCATTTTGTTTGGAAATATATAGGATTGGGCTTATTGTGTTGCTATTCTTTTTTAATTAGTCATTGAATATTGAGGATTAAATTGAAGTTTCACCATTATAGTATCTGTATAGTAGAGTCTGAGCGAATGAGTTTAAGGAGTAGCAGTTGACAAATTTTTTTTTTCAGTCATCAAGTAAAAAGGCAAATTCACTAAAAAATTATGAGTTTAATTTATAAATATCATTTTTACAAAATGGAAAAATTTTATTATGATTTTATGATAAATTATTTAGAAGTAATTAAGTACAATTACTAGAAATTTTATGTAACAAGTAAATTGATTAAAAAATTAAGATTTTTGCCTAAAATTACATAGTTAAAAAAAAACTCATATAACTTGAACCAACTCATCCTAACATGAACCAAACTAATATTATAACCAAATTAAACCGATTATTAATCGAATCGATATCAAACCAAATCATGCCTATCAACACCTCTACATACATAGTTAAAGATTTTCTTTTTTAAGGTTGACAAAGTCTTTGCTTCATATATCATTTTTTTAAATAAAAACAGTACTAACCCAAACTCATTTTTGCTGTTTCTCATAGTTTTTATTGGGCTGTTTCTCAGATATAAAATATCTAACATCCTTCGCTCAAATTTGGAACATCTGTTCCATCAAAAAAAAAAATTGGAACATCCGTTTCGTAGAAAATCAGATGAGTTTAATTCAGTGTTAGCAGAAAATTATGAAACATGATGGCGGGTGGAAAGGTTGAGGAGGTAAAGTCTCCCAATTCCGAAAAAAAAAAAAGAATTAAAAGTCTCCCTATGACTTACAACATATTTAATTTTAATTTAATATAAATCTACACTAATAGTAATAAACAAAATATTAGTCACAACAGATGAACAGAACTTAAACTACATTTACGTCATCTCTCAGGTGATTTGAGTATGACCATTCGTTTATGGAGAATTGGTATGCTTCTATTCTACAAGTAAAATTATTTTTACTTATCATTTTTAAAAATTCAAAACAATATTAATTATTATTATTTAATTATATCTTTATTTTCACTAATTATTATATATAAATTCACCATAAAATTAGCTAATAATCAAGGTTCAAAAAATCAGATTGAATATTCAACCAGCAAAAATACTAATTTAAAATTTAATAGTTAACCGTGATTCAACTAAAATTAAATAAATAATAATAAATTTAATAATTTTTTAATTTTATATATTATATATAAAATTAAATTTCATAATTTAATATTAAAATTTAAATAAATTAATATTCATCTATAATTATATTTTAAATTTAAAATAATTAATTAATATTCCATTTTCATATTATTTATTTAACAAATTTATTATTATTAATAATTAGATATTATAATAATACATATACAATATTTTAATATAAAAAAAAAATTTATATAAAAATAATATTACTTAATACTAAAAATAATTTTATTTTATTTTAAAAATAAAAAAAATGACTAGTTGAACTAGTTTTGTACTTGTTTAATACCAATTTATAACTAATTCAACTAATTTTTCATCAATTCTAATAATGACTGGACACCAGCTATATTTGAATTAAATCTAGTATAGCTATATTTGAATTAAATCTCGCATCAATTTAAGGTCTAACTGGTGGATTTGATTTGATTTGATTTTTTTGAGCACTTTAATAATCAATTAAAAGTATATTAAAAAATTTAACATATTAATTATATTTTTTTAATCTAACTATTAAAACCTGAGACTGGGGACAAGGAAAGGAGAACGAATAATCATTACACAACACATGATAAGATGTCAAAATATGCTCTCTAGATAGATATCGATTTGAAAGACTTATATGTTAAATATCAATTACCACTTCTAAGTATAACTTGCGTTTATATTGGGATATTACTTGACTTCCATTTTGGTTGTCAACATTTTTATTATTTGAGTTCGGAAGACTCAAACCTCCGGCCCCCAACGCCAAGCATGACCACATTTGTGTAGCAAAGGTAAATTATCTTCCGGATTGAAATCGACTCCTTCCTTCCTATCTTATCCCATTTAATTATTTATTGTACAGGATCAAAAGCATTCCCATTCCAAACCAATTACAGGAAAAACAAAAAGCAACAAAGATGGCTTCATAGGCTTCTCTCTCTTTTTTCCTTTTGGTGGGTCTGGCTCATTAGCTCCTGCTTTCTCACTTCCTATAAGCGTTTACAAGGCAAAGCAAAATTACAAAAACTAAACGAAGATAACAGGATTCTCAACCCACAGGTATCTACAGCTCAGATGCTCTATCCTATTCTACATCTCCAGAAATTACTCATTAAAACAAGAAAAAGAAAAACTGGTGGTGCTTGTTTGCTTTGGAATCAATCTACAAGGCTGAAGGCTCTGCTCGTTGTTTTCCAGAGGAGGCTGGGAAACTGAAGACAGCGCTGTGGTTCTTATTGGAATTTTTATGCCCAGAAGGAAGCGACGGAGAACATATATACATACACTAGAGAGGCAAAATTTGTTAAATGGTCGGATCGGCTGTTCCCTGATTCTCAAGTCAGATCAGCGGCCTCTCCTCCACTCATGATCCATGGGTGCCCTGCAATTTGCAAACACACCATCTCCCTTATCAGCATCAGAATCCCAAATTAAATGCATGCAGTTGCACACTCCAAAATCCAAAACTAAGAAAGAATTGCTGAAAGGATTTGAACCAAAATACCCGGTTACATTTACAACAATTCATGGAAAACAATAAAACTTACTCAGGGCTTGCTCTGCAGACAATCGCCTGGAAGCATCCCTACACATCATCTTCCTCATTAGATCCTTAGCACCCGAAGACACGGACCTGAAAACCCTAGACGGAAACCTCAGATTAGCCCTTAACACAGCCTCAAATATCTCTTGGGCCGACTCTCCGTAGAAGGGCGGAATCCCAGACAGCATAATGTACAAAATCACTCCGCTACTCCATACATCGACTTTCTCGTTGTAGTGTCTTCCCAACAACACCTCCGGCGCCACATAAAGCGGCGTCCCCACCACACCGCTCATGCTCATACTCCCTCCCTCACCGAACCACTCTGCCGACCCAAAGTCCGCAAGCTTAAGAATATTCCGGGAGTCGAACAAAATGTTGTCGGGCTTAATGTCTCTGTGGGCTATGCCCAGTCGGTGGCAATGTGCTATCGCTTCTAGAAGCTGCTTCATGAGGGAAGCTGCCTCGCTCTCCGGCAAAGGGCGATCGATGATGCGGTCGAAGAGAGTGAGGGGCTCACAGAGGTCGACGACTATGGATAGGAAATCGTCGTTCTCGAAGACGTCAAAAATCTGAAGAATATTAGGGTGGGGGGAGAGGAGGGCCATGTATTTGGGTTCATTGTGGAGGCAGTGGCGATCGATGGCATCGGTGAGAAGGCGCTTGTCAATGACTTTGCAGGCGTAGAATTCGTTGGAAATGGGGTGACAGCAGCGGAAGACGGTGCCGAATCGACCACGACCGATCTCTTGGCACAGTTGGTACTGCTCTTTGAGTTGCTCGCACATTATCTGCTTCTCCGTCGCTGATGGTGTTTGCTGGTTGGTTTATACGGAGGCGGTGTATTGTATGTATTTATAGACGGAATGAACGATGAAGAGAGAGAGAGCAAAGAAGAGGAGAGAATGGGCTTGGTTTCGATTTCAACTTTCAACTTTAATTTAATTTAAAGTGACGAGAGAGAGATGCTGTGGAATATCCGGTGGGGTGTACGACCTTGCCACGTGTTGATTCTCTCTCATTTGTTCAAACATCAAAGTCGAACTTTTTTTTTTTTTTTGATAAACTGTTCAAAGTTGAACTTGAGAGTTGAAACATCCCATGGCAGTCTTCGCGGCCGCCTGTCTTTCATCTAATTGGCTTTTCTTCTTTTCATTCAAGCATTTCTCTGAGCCACCAGCCACGCACGGTTTATTGTATGAAGTTTGGAATAAGCTTTATTCTTTATAATTAATAAATAATATGATTTTTTATAAACTTTATTCGATATATTGATGATATGTAGATAATAGCACAAGCAGATTTTTGTAATTTAATTTAAGTAATTAATTGAAATGAAGGTTTGATGGGAAGAAATATCACACCCGAAAATGTGATTTGTGTGACGCTGGAATGAGAGAAAACAAGAAAAGAAATCGGCTTTTACTAGGGAAGTCAATTCTTATGGAGTCATCATTAAAATTTTCCTAACTGAAAGGAAAAGGAAAAGAATGATTTGTGAATCAGAGTTGAGTTCGGAAGTACGATTGTGAGTGTGAAAGGTGTTAAGCACCCCCACAATACCCGTTCCTATGAACGACTACCTTAAGTTAATCATGTAATTTTTATAACTTTTTAAAAAAATTATTTTGATTGCCCATTAATCATTCACATGCGAAAATAAAAAAAATAAGAGAAAATAAAAATAAAATAAAATAAATAAAATGAAAATATGAGAAGTTGGGAAAAATAAAGAGAAAAATATTATTTATTTATAAGAGCAAACTTGACCCAGAATCAGAGTCTGGGGTCTACGTACCTTGCGATAGGGATCAAAGTCGATGTAGTTCAGACTATAAATGCGTGTTACTAGATTGATATTTTTATTATATATATTTTTTGAAAAGAGAAGTTTGTAAAAAATAATTTATCTTTCCACAAAGAAAATAGTTTTTAAAATTGATTGGTATGTTTCAATTTGCAAAAGATAGATTAATTTCAAATACTTTCTCTTATCGTTCATTTTTTTATTTTTCATTTTTTTCTTTTTTTTAAAGAAAAATCAATTCTTAAAAAGGAAAATATATGTTTTTCCTCAATGTAGAATATATGATTAGAATTATATATGATTTTGAATATTTTCATTTTTAATTTAAAAAAGAAAATTGGAAAAGAATTTTATTTTTATAAAATAAAATTAATTAACTCATGTGGTGATTTTATCACTTACAATCTGTTCATTGATACCTAAATATTCACGGTGATATCACTTATAACAGATAGGCGTAAAAAATAAAAAAGGTTTGAAGGAAAACAAATAATTTTGAATAAATTATTTTTGCTTTCTTTTTTATTATGAAATAAATAAGATTATCTCAACACATATTTATTTATTTAAAAGAAAAATATTAAGAAGAATTGAAAATATGATCACTACATAAATTTTCAAAGGAAAATAATCAGCATATGTGGTGATTTTATCACTTATAAGTTACTGATCAATACCTAAAGACTTACGGTGTTACCACTCAAGATAGATAAGTGGAAAAGATAAAAGCTCTGGGGGGAAATAAATAATTTTTGTTTAAATTATTTTTATTTCCTCATTTCAAATTATGAAGTGAAAAATGCCATTAGAGAATCCCCTTTGTTTTAAAAAAATAATTTTTGTTTAAATTATTTGTATTTTCTTACTTCAAGAAAAGCACTTAGAAAATCCCTTTTTATTATTATTTTATATTTACTATTATTATTTAAGAAAAATATTCAAAAAAGGAATTTAAGATAAAATTGCTACATTCGATATAAATTTTTTATTCATTATTTTTATATTTATAAATTATTTGCATTTTCTTATTTTAGATTGTGAAAATGAAAAAAAGTAATTAGATTCTTTCTTTCTTTCTTTTTTAACTTGAAATAGTATTCAAAAAAGAATTTAAGATATAACTACTACATATATTTTTATTTTTTAAAATCAACTTCAAAATAAAACTAAACAACATATATGGTGACTTGATCACTCATAATTTACTAATTGAGACCTGAACGTTCACGGTATTACTACTTGAAGTATAAGGGTAAAAAGAAAATTTGCAATAGAGGTTTTTTATTTCGATTATTTATCATTTATTTTATTTTTTAATAAGAACAAAGAAACCATTTGAACCCAAAACATTTGAAAAGTAGCCAATATAAGCACCATGACAACTCCTTACTCATGATACCCTTGACTGACACCCTATATACCCACAGAGACTTAGTCCCTTGGTGCAGACTCTAAAAATAATTATTAGAAATTGATATTGTGATTCAAGCTTTAAAGCTTATAGTTTGAGCAAAACTTTATCACTATATCCATGCATCCAATTCAAAGAATAATTTAGCAATCTAACTCAATTAAACTTTCAAAAAAGAGAACAAGCAATAGGCAAAGAAAATTATACCCAACCAAGTAGCTTCCTTCACCCCAAACTCAAGGTTGATATTGTCCTCAATGTCACAGCAAATTAATCATGGGAAAAGATAAAAGTGATCCAAAATATTTCAAACCAAAAGCAAACAAATAGCAATATATATGTATATATAAGAAAAAGAAAAGCAAACACAGTGGAACCCATTTCCCAGTGCAAAGTAACCCATTAAAGCCCTTCAAAATGTGTACAAATTTCATCCATCGTGTCTGCAACACATAATTAGAATTCCACAACCAACAATAGAAATCACTTACAAGATAACCTAGACGCAAACAAAACAAAACAAGAACACTAAGGTAAACTGGTGGGCATGTGTGTGTCAGAAGAGCATTAGAACAAGCCCAAATATGTTAGCCAAAACTTACTCCAACAATGATAGCCATTCGGTCTCAATCTAATTCTAAAGTTAACAAAGGAGTTAACCGGAAAATTAGTCCATTTAACAAGAATGAAAATTTCCTTTCAACATCAACATCCTTTCATTCCCAATCTGACACAAAATTAACAATTCAACAAATCTAAAGTGAAGCATTTTATCAGCACTAGACAAATAAATCACAAAGGCATCAAACTATGATACCATTTTGAAACTAAAAGAAACCCAGGAATTTTCAAAGTGCAAAGCAAGCAGTTATTCACCTTTGCCCACTTCCATGTCAACAAAGAGGAAAATAGCACTGACTTCATGAGAAAAATTATACTCAGATGAAAGCATCCACAATAAGTTATTGATATAACTTTCCACAATAAGTTGTTGATATAACTTTGTCAACATAACATAACATATTAACAACTTTAGCTAACCAATAATAAAACAAAGCATATAATAGAGCCCTTGTGACAACCAAGTAACTTTCATCCCTAGATTCGATCTAGTATCAACTTGGAACTCCTTTACATAATTTGCCAAACACAATTTAATACCAATCACACGCTAAAACAGAACTCCTAAACACTGGAGAAGCTCTGTCGTGACCCAATCATATGAAACAAACTTTCTTTTACTTCTCTCGTTTACAAAAGCATTATCAGAGTTTGAACAAACTAGAAAGATAATTCACATAACTACAGCAACCATAATATCATAGCCCAGAACGAAACTATCAGCTCAAGAGAACAGTCTGAGAAAACAGAACTCTGATCTCAAAACAACAGAAATTGATTTTTCCATCACAACAGGATTACTTTGCCAGACAAAGTTGAATGCTAATTACATACTAGAACAAAACTCTCAAGTACTGAAGAAACTCTATCATGACCAAATCAAATGAATGTAGAAAATTTAATTGATAGACTTCCCAATGAAAGGTAGGGGAAAATGGCGAAGTAGCAAAGAGAAGGTACCAAAAAAAACTTCAACTCGGTGATTGAATTTCAAAGCGAAAATTACCAATGATGATCCCTTTCGGACTTTGTAACTCAACTTTCCTTCGCTAACTTTCTTGTTCTCTGTCTCTGAAATGCCGTCCTCTAGGATTTCCTTTCGGCCTCTCAATCTTGGTCTCTAAGGTTTTTCCGTGCGCCTCTCAATCTTGGTCTCTAAATTCCTCCCAAGCAACCTCCTAGAGAATTTTGGCCTCCTTTGCTTCCTCACTTCTTCCCCTTGGTTCCTCCCTTCCTCAAGATTTATCGGCCTCTTTTATAGAGTTCTCATGAGTGAAGGAGTCAAAGCTTCCTTAGCGTGTGACTACTTTCCACAATTTTTCAGTCCTGCTTTGGTGCGCCCCCCCCCCATGCTTCTCTGTTCCGGTTGCTTGCAACCGTGTCAGCCACCTTTGCCCCTTTCTGTTCTGTTATGGTAGGTATGGCTTAGTGGGGTAAGTTCCTTTTCGATCTTCTGGCCTTCTCTCGTTCAGCCTTTCACGCGTTACTAGTGGACAGTTTCTCGTTCCTGCGCATGACTCCCTCTGACTTTGCACACGTTCTCTGCTATACTCTTCTCTCTCCCACTTTCTATGGTTTTCTCTGCTCAAGCTTAGCTCCCTCTACCTTTTTTCATCCTCTTCGTTGGTCAACACCTTTGCCTCTCACCCACGGCTCCCTATGTCTTTTCCATGCCTGCGCACAAACTCACTCTCTTAGGCTCTCTCTCTCTCTGGTTTTCTCTGCCTCCTTCATTTGTACTCCCTCTGTTTCTCGCTCTCGCTCTGGTGCCCGACTTTGCGGCTCCCTCTATTCTCTTTTCTTTCAAGTCTTCACGCACCCTGAGCCCTAACTAGGGCTCACAGTGACTATGGACTTGAGATGCTGAGCTTAAGCATTTCAAGCCCAACGTTGTGAACCACTCCCTACTTCCCTTTTTTTTTCTTTTTGATTTTTTTTAACTTTGAATTTTGGTTAAATTTTTTTTATTTTTAAATTAGTTTTTTTTATTTTGATTTTGATTTTTATATTGTTTTATTATTATTTTTTTAATGTTTTTGTTGTTTTTTTGTTTTCTTTCAAGATCCCAAAAAAATTATATAATTAATTAAAAGAAAATTTAATTTTTCTTAATTTTATTTTTCACCCAGACAAAATACGATGTTCACAAGGACAAAATGCAATATATATATATATATATATGATAGATATATACATAAACAAACTTTGTAACCATTAAAATAAAATGATGTATTTATAGTATGTAGTCAATCTTAACTTATGTGGTGGTGACATGACTGACATGTGTCCCAAGCAATAGGAGGAGAAGCAATATGGTGTTATTTGAATGAATATGTGTGTATGTATGTATGTAGCACCGTCAACTTATGTACTCATATCTAGCTCGCTACCTAGTCATATGTATGTATACATATCAATCAACAAGTAGCTAGTTAATGCATGGCCAACACGACATGGCAATGCCATTATATTCAGTTCAGTGTGACCATGCATCCGACGACTGTACTACAGTCAACATCTATTCAATCAGAAGGGGAGCCCCACCCCCACATATCAACCAAATTGTGCCCGCTTCTAGCGGCAACCACGCAACAATCTCTTTAATTTTATGTATATTTATTTATTATGTGCATTGTTATTAATTTTTATTTCAATTCTCTCACTCTAAAGACAAAAACTCATCTGTTATTCCATTAATTTGTGTCTTTTTCTTTTAAGAAAATGATCATGCATGTTCTGAACTTTATGCATCAAGTTCAAGCTATGCTTCATAGACACCACCAATAACTAACTAAAAGGGCCTGACTAATAAACCCAATCCCAAACATGGGTCGGGATCAGGCAAAAATTTTTATACAATGCAAACATAAATATATATATATATATATATAATCATTTCTTTTTTCTTTTTTAAGTTAGGCCAACTGCTTTCAATAATCTAATCGCAAATCCATATCTAATTAGTGCTAGTCTAGTAATCTTTCATCATAGCACTAACAAAAAGTATTCCTGTAAATAAATAAGTCTAGTTACAGTTACAGTTACAGACATGCAAGATTTTGGTATATATATATAATTATGTATATATATTTAAAAAATTATAAATATTAATTTTATATGATATTTTTTTGATACATTATATATATAATAAATTTTTTATATCATTATTGTGAATATTCTTAAAATCTAATCTTTTAATTTTATTAAAAATTTTAAATTTATTTCTTAATATTGTTTAAAAATAATATATAATTATTAAGTATTTATAATTTTAATAAATTTTATTTTTTATTATAATATTATTTTTTAAGAAAATATATTTAGAATGAATATAATTATACTTTTATTAATAAATAAAATTAATTTATTTTTTATTTTTAAATATTTTTTAAGACCAGGGTTTGCTTAGTCTTATAGATTGGGTTAACTTGATCCCACTTAACCTCACAAAGATCGAATATACTGATCTTACTTGATCCTTGTACATTCCTACTAATGGGGCATCAAGCCTCTTTTTTATGTCCTATTTATTTAATTATTTATTGTGAATGACCACCTATCCTTTAGCTTTAGCTTCCCTTTTTTTGTTTTTTCTTTCCCCCCGTCTCTCTTATAAAAAAAAGAAAAGAAAATTAAGTTACTTAAGCTTCTCCTTTTCAATGAATGAACGAGAAAACTAATTATGAAAAATCACTCAAATACGACTATAAACATATTAGTAATGTTTTAGAATTTAAAAAATAAAATTTTTAAAATTATTATTTGTATTTTAAAAATTATTAATTATGTTTTTAAAATTTATAAATTTAAAATATTTTTTATAATATTCAGAAGACTGCATTTATGCATTTATTTTCTTAAAAAAAATTAAAACTACCCATTAGTTCGAAAGGCTTTAATAATAACTGAGTTCAGCCTTTTATATAAATTAGGATAATGAATACTCGTACACATGGGTCTTTTTTTTTCTTTTTATAATATGAAATATGTATGACTGGTACAAAGGTGTGGACAAAGTATCACCGAAGGCGATGGGTTCTAAATAGGGGTGTTCACAGGTTAGGTTTATGCAAGTTTCATCTCCATCCGTTGCTCTGCTCGACCTAATAATACTTCGACAAAATCAAGCTAAGTATTAAACCAAGGTTAGGCCAACACAATACCAAATAATTTTTTAAATATTAAAAAATAAAATAAAATAACTAACTTTATCTATTAACAAAAAAATATAATTATTTATGTAAAAATAGATTCCCTTAAATATAATATTTGAATAGAAATTAAATTTTTTAAAAATTATGAATATTTATAACTATACATTATTTTCATATAATATTAAATCAAGAAATCAATTTAAATTTTAAATAAAATTAAAATATAAAAAAATTTAAATTTTTTTATAATAATCATATAATAAATATATTATATAAGATATATAGAAAAAATATCTTATAAAATTAATTAATATATACAAAATAATATATCTTTTAAAAAAAACATATATATCATGGACTGGGCTGGACAAGTCATAACTAGCCTGAACCTAGGCCCGACCTAATTGGTCAGGTTAGACCAGCCTACAAATTTACATGCACAACCCTAGTTCTAAATATAATTCTGATGCGCAAAATCATGGCATATGTTATATTCTAGAATATTCTGTAATTATGAGTATAATATCTTTTGTATTTATTAGCCTTTATTGAATTTATTAGTCATTATTAGGAAGATTCATTATTTTCTGAATATATTAGTGTAAACCATTATACAATCATATATGCAGAAATTTTCCAATCTCTCTACTTGTTTCATGGTATCAGAGCCCTAGTTTTTCTTCCAAAATTTCGTTCTAAAAATTTTTTTAGCATCACTATTCATGGGTTTTAAATCTGTGCTTCTGTCGTCCCCCGTTGCTGACACGCGATGTACCACCGTATTCTCCTCCCTCCATTCGGTTGGACCACCATGTCCCACATCCTTTTGCCTCCACACATGCGCCTACATGCCGTCTCAATTTTTATGGCCATCTACCTTCTGCCGGCTCTTGTGGCCTCTATTCCGGCCACCATTTTGATTGTCGTGTTCCTCTCTGTGTGTACCTTTTATTCCTAAGGTCTATTATTTGTTTTGGTGCTCTCTTGGATTTTCTGAATTTTACAGATATTTAAGAATTTCCAAAATTCTGTATCTCTTGTGGAGAAGTCAAATACTGCTCAGCCTATCTCGGTTATTTTCAATGGCTCCAACTATCGTTTATGGTTGGAAAGTATGCATGGTTTTTTGAAGGGTCGAAAGCTTTAGCGATATGTTACATATGATATTATTTTTCCTACTTGCGAAGCCGCTGAATCTGATTTGAAATATACTGAGCGACTAGACGAGTGGGATAGTAAAAATAATTAGATTATTACATGGTTTCAAAATACTTCTACTCCCAATATCCATCAACAATTTGGGTGTTTTGACACTGCCAAAGAAGTATGTGACCATCTTGCTAGTTGCTACACTTCTTCTGACTTGTCAAATCAGTTTCAATTGCAGAAGAATCTTAGTGCTCTTAAACAGGAGAAGAGTAAGCCTTTGTTTGAGTTTCTTGCCAAGATTGAATCCATTTGGGATCAGCTGGCTTACTTTGAGCCCACATTCAAGTGTGAGGAAGATGCTCAAGCCTTCTTTAAGTACAGAGATCAACTTCATCTTATTTAGTTCTTAATGGCTTTCACTGATGACTTTGAGCCTGTTTGGACTTCTTTAGTACATCAAAGCCCTCTGCCCACTCTTGAGGATACTCTTCCTCGTCTCCGATACGAGGAAACTTGTTTGGGTCTGCTTCAACGGACCCCTGAGATGGCCTTTCCTGCTTCTGGAAAAAGTTCTAAGGCTTGTCGTCGTTGTCCTCTGTCCACTCACACCTACGATCAATGGCCATCTGTTGAGTCTAGAACCTACCAAAAGAAGGGTTATATTGCTGCACACAGTCCAACTTTGTTCTGCCGATACTGCAAAAAGACCGGGCATCTTATTGATCAATGTCCTACTTGTCCTCCTAGATCTGACCATGAGAAATCAACTAGATCTGGTTCTTCCTTCTTTAAGCCTGTTTTATCGGCCACCAATGAGACACATGTTGCTGCATTTAATTCAGGATCCTCTACTGCTGACATTGAGGCTTTTCTTCACAAACTTCTCTCTGGTACCATTAGCCCACCTATAGCTTTAGCTACTCCCTTAGGTACATCTTCTTGGCTTTTTTATTCTACTTGTTGCAAGCATATGACTAGTCAAAAAAATCATTTATTTTCTCTGTCACCGAATACCACTGCTAATTTTATACATACTACTGATAACTCCCAAATGCCAGTTAGTCATGTTAGTACTGTTTCTTTGTCCTCTTTATCCCTTAATGACACTTATTTTGTCTTTGCCTTTAGCTTTAACCTTATTTCTGTCGGACAACTTGTTGATATGGGTTTATGATGTATTATTTAAAAAACGTGATTGTACTATGTTTGATTCTCATACATGAGAGATTGTCGGGACTGGGCGTAAGGTTGGGCATATGTTTGAGCTCAACTCAATGCATCTTCTTGAAGTCACTTCTCGTAGATTATGTGTTGCTTCTACATCCTCATCTCTCGAATTGTGGCATTGTCGTCTTGCTCATCCTTCCTTAACTGCTTTGCATCCTTTAATTTCTAGTGGTCTTTTAGGTCATATTGATGTTCAGTCTTTGGATTGTATCTCTTGTCAAACTGCTAAACAGCCTGCCTTATCATTTAATAAAAATGACTCTATTGCAAGTTCGCCTTTTGATTTAGTTCGTTATGATATTTGGGGCCCAACACCTACTCCTGCTATGGGAGAATCACGATATTTTGTAATTTTTGTTGATGATTTCTTACATATTACTTGGCTTTATATGATGAAAAATTGATCTGAGCTACATGCTATCTATATTAAATTTGCCACTATGATTCATACACAATTATCAAAAGTTATCAAAGTTTTTCGTCGTGATAATGCTTTGGAATACCGTGATTCTAAATTAATCAGTTTTTTTGATATTCAGGATACCATTTCTCAGTACTCCTGTCCTTATACCTCTTAGCAAAATGGTCGGGTTGAATGAAAACACTATCACATTCTTAATACTGTTAGAGCCCTGCTTATTTCATCTTCCTATCCTGAACGTTTCTGGGGAGAAGCAGCTTTGACTTCTGTATACTGCATCAATAGAGTCTCTACTCTTGTTCTGGGTAATCTTTCTCCTTTTGAATGTCTTCATGGTATCCCTCCTTATTACAATCTTCTCAAAGTTTTTACTTGTGTCTGTTTTGTTCTTCTTCCTTCTCATGAGATTTCTAAATTACAGGCTCGTGCCTGTGTCTGTTGTTTCCTTGGTTATGACTCTGAGCATAAGGGTTATCATTGTTGGGACCTCCTCTCTCATCGTATCCGTATTTCTTGTCATGTTATTTTTTGGGAACATATTCAGTTTTCATCCTTAACTGATCTCTCCTCTGTTTCTTCTCCTTCACCTTCTATCTTTACAGATACTCCTGTTGATCTTTTTCCTAGTGACTCAGGTACATCTTTTACCACTGAGCTCGATTCCACGTCTGACTCTGTGCCCTCTTCAGATGATCCTCCTGTCTCTGAACCACCAGCACAGAATACTGAGCCCGAATCATCTGACAATCCTGGATCCACCCGTGTAAGATGCCTCGTCCTTACATTAGTAACTATCATTGCTTTTTCACTATTCTTCAGTTTCAGGAACCCCAATCCTTTCGGGATCCCCTTTGGCAATAGGCTATGAATGATGAATTGTAGGTCTTGGAGAAAATGAACACTTGGGATCTTGTTGATATTCCTTCTGGAAAGACTTTGGTTGGATGCAGATGGATCTATAAGAACAAGACTAATTCAGATGGTTCTCTGAAATAACGCAAGGCCCGCTTGGTGGCCCAAGGATTTTCACAAGAGTATGGTATGATTATGGAGAGACATTTGCTTCTATTGCTCGCATTGCCTTTATTCGCAGTCTTCTTGCTATTGCTGCCATTAAGCATTGGTCTCTTTATTAGATGGATGTTAAAAATGTCTTTCTGAATGACGATTTGGAGAAAAAAAGTTTATATGAAGCCTCCTCATGGGTATCAGAATCAAAATGGCAAGATTTGTCATCTCCGTCGAGCTTTGTTTGGTCTTAAGCAGGCACCTCGTGCCTGGTTTGCTAAGTTTAGCACAACTATGAGTCAATTGGGCTTTACTTGTAGCTTTTATTATTCTGCTCTATTTGTTTGAAATATAACACAAGATTTTGTTCTACTCCTCTTGTCTTTTAATGACATGATTATCACAGGTAGTGATGTCATAGGAGTTCAGGAACTCAAGAGTTCGGAAGACAGTTTGAAATGAATGATCTTGGTCGACTAAGCTACTTTTTTGGTCTTGAGGAACATCATGGGCAAGATGGAATTTTGCTTTCTCAGGTTAAATACGCAATTGATTTGATATCACAAGCATATCTTTCTGATGAGGAGGTTGAAAATGCACCTACTGAACCTAATGTTCACTTTATCCCTACTGATGGCATCTCATTGGAGAATGTCACTCGTTATCGTCAACTAGTTGGAGGACTTATCTATCTTACAGTGATCCGTTCAGACATTGCCTATGCAGTTCACATTGTCAGCCAATTTATGTCTAAACCTAGGACTATCCACTATGCAACTGTTCTTAGAATTATTCGATATGTCAAAGGCACCTTTTATCATAGCCTCCACTTCTCTGCTAATTTTTCTCTTGCTCTTCGGGCTTATTCTGATGTTGATTGGGCTAGTGACCATGCTGATCAGCGGTCTTCCATTGGCTTCTGTATTTTCCTAGGAACTTCCCTTGCTTCTTAGAGAAGTAAGAAGCAAACCTTAGCCTCTCGTTCTAGTGCTGAATCAGAATATCATGCACTAGCTGTCACGACTTATGAGGTTTTCTAACTTCGTTGGTTACTTGATGAGATGGGGCATCACAGACATCCTCCACAGATATCTATTGTGACAGTCAAGCTGCAATTAATATTATTCACAATGACATGTTCCATGAGCGAACCAAATATATTGAGATTGACTGTTATTTTACTCAGCAACATTTTATTTAAGGAACTATCCGACTTGTTCCTATTATAACCAAGCACCAGCCAGCTGACTTATTCACTAAGTCCTTTAATGCGGGCCGGAAGGCTGCTTTCAGTTTCTAATAGATAAACTCAAACTGCTTTCTGTTAAATTATCTTGAGTTTAAGGGGATATTACATTTTAGAATATTCTGTAATTATGAGTATAATATTTTTTATATTTATTAGTTTTTATTATATTTATTAGTCATTATTAGAAAGATTCATTATTTTATATTTATATTGGTGTAAACCATTGTACAATTATATATACAGAAATTTTTCAATCTCTCTGCTTGTTCCTGCATATACTTTTTTTTTTGGTATATTATGTGAAGTAAAATAGGTACACCGATGTATACTATACTGCATCTTATTCTTACGCGGTGTTCTGCTCCCTGGACTTGGAGTAATTAAATTAAGTAAAAAGTGGGGTTCCAGCATTACTAAGCTCTACTGTAGTTGTTGTTTTTTTTTGGGGGGGGGGGGGGGGAGCTCTAGTGTAGTAATTAGTATACTTTTTTATTATTATTTTATATATATATATATATATGCCTACTTGTGCACATGCAATGCATGGTTGCATAACAGTAAAATAACAACATTTATTTTATTTTTATAAATTATTTTGATGATTTTAATTTAACATTCTTCGTTCTTAAATATTATTAACTTACCTTATAATCTCTTAGTGCATTTTTTTTTTCAAATTAATTTGATCCGATTTCCATCGAATGCTTTGAGCATCCAAGCACTAGAATCTTCAATTTTCACTAATCATTTAACTTGATGCAGATACACTACCAAAAAAAAAAACTAAGCAAAACTCGATGAAGGAACAGAGATTATGCGATTTTGGCCAGAGAGTGAGAGAACAAATTTTAGGCCATATTTTATCTATGTGGCTTTTAATTTTCTCTTTTATACACGAGCTTGTACCAAATGAAAGAGAGTTCAAGTATGCACTTGAGTTTATTTGCCCAAAAACAAGTCATGCACTTGAGTCCAAGTAGTCAATAGATATTATTTTTAAGGTCTTTATTTTTTTGTTAAAAATTTTGGCTGATATATTTAGTACAAAATTGACTCAAATTTAACCCTTTTTTATATTTTCATTCAAATATACTCAACCTAATAAAAATTTGAGGACATAAACTAGGATCTAGTTCCATCACGTTTTCAATAATATTTTTTGGGTTTGAGTAATAAAATCGTCATGCTAATCCCTAACCCGTCTTGTTTTAAAATTCTTTTGCAAATCCGAACAAACTATTTAGGGGCATGATTGAAGCCGGATCTAAATCTAGCTCTATTTTTTTCTTTTTTCAAAATTCTTGTATACACCCAGCCATAGCCCACGCGGCCATGGCACCAACACCATGGCATGACTTATGATTAAAAAAACAAACCGTGAAAATAGGGAAATTGCTTGCTTTCCACGCTGCAACAGGTCAATGGAATTAGAAGAAATTACAGTTAAAAACCAGGAGTGTAAATTAATTATGAAGAAGAATTTTTAGTTAATACAAAGTGTTAAATTTTGAAATATTGAATAGTAAAATTAGAAAAATGAGTAGTAACATGTCCTATTTTGTAATAAATTTATTATTTTGATTTTAAAATGTAATTCTCTCATGAAATTAATCCATCCCAAATTCCCAATATGGATTTATACTATTAAACTGAAGTATGAGGGATTTATATGATTGAATAAAAGTAAGAATTTTATGACGTTTTTTTAAAATGAGACATAAATATAATGAAATATGAATAAATAGAGAGAGGGTGAGTCTTGTCTCATAAAAATATTTTATAAATTCTACACTTAAATGGATGTTACTTCCTTAACTTTACAATAATAATAAAAAATATGGAAAGTAAGGTTTTAGTTCCTACGGTTTCCCAATTTTAGAATTAGTCTTGAAGTTTAAAATTTGATACGCACCCCCCTACTTTTGCTATTGTTACTGTTAGTTCTCCAAGATTCAGAATGTTTGGAAAAATACTAATCAAATTACGCTTGGAGGTCTTACCTAGCCATCAAGTATTAGGACTGTAATTGGCAATTAATACAACTTCCTGTAGATTGCTCATCAAAGATTTTACCTCACTTTCTACATCTGATAAGCTTCCAACATCATGCAGCTGAAAACAGGAAGCAATAAGCTAGCCACCGCAGCTAATCATGGGCATCATAGCCATCGAAATTCCTACAAAAAGAAATAGCAAAGATGAAAGATGAGAATCTTAATAGTGTTGCTGACACCTTTGTTAGATTTGCTCGGATCTCTCAAACTATTAATACTTTTCTGGAGGTGCCACCTGCCTTTGTGCATGCTCTGTTTCAGATTGATCTTGTGGGGCTGGTCCCCTCTATTATGTATTGTTGACTTTTAGATTTTATCCTATCTTGTTTTACCCAAAAAAAAAAAGTGAAAGATGAGAAGACATTATTCTATGAAGATGTGTGAGACAAGAATGTATATATTCATTTGAGATTTTTTTTTACAACTACTTAGTATTTAGTATTATTAATTTATATTCAAGTAGCATCAAACCACAAAATTACAAGTAGCTTTCCAAATTGAAAATTGGCACGATAAAAAACTATAGAATGTGTTAACAAAATGTATATTAGGCTAATCAAATTAAAACTCTACAATTTATCAATTTCGTGACTTATCCGCGGATTCAATGTAACAACTTTCTCCACCATGCCATCATGATGATGATGATGATGATTATTATTATTATTTATTGAGACAAGGGGGCTAAGACCCCCAAAGAAAGGAAAACACAAATACAAACAAAAACAGCCAAAAAAAAAAACTATTCAACCAAAGCTACTCTGAATGACACGATATTGATCCCATAAATTAGTTTTTCTTATGTTTATCTCAACTTCTACGGTGAAATATATACGTAAGATGGCGATGGCACGATAAAGTGGGCGCTCCAAATTCTAAAACCTGGCTGAAAAGAAAAATTATTCTTGGTAAACAATAAGAAGCACAAATGAGGAAACAAATTAACTCTCGACAAATTAGAGGGATTAGAATCTCAATATTATGGAAGCAAAGCACTAAAACACCCGACCTTGAAAATTAAGATTGCTATATATGTTCATTCATTTAGGGGCCCCAAAATAACAAGCATATTCAATGAGATCAATTAATTCAACCTAGCACCTCTCGACGATCGTCCTCACTCCGCACGGTCATTGCAACAACGCAACAAAACTTGCGATAATGGCCCAATATTTGTCACTACCAGCGAAAGTTCTGAATACTGTTGCTGCTTCCCATCAAAAACACATTTGAGGTGAAGCTCGAAATTTCCCTCTCTTAGGGTTGAGTTGGCACCATCCACTTAAAGCTGATCTTCAATACAGAGTGTATAAATAATGGCCAGTCCAGTAGTTCCAGGGCGTTCATCTTTTTTCATCCCCTGCATTAATAGATAATGCACATGATTTAATCAAAACCAAGTTTCCAATGCAAGTGGATTACAACGAACAAAAGAATGAAGTCATAAACATTGTCTGAAAACACAAAGCACAAAATTCACAACTCCCAAGTTTCTTCAGAGCACAAATTCACAACCCCGACTCTCTTTCTGAAAATCATCTAGAAAGCGCATGGTAATACAAACTGCACCCGAGTTTGCATGCCATATAAGGCATAACAGCATAAGACACAGTGCATTGTTAGCTCATATACACAGTACCATTCTGCCATCATAATTTCAAAATAAGCACTTACACTACGAATCTCAGAAGGGAGCCTCCACTGATTCGTCCCAGACTTCTGCACTCCCATTAGAGGCATCTTCTACATCTTCTTCCATTGAAAGCCTAATATATTCTCTGTGAGCAAAGCGATCCCACTCTGTCCATGTTGGATTTTCACGTTCCTATTCACACAAGACAGATTGTTAAGGCAATTATCAACCATGGCAAAGCTTACCAACTTCACATTTCTATTACTTGTATCTGATATTTCATGCACCTGACGAATCAAAAATGGGTCATGAGTTTCGAAGGCCATGAACTTATTCAGATTGAACAGAATATTAAAAACACTTCCTGAGAGTCTACTGCCTTTCAGGTCACGCAGAGTTATATAGCTCTCATTCTGCACATTGAACAGATCATTTTGATATAAAAATGTTACAGTATACAGATAAGTAGAAAGCTAAATCAATCGAAGATAAAGACTATAGATGCTACCCAAAAAAAAAAAAAAAAGACAGACTAGAGGAAGGGGTAAAAAGCAGGGCACGACCATATAAAACAAGTCACTGATATGCCATCTTCCTGGACAGCAAAACTTGGGACACAACAAAGAAAGGGAAAACAATCAGTAGAAGATGAAAGGGCAAACCTCAGGTCCAATCATGTCAATTATCTGGCACAATATATCCTCAAAAAGCACAGGCTCCTGAGCCATACACTCCATCCGGTGCAATTGCTCCTCATAAAAAAATTGCAGTTCATTCCACGTCAGAACTCCATTTGCATCCAAATCAATGCACTTGAACCTAATTATGACAATTCAAAGTCAGCTCACACAGCAAGTCAACGACAGGTCAAATTTCCAAGTTTTGCCAAAGGGTATTGTTTCATTTTGGTAGAAGAAACAGGATCAAAGACCCAAATTTGCCCCAAGGATCATGTCCAGAGGAAAGGTAGACAAAGGAGAGGGGAGTGCGAATGTAAAGAATCAGATTTTCATTCCTTGGTACTTGGCAGAGAGAGTCGAACTGAACAAAATAAATGAGTATTCCATTTCCATTTGTCCTTCATTTTTTTCCCCAAACCAATCAAGTTTTAAACAATTTACATCCCAAATTTTTAAAGTCATTTTTCCATTGTCACATTTTCAGCTGTACTAAGCAGCCCCTAGTTCATGAGTGACCCTCTCCAGTTCTACACAAAGACCTATTGTTCACCCAACTGTTGCACATGGGACCATATTACGCAATGAAAATGCATTCAGTAACAAATCAATGCTCTCCAGGACATTTGTCAATTAGCACAAGAGTCTGTGTCCTCCGCAGCCAAAATTTTTCCACTCTTGAATTGTTCTCTTTAGCATTTTGCTTGAAATTACCAGGATCAAGCAAATGTTTTTAAAACTGTAACAGGTTACTGAACCAATAAAGGCATTAGTTCAAGGTTTATTTATTTGATTACCATTGAACCAATCATAATTAAATTAATATATTTTTATTTTATATATTAAAATGCCATATAAAAAATATAAAAAACAATACGAATAAATTTCATAATTTAATAATCAAATTTAAACAAGTCAATATCCATCCATAATCATGAATTGAAGTTAAACATCTAGTACTCAATCATCATAATATCCATACAGATTAAATCCATTAGATGACATTTCATTCATTAGCATTTATATCAAGAAAATCACCACCATTATTAAATTCAACCCATAAGTTATTAAGTAAATCCATAATTGTAAGGTTTGTAATATCCATATCTTCATCATTTAATTGGATATTTAATAAAAAAAATTATTAATCTATATATTTAAAACAACCTATAGCAAGCTACATTGTTCACAATTCATTAACAGTATATGGCTCATTCTCTTGACTCTGAGATGAAAGGGGCCCCACCTAATAATTATGTACAAGAATAATACTTTTACAACATTAAAATATAGTAAGAAAAAAAAATTCAACCACGAAAACAAAGTAATGTTGAATCAACAACCAAAACCAGGGGAAAAAGCCTGAACTGCTTGAAGCATTAATGCATTTAGTCTTTTTGCTTGTTGACTAGTTCTCAAATCAAAATAATCGAATATGTAAAGGTTTCATACCAATTGGCTGGTTGTTCAGTTGAACCTGCCAGTTCAGTTTGATTCCAATAACATTGGGGCCAAGTTTTAGTAATAGACAATTTTATCAATCAATCTCTTGCTCTGAAACACACGCACCCACACGCACATGCACACTCAGTTAATATTTTATAGATGAAAGAAACTAATAAATGACACGCGACACAATAAAAGGGGAAAAATTACCAATACTCAAGGCTAGGTTCAGATGACTTATCCTCTTCTGACAGTATAAAGTAAACAAAATCTTCATATCCCATCTTTCCCTCAACCTTGCTCGTAAACTTTCTGGGAACCTAGGACAATATTGAAGCAAGCCAAAATCATATAAATTAAAAGGGGGCAAGGGTTGCTCCTAACAACAGCAGCAGTCTATTCTCAAGACAACTGCAATATCTAACCAACACAAACCTGAGAAAATATTCTATCAACAATCCGATAGGTAAGCGCATGGTTGCCATATCTGATAAGATTCTCTGTGTCTATCAAGAAATCGTGATCTGTATCCAGCTCCCAAAACTTGCAGTATATGACATAAAAATGCTCATAAGAGAAGTACCTGCACAGGGGTTTTAAAAAAGGTAAGAGAAAAAAGATTAATGCATTTTAATACATATATTTGATCAGGTGGCCAGAGAAATGGTTTTAATTTTTTTTAAATAAAAAAACAGATGTTTTGGATGAAGTTGATTTTATGTTGTATTCACATAATATATCTACCTCAAAACTTTGTTAATGTCTTCTTCTTCATCAGCATGCTGCATCGCATCAATTATGTTTCCACGCTTCAGCTCCCTCAATGTAAGATGACCATTACCGGATCTATTTATGTAGTAATATATTCTATATATTACAGTTTCGGCTGGGCCATTGGAAAAACAAGTTAAAAAATAACCATGACTAATCAAGCCAGCCTATGCCTAGACATCAAAAATCAATTTTGAAGGAAACTTTCTAACTACTTCCACCTGGTACTGTCAAGACATATGAAGTAACACTTTTTTAAATCATGTATCAGAATATATATATATATATATTGGCAGTGCAAGACTAAAAAAGTATAAACAAAATGAAAACCATAAATGGGATACTCATTACATAGCTATGTTTGTTGGCTAGTGATTCATTGACAACTTAACCACAAGAACAATTAACAGAAAATGAAAAATGAGGCCTGACATATCTTCTTTGTTGCCTGGCATGCCTATTGCCCCCAGTTGCAGCTATGGAGAAATATGCAACCGTGCTAATGGAAGATAAGAAACAAAAATAATTAATTCTGAGGTGAGACTAATTTCAACTGAGCATTATTGGAGGTTGATAGACCTCCAAGGAAAATCCGTAATCAGAAGTCAACATATAGATTTCTAAGAAAGCATAAAATTTTTAAGGAATCCAATATCATTTTGCCAATATCTATAGTTAAATGAGCATGTATATACATCTTTAAAGACAAGCCTCAAAACAAACCATATCTCTCTTGAAACTCAGGTGTACTCTGGAGGAATTCCAGCCCTGGATGAGTTCCCAAAAGCTCCCTTAGTACAGGTTTAAAATCATCCTGAGATTAAGTAAAATATCATTCTCAAATAAGAAAGATGAAATACTAATTAATTCGTAAGCCAGATAAATGAATACTTGCCTAAAAAAACTCTCCTACATCCTGTTTGATTGGTGCAAGGGAATGGGATTCCATTGTACTTGCACAAAAATTGAGGTATATATATCTATTATACCCCTATTATAATTATTCAACGGTAATAATCTCTTTTAATTACTTTATTTATTGAGTGGCAAAAGAGACATTTTCCATCCTGATGGGCCTCCTACAACATATCTGGCCCAAGTTTATAGTAGGAAGAGAAAGAGAGAGAAAATGTTGAGCTGGCAAGGGGTGGGCTTGTAACGAATTCTGGTTTTGACAATATTAATGGAGGGTTAGAGAGTGTGGGAGGGAGGAGAGAAGACCCTGGGAAAGGAAAGCACTAGCCTCTCGAATGCTAGTGGTGGGTGTGTGTGTTCCTTCATCTTTCTATCTGTGTGCGTCATCTTTTCTTGTGATTTTTGCTTGTGATTCTTCTGGCTTGCCTACTGTTTTCCCACTGAGAATGAAGGCTAGCTAGAGATTTTGACCTTTGTGCATATATTTCACAGCAAAATTCATAGCAAAACAGTATTGATATTCAGAGTTCCATCAGTTTTTGGTATTAGAGCGGTTCCGATTGGGTATAGTCGCTACGAGAATGGACGGATGAATAGAGAGCTTGGAGAAATGGATAGAGATGATGGGAGCGGAGGTGGAGCAACGGCTGGATTCGATGGGTACTGAGGTAGCCTTAATAAAAGGCTATTTTGCTGAAATCAAGGAGCATTTAGAGGGATTATAGGGAGTATGACCCAATAGGCAAGGTGAGAGGGAGAATGTGGAGGATGGTGCGACTCCTTCTGGGCATTCAGACAGAGAAGCATATACAACCCTAGCCCACCTGGTGCGAGACGAAGTAAGGAGGGAGAAGGGGATGCCGACGGACGGTAGAGAGTTGAATGTGGGGCGTAAACTAGAGATACCCCTGTTTTCCAGTGGGGTGGGCGTTTAGAGTAGAGCGATATTTTTCGGTCAACAAAATACACAATGAAGAGGAAAAGCTTGAGGTGGTGGCATTAAGTTTGGAGAGCAAAGCCCTCAACTGGTTCCAATGGAGAGGGGCTAGGGCCCCAATCACTTCTTGGGCTGAGTTCAAGAAAGACTTAGTGGGTCGTTTTCATTGTTCTCAACTGGGGGATAGTTATGGAATGTTAATGTCACTAAAACAAGAGGGAGGCGTGGCTGAATTCATTGAACAATTCGAGATGATCTCTGCATCGTTGATTAAAATCCCAGATGAGGTGTTGATGGGTGCTTTTAAGAATGGGCTTAAGGAAGAGATAAGGGCTGAGGTAAGAATATTGCAGCCCAAAAACTTAACCCAACTAATGGAGATGTCCTTACAAGTGGGAGGGAAGAATTGGGTCTTGGGGAGAGCCCAAGAAAGGAAGTGTAGCCGAAGTATAAGGGCCAATTTTAACCCCAAGTAGGGTGATTTTCGAACTGGGCTTCTAAAAACTCCCACACAGAGAGAGTTCTCTAGAGCTACAATCCCGATAACAAATGGAAAAAGCACCGAACACCAGAAGAGTTCTGATATGAAGAGTATTCCAGTCGCGTCTTCTGGAAATTCCAACAAAGGGAGCACTACTTCTAAGCGTCTATCGTAGGCTGAATTGAATAGGCGAAGGGAATTCGAGCTATGTTTCAAGTGTGAAGAGAAATTTGGGCCTACCACAAGTGCAAAAATAGGCAACTTAACCTTCTAGTTTTAGCCGAAGCAGGAGAATTGACAGATAGGGAGGAAATAGAGGGGGAAGCATGCAAGCAAGATGTGGAAGAGGAAGAGAGTATAGAATTATCCATGTACTCTATTGTTGGTGTTAGGGGACCAAAGACTTTGAAGATCCGTGGACAGATGCTGGGTATGGAGGTTGTGGTGATGATTGACTGTGGAGCTACACACAACTTTGTGGCTGAATAGTGGCTTCAAAAATTAAAGTCAACGGTAATAAAAACAAAAACATATAGAATCACTGTGGGTGATGGGTATGCTGTACATAATGATATAATATGTAGAGATGTGGAGTTGAGTTTGCAAGGGGTAACCATCGTACAAGACTTCTACCCATTTCTTCTTGGGGAAAATGACATGATTTTGGGAATGAAGTGGTTGGAGTCACTTGGAGATACTTTAGGTAATTGGAAGAAAGGGATAATGGAGGTAAATATAGATGGAGTATGGCATCAACTAATAAGTGACCCAAAATTAACAAAGACTTGGGTAACTTATAATGCCATTTCAAACAACTACAAAGTGGGTAATCAAGGATATTTAGTGGAGTATATGGGGATTACAATGGAGACTTGCCCAAGCGACAAATATGCAAATTCATGGAACATTGGAGAAAGCGTGAATAAGTTACTTCAGACTTATAAAGAAATCTATACATCACCCAACAAGGGGTGGGCTTGTAACGAATTCTGGTTCTGACAATATTAGTGGAAGGACAGAGAGTGTGGGAGGGAGGAGAGAAGACCCTGGGAAAGGAGAGCACTAGCCTCTCGAATGCTAGTAGTGGGTGTGTGTGTGTGCGCCTTCATCTTTCTATCTGTGTGCCTGGTCTTTTCTTGTGATTTTTGCTTGTGATTCTTCTGCCTTGCCTACGATTTTCCCACTGAGAATGAAGGCTAGCTAGAGATTGACCTTTGTACATATATTTCACAGCAAAATTCATAGCAAATAAGTATTGAAATTCAGAGTTCCATCACATCCACAAAATCACCTTGTTCATTCCATACTCTTTTTCATTCTATTTCATTATCTACATGGATATGAAAAAATGACATTATACAAAAAATATTAGGCCGTGACTATTTTAAATCTCAGAAGAGAAGAAAATTAAATAAAATGAAATGAAATGTAGAAAAAAGAAATAGAACAAAAAAACCTGCGTAAGGTACTTGAGATCTGGTTGCTTTAAAATTGTGTATATTTGGGTTGCTATATCCATTGTCAACATGTTGCCATTAATCCAATAATCAATGAATGCATCCCTAAGTGAAATAAACCACAGATTTAATCATGTCTTAACAAATAATTTATTACAGGAAGCAACACCATTGAACTATTATTGCCTACACTTTGGAAAGGAAAAAACTGCATAAAACAAGTTTACTTTAACGACAACCCATAATTTCTCCCATGCAATACATGGATCAGCATAATATCTAGTGCCAAAAGATATAAGATATGTCTAGAAAAGGAAAAAGTAATCACAAGAAATATTATTAAATAAATAGTGATAAGTACAACTCTGTCTCACATAATAGCAATTTGAAGGCTTAATCAAGTATCGATTTCACAATAAGACTGGCAATAGCATCACTATAAAGAAGGCAAAGTGAGTTAAAGTGCATCAACAGAAAATTAAGATGTATGGATCATATCATGTACGGCTAGGAAGTAGGAACCATGGCATAGATTGGTTGGAAAAACAATTGAAGAGAGAAGTAGACCAAAATTGAGAGGTGCAGAATGCAAGGGAATGGGAGAGGTAAAATATAATGGTAATTGTATGGTGTAGCCATCTCATAACAAACAGAAAATCAGGAGAAGAAACTGTGCTCGTATGCATGTAATTATACTTAGGCTCATAGCACAACATTTCATAAAGTAAAGTTTCAGAACCATAATGTCTAATTGTAAGGATTTAATATCTTCCATTGACAGTAAAGCTTACAAGAATAATTATCCCACTTACACAATCCAAATTCCAATTCTAGGCATCGCCAAGTATTTAGATATAGAAGCAATCTTTCTATTGATTACAGCAGCAAGCCTCGAAAAATACTGCCACATTAAAATGGCAATTTGCTAGGATGACTTCTTGTTTAGCTACAAACACAACAGACACCCACTCAGCCAAATAATATACATATAACACTCCTTTTCTAGTGCTAGTTTCCTCCTCATCTCAACCTTAATTGGTACATCCTTGACTCCTAAGGCCGTATATGGTGCACCCTATAGGATAAAGAGTGATAGTATAATATTATACTCTTGTTTTATCATGATAATGGAGATAGTAGTACTTTTAGTGGTAGGAATGTTAAGGTAGTGCGGCAGCAGTATGATGGCAGTAATAGTGGCAATGGCAAGTCAACAGAAGTCATTCTGGAGGTAGTGTGCTACAGGGCAATGGTAGTAGCACCTGGTGACAATGGAAATGACCACCAATGATGGTAGTAGTGGTGGCAATCGCAAGGTGAAGGTAGCAGCAGTGATGATGGAACTAATGGGGTTTCCTAGTGGCAAAATTGCTCGTGATAAAAGTGTGGAGGAAGTGTTGGTAAGAGTGAGAACAATGATGACAATAATTGGGCAACGGCAAGGTGGAGGTAGAGAGGATGGTAGCATTAGTGATGTAGGACAGGGTAGGGAAAGGGTAGAAGATAGATGAAAAAAGTAGAAAATTTAAAAGGAGAGGATATACATTGAACAAATCTCAATAATATTCAATCAATAAGAAAATAGCTGCCCTACAATAAGGGGTCATAATGCTTATTTATAGAGTCTCAAATTCTAATCTAACTAAAATCCTAAAAGGATAAATTAATTTAAATCTAAACAAAAGATAAATAATAAACTAAACTATATCATAAAATATAAGATAAAGGTAAATCTATATAAAATAATCAAATTCTAAAAGATAAAATAAATTCAAAGTAAATTAAATCTAAATAACCTAATAATTATTTAAAATCCTAATTATTTAATTATCCTTTCTACATCATTCTCCCCCACTTGAAAGAACTCTCCTTTGGAGAGTTAATACTCGACATAGATCTGGGAAACCTTTCTAGTAAGTAAGATAACGAAGAATGAGATCCAAGTGAAGGATCCTTTCTTCAACAACCCTAGTATTATTCAACTCAGGAAATCCTTTCCACCAAACAAGATAATGATGAATGGGATCTAAACAAAGAGACTTCATATCAAAACTCCACGAGGTAGCTAAATTTGAGGAAACTTTCCAATGGACAAGGTAACAATGGAGAGGACTTTTAGACTGAAGAAAACTTTGACCTTCTGGAGTTGCAACAATCCTCGTACTTGTTGTAACAGAAATGCCAGGTAGAGCAGTAGCATGATGAATATCATCAATAACCTTGGGAAGCACAACTTTCAATTGTTTCTGTGCTTATTCCTTTTTCAAGCTTTTGTCCTCTTCAACAATCATAACATCAAGATCCTCTTTGGATTCTGAGAAATTGTCTACAAATGGTGTTACTTTAATCTGCTCCACAGCTCTAACCTTCTGGTACGCTTACTCTTCTTTCATTTGACACTTACACTCTCCCTTTAAAGCGTTAGAAGTTATTTCTATACCCTTAGTTAGCAAACATATGATTTCTTTGGATAACCTTTTTAATTCATCAAGCTTACGATTTGTTTCCTCAAACCTTCAGATCATATTCTAATTCACCATCTCAATTGCTTGATCAACATACTCTGTGCTACATCTCTCGACTTCTAATTGATTTTGAGTTACTTGGGAGCTTTTGGTCATGATGGATTGACGTTTGCAAGCAAATTCGTAACTTTAAAGGCTCAAGAATGGAATTTTACCCTCAAATAAACTTCTAGATGATGATTTTTGCAATTAGCACAAGCTGGAAGGTAAAGAACTTCGCGAAACAATTAAAAAATTGCAGAAAATTCGAATCTGGAGTGACTGTACGAACGATGCATGCAGCAGCATGTGTGGCGAGTGAAGCCCACACGTAGGGAGAGTTCCCAGCGTGTGAGGGCACGTGGTAGGGCCACTAACAATGGCGTTCGGTGGATAGGATGGATTCCCTCTGGCAAGACGAACGGCGGTGGTCGTGTGACAAACAGATGTCCGAAGGTAGGGTTTTTTTGGTATGAATAGCGAAGTGGGTAGGGTTTCTGGCGACTTTTCAGGTGGGTTTTTGGTGAGGGAAGTGTACAACAGCGTGGAAAACCTGCTCTAATACCAAATTGATATAGGACAGGATAGGGGAAGGATAGAAGATAGATGAGAAAAGGAGAAAATTAAAAAGAGAAAATCCACTTACAAGATCTCAAATAATATTCAATCAATAAGGAAATAGCTGTCCTACAATGAGGGGTCCTAAGACTTATTTATAAAGTCTCAAATCCTAATCTAACTAAAATTCTAAAAGGATAAAATAATTTAAATCTAAACAAAAGATAAATAATAAACTAAACCATATCCTAAAATATAAGATAAAAATAAATCTAAATAAAATAATTAAATCCTAAAAAATAAAATAAATTCAAAATACATTAAACCTAAATAACCTAATAATTATTTAAAATCCTAATTATTTAATTATCCTTTATACATCAATCAGTAATGGTGAAAGTAGTAGAGATGGCAACTACAATAATGATTATAGATGGCGGTGGTGGTGGCAACAATGGTGATGACTGCAACAACTAAGGGATATGGTGTTGGCAAGTTAGTGGCAATGGTAGTAATGATAGTGGTATGACAATATATTAGCAAATGAAGAAAAAAATAGTTCTTCTCATTAAAAATGTTACACAGGATTTCTTATCATGGCTTATCCCTCTCCTCAGAAGTGGGTAATGTTATATGGTCACAACCATATAAAATGAACTGGCCTCAATGCTTATACAACCCTTCACACACATTAAACGACATATAAGCATAAGATTTATTAGCTTATACTATCCTATCCAAATTTTATACAAAGCATGAACCTGAGCCTAAGCAATCTAATAGAACAAACATTGATGGTTGGCAATTCCAAACACAAATTTTATTGTCAGGAGAAATTTCATTTTAAAAAAGGAATACTATGGGGGAGCAAACACCAATTAAAAAAATTGGATTTCCAGTTCAACCAAACAAGTTTCAACAGAGATATTCTTTAGCTGCTCTGGCATGTAGATGACAATGTCATCCACAAAGCTAAATGCAAGGACCAGCATCCATGGTAAAAAAGAAAGAACAAAGTTGTGTGTGTGTCAAGGAAAATTGAAGCACACACCTTGTAACAAATCCAGTTCCTTTGCTATCAATCTTTCTGAAAATAGATGTTGAAAAGAAAGATGGCAGCTTGCAGACTTCCTTGGTAACTGATTTGAATTCTGGCAAACCAAAGAAACAAGTAGGACATAATTCTCAGAGCTGGTTGTTGTGATGGAGGAGTGATAATTTACAAATCTTAAATTTGACATTAATCAAGAATCACTTGTTTTCCCCAGTTCACCAAACTAGCCCTTCAGGCAACACAAATATATTTGTGATATCTCACCATGCATCTGCAGTCCGTCTATGTGACCATAGAATAATTTATCAACTCTAAACAAGCATTGCTCATTCAGTTCGCTTGGAGGTGGACGCCCATGTTGAAAGTAGAACTGCAACCATCCAATCCAAGAGTATTTATAAAGGACGAATTAACATAGGACCCAACCCAAAATTAAAATTAAAAAAATGCATCCCAACACATTTTCTCTCGTAAGACTAGGCACTAAAGAGAACAGTCAACCAGGAATGACAATAAGAAAATACATCAGACTTGACTAACCTGAGGTATCAATTCTCTGACTGGCTCACTGACAACTTTCAAAGGAGAACCTAAATTAGAAAGGCCAACCCTCTGTTTCACTATACGAGGGGAACCAGATGTACTTCTTGGTGAAAGAGGAGGTGCAGTCCCCGCAGGAAACATGGAAGGCAAAGAATTGCTTGCTGCATTTGGACTAGAGCAAGCACCGGGGACATTCAGGGGAACACCAGACTTAGCTTCATTAAGCAAAGATGATACCTACAGAAATTAAGAAGTGAGACAGGAGAACAAAATCACAAACGCTCGTGTTTTGTAGATTGTTCAGAGGGGGAAAAACTTCAGCATATGAAACCAGAAAAAAGGGTATCTCCTTGTTAACAGCATTCCGCACTTTCATTACTATGGACATTCCTATTTTGGGGGGAAAAGATTCCAAATGGAACTAATTCGCCCTTATGGGAGAGAACAGAAGCAGATGAGCATCACGGAAAAGTCATATTCCTCATGAAGTAGCTGTGTGAAATGCAATAGAAACATATTGAACGCAAATTGGTTGCACTACTCTCCTATGGCAATGTATCAATGTATCAATATATACAAAAATTATAGGAAGTTGCACAGTTCATAAGCTATGTACAATACATCTCAAAACAGACCAAGACTAGGTACATTTTGCACGGACAAACGTGTCAAGTTTGGCATTCAAACGTTATGTTAGAATGGTGTGTCTTCTCGCTAATCAACCGGATCCCACTAATGTTGTCTAAACTACCGAAATCTGACTACCAGGAGTACTACTACTCGCCTTTTGATATCGTAATTGGTTCCACGATACCTCGTTCTTCACTCATAGATATAGCCTACAGGATTCGTGCACATATAAGAGTACATGACAAATTCTAACACCGACAAAAGGCAAGCTAATGAGGCTTTTGAAATACAAAATCTAACAACATGGCGATTCCGAAACTATCGAATGAAGCCTACCACTCGATTGCTTTCGGGAAGCGACAGCCACTGCTCGAAGAGCTTCTCGACAAAGTTAAGGTTGGACTTCAGGGCTAAAGCAGACAACTCCGGGAGCTGCAACAATTCGACGTCCAACGCCGCCACGTCACTAACGACTTCCATGTTCATCCAAACCAATCCCTATCTCTCATTCACATACCAAAACAATGAGCTGCATATATATCGAATCAAATCCTTGATTAATTTTTAAGACTTGAGCCGGTTAAATTTCAATGCCTTTGAATCGAGACCTCGAATATCAATTAGATTCTAAGACCAAATGGGAGAAGTGCGCTTGAGATAGCCAGATTGAGAGCTGCGGATTAATCAGGAACCCTAGATCTTTCCGGGATCGAATTTATTAATAAGCTATGTTGAAGAAAGGGAACGGTGCGGGTGATCAGGGAGAAAATAATAACAAGTGAATGATGAGTAAGAGGGCAGAAAGATGGAGGAAAATTGTCCAGAGATCCACACAAGTTTTGAGGGAGAAAAGAGAAATCGTTCTGCAGGCAGATACACGAAAAAGTTATTTTTTTTAATAATAATAATAATAATAAATAGGAGAACAAAAGGTTCCTTGACCGAAGAGTTGGCACGTGCTCCTTCGTTACACGAAGGAAAAATGAATATCCGATAGAACAAATAAATAATTTCAAAGATTATAAATAGATAAACTACTACCCACACAGTACTGTATGGATTTCAAAAATTAATTAAAAACAATTACTTATCCATTAAATTATTATGTCATATCATCTGGATTGAACTCTTCTTGTTCACAGTATTGGATAGTTGAACCTGCCTTACTGAGTTCATGAGACGACTAGTGGTATCAGAGCCTTAACCAGCTAGACAGGAAGGAAGATATATTTATGAGTGAATTATAGAGAGAGAACCCAGAAACATTATGAGTGAACTTTCAGAAACTGCTTCTACTTCTAACCCAGTTAGACTCTCTTCAGCCTTCTCTTTAGATAAGCTTCCCTCTTCAATTAAACGTATTCTATCCAACAAAATAGACAATCTCGTTGAAGTTACCCATATTCCGGAAGAAGTTCGCATTGACAACACTGAGTTACCTTTACTCAGTCCCTATGTCATCTTTTCCCAAGACAGAACCTATGCTAGATCTCTTCGTCAGAGAATAGCAAAGATAATCCATACTCCTAGGCCACATGTGAAAGAATATGTTCAAAGTTCCAAACTGGAACAGTGTGGGCTCAAAGCCACAACGGCAGAGCAGTATGTAACACTGGAGATTCCTCAACTCCTGATCAACACTTGGAGACAGCAGGGATACAGTCATATCCATATTGGGGCTATCAGATTAATCCTGACACTTCATGGAAGAAAAGGCATCCCAGCTACAGCCAGAGTTGCAATCCTGGATTCAACTTATAAATCATATTCCAATGCTATGATTGGTGCTCTTCTCACCACATGTAGCAATGGAAGTGTGGTTATGACGATTACTCCTGATTTCAACATCAAGTTGGATGATGCGACTCTACCGTACCGTCTGAAGGTACAAATCCAGATTCATGGTGCAGAACAGGATGAGAAAGCCATCATGGCGACTCTCCATCACCAGATGATTTACCGTTTACAAGATCATGCAGTAAATTTGGAGTTTCCAAATTTTACAACAGATGCGCTATATATGGTGTCCAATCAGTCGGATACCTCAGTAATCCAAATTCCCAGGAGAATACCGAAGGAAGAACTGGCTCAAATCATGCCCCTGGAATGGATTAACAACTACGAGAAGGAATTCCACTCTTCTCGACAAGATGTGCATACAATAGATGCTCCAGTCCTAGAACTCCTAGAGAATGGAATGGTAAAATCCACTTTCAAGAGGCCAGGACAACCTCCAGCATCTTATTCAGGACAAATCCTGACAATTAATCCAGTCTACAAGCACAAGGAGAAAGTTCCTATTCATTCAGTAGACTCTGAAGGAAAGCCATGTTTTGTATCAAAAGTGCATGGGCACTTTGTGTGGGACACAGCTCCAGAAGAATTCGACCCAGACTGCGGTTGTTATGATTGGGATCACTGGCAGGGACCAGAGCAGAACCTATACCAGGATTCACAGCAAAAACCTACCCCATACCTCAAACAGAAACCATCCTGTAAATCCTTCAAGCCAAGCAGAGATCATGATTTTGATCATGGTCCGAAGCAAAATATTTCCAGGAAAAAGAAATGGGTTGAGATACCCAAGGAAACACCTAAACCAACCACTTTCCATCAGATGCTAAAAGAATTAGGTCATTCGGACCTAGTCTCTTCAATCTTTCCAAATGAAGATTTCACCTTTTCAGCCTATAAGCCAGAACCAGTCATACCACTAATTCCTCCAACTCCAGTCTGGAGCATACCCTGTATTGCAATGATGAGACCTTCTTACGAAGAGGATTTTCCTCCTCTAGAAAGGAGAGTCAATGAGACATCCAGATACACTTCCCGACCATTTGTCCAACTAGACCAAATGACACCCCAAGGTTCTAGACCTGCTACCCAGTCAGAAGAGGTTCTTAATTGGCAAACTGAGAATTCAGTGAGCCAAAACAAGGTCCTTCATAGAATCAATACTAAACTGGAACAACTACATGATAAGACAGATGTGTTTTCAGGCAAACTAGATATTCTAGACCTAACGGTCAAGAATCTCTATGAGAGATATTCCCAGAGAGCTCAGCAGCTAGACAAGGAGCTCAGAAGTTACATTGATGCTAGGTATACAGGGCCATTATTTTTCCAAAAGGAAAAAGAACTGAAACAGGTCAAGGAAGAACTTCAAAGAATCGAGGCTGATATCTCTAGATAATCAAACCTTAGACAACAAGAACCTCTATTCCATACACCCTTATACACTCCACCATTTGTGTCCTCTACAGCCCAGTTTCCATCAACTGCTAATACCGCTTTCAAAATGAATTACCCTATTTTTCAACAATTGAGAAAGGAGAAAAAACAGCAGACCCAGAAATCTCAGCCAATACCTCCAACTCCTCCATCAACCCAAGTATCCCTTCCTTCAACCTCTTACGCTTCAGAATTCATTCCTTCACAAAAACCCTTACAGATAAAAACACCTCCATCATCACCACCAAAACAGTCTCCACCACCTAAAGACTTTGCAAAAAATAAGACCATAGCCACCATTGAACCCATGTCAGAACCCTCTACTGATTTTGAAGGAGAATTATCCTTCTCAGAATCATAATCTATTTCCACCATAGAATCTACCACAACCTCCATACCAGAGGAACAGCCTCATATCTTCATGGTAGATACTAATCCTACTCCAATTGAGGATCCACCAGCCACTTCAGCAGTGGAAGAACCAGACCCAATGGTTCAAGAGACAACTGAATCAGTTCATAGTTTGAATAATGAAGGATTTCATAAGCCTTCAAATGGTCCATATTTTACATTTGATGATTTGCCTCATCATCGTTGAAGAGAAAAACTCCATCAGTTTGGCGCATGGTTAGATGTTCAAATGAATAATCCAGAGGCCAACAGATAAGAAGTGCTGACCAGTTTTCTATCCAGATTAACAGGAAACTTACGAGAATGGTTTACCAGTCTCAGTGAGTATCAACGGATTCAAATGGCTCAGCATGACATCCCTACCTTTCTAGGTATTTTGCATAAAGAATTTATTGGTGATTTTGGCATCATCGATAGACGAGCCAGGCAAGAATATTTTGAGATGAAATGTTGTTCGTTAGAAAGGCATGATTTGCAAAAGCATTACAAGCGAATGGCAGAAAAATATTATATGTTGGGAGGAGCCAATGATGTTAATCTCAGGCATGTGTTTATTGCTTCATTACCAGAAGAATTGCTGCCAGAGATACAGAAGTCCATCAACGCATTGCAAAGAGATATGGCTCATATATCTCTTGGAGAAATCTATCAAATGGCCCTAGGAGCATTAGACAGACTATGTCAGCAGCAGAAGTTTGTCAAGAATGTGCTAAAAGAAAAAACTCATCTATACAAGGTGTGCAAGAGGCCAGATCTGAAGATTAAATGCAAAGACAAAGATTCTTGTATATGTCCACCAAAGAAGAAAACTCACTTCTTCAAGTACCCAAAGAAGAAGAAGTTTCATCCAAAAAGAAGGAAGAAATTCTTCAGGTTCTTCAAAAGGAGATCATCTTCAGACAGATCTCCAGACAGATGCTACATCTGCGGAAAGAAAGGACATTATGCAAAATAATGTCCTAACAAGACGAAGAAAGGAATGAAGATGCTCAGAAAGTTACAAGAAATGTTTCTTCTATCTCCACAAGATGATTTTGAAGAAATTTATGAGGAACAAGATGAAAAAGATGAACAGACAGTCATTGCTATTCCTCAGTCAGAGGAATCTAGTTCAGAAGAAGATAAGGAAATGGATTACAGATGCAATCACCAGATTTGCTGCATAAATCTGGTTAAATCTAAATCTGTTGTCAAGGAGATTCCAGCTCCTAATGTGAAGGTTAAAGTTTACCCAGAGAAATATGACAAGCCAATTTCAATCATTGGGTTTTTAGATACGGGATCTTGCCGTAGTGTTATGAATCCTAAGATCTTACCGGCAGAAGAATGGAAGCCACATGAAGAATTCTTTGCTTCGGCAGATGGAAAATATTTCTCCATTGATCTTATATCCAAAAAGAAAATAGGGATACAATTTTTCCCAAATTGTATCGTCTGGACCAGAGTGCTAGGAAGCAATTTACCAACCAAGGATCTGTTGATTGGCATGGACGTGTATCATAAGGCAAGGAAGTTACAGATTCTTCCCAAAGGGATTCGTTATAAATCCTATTTTCAGCCATGGGAAATAATCAACAATTTATTCGAGCTTCAACATGGTCCTCCAGAATTTATTCCTCTCAGGGATAAATTGGTGACTTTATGTCCAGAAAATTATCAGAGTTTTAATCATCCTCATTCATTGTGGAAAAATGCAGATTTCTTTATTAAGCTTCCTTTCAAAAGGAATGAGGATATTAATCCTATAAAAGCTTCACATCCAGGAATGTCTCCTGAGGATCTAAAACTTGCCAGAGCAGAATGTGCAGAATTATTGGCGCAAGGATTAATTGAACCCACAACATCTCAATGGGCTTGTTCTGCCTTCTATGTTGAGAAGGATGCAGAGAAGAAAAGAAAGAAGAAAAGATTCGTGGTAGATTATACGCCATTGAATTATTTTCTACAAGATGACAAGTTCCGTTTGCCAAAAATCAACACTCAAACAGTTCATTTGAAGAAGGCGAAAATCTTCTCAAAGTTTGATCTCAAAGTTGGATATTGGCAATTGGGAGTCCATCCAGATGATAGGTACAAAACAACATTTTGCATACCTAATGCCCATTATCAATGGACGGTTATGCCATTTGGGCTTAAACCGGCTCCATCACTGTTTCAAAGAGCCATGATCAGAATATTTGAGCCCATCATAAACTCAGTTCTTATATACCTGGATGATATCCTCTTGTTTTCAGAAACAGAGGAAGCCCATAAAACCCTACTGGATCAATTTTACAATATAGTCCAGAAGTACGGGATTATGCTCTCAGCCTCTAAGAGCCAAATGGGCTTGGCCTAGATAGAGTTCTTGGGCATGACATTTTCACCAGGACAGTACCAGCCCAATACACACATAGCCACAAAGCTATTAGACTTTCCAGACAAGCTAACACATAAACAAATACAGAGCTTCCTTGGATTGATTAATTACATCAGAGATTTCATTCCACACGTCAGCAAATATACCAGCCAGCTGTCAAGACTGTTAAGAAAGAATCCACCACCGTGGACAGATAAGCAAACAATGGCAGTACAAAAGTTGAAACAAGTGGCTCAAAATCCTCCACCATTAAAAATCCTTGACCAAGGTGATTTGATCTTACAAACGGATGCTAGTGAAAACTACTAGGGAGCAGTACTGATTGAGCAAGAAGGAGACAAGAGATATTATTGTGCGCATGCTAGCGGAGAATTCAAAGATTCAGAAAAGCACTATCATGCAATCTATAAGGAGATACTGGCAGTAAAACGTGGCATTGAAAAGATGAGTTTTTATCTCAGCTTTAAGCCTTTTACAGTGGAAATGGACAATACATCATTTCCCGCCATCTTAAATCAAAAGAAAAATATGCTCCCAGAGAAACAGTTGCTGAGATGGAAAGATTGGTTTTCCCGTTATAAATTTACGGTGAAGCATATCCAAGGGAAACACAACATCCTTGCAAATTTACTCTCGAGACCCTTTCCAAAGAACCAGCAGATTCAACACATCAGGCATAACCCTTTGTTTATTTTGACAATCTCAGAAATACCTAAGAATCGTCCTCCTTCTCAAACCCACCTGAATTATGATTTAGTATTTCCACCTTCTCATCATCCTACTACCATCACCCAGATCAATAGTCTTGCCAGAAAGACTTTATTCTTTTATCTACACCTCTTCCTAAATGACACTGGCATTACTCCAAAGCCAGAGTATTTTGATCCTATTCTACCCTATCTGGTCATTCCCTTTGTTAAAGGTCCAATAACTCCAGAGTTCATGTGGTACCTTTGGTCTATGTCTACCCTGTATGCGTGTGCGTTTGCTCTACCACCTAAACCGACTTACCATTATCTCTGTGATGCAAAAAATGAGGGATCTAATTTGTGTATTTTCTTGTCATGGTTTGCCCCCTTGTCAGTATGGAGAGGACGGTTATACAATGTCATTGACGAGTATAATCTCTGGAATACTCCATCGTCCAAGTCAAAAGCCTACTCTTTCTCTGTTGTTCATAAACCGTATCAGACAGATTATCAAGGCCTTATTTATACTCCTGTACAAACCCATCTTTGGGGCACTGCCCTACACTGGCCTTTCCGCCAGGAACATGTCATTAACAGTTTGCGTGATTTTATTTTAGGTTTGAATAATTTTGCAGGTAACAAAGGAGATCAAGTGTGTACTTCTCTTGGACCACTTCAAGGAGAATTCTATGACCCAGATGAAATTATGACGACAGGCAAAGCTCTCTCATTTGAATGGCCACAGCTCAGTCTTACTCCAACAGAGGCACCAGAAGAATCACCCTCCAGTCAGAATCCCTACACTTCTCAAAATCCATCCTATTACATGGATTCTCAGGATCCTAATGAGATAGATCCACAGTTCCTTCAGCAGTTTCTCCAACCTACTCCAGAATGGACTCAATATCCAGAAACTTCAAGAAAGAAGACGGTTAAAGAAGATTTAGAGATGATCAAGAGTCAATAGGAGATGCTCATCAGAAAAGGAAAAGTTCGAGCTAAAAGTGATATGGATACTAAGGAAGAAGATAGTGACTATGAGATCATGAACAAATCTCCAAGTCACGAGCCCTTCTACAAAGGAGATTAGACGAGACGCCTACTTTGTCGTTTTGTACAGCGTATGGTTTGCCGATAGTCACATGTTAAAGATGTTTGGTGACTCAGCTGCTTTACTTAAAGTCAAAAAGTATGTAAAAGTTTGCTTGTTGGTCGGCCACTCTGTCGGCCATAATTGTACTTAAAGTGTGTAAGTGGGTGATGAGTCACGATAAAGCGTGAAAGTATGTGTAATGATTATACTTAAAGTATGTAAGTGGATCATGAGTCATGATTCACAAGTCATTTGTCAGGTTGTAGTCCCTCACTCTATATAAGGGACGCAGTTTGTAACCTTGGGATAAGCTGAAGTTCATTCAGAAATTCCCTTTGTGAAATACAATGTGTGAGTTCTAAACTCTCTCGTTTCTCTCTAGAATTCCAAATTAAATATATCTCTAACCTGTCTATCCTAGTTCTCGAGTATGCTCTACTCTCGCCTCATATGAGGATCTTGAGTATCAGAAAGGAACAGAACCAGATTCATTTCTCAGTAACATCTCTGTAATATTTGTTTCAAAGGTTCAATATGTGAATGAAAAGAGGAAGAGAAGGGTGATCCTAAAAGTTCCGTTGAGACCCAGTGGCCCAGGAGAGGCTTTTTCTTAGGATTACCTGGATCATCTGGATTGAACTCTTCTTATTCACAGTATTGGATAGTTGAACCTGCCTTACTGAGTTCATGGGACGACTAGTGAACAAAACATACAATTCAATATAAATTAAATATATGAAATCATATATTATTTTTTAACAAATTAACTTTTACAAAAAAATATAAAAATAATACCAATTGCATATCTTATAATTGTTACCTAGAAATACTTTTTAATACTGTTCATAAAAAAGCACAAAAGTTACTTCACTAAATTTTTTCTCTTCAAATTCTAAAAATTATATATACCAAATGTATATTATAAAAAGAATATTTCCCAATGACAAATTTTTTACTGTGACTTGTCACCTATAATATTACTATGTGAGCGGAAAAATCTATTTATTATGTAAGACAATAAAACAGACAATTCAATATAAATTAAATATATGAAATCATGGCATTATTTATAATTTCATGCTGCTTATAAAAAAAATCATAATTTTTATTTTAATTAAATACAAAATATGTTGTACCACATTATTCTCATTCTCAGATTTAAAAAGTACAATAAAATTTTCAATTGACCATCAAATGCCAATATTATTTACAACTTCCAGTTTTAAATATGAAACTCTAATAGGAGATTTTTATGTTCTTAATATAACAACCTTTGCTAAATTTAGTAAAGTATTAATAAGTAATTTACACAAAATTCATTAACAGTTTTAACCTTTATCTCTTTTAATGTTAATACGGGAAATAGGTTAATGGCTTTTACTATGAATATATTATGTATATTATAATAATTTTTAACCAAATGAATACTTTTTAACTATTGGAATGATGTAATTCAACCTTTTTCAAGAAAACAAAAGCAAACTTTTAATTTTTTTTAAATACAAAACTTTTAATTCTTTAATACACTAGCTTTAATTTTGGTCAGATTCATAAAAATTGTAGTTTAGAATTTTTAAAATTTTATAATATATGTTACCTTTAAATTTTAATGAAATATTAATTATTTATTTTACTATTTTTTTCTTTAATATAATATGAATTATTTAGTAAGACATTTAAATCAAGTAGTTTTGGTATAATATTATTAAATTTACAATATTTTAAATCACTTAATAATTTTCTTGATTTATGTAAAAAAATCTTAAAACCACGGGTTCTATAAATGAAGTAAAGGATTGTATATTTCTTGTTTTCAAAATAATTTTTTTATTTTTGAAGATAAAAAAATAAAAAAAAACTTGTTTGATAAATCTATTTTTATAAAATATTTTAAAAAATAAAATAATAAAAAATTCAAAATATTTTTAAGATGTTATAAATTTTTTATTTTAAAAATATAAGAAAATATAGAAAATACTTATTTCATTAATAATAAAGTTATGAGATCATTAAAACAAAAAATACATTCAAATAAGCCCCAAGTTTTTTTAATTCTTTTTAACTTTCCAAATACAATTCAAACTTTATCTACATAACTCACACGTTTACTTATATTAGTATAAAAGTTGCTTCTTATCAGTGTAAAAAAAAAACCAAAATCTTCTCTTATCGTACGAGTCGCAACTCACTTTACATGAGATTTACGCACTTAGCAAAATACCATTTTCTCACAACAGCAAATTGTTTTATGACGTGTCATGAGAGTGGTATGCAGTTGGTGAGTTTTGATTTTTTTTTCCTTTATTTCAAGATATTTCTTATTTCTTAACTCATTCTAGTTGCAGAGAAGCAAAATAAAAAATGCATCGATAAAGTATTTAAAGTCTATCAAAAACAAAAAATGCATCGATAATCATGACAGAGAGTTAGAGGATATTATGGATAAGCTCATTGATAATTATGTACAAATGTTGCAAAATTCCCCTTCGACTTTTGTGATCTGGAAAAAAACAAGAAAATAAAATGCTGTTGTTAAAGTAATATGAAGATGCTGGCTGATGGCACTTTAGGTTAGGTATTGCTTAGAAAATGGTAATTTGTTATTATTTATTTTTAATTTAATTTAAAGATATTTTAAATATAAGATTAATAAATAATTAAATATATTAGTGAATTATTTACTAAAAATTTAAATTGTGATGTCAGCGTTGAAAAATATTTTGATAGTATTTTTTGTTAATATAATTAACATTGTTGGTAATTAAAAACTTTTGTTTGTATTTCCAAAATTAAATGATTAAAAATTTAAAGTGGAACTTTGTATAAAGTTAAAGAATAAAAATATATTCTTTAGCCTTTTAATAATTAATTATAATATTTCAAGTTTTAAATTATTTTATTTTATAATACTTTCTTATTTAGTGTATTGTTTTAAATTTTAATCAGAAAGTTTCTTAAAAGATTTAAAATTTTATTTGATAATTTTTATCTTATTTTAAATGTTTATTTAATAATAATTATTTTAATTCAATATTCAAAAGTCTCCTAGGCCGCCTACTAAAAAGCTTTGTTGAGGAAGATCATTATTTTTATGTTGTTTTAAATGTTTATTTAATATTAATTATTTTAATTCAATAATCAATAGTATCATAGACCACCTACCAAAAAGCTCTGGTAAGGAAGATCCTTGGAAGAGAACTTTTGGGCATAACTGCTAGCTTTTATGTAAAGCTATATGTAATTGACTCTTCTATGATGAAGAACACGAAGAATGAGATATCGTTTTCATGAGTATTTAAAAACCTATAAAAGATATGAGGTTAAAAGAAATGAAGACAAAACTGAGGGCTAACTTCAAAGAGATGTGCTCGAGATAGAAATCGCCAGAAAGATCATGAGTCAAACTAGATATAGATGCTCCAATTAACAGCACAAGAGAAGCATCTTGTAGTGGTGTTATCAGAGATTATAACAGAGAGTGGATATTCAGTTTTATGTCAAAGATAACTTCACGCCAAGCACAACTACGGAACTTATAGCTATCCTTCATGGAATGAAACTTTGCCGAGACAAGGGGTTCAAGAGGGTGATTGTTTACAGCAATTCGTTTGAGACCGTGAATCTTATAACTCGTGGTAACATTATAGATTATTCTTATAGAAATGTTATTGAAGAGATTAAGGATCTTATCATGAGAAACTGGACTATTATGTTAAAGCATATCTTTAAGAAAGCCAACAAATGTACGAACTAGTTTGCACTTAGGCTTATAACATTACTAGTGATATTCTTGCCGTTATGCAACCGCATGAAGGTTATAGGCATATTCATGACAATGATGGAGGGGGATAGAGCTTCTCTTTTTTTTGTCATTTGTACTTTCCTAGGGTTATTCATCCTTTTCTCCTTCCTACAATTTTTGTCTATTTTTCATTTTTCATTCCTTCTTTTCCTTCAAAAGATTTCATGAGAATTCATCTTCCATGGATATCAAGATATAAAATTATTAGATATATAGAGGTTACCATATCACTTCAATCAATAAAAAATAAGATAACTTAAATTAAATAAATTGGTAACTCTTTTTCTTTTAATACACATATATTCTCTTTCTCATTTGTTTTCATATTTTTCTTTCATATTTGAATGATTATTATTATTATTAAATAGATTGTAAAATATAAAAGATATGAGATGAGTAGGCATGTGTAGTTAACTCACTATGCTTAGTCATATCTAGCACATAATATTTTCTGGGTCAACTTGGACATTGGGTTGAGGTGAAACTAGTCTCACTCAATATATATATATATATATATATGATATTATGAAATATAAATATTAATTTCATATTATCATATTTCTTGATATATTATATGTAATAAATTTATTATCATGAATATTTTTAAGATTTCAATCTTTTAAATATATTTAAAATTGATTTTTAATATTGTATAAAATCAATACATGACTATTAAGTATCTATAACTTTAGAAAATGTTTCTTTTGATTCTAATATTATTTTTCAAGGAAATATATTTTGATTGAATGTAGTAATATTTTTATAAATAAATAAAATTAATTTATTAATTATTAAATGATTTTCATGGACCAAGTTAGACTTAATTTCATATACCGAATTAGCTTGATCTATCTTAATTCATAAAAATCAGATATTAAATTAACTGTCAGCCCAATAATTTTTTTCATTGAAATTGGAGTTTTAGACCAAAATCAACATAGGTGGCCCACCAAAATGCTAGATAGGACCATGTCCACCATCCAAATCTCACTATGCTTTATTTGCAATCAGCTCTTTTTTTGGGTAACAAAATGGAAGATGAAAATTACATCATGCTAAAGGCATCAATGCCTTGAGCATCATTGGCAATAGTGGCCTGGAGAGCATTTGGAGGTTCAGCAAGCAAATGAAATCCAATAGTTTTCGAGAGACTGAAACTAGCAAGAAAGTCTACACTTTTATTCCCCTTACAATGAACATGAATAAAATCTCCTATCCAATCCTAGTGTAGATAGTCATGAATGCTGCAAACAAATGATAAAGTTTACTATTGGGAGGAGACCACTTTTTAATAATTGCAAGAGCACTTTGGCTATCACTTTGAACAACAACCTTACAGAAGCTGAGATTCCAAGCAAGGGAGAAAGTATCATGAATTCCCCAAAGCTCAGCAATGGTGATATTACAAGTTACGATAGAAGCCAGTGATCCAATTTACTTGATGATCTCTTAGGAGCCTACTTGCACCAGCATTCATAAAGCCTACTTTGGCCACTCCACTACTCCAATCTAGGAGAGGCTTAGACTAATAAATGATTTGCTAGGTTTTTTGCGTTGCAAAACTGGAGCTATTGCTAGATGTGTAATCTAATGCTTGTCTGATAGCTGAAATTAGACATAGAACCGTAGCTCGTAAAGAAAAAGCATCAGTGCTCTCATCATAAAAAAGCCTCTTATTTCGAGCGTCCCAGAGTTTCAACACGAAATAGCAAAAGTTATACCCCAATTCTTGTCCATATGGTTAATATTTGAAGTAAACCAAGAATGAAAGGATCCATAGTTAAAACTAGACATAGCATTTGAAGTAACCAACAAAGTCCATAGTTTGGTGGCATGCTAACATTTGCGAAGGACGTGCTCCATATCTTGAATTCCATGTCCACAGGTGACACACGAGTCATCATCAATCATATGCTGTCTTTTCCTCTCATTGTTTGTTAAAAGAGTGTTTTGAAGAACAAGCTAAATAAAAATTCTAATTCGTTGGGGTCTTGGCCATTTCCATGCAAGATTCTATGCAGTACTTTCTGAGTTCCAATGATCACACATGATAAAATGATGGGCCAATTTAATCATGAAATCGCCATCCTTAGAGTTAGTGAGATTCCAAAAATAACTTGGGTCACCACCATCACAGTTAGGAGGCCTAATACTAGCTATCTGCATAGCAATCCATAGAGGAAGCAAGTCTTGGAATAAATGCACTTCTAATTATCCTCATCATCAACAACGTGAGATATTAATAAAGGAAGTTTAGCTTCAAAAATATCTATGAAAGCAAGGTTCTTTAAAAGGACCAAGATCACCAACCTAACTATACCTAGAAAGAAGTACTCTTGCCATCACCTACTTCCCAACTGATTCCGAGATTGAGATCCTCCTATATTCTGGACAAGTTAGCCCATCAATGTGATCGGGGTCTTTTAAGGTTGCTTTAGGTTACCATTTGTAAGGTTTGACTGGTCATCCAAAAAAGAGGTAAATTGAGTAATGTGAGACTTATTTATCTTTTTTTAAGTACGACCTAATTTTACCAAGAGGAGTAGTAAGATAGGGATAAACAGAGAATAATGAAGGATATAGATGAAATAATAAAATGAATGATCAGACACAAAAATTTATCTTGATTCAGTTCAAATCACTTGGTCTACATCCATTCCTCAAACCACTGCTTAAGATTTTCATTATATCCCACAAGTTCGATCTGAGCATTTGTGAAACTTCAATACATCCTATAAGTTTCAGCAGGTACTTGTAAAGCCACTCTCCACACCCTTACAAGGTATGTAAATCCCTTAGTATTTTCCCACATTAAGATTTCATCCAGAAATTGTAAAAAAGAATTATTACAGAATGGAAACTCTCTTTTAGAGTAGATAATATATTGGGATCTAATGAGGTGTGTTTAACTATAAATGCCAACACAAAAAAAATTTATGTATTGGAATAGCATTTTGACACAAAATTACTTAAATTAGTTTCTTGTAATCAAATAAGATTTTATTTATAGATTTGTAGTTTAACTATTTGTTAGATACGAGATCTATCCATTAAACATAAGATCTAGCTATTACTGTATAAAAAAAGTCATTAACCAATCACATTAAAGGTGGACGAAGGTGGTTTCTGGTGATTTTCCTTAGGTGGTTAACGGTGACTTTGATTGGTTGTGGGGGTAATATGTAGATTTTTTTTTTAATTTTGGTGGTTTATAGAGGCCTTGTTTGATGATGAAAATATTGAGGTTCAATGGATCTCTTTGATGTTGCAGTTTTTTGTGTCAAACGTAACTCTGAAAAAATGGAGGATGCAGGTTGTTTTCGGTGGGGTGCAATGGTGGTGGTGGAGAGTTTTTTTTAGTAAGGGTATTTTGGTCTTTTCATAATATAAATACACTTATCAAATAAAAATTATATAATACTTTCATTATCATACCAAATATTTTTTTAAATCCCACTTTCTTTTCTTTTTCCTCTTTTATTTCCACTTTCACTTCCTTAAAAAACACTTATGCGAAAGGGAACCTTAGCGTGATACACACATTTCACTCTGAATATAAGATTTCATAATTATAGTAGAAAAAAGTAAAAAAGAAATCATTTTGTAAAATATTAAATTTAGACTAACTAAATTTAATCAAAGAGCACAAAACAAGTAAAAATGAATTAAGCGGAAGTGTCATAAAGATTAGATTACACTAGAACACGTCACGGAGAGAAATTACACAAAATTGATTTGTTTAGAATGTCGACGTTTTAGGTTGTAGGATATGTTTTCCATCTTAAGTAAGGACCTTTTTTCATTCTTTTTACCACCGACCTTAAATTAGGAACATTTGTATCAATATGTATATATTTTTATTATCTGATTAAACCAATTTAATGTCTTCTATTATCAAATCAATTCATACATGCAGGAGTGAACATTAGATGGGAAGTGAACATGACTGCTGATTACCTTGCAAAAAGGCTATTTCAGCTTATCATGGTATTTATGATGTGCTCGAACCACATTTGGATTCCTTCAACTGTCTGAACTTCTTCATTATTTAAGTGCAGTGCATCATGAACATATATATTTTGTTATAAATAAAATAAAAATATGGACACAACATAAATGCTTTAACTTCATGATTGCATTTAAGCAGTGGAGAAATTTAGACAGTTAAATGAATCCAAATCCATTACGACCATGTGAGGAGCTCACAGTGTAATGGAGAGGGAACGCGTGAGTAGGGAGCAGCTCGAATCCTTCGGAGGACAGAGCTGAAATGGTTTCATTGATGTATCACAAGCAGGAATGAATATCTTCACACACCAATCAATATCAATATCAATATTAATATAAAAAATAAAAATATATAGAATTAAATTAAAAAAATTATCTTTACAAATCATAAACAAGATGATTATCATTTTAATTTTTTAAGCAAATATATGATATCATATATATATATATATATATATTTTAATTTTAATTTCTATAAAAATACTAATAATTTACATCATATGCAGACCATCCGTATAATACACCCGCGGCGACCCTCATCCCAGGCTGCTGCGGGCTGGTCCCGTACAAGTACAGAGGACCATTTCCTTATGCTCTTCTTCGTGTTCTTGGACTGGAACTTCTTTGCTCTGCTAGATTAGATTATCTCCCTTTCCCTGGGCTAACATCCCACTATCATTGTTGAAATCCCAAGTCTACGAATCATAACGTAGGGTTTCCACTGTGACCTGTGGTGACCAATGTCAAAACAATGACACTAGACCTAACTAAAGCCAGATAGATAATTTGAATCACTCCTTTCATATTCTTTCACTTTTTGTGCGAAGATGCAAGGGTTTGCAGCTGGAGGTGTTCCGACAGATTTGGCACAGCTTCAGTCTACCATGCAAGCCATCGAACTAGCTTGCTCTTCCATTCAGGTTCCTATGAATTTTCTGCTAAACTTGCTTGCTATTACTTGTTGCCCAGGTGTTTTGACATCTTCTCTTGAATTTTAAGTGAGAAAGGAGGATAAAAAAAAACCCAAGGCTAAGAAACAGAAACTTTCTGTGATGTGGATGTGAAATCGGTTTAAGAAAATGACAATCGTAATGATGAAATTCCACAAACATATAGATATGCCTCACATTTATTAACTTACTGTGGAGCAAGCCTAGCTAGCATATATTGTATTCAGAGGATCGGAAATTCGGGATTGTACTCGGTTCCTAGTTGATATTTTATAATCAGAACAACAGGCTAAAATTCGACGATAAATTTATTTACGATATTATAACTGTATATTTTAATTTATACTTTTCCTCACTTTCCTCCTTTCTCTCTTGATCTAATACTTCCTGCATTGAATTCATGAGGTCATTGTGAATGAACTGATATTCTGGTTTTCTGCAAGGTTTTTTCATTTAATCCATGACCTCATTTTTGTTACACATCATTTTGCAGATGCATGTCAATCCAGCAACAGCTGAGGCAACTATATTGTCACTACGCCAGTCACCTCAGCCATATAAAACTTGCCAATTCATTCTTGGTTAGTGTACAGTGTGCAGTGTACAACGAACAAAATGGATACCTCTGTGTTATTCAATTATGTAACTGGTATGCAAAAAAAAAAGTTCACTATCATTAGCAGGGAAAACCTTGTAAAATTGACATGTGTTGATGATAGTGCAGAATTAGGAAATATTAGTATCTTTCCTCTATATTTATTTGTTTATGTCCTGTAAGTGAAAGTTGAAACAAATCCCATGGGGTCATACAACTAGTAGTTATGCTAGAAGATTATTCATTGCTAACAATAGAATTGTGGACATTCCTAAAGATTTTTAGTCAACAAAGTCCACATTATGTCCAAACCAGAAGATATATCAGTTGTGACTGCTGATGAATTGTGTGTGCCTTTACTGGCCAGTATTCTATTGTATGCGTGTCTCAGTTGGCCTCCTCCTCTCCCCTCAACACAAAAAGGAAAGGAGCACATTTTATATTTCATTTTGGACAATTTCCCCACCAACACCATCCATTACTCTTTATTAGGCCTCTTTAAGTATAGATTTTAAGTTTACTTGTGAACAAACATGTTTAGCTTGTATGGTGTTTTGTGTTCGGGTTTGGTGCATTCTGATACTGTACTAATTTTATTTTTGCAGAAAATTCCGTGGTAGCAAATGCAAGGTTCCAAGCAGCTGCAGCGATCCATGAAGCAGCTATTAGAGAATGGGGTTTTCTTACTGCTGATAACAAGAGAGGCTTGATTAGGTTTTCTTGGTTTTTTTTAGCCTGATTATGCACAGGACGTAATAGTATTTGATGCTTTAACTCTGTTCTATATTCTAAAACTAGTGAAGAAGTTGAGTCATATTTTCTCAAGGTGTGCTAATTAATCCACCTACATTTGGTCCTCATACCCATATATTTGTTTACAACTCACAAGTGCATTATGTTTGTAGCAAGATGCATAAATGTTTTTATGCCTTTGTCTTTAGAGCTGGGAATCTATATTGTATCACTTTGATTTTTATTAGAACATTTCTCTCAGACTCAATCATGCTACTTTTTGTTCTGTTATTGCTTATTTATGGTTGAATAAATATTGCTTGCAGTTTCTGTTTATGCTATGTCATGCAGCATGCCAGCTCTCCTGATGGCTTTGTCCAATCAAAGGTTTCTTCTGTGGCTGCTCAATTGATGAAAAGGGGTTGGTAAGTGGCACATTTTCTCTTTCTGTTGTTACTCATTCTTATCTTGGTAAATAATATCTGATTTCTTTGTGTAGGCTTGATTTTACGACTGCAGAGAAAGAAGCATTCTTTTATCAGGTTCCAGTATCTTTGGTTCTATCTTTATCTCCCTTCGGTTTTGCTGTCAGTATGACTCTCTTGACATGTTCTAGTATAACTCTTAATATGAAATGTGTGCAAGGGCATTTCAACTCTTGTGTAGAATTGATTACACATTTGCACCAAATTGGTTTGGGACAAGAACATTTTGAAATTCTATTATGCTTGATCTGAAGCAAACTATTTGACAACTTATGATTGTGATTTATATTATTTAAGAAGGCATAGAAGACTAAGTATATTATCTTTCACCTCATGAGATCCCACTCCCTTCCCATTTACCAACTATCTTCAATTCCAAAACCCCAGGTGCTTTTGTGGTCCACATTATCTCTGCTTTATTTTCTTCTTCATTATATCTGGTTTGCATATTTTTTCTTCTGTGCCTCCCCCAATTTTTTTTTGATATTTCCAGTTAGAGTTTCTATTTTGAACTCCAACTTCCCCTTTCATGCATGTTTATGAATTTCATAAACTGCAGGTGAACCAGGCTATCGTGGGGATTCATGGGGTAGATATGCAGTTTACTGGAATCAGCTTTCTAGAATCTTTGGTACATAAAACTTTGTTGAAAGCTTATTTTGAAATTCTAGTTATTGCCTATGGAAATCCTGAGATCCCATTCTAATCCATCCTGAGATTAATTAAGTGGATATTTTGTTTATTAGATAGTCAACCTTTTATTATGTATTCATTAGTATTTATTCTAGCTGTTGTCTTGCTTTTTTATTTGCTGCTCTGTTTGAGATGTGTATCAAGGAAACTAATTCTCCTCTGATTCTGTGTAACTCTGTAAATAGCTGTACCCTTCCCTTGTAAATGATCAGAAATATACTGTTTTTAGCTTTTTCCGATCAGTTCTTGGTGTTAGAGCACCCCTTTGATGCAGACATAAAAAAATTCCTTTTGTTCCTTTTAGGTAGAAAAATTTCTCCTTTTCCTTTGTCACACCTTTACCCTTTTTCCACTCACCAATGGCTATTGAGATGAGTCAAATCTAGAGTCCAATTGGAGAAGGATAGAGAGTACAAAATTTGGAAAGTAGAAAACAATGTGGTCATGATAATGACATTGGGCAGGTCTTTATGTTCTCTGACACTAGCCACAAAATATGGCTAACCGTAAAGGAGAGACATTTTGTTAAAGTCAACACTATTGAACTATTTGAGATCAAGAGCTCCCTTCATTATCTCAAACAAGTTGAGTTATTCGTAACTCAATATTTTACTGAACCAAAGAGTTTGTGGCAATAATTGGATGTTTATTATAGCCCAGATTGGACATGCCTTGCATGTGCTAGCATGTATAGAGTCATTGTAGAGAAAGAAAAGATATTCAAATTTATTGTGGATTTTAATACATCCCTCGATGAAGTATTGGGGAGAATTCTTGGCACCAAGTCTTTGCCTTCACTTTCACCCTATTTGACTACATCTCTGCTCTGCCAAAGCTTTCCTTTTTCATTGCACAAAGAATTTAGATACTATATCACCATTGTCATTACTTAACCTAACTGTCCTTTTCTATTGTTACTTTTTTTTATCTATTATTAATATTAATTTTTTATTCAAGGGCACAGAGGAGATTTCGAAACTGCAAAATTATGTTTTCTATTATATATTCCTCTGCATTCCATTCCATTTTACATAACAATCCCTTAAAGTTGCTTTCTCAGAGGCTGTGAAGGGAGGAGAGCAGAATAGAGCTTATGATTGGGGCCATTGTAGTGACTATTACATCTCTTGGTTCAATTAGCAACACTCATGATTGGAAATGTGGTGTTACTTTTCTTTTGAATGTTGTTTCAAGATGTGGATTCTAGGAGGATGAGTTGTAATGCTAAGGAGAATAAAGGTTTATTCCTAATTCAGATTATACTGTTTTATTATGCCACCAACGCTAGGGTTACCTAAATTTTATGTACTAGGAAGAAATATTTCCCTTTGTTTATTAGTGAAAGTCCAAAATTTCTTTGATGTATGGTTTGTCAGTTATTCAAACATTGCAGAAATATTTATCCCAACCATTACTATAGACCGAGCTATCCTTTTTTTGGGTATTTCAAAGTGATATTTGGGAGCCATCTGAAGTTTAATATATAACTAGTGCTCGTTGGTTTCTCTCCTTTTTTTAGAAGATCTCACCTGCATCACTTGGGTCTTTCATAAGTATTTCTTATGAAAGACGAGTTTAAAACTGCCACCTTTGTCAAAAGCCTTTATTCCATGATTAGAAATTGATTACAGACAAGAATTCATATTGCAGACTGATAATGCTGGAGACTATCTAAACTAGTTTCTTGTAAATTTTTCTCCAAAAATGATTTTGTTCACCAAAGCTCATATACCTATACTCCTTAGCAGAGAGAAAAAATGACACCTTCGAATTGCAAAATTTCTTACGTTAACAAATAATGTGCTTAAGCAATACTAGAGGGAAATTATCCTTGCTACTACCTACTGAATGCCTTCAAGAACTCTCAAATTTGATTCTCCATGCAGCACTTCTCAAATTCTTCCCTTAAACTTGTGTCATCATTGACCTTCCTCTCAAGGTATTTGGATGTTTTGAATATATTCATGTTCTATTGCAAAGAAATAATCTTGACATTAAAATCTGTCAAGTGTATTTTTCTTGGGTATTCCCAACACAAAAAGGGTTGTCAGTGTTACTTTCACCTCACATGAAATTTCTATACCTCCATGAACATTACTTTCATCGAATGGGTGCCATACTGGCCAAACTCATATTCAGGGAAAGAAAGCAACAGTTAGAGACAATTAGAGAGAGAAAATAAGTTTTGGGCTTATATCTCTTCTACATCAGAGCCTTTGCCGGATCAAACTACTTAATTTAACGTAAGAACCTGAGGTCCCTTAAACTCTAGACCATGGTGGTAGCAAGGATATTAAGTTGTGTTTAAAGTGCAACAAACAAGTTCGCAACAATGCACCATTCAAGAGCCTTGCCAACCTAACTTGAGTCTAACTTTTGCTGAAGGCACACAAAATGATCAAGGCAATACTAATTTTGAAGCCTATACTAATGATTTTTTTTTAATCAAATCACCCAATATCTAGTAGCTACAATGAACTTTAACTAATCCACGTAGGACCACAAGGGCGGCAAAGCTTTCCCAACGAGGATTTAACATAGTTATATACCTAGAAAATGAATTCGGTCATGCATTGCAAGCCCCTTCTCGCACTTTATATTGATGAGAAGGTGTCTCTTAGTCACATGGCTTTTATGTCTAATCTAGATAGTATTGAAATTCGAAATATGGAAGAAATTCTTCAACACCCAATGTGGAGAGAGGTTGTGAATGAAGAGCTATGTGCCCTTGAAAAGAATGATAGTTGTCAACTCACTCAAAAACCTCAAGGGAAGCTACGTGTTGAATGCAAGTGGGTATTCCTTGTAAAATATGAAGGTAGATAGCAGCATTGAAAGTTGTGTGACGAGATTAGTTGCCAAAGGCTTCACATAGACGTATGGGATTGACTGTTAGGGGACCTTTACTCTTGTAGCAAAACTAAGCACTATTTAAGGTCTTCAATCTATAGCTGCTAATCTTAATTTTAATTTTCATCAACTTGATGTCATGATGCATTTCTTGTTGTGGACCTTGATGGCAAAGTCTACATACCTCCTGGTTTGAAGAAGTCCAATGATTCCAGCTTGTTGTGTAGCCTAGTAGGTAAAAAAAAAAAATGTCTATATGGGCTCAAGCAATCTTGATAGTGTGATTTGAAAGATTCATCAACTTAATTAAAAAGTTTGAATTCACTCAAGGCAGAAGGATGACACCTTTTCTCATTAAATCTTATTGAGAAAATATCATTATTCTTATTGTTTGTGACTTTGTGTGGATTGTATGATAGTGATCGGAAATAATGAAGAAGTCATTCATCTCATGAAAGTTTTGAGCAAGGAGTTTGAAATGAAGGACTTGGAAACATTATAAAGTATTTAATAGTTATGGCTGTATCAGAAAGGGATGTATTTACTTGAAAAAAATTCATTCTCGTTGATAAATAGTTGGAAAATTAATATATCCTTCTCATATTAGACCAAATATTAGTTTTGCAGTTAACATGACAAGCTAGCTTATGAATAATTTAATTGAAGAACATTTGAAAGCAATTAACCAAATATTTTGTTATTTGACGATAACACCTATCAAAGGTTTATTTTTCAAAATAGGACCAGCTAAAACATTTAGGTGTTCTGCGATGTGGATTGGGCTAGATCACTTACTGATAGGGGGTCAACTTCAAGCTGTTGTGCTTTGGTGCTCAGAGGAGTGAGAAACAGTTAGTAGTAGCAGAAGTAGTGTTGAGACCAAGTTTCATGCTATGGCATAGGGAATTTGTGAAGCATGTGGTAAAAAAGGCTTCTTGAAGAACTTCAATTTGCCATTTCAACTTCCATGATGCTATCATGTGACAGCCAAGTTGCTGTTAGGATAGTGATGAACCCAGTCTATCATGATTAGACTAAACTTGTTGAGATTGATTGTTATTTCATCAAGGAGAAGATTGGAAAAGGGATAATTGAGGTGATTTAGGCACCTAGACATTAACAAACATCCGATGTTCTGACCAAGGCTATTTCAAAGACCCAATTTGATGTTCATTTGTCTGACGTAGAAATGATTGACATATTCTCCAACGTGAGGGTGAGTATGGAAATCCCAAGATTCCCTTGTAATCAATCCTGAGATTAATTAGAAGGGTATTTCCTTTATTAGATAGTCAACCCTTTCTTATGCATTCGTTTGTATTAATTGGATTATAGCTGTTATTTATTTGCGACTCTATTTTAGTCATGTATCAAGGAGATTAATTCTCTCTCTCTCTCTATCTATCTATCTCTTGTTGGATTGCTAAGTTTAATTATTCTTTGATTCTAAGGGTTACTCTAAATAGCTGTACCCATCCCCCCTATTTTATCAGAAATGAAATATATACAGTTTTCCACCTATCCCTTTGTTTTCCAGCCAGGTCTTCATTAATCCATCTACTGCTTCAGCTATTTAAATTTTTCTTGACTTTTTATGAATATTTTGTATATATAGATGTCAGAATTTTCTCCATCTACTTCAAGTGTCATGGGTCTTCCAAGGGAATTTCATGAGCAGTGTAGAAGGTCTTTTGAGCTAGACTACCTGAAGGTCCTTCTAGTTTCTGTTTTCTTACTAACAGAATGGTGTTTATTCATTCTTGGATGTCATTCTCTGGTTTTACATTAACGGGACCATTCTTTTTGTCCACATTTATTTTTTCTTCTTTATACTGCCTTAACAACAGACGTTCTACTGTTGGGCACAAGAAGCTGCTTCAAAAGTCACAAATAGGATTGTTGAATCTAACTCTGCTGTACCTGAGGTTAAAGTTTGCACTGCTTCTCTGTGTCTCATGCTTCAAATCCTGAACTGGGATTTTCATTACCATACTGGTGAGACAAAAGCCAGTGTGAATGTCTTCTCTACTGGAGTTAGGCAAGATGGGGATTCTCCAAGAAGGTCTGAATGTAGCCTAGTGCAGGTAATAGATTAGTCTGCTTATCAAAATGCAGTTGATAAAGTAACAAATAACAGACTGATTAACACTGTTCATTAGGCATTAGAAGAAATTTTATTCATAGATTCCCTATTGATGATTCTTCACCTTTTTCTGATGCTATTTGCAGCCAGGTCCAGCTTGGCGTGATGTTTTAGTGTTAAGTGGTCATGTTGGATGGCTTTTGAGCTTATATGCAGCATTGAGGCAGAAATTTTCATGTGAAGGCCATTGGCCTGACAGCCCTATTGCTGTCTCTGCAAGAAAACTAATTGTACAATTTTGCTCTTTGACGGGAACTGTATTTGATTCCGGTATAAGTGTTTCCTTCACGACATTTTTGTTAGTTGTTTGCTTATTTCAATAAAACAATATTTTTAGTTATTACCAAAAAAAATGTTTTAGTTGATAAGCATTTTAAGAGTCTCTCTGGTGTGACCAGTGACTTTTATAGTATGTGCTTTTTAGTTGAAATGGTAATCTAATAATCCTTATTTCTGTTAAGCTTAAACTAAATTATTCTTTCACAAACTCTGTTGTCTAAGAATTTTCAACTGGTAAATATGGATATAGCAGTTGTAAAGTGGCAGGATAATAACTCTTTCTATTCAAGTGGTATATATACAAGATTCTCAGGGTGTTATATGGGAATTAGGGTGTAAAAGTAATTAAGAGAGGGATATTTTGGGTATTTGTCAAACATTAGGGTAAAGGGTATTTAGGGAAGTATGTTTATGTCTCTTTTATTATACATAGAGGATGTTAGGAGTATGAAAGTATGAATGAAATAGTATTTTGTGGTCCTTGTGACTGTGAAGCTTATGCCATGTATCACAAGGTCAACTATATAATAATGTTCTCCTAGGAAAAAGACTACAATAAATGTTCTAGGAAAAAGGCTACACAATAATAAATGCTCCCCCCATCCTAAATATAAGAAATTTTTAACTACATCATACATTTTAAGAAAAAGAGTTGGATTATTAAATTTGCTAATAAATTCTAATATTTTCTCCCATTTGCCCTTATTAATTACATTATTTCTCATACTTCTATAACATTTATCTTTCACTAATTAATTATAGACCAAGGGCATGAATAGAAAAAAAATAATATAATAGACATCCTCATAGGATGTCTTATATTTTAGACCAAATATTGCTTCTAGAAGATGTCCTTCATTTAGGACTGGAGGGAGTAATCTCCTATGAAAAAGAATAGTGAATTTAATGTCTATAATATTAATTAGCAGTCTGTCTCTTCGTTAACTCTTCGCCTCAGGTTGGCGCATAGATATCATACATGCTTGACTTGGATAGTGATGAAGAAAGAGATTTGCTAGGAACTGAAGAACTGCATGAGTCATGATGTCGGCCAACTGATCTGAGCTTCTAGTATAAGGATTCTCTATAATCATTGAATCAAGATCTTTAATATAGTTTCTATCAAATTCAACATGTTTTGTTCAATCATGTTGTACCGGATTGTTAGCAATCTCAATAGCAGCCTTATTATCACATTATAGTATCATAGGTGGTTTCCTTGGACCAAACCCAAGTTCTGCAATTCCATGATGCATGGCACAATATTCTGCATGTGCACTTGATAAAGAGACCTCATTTTGCTTCTTACTACATGTTACAAGGTTACCTCCTACAAGTGATACTCCCTTTGGTCCTTATTATATGGCTCTTTCTAGAAGGTTTCTATGGTCCTTATTATGAGGCCCTTTACAAATTGTTTGAAGCATTAATTATTTTTTCACTGAATACCTTTTGTCTTGATACTGGCAATTAGTGACATTTAATGTATTTGAAATCCTCTCTCATAATTGAGTGCAATTTTGAAACTATTTGAAATTGTAGACAGATTTAGGAAGATTAACTAATTTTAACTAAATTCCTAAAACTATGTGAAATAGTTAAAAGGATTTTATAATAAGGATCGGAGGAAGTAAATAGCTAGAAGTGGATTTCCTATCCAATTTCTTTTCAGCAAAATCAGAACCTGTATAATAACCCCGAACATCAAGATGTCTATGTTTAGAGAATAGCACATCTTTTCCTAGAGCTGATTTTAGATATGCCAAAATCCAATTAACAACATTCATGTATTGGACACTTGGATGCATTAATTGACTCAACATGAACTGCACATGCTAAATCAGGTCTGTTGTGGGATAAATAGATCAACGTCACCACTATCCTTTGATACCTTTCTTGTTAGCTGGAATTGGGTCAAGATAAACAGGTAAACCATGATTAACCTGAATAGGAGTGTCTATGGGTTCACATGCAGAGTCACCTTTTTCAGCTGAGAGATCCAATGTATACTTTCTTTGTGAAAAAAAGAGTTCTTGCTTAGATTGAGACACTTCGATGCCAAGAAAGCACTTGAAAGTTCCCAAATCTTTTATCTCAAACTCCTTGGCCCAATAATGATAAGTTTCTCAATTTGATCAAGATTACTACCTATTACAATCACATCATCCAAGAAGCAAGGTAATATCTTCATGATCTCTCTTATAAAATAGGCTATGATCTGCTAGTGCTTGTAAACCCATATGCCTTCATAGCATGGCTCAACCTCCCAAATCACACCTATGGTGATTGCTTTAATCCATAGATTTTCTTCTTTAGTTTGCATCTTGCCTTCTTCTTGTGTAAACCTTGAAGGAGGATCCATAAATTCTTCTTCAGTTAGATCACCATGGGGAAAGGCATTCTTTACATCAAACTGTCATAACAGTGAATTTAAATTAACGGGATAATAATTATTCTTTTGACCATTTTACGCTTCAATAATGAAACATAACTCCTTAGGTTATTTGTTACTAAAACATAATAAATATGAGTATTTTAGTAAAATACCCTTGCATTTTGTTACTCCTCAGGTTATTTATTAGCTTTCTTAATTTGCATGCATAGTTCCAAAGTGACATTTGTTTGAAAACAAAGGGAGTATATAGCTTTGAAGTCGACTAATTCAGTTGTTACCATGGCACTAGATTCTGCTTAATTACATAGATTGCTGAATAGGGATCCTTGATAAGTCCCTGTGACTTGCTTTTCTGTATCACCCCCCCTCCCAATAATTCCAATCTGTAGAAATTCTAAATCTAAATTTGAGTGACTTTGTTCCATGATCTAGATGATGTGAAAATGCATGAGCAGCATCTTCTGCAACTCTTATCTGGGATAATAGAGTGGGTGGATCCTCCTGATGTTGTTTCAAAGGCAATTGAAGATGGGAAAAGTGAAAGGTCTTGCCTCTGTAGTCATCATTTGGATGCCTGTATCCTTAAAATGCAAGCTGCACCTGCACAGAGACACACACATCCCCATAATAATGTTGTTTTATTGTTATTTATCATTAAAATCTTGCCTTCACATTTTTTTGGTTTCATTCAGTGAGATGCTTGATGGATGTCGTGCATTATTGGCCATTGCAAGTATATCAACTCCATACACTTTTGACAATCTTCTAAAATGCATAAGGTTAGTATTCCTCGTAATTGTAGTTTTCTTCTCAGAATTTATCTCATTGAAAGTTAATTGACATGAGTAAGCTTTTTTGCTTTGATACTTTAGGCCCTTCAGCACTCTTACCTTTCTGTCAATGCTGATGTCTGAAGTAATTAAAGTCCTCATGACTAACAACACAGACGAGGAGACTTGGAGCTGGGAAGCACGTGATGTCTTATTGGATACTTGGACTGCCCTTCTTCTGGTATCCATTCAGATGCAATATGATTTGCATTAATTAATTTTGTTGGGACATATTTCTGTATTATGCCTGCTTTATGATGGTGCAAATGTAATACTTAGTAATTTAGTAAACCTTTAGGTTATTATTTCTAACAATGAATGTATGGAAGTCTTACATTTTGCAAAACTAGGAGGAGCTGTAATTTTGTCAGAGTCAGTTAAAATGGCCGTTGATTAGGGTGGCATCAGCATTTTTCCAATTTAAACTCGAAGTTCATAAGCTTGTTTAGTTGTGGTCATCAAACTAAACTATGTAATTTAAATTCAGCCAATGAATGCTGTCACTGGAGATGCTCTGCTTCCATCAGAAGGGATAAAAGCTGCAGCCAATCTCTTTGGCTTTATTGTAGAATGTGAACTAAAAAGTAATGCTTATCAGCTGCTTTCTAGTATTGTTAATCATTAATTTTTGTTGTATTTGCATGTTCTCCCCCCATATACTATTTTATGGTAACAGGAATTATTGTTTTATTTAGCGGCGTCTGCATCAGCATTTAATGATGAAGGGGAGACAAACTACCTTCATGCTTCCATATCTGGTATGGAACAAATATTTAATGAGCTGCACATGCTACGATTTAGTTATCATTATTACCATTGGTATTGTCTTTGTTGTTGCGGGACTTATTTTGATCTAACTAAAGAAAGTGAACTTTCAACCTAAACCAATGCGATACTGGCAACGGAGCCTGACCCACATTGCTTTGATATTGTGTTTGTTAGACTAATTTCATCATCCAGGGCTTTGATGAATTTCGATTTGTTTGTTGTGTTTGCAGCCATGGATGAAAGGTTAAGTTCCTATGCTTTTATTGCGAGAGCTGCGGTTGATGTTACAATTCCTATGCTCACAAGACTGTTTTCTGAGCGGGTTGCACGCCTTAATCAGGTAGGCTTTCCATTTGGTCATGAAGGATAGTTTTATTGGATGAAGAATTTTGAGCTACTTGTCTGCCAATTTGGCTTCTTCCCCAGGTCTTCAGAAAGAGTAGTAATTTTGACCTAAAATGTTGAGCAAAATTAGACAGCGATATCATGTATCTGAGTAACTAGACACAAGTAACTGTTGCATTTTATTCTTACTTCTTATTGCAATATAGTCCCTATCTATAGATCATAGGGAATATTACAGAATTAGTTCATTTAACTAATTCTAACAAACTATTCAACTAACCAACTGACTCTTATTACAGCCTATCCCATATATCAATTACACACCTCCTGAAAGGATCCTTGACAGTGGTGGACCAAGTGACAGTGAGGGTGAGCAAATGCACCCCTCACTTTGGTGAAAATTACACAGAAGTATTATAAGTTTTGATATTTTGCCCCCACTACCTCCACTGATCTAGTCCTAGATCCACCACTAATCCTTGACCTCAAGGATTCGTTACTCCTGGGTGCAGCAGTGAAAAAAATCTGCAAACTGCTGTAGTATTGCTGGTAAGTCCACCCAGGTTGCATCTCGGATGCTGTATGTCATGATCCTACTAGGGCTTGTGTCATTGGCAAAATCCCTCCCTAGGTCTCAGCTATTTCTTTTTTCCTTTTTTTGGGTCTTTTGTTAACACCATGTCACCATTTTCTTTTTGGAAAATTTGCAAGTTGTTTTTCATGGCTCAAGTTATTCATTTTACTTGTAGGGCACGGGCATTATTGACTTGACTGAAACATTGGAAGAACTTTATTCATTGTTGCTGATTATTGGCCATGTAATTGCAGATGAAGGAGAGGGAGAAATACCTTTGGTATGTGGATTGCATTTTTTTCCTTATCTACTTTTCTCTCTTAAGGGTCCATTTGTTTAAGCTTTTCTATGAAAAGATCACTTATTTATTTTTTCAAAAAAGCACTTTTAATCAAGATGTTTGTTTAAGCTTTTGAAAATAATAATCAAAATAAGAAAAAGAAGTTGATTTCTAATTATTTTAGGAAGCTATTTTAAATAGCTTCTAAGTGACTAAAAGCACTTTTCAAGTAAAATGTGCTTTTTATGATTGTAACCAAATACAAGATAACTTTTGCTTTTCATAAAATCTCTAAAATAACTTTTTCAAACAATATAAAAATCACTTTTGTTAAGCTCAAACATACTAACCCTAAAAGTGTTATTTTGTTCTGTGTCTGTGGACAGTCATGTAATGCAAAAACTAATGGAAGGGTGTGTTTTCTGTGATATTTATGTAGGTTCCTAATGCCATACAAACCCAATTTGCTGATGTTGTTGAAGCAAATGAGCATCCTGTCGTATTGCTTTCCAGGTGCCTTGCATTACCATTTCTGATTTGGAGCCTGCTTAGCTACCTTTTAGAGACATTGTTAGAGAATGGAAGTCACACATTTAAAATATACCAAGTAAAATGAAGGGCATAAGCTTGTGGCAATCTTGACCAAGTAAATAGCAAATGCTATTTTGGTGATATGGACAAGTCCGAGTATAAGCCCATGCAAAACTTTACATGGTACCAGAGCAAGGAAAAAAAGGCCTAATCATCATGGGATCTAGGCCCTTAGAAAAAAAAAAGTTGGATTTGAGGCTTATGAGGTTCAAGAGTACTAGCCCAGACAATGAAGAAGATAATGAAGAAGATGGTTGTGACGTGAGGCCTCTAAGACTCAAAAAAACAAAAGCCCAAGCAAATAGAATTAGATCCAAATGATAATTGGACTAAAAAAGAAATATTGAGTCTAGTCTGGTTACATTTGAGGGGAGTGTTGGAGCATATAAGTTCCACACAGAAAAGTGATAAGAAAAATAAAGGGTATATAAAGCGGCATTCCTAACCAAGTAGCATAAGCTATTTTGGTAAAATGGACAAGCCCAAGCAAAAAGCTCATACAGAGACATTTCCGAGATGCTTCCCAATAGCAACTAAAGCTTTTAAAAAGCACTAGAGGAAGCTCCAAAAAATTCATCCAAACAAATTGTTTACTTTTATTTTCAAAAGGCTCTGGAAGAGCCATAACAACTTTCCCAAATGGGGCCTACATCTGTTTTGAACTTAGATACAAGCTGACTATAAAAAGTTAAAACTTTTCCATCTTGCTCTCGTGGGCCTTGATGAATGAAACTTTGTGAGAGGAAGAAGCCAAGAGAGTGAGGCAGAATGTCAACTCAAAGTGAAAAACTGGTCATGAACTCAAAAGAATCAAAGCACTGCTTATCATTTTGACCAAAAGAAAAAGTAGGGCTTCTTGTCATGAACAGAGGCATGACTAGAACATCAAAATTCTGGTTAAATACCCTTGGTCAGGTTATTATGTCATACTTCGTTGAAGGTTTCTTAAATCTTCTGATATTGACCTTTGCTCAAGTCATCTCACCTTCCAAAACTGAGACCGGATAATTCTTCCTTGCTTTTAAGGTGCAATCAAGATAACATCTGATATGATTTTATATGTCTAGGTTTGTATTTGATATGATGTATGATCTGATTGTAACCATGAAATCATTTTCCTAACTAATTGATGCAGCTCAATTATAAGGTTTGCTGAGCAATGCCTAAATCCAGAAATGAGGGCATCAGTTTTCAGTCCTCGACTTATGGAGGTAACACATTATATATCCATTCATTTCTTGCTTCTTGAATTCTGGCTTTATTTTAGTAGCACCTGGCAGAATGTCCTGGGATTGATATTGTGAAAGTTTTGGCATTTTGGGAAAATTTGCTTGCAAATGGTTTACTGAATCACTTTTGCTACCATACTATTAGTCTTCAGTTTAGGAAGCTGAGATTTTACTTTTACCGAGTTGGTATTTTTTCATGGAATAATTTAGTTGTCTTTATTTATGTAAGCCATTTTGAGTGAAACGTCATAAATTGTGGTGGTATTTCAAGATGCAATACAAAATTGGTGCATTTGGATTAAAATTATAGTCATTATTTAGGTGTGATATTGCATTTTGGAATTCATCAGTTGTTTTCTCATCAGGTACTAATTATCTTCTTATCCCCTTTGTGTTCTGTGCAGTCAATTGTATGGTTCCTTGCAAGGTGGTCTCGTACTTACCTGATGTCTTCAGATGGGGTTGGGGAGAACATCTTGAATTCTGGTCATCGTCATCAACAGAGTTCAAAAGAGGCTTTGGTTAATTTCTTTGGAGAGCATAACCAAGGCAAAGTTGTCCTCAATATTATTGTTCGCATATCCTTGGTAACACTTACGTCATATCCAGGGGAGAAGTTTCTGCAGGTTTGAAAACCTCCATCATTGCAAAAATTTTAGGTCTCTTTTTAGCAATTGTTTGCACATGCTTGTCTTCGTAGGCTACCTGTGTACTAATGATGTGTATTCTTAAGTATAATCTTTTACGTGCATATTCATTTTAATTTGCTCAACATGCTTATATATTGTGTGAACAAATTTCATAAATGATGGTCAATCTGATTTTATACAACAGACATCGTGTTTTTGTTGACTTCCAACTTCTATCTTCTTTCTTCAGTCGGCTCATTTGTTGTTTTCCTCACACCCTCATTCTACTGTTGGGCCTGGACTTGGGCTTCTAGATCCTCCCCTCCCTCTAGGATATACCTTCAAAGTCTTATTTGCATGAGACTCAGCACTTTTACCCTTCCTTTGATAAGTCTTCACGGCTTGGGTTTCACTCCTCATGGAAAAATTGAGGAAATTGCTTCTGAATGATGTCATAATCTTCCCAACTGCTTTCAGATTCTGGTAAACCTTTCCACTGAACCAGAATTCCAACCTGTCCATTGGTCATTTTCCTTGCTTTCTTCACACTATCAGGTTCCACCACCGGTCCTCATTCAGAACTTGAGGAATTTCTTGCTGCTGTTCTATGTCTCCCACTGACTTTTTAAGCTCGGAAATATAGAACACAGGATGGATTCTTGCTGTTTGAGGTAGCTGCAACGTGTAGGTCACCTTTTGATCCTTTCTATTATCTTATAAGGTCCATAATAGCGCGGAGCTAGCTTTTCATGCAACTTCCTGGCGAAAGACTTCAGTTTGTATGGTCTGTGATGTAGAACAAGGTAAGGGAAAGGCAGAAAATAGATGAGAAGAGTAGAAAATTTAAAAGGGGAGGAAATTTACTGAATAAGTTTCAATAATAATCAATCAATAGGAAAAGAGATAATTACAATGAAAGGTTCTAGGGTTTATTTATAGAGCCCTAAATTCTAATATAATTAGGGTCTTAAAGAAAATAGTTTAAATCTAGACTACAAGATAAGACAAGGCTAAAATAATCAAACCCTAAAAGATAAAAATAAAAGATAAAATAAAACCCAAATATTAATTCTTTTTCTTCTTAAAATAAGTTTTGAATTTTCTATCATTTCTTCCCTGATTGAAAGAACTCTCCTCCGGAGAGGTAGAAAGTTGGTAGGACTCAAGTAAGGCAGGATCTAGGCGATGAAATTCATCTTCTGTAATCCATGTGGCATCCCAGTCAGAATGGCCTTTCCACAGAACAAGATAACGGCGAATAGAACCCTCATATGTGAAAACAAATTGATCATCCATAACTGCATCGATTTCCTCAAGAGACAGTGTAGCAGAAGGCAAAACTGGCACAAGTGCACGATGCAGTTGAGCAACCATAGTGTCATCAAGAAATGGCTGGGGAGGCTCAAAAGTGCCTCTATAAAGAGCTAGATCTTCAACTTTGAACACTGGATTGATAGTCATGTTTGGAGGTAGTTCAAGCTAGCAAGTATTAAGCCCAAGTTTTCTTTGCAATGCGAAAAGGTCCAAAAGTTCAAGTGTGCAACTTCTTAAAGGAATTCTTGGAGAAACATTCGGGATGGATACAAGCTATGACATAATCAAGCTCCAAGAGCAATGATGAGCATCAGCAGATAACTTGTAGTGATCATTACTTAAGGTAAGCTTTCATCAAATTTCAGCATGAAGCTCATGTAGCCGATGAGCAAAGTCTTCTACAGATTCATAAGTGCAGAATGTCACAGGAATTGGCATAAGATCAATTGGCCGCCTAGGGTTATAACCTTGAACAATTTGAAGGGACTCTTACCCTGTGGATCGATTAATTGAATTGTTGTAAGTGAACTTAGCGATGGGAAAGACCAAATCCCAATTTTCAGGCTTATCTCCCACCAAACTCCTCAGTGGATTACCTAGGCTATGGTTTGTAACCTTAGTTTGTCCATTATTTTGGGGATGAAAAGTGGAGAACTTTAGTTGAGTACCAAATAGCTTCCACAGGGTTTTTCAAAAGTAATTAACAAACTTAACATCTCTATCAGACACAATAGAGACAGGCCATTGGATGTTTGGCAAGATGAGAAGCATTTGTAGCTTTGCAACAAGGGAGAAAATGGGCCATCTTGGAGAACCTATCCACAACTATCAAAATAGAATCATGCCCATGCATAGTACATGGTAACCCCAATATAAAATCCATGCTAAGATCCTTCCATGGTGCCTCAGGAACTGCAAAGGAGTATACAACCCTATGTTTTGCTTCTTAGCCTTGGATGTTTGACATGTATGGCATTGAGAAAGAACTCTAGCAACATCATGCTTAAGAGATGGCCAATAGAATCGATCCTTAACTAAGGCCACAGTCTTATCTTTGCCAAAATGTCCTGCTAGACTTCTTGCGTGTAATTCCCAGATAAGAAAGTCTTGCATAGATGTTTGCGGGATGCATAACTTATAACCTCAAAAGAGATATCCATTGTTGACGAGAAAATCAACATGGTCATATCGGTTTCCATCACTAACTTCTTGATAAATGACTCCAAAGTCTGGACATGTTGCATAGTCGTCCTTCAATTTATCAAAGCCCACAATACTGACAATCATCATCTGCAATATGTTAATCCTTCGACTTGGAGCATCTGCTACTTTATTCTCTACTCTAAGCAGTGCCGAACTACAAAAATGAATTGTTGAATGAACTCTACCCATTCGGCATGTTTGGAGTTCAAATGATGCTGACAGTTGAGGTATTTGAGATCTTGATGATCTGAATACTAGACAAATTGCTGGGGAAGAAGGTAATACTTCCAATGCTTAAGAAATCTAACGATGGTATAGAGCTCCTTATCATATGTGGAATATTTTTGCTTCGCATCATTCAATTTTTCGCTAAAGAATGCCATGGGATGCCTTTCTTGACTTAGAACACCACTGATTCCAACTCCAGAGGCATCACAAGCAACCTTAAAGCACTTTGTAAAGTCAGGTGAGGATATGAAAGGTGTTACAGAGAGCTTCTTAATTTCTTGAAAAGCTCTTGAGGTTGCTGAAGTCCATTGAAATTTGTCTTTCTTCATACAATCTATGATGGGAGCAATAATAGTGCTGAAATCTTTGACAAAACGTTGATAAAAAGATGCTAATCCATGGAAACTATGTACATCTTGAAAGTTTTGTGGTTCAAGCCATTCTCGAATGGCACTAACCTTTGCAGGATCAACCTCTAGTCCTCTTACAGAAACTATAAACCCAAGAAAGATCACTTGAGTTTGGAGGAATGAACATTTGGGGAGATTGATGTAGAACTTCTCTCGCCGTAGGATAAGAAACACTTGTCGAAGATGAATTAGATGCTCCTCCTTTGTTTTGCTAAAGATTAAACTATCATCAAAGTAAACAATTAGGAACTTACCCAAGTAAGGTCGAAGTATGTGGGTCATAACCCTCATGAAGGTGCTAGGGGCGTTTGTCATCCCAAAAGGCATTACTAACCATTCGTACAACCCATCTTGTGTTTTGAATGCAATTTTCCATTCGTCTCCAGGCCTAATCTTGATTTGATGATAACCACTTTGAAGGTCAATCTTAGAAAACCAACATGATCCAGAAACCAAGTCAAGCATATTCTCGAGTTTAGGAATAGGAAATTTGTATTTGATGGTGACCTTGTTAATAGCTCTACTATCAACACACATCCTCCATGCTCCATTCTTCTTTGGAGTTAGAAGAGCAGGTACAATACAAGGACTAAGGCTATGCTTGATGTAGTCCTTTTCCAATAACCTATTATCTTCTCGATTATCTCTTTTTGTTCTTTAGGATTCATCCGGTATTGAGGAAGATTAGGAAGATGTGAACTTGGAACCAAATCAATGGCATGTTGAATATCTTACATAGGGGGTAATTTTGATGGAAGCTTTTTTGGTGTAATGTCTTTAAATTCCTCCAAGAGTGGAGTTACTTCTTCAAGCACCACTGTAGCCATCATTGAAGTGACCTAGTTGGAAATGTTAGGGAATGCAACAAGTACAACTTCAGTCTCTTCGCTTTCCTTCAAAAATTGCTTATTTGCTAGAAGATGGATATTGTGACTCTTTGCTTGTGGCTTCTTTTGTTTATTTGAATCCTTACTTTCAATCTCAGGTTTGGCAAGACGTAATAAGATTTTTTCTCCTTATACTTAAATGACTGAGTGTTCTTTCGACCATGACTTATGACATCATTGTCGTAGATCCATGGTCAACCTAATGGAATGTGAGCAACATTCATAGCAAGCACATCCTCTTGATATTCTCCAAGTTGAAGAGGAACGCGACATTGTTGCGTGATAAGTAAAGAAGTTTTATTATCCACCCAAGCTACTTTAAATGGTTGAGGATGGGGCTCAGGCTTAAGACCAAGCCTAGCAACTCCTTGGCTGGAGATCACATTCTTGGTGCTTCCTTCATCGGTGACAAGCTTACTAGATCTATCTCCAATTTTCGCAAAAGTGTGAAAGATGCTTGTTTTCTTCCAAGAATCGTTAGGCAAAGGGACAGAGAGAATGCACCTCATCATACTTAGTCATCTTGTGTCATCCTCAATAAATTCTTCATCGACATCAGAAGGGCACTCAATAGGATCAATCACCTCATCGGTGTTTGCTAAATCATCTTCCTCGTCAGTACTAGGTTCAAGTAGTAGAGCACGTTGTGGGCACCTAGATGCGATGTGGCCTTTAGAATGACATCGAAAGCACTCAATAGTAGAGCCACTAGGGCAGGAAACAGAACCTGAAGACTCAACATTCCTTGTATTTCCCTTTGAACTAGAAGCTTGCCCAAAAGGAAATGAGGAACTGGGAATTAATTGGCGGGACCCCTATAGTGCGATTAGGGGAATGAAACTATGAGCCTGGCTAGAATTAGTGCCCTAAGAAGCAAAATGCCTGCCATACAAATTCTTAAGCAAAAACTCTACCTCCAAAGCCTTATGATAAGCCTCCTCAAGAGATTCAGAGGGATTCAGTTTAAGTTCTTGCTGTATGTTAGCTTGAAGACCATTTGACAAACTTTTGAATTGTCATCCAAGGGTCTTCCTTAACTTCACACTAAATCATGATATTATCAAAATGAGCCATGTAATCAGATACCGTGGTGTTCTGCCTTAAGTTCAACCATTGATCGTAAAGCTGATTCTTATAATGGGTAGACATACTTCTCTTTCAACTTTATTTTCTTCTCTGTTCAAGTATTCATTGGGGGCTGTCCTAGACATTCTAGGTTCTGTTGCACAATCTGCCAATATTTCTTGGCAGACCTGACAAGCTTCATCTTAGTGAAACAAACATGATTCACATCATTTATCTCATACCATTCAAATTAGTCTTCCATGCTAGTCAACCAATCCAAGAGGGCGCTTGAATCTAATTGGCCATCAAACTCAGGTGCTTTGACTGACCTTCTTAGAGATGTTATAGCTGAACTTGTCTATGACCTTCCCTATGATATTTAGGGGGTGATTTATATCTTCGGTTATGATAGTTTCTTGACTCATGATCAACCCATTGATCTTCTACATAGACTTGTTAGGAGTTAACAGTTATGTGAGGAGGATCACCGAGATTCCTGTTTCCGTTGCCTTTCTCAAATCGATGATTCCCAATAGGTGGAGCCCTTGCATCACTAGGGGAAGAAGTGTATTTTCCCCCTAAGTTGATTTCTCTGTGAACTTTCGAATCTTCAATTGTAGCTCCTGCTATATATTGCTTATCTTTTCCCTTTATGGCTTGCAAGATGTTTTCGTATATTCGCTTCAATTCTTCAATTCCACAGTTTGTCTTTTCAAGCCTAAGATTTGTGTCTTCAAGTTTACGATCCATGGCATCTAACCTATGGTTCGAGGAGTCAAGCCTTTTATTTGTTGTTTCAATTGTTTGATCCACACATTCTGTAGTACGTCTCTCGGCTTCCTCCAGCTGGTTCTGAGTAACTTGGGAGTTTTTGGTCATGATGGGCTTAATGTTCACAAGCTCCTAAACAAATTCGTCTTGCAATGTAACTTTAAATTCCCAAAGAATGGAATTTTTACCCCAAATAAGCTTCTAGGTGATGATTCTTGCAATTAGTATAGGCTAGGAAGGAAAGAATTTCGTGAAACAACTCAAAAATTGCCAAAAAGCGATTCTAGAATGGTTGTATGGATGGTGTGTGTGGCGTGTGAAACCCACATGCAAGAGCTTCTATCGGCGTGTGACAGCACGTTTGGCGGCTGACGAAGATGAGATTTCAAGGACTGGCTGAATTTTGGGTGGTGAGTCAAACGGCGAGTCGAACGATGGTGACCATTCATTGATTGGACGTCAGGAAATTTGTGTTCTAGTTCCGACAGTGAGATGGTTAGGGTTTCCAATGAGTTTTCAGGTGGGTTTTTGGTGAGAGAAGTGTGGGAAGGAGCGTATGAACTTGGTCTGATACCAAATTGATGTAGGACAAGGTAAGGGAAGAGTAGAAGATAGATGAGAAAAGTAGAAAATTTAAAAGGAGAGAAAATTCATTGAATAAGTCTAATAATAGTCAATCAATAGGAAAAGAGATAATTACAATGAGAGGTTTTAGGGTATATTTATAGAGTCCTAAATCCTATTCTAATTAGGGTGCTAAAGAAAATAGTTTAAATCTAGACTATAAGATAAGACAAGCCTGAAATAATCAGACCCTAAAAGATATAAATAAAAGATAAAATAAAACCCAAATATGAATTCTTTTTCTTCCTAAAATAAGTTTTGAATTTTCTATCAGTTTGACTCTCACATACAACAGGTCACCCCCTCAAAATGAAGATTCTTCTTTTTCTATTAGCTCAATTCTTCCTGTAACCTTTCTAGTTGATACTTCAATTCATTTAAAACAGCATCTCTCTCTTAGCTGTACATTTACCTCTTCCACAGCAGGTAATCCTTTTAACCCTTGCTAACCATTTGCATGAGACTCAGCTCTCTTACCCTCTCTTTGATAAGTCTTCATGGGTTGGGCTTCACTAGGCCCTACTGATTGCAACTCATGTACTTTATGTCGAACACTATTCAGTTGGGAAACTATTAATTTGCTTTCCCGAGCCTCTTTTAAGAACACGTCCTGAAATAGAAATACATAGCTTCAATGTGGAAGAAGGTTGATAAATATCAGGCCACAACTTTATACCAGAGCAAATACTGTGTGAGCCTTCCATTATTCCAGTATGAGGTTAGATAATAGTAATTGCAGCTTTCGTTTTATTTATTTATTTATTTATTTTTGAATCTCAAGTATGCAAATAAAGATTATTGAAACATTGGAAATTGGTGGTTAATGCATTCATTTGTAAGCAACTGAGCTCTAGGGAACTTGGTCAATTTCATTCAAGAGGGTTCGAATGGTACAGATTCTGATATATAGGAGATACTGAACTTAACTAGGCCAGTACTTCAGTTCACCCACTATGCATAGCACTGTGGTCTTGGGCCTGGCCCAATATAGTAATTCATATACACTATACTAACATCATTTTATAGCCTTCAGTTACAAAGTGTGGGAAAGTTAAGGAAAAACTCCCGAAATATTTGCTGCTTGTGCTCTGGTAAAAGTAAACATATTGTATGCACCTCTATTATCACCTATCTGCTGATAATGATGTATATGGATTATAAAATTGAATGATTCTGGCACTTTAGAAATTTTGCTTAATTGATCAGATTTTAATCTGTCTTTTCATTAATTTAGATCTTAAAAATTTTTGTAACCTGAAAGAGAAGTCTCTAAAAAAAATATTGGGAACTTGAACTACCTTGATATGTGGTTGGTTTAATTTTTCCCAGGGCCTCACTTGTTACCAATTATTTCATTCACTGGTTCAGCAAAAGCATGTATGCATCCATCTTGTTACTCTGGTGAGTCAATACTTAAATCATATGTACTTTAGATTTACAGAAACGCATCAAATTCTGGCATTTTTTCTTGGCACAAACTTAAGACTATGTATGTTTTTAAAATGTAACTCATCCCACCCCCCCCCCCCCCTTTCTCTTCCCTCAGTATTATTGGGCAAATAGTTGCATGTAATAATATAGTCTGAAGTCCAGAAGAACAAGGGAGCCGAGTGCTGATTGATGGGTAGCATTGGGCTACCATGGAATATTTGAATAATAACCATAAATAGCCCTGATAATTTAAAATGAATGAAGCATATTTCTTTCCATCCTGTTTTGAATTTAAGCATGTTCCAATCTACTTTTTATATAAAGAAGCTATGGAGTGGCTCTAATAGTAGGTCAAATCACATGCCCCAAATTGGCAAGCCCCAGTGGCCTTCTATTTGGTTAGCCAAATCATTTTATTGTATTGATTTGTGTTATCCAGTATCACTCACCCTCTCTCTATTGCTTTTCCAGCACTTAAATTCTCCTTTGTCAGATATGGGTCCAAAGGCATGGCCTGTTCTCTATCCTTGAGTATGAACTTTTTTGAGTTTGGTGCTCTCTTTCTGGACTGATAACCAAGGATGTGTAATATCTGGTGTGGTCTGTATACTTAGGGACAAGTTATGCTCTGTTTGTCATTTTTTTTTTTGGCTGAGTATGGTTTATGTGATTCTCTAGTATACCTAGTTAGAGAGGAATGCTTACATCTTCAAGGGCATCTATTTGCCTGGGTTTTGTTAGTGATTTTGCTTTCGTTTTTTTTGGACATGATTGTTTCAACTAAAGTGTGCAAGAGAAGGTTAATCATAAAAAAGAGTTTTTTAAAGCCTTACACTGGTGCAATAATGAGGAAAATTAGAAGAGTAATCACTTAGCTAGAAAAGTAGACTAAGAAAGCAGTAAGTGAGACTCAATCTAAAGCTTTTGAGGAATTCTACCAAGATTTAGGAATGAAGAATGGTGAACGCAAGATTTACAAAATTGCCAAAAATAGGAAAAGAAAGTCAAGAGATTTGGATCAAGTAAGACGCATTAAAGATGAGGAAGGAAAAATTTTGGTTACTAATGATGATATCAAAGAAAGATGAGAGAACTCCTTCTATAAACTCTTCAATGATGGATTGAGTATGACTAGTGATACAAAAAGTTTAATAACTCATGAAAATGAACTGAATTTGAGTTTTTATCGTAGGATTCGAGTTGGAAAGGTAAAAGAAGCTCTTAAGAGAATGGATAATGGTAAGACTATTGGCCCCGATGATATTTCTATCTAAGTTTGGAAGTGCTTAGGAGAGAAGGGTACTTTGTGGCTCACTGAGTTTTTTAATGAGATTCTAAGGTTAAAGAAAATGTCTGAGGAATGGAGAAAGAGCACTTTGGTGCCTATATACAAGAATAAGAGGGATATTCAGAATTGTGCTAATTATTGAGGGATAAAACTCATGAGTCATACCATGAAACTTTGGGAGAGAGTGATTGAGCATAGACTGAGAAAATAGTCTCATATTTCAGAAAACCAATTTGGATTTATGCCAAGACGGTCTACAATAGAGGCTATTTATTTATGAAGGGGTTTGATTAAAAGATACCGGAGTAAAGAGAGGGACTTGCATATGGTTTTCGTTGATTTGGAAAAAACTTATGATAGAGTACCAAGATATGTGTCGTGGAAAGCAATGGAGAAGAAATGTGTTCGTGGCTTATATTCGACCCGTAAAGGATATGTATGAGGGGGCAACAACAAGCGTGAGAACTCCTGGAGGTGAGACAAAGAATTTTCTTATAAGGATAGGTTTACATCAAGGATCTTCCTTAAGTCTATACTTGTTTGATTTGGTTTTGGATATTCTAATAGAACATGGAGAAAATTCCTAAGTGTATGTTTTTCACTAATGATATAGTTTTGATTGAGAACTCAAGAGAAGAGGTCAACTCTAAACTTGAGTTATGGAGACACATTTTGAAATCAAAAGGTTTCTGTTTGAGTAGAAGTAAAATGGAATATATGCATTGCAAATTTAACAAGAGGTCAGCTAAAAATGATTCGGAGATAAAAATTGTAGAGCAAACCATTCCAGAAGTGTCAAATTTCAAATATTTGGGATCGATTTTACAAAGTGATAGTGAAATTGATGGGGATGTTATGCATAGAATACAAGTTAGGTGGTTAAAGTGGAAAAACGCTTCATGGGTTATTTGTGACCGTAAGATACCTACAAAGCTTAAAGAGAAATTTTATCGAATTGCTATAAAGCCAATGATGCTATATGACAATGAATGTTGGGCTTTGAAAGGGCATCAAGAGCATAAGATGGGAGTAGCAGAGATGAGAATGTTGAAATGGATGTGTGATCATACAAGATTGGATAAGATAAGAAATGATTGTATATGGTAAAAAATCAGAGTAGCACCTATCGAAGAGAAAATGGTTGAAAATTGTTTAAGGTGGTTTGGGCATGTATATAGAAGAGGACAAGAGGAGCCAGTAAGAAGAGTTGATCAAATGGCATGAAGCCCTATCAAAAGGCATAAGGAAGACAAAAAATGACACTAAGAGAAGTTATAAGGTGTGATCTTTTGATCAATGATTTATCTGAAGAGATGGTATTTGATAGAGTCCGTTGGCGTTGTATAATCCATGTAATCGACCCCACTTAGTGGGATAAGACTAATGTTGTTGTTGTTGATTGTTTCAACTCTCAAGGCAATCTCTGTTTCCAATACACAAGGACTAGATTGCTTTGTTGCTTTTTGGCCGCTATGGCTTTCTCCTTTTTTCTACGTCATTTGTTTTTAACTGGGAGGATGTCTTTACTCTAATTCTGGATTTTGTATATGTAGTTATTCTCCTTTCTTTTTAATCACTTCTTGTGTCCCCAAAAAATTTGATATCTTTTGCAGAATTCGTGGCATGAACTAGCAACCGCATTCTCTGTTGAAAGGACCTTATTCTTACTGGACACTACTCATCAGGTAAGGACTTCATTGACTTAAACTGCAAGCGACTCTGTTGCTGTGACTTGTCTAAGTGCCATTGATTTCTTGTTTCAGCGGTCCCTCGCTCAAACGCTTGTTCGTTCAGCATCAGGCATGAGTACGGAAGCATCAAATCAGTGGGTGTTTGCTTCAAAATTTCCTATCATTTCTGAAGTTTTCTGATTCTGTGTAGTAATGTCTGTCTATTTCTATACAAAGATATGTGAGAAATCTTATGGGTCCCATAGTAACGTATTTAGTGGAACTGTCTGGCAAGAGCGATTTCAAAAGTATTGCTCAACAACCTGATATCATCTTGTCGGTGAGGGCACAGGAATTTATTTTGATCTTATGTTCGTGTAAAAGTAGTTCATTAATAACATTGTAGATATCCTGTAGGTCAGCTGCTCATTAGAACGGCTACGTGGAGCTGCAAGTGCTTCTGAACCTCGAACACAGAAGGCACTCTATGAGCTGGGATTCTCTGTAATGAACTCTGTGCTAGTACTTCTTCAAGTCTATAAACATGAGGTAGCATTCATATTCTCTGGTATATAACAGACTTTTATATTCTTAGTGCGGGTCTCATGATTGTAATTTCCATTGTTCTCTGGTAGTTATAATGAGCACTTTCATTTTAATCTTGTAAAAATTTCCATTTCTTTATGCATTAAAGTATACTTTAGTTTTTGCAGTTCCAATCTTATACAAATATTTCTAAAGTTCAGACTTCCTCAAATCTGTTGTTCTATGCTGATATCTAATTCTTGCTTAGTCTGCAGTTGTCTACCTGCTGCTTAAATTTGTAGTTGATTGGGTTGGTGGACAAATTACTTACTTGGAGACCCAAGAAACTGCTGCTGTTGTGAATTTCTGCATGCGCTTGCTTCAGCTCTACTCATCTCACAATATTGGCAAGGTAAGTTTCTTTCATAATTTATATTGTTTGTGGTCAGAAAGAAAAATTTGAATTATTGATGTAAGGTACCGAAATACAATTTGGATGGCAATCTTGCATTAGACTTATTTCTTTCTTTTTAATAGTTCAAAGGGATGAAGAGGTCTCTTTTGTGGCTTCATTTTCCCAAATCAATCAGAGTGCCTTTAGCGGTCAAAATTGTGTTAAATAAAATTTTTCAGAATTTCGAATTTTTAGAAAATACACACATGAATTATTTATGAATTTTTGCCAAATGATTTGTACCGCCTCAAAGTTCTTCATCAATCCAGGGATTAGAAAAAAACGTTAATCCATTTCAATCCATTTTCAAGTCTTGATAATGAAAGTTATAAAGCACAATTTGGAGCTGAACTCTTTTACAACTTGTCCTTCTCTCATCAATTTTCAAGGTTAATGTGAAAACTTCAGTAGTAGTCACACTCATAGTTCAATATAGCCTCAATGGGTACTGAATTTATAGCATCTAGTATCTTCTGGATTTTATTTGGTATAGAATTAAAAGTCAATGGATACACCATTAAAAATTTAGTATGAGGCATATTAGATGCAGCCACATTTTATTCATATTTGGGCATCTGCCTTTATCCCAATATAAATAGTATAGCAAGATTGTAGTATGCAGAGTCAATAAATGACTACTGTCATTAAAGATTTTCCAAAGTCATTAGTAATTCACTGTTTCTTGTTATTGTTATTTTAACTTTTGTTCTCCCTCAAGTTTATCTCTGCGTATTTTTTAGATATTGATAAGTCTTTCAAGCAGCTTACTCAGTGAGGCTAAAACAGAGAAGTATAAAGATTTGCGTGCCCTTCTTCAACTCCTTACAAATCTTTGCTCTAAAGACATGGTGAAATTTTCTCATCTGAGTTATTTATCTTGCAATTGTAAAGTGGTCTACTTTTTTTCTCGTACAATTGACCAATGCAACTGAATTATTTAATACAACAGATTGATTTCTCATCAGATTCGATTGAGACCCAAGGCACTAACATATCTCAGGTATAATTATATTGCATCTAACATGTCTCATATAAAGCTAGATAGTCAATCGCAGATGGCTGGTCTTGCAGGTGGTTTACTTTGGTCTCCACATAGTCACACCATTGGTTTCGATGGACCTCCTGAAATACCCTAAACTTTGTCACAGTGTAAGATATTTATCCATCTTGTAGAAAAAGCACTGGAATGATTGTCAAGATGCTGATATATAGTATGTTTTACTTTCAGTATTTCTCTCTACTGTCACATCTATTAGAGGTCTATCCTGAGACATTTGCACAGCTAAATAGTGATGCCTTTGCTCATGTACTTGGAACCCTTGATTTCGGTCTCCATCATCAGGTAATATATGTTATGTGTAGCTTTTCTTAAATTGTCAATTACATTTAATGGAACAAAAAGAAAGTATGAGCTATATAATAGAAATAGAGAAAACTCCAAGCTTAGATAACTTTTTACTAATTTAAGAATCTCTTTCCTCGATAAATTTCTTAAATTATAAACGGAAAAAGAACACCAATATTATGTCATGTTGTTTTATCATTCAAAATAATATATTCCGAGCACTGTAGGCTGCACTTGCACTTTGAATTTGTGGTTAACAATGTATCCCTACCAATTTTACAGGATGGAGATGTGGTTTGCAAGTGTCTTAGAGCTCTCCAAGGTCTTGCTTCTTACCACTACAAGGAGACTGGTGCGGGTAGAATAGGTTTGGGTTCACATGCCACAGGTCTAAAGGATTCAAGTGGGAATTTGCAGGAAGGCCTACTGAGCTTGTTCCTACGTTCATTGCTTCAGTTACTTCTTTTTGAAGATTACAGGTGAAAGTATATAAATGAGGGTGGATTGTTTGTACATGTATACGTGGAATGAACAATATGGCTATATAATTGAGTGGCTGTAACTTGAATATCTTTAGAGCATTTCTTTCCTTAAGGAAACTGAGCTTGAGGGGGAGAAAAGAGAAGAACAAAATTTAAATGCAAATTATTAAGTAACCAGGGTAACGGTAACAGATATTCTACCTCGTGTGAAGATACAATTTCATCAAATGTTATTCCTTTAAGTTCTCTGATGATACATTGTTCTTATTTTGGATGAATTGTAGTACTAAGTACTAGCATGAAAGAGTCGAATCTCTACTGAAATATTTGTTTCTTTCATTTCTATAATTTCTTCTTCTTCTTCTTCTTTTTTAAATCCAAATCCCTCAGAAGTTCAGAACATCATCTTTGAACCTGACACTGTATTTTGCATGCAAATGATGTGTGCTGGTTAAATGATCAGCATATAGATACACTTCAAATCTCTTCTTATCTCAATAGGACACAAACATATGATTTACGGTGCAACAGACATGCATGCACTGAAGGTCAAGTGGGGGCAATTTTATTTGTTGTTCACGTTTTCTGGCGTATTTGAAGCTTTATTTGGTGTGCTGGAAGAGAGTTACTGGAAGGAAAATTTGGGAGCCTAGTGTTGTGCAAGGGGAATTGAAGCATTTTCTGAATGAAATCTGGGAGAGAATCTAGCCTCTTGAAAGCTAGACAACTATATTTCTTATTCTGTGCTCTGTATTGCTATTGTTAGTTATCCACAAGTCTTCCATTTAGAGAGTTTTCCCGTAATTGGCTAGAATGATACAAAGATAGCAGCGTCCTGTCATTTTATAGTTCTTCCCTTAACAAATATATTTTATCTTACAATTTAGTGAACTGAACTGCTTTCTAATAGTGATTTTTCTGTTGCAGTTCTGATTTGATAAGCGCAGCAGCGGATGCTCTCCTTCCACTGATCCTTTGTGAGCAAGGGCTTTATCAGGTATGTCTCTGAAACTTGCTCGGGAAATTTTACATTTTATAAGTATGGGCATGCTTACTTTAAATCTTCTCAAATGATCTTCCCCCTCCATGAATAATGTGCGAGTCAATTTTCATATATGGGCTTTGTTTACAACTGCTCTTTATAAAACATATCAGAGTCAATCCACAGTAAAATTTCTGTATTTTCCCCTACTTGATGATTTTTAAGGGGTCTTTCTGTATTGCATACGTTTACAGAGATTGGGAAATGAATTGATCGAAAGACAGTCTAATCCAACACTCAGATCAAGATTGGCAAACGCATTGCACACACTAACTAGTGCTAATCAGCTTTCTTCCTCCCTTGATCGAATGAATTACCAGAGGTTTAGGAAAAATCTAAATAACTTCTTAATTGAAGTTCGTGGCTTTCTGCGAACAAGGTGATCTGAGCAATATTTTGCCTGGTGTTGTATAACAGATATATAATACCATACAGTAGTTGAAACAGGAGGAGGAGGAGAGAACTTTTTGGAGATTGTGGCGAGGATGACACAGCTTTTCGAGTTACAGAATCATCCTATCCTATCTTCGCATCGCATTGTTGTTTCCAATGGTAAAACTGTAATTGACAATGCTAGCCAGACGTTACCAGGAAAGCATACTCTGCGGCAACACATATCAGGGCACATCCATTTTTGGTTTTTGTTGGGGTCAAACTCTTATATTTACATAATTTTTGGTGTATATATTCTAAAATTTTGTTTTGGTGAGGTCTCTATGATTAATTATTCATGCATATCCAACTTTTTCAGATTACAACCCTGTAATATTATCACGCAACAGTTGCCGAATTTTCACCAATTTCTGACCAAGAAAATACTCCAATGCGAAAAGATATTCCCTCGGGTGCTATGCCTATATGTTGTCTAAATTCGGTGACAGTAATTGCGTTCAGATCTCAGTAATCTGCAATTTTATTTGGGGCATATTCTATGCCGCCGCCAAAAAAAAAAAAAAAAAGAGGCCGCGACATGAATTTGGGGGAGCAGCCTCAGAAATCGGAGTGGCAGGCCCCTTGTAGGATACTATAAAAACTGGAAGGTGGACCCCTTATTCGGGCCCCGTACAATCTTACAAGAACAATTTTCAAAACCTTCAACCTGGACCATTAATTTTGGTCTTGTAACATCGATTTAAAGTATCAGTTTCTCCCAATAAATTCTAATTATATTTTACAAACATATTCTTTTTGTTGAGAAAATGGATTAGTGAATTAAATGACCTCTAAAAAAAATTATTGCAAGATGTTCGGAAAATAGAATTTTTTAAGGATTTGTTTGGAAATTAGAATTTTTTGAGTTAAATCTAACTGTCCAAGAACTTCCAATTCTTTTTAACCAACTAATATCAAAGTAATATCAGTTGAACTTCCTTCACTACGTCACTTATATCAAGCAACCTTTCTGCCAAACTACTTTTTCTAGTGCTAAAAAAATTAAACTGGTCGAGCTAGTTTGATCAGTGGACCGGAAATTGGTGTCAAATCCAATCTGGTCATAAATGTTGACCGTCCATTTTTAGAATCGATGAAAAATTGATTAAACTAGTCACAAATGTTGAATAGGTATAAAACCAGTCTATTGTTTTCAAAAATTTTAAATTTTTTAATTTTAAAAATAAAATATTATATTTAGTATTAAGTATTATTTTTTTGATAAATTTTTTCTTTTTATATCATAATATTGTATAACCATTATTATGATACATAATTATTAATAATGATAAATTTATTTAATAAATGATATGGAAATATAATACTAATTAATTATTTTGAATTTAAATATAACTATAAATAAATATTAACTTGTTTAAATTTTAATATTAGATTGTGAAACTTAATAATATTAATTTTTATATGATATATAAAATTAAAAAATTATTAAATTTATTACTAATGGTTTAATTCTAATTGAATTACAATTGAACCATTAAATCTTAAACTAATACCAATTGAATCACAATTAAACTATTAAATCTTAAACTAGTATATTAACTAATTTAATGTCACGTCCAATTTAGTTTTTTGAACCTTGATTTTTCCTATCACTTGCCTGTTTGGCGGCACGCGAGTTCTCCAGAATTGAGGTACCCGGGTGTACTATGATTCATTCTACAGCATTCTAAATCTTAGGTTTTTTTTTTAATTTTATATTTTTTTTCTGGGTCACCTTGAAAATTTTAGCCTGACATATAAACTTACAAAATTTCATCACTTTGAATTAAAAATCATGAAATTTTCATGAGTCATAATTGAAAACATGTAGAAGTTAGAAATTGCAACTGCTTCGACTTTGTATACTTTAGTAAAGTATACATTATAGTACTGCAGATATTAGAAAATTTAAAAAAAATAAAAAAAATATTGTAACGCTAGAATGGATAAAGCATCTATTTTTTTGTAGCTTCATTAATAGTCAGCAAGCCTAAGCAGACTCTGCCCAAAAAAAAAAAAGAACACAGGTGGCGGCAGAATTAAAGGTTCATGCACTCTGAAGCACCTATAATTGCGGGCCACTAGGTCCCTTCCTGATCAACCATTGGCATGCACCTCTATTCGCTTCACAAATGTTGTTTAGCACAAAAAGGCTAGATTCTAACAAGACTTGCATGTGTGGCATTTAACATTGACATTACAATAACAATAATAACTCTCTGGATATCTAATATTCGTCACATGCAATCCAACAGTATGCTTCAGGATCTGTCCTACCTGAACAGTAAGAAATCTAAATGACAGATACTGTCAAATAGTACTGATGAATTTGTTCCTCGTTTTTTCGCCATCTTTTAACATGACCAACACAAATCATAGAGATACGAGCATGGAAAGAAGGTAGACCCAAATATACATGGCCAAATAACTGTACACTATGAACAGTGCTTTGTATTCATTCAGCAACCTGAATTATATAATCCGGCCTTGGTTACTTTTGCAGGATGCCTTTCCTGGCTAATTTCGATTTCTTCTGAGTATGCTTCTGTCAAATAATATTTGAGCCAAAAAGGGGGAAAAAATACTAAGCACAATTTTTTAAGTGCAAGCAAGATGCATACAGTATTAAACTCAAAAACATTATAGCTACCTTCTGTTTTTCCAGGGCCTCATAATCTGTCCTCTCCTGCCACTGCTTACTCTTGCGCAGCTTAATTGGCTAATTCCCAACATATTTACCTAAAATCACGACACAAAAGTTGGTATATAGATTTAGCACTGAATTATAACCATCATTCTAAGCGTACATCTACAGGATTCTAAAAACACAGAGTAAAGGTACTCACAGGACACAGCCAACTTAGATAACAAAAATACACTATTTACGCAGCAGCAGTAAGTCATTGGATGATCCAACATGTTATTAGTTCAAAAACAAGCACAGGAGAAATTACATGCAATCCTCATGAACTACAGTCTAACTAGAATTTCAATATCTGAACTTCAAAATATTACCCTAACCAATAACAAAGAATCAAAACATTACAAATTATAGTTATAATTATCACATAGAAAAGAATTCAGTAGAAACACAAATCAGAGATCGTGCATAGGCAATATCCAGGGAAAATGATGGAGACATGAGGTTCACATAACAAATCATGTAGTTTTAAGTGTTGATTTCAACTATTATGCGACCTTGTCACTTTTTATGATATTTCAAGGTGTAAAGTGTTACATTTTAAAATTTGGGTATCAAAATTGTAATTACTTTATCATTTGAGGGTGTTATAGTTTACCCTGTTTTTTCACGTGATTCAGTTGAGTGAGTAATTAACTCCACCTATGTAGTGTCATAGCCGGTCCCAAGCCTGGGTAAAGGAGGAGAGTTGTGTTAAGCCCTCGACAGCCAACGTAAAAATTTATCGAATCTTTATGACATAGATTAGAGACGTATATGTGCTAAAGCTAGGTCGTTGCCAAGAAGTAACGTGCTGTATGGCTCGAATGCAGTGTCAAATGAGCTAGAGCCGCTACATCGGCGCTCAGGTGTAGTGTTAAACAAGCAAGGGTTCCCACATCATTCTAGACGGATGTGGGTAAAGATATTAGCCCAAGAAATTAAGATTAGATTTGGTTTTTGGAATATTGGAACATTAACAGGTAAATTTATGGAGATGGTGGATGCTATAATTCGGAGGAAAATTAACATCTTATGCCTTCAAGAAATTAAATGGGTGGGAGAAAAGGCTAAGGAGTTAAACACTACTGGTTTTAAACTTTGGTACGTGGAGAAAGTTAGAGTAAGGAATGAAGTTGGTATTATTGTGGATAAAGATTAGAAAAAGAATGTGATAGGAGTCAGAAGGATTGGAGATAGAATCTTATCCTTAAAATTAACTATTGGACACAATACTCTCAATGTTATTAGTGCTTATGTACCTCAAATAGGGTTAGAAGCACATATTAAATAAAAGTTTTAGGAAGATTTGGAGGGTTTGGTCTGAGATATCCCACAAAGGGAAAAGATTCTTATTGGGGGGGACCTTGGTCATGTGAAAAAAGAGACAGGGCAATATATGGGAACTCATGGTGGTTATGATTTTGCAGAAGTAAATAAGGAGGGACATTCCATTCTTGATTTTTCAATGGCTTATAACCTCATGATTGTAAATACCTGTTTCAAGAAGCAGGAGGAGCATTTAATCACATATAAGAGTGGAGTATGGTAAGGAACTCAGATAGAAGAGCTTGTACAGACTGCAAAGTAATTCCTGGTGAGAGCTTAACCTCACAACATAGGGTCTTGGTCCTTGATGTGCTGGTTAAAAACCATAAATTGAAAAGTCATAAAGTCTTAAATCCTAGGATTAAATGGTGGCAACTAAAAGGTGAAAAACAAGTGACATATACGAGAAAAGTCATAGAGGAAGGTAATTGGGACTCGCAAGAAAGTGCTAACATCTTGTGGAATGAGATGGTTAAAAGAATCAGGGATACCGCTAAAGCAGTATTGGGTGAATCCAAAGGTTTTGGACCAAAAGATAAAGAATCTCACGGTGGAATGAGGGGGGTGCAGGAGAAGGTCAAATATAAGAAAGAGTGTTTCAAAGCTTTGCATTTGTACAATAGCGATGAAAATTGGAAATGTTATTGGTTGGCTAAAAAGGAGACTAAGAAAGCAATGAACGAGACTAGATCTAAAACTTTTGAGGAATTCTACCAGGATTTAGGAACGAAGAATAATGAACGTAAGATTTACAAAATTGTCAAGAGAAGGGAAAGATAGCTAAGAGATTTAGACCAAGTAAGATGCATTAAAGATGAGAAAGGAAAAAATTTAGTTACAGATGATGATATCAAAGAAAAATGAGAGAACTATTTTTATAAGCTTTTCAATAGTGGATTGAATATGACTATTGATACCGAAGGATTAACAACTAATGAAGACTATCTCAATTTGAACTTCTATCATAGGATTCGAGTTGAAGAGGTAAAAGAAGCTCTTAAGAGAATAGATAATGGTAAAACTATTGGTCCCGATGGTATTCCTATCGAAGTTTGGAAGTGCTTAGGAGAGAAGGGAGTTTTGTGCCTCACTAAGTTATTTAACGAAATTTTAAGGTCCAAGAAAATACTAGAAGAATGGAGAAAGAGCACTCTAGTTCCTATATACAAGAATAAGGGGAATATTCAAAATTGTGCTAATTATCGGGGAATAAAACTTATGAGTTACACCATAAAACTTTGGGAAAGAGTGATTGAGCATAGACTTAGAAAAGAGTCTCGTATTTTGGAAAACTAATTTGGATTTATGCCAGGACGGTCTACAACAGAGGCTATTTATTTATTAAGGGATTTGATTGAAAGATACTAGAGTAAAGAGAGAGACCTGCATATGATTTTCATTGATTTGAAAAAAGCCTATGATAGAGTACTAAGAGTTGTATTATGGAAAGCAATGGAGAAGAAATGTGTCCGTATGGCTTATATTCGAGCCATAAAGGATATATATGAGGTGGCAACAACAAATGTGAGAACCCCTGGAGGTGTGATAAAGGACTTTCCTATAATGATAGGCTTACATCAAAGATCTTCTTTGAATCCATACCTGTTTGGTCTGGTTTTGGATGTTCTAACAAATCAAATACAAGAAGAAATTTCAAAGTGTATACTCTTTGCGGATGATATAGTTTTAATTGAGGACTCAAGAGAAGATGTTAACTCTAGACTTGAGTTATGGAGACACACTTTGGAATCAAAAGATTTCCGCTTGAGTAGAAGTAAGACGGAATATATACATTACACATTTAACAAAAGACCAATTAGAAATAATTCAAAGGTAAAAATTGGAGAACAAATCATTTCAGAAGTGTCAAAGTTTAGATATTTGGGGTTAATTTTACAAAGTGATGGTAAAATTGATGGGGATATTATGCATAGGATACAAGTTGGGTAGTTAAAGTAGAGGAAAACATTAGAAGTTATTTGTGACCGGAAGGTACCTACTAACCTTAAAGAAAAAATTTATCGAACAGCTATAAGGCCAGCGATACTATATGACAGTGAATGTTGGGCTTTGAAAGGACAACAAGAGCATAAGATGGGAGTAGCAGAGATGAGAATGTTGAGATGGATTTGTGATCATACAAATTTGGATAAGATACGAAATGACTATATACGAAGAAAAGTTAGAGCAGAACCTATTGAGAAGAAAATGGTGGAAAATCGTTTAAGGTGGTTTAGGCATGTACAAAGAAGAGGGCAAGAGAAGGTAGTGAGGAGAGTTGATCAAATGACTTGGAGCCCTATTAAAAGGCATAGAGGAAGACCAAAAAGGATACTAAGGGAAGTAATAAGGAATGATCTTCTGAGAAATGATTTATCTGAGGAGATGGTGTTTGATAGAGTATATTGGCATCATATGATCTATATAGCCGACCCCACATAGTGGGATAAGACTAATGTTGTTATTGTTATTGTTGTCAGTTGAGTGAGTAATTCATTCATGTAAATCCATTCATGCATAAAAAAATCATAGTCATGATTGAATAGCATTAGCTTGAACAAGAGTAGGCATTTATGCAGGCTCCTGAAGAAAATGTCACCAAGCTTCACATTAAAACCTTGCTATTGACTTTAATAAACCTAAATCGTCTGCCTCAATACTAAGAATAGTTGTTGAGGCTTTGCATGTTTTCCATGGATTTTTTTTCCCCTTAACGTGGGGTGGGCGAAGCATAGCAAAAGACAGATCGAAGGGGAAGAAAAGAGAGGCACAGCTCTAGTTGGCAAATAACTTATCATTCATTTCTTTAAGAGCAGCAGCAAGGTCAGCAGGATTGGCAAAGCTTACAAATCCATAACCCTTTGTTTTTCCAGTCCGCCTGTCTCTCACAACCTAGGACATGATCAAATGTACTTTAGTCATAGAAATAAATTACAAAGTAAATTTGCAACCACCACAGACACATGTTGAGTTGATTTAGAACAATGACAATCAATAAAATAGAAATAGCAGACTATCAAGAGCCTAAAGTTCTAGCATGGGAATTGAAGATTAAAAAAAAATCAATAAAAAACTAGAACTCAAATTAAGACAATTATCTCCTCATTTTCTAGATATCTTCAACATCTAATAGCTTTCCTTCATGTGAAGTTAAAAAAATAAAGACAACTATGTCCCAAATACCACAATAGCCACCAAACGTATCTACTCTTTTTTAAAGAAAAAAATATGGATATACCTAAATATAGTCAGCACTAAGTATCATTCCTAGAGAGGTCAGGACAGTTAGAAAGCCACCACAGTCAATGAAATGGATCAAGACAGGCTAGGAAAAACCAATAGATCAGTTGAAGGATACAATGGGTCTGCTGACCTACACAGACCAAGAGTCATAAGGAATCTAAAATAATTAATCACCATATGTTGGCTTTAACTGTCCATAATCAAAATTCAAAGGTCAACCTGGTTGTAACCAACTAAAACTAACTTCTAAGATCTCAAATCATGAAAAGATCCAAATCAAGCGCCCCCTCCCCCCCAACAAAAAAAGGGACTAATTTCAAATGATAAGATTCTCAAAATCTGGGCGTACTAAATAGTGTCATAATTACACCATCTCCATTGCCCTTTAACTTGTTAATGGGCCATGACAAAGGAACACCTAAGATGACAAAATAATGCATCAATTTTAATCATAAAATGTCTGTCTAAATGTAAGTTATGAAACAGGGCATACCTTAAAATTCACACTCTATTCCTTCAAATAAAAATCTGAAGAGGAAGTAAAAATTGTTTACACTAACACAATAGTTGCCAAAAGTAAAAGATTTAGTTAGATGATATATCTACTTACTCATGTCATGTTAAAGGAAGGAAATCGAGAAAATGTTTTTGAAAGAACATTATCATTCACCTCATTATCACCGCAAAAGAGCCGATAATCATCTAGAAATCCAAGACAAAAAGATGCTTCAATTCATGATTTTAACTTTTGAGAGAGAGCAGCACTTGATATCAACATGACAAGTTTAATTGCACTAGCTACACATAGAAAAAGAAGCATGAAATTAAACAGCAAAATTTGGCAGGATGAAGGCATATGTTACATTCTTGAACTACTAATTGAGTAGCTAGGGCCATTTCACAATTAGGTAGGGTAATACAGGAAAAAAATTATCGGAGCCTTAAAGAGGGAGGAGATGAAAGAAAAAAACACTCAAAATACATACTGCTCATAAAAAAGAGACAGGATCAATGAACAATTCTTGAAGCCCCAAAATGGCAAGAACAACTTTATTTTCATCTAATAATAATAATTATAACTTGAAAGGAAATAAATAATATGTTCCAAATGAATGATTAATATTATTCCTGCAAATTTGCACCTGATCTTTTCAGTATACAATGGTGATTTCGATCACCATAGTGTTTTTCAAAATCCACATGAATGGAAATTTGATAACATTATGATTTTCTTTTTTGTTTTCAATGAAACATTATAATTTCTCTTAACTACAACATAAAACTACAATTGTGATTACTACAAATTCTAAATATCCTACACTATTATTTAGGAAAAACAATCTCCTAGATCAAAAGTTGTTAAACTAAATTATTTAAATAATTTGTGTGAAGAAAAAAGGGAAAGAATTCTAGTTATTTCAATGAGATGGGGAATGTAGTCTTTCATTCCAGCTTGTTTAGTATATTTCCCTTTCTATGGGGTCATCTGTGTTTGTGCAAAATTGAAGGAGAAAATATGTTTTTCTGTATGTCTCTTTTGAAGGTGAAAGCACACTATATATACAGAAGGGAGGTAGACATTCAGCACCCTGCACATCCCATGATTTTAGCTAAAAACTAGGAATAGGAAATCATAATAATTAAAATTATATCTCCACACTAATACTGCTGACTCAGGCTAATAAAGAGAGAATATTACAAATAAATGCATATCACCAACACTTCCCCTCAAGCTGGTGAATAGATATTTATCATTCCCAGCTTGTTACCTAACTCTTCGAATTTGACTCTAGTTAATGCCTTAGTGAACAGATCTGCAACTTGTTGAGCAGTAGGAATATAAGTGATATTAACAGCTCCAGACTCAACGTTTTCTTTTATGAAATGCCTGTCAATTTCAACATGCTTTGTTCGATCATGATGAATAGGATTCTTTGCAATCCCTATTGCTGCCATGTTGTCACACTATAACTTCATAGTTGGCTCTACACTTATTCTCAATTCTGTCATCAATCTTCTTAGCCATATTCCCTCACAGATTCCATGAGCAAGTGCTCTAAATTCTGCTTATGCACTGCTATGTGCTACCACGGATTGTTTCTTGCTTTTCCAAGTGACTAGATTACCCCATAAAAAAGTATAATATACTGATGTAGATCTTCCATCAGTAACTGATCCTGCCTAATCAGTATCAGTATAAACTTCTATTCCCCTTGATACACCTTTTCCAAAAAACAATCCCTTTCCTGGTGTCATCTTTAGATACTTGAGAATTCTATACACAGCATTCATGTTTTCTTCCTGTGGTTTACTCATAAATTGGCTTACTACACTCACAGGAAATGAAATGCCAGGTCTTGCATGTGAAAGATAAATGAGCTTTCCAACCAACCTCTGATATCTCCCTATGTCAATAGGTGTGCCTCCTTGTTTGAAACTCAATTAATAGGTGCTATCCATTGGTGTTTCAGTTGGTTTATCCCCTAGAAAATTAGTTTCCTTCAACAAGTCTAGAGTATATTTCCTTTGTGATACTGTGATACCCTTGCTTGAACATGCTACTTCCATTCCAAGAAAGTATCTAAGACCTCCAAGGTCTTTAACTTCAAACTCCTTTGCCACGGCTTTCTTAAGGACATTGATTGCTTCTTTATCATCACCTATGATTATTATATCATCCACATAGACAATTAGAATTGAGATCTTACCACTTTTTCCATGTTTCACGAAAAGTGTATGATCAGTTTGGCATTGATAGTATCCAAGACGTTCTAGAGTTTTATTAAATCTATCGAACCATGCCCTAGGAGATTGTTTGAGCCCATATAGGGACTTAAATAATCTACACACTTTCTTAAGATTCACATCCTTCATTCCAGGAGGCATCTCCATGTAGACTTCTTCTTCAAGATCTCCATTTAGAAAAGCATTTTTCACATCCATTTGATGTAGTGGCCAATCTAAGTTTGCTACTAGTGAGAACAAGACTTTGATTGTGTTGAGTTTGGCTACAGGAGCAAATGTCTCTTTGTAATCTATTCCTTGAGACCCTCTTGCTACCAATCTAGCTTTGTATCTACTCACACTTCCATCTGGATTGTACTTTATAGTAAAAATCCATTTGCAGCCAACCACTGATTTCCCTTGAGGTAGATCAATTACCTTCCATGTGTGATTCTTCCTTAATGCATTCAACTCCTTTTGTATGGATTCTTTCCATCTTGGATCTTTCACAGCTTCATGGTAATTTTCTGGAATTTTTTCAGAGGATATTTGAGTGATAAATGCATTCAAATTTAGGGATAACCTGTCATAGGACACATATCTGCTTATATGATGATTGGTATAAGATCTCACTCCTTTTCTTAGGGCAATAGACTAATCCAGTTCCCCTCCAGAATTTGAGGTTGAATTTGAATAATGGTTCTGCTCAGGAATTATGATGGACTCTATTTGATTCTCTTCTTGAGTTGGTTGCTGAGGCTGAATTCCTTGATTGCTATCCTTTTTCCTTCTTGAATAAACAATAGGTCCCACAGCCTCCTTGGTTTCAGTCACTTGTTTTGTCTCCAAATCCTGTATGTTTCCTTGTGGATTCTGCTCATATTCGGGTTGATTTTGATATGGTTCTGGGTGTGGTTCAGAACTGACAGTTGGTTTAAAAACAGGTTCTAGAGGGACAACAACATTTTCTCGTTTGGGAGATTCTGGTTCAGGATTATTGACGGTCTCAAAAGAATGGATATAGGCAAAAAGGACCATTCATTATCATCTCTTCTCCCCTGAATGGGATCTTTTTGATAATAAGGAGTGGTTTCAAAAAAAGGTGACATTCATAGTGACAAAGTATTTGTGCAAAGTGGGTGAGTAACATTTATATCTCTTTTGTGTGGATGTATATCCTAAGAAAATGCATTTCAATACATGTGGCTCAAATTTTCTACCATGATTCTGATGAACAAAAGCTGTACACCCAAACACCTTATAAGGTAAGGAATCAAGAAAAGGGTTATGAGGATAGATTTCAGAGAAAGTTTGCAAGGGTGTGTCAAAGTTTAGAACTTTAGAGGGCATCCTATTTATTAGGTAGGCAGAAGTGAGAAGTGCATCACCCCAGTAGACACTAGGAACATTATTTGTAATCATAATAGAACGAGCTACCTCAAGAAGATGTCTATTTTTCCGCTTGACCACTACATTTTGTTGAGGGGTGTATACACAAGAAGTTTGATGAATAATGCCATACGTTTTTAAGTAGGTTTCGAATTGAGCACTAAGATATTCTTTGGCATTATCACTTCTAAGAATTTGAACAGTGGTCTGAAATTGGGTTCTAATGAGAGAATGAAAAGTTTGGAAGATCTCAAAAATTTCAAATTTTTCTTTCATTAGGTACACCCACATTAATCTAGTGTGATCATCTATAAATGTCACAAACCACTTTGCGTTTTGTGTTTTTTTTACTCGTGATGGGCCCCAAATGTCACTATGAATTAGGTGAAATGGTTTTGAAGGTTCATAGGGTCGAGGCAAATAGGAATTCTTTGCATGCTTGGAGATTTCACAAAACTCACATTGAAAAAAAAAACATCACTTTTATTGAATAAACTAGGATATAAGTACTTCATATAAGCAAAACTAGGGTGGCCCAACCTATAGTGCCATAGCATAACATCTTTATTTGAACTTGAAACAGCAGCATTCACCTTCTTAACTTGCTTTCCTTCAATGAAATAGAGTCCATCAAACTCCTTAGCATATCCAATCTTCATCCCCGATTCCAAATCATGTATAACACAACCAATAGAATAAAACTTAGCAACACAATTATGCTCCTTGGTAAGTTTACTTAAATTAAATTACAATCAGTTCCCGGAACAAACAACATATTGCTCAGGATTATATCAAAAATCTTCACTGTTCTCATTCCACAAACTTTAGCCAATTCACCATCAGCAACTCTAACATATTTTTCATTATTGCAAGGCTGGAAGCTTTCAAACAATGTGATATTACTAGTCATATGATCAGTTGCTCCTAAATCATTTATCCAGGAGTTATCATTAATAATTCCAGCATTTTTAGTAGCAAAAACTTTACCAGATTTTGCCAAGCTACTGGATCCTACCACATGTTCTTGCTTATTGTCATGCTTACTCAGAATCTTTCTCATCATTTCGATTTCTTCAATACTGAATCTAGAAGGTTCAGGTTCAGTCTTTTCATTGGTGACAGCAACATTTCCCCTAGCATCAGGTTTTGGCTTCTGTCTTACATTAGGAGGCTTTCCATGCACTTTCTAGCAAATGTATCTGGTATGACCATATCTTTGACAATGATCACACAAGCCTTTTCCACCTTTGCATCTTTGATCTTGCCCATAACTCCCCCTTACTACTAATGCTGAGCTTTCTATCACATTTTGAGTCACATTCTGAGACACATGACTGCCTTTGGCTAGCAATTTTTGACTTTCCTCACATTTTATCATGTTGAAAACTTCACTCGCAAATGGGAGAGGACGAATGGCCATGATTCTTCCACGTGCCTCCTCATATTCGAGATTAAGACCCATTAAAAATTCATATGCCTGGTCACGTTCCATGAGTTTCTTGTAGATTCTTCGATCTTCAGTAGTGGTCCATGGTTGTTGATCATATAAATCAAGTTGCTGCCACAGTTTCTTCCGAGTTGCATAATATTGAATCATAGTCTTATCCCCTTGCTTGGTTTCCCACGAGGTTTCTTTGATGTGATACACTACTGAAGTGTTCTCCATGGTGGAGTATGTCTCACGAGCACTGTCCCAGATTTCTTTTGCAATATTGGGCATAACAAATCCTTCACTAATATTGAGAACCATAGAGTTAATCAACCAACTCATCACCATATTGTTTCCTGCTATCCAAGTCTCATACTTGGGATCATCAAGATCATGCTCCTTCACATCTCCTGTCAAGTATTTTTCCTTGCCTCTTCCTCTTACGTACATTAGAATGCAGTGAGACCATTGGAGATAGTTGTTTCTGTTTAAATGGTGAGTCACAACCATCCCTGGTGTGTTGTCAGAATTGCTGGACAGAATTACAGCATTGCTACTATTTGTAGTCACTGGATTTCCTTCGTTGGATGTCATTCCAGAGGTTTTGGAGGCGGCACTATCCTCCTCCTTTTGCTCAACGCTAAGAGCTCTTAGGTTTCTGAACTGGACATCCCTAGATTGCCATGCCACGGCTCTGATACCATGTGCAAAATTGAAGGAGAAAATATGTTTTTCTGTATGTCTCTTTTGAAGGTGAAAGCACACTATATATACAAAAGGGAGGTAGACATTCAGCACCCTACACATCCCATGATTTTAGCCTAAAAACTAGGAATAGGAAATCATAATAATTAAAATTATATCTCCATACTAATACTATTGACTCAGGCTAATAAAGAGAGAATATTACAAATAAATGCATATCACCAATTGTGTTTAAGCCACATTCTGCTAAAACCCAAGTTGTGTTAAGCACATGACCAAGTTGCTTTTCTTTAGGCACATTCTGCTAAAGGGTTGTAATATCCACCCTTTACAACCTCACCTATGGCATTTATTCATCTATGAAGCAATTGTAAAAGTAAAGAAGTGTGTGAGTTTTTGTTACAACCTTAACCAAAAACACCAAAATCATTGAAGCCATTTCCATGAAGATGTAACTCACACATATTGGAGTCTCAAAAAATTTTTCTTAAAAAGTAAAAGAAGAAAAAAAGAACACCAGATCTCAGTTAAAAATCCCAAAAGACTTTGACAAAGTCGAATTATGGACTATGAAACTGTTGAATAGAAGCAAGTTGATTATCATTGTAATAACATGATGAACTTGAAAATAGTAACTATAAGAAATATCATACTTTCTGGCTAGTCTACAAGAGTGGGATCCTCCCATGTTTGGCTAGCAGCTTTGCGAGGAACTGCTTTCTTTTTTATCTTCGCTTTATGCTCAATCTTACTGCTTGCAATGGCTGCCTTGACACTCTCAAGAGCCTCAAATGTAATTGTCTGTGCATCCCTTTGAAATAGTTGCTACGCCTATTTTGAAAAAAAAAAAAAGAATAGCTGAACATTCATTCGATACATACATGTCTTTTTGTTCTTATATTGCTACTCTCCCATAACTCTACACACAAAAGAAACCACTCTGGGAAGAATATTAAAAGTTAAATGGTAGTTAAAAACAAAGGGTCCTACTACTCTTGCGTGAGGAAAGAAAAAAGAATAAAGGCAATTATCTCCTCTAATGTACAAAAAAGTAAATAATAAATAAAAATTTAGGAAAGAAGTCATCGCGCAGGCATGTATTGAGTGCAAGAACCTTCACCAACCTGCTGATACTGCAGCAAAGAATATAAACCAGTGACCGGCGCCGGAGAGGGATAAAGGGAAGTAGGAGGAATTTGCACTGGCAATGCAGCAGAAAACACGGCATATGGTGTAACGTACTACGTCGCTAGTGATTGCTGAAGGTGAAAGGGCACGGGGAAGTATGAAGCATTGGAGTTAGTGAATTGTGAAGGCGCAAATGAAACGATAGAGGCAGAGGGAGTCGCCATGAATCGCAAATGGAAAAGTGCAATGTTGTCTATAATACAGTGAATCAGAAGTGGAGATTGGGAATGTTTATCAAAAAGAAAAAAAAATGGAATGGAGATCGGGAATGAAATCGCAATGACCATTTCGAACCCCAAGATAAGCCTTCGATGTCTCCAGAAATTTCTTCCCCCCTTTTTTCCTCTAGTTCTTGAGCCTCCTGGTACAACTAAAATGAAGTGTATCAAAGAAGTCACGTTTGATGGCCCCAAAAAAAAAGTTTGATGTGTACCTCATTAAAACGATGTCATTTAGAGATGTGCCAACTACCAAGAGTCATCTAATTTGCTCAATCATTCCAACTCCCTAGAAAAACATATAATAAATATTTTTTTGCCAAAAATATGATATTCAGTCCAATCAAAATAAATATAAAATATAAATTTTTTTATAAATTACCAGTTATAAACCATGACAAATATGATTTTTTAGATTTTGTGTAATTCTTTTTTTCTTTTAATTTTTTACGCTTCTTCTCTTTCCTATTATAAAACAACATTTGGGGTTATATGTTGAATCAAGTGTTTTGATGATTCCAAACCAACCAACTAGAGCTTGGAAAGAAGATATCAAAGGTGCATAAAAGATCTCAAGTGGAGAAATCCAAGAAAAACCAGCACAAGATTAGATATAGGATTTCTTACTATGTTTAAATTGAGTAAAAGACTTTAAACTTGCAAAAGAATGTTTTAAAAATATGATTCTATGATAATTCATGGAATATTTGAAAAACACCCACTAACAGACAAACTTTAAAGTGTTAAAACTATTCTATTACTTTGAAAATTTGAACTTTGACTTCTGAAATTCTAATTTTGAATTGAAAATATGCTAATCAAAAAAGAGATTCCTCTGACAGACGAACTTTGAGTGCAGAAATTTAAACTTTAAATTAAGTCTGATAAGAGCCTTCTCTGACAGACGAACTTTGGATTTTGAAAATTCGAATTTCTGATAAAACACAATTCATGAAAAATGAGAAATTCATCTGAGGATATGTCAAAGTTCATCTGAAAGTAAAGTTTAAAAATAGTTCCAAGTTAGCTCACTGATAGACGAACTTTGATTTTGAAAATTTAAATTTTAGAAACAAAGTTTGTAAGTCTGTTATGATAATCTGTTGACATACGAATGTTAATATTTAGAAATTTAAACTTTGAACTAAGTTTGATAAAAGCTCTCTCTGATAAATAAACTTTGGCTTTTAAAAATTTGAATTTTGAAAAAATGAACTACTGTGCCTTATTGAGCTGCCCACTGACAGACGAATTTTGAGCACCAAAATTTGAACTTCGAAGGCACTGTAGCAATATGGGATAACTGTTCACACTCACCAGAAGAACTTTAAACTTGAAAATTTGTATGTTCCAACATAGAAACATTTTTCAAAGATGAAAATTTGAATTTTGCTTCATAACAGACGAACTTCGAAGTTCAACGTTAAAGTCTTTAGCTTTCAGTCTCTGCGAAATTCGTCAGTTGACCAACCAAAATTCAAACTTTGAATGTCAGAAGCATTAAATACGGTTGGTGAACAGATAGTTTTTCAGAGTAACAATTGGGTAACATCTCTAACAGATAGATCTTGTCTCTAACGTATAGTTAAGACATAAATCTATAAATAGAACTTCATTTGAAGATGTGGGTAATGATTTTACATTGTATATACAGAAATTCTGCCAAATTCTTACTCTCACATACTTCATTCTCTGTACTTCAACTTTCATATATACTCTAAATTAGAGAGTTCAACCATTGTAATCAATCTTATCTTCATCTGGAAGAAAGATTTTCTTGTGAGGGGATATCACAAGAGATTTGGGAAGCACTTAGCTAGAGTGCAAAGAGTGAGATTATAAACTCTAAGAACAGAGCATCAAGTTGTACTGAGGCAATTGCAAGAAGCCCACTAAATTCTTGCAAGATAGTGAAAAATCTCAAGTGATGGCTTGGAGACTGGACGTAGGTCAAGATAGAGAGACAGAACCAGGATAAACATCTGTGTCTTCCCTTCCCTTTTACTGCCATTACATTGCTATTCCTTTATACTCTATTTTTACTGTCACTTTTGCCTTCATCACTCTCTTGACTTTTGCAGAAAATTTTAGTCTTCACAATTCACCCCCCATCTTGGGAAGCCAACATATCTAACATTACACACATATTAAAAAATAAAAATAGCATTCTTAAATTCTTTGAAAAAACCAATCATCTTTATTTAATCCCTATTAAAAATCACTAAAGTAAAGGGAGTGCCAATAATTGATATCATACGCATAAAGGATGCACAGGGAAAGAAGTAATTAGACTAATGCAACAAATGAGATGTGAATCCTAATGATACCATACTTCACCAATAAAAAAAAAGTTACCATCAAATGAACATGTTAGTTAACATGGATTAAATGAGTAATTTGAATTAAACATCCTGATGTGTCCATTATATATATATAAAATACTTATATTTAAGCTCTAAATTGTATCTAAATATGTTTACATTGATATATTTTAGCATTATTTTACATATTTTTGTGTTTCATGGCGTTATAGACTCATTTGGAAGCATTCGGAGCAAAAAGGTTACAAATCGATCATGCTGAAAAGTTTTAACACCCTTTGGTATTTTGATCATAACTCTCACATATGAACTCTTATTGAGGTTATTTAAGATTTTTTGAAAATCTAAGACATAGAGCTACAACTTTTATGTTTTGCATTTTCCCATATTCCAACGTTTTCATGGTGAAAATTGAACTCAAAATGTCAACACGAGTTGGTGACTTTGTAAGCTGAACGAAGCACATTTCCGTACAACAGAGGCACCCAGTGCCGGATCAAACCCAAACGGCGCCGGGTCAACACGGATTTTCATGTTTTCCTACATTTTAGAAGCACCTGGCACCATATTAATTGATTTTATGGTCACTCGGCTCCAGGTCATGTAAAAGAGGTCCATAAAACACATTTTTGACGTGTTTTCATGATTTTTTGGGCTTTTATGGGCTTTTAAATTTTTTCTATATAAGGAGACACGACAGAAACACAATGGGAGATTCAAAAACGCACTCAGAAGTCATAGAACATGGTTCTAAATGTATCTAGGAGCAACTAGGAGCATCTTATAGAGAGAGAGCAAGGAGATTCGGGGAGTATTAGTGATAGATTCATTCTTCTCTAATATAACTCTGTTTTCTTATTATTTTCACTATAATTTAGGATTTTAGTTGTGATTTAATTTTTATTTCTATGGGTAGCTAAATTTTCCAGTCGGGGGTAGGGATATAGCCTGACTGGGATGGATTAAATTTGTTTCTCTAGTTAAGACTCTTTGATTTGTTCTTCAAGTTATATTTAATTTATCTTTTTATTATATTTATCTCTTTTATTCGTTCATGTAGATTTTATGCCTGATCACCATAGAATCTAATTAATGGGTAAACTTGATGGATTGAGAAGTCAAGAGTGAATCTAGATATAAAGAGATAAACATGAATAACTAATCTAGAGATAGAATTAGAAATTCATGGTGATATAAGTTGTAGTTTTCAAAATTTAATTAGGAACTTTAGTTGCGCGAGAGCGAATTGAATTCTAATTAAATAAGGACTAATTGACCGAGAGGTAATTAGGACGCTTTAGGAACAACAGTCACTATGATTATGCAGAGTCTAACTAAGAAATAAAATCTAATTATCTCATAAGGTGAATCCTGATCCCTTGAAGCTTCTAGAACTGAACCAAAACTCAAATTTTGTTTTGTTTCCTATTTCTTTTCTTTTTAAATTTGAATTCTCAATTTGATTATCACTTGCTTTTGCGATTAAAAACTTAAACTGATAAATCTACTACCTCCCTTGGGTTCGACCTCTGGAATACTCCACAGACTTTTTATTACTGTGATCGACCCTGTATACTTGCAGGATCTCGATCACATCCAAACCGTTAGCATTTCTTTAAAAATCATTGTCTTCACCACGGCTAGTAACAGAGGGAGGAAGAATGCCAGAAAATACAAGCGGTGGGAGAGATCTTCTACGTAGGTAGTCATGGCTAGTAACGGAGGGAGGAAGAACACCAACAAATACAAACAACATCATCTACCACTAACAGAGTTTCCAAATCCTTGTTTTCATGGTGAATTGTGATGGGCATTTAATAACGTGGTCTATTATCTACCTTTAACAATCATCCTCATGTTTGACTTAAACTCTGTTCTGACCATGGGACAAAGTTCATAAGGCAAAACTTGACACCTAACAGCTTTTTACTTGACTTAAATGTTGTCCCATTGCTTGAAAATTCTAATGTCATGCATTCAACTCGATAAAATGTTTATAGAATCAAACGGAAACCATTTCTTGACAATGACAATAGTGGAGAGATGCAATCACCAAACATTGACTCCACGATGGATGAGAATCTCCATATTGATGAATTCGATGCCCATGATAAAGAGTTTGTGGATGTTAATGTAGGTATGTCATTTTTTATACTCTTCATCTTTTTAATTGTGCTCTGCTTGTTATCTTCTTAAATGTGCTTTGCTCTTCGTTTTAAAATGTTCATACGATATGAATTTTTTAATTAAATTTGATGCTCTTCATCTTTTTAATTGTGGTCTTCTGTTTGGTTTTGTCGTTTTCATATTTTTTAAATATTTCTGTCTTCAAATGGAGGATGAATTTTTTTTATTAAATTCTACTTAGAAAAAAAACTTTACTATGAAATGTTTCTGTCTTTGATGCCCATGAATTTTTTTATTAATTATGGAGTATTTTTTTCATATTTTTCAAAAATGGAGAAAAAATATAGTATTATTTTTTCATAATATTTTTTCAGTCTTCTTATTCATAGTAAAGTTAGAAAAAAAAATTTCATTTTGTTAAATTTTTATTTTCTTTTTGTAATATTTTTTTTGGTCTTCTTATACAATTTTGTATTTTTTTTCATAACATTAATAAGGCATATTCATAATAGGATTAAATTTTTCTATTAAATTTTTTAAAAGTACATTTGTTTTATATTAAATTTTTTGGGGAGTTTGTCGTAATAATTTTTAGTTTTCTTGTTGAATTTTTTTTTCATTAATTAAATTTCCTTTTTTATATTCTAATTTTTCCTCTTTTTATGATGCAGATCAATTTATGATAGAGAAAACAATAAGGAAACACATTTTTTAAACAAATGAACAATGAGTATCTATTGAGAAATATTTAAAGTATTCAGCTTATGAGGGGAAGTTTAAGCGGAGTATAATTTAATGAACATTTTTTTGGAGATTGGACCAATGAAAAAAAATTATTTTACAGAGATGGCATCAAGTGATGAAATTATTGAAATTCATGTAACATTTTTTTATTCTTTTGATTTTTTGTACACATTTTAACAAGTTTTTTTTTCTACACATTTTAATATGGTTTAAATGTAAAAAAAAAAGAAATATAATCTTTAAAAAATTTTAAATCAATATTTATTTCTTACCTTATATTATATGAGTAAAAGATATCTAATTTTATTAAGTAGTCTTAGCTACAATAGACCTTTACCATATGTTTTATTTGTTATTATCATTATATATATATATATAAACTAAATTCTATGCATGGACAGATTCATCAGTTTTATCTAGGCATGCACATGTGGCTTAGTTGGCCCAATTTTGTCAAGCCGCGGCTAGGCCGGGCTTAAAATTAAATGAAGAAAAATAAAAAAAAAATCGAGGAGGGCTGAGCATGCATACTAAACCAGAGGGGTCGGGACACTATAGGTGTGTTTGTATTAGATTATAGGTGCGTTTGTTTCAGCTTATTTTCTAAAAAAAGTGCTTTTTTATTAAAAAAAAGTACTTCTAATAATTTTAAGAATGTTTGTTTTAGCTTTTAAAAATAATCAAAATCTAAAAAAAATCTGATTTCAGATTATTTTAAGAAGCTATTTTGATTAGCTTTTTTTGAAAAAGCTTGGCGGTAGATGAGAGAGAAGGTGGAAAAAACGCGGACCGGATGTCTTAACTTTTGCAATATGACAATTATGCCCTTCTCATAATTCTCGAGCACCCTTGACACAACACGAAACGCTCTCATCTGCGAAGCCCGTGGTTACGGTCAAAGAAGCTTGTCGTCGCCGTCACCTACTGCTGCTATTGCTTGCTGCCGTCTCCACCTCCAGGTATATGTGTTTTGGGTTGTTCTGCATTAGGATAATGGTGATTGGTTGAATTAGGGTTTGTAGAGCTCTGCACCCCTTTTCCCCTTTTCATAGTTTTTCATACTCTTTCAACTCCCATTCAATCTTCTTCCTCGCGGACCTCTCATACTCTAAAATCCCTCTCATATAACGCTTACACTGGGATCGATACAAGCTCACGAGCCACGTCCTTGAACTCAAGAACTCCTCCTTCTTTGCATTTTGATAGCAGTCTAGCAGATTCTCTGGTCCTACTGTAACATCTGAGACTTGCCTATTTAGGCAAGCAAACATGCTGCGCTTCATTTTCCTAAGTACAGAGAGAAGGTAAGGTGCTAGCTAGGTATAATATTATAGAAGAGAAGGAAATATTTGGGGCTGAGGAAAAATGGAGAGAAAAGAGCGTGAATTTATAGTAGTTTTTGAGGTGAGAGTAGAAGCACATGAAGTGTAAAGTGGGGCATATACCATTGCCTGGAAGTGGAACCTCTTGCAGCCACAGGGTGGACCTATATGCGTCAAACGGAGAAAAGTTATGTTAATATGCATCAACAAGTCAAGAGAGTAAGTGATGGATAGTCAAAGGATAAATGGTCCCTCCACGATTGTTAATTTTCTTAAGAAAAGGGGAAATGACTATAATCTGTATGGTTGGAAAGGGTCAATCTAAATGGTCCCTCCACCATAGTCAAGTTTGGCCAGTTCAAGATAGTGAAGTATGTGTTAGTTAATTAGTAGAAGTCTATCTGAGCCACACAATAGAGGCTTTATCTGATCTTCTAATGTTGTATATTGAATGTGTGATGCATAATTGATAAAGGACTTTGTTGTTGCTATTTGTTTTTATAAAGGACTTTGTTTTTAACATTAATCAGCCCATGGTTTGTTGCTTTCTTTGTTTTTTTTTTTGGGTAGTTATTAGGTTTTGTATGGGATTTTGTTGTTGTTTTCTTGGAAATAGCTGTTTTTATAAAGGACTCTAATATTATTGAACACTGGGGTGTGTGTATTTTGAGTCAAGAAGTCCAAAGTCAGATTTTTCTTTCATGTAAATTCAGATTTTTCTTGGTCCTTCAAGACAAGGTAAGGGTGAGAATCGAAGAGATGGGTTGTTATTATTTAATCTAGATTTGTTATTGTTCTCTTCATTTTTTTTTGTTTTTTGTGTGGGTATATGATGCTTTGAGAGAGATTTTATTTTTATTTTTTTTGTTTGTTTAAAATTGCTCTGCAACTTATTTTAACTTTACCCTGAATGTGAAGCTTGCTGTAAAGTTTCAGTTGAGTCTTGATTCTCTCAAATTTTTGTTTGAATTATTTTCTGATGATGGAAGTATCCTTTTTCATATGTAAAAAAGTCATCTGATTCCTTTGCTTACTACTGATGATTCAACTCTGTAAAGTTCAGCTTTGAATAATATATTTAACCAAAGGCAGTTGTGTTTTTTGGTTTATGGTCTGATAACTGCAATCTGTAACTTCTTTAAAAGAATGCTAGTGGTGTTACAAAGTTGCTGGCACTGAAGTTTGTTGGAGCAGTTATTCTTCTATACATGCCAGATCCAAATGGTTCCTCAGAGCCCCCTCCTCATCAAGGTATTACATTTGGGGTTTGCTTATCCTCACCGGACTTGAATGTTGAATTAGAAGGTTAAGCCAATTTAATTATTAAAATTTTCATGTCAGCTCTCAAATACATTGCATTACTCTTTTATTAACAGGAAGGCTTGTGGAGTTTAACATATCATGGGTTCGCAAGGGTCATCATGTACTGAATTTTAAAGATTTGTCAATCGAAGCTAGTCATAGTTTGGGTCTCCTACTTGATCAACTCAGATTTCCAACTGTGAATTCTCACAGCAACACAGTAATTGTTGTGCTAATTAACAGGTATTTGAGCTTTTCTTGTTTGACCTTTGATTTGCTTTTATGCAATTAAAGAAGCATACCACTCCCTAAAAGGAAAAACAATGTGTATGTGTTGCTAGAACATTTAGTGTTCATTATACAAAGCAATCCTAGTGACTGATTTTGTTTGAAAGCAACATGTGTGCCTACCTATATGGATAATCTTGAGATTGTAGACATCTCTACATCCTGCCTATTCATTTTACAATGTACAGCAGTTGGTTTATTTAGTTTGGACAAATAGTTAGTTTAATTCAATTAGAAACTCATGTTGGCAAGTGTCTACTTGTTTATTTTTGTTTATTAATTAAATTTATTATTTTTGTTACATAGGATGAGTGATAGTTCAGATGAAAGTGATGATGGTTCTAAAATGGAAATTGAGATCCAAAATAATTATAGATATCAACTTCAGATTACAAGTTTGGCTGCCTTTCTACTGGCAAATCATGTGTTGAAATATGGTGTGAAGGAAAAAAAAACAACTTCAATTCTCTCAGGTTATAAGTGGCTTATAGAGTTGGTAGAGGGAAATGAAAACAGGTTTTTTGAGCAACTTCGAATGAGAAAACATGTGTTTCAACAATTGGTATGGGAGCTAACCAACAATTATGGATTGACACCTACAAAACACATTGGAGTAGATGAAAGTGTTGCTTTGTTCTTGTATGTGATAGGTCAAGGAGCTTCAAATAGAATTGTTCAAGAACGATTTCAGCATTCTGGGGAGACAATTCACACACATTTTCATAGGGTCTTAACAGCTGTATACAAGTTAGGAAATCATATCATTAGACCAACTGATCCTACGCACACTACTACTTCTCAATATATTAAAGATGATGATCGATATTGGCCTTACTTTAAAGATTGCATAGGGGCAATAGATGGCACTCATATTGGTATACATGTCCCGACAAATAAGCAGATACCTTTTTTTAATAGGAAAGGATATACAAGCACAAATGTGATGGCTGTATGTGATTTTAACATGTGCTTTACATTTGCATTGTGTGGTTGGGAAGGATCTGTTCATGATGCAAGAATTTTCATGGACACTCTCCGTAAACCAAATCTACGATTTCCTTATCCTCCTGAAGGTTAGTGTTATATAACTTGAATGATTTTTATCCTATATTATAGATATTTTTATACACAATATTGTCTAATATATTTTCTATTTATCTCTAGGTAAATATTACCTCATTGACTCAGGATATCCATCATTCAAAGGTTTCTTAGGACCGTATAAGAATACAAGGTATCATCTTGCACATTTTAGATTGGCTCCAGGCTTCAGATCAAGAGATGAAATATTTAATTTTCATCACTCGAGTTTGAGAAGTGTTATTGAAAGAACTTTTGGTGTTTGCAAAGCAAGATGGCGAATATTGCAAAATATGACCAACTTCAAGCTTCAAAACTCAAATTTCCATTATATGGGCATGTTTTGCTCTTCATAACTATATTAGAAGGATGGATTCAGGTGATTTAAATATTCTTGAAAATTTTGAGAATCTCAATGAGTTGCAAGATACGGAGCAAAACTTCAATGATGGGAATGATAATGATGTACCTGATCATGATGAATGGCAAAATCCTACACAAGTAGATGTTAGATATATGGAAGAAAGAAGAAATGCCATTAGAGACCAATTGCCAAGACGAATGCGTCGCTAGTTTTTTGTTTTATCCCGTGTATTTAATTTTGGAAAAATCTTGACATTTTATTTGACTTTAATGTTTAGTAAGCATTATTGTTGGGCAAAAATATTCTCCATGAAATCATTTTTTCACATAAATTTGAATTATATTTTCAAAATTTTTAATATGTATAAAAAGTACTTTTTTATCCAAACATGTTTATAAAAAAGTGCTTTTATAGGCCCTTTATTGTAATTTCTTAACAAAAAAAGTGCTTTTATATTACCATATCCAAACAAAGAAAAAAACACTTTTATAGTAAAAAGTGCTTTTTATGGTTGTAACCCAAACATAAAATAGCTTCTGATTTTCATAAAATCTCTAAATAATTAATCACTTTTTTAGATAATCTCAAAATCACTTATTTTTTAAGCTTAAACAAACAGGCCCATAGGTATAAGTGATTATGAGGATAAGTGATTATATCAAAAGTGATTTGTGTTTGGATATTTTTACCTCATAAGTGATTTTGAGAAAAGAAATGTGTTTGCATATTGAGGTTTAAGTGATTATTGGGTGGATAATAAGAAGGAAAAATGAAATAAGTGATTATGGGAGGATAAGTGATTATCATAAGTTGAAAAAATCAGCTTCTTCCATAAGCACTTATTTGAGGTATAAGTGCTTATTGAAAAGCTGTTTCTGTTTGACAACTCCACCAAATAAGCACTTATGGGATCCATAAGTGCTTAAATTTTATATCCAAACAGGCTATAAGTTAGGGCGTTGTGCAACTCATTTGGTGTGCGTATTTATTAGAATTTTTTGTAATTCCCATGTAATAGTAAATTGATTTTATAGTTATCATAAAGAATTTTTTAGATTTAAATTTAAATTTTATTTTTATCTTAATATTATGTAAAAATATTATTGTTGAGTATTCATAATTTTAAATAATGTTATTTTTTATCCCAATATTTTTTTAAAAAAATTATTTTTTGACCACTAAAAATATTATATTTTTTATGGAGATCATTACATTTTTTTAACAAGTGAAATTAACTTTTTATTTAAAAAAATGGTGCGGGGCCAAACACAGTAGAAAGGCCTTCTGAAGAAATTAATGTAACTAATTTCATAGTTTTTCTGCTTCTTGAAGTTGTTGATTATTTAATTTTTTTTTCCTACATGAAGTTCAATAATTTCAAAATCGAACCAAACTAATGTAACTAAATTAAACTAAATCAAACCAATTAAAACCAAACTATATTTAGGTCTATTTCCATCTTATTTGGAAATTGACTCGATTTGGTTCAAGTTTAATTTTAGCAACTCAAATTCAAATTGATTATCTTTATTTTATTTTCAAAATACAAAATAACCCATTGTCATGTCTTATTATTAGTCCAACCCAACTTAGCAACGGAACTCCCTTTCATTGAATGGAACCCCAATTATTTTCATGCTACTTTGATAATTGAATATTTTATATTTAAGTTTTTATATTATATAATGTCAAATTGATGAATTTTAATCTTTATATTGTCGCGGGAAATTGCAAATTCAACAATAGACACACGTCTTTCCACTAATTGCATTATGACATGGCATTGATTAAACAAATGCAATTTCCTTTCATGCTCATTTGATAATCGATAATCTGAATTCCAAATGGACAAAACTTGCAATGTAGTAGCAAAGGATCTTTTTACGTGCAGGCTTTCATCAAGCTTCCATTGGCAGAAAATAAATTAAAGTCACCAAGCTTTCATGAAAAAATTGGCGTGCGTGGGGGAGACTGACAATTAGAAATTTAAAGTAGAATATTAAAGAAGAAAGAATCAAGTAAATTACAAGGGCTATGTGGCTGCAAGAAAAAATTGCTTTTCATTAGAATTCGTATAAATATGTCTACAGTTAAATGGTTAAAAACCAAAAAAAAATATTTAAAAAAAAAATCATTCTAAACCAATCCAAATTATACCAAACTAATTTTTTACAAAAATAAAAAATATTTTGATTTTTAAAAATCAACTATGATTTGGTTTAGTTTGATTTAGTTTTGTTTAAAACTGAACCAAACTTGGCCTTTAAATAACCTTACTCTCTACTACTTCAAAGAGCTTTCCTACTGAAAGGAAAGAGGGTAAAAAAGGGAAAACCTGCCTGCTGGTTTAATTAATCCAAGTCAATAGATATCGTGCAAGTACATTAGTTGTTGGATGCATGTTATACATACACTAGAACCGATCCTTTTACATTGATTTAATATAAGTACTTGCGTATATGTTGTGATAGGTTGGTTGTGTGCATATGATCTATATAAATATATATATATATATTTATTTATTTATGGATATGATCTTCACTAGCTTGCATATATATATATATATATTATTTAATTAATTACATGACCTGATTAACTTGCTTCACAAATATCACGTCTTTCAGGATGCATGCTTGCTGCGCATGGGTTAAACTTAAATCGCTGATTTTTCGATGTGTGTATATATATATATATATATATTAATTTTGACTTATTTGGCCAAGTGAAAATTCAGATGGCAGTAGCTTAATTTTAGCCTATGTATAAAAGCAACGTCAATTGGGCTGGGAATAAAGAATCTTCCTCTTTCATACATCCACTCGGCACCCCGTCGATCGGCAGCCTTGAAGCAAATACTCGTCTTTTATACTTATTTTCGGCTCCTATTTCAGTATTTTGTTCACTCCCAGCTCTAACCATAAATAGATTCATTCATATTCATTTCGTCCTGAATATAAAGCAATATTTTTAATTATCTCACAAATATTAAAAAATTGAGTTGAAACATTAAATTTATCAAGAAATTTTAATATTTTTCATAATTTACTTTTATTAATTAGATTATTTTTTATATTTCTCATTACATTTACCTCCAATATATTAATTATATATCAAGAATATAAATAAAAAATAATTAATATATTATGCAATTTTATAGAATATTTGATATTGTAGACCAAATATTACTTATAAAATATAAATAAATGGATAACAGAGAGTAGTTATCAAGCTTAGGCCTGTTTGGTAAACTTGTTTTATATAAACTGTTCTGAGAAATAAAAAAATAAAAGGACAGAAAACTCAGAACAACTTTAAAGTATTTTGTAGTTTTTATTTTTGAAAAACACAAGATAAGCTGAAAAATACCTACCTCATTAATGGTAAAGTTATAAATTTTGAATAACTCATCTATCACTTACTAATTATGATTTTAAGAATAATTATTTAAACATATTTTTCTATTTTTTTATTTTCAAAACTTATTCTCAAAAATAATTTTATAAAATTATTTTTTTAAAAAAATAAAACAAAAAATCCTATCAAACATGCGTTTATCTTCTAAACAGTAACTGACTACGTTCATTCTGCAAGGGGATTTATTTGGAATGACGTCACGAGGTGGGAACAAGGGTGAAACAGCAGTTCGGTTCTGGGAACGGAAGAAATGTTTCATAAATAAGGATCTGAACTACAATTAAGTTTTTTCTCTCCTTTTTCACCTTTTTTCTATATTTTGTTTTCCTCGTTGCTTTTGTTCCCCCAACATCTTGTGTGCATGTTTGCATCTGAGATTTTTTTAAAATTAAATTAAAATATTCTTTTTGAAAATGGTCTTGTATTTTTGTTTTATTTTGGATCAAACTACATGATGCTATATTGAGCGAACTCATGTGATGCATGGGTTTGTGTAATTTTTATACTTGTTTCATTTTAAAAAATAATTACTTTTCAAAAGTAATGTAAAAAAAGTTAAATTATTAAACAACTTAAATTATAAAAAAATTATAATTATAGTTGGCTAAAATATTTTTATATTAAATATGTAAATTTTAAATTACCTCTTCTATTAGTTTCTGATTATCTTTATTGAAATTTTAAAATAAGAATGGTTATAAAATATTAAAATTAAAATTCTTTTTTCTTAAAAAAAAAAGGTGAAATGGACAGGATATTTTACTAATTTAGTAGTACTTTGGCGAGATAAACTTTAATTTTTTTAATGTGAGTGGATCATACCTTTGTGCTAAATAATACTCACATCAATCTATTTTGAAAAAGCTTGTCCTATGATTAAGCTGGTTCAAAATCTGTGGGAGAAAGGGAGGATCAAACTGAATGAAACCAAAGCAATAATGGTTTACAAGCCTATAAACTAAAGCAATAACACTAACAACCCTAGAGTTGTCACTATAATCAACCTAAGGTCAATAATGGAGAAGAAAATGGTCCCTACAAAGAGACCAAATGCAATACAAGGATCCATAATGGAAAAAAAAGGTGATGGAAATCTAGTCCAGTGCATTTGGGATTGTGCATCGACGGTCTACATGGAGACACGTGGCGTGAAGCTCGATTATCACGAGGGAGTAGATGGGAATGCCGACAGGCAGTACAGATGTCCACGTGGGAGCACGCGGTTGCTGGGGACCACAGAGTAAAGCATCTGCCCAGGTTGACCGTAGATTGCGGGATCTGTGTACGGTCTTCATAGGGCGTAGGCCAAAAACCCACCACCCCACAACGAAAAAACTTTTATTTATTAATTTATTTATATAACCTATTGCGCTCTATGGGCTTCTATAAATCTTCCTTACTTTTATATCACATTCTACATATCGCAAATTAATTAATTATGTTTGTTTTTAATATTAACGATTGTTCTTCCTGCAAAAATCATCTTAATTATTCTTACTTGTATTCGCCCAAAAAAAGGCAGCCAATACTATCTATATTCGTGTGTGTAAAATTAAGAAAATACGTTTTATAAAAAAAAATTTAGAAAATACGTACGATATAAGGTCGTGGCATCAAAATTCAGGATCATACATATATATATATATATTTATGTACGTAAGTATAATAAAATTCTTAACAACATATATATGTATAATAAATTCTTAACAGCAGATGGCAGCGTTTACCCAAGTAAAGTGGGATTCCCTTTTAACTGCTTGATGTTTTACTGTGACAAGCACACAATCCTACGCATTTGAACCGCTGAGTTTTAATTTAAATGATTTAGATTTATAATTTATAATTTTAATTTTTTTACATAATAATAATATTATTTAAAAAAATAATAGGTATAAAATTATATTTATTTTATATTTTATATCTAATAAAATAAAAATATATTAAAAATATAATAATAAAATATAATTAAATTTAAACCCGTTTAAACTTCATTATTTGACTGATGAGTTGTTCTCTCTACAGGATCAGGGAGATATATATATATATATATATATTCCCGCTTCAACTGTTCAAAAGTACGTGGCCACAGGCCACTGCTTCATTTTCTTACTCGTCGTCTCAGCACAAGTTTTATTTTATTTCGACAGCTTCATTATTATGTTCTCATCTACTATATATCAATATAGAGTTAATCGATGTTATTGTTAATCTTAATTATTTAATTTTTTACAGTTCATGAATTAATATTAAAACTATAATATTTAATTTTAGTCATAATCCTTGCTTATAGACGCATGCCCTTTATTATTTCTTAATTAATACACGCGCACATTATGTGTGATATGATACTATTATGTCGTCCTCATGCAGTCATAGATGTACGTCGTGCTATATGTGTTGAACAAGAATAGCTATCATTTTTGTTGTTTTCTATTGATAGTTAGAATGAAATTATCTATATATTTTCATATATGTGTGTGCGCGCCCGCAATGGAATGAAGAAATTGATGGCGAGTAATCGTTTAATTAAGTGATAAATATAATGTTGCTTTTAGGTTCCATGAGCAGCAGCAACCGAAGGCAGGGTAGAATAGAATAGCATAGGTACGGACACGTATTCTCACATATTTCATACTACTATAAACTTTTCATCCGTTGTTAAAAATTATTATTTTAAAATTTTTTATATAAAGTAAGAAACTTATTAAATGATCTGAAATATTAAGAAATTTAATAGTATTTTATTATCTTAATTTAAATATTCTTTTAAATGATATATTTATTATTATTAAAAGATAAAATAATAAAATATATAAAGAATATTCTATTAAAATTTTAAAATGATAAATGTCATGAAAAATTAATAAATTTTAAAGCATAACAGTTTTTATGAAATTGAGGAAGTATATACATTTTGTTTCAGGTAAAAATTATGCCTTGGTAGTTGGTACCTAATAATAGCGAGAAGACATCATCATCACGTCAAATCGTCATTGTGAAGTATCAAATTATTTATGTCATATAGAAATTATAATTTTGTTCCACCATTTTAGTTTGGATGTTATATGCAAAAAGAAAACAAAATGGTTATTTTGGAAAATGCAATGTACCAGTTTATATAACGAGAATTGGGATATTGCTTTCCTCTGTACCCAAAAACCTTTTGAAGATATGAAACTGGAAACCTTGAAGGCCACTATGGGAGTCAACCTCAAAGAGGTGTATTCCAAATGGAGACTACCAGAGAAATCTGGGGTCAGAATAGATATTGATGGTTTAGTGGACTCTCAAGGCGAAGCTACTTGCAGAGGTGTTATTAGAACCTGCAATGGGCACTTTGGGATTCAATGAAAATCTTGGAGCTGTGCCTAGTACGGTTGTAGAACTGTTGGCTATTCTTAAGAGCATCAAACTATGCTAGGAGAACAAATTTAAGAAGATATTGATTTGCAGTGATTCTATTGAGGAGGTTAATGTCATCAATCATGGTGCCGATAATCATCCTTGGAGGGACATCATCATCAATATAAGGGAGTTCATCATGAGAAAATGGACTATAAAAATTGACAATGTTTTCAGAGAAGTGAAAGAATGTGCTATTTGCATTACAAAAAAAAATAGACTTTCAGTGACGACTTTTGACGGCGACAAAAAAAAATCGCTACTAAAAGTACACTTTGGGTGGCGACTAAAAAAGTTGTCGCTGAAAGTCATTCTTTCAGCGACGACTGAAAAAAGTTATCGCTGAAAGTATACTTTCGACAGCAATTGAAAAAGTCATTACTGAAAGTTCGTTTTTCAGCGGTGATTGAAAAAGATCATCGCTAAAAGTATATTTTTTAGTGGCGACTAAAAAAGTTGTTGCTAAAAGTCCATCTTTCTGTAGCGGTAAAAAAAATTGTTGCTAAAAATAGCTTTCAGCGATGACTTTCATTGTCGCCACCAAAAGACAAACTTTTAATGACGAATTTTTTTTGTTGTTGCCAAAAATTATACTTTCAACGATGATTTTTTTCAGTCACCGTCGAAAGACAGACTTTCAGTGAGACTTTTTCAATCGCCGCCGAAAGTATACTTTCAGCAACGATTTTTTTAAGTCACCACTGAAAGTAAAACTTTTAGTGGCGACTTTTTAATGTTGCTGCCAAAGTTAATATTTTGAATTTTTTCTCTTTTCATTTTAAAAATTAATAAATAATATATTAAAATAATAATTATGTTTTATTTATACACTTTTATCATAAGTAATTAGATATTTAATATATATTTTATATGTAAATATTATCTAGTATCTTTGTTCAAAGACAAAGTATTTTACTATTTTTTCATGTAAAATATTCTGAACATTTTGAAACTGCTTTATCTCTACCTGAGATTAAATATTTGAAAGGTTGAAGATTGAATTCAATCCACATTTATCTTTATTTTTCCTTATCTTATTTAATGAAATATGTTATTCTTGTTAAGATAATTTTTTTTAATTCATAAAGGGATTGATAACTCCAATAAAAGAAAATCAGGAAGACAAACTAATCCCTAATCATCTAATGTGATCAACCATTTATTTGGAGGAATTATTATTAGGTTAATTTAATTTCTAATGTATTTAATATATAAATTAATATTAATATTATTTATTACCAATAATAATTTTGACGAAGTAATAATGTACTAAGGCAATTATCAATAGTTAGTCAAAGAGAATAATCTGTCATGCTAGGATTGAGACTTTCAGCCCAAACTCCTATGGGTATTGGTAGTGTGGATATTTTCATATAATGTAAAAGTCTAATGAAGTAATGTCACGTAGAGAAAAAAGGATTATGAGTTGTTAATATATTTTCTTGAAAAATAAGTAATAATAATATTTAGGAAATAAATATTGGCTAATTCTCTCTTTCTCATCCTCTCACTCTTTTTAATCTTTTTTTATTATCTCAATCATAACATATTGAATTTATTACATTTTATTTTAAATCATATGACAATCAAAATTATATTATTTATTTTAATGATTTTTCACGAAATTTCTATTATATTATATATATTAAGCATATATATAATATAATTTATTAAATAATATAATATATGATATATTACATGACATAGCATAAAATAATATAATATTAATACATGTCGATAATAAACATTATATATATAATTATTATTATTTAAAAATAAAATTAAAATTTGGTCGGGAAAATAAAATTTTTTCTTGCCAAATGAAAACAAATATATTTATAAGAAAATTATTTTAGATTTAAAAATAAAAATTATAATATAAATATCCATAGAAATATATATATATATATATAAATAAAATATTTAATGATATTAATAATTGAAAATAAAATATGGGTATTTTTTAATAATAATATTGATTTATAAATATATATATATGTGTGTGTGTGTGTTAGTGTGTAGATAAATAATATATATTTAATATTTCACATAAAGACTGTAGATACATTTTAACTTAACTGGCAAAAGAGTAAATAAAAAGACATTGCGAACAAGAGGTCATGGGTTCGAATCTAGGTGAAGGCACATTTGAAACAAATATATGATGTGGTGGTGACATGGCGGTCGTCCGATAGCGGTGGTGACGTGGCTATCATTCGGCTGTGGTCGCCGGTCACAGTCGTCGGACAAATGACTTTCGGTAGCGGCTAAATGTCGCCACTAAATGACGCTTTCAGCAGCGAGTAGATGTTGTCACTAAATGCCAAATTTTCAGCGGCGACTAAATGTTGTCACCAAATGACAAATCTTTGGCGGTAACAATTTATATTTTCAGCGACAACTCGTTTCACCATTAAATGTCTACTTTTAGTGGTGACGTCTTTATCGTCACCAAACTTTCGGTAACGAGATTTGTGACGGCGACATGATGGCAACAAAAATGTTGCTGTTGAAAACTTTTGGCAGCAACATTTTATCTTTTAGTGACTACTTTTGTCCTCGTTGAAAGTCAAATTTTTTTGTAGTAATTAGCTTACACATGTTGCGCATGGAACTGACAATAAGCTTGTTCTGTTTTGGCATACGCCGAAGGGTTGTAGGGGTTTGCTGGAGTCTGATAGAAGGAAGGAGAGTTACTCTTTTTATACTAATGCCCTCACTACTTAGGGTTTATCCATGTGCTTTTTTCTTTTAGAAAGAAAAAAGAAAACAAAATCACCTGTTTAATATCTATAATAATAAAAAGCAGGTGGTGTAAAGAATTACTAACTAATTTCTGAAGCTAATAAATGGAGGTAGATTGAGGAAATTACAGAGACCTGTTAGGTGGTACAGCAGCGCAAACTGCTCCTACGTTCTACTCTATTTAGTATTTTCTTTGAAGGCAAGCCATGCTAGGTGCTACTTATCACGTATATGATTTGAGTACATAAATTAAAAAAACATAATTAATAATATGTTAAAATTTTTTCTTTTTAAATTTCCTAATATATACCTTTAAAGAAATAGATAGCTAGATATAGGAAAAGAGTAATTAATATTAATTTTTAATTTTTAAAATAACAATTAATAGTATAATTAATTAAAAATAGTATTTAATGTTGTCTTAAAATTTTAAAATTGTAAATAAAAAATAAAATTTTCTTGAAAAATGACGGATATAAAAACCCTCTGAATCTTTCATCATTTCTTACTTTCTTCATTGTATTTCCTGAGGATTTCCATCCATTCCATTGAATGCAATTTAATAAAATTCATTATTCCTTTTTTCAATATTGTAAATTATTAGTAATTCATACTGAGATGCATGTAGCCTTAATTATTAGCATCTTGGCCGTTAGGTCAAGTATCCGAAATGGATTGCTTCCTTCCCACCATATATGCACCACTCTTTTCTTCCTTTCTTCGTTGGCATCAAAACAAAACCCTAGTTTAGGTTTGCATCAAATCCATATGCATATATTATTTAGCTATATGTAACAAAGAACCAATATATATATATATATAAATAAGAAATCTTCCGGACAAGTAGGTCAATATATTAGATTAACCAAGAGTACTGAAATTATCCCGTCTTGGTGTTGCCGCATGCTTGTCAATGTAAATTTAATTAGTGAGATTCAGATGTCCTCCTTCACACACACACACATGTTAACTCAGCAAAACGTTGAGATTATGAGAATATATATAGCCCTTGGCTTCCCTGCATGCACTCCGCCCTGCACTCCTCCTTCAATATATCAACTCGTTGATTTCTCCATTAATTAATTAATTTCCAGTATCCACCTACTATTTCCATTTCGAGCTCATCCAATGATATGTTTAATGCATATATATATATATATCAACAAATTAAAACACATGATGTAGCATATTTATTCTTTAGCTTGCACCTGCAGACAATTCATGATGAAGAAACTACCATAACAATGACACCGTTGGAAGCTACACATCGATCCCACACTCGTCGAATTAATTCATTGCTATTTCCCTGCGAAAATTTTGATTTCCCTCTAACCATAATTATTTCCTATAGATCCACAAATACATCTACTTCCAATAACACACGTACGGTACAATATATATATATATATACACACACACGCGATCATGATACTGATGAGCCCCTCGAGCGAAAAAGGAATTAATAAATCAATTGGTTCTTATATATACAAGGCCAGCCCATAATTTTCAAAAGATGAATTCCACTCTTTCATTATCATTTTTTTTCGTCTTTTTCTCCCCCTTCTTTTGAGTCCTCATCGATCACACTTGGAATCATGTAAAGTGCCAATAACCATCATGATTGGTCAGCCTCTTTCCATATAAAAGCTTAATTTGATATTAAGCAAGCAAGCTAGCTAGCTCACAGGAGATTGGATTTTGATAATTAAAAATTTAGAAAAGCTTTTGAGAAATTGAATAAAGTGTCTCTCTTTAACGGAAATGAGCTAACCAGATGATCCACGGGGAGACAGTCCATCATCAGCCTAGCTACCACATAGATAATAGAACCACTTTTCATCGTGTTTAAGGGGTCGTTGTCCAATTACGGGGTTAGGCAAATAGCTTACTTCCTCTTGATTTTCAATCCTTCAAAATTCGTTCTCCTCTAAAAGTCCATATATCCATTTTCCTTTTGACACACACATAATATGACCATCTTAAACTGGCATCCTTAAACCACAAGGCAATATCCAGCATTTGTTGTCTTGTCCCACACAGATTCTGCAAGATCATCTTCAAATACTATATCTACCAAATTATTAACCCCACATTTGACTCGTTCATTTCTCCAGTACTCATCATCCAATGCTTGGATCTTTCAACAATAAATAAATTACTTCAGGCATTACATATCAAGCTAACTATGTTCTATATATTTCAAGCTAATTTAAATATATTTTTATATGCATCTCTCGAGAATTGTCTCCTCTTGAACCTCTCTCTCTCTCTCCGCATTTGCATGGACGAAGAAGAGAAAAGACACACACGAGTTAATTTAAACAAAAAATATAATCAAAGAAAAGCGTAATACTGCAGAGCTACAAGACTGATCATTAACGAAGCCATATATAGAAGAAAACACATTCCAGCAACCGGCAGCTACATTTCAGTCTCAACTATATATATATATATATAGTTGACTCATTAGAATTAAATATACATGTACAGATTACAGGACATATATAACTAGCTAGTACCGACATACCTAAATCTCATCCATTGCGCAATTGTTTACAATAAGAACAGCAGTTGTCATTAGAGAAAGTAGAGATTAAGTGCATGTCTCACAAATACACTACATATGTATGTATCATGATAATTCAGCACCAACAGTTGTAGCCTCTTCTACTATCAGTGCACAATTGATTACTAGCAAGGAAGAGAGCTCGAGGTAATTCGACCACTATTCCTATTTCGCCAACTCATAACGATTTCAAGGGCCTCTCAATTATCAACAATCTAAAACAAGGACATGTCCAAGAAAAACAAAAGTACCTATAAATTGCAAAAATGACCAAAATACTTGGGCTCTTTGCTTGCTACTAGAGCAATTCAGAACGATGCACGGAGCAGAAAAAAGAAACAGAGAGAAGAAATACCATACATATATATGGTGGATATAAGGTTGTTTTATTTTTGCTTCTCTCCATGCTCCATTAAAAAGGAGTAGCTGTAGTAGCATTAGTGTTATTGGGGGAAGGCAGCATCTTGGGCTTAGGTCTCTTCCTCTTCTTCTCGTAGCTAACTCCCCTAGCCTTGGCCTGGAAGTCACGAACCTCGCGCAAGTAAAGTCTGACAGCACGAGCACCGAAGGGGTTGGACTCCGGGGGGCCACCATGCTCCTCATAAGCAGCACGGAGGCGGCCGATGAGGGCATCGAGGCTACCCCAGGCCTGGCGGAGAGGACAAGGGCAAGGAGCCGGAGGGTTTGGGATGCCAAAGAAAGGGCAGCTTGGGTTATGAACCTTGGTCTTCCCAAACTGGTCCAGGTAGCGAAGGAATTCTAGCACGTGAGCCCCGCTACACATAGACAGGGACAGTGGGGGACGGTGGTTTCTGAGGTATTGGCAGAAAGTGTTCCAGTCACGACGCTTTTGGTTCTCGTAACGGCTTGGGGTTGTTGTTGCCGATGATGGAGTGATGGGGTTGCTGATCACTGGGTCCGTTGTTTCCGAAACCAAATCCATGGGGGAAACGAAGCAGATCTCAATCGATTAGATCTTGTGGAGTGGAGGCTGAGATTTGTGTTGCTAGCTAGGGTTTTCCTTGTGACTACCTGACTAAATGGTCCGCGCGTACAGATCATTCATGCACACAAACACTGTGAACTGTGAAGGAAAGGGAAGACGCTATACTATGGATCGGAGCAGGAGAGATGAAAGCTGAAACAGTGCATGGTTTCCCCTAGATAGCATTACTGATCATAATTAATTAATTTCTAGGTATGAGAGAGAGAGAGAGGATGAAGGCAAGTGTAGTGTAACTGGGTTGTTGGGATTGAATGTTAAGTTTGGGAGGAATGAGAGAAAAGGCAATTCCAGAAAAGCACAAGCAACTGGGAGTTACAAGGTACAACAAGAGAGGAAGAGAGAGTCTGCATTTTCTTTTGGTGAGAGAGGAACAGAAGTGAACAGGGCGAAGAAGTTTTGTTACAGTTTCAGGAGGGGACTGCTGAAGATCGAAATAAAGAGAAGTAGTATTATGCTATAACAGGACAAAGTTTGGCAGTCTGCATTGATGATGGTGACCAAAGGCCATCACACTTATGTGTGTCTTCCTCACGCTACTAATGAGCGCGTGCTTTACATGCATTCCCTTTTTTCTCAGCAAAACACCAACTGATACTCATTTAAAAATTCCACATGTAATAAATTATCAATAGTAAAACAAGGTTTTCTTTTTCTCTTTTTTTTTTTGGTGGGTATTCTGCAGCTTATTTCTCCGAGTAGGACAGTGAAATTTGAAGCACGGAGGGCAAACTCTATTATTGTTGATGGCCCTGCTAAAATGAGTTCCTCTTTTGTCTAGCCACGCTCCTTGTGTGCTTAAGAGTACTCTTCTTTATCCTGAAGCTTTGGTCTTTAGAGATTTATTCGGGATTATTATCCCCACTCTGTAACTTTTGATTTTAATTAATTTGGGCTCTGTCCTCTTTGTACATTAAAAAAGGGGTATTTTACAGTGAAAAATGACACAGAAAAATCATTGTTTGCCACTTGGGTATGACAGTTTCTTTCTTTCTTTCTTTTTTTTTTTTCCCATTTCAATTACCTCTTTTCAGATTAAGATACACACTAGAGTGATTTAGGGTTTTTGACTGAAAAAACTAATGAGAGAATCAAGTTGCATAAAATTAAGTTTTTAAGGGTTCATGATCAATTAATTGATGAATAAGATTATTTACATATGAACTATGACCATCTTAATTTTAATGTGATGTTATACATTCACTTGATCCATCTTTTTTTTTTAAAAAAAAAAGGATGGGAAAAGGCATCACGTTTGGCTTGATTTACAGTCACTAATCAAACGGTGGGTATAAACAATTATATATCCATGCTTCCGTTGAATTTGGTCGTTTGATTAAGAAATAAATCGAGATTCTTTTCCTTCCTGATTTCAACTCAAATTAAAATTTAAACTTGAATATATATTTTCGTTCTATAAACTATTTTTATATGATTTAAGACAAAGGATTATTAGTCAGTACACGTCAAAGTATTTTGATTAATTGTACTAATTATTCTAACATTGAAATATTATTGAAATATGTGAAGTTAAAGAATATTATATAAAGCTTGAGAAGAGCCACATTGTTCACAACAAAACCGTAAACATATATTGTATTGATTGCAGCATGCAAGTGAATGATGATATATTGTGTTTGTGTTTAGGCAGGTTGAATTGGTTGAGTAGGTTTATGAGGTGGGGAGTTTCCAGTGTGGTGATATGGATTCGTGAAGAAATTAAGCACAGGAACCCATGTGTGTGTGTGGGTTAGACACTAATTACGAGGGAAAAGAGGATGGGAATGAAGGAAGGAGGGAAGAGCAAAATAATCCGAGAATACGAGGAGGCCTCTCAATCTCAAAAGACAGAAGAAGAAGAAGAAGAAGATGATGATGATGATGAATATATAAAATTGGAAAAGCATGGGGCGAGTGTTAGGTTCCAGTTAGAGTAAGTAAGAAAACAAAGTGGGCGCATTTGGAATCCGAAAACCCCCAGAAATAGGGACAGCCCTGCCCTGCCCTGCCGCTGCATGGAATTTTGGGGATGTCCAAATCCAATCCATACTATATATGTGTGTGTGTATAGAGAGGTAGAGGCCACTGCCAGTGCCACCACAAATATGGTAGGATTCAATTTCAATTGAAATGAAATTCAAATTCCCCCACACATATCTATAAATAAATAAATAATAATTAATAATTGTTGGAGTCAATCACAATTCACAACAAAGCAAGCAAAGTGGGAGTGTGCCAAAAATGGAAAAACAGAAGCCGTCGTCCCGCCCTTTTGTATATGTACTATGATTGCTTTCCTTTGTTTCGTATTGGCGCTACATTTGCCTTAAAAGCCTACCGCTGCCATTCCCAAACCAAACCAGCGCCCTTTTCTTTTATTATATCATTTTATATTCATTATTTAATTACTACTATGGAAGCCCACCCCAACCATGCCACCTACGTACGACTCTGTATGAACATGAACATGGAGGATTATAATTATAATTAGTTGATATACATACGTGGCGCGTGAAGAAGCAAAGCAAATGAAATTAAAATAGCAAAAGGCTATGAAGAAATTCCCAGGAAGAACGAGGACCCCCACCGGACTGACTCTGATGAGAGACCAAAGTGGCGAAAGCGATCTGCTCCCAAACAAAACTGGGTACCCTTCTCATTTATATTTACATATAAACAGAAAAATTATTATTATTATTGTTAATAAAAAAGAAAAAGCTAATTAGTAAGTTCATTGCACCCTGGATCAAAGCAGGCTGTTATAGGTGTACTCAACTAATTTTCTACTTCACCTCGTGTCAGTGGGATTATACATACGATCTTTTCTAATAAATATTCTCTCTCTCTCTCTCTCTCTCTCTCTTTATATATATATTAGATCATGACAAAATGTATATATAATTGTTACCCCCTTCCTGGCCCCTCTCCTTGCTGGTGCTTCTTTTTGCTGGTTATTTTCGTTAAACACAGGCTTGCGTTTTTTAATATATACAAGTAGTAATAATTAAACTTGTAGGAGTACTTCAATATTTATCCATACATCCATATATACATTTGTTTTTTAGAATAAAAAAAAAAGCCCTTCGCCCATATTTTCAAATTTCTGGAATTGAGATCGGGTAAAGTACTCCATTAAATAAAGTTTTGAGGGAACAAAAATCTGAGGAGGGGAGCCCCGATGGCACTTATCCTGCTCTTCTACCTGCGTCTCCAGGATTTATCAAATTCAAATCTAAATCACACAACATATGTTTGAAACTTTAACACGCATGGGAATTTGAAGTCGTTTAATGTGATGTTATACTTTGGAATAAGAATACCGCTTTTAGGTTGAAAGCCATATATATATATATATATAGCCTATCCAAAGGTTCTTTCTATTTTTTGGGCAGTTTACACGGTACGGTATCCATACAATACAAACTACTGCTGATAGCTTGAAACAAAATGATTTCTAGTATTTTAAAGTAAGATTGAAACATAACATATTGCTACATTTTCTAAATGGTGGAATAACAATTGGGGATAGTTAATTAAGAAAAGTATTAAGATAAACCAGGCGTACGTTGCAAACAGAGAATTAAAAAAGAGGATATCATCGCTAACTTTAGAAAAACAAACGACAGCATATACATCAGAAAGTTAAGCAATTAATAAAAGTGAAGCATGTGAGCCCTTAAGTCTTACAAGTTGTAACATCAAAGCCTTCTTCGGAAATCACTTCAAACTTAGGTTATTTTAGGTAGGAGGAAGTCATTTTGAGGAAAATAAAAATGGAAATAGAAAAGAAAAAAGAAAAAGAGAGTATAATTCCATCAAAAAACTATTTTTATTCATAAAATATTTAAATGATGTATATCAAACATATTTCATAAGAATTTTTCTCTCATACTCCTTTTCATGAAATCCTTTCATATTTATCAAATCTAGTCTTATTTATGCAATTTTAGTTGTAATGTAACAAAACAGAGAATGGCATTTGAAAAGTGGTAGATATACATATGTATTTGTTAAATCACTTGGTATCACGTATTAGTATATATTATTCGCACAAAATATATATATGTATATGAATTAAATTGAGCATCTAATATATATTTAACACAAAACCATTTTTCCGCATGAAGATTGAGACATGCAGTCATAAAGTTTATACAGAAATCAAAAGACCACCTTTTTTAATTAGAGATTAAAAAATAAAGTTCAATAATGGTATCATGCCAACTGCCATTTATTTGAACTTGAAATGATAGCAGATGTGGTTATCAGATGCGCGCAGGAGAAAATAAGAAAGGATGACGCATGTCAGAGCCTTATTGATTCTGGACAATCAATACAATGATCAGGAGGTTAAAAAATTATAAATTCATAAATTAATCAGAGAGATGATGCATAAATTCATCATCTCTCTCTCTCTCTCTCTCTCTCTCTCTCTCTCTCTCTCTCTCTCTCTCTCTCTCTCTCTCTCTCTGAGATAGAGATAGAAAGAAAGAGAGAGCTGTGTTTTATATAGAGGATAAATTTAATGTGACTACATTGGCCAGCCGAGCAATTTTCTATATTTTTGGGATTGAGATATAATTAATTAGCAATATAATGTGAGTCCACTGTTAAATTTTTTACGTAATTAAAATAACTCATGTCACTTTAGACCACAAATTATAATAACTTCAAATTAAGAGGTATATAGAATAACTTGCAAGTAATTATGGATATCAATAATAAGTAGATTCGATAATCACCAACTGAGTAACAAAGAACAAGAAATCTGTAAGGATTCTGCATGGCAGCAAAATCTTTGAACTTTCAATTTAGTGAAATCAATTGCTTCTGTTCTCTGCCACAATGAAGAGAAGTTATTCATAATGCTTGATGATGCAATGAAACATCTCTCAAGGAAGGTATTATATTATATATAATTGTAATATATTGTAAAAGCAGAAGAAGCATTGGAATACACAAGTTTGGTTTGGGGGAAAAAAAGAGAGAGAGAGAGACGTTGAAGTGGAGATCCCACATCACTAGGAAAGCGGAGGACACTTCTTGTCTCGGCTTTCATATTTGAGTGGGGTCTGCAGATTCACAAGTTACATAACCAAACCCCACCAAGGAAACAACAACCACATTAATCCTTGGTCTGCATATATGCATAAAGGGCTTTACTCTTCTGCTTCTGCCTTTGTATTTGCAACATTCGTAGGTTGTGTGTGGCAGAAGCAGAAAAGTGAATTTAAATAGTAATATGGCATGCAGCAGCAAATTCAAAATCTTCCACTAGTTGCTATTGCGCATTCTGTAGAGTATAACCCTTTCAACAGAAAAGTGAATTTAATCTTTAAAAAGACCATATTATATATCGTCTAAAACAGAGGCGACTAATCAACCAATATTTGGCTCAAACGAATCCTGCTTCCGCTGGGGCACAGTACATACATACATACATACATTACTCCAGGACACCACCTTCTACTCCTCACCATTCTGGGCTACGTAATGTATATTACTTTCCCATTAACACTTGTCATCAGTTTAGAGTTAGTTATATATGAAAAATTATTACAATACAGTGTCATTTATTAATGACATGGCACTCCACAGCATCTAACAATTTTTCCAAGTGATACAAAATCTATAAAAATAATTTTAAAAAAACCATAAATGGTATGATATAATAGCAGAGTATTCCAACTTTTAGGTCTCCTTTGGTTGCAAGAATTATGTAGGAAATCAATGGAATTTTGTATGGATTCCTTCAGTTTGGTTGCCAGGGACCAGCTTTGGCTTTCCTAGCCAATCCTCATTAAAACATACTTTCTCAAGTCCTAAACATAAGGTATTTTCAACTACCTCATGAATCTTAAAAATAAAAATTAAATCATTAAATTTGTCAAGAAATTTTAATATTTTTTATTATTTATTTTTATTAATTATATTATTTTTTATTCTTCCTATATTATTTATGTCTCACTTATTAATTATAAACTATAAGTATGGAAAAAAAAATAATTAATTCATTAAATAACATTAAAAAAAATATCTAATATTTAAAATCAAATAATACTTTTATAAAAGGTTTTATATTAGTACTTGACCGAGTATGCCTCACCAAATTGGTGTCTGCACTGGTTCCCGAGCTTCTCTCTCAAAAATTCCCCTCGCTGTTTCTACGTCTCCTTCGACCTTCATTCCTCCATCTCCTTTGACCAGCCTTCCTCTCCTCCATCTTCGTTGGCTGATGGCGGCAAGGTCATACACAACGACGGGGAAGATCTGCAATGGTCACGGTGGTTGCAACACCCAGATTTGCGACGGTCACAGCCCGAGACCTGGCCATCATTTTTGTTCACGACGGTCATAGCCCCAAACCTCGCCTTCGTTTCTGTTTGCCACGATCATAGCAACTAGACCTCGTCTTTTTTTTCTTTTTGCAAATCTTCTCGCAGTGAATATGATGTGTTGAACTCGAATGTATTTGGGTGAATTGAAAAATCTGTGTATTAATTGTGCTGAGGAAGATTTGGCCATAGCGAAGATGATGTATCGGCGAGAAGAACAATGGGGGAGGATGTGGAAAAGGTTTTGTAGCAAGCGGTAGAAGAGTGATTTTACATTTATTTTTATTTTTCTTTGATAAAAAAAAATATCATTCAATCACTTTTTTTTAATCATACCAAACACACCATGGTCACCATTTTATTCCAATATATTCTATTCCATTCCTATGCTAACCAAATAGAGACCTTATTTTCTTTTTACCGAGTCGATTCTCTTGGCCGTTTTCAATAGACCTCGGAAAGAACAAGATTAGCACGCTTACCTCGCCCAGTCCCACCTTCACTAGGCTGCACTTTACAGACCCCGTTAAGTGCTTCCGCTAATAAAAAGTGACCACAGAAAACTGCTTTAGGATGCCCAAGACCTTTGTTGTGCCTGAAACAAATGGGATTAAAAAACAACCCCACAGTTACTCGATGTCAAAAAATTTAAGTACATCGCGGACCACTATTTCTGTTGGCAGAAACCTGCGGGTCACTCAAAATTGAGAAAAACTACATGTTACCGTCTCAAAATGCTCATAAAGTTCATGTTCAATAACTAATGATACATGCTTAATATTCTCCATTATAATAATAACAAAAAAAAAATCTCAGCATCAAGCTGTCTTAAGTTGAGATACCCTCCCAATGGACAGGGCCTAACTACCCTTGTAAATTACTCGATTAATCATCCATAGGAGTTAGTATGAAGCAACTTCAACATCAGAAATTTCCAAAGCAGAGGCCATCTTAATTGACCTCACAATCTCCTTTGCCCCAGAAATTTGCTTCTTATCACTCTAATATAGAGTAGCGGTTTCTGGTATTTAGACATCATGTGAATTTATGGCTTCGACCATATTATCTGGATTCTTAAAATCTTGATCCTCCCCATATCCCTCAATACTTCTTGTACCCTCTGGAGCACCCGTGTCTGGAGTGGTCTCCCTCTGGGCAATATTACTGTCAGTGCTCTCACCTGGTACCACTGTTGCACTGACTTCCTCTGCAGTAGGTACAGCATCTTGTAGTTTGACATCAGTGTCTTGTGTCATTTGCTCTTTATCAGCATCCACATCCATATCATTTTTGGGGCCCGGAGTGCCCTCAGTTTGTATCACATCGTCAACTTGTCGGTCAGTAGTTTCATCATGGGTTGAATTACCTAACATAGCACTTCCATGCTCATCTGAGCGGGGTACACTTTCATGATTCTCTATACCCTGCATGCTAGTTTCATCAGATGCAGTCTCGGCTACCTCAAGAGAGTGCTTCTCAGCAGCAATTTCTTCTTCCTGTTGAGAACGCACCCTGTAATGGTTCATTATGTTTTGAATCCTGTCCAGCTCTGCCAAGAGATCGCCATATCTCTTTTGCAAGATTTTCTCAAGTTCCTTTTGCTTCTCTACTTCAGCCCATATAATGTTTATCCGGTGTGATGCAGCTAGTTGCTCCTGCTTTTGCAAAACTTGGAAGCACTCTAGTTCTGTTGCAGCAGTGTCCATCTGCTTGAATGTGGCTTCCATTTGTGGCCAAAGACTTTTCTTTGCCCTCATCTGAAAAATTCAATAGCCAAAGTATGGTTATCAAGAGTCAATATCACAATCAACAGACAATATAAATATGAGATCCATGATTCTATATTGTGGCCAAAAACATTTATCCACCCTCATTTGAAAAATGCATTAGTCAAACTATCTTAATCAAAAGTCATTGTGAAAAGCATTCACAAAATAATTTCATCGAATGGATCAAGTGACAGGACCATAAAACAAAATAATCACAGTTGCACATCTATCATACAAATTGTACCACTGTGCCATAATAAAAACATTTTACCCCCAAAAAAGGAGACAAGTAAATTTGAAGACCAAGATACCTTGGAAAGAGCTATCTTCTAGATAACAAGCAATCAGTATAAATTGAGTATTTTTCCGCCTCAGACAATTAATTGTGTATTACTGAGTGAGTTTGTATGTACTTGAATGAGTTTTTATTTCCATTCTTTCTGGGGATAAGCTTTACAAGTTTTTATTTAGCCTTTTTTACATCTTTCAAACTGGAAATTGGGAAAATATAAGTAAAAGTAGTAAATGAACAATTTCTGCAAATGCTTAACACTTACAAAGACCAACTTCTAGGAAGACATTCGAACAGAATGATTCTCAAATCTCAACGAAACTAATGCAGGTCAGCTCTTGAAAACAAGAGACAACCAACATCCAAGGAACTATACACCTACAAGTAGTGAAATTATCTAAAATAAAGGTGAAACTGCAAGAAACAGAAACATTGCTAGCATAAAGAGGACAATTATAAAATACATACCTCATAGCCTTGTGTAAGAACTATCACCTTCTTCTCAAGGCGTACCACCTTCTCCTTACCATCATCTAACTTTTTTCTCACATTCTCAAATTCATTCTGCAGAGCTGCAAGCTTCTCCATGTTTCCAGCAACACTTGAAAGCCCATAGGCATTACGAGTGGGGAAGTACATAAGATCATTAAGGCAAGTTCTATGTGCTTCAATAAATTCATCAAGGGGTTCATTTTCATGTCCCATTACTACACGAAGATACTGAGCCTCCTCCTTTATCAACTGATCAGCCTGCCATATTTGACATATACGATAAATAGGATGCAATTTAGCTCAACAACAACATTAGCCTTATTCCACTAATGTGAGGTCCGCTACATGGATCATATGATGCCAATGGGTTTTATCAAACACCATCTCCTTAGATGAATTATTTATCAAGATGTTATCATTTATCTAAAGAGATGGTGTTTGATAGAGCCCATTGGCGTTGTATGATCCACGTAGCCGATCTCACATTAGTGGGATAAGAATGCAATTTAGCTCAAAATGGATCAAAATTCCTTTTAATAAACAAAATAAAAGTGAGTAAAAGTTTTCATCAACAAATGAAGGAAATTCAGAACAGAAGCATCAGGAATTCTCTTTAAAGAAAAAATAAAAAATAAAAAAACAGCAAAAAGAACTATAACAAATGCATATTTTATACTTTGATAAGATTTGATGATTATTGACGTATCATATATCTTTCTTAGAATTATGTAAGATCCCTTTAAAGTTTTTATGGCGAAGGGGGCAGACAGAATATGACATAACTGAAAATCAAATGAAATGAAGGGGGCAGACAGAATATGACATAACTGAAAATCAAATGAAATGATGAGATGATTTTAGACTGCATCAAAAAGGAAGCGGTATTCTCTACATGGGAAAACAAAGATGGTTCTGCTCCAACAGATGAAAGATCACCAAGCTTAGTACTTCTAAACAATTTAAACAAGCAGAAAAGAACTAGGAAAACACGTACATCTTTCATCTCATCTTCCTCAAAATCTTCTATCAGAGGGATAGCAACAGACCCATTTGCTGCACGCTTGACTCCTTTTTTCCTCTCCTTATTAACTTTCTCATCAAGCGGGTACTTGGTATTATCATGTTCCAGTAAGCTTAGGAGTTCCTTTCTTATCATCTCATCAGCTTGCTCGATAGAAGTAGGAGGAACAAAGGAACTCTTGTCCCCATCAGCAATAATCAAAGAATTTCTTATTAGTTCCAATGATGCAGCAGGAGGCCTCGGAAGCTCCCTTTGAAGGACCTTTGATCGTTTTCTAAGTAATGCTTGTTGCTGAGCTTCTTCTTCAGCTTTTTCTCTAGCAATTCTGTCAGACATATCTTCTTCAATCTTTTCCTCAGGTTCTTCAACATCTTCTGGAACTGGTTGCATAACTATCTGGTACTCATTTTTCGGCTGTGGAAGACTGCTTAAACCAGAGCGCAAGCTTCTTTTGAGATCAGCTTGTCTACGTAGCCCAAGTTTTGCACTCTCATGCATATCCATGTCTTCATTGATATGAAGCTCATCCCTAAGAGGAGTTCCCTTAGGAGTCATGCCAAAGGAAAAACCATCCCTTGCTGGTGTCATACCACTTCCAGGGGTGAGGCCTGCACCACCAGGGGTTGCAGAGGGAGTCAGCATAGGATTCGGAGTCTGAATTTCTTTTCTCTTAGGAGTGACCCCAGAAAAATCTGAAGGATGTAACTCTGGGTTGTCTCCTCCCAACAATGGTGTTTGGGACTCTCTCAACCTTGCCAGATTTTCAGCTTCCATCATAATAGCATCTCCTTTACCAGCTGGTGTTCTCTGAGGAGTTCGTAAAGGAGTCATTCCCTGGATAGGAGTCTGAGCATAATTAGCCAGAAGAGCATGTGATGCACCACTACCTTCTGTGATTTCCTCACTCCCCGCAAGGTCACTAGCATAACCCATCTTTGCAATTTCTTCTAATTCATGATCAGAAATTTGAGGGGGTGGAAGCATCAGTTTTGACCTTTTTCGAACTGTTTCTGGGTCATTAAGCTTGTTGGCATGCAATATAGCAGACGGGGCATCTTGCCTTTGTGCAATTTTATTCTTTGCAATGTCTTGCTTTCTTAACTGAGCTTCCGCATCAACTCTTCTTTTTCCCTCAAGTTCTTCAATTGTGGTAGGGAACTTGGGCTGTTCCACTGGTCTATCTTCATCAGTAACATCAAAAAACCCTGGAGGAGGCCTTTTCTCAAATGGAATTTCTGCATTATAGTCTATTCCTTTCCTTTTCCTCCTCCGCTGCCTAATATCAATTCCAGCAGCCTTCAGCTCTCTCTTTTTTTGCAAAGAAGCAAGCCTCCTGGCTTCTTCTAGCTGTTTCTCCCTAGCTTTCCGTTTTGCCTTCTTACCCTTGGTGTTGGCTAACCTAGCTCGTGCTTCAGACAACATTTCCTTCTCATCCTCATCCATATCAACAGGATCTGGTCGTGCAGGCTTTGACTCGGGGTTTGGGTCAATCTCACCAGGACGCAATTTCCGAGGGTCATCACCAGGTTCATAGTTCTCATCCTTTACACAGGCTGCATCAAGGAGTTTCTCATACCGTTCAAGGCATTGGGAAGGGGTACGGCCTACAATTGGAGCAATTGTTCTCCACTGTGTGGGCATAAGCTTAGCAAGATGAAGTAGTTTTTCATCCTCTTCTCTTGTCCATTCAGTCTACAATGAGCACAAAATCAAAAGACAATTCCATGCAAGAAAGGCTTGGATCAGCATAACAGAAGTTGTAATGTTAGAAACAACATAACAATCATAGCATAAATGCATAATAAAACAAAAAAATTGAACGGAAAAGATAACATCAAATTGATTGCTCAAGCATGGCAGAAAAAATTGCTCTTCTCAAGGAAAAACAAATTAGCAAAGAAGTGTCAATTAATCACATAAATGTCATATAAAATAAAACCATTCATTACTTTTTCAAGCCCAAAGAAACATGTAAATAATATCCATAACTGACCAAAAAGAAGAACAAATAAAATAGCCTAATAATGCCCAATAAGACGATAAATATATGTTCCACTTCCACTACTTAGTTCTTATATAAAATCCAAAAAGTATCCATTTGGAACCCAGTCCCTACAAAGCATAAAATTCAATCAAAATCTATACTCTCCGTAGTCACTTTCGTTCACCGTTTAAAGCATGAATCTAGGTAAGGTGCGTACTTATTTATATTATTCACATTCTCGTGAGTAAGACATTATATTAATATATATTAATAATGATTTTAAATTTAAAATAACAATCAAACAGGAAAAGAATTAAAAGCTCAAATCACATAAATTAAAACGTTTAGCATCCGGAACAAGAAAAAACAAGAACCACACAAAGCCGCCAATAATTTCAAATGTAATTTTAGGGATGCAGAACCCCAGCCAACAAAGCATCTCCGCGCCCATTAGTTCACCGTCAACCAAAACAGCAGGTCCCAGCAACGTTGCTGCAGCACGATTACTGTGCTCACACTTGCTCGGACTTGCAAATAGCCAAAGAGTAAAAAGAACAAGACACAATGCTTAAAATATAACCAGAAAGAAGGGCACCTTTTTAATGGAAGGATCAAGCCACTCGTACCATCGAGCCTTACATTGCTTGGCGGATTTGCGAACCAGGAGCGAAGAGATTCGAGCCCACTGGTTTTTACCATACTTCATAACAGCCGCTTTGAGGATTTCATCCTCAGTGTTTTTCCAAACACCACCCTTTATCATAATCCTCATCTTGACCTCGTTTAGATCGCTCCTACTCGATTCAAGCTTGGATTGTAGGGTTATCCAAGTTCAAGCGAAAAAGAAACTGACGACCCAAATACACGCTACGCCTGAGAATCCTTCCCTCTACCACTGGACTCCGGAGTTTCTCTTACCATAGCATCGTATGACGGATCACCGCCGGGATCATCCTCGCCAATTGACAATACCACACCTGAATCGCTAGCTATTAAAGCGTCTTACTTCAGGACCAGAAGTATGTGAATTTTTTGTTTTGATACAAGAGGCGTATGATTTTCCTGCTCGGAGGTCAGGCCTACCTTCGGCCTCGGGCCTCTTATCAAAGCCCATTTAATGCTTTGTCGGTATAGCAGTCCTTTTTTTGTTCTTTGACCCGAGGTAAAGAATACTTCTATTGGCCCCAAAGAAGGTAAAAAGAATGCTCCCTCCTGTATTTAATAGAAGTTATTTGTATTAATAAAATTATTTAAAAATTACTTCAGTTTCCTTCTTTGTCCTTAATAAATACAATAGATTTAATAAGATATTATACTCTCTAAAATAATTAATACTTTATAAAATAATTTTTAAAAAGGGCCATTTTAAAATAAAGTAATTAAAATTAACTTATATTTTGGATCATAATATCCTCTTAGAAGGTGACTTGTATAAAATTGAGCAGAAGTATTTACAAGAATGACTCACTTTTCCCTTCTGCATTGAGAAGTTGCTTATTTTTGCATGTCACATTTTGATTTCAGAATTTCCTAAAATCGCAATAAATTGCAAGCCTCAATTTTGATACATGTCAGAACTTCTTAAGCGCATCATGTTTACCTTGTTGCCAATTCAATTCAAATAATAAATATTATAACTGCAATCAACTCTGAAAAATTTTAGGATGGCTTATGATATGTTTGGGGTAGCTTATTGCCCCAAAAAGCAGAAGCTAAAATTTGTAACTTACACTTTTTCGGGGGCAAAAAGCATTTTTTAAGTATTTTTAAATGCTTTTGAGACTCTAACTAACCATTGCTTTCAAGTGTTACTATAACTCCTTCTTCCCAGGGGCTTTGATGTCTTTGCACATTTCAATTCCCAGACTTCCATAAACGATTAATTAAAACAACCTTTACAAAACGTCATCAATATGGAGAAAAAACTTGTATTAGTGCGGTATGAGGTCTAATTTGACACCAATGTAACCGTTTTTTCAAGTTAATGAACTTTAGTGTAAGCAAGTAAATCAAACGAATTTAGCTGAACAAGATACATGTCCAATCATGAAACAAAAAGTCGTTAATCGTGACCCATTGTTGCTTTCAACATGAAAAAAGATAAAATCTCAACAATCTAGCCAAAACCACCAGAAAATACAGCTTCTTCTCTTCATTAACATAAAGTGGAAAAGTACGGGAGTTCGGGATACCAACTGGAGAGAGGACTGCAGTGAGAGGCATCATCAAGCCTGTTTATCTGATTCCAGGTCGTCTTCAGGATCATATTTTACCTCAATAAGTTCTTGGGAAACTGACGGAACTTGTCGTAACAGTTGATCTTGTTTCCACGGTTGTTCAAGTTGTACCTTCTCCTCTATTAATTCAATTTTTGTATACCACAGCTGGTCAAGGAGAACTATCATTATTCACAAGCAGCAACAAGTATATTCACTCTTAGACTCCTCCTATTTGTGAGCACAATGTGATGGAACATGTTCACTTCTAGTCAGCAGTCAGAAGTAATATGCTACCAATTTATAAGATTTGCAAATTATATATAAAGCAAAGGATATTCCTTTAGTCGTCCTTTATCATTTGCATATTCAATTCGCTTTTGCAGATAGACTAAGCGGACAGCAATCCACTACAAGAACAATTTCATACAACAAATAAGGGTCAGCAAAATCAAAATACGTGTACAAATTATCTGACAAATGTGAAAAATACCCAATTTCCACCCCCCCCCTCCAAAAAAAAAAAGAATGGGCAACATAAAATAAGATTTCAACAAGCAAGGGCAAAGTTTCTTTCTCACACTCCTAAACTCAGTTTAATAATCAATCTGCTAACCACGAAAGGAGTTCATATTTCCCTCTCTTACTCTGGGAGCTTTGAATTCTTGCAATAGACCAATGGACAACGTTGTAAAAATTATGATTAATTCTATTAAAGGATTGATTACCGTGCCTTGTGTAACAGAATCTAAATATTTGATAGAAGCCAGAAAATACATCTAAATAGGTCATATCTGTGAAATCTTTGAACAAGTAGATAAGTATTTCCCAAGATTTTAACTAGCACTGAGTCAAGGATCCATACGTGCTTGGTTATATCCTCATGCAGGCATGTGGCCTTCTTATGAAGCTCCTCCTGTCAAATGACACTACTTGTTAATGCTCATATTCAAGTGTGAATGGGAAAAACGAGAGAGTAAAGAGTACTTAGTCACCTTTAAGCAAAATTGATTCACATTTTATACGATACGTCAAAGTGTAGTCAAGGAATGTTTGTAAACTATACGCAGTACATTTTGAAGGGTCAAATTGAAGAAAGAACAGTAAAAGATATGATTTCCTAACACTAATAACGCTGCTTCTTTAAGTTCTCTTTTTAATGGACATCCTTCAAATGATAACACAAATGTTCTTAAACATTTAAAAATAAAAAAAGAACTTACAACAGTTAACTTTTGGAGCAAGTTATCTTTCACTTTTTGCTGCAAAGTCTCACATTCTTGCTGGAAGAAAAATAAAACAAATAAGACCTCTTGTAATAGGAAAATAGAGTCAATTAAATGTATTTGAACTTCTTAATCCTATATAGTCTTCTGTACTCAAGCCAACAGGAAAGAAAAAGGATGAAGTCCTTTTAACTAAATATTCAAAGTTGATTCCAGGGAAATAATAGATTCATTGCAATTCAGTCCCTCTATCAAAACACACATACTATGAAATATATGAAAACTCCAAGATAGTCTGGTTACCTCAGTAAAGTCATCATCAGAAAGCTCAGAAATGGGAATAGCTTTTGGCATAAAGGAAACTTGCAAGAGAAATTCACTGGTGACACCTAAAAGTAAAACAAGAGAGATGACACAAATCAATTTAAGACAGTTACAACAGCATTAAGAAGTACACAATGACATGAACAACTAGCAAACAAAGGAGGGTTGAGGCAGAAGGGGCAGAGAACCTGATATGAGCAATTTATTACCTATGACTCTCACAAGATGAAAATGATTCCTTTGCCTATGATCATAAGGATCTGCTCGGACCCTGACAAAGGTTCCAAAAACCTTATCTTTAAAACTCTCAGGCTGTTTTGATAACTCTTGCACCAGGCTTTGTTTTAAGTAGATTAGTTTAATATTTTCAGTATTAATGGATGCAAAATGGCTCTTTTGGATTATAAAATCCCCTTTCTTCAACAGGGATTCTCTCAATAAGCTGGAAAGTCTGTTATCCAAGCATGTACCATCTTTGTTTTCATCATCATTTTTCTCCTCCATTGTTTCTTGTAAGTTTTCAACAAAGTGGGGCTTTAGCAAAGAATATATTTTGTTTTTTGACACAACATCCTTTCTAAATATAGGAATCAACTTTTCATCAGGAATGAACTTATTGACTTCGGGGTGATGAAGCTTTTTTTCCACAATATATTTATGAATATGAAAACTAACATCCCATCGTGTGAATGGTTTAGTTATATCTTCCCCAATGGATATAAGAAAATTAATAAGAGACTTTGATCCCCATCCTATGAACTCCTGTGATTTGGACCACTTTCTTTTGGTCCCTGTCTTATGTTTCCATGTATCATCCATGTCACTTTCATATGATATCAAATTTTCTTCACTTTCACCAAATCTTCTTTGATGAACAGAATTCTTATCCTTTTTATACTTGGTCTGAGCAGATTTTGACTCCATTCCTATGAACTCCTTTGATTTGGATCTGTTCCTTCTGGTCCCTGGCTTATGTTTACACATCTCATTTGATATCCAGTCTTCATCTTCTTCTTCTTCATCATCATCTTCTTCTTCTTCTTCTTCTTCACTTTCACTAAATATTCTTTGAAAAGAATTCTGACCCATTTTATACTTGGTTAGAACAGCACATACATCATCAATAGTCAAACCTTCCTTTACCTTAATGATATCCCAATATTCCTTGAATAGAGCTTCATATGTTTCTCTATCATCCAAACTAATTTTATTCTGCAAAGAAAAATATATATGATAAGTATTACAGGTCAATATAGTAATATGCTCCCCTCAAATATGGATTGAATGGAAAATAACAGTCCTATAAATTTTGCAATTTGGCATTCATAAGCACATAATTATATGTTGCACAATAATATCTGCCGATCAACCCCTATCTCTATCATCTTGTTGTGAATTGAGCAAGATGGAATGAAAGCCTTGTTAACCCTTTAATGAAGAAGAAACCTGTGCAGATACACAGATGCATCATTCTTGTTGACTGGAGGTATTAGACAGTCTATGCTTCACTAAATTATAGTTTAATTTCAATGTTAATTTTGTACATTACTTTTACTCCTAGAAATTAAAACTTATTTTCAGCTTCCACAAAATAGATGAAAATTGTACTTGTCATAACATCATCCCAAGTTTCCAATACATCAATCCTTGTAAATCAACAGTCTACATTTTTAGTGGCACATACCCCCTCAGAGTCTTGATCCAAATTTTGTTCTATGATGAAAACTAGCTCCAAACAGTCGCTGCATAATCCTTTTTCCCCTCTAACAATAACAAACCCAGAGGCAGCATTACACTTATTGCATACAGCATGTGGACAGCCAAGGCAGTAAAACTTTGGGGATTTGTGGCAGCAGAAGCAATAATGCCGACCTGAAAATATAAAATATAGCATCATATTTGCAACTTCTCTCTTTGGTTTTGCAACTTGGTGGTTAATTTACATAAATGTTCACCAGAGCTTAACACCTTCCAGGGGAAAAAAAAATACAATGAAAAAATTAGGGTAGATTATATCAATATAAATAAGGCACAGAGTTCCTAAGTCGCGAACTGGAGCTTATTTTGGACTCCATGCAAATACACGATCCTACTTTAGTTCAAGTTTCAAAACATAAGGGAGCCTCCACTGGGTTCGAATCCCTAGGTTAGGCCAAAAAAAAAAGCACTATAATACGGGTAATGATAAGCTCAATTTGTTCCAATGATGGGAAACACATATGTGGATGCGAGTGACACTTAGCATGTAGCAAGTAAGTATAAGCATTAAATCCAATTGCTCACCACAAATCCAAGATTTTCCACTCTGAAAACAGGATTCTTCCTCCTCTACACAGCCGATGTGATAGACCTTCCCACAATTCCTGTTCATAAATCATATATAAAAAAGCGATTGGTTTAACGTAGGGCAGTTGATTTGCAATATTGTGCTGAATATGACGAAAATACTTTGTAAAGAAATCGAGAAAACTTACTTATGATCACAAACAACAAGTTCTCCGCCATCCTTGCAATCAAAGCACCAGTCTTCTGGTTCAGATGCTTCGAAGAGATTTCTCTTTCTCCTGTTTTTCATGCTTGTTGGCATTTGCACAGTAAACAAAGTTCCAGATTTCCTGTGTTGTGTTATCGCCTCTTTGCCGCTAAGTCCCTTTTTTGGACTAAAATTCCCCGCCCTTCCTATGGAGACCAGCTCGTGAGTCTGATGTGGAGGTCATTCAGGGTCATTACCTCCTAGCTATCACATTCGCATCCCTCTGTTTGTGTGACTCGCGCAACTCGCTTCATCGATGTAGCAGTTTCAGTTGCTTGAACCACAAGAACCCCAACAAATAAAAGCTGATTACGTCATAAACTTTCAATATCATCGTATCGTATCGTATCGTATCCACTTCCGATGAAGGAGTTCGCTGAGGGCATACGTCAAGTTAAAATTAAAATCGATAATTTGAATATAAATAAATTATTTAAATTGTTTAACAGAGATTTTAATATTTAAATTTAAATAAAGAAAAGTAAGAGAAAATATTATTATTATTATCATCATCAAACATATTTTTACTCACTGTATTGTTTTTTGGATGGTGATTAATTGTAGTTTGTTTGGAGTAAGTTGGCCATCTATGTGTACACACAAACAAATTGTAATTTCACTAAATGGACGTACGCTTATCAACACGCTGATTCATATAGCCCTTTTGTTTCACTGCAGTTATCCAAATGAGGGGCATCTGGCAAATTTGATTTGCTAAGCCTAATTCCATGTTTCTGCAGGTACTCATATATTATGCAGCATTTGTGGATTTACTTAACACAGCACTTGAAGCTGAATAACGCGCACACTCTTTTATGCTTTTCAAATCCCTTCTTTGGTTTGTTATAATTGCACTCCTTACCTGTAATCATATCTAAGTAGAAGCAAGAAAACAAATTTCCATTTGTCATGAGATACCACTTTTTGAAGAGACTTGTGATTCAGTATCTCCATTTTAGTTTCTCTTACAAATATCTTTATTTAAAAAGTTTCTCGAGTGTTTTCATGCACGCTCAACTAGCTCGTAAACATAGTACAAATTACGATTGAGAAATGGAATGGAGGAAGAAACTAAAACTTCACTTGGAGAAAGAGAGATGAAGAAGATAAGAACATAGTAGGGAAGCAGGAAGGCGGATTTTGGTGAAGAAGATAAAAAAACCACGTTATCCTATCCATTCCCCATCACCATGATGCTTTTCTTTTTATTTTATGTAGCAACTTCACCGCCTCCTTCCACTCAGACGCCAAATCCATTCTTGTTTTCCCCTGCTCCCTCCCCCTCCAATTTAAAGTTATGCTGTGACTAGATAATCATCCTCCTCCGTCCCCTCCTTTGATTTGCTTCAAATGTTATATATATATATATATACGCATGGATGCCTTCCTTTATTTAACTTTTAACCAATTCTCAACTTGTTCATTGCGCTTGTCATGTGATGGTGTTGGATATTCATATTACACACTCGGCATCCTAAGCCCCTATACCAGATACCATCTTCTTTCTACAAAATAACAATACAATTTTTTTTGTATAAATTTTATATTGATATTAACTTCTAAAAAAATTTAATAATAGCATCAATTCTTAAAATTAATTACGATTTTTAAAATTTAACTTCACTATTTTAAGATCTACATCCGTAGATGTAATGCAATTTTCTCTAGAATGAACCCTAGCTTTTTGATAATTTGTCCTGGACAACAAAATATTATTGCTGAAATGGTCCAGAGTAGATAGAGGCAAACAGAGAAAGAAGGGGTCTCAACAAATCACCACCAGACGTTGACCTCGAAGCTTCACGCTAAAGCATGATTAGACTACCACAGCGACCCAAAAATGAGAAAAAGAAGCATACTGTCAATTACAAGGAAATAAAAAATGGCGCCTTCCTAACCCTGACAAAAGAAAGAAATATATATATATATATATATATATCCACATCAACAAGTGCTTGGTGCATCTCTGCTGATATATGTACTGGTAGCCGCCCAGCCCATTCTCGTTCCCAGCGAGCCCTAGACATCATGAAAGAGTCTCCTTATCTGGTCAACCGTCGCAGGCATCAACGTGACTGGGCACCGCTTATACTGCATTGATGCATCACAGAAAAAACAATTATTATAAGACAGGAAAGTTACCCGAGTAGAAAACACGTACCACGGAAGATACTAAATTGAGTTGACTCAAGAACGTTAGCGTTTTAGACAACTTGCGAACATTCCATCCCAACCCATGCATCAAAACATCCAGTTTCCCATACTATACTTATTTTGTTTAGCATGCGGCCAAGACCAGATCTATCAACAAAGATATGTATGTATGCACAAAATATAATTTAGCACAGCTGTCAACTTATCTCCTTGACATTCCAATAGGTTCGCTCTGTGACTGGTAAAACAGATGTGAGAATTAAATTCCAATAGCTCAGTTTAAGCATCAGCCCAGATGTTATTTTAAGACCATGCTATCTCCTCTTTAAACGCACCAAAGATTTTTGGGAGGCTGGTCATCTTACCTGGGTAACGTACTTGAAGATGCAAGTATAGCAGAAAACAAACCCCGAAACTGTAACAACGGATGGATTTGCACGCTTCTGTGAGCACAAGGGACAAATTGTTCTGTCTGGAGGCAGTGCGATCCCCTCTTTTGCTACCTGTTTATATCATAAGATTAAATTCAACGGTCCTTTCGGCAATGAAGCAATGTAACTTTTGACTACCGATAGGCTGATACTCAATCATAGAGGACGCAAGTTCAGCAATACTTGTAGCAAACACACAGGTTCTCCTTATCAATTCTGTGCCATATCTTCAATTTATTTGATCAGATTGTCCTCAGACTTTAGATATTTGTGAATTTCATAGTCTGAACTAGTCAAATCAAGTGATGACAGAGAAAGAGAGCTGAAAGGAATGCTTGGAAAATGGCTTTCACCTTTGGGGGAGGAGGGGGAGGGGGAGGGGGATATACTGTTGGTGCCGAAATTCTCTCCTCAGCAGACTGGTACCACCATTCCATCATCTACATATGATTCACAAAAATCAAGTATTAACGATTATGCTCCTCCACAATTTGGATATCAGAGCCAAATGGTACCAACAATACATCACTGGATGGAATACATGTACTGAACAAAACAGAAAGTCAAACTTATAATCAACATAAGCACGCAGGAAACAGAAAGATGACTGAGCCAACAGTAACTGCATTACCAACAACCTTCGATACCTTGATACATAATGTCATTTCCAAACCTAAAGTAAACTAAGCCAACAATTTATATCAACCTACAATGTGAGGTTGAGGAAAATCTTGCACTATTTTTGGCAGATTGTTAGCACTTGACAATGGATGAAAAGTTATCAATAAGTCAAACTTTACTCACCTTGAAAAAGAACACTGATGCAATCAAACCAGTCTGTGCATAGTCAAGTATCGTGTATGTACAGCTGAGTAGGGCTCCTTGTAATGTCTGTATAAGATGTATCATAGATCAGCAATGTGTTGGAAATGGAGCAAAAGCAAAGTTTACAAGAAAGGCTTCACAGTTTTACCCAGTAAAATCTAACATAAAAAATTAAATTAAATTATACTGTAAGCAAGACTATCGCAATGCACTTTAAAACTATGCATGCAAATTATGTGACAGCCTACATAAATACAGATAAAATCAGCAGATAATGAGCTAACTCCTTCAGTTTCTTTTTATTTTTTTAAAGGTGAAACAACGGGCTAAAGCCAAAACTAAAAGAAAAACAAAAGAGGGTTATAAACCCCCAACAGCCTCTCAAGACAGCCCAACCATAATCTCACTCAGAGGATCCTGAATGAACTCTATTCACAAACGATCTAACAATGAATCTTAATTCATGGAAAATGAGAGAAGGATAAAGCAGATGTCATCATCATGCTAATATAAGAACCCACTGCTTACCTTCAACCATTGAGGGCCACGAAGTCTCTCACGTTCACGGCTACGAATCTTTGAAATTCTGGAAGAAGTATCCATCTATCTTGACAAAAAGCAGTATAGGGTCAATTTCATAACAAAAAACGATAACTCAATTTTGAGGTATTTGCTGAGCAATTTAAAAAAAAAAAAATCTTACACAATCATTATACTGAAAACCTTCAGGTTGTTTCAATTAGTTATTTGAATTTCACAAGTTCAATGAAATAACACAACAGTGCTTTTTGTAAAGCATCACTACATATATTTAATAGTTTCAAGGTACCATTCAACATAATTGTAAAACAATCTGATGTAAGTCATTCATGGTTGATTATCACAACAAATATAAACTAACAAAATATAGCACAGCATCTAAAATATGATATGTCCATTCTAAAGCATCAATGCACTATAATTCGCAACAAGAGCAAATATAGGCTGGTACGGCATTTCCCCCCCTTTTTCTGTATATCCCCTCATTAACTACTGTAGCACACAGTATTTACAAATGAACATGCAAAAACACAGATTCACTCGCTAATGCACTAATCATAGAAAAGCAGTCAACTGGTCACCAGCAGAGACAGTGAGAGTAATTTTGAAGCTAGGCTCGCTAGCATAGCAGAAAAAGGAGAGGAACCAATTATTTCTAATATCATCTAACTAAAAACCAAAGGTATTGCTAGAATCAATATCAATATAAAATATAAAATCTATAGGGAGTTATGCCATGAATAGAGTGAATCCTCTCGAGCTGTAATTTTCTTTCTTTTAGTTTTTCAATCTTTTCCCACACATGTCATTGGGCTATGTACAACTTTATTTTTATTCCCTCAATATTTCTTTACATATTTTAAAAGGGTTCAATGTTATAGGACAATTTTTGAAAATTTTTTTAGTTACTATCTCTCCCATGTATTGCATGGGAAAAAGATGTCTAGTTGTATTAAAGGTAAAATTGGGCTCTTTGTATATATAGTAAAAACAGAACTACAATACAATGTGAGCAAATATCAATATCTCTCATTGATAATATGGATTGAAATTTAAGAAATAATAGATATTAAAAGGTTAAACACATAATTTAGCTCCTAGTGCATCCATCAACTTGCATGAATTTCATGATAGTCTAATGAAGAGATTACAAAAATGTAATATGTTAAATTCTACCAACTCTTGTCCTGTAGCACGGCAGACATGAATGCCAAGAGCATGCAATGCTAGTGAGTAGTATCCAGTAGCATCCAAAAGGTATAGCAGCTGATAAGCAAATGATAAGCCTGTATTGTCAATATTCTAAGAGGTTAATGGATATTCAGACAGCAGATAGGAATTTTAGCAGATAACATAAATCACCCAAAAGCAAATCAATCAGCAAAATGAGTTTCCCCGTAGACGCCAAGTGGTGTGTTCTCATTTAAATTATGATTTATGCCTATCTGAACAAGACTTCTGATAACAATTAGAGTGAATGCAGCGACTACATCAACAAATAGCCTATATAATCCTAATTCTCAAGTCTAATCCTTGCTTCAGATTAAGATGTACGAAATAGAGTGGTACTTACCCTCGGTAGTGGCATGTAACCAAGGGTAGCAAAATCCGACAATTTTCTGAACTCTCTTTCTCATGTGTGTTCTAATCGAGGCATCAGCATCCAAGGTTCCTCTTGACACTTGAAAATCTGCTTCAACAAAGCTCTGGTTAACATCAAATCCTTCACTTTCATCTCCCCATAGACTAGCTTGAAGCCTAGCTTCCCTTTCTTTATTGTAAATTGAATGCAATTTATTTTTTAAATATGGAAGCACAACCTGAAAACATAGCCAAGCTTGGTTAATACAGTATCTAATAATCATATAATGGCGCTTCATAGTAAAGTAAGCATAATATAGTAGTACCAAGAAAACAACTGAGAGAACTTTTTGTCGCCGCTCTAATCCAGAATGACTAGAAGCATTAGCTGACTTTGAGCCAGCACCATCCTTATTTGCCCTGATATTTACTGCTCTTCTTCGAAGGCCATATAGAGATTCAGAAAAGGAAGCATCTATTGAAGATTGGAAACAAAATCAGAAATACAGTTAGAAATTTGGAGACATAGTTTTCAAGATAGATACATTCACAATGGAACATTCATTTTTCCTATGCTTTTTGTTTGCTTTGATACAAAGTGCAAAACTTTATGTGAAATCAACTAATCAAGAACAAGAAAGAAGACAAAGATAGTGAATATGCAAAGGAACAAATGTTTGTACTCATTATATAAAAAGAACTCATTGAATCACAGAGATAAGTTTATACATTATCTATATTATTTATATGGGAAAACATGCAAATTATAAAATATGATATCACCGGGGAAAAAAAGGGAAAATGTATGCTTTGAAAATTTTTTAATTAATGAAGGAGACTCGCAAGAATTAAACAACCTAAAAGTGCTGCAACCAGGAATTTCAATCATGCCCAATCAGAAAACAGAGACAGGAGTAGAAGGAATATGAGAATGAGGAACCTGTGGTTCGTAAGCTGTGAGTTTCAAGAACCAGCATGAGCAAGGCGAAAAATTCATCTTCATAGTCTAAGACTCTGTGAAGGAACGGTCTTCTTAAAGCCAAGACCTGCAGAATAGCGCTACCGTGCGGTAAGAATGAAATAAAATTTGGAAAGCGTAAAGGGAGAAGATACAGAAAGAAGGGTAGAAGAAAGCAATTGCGTACACCAATTGAGTAGGTAAGAGCAGCGCGGAGACTGGCAGGAAGCTGTTGAGCCGCCGCCATCTCGAAGAAGGTGGGACGAGTACCTTGACCTCCCACCTGAAACAACATTTCTTTCTCTTTTCGCTTCCTCGCTTGCTCCTTTCCTTCAAATTTCCTAATCGAGAAGCCAAAAAATAAGTGCCCAGTCCACAGTACATGCTAAACCTGCACCATGCAGGCTCGTCGTCTGTCGTTCATCGTCCGATCTCTCCGTCGTCTATATGCTAGAGTGGTAGCCGAGTAAACCAATCCATACCGCTATCCAATATCGCAAGTTCATGTCGGGAATTGGAATATCATGCCAAACAGCAGAAACGGGCACTGAGGACACATAATAAAATTACATTTAGGGGAAATCTTTTTCCAAAAAAAAAAAAAAACAGAAGAAGAAGAAGAACGGAGGAAAGAGCAGTTCTTTCATTCGTACAAGTTCTCAGTAATAAATTTAATTTAAATAAATGCAAACTATGTCTTCATTATATTTAAATTAATAATTTTGATACAAAAAGTACAATTACATTCAAATATAGTAATCAATACATCATGATAAATATATATATATATATATGAGATAAAATCTAAAGCAAACTGTTTTATTTACAAATTATGAATATGACTATGAATAGTGCCACATAATTCAGGAAATGCACAGAAAAGGGTAGCTATTTTTTAATTTTTTTAATTTGAAAAGAGTGCCCAATACCAATAGTGTAATTGATTTCCTTAACAAGACTAGAACATTTTCTAATGACTTTCATCTCTAACATGTTTAATATTAGAAGAGAGTGAAATCATATAGTTCTAATTTTGTAATATCACCATATTCTTAATATTTTGTAGTTATAATGCCACATCTTCTGTTCATATACATATACGTGCACACACAAGCACATCCGATTCTACACCATACTTTGGGAATGAGAGTGTCCCACTCTCAACCCTGTCGCATGAAAGTAACAAAGAAGATCAACGGCGAAATTGTGTGCGCGAAACGGCCGCATTACGCATCGTGTTACCACAGGAAAGCCATGGTGTATTACATATACATACACTGATACACACAAGTGATGCCAACGTAACAGATTTGGTAGCATACAATACAAATTTGTGAGGCCTACATATATACACACGCGACAAGAATAGTCTGTCTGTTCAATGATGTTCCTTTAGATCGACACTTGAGAGTAAACCATCTGAATTCTCCTTTACGATTCATGCTTGCCCCGCAGAAGCCGTCCTGTGTCTGCTCCAAAATCACCCCACTCTCCAATTGAATTCGTTAGTTTAGAAATATTCACCAAGCAGCTAAAGTATCAGCAACTGAAAAAAAATATTATCAACGTCTCCTTCACTCCAAAGATCCAATCACGAAACATTATCTAAACTTCATGTGTGGCAGTCAGACAACCTTGTATAACGATCCAGTTATATAATTGGAACATCCCTGCATCCAATCAAACTTCTACAAGTTCCACATTGTCTATGTCTACACATGTCCTAGGATGAATATACAAGTGTCCCGGAGAAAAATTTCCCACCACAAACTTTACCCCAAATCAAAGGCAAGAAATAATTAACTCATCGCTCTAATGAATGAAGCCAGAGTCGTAGCTGCTCGACTAAACCATTATGATAATCACAAGGGCAATTCCTGCATATTAAATCCAGAAGCAGCAATAATGCTTAGACAATGATTCTGCAGCTGTCATCAACTCTTAACACGTTTTGTAGGTGGTCCCTCAAACTGGTCATCTCCCAGCTCCTGTTCTGCCATTTTATCATCTGCATTTAGCTTTGTGCCTGCATCCTGGGAACTTCCTTCGGGCATGGTTTTTGCAATGCTACTACTTATTCCTGACTTGTCATTTTCCTCATTTGAGATTTCTGAATTATCAAACAGAGGGAAAGGTGCCGCCGTGTTCGGTAGAGGAGCAGAAGGCTCATCCAAGGAGGAGCCCTTAAGCTTGCCATCCTCCTTTTCTCTTTGTTTCTCAAACATCATCTGAAGACGCTTGCCTTGGTTCTCAATTTGAATCTGCAACTTTCTTTGAATCTGCATATCAGATATAACATCAGACCAAGCCAACGTGCCAAAACTTTCAGACACATGAAATGCTGTTTACAGGCATAAAAATTGGGAAATCTAAAATGGCCATTTTCACTAATAATAAAAGCAGTAGCTTTATTATATGCCTTAAGACGCAGAGCTGTTTTAAGCACTTTGTTTAGTTTAAGTCATATTCCTAAAACAATTGGAAAGGCATTTGGTTCTATATAACTTCACAACATAGGGTCTTGGTTTTTTATGTGCTAGTTAAGAACCGTAAACTGAAAAGTCGAAAAGCCTTAAATCCTATGATCAAGTGGTGGCAACTAAAAGGTGAGAAACAATTGACCTTTACAAGAAAAGTTCTAGAGGAAGGTACTTGGAACATGCAAGGAAGTGCTAACATCTTGTGGGATGAGATGGCTCAAAGGATCAAAGATAAACAGTTTTGGGTAAATCCAAAGGTTTTGAACCTAACGATAAAGAATCTTGGTGGTGGAATAAGAGTGTGCAGGAGAAGGTCAAATATAAGAAAGAGTATTTTAAAGCCTTACATTTGTGTAATAATGATGAAAATTGGAAATGTTATATAGGATGGCTAGAAATGAGACTAAGAAAGGTGAGTGAAGCTTGATCTAAAACTTTTGAGGAATTCTACCAGGATTTAGGAATGAAAAATGGTGAACAGAGGATTTGCAAAATTGCCAAAAGAAAGGAAAGAAAGTCGAGATTTGGATCAAGTAAGATATATTAAGGATGAGAAACGAAAAGTTTTTGTTACAAGTGATGATATCAAAGAAAGATAGGGGAGTTACTTTTATAAGTTTTTCAATGATGGATTGGATATGACTATTGATACAGAAGAATTAACAACTCACGAAGATAATCTGAATTTGAACTTCTATCATAGTATTCAGGTTGGAGAGGTAAAAGAAGCTATTAAAAGAATAGATAATCATAAAACTATTGGTCTTGTTGGTATTCCTATCAAAGTTTAGAAATGCTTAGGAGAGAAAGGGATTTTGTAGCTCACTAAGTTATATAACGAGATTTTAAGGTCTAAGAAAATACTAGAGGAATGGAGAAAGAGCATTTTGATACCTATATAAAAGAACAAGGGAGATATTCAAAATTGTGCAAATTATCGGGGAATAAAACTCATGAGTTACACCATGAAACTTTTGAAAAGAGTGATTAAGCATAAATTAAGAAAAGAGTTTCGTATTTCGGAAAATTAATTTGGATTTATGCCAGGATGGTCTACAACAAAGGCTATTTGTTTATTGAAGGGTTTGATTGAAAGATATTGGAGTAAAAAGAGAGACTTGCATATGATTTTCATTGATTTGAAAAAAGTCTTTGATTGAGTACCAAGAGATGTGTTGTGGGAAGCAATGAAGAAAAAAGGTGTTCGTATGACTTATATTCAAGCCACAGAGAATATGTATGAGGGAGCAATAACAAGTGTGAGAACTCTTGGAGATGAGACAAAGGACTTTCCTATAAGGATAGATTTACATCAACGATTTTCCTTAAATTCATACTTGTTTGATTTGCTTTTAAATGTTCTAACAAAATATATATAGGAGGAAATTTCAAAGTGTATGCTCTTTGCGAATGATATAGTCTTAATTGAAGGCTTCAGAGAAGAAGTCAACGTTAAACTTGAGTTATGAAGACACACTCTGGAATCAAAAGGTTTCCACTTGAATATTAGTATGACAAAATATATGCATTGCAAATTTAACAAGAAGCCAATTAGAAATGATTTAGAGGTAAAAATTAAAGAGCAGACCATTCCAGAAGTGTCAAAGTTTAAATATTTGGGGTCGATTTTACAGAGTGATGGTGAAATTGATGGGAATATTATGTATAGGATACAAGCTCGGTTGTTAAAGTGGAGAAAAGCATCAAGAGTTATTTGTGACTGCAAGGTACCTACTAACTTAAAAAAAATTTTATCGAACAGCTATAAGGCCAGTAATGTTATGGTAGTGAATGTTGAGCTCTGAAAGAACATCAAGAGCATAAAATGGGAGTAGTAGAGATGAGAATATTGAGATGGATATGTGGTCATACAAAATTGGATAACATACGAAATGATTGTAGACAAAGGAAAGTCAGAATAGCACTTATCGAGTAGAAAATGGTAGAAAATCGTTTAAGGTGGTTTGGGCATGTATAAAGAAGAAGATAAAAGGAGCCAGTGAGGAGAGTTGATCAAATAACTTAGAGCCCTATAAAAAAGTATAGAGGAAGACTAAAAAAGATACTAAGAGAAGTTATAAGAAATGACCTTTTGATAAGGGATTTATCTAAAGAGATGATATTTGATAAAGCTCATTGGTGTCGTATGATACATGTAACCGACCTCAGATTACTAGGATAAGACTAATATTGTTGTTTTTGTTGTTATAGTGTTCTAATAGAATTATATCATAGTAAGTTTTAAGTACTGAGTACCTCAAGTTGTTCATGAAGTCGTTTTTGTAACTCCATTTGCAACCTCAGTGCTTCAGTGATCCCCACACTCCTGCAACCAAAGCATAATAACGTAGGCTTCTTAGCATTGATGATTCAGTTCAATGCAATTACCATTACACTCCATTCAATGCATGTAACAAGAACAAATGATTCATACCAGAGAAAAGACCAGTCATAAATGTATCAGCATAATTGATAAAAAATTTCAGATCAAGGAATATACTAACGTTTTCAAGTCTAGAGAATTCATTTCTTCAATTGACGTCAACTTTTTCTCAGAAGTTCCTGCAGATAGGGAAGAACAACTCATTCACACAATAATTCTCATATTAAAACAAAAGTCATGTCTGTGTAATTATCTGCACTCAAGGCCTAAAAAAATAACTTAATTGAAATGTATAATGAATATGAGAAAATAACATTGAGCTTAAAAGAAATCATGAGAAGACAGTGAAAATTGCAAATACAGTTGCAAGCAAAGCATCTTTGCTGAAGTTTTGAGAGGTGAGGAACCCACAGATGTCAGAAATATGCCAGACATGTAAACATTAGAACTGCTATTTAAGCTTTCACATACCCTCGGATGATTCAGGTTTGTATCTGGCAGTTCTATACTTCTGAAATTAAAGGAAGATAAAATTCATGAAAAACATTAAATTGAATAAAAAAAAAAAGAATTGATTTGGTATATCCATTTATACCAATTAACAGCTAGTTGAAGAGAAGAAAAACCACAAATATACCTGTAGGTGGCTTTTCACGTGATAGATGGTAAGGCCCTCGACTTTCATCAGGTTCAAGACACCCTTAGGAGTAGCCTCTGCAATGGCAACATAATGAAATGAAATGCAAACTGAAGTATCTCTGCCAGTGTGAAGGTCAAGAAGTACAAGAGTACATAGAAGAAAGCATACTCTCACTACCACCAAGCTGATTAACTGCTTCCACAAAGGCCTCGTGAAGTTCTGGAGTCCAACGCATTCTTGGCTTAGTTTGTGGTGCAGTTGACACCGATATAGGAAGGGCATTCATTTCTTCAGATGGTACATGCTGCTGCTGGGAAGCCTGGGTCTCCTGCATCCAGAGAACGTGATAGGTTTCCTCACTTTTTTTATTCTAAAAAAAAACAAAAAGTAGAAGAAGAAGAAGTAGAAGATAAAAGAAACCAGAGACCAAAAGTTAAATTACGAGATAACTATTTCAAACAAGAATTGCATATACAAGGGAAAAGGCAAGGGAGGATGAACTACATACAATACACAAAACCCAAATGCCTATGGTGATGAAAATAATACAAAGAATTGCCACCTTAGATTAGTCCAAGTGGCAAGAGTGAGATGGGATGTGAATAGTGGTCAAAGTTCAAATCCTCCTAATGCAACAAATAAAAAGGAACAAAAAGAAGAATCAACAATCAAGCACCAAATGCACCTTAACGTAACATACCCATATCCCTGCAGAATGGTGGATGAAATGGCAAAGTTAGATGAAGAGAAGCCCACAGCATACTCTACGGTTATGTCCATAACTAATTAGTTACAATGTTATACAAATACGGTGAGCTACTTAGCATCTAGAAGATAAATGGCTAAAAAATGACTAAATTTTTTACTCCACCAGCAGCTAGTTCATGCATGAAAATTTTGGTCATCAGACCGCAAAGAGGCCTTCAAACATGGGACATGACCTGCATTTTCTAGTTAGCTTCACATATGAGTACTCTTCTGCCCTTCCCCCTTCTGTTTGTGTGTGTGTGTTGGCAAAGAAGGACTTTAAAGGGCAGCATGAGCACCAAAAGGTCTTGCAAATATCTAAATCAGTTTGAGAAACAAACCTTTGATTTTGAATCCGTTACATCATCATCACCAAGAAGCTGACTCCAATTTGGGTGCAGAGCATCATCAACTGACATTAACTGATCAACCCATTCCCCAAAATCAGTTTTTTTAGGATTGTCGTCAGGTATGTAACAAGATCTATTTTCTACCTGATCATTCTGGACAGAAACAATTTCAGGAAAATTAAGAATATCCTGAAGTGGATCTGGTCCCCAGGAAATTTCATCACTTTCATGGGGAGGAATGAATGGCGTAGAATGCATTTCTGAATGGGAAGAATGTGAAGGTGGGAATGACCCTTTATCAGTTAATTTCTGAGAAACGGAGGGAGAATCTCGAGCCTGCATATCATGCTGTGAAACTAGGGAAAAAGAGATGTCATCAGGGCATTCAACGGCAGTTGAGAACATGTGTCCAACACTTCTGATATTGGAATTTGATGGAGCAGCTTGCATTAAGGCAGGACTTGAGGCCAGATCTTGGACAGTGGGTAGCTGAAAAGAATCTGTGGGTATCATATACTTGTGTTCAGATGAATGGAAAGAACATGAAAAGATGAAGACATGGCTATGAAAGCTCCAAGTGACTCAGCTGGTTAAGACCTGATCTCAACATGAAAAGGACAGTGTATGTTAGCTAGTCATCTACCTACGCAAATTATCTCAGTCCCAACATAATTGAACAAAATGCACACTTATATAAATTAAGCCCATTCTTTCAAATTTCACCAACTCCACTCATTAGCATAAGCTTGTGGCGCCTCTGAGAAGAAAAATAGTTAAGTTGGCCATTGGAATACCCAAAAAACAGATAGAAATATTGCAAGTTGAATGTAATCGGAACAGTTCTGATAACTTGGCAAAAACATGCACTCGGTGCACCAGTAAGCAAATATATTGACGAGTGAAGATATCTAATAGAAAGAAAGACGGGGGAAACAAAACCTGTTCCATTTCACTCGAAGACCGTATACTCATGAACGAGAAAATGTATGTCAAACTACGAGTTGCTACTGAAGAAGTCGACATAAATCCAAGAATATCAATGAATTGCCAGGGCTACTATTTGATCACACGTCGTTCCCTACGGATTTATGGGTAGTAAACTAAAATAGTTCAAAGTTACCAAACTTCAAGCATAAACTTCTTCTACCAGGAGGTTGTGGACGTGGAGTCAGGGCAAGAGGAAGGAACGGACACAGCCCATCCACCTCCCCCCCTCCAACCCCGCCCCCCACCCCCCCTAACAATAAAAAAGAAAAAAAGAAAAATATTACAGTATCACTGTAACACAAATACATGAGAAATCAGAACCAGCAGACCAAACTCTTCCATCATCAGACTAAAGGAACCCACCAGCAAGATGCCCTTTTTACCGAGCCCTATTGTCGATTATTGAAGTGATTCAACAAAGAATAGCAGAACGGATAAAAATTCAGAAGGGAGTAAAATAAGACGTGAAGATGTTAACGATGCATCAAAATCTCAAATTAACTCGGTTGAAGCCAAAGTAAGCAGTGTCATCCGAAAAGCTTTCGAAGTAAGTAGGGAAACCTCACCTATAATTGAGAATACCAGCAATTGAATCTATAAAGCTCGGAGTCCGACCAAAAGACAGACAGGTGGAGCCTATGAGAATGCAGAGGGAGGACTAGGAACGATAATTTTAATGCACACGTTTTGGGTTTGTCGTATCTACAGAAATGCAATCTCAGAACCCAAACACCGTCTGTCCCGTGGTAAGGTTGAGAGGGCGTACGAGGCTTTACGCATTTGGCTCTTTTATGACGAACCGGAAGCGAAATTCTGTATGGACGACAGAGAAAATACCAGCCATTGGCAAAAGAGGAATGAAAGACAAATTAGGACCGTCAGATTTGGATGGATGTTTGTGTGACGGGGTTTGGATGACCATTGCAAGTTGAGGAATTGAGAAGAAAACAAGTAGGATAAAAAAGTGAAGTGCACATTGGCTTATTGTGATTGTGAAAGGCTGCTAGAAGTGAAGCGAAAGCTGCTCCAAAATGCACTAATCATTGTCATTATCCCTATTTCTATTTGGGAAGCTTATTGTGCCATTTCCTTGTTTACTGCGTCAAATTTTGGCTTCTGAATCTGACCAAGAAAATCAACGGAAACTACACCCCTTCCTTTCCTGCGAATGTTCCCTATCGTTGTTCCTTGATTTCCCATCCCTGCTTCTTTCATTCACACACACACACAATCAAACATACATATATATGCCCTATTGAATACAATCTGATTATTTTTTCCTTGCTCCAAAGAGATCGCATAAAGTAATTTTAAAAGTTAAAATATATACCATTAGCATAATTAAAACGTTTGCCGAAAAAAATTGTTTTGCCAAATGTAATTCGCTTGGACCAAGAATTTTCGTCATATATTAAAAATTTATTTGTTATATGTATTAGTCACATAAAATAGAAGTGAACTGCTTGCTTAGTAAAAGCCCTAAATCTACTTGTCTGACTTGGGCCTAATTTTATGGTGGACACCAGTCAGATAGGCACAATGAACTAACTCGTGGCCTTGGGGGCATGTAGTGTACCAATGCCAAATTGCAATAGGAAGGGGTTCAACGACCAAAGAGGCGAGTCATTGGGAATCTGTTACAGTATTTTGCCTTCTTCCCTTCCCTATTATTAAGCATCTACAACAACTAGAAGCAAAGAGAGCGACGAACTGAACTTCATATAACCAATTACTTGATTGAACAGAGAGTGATGGCTGCTGGAGAATCATCCAGCGAATCCTTGGCAACGGTGGCCGATAAAGCACCGATCACTGCTGAGAGGAAAGTCCGCGCCGACTTAGACACCCAGCTCCCCAAACCCTGTAATCTTCTTCTCTCTCAATTTGGTTTCACACTTCACTAGTTTTGATGATTTTGAACCTGGTGGCCTCGCTGTATTTCTCTGCAGATTTGCCTCGAGCCTTGGTTGCTGCTGATTCAGAGAATGTCAATGGCACCTGGGGTCACAGGCATAATAACATGTCTGTGCTTCAGCAGCATGCAGCCTTCTTCGACCTTGACAGTGATGGTATCATCTACCCCTGGGAGACTTACAGAGGTAACTATGTATGCATTCAGTTTAGGGAGGGATGTCCGCAAACCCGAACTTTTTGTCCTGCTGGCTCTGCTTGTTATCTGTATCACAAATTCAGATTTCCCTGTTTCCATGGGTGTTGCAGGACTCCGCACAGTGGGTTTTAATGTGATTTCTTCTTTAGCAATTACGGTTTTAATCCATGTGGCTTTGAGTTACTCCACTCTTCCTGTAAGAATCAGTATTTTCACATGAATCTAGCCTATTTTGATGTATTCCTATAAACTTAGTATAGCATGTTTTGACACAGACATGGTTACCTTCACCTTTCTTCCCAATTTACATACAAAACATACACAGGGCAAAACATGGAAGTGACACGGGGAGCTATGACACGGAGGGAAGGTAAGAAGTAAAGAATTGGGGGGAACAGTGAGCCGAGAAGGTGGGATTTGGCGAAAACAAGGAGCTTTATTAAGATGATTAACATATAGATAGATAGTGCAGGTTCATCCCGGCAAATTTCGAAATCATGTTCAGCAAGTATGCACTTAAGGTGCCTGATAAATTGACGCTGAGGGAGATCTGGCATATGACTCAGGCCAATAGCGTTGCATATGATTTCTTTGGCTGGTGGGTCTTGATCCGGTATGATATCTTTGTGTGAATGTCGCAAACACAAGTATATTTGGGAATTAAAAGTAGGGGAATGTGTGTGTTTCATTGCAGGGCAGGGAGTAAATTGGAGTGGGGAGCTTTGTATGTTTTAGCAAGAGATGAAGAAGGATTGTTGTCGAAAGAAGCCGTGAGGCGTTGTTATGATGGCAGCTTGTTTGAGTACTGCGCTAAAATGCAAAAGGGCGCTACCGGAAAGACGCTCTGACTCTGACATCTCCTTCCTATCTTACCACCACCACCACAGCAGAGTGAGAGTGTTGCCAAATCTAGTAAACTTTCTTGCTATCTTCAGCTCTTCACTAATATAAGAGTGGTCTCCCAGAGAAACAGAAGCACCGCTAATTACTCATTAGGATTACAGCTCTGATATTTTATTTTATCCAAGGATAATTCCTGCTTTAGTTTAGTTGTGGCCCATTTCTTGCATAGCTAGTTATGGTGTTTGGATGCCCGAGATGTGCTTTTACATCATCACTGTGTTTTAACGTAGTCCCATGTAGATGTAGGTAAATAATAATCGCAACTGAATGCAGTGATGGAAAGAATGATAGTATAGTATTGGTACTAGTGGATAATAACGAGGAATAGAAAAAAGAAATGAAAATGGCTATAGAATGGAAAAGTATTGTTCTTGTTTCATATTTAAAGGAGATTTTTTTTATCATTATATGTATGTTTGGAATGACTGTGAACTACCCAAAATTTAGAATTTGACAAAAATAGTAAAAAAAAATATTTTTTTAGGTCAAAACACATTATCCAAACACACATTATGTATGGTATAATAGAAATATGATAAGAATAAAAAAAAAATATAACAATCTTCCTTATGCGGGTGATAACTGTCATCTTCTGAATAAATAATTTGGGAATTTGATTTTTAACTTCTATATATATATATATATGTATGAAGTAAATTTAGTTTGATAAAAATTTATTATTTGTCCTTTATTTAACTACTGATCTTAGTAGATGATATTCTTAGATTCTTAGTCACTAAGAAAATATTTCCTCCATTTCATATTATAAAAATTTTTCTAAAATTCTTATTTAATCCAAAATATAAGAAATTATATAATATTTAGTAAAAATTTATCTTTTTTATCCCTATTAATTATTGTCTCATAAATTAAAAAAAAAGACAGAAAGAAAGGATAAATTTTTAAAATAATTTTTATTAATAATTAATAAAAATAAAATTAAAATATTAATTTTTATTTTTAAAATTTAAAAATATATAACTAATTTTTCTTAATAAATATCAGAAAATTTTTGTAGAATGGAATATGATAGATGGATGCAATTATTCTTGATATTAAAATATTAATTATAAAACAAATGGTCTCAATCAGTACGAGTCTACCTGCCCAATAGTAGGTGGATGCATGGTTTAGGGGCAAGATTGACTTTTTGACTCAGATTCTCAGAGTGTGTTGTGCCGTTTCATGGATTCTCTGGATTCTCTGATGGATCAAAATTGCGCCGAAAAAGTTTTCATTGGATAAGGAAGGGTGAGCATTTTCACTGTACTGAACATCTCTCTTTATCTTTACTTTTTCTTTTACATTTACTTTGCTATTTCCGTAGAAAACCGGAATTATTTTACCTAAAAACAGCATTAATTTGTTCGGGTTGTTAACAATCAATATTCATATGTTTTCCAATCAAAATAGTTTCACAAATTTAAAACCTGGATACATTTATTGATAAATGTTTATTACTTCACTTCATTTATATCAAATATTTTTGTATTATAAAACTATTATAATAATTAAGTTGATAGTTTAGATTTCAAAAATAATAATTCAATACCAGTGATAGACTACGAAACTTTGTATCACCAAAGTAAAGCATACTTTCATTATTTATTATTTTAATATATATTGGTAAAAAAAACAAAAATAATAAAAAGTGGTAAAGGGTCAACTAGGGCTGTTTGTTTAAGCTTAAAAAAAAAAGAAATATTTTTATATTATTAAAAAAATAATTGATTGTTTATAGGTTTTATTAAAAGTAAAAATTATTTTGTGTTTGGTTATAATTATAAAAGAAATTATTTACTTGAATGCTTTGTTTAGCCAATGATGGCCGATGAGCGATGGGGGCATGTGGATGACTACCAGTAACTAGAGACCAATGATTAATGGCTAACAGTAGTAACTATTGGTGACTAACGCCTAATGGTAACGGCTGGTGGCCAGCTGTAACACCCATACATTTTAAATAATATTTTATAGGAAAACAAACAATTAACTACAATTTTAATAATCAATAGAGGAAAATAAGGAACATAATACTAGCCTTTCATAACTTTAACTTATCCAAACTACCCATTCATTTCTCATTGCCTCCTCAACCTTTCATGCAACATCACTTCATACAACTAAAATGAAAGAAAGAATAGAAATACCACTTCCAAGTATTTACAATTCACACAAGAACTCAAATAAAACTTTCAGCTCAAACAACTACACACATTCTAGCAACCTAACTAAAAATTTGCATGGCATAATAATTGATGTAAGTTGACTATCAACCACATAACGTGAAATTTTGATGTAAAATTAGAGTAGAAACATGACCAAATATTTAAATATTAATTAATTTAGGAAGAAAAATAACTAATTTAATTTCAAACCTTAATTAGTTATAATTTAATTATCCTTTTAAGCTCTCAAATTATTTTCCAAATTAATTTAAGCGTGTTACACCAGCGGTCAGCGATGACAATCAATGATTGGCAATCAATAGAAATGGTCGGCACTGGCAACAGGTGGCTAACGGCCGACAATCAGTGATGGTAGGTGATAGCAGGTGACTGGTAGTGGCAACCAGTGATCAATGGTGGCACCTCACAACCGATAGGCTATGACTAGCTATGGTGATTAATGATTGGCGATTGGTGATGGCAACCGGTGGCCGATGGCCAACAATTGACTGTGACAGCCGGTTGCCGGGGGTTGATGACTGGTAGTCAGCGGTGGTGGTTAGTGACTAATAGATGGTGGGGGCCGATAAGCAAGAGTCACTCGCTACCAAATAGGTAAAAAGTTATTTTAGTTCCTTATAAACTATTTAAAATAACTTTTCAAAATAATAAAAAATCTATTTATTTTTAGCTTTTGATTATTTTTAAAAATTTAAACATACCTTAAAATTTCTTAAAAATGCTTTTTCTAAAAAAGATATGTAAGTGCTTTTTTTAAAAAGCTTAAACAATTGGGCCTAAATGATATAGGGCCATTATGACAAGAGGCAAATTGCTTTCCAATTAAACCAATGTGGGGAATTTATATAATATATATATATATAATATAAAAGTCAAATCATTTTTACAGCTATTTCACTATTTTTTCTAAGAACCGTGTTAAGTTGAAAAAAAAAGGAAAAAGTAAATATGTCTGCACATATATACGCCACGTACTTATAGTTAACACACACACAAAATAATAATTTAATTTCTACTCCTTATGCATAAAGCAAACCTAACTAAATACTTGAGAAGGATTTATTCTTTATCCTCCATATCCTATGAGAGAAATTAGTCCTCGGTATTCCTGCTAATAATAGTAATAATAGTAGTAGTAGAGGGTATAAAAAATAATTTTTGACGAAACAAAATGTCAGTGTAAATAATAATAATAATAATTTACAACTTCTCTTACACAATTTACAAGTGATTCACAAAAATTCATAAGTAAAAAATAAATGAATGTAAACAGGCATTATCTCTATTTATAAGTACTCTTAAGGAATTTACAACTTATCAGTAATACTAAGAAATTAATAAGTGATAATAGAAAGGAATGAACATAACATCATCTCATATTATGAATTCTATAAAGAAATTTATTACTCCTGTCAAATGATTTACAGGTGAAAATAAAGGGGCGTAAATATGGAGTTCTATCTTTTACAAGCCATCTTAAGGAATTTAGAGCTCCTTTTACACAATTTACAAGTGATCCTCAATGAATGCACTCACTGGTTTTGATTTGTAAATTTTCGAGAATAACTTATAAATTGTGTGGAGTTATAAATTTCTTATGAGAATTTGTAAATGAAGATGATACTAGGGTCATTTTGGTTCATACAAAAACATTTTTGATACATTAAAGGACCCAAGTTCTTGACATGTTTTCGGATATTTCAGGCCTTTTTAGTGTATTTAGCTTTATTTCTTGAGAGAGAGAGAGAGAGTAGAACCCTCCAACAATTTTTGATAAAAGAATTTTATTCTAAAGAGTTACTTAGATGATGACAACACGAATGAATGATCCATACATGTCGTGAAAACATGTGCTGTCAGTTTGCTGTACAATTTCACAGCAACAGAAAGAATGATGAACAGTTAAAAAACTATGATTCATTCCCAAGTCTGGGCAGATAAATGCTGACAAAGACACAATTATTCACAATAAAGTTCAACTACTCCACACCTTGCAACTAATAATCACCTGAATTTTATATCAACATGTTTTCCCTGCCGCAAAAAATATAATAAAGAATTAATAATATGTAAGATTGAGTCTGTCATGGCATGTCACGTTTCACTGCTGCTGATAATTAATTTTGAACTCAAAATCAATTGCGTCTTTTTATTTTTAATATAAAATTTTTTTAACTGAATCACACAAATTAAGAATGGAAGTTAAAATTAGTTAATTATTTTAATTTTTCTAAAAATTACAATATTTTTTTAAAATTATCTTTATTTAATTTTTCTTTCTCTCTTTGGGATACATAAATAAAGACATTTTATGAAAATGTATAATAAATATTTGTATTGTCAGATTTTAATGCTGAAAGAAATCTAAGAATGATTCTGGAAGACATGATTGAGACTGAAAAACATCAGAACTAACGTCTAATCTTTTTTATGACTTTGAATGAAACAACAACCGGAATGAACAAGGAGGCTTTACTCTGACGAGAGAGAGGGAAAAAAAAGTATAGAGGGAAAACGATTTGAGTACTGTCAGTACCTCAAGAACGTTGTTTGGGTGTTGAAGTTGGAATCGCCTCCCGGACTTTCATTGGTTTAGACTTTCCTCTCGCCTCCTGCACCTGTTTCTCTAATTTTCTTTTCCCTGAAAAATCCACCATAGCTATGAGGAAACCCGCCAAACAATCCAAAGCAGACCCCCAAAATTTGTTCCCATAACATTTTCTCTTCACTACCTCAGCCACGAATTGAAATTATTCAAAGAACTGAAAAAGCAGACCCCATGGACTAGGATTATTTAACTGACCTTTCCGCTTCTTATCACGGCAGAATGAGCTTCCACAACAACATTGGAATGCTTTGATAGGGTGGTCATGATCATCAAAATCAATACCATAATCCTGCAAATAATTTTTCATACATCTTATTGATGAGAAAGCATGGATGACCTTGGAGAAATTTGTAATAAAATGGCATGCGCGTGAAATTTAACTTTTTTCTTTTTATAACAGAATAATTCTCGCGACCAGAAAACCACATTTCTTACTAAAAAAAAAGGTTCTAAATTAGTCAAAAATCGAAAGAAACCACGGAAATAATGTTTGCAGGGAAAAGACGTCTACTGTCATATATCGATCAAGGCTGAAGCCCACTTACCCATGTCAGCTCCTCATAAGCACTCACTTTCCTGTTAGTAAAGAAGGCAAGCTGCAGATAAGAACAGAAAACCAACTCTCAATATTTCCTCTTCCCCCACTAAATTTCGTAAATTAAACCGTTGGTAATTCCTCCTTATAGTTTCACACATTAGAATGGTAAAACGTGAATATAATATCAACATAATCCTTACATGATAATAATGGCGATCTGGAGTCTCCACTTCAACAGGAATGTCTATCAGATTTGCATCTGAGCATCTGAAGAGACGAACGCACATCATTTTAGATAATTTATATAAAGATAAGAAGAAGAAGAACCTGGGGGGGGGGGGGGGTGTGGCGCCTCTTGTGTTTTGGGCATTGGAAAGAAAGCCACGCTAGCTCATGGACTTCAACAGAAAAGCAACAAAACATCCAAATGACAGGATTTTGTGGATCACTAAAGAAATTTGGTAACACTTTCCAATCCTCGCCAATTTCAAAAATTGTCAGCAGAAAATATGTAATCAACCTCAAAAATTGTAAGCTAGTTGTTACACCATGAAAGCCACCACTGTAGCTGAATGATTAGGCAAATAAAATAATCCATCTAGAAGTTTAAAAATAAAAACAATCGTTTTACAAATTGAAGCTTTTAGACATATAAAAACTACCTATGATTGATAAATCTGGCTACATTTCCATTGTATGTTGCATCCAGACACAGTGCCTCCTCATCCTTTAACACCCCTTCTGAGCCCCAGTCTGCATCAAGGGTTACAGGATATGTATGTCTGTCATTGCCGTTTTTGTGCACAATCCTTTCATACAACTCCATGTTGGTTAATATTTCTCCAACATATTCACATACAAAGGACCCCCTAGGCAAATCTTCCAGTGTTCTAAGGCCCCAGCCTTTTCCTTCACGGGTAAAGAACACCTGAGAATTTAAAGACAGCAATAAAGCCATTATAATAAACTAAAATAAATACTGGAGCCATAAGAACATAGGCTACCATTAAAATTACACGCAATAATGAAATTTGACAGAAGTTCTTCTAGCAAAAATTTGGACAATAGTAGCTAGATGAATAGACAGTGAGGAATTGCAGCACGAATTAATTAATGCAGTGAACCAAAAGACTAAATAAGTTGGATCAAACCTCTTTGAGAAACCTTTATCTTTGGTATTGAAGAGATAAAACAAGACAAAGAACTCCAACAAGTTATTATATATATATATATATATATAAATAAAATCAAGACTTCCTTTTGTTTTTTTGGTCAATAAGATTTCCTTCCGTAAATATATTTTATTTACAGTTGCCATAACTCCTCATACTTGCCACCATGGCAAATATGTCGAATGTGAAAACCAAAACCAGCCAGGAAAACCAAATTGCCACTAAAAACACCTTAAGAAAATTCAGAGAGCAGCTTACCTGCAATTTGCATCTTAAACCTCGTTGCACTATACGATTTCCACACTGCATGTCGCATCCGCATTTCCTCCAACATTCCTTAATGAACTTCCTAATCAGATGCCCCTTGCATTGCTCAGGCATGTATTCATTTTTAGACCTCTCTAGTGGGCAATCTTGACAGTAAACCAGCTGATGATCTTGAGGATCCTTTTTCATAGACATGCAAGATGTTAGAAATTCTTCTTTCAACAAGCCCTGCAGCGTGTAAGCAAACTCTCCACCAGTTTCTTGAGCACATGCACAAGGTAATGATTGAGAAAGACAGTTTCCTAAACAATTTGAACAGCAACCCTCATCCGCTATCCGAGCCAGTGAAATATTTACATTAGCACTCTGATAAATTAGATTATGTGGTATATAATTAAACCTTGGCAATTGCCCATTACCATATTCATCTACCAACGAGATTTTCACCTTTTCTGAACCTTTCGCTATGTCACTGAGAAAATGAAATACTTTCTTCTCATCTTGAGCCACAGCTTGTTGTGGCCCAAATGTTAATTTGTCTGCATTGTTAAACTCAAGATGTGAACGCTTTTGTTTCATATTCATGCCCAATTTAAGAAAACTCTCACATAAACTATTTAATAAATTCATCATAGAAAATTGGGGTCCAACAATATTGCAAGGCTCAAGGTACTTCTCCTCCATGAACTTCATAACAGCATCCAAGTTTGGAATATTGAAGTTTGGTTGTCCAAGTGCGTGGTCACAGTTTAGAGAAATTTTCACTTCTCCCAAAGTTGAAGAGGCAATGTCAATATTAGTCTTGCTGCTTGTGGAGTTGTTATTATGTGCAGAATTGTCAATGGCACTGTTCAGATCCAGATACAGAGAAGAAACTAACTTGACAGAATGATTTCCAATTGAAACCTCAGAAGGACCTAGAAAAAATCAACAAAAAATTATATCATTTTAGTTATATGGACTATGGAGGAAGAAATTAATTAAGCAAATGATAATTTTTTTAACCAAAAAAGTCCTACATCTGCAGTGTGATTAAACTTTGGAGGCCTGTAAATAACCCACAAGAGCAAAGCAGGTTGTGAATGGTTTAGCTCAAGTTAAAGTGTGATGGGGACTTGGGTAGTATGGGATACACAAGTCCCACATTGAGTAGTATGAGATACTCAATGGGGTATTTAAGTGGTTAGTTCTCCCTCTTCAATAGCTAGTTTTTGGGGGAGGGTTCCCCATCCCACTTGGATTCCCAATGGTATCAGAGTTTAGGCATCGACAATTCCGGAGAGGGTTACCTATGGAGAGTTCTGACCGGTGAAACGTTCTGACCAACAAGGGAGTCGAGTGAAGTGCCACCAAGTAAAGTGTCATAATATGCATCCACCGGGATGTCAGCTCTTAAGGGGGGCTAATTGATGGGAACTTGGGTAGTGTAAGATACCCAAGTCCCACATTAAGTAGTATGGAATGCTCAATGAAACATTTAAGTGGTTGGTTTCCCATCCCCATCCCACTTGGATACCCATCAAAGTACTTAAATGATTTTGCTCAAGATGCAGTTCAATGCTGCAAAACAGTCTTATTAGCTTATGAAGTAATAAATAGCATAGATGATAATGTTGAAAATGGCAATAAACCCTGTACATCTTTCTACTACAGTAGCAGAAACTTGTAAGTGCCTGTTTGGTTCTCATTTTCCAAAACAAAACCATGGTTTTTAACCATGGTTTTCTACAAGATGTGTTTGGCCAAACACAGGTGAAATACAAACTGATTTTTTGAAAAATGAAAAGTAGGTTAAACGGTGATTTTGGAAAATGAGGGGAAAAGTTACTTTTCCTTTGACAAAACATGGGTTTTGGAAAAGGTGAAACAAATTTACTTTATATTATACATCTAAAAGTACTTTTAACCCGTATCATCCAAACAGATTTTTTGTCAAACTTACTTTTACAAAAAGAATGTCCAAACATAACAACTTTCAACAAACTTACTTTATCTAAACTTCATTTTTATAAACTTTATTTATCTTAACTTAATTTTACAAAACTGAGAACCAAACGAGCCCTAAGAAAGATAAGGAAATTGCAAGGTGTAGAGTTGGATTCAGCTATGATATGTAGGATTATCTTAAATAGCCCATTTCAGCCAGATACTTTATTTTGCAAGAAATATAGGAAACAGAGATAGGAGAAATCAACTGCTTTGAAAATACTTCTTCAGTCCTTCTCCCTTTGATATAGAGGAAGTGTTGGAAGAAAGAAGAGAGACAACTGAGGATTAATTCAAATGGATTCGGATCAAGATTCAACAGTTTAGGATATGAAAGCATAAAAAAGAACAAAGGTAGAAATTCCTAGTCAGATAGACCGTCAAGATTACCTCTGCAATTTGTTGAACTGGGTCCAAGATGTAACTTAGATTGTCCGGTTTTTGGCTTCATTATCCCTTTCCTATAATGTTCACTTGGTAGATTTTTTCTTTGAATAGGAGCATTGCTAGGTTTATCAACAAGTTCTTCCCCATGCCTTGCAGAAGATGATTTCTCAGGATTTAATTTTCTATCTTTAGCAGCCATGCAAGGTAACTTTGGTATCCTTTCTACCTCACTAACCATTGTTTTCAATGATTGAGGATTAATTCTGGGTCTCATATTGCTTGTTAAAGGTTGAGATGACTCAATGATTTCGAGTCCAAGAGTATTTAGAGGCATTTCATTCTCTTCTACAGATAATAATTGTCTTGAGTTGTCCGTGGTTAACAAAAGCACATCATCTTTGTCTGCAAATGATTGAGTTTGTCTGTCTCCACCATGATGACTGATCAGAGATTTTCTCTTGTCTTCTGCTTCCTGTTTTAAAACAAGGCAACAAGGTATATAAACTACGAAGTATACACACAAAAAGTATAGTGAAGTGAAAGATGTTGCTCAATGCAGATTCACTTGATGCAATCAAAAGATAGTCAACAGTTTATAATTTTAGTTTAATTGTCAATTGTCAATTCTTATCTGATCAACAGATATAATACAAAACAAGTTATGAGACAAAGCAAAAGGAATATTTAAAAACCGTATGAATAACTAGATATTTAAATGTACAAACAAACAAAAGATGTTTAGAAGAGTTACCTTATCCTCCTTAAGCTCAAAGTATGCGTCTATAAGTGTCCGATAGTTATCTTCTTCAATATATTCCCAGTTTTTATCATACAATCTTAGCAGCTTTTTCAACACTGGCTTCACCTCATCATCAGAAATTCCTAAGTCCTTCATAGCACTGAAGGCCTTGGTGACTCTTGTATTGGAAGTTACATTTGAAGCCATGATAACTCCGAGAAGTAATTGTCACCAGATACAACACTAACATAGGAACCACTTGTTTGTCACGGCTATGTGCTCCTCCGCTGTACCTGCATTTTTGCCTCCTATTAAGACAAATGACATTTTATGAAATCTCTATATCAACTTAAAGTCCGGATGCCCTAATTATGAATCCTTTTTCCAGTACAAAGCTAGAAATTCAACACCAAAGAGAGATTCAATGCATTTCTTTTACTTTAAAAAAAAAAAAGAAAAGAAAAGGCTATTGAAGAAATAAGTGGATCAAAACCAAATACAAGACACTCAGAAGAGGCCATGAAAACTATGAAATGCAGAAAATTCCTGCAAGGAAACATGAACGGTTAGGAGTTACAGATCACTGCAAGAGGCTAGGGGACATTATCCTCAATATATGTTTTAAAAAATTTCAGGACATCATTTTCAGTGTTACACTTTCCCCTTGAGAATAGTTCATAACAATTAAGCCAAGAGAAACAAAAAATAAATAAATAAAAAGTTGGATATTATGAAAGGAAACTGTGCAATCTAAATTGGTTGGTAGACATTTCTCAAGTCAAGAGGCAAATGACTATTAGAATCATTATCATTCACAAATACTAACTAAAGCATGAATAAATAGGATAGATTAATAATTCTCCATGCTCATCCTTGATCAAATACCTTAACTTTTTCTATTAGGTTGGAAGCTAGGTCACAAGCATATTCAGGTATGATTATCAGCAGAGGATCCGCCTGAAAATTTGTAAGGCACCACCGTTAAAGGTTCCTTTTCCACCAAGCAAACTAAATAGCACCTAAGCATATTGATCTCGAGAAATCGATTCATAAAAAATTATCTTCCTTTTGGTTCTCACGGAAAAAAAATAAGTTTAGCAACTTTTAACTGTAAACCGAGGAAGGGTCAGTTCTAAAGCAATTTATTGCAGTAAGCTCTGGAAAACAAGTTCAGAAGATGGATTACCTACTTAATAAAATAGTATACACTAACATATAGTAAAATTGTATCTTAATATGTTAGGCCCTCCAAAAATCAAGTTAACTTCAATAGTTTCATTCTTTACCGTTTTCCACAATGATAACAAAAGCCCCGACACTCGGGCTTCATGTAACAGTAAATATCGCATTCTTTACTTGGATACCATTTAGAAAAATGAAAGCCCCGAAACAATTTATCTTCCCCTAACCCAATTATGACGCAAAAGAAATTAAAATGAAAAGAACAAAGAAAGAGGTTTACATACAGTCATACAGAGTCACCCGACGAAAACGATAATCAACACGGCTAAGTAGCTTCTTTATCGCAGAGACACATTCAAAGAAGGTAGCATTTATCAAAACGATCCGAACTAGAACAGTGAAGGGCCAATAACATGAGGTCTGAAAGATTAAAATTTTAAACCCTTCCTTGGACTTCGGGGGAAACTAATAATCAAGTTATTTTGCGGTGAGAAACTAAGATTATATGAATTTGGAGCCAGCAATGAAAGCGCGAGAATACACGTTTGGCTGCCAAGAAAATCTCAATGAGAAGAGGAGCGGCATAAGAAAGTGTAGTGTGTGAAACTATTGGAGGTACCCGCATTGCAGCGCTGCGTGTATATGGAGGAGAGGTAGCCGATCATCGCCAATTTGCGCGTTTATGTTGTCCCGGAAATTTATCATCTAGGCCTGGTGTACCGAAATTTTGTGTACCTAATGACACGTTGAATATTTATTGGTTAATGTTTATTTATTCCAAGACTATTTTGGGGTCGGTGTCAGGTGTGTACATTTCCTGTTTCGTTTTCGTTACTCTTAATCATTCCAACGTGAAAGGAAAAGAAATAAAAAAGGAGTAAAATAAATCAGTTACGGCCCACAACTAGAGAAGCCCAAATCAGATATTATTTTATTTTTGAGTTTCCATGAAGTGTAGGGATTTGGATCTTCTCATCATATTGATTAATTTAAATTCTCCTAAGTAAATAAATATATTAAAATATTTTTGAAATTAAAATAGATAAAAAATCAATACTAAAAAAATGCATCTCATACATTTTCCAATTACTATATCATTATCACAAAGGAATTCATGTTATTATTTACTAAATAGGTTGTTGGCCAAAATCATGTATCTCTATTAAATATTAGGATGTGTGTTATTAAAAATTAATATATCCTTGTATGCATTTTGTGATCATGCATATAGATAAAGGGTTTTTACTTGACAATCTTAATTGAATATGTAAAACGAAAGTAAACGGTCAAGATTCTTTTGATTTATTGAGTCATATAAAAGTTAGAGTTTTTTGTGCCACTCTTCACACACTATCAAATTCTTGTGACTCTCATCATCTCACAGATATCATGGTCTTGTCTTGTTTAAATGAGAAGAGGGGTCTAAGGTGCCATTTGAATTTGAATTTGTTTAGCATTTTGTTCATAGCTAGCTAGCTGGTCATTAAAATTTATGTTACGTACGGCTTAAAGGTGCATAAGTTATCTTGTTTCCCATTTCCGCTTTGTCTTACGTGAGTACCTATTTATTAAGCATTATGATTTATATACGGATGTAATAATACTAATGGCGAAAGATTCAAATATAAAATCACTACAAAAAAAAGAGGTATTTAGAGATGGCCAAAATCTGTCACTAAATAACTCAAAATCCGTCTCTAATCTATTAGAGATGAATTTAGAGACTTATTTTAAGTCGTCTCTAAAAGTGGTGTCGCTAAATAATTAGAGAGGGATTAACTCATCCGTCTCTATTTAGAGACGGATTTATTCCGTCTCTAAATAAAACAAATTCATCTCTAATCTCAATCAAAATTTGTTACCAAAATTGTTAAAAATAATCAAATAAAATAATAAAAATAAAATATAATCATCAGCCACTTCACCCCCTAGCCCAAAGCCCACGCCACATCACTGGTATGCTATTTGTAATGCCATATCATATTAATAGCTTCAAATGTGTATCACCCAGATTCGAAGTCATGACCTCTTACTTCCAATACCTTTGTAGTCATCATGTTGCCAGTTGAATTGAAATGTTTCTGCAGTCTTTATATGTAATATTAAATATATATTATTTATCTACACACTAATATATAAACATATATATTTATAAGTTAATATATTATTAAAAAATACACATATGTTTTATATTCAATTATTAATATCATAAAATATTTTATTTATATATATTTATATTTATATGAATATTTATATTATTTTGTCTAGATCTTAAATAATTTTCCTATAAATATATTTGTTTTTCTTTGGAAAGAAAAAAATTATTTTCCTAGCCAACTTTTAAATTTAATTTTTATTTGTAAATAAAAATAATTATATATATTATGTTTATGATCCATATGTTTTAATATTTTATTATGTTATTTTTTACATAATCATATCATATAATATATATATATATATCGTATTTTAGATTATTTAATAAATTATATTATATATATGCTTAATATATATTAGAGGTGGAAGGGAACCAGATATGATCGAGTTTTATGTTAGTCCATGATCTAACTCAAAGTCTTGGTTAAGTATTATATATATCCATTTTAAATTTAGAAAGGAACATATCTTTTTATTATTTACACCATAAATTTAATTATGGATTCCTAATGAAAAAGGATTGAAATTTTATTTGATTTTGATTTGATTTATTTTTTAGTATCATTATTACTTTTAACTTTAATTTTAAAATGTAGATGTAAATTCTCAAAAGAATGTTGATTTAGAAAGAATTAATGATTAATAAGCTTATAATAAATTTATTGTTGTCACAATTTTTTGAAATTATTATCATGAAATAGAATTAAAAATTAACTTATTAATTCAAAGTAAAATAAATTAATAAAATTAAGATAATCTACTTAGATATTTTAAACCAAATGATATTATTAAAGATAAACTTTTTTTTGAAATCAATTCTACAAACATATCCAATATAAAAAATTTATCAACATATGGATTACTAATTAAATAAAAAATATTGTTTAATATTAATTGATTCTAGATATTTGTTAATTACTAGGACAATTAAATGTCATCTATGATAAAATTGCTTACGTTCTCTTTTAGTCTAAAATTTCTTAAAACTTCAACGCTTCCTTTAATTTCATTTTACTATTTCTAATCTTAAAGTTCTCTATATATCTCATCTCTCCTTCATTTCTTATTTTTCATTCTCATCCTATATTCTCAATTTCTCGATCTTCTTCCATCAACTACCAAGCATGCTCCTAAAAAAATAAAAGAAACATTAGGTTTTAGGATTCTGGTGGTTTAGTTTAAGGTCACTTTTTGAAATGTCTTTTAATATGATTAGAAATACAATTCACTTAACTTAAATTAGTTAACTCATGAGTTTGGTCCATTTAACATGCTATAATATTTAAAAAATACCCAAAATTTAAAAATATCTCTCAAAATTTAAATTAACATATTACAATATTAAAAAATAATACTATATAAAATTGAAGTAATTTTAAAAAAAACTGTATCTAAACCCGTCTCTAAATGTGAATTAGAGACTAATTTAGAGACAGACAAGGCACCCGTTGCTGCATTCATTACAAATGCGTCTCTAAGTTCATCTCTAAATAGATATTAGAGACGAATTTAGGGCAAGACATTTATTGTTGCATTCACTAAAAATACGTATCTAAATCCACCTCAAAAAAAAATTAGAGAAAGGTTTAGTGACAAATTTTTATCCATCACAATAAATTAAAAATATCCGTCACAAAATTCATCTCTAAATGTTAAAGAATTTTCAAGAAATAATAGGATATTTTTAGAGACGGATATAGAGACGGACTTTTTTATTTTAGCGATGAAAAATTAGTTGTTACTAAGTCTGTCTCTATCATATTATTAGATACGGATATAGAGACAGATTTTATTAGAAACGATATATACCCGTCTCAAACTCCATCTCTAATACTTTTTCATTATTTTTAATATGAAAGAAAGTTATTTTGCTAAAAAAATTCGTTATCCGTCTCTATTTTCGTCTCTAATAGTGACAGATTTTAATCCGTCTCTAAAATTCGTATCTAAATGGGTATTTTTTTGTAGTGAATTTTCTAAAATTCTAGTCATTCATGTACAATGAACTCCAATGTCGTCAGCTACGCAGATTGTAATTTTTCAGTAATAATAATAATATGCAGGACAACATATCGTTGATATAAAGTGTCTGAAAAACAAAAACAAAAACAAAAAAAAAAAGAAGCTAATTAGGTATATAAGTATATTAATTAATTAATTAGCTTACAAGTTAAGGGGCCGGGAAAAATGAAGAGAAAGAGTAAGTAATGAGGTAAAATTAGAGTTGAGTGATTGGCTGAGTGTACGTAATATCCTAATAATAGTAATCGTGTTTGGAATATCGGGATCTGAGGAAGAATAAGAATATTAAACCCAAACACACAGCTACACCCCCTCCAACCACGATGGCTGCTAATCTCTTCGTGCTGTTGCTGTTATTGTTTACTTGTCCTGGATCGTCAATAAAAGTTCAGAAAGTTAATCTAATCAACTTAATTAAAAATCATATAAGACGATCTTAATTTCGAATATGAATCGATCCATGAAATTAAAAACAAAGAAAATTATCCACAATAGAATAACTCTTGAACATTTGTCAAATGAGATCATTAATTTCTTATAGAACTTTTAAATAATAAAAACATTTTATTTTCTTTCACTCGATTCCATTCCAAGAGTGGTCCTTTTGTTCTATTTTATTTTAAACTCACATCGTTAAAATACCAAAAATATACAGCTTAATTTTCACAAAAATATAAATTAAGGAGTTTGGTTGAAGGTAACAATAAAGAGGAACAAATCACAAAGAGTAAAAATATTTATACTATGCTTGTTAGAAAGAAAATGGATTTGAAAAGGAGAAAAAGATAGAGAAAATTTATCTTAATATATTTGGTTTCCATAATAAAAGAGTTATTATTAATTACTAAATATATTGATGTTTCCAATGAAAATATTATAATTGACTAGCTACCACACATATTAAGATAAATTTTTTCTCTCTTTTTTCTTTTATTGGAACATATTTTCTTTCATTGGCCAATAAAATATATATATATATATATATATATTTTTTTTTCTTTCTACCAAACATAATTAAAGAAGATCAAAATACGACAACTTTTCTCAGAAATAATAATAATAATACATCCCATTAATTGAATACAAGTGTGAAACCCTGTAATTAATTAATTAGTTATAAATTTCAGCAGTTTCTCGCCTAGCCTTGCAAATAGTTTAATATAAAAAGGGATGTTGAGGCAACATTAATTCTATATAGTTGTAGGTAAAAAACTATATATATTAAGAATTTCATTCAATATTGTTTATATATATACTATGTTAGGTACTACGTACGTATTTAAGATTGGGAGATGGATTGGCATATATATAATTACAGTTGACAAAGTCTATCAATTCATATATGCATGGGCGGCCTATCATGCAATTAATAATGGAATAATTAAGTAAATATACCAGTACATAAAGATTTAATTTATTTCCCTTTTTTTATTGAACTTAGAATTTGAATATATATATATATATATATATATATATATATAAAGAAGGTGTAGATGTGTTGGGGGTGGCTAATTAATTATGTACCTGGGGATGATGAGTTGGAGTTGGAATGGAAAGTATAGGCTATAAAACACTTGTTGAGATATATGTGGGCAGAAAGCGACCCCCTGCATTGTTGCTCAGCAACCTGGACAGCATGGCTGACACATTCGCGGCATTCACAAGCATCTAAATCCCCTTCACACTGTGCCATCATTTCCACTACTGACTCATCGTCATCGTAATTAATCCCTCTATAGTATCCATTCTCAATCCCACTTTCCAGCGCCTCCAACGCTCTTTCCATCACCTCCACCTCATGATCAGTATCACCAGCTGCACATTCCTTATGCTGCACCACTTCATCATCATCTGTACTTAAGCTTTGATTTTGATCAGAAACTTGGTGGGTTTCGTAGTGCGCATAGCAACCCTCCAGCTGAACCCGTGCTGCCCTGCACAAGCTTGACATTCCTTCATCCCTCTCACTTCTCATCATCTGCGCAACCAAATTCACGCAACCGAAACATTCTTCCCTGCTTATATCCTCCCTGCACTGAAACACCCCCCTCATCATAGTGCTATCATCGTCGTCCCCCGCCACTTCCATGCTCTTGAAGAAGCTCCAATGCCTCGATTGGGCTACCAGTTGCGTCAAAAGGGAATCCAGTATTTGGGACTCAGATTGAGCAGACCCTCTTGCACCGCAACTTTTGTATACTAATGCGCTATAATCAGAAACCCAAACAGCAGCTGTGGCATATGCAACAAACATACACAGCAGCAAAGCCTGCTGGATGAGGAGCACCTTTGAACAAATCTCCATTACGCTACCTATACCTATAGCATGCCTTTATATTTTGCACACACACATATATGCATTATGATATATATATATATATATATGCATACATGCATGGGGCCGGCCGGGGAAGTTGGTTTCCTTCTTTGTTTTTCAATCCTACTTGTATCTAATATCCACCCAATCAATTACTACGTCGTCAAAGTATCATCTTAATTTCTTTCCATTTTCAACATTGCTTGCGTCTTAATTATAACTAGTGGACAAATACAAGGGACCAACGCTACCTACCACAACATCCCGTGCGCGCGGCAGGCAAGAAATTAACTACAATAAGTTATCTAATTTGTGTTTCTCTTTTCATTTTTCTATTTATATGGTACAATAAAACGCACACGCACACGCGACCTCAATAACTCTCTTCTTATTTTTCTATCTTAATTATTATGACCTCTCAAAAATGTAATATAAAGGTGGGTGTTTTATTATTATTATTACGCGATAGATTGAATTGAAATTGAACTAATTTTAATCCTTACCTTAGTAATACAATGGTGGCCGGTGTTTGTTCTGATGGAAATACTTCACCCTCCCGTGGACACAAAGGAAGGGGAAGCAATCAAGAAAATGACAATTATCACTTTAATAGGAGGATGCATGGGATAGATAAATAAATACGGTTGAGCGCAATCGTATTTGCACTTGTACCATGAGAAATATTCCAACATTCTATAAACAACAATACCTATGTATATAATTGACCCAGTCAAATTCGGGTCCGTAAATTAAGTTAGAGACTGCTCAGGAAACTGATCTTTATCTTCTTTTTTTTCCCACAAATTTCATCCAAGTGTTATAATGTATAAATGATCTTAATTAATTGTTCTTATTTATATTTTCTCCTAGCACCTACATAACTCGATCGCAAGCTGAACTATATATATGGATTATCACAAGTAATTCAGAAGGAGTTAATTTTTTTAAAAAACAAAATTCCACAGGCTTTAAACAAGTCCAAAATCAAAATATATATATTTATAACCATCCTGAGGAGTTATCAATGGGTGTCTGGTTAAGTGGTAAGGGGTTTGACCAACATTTTATGGGGTTGAGGTTTTGATTATTAGGAAGTACAGCAATTTTAAAAAAATTAAGACATTAAAGAGGTCTTCCCATCAGTAAGAAAGATCAGAGATAAGAAATGAAAAATCAGAGATAACAGCTAGGGAATAACTATAACAGAAATTACAAGAGCAATTGGGATGGATTGGAACTATGCAAACAGAAGGGAAGAACAGCTAGTTTGATGACAGAATGGATGGGGGAGAGGGGATAAATTTGCTAAAAACAATTTTTCTTTAAAAAAAAAAAAGAATGAATGCAGGTGGAAACCAACCGAGTTTGACAACGCATGAAGATAGAGGCGTTAAGAGGGAAACAACACGTGTCCACTAACTCACCGACGAGCCAGGACCCCAACTGAAGGATCAATCTAATCTAGAAATGATGCATGCAGGGTTTGCATTAATATGAAGAAAACTAACCTGCTTGATTGATCCACCTCAAAGTTGTTGTTGGTTGATTTTCGTGGGTACGGCGGCCTAGAGGGTTACCTTCTAGCTCCTCCGCCACGACCCACCCACCATGTCATTGCTTTCCACCTCCTCCCCATATCAGCTGCTGGAGATCAATCTCATTTCTGCCCAAGATCTTGCCCCTGTTTCTAAACCCACCAAGGCCTATGCCGTCATTTCCCTCCACCCTCACCGCAAGCTCACCACCCAAATTGACCACGACGGCGACACCAACCCCACCTGGAACGAGAAGTTCGTCTTCCGCGTCGACGAAGATTTCCTGAATGCCGAAAACTCCGCCATCTTGATCGACATCTACTCCTCCTCCTGGATCCGGGACATTCTCATCGGCACAGTCGGTGTCCTCCTCCGCAACCTCCTCCCTCCCTCCGCCCGCTTCCCCACTCGCAAATCCAAGCTCCAATTCGTTGCTCTCCAGATTCGCCGCCCCTCGGGTCGACCCAGAGGCATTCTCAATATGGGGGTCTCCCTCGTCGATAGCACCAAGCGCAGCATGCCCCTGTATTCCGAACTAAGCGCCTCCGCCGTAGGGGATTATGATATCGACCCCTTTAAGAAGACACCCCAAAAGGAGATTCCCGAACCTCTCAACCCCAACCTCATGACGCTCCAACGTTCCCAGAGCGAAAAGAATGACTCCACCATCAATGACTATGCCTACCATCCCACTCCCGCTGATAAGAAACAAGGTTCCGGGTATAATGAAGGAGCAGAAATTGGGGTACCGCCGGCTAAAGGAGTGATTGTGAACGCAAATGGGTCTCTATGCTCGGACGTGGGGCCGTCGCCGTCGGTGGTGGCGGCCGCAATTGCCAAGGGGTTGTATCCGGTTCCATTAACAGTTACACGAAGCTCGGGATTGGACGAATGGTCGGGAAAGCACAATACAGAAGCACTAAAGCCTAAGACGGAGAAGTGGAAGACGGAGCTTCCACCGGTGCACGATCACATGGAGTACCGGAAGCTGAAGCCAACGCCGAAGCGAAATCCGAGGGCAAGAACCCGAAATGGGTTGTTTTCGTGCTTTGGGACGGCAATGGGGTGTGAGTTTTCGATTACTTGTGGAGGGGGTAACCGTAGAAAGAAATATGGGGGAGGCAAGAGCCACCTTACGCAGTCAGAGCTCACATACGATGAATCTTCCTATATGTAATGACTCCGTACGTTGTTGCTGCTGGTGGACGTTGTAGAGACAGAAACAGCATTTCAGTAGATCTCGAACATGCTGCTTTCACACAATTCCTCCCATCTTCTTCTTCTTCTTTAATTTTTTTCCCTTAATTTTTTTTTCTTTTTTAATCTTTTTAAGGCGATGTACATGATCTAATCAAACCGATATCTCAAGGGGCTAGTTTACAGTGGATTTCATTGTTTACTTTCTTTTTCTTTTATATCTTTGTTTCTTGCATGATTGATATATATACGCAGTGGGTAAGGTATGAAAGAAAAATTATTATGCTAAATCCCTTAAGTTGATGAGATGAGTAATATATACTTTTATTACGTACGTTGAAACATTGGCAAACGAATACCGGATAGGGTCATGGGTGAAAAGCAGAGATTATTATTATTATTTTTATTGAATAAGAGAATTTATTCATCTCAAAAATGGAAGCAGATCACACTAACTCGATTCATCCGTTGTGGCGAAGGGTTGTTTAGACCCCAAAAAAGAAAAAGAATAGCATAAGGTTTGAGTTTTGTATTGTTTGGGTCATTTTTTTGTCCAGCTTACAGTTAAGTCTTGGGCCAACGGGTCATGGCTGGGGGAAGAACTCCGCAGTTCAATCTGAACCCAAGGCTAGTTGTAGTCTGTTTTGCCTTTTTCTGTGTTAATTTTGCATTCACTGTATTTTCCCACCAAGGACTATTTGTGGTCATAAATAATGTCTGACGTTTTTTTCACTTGATCCTATGAAATTCAATACCACTTCTTAAAATTTAATTTTTTTTGTTAATGAAAAGAGAGTATAACATTAAACGAAACCAAGTCTCTATAAAAGGCAAAATAATACTTCCTCTACCCTTTTAACCGAATCATGTAAGAATTGGAATTAAAACTAATTAACTATCTCAATTTTTTCAAAAATTCTAACATTTTTTTAAAACTACCCTTATTTAATCCTTCTCTCTTTCTCTTTGGATACATTAAATAAGGACATTTTTTTGAAAATATATAATAAATACTACCTCGTATATTATAAATGGCCTTATATTTAGAACCAGATCAAAAGATCCTATATATAAGATCGGAAGGTAGTAATAACTTAAAACCACTTCTTAATATGTACAACGTTATGAAATTTAAAATTTAAAACAATAACCTAACACCACTTCTTAATTTAAATTTTTTAAATATTGTATTTATCAATAAATTCATTTATATATATATATATATGTCACTTAACTCAGTTATTTTTTCACATAACACTTTTCACAGTCAACGTTTATCTAACGCACAGATTAAAAGATCATTTTATGGAATTTTTTCAAATGATTATTTAGAATTGCTTTAAGACTGATACACTATTTTAATATTTAGAACAAATCAAATAATTAACATATTTATATTTTTGTCTTTTAGTAAGAAATATATCAATGTGATTCGAAAACTGCATATTTAGAAACATATATAGTATTTTTAAAAAATAAAAATAAAGATAAAGATAACATATAAAAAATTGTCAAATTATAATTTTAGATATACATATATATATATATATATAAATACAAAAAATTCTAATCTGCTTTGTTTTGAATACAAAAATTCTAGTTTATACATGAAAGATAAGATTTCCCACCTGTATGGACGATCAATTAAACTGAAGAGACATCTTCGGCCAAAAAAATTAAACTGAAGAGACGTCAATTGACTTTTCATCTTGCATGCCATCTGGTCCACACATGTGAGGGATTATATGAAGTAATTAGTTTTACATCATTTCAATGGTAGCATTTGGTTGTACATAATGCTCAGGATCCTGTAAATATATAAAGTTAATTGCAGTAATAAAAAATCTCTAAAATATTTCAGAAGTCAAATCTAAGAAAGGTAGTAAATTTATTAACCCAAACTTTTAATTTCAAAAAAAAGAGATAATCAAATTAAGAATTCAAATTAAAAAGAGAAGAAATAGAAAATAAAATGATGTATAAGTTTTTATTCAATTCTAGAAGCGTTAAAGAATTAGGATTTATCTTATAACATAACTAGATTTGATTCCTTAACTAGATTCTGCACAATTATAGTGATCGTTATTTCTAAAGCGTCTTAATTACCTCTCAGTCAATTAGTTCTTATTTAGTTATGATTCAAGTTGCTCTCACGCAAATAAAGTTCCTAATTAAATTTTGAAAGTTACAACATATATCACCATGAATTCCTATTTCTATCTCTAGATTAATTGTTTATGTTTATCTCTCTAGATCTAAATTCACTCTTCACCTCTCAGTTCATCAATTTTACCCATTAATTAGATTCTATGGTAATCAAACATAAAATTCACATGAACGAATAAAAGAGATAAATATAATAAAAAGATAAATTAAATATAACTTGAAGAACAAATCAAAAAGTTTTAACTAGATAAACAAATCTAATTCATCCCAGTCAGATTACATCCCTATCCCGACTAGGAAATTTAGCTACTCATGAAAATAGAAATCAAATCAAAACTAAAATCTCAAATCATAGTGAAAATATTAAGAAAACAAAGTTATATTAAAGAAAAATTAATCTATCGCTAATACTCCCCAAATCTCCTTACTCTCTCTTTATAAGATACTCCTAGTTGCTCCGAGATGCTTTTTGAATCGTGTTCTCTAGCTTCTGAGTGTGTTTCTGAATCTCTTCTTGTGTTTCTACTGTGTCATCATATAGAAAAAGTCTAAAAACCCATAAAAATAAAAAATATCATGAAAACGTATCAAAAACGTGTTTTTGTTGACCTCTGTTGGTTGACCCAACATCGAGTGACCATAAAATCAACAAATACGGTGCTAGGTGCTTCTAAAAGCTAGAAAATCAAGAAATTCGCATTGACCCGACGCCAGATGAGTTTGACCTGGCGCCATATGCTTCTATGGTTCAAACAACTACTTCATTCAGCTTCAGAAAGTCATTAGCTCGTATTAATGATTTGAGTTTGATTTTTTCCATGATAACATTGGAATTTGGGAAAACTCAAAATATAAGAGTTGTAGCTCTATGTTTTACATTTCCAACACATTTTAAATCACTTCAATAAGAATATGTGAGAGTTATGATCAAAATACTGATTGATGTCGAAACTTTTCAACATGAACGATTTGTAACGTTTTTGCTCCAAATACTTCCAAATAAGCCTCTAACGCCATGAAACACAAAAATATGTTAAATCATGCTAAAATATATCAATGTAAATATATTTAGATACAATTTGAAGCTTAAATGTGGGTATTTTACATGTATAAAATGGACACATCACATAATACATGTAAATGACATTACACAATGTAATACATATCTCCACAATTGATGTAATAGTCCTCACACTCATTTTGCTATGTGATCTCTTTCACCTCACTATAATCATCTGTAAAAAACCAAAATAGCCTTATTTTCATCCAATCCACCTTCATCTTTGCCCCACCTTCATTCTCCAATCCACATTCAACCCTCATTTTCTAACAACATTCACCTCCGACAACCTCCATCTTCATCGACCTCATCCCTCACCGGTGTCCTCCATTCCTTCATCCTTCCACCTTTAGATTCAAAAGCTTGACAAATATGGAACCTCTCACCCTCCATCCTTCCACCTCCAAGTTCAAAGCTTGACAAATTTGGAACCACTCACCTGAGTTTATTCATCATTGCACCTCTCTCATTGACGTTGCACCAAATCTAAAGAAAAGATCTTTAAAGGAGTGGTCGCATCGCACTTGATCTCGAATCTATATTGATGTCACACTAGAACTTTGCACTGTTGCCTTCTTTTTTATTTTAATACTGACCCGCTACTGTTGATAGGAGAGATTGAGGTGGATGGAGGAAGGAGTGGCCACCGGTGGTGAGGATCACAGTGGTGGTGCCTAGCAATAGGAGAAGTGGAGAAAGGAAGGAGAATTTTTTTTATCCAAGGGTACTTTAGTCTTTTCATATTTATTTACTTTTAATTAGATAGAAAAATTAAATTTATTTTCTCCATACCTAATGTCACATCAAATAAACCTTATATGTAATCATCATCCTGTTATATCTCTTTACATTATTCCCATTATATTATCTAACCCTCTTTGTAATTGAACAAAATGAGACTGTTATGGCCGAATTGCGTGGGATAGTAAGTGACCCTCATACTAAGTCAATGGTACTCAATTAAGTTGGGGCATTTTCTAGCATGTTTCTGCATTTGCATTTGGAACTCAGTTTGAAACCAAAATTTTAGTTTTATCCAATGTGCCTGAGCATAATTATTCCCTCCACTTTAAAATATAAAATACATTTAGTGGGAAATAAAGTTTTAAAATATAAATTAATTTATGAAAGTTAACAATTATTTAATATTATTTTTTTCATTTTTATCCTCATTTATGATAGATCTCAATTAAAGTATGTATTTAATTTTTTTTACAGTAGAGAGATTAGAAGAAATAGTAGTAATCAATATTGAATAATTTAATAAGAATAATTTCAAAAAATTATGGTAATTTTTAAAAAAATTAAAATATATAACTAATTTTAACTATTTTTCTTAATAAAGGTAAAATAGTTAAATCTGCATTATATTTTAAGATTAAAGAAGTATTAAAATATAAATTAGAATATAAGTCCAAAATCCAATAAACATAAAAGCTATTTGCCAATACTTCGTTTTCCAAACTCTCTTTTCTACCTAAATTTTGTCTTGACATACTCACTTTCCCAATCTTAGTAGTTGACACCCATCACGACTCATACCGCAAACTTGATTGATTCAATTTCTATAGGCAAAATTACATCTAAGCTATAATTAGTGAAAAGAACTATTTTTTACAAACTACATTTTTTATAAAATTTCATTATTTGTTAAAAGTGCTTTATTTTAGTTAGATTCGAACCAGAATTTTCTCATGTTTTCATAAGAAAATTGTACAAGTTTTTTGGCCCACCGAAAATTGTACGAGTTAAGTATTTTTTTGGGCCAACAGGTATAGTATTTTGAAAGCAAGGGAAAAAAGGATTTTTTTCAAAATTTTATGAAGAATTGAAGATTCAAGAGATCAAATTTTCGGTGAGAATATATAAATATTTTATTGGGGAAATTATACATTGGGAACAAGATATAGAATTAATTAAATATTAAAATCTACTATTCATCTAATTACAATAAAAGGACCAACTATAATTAAATAAAATAAAAAACTTGTGCAATTACTAAAATAACCTTGAGACATCTTTTTATTTATCCTACATTGCGGGTGATCGATCAACGCTAGATCAATGGTGTTGACCAAGGGTTGACCGGTTGGTGGTTACAGTCAATGATCACCGGTGATCGGTCAACATCGGTCACCGGTCAACGGTTGCTGGTGACTGGTCAACAGCAACTGATTATTATTTACAAAATCAAAATATGTAAATTGCAAAATATAAGTAAAAAGTTACAAATTCCTGATAAAGTTAAAATTTGATTGCTCAATGTTAAAATTATGAAAATATGTTGCAAAATCAAAACATGTAAATTCCAAATACCTTGACTCAATTTGATGCCTATAAAGTTAAAATCTGATTGCTCCATATTAAAATTTGAAAAATAAGTTGTAAAATCAGAAGTTGAGATTTGTAAAATGTGAGTAACATGTTGCAAATCCTGGAATCAATTTAAAACATATAAAGTTAAAATATGAATACTTAATGTTAAAATTCGGAGACAAGTTGTAAAATAAGAATATGGGAGTTGTAAAATATGAATAAGAAGTTGTAAACCCCTGAAGTCACTTTGACTTTGATAAGATTAAAATTCGATTACTTCATACTGATATGGTTAAAATCGAATTTTAACTTTATAAGTATCAAATTAACTTTATGGATTTGTAATTTCCCTGTTTTAATTTTGTAACTTATTTTTCAAATTTTAACATGAAGTAATCAGATTTTAACTTTATAAGTATCAAATTGACTCAAGGGATTTGTAATTTCTTACTCACATTTTACAACTCCCATATTCTAATTTTGCAACTTATTTTTCAAATTTTAATATGGAGCAATTAAATTTTAACTTTATTTGTATCAAATTGAGTTCAGATATTTATAACTCTCATATTTTAATTTTGTAATTTATTTTCATAATTTTAACATGAAACAATCAAATTTTAACTTTATTAAAGATTTGTAACTTCTTATTCATATTTTACAACTCGCATATTCTGATTTTACAATTGATAATCAGTTACCATTGATTGGTCACTGTTAATCAGCGTTGACCGATAACCGGTGATCGTTGACCATGGCTGGTCAACCCTCAGTCAACATCGTTGATCTGTTGCTGGCAATGGTTGGGTAAATGGAGGAATATTTCAAGAATATTTTAGTAATTACATAATTTTTTTAATTTTATTTAATTATATTTGATCTTTTATTATAGTTAAATGAATAGTAAATCTCAATAGGTAATTAATTATACATCTTGGTTGCGATGCGTAATTCCCCCAATTTTATTTGACCAGCAGAAGCAGTGTTACTTTCCTAGGCCTGGGTGATTTGTTATTTTATTAATTAAACTTAAACAGCAACGAAAAAATTGGTCCCAAAAAAAGTAACGAAGAAAATAAAAGAAACATATAAAATAGACCAAAAAGCTGAACCGACCGAAGCAGCAAAGCAATAAGCTCTGTTGCCAACCTTCACAGGAAGATTATATATATATATAAAAGAAATCTTCAAAGGGAACGCCTACAATTTACCTCAAAATTATATAAGACTGACCAAATTATAGGCATCATCCTTCCCATTGGAATTATTCCTCTCTCTCCCTCTGTACAATGGGCATAATAAGAAGGCGAGGAGAGCGAAGTTGACCCGTCTTTCCGAAAGCTGTCTGCTTCACCTCCCTTTCTTCAAATTCTGTGGAGGAACGCAGTTCCTCTCTTTGTCTCGGTTCATTTAATGTGACTCTGAGTGGGAGGAGGCTTGCTTTTTCTTCGACACCCCCCCCTGCTTGTGTAGGAGTGTAAAAGAACTGGGTCCCAGATGATTATTGCTCTGCTACTTCTGCAAAGAATACAATTGTATACAAATTAATCTATAGAGATGTTTCGGTGAGCCCTAGTTCCGAGCCTAATAGAGATGTCTGGGTGCGAGTGTTTTTGCTGGAACAGCGTCCCTGAGTTCTGTTCGTTTGAGCCAGAGCTGTTCTCTCTACCTTCACCTTTTCCTCTATGGCCACAGGGTACGTTTAAAACATTCTGAGTGCGATGATTTTGGATTCTTTCTGGTTTTTTACTTCATGGGTGTTCCTTGATTTTGCTAGAATTGCTCGACTGCATGGCTTTTATACGAATACAATACAAGGATCAATTCACGGGATTGTATAATTACCTTATTTGTTTTAAGATTAACTAGATATACCCCTTGCATTTGCAGGGAGTCTTTAAAGTTTTCAGTCGATTGCACATCACCGAACTACAGTAATTGGGGTTATATATATATATATATATGTAAACTTTTTTCCTTAGGATCAATAGCATCACTATTCTATTGTCCTTATTTAGCACTTAACATTTTAATTCCTGGATATAAATTTTCAAATAAATATCAAAGCTCTCCCATTTCATCCGGTATGTTACTATCAGGTTCTCATACTAGTTTCTTAAATACTGAATTCCACCGCAGACTCTATATTGATGACCACTTTAAATAGTTCCTTGGTTGTCACGAGTTCTTTGCCATCATTACCAATTGCTTTGTCTCAAAGGATAGTTAAAAGAACTTGTGTTTGTTGCAGAAAACATAACGCTTTATGTCATACTTATTACTCTCAATCAATTGAAATTTCTTACATTGATTGCAAAATATGTAATTCTATCTCTTGTTAGTTACAACTTATAACTAAGATGTATCTTATGTTTTGCTACATGATGCCTTTGATGGATGTTGTGTAATTTTTTAGAAAAATTTATTTCTTTAATGCCGTAGCTAATGGATTTTGAGTAGAATTGACGATCACCCTAATTCTTCATCACAAGATGTGCAACTTATAGTTTCTACATTTGCTTGGTGGAGACTGAGGCCTTATCATGGGATGGAAACCTAAATCTTGCAATCAACATATCTATGGTTCTGTTTTCTCCTATTTGGCTTCATGTGCCCGTTTTGTCAAATATTAGTTGATTAATTATGTCACTGATTTGAACTTTTTCTGAATGATCTGGTCAGGTGGTGGTTTTGCTAGTGGTAGAATATGCCTTCGTGAATTAGAAGTTATAAAAATAACCAAGTTTGAGAGGGTTTGGAGCTGCACTCATTTGCGTGGTAAACCACAGGGTTTCACATTTTATAGACCAGCAGAGATTCCTGATGGCTTTTCCTGCCTTGGTCACTACTGCCAGTCCAATGATCAGCCATTGAGAGGATATATTCTTGCGGCCCGTGAAGCTGCTTCTCCTGAAACTAAAGCTAATTCTGCCCCTTCCATGTTAGATTATCCAGCTCTGAAAAAGCCCCTTAACTATTCACTAATATGGAGCGCTGATTCACCACACGATGGATGTGGTTACTTTTGGTTGCCAAACCCTCCTACTGGTTATAAAGCCATGGGTGTAGTAGTCACTAGCAAATCAGATGAACCTCAAGTTGAAGAAGTTAGATGTGTGCGAGCAGATCTTACAGAAACTTGTGAGACTTATGATTTATTACTAACAATAAATTCAAAATTTTCAAAAAATTTCTTTCAGGTTTGGAACACTAGACCCTGCAAAAGGGGTATACTGGGTAGAGGTGTCTCTGTCGGGACATTCTTCTGTAGAAATTTCTTTGATTCTGAACAAGTGTTAGAAATCGCTTGCTTGAAGAATCTTGATTCCACTTTACACGCAATGCCAAATCTAAACCAGATTCATGCACTTATTCAGCATTATGGACCCACTCTTTACTTCCATCCTGATGAGATATATATGCCATCATCAGTGGAATGGTTTTTTAAAAATGGGGCACTCCTGTATGCAGAAGGCAGTGAGAAGGGTAAAGCTATAGATTACCAGGGATCAATCTTACCTTGTGGAGGAACAAATGATGGAGCTTTCTGGATAGATTTGCCTAGTGATGACGATGTTAGACAAAATCTGAAGAAGGGAAACATAGAGACAGCAAAACTCTATGTTCACGTAAAACCAGCATTGGGAGGTACTTTTACTGATATTGCGATGTGGATTTTTTGCCCCTTCAATGGTCCTTCCACCATTAAAGTGGGATTGATGAACTTTGCTATGAGTAAGATAGGAGAACATGTGGGTGATTGGGAGCACTTCACGCTTCGAGTGAGCAACTTCACCGGAGAGTTATGGTCAGTGTTCTTCTCTCAACATAGTGGAGGCGAATGGGTAAATGCATTCAACCTAGAGTATATAGAGGGGAACAAAGCACTTGTCTATTCCTCAAAAAATGGGCATGCTAGCTACCCTCATCCTGGGACTTACCTTCAGGGCTCATCCAAACTTGGAATAGGACTACGAAATGATGCAAGCAGAAGCAAATATTTTGTGGATTCAAGCATCAAATACGAGATTGTTGCTGCGGAGTATCTTGGTGATGGGGCCATTGCGGAGCCAAATTGGTTGCAGTATATGAGAGAGTGGGGTCCTACCGTAGTGTATGATTCCCATTCTGAAATAGAGAAGTTAATTAATATGCTTCCGTTGTTTGTTAGGTTTTCTTTGGAGAACATACTAGAGTTATTTCCTACAGAGCTTTATGGAGAGGAGGGGCCAACTGGTCCAAAAGAGAAGAAGAACTGGGAAGGAGATGAAATATACTAGCGCTCTGCTCTGCTATGCTGCCTCACTTGACCATCTTCTTTTGGCTTTCACAGAGAGAGAGAGAGAGAGAGAGAGATTCAAACTCCTCCTTTTGTGTGTTACTGTTGCTTTTTCGAGGTCGTCTTGGCCACGTGGCAGTGAAATTGCGTTGCACTGCCTTTAGTAGGTCCTGTATTGGCGTGTATGTGTGTGAGGGGTTATGTTATGTTTTCCCTCTGGGCAAAGATCAGTTAGCAATGCAGGGAAACAAACCCTCTGGTGTGGATTTTGTGCTGTGAGTGTGGAGTTAACCAAAATTCCAAGTATTGCTGAGCGAGGAGCAAGAATCTGTGAGTCGGTGTGATTATGATATCTTGTGTATTACTTGATTATTGGGTGAAGTCTTGTGCCTTACTAAGTTGTCAAGTGAGAAGAATGATGTGAATGTAATCATTCTTACTTTATAAATTAATGATGAAGATTAATAGTATAAGAAATGGTTAAAACTTAAAAGAGATAACCATTGTCTTAATTTTGGCATTTATAATCCATAGTTTGCATGCATTCGATGAAATCAATGTGATGATAAATTTTAACATCCCAATTGTGAGCAACAAAAAGGCTTTAATGGCGGCCGGCTCGTCTCACCCTATGACTTCAAAGTTCAAACCTTATTATCTGTCAATGATGTCCGTCTTATTCATTGATAAGGCCGTTACCATCCGTGCTAATCAAACCACATTGGACACAACCTTCGGTGTTTAAAAATCCAACCTCTAATGCCTTTTATATCGCCTGATTCAGTTTGATCAGTCTTTGGTTCAAAATTAAGTGATTTAATATTATGAGCATATAGATTCAATATTTTTTTGGTTCAACTTTTCTGTAATTTATAATCATCCTATTACGGAGGGAAGCACTGTTCTAGGACCGCCATCAACATCCATAACTAAATACTGTCCAAAATGTCAAAGACACGCAGATAATTAGTCATGATCATTTATCTTTGAACAGATTTTTTGTGTTTTCTTGGATAACCAGATATAGTAACATTGACATTAGCACACAGAAAAGTGTATAATATCAAATCATAAGAAAAGGGTTAGATTCTCAGCACTTTTATTTAACGATACTTAAAATGTTGGCCAAAATGCAATTTTTTTAACAGATTGTGTAATACTAGCATTTTTCTTCAACAAAAAAAAATGTTAGCCAAACATTTTTGGTTTTTTAATTTATTATTTTTAACTTAAATAAATAATTGGTGTAAACAAAAAAGATGATTTCCAAAGAAAATATAATTGCAAAGGTTGCAATTAAATGAGTCATAAGAGACGGCGCTATTTATTATTACGGACTTAAGGGCGGCCAATGCCATCCTATGGTGATGGCGTCTTGGTTTGAACACAGCTGCACGGGATCATAATTGGGAGATTAAAATTAATTACTTGTATTCCACCCTTTCCCCGTCTTTTTTATTATTTAGTATCTTTTAGAAATTATTTTTCTAAATATAGGTAATTTTTATAAATTTTTAGAATATTAATTATTTTATTTTAAAAATATCTTTATTTATGAGAAAAAATAAATTATAAATTATTTGAATTTATGATATTTATTATGGATAAAAATAAAATTTATACCATTTTTAGGATAATTTGAATGATGTAATAATTTTTTAATTTTTTAGCTTTGGTGGGTGAGATGATTGGAAGTACTCCCTCTATTCCTTAATATAAGGGACAATTGGGGAAATTTACATATTTTAAAATATAAGAAACACATAGAATTTGTCTTATGTATTTAATGGCTTTTTTCTAAAATATTTTTAATTAAGATAGTATATTTTTAATATAATTTATTTACATTAATTATATAATAGAAAAGTTATTAATATTAAATAAAAATATTTTTAAAAATTATTTTATATTTTTAATAAATTTATTAATTTTTATAATTTTATTCCTTGTCCCTTATATTAAGTTAAGTAATGGAGTAACTTATTCAGGAGCGAGTATAGTTTATTGTAATTGTAATCTTGTCTCCGCTAGACTAGGGTGATCATTTTTGTTTTTTGGGCACCAAACTTGGGTGATCATTTCAAAATTTGTTTTAAATTAAAGTTTATATTCTCGGTATAATTCTCGCCTGAAAATTTCCGGGAAGAACACGAGACGAAAGGTCAGAAACGACAATTACCCGGAAGACAATTCAAACTTTTTCAACTCTTCGGTCTTTGCTTTTCTACTAATAAAAACTGTGTCACGGAGTTCTATCAAAAAAAACTGTCACAGGAGAAGGCCTTTTTCTCGAGAAAATTTCTCAACTTTTCTCGAAAAAATTTTCGGCACCCTAATCGAATTATAATGAAACCAAAGGTCTGGGTATGTTTGATAATTGTGTTCCTTTCTCTTCGATCTGAAGCTTCTCTGGAATCTCGAAAGACCGATGTGGCTTATGTCACCCTTTTGTATGGAGATGAATTCTTATTGGGAGTTCGAGTTCTGGGGAAATCGATACGCGACACTGGATCGAAGAAGGATATGGTGGTCTTGGTCTCGGATGGGGTTTCTGATTATGCCAAACAGCTTCTCCGGGTAATCTTCTCTTTGACCCTGCTAGCTTCCCGATTAGATTCTGGTACATGGGTGATAATTAATTGAATTAAATATCATGCCTCGTCTTGTTGCATTGATCTTATAATTTTCGAATTTTTGGTTAAAGAGAATTATATTCTTTTGGTTTTTTGGGTCAATTTAGAGTCTTTAGAAATGAAAGAAAATGATTTTTTTTTTTGGGTTAGAGCATTGTTATGCGGTTTAGAATTGTGAGATTGATCTGAAATTAATTAATCGAACAGACTATTAAGCTTGAGTTGGAGTTCAACTTTTTTCTAGTTGCCTTTTGGAACTGGGAGTGGAGTTCTTATTTATGGAACATGAGTTGTTGGGAACTTAGTTGCGAGTCAAATTTTACTATTCTTTCTTTGTTTAATTTCGAACCAACCTAATTCAAGGCGACAGAAATCCCAAATTTTTTTTCGTGTTGATATTAATGTCTGACATTAAAGTTTTATCTAGTTTCAAACTTCTCTTTTGAATTAGTGGTATTTTTGCGTAGGCTGGTGGGTGGATAGTTGAGAAGATTAGTTTATTGGCAAACCCTAATCAAGTACGTCCAAAGAGATTTTGGGGTGTCTACACAAAGCTGAAAATCTTCAACATGACTGACTATAAGAAAGGTAAATATTCTTAGCCGTTATGTTGTGTGCATCTGGTTGTAGAAGTATTGGAGGACGTCAACCATGTTGGTTCTGGCTTCCCAAGTGGTGCGTGTGTCCTTGAATAATTTTTTTCCCTTAAGTAGCACTATTTTCAAAGTGATTGAGTTATCTCAAATGTTTTCTTTTCGTTCCTCAATTGTAATTTTTTTTTAGTTGCTTTTAAATCAATTCCAACCGGAGGTAACTATCCAAGTTATCCCAACCTCTTTCTTGTAGTGATACAGACTACAGAAATGGTTCAGTGGTTGTTTATTCTTGATTATAAATGTGCAGTTGTTTACCTCGACGCGGACACTATTGTGGTTAAAAATATTGAAGATCTTTTCAAATGTGGAAAATTCTGTGCTAATTTAAAGCATTCTGAGAGATTGAATTCGGGAGTCATGGTGGTGGAACCATCTGAAACTGTTTTTAATGACATGATGAGCAAAGTAAAGACTCTACCATCTTACACTGGAGGTAAAACAATTTTTGGGCATTTATTCTGAATGCCATTAGTTTGTTGCTTCAATATTTCCCGAGCATTGTCTCAAACTTCATTGCTTCTGAACAGTTGTCTTTGTATTTTTTTGTCTCCTTTGGCAGGAGATCAGGGATTTCTTAATTCATATTATTCTGGATTTCCCAATGCACATGTTTTTGAACCAAATTTGACCCCAACGGAACTGAATTCTAGACCAATTCCTGAAATGGAGAGACTTTCCACACTTTATAATGCAGATGTTGGGCTTTACATGCTTGCTAATAAGGTACTGGTGTATATGTAACAAGACTTCACATCCTTCAGTTCAATCATCTAACAATTCATGCTGATTTATCTAGTGGATGGTAGATGAGAATGAGCTCCGCGTAATTCACTATACACTCGGACCTCTTAAGCCTTGGGACTGGTGGACGTCATGGCTTTTGAAACCTGTTGATGTCTGGCAGGTATTTGTGCAACTTAATATCATCTTTTGGCTTGTTAATGCCATAAAAATTTTATTCTCCCTGAATATTTTAGAGAAGACTGACCTGATAGGTGGTGCTGCAGAATGTAAGGGAACAGCTTGAGGAATCCCTTCCCGGAACAGCAGGAGGCCGAAATCCCAAAGATGATTTTCTTGTGAAGTTTCTTTTTCTGCTACCTTTTTGTGCTTTACTCTTCTGCTGCTATCGATCATCTCTAAAGGTCAGCCACTAGTATTTATTATCCTCTAAGGATTAACAAAGTAGAATTTCTCTATGTCTCAACGTATTGTACTTGTTGCAGAGTCCAGGGTTCATTACTTCACTTTGTAGAAGTTCAATATGGGATCATGCAAGACACCTTTATTATAGGATTAGATCAAGTGGACCACTTGCATATGGTAGTATTTCTACTACAATGATCAATTCCACTTACCAGGTTGGATTTCGCTTCAGAGTCTTTTAACTTACCCTTATGTTCCTTTCATTGTGCTGAAAATTCTTTTTCTATGATATTTAAACAGCTCTTAAATAGTGCCCAGTACAAGGTCCCTGCTTATTTGGGCGGCGTTTCTGTCTGCATCTGTTTTACGGCTGCAGTGGTGTCTCTTGGGGTAGCACTGTTGATTGTACCCCGACAAGTGGCACCATGGACTGGTTTGCTCTTGATGTATGAATGGACTTTCACGCTCTTCTTCATATTCTTTGGAGGTTATTTGCATCTAATTTACCGGTGGGGAAAACTCACAGCAACCCGAACAGTATTGTCTCATCCCGAATCTTCTGATTACGATTCAGAAAAATGTATGTTCTTTTTAGAGTAAAGCTTATTTGATGGTTCTGTCTTACATTTATATGTGAGCTACTGATCATTTGGCTTTTTTGTATTGGTGTGTTGATATTGTCATCATTAATTTTGTCCATTATCTGTTTTACAGTTCATCAGCGGCAGATACCATCTTGTGATGTTGTTACGTGGTATTATGGGTTAGGGATGGCCTTCTTGGCAATTGCTGCTCCGTCTTTGCCGTGTATTTTTGGAATCACTGCATTGTTTTCAAGGTAATTTACTTTATAATCTATACATAAATAGCTCTGCTCTTACTGAAATTGAGCAAAATATTCGTATTAGGTGGTGTTTTGCTTTTCCAGCCTGTCTTTTGCACCAGGATACCCTGTACTAGTCTACATCATGTGAAAACCTAACCACCATTAACTTGAAGTGGATTTAATTTTGTTTCTGTCCTGTAATCCTGATTTTTTTTTCCTTTAAATCTTTTTGTTTGTGTTGACACTTTTGATTTTGATTGTGTGTGATAATAGGTTAGGTTTGATGGTTGTTGGGGGCATAATATTAGGTTCTTTCATGACCTATGCGTCAGAACACCTCGCTATAAGATCATTTTTGAAAGGCGTGGAAGAGTGGGATATTGCACTTAGTAAGGGTAACTTGAGTTTCTCATGTTAATTGAATTTTTGACTGGCGATGTACCCTATCCTATACTAACCTAGTGTTTTTCTACTGGCAAATGTAATTTAGAAAGTTTTGTCAATCTTGGATTGTTTTTGTCCGAGTGGTTCTGTTCTGTTGTAATATTATTATGATTATTCTTTCAAAAGTTGTAATTGTCGATAAAATTGCTCTCATTTGTGTCTAATCGACTATTGCCGGTTTGAACTTGAAGGGTCCTTGGAAATGGACATCACATGCTTGACAGGGCTGTCTTGAGTGTGAAAGATCACAAGTATAAATCATGTTTTTTCCATAAAAAGAGGGGATAAAAATCCTTGGCCAATAAGCTTATTTATTCCATAAAAGATGGTCCATTTGTTTCTTTGCCAGTACCTTGGATGGTGGAATTCGCACAAACATTAGAATGAATAATCTTAATCCGATTTCTGAATGAATGAATTGGAATTGGAATTGGAAGTAGATAATGGTCGGTAGACTTGAATACAGTACAATGCCATTGTCAGGGCAATACAAGGATCGTTCTTAATCCACGGGGGCGGATGGTAACCATTGACTATACATGAAAGATGCACAAAAGTACAAATTAATCCGCCTTTACTTGTCCTTCGACCTCAGTATACGATTATTTAATTAACGTTCAAGTTTCGACTTGCCTATCTTCTACCTCGTTTCTTGTGCTACAGCTACCATTGGCCCTGGCTCCACCCCCCAAACTGATCCTCTGATCTTTCTCAATCTTAGCAGCTTGATCGTATCTTTCTCCGCACTTGTAAACAAGAAGAAGCAGATCGAGCCCCAGAGCTCAAAACTTGGTTTATTATATTTTTTAAAATGTTTGGCTACAAAACTATTTAATGTTGAAAATCAAGTTTACTTACAAAATTCTGTTAAATCAGAAGCAGCTTGGTTGCTTCTCAGTGTTGCTTTTTCATTTTTATCTGTATTTATTTTAAAATTAGATAAATCAATAAAATTGAGAAAAAATAAAAAAATTAAAAAAATAAAATTTTTGTAAAATTATTCCTATCTAATGATTAAAATGTCTCTTCAAAATTTTATTTTTAATAGACTATAACTTGTGAGAAAATGTTACATCATATATATTATCTTCTCAATTAAATAAATACAGATTAAATTTTAGTTCAAATAAATTAAATTAATCATGAGATAGACTTTAAACTCAATTTGAAGAAAAATTATGAGTTTTGTCAAAATAAATTTTTAAATAAATTATCCAAACATAAACATGTTAATCCAAAATCAATTTTTATCATAACTACGTTACAAAATCAATTATACCAAAACTCATTTTTAACCAATTGAAAACCAAATGGACCCTAAATTGTTGGGGAGTTGCTCGTTAGTAGTGTTTAGACGAGCCCTACTTCCGTGCCTCGCGCCAAGGATGGTGTGCTTGGCCACAGAGAAAATATTGTGGCCATGCAGTTTTTTTTAATTTAAAAAGAATTTAAATTAAAAAAAGAAGTCTCTTCTTCCCTTAGCCAAATCCACACATTCCATACGTAAATTTAGTAAATTTGGCCTCCACGCACGGAATGACGTTGAGTATTTAGACCAATAACAAATTAATGTGTGTTTCTTTAAGGCCATCTGGAAGTGGAAGTTGTATATAAAATGCCAGATAAACCCTTCGGATTGTTTCTTAAAAAAATAATTGTGAAAATAAAGATTAAGAGATCTAATCCAAATTTAAATAATTTTTAATATGAAATAAAAGGAAATAAATTATTTATAAAAATACAATTACAAGATGAAAAATATTAATTTGATAAAAAAATTTTATGCCACCCAAATGAAGTCCTTATTCACCTTATAGCTTGAATGTGACTTATTCTATCCCTAAAACTGCTGTTGTTGTTTTCTTTATTTTTAAAATGTTTTTTTTTTGCGTATGTAATCACGCTGCTGTATTCCCACGTTTCGAACCCAAGATTCATAATTAAGCTAGAATGACTCCTGCCAATCGATCTAAGCGCTTGGTAGTATTTTTAAAATGTGTTTAATGTCTCCTTTTGTACCCGTTTTTTGGTGTCCATGCAAATTCTTGCTGGAATAGATGTCATTGTTCAGCTGTACAATACGAAACAGAGCTATAACGTACGGCTCTCTGTCTTTGTCCACTCTTTTGTGAACAAAATTCTGTTTTTTTTTCAAAAAAAATTACAAGCTTGGTTGATATAATGGGTGAGGTGGAACCCACAACCTTCCCACTGTCTGTCGGGGAACCAAAGGGCATTAAAAATAAAATAAAGCTGATAAGGCTGGTCGAAGCCAACGTAAGGATGGATTGTTGGGAAGTGCGGTAAAGGGTTCATGTAATATTGTAGGTGCAGGGGGTTTGTTGTTGTAGAGGACCATAATGGCCACTGGATCGGTGGCTTGTGCAGAAACTTGGGTATGTGATTTAGAAGAAGAGTTCACATACAGACGGATAGCCAATGTGCTCATGCAATCATTTCCAACGATTCTTCTATCCCTGCTATGGTAAGCTACTAGTATATACTCCTTCCGTGTAAAATATAAGAAATTTTTTATAATATTTTTTTATCCAAAATATAAGATGTTATGAAATATTTAATAGTAATTTATTTTTTTTATCCATATTTATTGATGACCAGTCTCGTAATTTATAATGAAAGAAAGTGAAAATAACTTTAATTATTGATAATTAATAAGGATAAAAATATGATGTTAAATTTTTTTTTGAGAAATTTAAGAGTCTAACCACATTTTCTTAATATGTATGTAGTAGTTGGAAACCTCTTATATTTTGAACCGGAGGAAGTATTTCTTAACAGGTACCAACGTTACTTTTTTTTTTCATTTATGTTCTTTTTCTTTTCAGTTAAGTAAATGGCCAAATGACTCAAAACATCACATTTAAAAAAAACACACACACACCATAAAAATATCTCATTTAATTTATCAATTGAAACGAAATGAAAAAAAACTACAAAATATTATTTTATGGATAACAACAAAAACAATTAAAGGAATGAAAAAAAATAAATACATTAAATAAAAAACAATCGCAATAAAAAAAAATTACTTTGTTACTACATTTCCGGTGAGTCCTGGGCAATCTTCATTCACTTCCCTACGCTTCTAGTTGTAGGTACAAAATTTTGAATGCGTAATAATCAAGAGGGGGGGAAAACTTGAATAAGTAGAACATTGTGGGGGATGAAAAGCACCAGAAATATGGAGATAGTGAAGTCGTCGTATATGCATGCATCTTCCTCGAATCCAAAGGGTTAGTTGCCAAAGGGAATAATTATAAGCTAAGAAAGAAGGATGATACCAGGAAAAAGAGGGAGGGGGGCATAATTATAAGCTGGAAAGTGTTCTAAGACAGAAAGATTGAATGTCAAATAGAATGAAGGAGTTGGAAAGTCAAATAATGGAGCGTCCCAGGCTGATATCTAAGTGAAGGGAGGGTTAAAATAGGACTTGATATATGAAGGGAGAGGCTGGTAAGTCAATCAGTTCTTGGGAGAAAGCTGTCAATCTATGCGTGGCAACAAGAAACTAAAGCCAGAGTTCTCTCGAATCAGTGGTGGGGGTTCAATATCCGCGATATCTATTTGCTCCATTGACTTTGATATGTCATCAACAGAAAATGGAATACTGCGCCAACATTATTTATCCAGTTGTCAGCACAAACATTCATAATATGTGTGTGTGTGTGTGTGTGTGTACATATATGCTTTTTTCCCTTCCACTCAGAATAGACATCTGCAAATTTTACAATGGTTTATAGTGCGTGCGAATGTTTCTGTTTTCTGGGTAAGGGTCATGTAGATTAAATCGAATCCTAGGGGCTGCCTCAAGGATAACTTCAAACTATTCAGCAAGCAATAGCAATATATATGGTCGTGGATATTATAAAATGGGAACGAAATCAAACATCAGTCCATCTAAAAAGACAAGAAAAAAGACAGTGTTATGATGTGGTCGGATAACATCCACCATACCTTGAATCATCATCCAACAGGAAAGAATTACTAACTGCATTGTTTGAATCTTCAGTCATCAACACTCTCATATTGGATATTACCTGCACGAAAACATTGTCATCATACGGCTTTCTGTTATATACAATTGACTTAAAAACATAGTCTCATGTACAGACTTACATCAGGGGACACACTATGCGTGCCATACTTGTCATCCCAGTACATTGTGCTAATCCGATATAGCTGCTGGATACTGAGGACCTGTAAATAGGGAGCTACAGGATTGGTAAATATGTTTAAAAAGTAATTCTTGCAGACCAAGGAAAGATTGCCTTCACTCACGGGGCACAGGTCATGGCTTATTTCATCCAGCGTTTTCTTTGGTTTCTGATGTATGACCTGATCAAATTAAGGACCCAAAATATCAGCCTGTAATGCTTGCAATCTTACCACTAGAAGCAGATGGTAGGTATGGAGCTAAAATTAGAAAGATACCAGAAATCCAATTGCCTGTCTAATATGTTTGAGCTCATCCCAGGCTAAACCTGCATACTGCATTGGAGAGGAGGGTGAGAAAGATTAGCAATAGTACCTTCGACAACAGAAAAGCAGGGTACTGAAGAAGGGATATAAATGGACCTCATCCGTTGCCTTATAACACCAGTGCTCCAGTTCAGCCAAACCAGCTTTCACATATTCCCCATTGCTGAATGAGCAGCACTCCCGTCTCAAAAGAAGACTGCAACCAAAAATAAATAAATAAATTTGGGATGATAAAAAATGAAAGTTCCAATCTGCAGACCCCTATAACACTGGAAGGTAAATAAACTAACCTGTTGAATAGCTGGACATTGATGAAAGAAAAAATTTGAGTGAACACCTTCCGAACTAAAAATGGAGGAACCTATCAAAATGAAGCAGAAGTAGGAGAAATCAGAACAAACGTATTTTCCAGTCAAACAACATTGACTAAACGGGAGCATTAAAAAAAACAGAGAGAGAGAAGAATAAAATACATACATGCTTGTCGTGAAAATTACATAAACTTCCCTTATTTAAAATATTAATAACATAGCGTAAATCCCGCGTTCTAGCTTTTAAGAGAGATGGATGGAATTCCCCTAAACATATAACATGAAATCCTCTATGGATTCATAAGTAATATTACAAAGGGCCATGTAATTTCGCAAGTCTATATGATTTCTGGATTGTCATGCCATGTATTTAACATGAGAAACTCAGTTAGGTCTAGGTAAGAGACCATAACTTTTGTTGGCAAAACGGATCCATAATTGCAATTCTGATATAAGGAGACCAAAATGATAGATAGATAAGGAGGACGATGTTAAAAGAGGTTCTACTAACATGATTTGCTTTCAAAGTATTAAGAAAGTTCCCGAGGCTCTTCACTATCCCCTGCCAGTGAGCAATCAAAGCTCGCTGGGCTTCCGTGTTTGCAACAGAGCGTGATCCTTTAACCAAGCTTGCTCTGGATGTTCGAGGTGCCTGTCTCATCAATTCAAACAGTTACGTTACATTTCAAATATATTGATTTGCATGGAAATATGCGAACGTCAGTAATGAACAAATTGCGGTACCTGGATGCACAACCCAAGCAAGGGAGATATTTCTTTCTTCAAGTTATCTCGAATCATTCCATATATCTTTTCCACGTATGCTGTAAGCTGCTGTTTGAAAAGAAGAGCTGGGTACTTGGCTTCAACTTGTCGTAATGTATCTACTCCACCGCCACCGTTGATAAGGGCAAGGTTGACTCCCGATGGAGTTCCGCGGAAACTCTGAAACAAACATTAAGGATGCAATGCAAAATGGTTTCTTGCAGTTAACATTTCCAAATAAGAAAATCGTATTTACTTACTTGTGTCATCCTCCCAAATAGGGTTGCTGATGAAGAACGACGGCGTTGCGGAGCCATCCCAGCGGCACCACTTGCCTTGAGTGTGCGCTGGAGTAACAAGAGCAGGGTAGAGGCATTCGATAACCAGTAAGCCAAGATATAATTGTTATCCTGGGTCTTCACTCCAAATGCGAATATTTGAGTCAGAAACATAACAAGAGTAACAAGACTAGACCACTAGACAAGCTTCTGAAAGTTGAGCTTTGTTCACCTCAATTGCATGGCCGATAGTTTGAATAATACGATCAAAAACGCTAGTACGCTCCACTTCAAATGATCGCCAGTGCAAGAGGCATTTGTATATGATACAGGCAGCAATTGGTCTGTTCCCAGCAAAGCCTAGATGCTGCGCAATACATCTGATGAGCAGCTCTTGATTCTCCTGCTGTTTCTCATTTAGTGACTTTTGTGGTCTATCCTCCATTTCATAGTGCTCCCTCTGAATCATGGATGGGCTATGCAGATCCTGGTTAGTTCATCAAGACACCGTGAAACCATCAAATTCACACATACAAACGCTGCACAAATAATCAGTGATTTAAAATACATTTAGTTACCAAAGGTGCCTTTGCATCCCCTCCAACATGACCACCACCTTCAGCACCTCTCTATCAAGAGAGAAAATCAAGTCTTTAATATCGTCATACAGCTTTAAATTATTGTCATGGACGTATCATTCATACCAAAAAAGTACCTGAATAATAGATCTGGAGCGTCCTGAAAGGAACTTATTAGGTGCCATGGACACAGCTTGTTGACGTAGAACTTGATTTTCCGATTCTAAATTAGTAATCTTCTCTTCTAGCCTAATTAAACAATTATGAGATCTCAGTCAACCAGCTAAGCAAAGAGTGGCTATGCCAATGACCAATTTTATGGAATCTTAGAAAAAAGGTATAACTTATTGACTGTGTCATACTTAGGGAGGAAAAAAATGGAGAAATGAAAAAGAAATCAGTTCTGATCATTATCCAATTATATTACCACTCTCTTCCTGCGAGGGGGAGACTCCATGGTTTGGAATATGGTATTGTTAGAAGTTTGCAATGTAGTTAATATTCGATTAGCATGGGAAAAAAATTCACATCAGTGTTTATTATTCATTAAGAAATTATATTACCTGGTCAATGATTCTTGGAGCTGACGAACCTTCTTCTCTGCGTCTTCTAATTTTTTGCCCCTTTCTTCACAACAAACCTGTGCTTCATTGTATTTTCTTTCAAAGTCATCTGCTTTTTCTTTTTCTGACTGGAGTGAGGTCTGTGCGGACATAAAGCAAGGGCAATATTACTTCCAAGGGATAATCATTATATGCCGCTAACAAGATCACCATAAAGCTCTATAGAAAACTGAACTCTTTCCCATCTTCTGATATATCAGTAGAAATATATATTCAGAAGCATGTAACTTGGAAGAAATATTCTTGCATTCCATGAGACCATTCAAAATACATCATCAGTTCATCTTGATGAAATGTCACTGGCGATCAGAAACTATATATCTTATTTTCACCAACTATTGAATACTTTGATTTAATCAAGTATTTACTTGACAAGAATCCATAATAAGTTAAATTTAAATTACCGACTTCTTCAAAAGAATGAAGAACACAGGGCTTATCACATCCCTTTATATGAAGGAACTTTCTAAAGATAGTTTTTCATACAAACAGAGGGGGTTTCCCTGATCAATGCAGACATCTTTAAGAAGGTGCATGATCCATTTCTGTTTACAAGCTAGGTGTATACCAGAACATAACAAGTGAATTGCATTGAAAATTTTTTTCTGGTCCTCAACCAGATAGCCAAGTTATAATAATCTGTTATCAGATTTTGTTCCAGATAAGTAGTCAAAAGTGGAAAAGACATAAGAATTGAGTGATGAACCACACCCTCTAAGTAGTATCAAATTGAAATTGTAATATCATACATGATTTTCACATCAAAACGTGTTATATGCAGCAAGAGATGGATGAAATAAGGTAAACTTAGCAGAGGAAAATAGTTCTCGTCAGACTGAGCTTTTTCACCTTCAGGCTCTCAACTTCTGCTGTTAGTGCTTCAATTTTTTGCGTGTCTTCAACAATAACCTGGGTTTCCTGAATAACAGGTGGTGCTTCTTCAACAACTTTCTTTACATTTTCTCGCTCTTTGATAAGTAAAGCATTGGTTTCATCAACTTTGGCCTGCATCTCCTTCAATGAATTCTGCAGTTTTGCTACCTCTTGTGCTTTGGCTTCTTCTAGGTTTGTCTGTACATGATTCCAGATGGTTTTTTAGGGCTTACAAAATGAGAGGATGGCTAAACAATTGCAAAGATGGGCATTTGACTCTCCATTGTTTTTTCCCATTAATGCAAAATATGTTCTTCAAAATGCACCATTTTATAACAGATCAAAACAATAAAACCTCCCAAAATAATAGGTAGCTGGAAAAAATGTATGTTACCCTTAAACTTTTTTCTAGCTGGAGACGCCAAGTGAGTTCCTCCACTCGTTTTTCAAGCTTATCTTTTGCTTCTTGAAGTGCACCAGTCTCTCTTGCAGCCTAAAGCAACAGTGGGATGTTAATATGGAATAGAGTAACAGTGAAAGAACTCGAGAAAACCAGGAAAAAAGAATTATAGTACATCATACATGCCCACTCAAATATCACATAATGAATCTTGCAAGAGCAGTTTAATGGGTAAGTTCAATAAACCTTGGGCACAGCTTCTGCATTTGATCCTTTCTAATTCAGGCAAAAAGAATCGCAGGAATTGCTTGATTTTCAGCTCAGGCTACATGTGGATTGCATATTTTAATGGTGTTCACTAGAAGGATTATTCATGTATTGACTTCTCTTAACTTCTTTCACGAGATATGATAATAATTCTTACAATAAAAATGGTAAACAGAAAGAGAACAAAATTTTTGGCTCCTGTAATCACAAGTGAAAAATTAAAGCTAGTTTCAACTTCGTAGCTGAAAAGACCATTATATCATCCATTCTGTCCTTATGAGGATGATAATGGAAAAACAAAAGAAAAATTTGGCCATCCCTGGGAAAAACAGCTGTGACTTGTACGTATAAATATGCTTTACAAAAGATAATAATCAGATAAGAAAATTGTCATGTGGGTCTTAAATTACGTAGGTTAAATGCATCACATGTTTACAGATGTATTTTCAGGTGAGAGTTCCGCTTAGTCGATGACTTGGTCAAACAAATTTTAGAAGAATCATGATAAAGAAACTTGCCATTTTTAGCTTCCTAAGTTCTCTCCTGGCTACACGACCTCTCCATCTGCATTGTGTAGTTATTGAAGCTTTCTTGAGCCTCTTATAATATGAAGCAGCTTTGTGGCATCGCCACCGAGCCTGCAATTTTTGAGAGAGAGAAATTATTGCAAATATTGAAGACAAATCACTATCGAGTGGGCTGTCCAAATCATATGGTACTTGACTATGACCTGAATAGCAATGGCAGCTTTAGACTGCTTCCTAAATCTGAATTCTTTTCGTGCAGCCATTGCCCTTAAAGCCGTTTGCAAGGTAAGTACTGTGGCATGGAGCCTTTTATAGGCTTTCCTAGCTTCATATCGGCGAACGTTCTTCTGAATTTTCTTAGCAGCAGCCACCTTTCTCATGTTGTCGAACAGTTTGCATGCTAGCCTTCCTGCAGATCATAAAATAGAGAAACGAAACTGATTAAGCAGCAGGATGTCCGAGACCCTGGTGCTACGCCATTCTATTTGAAGGAAGTCTAAAGTCTGAAAAAAGGATAGCATTTATCCAAAAAAAAAAGGTGATTTAGGCTATTTCACTAAAGATCTCACCTCTACACACAGACTGCATGTATATGGTAGTCATTCGTAAAGCAAGATAATGATTACGAGCTTGATGGGTTCGTACGTGCCGTTGGATAATTTTTGCCGCATTACTAAGTACTTGAGCTCTCCTTGCGTCCAGTTCAGCCATCTGACCAGCTCTCAGGAATACCTTTGTTTTACCAATCTACAACAATTAACAGCCAATCAAATGAATTTTTTTGTCCATCGCATGATATGGAAGCGCATATACATATTTCACATACATGCATGTCATATAATTGTAAAAGATCCATGTTTACATTAGTTAATAATAGTTTAAAGACTTGTCTATTAATGCCGCCTGATGCTAAGGCCTTAAGAGCTTCACAGTTGATATATATGCATTCTATTTATGAACCAGAACAAAAGAGGGCGATCCTTAGTGACTGTAAAACACTTCCACGTACCTGATATCCTTTTAGTCCCATCTTTTCCAGAATCTTTTGGCAAACAACCTTTTCTTCAAAGCTGCCCATACGTATAACAACTTTGCAGATTAGAACTATGTCCAAGTTGGGTACAAATGCTTGATTACACCAACCCAGAGTTTTCTTCCTGTGTGACATAAAAGATACTGAAAGAGAGTACTCACTTGCCTTCCATGGCCTCCGGGGCAAGGAGGCCAAATCGATTTATAAATTCAAAGAAAGGACGGCGAGTAGGATAGCCAGCACAACTGATTCTGATTGCCTCTAAAACACCCTGTAGGAGCAAGTGTTAGACACTGCTGAAAAGTGTTGTAAGACGTGAAGAAAACATGGGTAGTTTTGTATAAATCCTCATTCAAAGAATAAAATAACTGAAAAATTTGTAACACACTCACACCACAGCGAAGTTGTTGCATAATGTTGGCATTCTCAAATATTGCAGGCTTGAGAAGGTTGTTTGGTTTCACACATCTGATGTAATGAGGCTCTGTAGAGTTTAGTGTATCCATTAGTGACTGTAGTTGTTGCTGCACCATTCAGCATATGAAAACATGATTTGTTAACTTCCCTAATATTAGAACGCAACTCAATTTTTTAAAATAGTGACATGAGCTTGTGCATGTCTAAGAAATTAATGGCTATTCAAGGTGACGTGAAAGTATAAATAAAGAGACTAAGAAAATAAATTATACCTTAAAACGAGATGCAATTGAAGAAAATTTGGAAGATTTAGTAGTCTCTTCTGGAAGTGGAGGAAAAAGGCCTGCTACAAAACAACACTTGGAAGCACTTAACAAATCTTGATGTTCAGGAACCACATAATCCTTGTTTTTGTCTAAAAATTGAACAGACTGGTATAAGACCTGCAAATTTATGAGGGTTAAGAAAAATGAGAAAATATATTTGTTTTTCTTCGAAGGTGTTGGTGAAATATTTAGTCATACCTCCCCAGCATAATGAGCAATGGTAAAATCTGATCGAGACAATTTTGGCTTTATAAAGCGCCTGTGATTCTTAAACGTCTGATAAAGCTTGTTAGCAAATGTTTCATGTGTTGACTTTGGAAACATGCTGAAAGACAACAGCAGAGAAGAGAAAGTGAGGATGAAGGGCTAGATTCAATATGATATGAACAAGGAGCTTTAACTTTATAATAATCAGACAAAAAATGAATCATGTCTGATCTTTCTACTCAAAAGAAGAAAATTAAGAATCATCTATCAAGGCATGGACACCTTTTTCTAAAAGGAAGAAGTTCAGGGAAAAAATACTATATTTTACCAAGCTTCATCAAGGAGAGCGATGATTCCCCCAGGTTTCTGCAAAAGAATAATCAATGTAAAAGACTAGAAACATATAAGGTGATAGAAAAAATGGAAGGAAATATCCAAACAAAGGCTTGAATTTTAAGACATAGTAAAATAAGCTCATCTAAAATCCCAGAAATACAAGTTATTAAAATATACTGAGCAGGCAGTTGTGGTTCATTTCCAGGGAAGCAAAAAGAAAAAAACCCATTAACCAAGTTCATGACTTCTATGTTGTAATTCTGTAATTCTTTGTCCGACATTTTCATAAAGGGATCAATGAAATTTCTTTTTGGACAACGAAGTCGTACAATATAGATTGTAACATAACCTTTGAACAATGGGATAATAAGACAAGACAGTGAAGATCATCACAACTAAGCTGACCACTTGTAGAGTCAACAAACTAAGCATCCACAGTCCCTTAAAGAAAGTGAAAAAGAGGATAAAACCTTTTCAATGAGATCCAGAACATCTTGATTATCAACAAATTCAATATAGCTCCAATTAATCTCCTCCTTCGTATACTCTTCTTGTTCCATTTTAAATACGTGCTGAAATTCATCATCAAAATCATAGTAAATATGGAAACAACATTAATAAGGAAACAAGAAGTGTTTGATGTGGTCTGAGACTTTGCCTGATTGAAATGCTGTTGCAACTTCTCATTTGTGAAATTAATGCAAAACTGCTCAAAACTGCAAAACATGATATGTTGAAATTAAGTTTCAAAAGATTGAAAAGAAGTAGAGGACAATATCTTCTGTTATGCATTCTCAAGGATGTACTTGAATTAGTAATTGAATATGCATGTGTGTTCTACTACACTAAAAGTTACCTGTTAGTTTTGAAGCTTTCAAAACCATAGATATCGAGTACTCCGATCAAACATTTGGAATTAGGATCTTGTCCAATTGAATTATTAATCTTGTCCACCAGCCTGTTCATAACCAGTTAAATAAATGAATTTGGCATTAAAACTACATCCTATATCCTTATCTCCATTGCTAATGCTACTCACTAAACATTATAAAGGACAGAAAATATTGATTCGTTTCCAGTTTCATTATCTTACCAGTCAAATAGCCGAGAATAAATTGTTTTTGCCAAGCCATCTCTACTTATTGCTGCACTTTGGGGATCAAGGCTTCGCTTTATAACTTCTTCAGGGGTGATCATCACACGTTTACATAATGCATCTTCCAAGGCATCAGCATTACACCTAATAAATTGTGAAATCTGATTATGACAATCGAATTTAAGGTATGTGATCACCATATGGACAATAGGAACAATAATACAACAGCACCCATACATGAGAAGCTCGGCAGCTGTTGCCAGGTGGAATTTGGCTTTGTCATCTTTGGGAACTGATGAGTCAACTTCTTTTCCTTTGGCAAAAGCAATATTACCAAGATGAAGAATTGCAGCAACAACTCTGAAAATCGCTTCCTGAGCAGAGAAACAGAAAGGAAAAGATGAGGTAAGATGTTAATCTTTATATGATTTAGAAATAAAGCAATTAAATGAAAATTCATGAAAAGAAATACCTGCTCTTTTTGGCTTATTCCAAGAACATCCATAGCTCTCCTGGTGGCAAGATACTCACGAGAATCACTTGAATCAACCAGATCAAAACAATTTGACTGGTTAAGGTAATGAAATGATTTAGCAGGTCCTAATTTGTATTTCTCAATTTCCTGTTGACAAAAGTTTCAATAAATTTATATTAATGGAATAAACAACAACAATTCAATAAGCAGAATCAGCAAGATACCTCCTGTGGTGCAGCACAAAGAAGATAGAAGCAGTGGTAGTTGCGTTCTGGTTCATTAATTTGGCAAACTCGAGACCTCTCCAAAAGGTAAGTTCGAATGGCTGCTCCTGAGATTCTTCCACTCTTGTCAAATTGGATCTCAACAAATTTTCCAAAACGGCTGCAACATGAATTTCAAAGAATTTGAAACCAACAGTTTGTTAATATCTTAAATGCCAAGGATTATGTCTGTGTCAGAAGTAGATTTTTTTCTATAGAGAAAATTTAATAAACTGCAGTATATTTATTTGCTGTCCTCAACATCACAAAGAATTTTGGTAGCATAACAGGAAATTCAAGGAATGCAGTGTGACAGAACTGAAGTCAAATTTATCCTAACACGAGAACAAAACAAAAGGAAAGATTTATTGCCACCATGACAAAATGACTCACCTGGAGTTGTTATTCCTAACTGTTTTTGCATTGCCAAATGCTTCAAGAACTGGATTTGACTGCATTCAGATTGGTCAATAAAGAAGTCTCATAAGAGTCCAGATCAAAGTAATTAAAAAGAAAAAGTACAAGAATGGAAAGTTTGTCAAAACTCAAAAGTCCCAGAATAAGTGGTTCATTGAATCATACTTCAAGAACTTGTTGTTCGACTGTTCTTCCTTCAGTAGCAGCCCTACCACCTAGGTAAGCAAGGTATCTCATAAGCATTTTTGTAGTTTCAGTTTTACCAGCTCCACTTTCCCCACTGACCAGAATTGAATTGCTTTTTCCTTCATTAACCATTGCCCTAAGTTCAGTTAAACCGCCAATTAGATATTTGCTTCAATGATAGATACGTAATTTAGTTCATTGAAAAGAAAATCAGAAGTACCTAAATGCAACATCAGCAACAGCAAATACATGAGGACTTAATTCTCCAAATGGTGCTCCCTTGTATTGTTGCATCATGTGAGCATCATAGAGATGAGGTAGTCTTTGGAATGGATTTATCGCAATTAAAATATTTCCCGTGTAAGTCTGCCGGGGCAATTAATAAAATTAGTGAGATAACAATTTTTTTGGTTGATACACTTTACTGAATCTGATCATATTAAAGGGATGAAAGCCTTACATATATTTCATTCAACTCATATCTAGATTTTAAGTTCTGCAGGACTCCAGGCTCATGCAAATAGGACAGCTTAGTCATGTCATCCACTCCACCAGCAGGAGCTTCCGTATCTTTGGGATACATTTTTGATAATTTTGCGACGACCTTAGAATAATGAAATATAAGTACAGATTATAAAATTTGATCTTTGCCCTGATATGCCACTGCAAACATTGACAATCCTTTCTGATTGGTGGTACAACCACGAGAGAAAACCAGTGCTTCACTACATTGTTACACTCACAATAGTAGAAAAATTCCTTTTCTTAATGCAGCACAGAATGTTACCAGCAATAATTCAATCACAGAAAAATACCGGTGCATGGATATCTTCTCTTGACATGTTTCAGTGTTTTGCATTTTCTTTTATTCTTCCATGATCTAAATGAAGCTCAAATACAACTGATTGACAATATTGAAGACAGTGTTTATATCTCAGTTAAAAACTACAAATGGAGGGTGATCACTGATCACAAGGAGAGGCAATGCATTCTTATCATTATTATTTTTGTGCATTGACTGGTGTCATACAAGCAATCAAAGTTAAATGTTTATCAATTAGTTAAATCCTCGATGTGTCCCCGCATATGGAGTTCCTTTGAATTAGTAAAACTGACAGCAAATCCATCAATCTTTAGATTACATGTCAAAAAGGGGGAAGAGGTTTAAACATAAGATAAGAATAAACAAGTTATGTAGCAATCTACAAACCTTTTTTCCACCGGTAGTATCGATTTCTGCATCTTTTCCAGTGATCTTTGATACCACTCCATCAATCCAAGATACGTCTGGATCTTCAACCCAGACATGTGAACCTACGATAATATTCACAGGCGTCCCCTGCAGATGGCAATATGGAATCATCATTTTTCATAAAATAAATAAACACACCAAAAAAAAGAAGAAGAAAGAGAAACTGATTCCAATGGAAGTTCTAAAATAAATACTTATGCTATAAAAGTTTACAATTTTTTTCCATGAATGCACGTCTAGAAAGATTGTAAAATTCCAAACAAATTAAATGTCCTGTATTGATGCAGATTTCTTCCTGTATTCAGATCCAGGATATAAACATCCCAACAAAATATGTTAGGACTTTCTTGAAAAAATATCACAAGTGATAGCCAACACCCCACATGATAACTGTCAGAATTTTGCATTGGTTAGTTGCCAAAAGTGCAAGTATCATATTTTAGCATGAGTTTGTTCCAACCATGCCAGTTGAAGTTCATGTCTAAAAACACCCAGACACTAAATCTTTTGCTCGAAACAGTTGAAAAGTTAATTTGCCAAGCAAAAGAAAGAAATTTCTTCTCATCCCCAAAGGGAAAGAGTAAAAAATCTTCCTTACCTCAAGAAAGCATCATAAGTCTACAAGTTCATCCACGTTGTACGTCACAGAATGATTTATCACTTCTTTGTTGACTACATTTTATGTAGGTGGCCCCATACCAACATCTGGTATGTTGCCCTTACATTTTATGAGTAAACTCTGATCTCTTTTACCAACCTGTTCCTAATTCCCAATCATACGCAAGGATCACTAAATTAACTAGTTTCTTACTATCGAAGAATTATTTAAATTGCAGCTGTGGAACCTCAATGTGGGATTTTGGGCAGAGTTAAGAGTTATCATCATTCTTTGATGCGAGCGTCCGTACAAAACTATGGCTGTTATTTTCAATTTCTAGGCAGCAACATGTATTCAAAGAATGCTTCTGTTAGCCGTGAAACTTACTATATATGAAAAATATGGATGCCAATAAAATTAACATCATCAATAGTTGAACTGACAGTTTTCGCATGAATATGAAACAATAATAAATTGCATGGGTAATAGAGACGCTATAAAGGTAGCTAAAACAAAATGCGATGCAGGACAAACAAGAAGAACGAAATAGAACGTGGCGTACCATTATTGAACTCTAAATTGGAAGCTTTTGGAGTATCTTCATAAAGATAAGTAATTCAGAATCCGATGAACTATTCACGTCTACATGAATATGTCTTGGAATCGTTGATCACAAACGGCCAGAATATGCGAACAGCTTGAAAAAACAAAAGGGCCGGGGAATCAAAAAGATGCGAAGGCCATTTTCTGGGAAGAGAAAGGAGTGGAAAAAGAAAGAAAGAAAGAGGAAAATGGAGAGGAGAGAAAGTTTTGTGTGAGGAAGTGAATGTGAATCGAGGGGCTTGAGGAAGTGACATTCTTCAGGAGGGCCTGCAAATTCGGGAGCTTCTCTTCCCTTTGCTTTCGCGCCAACTCGTGGCTACTAATCGAGTCTCTCTCTCACCCTGCCGTTTTAACGGAATTCAGTCAGTTATCTTCTGTTTTTTTCCCTCCCTTATTTTTTTTCACCCCACCCCACTGTCTCTTTCGCTTAGAAAAAAAAAAAGTCGGGTGGCAATATGAAATAACATTCTTGGGGTGAACAGGGTTTTGGGACAAAAAATTGAAAACATTTAGTTTTTGAAATGAAATTAAATTTTTATTAAAAAATTAATTTTAAGTTCAAAAAATTCAATTCTTACCCCAAAATAATTAGTTTTAGTCCCAAAAACCAATTTTTTTTTTGTCTCAAAACCTAATTATCCCAATTCTTTGTTTTTTCCTTCAATTTTATTTCATATGCCACCCAACATTGTTTTTTGGAGCAGTGGGGCTAAAGACGGAATATTCGGCCCAATTACGAGGACTAGGAATGAGGAATCCGATAAGGCCTGTTATTTATATTGCATACTGTTTTTTTTTGAAGAATTAAGTACAAAATACACATGATCTAATTTAGTTAAATGACTTTCCAATTCATTGGAATGGAAGGATTAATCTTCCTTCATATATAATGTGGAAAAGGGAAAAGGATATGACTTCTTCAATTGGAGTCTGTTGGATCTTGTGTTTAAGACACTGCTTTATATTGGAGCAGGAGGTAGTTAATCATTATGCAAATTTTAACCGAACCTAATGACCTTATTATATAAGCGTATGTATATGTACAGTCCATTTTTGATAATTAATTAAAAGCAAATATCCATTATTTTTTGTAACAAGATCCAATATTGTTGAGGTCAAATTCATGTTATGTGTACCTACCAGTACCACCCCATGCCAAACACACACTTAATTTGTTACGTGTAGCGGAGTGACCTTCACTTGCTTTGCTGCCCTCTCTAATACTAAACTACACATTACATAACATTAACCCCAAACATGCAAACGGCTGCTAATTCGTTGATTCCCCATATGTGTGTGTGTACATGTCACTTTTTTTTATTAATTCAATTCAATTCCCATCCTCTTTCTTTCTTCTCACAGCTTTAGACGACTAACCAAAATCTTAATTCACTCTAGCAGCTTTACATGCATAAATATGCTTTACCTATTAATGTTGGTGTCTTTTAGAGCCAACAATTATTATTTTTTAAAGAAAAAAAAAAGAAGCAATGGGTTGAAAATTTGGAGGAAGAAATTAATTAGGGCACTAGAGAGATGCGAAACGACAGGAAGTGCCATGTCATGTCATGTGGATATATATATATATATATACACACAATTTTTTTTTGTTTTTGCCAACTGAAGATTTATACAATTGAAAGTAGCAATGTAGTATAGTGGTGGTCCAAGTCCAAGCAATTAAGAATTTTGGTGCAGTGAACATTGTGGAACCAATGGAGGGAGGGTAGCTATAAAAGGCATAACAGAAAAAGGCCAAGATGTTTAAGAATGAATTAGTGTGATATGTGTGTGTGTGTGTGTGTGTGTGGAAATGGCCAAGAAAAGAGGCAAAACATGTATATTTGGAGGCGAAGGCATGTCATTGCCATTACTACAACTCAATCCCCTTTTCCCCCTTTCCACGAAGCATCCTTGTCCGCTTTGGCACTCACCCTACCCATAAATGTTTCTGCTGTCTTGGCTTTTTCATCCTACTTTAATTTCTTTTGCAGTAATGTAATTCAACCCTTCATCTTCATTCCGCCTATAATCTATTTTCATCACTAAAATAAATAATCCAACTCTAATTAACTTTGCTATTTTGTCACAGAAATGAAACATCCAATTTTTTTCTTTTTGTCACAACCTTGTTAAATTGTGGATGTTAATGAAAAGAGGTAATTTCCACAAATCACAAATATACATAACAAAGAGGTGTTCAACTTCAACCCCTCACAATGTGATTAAGGTTAATTATGTAAATTTCAGTACCGCCATGAGACGGAGTTGCCACGTAGGTGGTGTCACTTTGACTTTTAAGCAACGAAACTCCACACACAGCCCCCCACCCGACCCTGCAGGGACATAAACTGCAAGTGCGCTTCACATACTTATAACCACAAAATTGCTAATTACCAAGTATTCCATCCCTCCTCCACTATACATAGACATGAACCAGAAGAGATGCATTAACTAGAGAAGAAAACATCGAAACAAGGGTTTGGTTCGTCTGGGTTGAGCATAAGATCAACAAACTAACAAGTCCATATATATATATATATATTATATTATATTATAAGCGGGCAGCAAGGCCATATTTTTCGCTTGCTTAAAACGCGATTGCCTAATCCTCCTAACTAGCTATAGCTAGTTGGCATCATCGGAAGGTTTGAGGTAGAGGGTTTCGCCGGCTTCACTGGAGGATCCGCCTCGGCCTTCAGCAGCGGAAGTGCCAATATCAGGCTTGGTGGTGCGCACGAAGTCAGGAAATGCTTCGGCTTGCAACATGTGAAGCCCTGCGGGAGTTGGTGCAGTTGAACTCGTACAAAGTTGGCTCTGCAAGGCTTGCTGTTGTTGAAGTGCTGAGTATGGCTGCTGAGCATAGAAGAGGGAGGAGCGTGCTGCCATTAGTTGTTGCTGTGTCATTTGCTGACCCTGCATGTACTGTGTTCCCTGCTGCATCATCCCCCCACCACTTGGGTACTGCATTAATAATCCACCATATCAGTAACAAGCTTCAGAAATTTCCTGGTGATGGATCAACACATGCATGCATTCTATTATTATATTGTACCTGTACCTGACCAGGCATGGGAGGTGGTTGGGGTTGAGAATCAGCAATTGCAGCCAGGTACATGAGGTTTCTCTGCAGCCTTGCTTGGTTCCTGAATCAATAATGACACCAACATCATCACAGTCTCTCTAAATCTCCCCGCATTCATAGTTCAAATTAAAATCATATTTACAAGAGACCATTCCGAGCATAAGCCTCAGCCAGCCACAAAATATTGGCTTTTACCTATCACTTCCCACTGCAGATAAAAAAGGCTACAGAATTGAAACCTTCACGAATCATGCAGAAACCAAAATGACTGCATACTCAAGTTAAACTCAGAAAATAATATTCAATTATGCCATCGTCTTGGTTAAGCCGTACACAAACATAACTAATGAAGGACCTAATTGCCAACAATAACGGAAACTCACTACACAAATTAATAACGTATAATTGTAAAAGCATGACTCAGGATCAGCCATATGATACTACAATCTAAGGATGGCATCCAGACCTAATGAAGCAGCATGGTTTGGATTTCTATTCAACTTTAATCGACATGACTTGTTTGGAATTGTTAGAAAATTAAGACATGAGAAAAATGAAGGCTATTTAGTTGGCATGATAATTGGACGAGTTCTTACTCGGCACACTCGCTCAGTTTGCCAGAATTTTGGCTTTCGACAATCTTCAGAATTAACGACTTATTCTCATCCAGGTACTGCGTGAAGAGGGGGAAATTATGGTTAGAAACATGGCTATATATCTAAAACTGCGTATGTCACTCATAGGAGTGTCGCGAGAACAATTAAGAATATGGGTAGACAGAACGAACAAAAATGTACAACCGGACGCATATCAAGCATTTTAGTTTGCATCTCAAACTCCGAAATTTATAACTATGATTTCTTGTATATATGGAATCCAATTAAGCAATGCGATGAAAGTAACCAGAGCACACAAGCCGGATTTCTTCTCTGAATGAAAGTTTCTGTAACGCAGCAAGGAGCTTTCAATTCAAATCTAAAAACGAAATCAGATATGGGGAAAAAAGAAGTCATCGATACCAAACAAGCCAGACTCGGACTCACAGTTAAAGCGGTTGACACAAAAGTACTGGGATGGTTGTTATCAAAAACTAAAAAATAAAAGTGGGAGCAAAATACCTAAAAAGACCAAACAACTTCATTTTCACAGCTTCACTCTCAGAATAAAGCAAATAAAATACAAAACAAAGTGGGATGCGACTAGTAGACGGTGTAAATAGAAGCACAGCAAGAAAAGCGAGATATGCGTAAGGATACGAAAGAGCCAAAGAAGTATGGTTGGAGCAGTAAATACAGCTCATGATTGGCATACAGCAGGCAGCCATTTCCAAAAAGTGAAGAACTTCCCACCTCCGGATGGATAATATGCGCACACACAAACACACCACCCAGTCAGCACTGGTAAGAAGGAAAAACTGCCCAAGCAAAGCTGTAGCAGGAAAAAAGGGGGGGGGGGAGAGGAAAGGATGGCCAGAATCAATAAATCAGCGGAAGGGGTACTAAAAGTGGGCAAACCAGACCCACATATGAGCGGCGAGACAAAGGCCCCCCCTCCCCCCCCCCCCCCCGGTCAACAAAAAGCAGAGGATATGCCAGTCCATTTCATTTCATTTGAATATTAGATAGATAGATTGAAGGGAAGAGCGTAGGGAAAATCATGGCGGAGAAGGAGGGGAAGAGATATGAGGGAGGAAAACGGAACCTGTTGAATGTGATCAGTGGTGACGTTGCTAGGGTAGTAAGCTGCCATCATGGGCTGCATCTGCATCAGGTGCTGCTGCATTTCTCACGCCCACTATCTCTGTCTAACTCTAATAATAATAACTCAAAACAAAGCTGAAGAGCAGAGCAGAGACTGAGAGGCTGTGTGGAAGAGGGGGTGCAACCGCGAAGAGAAACAAAAGCCTCTGCTAGCTCCTGCTCCAAGCTCTGTTCCTACTTTTCACTCCTTGCTTGGTTCGCAGAGAGAAAGAGAAAGAGAGAGAGATTATTAGGGAGCAACGGTAGAGAAGAGAGAGGGGCGACGATATTGTATTGTATTGGATTGATATTTGATTGGTTTGCTGGGAGGGTTGGTCCTTGTGTTGTGTGAAGCTCTCTTCTGAGTTCTCTAGAACTGTGTGTCAAAATAAAAGTAGGTCACGTGATGGATGAGAGAGAGAAACGAAAGAATATAGATAAATATACTCCCTTTAGGCAAATTGTAAATACTAATATTTAAAAATTATTAAATTATTATTTTTTAATTTTATTTAAAATATCTAAGAGAGTTATATATACTTAAAAAAATTAAGTGAGTAATGAGAATAATATTAAAAAATTATGATAATTTTTTTAAAATTTTAAAAAATTTAACTAATTTTAACTTAATTTTTTAAGTTTATATAAATTAATTAAAAGTTAATTATAAATAGAAGCAGATGAGTAATAAAGAAAATAATAATAATTTATCACAAAAAAATGGGAAGGGTGAAGTTTTAAAAAGGAAGAAAGCAAGAAGTGGCCCAAAAAAAAAAGAAAGGGAAGAAAGAAAGAAGCGTGGGTGCTACAATACACATAGAAGGGAGGGTGGGAGGGAGGGCATTAAACATGACGGTGTCTGAAGTTGAACCGCTTTGGTCTCACTTATTAATTGTTGATGACGTCCCTATCGTGTAGTAAGAGATTCCGCATGTCCTTTCTCCACGCGCTCTCCTTATGCAACCCCGGGGCCCCCCAACTTGTATTGTAACCTGTAATCACCGCTAATTTTAACGTTGATGTTTGTGCCCTCAAACCCCAAAAAAAAAGAACGCGTCGATGTTTGTGCAAAATCATTGTCTGTCTCTTTCTCCATTCTCTAATTTACCAAACATTAGCTTGCCGTATTGATAAATCCATTATTTTGATTAAATAATTACTTAAATTTCTTTAATTCTTAAAATAAATTTTTTTTAATTAATTATTTTAATTTTTTTAAAAAATTTAACATTTTTTCAAAACTACTCATTTTTAATCACTCTCTTACTTTTTAAATATATTAAATAGTAACATTTTTTTAAAATATATAATAAATATTATCTTATATATTATAAAAAATCTTATATTCTAGATCAAAGTAAATTTTTATTAATTATTTATCAAATCATTGGTCTCACATTAAATCTCTAAAAGTGATTTTGATAGTCATCAAAATATATTTTATATTCTTAAAATCACCAATAAAATAAAAATATACAAAAATAAATAATTTTTTATAAAATCAATTCTGTAAAATTAATTATTTTCATAATTAATTATGTAAAACGTAATCCAAACACAGACCTAATCGACTTTGTTTGGGGTAGCTGGGTTTTGCATTAATCAAATGGGTCTGTTAGATTATTGGATCGATCGAACTTTCAAGTGCTAAAAATGAAAGAATAGAACCTTATAGTGTTACTAGCACAACAATTTTGCTTAGTTATCTAGGGAGATCCCTTGTTACATGCTGTGATTAAGAAAGACAAGCTGCTTTATATTGAACCTAGCTAGTGACGAAGACCAGCCAATTAACCTTAAATTTATTTTTGAAACTATATACTATACTATATGAAAAACCTTTTTTCATTTATTTTTTTTAAAAAGTATATATATTACTATAATATTGTTAAAAATAAAACAGAGAGAGAGGGGGGGGGGGGAGAAAGAAAAGAAAAAGCAGAGAATATACAAAAATAGATAGATACGCGTAGGCCAATGTGTAAGGCAGAGGGTGATAAAGGAAAGTGCGGGGTTAATTCCATTTGTTATTAGTATCATTTTGTGTGGAGTAACAGAGAAGAAAGGGGAACACATATATATACACCTGACCCGGATTCAAGTTGAATTAACTAATAACATAATCATTTTGAATGAAGGAAAAAAAACGAAAGAAAAGTGTGAGCCTAATTTTATTATTATTATTATTATTAAGGATAAAGACTAGGGTGAAAGTGTGGAAAAAGAGAGAGTACATTGCCGACACTTTGATGGGTTGATGATTCTGTGGGTACGAGATCATTAATTGGTAATTAGCACATAATAATGTGCGTTGATTTACCTAGCCAGGGGAAGTGGGGAAAGGGCGGTTTAGTTTACATTTATTTACTGGTTTTGGTAAAGGAATTAAGGTTTTGTGTTTTTTTGTTGGGGGGGGGGGGGGGGGTTAGAAAAGTGGAATGGAGGATGGGTGAGGCTTAGCTTAGTGGTGGGAAGACAGCTGGAGTTAAATGCAATGGAATGGAGAATAATTGTTCAGGGGAGAGGGGAAGAGAGAGAGAGAGAGAGGAGACTGGAGAGGCCCCAACCCAAAGGAAAGGTTCACAATCACAATCACAATCACATGGGTCTGAGGGGGAGTGGTGTACACTACATATCCAACTGTCACGAGAATAGGACCCTAACCTTTAAGATTCATCAACAAATCAAAAAGAAGGGGTCAAACTTGCCTCAAACTTACACTGACGGATGGATGATACAACGCCAGCAACCCGGACCCCTGTGGGGTTGCCTCCTTCCTTCTGCCTCTTTTCAGTGTTTTTTTTTTTTTTAATAAAAAAGAAGGAAAGGGAAGAGAGAGTGGAGTCAAATCGAGAAGAAAGAAAGGAAGTAAAAGGTAGGTAGGTAGGTGGTGCTCCCAGGTGCAGGAACATGATGGGTGGTTAGGGTGTCTCAATTGGTTAGTGTGCTTAAATTCCAATCCTGTCTTTTCCCACATCTCTTTCTTTCTGCCTTTTTCTGTAGGTGTACTGCATCTCCTCTCCCTTGCCGATTACCATCCATACCTTTTCTCATTTCTCTTTTACTACTTTCTTTCACTCTCACACTCTCTCTATTTTCATTTCATTTCATGTAGTCTCACCCAACCTAACCTAACTAATATTCAAATCAGCCAGAGTCAGTTTTGAGTTTTGAAAAGCACAGTACACTTAAGAAAGATTAAGGCGGTATAACTGTGTAAATAAATATAGAGGGAGGAGAACGAGGGTTTAAGTTTAGTTGTGTGCTCGTACTTTGGCAGCGTAGGGTTTCCCATTAAGAGGGTGGGATGTCAACAGCAAGTTGCCATTTGCATGAGGGAAGGAAGACTTGACAACCCCATCCCCACAGGACCCTTTTATCTTTGCCTTTGCCTTGAAACAAACTCAGAGTTTGGCAATTATGTGCTCTGCACTTCACCCACGTGACTACTTGGCCTAATACGCCCCCACACACTCCCCCCTCAGCCTCACCTATTATTAAATATGGTTTACCCATCTAATTTCACCAAAATATATATATATATATATATAGTACACCCATCTAATTCTAAACTATTAGTACTCAATTTTAATTTCTCAACTCCCTTCTTTCTCTCTTCTCTTCTGTCTGTGTTCCTCCTTCTCACACAAGTTCCATTCCCTTCCTCCCTCCTAATTTATCACCAAATATTTACCTTTACCCCATATATAACAAACCTCCGACTTCATTTGCTTTTGGGTCTCCTCAGCTACGTCGCCCAAATTTTCTGTATGTACTTCTTCATCTTTTACGGGATTGGGACTTGGACTGAACATGTCATACGTTTCAAGGCCTTTTTTTTATTATTATTATTATTAATTGGTATGAATTTCAAAGCTTCCTTTTCACTGCAAATTACTTTTTCCCCCCTCTTTTCTCGTCAGAAGTACTATTTTACGTTCATAACTGAGCAAGCTTTGTCCCAATAAACAAAAAAAAAAAACACCTCCTCAGCAGTGAGAATCTTTTGAATTAAAGGAAGAGAATTTGATCACGTGTAGTGTAACAAAGACAAAGTTACACTTGTACCCAAAAAAAAAAAAAGATAAAGTTATACACATGCTCTCAGTGGCTATACTCATGTCAGAATAGAAGAATGCTCTCCCACATTAAACCAAACCAAGCATCTATATGAAGGACATCATCGGCTTGTTTGAACCCAACATGAGATGCCCACGCCGCGTAACTATCTCATTAGGGATGTTCATGGATCGGGATGAATCAGGCATCACCTCAGCACGATATTCGATCCAAAACACCCCCAACCCGATCCTTCATCGGGCCGAATTTTGACCTGGTATAAAAAATGAAAAATAAATAAAAAAAATTAATTTAATTTTTTAATAAAAAATATAACTAGTTTCATTATAAATATATTCTTATAAAAAATAATATTAGATTAAAAAGTAATTTATCAAAATTATAAATACTCAATAATTATACATTATTTATTTTATATAAGATTAAGTTATGAAATAAATTTAAAATTTAAAATAAAATTAAAAATTAGAATAATAAAATATATTTATTATAATTATAAAATTAATTTATTACGTAAGATATATAAAGAAAAATTAATTATATAAAATTTTTTAATATTTTTAACAAATAAAGAAATATGAGAAAATTGAAAATATATATATATACTGGGCCGGGCTGGGACGAGTATGTTACTTGCCCGAGGCCTGACCCGGCCCAGCCCGGGTATCTTGTTGGCCCGGTCCTCCTTCATTTTGCAATTTTCTCTTTTTTGCTCGGCCTGACCCGGCTCGAAATGACAGTGCCACTCTAGGCCGACCGGACCTCCGGACCCATTGAATAGCCATATACCTCATACATACCATTCTATTCAATGGAATGTTGTAAGTCAAACTCGAATCATTATGAATTTTGCTAACGCTTGGTACCAAGCCGAACCATAATCATCTTTTTTTTGAATAAATTATGATCAAAGAGTAATCCCATTCCCAATAAAATACAACAGGATGGATGACATCACCCTAGGCTTCAATGCCCCAGTGATAATTCCTACATAATAAATTCTAAACTATTCCAAACATCTACCTACAAATTCATTATTACCACAGCATCTCAATCTACAGGGTCATCTCTTGGGGAATAAACAAGAAAATTCGCTCCTATAAAATTTAGGAGTTTTGTTAACTCCAAAACTGTTGGCAAATCAATGGGGGCTGCAACTAAGCACTGTTTAAGTAGGATTCCCAACCATCTTTTTTCAATTTCTCTGCTTTCCTCAAGACAGTTTCTTTCTGGTCCTCTTGATATTGGTTCATCCTGCACGGTATTGTAAATGTCACATTAGCTTGAATCACCACTCAAATCATATTTTCTGCAATGATATTCAAGGACAGAGAGAGAACAACCTTGACAAAAGGTTATTATCAGCAACACCCAACATCCGAACGGCCAGTAATCCAGCATTAGTCGCATTATTTATCGCTACTGTGGCAACAGGTACACCTCGTGGCATCTGCATACCCAGATGAGTATCGTATAGGTTGGTCAGATGCTTATGGATAGAGATCAGCCAAAAACAAATAATGATACACAATAAAGGACAAAACTCATCAAGTAAACCATATTCTTTTTCTTTTCTTTATTCCCTTTCCCCTTAATAAGGGGGAGAGGGAAAACAACAGAAAGTACCTGGTAACTCAAGATCCAAAATGTCCAAACAATAACTCTTAGAAGGCGTCAAAACAGAGAAATAACACCCATAAAATAATTGTACAAGTATTCATCAAGTCCCTACGAATTACTTAAAAAAGCCATTATAACATTTGTAGGATCTGTTATGTTAGATATATTAAAGACCTCGATGTAAGTTCCAACACAAATTGACGTAGTCATTAGCAGACTTCCTGGCTCCCTAGTAGTGAGACAATCATTGATTGGTTTATCGGGATGCAAATTTCTATATCAGATCAAGACAAAAAAGAAAAAAGACATCACATTTCACAGCTACATTTTTGTCATGTAATGACTTAATCAAAACAGAGATAGAGCAAACCAAAAACAGCAACAATTATGATGAACCCAAGAGAAACCAGCTGTTGCTGATCTATGATGAAGCTAAACCACGAAAATGATAGATGTATCATGCGCCAAGAAATGTGAACCAGTGAAAGACACCTTAAAGGTATAAAAAGAGATATATTATGAAAAAGGAGGGAAAAAGGAGAAGCAACGGTGGACAGTGCCTCCATATCTAATGAGTAGGGTGATTGTGCCTTTAAAAAAGCAGGATGAAAGCATGTTAACATTCATTGTCGTTGGGTATAGTACCTACAAAAATTTAAATAAATATACCTGCACAATTGACAATAGTGAATCAAGCCCATCAAGGGAAGAAGCACGAACAGGAACACCAATAACAGGCAAGGGAGTAAGAGCAGCTACCATTCCTGAGATACAAAATTAAATGCTGGTAAGACAGTTAATCCATAAGAACCATATGCATAGCACGTATTGACTATACCTGGCAAGTGAGCTGCACCACCAGCACCAGCAATAATAACCCGTATGCCTCTTTCACGTGCAGAGGAGGCATATGAAAACATCATTTCAGGGGTTCGGTGTGCTGAAACTATTCTTACCTGCAAATTCAAATTAAGGTGAACAGGTAAGGATAAAACAACATTGTACAGCAAAATATCCCCACTCCAAAAAAAAAAACAAACGATAAACTTGATCTGACCTCATGAGGCACACCATATGACTCCAGGATTTCGGCAGCACTTTTCATAACAGGCAGATCTGAATCAGAGCCCATTATGATCCCAACACATGGAGCAACTATATCTAACAGACAATACAAAGTATTCGTGACTGCATGAAACTGACTTTCCAATCTTTGCCAAATATTTGGATGCAAAATAGAGGATGATTAGAAGCAATATAAGGAGCCGGTAACTTTTTATTGTCTACATTTCCCATTTTACTTTTCCACTCAATAACCACTAAAATTTTCAGAATATAAGTTGTCGTGTTTAGTCAGAAACATAAAAAAATGCTGCATACATTCAAATAATAAGAAATTCCTTGGGAAAATTTCAAGATAATGAAACACAATAATCACAGAATTTTCTCAATTGAGTAAAAAAGTTGTTTCATAAAGGAAAAATAAAATTTCGAAACTTGGTAAAAAACTAAATTCCCTTTGAACAAGACTAAAGAGGGATGAAACGTTAAGTAACAAGTCAATTGCTAATTTTCAAGGAACATGTATGAATTGGATAGTGCAGGAGCCAGGGAGTGCGTCTTTGAAATGACAAGGAAAAAGGATATTAAATATATTATATAGGTGTGCACTACTTTTTTTACCTATTAAACTAAAGAACATTAGATGATAAAGGGAAAACATGACTAACAAAATTAACCTTATTCTTGAGTATAGCCTCATAATGCCAACAAGTACAAAGACTAAGTATAAGAAATTTGAGCCACTAACCTGCAGTTTTATCATCTGATTTTTTTCCTTCAACCATTATAACAAGATTTCTTTCAATATCGCCCAGGGAAGGCCCCACAATAGTTATATGTCCCATCTTTCGTTGTTTTCTCATTTCTGACAATATTATCATAACAATGGTGTTACTTGTTTGGTACAAATATGTATGTACAAAATACAAGTGATCCAAGTCCAACATCGAAATAAGAGACTAAGGTACCAACATAACATCAATACATAAGCAGAAGTTCACCTGGCTTATCATACCAATGAACAGTAGCTCCAGGGATGGTCAATGCCCTTTCAATCAATTGATGAGCCAATCGGAAACCAGGCTCCCCCTATGATTAATCATCAAACAAAATTTCATCCAGAAAACTTTAATGATGATAAATAAAATAAAAGATCTCTTATAAAAAAATTATGTAAGAACTAGAGCAAGCACTCAATTACCCAAATGAGCATACCATATTCTAAATATGAACCAACATTTAAAATGTCAACTATTATTGATTGGATCCATTAGAACAAAAACTGTTACATCTAACTTGAACTTCCACTCTTTCTCACCACCAATTGATTTTAAACTGATTCATCTCCTTTACATTTTAACCCAAGTACACATGGCCTTGAAAAAACTGAGTGCATTTACTTGCATCACTCTAACAGAGAGACTGAAGAAACAGATCTCTTCTAACTTCCAATCAATACAGGCAAAAGGAGGGAAATATAAGGCAAATACCTCTTCTTCACCTAGAATATTATACATGACAGCAGCTGGAGTTTTCATTGATGTATCACCAAGAGGAAGACCAACAACAGCCCGCAAATGCTGCTCAAATTGTGAGGTGTAGCAAGACTCAATTGTGTGATGCCCACTATTGTGAGGTCTAGGAGCTACTTCATTTAATAAAATCTGTCAAGAAATGAACACAGATGCAGTCACGAAATCAGGAGAGGAGGAAAAACAAGTGCGATGCACATGTGACTTTAGAAAATTTACCAATAAAGAGGAAGCCATAGGGAATTTGAAAAGGAAGAAAAGAAAATGCTAAGGCATGTCTAAAGTTGATGAAGTAATTTCACTACCCGTCCATCACTTGTCAAGAACAACTCAACCGCGAACACACCAGCGCCTTCCAGAGAGTTAACAGCTTTGTGAGAAACTTCAGTTGCACGCTCCCTAATCTGCCATTTCACATTAGCAGGAGCCTTAACAATGTGACATATGTTGTCCCTAGAACAAACCACAAATACCTTAATATATGGATAAGAGTGGTGACTGCTGCATATATTAGAGCATTATGTTAAACAAAGAACTTGAATTTTATCTCCACGGTAGAACTTGCATTTTAATATAATATTCTTCCACAGACCACAGTTGTACTTGTTCTGCACGTTACCTGTGAATAGTTTCAACAACTGGGTAGCATGAAATAGAATTGTCTCTTCCTCTCACCACAATGACAGCTAGCTCCTACCATTTTTTCAGAAGAAAAAACATAAGAAAATCCATAAACAAAGCAAATGACCAGCTAAACTTTTGTTTAATCCTTTACTTAGGGACGAAAAGCGCATAATTTACAAGTATAAATTGAATAAAATCACTAGGAAGTTTAATCAGAATTCTTTTATGCAACAGAGTTAACAATAAGCGCATTTAGGAGGTGATACAAGCATTATAATGTTGGAATAAGTTCCATATCAAGTATTTCACATTTGACGAAGGGCAGAATGTTTACATGAATGAATCATGCAGAAATAAATAGTAATAAAGAATTACTACATCATTGATGTCACTGAACCACACTTAATAGACTGGATGGAATTGATCTCTGTCTCCATTAATTCAAGATTTCTTGTCTTAACACCAGGTCTATTACTTTCCGTCTTTCAGCTCATGGATTATTGACTAGAAAAATCTCGAAATAAGTTGATCATCAACTATCAATGACATAGTTCAGATATTGACCTTGACAAAAGGTGCCCATTTCTCGACATATAAACCACGAACAAAACCACCAAGAGCTGCACAGAATGGAGAAAATAATTAAACAAGTGAAAAGTAGAGTCTACTAACAGGAGGTAGAATTTTTGTCTACAATAGGCTAAAGCATTAACTCAGATAATTTTTCCTTTACTCTCTTTCTCCTGAAAGAAAGTAAAGGAAAATAAAATTCTCCTCTGAACATAATAAAAAGGAATAAAAAATAAAACTGTTAAAAAACTAATAATTACCATCTATAGCAGAAGGGAGCTCGTCTTCACTTTTAGCAACAGCATTTCCACGCCCATCATAAGCTAATTTCCTACTCTTGATCATAAGAGGATAGCCAAAAATCTCTCCTGCTCTCTTAGCACCTTCAAGATCCTCTATCTGTTCAATATACCATTCACATATTCTCAAGCATTAATCTAAATATTCATTAAGTTCAATTACAACCAAATATATCATGTAGCTAATCAACGGTACTGACCTGCATAAATTCAGGAACCGGAATGCCATGCCTAGAAAAATGCACCTTTTGCAGATATTTATCCTGTACTATGTTGAAAAGTCATATCAAGAAAATCACTGAAAAAATTGCCGGCATGTTAAAGTTAGAAGATTTGTAAATCAACGAGTCTATAGATGTCAAGAGCAAGAACTAAAACAAAATAGAACCACTAATCTATCCTTAACTTTAATTGATGGGAGCCTCTCATAAGAATTATAAGATGTTTGATTGATAAATCTGCACAAACACGCCAGATAATACCTGAATGATTCGTATGGTAGAGGCTTTGGGTTGGCAGTCAACTCCATGCTGTTCAAGCTTCTCTAACGTAGCAACATCAACATGTTCGATTTCAACAGTCAATACTCCACATCTGAATATCCATGTCATACCAGAATATGAAAATTATTTCCACTAAATGACATTTAAAAATATTAAAACGTATCTATTGAATACAAAATCTAACCTTTTCGCAAATTCCTCAACTGTAGCACTGTCATCAAAGCTTCCAACCATATGATGAAAAGAGAGTGAACTTGCTGGGCAATTCTCCTGTGGATCTAAAACCATGACTTTAATGGCCATCTTAGAAGCAGCTTGACACAGCATTCGACCGAGCTGACCTCCTCCCAGAACCCCAACGATCACTTCAGAAAGTCCATGGACAGGGAATTCATCAGTCCTACATACACAACAGCAGGTAGATATTCGTGGGATTTTTTTTTTTTGCGCCGATGTTTCAGTTTCAGAAAGTTCATACAAGAAAATGTTGTTCGTACAAGGAGAAAGGATTGTCATTACTATGGGCAAAAGACAATTTCAGGCCACCAGAGTTCCAAATAGGAATGACAGAGAGTGAAAAAACGATTGAGCACAAAATTTCTTAAAAAAAGAAATTAAAATAACCCTAAAAAAGTAAGGAAAAGAGTAAATGACTCGCAAACCTTATAGAAAGATCACCCTGTGATGCTTGACAAGTGAAGTGTGGGTGGTGATGCTGCTTTAGCTTAAGAGAATAGAAAGGAGGAGGGCGATCCGTGAAGAAGGCAAGTGAGAAAGATGAAGAAGTTGTTTTAAGAATGGGACGAACAGGAATGAAGGCGAAAGCCGAAACGGGGGTGTGGGGTGACAACACCGGGCGCCTACTGTGAAGCATACCCAAACCTCACTTTCGCCGCTCTCCCGACTCTGTATGCGTCGCCTAGTTTCCGACCTCTCGAACTGGGTGTGTAAATTATCACCCACCAAGCGCCATGTGAATCTATTTTTGGAGTAACTTGTACGCAATTCTCCTCCATTTTTATTTTTTATTTTTTATTTTTCAAATTCTAATTACTTTTACTTTTTATTTTAATTAAATAAATATAAAAACGTATACGGAATCTAAATATGCAAAATACATATACATAATTCAAAACTGAGTTTTTTTAACTAAATTTAACCAAATATATTCATCACATTGCAGAAGTAACATTATTAAATCAAATATGTTTCTCAGGTAAAAAAAAATAATAGTCGTCAAATAAGATGAAGTAGTGAAATGAGTGCTTTTGTAAGTTATAATCTGTATTTCAAAATAACTAGTTAAGTCCAAAAATATTTGATGCATGCGAATGGGATCATACTCTGCCTCATCTATTTTGTTTACTTCCAAAACACTGCATCTGTTATAAGTCGAAAAGAAATTAAAATGATTAAAAATATATTTGAAATTATATAGTATGTTAGATCAGATGTTTTTAACTTTTAATGACTACTGACTACTTGGATCGCCAGAGCAAAGGAGTCCATCAAAATTTATGCCAGCAGAATTATTTTTATGTTGTCTCGTTATCTTCCAATAATATTAAGTTAGAACTGTCTTGAAAGGGATTTTTCAGAGAATGAGAATGAAGGAATGGATATAAAATTTTTAAAATGTTAAAGTAATGGAAGATAATCAGATTAAAACAATTCAGGCAGGAGAAAGAAAAAAGATGAACTGAGGTTTCCTCTCCGAATTGTTTCCACAAATAGCACTGAGAAAAAGGTAATTACGAAAAAGTGAAGATAGAAGGATTTAGTTTGACTTTGACCTTGCCCCTCATTCTTGTCCTGTGTTTACAAAGTCAACCCTCACACACGATGCGGCCTCTGCCCCGGAATTAATGGAGTAATTCCTAATCTTACCCGCCAAATTTGGTGTCCCAGGGCCGTTATACATTCTGTGCAACTTTTTTTGCTGGGAGAAAAAAAAAAGGTGCCAGCGCCATTGTGGTCCAGGATTTTGGTTCCTGTTCCTACCTAGAATTTGTGTTGGGAGGGCAGGATTAATTATTTGATACGAAAGGAATAGCAATGAAGGTCCAGCCGCAGTTGTACATGCATAATGTAACCAAGGATTTCGATCCAGACGGAAACAGAAACAATGCAATTGCAAGAATCCAAATCTTTGAATCATCAATACCTCTGTATATTTGCAGTGAGGAAATACAATCTAAAATGGTCATGGAAAGATGAGCCCGACAACAATTTAACCACGCATAGGGGCTACTTATCATTATCATTATAGCAGCATCATGAAGCCTTATCTCCTGAGTGTTCCATCAAAAACTCTTTCTCTCTCTGAATGCAGAAGAATCAGAATATTAACTACAACAGGTGCACATTGACAAGGTCCCACCTCTATATGCTCGTCATTTTTTCTTATCCGCAGCAGCTGGTTCTGACTCAGTTTTGGCGGAACGGGTCACCAGATTGTCGAACTTGTCAGATTTGCCCAGTACAATTTCAATATAAATTAAAACGTCACCAAACACAGATAAATTAATTAATTACCCTCAGAAACTAACTAGACCAGCTAATTAATTAAGCCTATTATTAGTGTAGTATTTTCCATTTGGATCCCACCTTGGCCTTCCGCACCAGACGGCCTCGATTCTCATCCTTCATCCCAACTGTAGATGTCAAAACTGCTGTTCCATCCCACCATACCATATGCATAAATAATTGATTACATTAGTTATAATTCCCATTTTGAATCACTCAGTTCTCACACAACTAACAAATACAAGAAATCATACTCTTCTCAGTGGCAAGTCTACTGTTCTTCAAGATCTCAGCAACTGTCACAACTGTAGCGATAGCTGTACACAAACACCTCCAACTTACTCAACAAAGCCATATATGCAATGCAACTGGATATTGAAAACACAACTACTAAAAATTTGTTTGATTAACTAATCGTATCAGTTGGACGATATAAACTTAAGATGTCAAAATTAAAAATCTAGTATTTCAATTTTTATATAAACACTGTGAGGAGACGTAGTTCCATTCCCAGAGTAAATCATGAACAAGTTCCTAAAAAATGAATCTACTCTTCCCATGCATGCGTCAATATCAGAAGTAAGACACTAACTAGTTACATGATTCATTCTGTCAAAAAAATGAGGGGTGTATATATGGTATAGCTAGCTAGTCATGCAGTGAAGTGAAGTGATTGTCCACTCGTCAGAAATAAACACGGACAGAGACATCCCACGACTCAGTAGCCAACCTTCAAACGCTCAAACAATATATATAATCAGAAAGGAAATAAAAAATGCCATGCATATATGCCGGTGAACATAAAGTTGAGCTCACCGAATCATATAATTAAAATTAGAAAGAAGTGCGTTTGAAACATATGGAACACAGAATTCCATTCAACTTTTATGTCATTTTAACTTCTTTTAGAATATTATTTATTCATATTAATTAATGGACAAAAAGAATTTTTATTTCCAAAGAAAAAGAAGAAGAAGAAAAGGTTAATGAATAGGTGGGTTTCAGTAAAGGAAGTACCCATGCCCAGAGCAGAAAGCTCAACCTCATTATGTTGCTGTATGTACCTCTGCACCAAAGAAGTAATGAACATCAGATGTAAACATGAAATCAAGCGATCGAGTGCTAAACAGCTGAAATGCTTAAGATGATATATCACTTCTTTTAACATATTGAATTTTCATTAATCCCTCCCTTGCGATTGTTGCCTTGGCTGCAGATCTAAGAAAGGTAGAGATGAAGAGATTGAACAGGGCAGCAACAACTCATCCGGAAGTGGAAGAAGATAGTTAAGTTAGAATGGGCCGAAGCAACTAATGAATGAGCAAGAATTCTCGATCGACAAGGAATTAATGGGGTTTCCTTCCCTTGCCATGCATACATGTATAATGCATGCATGGAAACAAATGAAGTAATGGATATGGGAGGATAAATACATACATATATACCTTGGCGAGATTGACGTAAAAGAAAAGAGGTTTCTTAGTGTTGGAAACTTGGATTCTGTTCTTCTTGTGGTTACCGGTAGTGTTGGGAGTGGGAGATGCATTGGCCATGGTTAAGCTATTTTGTAACTATTAATTAATTGTATTGAGGAAGCGGAGAAGAACCATGAGTTGGATCGGAAAAGTGGCGGAACTAGTTAGAGGAAGGTTTATATAGAAAGGGATCATGGCCATTATAGGAGTACACGTGACCACCGTGGAAAGCCATGTGGACGGGGTCGTTCCTTGCAAACTATCTACTACTAACTTCCCCCAAATGGGATTAGGAGACACAAACTCATGGGCCTCATATATTGGGCTTTGTCTACCAATGAATATCTATCAATATCTCTAAAACTATTGGACACACAGAATAATCTCCTTCTCCTTCTCCTTCTCCTTCTCCTTCTCCTGTTTAGTGTGACACTGACAAGATTCTCCTCTCGTGCCTCAGTTGTTGGCTTGGCCCATAACATACTTAGTATGAAGATTCGAACCCTTTCTGCTTCAATACTAGTAATTTTGTTCGGAATATTATAAAACTCGAACTATTATTATTGATATTATATATAAAGGCGACAATAGAGGGTCACTTAAATGATGCCCTGCTGCTGCTTTGTGAGCATTTAGTCATACGCCAAAAGAAAAGGATCACTCATTACTTGCTAACCAAGCTTCCGTTAATGCAATGTTATTTATTCCTTTCATTTTCAATTTAAAAAGTATATATATATATATACATATGGAAAAATAAAAAGAAGACTGTCATATTCTTTAGCAGCCAGGCATGAGAATAGATATATCTCTTCAAAAGAAAAAATAATTAAATCAATCGATCTATCATATAATAGTTCTGATTATATATCTTTAATTAATATATATATATATATTTTTTATTTTGGTTTACTTGCTTATAAGATTATTACATGGACGTTAATTATGTGTTTTGTTTGGTGGAGAAAGACTACAAACATGTAACCTCACAATTACATGGTGTGATTAGAAAATGATGAAACGAGTAGTTAAGTTAAGCGCTGTCACCGATTACACTTAGGATGATCCCACCAGCGAATTGAAGTTACGGCAATAAAAATAAATTGTTAGAAAAATGTAGGCCAACCGCCGGGGGCCACCTAGAGTTAAAATCGATGAGCCAATTAATGAAGTATACTGCTACTATGTGACTTGTTGGGCCTATCCGAAATTATCAATGTACTGAAGAGTATTAGTGGTATCTTTTTTTCTTTTCCTTTTGTTTGTTTCTTTTTTGACTCCATAAACTTGGTTGAATTAGTAGTTGCACATAGAGTACACAAACTTGGGCACGAGTTAATTGCGAGGGCAAAAAGACTTGGATGCGATGGCTAGCTCACAATTAAAAAAATAATGACAGTGAAATTCTCAAATTGGGAACGTCATAATAAAAAAAAATAAAATAAATACAATTATATGGTGAGAGGATAATTAAGAGAGACAAAGACAGTAAGAAGCGCAGGCTCGCACGCATGCTTGCGTTGGGTGACATTTACATTTCAGGTATTTGGAAGGATTCCAAGAGTATCCATCGGTTGTATGTGCGTGATGGGGAAGTAGCACTGCACCGCTTATAATTTTATCTGTACAAGAAAGTGGGTTTCGGTTGAGATAGGAAATTCATTAGAAGCAGAGGTTAATACGTGTTATTCAGATATCTACTAATTAACATATGTATTATGTTATTATTTATAATTTGCATCCAACTCCAAGCTAAGTTATTCAGTTCAGGGATCATATAGGTATAGCCTGGGAATTGAAATGACTATTATATGGAATATGGATTCGGGTTGGGTTAAATACATATATTAAGTAATGAATGGTGTGGTGTGAGGAGTCAACGTCACATCACAAATAAGAACAAATAGTATTGGCTGACTGGACGTCTTCCCTTTCCCTTCCTCTTATAATAATGCGGTACGGCATACTATATTATTTATAGGATTTTTTTTTTCTGGTAATGTAACGTGTTGTTTTATTTTTCTGAAGAAAGGAAAAAAAAATTAACCGAGATTAGTTAATCTGGGTTATTGATGAGTGTTTACAGTATGTAACTCAATGTTGAAAGGGGATGGATATATTGGTAATTTTAAAAGAATCATGCATCATGATTAACGACGGAAGCATGAGAATGATTAAGAACCCCACACCACAACAGAAGTATCTGGTGTCAAGAACAAGTAACACAAAATTAGGGGGATGGGCTAGACTTGGAATGAAATTGAAGAGACACTCAAATTGGGGGGGGGGGGGGGTGAAAAGATGGTCGCGCCCAATGGAATTCCATTGATTGCGGGGTAGGTTCATATTGCATGGTTGACGGGACGGCCGGTGCTTATTTATTTCTATACTATAGGATTACTATACTGCTGGTAGGTTATAGATAAAATAAAATAATTACACCGTGCATTGACATTCATTCGGTGTTAAACATTGGATATGAGGCTGCAGTGCAACCTCCAGATAGGAAAAATGAATCCGTAATCCAATTTCAAACTAACCAACCGCACTCACCTCCTACTTACCTCCTTTCATTAACATAATACCAATATAGCAAATAAAATATTACTAGTATTTATAATAACTTTATGAATACAATAATTTTGCAAATTGACATTCATATATTTTTAAGTATTATTATACAAACTTGTTTTTCCTTTTAACGCTATTCTTAGCACTTTATTAAAATAGTATGATGTTCTTAAGGAATTATTCATAATACATATATATATTAAATATATCTCCATTATGTACCAATAAGGCTCAACAAATTTGGTAGATAGTTTGGTCTCTTAGAGTTCAATTCCTAATTATGTGCATAGAAAATGTCAATTTAGAAAAATATGTTAATGGATTTATCAAGAATCTTTGGGGCTATTTCTTGAAAATTAGTGGAGCTTGTGATATTTATCTTGGCCTTAACCTTACTTGGAACTTGGGCCTTAGAAAAATCATAGTTGAATCTAATGTATTGATGATTATTCAATTATTACAGCGGAAGGGGCGTGCAAACAAAATTTGGATTCTATATTCCTTGATGCTTTTGAAGTTAGTGATAGATAATAATCTTTAAACATGTCACAGGAGAGATTGAAGATGTTCTTTGAGTTCATTAGAGGTTTAATTATACATGATAATTTGGGGTTTTAACCAGTCAGTTGTAACTTTAATTTTCTCTCCCTTCTTTTTTTTTAAATATATTGTTGAGGAAGATAAAGTTTATTTTCGTGTTTCTATACCTCAAAGCAACTAGTCTTTGTCAAATTATTAATAATATAAACAATAGTGTAAGCTTGATTCCCAATCCCTTTATTAATTTGCCTTTAGGCCTTGAAATTTCTAGATATAACCATGTCTTTAATTGAACCCGACAATATTTGAATCTAGCTTAAGAGTATTAAAAAATTTAAGAAAGTAAAATAAATAATAATTCTATATAAAATTATAAATTTTTTTAAATGATAATTTTTTTTAAAAGATATATTTTGCCTGCACAGGTAATTTGTGTCAAACTGGACCTATTATATATACTCCTTTTAATTCATATTATAAGATGTTGGTGCCACTTTCACATATATTAATGATTTTTTATTTCATCCTTAATCCTCTGAAAATAAAAACTAAAATTTTTAATTTTACTTTTCACTTCTTTCATTAAATATAGTACAAATTATAATACTAATAATAATAAATGAGGAATAAAAATGACAAATCACTACATGGTATTTTATATTATAGATTAAGAAAATTTCTTAAAATATCTTATAATATAAACTGGGTAGAAATATCTCATATGAACATTAATCATATTTGCCTCATTGATTGATAGTATACACTTTTTTTTTTTTCTGTTTGAAAGGATGTAGAGAATTAATTTTGGTTAGGGTTCTCTAGACACGCAAAATTTTCAAACAAGACAAGATTGGGAAATCAAACCACGAATAATTATACACATAATGAATATAACAGTCCTTACATTTGAAATGCATTTGAATTTATCACGGGAATCTTACCTTCCATCTTCCCTCCCTCCATTGTGTCTTGAAATTCAAAAAGTGATGCGAGCAAACCGAGAAAAAAAAAAGAAAGAAAGAAAGAAATGGAGGCAAAAGTACTGGTGAGTGCCCAGTGACTCCGACTCACCCATTTCCTAATTCAAATTCTAAACGCCAAAGTCAATTAATCCCGTTTTGGTTTTAGGCTTTTTTGTTTCAAACATTATGGAAGAGTTAATTACCTCTATACATACAGCTTAATTAACCTCCCCAATTCCCTTTCTTGCTCATTTGACTAAACTTTATACTCATTCATTCATCCGCGTTCCTTTCTTATTTATTATTTTTTTTCAGTTGTTAGTTTTTTATTGATCTGTGAAAAAATATCCAAATAATACAGTAACACTAAATAATTAATAGAGAAACGCCAAGCTTTATTATTTTTACTCGAGTGATGTTGGATTAATATGACTGGGCTTCTCGCGTATGTGTGGAATTTTCATTTTTCTTGACCACTTCTTGACAGCCTGATAGTGATATATTATTATTTTGTTCCCGTTGCAGTTAAGTCATATACATACATGCTTCGCTTTGAATAGTTTTCAAGCAATCAATTAACTGCCTCAGAGTGAATATATGTATATGGACTCTACTGTCCCAAATCACAATCCTATATATATTTAGTGGTAGTTTGGTTTTTAGTTAGTTAAAAATGAGTTTCAGTAGAACTAGTTTTGTAACGTAATTATGATAAAAATTAGTTTTGATCTAATGTATTTATGTTTGGTTGATTTATTTAAAAGTTGGTTTTGACAAAACTCATAATTTTTCTTTAAATTGAAATTAAATTATACCCCATAATTAATTTAATATATTAAGATTAAAATTTAATTTACATTTATTTAATTGGAAACATAATATATTTGATGTAATATTTTGTTACAAGTTATAGTCCATGGAGATTAAAACTTTGAAGAGACATTTTGATCATTAAATAGGAAGAAATTTTATTTTTTTAAATTTTTCATTTTTTATCATTTTTATTGATATATTTTTATCTGATTTTATTTTAATTGATATATAATTAATACCCAACTAGAGTCTCTAACGGAAAAGCTCCCTTTAAGTTGCTTTAGCCAAAATTTGATTTCCAACTAACTATAACTACTTTTCAAATAGATAAGTAATAAGATAGCAAACAACTACTTTTTATTGAAAATTTGATTTTTAGCTCAAACTCCATTCCAAAAACAGATGCAAACATGTCATTACTTATTAATTAAATCTCATTGGAAGCCCTTTCTGGCTGCAGGCATTATTTTAATTAGCTTTTCTTTTGTGAAAAGCAGACACTTGTTTAATATGGAAAAAGATTCCTCCCTGACCCTGACGAAGTGGCTGAACCTTTTCAAACCAACAAATTAATTAATTATGGCTTACAAATTAGTCAAGGAAATGTATTTTAAGAATAAAAATATCAATGCAGTTTTAAGTAAAAGTTAAAAACTGAGAATGGGAAAAAAAAGGTGCATATTAGTATTGCAAAATAGATCTTTTCAACTTTAATAGTGGACTTTATTTAGAAAAGATAATGTTGATTGGGTGCAGGAAAATATGACTAGTAACGTTTTAAATGTTGGTTGTGAAGGCCAATTCATTTATAGTAATTATGAAGGATTAACGAGAAATATATAATCGATGCATGCATATATATTGCAGGGGTTGAATTAAGAGTCGGATTTTTCTTTTTATTTTATTTGTTGGCCTGAAATTAATGTTAGAGAGTCATATTTAAAAGTTGATAGATGGAGGTAGCCAGGAAAATTACCTTAGAAATGATATATAGGATGTGCTACAAAGTAATGGTGGTGAGTTTAATTGATGATGTGATGAAGATGAGAGGTAGGGGTTATCTTAAGCGAATGAAAGTGAAAAGCAGAGAACGATCAAGTTCAAGTGGATGCAAAAGCAAGCTCGCTCGCTCGCTCGCTCGCACACACATATCCTCCATCTCATGTCAGCGTACGTACGTGTTGTCTGTCTGTATATATGTATGTATTGACTATTGAAGGGGGTGAAGGTGATGATGTGTGAACAGAACACATCTTAATTTCCAATGTTAATGTTACTTACTAGTAGTGACTCTGCATCTTAAACACAGTGGGAAGCCAATATCTTGACCTCGATGCTAAACCGCACTCACCACCAACTCACTATATTCACCACAACTCACATTACCTCTATGAATGGTGTAATTATACAAAATTACCCATAATTATTACTCTCATTTTAATGATAGAAAATGAATATAAAGTATTAAATGATCATCAAAATTATTACATACTATAATTCGAAAAAAAATTAACTTTCATTCATTTTTTTAAATTAGACATTTAGAATTTTTTAAAATACTCAATAGGTAAAATTGGGACAGCAAAAATAACAATAATATAAAACTAATAATGCGTGATATGATAGGTCACGTGATTCTAAAGTGAGAGGCTATAGATGGCGGCATCAGAGACAAATGTTGCATTGCATCCCACGGAACGGAGCCTTAATTTTGGGATTGTTGATGGAGCTTGGTCAGATAGTGGGACCGTTCTCCTTTTTTCGCATCAAACTCAAATCCCTCAGACTATTCATATATATCCATCCTTAATTGGCGTTGTTTGATTGTTTCCTTAAACTAAATTATTTTAATTTAAACTGTTCAAAATGCCCACTTAAATTAAATTAAACTGTTCAAAAAATAAAAAAGAGGAAACATGGCGATCATCACGTGAGTGGGGCAGCATCAGCAAAACTTGTCTCTCCTGAGGAATAATGTCGCCGTCAAATTACAATATCAGATAATCAGAATAAAAGATAAGACGACTCTGATTGACATCTAAGATTGATTGGGGAAGGCGTTCCAATATCACCCTACCTCCGGCCTCATCTCCGTACTCCTTCTGTAACTCGACTCGACGCAGGGGATCGCCCCCTCCCCTCTCCCTCCCATTTATCATCAATTAAATTAATATATCCAGACCAGAATACTGCTATATATATAACTAGTATTTACTCATTAATAATTATAATTATATGCTGCCCTCTGCTAACGCTGTAAAATAAATAACTGAATTTTTTTGACTCAGTCTCCTCGCGTGGCTGTTTTTAATAAATATACCAGCTTCCCGTACGTACGTACTTTACTTACGTATCTTGATTTTTCAGTTCATACTAATAACGGGGTAGTATATAAATTTTCCTACGCCACATGTGTGGCCTAAACATTGGAGGACACTGTCCAAGGATCGACCGGTTACTTCATGTTCAAATTTCATCCCTCTAACTAACTACCAAGCTCATCTGACCAAACAAAAAACTAACTACCAAACTCCCCTCTGCTCTATAAATAATAATGACATATACCTAATCAAATTTACTTCTTGTTGTTTGAAATATATCCAGCACTTTAAACCCTTCACACTATTCATACATACATACATATATATATCCTTAATTCATGTTGTCTATCACCGGGCTTAGCTACCCAAATACGGTTAATAACGTTTTATTTCAATAATAATTGCCCCCCCCCCCGGCGGGGGCACCACATTGAACGACATATATATATATATAGCACCCTAATCATTTCCGCCTTACCAAACTAAGAATCATATATCTCGCATAAATAATACTATTCATTTTCCCTTTGCATATATGACTCATCCTCATAAAAGTTAATCACAAGTTTAATTTTGTACAATATTTACATTTAACATTAAAAGAAAACTGAGCTTGCAAGGAAGCATAAACAACTATGAAATGCTGCCATTTGAATATGGAAAACAATCAATATATTACTGTTAATATACAATATAAAATTTACATGGAGTTGTACTATTTATAATCAACAATACTGTATTCAAAAAGCTTTTGGGTGAATTTCTCTCTTTATGCATCGTAAATAGTCTACTATACCTATAAAATTCATTAGACTCATCTTGAATTTCATATAAAGCATAATTCCATGATAAAGTCTTGAACAACATATCAATATATTAATTGTTAATATGATAAAATTTATAAAAATAATCACACTATTTAGTAATTACGATTAGTTTCAACTCAATTTAAAGTTGATGCAACATAGTACATTTATTATAAAATATATCAGAAGAAATAATGATGATGATGATGATTGTTTTATTGTAAATATATTTTCCATATATAGTGGTGTGTTGTCCAGACGTGCAGCAAGGCGAAGTGAATTTCCGGGCTTAGCGAGGCAGGTGTAATATTTGTCCATTTTAGGGCAGTAAGGCAGAAAAATTGGCACGGGGTTGAACCAACGCCAAGTCTGTTCAAATTTCACTGTCCGTTATCACCGTCAACTCTTCGACTTTGACAACGAAAGTACAAGTGTTTCCCAACCGCCGTTTCAAAAATCAAAGTTAAAAAAAAAAAGAAAAGAAAAAAACCCGCTCTCTCTCTCTCTCTATATATATATCTATATATATCCATAATCCCACCCACGAAATACTACTCACAGGAAAATATTTATATAGTATAAATTAACCCCCAATAAAAGTTTTTGTGAACCTCCCTTAAGAAAAGGAATACTTTATCATTTACAAATTTATTTGTTTCTATTTTGAACGTACAGACGCACACAGACCCGGAGAGAGAGAGGTGAAGAGAAGCGGGGGAGGAGGAAGGACTCGAGGGAGATCTTGTCAGATCGTGGGCGAAATCTTCACATTCTCAGCTGATTGTGGTGCGCTTCTCGTTCTTCATCTCTCTAATTTTTTCAATCTTTGCAATGTGGGTGCTCATCTTTGAAGTTGCCGCCATGAGATTCAAGCTCGGTCGTGTGCTCCTTTGGGGATCTCTCTCCTCTCTCACTTATCCTTGTTTCTTTCCTTGGGCGTGTGGGTGTTTTTCACAACTCCTCCCTCAAAACAGAAGACAAGCCATTTTCTTTTTCTTTAAAATTACTTTTGGCTCTTCATCTCTTCTGGGTCCAGGTTAAAAGGATTTTAAGATTATCTGTACCTCCCTCATCTTCTTTCATGAGTGCTCAATTCATGGGCTGAACCGCCAAATATTACCGGTTTCCTTTCGAAATTGCATATTGGGTCCAAAGCTGGGGTTTTATTCTGATTTCTGCAGGGCGTATATTCTTGATATTCAGTCTTTTATGCATTCCAGATGCCCGTGTATTTCTTTCTTTGGTTGATTTCTCGGCTTGTTGGGTTCAGGCTGAGTTTTTTAATCCTTGGCTACGAAAAAGAGGTTTTTGTTTTAAAGCTCGGCGCAAGGATTGTTTCAAGTCTTAACACTGGTTGATGAAATGCTGGTGTTATGCTGCTGTGAATATGAAAGTTTCACAATCATGGGAAAATATCTTTTCTGATGAACACCGGTTTTGCTAGAATAACAATTTCTTTTTGAATTTAGCGGTATTTATCTTTTCTATTAAATTTTATGTGCTGGAATTTGTTTAATGTTTTACTTCCGCCCTTTAGATAATTTCTATTTAAATCTCATCTTCTTGTCATGTTTTGTTTTCTTTTTATCTGGTACTCTCTCTCTTGGTGTGGTGTTGGAGTTTATTTTTTCTTTTAGTGCAAATTTTTTGAGCCGAAGTTGAAAAATGTTATCTTAATCTTGTCTTGTTGGTGTTGGAAGATACATATCTAGAAATTTTCTTCTCAAGTCAAAGTGATGAATTTTCTTCATCAATAACAATATCTTCAAAGTACTATGCTGCTGACCCTGTGACTTGCTTCATGCAGTGTCATGGGGAGGGAAGTTACTGGCATACATGTTGTGGACAAGCGGCCAAATCGTACTGTAGCGGCTTCAAATGGTGGTTCCAATGATAAAGTACATGTTTCTCCCAGAATTGCTGGAGTTAAGGTTGAAACAAAGGATCACGAGGTAATGGAATGTACTGAAGTTAGTTCTTTTATTGAGAAATGTCATGAGACAAAGGATGTTTTGAGTGCTAAAAGTACAAAGCACTATGCTGACTTGACTGAGGAGAATGGTGAGAAATACGAAGCACAGAAGACAGGTGACAATAAAAAGCTAAGCTCACCTGCTACAAGATCTACGGCTGTGGTATTAGAACATACAAGTCATTCTGTTCCACAGTCATCTGATCTGGCTACTGAAAAGAATGGCTCCTATGCACAAACTGTTGGTACTGAAGTGGTTATGACTGGTTTGAATCTGTCACCAAATGCTAAGAACACCCATTCCCCGAATTCAACAAAGCATTCACAGGTAATTGAAATGTTTGTGATTGTAGGATAATAGGTTAAAGATATTACATACATATTTTTTATGCATATTTGTTGGTGTTACATGAATATCTCTAGCTGAGGATTTATTATCCCTCTTGTCATCATTGATACTAATAATTCTGCTTCAAGAATCCTGTTAAAGTGAAAATAGAGATAATTGATAAGATTTTGTTTATGTCATTAGAAATGAGCAATGCAGTACAGGTTGAATTTCTTTGAAGGAGTCCTTGGAATGGTCACTCACCAATGAAAAGCAGCCATCCATAGAAAGAACTGTTGGGAAATATTGCATATTTGGAACCAATTTTTTGGGAACATATTTACCTGTTCATATATTTGAAATATGGTATTTTGCTTATATTGCTCAGTCTGTGTTTAATGAGATCAGTGATGTGCAAAATCTTTTTCTTTGTTTTCAGACTAACTCACCTTTTTCATCAAGGAAGTCCTTTCAACCTGATGATAAGAAGCACCATGATGATGATGATAATTGGTCTATTGCTTCTTCGTATCCTTCAAACTTAATAATAGTCTCATTATCTGAACAGTGAGCCTTAGCTATGTTGGAAGAACCTAAGTTGCTGCCATACAATTATCTGATGTCTCTCATGAGTTTTAATCATTACTGTTGTATAACTCTAGATATAGCTGCAGTCGCCTTATATTAAAATAACATGACAATTGCTTTGCTATTGGTTCCTTTAACCACAATGTAGTGCTGCATCTGCTCGCACAGCTAGATCTAGGGTGACTGTAGGTTCAGCTCCTACATTTAGAAGCTCAGACCGTGCGGAGAAGCGGAAGGAGGTATTCTTTTACTGAACTGCTAATTTTGATATATTTCTGTGCGGCAGACTGCTTTACAAGCTGGTGTTATTATCTTCACTTTGGTTTTTGCATCCAGTTTTATCTAAAGTTAGAGGAGAAACATCGAGCTCTTGAAGAAGAAAAAAACCAATACAAAGCGAGGCAAAAGGTACAGTGATCTTGCTCTTCCCTTTTCTGTCTCCCCATTTTCCCCTGAAAAATCTAATTTCCTCAACTGAAGCCTAGTGGTATACCCACGTGCATGGGTGTTCTGTTTTCAGATTCTCCTCCCATATTACATTTCACACATTACATTGATCAAATAACATAACTGTTTTTGCAATGAAAACGCTCATAGGAAGAGGAAGAAGCAGCCATCAAGCAGTTGAGAAAGAACTTGGTAATCAGAGCAAATCCAGTACCGAGTTTCTACTATGAGGGACCTCCCCCCAGGGTTGAACTGAAGAAGGTACTCTTTCCTATCTTACCGGTGTCCTTTCTGAGTAGGATATAATATGAAAATTATCAGAGAATACTGGAGTTCACTGGGAGAGGCTGAAGTGATACATTATGATAAGAACATGTACGTAAACCAATGTTGCTAATTCTTGTCAATATCGTCCTGTTTTCTTTGATGTCAGCTGCCACTGACTCGGCCCAAGTCACCAAAACTAACAAGGAGAAGGAGCTCTGGTGATGCTATCAGCTCATTGTCGGAAGTTTGTACTCGATCGCAACGCCACAGCCTTGGTAGTCGCAAAGAGATATCTACTAGCCCTGTCACTCTGAAAACTAAGGACCAGGTTCTTGGACGGAAGAGCAATGGCACTTGTGAGACCAAAGAACAACTGAAAGTGGATAAGGAAAGAAAATCAGCTCCTCCTAAAATCGCCCAGCGGACAAATGCGGACATATCAGTCCACTGATGAGCGTTCAAGTTTTAGCTGACCTCCCGTTGAGAGGAAAATAGACTTCATTTTCTTTTCATCCGGACTGACGTATTAAGTGGATTGTGTTGAATTGTATATGCTTTGTAAGTTATATGGTGCACATCTAGTTATATATAAAGGTAGAGTTATGATCTAATATGCACTGAATGTGACATTCCGACTATTGTCCCGGCATTTGGTAAGTAAAGAGTAGTGTATGAATATTCCGGATGCTCTAGTGTTATGTGAGAGCTAAAGCTAGTCCCCGGTGTGTTTTTCTCGATGTCAGAAACTAGAAGTTTTAAGTTCGAACTTCTAAATGGAGCTGGATTGGATTGTTATTGATAGTAGTACCCGTCATGTCATGATAATGTATGTTTTTCTGCTGGCTTGTTCCAGAATTGTACGAGTTTGGATAGTTCAATGTATTAGGGGTGCCTTCATTTTTGTTTTTGGTATGGTTGAAACTGAAACTGAAACTGGGATATTTCTTCTAATATTCTAATATCAAAATAATGTGTCTGTAATTAGTATAATGCTTCGCTTCGTCTGGTCACAATGGTGGTCTATTCATTCCATTCCTATATGAATTAGTGAGCGAGCACAAACTGAATTCGCCCCCTTGCTGTTTCATTACAATTAATTGATCGAAAGAACGAATGAAATGGATTGAGGAGACCAAAATGTTTCTATTAAGAATTGCACCGTGTTTGGTAGATGGATAAAGAATCACACTTCTTTCTATTCAGAAATACGGATACATAAGTAAATAACGGGAAAGTGAACTCCTTTTATACAACAGTTTGCTACAGACATCATAGGTGGGTGGTTGTTCAACAAAAATAAAAAATGATGGAGGCCCAACAAATTATGAAATTACATGCCGACACAATCAAAGCCGCATGTATTATCATTCCATGGCTTCTTTAAACCACGAAACTGTCTCCCAGAGCACCATTCTCTTCACCGCCCGTTCTGATTGACCATTTGTGAGAAGATGGTATTGGAATTATCACCCTGACTCCTTGCTTATCTCCTCCTCACCCCCAAGGCTTAGATTCTTATAATGTGCTGCTACGTCGTTGCTTTTCCAGTTTACTTCTTCGAACTCACCCTCGTCCTTACGCGAAGACGACTTATCTGAAGCATCCGGATTTTCCTGCAGCTGCAAAGCAAGTTCCAGGTTCCGCAACAGATCATTCATGGAGGGACGATGCACTCCATGATCTGACAAGCACTTCTCCGCAGTATCTGCAAACTTGTTTAAGCTTTCTGAACGGATCTTTCCTTTGTGATTTGGGTCTATTATATCCTCTAGCATCCCTTTTCTTTTGCAGAGCAGAGCCCAATCTGCTAGGCTCACCTGTTCCTTGGGAAGGCTGGGATTCAGAGCGGGCCTTGCGCAGAGTACCTCAAACAGGACAACCCCGAACGAATAGACATCAGACTTCTCAGTCAATTATTGCCTCCTGAAATATTCAGGATCCAAGAATCCAAAGCTACCCTTTACCACTGTGCTGACGTGGTCGTTGTTCATGTTTGGACCAGTTTTGGACAGACCAAAATCTGAAACCTTGCCAACCCAGTTTTCACGTAGAAAAATGTTGGTTGTTTTGACATCTCTATGAGTGATCGTGTACCCAGCTCCGGTGTGAAGGTAGTGAAGTCCTCTAGCAGCTCCAATGCAGATCTCCAACCTTTGCTCCATGAGAGAGTGTTGACAGGTTTGTTCCCCGTGTAAATATGTTCCCTTAAAGTGCCACGAGCCATGTAGTCATAAACCAGACATATTTCATTATCTTCCTCACAAAACCCAATCAAGGACACCAAATGCTTGTGTCTAAGCTTGGAAAGCATCTCAATCTCCGTCTGGAATTCATTAACACCTTGTTCCGATTGCGGATTCGACCTCTTGATTTCCACTTTAAGCCCATTGTCAATCACCCCCTTGTATACCTTCCCAAATCCTCCGACCCCAATAACATTGGACTCATCGAAATTCTTGGTCGCATGCTTTATCTCCTGCAACGAGAAATACCTGCAGAGACCTTGAGCCGTGGCCGATAAGGTAACACCGGCAGTGCTCTTGCCAGATATGGTGGATTTGCTGGCAGTTTGGGAATTCCCGTAGAGTGGAAGCCAGCTTGAGGTGTGTGACCCTGATCCCGGGACTCTCCTCTGCCTTTGGAAAACCACAATGCATAATGCAGCCAGTAAAACAGCCCCTCCTGCTGCTTCACCAATTACAGTTTGTTGATTACCTTGTTGATTCGTGTTATCGAAAGATTTTTGCTGCTGTGCCTTCAATAGCATGTCCGACGGCTGAGGATTGGGTCCCGCCAAGGTGCTATCATTGAGCTTGAATATCTCAACCCCATTGAGAAATGCATCATAGTATTCAGGCTTCGTCTCAGTTGCTGTGTGATGAACCAAATTCTCGATATGTATTATGGAATGAAAAGGAAATTACAGTGTAATTCCTAGCTACAAAGCTTATATTGAGAAGATTACAACGTTCATGAAAGGATAACAGCTAAAACTTGCTAACAAACTATTGGAGATTGTGGCCTTGACCAATTGGTTCCATGCAGACATTATCTTTGCTAAAAAATTTGCCATCTCTATTATATTTTTTGCATGTTTTTGATATAATAGGATCTAAGGATAATTATATAATAATTATTCTAAATGTTCCTAGTCGATTATCATTGTGGGAACAATAATAAATTAAGACTAGAATGATTTTAATTGATGATCATCTATGAAGATATTAATTAAAACGATAGGCAGATTGTTGGAGATCAAGGTATTGGATCAATTTGACATGAGATAGTTACATGTACCAGGTCATTAGTATATCTCATATAAAGTTGTGTTATTCAGTCCTTAGACCTGAAATCTCCATAAATTCCTACATGATGAACATTATATCTTGGGATAATCAAAAGTCGCTCTTTAACCAGGTGATATTGTAAGTTATGTTTAGATACAGTGAAATCCATGCGGTGGATGTTGAGTAGTCAAAATGGAACTTGTCTCTTTAAATACATGAGAAATATCTCTAGGCCCCACGATGAAGTAAGATTGAGAAACGCATAACCATGCTCAAATGAAAATAAGTTTTCATTTGTTTAGTTAATCAAGTTCGGGTTCATGAAAGCATAGTTAAGTAATATGAGGGCCGGTGACGGTTCCATGTTTTATACTTAACCTAGATATCATGTGATAAAAGGGACATGCCACTACTACGAGATAGGTTATATCAGATCACCGATTTTCATATAATTTGGGTAGTCATAATACTTTGCTAGATACTTCTACTGACTTGTGGGTCAAAAGAAATTTCAGGCCCACTGTCAATATTATATGAATTTATATGGTCGCACACAAGAACGAGTATGTTGCGAATTAAAATGTTTAAATTTATTGAATCTAAAAAAATATAATCATTTAATGTATCTATCTATTATAGAGGTTTTCCCATTCCATGATAGAATATTACAGAAATTATCTTATTTAGAATAAAAGAATAATATTCTACTAGTAATGGGAATATTTTGTAAGATTTCCTAATTTGATTAGGAGGATATTATTTTACTGAATAATAAAATAATAGTTTATATCTCCCTTGGAAGGAGATAGGAGAAATTAATATGTGTGTGTGTGATATATATATTTTATTTAATTTAAATGAATGTTGTTTAAATTAAATGAAGATAATGTTTGATTTAATTTAAATGGTAGATTTAAATTAGGAAAATATTGGAATTAATTTAAACAATATATTAATGCTATGTCCAATGGATCACACACACATATAATTTAAATTAATGAAGAAGATATATATAATTTGATTTAAATAATGTATTTAAATTAAATAAAGATTATTTCTAATTTAAGTTAAATGTTAACTTAAACAGATATGTGGATTAATTTAAATTATATATATATTTAAATTAGATATGATCTAATTTGAATTATATAAGTTTAAATTTAAATTGATGAATAAGTTAGTGGATATAAATCAATTTAAATAAAGTATTTAAATTGATGATTAAATTAGTATTAATTCAAACTTATTTGATAAGAAAACAAGTAAGGAAGTATTTAAATTACTGTTTGAATTAATTTAAACTAACTTGGAGATAAAGTAATATTTAATTTAAATAACATGTTTAAAATTAAATATAATTGATTTGAAAAGCAAGTCCGACCCCACTTAGTGGGATAAGGCTATTGTTGTTGTTGTTGTTGATTTGAAAAGCAAGTCATCTCCTTCTATAAATAGGATTAGGAATCTGCAATGTACTTCATACTTCATTTTACTTGCTCCTTCTCTTGTTATCTATTCTACACACCACCTAAAGAGGGTGAGAGAGAAACATATATTAAAGTTAAAAAGGCGATCTTAATATTTGTTGAGTTCTCCGCTTGTGTGTATACCATAAAAATCAGTAAGTTTCATACCTTTCTATTTGATTTATGTAAAAGGAGGGATTTTGAATTAAAATTTTTAATTTCCAGCGTTTGTGTGACAAAATCCCAACACGAGAGAATGTCAGAAAAAGCTGCCAGAAAGGAGTGAATCTTTAGAGGGAAAGAAATGTCATCATTCTCCATGCCCTCCAGAATCACTAGCCATTGCATAAATATCCATTTATGCTCCTTCCCTTATCTTCCACATGGGATATTTGATACAAGTGCTGCGGCGCAATGGGCCTTGCTCCATAATCTCATCATTATCTGGCATCTCAGCCCTCGTATTTCCCTCTATCGTGTCACTCTGTCTCTTCACCTAAGCTTCCATTGTGTCATTCATATCATGCTGGGTGGAGAGCAAGTTAGAGTTGATCGGTGCCAAGCCCATTCTGGGTATATACAATGAAGCCCTTGTAAGCTGGTACACCTCTACCACTTGCCCATGTAATCCCATCCATCCCGCGCAAGGCTAGACTGGACGATTTGATTGTTCAGGTATATATTGAACGTTATTTGGTTGATTCTATCAAACTTGCAATCACATAAGTATAATCTGGTGAGGTAAATGGAATTAGGATCCACATGGAAAATCCAAGTGAGGTTATACCCCAGATTCAAATCCTTGCCGAGCCCAATTGATCTCAACATGGAGTAGACAGCAGGAGGAGCAATGTAGTGTGGCATGTTTTGGTAGTTGATTTGGAAGCTCTTGTTAGCTTGGTTGGTCTCACCGATGGATGCACCATAGAGATATGGTGTATCATCGTACCAACTTCTAGTGAGATAGAGTCTTGAGATAGGGATATGTATTGTCCTCCTACATTTAGTCTAAACATTGTCTATGAATGCAAGATTTTGGCATCCACGGGTTGGCCTTGGTTAAAACCCATAAGTGTGGTGGAACCAAACAACTCTGGCATCTTGATAAGTCGAATGCCATTGGTAAAGGCAAAAGTGCTGTGGTACTTGTTAGAAGCCGTAAAGAAAAAATCAAATTGGACCGGACGGGCCCCTGGTCCGGTCCGGGCATAGATACAGACCGGGAGTTTTCAGAACTGATCAAACTGGTCAAAAACTGGTACAAAATCGAGTTGAACTGGTCTGGACCCTTTTTTATTTTTTTTTAAAAAAATAAAATAATATTATTTTTAGATCAGTAACATTATTTTTAGTATAAATTTTTTTCTTTCTATATTACATTATGTTATAAGCATTATTATGATACATAATTATTAATAATGATAAATTTACTTAGCAAATAATATGAAAATAGAATATCAATTGACTATTTTGAATTCAAAATATAATTATAGATGAATATTAACTTGTTTATATTTTAATATTAGGTTGGAAAACTTATTAATAATATTTTTAATTTTCTATATATTATTAAATTTACTATTTATCCCAGAATAAATGTTAATTTTATGATCATGGATAAATATATTTTATCTTTTTTATTAAAAATATATTAATTTACTCACAACCGGTCTGACTCCAATCCAACCACTGAACCTTGAACCGTTGCCTCATCCGGTTCAATGACTAGTCCAGTTTTTAGTACATTGGTTAGAAGGCTTGAAGGTGAGAGTGAGAGAAATTGAGTTTAGAGGGGCGAGGGAATATTCTCGGTTGATGTAGGCTTGGGAGAGGGCTTCATGAGTAATGAAGGCATTGAAGTTGCTGAGGAAGGTGACCCCATTTGCAGTGAGGGAGAAATATGAGTTAGTGGGATCGAAAGCTGAATAGAGAAAGGGATAAAAGTGGAGCATGAGCCAATAGTGCTTGTCACCACTGATGGGAAAAGTGTAGGTGGCCTCGGATGGGAAAACTTGAGCTGTCATATAGGGAAATCTTGGTACGAGGCTCTGAACATGTTAGAATTACCTGCTCCTACTACCAGGTACTTGTTATTGGGGCTCCATTGCCTCCCATCTGCATCTTTGGCTCCACCATCAGGCAACCCACATCCTAGCATCAATGGCGAAGTGGTCATCTAGCTCCCCTCACTACAATTAGGTCATTGATGACGATGACGATGACAAGCCACAAGCACAAGACAAGATGTATGTCAATCATTGATGATGATTCCATAGATGAAGACGTTGTATGGGAGGTGTACAGGAAAAAAGGAAATCTAATTGATTTTTCCTGTACGCCTAAGGAGCAACAAAATCAAAATATGACTTTCTTTAATTTAATTTGTTTTTGTTTTGATTTTGAGGGGATTGAAGGAAAGATTTTAATTGTTTGTGTAGTCACATTCAACCATCTAAAAGACCTACCTGGGTTGGATAGACCAAACAAAGTTAGGAAAGCACTGCTTTTTATTATTCTCTTTGCTATGAGGACGAGGACACACACACATACTCTCTTTCTATGTGTTTGCTGCTAGCTAGCTACTTCCACTACTATGGAAAACACCATTCTACGTCTATTATTTTGGGCTTTTTATAGCTGTTTTCAAAGTGATGTAAAAGCTACAGATATAAAAAGCATAGAATTTTACATCTATTAAAAAAATAGCCATAGAAAGTATGGCTTTTTACTACTATTATTTCACAAACAGCCATAGAAAAGGCTACTTTCTATGGTTGTTTTTTAAAACCATCCATAGAAGCCCCATTCTTTAAAAAAAAAGTATCATCATCATCATCATCATCATCATTATTATTACTACTACTACTACACAAAGTTTCTGAACGCTGGCTAGGCAATTCAAAAGCAATTTCATTATTATAATCAATGTGAACTTACAAATCAATAATTAATATCTTGACACTACAAAGTTGGCAACTACATTTGCTGGGTTGTGCTTGAAATCAACTTCTTTTAATCCTAATGAGTATCTGAATTATCTCCTCAAAACAATCTACCAAAAAAAAAAAACAAAAGAAAAGAAAAAAGAAATGTTAAGCTAGTGTAATCAAAATCCAGTGTAACCTATTGAGTTTAGACCAACACTAACAAATGGCACTAGAGTGAAGCTCCAATGTCTTTTTAAGGTAATGGTCATCAAAATCAACTAATTAGAACCTACGCAGTTCATCTTTTCTCAAATCCAAATGTTCAGAAGCATCAGATTTTGACAAATCAGTTAGTGTTGCAATAAGCCTTACAACCAACCAAAGGAAAAGCATTTGCAACATATAATAGGAAGATCATTATATGGTTACAACTTAAGAGTGTTGAAAAAGATGCTCTCTAATTAAAAAAGTTTTCTTCATCTTTTTTTTTTTTTTAATTTTAAACACAAAATGAGTGGGGGTAGAGAGGCTCTGTAATTGTTAACTTCCTGTAGAATCCAAATTGGCCAAATCTAACAACGTGATAGATCATAATTACAAATCAACATAGAGCTCTTCGAATAAGAGAATACTTGCCTTGAAATAGTGTCAGACAGATGCTTTAACACAACTGGTGCTACCTCAGCTTGGCTGCCTGGCCTAACAACTAAAGAATAAACTGGATCCATGCGGAAATCAATGGCTAAAATAATAGAAATTAACCAATATAAGTCATACATAAACTGAAAAGCATAATTGAACGTAATAAGAGAATAGAGACATAAACTAGGGATAACAATGGATTAGATCTAGGTTTGAGTCTCACTAATCGAACCTAATCCCAAACATGCGTGACCACACAAACTAAGGGCCCGTTTGGTTTTCAGTTGGTTAAAAATGGGTTTTAGTAGAATTGATTTTGCAACGTAGTTATGATAAAAATTGGTTTTGAACTAACGTGTTTATGTTTAGATTATTTATTTGAAAATTGGTTCTAACAAAACTCGTAATTTTTCTTCAAATTGAGTTTAAAATCTATTCCATGATTAATTTAATTTATTTGAACTAAAATTTAATCTTCATTTATTTAATTAAGAACATAATATATCTGATGTAACATTTTCTTATAGGTTATAGTCTATGGAAAATAAAATTTTAAAAGGACATTTTGGTCATTAGATAGAAGAAATTTTATGGAAATTTTATTTTCCTAATTTTCTCATTTTTATTGGTATATTTTTATCTGATTTTAAAATAAATATAGATAGGAATGGAGAGGAAGAACGGAGAAGCATGGAGCGGATCACTTCTTCCGAAACTTGGTTTGGGAAGAAAAATGATTCTGATCACTTCTTCCGAAACTTGGTTTGGGAAGAAAAATGATTCTGAAACGGAGAAGCAAAATTTGCCAAACATACAAACAAATACATTAAACTTGGTTTTTACCCAAAACTTGGCTTAAGTAGTGTTTCCAATCAGGCCCTAACTCATTAAGCATATCCAATCAGGAATATTCAAACTTGAAGGGATCTTGATTTTGATCCAAAAAGAAGAAAAAGCAATTTAAAATATAATCCACTGCCAAGTTGCTAAAGGAACTGGCAATCAAAGAGGACAACACACAACTTTCATATTAATATAACCATACAAATCTGGTGCTAACAAGATGAATTCATTTAAGAAAATAAATCAATGGCAAAAATTATTCACTACTAAATTTCTCAGTACATGATGAAAACTACAATTCAAAATAAGTATGGATTGCATTAAGAGACAAGTTCAGAAAAACACTGCTCGTTTTCCTTCTAGTTGTATTCATCAAACACACTAACTATAACAATCAACCAATGCGTACGTTTCCCAATAAATCTAGAGATAACTAGCTATTAGATGATGTTTAAATATAGCAGTAAGACAGAGACTTTTATATGAGAAGTCTACAACTCTACATGAGACTACCTATACTGTGAACTCAAGCTTAATATATGTCATTTTTCTATGTGTCTCTGTTATTTCTCTTGCTATACATATATGCTTAGGCCAGAAAGTTTGACAGACTTAAACTTCTGGTCATACCTTTATTTTAGGGAAACCTACTGAACTAGGGCAACAAATATAGACATAAAAAAATTAAAGAAATCATTATACAAATCTGTGGTTATAAATTAGCCTGAGAAATGTGTGGTTAAAAAGGTAAAAGAGTGGTACACACACACACATATGCAAGAGCAAAGTGGAAAACAAAGGGAAGAATATATATATATATATATATATAGGACAGAAGCAGGTGTAAGCCATCTAAGCCATAGACTTAGGCTTTAGAATCCTTTTTTAAAGATGAAGAAAATGTTATTACTTCATATATATTCTGAATGATCAACAATGATAGAATGTCAACTTCTGCACATGCACATATTGCACATGCCTAGACAGCTGCACTGAAATCACAAAGAGGTCTAGCAGTCTTACATTATTATGCATGTTCCTACCGACTTATTTGGGTCCTAAACCCTAAATCCTACTTGAATTACTTCTGGCAATCAAGTTCTAACAAATACAAGTCATCATCGTCCACAACTTAGACTTACACACTAAACAAAATCAAGAAGTAAAAGGAAATTAAACAGTAAATCATAGCAGAAATGATAACTAAATCACCATGCATTCTGCAGAGTGTGAAAGAAACTTTTAATGAATATTAAATTATTAGGTGGGCAAAATTCGACTAATTCTAGTGCCCCTTATCTGATATAGCATCACTAACAATCCAATTCAGAATATCATTGGGAATAGTACAAATAGCAGCAAACAAAAACTTCAAATCACTACTAATCCAACAATCATGCCAAACGGGAGTATCCGTACCTCTATTAATCTTCTTCCTAGAGCCCTCATTGACATGATGCCAAACAGCAGCAATATCCCTCCACAGTGATGAGGCATCATGAGAGGAAACAATCTGGTACTCAAAGTCTCTGCTCCCATTATATCTATATTTAAGAAAGTCACTCCAAAGACCTCCCTCATTAGCTCGTAAATTCCATTCAATCTTCAGAAAACATGCATCATTCATCGATTGAAGATCCAAAATGCCCAAACCCCCCTCCCCTTTGGACTTTTTAAGATGATTCCAGTTCAATAAATGAACTTTTAGCCCTTCCCCTTCATGACCCCAGATGAAAGCTCTAATTTCATTCCAAACGCTTTTGGTAATCCAGTTCAATGGATGATTTAGTTATCATTTCACAAAGTATTCATTAATAATTTAATATTCATTCACACTCACACAATCCCAACTGTAAAGGCAGCATTGGACAGAAACCTTTCGCAAGCACAATAAAACAGGCAATCGAAGGAGGCATCAATCATTTTTCGATCTTTTTTTTAAAATTTGGGGCATAAATGATTTATAGAATATGAGACGCAGAAGTGATAGTGGGAAGTGGGAAATACCACATAATTAGGATGCGGGAGGGTAGGTTAAGCCTTAGGTGAGGATGGTGGGTGCGTGGTGAACCAGGTTTGCACGAAAGTGAGAAAATGCACAACAACAACAGTTGCAAAGGCAAGGAAGGCCTATTCTTTGATCTCAAATTCCAAATTTTAGAATTTTTTTTTGATGTTTGAGAGTGGGAGGTTGTTGGAAGCGAGAGCTAGCAATACGACCAAGCCAAAAAGGCAGATTGCCAAAAGGGTGAATTTGCATTCGGTGCCTGACGAGCACCGTATATTCATCATCTAATTTTAAATCTGGATCGTTTAATTTTTTTTTTGGATGGTTTAGGTTTAAAATTTTTTATTTTAATTTTTTTAATAATAACATTTAAAAGTGACTATTATAAAATTATTTTTATTTTACATTTTATATCTAATAAGATAAAAATATAATATTAAAATTAAATTAAATCTAGATCATCCAGTTTTGATCTAGACGATCCAGATTTGTGATGAGCATCCGGTACTCAGTAATCTGATAAGCAACTAATGCAAATTTCAAAAGGGTTAGGCTAGTAAAATCTAAGCCTGTATGGATCGGCTCATGAGCCCGTATTTTTAAAAAATAATTTTCATATATATTTTTAAATTTTTTATATAATTATTTAAATTAATACAACTAATTATTATTATTAAAAAATATAATATTTATAATTTATAATTTATACTTCACTAATTAATAAAATAATATATTTTTTAATATTTTAAACTGAAAAAAAAAAAAAAAGGACAATACTCCAAACGGGTCGACCCATTACTGGGTGGGTATAAAAAACCCGTTTTCCCTCCAAACGCTGAATTTTAAATTCTAATCTATCCATTTTATAGGGTTAATTGGGTTTACCCATTAGACTTGACCCATTTTGTCAGTTCTATTGGAAACCAATAATGAGGAGCCAAAATCGCAACTGGACCAAGACTCCAAAATAGTTGCACTAAATTCAGCATTTATATATATATATATATATATGAATCCATCACTCACTAAATTCAGCATTTATATATATATATATATATATGCATCCATCACTCCCCTACAATTTGTTATTAGTTACATTCGCAGTTCAAATAAGGGAATGTGCCATTGTTTTCTGTTCTAACGAGGTCCATCTCTCAGAACAACAAATTCGATCTGTTCTAGTTATCTTGTGTCGCTAGCTAGTATTTTTTTTTAATTTTTAACAAAACAACAATTCATATGAAATTATTAATTGTCACTATCTAAATGCTTTTATATATCTCGAATTAACTTCAGCCACCTTAATTTGGTGATTGTAAGTTTGCAAATTTGATTCATAAATTGTATTTTGACTCTTCTATAATATCGCTCCAAACAATTCAGATGATATAAATATTGATCTTCATTCTAAGGAAATTTCTTACCCATTAATTATAGTTTCTTTTGGGTTAATATAATGATTTTTTTTTTAAAACAAAGCGAAGCTTTTCAATTATATATATAAAAGGTCTCAAACAAATTGAAACTTTTCACTTATAAAACGTCTTAGTGACACTGGTTTTGTTTGATAATATATAGTTTTCATCAGCGAATGGAAGCAAACAAAAAACCACCTTATCAATTGTATACATGTACAAAAAGCGTGAGTGGACATTCAATAATCTAAATTAATATATTATTATCTAAAATTTAAGAATTTTAATTATTTTTAACTTTTTTTTATATTTAAATTGATTAAAAGTGGTTTATAATAGAGAGTATATATTTACAAAATGTGTGAGTAAACTCTTGATGCATTTAATTAATGTATCATTAATTATGTTGACAGCATTGGTTAGTCATGATCATGATTTAATTTTAGTAAATAAAAGAAATGCCGTACGTCATAAGCATGCATTGGAGCACGGTGTGTAACATGAATGTGAAAACCGACCTAAAATATAAAGAGTGAATATTGAAGGACATGAGATGATGGGAGATATATAGTGAGGATAGCTAACTAGCTAGGAGTTGCTCCACCAAGCTTGGGTGATAATTAAGTTAGAGAATAATTTAAGACAAGAAATATAATATATTCCTTCTTAAGAGAGCCATCCTTGATCAGAAAAAGAAGATCCTTCCAGAAAAACATTTGCTTTGCTGGAAGGATTGGTTCTCATGCTATAAATTCATAGTGAAACACATCCAAAGAAAATATAATCTATTAGCAGATTTGTTATCCAGACCCCTCAGAAAAAACTCCCAGGTTTCTACTATCCAAAACCCACATTTGTTCATGCTCATCATTTCCACAATGCCTAAACATTCGCTTATCCAGTATTCTCACCTCAGCAGACAATTAGTCTTCCCACCTAACTAGTATCCCAATACTGTTGCAGAAACAAATGCTGTTACCAGAAGATCCCTTTTTCATTATCTTCACCTTTTTCTTGAAGCTACAGGTATTTCTCCTAAGCCAGAATACTTTGACCCCCTGCTGCCATATTTAGTTATCCCTTTCATCAAATGATCTATTACTCCTGAGTTCATGTGGTACGTGTGGTCTATGTTAACCCTCTTTGCATGTACCTTCGCATTGCCACCCAAGCAGACTTATCAATATCTGACTGATAAGAAAAACACCAACTCGAACCTATCCACCTTCCTTTCTTGGTATTCTCCACTTCCAACATGGAGAGGAAAACTCTACAATGTCATCAATCAAAATGATTTGTCGAATGTTCCTTCCTGGAAACAAAAAGTTTTTTCCTTTTTTGTGGTTTATCGACCCTATGAAGCTGATCATCAGGACAACTGTATACCCCTGTTCAAGTTCATTTATGGGGAACAGCCATGCACTGGCTACTCCATGAAACTGAAGTTATTGGAGAATTAAAGAATTTCTTTTAAAACTTAATAATTTCACAGGAAATATCACTGAATAGGTATGCACTTCACTTGGACCACTTCCTGGAGAATTCTTTGATCCCAACGAAGTCATGACTACTGGACAAGCTATTCTCTTCGAATGGCCTCATCTTTCATTAGCTCCTACAGGTGAAGCTACTTCCAGTAAAGATCAACCTATAACTGACCTTACAAAAGATCAAGACCAGGATCCTTTGCAATACATGGAGTCACAGGATCCTATGAGATAGATTCACAATTCCTGCAAGATTTCTTGTCCCAGACACCTAAGCAATTTACCCCTGATGACGACATTGATGGGGAGTATGACAGAAGGCAACTGAAAATCCTGATGAAAAAGAAAATGGAAGATGACTACAAGAATAAAGATAAACTTTAGTGTGTTTGTCGCTTATGCCGTTAGTTTTTTGTAAAAAGTATGTTTGTCGCTTATGCCGACAGTCTTTTGTAAAAGTATGCCGACAGTCTGAGTGCATGTAACTTTTGTAAAAGTATATTGTCAGCTAATAGGGTCACTAAAACCTGTCTGCCACTATTGTACCTTTATCTTGTTTGCTTATAATAATTGTAAGGTTTTGAGTCTGGAGTTCTCAATCTATAAGAAGAACTTGGTTTGTAACAAGAGGGCAGAGTGGAAATATCCAACTATCCTCCTTTATGAAATACAATGCTCAATTTCCAAATTTCCTTTTCTCCTTCCGAAATTCTAACATAAACATATCTTCCTCTTGACTACTCAAGATTCAAGTATGCTCTACACTTGCCTCATATGAGGACCCTGTGTATCAGAAAGAATCTAAACTAGATCCATGTCTCAGTAACTACTCCATAACCCTGATTCAGAAATTCAAAAGCTAAGTTATTCATGGTTGAAAGTGATAATTCTAAGGTGTTCCTTGAGTCCTTGATGCCTAGGAGAGGCTGCTTATACTCGAGAGTAAATTGGATTATCATGATCACCATGTTCAACTTTTCATTCTGAATGGCTGTTCTTGTGTTACTGGGAAGGGACGACCAACTTGGTATCAAAGCCTAAAAACTATTAGTCATGAGTCTGATATGTTTATGAAAGAAGAGCAGGGGAGAGATCTTTTATCAATATGAGTGGAACCTCTGATCAATCTACTTCCTTAGAACCAGTACGCCTATCTTCAACCTTTTCTCTAGAAAATCTTCTTCCTTCTGTAAAGAAAACCTTGACCAGTAAGATAGATAATCTTGCAGAAATTATCCATATCCCAGAAAATTTCCGTATAGACAATACTAAAATTCCTCTTCTTAGTCCTTATACTATCTTTTCACAAGATAAAGCCTATGTCCGGTCTTTTAGACAAAGGATCAAACAAATCCTTCATACCTCTAGATCACATACAAAATAATATGTTCAAATTCTCATTTAGAATAGTGTGGACTCAAAGCCACTACTGTTGAACAATATGTGACCCTAGAAATTCCTTAGCCCTTGATCAATTCCTGGAAACAGCAAGGGTATGCACACCTCCATGTAAGTGCCATCATGCTAGTTCTCACCTTGCATGGCCGTAAAGGCATTCTAGCTACTGCTAGAATCACTATTCTAAATTCTACATACACTTTCTATGGCAACGCTATGATTGGTGCACTACTCACCACTTGTAGCAATGGAAGTGTAGTGATGACCATTGCTCTTGATTTTAATATCAAACTTGATGATGAGACTCTTTCGCATGGTCTGAAGGTACAGGTCCAGATCCATGGTGCATAACAGGACCCTTGAGCTACAATGGCTACCCTTCATCACCAAATGATTTACCAACTTCAAGATCATGCGATGAATCTAGAGTTTCCCAACTCTACCATTGATGCTCTATACATGGTGTCAAATCAATCTGACACTTTGGTGATTCAGATCCCCAGAAGAATTCCTAAAGAGGAACTGGCTCAGATTATGCCTCTTGAGTGGATAAACAATTATGAAGCAGAATTCCATTCTTCCTGGAGAGATGTTCATACCACAGAAGCCCCTGTGCTAGAAAGACTCTCAGACAGAACTATCAAATCTACTTTCAATAGACTAAGACAAGGCCTTCCTTCTTACAAAGGACAGATTCTGACTATCAGTCCTGCTTACAAACACAAGGAAAAGATTCCTATCCATTCTGTTGATGCTAGAGCCAAGCCATGTTTTGTCGCAGAAGTTCATGATCACTTTGTATGGGATTATGCTCCTGAAGAGTATGACCCTAGTTGCGGATGCTATGATTGAGATAATTGGACAGGACTTGAAGAAAATCTTCTTCTTATAACCAGAGACCTTTTACAAAAGCCTTCCTGCCACCATAGAAAACCAAACCATGATAATGATACTGATCATGGACCAAAACAGTCTCTACCCAAACGAAAGAAGTGGGTAGCTTTTCATAAACCACCTCCACCTAAGCCAACAACCTTTCATAACTTGTTAAAAGAACTAGGTCATTCGAATCTAGCTTCATGTCTTTTCCATGAGCAAATCCAGTCCCCTCAAATCACTTCCCTAGAACCAATAATTAAATCCATCCCTGATAACCCAGTATAATCCCTTCCTTGTATAGCCATGATCTGGCCAACTTATGAAGAAGACTTTCCTCCATTAGAGAGACGGATCAATGAACCCTCCAGATATTCTTCCCGACCTTTTATCCAACTAGAATAGATGACTCTTCAAGGTCCCAAGACTATTTCCCAGTCTGAGGAAGTTTTAAATTGGCATACTGAAAACTCAATTAGCCAAAATAAAGTCCTCTACAGAATCAACACCAGGTTGGAACAGCTCCATGACAAAACAGATGGTTTTTCAAGTCGTCTGGATTCTCTTGACGAACGAGTAAAGAATCTTTATATCAATTATTTTGCTAAAACTCAGCAACTTGATAAAGAGCTTCGGGAATATATTGATTCTAGATACACTGGCCTTCAGTTTTTCAAGAAGGAACAGGAGTTGAAACAGGTAAAGGAAGAACTAAAAAGAATTGAAGCAGATCTTCAGAAACCCTCACCAATTTACCCTCAAGATCCTTTTTATCTAACACCTTTATATTCACCATCCATGGTATCCTCCTTACCCTCTTGCCCTCAGCCTACCAAAGAACCTTTCCAAATGAATTATCCAATTTTCCAACAACTCAGAAAGGCCAAAAAACAGTCAAGCCAAAAAACTCAACTCGCACCTATTCCACCTTCCTATACTTAACAAGTTCAGGCTACTCTTTCTTCAACATCATATGTGACAGAACCAATCCTTCCAGCGAAACAATTATTTTTATGGTAGGATCTTCTTTTTCTGATCAAGGATGGCTCTCTTGACTGCAAGGATCTCCTTGTAAATGGCATGGTAGTGCTTTTCAGATTCTCTGAACTGTCCACTAGCATGCACACAGTAATATCTTTTGGCACCTTCTTCTTCAATGAGTATAGCTCCCCAATAATGCTCATTGGCATCTATCTGTAGGATTAGACTACCCTTATCGGGAATCTTTAAAGGAGGAGGGTGTTAGGCAATCTGTTTCAACTTTTTTACTGCTTCAGTTTGCTTTTCAGACCAAGTTGGTGGATTCTTTTTCAAAAGCTTGGATAGCTGGCTGGTGTATTGGGTGACACGTGGAATAAAGTCTCGGATATAATTGATGATACCCAAGAAACTTTGAGTCTGTTTAATGGTTAATCTGTCAGGGAAATCTAGAAGTTGGGTGGCAATATGTGGACCGGGCTGAAAATGGCCTTCGGAGAAGGTCATTCATAAAACTAGATTTGGGCCAAGCCCATTTGACTTTTGGTTACTGACGGCAAGATCTCATAAGTTTGGACTATTTGGTGAAATTGGGCCAAGAGAGTTTTATGGGCTTCTTCTGTTTTAGAATACAGAAGAATATCATCTATATAGATTAAGGTCGAATGGAGAATGGGTTCAAAGATTCTTACCATGGCTTTTTGGAACAAGAATGGAGCAGGTTTGAGCCCAAATGACATTACTTTCCATTGGTATTGGGCATTGGGTATACAGAAAGCAGTTTTATATCTGTCTTCAGGGTGGATTCTTAAGATCAAATTTTGAGAAGATCTTTGCTTTTCTTTAGATGGACTGTTTGAGTGTTGATTTTTGGAAGGGGAAATTTATCATCCTGTAAAAAATGATTAAGAGGTTTATAGTCAACGACGAACCTTTTCTTTCCTCTTCTTTTCTCTCCATCCTTTTTCACATAAAATGCTTTACATTCCCATGATAACTTGGTAGGCTCAATTAATCCTTGGCTTAAGAGTTTAGCACATTCATCTTTTGCAAGAGCTAAATCTTCTGGAGACATTCCAGGATGTGAAGCTTTTGTAGGATTGATGTCTTCATTCTTTTTGAAGGGAAGTCGAATGAGGAGTTCTTTATTTTTCCAAAGAGGATTAGGATGTTTGAACTCGTCATGGCTTTCTGGACATAAAGGTAAGAGTTTGTCTCTGAGAGCACCATAAGCTAAGGGAACGTGTTGGAGTTTAAAAAGGTTTTTAACTGTCTCCCATGGAGAAAAGGAAGACTTGAACCTTATTCCCTGAGGAAGAATTTGTAATCCTTTCGCCATATGATATATATCCATGCCTATTAACAAGTCTTTATTAGGCATTTTACTCACTAGTACCTTGGTCCAAACTGTGCAATTCGGAAAGAATTGAATTCCAACCTTCTTTTTGGAAATCAGACTAATCACAAAAGGATTTCCATCTGTAGTAGTGAAATATTCTTCATGTGGCATCCATTGATCAGCAGGTAGAACATGAGGTTTCATGACACTGCAGCATGATCTTGTGTCAATAAAATCAATAGCCTGAGTAGGCTTTGCGTACTTATCAGCAAGCACAGTGATTTTGACGTTAGGAAGGGGTGCTGAGGAGGATGAACTTTTGGCCAAATTGATGTTGCATATTTGGCTATGAGAGTGTTGACAGGGGCGTTGAATGCTAAGAATTTGATCATCGTCATCAGAACTGGAACTATCTTCTTGGGGAATGATAAAACTGGTATATTCATCTTGTAAATCCTGTTCTTCAATGACAAATTTGATATCATCTTCAAAGGATAATGCCAACGCCTTTTGAATCATGTTGAGCATTTTGATATCTCTTTTGGATTTATTCGAACATTTTCTCGCAAAATGTCCCTTTTGCTCACAAATGTAACACCTGTCAGTTTTCTTGGTGGTTGAGGATCTGCGTCTAAAAAACCGAAAAGGTTTTCGTTTCTTGCTTGAATAGCTCTTCTATTTTCTAGGAAATCTGAAGAAATGAGATATCTTTTTTGAAGGACATGAACAAACAGTTTTATCCTTGCACTTGATTTGCAGATCTGGCCGCTTGCATACTTTATAAAGACTAGCTTTATTCTTCAGAATGCTTTTGAAAAATTTCTGTTGTTCACAAAACCAATTTAATGAAACTAAAGCCATCTGATAAATTTCTCCGAGAGATATTTGAGACATCTCTCTGTGAAGAGAATTAATTGACTTTTGCAATTCTGGCTGTAGCTCTTCAGGCAAGGAGGCAATGAAAACATGCATGAGGTTAACATCATTTACTCCACCGAGCATGTAATATTTTTCAGACATTCTTTTAAAATGTCTCTGTAAATCAGCTCGTTCTAATGAACAACACTTCATTTCAAAATATTCTTACCTGACTCTTTTATTAATAATGCCAAAGTCTCCAATGAATTCTTCATGGAGAATTCCCAAGAATGTTGGGATATCATGTTGAGCCATTTGAAGTTTTTAATATTCACTCAGACTAGTAAACCACTCTTTGAGATTTCCAGTCATTCGTGAAAGAAAACTGCTCAAAACATCATGGCGGTTTGCATCTGGTTCATTCATCTGGATATCTATCCATGCTCCAAACTCATGTAACTTTTCTCTCTATCGATGATAAGGAAGATCATCAAATGTGAAGTAAGGACCATTGGTTGGCCGATGAGAGTGAGTATTCGTCCTATGTATAGAGTCAACAGGATCTTCAATGATGGGAGTGAAAGATTCTTGTTGTTCAGTGGTTGTGGGTTCAGGAGGAAGAGGAGTAACCATGAACATGGGTGGTTCTTCCTAAGATGAAGGAGAAGATTCTGATAGTTCTGATTCTGAATTGTATTCTTCATGTAATCAGTGGAAGGTTTAGACATTTGGCGGATAGTGCCTATGGATTTATCTTTTGAGAAGGACAAAGGTGGTTATTGTCTTTTGGGTGATGATGGAGGGGTTTTAATCTGTAAAGATTTCAGAGAAAGTATTGGTTCTAAGGAAGTAGATTGATCAGAGTTTTTTTATTTAAAATGAGGTATTAATATTTTTTTTTCTTATTTTACCTTTATCTTTAATTTTTTCATACTCTTCACTTATAACACTACAGATAATAGAATGAGATATTTAATAAGGATAAAATAAAAAATATGAATACTTTTTGTATTGATTTTAAGTAAAAGATAATTTTCTTAATATGCGTGTAATTGATACCAAATATTTTATAATATAAAGTGTGGGAAGTAATATATATAGTTAGTGAGAGACCGCTTAATGCAAATTAAGGTTAATTAATAGAATGGGTAGCTATTTAGTTAGCAGGGATTAAGGAAATGATAGTAGTAGTATAGTATATTTAGTTTATTTAGGCGAATAGAATCGAATGTACATGCTGGATCATGGGTGTTTGGACGTCCTAAAAGTAACCTAGAGTTAGTTACAAATGGATGGTGGAATGCAATATGGAAGGAGGTAGCGATAACCGCTCCTCCATTATTAAAATTAAAAGGAACCCTCCGGCCTCCATTCTTTCTTGTTCATTTCGTTATTATTCCATCTGATTAAAATCATCCCCCTGCACTAATAATCCATTGGCGAGGCGGCTCTAGTTGCTGCCTCCGCCACCACCCGCACTCGCGCGAGCTTTGATCTTTAATTAATTAATTTCCCCTCGACCCCATCCCATACCATGGCAGAAGAAGAGCGCCGGCAATCGTCTTCATCATCCTCTTTGGAGGACTCCGGGGATGTGTTCCAGCATATGTCGTTGGAGCCGCTGAGCTGGCGGAAGCGGAAGCGACTGTCGAAGCAGCTGTCCCTGTGTGAGACGCGCAGAAACATGGCGTGGGAGAAGAGGCGGAGGCAAATTCTGGAGCAGGAGCGAAGGAGGAATATTGGGATTCACCCTCATCCTCATCCTCATCCTCATTACTGCGATATCGATAATCTGACGGACGAGGATCTAAGTGAGCTTAAAGGAAGCATAGAACTGGGATTTGGATTCAATGAGGAAGATGGTCAGACGCTGTGCAACACCTTGCCGGCTCTCGATCTTTATTTCGCCGTCAATCGACAACTCTCGTCTTCGAGTCCCGGGGGTACTCCTCAAAGCCTTGGTGATCGTTCTTCCTCATTTGGGAGCTCCAAAAGTGACTCTGACTCGTGGAAGATTTGCAGCCCAGGTGTCATTTCATTATTTCGGCGCCATTAATATTTCATATATATATTTTTTAACTTTGTGATGGAATTGAAATTAAACTTAATTTGATGCATGTGTTTGTGTGGTACTTGGTGCAACAGGGGAGGACCCCGAGCAAGTGAAGACAAAGTTAAGGCATTGGGCTCAAGCCGTTGCTTGCTCTGTGCTGCAATCTCATTGAATGAAATTAAAGGTGGAGAGTGCTGAGATGGATGTTTTTGTGCACAGAGGGAGGGCGGGAGGCTCTAGAAGGAAAATTAAGTTGGATTAAATCTCGCATTTCTGGTGAAGTTGGGTTTTAATTTCAATCCATTGACTCCAATTTTGGTGTAATTAATTTAATCCACGTACCCCAAATAAAGGTCTCTGTGGTGGCAGGGACTATTCATTCATTTTGCGAGTTGCATGTGATACTGATAGCAGATTTACTATAGAATTAAAATGCATGTCACTCGATCCATGGAGGCTATCGTAGGGATGGTTAAACTCTAAACCCTAAATCATTGCTCATAAGCTTCATTTCCAACCATGAGATGGGTATTTAGCATTTTTATTTTTCTTTCTTTTTCTTTTTTTTTTTCATACACGGCCGGGTAGCTCTCACATTATCTGCTCTCACTTTGGCATCACTTATATTGTATTATAATTTATAAACATTACAAACAGATCAATTGCATGTTCCACATTTTGCTTCACTTGCTCTTCTTTTTTCTTATATTTTTTTAACCAAATTATTAATGTAGAAACGTTATTATTTAGTATTATTGTTATCATTTCAAATTTTATATCTCCCAATTATCACGTAAAAAACATTCGCATTCATTCCCCTGGCCTTGATGTAAGAATTTTTATATAAATTTTTAAAATTTCAAGAAATTATTATTGATTTATTTTTTTAAAAAAAATTATTACATATAATTTAAATATTTATAAAAAAATATGATATACTTTAACCTTAACAAATTTTTGTTAGAGAAGCTGTATGTAATTTTCCACCATAAATTCGTATCTGGTTCACCATAAATGTAAATTAAATAAGAGGAAATTATAATTAAAATTAATTGTAAGAAAAAACTTTAACTGAAAAAAATATTAAAATTTAAAAAAAAAAAAGTAGTAATAGATTCTATTTTATAATAAATTTATTATTTTGGTCTCTAACTATAATTTTTTTATTAAATAATTTGATACGCAATGAAAATGAAATAGTTTCATGGATGAATTTATATTTGATTAGATAGAATTAATGATATGGTTGAAAAGAAAACAGGGTAAATAGTTATAACCATCTTAATATAAAAAATAATAAAACAATTATTTTAATTATCATCATGTTACATCAATCTCTTCATTTCTTGTCCTTTTTAGTGTTTAATTACTTTATTAAACAACACCATGTTTCGCATTTTCTAAAACGCATGTGTGGTAGAAGAGAATTAATTTTTGGGAAAATTGGGAAATAGGACGTAAATACATACATATTTGGATTTATAACCTCACGCTGAATTTAAATTTAAGACATTGAAGGACCATGGATCTTTTGCTCAAAAAGAAGCTCATGTACATTTACTAAAATACCCTTGACTATTATTGAAAAAAAAAATCAGAGACTCTTCCTCCACTTTGTCGACCTTCCTTGCCTCTTCCCTCTACCATCTGTTTCAAACCCACCTCTCCACCGACATCATTATCAGACACCTTCCCTGGCATTCTCCCTGGTTCCATCTTACGTCTCCGGCGTACCCTACCTTCCCTCTTCCTTGTTATCGCCGTCACCATTCTGGCATCCTTTACCTTCTTCCTCCTTTTTTGCTGTTGTCTTCATTCTCAATATGGCCTTTGCCCTCGCCATTCTAGGTTCCTTCATCCTCGATCTGGGTTTCTTCTTCCATGATCTGGTTTTATTCATCTTCGATTCTAGGTTCGGTTTTGAATACATCCCATTAAATGGACTCTGATGGTGAATTCATGAAGTTGGCTGTATTTTTTTTAAGCAAAATCTGTTGGTTGAATCTGTATAATAATTATATGATTCAGTTAGTAAAATCTGGGTTTGATTCTAGATTCAATATGTTGGTCAAATTTGTTGATTTGAAGGAGGGCTTTCATTGTGTCTCTCAACTAGATCTAGGATAACCACTAGTAGATGCTCAATTTGATGATGTAGGTTATGCTTGAATTTTCCCTTACTTTCAATTTGATGTGGTTTATATTAGAAGTAGTTGTTCTCTACTTGTCATGGACAGATGAAACCAAACCATTAGGGAGATTTAGCTCCCTTTTGATGACTATGCTTATCAATATGGAAGTGGATTTCCACTTGGTAAACTAAATCAGCTCAGGCTCTATCTCTAGAAGTTTTAGTAATTCGAAATTAAGATTGATTGCTTTCAATATTGTAGGGATTGCAATGCTTGTTGAGCCTGGCTTCTTGGGTTATATGTTGGCATTGCTGCAACGTAGACTTGGTACACTTGTAGCATCCCGGGGTGTGATTTCTTTAGCTCTTGACTTTGACTTTTAATGCATTATGCCGAATGCGGTAGATATAGACTCATGCAATGGCCTAATTGATGCTAAATGACTATGATTCTTCAAGGTGATACCATCTTAATTTAAATGATGAACTAAATGTCAAGAATATTTTAAAATATGTTGTTTCAATCTTACAAGAGTTTGGTACTTTGAGAATTTTGATATAGCTTTCAAGTGATCATTTCTTAACTAAGTGATACCTTTCACAATGAGGCAACCATATAGCATAATAGTGCTGCAAATGTACAATGAAGATGTAGACCTTCTCCTTTTATTATTTAGAAACTTCATAATCAAATCAGCCCTGAATAGTTTCCCAAAGATGAAGCAAATGTTTACCACTGATGATTTTATGTTCTTGCTCTTGTAGGATTAGAGTCCTACAATGTCTAGCATTTCTGCTAGTCCATAAAAGAAGCCTTTGAAATCTGTCAAGCCTCCTTTAATTCCATTAGAAAATGAACCCGAGAAGCAAGAAGAAGATTTCTTTGGATCTCTGGGGAAGCTTCTTTCCGATGTTGGTGCATTAATGGTGGACATAATGGGAGGATTATTTCCTGGATTCAGAAGAAAACCAGTGAGCTACCAATTTCAGAGCCAATCGCTGCTCCATCAACCACAAAAGCACCCTAGTGCTTAGCCTGTGCAGGAAAGTTTATGTTGGAAGTAGTTGTTCTCTACTTGTCAGAGGAAACCAAGCCATCAAGATTTGAGAATTTGTGGTTAGTACAAATAATTTTTTAGAGAATTTGTTTATGTGTACAAAATTTCCTATGTAGGCTTTAAAGTGTGGTTAAGTTAGATATTTTTGTGTATCCTATGTAGCAAAAAAAAAAAAAAAAAAGAACAGTTGATTAGTTGGAATTATGAAATATAATATTTAATTTTGGTAGTTGACCAGTATGTCATGGCAATTATGGGACCGGGGGTATGAATAGGATTGAAAGTTGTTTCTTTGATATATGTCATGCATCTAGCTGGTGTAGGATCTAGTAATTCTTTTGATGCCATCATGGGACTATATTATAATAGCAATGTATGTAGACAAGTATGAATGTATCTATTTAGCGATAATTTGACAAGCTTAACCTCAAGCTTCATTGACAAAGTTTGTGTTTAGTTGAAAGTGAGTTTGTTTAGTTCAAAATAGGTACTGATGCAGTGTCTTTGTAGCTCAGTTTATATACTTCTAAATAGGTATTGATGAAATATGCGTATAACTTCTGATATGGTGCAGGCAAGAAAAATGGTTAGCCACCAAAGTTAACTTTTCTAGTTCAAAATTATGAATGGTCGACTGATTTTTAAAACCTCCAATTAAGTGTGCATACCATTTTGAAGGATGGTGTAGAACAAAGATAAATGGTCACCCACCAGAATTAATTTTTCTAGTTCAAAGTTTGGACTAGTCAACTGTTTTTATAGCCCTCAATTAAGTCTCCATGGCACTCAAGACCAAATGTGGTTGATCACTAGACTTCTTTCCATCTTACTAGAGTTTCCAAATATTTAATTTAGTACCCGTTTAGTTTACCTTTTTATAAAAGTACTTTTAGAATAACCACAGTTTACAAAAATGAAGTTTGGATAAAAGTAGAGAAGTTTACTGAAAAGCTGTTTGAATGAAAAAGAAGAAAATGATGGTTAAAAAGTACAGTTTGGTTTGTAAAAATGAAACCAAACAAGTACTTAAGCATGACTACCAAATGTGGTTCACCAGATGTTGAAATGTAAAAAATTTCAATAGACTGGAAACTTTGTTTCAGCACTTAATGATGTACAAAAATTAGCTGCCTGCTGCCTACTGATAACTGATTTAGTGTACATATCACTACTAGACCATAGTGTAGGAAAACAACAATGGTTAACCACCAAAATTTATTTTTCTAGTTCAAAAAGTATGTCTCGTTGATTGATTTACAAGTCATCTTTTTAAGTGTGCATATCACTCCGATTAAGTGTGTATAACACTCTTAACTATAGTTGAGGAAATGGAAAAATGGTCAGCCACCGGTTGAAAATTCTAATCAAGGGAAAAAAATCTAATTTGGGTTGGAAAATTTCTAAAATTGAATAAAAAAATTCTAATACTAGATTTACAAATTCTAATCTTTGTCCAAAACATTTCGATCAAAATATTCCATTTACACTTGTAAATAAAAAAATTCTACTCGTGTCAAAAACTTCTAATCTTGGATCAAAATATTACATTTTTACTTGTAAATCAAAATATTCTACTCTTAGATAAAAAACTTCTATTCTTGAATAAAAAAAATCTATTTTCACTTGTAAATCAGAATATTCTACTTTTGTATAAAAAAATTCTATTTTTACATAAAAAAATTCAAACTTGGATAAAAAAGAAAATTCTAATATTGGATCCAAAAATTCTAATCTTTGTTTGAGAAATTCTAATCTTGGATTAAAATATTCCATTCACACTTGTAAACAAAAACATTCTGCTATTGTTTAAGAAAATTCTAATATTGAATTAAAAAGCCCAATTTTTACTTGTAAACCAAAAAATTATACTCTTATATAAAAAAATTCTAATATTGGATCAATAAATTTCATTCTTAATTGTAAATAAAAAAATTCTAATCTTAGCTAAAAAAAAATTCAATTCTCACTTATAAATAAAAAAATTCTATTATTAGATGACAAAGTTCTAAACGTAGATCAAAAAAATATATTCTCACTTATAAATTAAAATATTCTACTTTTGCATCAAAAACTCTACTTTTATGTGAAAATGTTCTAAACTCAAATTAAAAAATTCTAGTATTGGATAAAAAAAATTCTAAAATTGGATTAAAAAATTCTAATCTTGGATAAAAAAAATCTATTCTCAGTTGTAAATAAAAAAAATTAATATTAGGTAGTTGGATCAACAGATTGTATTCTCACTTGTAAATCAAAATATTCTAATCTTATATAAAAAAATTCTAATTTTGGATAAAAAAAAATTATATTTTCACTTGTAAATAAAAAAATTCTACTCTTGTGTAAAAAAATTTTACTCTTGGATAAAAAAATCGATTTTCACTTGTAAATCAAAATATTCTATTTTTATATCCAAAAATTCTAATCTTGAATAAAAAAAATTTAATGTCAATTGAAAATCGAAAAATTCTACTCTTAAATCAAAAGGTTCTAATCTTGGATAAAAAATGTTTAATCAAAATATTATATTTTGTATCAAAAAATTTCTACTCTTGTATCCAAAAATTCTAATCTCGAATTAAAAAAAATTTAATCTCAATTGAAAATCGAAAAATTCTACTCTTGAATCAAAAGGTCCTATTCTTATTTTTACATCAAAATAGTCTACTTTTGCATCCAAAAGTTCTACTCTTGAATCAAAAGGTCTTGGAAAAAAAATCTAAACTTAGTCCCAAAATTCTAATCTTGGACTAAAAAGTTCTAACCTTGGTCCAAAAAAATTCTAATCTTAGATTAAAAAATTATATTCTTTGATCAAACAAATATATTCTTAATCATAAATAAACAATTCTAATCTTTGTACAAAAATATCTAATCATGGATAAAAAAATGTAATCTTTGATGAAGAAATTGTGATCCACCAGCAAAACGTAAAAAGTCAGTTCAAATTTATCAATGATCAACCAATTTTGATCTTTCATTAAGTTCCATCACAAAGTTACCATTCTATTGAAATTGTGGTCGACTGACAGAATGTAAAAAGTTAGTTCAGAATATTTACTGGTCAACCACTTCTGGCACTTATCCTCGATTTAAGACTTCCATAATATTGACTGGTCAACCGCCAAAATACAATCATGTAGTTGAAATATTATATTAGTCAACCAATTTTGAGCCAATTGTCATTACACCCTACCAATCTATTACACTTCATTAATCATCAAGCCTCAAATTTAACCTCACCAAACTACACCTCACCACAATATAGTTAGATGCAACATTACAGAAAGTAATCCATCATACTAGTTCAACCCAAATCTGCCAACAACAATGCTATTAATCTTGTTAAAGATTGATTGAGTCCTTGAACTTTCCATACAAAATTTTCTTCAATTTAGCCATCTCTACAAGCACAAATTCCTCCTCCTCATCAAGATTTCTTCAATGTAACCATCTCTATAGCTTTAGTGACCAAAGTATCAACGTACCCATCATTTCTTATAGAATGTAATGCCACAACTGCAATAGAAGAAAAGAATTTCAACTCAAGATCATTTTTGACTATCAACTTAAGCCAAGATGAATAATTACAACTAAAGCTTTCCCTATAAAAAAAAAGTAAACGTTGCAACTATTAAACCACTTGCAATTAATTAACTATAGGTAAAAATCTCGTCAACTGGATATTGCAATGACTAGTTCCATATGTAACAAGAACTAGACCAGAGCCAATCATCCTTATAAGATGCAAATTAAGCAAGGAACCCTCTAATCTTCTACCATTGCCATACAACCATCAAGCACAAGTTCAGCCTCAAGCTAGTAGATTTAGCAAGACAAATACAATGTCTTGGTGATAGTACAAGAAAACCACTATCAATCCTTGAACCCTGACCCAACCTCATTCTTAATCTCATATCAAGGACACTAATACCAATCTTCATAAAAGTGAAGAAATAGAGAAGATTATAGCAGAAAGTAACTACTGAATCAGGTTATTCATCATCCTCTAATAGCATGAGCAAAATCATAGAGAAAGACATTAGGATCACATACCACACTGAGAAATTAGGGATCAACATACACAACATCTTAATCATCCTCCTCATATTTGTCACCAAAGCCATCATCCTTAAAATCGCCACCTAGAGTGCCTAATCTTGCTGAAACCTACATAGCTATCCTTAATCTCTTTGATGGAGGAATGAATTGATGCTTATACTATAGAGAAAGAGCCCTTCAAATTTGCCTCGCTTAATCCCAAATTCGATCAGCCAAACATGTACCTCCAATAGTATGACACTTGCATGCTTCACACAGCCTCAGTCCTCCACTTTGAATTGCCTTATTTATCTATGATTTCTAGATTTCAGTGGCTCCACCTATACCCCCCAACTTCCTAAAACCCTAGATTTGAAAATGGAGGATAGAGGGTCTGGTAGGAGAAGAAGTAGAACAAAGTAATGGCCAAACTACTAGCACTTCAAATCGATGGAGGAAAGAACAAGAAGGTTAATTAGGTAAAGGGTAGGATGACAGAGGAGATGAGAAGGAAGTTCATCGGTGACTATTTTCAAGTTCGATGAAGTTGCTGTCCAAAATTTCCTTCTTCTAACCTTCTTTTTTAATGTACAAGATCATTTCATTTCGTATCATTAATTTACCACCAAAACTATTTGATCCTTTGGTTGTATTATCTTTTTGCCTCTGGTCCAATTTCCTAATTACGTTGATTTTTAGGTCTTATTTCCCAATTTTCCCTTATCTTTTTTGGCTCATTTTAAACTGCTACAAACAACCAAAGAAAAAGGTGTTAAGTAGGCTGGCTATCTAAGAGGGGGTGAATTAGGTGTTAAAATTTTTTTATCTTTTTGAAATACAATCTAATATTGCAGAGAAACACTAAAAAACATGGGTGAACAAAGGAGATAATGAAGAAATGAAAGAAGATCAATACACAAGCAATTTATCTTGGTTTGGTCCAACCACTTGGCCTACGTCCAGTCCCAAAGTAACCCATTGGAAATTTTTCATTATAACCACAAGTTTGATCCAAGAACTTGTGAGCCATAGTACAACCGAGACTACTTCTTCAAACTATCTTTCTCCCACACCTTCTCTGGTGTGATTACAAATTCTTCTCAAGGAAACCTTCCATGAATTATTCCTCTAGATCACCTAGAGAATTCTTTCACAGAGAAAATATCAATACAAATAAATAATCTCTCAAATAGTAGATAAATCACAGTGAAACTCACATAATATAGTTGAAAGTGTTTGATGAAGAAATAAATCTATTAGAATAATAAATATAGTTTCAAAACATCATTCTCTCTGCTCTCAACTTAAATGAAACTTTATTTATAGGTGGAAATAGTTAATTAGCCGTTAGTCACAATTAATTAGTCGTTACTCTAAAGAACTAGCCATTGCAAGCATTTTACCGTGTTAATCATTTATATTATAAAAATCTAATCGATTATAGTGTTATTCAAGGTTATTTCAGTAATGTATCAAGAATCATAAATTGAGCTCAATTTAAGTCAATTGATTGAATTTAATAACAAAGAAGAAAGTAAATTTATTAATCAATTGGGTAAAAAATAATCGGTTAAAAGGAACTTGAAAGATTATGAAATATAACCGATTTTGTTTAAGAATATAACAAGTTATCGAATGATGAAAAGAGTTTGAGAAGCAAGATAACTGATTTTGTTTGAGGATGTATCAGATTAGCTCGGGAAATTTTCGAGTGCAAAAATGAGATAATCGATTAGAAGCTCAAGAGTAACCGATTAGATTTCAAACAGAGAGCTTGCATACTCATTGATAAAACATAATCGATTATATAAGGATATAACAGGTTATATGAGGTAATATAATCGATTAGAAGTTAAAATAATTAATCATTTAAAGATATAACAGATTATTCGGAGCGAAATAATCAATTAGAAATCAAGAGTAATTGATTAAGATGTGAGATTGAAATATATCAGAAATGGACAGACTCAATAATCGATTATTTTCAGAGGGTAATCAATTAAGGCCCTAAATAGATGCAAGCTTCGAAATATAATCAATTAGTATATGAAATAGTGGCTCAAAGATTTAGTGAGGCACACAATAATCGATTACTTTCAAAAGATAATTGATTGTGTCAGTAAGGAAGCATGAAATTGAGAAGAAAACAACTGGTATAATAGGTTATGTGGTCAGAGATAATCGATTACTTTTGTTGACACTATGAAAACTCATAGGAATGAAGGAATCAATGCTCAATTTAATTTTTGAACTTAAAATCTTCAATGATATTAAAAGAGATATACTAAAATTGTTTGAAAAACCTTTCAAATTTAAACATCTTCAACTACTTACATCCAAACTCAAAGATTAAGAACTTGAATCTTGATCTTCCAATTTAAGTGATACAGGGTCAATCGCAATAATAAAAGTCTTCGGAGTATTCCAGAGGTCGAACCCAAGGGAGGTAATAAATTTATAGTCCAAACTTTAATCTCAAAAGCAAGTAATAATCAAATTGAGAATTCAAATTAAAAAGAGAAGAAATAGAAAAAAAAAACAAAGTTTGAGGGTGATTGCCATAACTCCTTCTTTTGGATTAATTTCAGTGTTGCTATGGAATTTACCTGGACTTTTCTCAGCCACTAGATTGGCGAGATGATTCACCTGGACTTCTATGTTTCGGATTGCAACTTGAATGGCGTTGTTGGTGGTAATTTGGCTAGCCATTAATTGATCAAAGTTTTTATTAACGGTTGCCTGACTAACAATAAATTACTCCAAATTGTTGTTGGTAGAAACTTGACCAGCCATGATTTGAGCAAACATCTCCTCCATCTAAGGAGCCTTTCTTGTAGAAGGTGCTAATAGTTGAGGGGATGCCTATTACTAGAATCCTAGTGGTGCTGGTGGATTTTTCCAGGAGAAGTTTGGATGATTTCGCCACCCAGGATTATATGTGTTTGAGAAGGGATCATTCTTTCTTTACAATATCTATGGACAGTCAGCATTTAATCCCATATAGTTGACTTCTGCATTCCCTTCAATCATATGCACACATGTGTTAGCAGTGTGGCCTAAACCTCCACATGCAGAGCAAGAAACTTTACAATTAAAATTATCGCTCTATTGTTGGAAAAGAAGATCCATGCGTTAATTTAACTTTTCTAACTATGCAGACACATCAGAGCGAGAGTTAACTTCATGGACAAGTACTCTCCGGCTTCGTATTCTCTTTTGTCTGGTCTGAGTTGCAACTTGATCACAGATATTCATCATCTCTTCGGTAGTTAAATTACCATCCCTTGTAGCAATGTCCACTAGAGAATGTGAGGTAAAGCACAGAGTATTATAGAACAGTTTGGCAATCATCATATTTTGGAATCCATGGTGTGGACACTCATATAAGTAATCTTTAAATCGATCTCAAGCTTCATAAAACGGCTCACCCTCCAGTTGTGAAAAGAGATATATTTTATCCCTCAAGTCTACAGTCCTTTAAGGAGAGTAAAACTTGGCAATGAATGTATCATAGATCTTTCTCTATGATGTCAAGGAATTTTCAAGCAGGTTTAAGATCCATCGCCGAGCACTATCCTTCAAGCAGAAATTGAAATATCTCATCTTAAGTTCCTCTTGAGTCAAACCATTGGGGGAAGTTAGTCAATTCGGTTACAGCTTCAGAAACCCCAATGTGTCTTCTCCTATTCGCCTATGAAATTATGGCAGCGAGTTTAAGTGTATGCTCTTAAACTTGTAATCTTTGGCATTGTCAGATAATCAGATACATGTTGGGTTGTCATAAATTGTAGGCTTATTTGCATATTTTCAAAGTGGATTAGCTTTAGCCCCAGTAGGCACTACTTCATTTGCCATCTTGTGCCTTCTTATAGCTCTGTTTTTCCTACAAGCACGTTCAATTTCAGAATTAATAGCAATCAGTTTAGAAATACTATTAATACTTTTAGATCTTAACAGCATGCAGCAAGGAAAAAAAATTCAGAGACAAATAAAAATATTTTTTTAAAAAGGACTAAAAACAATGAACTAATAAATCCGTTAGCTTCCACGGCAACGATGCCAAAAACTTGGTTGGGATCCTGCAAGTATACATGGTTGATCGCAGTAATAAAAGTCTCCAGAGTATTTCAGAGGTCGAACTCAAGGGAGGTAGTAAGTTTATAGTCCAAACTTTTAATCCCAAAAGTAAGTACTAATCAAATTGAGAATTCAAATTAAAAAGAGAAGAAATAGAAAACAAAACAAAGTCTGAGTTTTGATTCAGTTCTAGAAGCATCAAGGGATCAAGATTCACCTTATGGAATAACTAGATTCTATTCTTTAGTTAGACTCTGCTCAATTATAGTGACCGTTGTTTCTAAAATGTCCTAATTACCTCTTGGTCAATTAATCCTTATTTAATTAGAATTCAATTCGCTCTCGCGCAACTAAAATTCCTAATTAAACCTTGAAAACTACAACGTATATCACCATAAATTCCTAATTCTATTTATAGATTAGTTATTCATGTTTATCAGTCTAAATCTATGTTCACTCATCACCTCTCACTTTATCAAGTTTACATATTAATTAGATTCTATGGTGATTAAGTATAAAATTCATATGAACGAACAAAAGAGATAAATATAATAAAAAGATAAATTAATTATAACTTGAAGAACAAATCAACAGAGTCTTAAGTAGAGAAAGAAAATCAAATCCATCCCAGTTAGGCTACATCCTTACCCCTAACTGGAAAATTTAGCTACTCATAAAATTAGAAATCAACGCAAAACTAAAATCTCAAACCATGATAAGAATAACAAGAAGGAAGAGTTATAAAGGAAAATATAATCTTGCTTCAATATTCCCCAGATCTCCTTACTTTCTTTCTATACATTGCTCTTAGTTGCTCCTAAATGCCTTTAAATCATGTTCTCTAGCCTCTGAGTGTATTTTTTTAAATCCCATTTTGTGTTTCTACTGTGTCTCCTTGTATAAGAAAAGTTCAGAAACCCATAAAATCCCAATAAATTATTAAAACATGTAAAACTTCTGCACCTAAAGTGGAGCAGGCACCATGTCCTTCAATTTTCCCTTCACCCAGCACCGAATACAACTCATCTTTTTTCCTTTTCATGAACTCACCCAGCTCCGGGGCTAGATGAACAACTCTTATGTGTTTTGCTCCAACTTTTTGGCTCTATTTAGCTCAAAATCCTCATAAATATTCCTGTAATGCAAATATATTCTATGTTATCTAGAATCATGCCAAAAAAGTGTTAAATCACAATATTCTGGGATAAAAATAGATACAATATATGAGTGTTTTATAGGTATAAAATAGAAACTCTCCCAAGTTCTTCTTCTAAAAAATTATCTTCTTCTTATTAAAATTATTTATTCCACTAATTGACTCTATAATTATGTTCTTCGTCTTAACTTAACTACATAAGAAATCCATATTAAATCCGGTAGTTAGTCAAATTTTTCCTCAAATAATAAATATGATATAAATTATATAAATAATGTTAAATAATCATATTAATTTAATTTTTTACTCTACTATTTGATATTATCAAAACTAAACATCTTGGTCATCAAACCTAAAAAAAATCCATAAGATCTTTGATCTTTAGGTCCTCTTTCAGTTATTCTTTTTTCCTTGTGTATTGGAATAAAAAGGTCCATTTGAACTCAAGAAAAAAACAAAAAAAAGGCATAGGTGGACCCAAAGCCCAACCATGCTCAATCTTGTTAGTAGAGTTGGACCAGCTCATCATGAACCAAGCCTAATGCGAGTTAGGCCCAAAATACTTGTTTTCAAAATGAGCATTATTTTTTTAAGCTCAACTCATACTCAACAGGTTTGTTGATCAGCCCACATTTTTTTCAAAATTTTTTTCTTTAAAATGCTAAAATTTAAATGCCTAATGTAACCTTAATAAATTGCTACAAACTATTTTTTTGCATACATAATTCTTTGAATTAATGTAACTAAAACCATAACCAACTAGATATTCATCATCATCATCATCATTCAACATTAATTATAACCACTAAAACTAAGATTAAGTTTTAAATTCTATAATTTATACATCACCATTCACCAATTATAATCTTCATCATTCATCATCATCAATGACAATATTTAAATCATGATTTGACTTCAAATCAATTGTTAGGATTTGTTTCTCGTTATCTCTATCACCTGCAACAAATAGAAAAATAATACTCAAAACTTTGAAATTATATTCCCAAATATTGCACCGTTGCATTTTGACAAGGAAGAATATCGTTTCAATTCAAAATATAGGATTATCTAACAGTTGAAGTGAAAGCTAGTAAGATAATTTAATATTCGAAGCTAAAATTAATCCTTTTAGCAACCAGACCAGAGCATAGCAAGCGGATTCAAGTTCATATTTTTTATCTAGAATCTTCTTTCTTCAAGCTTCCTCCGGACCCCTGTTAAGTTCTCCATTTTCTTTCTTCTCTCTTTTTCTTTTTCCATGTTTCCTTAATCTCTACTCCAATTTTAATCCATTGTGACTCCATCTTAGAAATGAATTCCCTTCCTTCTTTAGTTCCTTCTACCATCACCTCTTCTTGCTCCTTCATATTTTAGATTTGGATAAGGAATGATGGATTGAACCATAGAGATTTTTAGCGTCGGTGGATGATGTTGATGATGGGTTGTCAGTCACCAGCCGTTAAAGAAGGATGATGATGGGGTAGGGTTCGATAGACTTGTGAAGGATGAAGGTGGGGTCGCTTTGTGAGGAAGATGAAACTGAAAATCTTTTGGATGTAGAGTGTTGATTGATTGCCATACCACCACCCCTGTTGATTTTGTTGTTTGAAACTTAGCCCATCTACCAATCACATGCCTTCACACGGCTACAATCTAGCTGTGCATAGGCCTTATGCGCCCAATACTCTACACGTGCCACCAACCACAATTCGTTCTAGATCACGATCATAGATCTCTTTAGATCCATCTAATTATTTGTGGCTATTTTTTCCCTTCCTTATTTATTTGTTATTCCTGTATTTGTTACTGTTCCTCTTTTTTTTTTTAGGTAAATCAATTTATGTGTGTTGAATTGTATATCAATATCGGTGTGCAAGGGAGAAGAAGAAGATAATTGTACAATTTTCTTTTAGAACGTTCTCACCCTTTCTAGACTATAAGAAATGATCGTGAGAAATTGCCTAAAGTTATATATTCATGAGAAATTCTGTGAGAAATTCTCACTAATTTTTCTTCTGTGAAAAAATTTTGTGACAAAATAGCTATTTTCTTGTAGTGTCTGTGGTGTCTAGAAATTTTATTCTTTGCTTTTTTTTTCCCCTCTTCTTGTGATATAAGGAATTTATAGATCAGCAACTCATAGCTTCTTCCTCTTTTTCCTCTTTTTTTGGTTCAAAATTTGAAAAAAAAAATTTGTATGGACATACTGTTGGAGACATTCACGGTGATAGATACGAAAGTATTCTCTCTTTCTTCTTCCTTTTCTTTCTTTTTCTTCCTCTATTCTTCTTCATTTGTTTCTTTGTTCACTTTTTTTGTTTTTGGTGGTTTTATGTCATGTTGAGTCATGTGGTAGTTTGAGTAATCCATGCAAGTTTTCTAATTTGTATAACTCAACCTATTGACCATATTAGTTTTCTTTTGCTTGGCATTAATGATGTTTTTCCTTTGTTCTTGAAATGTCTAACAGCTTCCCTGGGTGGTTCTTTGCTTACTTTCTCTCTCAAAAAGAGTGTACTCTATTTCTATGCTTCGTCTCTTTAATGATTGTGTGGCCATGATGCTTCTACATACTGCTCTGCTCTTAATCATTCATTGAAGGTGGCATTTTGCTTTAAATTTTTTATACAACTTTTCATATTTATTTGTTAGTGGGGCTATTTCAATAAAGATGAATGTGTTTCTTTATGCTCCAGCCTTTTTGTTACTCATGCTAAAGGTAAACTATTTACATTTGAGTATATTGCATTATTCTCTTAGAAGTTGGATGCAAAATTGCTTGATCAACATCCTTTTCTTCATACACATGCAGGCTATAAATATAAGTAAGGGTGTTATTGGCATTAGCTGGTGCATAATTGGTTCAGGTTGAAGTCTATTATTTGATTTACTCTATGCTTGACAAGTGTTCGTTAGAATGCTTCTAAGACATTCCTCTATTTAACAGGTAGCATTTTTTTAGTATAAAAATTTATTCATAATTTTTGGTTCAAGTGCAAATACTGACCTTTGCATCTTTGTGTTTGACTTTAATCTCTCAAACATTTTACCAAGTTTATTTATAGTTGTAAGGAACTACTTTTCCCTGTATTTGCTAATTTATATATGCTTCTTTACTATTTTGCGTTGGTGATAATCACAAAAGCAAGATTAAAATAGTCCATGTCTTTTTGAGCTCTTCTCTACTGGGTATAGGTTTTTTGTTTCTCTCTGTGTCATTTCTTTTTTATTTATTTGGGCTACTAATTTATTTGTTTTGCCATATAGTATTGGACTATTGGTGATTATGGATGAGTTCGGGGTTGGGAGCATATGTAGCTGGCTTCTAACCTAAAGAATCTTAGTGTAACCGAGAGATTTTTGTCTCAAATATGCTTATTATGTTATTAACTGCCTAATAGAAAATTGATGTTCCCCCTATTTTAGCTATGACGACTTCCAAATAATAGAGTAGACGTTGATAATTCAACTCACCCATCTTGCTTTTTGTTGTGTATATGTAGTGATTTAAACAACTTCTGCGTTGAACATGCTCTTCAATGTACCTGTTTGGATTGGTATTCTTTTGACAGTGCTCAAAACACTGATCCTCTTAGGATTACGGCAATATGAGGTAGCTTTTAATTCCATATCCCCTTCATTCCTTTTTTATTATATTTGTGCCTTTATCCAACTTTAGTTAGTGTATCCCATGTAATAGACTATTTGTATCAGCAATAAGTGAGTTCAAGTTATTGGCTGGATAAGCTATAAATGCATGTTTTTAGAACTTATATTTCAAGATTATAGCACATGCATTGGTAGGATTGATGGGCTTAAGAAGAGCTTTCTTATCATAGCATTTGGTTATTCTACAAATCAAATAACATGCAACACTCTTCCGTAGCCTAGTTTTTTATCATCCATTACTAATGCAAGCATTAAACATACATTTGCCTACACTCCTTCCTTTATCTTTTTTCATGCTACTGATTAATCAATTTGATTATAACTGCTATAATACAATGTTACAATTGCCAAATTTAGTAGGTGATTCAAGAGAAATTGAAGAAGTTGCAAAAGAGTAGTAGCACACACTTCTGCAAGATAGTATGGATAGAGAGTTACATGAGGAAAAAAAATGCTTGGAGCAAAAGGAGGTTGTTATAATGCATATAGATAAGCATCCTTGAATTTTCAATACATACATATTATCCACCAATCATGAACACATTTAAATCAATACAATCAGGAGTAATTTCTATTCTTTAAGTCAATTAACCTCAAAGTTAACAAACCATGTTTCTGATAGATGATTGTATGCTTTTATTGAAGATAGGCTTAGCTAAATTTGAGTCAAATATTGTTTTATAATGTGCCTTGATTTTTTTTTTGGGGCTTTCCTGCTTCGAATTCATTCTTCCTAACTTCTAATCATGTTCTGCTTTGGGTATTATAATATTTTGGCAACCAAGATTAGTGAGGAAAAAATTTAACAATTTTAGTTTTTCTAGCTCATTTTGCTACACCCCTTTAACTTTTCTCAACATTATTGTTACCATGTACATTAATTAAATGCTATACAAATCGAGTCAAGTTCAGATGATAATAGTCCATTTGGGTTTTTTTTCTTAACATTAGTCTGCATGAGTTGATGATTCTATGATGCCAACTTTTTTCCCTTCATTAGTTGATTCAAAAGTGGAGTTATTCATGATAATTTTTATTTTTGTGTGATGGTTTTATCTTCATTTTGATGATATATTAGGTAAAGGAGCATTCAAACCTGTGTATAACTTTGTGACCTATCTTCATTTAGTGTTCATTATAATTGGATATTAATGTTAGCAATCTTTTAAAGCGAAGGATCTTTCTTAAATCAAATTTAACTTTTGTTGTTATTATAGATATAAGGGCATTTGATGAAGTTGATGGGATGAAAATTGCCTAGAACCAAGTGAATATTAAGGATGTTTTGTAGTCACCACAACAATTGGAAAGGTTATATTCTAAGGTGCATCTGCTAAAATGATTGAAACATTAAAACATCATCATCAAGTTCTATAATTCTTGGATGGATGATGCAAAAAAGACTATTAACATGATTACTGAGGTTAAGGCAGTAAGTTTATTGACTTTTTCATTAATTTGTTTCCCTATTCTGCTTGACCTTGTGATTGAATTATTTTGCTCTTACTTATAATAGATTAGATATGGAAATATACATAACAATGTTAATTTGAAGGCCATCAAGAACTAGGCAAGGTGAATTTTGAGGTTTATGCTATTTGTATGGCCACAATCTTCCTATCATTTATAGAGATTTGAAATGTGGTAATAATTTTTATTAATGGTCATAATGGAGAAATTAGGATTGCAGATCTTGAACTGGCAATTGTCCTACATTAGCTTACTGCACGGAATGTCATCAGTAATATGCTTCACTTTCTCCAAGTGTTTTGATTGGATTAAATCATTTAGTTTAAGATTTCAAAATACCTTGATAAGCTATATGTTAAATGTTTGATAAAAAGCTTGACATCCAAATAAACATCAGTAAATATATGTATCTACATTCATGAGGTTGCTATAGTTGAAGTGTTTTTCTTGTCATTCACGAACATTTCATGCTTTTATTTTGATTGTTATTTAGACATTAGTCCCTTGCATGAGAGTGTTTTACAGGGGAAAGTCAAAGCCTTGGAATGTGTGTGCATATTAACTTCATTTTGATGGTTACATGTATTGATGCATTCTTTTTGGGTGTACAATGAAGTGTATCTCCATATTTGAACTTCTAAATGGTTGTTGATAACTAGATGGTTAAATGGCTAGCTTTTTTGGAAAAAATGTGATTAGCAAGAGAAATACATGTTTAATCTTATTGGATGGGCTGAACAAATTCCTTCTAGATTCAAATTAGCATGCATTTAGCTCTAAATTTTAAAATTTTTAATAAGTTCTATGTAATGTTATGATCTCTTATATATGATAATCTTGATACTCTGTGATTTTTGTTGATTGATTTGTTGCTTATACTTTGTGATAATAGTCTCAAAGGCCTGCAAGCAAAGTAGCAGACAATAGAGTTTTTATTAATGTTATGATTGCCTTATTTTTGCACGGGTAGAGGACCCCTGACTAGGAGTATAGAAGGAATTTCAAGAAGCAAGCTTGGATTTTCCAGAACAGGTTTAACATTTTAGGCTTGGATTGTTATATATAACTGCTTAGTCTAAATGTAATTTTTTGACTTTCAACAAGCTAGCAGGTGCCAATAGATTTGCTTTCTAGTGTGAGGATACTCCAGAGTCCAATTTTGGTTGCTTTTCAGATTTTTTTCTTTTTATTTTCTTTAAACTGTGGAAAGTTACCTTTCTTCATAATAGTAAATTACCTGTTCTTTTTTTTCTTTTGGAGGGGGAATGATGGTGGATTATCTCTTCTTATTCAACTACTATTAGAGAAAGTAATTAAAAAAACATGAAGTAGTAATTAACCTATGAATGAAGTAATAATTATGACAAACTTCTTAAACATGTTTTGTGCAAAATTGGTCTTTGAGCCTCTATGGTTCTAAACCTGCAAGATGCTAAAGCTTATATTTATCATCCACTCCCTTCGGTTCCATATATAGGGTGTTTTGTATAACAAATTTTTTGCCTATATTATAAGATGTTAAGTATAACTTTTCCATTTTTATCCCTGTCATTATTACTTCTCATAAAATATCCATCAAATCTTCCTATACCTAATGAGTATGATGATGGAGCATTTTTAATAAGGTTAAAAATGGAAGTTTTGGTTTTTTTTCACAAATTTAAGATGTTTTGAGATTTTTCTTAATATGCATGCATTTTAAACAAAACACCCTATATATTAAACTGGAGGGAGTAAATGTTATTGCTTTTGACTACACTAATCCTGTAACATTTGCTTTCCAAAATGCCTGTACAATTAAGCTCTAACTTTTTATTACTTTGGTTTGTTAGATTTTATCAAGATATCACAATTTGCTTTGAAAATTTATAGCTGAATAAATATAGATATGCCTAAAGCTGTGGAAGGGATTTGAAATTCTGGAGCCCTACTTTTTTTTTGGGGGGACATTTTCATGCAATAGCATTGATTATTTGGAATTGGTATAATCTTGAGAAGAAGTAAAGAATATATTGAAGGATAAAGTTTATTATGGCGATTGATGTACCAAAGTGGCTAAATTATTTAGTCATCTATATTATTTTTTCTATCCTATTGTTCTCTTTGTTGATTTTTTGTCCTGTTGTTTATGCTAGGATTCTATATTCAAGATTATTGAGATTTGCTATAAGCCAAAATGCTTCTTTGATTTTTTGTTTCGGATTTTACAAAAACAACGATCTAGGGGGAAGAAGAAAAGAAATTGTGTCCAGGTTATCTTCGTCTGTCTTTCATAATTTTTTTTAAGTTCTGTTTTATTTTTTATTTATATATATATAACAAAAATATTTACTCTCATTTTTCTGTCAGTTTATAGTTCGTGGTCTTTGTTTAATTTGGAGGCAATTAGTGAAACAAATTGATGGTATGTCAGCCTCTTACTTTTCTGCAATCTTCTTCTTGGTTGGAAAAACTGTGTAGAGTACTTAATGTGGTTTAGTAAATGATTCTTTCAAATTATGTTCAATTATGCTATGTATATGTGCAGGAATAATTGGAGTTATAAGTTGTGGGGAGAGAAATTCATATATGAAAACGTGAGAGTATTGTTTTGGTTTACTTTTTATTTTTCTGAAGTAACATGATGTGCACCTATTATTTTCTTCTCATCATTTATATTATTGCATTGGCTTACAGTTTAGTACCTGCAATGAATTGGCTTCCAATTTCTGACAGCCCAATTCTTGTCCTATTCATCTACTTAAGATCCATTTCATGCTTTCTGTTACTTAAAATTAATCTAATTAGGTGCACGTTTTATGTTCCAAAGCTTGACAGTATGACTATATAACACTTTCTAGATTTTTCCATTGGAAAGTGATCTGCTCTGTAGGTCGCATCTGGTGTGTATGACAGTGCTTGATCTGGGAAAAAAAAAATCCTTTTTTTAAGTATGTTTAGCTTCAGGCATACATGACCTGATAGGTTTCATATGATTGCCCGTGCACTTGATATGAGAAAACAAAGTAGGTGGCAAATTTTTATCTTTATGTTTGGAATCGACAAGTGAGAGTAAAAAAAGGAGAAACCGACCCCAAAATAACCCAGGCCACACAAAATATATGCCCATCACAGTGATATATCAGGCCAACTAAGGGCCCGTTTAATTTTCAGATGGTTAAAAATAAGTTTTGATAGAATTGGTTTTGTAACGTAGTTATGATAAAAATTGGTTTTGAACTAACGTGTTTATGTTTAGATGATTTATTTGAAAATTGGTTTTGACAAAACTCATAATTTTCCTCTAAATTGAGCTTAAACTCTATCCTATAATTAATTTAAGTTACTTGGATTAAAATTTAATCTGCATTTATTTAATTGAGAACGTAATATATCTGATATAATATTTTCTTACAAGTTATAATCCATAAAAATTAAAATTTTGAAGAGACATTTTGATCAATAGATAGGATAAATTTCATGGAAATTTTATTTTTATAATTTTTATAATTTTTCTATTTTTTCTCATTTTTATTGGTCTATTTTTATCTGAATTTAAAATAAATGCAGATAAAAATAAAGAAGCAAAATGGAAAAACAGCTATTGAACTACTTCTTCGGAAACCATGTTCTACATATGAAATTATTTTCAAACGGAAAAGTAAAAAAATAACAAACACATCTAAAACTACATTAAACTTGATTTCGGCCCCAAACTAAGATTTGGATAGTGATACCAATCAGACCCTAATATGTGTGTATATGGAAAATGTTTGACTAAATAATGACCACTAAAAAGTGACATTATAAGAGGTACAAATCTATTGTATGTTGTAAATAGGAAAGTCAAATGTTTATTTGATAATTTTTTACAAATATTAATTAATTTAACCACTACTTGCTCTTTGAGGATTATTTTGTTTAATTGTAGTAAGATATTTTCCACTACATGCATGCACCGCGTAGCAGAACGTTTGAAAAATATGTGAAGTAATGTCACGAGACAGACATGACAACTTCAGTTGCACGTAGATGGAGTGGAGCATAATTTGTCTGCAATATGTTATTTCACAGCAATTAATTGTTGAAGCAAGTAGTGGCCGCAGACTACGTATCTACGTGGTTGGCTGCCACAATAATAAAGTAGATAACCAAAAAGGGACTGCAGGAACCAGTTGAATTGCCTTGTATGAATCCTAAACTCATTCATCAAGTGGGAATAAACACAATATATTCAAAACCGGATCAGACTGACCGGATCGATCAGTTCAACCGGAAATCGATCCCTGGTCCGATCCAATTATAGATAAAAATCGAAACTCTTCAAAATCGGTGCAAGCTAGAGTAAAACCGGTACAAAATTGGTTTGAACCGATTTGACTTTTTTTTTATATTTTTTTAAATTTTTAAGACAAAATAACATTATTTTTAATATTAGATAGTATTATTTTTTGTATAAATTTTTTTCTATATTATAATATGGTATACGTATTATTATGATACATAATTATAAATAATGATAAATTTATTTAACAAATAATATAAAAATAGAATATCAATTGACTATTTTGAATTCAAAATATAATTATACATTAATATTAATTTGTTTAGATTTTAGTATTTGGTTGTAAAACTTATTAATAACATTTTTAATTTTCTATATATTATTAAATTTATTTTTCATACTAGATTGAATGTTAATTTTACGATTATGGATAAATATTTTTCATATTTTTTATCTATATTATTTAAAATATATTAATTTATTTACAACCGGTCCGACTCTGGTCTAACCATTGAATCTTGAACCGTTACTTTATCTGATTCAATGACCGGTTCAATTTTTAATGGCCTGATAAAACTTTCAAAGATGATTAACAATTTATCAGATAAATTATGGAGAGACTGAAATTGCCATTGCGAGTACCAGCAATTATGATCTATGTATTTGTATATTTAAGGAATTTAAAAAAAAAAGGCAACCGGCCGCGCCAGCCCAATTTTTCTTTGGCCCAAAAAGCCAATTTTTTATACGCGTTGTTCATTTATAGCCTAGCTTGTTGATTTTTTGGGCCAACCAAATTAGTTCGTCCAGCTTGTCTTGTATTATCGGCCCTACCTGTTAGCCCAGCACAAGCTTATTTGAGTTCTTCTTCAGGCCTGCTTGGGCTTCAAGCAAGAAAAAGTAGCCCAAAAAAGTATTACAGTTAAGCTGAGACTTTGTGTCCAACCCAGCCCGTTTGCAGCCTTATTAATGCTAAGCAGACAGGCCTTATATGGTATAAATTTGTTTTGTACACCAAAAAAATATTTATATATATATTTTATTTGTATGGCAAATAGTTCTTATGTATTCCCTCTTCACACCTACACTAATATTAGGGTATCTTTGGTTTAAAAGATAGGAAGAAAAGGAAAAAAAATAAATTTTAATTTTACCTCGTTTGAAGGAAAAATGAGATATTTTAATTGAGGGGTTTTAATGTTACCTTGTTTGGATTATGAGGGGAAGGGAGGGAAAATAATTATAATTTAAATATTATACCCTTAACTTATTTAAGCTAATATTTTCTTTCTATATTAAAAAAAGAGTTTTTTTTATTTGAATATTAGACAAATTTTTTAATCAGAAAGAAATACTCTTTTTTTTTCTCAACCACAACCATAATTGTATGTATCTTCTTTTTTTTCTCAACTTTAACTATGATTATATATGTTAATATATGAATATATTTGTGTCTGTTCGTGACTACATGCATATATCTTATTAAGGTATTTCATATTTTATGAGTGAGAGTAAAAAGAAATGCGACAAGACTGACCAGCATATTATGTGGTTGAGTTATGAAAAAATGAAGGATATTTTAGTTATATTGGACACAATAGTACATTTTCCCCCCAAATTACCCCAATTTAGGGGGGGGAATATATAAGGGGAGGGGAGGAAAAATTTTAATAATATCTTTCCTTCCCTCCTCCAATTATTTGATTATCAAACAAGGGGAGCCTCCCCTTCCTTTCCCTTTCTCCCATTTTTTCCCAAGCAAACATATCCTTAGGGAAGGATAATTTTGTATTTTGCATTTCTTTTTCTCTGAAGCAATTTCCTCCCCCTCATTTGAATAAAACAAACACTTCTCTCTTGGAAAATGCACGGTACACAAAGACAGGTTACTGAAGATATTATGAAGGAAAGGAGTTCCTTTCGTTTGATCCGTTTACAGCAAGCCAAACGCCTTGCTGATATTATCAGCAAAAGCATGAAAACCCATAAACACACCCTCAAGAAGGGAAGCCATTTCCAAATCCCTGGATCTCATCTTCACACCACAATCAAACCCTTGTGTCCCTCGCTCTATAATACTTTCATTTTACCCCCCCTATGTCCGCCATAACCACCTCCGGATACGGCACACTCACCTCCACCGCCACCGCTGAGCCTAATTCCACGTCTGATTCCTTTGTGTCTCGCCCCAATGATGCGACCCACGCTCATGTTGCCACTCTCCGTCCATGGCGCGACCTCCTCGACTTCTCTGCCTTCTCCCGTCCCTATTCCTATGCTGATGCTATGGCACGTCTCAGACGAAGCCTCTCTTACTTCCGATTCAACTACGCTCTCGCATTGCTCATCATTCTCTTCCTTAGCCTCTTGTGGCATCCCGTTTCCATGATCGTTTTCCTTATTGTTTTTGTTGCCTGGTTCTTTCTCTACTTCTTCCGGGATACCCCCCTTGTTTTGTTCCGCCGTACTGTCGATGACCGAATAGTGCTATGTTTTCTCAGTTTAGTCACCGTTGTTGCGCTCGTGTTTACTAATGTGGGCCTGAATGTATTGCTTTCTTTAATAGTAGGACTGGTGATTGTTGGTTTCCATGCCGCTTTTCGACTTACCGAGGACTTGTTTGTTGATGAGGCAACTGCTGCCGGAGGTGGCTTGTTGTCAATTGTGGGAAGTCATCCTCTGAGACCAACTTATACCTAAATTTATTGGGTATGAGCGTTGTTTCTTCTCTTTTGTTTCAAATATATATTCGAGATCCTGCAGATTTTGGTCCCAATCCAATGAAGAGAGTATGTTTGATTACATTCAGGCTGCTGCGACCTTGGTTTTTTCCTCTGAGCATGGAATTATAACGATGGGTGATAAAGCAGTTTTTCAGCATTAATTGGAATTAGGTTTGTTCTGTTAATCTATATCACTGATTGATATATAAGAAATTTACCTTCAAGATTTTGAGGAAAAGGAACTATAACAATAGATGATGGATCTGCTTGTCTAGTTCAACATTAGTGTTATTTATCAGTTTGATGTCTAAAGCTAGATTTTGCGCTCCATGCATTGCACGGGTTCGAGCTGGTTGAAAGTTATATTGTTCTTGGCTCCAAAAATTTTGAAAGAAAAATAAAGCAAAGATTTTGATAATATTGCAGCCCAACATAGATTGAAAACATATTGAAAACAAGAAAAGGAGTGATAGTTGAATTTGAAAATAAAAGATTCTGATAATAGAAAATTTAAGGTGAAAAAAGTTAATCACGCAGGCTAATGCTGTATGAACATTGCGGCTTCCAGTAGCCTTTCTAAAATTTCTTCTGCTGCATATTCTTTTAGTTCCCATGTGGTTTTACCTAAGTGGAATTTTTTTTAGTTGTATTACACTATTAAGTGGTAATTTTCAATATTTGTGTAACCAAGAAGTTAATTAAGATTATTGTATCTTATATTTCCTCCTACCTGTTCATTTCTTGGAATCTGCTTTGGGCCCTATTCCTTGCTCCATTTCCTATTTTGATAGGACTCATAAATATGCTCCAATTTTCTTATCATGTTCACACATATTTTACTCTTTCTGAATATCAGAGTGTGTCAGCTGAGAGTATTTTAGCTTGATTTTGTTATAACCATGTGAGTTGTTTAGAGTAGTTGTGTACACATTCCTTGTATTCATCACATATGTTTCACTATATAAACATAAGTACAGATTACATTGACATTTAAGAAGAAACTTGTTCTTCAGTTCTACCTCTTCTTCCTTCGTCTCTCTTTTCTCTGTTTTGTGATATCAATATGGTATTAGAGCCTTAACTGAGCATGACAGCATATTAAAGCTTGGTCTCTATTTCAACTCTCAAGCTGGCCAACGCCAGCTGAATGACTGATGTTGGTGGAAAGAGTGATTCAGTATCGTTTAATCATAACATTTCAGTGAACTCTAACCATGTGAGTCTATCAGCTTAGAGTGTGTTAGTTTGATTCTGTTATGGCCATGTGAGTTGTTTAAAGTAGTTGTGTACAGGTGGCTTATATTCATCACGTACATGTATCACTATATAAACCTATGTATGTATAGATTAAATTGACATTGAACAAGACATGTAGTCTTCAGCACTATCGCGTCTTTCTTCTTCTCTCTTCTCTCTGTTCTCTGATATCAATGCTGAATTTTCCTTGATTCTTTTAGCTAAAGAAGATGAACCCTTTTGCTTTTAATCATGTTGATTGGAAAGAGATGAGATAAAGATGAAGGGAGGATGATTGCTAGTAGATTAATGATTACTGTAGATGAAGAGGAGAGATAAAAGGGAAGGAGGGGAGACGTAAGGAGTTAATGTGCCTGGCTTTTGGGGGTTGGGGGGTGATAATTCGTACTTGCATGTAATACAGGCCCCTTGGGTTGGAATTCAGCTTTGGTTTATTCTTGTTTCTTCATGTTTTATGGGAGAGAATCTGAATGCAGTATCATATCTGGCGTATGGTAAATTATAATTATGATTTAAAATGATTGAGACATTTTGCCCAAGGACAAGGGAGACTATCTGGTTAGAACTTGATTGCAGAAGTGGTTCATCTCGGATTGTAGTTTTTCCCCCCCTTCCCTTTTGCGCGTTACATGTGGTACTATTTATTCATATAAGATTCTACTTGCATCTGATATTTTGTTTGGTATTGATTGCGATGATGAATGATAATGTTGCTTCTCTTTTCTCTTATTTCATGGTTTTCAGGTAAGATTTTGATGCTACTGTAGATACCAAAAGTATGATTATTGGAAGGACTGAAATGACCATATTGTTTGTTTTTATGGAGAGCTACAAGCGAAGGCTGCTTTACCCAGTGTTGACTTTTAAGTCCGACCCATCATTTGTCACAGCGAACGCTGGTGTCTATTTGGTATAACCGTTGGATAGTTTTGCTAGGTCATGCCCTCTTTTTTTTTTTTTAACTAGAATTTTCTCCCACATGATGTGCGAGACTGATATTGACATACTTTATAATTTTATGAAACTTCCTGACTGAGAGTGCTTAATTTTGTGACAATAGTTTTACTGATTCCAATGTAGTTAAAATATATATTGAGAATTTGGCGTTCATGACTGACATTTATAGCAATTAATTGACAATATAAAGACATTGCAATACACAGCTAGAACATGTGATTAACCTGAACAGTGTGTGACAAACGGTAAATCTTCAACATGGACTCGATATGGTAAGGTTTTGGAATATTTCTGGGTAAACAACATTTGTAGTTGTAGTAATTGGCTTGTGATCCGATCCATGGATGGGTATTTTGAATCCATGCATATTTTTTGTTCTTGACTGTGCCACGTAGAATTGTCCATGAATAAAGATAGGCCCTGGCAGATATATTCCCATATTTTCTAATTGCCCTGACTTTTGTTGATAGCCATAACAAATAAAAGTGTCACAAATAAAAGTGTCACTGGAAATTGTCTTCTATGCATCTTAAATGGTGATTTTGATTCAGATGGATTCATGTCCAATTAGTACTTTTTTGTTAGGAGGTGATTCATTCAATGTGATGGCCTCAATAACATGTTTCCCAAATTGACTTACCTGAAGCTTTGTTCTATTACATGTAGCACTGATGATTGATCAATGTTTCGCAGACATATGATTGGTGCACCAATTTTTAGTGTCAATTTATGATGAGGCATTTCTGAACAATTAATTATGTTTAGGAATTCTCTTGGATAGAGTTCATCCAATTGAGTCTGATCCATTAGTAGTCTTGTAAATTGAGTCAGAACTATAGTATTATGTAGATTCACCTAGAAGAAGAGAATAGACGAAGTCTTTAAGTTGTGTAACTGTCTCTATAGTTGGTGCTAGTATTGCCTTGTCTTTGAAGTAATCTAGATTTGACAAATTTTGAGCTAGTCGAGGATATGTTGTAGAGACTATGGCTTGTGGATTTTCATAATCAGTAATCAGGAATTCAGGGGGATATCAATTTGACCAATTCCATCATTGGGCTTTCCAAGTCTACTATCACCAATATCAAGCAGCCACTGTGAGAATTTCCTCAAGTCATCATTGGGGGTTCCATTAGGTAGGGCAACCTCATAAAGACAGCATTTTGATAAGATCCAGTTTTATTGTCTGAACATTGTTTATTTACGGAATGTTCCCCTCATCTGACCTTGATTTCATAGATTGCGATGATGACTTAGAGAATGATCATGTGTCTGATGATAAATTTGAGCTGCGTTGAAATTGAAAGCATAATAAAAATGGTCGACATGGTGAACTTAAAACAAGTGTATGATTAATGTGCGCTTGGGAAAGATGGACTCCAAGTCCCATGTCAGAAAGAATAATGGATGGGATTCGTAATGCTATTGAGAGTATTCTATTAAAGCTTTCTTTGTTGGCTATATTAGTCCTTTTCATAAAGGTCTTTTAACGCCGGCCAGGTAAAACTAACGTATTACTCTAATGATGGCATCTAAGAAACTAAGATGTTCTTTACGGAGCATATAAGGTCTTTTAACCAAATTATATGTATTAAGAACATATGAAGTAAGAGTAGATGGTTAAAATTAATTAAAGACTTTGATTTTGGCAAGAATTATTACAAATTTCCTAAAATATCCTTAAAAATAGCCGTCAACCATTATTCTATATTAATGTTTGGAAAGGAAAATTTAAAACTATAAAAAACAATTATGAAAATCACACATTAATCCTTTAATAAAACTATCGAGGACAATTATGGGTCCTGAAAAGATCTTTTTCGTAGTCGACATGAAAGCAATGATACAAGAAGCCGAAGGCTAAATAAGAGGCGAACTAAGGGACGCGAGAAAAATATGATACCATCTGAAATCCTAGGTCCAATAGTCTAAAGATAGAAGCATGGAAATCACAGTAAGATAATACACAAATCTGCCAACAACAAAGCCATTAATCCTCCTCAAGATTGATTGAGTCCTTGAACTTTCCGTACAAAATTTTCTTCAATTCAGCCATCTCTGCAAGCACGGACTCCTTCTCCTCTTCAAGATTTTCCAATTTCTTACTCGTCACTGCCTTCACTTCCTCAATCCTGCTCTCAACTTCATCCTTTGGCACATGGGCAAACACCTCTCCTATTTGAAATCGTACTACCTCCTCATCTGTGAGAATCAACTCATTACTTGCGTCCTCCAAATTGTCGTATGTTTCCTGAAAAAGAACAGGTTTCCATCAAATTAAGCTACAAGACTGATACATCAGTGCCTGAATCTCATCAAGCCAGACGATGAAACTACAAAATATCTTGATTAACAGTCTACTAAAGTCGGGTTACAATCAGATACGCAGTCAGCACTGGATTCAATGATAGTAGGTGTTTCCTTGGACCATCTTCTATTTGCCTTCTCTTCCCCTTTCCACTAGGTAGGATTCCATTCAATTTTTCTTTTACCAAATATTAATATATCGATATATATATAATAAAATTTATAGAAAGCTGCATTATTTATTATTAAGGAAGAATGCACATTCCATACAAAACATGGGGCCACTTCTAGTTGAAAGATACCTAACGCAGGTTAGATCATATTGCATTGCCAGAGGATTGTGCTGCAGGCAAATGCTTGGGCCATTTTAAATCAGATAAGTAGTTTCAGATAGGCTGCTACCAGTTATCCCAATCCCCGCTGCATTCTTTCTTAGAATCTATATAGTAGATTCAGTACCACGTCATGCTTCACAGAGAATTCGACTTTAAGTCCTAGGGATTTAATGATCTAGCAATGGAAAATAGATACAGCCAAGGACAGAAATTGATAATATTGTAAATGAATTTAATGAAATAGCACATATAGCGATCAAAGTGAGATCGGCATGCCCTCTAAACTTGGAAGAACTACTCAACCAGACAATCATTGCAGCGTGGATAGTTGACAGGTACTGCGGGCATTCGGGAAAATGCATTCCATCGGGATTTCTTCTGTGTTCAGTACTCGTATCGTAAAATCCTTTTCGAAGTAGACTTTGTCATAAAAATTAAAAGAAAAAATATAAACAAAAACTGTATGTTCCTTTTCTCATCTCATCACTTGAAAGTTTAAAGACGCAGGAAACGTTGATTACAGTACAAAAGGTAAGCAGCCAGAATCGGGAAAGTAATGAGAACGGCGAACAAGTATGTATGAGTGAAACTTGGAATTACCTACCTTAGCGATTTTGATCTCGTCGTCAAGCTCGTGAAAGCGATTATTCAACCTTCCGAACTTGTTGATATTCTGCTGGTCCTCCCATGTGACTTCCGTATCAGATCCTCCGCCCTAGTCAGAAGGGATATCATCAGAGAAATGGGTTAAGACATTTTAAAAGGAAATCGCCAGGAAGAGAGAGAATGCAATTAGGGTTTTGGATTACCTGCTGCATGTTTATGCCTTGTGCCTTTTCAGAGTACAGCGTCTCTCTCGTGGTGCATCTTCGGGTATTTTTATATATAAGGCACCTTGATACACAATGGCCATGTTTGGTACATGCAAAGAAAAAGAAAAATTGGACAAATTGATGATTGATGATTTCTTGATACAATGGAAAGGAAAGACTATACAAAGGAGGGAGTCAGTTTTATCTTTCAATAGTTAAAATGATGGAATGAAACTATTCATCATGGAATCAGGAAAAAGTAAAAAAAAAAAAAAATCCCTGCTTAGTTGAGTATTGATTTTCATATAAGGGTATTTTTGTCATTTACATTTTAATTATCTCCATTATCTTCTTATTTTTATCACATTAAACGTTATTTTATGCAAGTGTTTCATCTATTTTTTTAACACACCAAATATATTTTATCATTTTTATTTTTATTTTTATTCTTATTCATATTCCTTTAAAAATATCTTTAGTTTAACAAATGAGTCATAAGTTACCTCCTCGAATTTTTCATAATTAAATGTTTATTTTCTCTCAAAATACTCTTCATTAGTTTATTTTCCAAAAGTATAAGTGAAAAGTGGATGATTCACACATAATTATAAAAAATGGACTACATTTAATTATGTCCAAACAAGAAAAAGGACCAAGAGAACTCAAAATAAGTGAAATCGATCAAAAATCGATAAAATTAGTCATAAATCGGTTCCATATTAATTTGTTTAAAATATTTTTTAGTTTTTAAGATAAAATAACATTATTTTTAGTGCAAAATATTTTTTTATATATTATAATATTATATAAACATTATTATAATATATAATTATTAAAAATTATAAATTTATTTAATATATAATATAATAATTGATTATTAATTGATTATTTGAACTTAAAATGTGATTATAGATGAATATTAACTTATTTATATTTAAATATTGAATTATGAAATTTATTAATAATTTACTTATGATAAATAATAAATTGATAATGCGGTATTATTTGATTTGAAACTTTAATTAAGTCATATTATTTATTTAAAATATATTACTTTAATCACTATCAGTCTAACCATAGTTATATTATGATAGAACCATTGAACATTAAATTAATATCTTGTCCGGTTCAATGTTCAGTTAGTTTTAACAACAATACGTTCATGAAAAGAAATGTCAATAATTAATTAAGAATAAATCTAAACAATTTATATTTTATTACAAATTTAATTAGTTAAACTAACTTTAACTATTTTTTTTATTTGAGACAATTACATTATATACATACTCACTCGCACACCTAAATATGACATATTGTCATTTGTGAGGCTTAAATCCACGACCTCCCTCCTTACAAAAAGTATAAGTGTCACTAGATCAATAGACCATAAACTAATTTTAACTTTATTTTATTGGTATATATAATATAAATAATGGTGCAATCTAAAACCACACATATATAATTTTTTTTGCCATTGGGTATTTATATAAAACGCAACATCAAAGCTACATCTCCCTTTATTATTTCATCCATCCCCTCAACTTATTTATTTTCTTATTTTATTTTATTTTATTATTATATTTTATTTTATTAGATGCACAATCTATAATAATAATAATTTTATAGAGATTACTTTTTTGAAAATATGACGGTATCATTTAAAAATTAAAATAATAAATTTAAATTTGAAATATCCAAATTAGATTTATGATTTTACTATTGGATTTTCATTAAAGTGCTTACTTAATATTTGTCATCTACAGAGTCTTATGGTGTGTTTGGAAGTTTATTTTAAGGGGGAGTGGAATGGAGTGGGATGAAAATATGGGTTGGGCCATTGTTTGAGAGATTTTTTTATGAAGGAGTGGGATGGCAAGAGATGGCCTCTCAAGCCATCCTTAGCCATCTTAGATCCAATTTTTCTTAACCCCCCAATTTGGAGGGTCAGTGATGGAATGGTCAGGAGTAAATTATTGAAATACATAATTATCCTTATTAAAACCCATACCCTTTAAAACCTAGTGCTTTCTTCCCTTGTTGAAAACCAATTTTCTTTTACAAAGCCCGAGAAAAACCTACTGAAGTTCGTTTCTGAACTCGTCATCCGACGCTGCCATCGAAGTCGTCACCTAGCGAGGTTCATTTATCTATCGTCTCTTCCATTCATCGTTCTTGCTGATTGTCGTGATTTTTCAGTGTGCTGATTTTTTGAATACCCATTTGTTTTGTTTTGCCATAATTGCTGGTATGCACAATTCTCAAAGATACATGTAGGGAAGAGGAAAGGAACCTAAGCTAGTGATACAAACTGAAATTTTGGTCACTGAATCTACCGTACTCATCCCCACCATGCTGCCTCATAATGACAATAATTTACTATCACTATGCCCTCACTGTGAACCAATGGTTGCCATGACTTGGTCGTTTGGATGTACAGTCATCATTTATTTCTTATTGTGCTTGTTGTTTTCAGACATTACACCAGATGTTTATTGTTAATACTGGTAGTGGCTTCAAGCTATTATGGAGCACAGCAAAAGGCTTTTGTGGCCAAAAAATTGTAGTAGATATTATTATTATTATTACTATTATTATCAAACAATGGTCAAAAAGTTTTATATTCCTAAACTTTTTTATCTCAATTTGCTTATAAGGGTAATATTGATAAAACTAATTATAATTCATTCTATTCCATCTATTTTATAATAACTTCCAAACAATGGTCAAATAAAACCGCTCCTTTCCTCCATAGAACTCACAAACAATGGAACATTTTATTCCACTCCATTCCATTCCATTCCATTCCATTATATTCCATTAATGAACATTCCATTCCCTTCCTTAGAGTTATACTAATTTCATGATGACTTTGATAATCCACCAATGTTATCTAAGTGGAAAATTGTTGAAACTTCATTATGAACCAAGTATACATCTTGCGATGCACGGATCCTTCAAAAATAAAAGATTTTAATATAAACACTTATAATTATAATATAATGGATTCGAACAATTATATATTTATAAATAAAAATAAAAATATTTAATATAAGATGTAACAAACTAAATATAGAACAATTTAAAGATGTATTAATAAAAAATGTTTCATATGGAAAGAAAAATAATCACAAAAAAAAACTATTAGTTTATATTGTTAAATATACTTTTATGTCCACTATATTATATGTGAACTAAGAAAATAGCTGGCCACCAGAAAAATGCTCATATATATTACTTGTAGATAGCTTGCACATATTCCTACATTTAATATTTTTCTATTTCAAAATATAAATTTTAACAATATATTTGATTCAATTACGAGAAAAGTATAAGATATAGTCTTGATTACATTACATGACTGGACATATTTGGTTGCCCAAAACTCAAGTGATAAGAATTACATCATTACCTTAAATCAATTAATCCATTTACTCTAAAAAAAATTAAATGATAGAAATTATATAGTTGTAATCAATTGTAAAAAAAGAAATCAACTACCCTTTGTAATGCAAAAAATACCCTTTTTCTCACCCGTCATTGGTCATCCTTGCCTCCCCCAATACATAAATATTTACAAATAAAATATTTTTATTAAATCCCTAAAATTTAATCTCCAACTGTAATAATATTTTCTCCAAAATCATTTGAATCAATTTTCAAAAGGAATAATTTGTGCTCCACCTAAAATAATAATTTGCATTAATATATAATTCATGCTTTAATGATGTGTTAGAATTAAAAAATTTTCACTATAGATATGATATAGTAAGCTATAATCATAGAATCCATAATGTCATCAAATAAATTTTCATACATACATGTATTTAAATTTTAAATTGAAACATAAATAATATTTTAAATGATTTTATATTGGTAATATTGAAAATGCAACATGTTTTGTTTATGAAAAAATTACATGTCATATCCACCAAAAATTTAAATAAATATGAAAATATATTAGGTAAAAAAGATAATTATAAAAATTTATCAACAAAATGTACATATATTTAAACATATTCAACTTAACCTTTAGTGCTCACAAAATATATATATTCAACTCCCGTCATACAAATCAAAAGAACAATTCTTTTCTATCGATTCGATGGTATACATAAATGCTTATTTGGAGAAGATACCGTAATTCATTTGAAAAGGAAGAAGATATCTAGCAATATTTGTATAACGATGCTTAAAGCACGAAAATATAGAATTTCTCTATTTTAAAGGTATGAGAAAATACTTTTTAAATATCCTATGAAAATAGATTTTAACTGCAACAACTACACAACAGCATAGAACTTATATATAGACAAATAAAAATATGTGATTTTGGAATACTTATTAATTTGAACCCAAAATTAAATACAAATGCGTGTGAATTTGTTGGGGATAAACAAAATTGATTTGCAATCTTTTCAAATAAATTAGAATTATAACATTATAATCATAAGTATGATTTGGTTGTTGGTCAAAAAGTGGCATTTAATTTGCATTGATACAATTAGCATATAAATATATTTAAAATAGAAAATAGTGAGATTTTAGCAAATAAAGATGAAATCGTTACTTCATTGCCATTATATATTAACTTAATGGGCATATAAACATACTTAAAACATGAAAACATGTAACAAGTAATGGCAAAGAGTATTTTTATGGGATATAGTTTATTTGAAAAGGGATATGAGTTAGATCTTCAATAGGATTAAAGAATATTAAATACATTAGTTTCCACCTGAACGTCTATAATTATAATTTATATGTAAAATTTTTTAATGATGTGGTGCTACAAATTTTTTTGTCGACACAACACTCTAGATTTCCCCAAATCCACCCATCTTTATATGTATAATAGATTAACATAAATCACTTATCAAAATTAATTATCATATTATAGTTGATATTTAGTATTTTGTTTAACACTTTATTGAAATTGATTGGATTTAATTGGATAAACCATAAAAGTCTGGAAGATCTGATATATGTATTTGGAAAAGATCCAATTTCATAATTCATTTGAAAAGCCAGTAATTCTATTTGAATTGATTAAGGGCAGTTTTGTGAATAACCAAAATAAAGTTTTGTATGTATATATATATATATATATATTTGAGGCTCCTTTCAACCTTAGTCTCTTCCTCTCTCACTCATGCTCTCTTTCTCAAGTTTTCCTCTCTAAAAAATGTGGGTTGTAGATTTCTTCTACCCTCTTCTTCATCATCAATACCAATGCACAGAGGATCATGTATGCTCTTGTAATCCACATTAATTTATTTTAACAAATGTTTGGATGATCCAAGTATCATTATTGTGATGAATATCAAATGAGGATCCCAATCTGTGAATGTGGATTTCTTTTTCTTTTGTTCTGCATGAAGTTTAAAATATTCATGATTTATAAATAATAATTTTTTATTAATTTTATATATTATATTCATATCGATTATTTATAGTTTTTTCAAATGATTTTACTATTTTATATTGATTAATTTGAACAAAAAGAAATAATTTTTACTACAAAAAAATTCTTACATTCTTTATTCTTTCTCCTGAATTTTTTTCCCTTCTCTTTGAATTTATATGAGAAAATTTTCAAAAACAAAATATGTAGTTTTCATCATATTTGGCCCATGTTGCATTGGATTTTTTTGTTTTGAGTCTAACGTGACAAAAAATAAATGAATTTGAATTCTATATATTTTAATAAATATATATTGAGAGAAAAGCTTTTAGAAAATTATACATAATTTGATTCTTTGTTCTCTTTTGGTGTGAACAATAGGGTTCAAAAGGGGAAAAAACTCAAATATAAAGAAAGCTTTCTGCCCTGAAACAGTATAATTCATAGTATATTTCAGATAACTAAAGACAACGGTTGGTTGGGGAGAAGAAGGAAAAGATGATGGCTCAGGAGGCGGAGACCATAAGGATGAGGTGGACATGGTGGTTGGGGGCCAGTAGAGGTAGCGAGCCTGACGGATGCTATGAGGGTCGGGCAGACATGGTTGAAACTATCAAGCCAAATTAATAACAGAGAAAGTGAAAGATGATTTGTATAATGGCTAATATTTTGAAAATTAAATTAAATTGGTTGGTTCAACTAGCTAGAAATATGGTGCATGAATTGATGTTCAGTGATCTGATTTAAAAAAATTCAGATAAAAAATAAGCAAAAACTATATATGAAAACCAACGATTAAATTGGTTGAATTGTTTACTTTTTTTAAAAAGAAAAACGGTGCTGGGAAACAAATTAAGGGAAGATGAGAGATAGAGTGAAGTTCAGAATGCGAAAGTTTTTGCATGATATTGATAGTCGCAGACTCTTCCACTTTATCTTGCAAGTTACGTTTAGAACGTGGAATAATTAAAAACTTTGTTCTTCTTGTTCTTTATTAGGAAGGAGACTCTACTGACACTTCCCATCTCCACTGAACCCACCTTAGTTTTCTTGATATTTGATGTAGTTTATATTTCTTTTTTTAACTAATCGTATATTTTTTGGTCAACTATTTTCCAACCAGCATCTACGCTAATCAAAATTAATCAAAATCAATAATGTTCTACACAAATTCGAAGACTTTGGCCTTTTTTTTCTTTTGGTCAGAAAGAAAACACATACGTGTTGATTTAGTGCATTTTATTGAATTTTATGTACTTCTAACAAGATCTTAATTTATAAACAAAACTTAAAAGATGTGAATCAAATTAACAAAATCCATGTTAGAAAAGTGAAGTCAATAATGATACTTTTAATTAGCTGAAATTTTGGGACAATATACTCATGCATAAATGCTTTTTATCTTGATTGAATGCTAGTTAGTATGCTGACTATTGGGATAAAAGTAAACTAAGGACTTACTTATTATACAGAATGAAGTAAAATTAAAAAGAAAATTCTAGACACATTTGGTAGCTATAGTTGGATCTTTGAAGTATAAAATTTTTAGTTTAATTTTTTATTGTATTAATGAAAAAATATTCCTTTACTTATCCAAAAAAATAAAAAAAAATTAAAAAATTTTATATTTCTAAATAAAAATTATTACGATCAAATGATAATAACATATACAATAGCATATCATGGATTTCTTTAGTTTTTTTTGGGAAACCATAATAATAAACTCCGACCAATTCATCATTCATGTCAAACATCTACCGGGGCAAAAAAAAAAAAAAAACCAATAGAGGGTTTCGGGATGCCTTTTCTTTTGTTTGCTTGTGTTTTTTTTTTTTTTCCCAGTAGGCTATGCTTATTAATCACGTCACTTTAATTTTATTACGCTATCAAAGAGGCGAAAGTCCTCTTCATTACCAGGAGGACAAACACCGAGACGAGAGGGAGGCGAAGTGACTACTCCCCGCCTTAGGTTTTTTGGTGTCTCTGGAATCAGGGAGCGACACATGAAGTTGAAGAAGTAGCGAGAGAGAGGGACGAAGCTGAAAGACTTGCCTTTGCTCTCTCTCTCTCTCTTTCCCCCATCCTTTCATGCAGTAATTTGTAAATTCCTTTGGCTTTCTTGTGCCCAAACCCTAGTTTCGATGTTTTTGACACTATAGATCCCTAACAATCCATAGCCACCATCAAATCTCAATGGCTGCCGACTTAGGGCAACAGACGGTGGAGTTATCCACCCTTGTGAGTCGCGCTGCCCACGATTCCTACGCCTCCCTCAAAGAACTAATTGACAAATGCCGGTCCACTGAGCTATCGGATTCTGAAAAGAAGATTAGCATTCTCAAATTTCTAAACAAGACTCAGCAGCGCATGATCCGCCTTAATGTCATCTCTAAATGGTGTCAACAGGTCTCTCATATCCTTTTAGTCCTCTCAATTGTCTTTCATTTTATCTTCCTCTCCACTCCCTTGCTAATGGCTGTCCATTTTGTTTCCTTTCAGTGCTGCCTGCATTCTAATTGTATTTCGTTGTTCTTGAACAACTTGAAGTAAGAGAGGGGGGGCGGGGGGAGAAAATTGAATATATTGGATTTCTTTTAACTCCATTTCTCTTGGTAGTAAAGTTGCATGAGGTTACTCACCCAAAAAAAAAGTTGCGTGAGGTTTGGTCTCGTTTGAATTGCAATCGCTTCTTCCTCTTGTGTTAGTGCGAGCTTGCAGATTTAGTGTTTACCGGGTTGTACCTTAGAAATGCTAAGTTGCGGTAGATAGAAATTGTGTATTTTGATTGAACTGGGTCTGTGTTTTGGTTGTTGAAGAGATGTGATTGCTTATTTGTTGTTTTGTTCAGAAACTTTTATGGTTCGTTGACTGAATTGATTTTATACTTGTTTTTGTTAGTTCAGAGTTTTGGGATGAAAGCAAGTCATAAGCATTCCTCATGATTTCTGCAACATGAATTTTGAATATTAAATGGATTCTGTAATTTTTTTTTCTGACGTGGATAAAAACTTTTGCTATTGTCAACTGTGAACTGACCTACCATTGTTTATGTTTAGTGGGTTAAAGGAGTCTTTTACCACCATGGTTTATCGGATGATCTAAAAATGCTCTTATGGTTGATTATTGGGCTGAGTGACTCTAGGATGTTGAATTTTAAACATGATCAAGATCTGGGATGATTCCCTGTTTATTGTATTCAATGAAGAAACGTATAGACACACTCTGGTGCCAACTTAATCCTGCTCTCTCTCCCCATTTGAGAATGGAGGGATTTTTCAAATACTTACTTACGACCCAGTGACTACTGGATTAGTTCAGGATTTTCCTCAATTCACCTTGTGGCTTGTGTTTAATTAGTATTTGTCTGACTTGCAGGTTCCTTTGATACAGTATTGTCGGCAGCTGACTTCCACTGTATCAAATCATGATACATGTTTTACTCAAGCTGCAGATTCATTGTTTTTCATGCATGAGGGGCTCCAGCAAGCCCGTGCTCCTGTTTATGATGTTCCATCAGCAATTGAAGTTCTTCTAACAGGAAGTTATGAACGGTTGCCGAAATGTATAGAAGATGTGGGGACTCAGAATTCCTTGACTGAAAATCAGCAAAAGCCTGCTTTGAAGAAGCTGGACATGCTTGTACGCTCAAAATTGCTTGAAGTTTCACTTCCAAAAGAAATTTCTGAGATTAAAGTTTCTGATGGTACGGCATTGCTTAGGGTGGATGGAGAGTTTAAGGTTTTAGTAACTCTTGGCTATAGAGGACACCTATCAATGTGGAGGATATTGCATTTGGAGCTACTTGTTGGTGAAAAGGGTAGACTTGTGAAATTGGAAGAATTGCGGCGTCATGCACTTGGGGATGATTTAGAGCGAAGGATGGCTTCAGCGGAAAATCCTTTTCTGATATTGTACTCAGTTCTTCATGAGCTATGTGTTGCACTTGTCATGGATACTGTCATAAGGCAAGTGCAAGCTCTTCGACAAGGAAGATGGAAAGATGCAATTCGGTTTGAACTCATATCTGAGGGTGGAGTGGGCCATGGAGCAAGTACCGGTTCTATGCAGAACCCTGATGTAGAATCTGATTCATCTGGTCTGCGAACTCCAGGGCTAAAAATTATATATTGGTTAGATTTTGATAAAAATGCTGCACCAGACTCTGGAGCATGCCCTTTTATAAAAATTGAACCTGGATCAGATCTTCATATAAAATGTGTACACAGCACCTTTGTCATAGATCCATCAACAGGCAAGGAAGCAGAGTTTTTATTGGACCAGAGTTGTATTGATGTTGAGAAGTTGTTGTTAAGAGCCATATGCTGCAACAGATATACACGTCTGCTGGAAATTAAGAAAGAACTTGCAAAAAATGTTCAGGTCTGCCGAGCATCAGATGATGTTGTGCTTCAGTCTTGTATGGGTGAACTTGATACTGAATATAAACTGGTTAGTTGGCACTTATTGCTTCTATTCACCATTTGTATATATAAACCTTCTCCTCTTTTTTTTCCTTTTCATAGGTTTGGTTCCTAATTGAGGGTAATTTTGTTTGTCGTGTCATAGTGCTATGCTGTGTTAGGTAATTTTATTATATACTACCATCTCGGGGTTCTACTTTATATGCTACTTTTTGGCGTTGCCCTGTTTTGGTTTTATCCTTTTGGGAGAAATGTAAGCTGAAGTTGTGCAGGGTTGTGATTGTTCTTCTATTTTCTGAGCATTAGGGTCTTAATCCTGCATACTTAGCTTGTTTTAAAGTCTGACACCTCATCTGGCTATGCTCTGCAATAGTTCATATAGGGAATATCCCATGTTGGATGATAAAATCTTGACTATGATGTTTATGTGGAAGTTCATTACTGAATGTACCTTTGTTCATGAAGATATCAATTTTAGCTGAAGGATGTTTACTATAAGTTATAGTAAAGGACGTTTTATTAGTTCCAACCAAATGTATTTGTCTTTCTGGGTTGTCTGCTAAATATTTGTGGGTTTCTATGTTGGTATATCTGGTTTTTGTTAACTATTCCTGTGCATTTTGGCATGCCATGCAAAGCAAATTTTATGGTTTCAATCATGTTTGCCTTTTTCATGGCTTTTTTGTGGAGTAATATTATACCTGGCTTATTACTTGCTCAATTTCGCAAGGGCTTTTAAGATTTAGATTTGCTTGTACCTGCAGAAGGATGATAAGAGCAGTAAGGACTCTGTGGGGCAGGAGGTATTGTGTGTGCGCGCATATGGCTCATCTTTTTTTACTCTTGGAATTAATATCAGGTACCTTTTGTGTGCACATTCATATTTCATTTCCTGTTCTCTTTAGTCATCTGGCTCTAAATATGAGACATGGTTGTTCAAAGAACAAGTGAAGTGATGGATAATTATGCTTATGGGCTTTTGATAATGCTTACTGTGAATTTTGGTCTGGATTCCCAAGGTGACAAATTCTGTATGCACTTCACTTTTCATTGCTTTGTTATTTAGGAATGGTCGCTTCCTTCTTCAATCATCATGGAATATAGTTGCTCCTTCAGCTCTGTCTGAATGTGAAGAAGTGTTAAATCAAGGAACTATGACTGCAGCTGAAGTCTTCATTAGCTTGAGAAGTAAAAGCTTATTGCACTTATATGCATCTATTGGAAGAATTTTATGCCTCGAGGTATACTTACTATTTCTCTCTCCTTTATTAACAAAGAGCAAAGATCAATTTTTTTATTGAATTTGGACTTTCTTTTAGTTGAGTGTTCAGAATATGGCTTCCCTGTGACATATGTCTTATGTGGCATTCTTGCAGGTATATGAGCATGGATTGAGTACAGTGAAAATACCTAAGAGCATTTCAAATGGTTCAGCTATGCTATTGATGGGATTTCCTGACTCTGGGAGCTCTTATTTTCTGGTTATGCAACTTGATAAGGATTTTAAACCTCTGTTTAAGTTGCTAGAGACTCAGGCAGACTCTTCTTCTGGGAAAGATCATTCAGTTGGCGACCTTAATCAAGTGCTGCGGATAAAGAACATTGATATAGGACAGATGCAGATGCTTGAGGATGAAATGAATTTAAGCCTGGTTGAGAGGGGAAACTTGTGCCCCTTTTTGGCCAATGCTGCTGGCCCAAATCAAACTTCTGACCATGGGTATCTTTCAGATATTGGTCTTGAGAGTTCAATGCAGAATGCAGGATGTCAATTATCAGGTTTTGCATCACTTGTTGATGAAGTGTTCGGACTGGAAAAAGGGTCTTCTGCACTTCCGCACTCTGTTCAAAATTTCTCTTCATCCTTGAACACATCACCTGCCACTCTTTATGGTTCTGTCCCAATAAATCTCCACACCATGAAAGGTGGAACTTCTTCTCCGAAGTGGGAAGGTAGTATGCATGTGTCACAGATTAATAATGCCGTAAATGCTTCTGGTGTTGCCACCCATTATTATGGTTCTATGTACTCATCTAGCAGTGCCAAGGGCCCAGTTCAGTCCAGTTCCATGGGCTCACTCTCCACCAGTCAAGGATGGAGCACAACTGGGAAAAGGCTTTCTGCTTCAAAGTCTGAACAGAATTTGGCTTCTCTTAGATCTCCACCTTCAGTTGATGTTGGTTCATGTACAGCTATGGATGAAGATCAGCTAAGAGTGCTGAATGATAACTGTAATGATGCTTTATGTGGAAATCAATCATCTCAACTTTTATCTCCTCCCCGACCTGCTGGCTCTCGAATCTCTACACCTAATTCCAAACCTGATGGACCTCGTAGTTCACCAAATGGGCCTCCAGTTGGATCACTTAGGATTGCTGGATCGAGTTCATGTGCAGCAACTCCCGTATGTAAGATACTTTCTTTGTGTTTTATTCTTTTTCATGTAGAGTTTTTTTTGGCCATCTTTGATTAATGCATCCTTGCAGCCCAAACAATGGAATCCACAGTGAATGATTGCACCAGTCATGATTTTTTCTCCAAAAATGGTAGAAGATCACGAAAGCGAACAGCTTCAGATATGCTGAGTTTGATTCCATCACTTCAAGGACTTGAAAACAGCTCTGTAATCTGTAAGAGAAGAAAGATTTCGGATGCACCATGTTCTCAGTTATCCTTGCATCAAGCACTTATATCCACTGAAAGGATATCTAAAACTGACGGATTCAGTTATGGAAATTTAATTATGGAAGCAAATAAAGGGAATACTCCATCTAGCATTTATATAGCAGCCCTTCTTCATGTGGTCAGGCACTGTTCACTTTGCATCAAGCATGCTAGACTAACCAGCCAGATGGATGCATTAGACATCCCATACGTTGAAGAAGTGGGTTTAAGGAGTGCATCATCTAACATATGGTTTCGACTCCCATCTGCTAGAGGGGATTCATGGCAACATATATGCTTGCGACTTGGTAGACCAGGTTGCATGCATTGGGATGTTAAAATAAGTGACCAGCACTTTAGGGATTTGTGGGAGCTTCAAAAAGGGAGTAGTAATACACCTTGGGGGTCAGGTGTCCGGATTGCTAATACATCTGACATAGATTCACATATACATTATGATCCAGATGGTGTTGTTTTGAGTTATCAATCAGTTGAGGTAGATAGTATAAAGAAATTAGTGGCTGATATCCAAAGGCTTGCCAATGCAAGAACGTTTGCCCTTGGCATGAGGAAATTGCTGGGTGTAAGAGCAGATGAAAAACAAGAAGAAGGCATTATAAGTTCTGATGCAAAAGCATCTGGTGCCAAAGTTGCTTCAGATACTGCAGATAAGCTATTAGAACAGATGAAAAGGACGTTTAGAATTGAGGCAGTGGGATTAATGAGCTTATGGTTTAGCTTTGGTTCAGGTGTTCTTGCTCGTTTTGTTGTTGAGTGGGAATCTGGTAAGGAGGGTTGCACAATGCATGTATCCCCTGATCAACTTTGGCCTCATACCAAGGTTTGTTGATTTCTTTTGGACTGATTTTTGTTTGTTCTTTTTATACATACTGTGTTTTAGTGCTGGTAATAGCTGCATATAAGTGATACTATGGACAATATATGAACGTTATATTGCTGTTTACCTATCTTTGACTTTGATTATTGTTTTTGTACTTTTTGTTTTATCTATTACTCTGTTGTTTTTTGGACTTGTTCCCTTTCATGGGAATTAATACATATGCAAAGGTACTTTTTATCCTTGACTGAAGTGGGTCCATTTTATACCAATTAAGTTGCTGGAATAACTTTCTTTTGCCCTGTCAGCTCATTGTGCATTAGAAGCTAGAAATTGCTTTGGATTGGGTTTATTGTTAGTTTCTGGCCTTTGAAAACTGTTCATGGTTTCTCAGAACTCAAGTGCTTCAATATATGATCATTTCTGCCAATGCGGGAACGGTAATGTTAGATGCCAATTCCCTTATTTGATGTTTTTGTTATGCAAAGAAACCAGTTAGCTTAATTTGAAGCTGTTTTTTTCCCCATTTACATCGGAAGTGCTTCCTTCTTGCCCCACCCTTACCCTCAGAAACGACTCCTGGGAATATATATTTATCATATCTGATGCTTGTGTCATGCACAGTTTCTGGAAGATTTTATAAATGGAGCTGAAGTTTCTTCGCTTTTAGATTGCATTCGGCTTACTGCGGGGCCCTTACATGCCTTGACTGCTGCAACCAGGCCAGCACGAGCTGGTCCTGTTCCAGGGGTTCCTGGGATTGCGGCAACTCTCTCTTCTATTCCTAAACAGACTGGTTATTTACCACCACAGGGACTTCTGCTTGGTAGTTCTACTACAAATGTTGTCCAGGCTACTTCTGCTCCTGGAGGAAACACTGTCACATCTACTGCTGGTGGATCTCTTAATAGTCAAAGCCTTGCAATGCTGGCTGCTGCTGGGCGTGGTGGCCCAGGCATTGCTCCAAGTTCACTTTTGCCCATTGATGTCTCTGTTGTGCTACGTGGTCCCTACTGGATACGAATTATATATCGGAAACAGTTTGCAGTTGACATGCGTTGCTTTGCTGGAGATCAGGTCTGGTTACAGCCTGCAACACCACCTAAAGAAGGACGTCCTTCTGGTGGATCATTACCATGTCCTCAGTTTCGGCCTTTCATCATGGAACATGTTGCCCAAGAATTGAATGGTTTAGATCCTAGTTTCTCTGGACAACATGCAGGTGGTTTGGCAAGTTCTAACAATCCAAACCCAAGTTCTGGGTCCCAGTTATCAGCTGCTGGAAATGGAAGTAGAATTAACCTTCCTACTTCTGCTGCAATGCCTAGAGCTGGAAATCAAGCAGCTGGTTTAAACCGTGTGGGAAATGCTTTAGCAGGATCTTCAAACTTAGCTATGATGACATCTGCAGTCTCTTTACGTAGGTCACCAGGAACAGCTGTCCCTGCACATGTCAGAGGTGAGCTAAACACAGCCATAATTGGCCTTGGTGATGATGGAGGATATGGTGGTGGTTGGGTTCCTCTTGTTGCTCTTAAGAAGGTTTTGAGAGGCATTCTCAAGTATCTTGGAGTACTATGGCTTTTTGCTCAGTTACCAGATCTTTTGAAAGAGATTCTAGGATCCATTTTGAAGGAAAATGAAGGAGCACTTTTGAACTTGGACCCAGAGCAGCCAGCACTGCGCTTTTTTGTTGGGTAACTCTTAATTACAACTTTTTTATTTCAGCTGCACTTCTCACCTGCTGGGTGCAAAGACCCTTGTGACCTGTCTCCTGTTCCCTCTTGGGGGGACAAAGGGAGGGGGGAATGAAGCAAGAGATCAATGCCTTTTGTATTCTTATTCTTCATTTCATGTGCCTTTTCTATCTATTTTTAAACTCGAGCTTTATTTGAGTTCTGCTCATGCAATTTAACCGTGTTTTCTTGTGCCCCAGTAATTTTTAAACTTTTAAGATGAGTAAAAATCTGAAATGCCTTTTTTTTTTTTAAAAAAAAAGCTTATTTAAGCTCGTTTCTGTCCAAATGATGTTTTAAATTGATTTTCTATGTTAGTAAGTATCATGCAGATTGATATTTGATATGACTTTTTAGCTGCTTATAATCATAGGTTCTATCTCTTGATGTTTTGTAATTTGGGACATAAAAACAGACCCTTTTTTGCATGCATTTTGGCAGGGGTTATGTGTTTGCAGTTAGTGTCCACCGAGTTCAGCTTCTTCTTCAGGTCTTGAGTGTGAAGCGCTTCCATCATCAGCAACAGCAACAGCAACAGAACCCAAACACCACACAAGAGGAATTGAGTCAATCTGAAATAAGTGAGATATGTGACTACTTCAGCCGCCGGGTTGCATCGGAGCCTTATGACGCCTCTCGTGTTGCTTCATTTATAACTCTTCTCACCTTACCTGTATCAGTTCTCAGAGAATTTCTGAAATTAATTGCTTGGAAAAAGGGATTAACCCAAGCACAAGTTGGAGATGCAACTCCAGCTCAAAAACCACGGATTGAATTGTGTCTTGAAAATCACGCTGGGCTGAATATGGATGAGAGCTCTGAAAACTCATCCGCATTCAGGAGCAACATCCATTATAATCGACCTCATAATTCTGTTGATTTTGCCCTGACTGTTGTGCTTGATCCTGCTCACATCCCTCGTATCAATGCTGCTGGTGGAGCTGCTTGGTTGCCATACTGTGTTTCAGTAAGGTTGAGATATTCATTTGGTGAAAGTTCTAATGTGACTTTTCTTGGCATGGATGGAAGCCATGGAGGTAGGACTTGCTGGTTGCATGTTGATGATTGGGAAAAATGTAGACAAAGAGTGGTGCGAACAGTTGAGGTTAATGGGGGCTCAACAGCAGATGTAAGTCAAGGTAGGTTAAAACTAGTTGCAGACGGTGTGCAAAGAACTTTGCATCTGTGCCTTCAGGGGTTAAGAGACGTTGGGGCTACTGTGAGTTCTGGAGCAACGTGATTGTCTGGTTGCTAAATGATGGTGGAATTGAACTGGTGACTAGTAATGATTTTGGTAAGGGTGTACGTAGCATAGGTGAGAAGTTATAGACAATTGAACTGAGATTTTGTTCCATCGATCTTAGGATTCTAACCGAGACTAATATTGAGTATTTGGCATTTGTCAGATCAAGAATATTCAGAATTAGGTTGTTCAATATCTCGCTGGTAGTGTTCATCTTGTTTTTGACTTTTTGGGTGATTGCTTTGGTTGTACAGATAACAGTAATTAGATTTGTAAAGGAAATTTGTTGTGCCCGAATTCTATACCACCATTTTTAACACATGCAAGATGGTGAAACGAGTAGTTACTTGTACGGCCTTTTTAGTTTTGAATTCTGATTTACCTCGCTTCCAGCATAAGCATTGGTTAGCGAAATATTTTCCTGAGATTTAGCAGCATGCTTCCACATTGTCATGCATGGATTGAGTAGTATTCTTAACACCCCCAAATAAGATTGGAGTTAGATATCTCTTGGTATGTAATACATTTCATTTCCTTCACTACCCTTTTAGTTGGAAGGACGGTTCCCTTTTTGTGTTTCACTCCATTAAGCGCCAGTTAAGTCATCGAACTAGAATAAAAAATGGAGTGGGAATTAGAAAGCTCTTTCTTATAAATATAGTAAGTTTTTTTTCCAATAAAATTATTTTATCATCTACGGAACACAATTTTTGTATTCTCCTTTATATATTTTCTTTCCTTTTATTCATTTTTCGTGACCAAATGCGGCATAAATTCAATCAATCCAAGTGATTAAGGCCCTTCTAGGTGCTTTTGTGTAGAGGAAATGCACGTAGTCCGCATTCTTCCTCAAGTCACGCAACCAAAATACTAATATTTGAAGCGCAGCTCATACTAACCAAAGCATTCCACACATTTTTACGTTGAACTGATGCGACACAGTAGCGTCTGCATATTCATTTTTCCTATATTACGCATAATTTTGATATCCGATTAATTGCTTAACGGAACCCCAAGTACAAGTTACTTGATATGTTACGGTCAGGGCAGTATCTAATGTCTATTAGCATGTGAAAAGATAAGAGAAGTTTAATTTCATGTTGTTCACGCTTAATATCACCAAGGAACATAGGATAAATTCATAAAAGCAACCGAGTCTAACATAAGTAAGTTGGTTGGAAGCTCTCAACAGTTTTGCCAATACACCGATCCACTCGTGTTGAATTCTTGGTTCAGAAAACGAGAGCAGCCACTCCAGCGATCGGGGACACCCAGTTCGGACGAGTCAGACCCTTGTTGGATCGCTTGCCTGTTTTTTTGGTAGTACGAATCCCAGCTTTCTTCAATAAGGTGGAGCTGGACCTGGAAGAGAAGAAAGAATGGTGAAACGAATCTCTAGAGATTGAAGAAATGGACAGTTTCATGGGTGCTATAGTGTCTATGGCTTCAAGTGTTCGGGTTCCTTATTCAAGGAATTTCCCTTCTCTTTCTTTTAAGCTTTATTTGGCATTGGGAGAAAATAGGAGAAAAAAAAATAAGAGAAAGGAAAATAAGAAAAAATTTAAACAAGAAAATATTTAGATTTTTTATTATTTTTTTCAAAACTTTTGGGTCTGTTTGACAGTGTTTTCTGTTTTCTTATTTTCAAAACAGTTTTGTAAAACTGTTTTCGAGAATAAGTTTTAAAAACAAAAAAATAAAAAAATCTGTTTGAATAGTTGTTCTCAAAATTATAACTAATGAGTGATAGTTGAGTTATTCAAAATTTATAACTTTACCATTAGTAAGGTAGATATTTTTTGCATTTTCTTGTGTTTTCCAGAACAAAAACTACAAAACACTTTAAAGTTATTATGAGTTTTATGTTTTTTTATTTTTCTGTTTCTCAAAATAGTTTATAAAAAATAGGTTTACCAAACAAGTTTTTTTATTTTTCTATTTTTAAAAACAGAAAAACTGTTTCAAAAATACGAATCAAACAAGTCCTTTCTCTCTCTCTTATTTTCCCTCATCTACCCCCCGTTTGGTATAGGGGGAGGGGAGGGAAGTTGCACCATCCCCTTGTTTGGATGGGGAGGTATTAAGGAGGGGCTTCCCTCCCCTCCCCTCAAAAGCTTCCCCTCCAAATTGGGGGTTTTGGAGGGGAAGAGTATATTAAAGGGAATAAAGAAAGCAAATTTTAGAAAATAGATTTTAAAAAAAAATTATTATATAATTTAAGGTTTTGATATTACTAAAATAAGAAAATAATTATTAAAATAAAAAATTATAAAAAATAAAAAAAATCAAATTATTATAATTCTCTTCCCTCCTCTCCTAATCAAATAGCAAATTATTAAAATCCCTACCTTCCATCTACTTAATCTCCTCCCCTCCCTTTCCCTCCATCCCTCATCTCCCCTTCCCTCTCCTTTCGTTCATTAAAATCCTTCCCCTCCCCCCCCCCCCCCCATCCCCTCCCCCTACCCCCATCCCCTCCCCCTATACCACATCTCCCCTTCCCTCTCCCTTCCTTAATTAAAATCCTTTCTCTCCCCTCCCATCCCCTTCCCCTATGCCAAACACAGCCTAAAGGGGGGTTAATGTGCGGAAATAGATATACAAGTCGATTGGAGAGTTCAGTGGTTCTCCCACATCCGACTCGCTTCCCCTGATTTGGACATGTTGGTACGATGGGCCTCTTGCTCGCTCATACCCTTCTCTCTCACTCACTCACACTCACACACTGTTATTACTCCTCGTCTCTCGCTCTGTCCTCTAGAATTAACAGTTCTCGTTCACCATTTTTCTTTCAATACTATTCAGTACCATATTTTAATTTCAGACACTCTCAAAAGTAAGGTCTTCTTTCCAGTCAAATCACCTCACTTTGATCCCATAAAATAATAATTATTAGAACAATGATTAAGCAAGCCTGAGTGAGTTTCGTTATAATTAATGGAATAAAATCAGCTCAATAAACTATTTTAGTTTCAAGCATCAGCCCTGTATGAGGTGGTGGTACCAATATAAATAGAGCTGATATGACATTTTCCTATTCAGCTCTTACCATGTTAACATATACAACTAATTGCCCTTTTCTTAGCAGTCTAACGGAGATTGAATGATAAACCACACAAAAACAGGAGAGAGATAGATAATCGATGCGATCCCTATGCAACAGAAGGTGATATTATAGAATGTTGGTGCTTATAATGCAGCTCCTCTATGCAACAATACGACTCCCAGTCAACAGAAGATATGAGCAACCAATATCCCCATTTTGCGCTAGCAACAATAATGCCAACTCCAAGTCTCTACCATTATTCCTTAGTCTCTATCAAATATAACTAGATCTGATTTACACATCAGCCCTATATCAAATTATCTAGCAGCTGTATATACAGTCTGGAACACACTGGACCATGTCAAGAACAACAGACTGATGTGGTCAAAGATGAATGAGTCTACTTACAAAAATATTAAGTGTTTCAGAATAATTTCTCAAACAATGATTAACTAATGATCTCCATTGGAAGAAGGTCCAGATGAATCTGCACCACCACAAATTCTCTTCTGCAGATGTTCCAAGCTAGCCACCCTCTGAAGGGAAGCCGTTTGTCCCATCTTGTTCCCAGTTACCACAGCTGCACTGCTCTGCTGACCTATTTCATTTGAACAAACATCCCCCAATCCATTGTTCACTCTCGGATCATGACTGGCCAAAGGAGTATTTGTAGGTTGATAAAAGTGATGAATTGGGTCTTCTTGCACGGGGACAGCTGCATCTGATGATGCGTCAGGAGGGCTCCCATCAAATGAAGGGATTCCCATTGGTGATATATCGGGCATGGCATGAGGCATTTGGTTCAATCCAGTAATTCTTTTGACAGTCTCTTCAGCCATCTTCACCTGATAAAAGGAGAATGACATGGAAGGAAATGAATTACATGCCATATCTTCGAGAAATAGACACAAATCAATTTCTTTTAACCTAGTTTCTCTCCACCATGAAGGAGATCACCTTAATTGGACTCAAATTTCAGCTCACTAGCCCAACCATGACATGGGTATTCAATTAACATGAACTAGCAGGCTTTGCAATCACGGGAATTTACTATAGATGCCAAATAAATAATTTTAAAAAACAGTGCTGTTACCTTAGCTCTTAACGTTTCAATGTCAGCTTTTAACACTCTGTTGTCAACACCAGATTCATTGTACTTCTGGCTTACATCACTAAGACGCTTTAACAAGGATGAATTTTCAACTCTTAATTGAGAAACCTAAAGATAAAATATTAGGTTAGAAAGTATACTAAATTATTTGCGATAACTAACAGTAGGAGGGTGTGCAGAGAAGGTCACATCTAAAAGAAAACATAAGCACCTGTGTCTCAAGCTCAGTTAAATGAGCCTGCTTTCTCCGTCTCGAACGTCTAGCAGATTCCCTATTGGACAGCATCCTGAAAGATACATGTCACTAGCCAATTGACTAAACAAAGAAGTTGTCTGAGTTGGACACTGAAAGGATTACAATTAACACATATTGAAAAAAAAAAATCCTTTTTTTAATTGTCAGATCCTTGAAGCTTAACCCCCCCAACATGAGAAGGTATTTTGATCAATTATTGGACAATTTCCTAGGGGCATAACCATTTTAAGAGTAATGACACTTGCATAGCTTTTTCTACACAAACTGCTCATGTCGCTATACCGCAAAAAGTTGAAGTCAGGCCATTTAACTCCTGAGTGTAAATACATACAAGAAGCGTTGACATTTCCTATACTTAACTCTCAGTAAATTCCAAAAACATCATTACCTTCTTACTCGTTTTGCATCAGCAGGGTCCATATTTTCTGTCATCTCAGCTTCTCCCTCAATATCATCATCATCTGACAGGTCCCTTGATGATCCGCTTGTTGTTGGCTTGTTTGCAACTGCAGATTTCTTTTGAATAACAGGTAAGGAAGGAATTCCAACTGGTGCTTCAGTATCTTTATCCAGTAATTTAGATGGATCGTTTCCAGATAGACCAGGTACACCAGATCCTAGAATATGAACATAGAAAGAAAGGACATGATTCAAAAAGTTATTACTCATATGTGGACTTCAGAGAGACAAAATTCAACCTCTAGAGCTGCTCATGCAAAGACCAGGGAGATCAATAAAAAATGAGGAGGAATATAAAATTATAGCAAAGTAATGCATTCAAACTACTCATGTAGCCTTCATATAGCCAATGATCTCTTTTAAATTCTGCATTTCCCTACAATTCTCCGCTCAGCCAGTATTACCGTGAAGTTATTTAATGAATGTAATCTATTTAAATCTTCAATCATTTGTACTTAAATATATTAACTTTCATAAACACATCCACATACATTTACCAAATCAAACCTTTAAGAGTAGCCTCAGGTCCAACTTGAGAAGAACTAGAAGCCTGTGGTCCACTGTCAACAAAAGTAGCTGAATCTTGAGATTTGATTAAAGATCCCTGTTGCTATGAGTAGAAGAAAACATTAGATCCGGGCCCAATCATCAGAGGAAAAAGGGACAAAGACAAAATTTTACGTAAAATTTACAAACAAAACATAGTAAAGCCGCTATATTTTTTCAGGTTAACTGATGTAAGCTTGGAAATTTGACAGCCATACAATTAACACATAGTAACAAACATAAAATGTAGAGGAAAAAATTAAAAATACATGAAACCACAATAAATTTCTAAGAATGAGATTAGCATACAGAAAGTCTAAAATCAAAATAAACAAAGTAGGCGAAAGGAAATTATCACATAAAAGTACCTTTTCTTTGGCCAACAATCACATAAAAGTACTTGCATCAAAAGAAAACCAAACATCTTATATAGGTTATAGAATAATAAGGAGAAGAAAAAATATATAAATTTCCTTTACACATGCGAAAAGAATTATGAACTTCCATATTCCAAAGCAAAAGCAAATGAAAGGTAAAAAAAGAAAAAAGAAAACGTTAACAGAGAAATAAAGCTCAAAAATACCTATTGCCTACCAAAGGTGTTGCGATCACCTTTTGCTACACCAACTAGAAAGCAAAAGCATAATTGTATTGATTTAAGTAAAAAACATTACAACCATAAATGGTCTCGAAGACAAAGTTGTATAGCTGTACGCAAATCCACTAACTTCCCCAGATCAGGAATGCTGATTCTAAAATGAAACCCAAGAAACTAAAAACAACTCTGTTTGGACTGAGAGATTGGCATTCTCTTCTCCAATATTTCGTGATTGAGAACCGATGCAGCAAAAACACTTACTGTAGCCAACGCAAAAATAAACAGCAGCGAGATGATCAGATGTTTTTAAATTGCCCAGATAATTTAAAGAAGTAAGGAATATTTCCATCCGATTTTTGGATTTATCTTAACACTGACACAACGAAGACGATAGATAAAAGGAAAAATGTCATCAAACAAGTCAGATCCAACAAAATCATCTTATTTTAAGTCGCAGCAGATTTCCAATTGGTTTCCCGAATGCTCCCTGGGATCAACATACCATTACAAAGAAAAAGGGGAGGAAAAAAAAAAACAAGTACCCGAGTCAATGCGACCGCGGCACAGGCGAGATTGAGTTTGCTCTTGAGGTAAGCCTGGTAGTCATCGGAATCAATGGGAATGTTATGAATAGACGGAGAAGGAGGAGGTCCATTGGCGAGGACGGGACCATTGTTGTGAAGCGGCGTGTTCGGAGCAGGATCCTGTTTGGGTTGATCGTTGATGTGAAGGGGAAGGTCATCGTTTGGGTGAGAAGGGAAGGAAGAAGAAGCCGGAGACGTCGGGGAGGGAACAGAAGCTTCCTGGAGGAAACGCTGGAAGGCCCACTCGGAGGCGCTGCGGTTCATTTGGGAGGGTTCAGGGGTTCCGGTGGGTATCGGCGGTGACCAGAACTGATCGGAGATTTCATCCACTGAAAACACCCTATCCATATTGTTCCCCAACTTTGCCCTTTGGGATTTTCTGACTCTGTTGTCCGACGGCTATGCTCCTGCTATTGGGGGTCGAGAACTGGTTAATTACTATTATTATATATATGTGGCCGTATCGGTCAAAGGAAGAATTAAACAAGTACATTTATTCCAGTATCATTCAAGATTAAGCGCTAATCAGCGTTTTTAAAGGCAAAATTAAGTGCATGTTTAATTATCATTTTTTGTTAAATGTAGCTGTACTTTCTAATTATTATTTTTTTTATTTAAATAATTTTTCAGTAAATTTCTCTATTTTTATTTAAATTTTATTTTTATAAACTGTGATTATTTTAAAAATATTTTTATAAAAAAATAAACCAAATAAATACTAAGTATCCTGGTTAGCAAGGCTTTTGTTTAACCTCATGTCGCTTTGGTTTAACCTTGCAATTTTGATCTGGAGATTATACTACTATTGATATTGATCAATGTAAAACGCATAAGAATTAAGGACGTCTGACAGAACAGATCCAACCAAATGATTTACTTCGGATTTCAATTGCTTCAATTTGGTTGTACTAAATTGTACCATCCCTCTTTCACCCAAAAAAAAAATATCAATTGTTAGGATCAAATATATTAAAAGAATTGCTAATTATTATCTTTTAAAGAAAATGTTTTTAGAATATTCAAATGTTTAATTGTTATGATTAGAAATTAGATAGAATTAATAAACTCGGTTAGATAAGTGGTGGCCCAAAAAAAACAAGTTAGTGAGATATGCATATAAAAAAAATAGAAGAAGCATATAAATATCATCTTGATTGAAAAAAATCTGGGATTTTGATTAAAAAAATGATTTGGATTTGAATAAATACATGAGAACGCATGGAGAATGTCTTAATTACTAATCCAAATATTTGATTGTGAGACGGTGAGCATGAATGTCCATCAAATGTCAGAAGGAAATCTACAACCATATGGAAATATATGTTGCAAAGTCAAATAATGAATTATTGAAGATCGAAATCGTCGATGAAGAAGGAGTATCCCGTGTAAATCTGGAAAGAGGTCCTATTTTATAAATCGAAAAAGAGAATGGTCAAAATTCAAACCAGTGCTACACCACAGCCAATGAAGAAAAATGAGTAGATTAATCACTCTTGGTTTGTAAAAAAAATGTAATTTTTCAGAAAATTGAGTTTAATTTGACAAAATTCAAGAAAATTCTACTTTTTGAATTATTTATGTCAATTTCTTAAATATATACTTTTCATTTTAATATTTTTTTCTTAAAAAGATGATATTTATGTCTGTGATTGTGGCGCGAGTGCTCTCATGTGTACTTTCCATTATATGAAAAGATGATATTTTTTCTTTTACCAACCGCTAAGTACTTCATTGCATACGCATTATTATAAATTTTTTTTCTTAAACAAATGTCAAACTTTAGGTTCATGTTGAAATCTCTAACCCCTTGTTTAGTAAAGGATATTTAGAGGGGAGGGGAGGGGAGTTGGTGCTCTCCTCTTGTTTGAATTTACAAATTTCCATGAAGGGAAACTTCCCTCCCCTTATTTGGATATGATTTTTCTCAAGGAGGGGAGGAGAGTAAGTCCCTTTCCCTTCTCTTCCAACCCTCCCCTTCAAAATTGGGGAGTTATAGCATCATTGATTGGGTCTAAGCGTTGTAAGTGAGGCTCCCGTTGGATTACTACTACCAATCTGAACTTTCTTTAATTTGGAGGTAGAGCTAGTGACGAGGAAGGAGGAAGGAGGAAGATGTATGGGGAATCTTGGAATTGAAGAAGAAAGGGAAAGAGCGAGAGAAGATGCCTTTGTTGGGGTGAGTTAGGATGTAGCTTGCGGTGGAAATTGAGATAAGGGTAATTTATTTTTTAAATTAAAAACTTGATGAATAAATACAAAAAAGCAAAAATGGGAGAAAGAAAAATATTTCCAAAGTAAAAATAATTTATTTATTAAATTTTAATTCTGCAATTTTTAATGAATAAATGAAATAAAATTTTAAATAATTATTCAAACAAAAGAATAATAGAAAATAAATTTAATTTTATATTAAAATCCATTCTTTTTCCTCCCCTCAATCCCTTCCCTCCATCCCTCCTCTTTCCTTCCCTTTCCTTTCCTCTATTAAGGGTGTGTTTGGTTCAGCGGAGGGAAAGGGGGGAGGGATTTAAATGGAGGGGATTGAAAGAGAAGGAATTTGAGGAGTTTTAAAATTATCTTATTTGGGGAAATTGAAGGGGAAAGGATTTTAATGATACCTTGTTTAGTTCAGGAGGGGAGGATAATGGAGCTAATAACAAATTTACCATTATATCCTTACATGTTATATGATTTATTTTCTCAATCTTTCCTTGTTTGTTTTTTTATCTTTCCTTAAATGAAGTTTACATGTTAAACCTAAATAAATAACTTCATGCATTCTATTTTTATGTGCTATTTTTTTCTCAGCAATCCCAAAATTAAGGTGAAGTTGATGGCATGCTCCTTTGTGTATACGTTTTGTTTTCACCGCTCACGTCCAAGAATTATTCTCATTGTGTTCAATTGAATATTGTGTGCTTGTTTTACAAGTTGTTGGCATGTTCCTTTGTGTATACATTTTTTTTTTAATGAAGCAAGGAGGGACTAAGCCCAAAAGATACAAAATTATATCAGAGGGGATAAAAATCCCAGTTTATCTTTCTGAACCAGAACGTCAACACACATAGCAAGCAGAACTTGAAGAGGAGAATCCCATCTTTACTAAGAAATCGGCCACTGAATTTACTTGTCTATTAATGGCCTCGATTTTGACATCCCATTGTCTAGCCAATAAACTAGAGATAAGACAGATACTTGAGCTCAACATTTAAAACAGAGTGGCCATCATATAATATTATCATCATTCATATATCATTCACAAAAAATACATTAATTATAATCTTAGTTAAATCATCACATATCAACAAAAAAGCAATAACAACACATCTTAATTACTTCTAGGTTCTTCCTCCTCCTACTGCACATAAAAGCAACTCCAACATATATCAACATCTAAGAGCCACATGGCCACATTTACCAAGATATAATTGTTGTGACCTACAAAATAAAACAAAATATACCTAACACCATCTAATTAGAACCATAGAGCATTTCCATTATAACTTGCTTTCTTGTTGCAGATGGACATTGCACCACAGTTCTAAGTTTGTCAATATCAGTCATAAGCTTACAATAGATTTGAGGCACTTTTTCAACCTCACAACCACATTTTAGAAGCATGGTCCAAATTTGTTCTCCACTCAGTTGTGGAACTGGCAAATTTGTTTCTTTTAAGATCATATTTGTTTGATGTATTGCTTCATTTCCACAAGCAAGTACATCAACTACATTCTCCATCACCCCTGTCAAGATCAATAGCCTTGTCATTGGCCACCCTCCTTTTCTTCTTAGAGGTAGCACTCGCACTATTCACTCCAGGTGAGTCATCTTGTCCATTCTACCCATCTTGTGCATTTTGTTCATCAAGTTCAATGAATGTTCCATAACTCTCTAATGTGACTTCATTTCGTGCCACAAGATCATCAATGTCATTGATTGTTTCATTGATCTCCTCATCCGTGGTTGATTGATGTCTTTTTCTCCACTCAGTTGCCGTCTCAGCATCTTATCCAGTTGCTTTATCCTTTCCATACAATAAAATCATCTTTTCATAATTTGGGCAGGGAGTGGTTCTCCAAATGGCCGCTCTAAGTTTAGACTGAAAAGTAAAGTTTAAAACAAATTAATTAGCACAAAAAACAAAATTCCATATGCTATGTTTATATTACATAGAGAAAAGGAGAACATCATAAGCAAAAAAGAAGAATAATCTAATTATGTAATTGTCCTTCCAACAAAATATGATTTAGAAAACTGAATAGTGATAGTAGCAAATTATTTAAATCCACATATATACATAATATATAAGCATTGAATAGTTAAATCTTGTACCATATTAAAAAATGCACTCTTCATGATCCAAGGTATTCAAAATAGAATCACTTCTATCTTGAAAAATCAAACCCACAAAAATTGTAAAAAATATCATATCTCAATCAATGCTTTCCACACTTCAGGCTCAGCATCCCACAGTTGAGTGTTTGGATCCCAAGCAAACCCACTAAGACCCTTTCAAATATCATAAACCTCAGAAAAATTTTTCTTCAATGTCTTCCATCGGTTCTTCACCTTCTCCTTGTCCACTTTTCTTCCAAATAACTCACTCAATACTTTGCATATATTCTCCTATGCTAAGGAAGTAAATGTACCATTGACTTTGCGACCCTCATTTTGCTCATGTAAAAAAGCATCAACAAGGACATCATCCATGCTTCTTGCCAGAAAAAAATCATTTTAGTATATATGCTCATATACTAAAATCCCTCTTCTCCCTCTATTATATCAAACATAGTCTAAGGTCACAGTTTAAAGGTATGCAGTAATTCTTGCCACAAAAAAAGGTGTGGAGTGATTTTCCAAACAATAATTTCCAAAGATTTTGAATTGATGGAAAATATTTTGATCAATGGCCTAACAGGAGCGCATCTAAAATTTAATTAACGGATCTTTAATATGATTACAAAAAAAGAATTTTGAATGCAATTGCATTACTTGTATGTGAGTTAAAAGGAAAGTTTGAATGTGCATAAATGAATTTTCCAATCAATAACTTGGCAGTTAAATTAAATTATTTTAAATTTTAAAACATCTGAACAATTGAAGGTTAATTGCATAGGATTTATTGTTTGATCTTCTTCACTAAATTTTTAGTCCAATAATTAAATAAATTTTGTTGTACTGACATTTTAGTACAATAATTTTTAATAAATAATTAAATGCTTACATTTTAATATATTTTAAATAACTTGATAATTCATTAAATAAATATTTTCTCATTACTAGCATTGTTCTTGATATTCATAACAGAAATTATCACATGAGGACTTTTTTTTTTTTGGGCAGCATCATATTAGGACTTTAAAAACTAAAATTTAAATATCACTCATGGCAAAGAATGTCACGCAATTTTGTATGTAATTAAACTGAAAATTAATTAATTAGAAATCTTTTAATTTAAAAAATTAATTGATCCAAAAATTACAATTTTGATAAAATATTATTAAATAGTCTACATATATTTCTTTTTCGTGCAGGAATATATATAATTCAGTATTTAGAGAAAACAGTTCACACAAATTCTAAATAACATAATTTATAATAAATTAAAAAATTACACGGTCTTTTTTCCCAACAAAAATTAGATGATTGTTTTTTACCGAAAAAATCAGATGGCAAACATTACGGTATTAGGGGAACATAATAAAATATCCTTCCATTAAATAATTTTTTAAATTTAATAAAACTAATAAATGATTTGTAAAAGGCTAAAAATATATGGTTTGAAAATTAGCGTTTGAATGACCTCAATCAAGTTTAAACTTGACAATTAATTTTCATAAACATACCAATTAGACATAAATTCGTACATTAAAATTGTTTAGGTGCAAAAAGAAGGATGTTGAATAATATTTTAAAATAATTTTTTTTATTCCAATCAAGGCATTTAGAAGTTGACAAACCTTATTATAAGGTCGCAATTTAATACTTAATTGTAAAACAAAAATTATGTAGTGAAATGTGTAATTAAGGTTGTTTCACTCCGTAATTAAGCAAATGAAAACTAAAGAAGAAAATTTCAGAAAATAATTTTTTTTATATTTTTTTTATAAAAACAAGGAAAAATAAATAAGTATGTAGGTAAATGTATGGGAATATATACAAGTGTTTGTGGGAATGGAAGAGATATGGAAAGTGTAAGTGTGAAAGTGTGAGTATGTATGCAAAACTCTATCTAAGATGCAAGAGCTAAACTAATACTAAATTAATGCAAGTTAGATACAAAACTAACTATGAACAAGTAAATATGAAAGAACTTAAAACTATATACTAATTTTGGGGGGTTTTGTCAAAATTTTAGAATGCAGAAATTTGTAATTTAAATTTCAAATAAGTAAAATTGAGAAGTACTAAAATTATAAACTAATATGCACAAATTAAAATATTGAAGGTTGTGAAAATGTAAAATTGGAGGATAGAGGTTGACAATTACTTGGAGGAGTTCAAAATCAATTTTTAAATAATTAATGATTATGATACTTAAATATGTCAAAGTGCTGAAGTAGTCTAGTTAAATCCATTAATAATCCTAATTTCAAGTTGTATGAAAAACTAACATAGCATAGGACCCTATAATTAAGTCAATTCAACAAACATTTTGTAGGCATCCTAATTTCACAAATTGACATATAAAGAAAAATTGCATAGATTACTAACTCACATATAATTGACCAAAAATCAACAATAAGAACTATAATTCCAAATCAATTCATTAATCAAGAAACTAACTATTCAATCAACTTGTAACAAAGTTAAATCAAGTAATTAACTACTAAATTAATGAGAAGATCAACACAATAATATTAACAAAAAATATGCTCACATTCCTTAATCAATTCCAATCCAATACAATCTTCAGTTCCACAATTCATGGTCTAATAATTAAATCCAAAAATTTTTCAGCAATTAAACCAATTTAATTCCACAACTTTGAAACTAAAAACAACCAATTCAACCATAAAAATCAGCCTCAATAATATGAAATTTAAAAAGTGATAAAGGAAAAGAAGTTATACAGTTCCAAGTTATTAATCCATGTAAAACTTGGGCTCCTCTTCGAGCTATTTGCCAAACTCTATCAAAAACCCTCTACTCTTCCATTGTCACAGGCTCCCTCCTAATCCTTCAATGGCAGCGATGGTCAAGAACACCCATTTGGAAAATGGTGAGGATGAAGGGTTTTTGTGGTGGGTTGGAGAGAAAATGGTGAGAAAGTGGTGGAAAATAAAGATAAAATGAAGAGATGAGAGCACAGATTTTTGTGTGTGGGAGAGGGAGTTTACCGTCAGTTTTATTGCAGAAAAATGGATGGGAAAGGAATAAATGGTAGTGGGTTGAAGGAAATAGGTGAAGAAATGGAAGGAAACAAGCTAGAAATAGAAGAGTTGAGCTTGGAATGGATGACAATGGTGGAAGTAAGTGAGGGAAAATGAAAACCGAAAGGAAAAAGATGAAAGAAAAAGGAGGCAGCGTCTCTTCCTCTTTCAGAATGGAAGGGTTCGAAGCATAAGAAGAAAAGAAGGCAAGGGGCGTGTTTGGCGCACAGAATTGAAGCAAGAAATGTGTGATTTTTACCATTAAAATAAAGTCAAATATAAATTAGTAACTAAATATGAGAAAAAATAAAAAAGTTATAATATAAATTTTCCATAAAATCCCCCTGTTAGAAGATCAAAATCTTCCTTCAAAATTTTAATCTCTATGAACCATGACCTAAAAAAAATATTATTGCAGGTAGATTATGTACTTAATTGAATAAATGCAGATTAAATTTTAGTTCAAAAAAATTAAATTAATTATGGGATAAAGTTTAAACTCAATTGGAGAAAAATTATGTTTAAAAATAATAAAAATAAAAGAAATAAAACACTAGAAAGAAATTTCTAAAACTTTTTGATAATTTTATCCCTACATAAGTCAATTCTTAATCATTTTTTAATTACAATTAAAGCATTAATGACACATAATTACATTAAGAATTATTGAATAAAATAAAATAGGAAGAATTAATTCTTTGAAATAATTTGTAAAATAAAAGTAAAAAATAAATTAAAACTTAATTTAAAAAAATTATCCCAAAATTATCATAAATCCAAAAATTGGCTGAAATTATGAAAATCATTTAAAAACCCAAAATTAGCTGAAATTAATTATCAAAACCACTAAATATGAAAAATAAAAATAATAAAAATTTAAGAATTATCAAAAGCTTTCATATTACCCATAAAGACAATTATTGTATTGGCAGTTTGTTAGTTTAAGCATGCCGTTTTGATTTTTTTTGGTAAACATTTTGATTTATTTATTTATAAAATGTGAATTTGTTGAAGAAATTGACTAATTCATTTGGATCACAGCCTACTCATCTGCAAAGTGCCAATAATTCAGCCAAAATAAACTAGAATAAGCTAAAATATTTTATTATATTTTGACCTACACCTTAATTTTGATAGTGATTAGGCAATGGAATTTATTATCCTTATTAATTTTTTATTTCATTAGTTAGTAACATATTCAATTATTTGATTCTAATTTTAAGAAATTTGATATTTTTAATTAAAAAAATTGTTAGCAATAATTTTGGAATTAACATGAAATTTATCAATTATAATGATTTGTGGTTTATATTTTTAAATTTATCAAAAAATAATTTTTAAAAAACTTTTCTAATTACATCATAAGAGTTTGAACCATTGATCATGTTACACCCTTTCTTTAAATTGTATACAAATATTACCATATATGTATATGGTGTATGTTTATGTTATGTATCTATTTATTTATTTTATAACTTTTGAATGAAATCAATTTTATAAGGGGATTAGTATATATAAAAGTAAAAATTGCTAAAATTGAGTTGTGGCAATATTAAGTATTCGCCTAATAATATGGACTTAATTGCAAATTTATCATAATCTCACCATTTTTTTTTGTTGTAATTTTTGACCTTCAAAAAGATTAATTAATCATGTTCCTTAAATTTAATGATTATAATTTGAATGACCTTGTTCATTTAAAGTTATTACGATTAAAGTTTTAATTAAACGGAATTTTGTTATCACATTATATTATGAGTAATTTTTTACATAAAATTTAATTATCCATTATGATAATTTGAATTTTTAATTAAAGATTAATTGATTTTGAATATTTTTAATTCAATTTGAACTTTATCATTTCAAATTCAATTTACTTTTATAGATTTCAAATCTTAATTTATTTTAATTTTGGAATGGTATAATAAAATTTTGAATTAATTAAATAGTTATCAATAAATTGTAACTAATCAACAACGGGTGTGAAAATTGATTTTTAATTATAATTAATTATCTATTTTTAATAACTAAAATATATATATATATTATAAAAGTGCAAGGTAGCCAAACCATAAATATTGCCAGCCTCTCTCACAAAACATTGATCCTGTGAACAGTGTCGGCTTACTTATGGCTTACATAAAAATAATTCGTATCAGGATGATAATAATACTATGTGAATGTGTGAAAATAATATTTTTCTTTTCTCATTTCTTAAAGATGGTTATTGTAACTTGAATATGATCATACTCTCATATCCTTATATAACTTTTCTCTATTTCAAAAAGTGAGATACATAATGAACTTTTAGGTTTAAGTCTTTCTCGATAGAAGAAGGGACCTCACACCCAACATATCATATTGAATTTTTTTATTCTGTTTATTTCATTTTTTATTAAATATATTATTTAGAATTTGAATTATTTTTATTCAATTTTTATTTTTAATTTAATTTAAAACTTCCATATTTTCAAAACTTTTATGCGTTGATATGACTATAGAATATATTATATGCTGGAGTTTTGATTACAATAAAATTATTCAACTGAATTTTAGTTTTGAATTTCAAAAGTTTGTTTTTCTTATATTAAATTTTAAGTTTTAATTTTTTTTAAGTTCTACCCATTAATTTAGCTACTCCACCGCCATTATCTCAAACTTTTATGTTTTACTCTTCCCTATTAATATTATCTTTTTATTTTTTTTCTTTCCCCTTATTTGTCACCTCTTTTTTTGAATTGTTTCTTTTCTTTGATTAACTTTTGTTCCGTCATCCTATCTCTCTCTCACTTGGGGATTGAAAGCTTTTGACCTCTTCATCTTTCTCTCAATTTTGTACTTATGTATAAATTTTAGTAATATGAAATTTTAGTTTTTCCTAAAATTGATTCTCCCACCAAACTCTAGTAATTTTCTCTTTTTTGTACTTATGTATAAATTTTAGTCATATGAAATTTTAACTCTTCTTATGAGTAATTTTCTCCCTTTCTATTAGGTTCATTTTGTTGGAGATTGTACCCTAATCTAATCATTATGTTATGAACATTATATTTCATTATGAAAAAAGAATGTGTTTTTTCTTATATTATTATATTGTTTGCATGTTTTTCTTTATAATAATATCCTTAAATAAATTATTTTATCATAAATATCCTTAGTCAATTATCTTTGTGGAAACAATGATGAATTAAGGTTTGTATGATTTTGATTGATAATTATGTATAAAGATACAAATTAAAATCATAAGCTCCTGTTAGAGAATAAATACTAGATTGATCCGTCATGAGATAGCTGCATTGATCAAGTTATAAGCATATCTCATATATAACTGTGTCACAAAACCCTCAGACCTGGGATCACCATGACTTCCTACATGGGGAATACTATACTTTGGCATAGTCAAAAGTCATTTTTAATCGGGAGATCATAAAGGTTATGATCAGACATAATGGAATTCGTGTGGAGGAAGATGAATGGTCAAGATGAAATATGTCCTTCTAATTAATGGAGAGATATATTTGAGCCCCTCGATGAGTGAAACTGAGAAAATGCATGGCTGTGCTTGAATGGAAGAGTTTCCATTTGTTCTGTCAGTCTGCTCGGAGATCGAGAAAGTGATGGTCGAATAAAATGAGGATGACGTTTCCATGCCTCATACTTGACCTATATATCATGAGACAAAAGGGATATGATCGGGTTATATGATAGGTTGCATCGGATCACCGGTCTCATATGATTTGGGTAGTTACATCTAAAATGTGTCTATATTCAATGAATTTAATGTTCAATTTAGGGTGATAGAATTTTATATATATATATATTTGGTATATATATATATAAATTAAAAATTGAAATATATATATATATGTTTGATATATTATATATTTGATATATATTTCAAAATATATATATATATTGTTCAAATTAATTCAAATTAATTAGTTTTAAATTTAATTCTATATGATAAATTTAAATTTAAACTAATTTCATAATCTAAATTTGATTTATATAATAAATTAAATCTAGATTTGATTCTGGATATATATTAGATAGTTAGTTTAAATTTAATCTATTAGATATATTTAAATTTAAACTAATCTATTTAATTAATATTTGATTTAGTTTAAATTATTGATTTAAATTAAATAAATATCGAATCCTATCTATATATATTGATATAAACTAGGATACAGAATCAACAGAATTCGAATTATCCCAAAGGAAGAGTAGCCGTACATTCAAAAATAAAAACTGTACGGACGATCGTTAGATTATTTCTTTCTTCATATCATCCTTTTTTTCTTTTTTTTTTTGTTCTTTCTACCTATAATTAAACCTTATTCTGTTTATCAAAATATTGTATTATGTGAAATATATTAGGTTAGATTATTATAGTTTCACAAAATTGGTTAGTTGGATTAATTTCATATTTTTGATAAATTTATTTACCACAATGGAATTGTTTAGAATGTTTTAATTATTTGTTGGCAATATCATTTTTAAAATTGTGCTATTCTTTTGCGATCTATAATCTGAACTTGTCAAGAAATTATTTAATGAACTCATTTATATGAATTAAAATTACTTTGCATCATGTAAATGTTCTTTTGCAGATTAACGATTACTTTATTCAAAGTAAAGTTTTGGCTGCAAATATCATATTTTGTAATATGGGTGAGGAAGAACATAGTTGCGGCCTAAATGATATTGCCTCCAAGCAATGGTATGACAGCATACTTTTTTCCTAATGTTAATTATATGACTATACTTTTATATTATAGGTTTTGCGTAATGATATATTTTATACAACCTATGGACTAACTTCTTATTTATATAATATTTGATAACAGGTGACTATATAATGTGTGAAATAATTGTATAACTAATTTATTGTACTACTTTTTTTAACTAGTTTTAAAAATCTCTATAGTTCTTACATATTTTTATTCTAAAGTTAATTTTATGAGTACAATATTTCTGGCCATCATAATGCATTCCTACAATTCAGTTGTCGTGTATAAAATTAATAACTAATAATGTAGTATATTATTGAAATATAATTATATAATAATTACATAATAGTTATATAATAAATGCATTTATGTAATTAAATATTTTATAAAGTATGCATGGGGAGTATTATATTACAAATGTATTATGCATTATCTTTACTTTTCTATGACTTGAATGATAATTTTAACTTTGAACAACTACTTAATTTTCTGTTTTTTTAATCATCTCTTTAAACATTCACATATAACAATATTAAAAACTCATTGTGCGTTCCGTGCAAAGTATGGAGAGAAAAATCTTGTTAATTTTTATGAGGTCAACTTAAAATTATAATGTCCCATCTTTGTTCACAAGGCATTTAATAATTTTTTTTTTTGGTCATGTATGCGTTCGCAATACTTAGTGTCCTTGAGGCTGTCTTTTTACCAAAAAATTTGAATTTTACTCAAACAAAAGTTGTCACATCTGGAGATGCGACGCTGATGGCGTAGGAAATGAGATAAAAAATGGGCAGTCACAACCAAAATTTTGAGAGAAATTTTGAAAAACCGAAACAAAAAGGAAAAGAATAAGGATGATCTGCGAATCAGAATTGGATTCGAGAGTATGATTGTGAGTGGAGAAGGTGTTAGACACCCCTATAACACCCGTTCCTAAGAACGGTTACCTTAGGTTGATCATGCAATTTTTATGGCTTTTAAAAATTTATTTTGACTGCTCTTTTATCATTCACATGCGAAAATAAATATAAAAAATAGGAAAAATGTAAAAATGTAAATAAAGAATAAAATGAAAATATGAGAAGTTGAGAAAGATAAATTAAGGGGAAAATGTTATTTATTTACAAAAGTGGACTTGACCCAGAATGAGAGTCTGGGGCCTATGTATCCTACGATAGGGATCAAAGTCGACGTAGTTCGGACTAGAAATACGTGTCATTGGGTTAATATTTTTTATTTTTTATATTCTTTGAAAATAGAGGATTATAGAAAATAATTTATCTTTCCACAAAGAAAACAATTTTTCAAATTGGTTGGTGCGTTTTAATTTGTAAAAGGCGGATTAATTTTCATTATTTACTCTTTCCATTTATTTATATATTTTTTGGTTTAATCAATTCCTAAAAGAAAATATATATTTTTCCTCAATTTAGAAAATATGATTAAAATTATATGTGATTTGAACATTTTATTTTGGTTTGAAAAAGAAATTTTTGAAAACAATTTTTTTTTACAAAATAAAATCAATTGGCTTATGTGACAACTTTATTACTCACAATACACCTATTGATGCCTAAATGTTCACGATGGTATCACTCGGGACAAAAGGCATAAAAAAAGTTTAAAAGAAAATAAAAATAAAATATTTTTTTTTTGCAAATTATTTTCTCATTTTATTCTTTATGACATATTTATTTAAAAGCATTAAAAAATGTGATTATTACATATGTATTTTTAAATAAATAAATAAATAAATAATCAGCATATGTAATGACTTTATCACTCACAAGTTACCGATTAGTATTTAAAATACCCACGGTGTTACCACTCGAGGTAAATAAATGAAAAGGATGAAGGTTTGAAGGAAAGGAATACTTTTGTTCTAATCATTTTATTATTATTATTATATATATTTTTATTTGAAAGAAACATAAACAAGAAAAATGGATGAAATTGAAGGAAAATAAATAATTTTGGCCTGAATTATTTTTATAAAAATAAGATCCTCTTAATACATATTTTAGGAAAAAACGTTAAGAAGAATTCGAAATATCATTATTACGCATATTTCTAAAACAAAATAATCAACATATGTGGTGACTTTATCACTCACAAATTGCTGATTAATACTTAAATACCCACGGCGTTACCACTCGTGATGAATAAGTAGGGAAAGTAAAATTTGGAAGGACATGAATAGTCCTTGTCCAAATTGTTTTTATTTCTTTATTTCAAATTATACCATGAAAAGTGTAATTAGAAAATAAAAATTTTTATTTTATTTTATTTTATTTATTATTATTATTTTTTTTTAGTTACTTAAAAATTTGAAAAAGGGATTTAAGATAAAGTTAATATATTCAAGATATATTATTTATCTATTTATTTTAAGATTATTTATTACTCTTTATTTATAAATCATTTGCATTTTCTTATTAAAAATAAAATAAATAATTAAAGATCGTTCTCAAAAATTGGGAAGAAAAAGAAAGAAAAATAAATAAAAAAAATAAATAATAATAATAATAATTAAGGTAACACTTTTATCTATGTTTTTATTTTCGAAAGTCAATTTTAAATAAAACCAAACAGCATATATGATGATTTGGTTACTCATAATTTACTGATTGGTAACCAAACACTCAAAATATTACTACTCAAAGCATAAAGGTAAAGAAAATTTGCAAAGGAGATTTTTATTTATTTAAATTGTTTATTATTTATTTTACTTATCTATTGTTATTATTATTAATAAAAATAAAGAAAACATTGGAACTCAAAACATTTGAAGGTTAACCAATGTAAGTACCATGGTAACTCCTTGCTCATGGCACCCTTTGACTGACACTTTACTTACCCACGGAGACTTAGTCCCTCGGGGTAGACCCTAAAACAATTCATATATTTGGCTCATATCCACACCACAAAGTTACAGCGCCAAAACCCAGATCTACACAATTTCCAGCATTCATCCCATTCATGTAATTTATCAAGGCTCAAAATAATAAACGCATGCCAAACAAAATGTCATATCCAGGGGTAATTCCACCATAGCATACAAGCAAGCACCAAGAGGAAACAAAAAGGGCACCCGATTGTATGAACTAAGTGATTCCAATCTTGTGGCCTTAACTTTTGGAATCAGAAACTCACCACAAGATTTGGGGGTTCACATCATGATGGAACAAAGCATTGCAAATCATTTAGCCCATCAACCCATATTTGATGACGTTATTAAGCAACCCAAAGAAATAAAAGACAACCAAAGGCAAAGGTTCATAATGAATATGTGAAACCATGACAATATCCAGATTAGGCAAACGAGCTCCTTCTTATGAGCAAAAGCCTTGCCAAGAGCAATCCACAGAGACAAAGTAAACTTTAGAACACAATTATAAACCAGATTTTCAAACACCAACAATCTCGGTCCATACAACTTCAAACTATAGAATTCCATCCCCAACAGACAAGTTGCATGGAGTATGACATCAACTCTTGAATCAACAGAACCCAGAAAATTCCCAGGGACATACAAAGCATGAGTAAACAATTATTCAGTCCTAAAATCAAATCCTAATTCTAACAATGCTCACATCAACATAAACGAACCTATCAGCCAACTTCGACTAATCAATAACAAGACAGAATTCACTGGACGCTTTTAGATAACCAATAGGGCTTATTCTTGAGTTCATTCCAGCACTCTCAACCCATTAAAAAAACTTTAAATTGGAAACACTAATTACCCAGAACACATTCGATAGGTTGATAAACTGAAATCATATCTCAGCCCATCTGATACGGGATTCTAATTAACCATAAAAATAGAGCATCTAGTCTAATATCTACAATAAACAGTATTTGAACCAGAATCATAAACCAGTTAAACAAAACCCAACTCAGTGTTTGTAAACCAAGCTTACTAGTTGAAGATCTTTAATTCCTTGTTTCCCTATGTCGCTTCCTTCTGCCTCGGCTTCCTCCTCTCTCGGTCTCACTGATGCCTCGCCATTGGACTCCCTTCTCTGTTTCTCCAATTCTAGGGTTCTTCAGCCTTCAAAAAAATCCCTTCTGTTTTCTGCTCTAGCTTCTTTTATAGGGTTGTAGTGAGTGAATTAGAACCCATCCCTCATCGCGTGGCTCCCCCCTTTGCACCCTCTTGTTCCCAATTTCTCTTCTGTGCCCATTCTCGCCATTGTGTTACCGTACCTAGTACCGAGTAAGAGAGGTATCCCTTTGTCGTGTTGTGGCCCTGCTCCTCTTCGTGTCAATCCGAGGGCTCCCCCATCTCCACTCTGCCGTACCTAGTACAAAGTAGTGGAGAAATTTTCCCTCACTCGCGTGGCTTGTGGTCCATCCTCTGCCTCTCTTGCCTTTTCTGGTGGCACCTTCGCCCTGTTCTCATCCTCGCTACTTTTGCTCCCGTGCTCGAGCTCCCTTGGTATTCCTTCGGCCTAGCCCTAAAGGTTCCTTCCAGTTCAGCTTCCTTGTGACTCTTCCGCGGCCCCCTCTGTATTTCCCCTCTTCCTCTGCTCTCACCCCCCACTTCGCCCACGACTCCTCCTCCTTTCTTGGTCCCTTCTTTTCTCTTCGCGGTTGTCTTCCCCTCCTTGCACCTTACGGCCGCTCCCTCTGGCTCCTCTCCTTGCGGCTGCTCCTCTCTTTTTCTCCTTCCCAAATTTGGTGTCCCACTCTGCTCCCTCACTCTCTGGCTCACCCTTGTTTCAGATCTCCCTCGGTTCTCACCCGCGACTCTCTCTCTCTCCTCCAGCTCTCCCTCGTGCCTCCCTGCTTCATTCCTCCTCCCTCCAGCTCTCCTTCGGCCGAGCCCTAAGGGCTCCCTCTGGTTCAGCCTCCCTCGCCCGCGGCCAGCTCCCTCTCTTTTTTCCCCTCATCCTCCCACGCGTGCCATTTAGGTTTTGGGCAATATTGAGGGGTGAAACGCAGCGTGATGCCTGCGTTTCACTCCTTTTTTTTTATCTTATATTTTTTTGTTTCTTTTTTTGTTTTTATCTTTTCTTTCTTTTTTTTGACATTTTCTATTATTTATTTATCCATTTATTATTATTATTTTACTATTATTTTTTATTATTATTATATTTATATATATTTTTAAAATTACCTGAATAAAATACGGTGTTCACAAAAGTCAACAAATTCTATACAAGTAAAAGTTTTTCTATAAATGAGCGGATATTATGATCTATTTATAAGAATATTGTTAAATTCAAAACTCCAATCTATGTTTTATAATAGGGACATCATAATATATTGAATAAATCAATCAATTTAGCCTAACCCATTATGAATTAGGTTAAACAGGTAAACACATTATGAATTATTGATTAAAAAAATCAAATGAGTTAATCAAGTTATCAGTTAAACGAATAAATATATTATGAGAAAATAATGATTTATAAGTATTATTATTTAATATCTAGCAAAAAATTAAATAACTTTTTAAAGTATGTTTATTATTTTTATTAGTCTTAAAAAACAACAATTGTAGATCTTCTCAATATTCAATATAAGATACACAATTATTTGTTTGTTTATTTTCTGCATATATATGCGAATTTTATTTCCCCTTTTATTTTTTTTATTTGGATCTTTTCATATTCTAATTCACAACTTCAATTTGCACTTCGCAGAAACGATTGTCCTTTACATTGTTGTTTGGGTTCCCAACTCTGTTTTCCTTCCTTGCAGGTAACCACTGATTTCTTTTGCCTTATATGATTTCTTCTTGTGTGTTTGTTTTTTATCCTTATAGCATTTCTTCTTTCTTCTTTTTTCTTTTTGCCTCGCAATTTTTGGATTTTCACATTTTATACATTAGATAAATTAAATATTTTAGGTAGTTGCACTTTTTTAATATTGATATATGATGCTATAAATGTGAAAATGCTTCAAATCTCAACTTGGTTCTCCTTTATATATTTTGTTTATTATGTCCAACTGTATCTATTTTACCAATATTTAAAAATCTTGATTTTAGGTATATCTTTATTGTCAACCTTCATAATTAGTAGCATTCTGAACTAAACTACAGCTTTTGTGGTTTTTCTGCACTTCACTTGAAGGGTAGAGAGACCCCAAGAGTTTGGATGAGGCAAAGATGGTTGAGAATATGCAGGTATTGATGCCAGCGGAGAAGAAGGAAAAGATTTGTGAAGGCTGAAGGAGTCAAATTGATGATAATTTTTTTCAAACAAGAAATCGACTTATGGGTCGGCTATAAGGGCACATGATTTCGCAATGACCAAGCACCCTCCTACATTTGAACAATTTGTGGATGTTGTAAGCTTGAAGAAAATCTTACTCCCTCCGATCCCATTTATAAAATGTTGTTTTGAAAATTTACTTAGTCCTATTTATAAGATGTTGTGTTATTTTTTCATTTGAATTTCCTTCTTTACCCTTCATTTAATAACTTTTTTTGTCTCGTAAATTGTTCCAGTCTTTAATTAGTAGGGGTAAGATTGGAAGTTTATACTATTTTTTTATAAATTTAAGAGCATAATTATGTCTTCTTAATACCCGTGCAATGAAAAATGACACCTTATAAATGGAACCGGAGGGAGTATTTAATAATTTGTCTGTTTATATTTTCATTTTAACTCATAAAGAATAATTGTTATTTTGTAATACTTATACCATAAGGTTGTCTATGTTGTAAGTTCATTATAATTCGAAGTACAAGTCATTGATATATTCTTAGTTCTTGAATTTCGCCACCTTGAATTGATGCCTAAATAATTGATGGATTGACAAATTTAGAAGATAATTATATATATGCTCTTGATTATATCTGTCCACCATCATAAGTTAGACATTAAAGTTTTATAATTGAGTCATTGAAAACGGCGAGCTTGCCCTTTTACAAAATCATAGTATCATTACAAAGGAGGATTAATTGTTATTGTTCATTAGCCATTGTCTCATGTTGGGCTCCGTGTTGATGAATTTTCTTCATGCCATGTGTCTCAATGGTACTTCTGATCTTTGCCACGTGTCCACTGGTTAAAAGTTCATTAGCCACTTTTTCCTTTTGGGCTCTGTGCAGATAAATTGTTGTGATGCCATCTATTTCTCTTGTGGCTTTGATCTTTGCCACCTCTTCACTTTTTAAAATTGAAGCCATCTTTTTTTCGGTTATTCCATTCAGCTTTTATCCACTAAAAATTATAAACCAAATAAAAACTATACTATAAACTAGAAATCAGAAATTGAAAATGAGCTAGAATTTGAAATGGTAAAATGGATGTCAAGTCATATCAAATATTGTTCAATACTCCTTCTCTGCTAAATCTAACACATATTAGGCTCTATGCATTTAGCAAAGACTCTCCCGCCATGGTCTTCGTATCTATTTTCAAATCACCACTCTCTCCATATTTGAATTTGAAAATTGGAGGAAGTTTTTAGCTTCCTCTTTTTCTTCTTCTTCTTATTTTTCTGTTTTTTTCCCTTCTTCATTTTTCTCTCTTCCATCTCTTTATCATCTTACTTTATCTTTCTTGGACCAATCAACTCATACATTGACAACAATGCTAATATTTTTTGAAGTTTAAACTAAATTACACTATATTTTCTTTAAACTATAATTAGTATTTTTATTTTCATCAAAATCATAAGTAACTCTTGCATGTTTTAATGATATGTATGGTTGAATTTTCAATTTACTTTTATCTCAAAATTAGTTTATAAGTAAAGTAATATTTAATTTTAAAAGAGATTAAAAATTTATGATTTTACAATCCCATGCAAAAAAAAAACTCAATATTTATCAAGAAAAATCTCAAATTGTGAATAAAAAATCACTTTGAAGAAATTTCTCATCATTTGAGATCCACCATAAAAGGGGGTAACAAGTTTTTTTTGAGGAAAAAAAGAGCCTATAATTTTGAGTAAAATAAAAGAGTAAAAAGAAAGGCCACACAGGCACTCATACCAAACCGGATAGGGTTATTTTGTGTCCACTCATAAAATAAATAAATAAAAATCAATTATCATCATGTGCAATTTTGTTAAACTCATTCTCAATCAAAACTCTTCATTACTTGTTTTATAATCAGAAGTGGATTCCATATACTATACAAAGTTAGTCAGAGTCTTGGGTGAGTTGCATAGTTAATAAATAGTATTGCTTCCTATAAATTTGATTTTGTATATGTTAATATTAATTATTCACACTCTAAGCATGAAGATTGCAAATCCTTTGAAACCAATGCTCATGACCAGGATCATAGTATATTGGCCCAAGAAAAGACAAAGTCCCGTAGAAGCTCCAAACAGTCTGCATCACACCCGATTAAAATTAAAAACACAAAAATTCTTCCTGGGACCGAACAAAACCAGCGCTACTGAAAGATGTTCATGGCCACACAAAAAGATCAAACAAAGCCGTTCCATTTGGAAGAAGCAAATAAAATAATGCTGAGATCCCAATTTGATGAAGCCATCCCATTGTAGTATAGCATAAGCATAGCACAGCAATCAAACCCCAAAATACTTACTTGAGATTAATTTGGCTCATGACCACTGCACTTACATTAAACACTATCAAGTTGGGGCCAGAATTCCCCAACGGAGAATGGTGAAAGGGACACGTGGTTGATTATCATGAAAAATGGTTATAACTGTCTAGCACTAACGAACTGAAGCAGAGCCAAGCCGTGTGTGGGCACCCAGGCCATGTACCGCCTCATCAATACATCATCGATCCTATTCATTTCGCGACACTTGTCATTATCATTATCATTATTATTATTGTTATTATCTTTTCTTGGTATAAAAGTATGACAAAACCTGGGTTCACTTCCCTCCACTGCTTCTTCCCTTCCTTCTTAAATTGTTTCTCCTGCAGGTTATGTCAACAATCCCAAACTGGATCAATACTTTTGGAGCTTTAGACTTTTTCCGTACTGAATGAAAACCATTTATACGCAAAAATAATGTTTTAATAATAAATAATCAAAATTATGAATATTGACGCACGCTTTTGCAAAATCCCAGCTTGGTAATGAGATCTTACCAAACAAGTACATTGAACTGCGCTAAGCGAAGCTGCCAAAGTGATATAAAAAAAAGAAAGGGAATTGCCAATTTCCTGGTAATTTCCCATCACTACCACTTCCACGCCACGCCTCCTTCCTAATCATATTTCTAATTATTCTTTTTCCTAAGTTTAGACTGTTTACAATAAATTTAATTTAAATCATCTCACATCCCACTTGAAATTCTCTTTTTCTTTTCTAGTACTTTCTTTGTTTTTTACAAAAAGAAAATTAAAATGAAATCATTTAAAAAAAAATCTTTCCATCAAGTAAATGACCAAATTATCTAGTTGAACGTTTTCACTTTTCAATTACACTAATTATGATTATAATCACTGGTGTATCGTGCGCATCATCATCATCATCATCATCATGTTCTCTTTTTTTTTTTTCCAACAAATATAATGTATGTATAATTTTAAAATGAAATCAGACAGGACTGTCTATATTTATTTATTTATTTTTTTTATTTACAGGCCCACCCCTCGACCCATGACACATTGCAACGTGTTCTTCCATGTTGTACGACAGAGAGGAAGGGGGGAATCACCACGTTTCACACACACACAATTACCCTCTCGCTCTCTGCCCCACCCTGAACCAATTATTGTGGGGGAAGAAAAAAATGGGTGGCTTTCGCTTTCCTGTCTTGCTCTGTCTTTCATGTCTATATATGGAAGGAGCACTCCGGGTTTCGGAATCATCTCCTTCATACCGTCTCTCATCCTATTCCCCATCTCTACGCTTCTCTAGAGATTTCGACTCTCCGATTTCGTGTTTTACAGGTATGTGGCGCACTTCGTTTTCTGTTTCACCTCTCGATTGGTCTCTTTCCACTCCCGGCTCCTTGTCATTTTATCTGTCATTCTCGTTGTGGCAACTGATTTCGATATTAATCTTGCCGGTGGATGCTTTTCGTGTTTACGAAAACTTAGCCACCTAAAATTAGTTTTCCTTTTTCATGTGCCTGCCGTATTTTATTGCATTCTATTATCTTTCATGTGCCCGCATGTATGTGTGTCTTTCCTCTAATTTTGTATCCTTAGCGTTCTTTTTCTCTTCTTTCCTGGAGAAAAAAAAAATCTTGTATGAATTGTGGATTTCTTCTTCGCTTGTGTCTACTTCTCAATATTATCGTATGAGCTAATTTTTTTTAAGCCAATTCTCAACAATTTGTGCTTATCTGACCTGTTCAAGCGCTGCAAAATGGGAAGTACTGGAAGAACTGAGTATGGTGAATATACCTATGAGAACCTCGAGAGAGAACCTTACTGGCCATCAGAAAAGATTCGAATTTCCATCACCGGAGCTGGTGGTTTTATTGCCTCACACATAGCAAGGCGCTTGAAGACTGAGGGGCATTATATTATTGCTTCTGACTGGAAGAAAAATGAGCACATGACTGAAGACATGTTCTGCCACGAATTCCATCTTGTTGATCTGAGGGTGATGGATAACTGTCTCAAGGTTACTGAGGGAGTTGATCATGTTTTCAATCTTGCTGCTGACATGGGTGGGATGGGCTTTATCCAGTCCAACCACTCTGTCATTATGTACAACAACACTATGATTAGCTTCAACATGCTTGAGGCTGCCAGGATTAACAAGGTTAAGAGGTTAGCCTTCCTGGATATAGGCATTCAAATTTATCTTTTTGGACTAATCACTGAATAGCATCAATATTGTGGTGTTAACTTTAATATATGGTATATGTAAACCATTTTTCTGCCCCAGGTTTTTTTATGCCTCTAGTGCTTGTATCTACCCTGAATTTAAACAGTTGGAAACTAATGTGAGTTTGAAGGAGTCTGATGCCTGGCCTGCAGAGGTCTGTTGGTGATATTTCAATTTTCAATTGTGATGGTTATTCTATTTCGTATGAAGGTTGCGTTTAATTTGTTTAATTTTTTGATTGGGTTTAGCCACAAGATGCATATGGGCTGGAGAAGCTTGCAACAGAGGAATTATGCAAACACTATAATAAGGATTTTGGAATTGAGTGTCGTGTTGGCAGGTTCCATAACATTTATGGTCCTTTTGGGACATGGAAGGGTATGCCCTTGCATGTTTCATGCTTTTCTCTCTTTCAAATGAATATATAACTGGACATGTTTTATTTTAGTTACCTTTCAATGTCTAAATTTGTCCCTTTATTGCCGTGTAATACAGGTGGAAGGGAGAAGGCTCCTGCTGCCTTTTGCCGTAAGGCAATCATTTCCACTGATAGATTTGAGATGTGGGGAGATGGATGTCAAACACGATCTTTCACCTTCATAGATGAGTGTGTTGAAGGTGTACTTAGGTAAATTCCTTGCTGATTATAATCCTTATCAGCATATCTATCTATCTATCTTTGCATGCGTGTGTATGAACAATCTATATCAGCATAAAAATTTTTAAAAGAAACATGATTAGCAAGTTTCAAAATTGGGGGCATCTTCAAAGAAACGTGTGATTAGTTCAGTCAACAACTATTGAAGGGACCCAGGAGAGATATGCTACCTTTCCAAAACTTAGGATTTTGAATTGATTAAGTATAGGATTACTAGTATATACTTTTTATCGAGTATTTGTTGATGCATTTCATATCTTTCTTGGCTCAACTCTTCTTTATTGGTCTGCATTGGAATTTAGATTGACAAAATCCGACTTTCGCGAACCAGTGAACATTGGAAGTGATGAGATGGTCAGCATGAATGAGATGGCTGAAATTGTTCTTAGCTTTGAGAACAAGAAAATTCCTATACATCACATTCCTGGGCCAGAGGGTGTTCGTGGCCGTAACTCAGACAACATGCTGATTAAAGAGAAATTGGGATGGGCTCCAACTATGAAGTTGAAGGTGACCTTCCTATTTCAACTTTATGTTTTTTAAATTATTTCCTTTTTTTTTTTCGGTTTTTGGAGGGAAGGGGTAAATAATCATCTATCTTCACACCAAGAATTTCTATCTTTAGTTCCCTTTGATGCCCTGTTTGGTACGTTGGGGCTTTTTAAAAAAAGTGGAATAAGAAAAGGAATGGGAATTGGAATTGGAAAAGAAATAGAATCGGATTTTAAAAATATGCTTGTTATGTCGAATAAAGTAGATAGAATACTTATATATATATATATATATATTTTGTTTGGTCTGTGTATTAGATTGATGGAAATGAAGTTAAATAATTTAAAAGACAATTCTGTCCTTGAAAAAAAAAAAAGAATTTAAAACCTAAAAAATTAAACGGGGCTCCACCCATCTTCATCTTTGCATCATCAAACATTCTGGAACTATGGAACTAGATTTTGTTTCACGGACAACTTTGCTGACAGAGGCATCGCCAGTGGTGGTGCCAATGGCAGAATGGAACCCATTGCCCTTGATGTTGAGTTTGTCATCTTCTTCCCTCTACACTGAGAAATCCTAAAACTTTGATGCCGATGACCATGTCAGAGCTACCACCAATATCCTCGCATTTATGCACCTTTGTTTGGCCACCCTACAGCTTTGTCAACGGGTTCAAGGCAGAAGAAGAATAGGTGAGGGGCAAAAATGTCATAGGAATATGGTTATATAGAACCCATACCATTTCCATCATCCCTAGGATGGAATTAGATTCTAGTCATTTTGGTGGAATCAGGCTTTCAGATTCAAGGAAGCATGTTTGTAATATACCAGACATATACAGATAGGGAATCAGCTTCCACTTTTACTTCCAGACACAAAATTCCATCATATTAAACAGACCAGTTTAGTTTTTTTCTGTGAATTTTGATCATTGATCTTTTCCATGTAAATAGTAACATAATGAAATGGGATTTTGTGCACGTGAAATTTTTAATCTTAATGGCTGACTCCCTTGCAGTGACCTGATCCTTTGTGTGTTAATCAGAGAAGATTAACTCATGGAATGAAACGCAGCGTATTCATCTCATAGAATTAAACTCTTCAGGTTTTGCAATTGAATACAAGTTTGGCACACACACAGAAATTGGGCCGGCCTCTCTTTATATACAATATACTATTACATCCTGGCCCAAGAAATAATACTAACAACCCAAGAACATAACAACAACAATTACAAATTTATTCTTTCTACACTCCCCCTCAGGTTGGGACCAAATAAATTCAGGGTCCCTAACTTGCCTTTTAAATCATTATGTCCCTGCCTACCTAAAGCCTTTGTCAAAATATCTGCTTGTTGATTTCTTGAAGTTACATGACATAATTCAATCAATCCTTGTTGCAATTTTTCTCTAACAAAATGACAATCAATCTCTATGTGCTTTGTTTGTTCATGAAACACTGGATTATTTGCAATGTGGATTGCAGCTTTACTGTCACAGTATATTTTAACAGGTTCTGAAAGATTTATATTTATATCTTTCAACAACCCTATGATCCAAGTAATTTCTGCTACAGCTGATCCCAAAGCCCTGTATTCGGCTTCTGCAGATGATCTTGACACAGTATTCTGCTTCTTTGATTTCCAGGATATGGGTGAACCACCAAATTTTACAACATATCCTGTTACTGATCTTCTGGAGTCTGGGCACGCAGCCCAATCTGAGTCACAGAAACACTAGCTGTCCTTCTTTAGTTCCTCTAAGTAAAATACCAAGACCTGGGCTCCCTTTGATGTAGCGTACTAGTCTGATAGCTGCATCCATGTGTGACTTCCTTGGTGTATTCATGAATTGACTCAACACCTGTACAGAAAAACATATGTCAGGTCTAGTCATAGTTAGATAAATCAATCTTCCAATTAACCTTCTATAAGTTCCTGGGTCCTCAAGCAACTCATCCTCTTGTTCACTTTCTATATTTCCAGAAAGCCTCAGATTCTGATCCATAGGAATACAAAATGGCTTTGCATCATTCATTCTCATGTCTGTCACTAAATCAATGGCATACTTCCTTTGGCATAAGACCAATCCTTCATCAACTTGAATCACTTCTAATCCAAGAAAATATTTTAAACTTTCTAAATTCTTTATTTTAAACTTGCTGTGCAGATGTTCCTTCACTTCTGTAATTAATACAGAACTGTTACCTGTAATGACCAGATCATCAACATAAGCCAGAACAATAACAATTCCTTTCTCAAACTGTTTTATAAACAAAGAGTAATCATACTTTGTTTGAACCCTCCTTCTATCAAGGCCTCTGTTAACTTTGCATTCCATTGCCTTGACGCCTGTTTTAAGCCATACAATGACTTCCTTAGTTTACAAACTTTACTTTTATTTTCATTTTCAAATCCTTGCGGTAATGTCATATAAACTTCTTCCTTCAAATCTCCCTGCAAAAAAGCATTATGAACGTCCATTTGACATATCTCCCATTTATTCATTATAGCTAAATTGAGTATAATTCTCACTGTGACCATTTTTACTAGAGGAGAAAAAGTATCATAATAGTCCACTCCCTCTCTTTGATTGTATCCCTTTGCCACCAACCTAGCCTTGAATCTTTCTATGCTTCCATCTGGCTTGTATTTTATCTTATATACCCATTTATTTCCTATGGGCTTCTTTTCACTTGGTAAATCCACAACTTCCCAGGTACCATTATCCTCCAAAGCTCTCATTTCATCTTTCATTGCCTTTATCCACTTCTCATCCTTCACTGCTTCTTCATACCTTGTTGGCTCTATATCTGCATCTAACTTAGACAGAAAACACTTGCACTTGTCCAAAAAAGACAGATTCATATATGAAACATAATCATGCATAGGGTAAGACAATTTAATATCAGTATCTAATTCACTGTTATAATTAGATTTGTTAATAGGCAACAAATTGCAATCATAATCTTTCATCCAGTTAGGAGCTCTTTTATCTCTTACAGGTCTTGAAGAAACAATACCCTGTTCCTGATTATTTTCATCAATATCATCTTGCTGCTGGCTAATAACATGTTCATTCAGTTGAGTATGACTGCTGTCCTCAACATTAGATTCATCAAGAATAGGAAATTGAACAGTATCAAATTTAAAAGGGTCTTCATGAGATTGATTAGCTCCCCCTTGATTCATGCTTTTACTATCTTTATATGGAAATTTATTTTCTATAAACACGACATGTGTACTAACAGTAATGGACTCATTTTTAAGATGGTACAGCAAATATCCTTTTTGATTAGGTGGATAACCAATAAAGACACACGCATCACTTCTTGGTTGAAACTTATCTATTCCATGCATATTAGACGCAAAAGCTAAACACCCAAAAACTCTTAGGTGACTCAAAATTGGTTCTTTCCCATACATTACCTCATACGGAGTTTTATACCCTAATACTCTAGAGGGAGTCCTATTTATAAGGTAAGCTGCTGTCTTGACTCCTTCTCCCCATAACTTTAATGGGACTCCTGATTGAAACATAAGACTTCTTGCCACTTCCAAGAGGTGCCTATGTTTTCTATCTACCACCCCATTTTGCTGAGGTGTATATGGACAAGACATCTCATGAATCACACCTCTATCAGCAAGAAAACTACTAACATTATTATTAACAAATTCTGTTCCATTATTGGTTCTTATTTTCTTTATTTTAACAGCAAATTGCGTCTCAACATATACAAAGAAAGATTTAATAAAACCAGAAGTCTCTCCTTTTTCTTTCATTAAGTATATACACGTGACTCTAGAAAAATCATCTACCACAGTCAAGAAATATTTCTGTCCCAAATAACTAGGTTTATTATAGGGACCCCAAACGTCCATATGAATAAGATCAAAACAACTACTAGACTTATAATCACTTAAAGAAAAAGGCAATAGAGGCTGTTGTGATTGCAGACATATATCACATTTTCCATTTATCAAAGAAACATCATTTTTTATAGATTCCAGATGTTTAAGAACATTTACAGAAGCATGCCCTAGCCTATAATGCCAAAGCTCACTATTATCTTTATTACAATTCTCACTAGTAGAAGCAACTAAATTCAAATTCACACCTTTCTCCAATAGGTACAACCCTTCATCAAGTTTACCAATCCCTTTGATCTTCCCAGTCCACATGTCCTGTAGAGTGCAGAAATCAGGAAAGAAACATACTGCAAATTTAAGCTCATATGAAGTCTATACACAGAAATCAGATTAAAACATATTTCAGGAGAATATAAAACATTTTCTAGCACAATTTCAGTAGTAAATCTCACAGTGCCAACATGAGTAACTAAGACTCTTTGTCCATTAGGTATTCATATCCTTTTTTCAGGTCCTAGATAAGGTTTATAACTATCCAAGTATCTTAAACTACTAACAATATGGCTAGTTGCTCCTGAATCTAGAATCCATTCAGTTCTAATTGAAGTGCCAGAGATATGCAAACCTGAGGTGCTAGCTATGTGAGGTGCTAGCTATGGCACTCACTACAACCTCATTTGACTCCTTCCTGAGAAGATCAAGAATCTGTTCATATTGTTGTTGAGTGAAGATTGGAGGCAACGTAGAGACTCCCCCTGCAGCAGATGATATATGTGACTCATGCTCAATGACAGCTTGATTGGCTCGTCCGTCCTGTCTTCCTCTTCTTGGCCTGAAGTTGGGCGGAAAACCAATCAGATGATAGCAATTCTCTTTCTTATGTCCCTTTCTGTGACCGTCGGAACATTCATCTTGTGAATTTCCTCTTCCTCTTCCTCTACCCCTACCAAAATTTCCGATGTTACTATTTGTTGCCATTGCAGTTCCTTCAATAGGGGTAGAAATAACAGGTGCATAGATGATTCTTCTAGCCTCTTCTTGTGCTATGAGTGAGTAGGCCTGGTTCACTGTGGCTAACGGGTTCATCATTAGTATCTGACTCCTTGCTTGATGATAGGAATCGCTTAATCCCATCAAAAATTGAAACAATTTCTGTTGCTCAACAATCTTGGTGTACTCTTGAGAAGAAGGACACTGACAAGTCGGTATTATCACAAGACTTGAATATTCTCCCCACAACTCCTTGAGTATTGAGTAGTAATTTGACACAGTCATAGAACCTTGGGAGCAAGAATTTATCTCACGATGAAGGGTGTAAATCTTGGTGCCATCAGACTTGTCGAATCTCTCTTTCAAATCCAACCATACCTTGTGCACATCATTGGCATACGTCAAACCCCCTACAATTTCTTTATCTACTGAATGTATAATCCAGGCTAAAACTGCAGCATTACATCTGCTCCACTGATCTTGTAGTGCCGCTGCTTGATTCTGTTTGGAGCATGTTCCGTCGATTATGCCAAGTTTATTCTTGGCAAGCAACGCGATTCTCATTGCCCTACTCCATACCGGATAATTTTCCGATCCGGTCAAAACTTGTCCGATGAGATTCAATCCTTGAGTGTCAGATGGATGTAGATACAGTGGATGATTTAGATTGATAACAGAAACGGTACCACCACCCTGTGTCATCTTCGAACCAAAATTTTCATTGTCGCGCACCATCTTGTTTGTGAAACGTTGGCTAGGGTTTTTGTTGAAATTGGATTACGAGTTCCTCAACCCTGGCTCTGATACCATGTTAATAAGAGAAGATGAACTCATGGAATGAAACACAGCGTATTCATCTCATAGAATTAAACTCTTCAGGTTTTGCAATTGAATACAAGTTTGGCGCGCACACAGAAATTGGGCCGGCCTCTCTTTATATACAATATACTATTACATCCTGGCCCAAGAAATAATACTAACAACCCAAGAACATAACAACAACAATTACAAATTTATTCTTTCTACAGTAAATTCTTCTTCTAACACCCCCACACCCCCCCCCCCAAAAAAAAAAAAAGAAAAACCTTTTTTTATTCCTAAAAAAATGGTGAGCATCAATTGAATTCTGTGTTCTCACAGTATCTCAAATCTGGTTTCAGGATGGACTGAGGATTACATACTTATGGATTAAGGAACAGATTGAGAAAGAGAAGGGTCAAGGTACTGATATATCAGTTTATGGGTCATCCAAAGTAGTGCAAACCCAAGCCCCAGTTCAACTAGGCTCACTCCGGGCAGCTGACGGCAAAGAATAAAGTAGTTTGTGCATAGCTGTTGTAGTAGTAGTCTCCCGAGTGTTTTATGTGGGGAGTAGGGTTCTTTATTGGTATATCATAGAGGTCTCTGGTTTAGGTTTATTCGGCTATTGAGGTTTATATGCTTGCTGTGTGTTGTTCATGTGTAGATGGGAAGCTTTAATGTTGCTATTGTACTTTATTATTGGTTAAGCCACTATTTACTGCTCTAGGTGTTTGTACTAGTGTGGTGGAAGTTACAAGATACTTGTGGTTCAGATGTCAGTTATTTGTTTAAAGAAGATTGCCTTTTACCTTATGATTAAATCACTATTTTGGATGGTTATAATGGGCCTGTTGTGCAAACATGAGAATGCTATGTTTGGGTTGGCTGGTGGATCAAAATTTAAAAGCAGTTGGGCGTTTGCGTTTGCGATAGTGGGCCTAAATTATTTAGAAATCATGTGCAGATATTGACTTGAGACGAGTAGGTGGAATGAGGCAAGGGTATATGCTTGAAGTAGGAGCAGTCTCCTGAGTTGGATTGGCAGGGCTATAATATAATATACGAATGATGAATGATTACGATTGAGTTAGAGATGAGATTAGATTTATGAATAATTAATAATGATTCGATTGTTGGAGATTTATTTGATGGGGGGAAAGGGAACGGTGTTATTGTTTTGGATTCCTCTTTCTCAATTTCTGGATTCCTTCCTGTTGCGGTGTTTGCAGCACTAGTCGATGATGGGCCTTCCGAGCTTTGTGCCTAAACTGCCACTCCTACTTTGGTGCATGTCATCTTAAAACTACTATTAATTAAAATAAGTAATTATAAAGTTGGTATAGCTCCCTAAAACTTTTAAAAAGCAAAATGTTTGAGTATTAATTTTAGAAATTAAAATTTTAGAGTCAACGCACGTTAATAATCATGCATGTAAAGAAAAGAAAGATGACGGAAGTATAAAGTATTATGTAAAAAATTAAGTGACACCTTATATATTCGTTTTATTTATGTAATATTTTTATTTTTGGTGATAATTTCGACAAAATAAAGTGTTACGATTTTGAAATGTGTATAAAAAGTTATAAGATGAACTTTAAAAGTATAATACGTATTTTTCTGTAGTATTTTGTTTTGTCCCACCCCACCAACTGCTCTTGAAGCAATACTTAATAGCCTTTTATTTTTGGGCCAACGAACTATAGCTTATTCTTGTTAAATCATTGAAGAGTGTGGTTTCGGAAATTTCCTTGCTACTCCCTACTCAATAATTGTTTGGGAATAGGGAGACAAATTTTTTCATAGGCATGTTCAACGGAAATAAACAAAACAAATTAAATTAATAATACAGATAAAAATAAAAACGCATAAAATTCGCGATTCATGCCACCGAATAAAGTGAATGAGTTATTATGCTCCGTTTGGAATCCATAGAGAAAAAATTCTCATTTTATTGTACAAAAATTAAGATAAAGTAATATTTGCTGTAGTCCTGAAAATGAAGCGGGAAGCGTAGATAAATGAGGACAGTCCTGGGCAAAGCAATTCCTATTATATGTTGGAGCAAGATGGATCGCGGCAATTCCATATGGATCTTATATCGTATACATGTAGAATTAATATGTGATGTCCAATCTTCACTGAGTCATACTAGTGAGAGAGCGTATTAGCTTCCCAATAGATACGAATAATATAATTAACCTTTCCTTCCCAAAATTCCATTAAAGCCTCAAGCATCCACATATATATAATGATTGTAATAAAGATACATGCTGCCTCCGGTTCTTTTTATAAGGGACAATTTAAAAGCTTTTTATGTTCTTTTTTATAAGAAATTTTATAATGTTTTATAAAATTTTTTCTATTTTATGCTCATCATTTATTTCTTCTCGTAAATTATTATTAGATTTTTTAAATGAAAAAAAACACTCTCAACTAGTTAAATGATATTTAATGTGTATTATATTATTATATTAAATAGGGGTAAAAAATGAATATTTATTTTTTTAAGATTTTAAGAAGATAATTAACTTTCTTAATTTATGTGAAATAATTGAAAGTTTCTTATAAGAAGGATTGGAGGGAGTATATGCTTCCTAGTGACATCACAGTAATTGCTTGGCAACAAGGTTCACATTAATGTGAGAGACATCCGCAGTGAAATCCTGAACCATATGAATAAATTGAATTAGCGTAGTACTCTCTCCGTTTCACTATATAGTGTACATAAAAAATTTATATTTCATAATATAGTACACTTTACAGATTACGTAATATGCATTTTTTTATTTCCAAAATTACCCATAATTAATAGGCCTAAATATTTATTTATTATTAAAATATTTCATTTCCAATGCATTTAATAAGGGTAATTTGAGAAAATGTGAGAAATTTTTTTAGTTACTAATTATTATCTTGGTCTCTGTACAGTAATTAAAAATGCACTATAAACTGAAACGGAGGAAGTATCATTTATATATATACATATAAGTAAGATATTCGATATATATATATATATATATATATATATCGTCTCGTCCAAATGATTCATGTGACAATTATATATCGTCGCTTAATTCATATACCATCAATTTCTATACACCATGCCCACTTAGGCGTTGAGATTAAATTGGATCCAGCCTGAGAGAGAGAAAAGTCTTATGCCGATACAACCATACATGTTGGAACTGAGAAATTAGTATCGTCCGCGTGAATTACGCCGTCTAAGTGCATGTTTGGAAAAACTTTTACAGAAGTGATTTTGAGTAGAATAGATTTTGTAGAAGTGATTTTAGTTAGAATAGCTGTTGTGAAAATTAATTTATGTTTGAATGTTTTTATCTCAAAAGTGATTTTGTAAAACTAAACATGTTTGGATTATTTCAATCAAAAGTACTTTTGAATGTGTAATGATTTTATATTTACAAAATTGATTGATAATTTTTACTTAAAATTATAAATTACAAATAATATGAAAGAAAGTCTATAAAACACTTTTAATTTTTAAACTAAATAAACTGATATTGTTATAAGGAACTTAATAATATAATATGACTAATTTTCTTCCAAATATTGTATAATTTGATCTTGAATTAAATCACGAGTAATATCCATATCTCTTGAAGATGCCATGGTTAGACTTGAGGATGATGCCTGATACTTATTAGTACGATCAGTATCTTCATGCTCAACTATATTTTCATTTTCATTTTCATAACGCAAAAACTCAGAATCTGTTTCAGATTTCCTTCTAATGAATTTATGTATGACCATTGTTACACAAACTATCTGAACTTGTGTATCAAATTTGAACCTGGGCATTCGACGTAAAATTGCAAACCTATTCTTCCAAACTCTAAAAGTCCTTTCTATTGTGCTTCTTAAGCTTGAATGGAAATAATTGAATGCTTCATTCGGATTAGCAAATCCATGAGTACGTCTAAATTCTGGCAGGTGGTAGCGTTCACACTTATATGGACCCAAATATCCTGTTGGTGCTGGGTAACCAGCATCTACCAAATAATATTTACCTAATAACCAATGAAAATTTTGTGAATCATTTATGATTTCAATTGAAATAATAAATACTTGTATTTACAAGAAACATACCAGGAGGCGGATGCGAAAAATTCATGGAAGGAGTTGTGAGGGCATTCTAAAAAACACGAGCATCGTGTGCGGTTCCTTCCCATCCGGCTAATACAAAAGTGAAACACATATCCCAATCACATACAGTCATTACATTTTACGTTGGATATTCTTTTCTTCCAATAAATCTTGGTTGTTCGGTGGGACTAACAATGCATGGGATATGGGTTCCGTCAATAGCTCTTATAGCGTTCATGAAAAATGGCCAATATCGGCAATCATGTTGTATTTTTGGTGATATATCACGAAATCTTCTATCTCGTGGCTTGATGTATTTCATCGATAGTCTAAGGCATGCCACTAAAACTTCATGAAAATGTCTACTTATAGTCTCTCTTGAGTGTTGAAATCTTTCTTATAGCATCCTATTTCCAACACCATATCCAACTGTGTTTAAAAATATCGCAATCATTTCTTGCACTCCTATCTCCTTAGTTTGTTTCAATCCATGTTCTACTAATTCAGTGCAAAGTTCATCAAATACATTCTTCTCCATTCGAAACATCTCATAACAACGAATAGAATGTCCTTGTAAAATTTCATTCACCCATAAATGACCTGTATACTGACTAATTCTTCGTGGCTCTTTACACAAATATTTAAATGAATACAATCCAACCAGTGCACTCACCTGTGCAGCCTAATCCAAGTCATCATCATAAGAGTCACTCATTTTATTATTTGTACTTGTAAGTTGGAAAACAAAGTAATTCTTTAAACAGTAGACTTTCTAAAAGTTTAATAATATTAGATAAATTCAAAAGCTCCATATAAAACAAAGTTTATCAAACATAAAAAAAAGATAAAGTTCATACAACAAAGTTCATAACAAAAAAGAAAAGAAGCAAAGTACTAAATTAAAGCATAAATAACATCCTGAATTCTATAAGCTGCAAACTTCAACCATGTCATCAATCTGTCCTTATGTGGTCTCAATTTAAAAAAGATCTCTCTCTTCGTCAGGTCCGAAAGGAGTTCACAACATCGGGAATGCCACTCCAGATCCATTGTGATAGCCTCTATTGTGCCTAATTCATCCATCGCTTGACCCATAGATGTTTCAGCCTTTTGTTTTCCTCGTGACTCCTAGGCATCAGCAATTCTACTAATTGCATCAACTAAATGTCTTGCACTGGGGGCTCTCTGCTTTTTCTGTCCTTCAGAAGGTTCCACCCTTTTTCTCTTTCCCATGCTTCTTTCACTGGAGCACCCTTGTGTTAGCAAGGCTGACTTCCCAAGAGGGGGGATGAATTGGGAAGATTGAAATTTTTCTGCACAAAGTAAAGCAAGTGAAAATATCACAGTATAATGAAAGCAACGTGTAAAACAGAGCAAGCTGAAAAGTAGAGATAAGGAGAAGAGAACTCAGTGATTTATCCTGGTTCGGTCTATCCACTTGACCTACATCCAGTCCCCAAGACACCTCTTGAGATTTATCCACTTTCCAGCAAGAATTTCGACGGGCTTCTTGCTAAAGCCACAGTACACGAGTATGCTCTGTTCTGAGCTCTCTCAAACTCTCTAAGCGCTTTCTCTATGTGCTTCCCAATCCCCTTGTGAATACCCCTCACAAGTAAATCTATCTTTCAGATGAAGAGTAGATTGTTTACAAATGAATAACTCTCTAGAATAGAGCAGATATGAAGGTTTAAGTACAAATAATGAAGTTGGAAGGGTAAAAGCTTTTGAGATGAAGATTCAGCAGAAATTCGGTATTAATAAGTTTGATTCGTTACCCACAACTTCAAATGATGTTGTATTTATAGATTTAGGTCTTAAATATCCGTTAGAGACTAAATCTATCCGTTGGGGAAGTTATCCAACGGTTACTCTGAAAAACTATCCGTTTACCAACCGCATTTAATGTTTCTGACATACTGAAATTCGAATTTTGGTTGGCCAACAGACGAATTTCGAGGGAACCGAAGGTTAAAGCTTCCAACGTTAAAATGCGAAGTTCGTCTGTCCATAGAGTGAAATTCGAATTTTGAAACTTATAAAATATTTTCACAATGTGACATACGAATTTTTAAGAAGAAAGTTTTTCTGTTAAGTGTGAACAGTGTTTTCAATTTGCTACAGTGCCCTCGAAATTCGAATTTTGGAAGTCCAAAATTCGTCTGTCCATAGAACGTCCAAACAGGCACAGTAGTTCACTTTCTTTGAAATTCGAATTTTGACAGAGTGAAATTCGTCTGTCAGAGACCAGTTTTGAGACTTAAATCATTCTTGATCTCAGATGAACTTTATCAAACTTTCAGACGAATTTCTTCTATTTTTTCAAGTTTTGTTTTATCTGAAATTTGAATTTTTAAAGAGTGAAATTCGAATGTCACAAAGTAGCTTCTTTGACTCAGATGAAAATTCGAATGTTGCTAAGTTAAAGTTCGTCTGTCAGAGAGCATTTTTCAAACTTAGTTTCTTCTTGATTTCAGATAAACTTTAGCAAAGTTTCAGACGAATTTCTTTGGTTTTCATAAATTGCATTTTGTCTGAAATTCGAATTTTGAAACTGTGAAGTTCGTCTGTCACAAAAAGGCTTCTTTCAGTCTTGATTGAAATTCGAATTTTGAAAGACCAAAATTCGTCTGACAGAGGGACACCTCTCCAGACTTATTCAGTTTTAGCTCGAAATTCGAATTTCCAAAAGCAAAGTTCGAATTTCCAACTTGACAGTTCAGTTATACTTTCAGACTTCGTCTGTTTGTGAGTATTTTCCAAATAAGTAAAGATTTAACTTCAAATCAAGGTTTGAAAACGTCTTTTTCTCAAATCAAAATCTTTTACCCAATCTAAACAAAAACTAAAGATCCTACAAAAGATCTAATAGCAAATACTCAGAAAATCTTCACTTGAAACAGCTTTGATCTCCATTGATATCTTCAATCCAAGCTCTTGAGTGTTGGTTTGGAATCATCAAAACTCTTGATCCAACATTCTCCCCCTTTTTGATGATGACAAAACAACTCACAAACTGGATTAGTACTTGGGTTTGCTTACACAAGCTCCCCCTCAATATATGCATTACATTTCATAAGATATTATTTTTAACAGATTGAGTGAAGAGATTCAAAGCCCAAATTATTGCAATCAAGAACATAATTTACTTAAACAAATTGTTGCAATACATATTTCAATCAGTTCTCAAAACATCAAACAAGCAAAAGACAATAAAACAATTAAAACTAGATACAACAAGAAGATTCAGCCTAAGATCTAAAAACATCACTTCTTCTTTGGCTTAGACTTCTTGCTGTAAGTCTTTCCTTTCCCAGATGACTCAGCAGATCTTCCAGCGTGCTTAGTCCCGGTTTGCTTTAGCTTCTCCCCCTTTTTGGTATCATCAGAAAGCCCAGCAAAGTCCATTGGAGGAGGTATCTGAGTGAGAGGAACAGCACGAAGAGGGACAGGAGCAAAAGGAATCTCTGGCTGAGCTGGTGCAGGGGGCTCAGCAGGCTCTTCATCAGAATCATCAGAGACCTCAAGCAGTTCTTGCATTTCCTGTCTGGATAGAGCTGGCCGAGCTCTCTGTTCCTCTGACAGCCCATAATCAGTAAGAGAAGGAGAGACTGGTGCATGAGGAGGAAACATTTCTTCAAGTCTTCTTCTTTGAGCTAGCAGAAGGGCATTGTGAGCAATAGCAGCAAAGTCAATAACAGGCACAATGCTCCTTTCCTTATTGAGTGTAGATTGCAGAAATGGTGAAGCAGAAATGGATGCTACCAGTTGCTCAACTTGCTCAGACTCTTGGGTGGAAAGAATAGAGTCCTGAGCAACTGCTTCACTCTTCTCAATTGGGCTTGTTTCCTGCAGACCCTCTTCCTCCATGCCATAGTCCAAGGGTGGACCAGGACTTACCTCATTGCTGGAGGCCTTTGGTGTGCCAGTTGGTTCAGTCACTTGCATACCAACATTAGGGATAGGAGAATGCAGCTCAAAAGGACTTGGAGGCACAGGAGATGGAGACAGAGTAGGCTCAGGGATGCCAGGCTGAGGTGGAGTTGAAGTGGTAGGAATTGCACTTCTAATTTCTTCATAGGCATCAGCCACCACTTTCATATTCACAGCCAACTGATGGATCTGATCTTGTAGATGAGCAAATTTGGCATTTTGCTCATCTCTAATGCTGAGAATGAGTGTTGACAGATTGTCAAACAGCTCAGTGATCTTAGTTGGCTTGACCCGTGAGGAGGGAGTGGAAGGAGGGTGAGTAGGCCTGGATGGAGATGGAATAGGCTGAGAAGGCTGAGGTACAGATCTGCTAGGAGCATCAGAGGTGCCTTCTTGTTGGAGGGATGCATCAGCAACAAAGAACAAATCTTCAGATTTTCCTGCTCCCTTTCCAACCCAATGTCCTTCATCTCTTTCAATGCCCATCCTTTGCAATTCTTCTTCTTTGAAGGCCTCAGTGAGCTTCCCTTTCCCCTTTTCAATGTGCTGAATCCTAGCATGCTGCAGGATTCTTGAAATAATTGCTGCATAAGGGAGTGTGGAATCTTTCCTCTGATCCCTTGCCTTTATCATACGCTGGAGAATGATATGACCCATATTGATCAGCTTTCCACGTATGATGGCAGTCATTACATGAGCCTCTGCCCTTGTTATCAAATTGAAGCTTCCACCCTTGTTGAATATGATCCTGGACACTATGTAGTGCAAGATCCTTACTTGTACACTGAGGTCTGTGGGCTTCAACAGATTTATTGTGGGCCTATTTTCCCTTCTTCTGAATAAGGTGTCCAAGATAGTGCTCTCCTTGTAATATAGGAAGGGCTCACCTTCTTCGTCAGCTATGCTAGCCTCATCCATATACCCAGAGGCTGTAATGTCAACTTTCAGCCCATCTTGACCTGGGATTTCCAATACCTCATTGAAGGTTTCATCAGCAAGCCAAATGGTCCTTGATCTCAAGGTGACCTCCCATTTCCTTTTCTTGCTGTTATATTTAAGAGAGGCATACCAAGTCTTCACTACCTCATCATCATATTTTTCAGCAATTTCCAACAGATTTTTATATTTTATCAACCATATTGCAGCATCAAAGTTGTTGGATATCAGAAATTGTTCCATATTTACACAGTGAGGCTTGATTACCTTTTTGTTTGAAAACTTGGTAGTGTACTCTTCTTGAATCTCAGGAGTGCTCCACAGTGGCAGTGTAGTCAATTCAAACTCTCTAGATTCAGTAGAAGAAGAGGAAGCTACAGCAGCAGTATCAGCCGAAGGAACTGCAGATTTTGAAGATGAGGGCCCAGCTTTCTGAGATTCTGACTTGGATGATGATTTTTGACGTTTGGAAGGAGTAGCTTTACCGGGTTCGGCCTTTTTCTTGGATTTCTCTCCTTCCTTTGTAGCAAATTGAGATTTGACCGTCCTCTTAGGCCGAGTTCCAGCTTGTCCTGTTCCAGGAATCTTCACTCTCGCCATTTCTTGGTTGAATGATGCAGAATGTGGCTTAGAATAGATTTAAGGGAAGCGAAAGGAAGTTTAATCGGTGAGAAAAGACGGTTTTTGGACAGAAGTTAAGAGGATTGAAGAGAGAATCAGAACAGACTTGGAGGAGTTACAAATAGGGTTGCGTCTGTTCTGTGGGAAACCGTCGGTTTTAACGTATGTAACCGTCTGTCAGACGAATTTTGAGGGGTCAAAATTCGAACTTCGGGCAGTTATAAGTTAAACCGTTCAGCACATCTTACTGACAGACGAATTTTCATCTTGAAAGTTCGTCTGACAGAGGCTTGAAACAGTCAAAGCATACACAACAGACGAATTTTGCTCTGACAAAATTCGAATGTTGAAAAGAAAAATAGCTTCAACAAACAAAACTTCAACCAATAGACTAATTAAGCATACAGAGCATCATCTTTCAATCATTCAATCATCAAGAGCATAAGTCAACAGACGAATTTTGAACTGAAACTTCGAGTTTTTCAACTTTTATAAATATTGTCCAACATTAGTATGTTAAGAAGTAATAATTCGTATAATAGTGATGGACAATCATAACTTTGAAATTTCTGTTTTTGAAAATTCGAACTTTCAAGCTTCAACAGACGAATTTCGAGGCATTACCGAGAGCTGTTCAAGGCATAACAGGCCAAAGTTCGTCTGTTGATCAACTAAAATTTGAATGTTGACCATGTTGACTAGTTCAAAAACACAGATTATCAATGAAATTCATCTAGCAATCAAACATCATACAAATTTCAACTTTTAAAAACTTACAGAATGGATCCAGACCTTAGAATAATTATCATTCACTTCATTTTCTGGTTGTTCCAATCTGGAATGCTCCAATCTTTCAAACTTTTAGCCATTGATTTGCACAAGGAGCACCTGCAACTATATTAAAACATACTCCGATGCTCAAGTTAGAATAAATTCTAGTATTAAAAATTCTGAAGACAGAATTGCACAGAAATGACTTACAATTCATTGGGATTTACCATTCCCAATTCTCTCCTTATTTTGCAATGCCTGTCTTCTGGTAGAGGTTTGGTTAATATGTCAGCTAGTTGATCCTCTGTTGGGATGTATTCCAACTTAACTTCTTCTTTCAGAACATGATCCCTTATGAAGTGGTGTCTAACCTCAATATGTTTCGTCCTTGAGTGTATGACAGGATTTTTAGTGATGTTTATGGCACTTTGATTATCACACATGATGGGTATCTCTTTCATTTTAACCTCAAGATCTTCAAGCTGCTGCTTCATCCAGATGACTTGGGCACAACAGCTTCCAGCTGCAACATACTCAGCTTCTGCAGTGGATAGAGCTACACTGTTTTGCTTTTTGCTGAACCATGAAACCAGGGATCCTCCAAGAAATTGACAAGTTCCACTTGTGCTTTTTCTGTCAGTTTTGGATCCTGCAAAGTCAGCATCAGTGTATCCTTTGAGATCTTCTCCATTGCCTTTTGGATACCAAAGACCCATCTGTGATGTTCCAATTAGATATCTGAAAATTCTTTTCACAGCTGTTGCATGGGTTTCTTTGGGGCATGATTGGAACCTTGCACACATGCAGACACTGAACATAATGTCAGGTCTGCTGGCAGTTAGGTACAGCAGGGATCCAATCATTCTTCTGTATTGAGTAATGTCAAATATTTTCCCATTTTCATCCATGTCCAGTTTAGTTGCAGTGGCCATAGGTGTTCCCATTGGCTTGGCATTCTTCATTCCAAACTTCTTTAACAGTTCCTTTAGATACTTGGATTGACTGAGAAAGATACCATCATTAAGCTTTCTGATTTGCAATCCAAGGAAGAAATTGAGTTCACCCATCATAGACATCTCGAATTCTCCCTGCATTAACTTAGAAAATTCCTTGCAAAGAGTTTCATTAGTAGCACCGAAAATAATATCATCAACATAGATTTGGACAATTAGTAAATCTTTATTCTTTTTCTTAGTGAATAAAGTTGTGTCAACTTTGCCTCTGTTAAACCCTTTTTCAGTCAGAAAGTTGCTCAATCTTTCATACCATGCTCTAGGGGCTTGTTTTAATCCATAAAGAGCTTTCTTCAGTTTATAGACATGGTTTGGTTTTATAGAATCTTCAAAGCCTGGAGGTTGATCTACATAAACCTCTTCCATGATATATCCATTCAGAAAGCACTTTTTACATCCATTTGATATAGCAAAATATTTTTCATGCATGCATAAGCTAGTAGAATTCTTATAGCTTCTAATCTGGCTACTGGTGCAAAGGTTTCTTCAAAATCAATACCTTCTTCTTGATTATACCCTTTAGCAACTAATCTAGCTTTATTTCTGATTATAGTTCCAGATTCATCAAGTTTGTTTCTGAAAACCCATTTGGTACCAATAACAGGATGATTTTTGGGTCTTGGAACTAAATCCCAAACTTGATTTCTTTCAAACTGATTTAGTTCATCTTGCATTGCCAAAATCCAGTAATCATCAGTTAAGGCTTCTTCAGCACATTTGGGTTCAATTTGAGAAATGAAAGCACAATTTAGCATTTGATCCCTTAACTGTTTTCTGGTTTTGACTCTCTCTTGAACATCTCCTATCACTTGATCAACAGGATGATTCCTTTGATATCTCCAAGCTCTAGGGAGTTCTTGAGATGTTTCTTCATTATTTTCTTCATCAAACTCTTGCTCCTGGATATCTTCCTCTATGTTAACAGATTCAGATATCTTTGGAGGTTCAGTTCTACTTTTATCAGAAATGCCCAGTTTTTCAAAATTGAAAGCAAGATCATCCTCATTGGTAACATGTTTTGAAACAGTTTCATTTTCAATGAAAACCACATGCACAGATTCCTCTACCACATTTGATCTTTTATTATAAACTCTATATGCCTTACTCCTACTAGAGTAGCCTAGAAATATACCTTCATCTGATTTGGCATCAAATTTACCTAGGTTTTCTTTGCCATTGTTGTGAATGAAGCATTTGCACCCGAACACATGGAGATGGGACAGATTTGGCTTTCTCTCCTTGTACAGCTTGTATGGAGTCTTTCCTAGGATGGGTCTGATGCATGCTCTGTTGATGATGTAACTTGCTGTGTTTACTGCATCAGCCCAGAACACTTGAGAAAGTTCCTTCTCATTCAGCATAGTTCTGGCCATCTCCCCAATAGTTCTGTTCTTCCTTTCTACTACTCCATTTTGTTGAGGAGTCCTAGGAGCAGAGAAGTTGTGGTCAATTCCATGCTTATCGCAGTACTCCAGGAAGTATGTATTTTCAAATTCTCCTCCATGATATGATCTGATAGACACAATAGAGATACCTTTCTCATTTTGCACTTTCTTGGCTAAGGTTACAAATGCATCAAAGGTATCACTTTTAGAAGAAAGAAATAATGTCCAAGTAAATCTAGAATAATCATCAACAATTACAAGCACATACAGATTGCCACCTAGACTCTTTACCCTTGAAGGTCCAATTAAGTCCATATGCAACAATTCAAGTGGTCTTGTTGTGGTAACTGTGTTTTTGGATTTGAAGGATGATTTAGTTTGTTTTCCTTTTAAGCATGCATCACATTCTTTATCCTTTTCAAAAGATATTTTTGGCAAACCAGTAACTAGCTCATTTTTAACCAGTTTAGACAATTGATTCATATTGACATGAGCTAATCTCCTATGCCATAGCCAACTATCATTATTCTTACTGATTAAGCATACAGAATCTAAAGGAGGAAGTTCATCAAGGTCAATAGTGTAGCAGTTACCATCCCTTTGAGCTTTGAGGATTACTCTGTGATCACTTTTTCTGATGACCAGGCAAAACTTTGAGTCAAACAGCACCCAGTTTCCTTTGTCACAAGTCTGACTCACGCTTAGCAGGTTGTGGTTGAGGCCAATCACAAACAGCACCTCTTCAATGGATGTTTCAGGATTTTTGCCCACAATGCCAATGCCAACAATTTTACCATATTGATCACCTCCAAAGGTCACCTTTCCTCCTTTCTTGTCTCTAAGGGTGATGAACTTCTCCTTGTCACCAGTCATGTGACTTGAGCAGGCACTGTCCATATACCATTTGTTGCTTTTCTTAGCTTTGAGACAGACCTGCAAAACAATGTTTATGATTTCCTTTTAGGTACCCAAATTTGCTTGGGTCCTTTTTGGTCAGTATGTTTTTCCCTAGATGCAGATGCAACTTTGGGAACCCATCCAACTTTCTTGCCAAGTCCATTTTTCCTCAAATCACAAGAACTGGAAATATGTCCCTTTTTGTTACAGAAATGACATGTAGTGAAAGGACTGCTAGATTGAGATGCAGGAAGAAAACAGTGCAGGTAATACTTTTGTCTAGCATGCCTTGGTTGATCATACGTTTCAATGTGAGGTGATGCATTAACTTTCTTTTTATTGTTCTTAGCATGCACAAAATGTCTCATATATGCATTTTGATTTTTCTTCCTAATCTTTTCCTTGACAGCACATGGGTCATAGCCAAGACCAGCTTTTCCTTGTGATATTCTTTGGCTCCCCATCAAGGCAAACAACATATCTTTACCTCTAGTGAGCCTAGACATGCTTTTAACTAGATAATCATTCGTTTGTTTAAGTTCAGTGCATGAAGTGCAGCAAACAGATTCAGAAGTAGATAAAGAAGAAGTTTCAGAAACTGTGCTTTGAGACTCCAGCTTGCTTATCTTTTTCTTTGCCAATTTCAGTTCTTTAGCAACTTTAATAAATTCATCATGAAGCTCATGAAATGCATCCAGTAATTCAGAATAGGAAGGTTCAGATTCATATACCTCTTCATCCTGATCACTGCTGTATGAGGGTGTAGCTTCTTCAGAAGCAAGTGCCATTAGACAAATGTTGGCAATCTCATCTTCATCTTCTTCTTCCTCATCTGAGCTGTTGCCCCATATGGATGAGATGTACGCCCTCTTCTTTTTCCCTTTATCAGCACCTTTCTTTTCTTTTTCTTGCTTCTTGAGGAATTGGGGGCAGTCCCATTTTATGTGTCCCTGCTTCTTGCACTCATAGCAAGTCACAGATTCTTTTGCCTCTTTCTTGCTTTCCCCAGCAGCTACTTTCTTGAAGAATCTCTTGTTCTTCTTCTTGCTATAGAATCTTCCGAATTTTCTGACCATCATAGCCAAGGTTTCCTCATCAAGTTCATCCTCTTCGTTAGATTCTTCTTCCTTTTCATCAGCAGCTTTGAGAGCAAGGCCTTTCTTCTTTCTGTCCAGCCCGGCTTCCTTGAGAGCTTTGATTTTTCCTTCATACTCCTCAAGGCTCCCGAAGAGAGCTGTGACAGAGGCCATTAATTCTCCTCTGGCTTCTTCTATTGTTGTCACCTTGGGCTGCCATTCCAGAGGGAGAGCTCTGAGAATTTTTCTCACTTTCTCTGATTGAGTGTATTCCTTTCCTAGGCTCTTTAGTTGATTCACAATGAGAGTGAACCTCTTTTGGAGCTCCTTTACAGTTTCTCCTTCAGACATCCTGAAGCTCTCATACTCTCCAATGCACGTATTGAGTCTGTTCTCCCTGACCCCAGATGTCCCTTCATGTGCAATCTGCAGAGTGTCCCACATCCCTTTTGCAGTGGTGCATTGTGAGACCCTGTAGAATTCGTCCTGGTTCAGGGCACTGACTAAACAATGCTTTGCTTTAAAATTCAGTAGGACTCTCCTTCTGTCTTCATCATTCCACTCTGCTTCCAGCTTCTCTTTGTATCTTTCATCTTCAGTTAGAGCCATTGGGACGAAATCTCCTTTATCAATAACTGACCAGATGTCAAGATCAATTGATTGGAGGTAGATTTGCATCATCATCTTTCAGTACCCATAATGCTCTCCACTGAAGCCTGGTGGTCTGTTAGTGTTGTTCCCTTCAGGAAGTATATTCTCTCCAAAGCCAGCCATCTTTGTTCCCGGACTGTGAAATCCTTTGAATGGGAATCCGGGCTCTGATACCACTTGTTAGCAAGGCTGACTTCCCAAGAGGGGGGGTGAATTGGGAAGATTGAAATTTTTCTGCACAAAGTAAAGCAAGTGAAAATATCACAGTATAATGAAAGCAACATGTAAAACAGAGCAAGCTGAAAAGTAGAGATAAGGAGAAGAGAACTCAGTGATTTATCCTGGTTCGGTCTATCCACTTGACCTACATCCAGTTCCCAAGACACCTCTTGAGATTTATCCACTTTCCAGCAAGAATTTCAACGGGCTTCTTGCTAAAGCCACAGTACACGAGTATGCTCTGTTCTGAGCTCTCTCAAACTCTCTAAGCGCTTTCTCTATGTGCTTCCCAATCCCCTTGTGAATACCCCTCACAAGTAAATCTATCTTTCATATGAAGAGTAGATTGTTTACAAATGAATAACTCTCTAGAATAGAGCAGATATGAAGGTTTAAGTACAAATAATGAAGTTGGAAGGGTAAAAGCTTTTGAGATGAAGATTCAGCAGAAATTCGGTATTAATAAGTTTGATTCGTTACCCACAACTTCAAATGATGTTGTATTTATAGATTTAGGTCTTAAATATCCGTTAGAGACTAAATCTATCCGTTGGGGAAGTTATCCAACGGTTACTCTGAAAAACTATCCGTTTACCAACCGCATTTAATGTTTCTGACATACTGAAATTCGAATTTTGGTTGGCCAACAGACGAATTTCGAGGGAACCGAAGGTTAAAGCTTCCAACGTTAAAATGCGAAGTTCGTCTGTCCATAGAGTGAAATTCGAATTTTGAAACTTATAAAATATTTTCACAATGTGACATACGAATTTTTAAGAAGAAAGTTTTTCTGTTAAGTGTGAACAGTGTTTTCAATTTGCTACAGTGCCCTCGAAATTCGAATTTTGGAAGTCCAAAATTCGTCTGTCCATAGAACGTCCAAACAGGCACAGTAGTTCACTTTCTTTGAAATTCGAATTTTGACAGAGTGAAATTCGTCTGTCAGAGACCAGTTTTGAGACTTAAATCATTCTTGATCTCAGATGAACTTTATCAAACTTTCAGACGAATTTCTTCTATTTTCTCAAGTTTTGTTTTGTCTGAAATTCGAATTTTTAAAGAGTGAAATTCGAATGTCACAAAGTAGCTTCTTTGACTCAGATGAAAATTCGAATGTTGCTAAGTTAAAGTTCGTCTGTCAGAGAGCATTTTTCAAACTTAGTTTCTTCTTGATTTCAGATAAACTTTAGCAAAGTTTCAGACGAATTTCTTTGGTTTTCATAAATTGCATTTTGTCTGAAATTCGAATTTTGAAACTGTGAAGTTCGTCTGTCACAAAAAGGCTTCTTTCAGTCTTGATTGAAATTCGAATTTTGAAAGACCAAAATTCGTCTGACAGAGGGACACCTCTCCAGACTTATTCAGTTTTAGCTCGAAATTCGAATTTCCAAAAGCAAAGTTCGAATTTCCAACTTGACAGTTCAGTTATACTTTCAGACTTCGTCTGTTTGTGAGTATTTTCCAAATAAGTAAAGATTTAACTTCAAATCAAGGTTTGAAAACGTCTTTTTCTCAAATCAAAATCTTTTACCCAATCTAAACAAAAACTAAAGATCCTACAAAAGATCTAATAGCAAATACTCAGAAAATCTTCACTTGAAACAGCTTTGATCTCCATTGATATCTTCAATCCAAGCTCTTGAGTGTTGGTTTGGAATCATCAAAACTCTTGATCCAACACCTTGTGAAGTGTTTAAGTTAATATCTCCAAATTTAGTACTAATTCCAGCACTAACTCCAGGAGTAGGATTTTGAAGCTCTTCCTCACTGTCCCCGGATCCTTCCTCTAAGTCTAAGGTAGGACGATACACATCATCGTCTTCTTCTACCTGATTAAGTAATCCTTGAGATAAGGGTGCCCATGTTTGTTGTCCAGTTGCCACCACACTTTTGAATAAAATTGTTAATTCATCTTTGAATGGGAGTCCTTTATATCTGTATTTTGCATATAGTGGATTTGTCTGCATGTTTACAACCAATCATTGTTATATATTACATAATGAATATAAAGTTTGTAATACTAAATTCACAATTACATACCTCTTGCTTCTCAGCCCACCAACTATCAGGTGCATCTATCGTATGTGTGTCAAGATTCCACCCTAAACCTGTCTCTTTCTCAAACAACTTGCACTATGTCATCCACTCTTTTTAAAGGGAATCTAACTTATTTTTAAGTTGTCCCCTATTATAGCTCTTACCGGTTTGGTCTTTAAATCCAGAACATATTTCTCTCCATGCTGTTTTTGTATAAGTAGTTCCATATCGTTGCCCTTTATGGACTTGTTGTAAGCACAGTTTGATTAAAATTGCAGTCGTCTTAATGTCCCAACTTGCCTTTACCTTATCATTACTCATGATTCTATTACCAAAACATCCATAATAAAAAAAAGATCCAAACTATCCATATGCATATACAACAAACATATAAACAAGAGAAGATGGAATTAATCCAACATCAGAGATGAAGAAAAGATACTAATCCAACTAGTATGAAAATTGACCATAAACCATGGTAAAATTCATCATAACATGATAACAAATATACTAATCCAACATCATCATAACAGGGCCCTAGACAAAACATGATTCCAAGAAGGAAAAAAAGTTTCATAGAAAGAAAAAAAAATGACAGTAGTTGGTCCCAGACATAAAATTACAAGTGTTTTTGACAAAATAGTCTAACTGGATACTTACTAATGTTTTTGTCAGTACTATCGAGAAAGCAACTTAAAGTACACAATTGGAAGCCAACTAACATAGAGTCCTGTTACTGTTAAAACTAGAAGCAGAAGTAACACGCATCTCATACAAGGGAATCTTTTCATCTTCACCAAAATAACAGGAGGGGGATAATGCATTCATGGTTCAATCAATTGACCATTGATTTGTTATGGTTATCCAGATTGTTCAATATGGCAATATTTATAATCTGCATCCAAGAATTATCTGGTTGAATAAAATGCATTATTTTCATAGTTAAAGGGACATGGATCTAAGGTGTTTAAAATGCTTCTTTGTTACACAAACATTGATGTATCTAATGTGTGCAATCTAATAAGGTATGACCGATGGAAAGAATGTTTGGAGTTGTTTCTTGCTTATCCAACCATTCATTGTCATGCCACAGAACTAAGACAACAAATACAAAACCAAGCAACATTCTGAGTTACACTTTGACAAATGGCAGCTTAGACTCTCTGGAGAGCATTGCTTCAAACAAAAAAATTTGTTAATTAACTGCATTACTCCTTTTAAACACACACAAATTAAACTGGGATAATTAGAATTTGCAGTACCAAATCAAGACCTGAACTAAATTAAAAGCTACTAACAGTCCAGAATATATATAATTGAATGTGACTTGAAATAGGATGGTGGTGGAATGGAGTTTACCGAGGTTGAAGCAATAAACTTGTTCTTACTTGGATTTGCAAATGATGAAGGTTGATGGGGGTTGATGTAGCTTGTCCTCCATCGGATTCGCAGACGGAGCTAACAATGAAGAAGGAGAAGATACGTGCGGCTGTGAAGAAGGAGAAGCTTGAGGAGGACGATTTTGCAACCACAGTTGCGGCCGTGAAGAAGGAGAAGCTCACTGGCGATGGATCTGGACACACAGATGTGGCTGTGAAGAAGGTGTAGCTCACCGGTGACGGATCTGGAAGCACAGATGTGGCCGTGAAGAAGGAGAAACTCACCGGTGACGGATCTACAAACATAGCTCACCGTGAAGAAGGAGAAGCTCACCAATGACAGATTTGCAAGCACAACTATGACCGTGAAGAAAGAGAAACTCAACGGTGGCGGATCTGCAAACACGGCCGTGAAGAAGGAGACGCTGAAGGATGAAAACAGAGACACCTCCACCAGCGCTGTAACTCTCGTTGCCGTGAAGAACTCGCTGGTGAAGGAGGAGCTTGACAAAGGCAGAAAAAATGCACACCCTCCACCAGCAGAGGTTACTGTTGAGGGACGTCGGGAGCCAAGCACAAAAATAACTCTGGACTGATTGAAGGAGAACTTTGGCCAGTTTTAATTCTGCATTTAATGCTTCAATGGTAAGAAAAACAATTTTATCTACCGCAAAAACTTCTACAAACAGCTTCTCACCATAATCTCTTTTGGGTCAGAATCTCTTTTTTTTTTTAAGTAAAAGTTACAGTATCCAAACATGATTCCAAAATTAAATAATCACTTCTTAAACTAAAAACTTAGATTTTATGTATAGCCAAATATGCACTAAAGCATAACATAGTAGGAGTATATATTACTTCAACCCGAATGCTATTGCTGGTTTCCAAATTCCAATACATGTACGCGCTATCGAGGAGCTAATTTCGTCGTCAAGTAGCTAGGTAGCACTGGCACGTAGGGGACCAAAATGCTGTATTTTAATTGGTCTGAGACTGACAGACCAAAATACTACTACTAGACAGTTCTGTAATAAAAATAACCAAAATTTCGGTGACGAAATTTCTTGTGTTCACCCACGTTGATTTTGCCAAATGACGACTATATTTTTCTCGACAAAAAGATTATTGCTGACTATATTAAATATACCGGAAAAACACAAAATCGGTGTACCCACGCACACGCGTGTGAGTATGCCCCGCACCGCACAGCACACAATGTTTGTTTATTTGAAAAAAAAAATTAAAGAGATCCATTTTCTAAATATACTGGACTCAACTCATCAAATTCAACCCAGTGACGTCAAATGCGTGCACTAGCTGGGCCTGGGAGAAACCATACCCCCCCGTACGGATCTTTTGAATTAAAAAGAAGAATTTAACAGTTATTTCACAATTAATTTCCATTCTTGTTCAATTCATCTTATACCACTCATCATTTTTATTACAATATTTAAATAACGATCATTATTAATGCCAGAACGCTAAAAATAGTTAATTAAAAAAACTATAGAGGATGATTATGAAATAATAAGAAATAAAGTTAACAGATGAATATAATAAAATTATAAAAAAGGGGGGATAAATTAAAATAAAATGAAATTTGAATATTAATAAGTACTGTACTTACTGGATGCGGGATGGAATCAGCTAGAGGGCTAAGTCAGATTGATATTGCGTGTCCGCAGGAGTAAGAGCAAGATGGAGGGGCGAGACCGATATGGATGTGGGTCCATATTGAATTGAAGACGGAATACTAGTAATATGCAAGGCAGCTGGTCAAAATGGCAGCTTTTATTGGTACGTGATGTCGTACCTTATAAACTCATAGTAATACATAATTAATTTTCTTTTTTTTTAAATAAATAAATAAATCTTTGAATATTCTGATATATATATATATATATTATACTCTTACTCTTATATATAGACATGCAATACAAGTGAATATAGAAATAGCAGAGCTATATATATATATATATAGCAGTGCGCGGGGCTCTCCCCTCCCCCTCTTGCAGCGGCAGCGGGATCATTGATTGATCGAAGTTATAGAAGAAATAGGAGTCGGCAGGCATGAATTGGAAGGATCAGGCTGTGAGCGAAGACCACAATATTGCTGAGTTTCTGGAAGCCTTCCGTCTTTTTGACAAAGACGGAGATGGTATGCGCTATCCTCCCTCCCTACTTTACTTCCATTTCCCATCTCTTCCCCTCTTCTGCACTCCCAATTCCTTTCTACTGATTCTCCACTTTTCAATTTATGTAATAAATAAATAAAAAAAAAGGTTGCATAACCATTGAAGAATTAGCCACTGCCATCAGATCATTGGATCAAAATCCTACTATGGAAGAGTTGCGATTTATGATCAACCAAGTCGATTCCGATGGCAACGGAACCATTGAATTTGGAGAGTTCTTGAATCTCATGGCTACCAAAATCAAGGTAATTCATTCGTACACCTACACATATATTAATTAATTACTATTCCATATTTCTTCCCATTTCCAATAATTCATCCTAGCTATATATATATATATACTTATACTTTGGAATTAATTAATTAATACTTATAAAGGAAGCTGAAGCTGAAGCTGAGGAGGAATTCCAAGAAGCTTTCAAAGCGTTCGACAAAGATCAAGATGGTTACATTTCACCCGCTGAGGTCGTGATTGTAATTATATAAAATTCTCACTCAACTCTCTCCCCATTTTATTAATTTGTTTTTATTGGAGATCATATATATATATATATATGTACATGTATTTACTTTACTGATATATATATTGATCTTACATGCATATATATATATATATATATTTGCAGTTGAGGCATGTTATGATAACTGTGGGAGAGAGGGTGACGGACGAAGAACTTGAGCTGATGATCAGAGTGGCTGATTTGGACGGCGATGGTCTGGTCGATTATCATGAGTTTGTCAGGATGATGTTGGCTGTTTAACATCGATCATAGCCTTCATTTCCGCTAAGAATAAACATCATATTACATCAATATATATATATATATATATAGATATCTTAATTTTGTGATATATATATTTCACCACAAATTTCCATTTTTGAAATTTTAATTCCTTCGGTTCCTTTCATAATAATAGTATTATTATGTATAGGAAAATCAGTCATTTCACTTTAACTTCAATATGGACACCGCTATAGCTAGCTGATTCCTTGTGTTGATGGATCTACAGGTAAATTAATTAAACGCGTCTCTTGCCTTGGGAAAGGTAAAGCGTTCTTTTTAGGCTACCGACAATATATATATCATGAAATCTCCATATCTTTCTATTAATTGCAGAAAAGAAATTAGAATAATAACTATATATTCAAGTCAATAAGTATTAATGAGAGGGCATTTAATAATTTATTCAGTTTTTCAGCGATCTACGTACATTATTAATGTTGTATTTCATTAATTAGCTGCATACAAATTCATAGAATAACGTTCATGTAATTTACCTAACTTATTAATCAAGCTCTAATTAAAATTAACGCTCAGCAATATCAAGCGTGAAATATCGTACAAACATCTATATATACTATTTTTCTTTTTTGGCGTGAACAACGATAATTAATAATTACCTGTTGCTAGCTAATTAACACACCACAAAATATGTGACGAATGAGATGATCTTTAGGGACTCAGATTCCAATTTCAAAGATACGTCACTCTCCGCGTCTTGTTCGCGTGGCAATATGTATAACAACGTTATATATATAACAAATTAATGAGAAAAAATAGAAATCACCGTCAGTCAATTAAGGATGCTATTTTAATCATGAGAACCATGGGAAATGGAGTTTGGCATGAAGGTTAACGGAATTAATAAAAATGTCAAATCTTTGTCACTACCAAACGGGGGTATAACAACGTACGTGTTGACACCACACGACTGAGAATTATATATATACATCAGAAGTTGGTAATGCAAAATGTTGAGTTTCAGGAATCCATATATGCTAGTATCTTTTTTTAATTGACAAACAATTTTTAAGATTTTCATATTATTATAAAAACATCAATTGATTTATAATTAAAATTCTTTTCCACAACAAATGAAAGCATAAAACTAATATGAATGAATATTCCATTATTGTACCAAAAATGGTTAGGTTGAGTAATAATAAACTTATTAACCTTAAATAAGACTTCAAATTTGAATAATGTAAATGAAGAAAATCATATTTAAATAGTTACCATGGTAACACATATTCACGTAAATACGTAAATATATAGAAAAACATTCCACCGGCAACACATCACATCATTCTCTGCTTGAAGAGGCTCCTGGTACGGACAAGAGCATCTGAAACCTCGACAAGTGTGAGCAAGTGTGAATATATAAATTATCATAAATTTATAATTTTACGCGTGTGTGTGCGTGTGTGAGAGCAAGGTTGTCGTAATAATTATGGGACAATATAAAGAAAAGCATATTGGGTTAGAATAAGTAATGAACTGTGGGGACTGGGCCGTAACGTCAAATCAATGACTGAAATTGATGGATGTGTTTATTTGGTGGCATGGCAGCGCCATTAGTATGAATTTTAATTTGAATTGGTTTAGTCCAATTAATTAAGTGATGAAGAGGTAAAGTGCACCACCCTTCATTTATGTGGCTCACATATTCGGACACATAAAGCAAAGTCACAGACTCACATCCCCCCTTGCCACCCACCACCCACTGTTCGCTAACAGGGTTGCTTCTTCTTTTAGGGCTATTCACTCTCATCTAACAAACTACTACATATATATATATATATATAATAAACAATTAAATCATTAAAATTTAAAAAAATTAAATATCTTAAATATGTTATAATTTTTTTTATAAATACCTTCATTTAATATTTTCACATCACTTTCTTTTAACCCATATATCATAATAATATATCTAAAAATAAAATTAAAAAAATATTAATTTATCATACAAAAATTATTTATTTTCTATATTTTAGAATAAAACAAATTTAAAAAAGTTTTCCACATCTTGAAACGGAATGAGTATATATATTTATCTCCCAGTAACTTTATTCTATATATATATATATCCTTGCTTAATTTCTTGGGAACAAACCAAAAATGGCACTATGAAGCCGAGTAGTTAAAAGTAGGGGTGGGGATGGAAAATTCTCCTCCTAATTAATCATAATTAATGTTTTTCTTAAGGTTTGATTTGTAGCCTGGCCTAGGTAAAATTGATTTTGAAACATAAGTTGGAGATACAGTGAGTCCAGCCAGTTAGGAGGGATTAATGGGTGATCAGATTAAAAAAGAGAGACCAATTCTTAATTTCATTTATATACTCTGGATCTACCAAGCTGTTTGCTTTGAATCTTGGGTGAGGCTCTATATATGCAGAAAGGCCAGAGCCATTAGTTTTAATTATATAATTAACTGCTAGGCAGTTTTGGCGTCTTTTTTTCTTCTTCTAATTTGTCTTGTTCAAATTTTCATGTATCTGCCAAATAATGCTCAACATATATAGTTTCTTTTGTTTCCAACTATATATGTGAATGAAATACAGAAATTCAAAGAATTATATATATACATACATATATATATATATATATTCTTCACCTCTCTCCTCAATTAAAATTTATGTCCCAAGCCGGCCCCCAAATTAAGAAACCCGAGTTTCTAGCATGCTACCCGCGGAAAGTCTAGAATTATATAATTTTTTCATCAAAATGAAGGGCTCCTTCCTTCATTGCTGTAATTTCCAGAACAATATCCCAGAAACTAGCCCTTTTGTTCTTCAAACACATAAAAAAATCATGTATTTTTTTTTCGGTAAACAAAAAATCATGTATATATTTGCAAGTCTAAGCGGTCCGGTAGTCTGTGTATGATAAATCCTCTATACATTTATATGTCTCTGGGTTGGGCAATCCGCAGTAAGCGCTGCACATATATATCATTCATGAATATGAATAACGTGCATTCATAACGCGTGCTAGCTATAGCTACAGCAAAAGCAATCAATAATTAAAAAAGCAATCCATATTCGATCGGCACCTTGTAATGAAATCTGGAAAACGAGCTAAATCACTCGAAGCATGCATGCCGTGAACGACGGGCTGTGTATTGATGAATTCAGATTCAAAGTTACGGGAACAATTCAATTTACAGATGGTGTATCCACTAGGAATCCGTAGATCTGGAAATTGGAAGTCGATTGCGTTTCATCAGTATGCATAAAACAGAAGAAATGTCCAAATGAACGGAGATATATGAATCATCAGAATACTGGAATAGTACTACAAATTAAAGTAAGGCATATATTTGTTACACCAAAATGCAAACAATCAGTATATATGACGAACAAATAAACTAATACAGTTGAGAAGCAACATCCCCAAGGCTTCCACCCACCTCCGAAATTAGATTTTTATTATTTCAAAAATTAATTAGCCATATGATGTACGTATGAAATACGAATTTTTTAGAAAATTAACCATGGAAAAAGAAGAAAGCAAACCTTTTTTCTAGGGTTGTGCCATTGAATCTGGTGCTTAGTAGATCAGAGAAAGGGAATTAGGTAGGGTTTAATTTGTATGCTTCCATTCAACAGGTGAAACTGCCGCATGATCTGTTGTTGCCACATAATTAAGAAGGTAAGCTCAGATCATGCTGGCAGCTTCAACTGCTAGAGGGTGCACCATATGCGCCTTCTCTCCATTAACGTAAATACTCCCTTTCCTTCTCTCTATATTCTTCAGCACCTCTTGCTCTTTCTCACTGCCACAAAAAAAGATGAGATCGAGCGGTGGGAGCTATACAGCATGTAGCAAGCAAAAGGCATATATACAAGCCTTCCTCTTTCGTGTAAATTTGGACCATCTCTACAATTCCAAGTAGCTAGTTTTAATTTGGTGTTTCCAGTGTCATCTCTTTTGTCTCTTTTTATTTAATTTTCTTTGTATCTTAGTTTATACTAGCGTCTACTTGGACTTAGGGATAATCGCCACTTGAACCCTAATACTTTTATATATAAAAAACTGAATGATGGAGAGACCATATAAGAACAGGAAAAACAAATCCTTAATCACGGGCTGGATAGGTGATTTTAAGAGAGAATCAAATTAAGGATATAGATGAAAAGTAAAACAGAGAGAGAGAAAGGTGTGTGGAGGTGGTCCCGATGGGAAGAATTTAAAAACATCACGCTCACGCCACCACATGCAGACACTCTTGGCTACTGATAGTTTTTATATATGCTAAGGAGCTTTTATAACTTTAGCTGGATTGCCATTTCACGCACACACACACTCTCTTCCTCTTCCCCTCTCCTCCCCCCCCCCCCCCCCTCCTTATTGTCTGTGAGGTAGGCATCAACTAGAAGGAACCAAATAGAGTAATAGAACACATTTATAGGGGGACCATTTTGCAATTTGCACCACATCCATCTATGGTGCACAAAGGCTTGGTTCCCACAAAATGTAAATAATAATTAACAAAACAACTCAGCTTGCTACCTACCTACCTGCTATATATTCACACATCTAACCCTCTACTTCCTCTCTCTACCCACGAGATATCTGATAAAGCGCCCTACATATAACCTTATTTATCTGATAATTAATTAATATCAAACAACCCTTGTATAGTGCTCGAAATGATATATAAATATGTATTACTTTTTAAAACAATAATAAAAAGAAAAGAAAGCGAAGCAATTCGATCTACAATTGATGGTTTGAACGTACGTCAGGACATGTTTTTCTTTTGCAAGAAAGAACACCTAGCTTAAGCTTAAGCCTTTTCAAGTTCAACCTAAGCTTCCTCTCGACCTAGCTCATCTATTATATATATGTATAAGGTTTGTCCGTGATCTTCGTACCAAAAGAAAAAAAAAATAGTTGTCTGAGATCTCTCCCTGATTTATGGGTCGACGGCAAGATTTTTACAGAGGTATTAGAGGATCATCGATTGCAGCAATGTTGATTTATAAATGCTTGATGATTCATTGAGTTTAGTAATAATTCAATTCATATATCATGAGATTGAGAGGTGCACGCGTGCATTATCTTTCGCATTCAAACACACACACACACACACACACACACACACATATATTCCGTCCGAAAACTAAACACACCGAAAGCACTTCTGTATATTTCACCTTTTACCTATATGTGCATCGCCTCAATTGATCTGTTACGGAATTTCGCCATGATATAGTTTGGGCTTTGGAGTATCGAAGGAGTTGTCTAAAATTTGAGCTTTAAAGCTGAACAGAGTCCGTATAGAGAAAGCAGAAGGTAAAACTATTTACTTTAGGTCAATCCGATGTATGTAAATTAAAATGGTTAAAATATACTTTTTAGCTCTTAATTTTGAGGTAAATTTTATTTTAGTTATTTAATTTTATTATATTTTATATTAATTATTTAACTATTAGCATATAACTAAAAATTTTATAATTCTTAATACTGTTAAATAAATTAACAGAAAATAATAATTTACTTATTTAAAAATCACATCATTAATATTATTATGTATTAATTAATACAAAAATTATAACAAAAATAATTTTAAGACTTAAATATTTACTACTTTAAGAATATGTTAATAGAACAAGTTAAAAATTACAACCTTAAAATCAAAAGTTTTATTTTTGGGTTTTAAATATTTATTTTAAGATATTAAAATATTTTTATTAAAAAAATAAATATTTATTTTTTATACTTTACATTCTCAAGTTAAAATTTTCAACTTATCCAAAATAAATAAAAATTATTTATTTTAATAAAATAATTTTAAACATTTTACCACAATATTTTAAAAATAATTTATTCTAAGGTTATAATTTTTAATGTCTTAAATTAATATATTTTTTAACTTTTTTATTTTTCTAAGATACTAATTATTTATTTTGGGCATAAAAAATTGTAATTATTATATTAATTAATGTATAATAACAGTGATTAGATGTATTTAAGTAAATTTTCTGTTAATTTATTTAACAGTGTTAAATTCAGGAAGTTTTTTAACACATCTTTAAAGTTAAAGAATTATAATGAAACTTTTAAAAGTTAAAGGATTAAAATAAAATCTGCTTCAAAGTTAAAGGATCAAATGTATACTTTCATCAAATTAAAATTATAAAATTTGATTAATTAAGAAGACTTATATAGGACCGAGATAATGTAACTAATTGAGCAACAGCTTTTTTCGATGGATAGATTTTTTTTTCCAAATTTTCTGAAACATTAAATTTGAGAAACTAAGATATTTGTGTGTGTGTGTGTGTGTAAGTACCATATCTAGTACGAGATTGTAAGTTTTCTAATGTAGGTTTCTGGATATCTCAGTTTCTCTTGACATTTCATTTCCCTTTGACCACTTAATTCTGGGCATGGAATTTCAGTAATCCTATCTCTTTATTCTATAAATAACTTTTCTTATTACTCCCTCCATCATGTCATTTTAAGGTTTTTCATATATATAATAATAAAATTATTAAATGATCTAAATTATAGTAAAATTTAATAGTATTTTATTAAAATATCTTTGAATTAAATGTTAAAAGATAACTTATATTGGTAATATAAAATAATAAATAAATTAGAATATTTAAATTTTCTAAAATGACAGATAAAGCGGGATTGAGGAAGTAATTGTCAATCTTTTAACTTAATAAAATCTTTTCATCAAAACATTGGCTCTATATAATTTTAGTCTTAAAATTGGCTGGATATAAGAATGCATATAAAATATTATTGTATTTGTTAGAATCTATTCAAATTCAGAAGTGATCCAAAAACACACTTCAATCCATCCCACTTGAATTTTATTTATTGAAATTAGGTGATTTTTAAGAGAAATTTTTGTGTATATCGTGCATTCAGTGGTATACTCTCTCCCTCTCTCCCTATATATATATATATATATCTTTTTTTTAGCATACAAAAAATAGATTTTAATTTTTAAATATATGTAAGCAGAGTACACTTTAAAATTATTTTTTAGTTTGAGATGTTTCGGGTTATTCCTTCTTCTTTTTTTTTCATGTATTTCACCTTAAAATGTATTTTTTTAAAATATAATTAATTAATATCACAAAAATAATATTTAAAATTTAACCTTTCAACATGGATTATAGAAAAAAAAAGTGAGATGCCACTTATATTATAGCCCATTAATAAAATTAATATATCAATAAAATCTATAAAAAATTGTATTATTTATAAGTTATAAATGTCATTCATTTTTTCAGAGTTTGAGCAACCCATAGGAAAATGAGTTGTGTGTTCCCCCAGTACAAGTTTAATTTACCCAATGCCTTAGTGTGTATTCGTAAAGTTTCATACATATCAACTATATATGATGCCGTAAGGAGTGTGTGTAACTGTGTACACATATATTTCAAAAAAAGGGGTAGAAGTTAATAAAAAAAATAAAGAGACAATATGAACAGGGAAGAGTAAAATACGGAAGTTTGTAATAATGGAAGTGGAGTAGCTAAAATAATGGGTAGAAGTTAAAAAAAATAAAAAAGTAAATATTAAATAAGTTTAAAAATTATGGGGATAATTAAAAGAAACTAATAGTAAGATAAAGAGAGGGAGAGAGGGTATATTTAATTAGAAATCAAAATACAAAAAACATGGATATGAACACGTGTAGAAGGGAGTTAAGACTTCAAGATAAAATCATAGAGAGAGGATTTTTTTTTTTTTTGCCAGAAGGTGAAGAATGCTTCTAAACCCTAAAAAACATAGAGTGATAGAGAGAGAGAGAGGAAATATGAAAAAGAGAGACGCGGGAGTTAAGAGAAAAAATAGGAAAGGGGGAAAATAAAAGAGACAAGATAAGGACAAAAATAGAGTTGAGATAGATAATTAAGTATTTATATTTGAAATGAAAAATAAGTGAGTCACAAGTGAGCTGATACTGTTTATAAGAATATTGTTTTGTGAGAAAAGCCAGTAATATCCATGGGTAGGCTTTTTTGTACTTTTATAATATATATAGAAGATTTAATGTCTATTATTTTATTAATGTAATATAGCATAGTAGATAATTTATTTGCATGTGACTCAAAGTTTAGAAGAGTTATTTACATAAACGTTGGTTCATATGAAAATATGATAGGGATCGAGTTTTTTAATCATTAGCTTTTGAATTTGATCTTTAGGGTGATAGTAATGGAAGAAATGTGTTTAGGAGATCCACACCCGGTTTGGAGGTCCAACTCAAGTTAAATCCAAATTATTTGGAGTTGTCGGCTTTAGGTGTCCATGATCTGCTACCAAAAAAAGAGGTTATTTATGCAAAAAAAATTAATTTAATCAATTTCTAATCAATTTGATACAATTTATACTTGTTTATAAATTCATGTCAAATAACGAATCTACGCTCTTAGATCTTGCTCAGGCAGCAATAGGAGCCAAAAACCAGTTGCTCATGCCAAGAAGGAGGGAACGAAGAAAGTAACTTTAGGAAAACCCACATGAAGCGAAGGAAGAATCTTCTATATTAGTTTGATTGAGCCATTTAAGCCAGTTGGCTCTTCTCACAATTTTTAAGCCACTTTAATTTTGTCATTTATAATATGTGGCTTGACTCACATTTTACTGTTCATAAGGCTTTTTTTATCTTAAAAAAATTCCTCTTTATTAAAATATATCAATCTCATCCTAACCTCCCATAACTCCAATAACTACTCCACTATCTGATATAATTTTAACTTTTTAATTTTAACCTCCTCATTCATTTATTAAAATTTTTAAATTCCAAAAATTGTTATGTAACTTCACCAGTTTAGTTGGTACTATTTTATAAATTTTTTATTCCTGATTTTCTCTACAAAAATATATTATTTAAATTTTAAGAATTTTTATAACTGCTCCCATTTAAAATCATTCAATTCATTTTAAATTTTATATCATATTTAAAAAAAAAATTTAAAACTCTTATTGCTACCCGGTATCTCCGTTAACTTTAACTTACCTATTTTTTCTCTCCCTTCTCCGTTTTTTTTCCTTCCATACCATAACTTTCCCTACCTTATCTTCACTTCCCTGTTATCTTTAGCCGCTTCCTCTTCTTTCTTTTTTCTTTCCTTTTTCTGTCTCCATTTTTTCTTCCTCTTTTGTCTTTTTAATATTTACTGGCTATATTCTTCTTCACTTTTCTCTATGGCGTCTCTTTATTTATTTATTTGTTTGTTTATTTTCTGCATATATATGCGAATTTTATTTCCCCTCTTATTTTTTTTATTTGGATCTTTTCATATTCTAATTCACAACTTCAATTTGCACTTCGCAGAAATGATTGTCCTTTACATTGTTGTTTGGGTTCCCAACTCTATTTTCCTTCCTTGCAGGTAACCACTAATTTCTTTTGCCTTATATGATTTCTTCTTGTGTGTTTGTTTTTTATCCTTATCGCAATTTTTGGATTTTCACATTTCAGACATTAGATAAATTAAATATTTTAGGTAGTTGCACTTTTTTAATATTGATATATGATGCTATAAATGTGAAAATACTTCAAATCTCAACTTGGTTCTCCTTTATATATTGTTTATTATGTCCAACCGTATCTATTTTACTAATATTTAAAAATCTTGATTTTAGGTATATCTTTATTGTCAACCTTCATAATTAGTAGCATTCTTAACTAAACTGCAGCTTTTGTGTTTTTTCTACACTTCACTTGAAGGGCAGAGAGACCCAAGAATTTGGATGAGGCAAAGATGGTTGAGAATATGCAAGCATTGATGCCGGCGGAGAAGAAGGAAAAGATTTGTGAAGGCTGAAGGAGTCAAATTGATGATTATTTTTTTCAAACAAGAAATCGACTTATGGGTCGGCTATAAGGGCACATGATTTCGCAATGACCAAGCACCCTCCTACATTTGAACAATTTGTGGATGTTTAAAGCTTGAAGAAAATCTTATTTAATAATTTGTCTGTTTATATTTTCATTTTAACTCATAAAGAATAATTGTTATTTTGTAATACTTATACCATAAGGTTGTCTATGTTGTAAGTTCATTATAATTCGAAGTACAAGTCATATTCTTTGATATATTCTTAGTTCTTGAATTTTGCCACCTTGAATTGATGCCTAAATAATTGATGGATTGACAAATTCAGAAGATAATTATATATATGCTCTTGATTATATCTGTCCACCATCATAAGTTAGACATTAAAGTTTTATAATTGAGTCACTGAAAACGGCAAGCTTGCCCTTTTACAAAATCATAGTATCATTACAAAGGAGGATTAATTGTTATTGTTCATTAGCCATTGTCTCATGTTGGGCTCCGTATTGATGAATTTTCTTCATGCCATGTGTCTCAATGGTGCTTCTGATCTTTGCCACGTGTCCACTGGTTAAAAGTTTATTAGCCACTTTTTCCTTTTGGGCTCTGTGCAGATAAATTGTTGTGATGCCATCTATTTCTCTTGTGGCTTTGATCTTTGCCACCTCTTCACTTTTTAAAATTGAAGCCATCTCTTTTTCGGTTATTCCCTTCAGCTTTTATCCACTAAAAATTATAAACCAAATAAAAACTATACTATAAACTAGAAATCAGAAATTGAAAATGAGCTAGAATTTGAAATGGTAAAATGGATGTTAAGTCATATCAAATATTGTTCAATACTCCTTCTCTGCTAAATCTAACACATATTAGGCTCTATGCATTTAGCAAAGACTCTCCCGCTATGGTATTCGTATCTATTTTCAAATCACCACTCCCTCCATATTTGAATCTGAAAATTGGAGGAAGTTTTTAGCTTCCTCTTTTTCTTCTTCTTCTTATTTTTCTATTTTTTTTTCCCTTCTTCATCTTTCTCTCTTCCATCTCTTTATCATCTTACTTCATCTTTCTTATTTTATGGCAGATTATCAAGAGAAGCTTCGTTCTTGCTTATTCGCTGAACCCTAATATGAGATATGGAAGACTAATTTCAAGTTTTGGATTTTTTGAAATATGAATAGTTGGTTGTCATCTCCTCTATCGCGCTTGGAGACTTTGGTTAGATCCATCAGACAGAGTACAAGGTTGGTGTTTCGAATGGAGTATAAGGTTGGTGTTATCTTCTTTATTTAACTGCTGATGTTTTCTAGCTTCTACAGATCTTATTTTCTTCGGTTTGTTTTAGAGTCCTTGTTACTGGCATACTATGTTTTTTTTCAGAAGTTCTTCAGTGGGTCTGACTCCTTCCGGTCTCTTGCATGTCTGGCCATCGAACTTAGCTCCTCCACTTCATCCCACGCCACTACGTACTCACTGCTTGCTGGATTGTCCAAGCATATCTCCTCTGCTTTTTTTTTTCCTGGAAATCTCACGCCATCTAGCATCTCTTCCGTTGAAATTTTGTGCATTTGTTGGTTGCATCTTCTCCTTCTGATTTTTGTGCTTTTTCGGGTTTATTTTTGTACTACTTTGTTGTCCAATCTTGTGTGTCCTGTGTGGTTTTGATCTCTTTCATGGTTACTCAAGGTCAAGTCATTACCTGCAAATGTACTCTCTCTTGCTTTGTTCTTTCTCTTGGCAAACTAATACCCAATGCTCGTTCAATGACAGACATTGCATGGAATTCTGATATTAGAGTGGACATTCAAAATAAAGTGATTTTCCAATGATTTAAATTTAGCCTCCAAATATCCCATATCCTTCTCGATGGGTAGATAGATTACTTGCTTCCCAACTGTATTCATCATTTGATTTTTTTTTTGTTAGATTAATCTATATTCTTTCCATACACCAAATTGAAATGTCTAAAATTTTACTGTGTCCGTTTGAATGCATGTCAAACTTTAGAGCCTCTCTATTTAATTGGAATTTCATCATTTTGAGGGTAATTTTTAATTCCCTGTGTAAGATCCATTATGCCAAAAATCTATCTTCATGAAATGTTGCAATGACTTTGCATTTGTTTGTGGAGATTTATTTTCTTGCTATAAGAGACTTCTTGCTATCCAAAGAGTGCTAATTCAATTCAATAACTTTGGCAATAGGGAACAATATTTTGGGATTTTGCAAATATTGAATTGCAGTCTATTCTTTTTGATTTTCGAGTGTCATTTAATGATCTATCTTCATAGACTATTTAATGAATTTATGAAATATGGCAACAATGGCATACTTGACTGTGTTGATTTATTTTCTTGTTGTAAGCAACTCCTTACTATACAAGAAGAGCTAATTTAATTCAAGTCACCAGCTATATTTTTTAAGCTTAATGTACTGATTTTTCATGGTTTAGTCATCATGCGTTAACAGTTTTGTTCCTGGCTTGTAGTTTGTGAAGTATCTAGTTACCTTGAGCAAATTCAATTAGTTAATAAGACTAGACAGCTAGCAATAGGTACATAATTGTTTTGTTTATAACATTTTAGAATCTCATGATTATAATATAACAAAGGGGATGATGGCACTTCTAGAAGTATATTTCTACACTTTAGAATTCATGATTATAAGCAATTTAAGATTTCATCAGTTATTTGTATATTTCTGTTGCTTATGTTGGTGTTCTATTTTGAGACCATATAGTATATAGATCATTATATATATTGGTGCATACAAAAGAAGACAATCTCATGTATATAATGGCACTTGTAGAATTATATAATCTAATAGATGTGTATCGGCAGGGAGGATATTTATGGTTGGATGTAGTATATTATTAGGACTTGTAGGATGCAGATAAAAGTTAAATTGAGGTGGTTTATAATTGGCCATACATTTGTTTGAAGTAAGAATAAAGTGTTTTGAAGACTTTATGCTCCATTATATATTAGTAATCGAGCCTTATCAATGAATTTGGTATTGGGACATGATCCTTCTTTCTTACTGCAGACAAATATACAATTGAGAAGAATGAGGTATTTTCATTCAAACTTATAAAATATATAAAAGTGATGGTGACGAGGGAGGAAGACCACCATTTGAAGTTTTGGTACCAATTGACTTGATCATTGGCAAAGTGAGGGGGGTTGAACAATCTTGTGATCCCTTCCTTCAACATCTAGAATCAATGGTTTTTTTTGTTAAATTGTTTTTAAGGAGGATTTGGGATGTGGGGTTGTGGAAATTTAGATATTCTAAATTTGCCTAAACATTTTGTTTTACTATTGAATGCAATCTACTTAATTTTCCTTTTCCAATTTTTTCTTTTTTCTTTTTCATGAAATCATGAAATATTATTGTATATACATATGCAGGTAATCCAAGGTGGAATCATTTTATTTCTTGTGCTTTTTGAAGTTAGACATCAAATTTGTGCATTTGTTAAAATTATACTGGACAATATTATCTTTGATTGTATCACCTTACCTTCAAGGGAGTGTTGCATCATTGAAACTATGAGAAGAATGAGGTATTTTAGTTTAAATGAATGCACTAACATGGATTTACTATACACAGACCATAAGACACAATTTAACCTTGAAAAAATAAGACTACAAGATTGAAAATAAAATATAACAATTTAAAAAGAAGTCCCATAAAGTAACATCATAATTTCGCATTTTGGGGAATGGAATACAAAGCCTTTTTTAATTTCTTCCAAAGTTTAGCCATCTATAAGCAAATCCTATCAAGGAATTTAAATCAAATATATATAGCTAGAACACATTAATATATTAACTTAAATTCAATTTTTTCTCAACTTAGTAGCACTCAAATTCAAATTTTAAATTATTTTTCAAAACAAATTGTTAACAGTATAGAAACAAATAAATAATATTTTTGCGCATCGCACTAGAGTAAAATCTAGTTAATGATAAAGGGTTGCAAGTTTTCCTACTTTGCTGCCTTCTGTGTGTAACATATATAAATGCATTAACTATATATTAGCACACAGGTTTGGACAATTATTTCTATGTTCATAATACTGTAAAACCAAATCATCAATGTTTTCCTTAGTATAACTATAATACTGTAACATAAATGCATTGCTATATATATAGCTTTACACATTTGCCATTTGAAGGAAAGGAATATGCATAAAGTTGTGAGTGAAGTCAACCAAGTATTGATGGAGAAGAAGATTTAAAAATCCAAGTTTTCACTTGTTATTGTAGGATGCCAAGTATATTAATTGTTGTAAACATGGTGTGACTACTAATTTGTTTTTTCCTTAATTTAAAATACAAAAAATGGTAAATTAATGTCAACTTTATAGAAGGGATATGAGTGCTTCCTGATAAAGGATACATGGGGGACAAATATAATAATTAGAAGTGGAAAAATTGGGGAACAAAGTTGGATGAGGAGAGATAACAAAGAAAAGGTAAAATTAAGATAATGGATAGAGAAATTGAGGTAATTAGAAAAGTTTAAAATAATGGATAAATATTTTAAAATTACTAAATTTTTAAATTTAATAATTAGTGAAAGTATACCTGTGATAATTAATTTTAAGTTGTTTTTAAAAATAATTCTATTATATAATTTTGCTGGGGATTTAACTAATTCAATTATTTGATAGAACAAGGGTGTAGCAAAGTTTCATCTATAAAAGAAAGTGACTCTCCATGATGGGACATCAAAAGTTTCAAGTATTAAATACTCAACTTAATAAATTTTGTTTCACAATAACTCTTCTTTTTGTTTTTTTGTTTTTTGCCGGAATTTTACTAAACCTCTATTTGTTCCAAACTGTTACAAAGGTACCCTATGTAAGATTAAATTTATTTTTTTCCATCGCAAGGGGAGATTTTCTGTTGCACACAGCAATTCCTTCTTGTATTATATATTAACAAATTATCAAAAGCTGGCATAAAATGTTTTATTCTTGCTTTCAGCTCCAAAAAATTAAAATGATACTTTTTTTAGTCTAAATTATATGATATTTTATATGATAAAGTTTTTGTCCAAAATATAAGGTGTTAGATTATTATTTTTTTCTTATTTTATTCCTATTTTTAATTTTTTTTATTTCTCATTTATAATCATGTAATAATAATATAATGAGGTATTTAATAAATATAAAATGAGAAATGTTGGTACTTTTTATATTAATTTTAGGTGAAAAAATGATTTTCTTAATATGTATGTAATTGATATAAAATAACTTATAATATAGATTGGAGGAATAATAATTAAATATTTAAATGTATTATTATTTTTATTTTTTCTGTTATTTAATCTAATCAATTATTAATTTTATAATGCGGGAAAAAAACTACTTATTTTATAATGAATGTAGTGCACATTATATTTAAACATTCACATATAACGACATAAAAAACTCCTCCGTCCATGTACCGCACAGAGAGAAAATTCTAGTTAATTATATATGTGACCCACCGAAAAGGAAGATAAGTAGAGGAGGGAAAGCAAAGCATAGAGGTAAGGTGAGAAAGTTAGGGATTATTTGGTAAATATTTTTAAAATAGTTTTTTTATTTTTAAAAATAAAAAAATAAAAAAATTTACTTAATAAACCTGTTTTTTATAAAATATTTTAAAAAATAGAAAACTTAAAATATTTTTAAGGTGTTTTATAGTTTTTATTTTGAAAAATATAAAAAAAGATGAAAAATATATAAAATTATAAATTTTGAATAACTCATTTATTTTGAGAATAATTATTTAAATAAATTTTTTATTTTTTTATTTTTAAAATTTGTTCTCAAAATAAAAAATATTGTCAAGGAAGTCCTTATCTTTGGCTTGAAGATGGGGTGTGGTGTCGGTGATTCTCAAGTCACGTACGTAAACTTAACGCTGCATCTAATTCCACCAAGCCATAAGTAATGGACATTCCCCACAACCACATTGCTTCACCCTTGGGATGTCGAATTTTCCATGTAAATTATTCAAGCAAGGCATTGAAATTAATGTTCACAACACAACGCCAAGCTGGAAAGGAATTCAATTTTGGACCCATCATCTGAGAATATAAAGACGATCCAAACACATTTGACGTAAGGCCGGGACATACTGAAGCTTCTAATTAAGTATGATCAATATAAATATCTAAATTTGGGCTACAAACAAATATTATTTTTGAGAGCGATTTAAATTTCGAAATTAAATTTAATCAATCATGATAATTCCATGTATTGGATAAAAATCACCCCTAATTCTGAAAACATTTGTCCTTCCTTGGGGCTCCCTTTTTCACTCGAGCACTTTCAACGTGAATCAGGAATTTTCTTTTCTAGGTAAAGTGCAATACTAGGAATCTTTATTGCTGCTAAATTTATATATCAATTGGCCAAAAATATTTTTATATACAAAAAAAAAACCAATTTCGTCTGCGAACTGGATTTGGTTCTCATAGGAGAGATGTGGTGTTCATGGGAGAGATGAGCAACATCAGTTTTAGACCATTCAAATTAAAATTAGAAAGTGCAGATTTAATTTAATTTAATTTTTATATTTTAAAAATATTATAACTGTAACTTAAAAAAATTAAAATAAAAAACTGTAAACATGTAACGTGTAAATTTCATCACTGTGCACAGTATCCGGACGCGTGTAGTCTGATAGTAGCCGGCAGACTCTAGCGTTCATCCGCCCTCGAACAAAATTCAGCTTACGAACTTTACCAACCGAAAAAAAAAAATTTCAGCTCAGGAACAACGGAACCAGCATTTTAGTGAGGAAAGAGAAAATGATGACCCGAAAATTTCAAGTGCTCCACAACGATTCCAACTTCCTTGTCGAATACGATCCCGATGATGGTTTCGAAGTATGCCTACGTTCCTCCCAAAACCATTTCCTCTTTTCCCCACCCTGCTCTGCTTCCACTGTAATGTGTCTTCGTTACTTTCTGCAGGTTTTCAAATTCCAGCTCTTCTCCCTCACCTCTGTTCTCCCTGATGAGCAAAAGGTCTCAATTACCCTTCATCTATCCTATCTATATTTATCTGTCTTCATGTGCAAAAGAATTGGTGAATTTTTGTGGCTTTTATCGCTAATTGAAAGTTTTCACTACAGATTTATGGCTGCGAAGATGATCGCCCTGTGGCAAGTGACTCCGATCTCGTCACCATTTCCGAGAAACTGCGATTGGTTTCCGTCGATGAACATGACCAGCAGGAAGAATCAAGCACTCATAATGCCGAGCTGATGAAATCAGACGAGGAGTTGGCCAGACTCTTGCAGGTGCTTCCCGCCTTTTTCTTTTTCTGGGAGAACTTGGTGTTCTTTTATAGTAGAGGTTTTGGCAGTGGATGCTAGTTTTGAATGTGTTTATCATATTTATTTCAAATTCCTTATCCTTTTCTTTTCTCTATTTTCTGCCTGTGTACAGGCGGAGGAGGAAGCGATGTTGCAGCAGCAAGATACTGAGCAATTTGAGATATGGCCTTACGTTGATAAGATCCGAATGGTAATTTTTATATGTTTGGCAGCTGAGAAAAATGAGCACATGACATTTCAGTTCATGAAGCTGCTTTTAGAAATAACGTTCTTTTTGCTTAAAGTATACCGTGGTCCATGGAGTAGAATAAATCGGATTCCATTTTTTCCTAATGAATATTTACCACTCCAGTGGTTCCATCTTTTAAGTTTTCTGCTATCCTGATTCCTGTAGTACGAGGATTCAAGGCGCCAGGAAGCTGCTCGCAAAACCGTTCCTGTGGAAGAACTTGAGGAGAAAGCGTTGGTTTCTTTGGCCAAGGTTAGTGTGTTTCTTTGTCTCCTCAAAGTAAGAGACATGACATATGAACTAGAAAAATTGGTCTGTGCTTTGTACAGGAGATATTAAGTTGTGATAAGATATATAATAAATTAATCATCACTAACCAAAATGATAAATAAATATGAACCCCAAATTTTGAATCAAATAATATCACAAATGAATAGGCAAATGTAAACCCTAAGTTTTCCTTTTTCTTAGCATAAATAATTCGTTTAGTAAAGGAGGACCGTCAATGAAATTTAAATGGTGGCAAATAGGAGTAACAACATCCCATTCATTCTGTGGATTTAATGGCTAAACAAACAACATTGTAAGCAGTTTAACTTCATCAAACATAGATATTGGTCTGTTTTGCCAAAAACCAGAACATTGTCATCAAAAGACACATAGCATCATAAGCCCAAACAAAGATCTATGAATATATTCATGGGAAGGACAACAGTAACATCAAGTCAATTCTTTTGATAGAGTTGCTCATTACTCATCATTTTAGGAATTGAGTGCTAAATTGATTGGTGGTGGTGGAAATTGCAATGTCAAATTATAAATATGAAAGTCCATTCAAGAAACCTTTGCCAATTTGGGAAACAAAGGTCTTCACTACATAATTCTGGTGATGTGTTATGTGTTTATGGATTGTTTTTATCATTACTTGGTTTCAGGCTTGTATTTGGAGGCTAGCATAATGTTGGCCGCTGCTACAAGGATGATTTATAGGAATGCTAATTGTGTATATCACGAAAGACCGAAATACAGCAGAAGGATGACCAAATATAATGTGACTCTATATGACTAGATGTTGATTGCCTAATTGAAAATGGAGAGCTAAAATTCACTTAACTGTTGAATTCTTTTGGATATTATTTCACCCTGGTTTTCTCAGGCACTTGTGGATATCTCTCTAGTCTTGGTTCTGTTTAGTATTGTGCTTGAGAGTTGAGATTCTGTTTCCATATTGTGAGCACGTGATGTAGACCAGTAGACAGAAAGACAGAGCGGAAGGATAAAGAGATAGATAATTAGAGATAGAGGGGGAAGAAGGTAGGAAGGTGATAACTGATAATGGAAATTGGTATGAAAAACTAACGTACAATTACTGATAGGGCTATTTATTGGGAGTCCATAACAAGGAAATCAAAATAAAATAAGAAGTCAGAAAATAAATAATGTTCTGAAATGAGCTAAACAAATAATCTAGAATTTCCTACATCTAAAGTAAGTCTTCCACAATTTCATTTTTTAAAATTATTCTCCTCCTATTCTCATTCCCATATCTTTTCTAATGCTGCTATGATATATGGTGATTTGTAAATATCTAGTGAACAATTTTTCAGGAAGGGAACTTCAATCCATCAAAATCTGCACAAGATCATGCTTTCCTCCTGCAGCTGCTTTTCTGGTTTAAACAATCCTTCAGGTATAGATCATAACATTTGCTGTTCAACATTTCATTTAAAATAAAGGGTAAATCATAGCTTACTTCTTTTGGTTTGGCTCAAAATCAGTTTTTCCCTTGTGGTTTAAAGTTTGTCATTCAACACTCGGGCATCTGTAACATTGCCATTTAACTACTTTGTAATTTTTACATCCAAATTTTAATAGATATAATCTTGTCTACATTGTTGAAACAATGAGCAGATTGGCTGTAAAATATCTGTTTTATTCAGATGTTGAAAATTTTCATTGTTTTTTGAGAATTATGCTGGCATTAAGCAAGTAATTTCAATTTCTAAATGTCACCTTAATCCCAATAATAGCCTTAGACGACTATGGAATTGTTCAAAGTATTAGTCATGAAACATGCTTTAAACAACAACAACAACATTAGCCTTATTTCACTAAGTGGGGTCGGCTAGATGGATCATACGACACCAATGAGCTCTGTCAAATATCATCTCTTTAGATAAATTATTTATCAAGAGGTCAAGCCTTTTAAATTTTCTTAGTGTCCTTCTCGGTCTTCTTCTACGCTTTGTAATAGGGCTCCAAACCATTTGATCAATTCTCCTTACTGGTTCCTCTTGTCCTCTTCTTTGTACACGCCCAAACCACTTTAAACGATTTTCCACCATTTTCTCCTCTATAGGTGCTATTCCGATTTTCCCTCATATACAATCATTTTGTATCTTATTTATTCTTGTATGACCACACATCAATATCAACATTCTCATCTTTGTTACTTCCATTTGATGCTCTTATTGTCCTTTAAAAACCCAACATTCACTGCCATATAGTATCGCTGATCTTATAGCAGTTGGATAATTTAAACTTAGTAGGTACCTTATAGTTACAAATTACTCTTGAAACTTTTCTCCAATTTAACCACCCAACTTGTATACTATACATAATATCCCCATCAATTTCACCGTCACTCTGTAAAGTTGACCCCAAATACTTAAACTTTGACACTTCTGGAATGATTTCCTTTCTAATTTTTACCTCTAAATCATTTCTAACTGGCTTCTTGTTAAATTTGCAATGCATATATTCCATTTTATTTCTATTCAAGCAGAAATCTTTTGATTCCAAAGTGTGTCTCCATAATTCAAGTTTAGAGTTGATCTTTTCTCTTGAGTCCTCAATTAAAATTATATCGTCCACGAAAAGCATACACTTAGTAATTTTCCCCTGTATATGTTTTGTTAGAACATTCAAAACCAAATTAAATAAGTATGGACTCAAGAAAGATCCTTGATGTAAACCTATCCTTATAGGAAAGTTCTTTACCTCACCTCCAAGAGTTCTCACATTTGTTGTTGCCCCCTCATACATATCCTTTATGTTTTGAGTATAAGCCACACGAACACCTTTTTTCTCCATTGTTTTCCACAACACATCTCTTAATACTCTATTATAGGCTTTTTCCAAGTCAATGAAAATCATATGCAAGTCTCTCTCTTTACTCCGGTATCTTTTAATCAAACCCCTTAATAAATAAATAGCCTCTATTGTAGACTGTCTTGGCATGAATTCAAATTGGTTTTCTGAAATATGAGACTCTTTTCTTAATCTATGCTCAATCACTCTTTCCCAAAGTTTCATAGTATGATTCATGAGTTTTATCCCCCAATAATTAACACAATTCTAAATATTCCCCTTGTTCTTGTATATGGGTACCAAAATGCTCTTTCTCTAGTCCTCTGACATTTTCCTTGACTTTAAAATCTTTGACTTTAAAATCTTGTTAAAAAGCTTAGTTAGCCACAAAACCCCTTCTCTGCTAAATACTTCCAAACTTCGGTAGGAATATCATCAGGGTCAATAGCTTTACCATTATCCATCCTCTTAAAAGTTTCTTTTACTTCTCCAACCTGGATCCTACAATAGATAGAAACTCAAATTCAGTTCATTTTCGTGAGCTGTTAAACCTTCTGTATCATTAGTCATACCCAATCCATCATTGAAGAGCTTATAAAAGTAGCTCTCCCATCTTTCTTTAATATCATTATCAGTAACCAAAATTTTTCCTTCCTCATCCTTAATGCATCTTACTTGATCCAAATCTCTTGATTTTCTTTCCCTTTTTTTGACAATTTTGTAAATCTTGCATTCACCATTCTTCGTTTCTAAATTTTGGTAGAATTTCTCAAAAGCTTTAGATCGAGCCTCGCTCATTGCTTTCTTAATCTCCTTTCTAGCTAAGTGATAACTCTTCCAATTTTTCTCGTTATTGCACAAGTGTAAGGTTTTGAAACACTCTTTTTTATGTTTAATCTTTTCTTGCACATTCTTATTCCACCACCAAGACTCTTTATCTTTAGGTCCAAAACCTTTGAATTCACCCAGGACTGCTTTAGCAGTATCCCTGATCCTTTTTAGTTATCTTATCCTACAAGATGTTAGCACTTCCTTGCAAGTCCTAATTACTTTCCTCGTAAAGGTAAATTGTTGCTCATCTTTTATTTGCCACCACTTGATCATAGGATTTAAGGCTTTTCGACTTTTCAGTTTACAGCTCTTAACCAGTATATCAAGGACCAAGACCCTATGTTGTGAAGTTAAACTCTCACCAGGGATCACTTTGCAGTCTGTACATGCTTTTCTATCTGAATTACTTATCAAAAAGAAGTCAATTTGCAACCTTTGGGCTCCACTCTTATATGTGACTAAATGCTTCTCCCGTTTATTGAAACAAGTGTTCATAATCGTGAGATTATAAGCTATTGAGAAATTAAGAATGGAATGCCCCTCTTCGTTTAATTCTCCAAAACTAAAATTGCCATGAGTTCCCACATATTGCCTTGTCTTTTTCCCCACATAACCATTAAGGTCCCCACCATACTTTCAATTATGAAAATTTTCATTTGTTTTAACATCCATGTGATTATTTCTGTTAAAGGCTAAAAATACCATGGGGTGGTTAAGTGGTATGGGCACAAGCCACAATGAGATTGAATGACACACTTTGAATCAGAAGGTGACAAATTGATTTCTAGCGCCTTGTGGGGTAAACTTCCCTAAAATGATGTTGATGGCTAATCATTCTATTTAGATTGGATAGAGCAAAATTCTCAGGCTCATAAAATTGCCAATTTTTTTTTCAGTTAACTATAATTAATTGCTGCTGAGTTATTTTGTTTACTTATATACAACAGTAAATTTTCATATATGTTCTCTTCTGCCAGTTGCATTTTTATTGTTTTCCTGTACTAGTTGCATTTGATCATTCTTTTTCTTTATTGTTTTGGGGGCGGATTTATGTCCTCTTCCAATAGATGGGTTAATTCACCACCTTGCCATGATTGTGGCAACAAAACTGTGTACCTGCGCATGACATATGCACATCCTTCTGAGACTCGTTATGGAGCTTTCAGCGTTGAACTGTATAGGTATGGCCATAAAACATATGATTTAAATTGTGGTGTGGCTTTTCTATTTTCCTTGTGCAATCTTCACCGCATGCAGTTTCTGCAATTACTAAACTTTATGCAAGTCTGTATAACTGGTCAAATGTTGGGTGAACTGGTTGTGTACCTCCATTTTGATTTAGTTAATCTCCATTTATATCTTCAAATTTTATTTTTGAAATCAGCGTAGTGGTTTCTTTAGAGTTAAGACCATCTTAATGTTTCAGGATGAACAATCTTTTCTTGTTATTTAACTTGAAATTTTATTTGTAATTGTGGTGCTATTTTATTACCATTCTGTGGTGATCTTTCTGATGATAATTCTTTGCTTCGAGTTTTTTCTCCATGATATGTTTGCTTTGACTATCAGTATATCTATTTTAACTTATTCTTATTGCAAAAGGGGTGGGGGGTGGGGTGGGGGAGAAAGCAGAAGAAGATAGAACATATGTGCTAAGTTCCTACAATCTATCCTGTCTGGAAAGTATTTAAGTCTATGCAAAATTTATCTTGGCTTAAGCTCCTTCGTGACATCCCTATGCAAGTTTGGGAGATTTGGTGATACTTATAAGTTTACAACCATTTAATTTGATTGATCATTGTTATTTGAGTTCTGGTCTTTTGCTTATAAAGCATTTTATGTAGGTTTTGCTTGTGTTTGCTAATGGTCTGATTCTATTCTCTGCCTGACAAACCTAATTTTCCCTTTGTTATCTTCATTTATTTTCACAACACAGCTGTACGTTATGCTCCAAATTAACTCGTTTCCCTCGCTACAATGATCCAATAAAGGTATTCAATTTGTGATAGTTTTATAAATGCCAAAACCAAAGGCTAAGTCTGGCACATGTAAAATGGTTATTCTCATTCTTTGCTTTTGATTTGCAGCTAGTGGAGACAAGAGAGGGCCGTTGTGGGGAATGGGCCAATTGCTTTACACTCTATTGTCGAGCTTTTGGCTATGATTCACGCCTGGTTTGTCCCTTGCAATTTCTTTGCACATCATTTATTTTAAGAGGAACTTTTTAAGTCTTGTAAACTCTGAAGAACCTATCCTTTTCTGGCTAGGGAATATGTATGTCAGTATATTTGCAGAGGAAGTTTTCCAATGCTGGTTTTAATTTATCTCCAGGTTGTGGACTTTACAGATCATGTTTGGACAGAATGCTTCTCACAATTCCTGGGAAGGTAAAATTGGCCCAAAAGCTGCTGGCTTTTATATTCTGCTGCAAAAAATAATTTCTGCTGAGGCGTTACTTGTCTCTGAGGTCTTTTGATCTTGCAGATGGATGCATCTTGACCCATGCGAAGGAGTCTATGACAAGCCATTATTATATGAAAAGGGGTATATTCACTTTTGCAGTACCTTAATGAATCGAAGGAGGGAAGTATTTGTACAAGAAATTTTTATCTTGCCTAGTGTTTTGTCATTTTTTCATTTATACCACAGGTGGAATAAGAAACTAAACTATTGTATTGCTGTGGCTAAAGATGGAGTTTATGATGTCACCAAACGGTACACCAGGAAGTGGCTTGAGGTAGATTTTGCAACTGTTCTTTTCTTTTTTTTTTTAACTGTGTTCTATCTTGTCAGTCATGATACTTTTTTATGGAAACATGCATATTGTTTCTAAATTATTGAAATATTGATAACCATTTTTTCCCTATCAATTTGAAATTGTAGGTTCTTTCTCGACGTACTAAGATTACAGAGCCTGCTTTGTCATCTTTACTCACTAGTATAACAAATGAATGTCGAAGAGGCTTTACATCTCAACTCCTTTCAACAATTGAAGCCCGTGATGCAGATGAAAAACAACAACTTGAGAGATGTTTACATCCTGAAGATGATGGCTCACTTTCATTACCTGGAAGGAGAAGTGGGGATGAGGAATGGCGTAAATCCAGAATGGAAATTGGTTCCAACAAGAATTCCACACTAAGTTCTTCATGCCCTGTTCGTTTGTGTGTAGATGAGCATGTGACAAGGATTTACAATGCATTCCGTCCCATCCTTTATCAATTTGTTGATGAAGAACTAACAAGATCAGAAGCTGTTGACGTACTTAAGATTATGCAAGGAATTGTCTTGAATCTTCGAGATTCCCCCTTCAAAACTAGAAGGACCTCATCTGATTCAGCTCAAAATAATCCAATATTTCAGAAGTTGTTTCCATCTTTTGATGAGTTACTTAAAGCTCTTTCACTGGAAAAGAAGGTGAATGCAGATGGAAGGGTTGAAATTTGCTTGGCTGGTGACCCTGTTAGAACTTCTTTGGCATTGCCTGTAGTGCTGGATGCTCTGGATGATATGATATTGAACCTTGACCAATGTGATAAGTTAAGTAGAGATTCCCTTGCTTTGCCAATGCTGAAGTTGAGCAGAATACATTCTGGTTTGGTTGTTGCAAGTGCAGAGGAGTTGCCTTTTGGGATTGTAAGTTTGTATGCAGCCAGCTTAATTTTTATGTTTCTTGTTACTCGTATTTTAGAGCATTAATAATTATAACTATCATATTTCAGATAACATCAGCATTTGATGGAACCCGGGTATCAAAATGGGAAGAACCAAATGGTGCAAGAGGTACAGTTGACCAAGTGAAAAAACTTATTTAGGATCGTAGGAATTGGTACAATCAGAATGTGACAAAAGTTTAAATTTAGTTCTATAGAACTTATTAACCAAGATATTGCTTTAGTTTCTAAGGATTATCTGGATCAGGTTTACTATGCTTTAAACTCTGCTAATGGCTTGCATAACGATGAGCAAGTTTCTGTGTTTCATCAACCATCTTGCTGTACTAAATACTGATTACCCTAAATTTTATATTCTCAACAAATTGTGTTCTGATGAAATTTCTTTCTTATTGTAGTGAGATAATGCTTCTTGTTATTAGATAAAACTAAGTGTATGTTGACTACTTGGTTGTCTTCCTTTTAAGTGTCTTGTCCATTTCCCTTCAATCTCACTCATTGTTATTCTTCATTTTGTAAACACATATAAAGGCATATCACTCTTCATAGTCTCAAGCTAGTAACAGTGATGTTTTTTGGTGAATTAATTGTCTAGAAATTTGCTACTTAGATTAGAATGGTGTTAAAATACTCGTTCTTATTAGTAATGGCCTATTGTTTTGTTCATAATTCTAGTCTTCAAGACATAAAATGTAAGATTAAAGACAATTAAGAAGTAATAACAAAAAATGAGATGAAACCCGAGGATATTAAGGTTAAATGCCAGCATTAAGTTGTTATCCTACTTTATTTCTAACACTCTCCCGTTTTCATGAGGTTAAAAGCTACAAATGTTCATTTTAAAAAAAAAACTACAAATGTTACTTTGCTTATGCTGATATTAATAAACTATTCTCTGACTGATCTTGTAGGTTGTTGGATCGAGTATAGGACATTTGGTAATAAGAAGTATGAACTTGCAGGATATGAGTTGATGTCAGCCAATGATGCACCAGAAAGGGATCCAATGGATTGGTACGGTCCTTAGAACATTTGGTCAAATGATGTTTTACGTTATTCTTTTTTTTTTTTTTTTGATTAATTAATTAATCAATGAGTAGTTGAGTAACTAAAGCATACTTTATGTTCTTGTACTCTTGTCTGCTCATGAGTAGCTTCTTTGCTACAACGAAAGAATAGGAATTGACACTGCTGTCAGGGAGTTTATTTTGTTGGCCATTTCTCTTTTAGAAAGTTATGGTGAACCTTTCTTTGCTTTGTCAAGAATGTTTGGGTTGTTGTTTCAGTTAATAAGGCAAATGTTCTACATCCATGACCCTTTTGTTCTCAGGATTCTTGAAGGGAGCAAAGATGATGGGATCAGTTGGCAAGTTCTGGATAAGCGAACCTCTCAGGTCTTTGAAGACCGTTTCCAGCGCAGAACATACACAATCACCTCGGCCAGTTTGCCGTCTAATGTTTTCAGGTATATAACCTTCGCATCTCTTTACTCCATTATACATTTTTTGTTCCGGACTCACCGTAGGTATGGATGAGCAGGTTGAGGTTTCTGGCATCTAGAGATATTCAATCAACTTCTCGGCTACAACTTGGTAGCATTGACCTTTATGCAAGAACAGCGTAAAGTTGCCAGCTGAATAGAGTGTGATTTCCGGGGTCATATTCCCAAGGAGGTTGAAGATTCAAATTTCTTTCTCCGATGTTGCTGAAAAAGGATAATGCAGAAAACTGCGTGGCAGGTGGCTTATTTGTATCGATATTTGTATGGATTCATATATACTATGAAATTGAAAATTTACTTATATACTGCTTAATAATTCTCACCATGAAAAACATTATGGACAAAATATCCTAAAAATGATAAATGGAAATGGCTTAGGATTGTTTATTGTCTATTTCAATTTCTCTGAAGATTTGTGCCCCAGTCTTGGATGAAATGAAATAGACATGGGAAAATAAGGTGCAAGTGCGGGGCATGTGTGTGAGACTCATTAGATCATTACTTATTCATACTCACAGCAAGGGGAACTAAATGAGTGAGAAGAGGAGGAGAATTATTTGATCGCTGATTTAGAACTTACGCTGACCAAGCAGCGCAATATTTTTAAATTTTGTGATCTCGGAATCCGTTTGATTGTCCTCAATAAAAATTGTGAAGCTGATCAATTAATTAAGATGAATAAGGTCAGCAGCTTCTCATGCCTCTTGATGAAAAAATTTTGAACTAGCTTAGTCTATTGAGGGAAAGAAGCTTGAAGAAGTGTTGGTCGTGACCGATCTGCAATCATAAGCTTCAATACCACACAGTTACACAACAAGATGACAAAAAATTCTTCGTATTATCTGCTCTTGTAAACAGTTAACGTCAAAGATATGCATTATTAGCCAAAATAGGAAAGACAATGCAACAAATATACATTTTGGAACCAAAGAAGATTATAAAAATTGAGATAAAATTAAAAGATTAACAACTTATTTTAAAAATAGTTTTTATCAATGAAAAAAATATATGTTAACAAAAAAAAATTGACAAGTCGATCAAAGCAAACTTTCCAACTTAAGAGAATAAAACTCCTTAAAATATTATTAACCTTGGAGTTCTAGCGACTTTTCAGAAACTTTATCACTAACCAAACACACAGAGTGTGAGGGTAGGGAAGAAAAGTTAGAAGGTAAAAATTAAAAACTATAAAGTGAAAGGAGAAGCTACCAACCATTGCTATGGGGAGCACCACCAGCTAAAGAAAGGAGACAGGATCAGGAAGCGAGGCGACGAGTCAAAAAAAAAAGGCGTAAGTAATTGGCTAAATAAATCTTCTTTGCTTCATACCATAGAATCACATCGCTGTTGTTGACATTGGTCTCCACACAAACAATGGCCGCCTTACCCCTCTCTTCGCCTTCTTCTCTATCTTCCTCACACCACAATGCTTCCACCCACCTTATCCTGCACAACCCCAATTCCATCAAGCTCCGAACCTTCCCCCACAGAGCCGCCGTCTCCGTCAAAGCCCTCTCCGCTCCCGTCCTCACCCAAGACGACCTTAAGAAGCTTGCTGCCGATAAAGCCGTCGAGTACGTCCGTAGCGGCATGGTCCTCGGCCTCGGCACCGGCTCTACTGCCGCCTTTGTCGTCGCCAAGCTCGGCGAGCTCCTTAAGTCCGGTCAACTGAAGGACATTGTTGGAGTCCCCACCTCCAAGCGTACCGCAGAGCAAGCCCGCTCTCTCGGCATCCCCCTCTCCGTCCTCGATGAGAATCCCCGTCTGGATTTGGCCATCGACGGCGCTGATGAGGTTGACCCTGATCTTAATCTGGTCAAAGGCCGCGGTGGAGCTTTGTTAAGAGAGAAAATGGTAGAGGCTGCCTCCGAAGACTTCGTTGTGGTTGTTGACGACACGAAATTGGTTACGGGTCTTGGCGGAAGTGGATTAGCAATGCCGGTTGAGGTGGTTCAATTTTGTTGGAAGTACAATCTGATCAGGCTTCAAGAGTTGTTTAAGGAAGAAGGATGCGATGCGAAATTGAGATTAGATGCGGAGGGAAAACCTTACGTGACCGATAACTCGAACTACATAGTAGATTTGTACTTCAAGACTCCGATTAAGGATGGATTGGCTGCGGGTGCTGAAATTTCGGCGTTGGAAGGCGTTGTGGAGCACGGATTGTTCTTGAATATGGCCACTTCCGTGATAATTGCTGGGAAGGCTGGAGTTGAAGTGAAGAACAAATGATCCATTACGTCCTGCTGGTGGCGACGATTTGAAAACTCTCCTTCGGTTTGACCTTAATTTGCTTCTTCTTGTTTCCCTATTATTTACCGATGATTTTGAGCTTCCTTCTTGCAATGAATCTCGAACGGGTGATGCAGGTTGTGTTTTGTACCTTATTGGATGTATTATTCTGATCTGAAATCAATAAATATAATGTTGATGGAAGTTCCACTCCATTATATTAGAGGAGACAATTCTGAATCGAAAGCTTTGGAGAAGAAGGAGAAATGGTAACGAGTAATAAAACGAAATAATGAATAGAGACTCAATCCTCCTCCAATCTCTAGTTGGAATCATTTTGATTTCATCGTCTCAAAATATATATATATATATATGTATATATATATGAATGCACGGCATAGGGTAGTTTAAAGTATGAACATATTCCCACATGTAGCAGAACAAAGAGAAGCATGGCCAGAAAGCCCGATCAACGGGTAATTTATTAAGAGAGAGATTAGGGACGGGCTCAGAATTCCTGTGCTTGATCCGACGGGATCTCCTGGCTGAAAAAATCCCAATCTATATATATAGCTATAGACCATCAAACAATATAAGGAATACAGCATATTTGAGAGAGTAACTGCAATCAAAATTTGAGTTTTGAAAATCCAATTGCATGTACTTTTTCTGTTCATTTCATTCTCTTCCTTTTCTAATTTAGGATTAGGTAACGCTTAAATTCCTTGACTTGATCAGAGCCAAAAGCGTTTGACAGTATTGTGATAACAGTCACATTATAGTCTTTGAAAGATGTTTGATGGTAAAACTTGAGATAAATAAATTAATTAAATACAATATACCATGGGTCATCATTTTTCTCCTATTCCTCCTTTAATATGGGCATGGTAAGTCAATGCAAGCCATTTGAAGAATCCAACCGTTCTAGCTCTACTAGTAAAGCCATATCAGACGTGCACAAGACAACCGCTAAGGAGAGACAGACTGAATTCTAATGGGTAAAAAATCCATTAAACCCGGAGCGACGACATCCTGGACAAGTTGAAGAAGGGAAATGGAAGAAGAAAAAGCAGTCAATTATATGATGTGGACAGTGGACTGGCCAAATAGAAGACGACGAAATCAAAGTTTTCAGTTTGATGAATAAGGCTTGGGTTGTGTATGAAGTTGTTGGAGGGCTGTGGTTCAATCATTTTAGTGCTAAACGTTGAGAGGTACCATAGCCTTTATCCGTAAGATGTGTCTGACTCACTGATTTGTAGTAGCTGCTCAGTGCATTCCGTGAATGGCCCTTGGTTCCCAGATTACACCTCAGAGAAACCACCCAAAAAAAAAAAAAAAGAATTGCACAGTGACACTGTAATTTCTCAATCTTATACAGCAACACCGTCATTCAATGTATATACCTAGCCCCTAGCAAGTTATAGCGGCCCTGTCTTGGATGAGAAAGAAACAGGATCATTTAATTTTAGCAACATGAACTGGCCAAATAGAAAAAAAAAAAAAGAATTTATTTCATGAACTCAGGTTATATAATATGCGGCTCTTCAGTACTTGACTGAGGCAATGGAGGAATGGAAGAATTCAAGAATCCTCACAAGGGTGGCAAGTATCTTTATCAGGGAAAACTCTGCAGGCCAAAGCCTAGTAATAGGAAAAAATGTCTGTAAAATCACCCAATATGTAATGCAAGAAATCATGGACGAATGCAGTATTTTATAACGCAAGTCGAAGGAGACTAAAACCAACATACAATGGACCACCAGACTTGGTCATGTTTTCAGTCCTAAAATTTTGGTAGCTAATGACCACTAAGTGCCTGTTTGTTTTTCATTTTTCAAAACGTAACTGTACTTTCTAACTATCATTTTCTCCTTTTTCATCCAAACAGTTTTTCAGTAAACTTCTCTACTTTTATCCAAACTTCATTTTTGTAAACTGTGATTATTTTAAAAGTATTTTTACAAAAAGACAAACCAAACGGGCACTAACTTTCTCCGTAGCCGTTAGGAGAAGAGAAACAAGCAAGAAGAAAAGGAGAAGGCGAGCAAATGGATAAGAAACCATCTCATGGGGAAAAAGGAGGAGAAATACAAGGTGGAGAGGTCGTCGAGGTCTTCAGAGAAGAACATGGTAGAAAGTCCCAAAGTGAAGCGCAGATGGAGCTTTGGAAGAAAGTCAGGAAAGGCAGCCATGCCCATGCATAATAGATTTTCCACATCTTTCGATTCAACTCACTCTGCTGACCTGCAAATACAGTGGCAATCGCTTGAGGAGGCTACCCCAATGACTCTTTCAACTTCACTACCACCAAAGGTTCCTAAAACCATTGAAACCGCTGCTGCTATCAAGATTCAGGCTGCTTTTCGTTCATATTTGGTAATGCCCTTTTCTCCATCTTCCTGATTTTATGAATTCAATTCTCACATTTTCTTACAACTGCAATTTTGTTAGGCCAGGAAAGCATTGCATGCTTTGAGGGGCCTAGTGAAGATCCAGGCACCAGTGAGAGGCCATCTTGTAAGGAAACAAACGAGTGCAACACTGCGAGGCATGCATGCTTTGATGGCTATTCAAGTTAAAGCCAGAATTCACGGAATTCAGACCGCAGAAGAAGCTAACCTGCGGCTTCCAAAACACTCTTCCCAGCATCGACCAATTCCACGGGATAAACGTCTCCTAAGACAATTTAAAGTGAGTCTCTGTAAAATGTACAGTATTTTTTGCTGTAGATATGCAGTATAATATATGATTATTTTTCTAGTAATGAAGCCTTAAAATGTACAGTAATTTATACTATATGACTATCATGTGGTCATTGTCTTTCTAGGACTCAAAGGATATAAACCTAAAAGAAATGTTGCAAGTTATGGAAAGCACAGGTGGCCCTCTAGATCCTTCAGATACAGAACATGTTGTCATGTCATTCTATTCAAAGCAAAAACATCAATACAAGTATAATGCTGCAATCACAAGACCAAGCAGCTCAGGAAACAACTTATCAAGTGGCCAGCTCCATTCAATGTCATGGGCACCCAATTACCTGACCAGGACGGAATCTTCAAGGGCTAGAGCTAGATCCTTCAGTGAACCAAAACAACGACCCAAACGAGGTACGAGGCACAAAAGCTAGTCCATAGAATCTACCAAGGACTTGATTATTTCACTGGATGGTCCAAGGCAATCTATGTCCTCAAACTCCTCACGCTTTATCTACCATGGAAGCCTGAACCATTGGGTTACGAACCATTACGAGTCATTGACGGACAGCAAAAGTGATTCCTTCAACAGCAGCATGATAACCAGTGATTCTTACTATTGAAATTACATCGCTCCCAACAATGAAGCAGGAAATCCAATTTTTAGGAGTTAACTGGCAGACCACTCATGCGAATCTTGATAATTAATGGGACCATAGGGTTGATATAGTTGGTGCATCTATTATTATAATTGTAGCACTTTTGAATTTTACAAGAATACCGATCAGAGTGTTTTGTGCGAATGATGGGTAAGCCGACCATCCCAAAGCAGCAAAGCATGGTGACTCACATGAAAATTTTGAAATTGTAATTAATTAACGATTTGTGTTGCTTCCTCTACCTTTTTCCTTGTGTCTTCAATAAGACTGTTCTTATGTAATCAAACGATGCATTGAAGTCAAGACTAGAACCTTTTCTTCTTTTTCTGGTCAACATAAGGATTAAGGAAAGGACAGAAGATGACCACATAAACAATAATTGGACAGGAATTCTTCCTTTGTCAGATTGTAAACGAATTAACATGATTCAGTATAACTGAATGAAGAAACCTGCTAACGATAACCTACAAAAATCAGAAGCGGTTTAAATGCTACCATGGTGTGGGAGATTTAAAAAAAAAAAAAAATAGCGCTCCAAATGGTTACAACTATGACGAATAAAGCACAGAAAACACCAGATTACAGGGATTCTTCACGGTTGAGAGTGTTCTCTTTGAAGCTCTTACTCAACCAGATAGCAGTTTCCCTCGGAGAGACTTTCCCTGGCCCAAATGGTTTCAATAAAACCCCAAGTTCTTCATACCTTTCGTGTTGTAGCAATCTTGCACTAAATTCAAGCAACCCTTCCAACGCTTCAGCCCTTTGCTGGTATGACGTAGTGTCAAACTGCCTTCGGCGAATGTCTGAAGAGGCACGGCTTGATGCTCCAGCAGTTGCATTTTGATCAGAGGAGCCACTTTTATCCTCAGCATTTTTCTGAAACATGTTTAGCTTGATTCCCTGCCAAGAATCTGCCAATCGATCCTTGACAGAGGCTCTATTACACACCTGAACTGTGCATTTATCTTTCATGATTGAACAATCACCACAAGGTGGGGAGCCGGAGGAACCCTGGGCTGAGGTTGGAGTTCTACAGATGGGAAACATTGAATCCTCATATGATGCTAGTGGGAATTCAGCTATCTTATCAATCCTAGGAGAGTTTACTGAAATATCTGGAGATTTTATATGGCCAAGTAAACCAATACTGGGCCCATGAGGAGACTTCTGAATAGAACTTCTCATATGCATGGGAAATGATGCTCTGCGCGTTGTATGGATCGATTGTCTGGTTTTGTGTGGAGCAGGAAGCTGCAACAAGCAAGTTCTTTAAGAAGCCAAACATCTAAGCTGCTTCCACTTATTTAGAAGGGAAAAAAAAAGGAGAAGAAGAACAAAAGAGAATGCAATGGCTGACTTTCAGCATGTCTTACCAACTCACGATTTTTTGAGGGCTCCATTGATTTCTTAGAGGTGGCAGAAGCCTTTACAGAGGTAAGTCTTGGAGTCTTGCCAAAACTAGAAATCCTTGAAACAACAGGCTTACAGACTGACTTCTCCTCAAGGCTATCTCCAATACATAGTTCTGCCAATCGATGATTCAAATGATCAGGGGTACAATCTATTTCTAGGGTCGAGCATACAGAATCTTGCTCAGCTCCAGATATGCTAGGATTAAAAGTCAGATCATTGCTGAATGAATGTCGCTTATCCCTGTAGATGGAAACAGGATCATCGTCTGACTCCAGAAATCTAGTTTTCTTCATATAGTTGGATTCTGACCAATGAACTGGTAGTGTACTTCGCCTGGGGCTATTAAGCTTTAGATGTATCTTGTGAACATAAGGTTGAAGATGCGGGTGCCCTAGCAGCTCTGCAGCCTGCCACCAGAAATTCACTTCAAGTAAGAAAATGGTACCATGCGACAAATCAGAAGTTAGATGTGTATAGGTAAGCAAATAGGCATCATATCTGCCTGCAACTATTGGAATGTTTCAGCAGCAGATTTCAGACAAAAACAAAAATGCCAAAAGACACAGGATTTGGCAGTTCAACAGTGCCATTGAACAAAAAAGAACAGACAGCACAAGAGTGATAAGAATCACAAAAGTGCCATGCAGGGATCACAGGGTAGAACAGAAATTATGTATTGCAGTCAGTGTGACTAAGCTGTCAAATTTATATAGGACCTACAGGCACTGCACAATGTAAAGCAACTAAGGGTAAGTGATGTAGAAAGAAGCAATTGAGTTAGTCTGCTGAAAGCAGCCTAATTTAAAAGATCATATACAAATATATAAAGGAAGTGATTCTCCATCTCAGCTAAGTCAACCTGATTCCCCATTGTTCGCTGTCATCTAGAACAATCATAATCATCTGTAATCTATCATCAACTCAAATTATCTCCTTCATACAAGATTTTTTTTAAAAGAAAAAAAAGGGGAAATCCCCCTATGAATACAAACCCAACAGAATGCCAGAAAGAGATCGGGAAATTGTTTTGCAGGAACAGTAATTTTTATCCTAATATTCAAAGGCCTTCTGAAGTGAGGTAAATTTTGACGGATGTATGCTAGAATTGCATGGTAATGCATAGCACAAGTGATTATATATAAGTCAACAATTGATCAATCACCAAGCTAATGAAATCCGGAGCAATGTTAGAGCATTGAAGCACCATATATAGGATTGCATCATCTATGACAGAAAAGAGTAATACATACACTAGGCCTAAGCTCAGGATTTTTCCGCAGCATGCTTTTAACGAGACTCCGGCTGCAAAAAGAGAAAACAAATAGGATTAGATCCAATATATCTTCCATAGTATAACCAATTGATCATGATCCCCAATAATTTTACAAGAAAACCCACTCTTTGATCTTTAACTTACTAATGCACGCCTTTTTGCACAGCTTTAGGCACTAAGTTTGCAGAAATGTTAGTTTCAATAATGCAAAACATATGGATGCAATTTGCAAAAGATAGGACAGATAAAATAACTACATGATGAAAAGACAAATACGTACAATGCACCAGAATACTTTGTTGGCAGTGGGGCCACTATGGACTTGTTAATCTTGTTGATTAGTGCTTGTATATCCTGCTCAATGAAATTGAAAGATATTTTGAAACTTCCATAAAGTAAAATTTGCAGAAAAGATAGAAAGAAGAGTGAATGCATATTGAAAGATAGTTTGGAACTTTTCAAGTCTTTCAGAGATAATAAAGTAGGCAGCTGAATACATGTTAACAATCAAGTGTAAAGATAAGCTAAATAGTTGATGAATTTCCCTAAATTCAATTGAATTTGGCCACGCAGAGAGAAACAAAGTTATAGGCAACTAAAATCTAAACGGCAATGAAAAAGAAAATAGACTTTAATAAAGCCTGAAACCAGCAATCAGTCTACAGAACACAGATACATCTGCAAAAAGAGTAAGGTGCCGATACCCAATTCACTCCAAAAGGTTAAACTGTTAGAAGTGGGCCCTCAAATGGTTTTTATTTTTATCTCCACCACATCACTCCACACAAAAGCTTGTCAGACTTAAAGGATATTCTACACAAAGAATAAGACCACCATATCATTTGGTAAAATTAAATTTATTCAATTAAAAAAGGAGAGTGATGAGGATCAAACTCCAACATCAAGGACTGAAAACTGTGTCAAAGGCAAGTTCATCTCAAAATCTTAGGCTACAAGGAAAAGACTAGGGAATATTTTAAGTTTTTAATTATTATCTCTTACATTATTGAAATGCAAAATCTGTATGTGATTAATAATAAACTGAAAAATTGCCATACATTACCATAGATGATAAGTGCTAACTATGATCCCAGCCAAGGAGATGGGAAAAAGGTAAGAAACTTACAAATGCTTTAAATGCAGGTTTATGAGCTGTCATTTCATATATGCAGCATCCTAGACAACAAATATAAGAGATAATAAATACATATTTTGCCAGATTATAAAGCATTTATGAAGAACTAAAATACATAACACAAGAATACTTACCCAAGGACCAAATATCTGATTTAGAACCATAAGGAATATCAGCAAGGAGCTCAGGGCACATGTAACTAGGAGTTCCAACAACCTAAGTTATAAGACAAATAGACAACAACTCTTATTCTTTTACGATGACAAGAGGTCAATCTTTAGTTATAAATTGGGATGTCAATCCAAATTACAGATTCTATGTTTCTTACAGAGGAAGCAAGATCATCTGAAGTCAATATTTTGGCAAGTCCAAAATCACCTGCTTCACCATTGACCACTTGTAAGCAAATTTCAACCCTCCATGACTTATTTAATGAACACAGAATAACTCACCAAGGCGTATGTCTTGATCTTTTGTCAAAAATATATTCGAACACTGAAAGAATCATGTGTTTCTCACTAGCATTGGGTTAAGAAAATTTATATGGAAACAGAAATACTGTTGCTAAGTACAAAGAGAAACCTGCTGCTAACCTTGACATCACGGTGAAGAATGTGGTTCAGGTGTAAGTAGTCAACGGCCATAAGAAGTTGAACAAGCCACTTACAAAGTTTCTGCAGAGAAAGGACTCTTAGATTTGAAGTGCAAATATCCAAATGTCATCTAATGTACTCAAATACACATTCTCATGCAGAAATTAATTACATATGACAGCATTCTAATTTCTGCTGACAAAAGAAATTGGCATACCTCCTCAGGAAAAAGAACGCCATTAGCCTTTTTTATAGCTTCAGCCCTGATTTAAATCAATAATGTAATTATTAAAAGATAATGCAACAATTTATAATAGACGACAAGTGGATAAACTAAAGGTATTTGAGAAAGAGACTTACATATCTCCGCCCTCACAATAACCTATAATAATGCACACATAGCACCCCTAAGAGGAAGGCACAATATTGGCCAACATAAAGCAGCTACAATTAGTTTTATGTAATTGGCAATCAGAAATAGAGCACAAAATTGTAATAGAAAAAAACCACTAAAGCATTTATTATGACATGAGCAAGAACTCTTATTGCATGGTCAACATTACAACAAATGAACAATACTATATTTCGGGGTAGTGTCAAATAAGTTCCAGAGTTCAATTTCCTGAAGAATAAATGGATTTCTTAATTACCAGAGGAGATGAATTACCTTTTCTACCCAGGAATCTTTATACTCGACAATAAATGGATTTCTTAATTTAGAGATAAGCTCCATCTATGCAGGACATAAAAGAAATGTCAGAAATATCCCAATTAATAACAATTTCAGTACTAAATTTCACAAAAAAATCCAAATTAACAGATATTGCTAGTAAACGCAACTGCTCTTTATGCCTTTTAGCAAATGATATTCCTCTAAAGTCTAGAACTCATATAAAATGCACCTGGAACTAGCAACACAGAACAAGCGAAGATGGGAAGGATTTATTAAAAAGAAAATGACTTGGAAATGTTCAGCTAGTTCACTTGTTGATACACTATTTAGCACTAACCTCCTGATGTGCAGATCTACGTGACCGCTCAGTTTGGCGAGCAAGTCGAATTTTCTTCAGCACATATCTATATGGTTCAAAGACAATGTATAAAAAGCACTTCCAAGCTTCAGCTACGAAATGTATCATTCAATGGTCATTCATATGTATGTCAAAGAAAGAAAGTAATAAAAGTTTTATTCTCACTTTTTTTTCTCATGCTTATGCCTCACAAGAAGAGCAGAGCCAAAAGCACCTTTTCCAATTTGCTCAAGTACTTCATACTGCTCCATGTGATCAATAATAAAATTTTCCTCTACAGGGTAAAGTCCAAATCCACAATGTTAGGTCATTAAAAATACAGGAGAAGGGGGACAGGAGGGTTTATATTATTAAATTAAATTGTACTTGAAAATTAGAAAGAATTATAAAAAAAAATTGAAGGACAAGCAAAACGAAAGAAAACTAAGTTGTGAAGACAGTTAATGGAATGTAGCATCTGAGAAAGAATGAAACCAACACTTAGATTTAGATTGGTTGAAAATGGAGGAAAATATTTTGGGAGAGGAATGCGAGAGAATAATATTAGAAAAAACACTTTAAATTCCACTAAAATGGATCTCTCCAAAAATGGAGAGAAATTGAAGATGATAGAAAAACGTTTTCTTGCAGTATTTTAAATTACATGAATATCCTTGTTTAGATATAAGGTCACTAAATTTTGATTCTGGTTGAATATGTTATTTTGCTAGTTTTCCTCCATGTTCTTTCCCCTTCTTTATGTGACAGACAAAGTACCAAGTAAACATAGAAAGAAGCCTACACTATATGCAATATTTCTCAATAATTGGGTATGCTTATGTAAATCTTCAACATTTTTCTCCTTAATCAAGATAGAAGAAGAAAAGTAAAAGGCGATATCATTGTAACTATTCACCATAAAGAAATTTACAACAGTACACTATAACCAAAAATAATATTTGAAATAGAAAAGGAAAAGAAAGAAGCGACTCCCTTAATGTGTAATCATGAAGCTAGTTTAGCCAATCTTTTCACAATACAGTATCTAATAAAATAAGATTATGCGCCATGCAATCACATTTATTTATCTATGAAAGTTGAAGAATCAGGGTTTAATTACTTCAGTTATCAATTCCACACTTCAAATACAAAATGATTTCTATATTTCATTTTGCTGGTGAAAGAAGGAACAACATATTCACAATAGAGAGTAAATGGTAATCATGGGGATGTCGGTGGAGCACCGCTTCGCCGTACAACCAGAAGAGGCGGGACGCCAGAGAACGAGGAGCTACCAATTAGAGGAAATAAGGGATGAGTGAGATCAAGAAGCATAATCTGTTTCCTTCACTACATTTTCTGGAAACAACCTGACGCCGCCAAAACTTCCAAAAGGTATTGTAATAAGTAAAGAATCAAGTTGTGGCAAAGTCAAATACAAAAGGAATGAGTAAAGTCGACGCAAAAAAAAAAAAAAGAACTGCAACTGTGAAAAGTGCTAGCACAGAAAATGGAGTGAAATGAAACATCGAGGAAAGTAGAGAGAAAAGCAAAATCATGAACAGCGAGAGTACGAGAAAAAAAACAAAAAAAAGCACCTTAGTATATGGATTTAAACAGATCGAACGGGATTTAAAATGCGCTGGGGAAAGGCAGATGTGAGACAGCAAACTTGGACATTAGCAGAGGAAGTGCAAAAGGACTGCGTTGCTGAGGAGGAAGAAGAAGGAGCAGCAGATAAAGTTGCAGAAGCTCTCTCGCCATTCCCGTGCAGAGTAAGAAGACGACAAATTAAGGAGAGAGAGTGAGAGAGAGAGATGTAGATTGCAGTATATTAAAGCAAGCGATACATTAGGGGGCAGAGAGAGAGAGAGAGAGTGCGTCTGTGTGTGAGCAGTGAGGCTCACATAACCCGCGCCAGTCATTTCGCGTTTCGTACATCAGGATTTTTTTTTTTTATAATAATAACAGTCTCAAAGCCACAAGCCAGTAAAAAAAAAATTTAAGGTGGTCATCACATGGCTCAAACAATTAAAAGACCGTAAATTCTTATTTAAAGAAGACGTTTTTTAAATGGTTAGAAAGTTGTTATAGTTTAATTAATGATATCAAATTTAAGTTTTGTATACACTTGCTTTGTCCTTATAATCTTAGTCAATTCGACTCAAATTAACCATATCCAAAATATAGATTTTCAAAGTTGAAATCTTTCCTCATTTTGAGAAAACTGACATTAACAAGAGTTTCCACATTTTGTTGGACATGACCAGGAACATGGTGACATCTCGATAACCAGACTTGCCAAATTAAAATACTTAAGTTCGATGTATATTAACAGGCCAACTCTCTTTAACGTTGGCATTCAAATTCCAAAAAAGACAGTCACATATATAAAGGGAGTGAAGGAAAATGATAAACCATTTTTTGCCAATCTGGAGAACTACTACTAGCTAGTAGCTAATAAGGCAATCTCTAATCAAATGAATGGAAGATTCATGAGAATCACAATTCATTGGGCAGTTACTAGAATCACCAAACGTTGGGTGAGCTCCAAGTTGATTAACATGAGAACGGTCAAGACCAGGAGTCCACATGAAAGTTGGAAACTTTCCAAATATCAGTCCACAACTTATAATTCTCGCTTTGGTGTATAAGTTTTGATCCTTAAGAAATTACTCATTCTATCCTTTTATTTATTTTAAGCTTGTTTTTGCCGTTTCAGATTAATTCAATCCCTGTCGTTAACTTTTTTTAAAAACAAAAAATAAAAACTTCTTCTTGCCTTAATATTTCTAGTTTTTACTTGGGTTTTCCTCATCCAATGCCTACCCTTCTTCCTCGAGTTTTACTCTCAACAGTATTCAAATCCGGGGACGTGACCTGCTGATACGTTTCTGCTCATATTTGGCCTCTTAAAAAAGAAGGACTATGGAGCCGATTGCCTGGCCTATCTTTCAAAATATTGTGATGGTCAAATGATTATTAAAGAAATTGTTGGTGGAGACCATAACTAATTTGAACAAGACAATAGAAGAAACCAAAAAAATAAAAATCAAATAAATAAGAATAAATTATACTATTTAATAAGGGAGAGGGGAGACAAGGAAACGCATAGTGGGACACAACCAATTTTGTTGCCTTAAGTCGGTGGTTTGGTTCATTGCTCGCTCACGCTTTAACAATGTTCTCAAATATATATTTATTTATGTAATTGAATTGAATTAATTAATACCAATATTTAATTTAATGAGGCATCAATTTTCAAGTGGTCACAGATTGAATTGGAGTATGATGGATTGCTTTTTCAGTTTTCTCCTCTTTCGGTTGCTAACTACCTTTGATAGCTCTTATAGCTATGGCTACCCTAGGTCCTATCCTATCCTTCCACTTTGCTTGTAGTAGCAAGGCTTCAATGACCCAATGCTCTACCTCCTAGTTCCTGGGGTAAATGAATTTGACTGTGTTGTTCTTTAGGAAAGCTCCTACCAACTATAGTCTATTTTAGATTGTTGTAGTTTATTTTTTTATGACTTCGCTATAACTTTTTTATTAAAAAATATTAATATTATCGGATCTTTTCACCTTATACTGTTATTATTCAGGATGTGTGAGTAGTATAATTTTTTTATAAATTTTATAATTTATATTAATTTCAATTTGTAAATAGTATAGTGCGTTTTAAAATCATATAAGTTAATAGGAATAGTAATAAAGTAATAAATATATAGCAGAAATAAATTTCATGCTTACAAGAATTTATGAAAACCAACCAAATAAATATATGATAAAAATTAAATATCACAGCACATCAAAGGACATTAAGATTTTTAACGAGGAAAACTCTTTAAGATAAGGATAAAAATCATGGGTCATCCAGATCAATGAAATATCTTCATTATGATCAAAGCAGGAGTACCAAGTGGGTGTGGCATGGATGATAGCAGTCTTGGCCGTTAAATATCATTCCAGAGTTTGAATCCTGAAAGCGTGTATGGAAAATATCGCTTGGGAGAGAACAACCCCTTAAATGGTACTCAGATTTCTCGAGGGATTAGTCTCATGGCTTCCAACCGTAGGGATACCCTGGGTTCACAAAAAAAAAAGTAGGAGTACAACAGATTCTCAATCAAGTGTACAAATCAATTACAGCATCTCTCTCAACAATCAAAGCGAAAAGCTTACAATAGATAATAAAAAAGATGAAAAATCCAAAAATTTAGATTCATTACGAATTGAATAGCTCTCACATCAAACAACAAAATGAAGATCGAACCGTTGAAAATAAAGAACCAAATGTTTCAAACTTGCTAACAAAATTTCAGTGCGATCCAATGGTTAACAAATCTACAAATAAATTTTTCCCGTAACTGCTATGTAAATATACAAAAATAATGTTTTTCTTTTCTCCTCTCTCAAATTTAACTTATATCTCACTCTCATACCCTAATATGGCGCTCAGATTTCTCGAGGGATTAGTCTCATGGCTTCCAACCGTAGGGATACACTGGGTTCACAAAAAAAAAGTAGGAGTACAACAGATTCTCAATCAAGTGTACAAATCAATTACAACATCTCTCTCAACAATCAAAGCGAAAAGCTTACAATAGATAATAAAAAAGATGAAAAATCCAAGAAATTAGATTCATTACGAATTGAATAGCTCTCACATCAAACAACAAAATGAAGATCGAACCGTTGAAAATAAAGAACCAAATGTTTCAAACTTGCTAACAAAATTTCAGTGCTATCCAATGGTTAATAAATCTACAAATAAATTTTTCCCGTAACTGCTCTGTAAATATACAAAAATAATGTTTTTCTTTTCTCCTCTCTCAAATGCAGCTGTTTTAACTTATATCTCACTCTCATACCCTAATATGACTCATTTCCACTTAAATAAGTGAGACACATAATTTTATGTCTGGGCCTTTTTTCCACATAGGAAATGAGCCCACACCCAATATATCTCCCTTACAACTATGTGGAGATGACTGCTAATTTGACATTCTCATAGCAAATTTCAAACTTCCATATTGGTAGTACCTTATTCATTATATCAGCAACATTATCATCAGTATGAATTTTTGCCAGCTCCAACATCTTAACATCCAAAATATCACATATCCAATAATACCTCACATCAATATGTTTGGACTTTGAATGAAAGTTGGATTCTTACCAAAATGAATATCACTTTGACTATCACAAAATAGCAAATATTTGTCTTGAAAAAAACCAAGCTCCTGTAAGAATTTCTTCAACCATAGCAACTCCTTGCATGCTTCAATAATAGCAATGAACTCTACATCTATTGTAGACAAAGCTATATATTTCTGCAACTTAGATTGTTAAGCCGCAGCTCCCCTTACAAATTTAATTAAATAGCCCAAAGTGGACTTTCTGGAATCAATATCTCTATCCATATCTGAGTCTGTGTACCTCTCAAGGGTAGACTTATCACCTCCAAAACAAAGCCTTATACCAACAGTACGACAAAGATACCTCAAAATCCATTTCACAGCATTCTAATGCTTTCTACCTGTGTTTGATAAAAATCTACTGACTGTACCAACATCATATGTTATATTTGGTCTAGTGCATATCATCGCATACATTAAACTACCTACTGCAGATGTATAGGGATCCTTTTTAACTTCTCGGCCTCATTTGAAGGACTTTGTTTAGCACTTAATTTAGAATGAGTAGCAAGAGGAATGCTTACCGCTTTAGCAATTTTCATTTGAAATCTCTGAAGCATTTTTTCAATGTAGTGTACCTGAGATAGCTAAAAGTTCTTTTCCTTTCAATCACGCAAGAGTCTTATGCCAAGAATTTGATTAGCAGCTCCTAAATCTGGCAAATGACTTACCCAATTGCTTCTTCAACCTATCAACTCTGGAAATAGTTTTTTTTTTCCAACAAAAAGCATATCATCAACATACAACAATAGAATAATGAAGTCATCACTAGAAAAAATTTTAACAAAGACACAGTAATCAGAAGTAACCTTCTTGTAGCCTTACTCACATATAACAAACTCAAACTTCTTATACCATTGCCTTAGAGCCTGCTTCAAACCATATAGGCTCTTTCTCGACCTACACACATAATCTTTTTTGCCTACAACATGAGAGCCATCAAGTTGTTTCATATAAATCTCTTCCTCCAAATCACCATGGAGAAAAGCAATCTTCACATTCATCTACTCCACCTCTAAATTAAGAGTAGCAGTCAAACTCAACATAGTTATAATAGATGACATTTTCACCACAAGAGAGAAAATTTCATTAAAATCAACTCCTATTTTTAGACTAAAGCCGTTTAGCACTAATCTAGCTTTATATCTCAAAAATGTAGAATTGCTCTCATGCTTCACCCTATAAATCCACTTATTGTACAAGACCCTTTTACCCTTAGGCAACTTCATCAAATCAAATGTGTGATTGTCATGCAATAATTTCATTTCATCCTGCATTGCAATCAGCCACTTTTGTTTGTTTTCACTCTCCATGCCCTCTTCAAAATTCTCAGGTTCTCTCACATCAGTCAAAGCCACATAGTTATCAAACGACTACCTTTTAAATGGTTGTCTTTGCCTATTAGACCTCTTGAGTTGGACTTGAGGTGGTTCACGTGCATCATCTAGATTCTCATCTTATGACTCATGTTGTTCTTCAACATCATTTATTGGAACATCCAACCTATCTCCAAGCTACCTATCATTGGGATAGTTATGTTGCACTACCTGTTGAACATTACCATTATTAGCATCTAGATTGTGTATAGGCGACCGTACTAGATCAATATCATATAGATTATAATCTTTGACAAGAGTTGTCTTCTCTACCTTATCAATGTCATCAATGGCTTCATGTTCTATGAACTTCACATCACGGCTTCTAACAAGCTTATTCTCAATATGATCATACAACATGTAGCCAAATTCATCCTGATCATAACCAATAAAGATACATTGTTTTGTTTTTACATCCAACTTGGATCTTTTATCCTTTAAAACATGCACAAATGCCTTGCAACCAAAGACTTGCAAGTGATCATAATTAATATTCTTGCCAAACCAAACTTTGTCTGGAACCTCACTATTCTAGGTAACCGTAGGACCAAGATTGATAACGTACACTGTTGTGTACAGTGCCTCATCCCAAAAATGTTTGGGCAATTTTACTTCAAAAAGCATACATCTAACTCTCTCAATCAGTGTTTGGTTCATTCTCTCTGCTAAGCCATTAAGCTGAGGAGTCTTAGACAGAACCTTTTCATGTCTAATACCCTATTGCTTACAAAAAATGTCAAAGGGTCCACATTACTCACCATCATTGTCAGTACAAATGCATTTCAGCTTCTTACTTGACTACCTCTCAACCAAAGCTTGAAATTGTTTGAACTTTTCCAACACTTGGTCTTTTGTATTCAAAGCATAGACCTACAACTTTCTAAAACAGTTATAAATAAAGGTAACAAGGTAAAGAGCACAACTAAATGATTTTACTTTCAATGGACCATAAATGTTAGAGTGCACCAATTTAAGTGACTCTAATTTCCTTGAGAGGGGGTATTTCTTGAAAGATAGTTTAGTCTACATATCAGCCATGCAATGGGAACACTTCTACAACTAAGCACTCTTCAATCTCGAAAGCACATCTTTTTTTGCTAAGCAATTAAGTTATTTTTCATTGTTATGACTGAGCCTTCAATGCCACAAATTTGATACCTCCATATATATGATATTCACACGGTCTCTAGCAACCAAAGTTTTTGTCTAATACAATTTAGATAATTTTTGCCCTCTGACCATAATCAAGTTCCCTTTTGTGAGCCTCCACTTTCTAAAACCAAAATAGTTATTAAAATCATCATCATCAAAATTCTGAATAGAGATCAAATTAAATCAAACATTCAGAGCATGTTTAACACCTCTAAGCCAGAACTTCATTCCAGTGTTGGTATGTAAATAAACATCACCAAAGTCAATCACCTTAGCCCTACTATCATTATCCATTTTTAACACTCCAAAGTTACTAGGTGTATAAGATGTGAATAACTCCTTCCTTGGTGTAAGATGTGATGCAACACCACTATCTATTACCCATATGCTCTCATATGAAATGAGATTAACTGATTCATACTCACGAAGAATAGGAAGATTTTCACTAGTAGCAGTATTAAAACAATCACCATCATCTTTTATCCCCATACTCTTAGTTGATACAAGATTAACTAATTAATAATGATGAATAATAAGAAGTTCATCACTAGTAGCAGTAATAGCATGATCATCATCATCCTGACCCTTCTCTTTCTGGTTACCACTCTTGCCCTTGTTATCTTTTTTTCAAAAGAAAATAATGCTTCTTAATGTGTTCCTTTTTATGATAATGATGGCACTCTAAATTCTTATATTTGGACTTGAACTTACTCTTGTTCTTCTCTCTATCACCTTTCGGTTCTCTTTTTGACTTCTCCACCTATTTTCAGTGAGAAGCACATCTAAATGAGATGAAGAATCATGTGTCTTTCTTCTCATTTTTTTCATTAAGAGCATTACTCTTTCTCACTTGCAAGGAAACAACACTATTATAGGCTGTGTTTGTAATTAAAACCCGAAATATTTTTCAAGACTCAGGTAAAGTGTTCAAAAGCCATAGTCCTAAAACTTCATCATCAAACTTGATACCCATTTTTTGCAGTTGATCTATAAGTCCTTGAAATTCATTCAAATGATCTAAAATAAAGTTTCCTTCCTTGTACCTCAAACTCATTAAACAATTTAGTAAATATAATTTATTATTTCCTTATTTAAGGGCATACAATGACTGAATTTTCTCCTATAAAGTTCTCGCATGTATCTCATTAGCAATGTGATTATATACATTATCTTCTACATATTACCGAATAAAACCACATACATATTGATGTTCAAAATCCCACTCCTCATTAGACTTGGAATCCTGCTTTTAAGTAACAAATACAAGAAGATGCATATTTTTCACAAATAGCAAATCATTTATCTTACCCTCCCACAAATGATAATTAATGTTATTTAAACAAATCATTCTATTTGTATTAAACTTCATCATTTAAACAAGTTAAACAATTTCAAAATCAGGGCTCTGATGCCATTCTAATTGGAATAGTAACAGAGTAACAATTATATAATGGAAATAAATTTCTTATACTTGCAAGAATTTATAAGGATCAATCAAATAAATATATAGCAAAAATTAAATATCATAAACACATCAAAAGACACTAAGATTTTTAACGGGAAAACCCCTCAAGGTAAGTGTAAAAACTATGGGTCGTCCAGACCAATGAAAATAGTTCCACTATAATTAAAATAAAAGTATAATAGAATCTCAATCAAGTGCACAAATCATTTCCAACAGCCCTCCCAACAACCAAAGTAAAAAGTTTACAATAGAGAATCAAGAAGATGAAAAAACCCGAAAATTTAAATTCAGTACAAATTGAATATTTCTGACACTAGACCATAAAATGACGATTCAACTGTTGAAAATGAAAAATCAGATGTCTCAAACTTGTTGACAAAATTTCAGTACGATCCAACGGTTAACAAATTTGCAAATAAATTTTTCTCGTAACTACTTTACAAATATGCAAAAATAACGTTTTTCTTTTTTACTCTCTTAAGGGCGAATGTTCTAACATGAATATAACATCACTATCATATCCTCATCTCTACTTAAATAAGTGAGACACATAATAGACTTATAAATTTGGGTATTTCTCCACCTAGGAAGGGAGCCTATGATGGAATTGGTTATTAATGAAATGATATAGAATAAAATGGAATGGAATGAAGTGAAATAGAATATAATATTCTATTATTTGAGAGTTTTATAAGAGTAAGGAATAATTTTATTTGACCATTGTTTAAAAATTATTATATTTGAAAGTTATTATAAAATGTATGGAAACGAATTATAACATTTTTCCAATATTATCCTTATGGGTTAATTTAAATAAAAATACTACGTATTAATTTCAGAAAAATAAAATTTAATTTTAAGTTATAATTAAATATTCAATCCAAAAAAAATTTAGTTATCAAATGAATTTGTAAACAAATGTTAATTAAAAATAAATTAACTTGGGTTGAATAAAGAAGAGAGATCGTCAATTGTGCATAATATATATATATATATATATAAAAGAAAGAAAAATCATACCTCAGCACGGTAGAAAGAATATGAAGGAAGTCTGTTGCAATGGAGAGAGAGTAAGAGGAGAGAGATTGATGTGGTAGTAAGTATGAGAGAAAAGCTATGTACTATATATGTTTTTAATGAGTTTGAAATAATTTTTTAATTATGATATTAATCCCAGTCACTTATCCTTGATTCTCAATATGAGAAAATAAAAAAAACTTGAGTTTACAATAGTTATGGAGTAATGATGACTTGGGAGATTATCCCTTATCATTTCACTCCTTTCTAAAAAATTCTTTTAAATAATAATCAAAGTGTATTAGTAATTCTATTTCATCTACAATAAAATTGCCAAACAAACACTACAACTACTTTTTTTTCTCGCAAAACTATTTTGAAGAGCGTTCTTTGATTAGGTAAAAGGCTTGGATGAACATGATTGGTGAAGCGCGCCATATCAAGGGATGCCCTAATGGAGATAATTTATTGTGATATTTACATAGGTTAATCGACGAATAGACACATGGCAGGAGTGGAAGAAATTAATAGGTGTTCCTACTACTAGTAAAGACAAAAAAATAGAGGTATACGCAACTTGGCTTGTGCTTACCTACTAACACACAAAAGATAAAATATGTGTGCTTTCTCCTATCCTTATTTAATATAATGCCTTTTTAACTAATTATATATATTAATTATATATATTAATTATGAGAGTTAAAATTAATTAATTATTTTAAATTTTTTTCAAAAATTATAATATTTTTTTAAAATTATTATTATTTAATTTTTTTTCTTTCTCTCTTATTAAGATACATTAAATAAGGATAGCTTTTGAAAATGTACAATAAATACCATCACATATATTATAAATAGTCATATATTTAGAATCAGAGAAAAAGATTCTATATTTAAAATCAGAGAGAATATTATTTATGTAATTCTAACATTTTAAAGATTGCTTTAAAGCTGGTCAAATTAAATATCTATAATTTTTTTCCCGACAATTGTCCTAAAATCCTACACTTGGTTTCTTCACTGATTACAAGGGCATGCACAATAGAGTGGACAAGGCTCTCGTAAATTTATTCAAGACGTAGTAGTAACAAATATTTTCTCATGTTCACATTATAAGATATTTTATATCACTTATACGCATATTAAAAAATATTTTTTAATTGAAATTAATGTAAAAAGTATTCATATTTCCTATTTTATCTTTATTAAATACCCATTCTATTATTATTATAGGGTTATGAATAAGGAGAAAGAAAATATTAAAGATAGGAATGAAATAGGAAGAAAAATATCCAATGTTCTATATTTTATATTACAAACTTGTCATACAAAATGTCCAATAATATAGATCGGAGAGAGTACTAACAAATAAAGCAGCTAAATCCAATGGGACACGATGATCCATGGTCCCATTCGCACCCCACACACCAAACTACAAAAGCGATCTTTCCCCTAAAACGCCCACATTTTTCGGTACTTAGAAACAAGACCTTCACTCATTTTTTTTTTTAAATTTCCAAAACCAAAAACCTTCTCTAATTTAACCAACGCATTTCCTCTCGTGTGAGTTGCTCTGAGTTGAGCAAAGGAATTTTGGTTTTGAATCAGGCCCAATGTTAGTTAGTATGGGGTGGGCTTGGTCTAGGCAATGTATGGGCCTGATATCGTTGACTTTGGAAAATAATATAAAGTAAAGGAGTCGTTCACCAAAAAAAAACATAAAGCAGTGTGATGATGGGACTTGCGCATGCACGTGGAGGGAGTTAGGACCTCCTGTGGTATAAAAAAAAAAGTTAGGACCTCCTGTATAATGATTGGAAACGCTTTTTATTTTTGTAATACTGCATAAAAGTGTGTAATATTCATCATATTACGAATTATTAGTATTATTTGATAATAATAACTAGTATATTTTATCATTATTGTAAGGAATTTTTAATTCATAAAAGCAAATTATAATTGAAAAAAAAGGGGAAGGATGAATGGATAAAAGACGATGAGGAGTAGGAGAAGGTCGGAAGGAATCCTTGTGCGGAGGCGGAGATATGGCGCTGATTTGCGACTTTAGCGATTCAAACGGTGTCGTCTTATCTGTTAATTAGCAACTGTGTCTTGGCATTTCTGAGAGCACAAGAGAAGTACAGTACAAGGGGCCCAAAGGAGTGATTGTACGATGAAAAAGACAAAAGTAGGACCCACCTCCCTAACAGAAATAGATATCACTACGCCATTTACCATTCATCTCTGCTCTGTCTTGCCACAACAAACTACAAACTACAAGGCAGCTCTCGCTCGTAAGTAACAGCAATTGCGCCCTCAACAAATACTTAGAAAAGTTGATGCTGGACTCACTGGACAATTGAGCATTCTAAATGCGACTACTTCGAATTATTATTATTATTATTATTGTCAAATGAAATGCTGACAAGTAAAGTAGAAACTAAAGGAGAGAATATAGAGTAAAAAAAATTATATCATGGGAATAATGATGATTGGGTAATAATAAAGCAGGGGAGATGATGGATCAGGTAGCAGAGAACGAGGATGATTTTGGCACCAAAATATTTGTGTTACCAGCCAATGACAATGACCCATCGATCCCAATGCATGGCCTCACTGTCATATCTGTGAATGCTAAGCCTGTCACCACTGTCATTTAGCGGTAGGACACTAACGTCTATTTAATACTAATCCTAAATATAAGTCATTTTATAATATACGAGATAGTATTTATTATACATTTTTAAAAAAATATCCCTATTTAATGTATCCAAAAAAAAGGAGATTAAATAAGGATAATTTTGAAAAAATGTTGGGATTTTCAGAGAAATCAAGGTAGTTAATTAGTTTTAATTCAAGTTCTTAATCAGCGTAATTCGGTTAAAAGGATTTTATATTAAGGATCAGATGAGTACTTAATACTTTTCTTACACCAATTTATTACAAGACCGTAAATACCAGGTCAAAATAAATAAATAAAATAAAATAAAATTACAAGAAGGTGAATATGTAATTGTTACCACATGATACTCCTTCCATTTTGCTAAACACCTTCTAAAAAAATTTATCTTTCACAATATATGATATTTTATAAATTACGTAGTGTATTTAATTTTCTTTTATCTAAAATATCTTTATAAAATGATAAAATTTAATTAATACTGGAGAGTTTAATTTATAGGTTAATTATAATTTAGGAAATGATTAAAAAATTTTTAGTTATTAATTATCACTCTTAATTCATATATGTTATTAAAAGTGTCTTATAAATTGAAAAAGAGGTAGCATACTAATACGTTAGTATTATTATTTTATGAGTTAAAAATTTTCAACATTGATATTAGAGTGGGAATAGGCTAAGCTTCTAAAGGGGGCTACGTTCTGGTCAAACCTATTTAACTAAATAGGTGTCTATAGAGAAACCTATTTAGTTAAATAGGATTGGCCTATTTAAGTAAAATTGAACCTAAACCCTATTAGACTAAACCTATTTAAATTAGTATTATTATTTAAAATATATTATATAATATAATTAATATAAAATAGTTTTATGAATGCCCTTATTTATTTGATGGATTAAAATAGGTGTAGGGATAAATATTGTATGTGTTGAGACATATTTTCTCATTGCTTTTTATATTGCCACTTTTTTATAAGTAAGAGTAAGTGAGTTAATATGTGGTCGATAAAATCACAAGAGAAGAAATCTGAGGTTTATAAAAGTAAAGAGGCTAGTTACCTTTTCATTGTATTGTTTAAACATAATAGGCCATTAGATAAATATATGTGGACTATACATTTTGTAATTAAAAGCTTAAAGTTTGAAACTTTTTTTTTTCTAAATTAAAGTTGATTTTTTTTTCCACTTTGTCCATCTTTTAAATAGATTTCAGGTCAAGCCAAACTTAGGTTTGTGCTCAAAACAAAGTCTTATATAAATTAATAGGCCATTAAAATGAAGTCTTAGATATGCTAATATGCCATTTATCATGTTGGCCTGACTTATTTACTTAAAGTCTAGTCTAATCTAACATATTTTCATCCCTTGCTACTCTAGTTTTGTATGGAAAGCATACAATGGAATTTTTAGACTTGAAAGTAAAATAGACAAATGTGAGCTATAAATTTATCCGCATAATCTCAAATGTCAAAAGAATAAACGCTGCAAAATTAAGTCGAGAGAATTCAAAAAAAAAAGAGGGGGGGGGGGGTGGCGGGGAAAGAGCAGAACCAGAGATTTTATATTGTATTAATATATTAAAAATAAAAGCCGAATTTTAGCTACCAAATTAAGACTATAAAGACTGAAGACTGGGCTAAAAATGGAAGAGTAGTAGAGTACACACATATTCCTTAATTTCACTCTCTCACTGCTTCCCACTGCATGCCCAGCAAAGCGTAGAATGTCCTCGAGAATGTTTTTCCTTTTCTTACATCCTCCTTTTTCCTTTCGCGGATTCACCAAAATAGTTAAAGGAATACACACACACACAACATTCAGACACGCTTAAATTAACTAGTGTTATAAGAAGGGAAGGAAGGAAAAAAAGACAGACAAACAGAAGAAGAATTGCAGTTTATTAATTATATATATATATGCACTAGAACTAGAAAATGGCGAAATGAATTACAAGTGATGAAAATGCTAAGGAGGAGGAGGTAGCTGTTGCGTCAAAGTTTTGTGATCTGATTGATCAGGAGAAGAGCGAGGTTGGAACTGCGATGGGCGATTATCATTAACCAGGAGTACTCCTTGAGAATACAAACAAGTGAATTGATGGAAGTAAGGACAGGTTCTAGAATCCAGCGACCTCTTCTTACTAATATGTTTAGTTTTTCTGAAGTATTTGTTGATGTTCTCCCATTTCTCTTTACACCTCTTGGCGCTTCTCTTGTACCCCAAATCCTTCATTCCTTGCGATATTCTCTCCCACAGAGGAACCCTGCTGCTTCCTCTATCTTTCTCTAATTCATTATTCGCACTGCACCTCAGGTTTATCAGTGCCAACACTTCCTCTTTTGGCCACCTTCTTCCTACCTCTTCTTTCTCTCTGCAATTAGAATTATACGTCCGAGCTGTATTCGTCGGTGACCCATTATTGTATTGGGTAGCCACAGAATTAGGGTTCTGGAGATGTACTGGACCACAATCAGATGAAGAAGGAACTTCGCTTGAATAATTAGGGTTTTGATCGCCTGTATCTTCACAGTTAAGAACCACAGGAGGCGGCGGATCGGGATTGTTCCCCCCAATGTAATCGCAAGGAGGGTTAGGGTTTAGTGAGTTCAACGGGGAAGAAGTCAGAGAATTTAGGTTGGGATCGTCTGATACCGTTCTGATATGGTGGCTTTGGTCTGAAATTTTCTTCAAGAAATCAATAATGGTGGCTTGCCTGTGGCTCGCAATGGCCTGCTCTTTCGCCATCATTTCGAGCTCCCTGTTCATCCTATTTATCTCTTGTTTCTTCCAAGCTTCCTCTCTCGCGAACTTCTCTTGGTCTCTTTTAAGCATGTCCTCCAGGAGCTTATTGTGCATTTGTTCTTGCTTCTCCATCATTTTGTTCACGATGTTCTCACAAAAGCCCTTCAACGTCTCAAACTTCTCGCGCCTCTTTCTCTTCCTGTGATTTGTTCCTTCCACCGTTTTCACACTTGCCTCACATTGTTTGATCAATGATGAGGCGTCGTATGCCGAGTCATCTTCTTCTAAAGCGTGACCCATCTTCTTGTGTTGTTCCTCAGTCCGCTTTTCCAGGAGCTGCTTCCTCACTTGAGACCCAACCTCAACCTCCAGGATTTGGTGTGCTTCTTGTTGTTGGTAAAGCTGTTCGAGCTCACTAATGAAGCGGTAAGTGTTGTTCTTGAAGCAATGAATGTTGTTGTTGAAGTATCTAGTTTCTTCTTCGAACTTCTCCTTGCACTTCTCTGCACTCCTTTTAAATCCAAGCTCTGCAAGCTTCCTGCGCCCCACACTTATTAAATCCAATAATAAACCATTGAATCATTTATTCTAGATTTCTAGTTATTAGCGCCATAAACGTCCCCACTATCCCCAACTCGTAGTATACAAAATATACCAGTGTTGTTGCTTAATTTTTTTTTAAAAATAATTATAACTCGTCACCTTCCCTCGATATATCACCAGCAAGTCAGCAACCTCGTCCCTCTTTTTCTCTCTGAGTGTGTGTGTCAGTGTATGAGCTAACTGTTGTTACACGTGTGCCTTTGTCTTAACACATAAATTGTGTAGCTCATTTATTTTTCCATTAACGAATTTTTCAGTGTGATGATCAGCTGGATGATGATGAAAGGAAAGCCCAGATGTTCAGGTGAACTAATTGCTTGGCGAACTCGAAACAAGTAAGGAAGTATGCAGAAAAAAAGAATGCAAATTAAGTGAAAGAGTGTGTGTGTTGGGGGGGGGGGGGGAGGAGATTATTAATTACCTGGAAACATGCTCCCAAGGGAGTTCAGGGAACCAAGTGTCCAGGCTAGATCTGATCCTCAAAAGAGCCAGGACTTCATTGTTGGTCCAGGAATCAATCAGCTCATGATCATGCATACCCAATTGTGCATCTCTTTCATCAATCTCCAAGTTCATGCTAGTTTCTTCCTCCTTGTGTTGTTCATCTTTGTGGTGCGGGGGGGGCAAGAAATTTGGTGGTGGTGGGAATGGCAAGTGATAATGAGAAGAGTTATAAGCATCAAAAGGAGGGAAGGACGGGTGAAGAGGAAGTGTGCTTCTTGGAGCTATGAACTGGTGGAACTGCTCTGCTGCTCCATCCGACATTTTTCTATCTCTCTTTGCGTGGACGAGTTCTCTCTTCATTAACCCTTCATTTCATCTCCCTATACTTGCCGTAAATCGGTTAAATGCTACGAGCAAGATCACAAAACTCCAATCAATCAATCTCTCTCTCTCTCTCTCTCTCTCTCAGAGGCACATTTATCAAGGAATTTGTCCTAGCTTGTAACAGAGAAAAGATAGCCCACCACACCCTTTTAGAAGAAAGTGAATTCACCGCCCCCCCCATGAGATAATATTTTATTCAGCACAAACATGCTCGTGGTGAACAACTCAATTGCATTAAAAAGACGAATAACTATATCAATTCATTTCACTTGTCCCCCTAAAAACTTGAAAGCCATCCTCTTTTCAACAAACTCCAACGTCATCTTTATAAAGCCGCACAAAAATTAACAACGGTGACCTGTTTATTTATACCCACTCACTCAGGCGATTACAGTTGAAGTTGAGTGGCAATAATAATAATGAATAGGAATGGAATTCCTTGACCCTTGTCCTTGAATTGGGGGTTGAGGCAAACGCGTGAGGGGTTGAGCGTGGGGGTGCATGGGAAGAAAATGATCCTTGAAAAGAAAAGAAAGAAATTTGGGAGTGTGAAAAGGGGCATTAGAATCCTATGCTGTAGCTGATGGTGTAATTAACGGCATTGGGATGGCAGGACACGTGAAGAGGTGCAGAGGATGGGACCGAATTATTTAAGGATGGGAATCTTCAGATGGTACAAAGGAATACAGTAGTATCGTACAACCACGTCAGACAGCCCTTGCTTCCTTCCTGGGAGTGAAAGTGATGATAATATCAATATATCCATCTGATTTAATCAGCAAAATATGAATATTTCCCACGTCATTAATTAATTATTAATGTACTTCATATTGACGGAGCAGAGGCCCTGCTATTTCTGTTGCCAGCAACTCTCCAAACAATAAGAATATTTCCTCTCCTCCGCCTTCGCCTTCAACTTCAACTTCTTTACTTTTATATATGCTCATTTTTCAGGCTCTATTTATGATCACAGCAAGCAATCGGCCATTGCACTTCTTCCTACCCTTTCATTCTCGTTGGTTTTCTCGTGTTCATCCATTACCATTTGTATCCACAAACTTCGCCAAATGTAGTCTGATAATAATGACAAGATATGGAAGAAATATCAAAGACCAAGTCATCATATAGGACCAACACGATTGCAGTGGAAATGTGAAAGTACGCACGTTATGCAGCTCAAACTATATGGGTTAGATGCGTGTAACGAAGAAAACAAAAAAAAGACAGTTGGGCTCTGCTGTACTAAAAGAAGTGGTAGGGTAAGATTGTTAATGAATGGCACAACAAACTTCAAAATTTGAACCAGCCTGCAATAAGTTGTGTGGAAAAAGATGTTTCCTAAGCTATATATATATATATATATTAACCTGCTCTTCTTATCTGCGTTATAATATATATACACATATATCTGCTTCAAGTAATTTCATATTTATAAATTGACTTTCCAATTTGGTAATTTTTTTTATACTAAAAGTTGAAAGATGAAATTCCTTAATACGAATAGCTTATATTGATTGAAATATTAGATCAGATTGATTCATGAAATATTAAATTAGATACTCACAATATTGTAGAAAATAATAAAATAATGAATATTTTGTTTAAAATAAACGAAACTATAATTTAGATCTAATGAATGCGGGGCATTTTAGTAGAAATCATATTTTTAAAGTAGAAGAGAGTATTATGTAATTTAAATATAGTCTTGAAGAAAAAAGGTATTTTATCTGATATGAAAACACGCGTACAATGTCAATTGAAATTAACGGTTGAGGGACAAAAGCTATAGAATTATTACTTGTTAAAAGGAAGAAATCATAGCTATATATAACAGAAACCCCAATCCAACCTAGCTCCGCCTCCAACATATATCTCGGCATTTTTTGCAAGTATAGATCCTCCCCATTCAAGAAAATAGATTCAGAGGCAGGGAAAAAAAATAAATAAGTATAATTATGAAATATAAATTCCATAAACAACCATATTCTTTAGCAGTATCATTTTTCCTGAATGCATTAATGGAGAAAATAGGAACCAATTTTACACATAACTTGCGCGTGGAAAGAAAAGTGGAAATTAATTGCTGACGACAAATTTTAAGTGACAATTATAATGTGCTGATTCGTAGGGGTACCAGGTTACCATCTCGTTTTGGCGATACCAAAACTCTAACTAGTACGAATTGGGTGCCTCTCAGAACGAAAGAGGGGACCAAATAACACTTTTGTAAAATGATATTCTATTTTACGAATCTATTTCCATTCTGGCGGAAAGATTGTCAAGTAAATGACGTATTTTATTCCTTATATACGTAACCAGTATAACGTAACCTTAATTATAAGTGGGAAACCCACATACGAATTAACTTAAATGGCGAGAATACGGATCCACACGTGTATTTTGTCCTCACATGAGAGGATTTTGTTCTCTCTCCAACAAGAAGATACAGTTGAACTTTTTGACGCGTGGTTGAACCTTACCTTTCTAGTGTTCTCTCCCGTTCTACTTTACAAATGGTTACTTTCTCCAGCAGAAAACCATCCCTATACGGTGCTTACTGGTTTAATCCCCTGTGAAATGCAACCTGAAACAGAAAATGATTCATATATAAGATAAACATCAAACTAAAGTATCAAAATGGGAAAATGCAATCGGCTGATTAGGAACTTTGCTAATTCATTTTTGCCAACTGAATTTCAACTCCACCACATCGGTTCAGGATTTTATAATTAGCTTCAGTCCAGGAATCAAAGTTTGCTTCCACTTCATATGTTCGTGCAAAGCCAATCATTAAGAAACATATTACTAATACTTAGACTACAAGTTTATATTAACATATGCGAAGCATTCAAATTGAGTACTCACAGAAGTTGAAGTCTTCAGCAGCTCTCTTATAGCCATAGTTGCATAACAAGAAGCAGGAAGAGTAAAGCTTAACTTGAGAGCAATTTGCGAATCCTGTGAACTGGAGCTGCATATGGATTCGTCTCGCAGTAACTCTACGTCCTCAACAGTTGTCTCATTATTAGCAGTCTCAAGCTTGGCACCATCTTCAGAACTTTCAGATTGTCTTATACTATCAAGGTTTTCTTCCTTTACCCCAATGGGGACATTCAATGGTTTGGAATTGTCTATAGGCTGGGTCTTTGCCATTTTGTCTAAATCTGTCTCTGCCAATGGCTTGCTACTATCAGAATATGTAAGTAATTCCCTGCAATAGCAGACAATCAAAGACACTACTCAAGAAGTGAACTAAACTGGAAAAACAGTGGGTAAAAAGAATGCATGGTCAATTATATGGAGGGTCAAATTCTATACCATTCAAAATTTATTGGTTTCTGAAAAACCCTCCTGTAACTTCCGGTCATGCTGGTTATTGAAAATTCTCTAACACCAAGAAGAAATAAATAGAAGTGAGAAAACCAGCGGTAAAAAGATTAAGTTTGAGATAATTAATAACTTACTTGACATTATGGACACACTCTGTCAGATTGATTGCATCCTGACCAGTGTAAGAAGAAAGGTTATTAATAACATAAAAAAAAATAATAACTATCCATGGAGTACTAAGAGTCAAATGCTTCCAGACAAATAACAATCCACAGACCAATCAGTCGTACTGGTTGATCATAGTTGCAGAAGGAAACAGAAGGGGAAAGGAGAGAGTAGTTAAGGGACTTTGTGCATCTGTGGCACGTCAACAAAATTGCTAGTTCAACAATCAGAATCAATCACAACTATTAATCTATCTATTCTACATTCAGCAGGACAAAATGTACACATGCGGATCTGTACTGCAAATATTTTTATGGTAATTTCTAACATTTGACATAGTTTTGAAATTTAAGTTGAAAGCATTATCATCAGTTGCTGAAGAAGCAATTGGTCATAGTATTATCCTCACTCTCTTTCAACTATCCTCTGATCCCTTAGTCATTTCATACCCACATCCTCTAATCCTAGGAATCCTCCCTCACTGGCATTACCAGGATGCTCATTTCACCATCCAACATCAAATCCAGAACAACATAACCTATGGCCTTCAAACATAAATGGGAAAATTACCTATCTCAAAATTAAAAGCATATTCTTCAAGGAGTGCCTTCCCTAATCACCATTGCTTATCACCAAAAAAAGAAAATAAAAAAAAAGCATATTCTTCATCTTGTAACAAAATCAATTAATATCACTCAAGACAATGTTCAACTGCAAACCATTTGACGCGACATTCAGCCTATCACTTTGGAGATCACTCAGCTACGGGTAAAAGTTCTTGGCAGTGGTGATCATGGATTAAGTACTATAGTCCCCATCCGTGGACCTGAAGAAACATAGTTTCCTTGTCCCCAAAAAAGTGCATTAACAGGTAGCAAGCTCAACTTCCCCATGAAGTCCTTGATTCCTGGGACTCAGACTCATTTACCTAGAGAAATTTAAAGTTGATACATGTCCACGTGAAATTTATTCATTAAAAATTACAGAAAAAAAAAAGTGCACAAACATCTTGGACCATCAAATTAAGAATATGTACATGAAATCTCATCATATGAAATAACTTTTCATCCAAAAGAATTGAATAACTATCAAGCTTAACAACACATATACAAAGATATGTATTCCCTCTATTTCCATATATAAGATACAAATAACTAATTTACATAGAACAAGAAATATAGTTAAAGGCAACTGGAAGCATTAAATTTGTCAGGAATTCAAAATAATTTTCTAAAATGCCCCCATTTAATGTTTAATACTTCTATCTTGTAATTAATGAAAATTAATTATATCCACTTATTTAATAAAAGGATAAAATTGGAAAAAGAAATAAATCCTTCAGACAACTGATTTTTATATCTTATATTTAGGAAAAAAAAACACCTTATTTGTATCTTATATATGGGAATGGAGGGAGTATATTGCACCATTGAGGCAGGATTGGTACCACTGTCCCATACCGAGAGCCATCTTTCTATTACCATACCCAGACCCAAACAACTAAATTATGTGAGTACCCATTTGACATGGGTATTTTGGTCATCCATAGAATCCAATACATGTATATGTGGGCAACTTGTACATACTTTCTTTGCCAAATCATGATAAACTTGGGTAATATCATTTGCTGGATAAACTACCCGTGAACTGCAGAAATATCAATACAGAAATGTCAGACATGAAAACAAAAGTATCGAACCAGCATCATTGATCTAACTTACCCAGGCATAGGAAGGATGACATCATCAATGGTATAACATCCTGCCTTAAGATCTTCAGCAGTCATAACCTGCCATAAAAGTTAATGCAACTGTCAACCTAACGTAAGAGACTAAGAATACAATATTTGAGTAAGATTGCCTCTCAATTTACTCATCAATTACAAAGTAAAGGGCTCAGAAACCTTTTAGATGTTAGAAGTTGAGAAAAGTTAGATCTTTAATCATAAGAGAGCAGGGGCCAGCACACTGAATCCCAAATATTTGTCTTGTAGCTTCTGAAATTTTCTTTTAAAAGTAATTAGGATTTTTTATAGCAAGACAGTCTAGATCATAAAACTGTAAAGTGAATAAAAATTGCTTTTGCACATTACTACTATCTATTAGTAATACAATTGCGGGCATTAGCTGCAAAGGAGCCCTCCCCTTGACAAAAATGGCTCAACATAATGCTTTATAAATGAAATATATAGCAAAAATTTGTTTAATTACCATAATGTGTTGAACTTGTTATAGTTTCTAGTGAATAGGAATGAGAAGCAAACTTATGTATGCGAACAGGTTGTAAAGCTGATACAACGATGCACAGATCTTTGTGTATTACATACACACAAGTAACGCAGAAGTGGGTATGTGAAGAGAAATTAAGAAGCCTCAATTTGTTTCAACCTTTTTTGACTTCTACCATTATTATAAACAAAAATATATAATATGTCCTAAATTATGCATTCACAAATCTGAGCACAGGTGTACCTGAATGCCTGAATATTGTTTGTGCATGTCAGTGTTTGTTTGTGGACTGGGCAGAGGACTAAATGGGAAAGATTTGTTACCCAAACAAGAGGACATTATTCTAAAGCTACAACTCTAATTGGGCAATATCAAACCTCTCTAGGGCCAAAATCAACAAAATAACTCACTAACCTTGACATGGCTATTGCTTTCTTCATGAACATCCATCTCCGCATCTTCAGTAGAGGAATCATCCCCATTGTTGCAGGAATCATAGCAGTCAAGACTAACAAACCATCTACCTTTTTCATCAGCATTATCTTTGCGAAACACCAAGTCTCCTAATACGACTTGTTCAGTACCTGCAAGTGGTGAAATCATAAATATAGGAAAATCTGACGAGGAAAAAAAAACCATTTCAACTTTAATCACTATAAAGATGTTGAGGTATGGAGAGTATTACATGAAGTATGCTAAAAAAGTGTTTTTTTTTTTTGGGGGGGGGGGGGTGGGGGGGTGGTGTTTGGGGGTATGGGGACCAAGGGACACAGGGCCCAGTTGCCCAAGTTCATAACTTACCATACTTTTGCACCCTCATACTTGCCGCATGATTCCACAAATAGCTTTGGTAACTATGTACATACCTGAAAATGTAGCAATGGGGCTCTCAAAATCTAAATAATCAATAAAAATGTATATATATCTAATAAATCTATAGAAAGCCACACCATTTACAAGTCGTGAGCATTGCAGCTGCTTATGTAGGTGCAATGCACAGGCTCCACCATTTAGTTTTCAAATAGATGGTTTCTCATTCCTTACACCTTTTATCCACATTCATTGAAGCACATGTGTGTACATGACACAAAAAAGAAAGCATAAGTGAAAGGACAGACTAAATTGTCCTATTTAAGTTTCAACATGCATTTCTGTTTTTATCTATCCTACTTTCAAATTAAGATCAGTTTGCATTTGTGTTGAATTTGCTACAATATTTCAGTAGAAAGCAGATTTCAAATGCAGAATAAATTACACTAATGTGCCTCCAAAATAACTATTAAACTAATTATTTCCCTAAACTTTTGAAAGCTATGGGTGCTGATTGCCCACAGAATGAAAACATACTGCATTCATCAACTCTTTAGCATGTACATTTGCATCACTCTGTGAGCCAGACAATTAAGTCAATCAAATTAAACAAGTTACCAACATAACAGGGGGTACAAAAAGCAAAAATAATCCCAGAACAAAGTTGAATATGAGAACTAAACATAAAATGAAAAGTCAACCTCCCATTTATTACAAGTTTATCAGCCTTGTTATGGAACTTCTACTGTAACGGGCATTAACGTTGGCTTAGACGTACATTTTATCTGTAACTCGCAATAAGCCTTTCTAATACCATTAAGACATTGCATTTTCTTTTTTTTGGTGTCAAGAAGGATTACGTCAGATATTAGGCAAAGGCCTTAAAGCAACACACATTCTAGGTATAGCTACACCTGCCAGATCCTCATTCAAACATCAAGGCACTGCATTAACCTTGAAAAGAAAGCACAGGGGCCTCTTATGCATCTCAAAATTTTAAAGCAAGATGTGTCTGTGTCAATTTTCACATCAAGGGTATATATTTAAATTGAAAAGAAGAAGAAAGACCAAGGAAGCCAACGATTGTTTGGCAGCCATTAGCCAAAGAGAGAGACCACAGATTCAGAAAGGTAACAATCTGTAGCGACTCCATGGAAGCCATTAGCCTCATTGTTCAGGATAATTCTAAAGACCATCCTCTGAGAAACATCATTGAAGACATCATAAAGTTTTTTATGCATAACTGGACAATTACAATAGACCACATGTCCAGAGAAGCCAACGAGTGCGGAAACTGGATGCTCAATAGACTCATGGGATTGATAGTGAACTTGTTATTTTTAGGAAACCACCTACCATTTGCAGGGAGATAATTGAGGTGGATAGAGGTGAAGAGATCCATGCTCTAAGCCACTAGTTGGGCAAATAATCCTTGTTCAGTTTTCTTTTGCCTCTTTTTCCAAAATAAATAAATAAATAATAAAAAAGCAAGAGAAAGAAGAAAATCATCACAAGGGAGTAGAATCTAAAAAGAAAAAACAAACATTTTAGATTATTCAAGCAAGAAAACATTGACACAGAAGCATGCTACTGCCACTGTTCTGTATACAAAATAGATTGATTTACTTGACACCAGAACATGCCAAAAACTGATGGGCAACGGAAATAGAAAACATCGAAAATAATAACATAGTGTAATGTAAATTTTACTACTTCAAACACATTTGTATAAAAATGGCTCACATCATCCTCAATGTCCGTGGTATTGCTTTCAAAGCCTGCAAGTAGTTTCCAGGAGTCTTCTTCAAACTCTGCAGCTGCAAAAGAATTGGTGAAAAAGACGTGATTATAATTTACAACATGGTGTAAGTATTAAAATAAACCAAAAAATTTAGCTTCAGTCTAAAATGAAATTGCAGTGATCACATTATGTAACTAATGGTCCATCAGAAAGAAACTCATGCACCAGAAATTTTCACTAAAGCTCACCACAGCCCTTTCAGCAACCATATGTCGAGGCAATTGCTTTAGCGTCCCTTCAACATCATTACTGTTCTTATAGTACTCACGTGCCTTGGTTATTGCATTTCTTTGTATTTAAAAAAGCAATGTTATGAAAAACAAAGAAAATCAGTATGTTGATGCCTTGTATGAGCACACAACAAGCCAATTCAAGAAGATATCAGTCGTTAGAAATTTGAATAAAAAAAAGATAATTTTGATTCAATTATAAAAGGATATCTCCTTCTCGTGGATCAAGAATCATATCTACAGCAAGCTTCCATTCCCCTCTGAGTAATGCAGCCCCAATAAGGTGGGATGGAACAGAACCACTGCCAAAACGCTGACCACATTCAAATGCATACACATGAGTTTCTTAATAAAGCAAAAATGAATAGTTAGTCCTAGAATCAGCCATCCTTGTTGTCAACAGATCCTTTTTGTTGAATGAAAGTAAACAAGCTGTTTTGGGGAAAAAACATTTCAACAATGACTTGGCTAGGGATCTTTAAACCTTTACCATACACTAACCATTATGGCAATAGGCAATTTTTTTTTCTGAACAAAATAATTTAGAGAATTTAATCTCACAGACTAGAACACTCGCATGTAATCATAACAAATCAAAGTTAAAAAAAATAATAATCAAAGAATAAGTAAGCAAGAAAAGAGAGAGAGATGGTGACTGAAAAGGTACTTGTAAACCAAAATAGTTAATGAAGCCGTGCTTTCGTAAGGCATCTGCAGATGCTTTTATAGTATCTTCAGAATCTGCAACAATTCCTCTGAGAACAGGTCACAGGAATGAGTGCAAATATAAAGGCTGCTCAGTTACCTTAACCATCAAATAATATTATGCATGAAAGATAATAATGAACAGGGTAAAAAATGAATTTCACACCCATAAAACAGCCTCACCGCAATGTGATTGTAAATTGGTTCCCAAATAGCTGGCCAAGAAGAAGTCCTTCCTTAACATAACTGGACAACAATTCATGTATAGCATGATCATGCATCAACGAACAACCAGATAAGAACATCAAACACAAAAAACTTTATTCATCTTACCAGAAGTCACCGACTTTGATACCTATCAACCTCTCATTGAGGGAAGCTAGCCTACCTGCTTGCTGCTTAAAAACAGTAACCTAGAAACAGAGCAATAATTAAACCAACAGAAAATCTATCCACAAATGAACAACAAGCTTTCTTTTGCAATTCCCTGAACATCACATGCATTACTGTCTAGACTTACAGAAGATATCAGCATGAATAGATGAATATTAACTCTTAGATAAATAAAGGAATCATTCTTTAAAGCAAAGATAGGCTAGAAACAGAAAATAAATTACCCTCTGTGTCGAAACAGAGCGTTTGTCCTTTGTACCAGCAAACCCGAATGATTTTGACTGTTAACAAAAATATCAATCAGCTAAGATGAAACAAATTCAACTAGCTTTTCTAGAAATATATGAATTTGACCTAACTGTTAGTTTTTATTCATGTATTTTTAATGGAGATGGGATAAGCAAGACATAACAAGAAAATAACTCAATTTTCTTAATCATCAGCATCAGCCAGCACAACTTACAGTGAAGACCCAAAGAAAGCAACATAGAATCAAAAGTGCTCATTAAATGTATACACTTGAATAACAAAAAGCAAACAGAAGTCATCCACCAAATTTAAAAAATTTGGAAAATACAGAACCAATCACAAAACATGTCCCATGTGCCATTCCTGAATGAAAAATCATACTAACCCAATAAATCATCAAACAAAACCCTTCACTTGTCATCAAAATGCTTGAGGACTATTTCACATAAAGCGCAACACTCACCTGTATGCCAAGCATCTTTCCAATCACCCCCAAAGCTTCCTGCGTATCTTTATTCTCCTTATAAAGATGAAACCTGGAGATTACATAGGTGAAACCATTCAGCTTACAGCCATGAACAACTTAAAAAAACAGAAGTTGAAAGAAAAGGGAAAAAAAGATTATGAACAAAGATCAGATGCAATCATAAATGATTATCAGTTTCATTATATCAGAAATGAATATGACAAATACTCTCTTTAATGTCCCATACTTTTTGATATCTCTAACCTCCCGATGTGGTTATTGTCTTCTGCATAATACTGTATAGGTACCCACCAAAAAGAACATGCTAACTAAAATTTCTGTGCTCTCTTATATTGAGTAAATGAATGCACTTCCTAATTAACCAGACCGTACTAGATCAAAGCCCCATCACCCACACGGTGCTCAAGGACAATTTGTGTAACTACATCAATAGGTTTTGGAGTTAAAAACATTAAAAATGAGCAGGCATGATCAATAAGTAACCATCAGACAGGTTGACCCATGTTTTTATTGTTCAGATAATTATAACCTAAAAATCCTTTGCAACTATCAGCCACTTTTCTGCCATCTATGTACTCAACAATTTCAATTCCACAAGCCACATTACCACATCACCTAAAGGCATTAAAGAAGATAGAAACATATGAATCTCATCCGGATATCCTGCTTAACTTAGCTAATACTAAGATATATATGTCCTTGCGTTCTTCTGTAACATGCATTCTTCCTTCAAATCAAATGATGAGGTTTACTGATTATTATCTTTTCCTGTTTTACTGAATCAATTCATTCTGTATCATGTAATTTTCAAATAATCAATATTAATTAAGACCATTCAAATCCATTTACAGATGAAATTTAAATCCCTAGCACAATATAAATTGGCATAAAAATAATAATCAAAATGGATGACAGTAAGCATCGGTTAATTCATAGAAAAATGGATGAAAAACTTAACCTAAGGAATTTGCCAACATTTTCTGGCCAACTTTCTGACCCTCTGCTGTCAAAAGGTTTATCAACTCTTTCTTTGCGTTTCTTGGAGTTTCTACCTTTGTTCTTAGGCCTATCTGAATCCAGTCTCACACGTATGCATTTTGATGAAGCATCTGGTCCATCAACAGTGTCGGTGACGAGAAACTTGAAGTTCTCTTTAAAGAAATTATGCATTGCCTGAAAATTTTGAGAAGTACGAATTAATGATGTCTTTGCTTGATAAGAAACTACTGACTGAGCTCAAAGTAATCTGAAGTAAGTTTTAATTGCCACGTAAATGGATAGATCAATATAAAATGTAAAAAGTGTAAGGAGAAGCATTGTTCACAAGTCATGATCGTGAACAATGTGCTTCATTTTGGGCTCTAAATGCACAGGCCTACTCTAGTTAAGCAAATGAGGCAGGAATCAAAAGGATTCAGTTAAGTATCCAGTTTTTCAATTTCAAAGCTGCAAAATTTTTGGTATTAATTTTTACTCCATTGCAATGAGACCACTCAAGATCCCAAGGACCCTGCCTTTGACCCAAAAGCACTATCTACTAGCAGCATCTTGTCAAATGTTTCCCACATTTAACATTGGGCAGGAAGGCCCTAAAATGAATGAGTGTAATGTGACAAAACTTAAACCTACCGTTCTATGAGATTTATCAGAATCTGGGGATAGAACAATGGGAGAAACACTATCTCCATCACCGGAACTTAATTGATTCAAGAACTCTTTCAAACGTTCTACATCAGCATCACCAGCAAGAGATTTAAACGACTCAATTAGAGACGCATAACTTATATTTGTTGCATCAGATGTCTGCTTTCCTTTTTTCTCAACAATCTTGAAAGAGTACGAAAAGTCAGATATAAAGAAATGAAACTTAGATTTATAAATTATCCTAAAAAATTATAACTTCAAAACATAAGTACCTCCTCAGGGGCATCAAGTGACAACAATTGAACAACATTTCCAACTTTGTCTACTTCGTTTACAATAAAATCAGAATACCTGGATCAAATATCAACAAAAACACGGTTCATACAGCATAAACAAGACACTTTCAAAAAGTAGTAGCAGCAGCAGTAATACCTTGATTCATAACACAGAACTGTTATATGATTCAACGTTATTTGTGGATAACGATTAATTGGGGAAGTTGGCCCAACAAAATTGGGAGAAGAAATAGAAGGGGAAAAAGGGAAAATACTTACAAACTAATTCTGAGGAACATATACATCACTTTGGAAGATAAAATAACTTATTCAAGATATTAAAAACCATTTCAATTTTTCTACTCGAATTAGACGGTTTGTCTTCATATGCTATATGTTCAAATGACGTCTTTTTCCAAACTCTCTTTTAGGTGTTGAGGGACTTCAACAACTTTTTTTCACCGTAAATAGGCTATGAATTTAATGTTTATTCTGCAACTAAATTATATCTCAACTTCAAGGGCAGTTGCTTTCCCCCAGAACTATGAAGAGGCCCACACGATTCGAGCTGTTTATGTAAAGCGGGACGTAACGTTCACAGATAAAGTTGGCAAGACAAATAAGCACTTCAAGTATTTACTGCGGGAAGGACTGGTTTAATCGAAGTAACCAAACAGAGCATGTAAAGTGAGGAAGGCCGGAAAACGAATCAATTGAAGACCTTTGCTTTAAGATTCCACGGAAACCAGGAAGGCTGGAAATGTAGCAGAAGATGCCAACATCGGACTCGTCTAGGGCTTTCACGGCCATCACAGTTCCCGGAGATCTGGTGACGGTTGTCGCAGCTATGGGGGTGGTGGTGCCGAATAAGTAGGGTTTTAGTGTCAACAAGATAGACGCCACGTTCCTTGCCGCTACTATATGCCGCCGCATCTGGCTAGCAACGACTTCCCTCCCAAACGCATCGTTTTATATAAATTAAATTCTTAAAAATAGTTTAAATTTTTATTTTTTAAAAAAAAAAATTCTGGCGTTTTAATATATTTGTTATTTTTCACATTTTTAAATGCCAAACTTGCAACAATAATAATCATAATTAAAGATGTCATATTATATATGAGTTAATGACTATGGAGAGGATTATTAAGATAATTAATTTTTTCAGTGAAATAACCAGGAATAATGATCGACTAGCCCATCACACTGACAATTATCGTAGATATTGGCTCAAACGGTACTTTCATGAATTTCAAATGACTGAAACAAGTGTGAGCCGTGATAATCAAATATAATGCCATGTTTAATTATATTTTTGTTTTCGTATTTTTAGAATAGCTTTATAAAATTATTTTCAGAGCACATTTTAGAAATAAAAATTAAAAAATATGTTGGAGTTATTTGTTTGGAAAAAGCTTCCAGAGATAGCATGATGAAATGAAGGTGGGAATATAATAAGTCCAGAGGACAGAGGGAAAAAATGAAAGATAAATACAGATATGCCATTAATAAAAAGTTAAAAACACACAAATTTTCATCTCTTTCCTTGGTTTTAAAAATAAAATATTATAAAACTTTTATATATTATTCCAATTTTTTAGCTGTAAAAATAATTTTCTATTTCATTTATTTTTTATAATAGTTGATAAAAATGCATAATTAAACTTTTTTTATTCTTTTGTTTCTGAAAACGCCCTCTTGATTTATTATAAACTTGAAAAGAAAAACAACATATAGGGTATAAGACTTTTAATGATCTCCCTGTTTATTGTTGGTAAAAAAAATCCCACTATCTATTGAGATTTTCTTTTGATTATTATCAGCGAGATTTCTTTTTTTTTTTTTTTGGTTAACCAGAAGATACCTAATGAGATTTACACTGCTTACTCGCTTAAATAACACAATAATAAGGTTTATACCCATCAAATTTGTATCTTGTTTTGTGATTTCTTAAAAGAGAAAATTTATATATATTTTTTATATAATTCTCCAATTAAAATTTAATATATAGAGTATAGGTCTTTTAAATCTTTTTAAATTTAAAAAGTTAACACTTATAGTATATGATTAATAACTAAATATGTTAAAAAAATCTATATATTAACTTTTTAGCTTAAAAACAACACAAAAAGTATAAAAAGTTTTTTTTTTTTTATTATTAGTTGGTGCCAATTTGCATTAGAAGGCTCCCCCTTGTACTTATTGAAAACAGTTTCTTCCGAGTCGCTTCTCAAAGACCAAGAAGATGAAATCAATCCCAATCACATCTTTTGGTAAATCCACAACACACCGTAGCTTAGTATAGGGTTTCAAATCTAAAATTTAATTTCTCATTCCATTAATTTATTTTCTGGATATCTTGTTCTCCAATGAACTCTATAGAACTTCTATTTTTTTTTTGTCACCTTTTTAATGAGAAAATAATAATCATAATTAAATTTTTTTATTATAAAAATTTAATTAAAATTCAGAAAAATAACTAACCGCAGCATTTTTGTGTCACTTGTCAAGGATGACCGCCTACTTTTGGAAAAGTGTTCATGAATATAAAATAGCATCATCCAACTTATCCAATTTATAATGCTTTATTAGTCTCATATTATAAGATAATAAATAAAAAAATTTTTATTTCATAATATAAGATAACATAATTTTATTTATTATTTTTACCTCTCATTAATGTAATGTATAATATTATAAGTTGTGTTGAAACTATAAAAAGAGAAGTATTAATAGGGATAAAATATGAACATTTGATTTTTTTTTTAGAATTTAAGGATGTCATTTTTCCTTCTTCACGTACGTGAAATCTCAAATATTGTTTTATAATATAAAGTGGGAGAGTGTAAATTTATTTGAGAAACAAATGGGCAAATGAAGGTTCGATATGATCAATGGGCAGTAAATAATGCGCTGTCTTTTGTAAATGTGGGTCTGGTTAGATTTTGGGCCGGGCTATATGCGTTTTCTTCTTCCCTTGCGTGTGTTGGATTGGAACGCCAACTTCCCTTATCAGTGCACCCGTCATTTTAGCGTTGTTCCTGGCTTCAGTTTCCGGGTGAGCCAGGATAGGAGACTAATGCGTTTGTGGTCAATCGGAAGATCCAAACCTGACTACTCCCACAGACTCAGGACGGGAGGGACCGAATTGTATCGTTACAAGTTTGTGTCTTTGATCTGGTTAAGATGGTCACCAAAACGGAGGCTGCGCAGTTGAACAGGCTCGAAAACCAGGTTGATAATGGAGGCGGAGGAGCTTGGGAGTACCTATGCCTCGTGAGGAAACTCAAGCTTCGGCGTTCAGAGAAAGTACTGAAGCATGGGTTGTCCATATTGAACGACCCCAAAAAGCGATCCAGTCTTGGCCCGGATGGTTAGTGTGATCTAGTTTGACCCCTTTCCTTATTTCCTATACGGGTCTGTGTGATTTTGATTCTCACATACCTAAATATTCATGCTATTGTTTGGTTGTCAATCTGAAATGGTTAAATTTTGTGTCGGGGATCGTTTGTGTATAATCACCTTGTATTCCCGATTTACTCTGCTGTAGTGTAGAAATTCAGTTACTGCTTTTTGTTTTTAGTTATTATTGTAAGCTAGGAGAGGAGAAATAGTGTTTTAGAAGTTATTACAAATAAAAAGTTAGGGATATCTGCAGGGAGGTGAAAGGATATTTTTTTCAAGATTTTAATCCCCAAAAAAAAAAACTGATAGGATATGTCTTATTTTGAAAAGAGTCGAATACTGCCTCTTGGATAATTGCTTCTTCATTCGGTTATCAAAAGAGAAAAAATGAATTGTTTTTCCACTATACTAATTTTGCTTCAAACATAATGAAAGTCAAAGGGACAAATGAAGAATTTTCTACGGCAATAAGATTCGTGCCAAATTGGTTTTTATGGCGGGGATAATCATGTTGAATAAAGATCCTTCCAGAATTTGATTATTTTTGGTACTTTAGCAGTTTAATTATTTTTGTCCTCTTATAAATTTTTTTGTGAAGAGAAACTGACCTAGTTGATTCGGCTACACACCCTCCCAATGGTTGTATAAACAATCTTCAGAAGTGAGTTATCTTTACATTTATTAGAGCTATCTCAAATTTCGTTTCATTGCATTGACCATGACAGTTTGTAGAGCCACGTATTGCATTTTCTGGTGGTACATTAATTTAATGATCCCTTCACTTACATCCCTCCTTTTATTAATTGTAACTTTTAGCAAATAAATAATTGTTCCTTGATGCAGAATGGACTTTGTATGAGCAGGTTGCAGTTGCAGCTATGGATTGCCAACGTCTTGATGTTGCCAAGGTGGTGAAGGTTTCTTTATTTTTTTAAATTGATTTCATATTTTTTCAAGTCATAATGTGTTCAACAAATTGTCAAATCCTGACCTCTTTCCGTTTAGATATATATTTTGGCGCAAAATTTCTTTCTTGTTTAATGCTAGTTTTGGGAATCTTGTGCAAGGATGAATTCTAGGAATCTCGTTTCTTATCTGATTCTACTTCTTCCCTCTTTTCACTTCTATTTTGGAGTTCTGCTGGTGCATATAAGATGGATCTTATGAATTCTACAAGGAATTACGAACTGGTTGTGGCTTTTTATAATAGAATCATGATTCTTGTATAAACTTGCTGTTAAGCATATTGTTATAATTGTTGTAACTTCTGAACCTGCAAAGCTGATTGTTGTTGAATGTTTACGTTGTTATCCCCTTTTTATGGCCGTAGAGTACTAGGCGCATGTTTGTATTACAGTTTGACAGAATGCAAATGTGTGTTGTCTCCAACTTGCCCAGAGAGTAGTTTCTTTGTACTCTATGCATGCAAACAGAGAAGCAAACATAGCCTAATTCTTCTGCATTGGTTTACTAGATATCTGATGACAATCCATGTTTGAGATTTTATGCCTTTAAGTTGACAAAAAGTAACTCCTTTTTCAGGACTGTGTAAAAGTTCTTCAGAAGAGATTCCCTGAGAGTAAAAGGGTTGGTAAGTTGGAGTTATCTATGTCTAGGATACATCTTTCTGTGTCTGGTTTTGCATGAAAAAGAGATACTTAGAATAAATAATGCTTCCTGTGAACCCTTACTTAGAATAACTAAATAGCCACATCACTAGGTATATGTGGCTATTTAGTTTAACAGGAAAAGCATTCTTGTGGACCACCTGAACCCAGATGGAGCCGCTTGAACAGATGTGAAAGCAAGAACAATATGATTCTTAATTGGGTGTTGTTTCGGGTCAAATGATGCCTACTAATGGGTCAGGAATTTAGCTATGCTTCCTGTGGTTTTACAGCCAGTAGTCTTAGACGAGATTCATTCTGACATTTACTTTCTATATGCTGGAGCAACATCATGGTTTTATGAATTATAATATATACACATTCCATATAGTGCATCAGTTCGTACTGTCCTAGATGACGGGATATGACTGTAACTAGTACACCTGAAATTATGTACAGCAATAACCAAATCCTGCCACCTGTGAATGAAGTGAATAATGCAGATCTACACCTTGTATCTTGACTTTCTTTTTAATCTCCTGGAACAACACATGCATATTTGTAATTGGATGACTTGCATGTCCTTCTTCACATCATTCACTTCAAACAGTTCATGGGAAGTTGCCCATATAAGTTTGTCAAGGAATGTGCTGGTATTTCTTACCTCTAGAATAGAATGACTTTTGGTGGCTCATTACTTTTGGAAAAAATGCAGGCAGGCTAGAGGCATTGTTGCTTGAAGCAAAAGGATCATGGGATGAGGCAGAAAAGGCTTACACAAGCCTTTTAGAGGATAACCCACTTGACCAAGTAACTCACTTAACCTTATAAGAATGAAAAAACACACAACAAAAGGGAACAACTAATTAGATTCCTGGTTATTCTCTGTGAGATGAAACCTTTCAAAAATTGACTTCCTTTTTTTCATGTTATTGTTTTGATGCATAGAGATTTTCACTTTTATTCTTAAGTATGTTTGGGGAAAGAAAACCTAACATTCAATTTTTTTTTTTTTTACAGATCATCCATAAGAGGAGGGTGGCTATGGCAAAGGCACAGGGCAACATTTATGGGGCTATTGAGTGGCTTAATAAATATCTGGAAATGTGAGGCAGATGCTGAAGTTTTTTTTCCCTCCCAAATTGAGGATAAAGGGGAAAAAAGTTGTTTCTGATTTACATCAGTGGAAAAATAATCTGAATTCTTTTCTCGTTTTAACAGATTCATGGCAGATCATGATGCATGGAGAGAACTTGCGGAAGTATACGTCTCCCTGCAAATGTGGGATTTGTGTTCTAGTTACTCAGAAAAGGGACTTAAAGGAGTCTTCCATGTACCTTGAAGGACTTGTGTTCTAATTTTTGCTGTATTTTTGTTAGGTACAAACAAGCAGCATTTTGCTATGAAGAATTAATTATATCTCAACCTACTGTTCCACTCTTCCACTTAGCCTATGCTGATGTAAGCAAATTCTTCACATATAATCATTATTTCATTTTGATTAAATTCTACTCCCTTTCTGTTCTCCTCCTCTGTTTTAGGAACACGGTATTGCATCCTGGAGATGAATGTGAGCAAGAGTCCAACTTTATTATTAAACTATGACATAATCTTCACGTATGGTATTTGTAGGTACTTTATACGCTTGGTGGGTTAGAAAACATCCAGACTGCTAAGAAATACTATGCATCCACTATAGACTTGACTGGAGGCAAGAATACCAGAGCACTTTTTGGTATTTGCTTGGTGAGCTCCTACTCCCTCTCATCTTTTTCTCTCCCTCAGCGCATCCCAGTTTTCTTAGTTATGATGAAAGTCACCATTTAGTTCATCTTTGGTGGATTTCAGATTTTCTTTGATCAGTAGTTAATTCCCAACAAGAAAAATATAAAGATTTGGTTAACTAATTTCTCACATGTCTCTTGGATGGCAAAGTATAAGCATGATATTTTAGATCCTTATATTTGCTTTGGCAATTGAAAGTTGTCAAGAAAGAATACATTTAGTATTTTATGGAAGTTAATAATTCTAGAAGCTGGTGTGATGTGGGATTCTCATGATTTTTTTTAGCATGAGATATTTCTCAGAATAGTGTTATTCTATGCCACCCATATCTTAGATGACATTAAGTATCTTAAATACTAATATATCAAACATAAGCATTTTGGATGTTGCTTGACATCTAACATAATATGGTCGATGTGATAGTGTACCAAAATCTAGTTAGGAACTTAGGATTTCTTATTCTTCTTTTCAGAGTCTTGTATTTCAATGCCTGAATTTTTTTGGTTGCTCCTGTTCCCCAGTGTACTGCTGTTGTTGCTCAGCTTACAAAAGGGAAGAGCAAGGAAGACAAGGATAAATCACAGGTGCAATCTCTAGCGGCGAAAGTGTTGGAGAAGGATTATAAGCAGAGAGCTCCCGACAAGCTTCCTCAGGTTACAACTGTCTTGAAGGGTCTAACATTGTCTTCCTGATACAGTCTTTTTCTTGAAAGCTCTTGTTCTTTAGCCCACTTTTTGACATTGACAGTGACTGTTGGCAGCCTCATGAACTCATTTGGAAATTGCCTGTCATTTGGCTTCTCGATGTTAAAATGAAAATATTTTTGGTTGTTAACGAAACTGAAAAATGTGGACGTTCATTGAAAGACATCAAAGGTCTGATGTTATTCGTATGTGTGGCCTTAGAGTGTTCACCTTTTTTTTTTTTGTGATATTGTTTGGCAAAGAACACTGACCCTTCAAACTGTAAGTATGGATCCTATTCCTACTAATATTTAGGACAATGTTGGTTTGAACGCCTCATTCGTTCTTTGTGGCGTGTTAATATTCTCAATTCCCTAGCCCCAACATCGTTTATCAACTCTCTCCTTTTTATGGTGGCCATATACATCCTAGCTTTCTTGCTTCACTGGATAAATTAGAAAACGCCGCAGGACAACCTTTTGACCTTCCGATTTGACAATGTAAGATAAATTTTCCTGAATACCATGGCTTAGCCTTTTGTCAGATGGAGGACAGCATTAGAAAGAATAAACAGCTCCCACGTGCACACAGGTAAAATTCTCATAGTTCTCTGGAATCCTAACACTTTTAAGGGGCCTTAGCATTCTTTGACGACGTCCTCCATGTTCTCCTTGTTTTGACTTGGTAACACACACACACACACACACACACATATGATGCGCTTGTTATATGAATGAAAGGCCAACGCAGAGGTGGTTGATTACGTTATGATGTTATCACATGTTATGACCGTAAGGCGTCAGAATTCAGAGTGGTTAGCAACGTGTCTGGGCCTGGAATAAGAGTTGTGGATTGATTTCAAACACACACACAAAAAGAGTTTAGAATAGAGTTGTGGAGACGACAAGTTTGAGATAATTGAGGTTCTTTTTTTTTTTTTAGGGGATAATAGGCATTCGATGAGAACCTCTAAAAATATGAAAAGAAAGAATATTGAGAAGCAGAGGGCCGACAGTTGACGTTTACTAATGAGTGAATATGGTTTCCTTTCAACCCTTTGGTTGTTGGTGGAAGTGGGAATTGTCGGAAACGCTAGGGACGCAAGGGGGCATTAATGCAAATGGCATCGCATTTAACGCTGGAAATCTTCCACATACATATAGTTTGGCCAAACATATAGAGGACATGGGATTATTCACCTTTCAGATTTGAAATAGGAAATCACGCTAAATTGGCGTCATACAAAAACATTGATTGAAGGTCATCACCGTAACCTTGAATGGCTAATAACCTGACACATGCCCTTCAAAAAGATTCCCACAACTCATGCATGCGTCCTCTCAATTCCACTGAAGATGACTGTACTAATAATATATGTGCATTGCATATCCCTTCTTCTCATTGTTTATATGCTTACAAACTGCATTTTCTCTCAGACGGAACTGGCACTATCCGAATGTAGTAGAGATAACTGACTACTATATTGCTTCATCTTATTACTTAGCGGCCAAATCCCATTTCAATTGACCTGCGAACTTTTGGCATTTCACATGCATCTTCACATTTGTTTTAGGCGTGATCCTAATTTTGTTGGGGATTCGCGACTGTTCCTCTTCACAAGCCAACTCTTGACTCTACAAAATTCGGTCAAACCTAATAATGGCCGATTACCCGACTAGGACTAGAAGTACATTAACTTCAAACGTAATTTGTGCAATTAATCTTTTAGACACAATGGAGCAGGAATAAGAATAAAAATGTATGACATCAAAAGCATACTTCCACAGGCCATGAATTTGAACTTATATAACTACATGATGATCGAGGAAGTTAACAGGGAAGGGAACACCTGCATTTTTATTTTAGACAATCGACATAGACATCCATGATGGGGAGTTCTCAGCAGCCACTAGTTTTTAAATTGACTTTGAAGGATCAACAAGGATGCAACTATTATTGCTTGAGCAGCAGACTCATGAGAGTAGTAAAAGCATAGGTTAGCAAGCACAGCATGAGCAACTGTGCATTACGGAGAAGACATACTTTTTTGACACAGTTTTTACATGTGCATTTCCTCCTCACCTTTACAAGAGAAACGAAAGCTAAATCAGCAAGCATGACCATTTTTTCCTCCCACAGTCTCCAATTCTAATTTCTACCAACAAATTATAGTACGTAATACACTGCAGATGCAAGTGTCTGCGCTGCAAGGGAACCGTACTACTAGCATATTATCACTCATTTTGTTAAGAAAATACTACAAAATGAACAATCAGGTTAAACTAAACGCAAATACTGCGCAATCTCTGATCAGTCAACATATAGTCAAGGATTACTCCTCATAAGGTTTGCAACTGAAGTAGCAGTTGCACAGTCTTGAAAAATAACTAGAATATTATGCAGGTAATCAGTATGTTTATACCTGTTGCGTAATTTGGATCACAGAAACATACAACATACATGCCAATTTATCAGAGATCCAACAACATCATCATAGAACAGCAGACCTCTCATATAGATTGTCTTGACATGTATCAGAAGAATTTTTTTCTTTTCCAGTACCAGCCTTATATATAAATATTGGGTTCAATGGGAAAAAAAGGGAAATCGAAATATCTAACCGTCGGAAACAGCAAATATTAAGCAAGAACGAAAAACATATTCAAATAAAACAGGAGACTCCACAACATATAACTGTTCCGATAAGGATCATTAAATTAACACTTGAAGATGTAACAAAAAAATAAAAACTTGATGAAGAATATACAGCCGATTTTCCTTTTTTTTTTTTTTTTGAAAATAAAGTTTCCGATCTGTTCAACTAAGCTCATATAAAATGTAATTCAAACACAATGCTAAAAAATCGCAACTCACTAAATGGTTTGTTAGTATTGGATGGATGATGACATCCCGCATCTCTAGTCGTTCTTCCAAGCATACAAAATGAGGGAGAAATCTAGGCTCTGCAATTTGGTCTCTGAAAATCTCTGAGAGAAAGACCACTGCAACAGATTTGCATCAGAAACGGGTTGGCTAGCCCACAATTTATCAGCAGCAAGGCATGTTCTGAACATAAACACAGCATTTCCAAGAGATGAACCGAATAGCCAATTATGGACATCCCACAAAACTTCTACCGCAACACCATCTACTAAAATAGTATGGTTTCCACGAAACTTCCATCTCAGCCGCTTCACCTGCATCACAGTTTTGCCGTCTATACTAATTATAAGACGCGGATCACTCACACTGATAGTATCACATTCGATCACAAGATCGTGGACCTGACCATTGTCACAGAATAAAGCCTTGGTACCAAACACTTTCTTGCCAAAAATATGTTCTCTCTTGGCTACAACAACTGCATTTGAAGGCAGTGGTATGGCATTGGTCTTCTTGAAAGCTTCTTTAGTCAAATCACCGAGAAGGAGAACCATTTGTCGATCTACGACTACTCCTACATAAAATTTCTCCAATGGTTCAGGACTCGTCGCAAATTTAGCTGAAGAGAGGTCCCAGAATACATCAATTTTGCAGGAATAAGCTTCGAGACTCTTACAGCCTCTTCTCTTCTAGAATAACCATGGTTTGATATCAACCTTACAAAGGCATTGATTTGAAGAATCATCGATACCAATGCTAAGGCCCTGCCCCATCAAGTTCTTGCTCCACGTGATAGTAATCAGGCAAGTCCTGCCACGTATTCGGCATTGATAAACACAAGTAACCAGATTCTGGGCAGTTTTACCGGTGTTTGACGACGAAGAATCGGCAACTTGAACTCCGTTTTCTCCAAAACAAGAAGGGAAATCCCTCATTTTCGAAAGAGTAACTTCAATTTACTTTCCTAGCTTTCGTTTCGGCTTTTTGACAAACAGATGGTGTACCTTTTGGAGCCAGAACAAGGAATGGACAAAAGTACTCAGGAATAGACAGAAGTTACAGATAAGCGAGAATCAAAGTTAAGACGGATTCGTACCTTAATTGATCAGAGAAACAGTACGATGCATCTCAGGCACGGTTGAATATATGCTTCGAACGATGCTTTGATTGGATACGGATATGTGTGATAGATACATTGCTGGAGAAACCCATGAGTATATAAATTCAGGGAAGAGCGAACAGAGGCGCGTGTGAACTGAATCGCAAATTTGGAGAATGAAGAGAGTAAAATAGTGCAGGGAGAAGCAGACAAAAAGCAGACTTGTTTCACCGTCAATGCCCCTGAAAACGAATAAAAAATTCGAAAAACAAACAAAACACGGTGAGAGAAACACCCAATGAATGAAAATGTTACTATTTTTTTTTTCTAGAGAAATAAAATGTAAATAAGGCTGGAGATGGTGACAGCCCGAATAGAATAAAAACAATGGAGATATCAAGGGAAGGTTTTGGGGGACAAAATGTGAGAAAATGGGAATTGTGAGTACTGGTGTTGGAAGTCTGAGACGTACGTGAACACTGCTTTCCATTGACAAAAGAAGAAAAAAGAAAGCGTCTTTTCTTTTTTGTTGTTATCTCTGGTATGTAGACTTGCTTTCACCTGCCAAATCCGCAAGAATAATAGAGGAAGAGAACCGAGAAGTTGAGTCCACGAAAAAGAGAAATACTCATGGAATAGCAGCCCTCAGTCATCGAAGGTCAGAAGATGAGACTCCTTCGTGGAAAAAATAATGATACTATCAATGTCAATCAAATATATGGCATAAAATTTATATAATAAGTTATACTAATACAATTCATAATCATAAGACATAAAAAAGGTGTCCAGTTTCGCATGTGTTTATTGGGGTGCATGTTGATGTTGTGTTTGGGAGTGTATGGAAGAAAATCTTTTAACTTAAAATGATCTTTTCCAATTAGAGAGAGAGAGAGAGAGAGAGAGCGAGAGAACGGTTCCTAGGAAGTGGAACCCACCACTAGGTGGAGTGAATGCAAGCACGATCTCAAGAGATACATTCGTGGTTCATGCCTGCCATACCTCGTCATTGTCATTAAACAACCTGTTTATTTTTGGGTTAAAATTATAACCCAAAAAAAAAATATCCTCATTAGAGAGTAGTCGGTAGTGTAATACAATGTAACTGCTTCCTCCGGGTAATTGTTTCGATTTGGTAGAGTCGCCTAATCTTACGCACTTGCTGGATATGGATCTAGTGAGTTAGTCACGAAAGTCAGAATCTAAAGACATTGGTTTCGAGGATTTTATTCACATAAATAGTATGGGATATATAAAAAATTAAAATTTTTATGGGATAGTGGTTTAATGGTGGCTTCTAGTATTTAAAAAGAAGAAAAAAAAAAGATTAAGAAGAAGAAGGGGTTGGGGGCGTACAGAAAAATGAGATGGTAATATCTTAATATTTTTTAACTTAGATACACTATTTGTATAAAGAAATAGTTTTATTGAACAGCGGGGGAATAATAGTGGGGAACCAAAATAGTATTTTACTTCGTAATATATGTTTTATTTGACTAACTCCATACACACCAATAAGAAAGTTAAAATAATTAAATTTGTAAGAAAACTTATATTATTTTTTAATATTATTTTTAATAAAGATAATTTTCAAGACAATTTTTTCTTTCATAAATTAATTCAAAACAAGGGTATATTAGAAAAAAATAATTAATATTTTTTACTTTACCTAAATTTAACTTATATTTTAAATAAAAAAATTCTAAAAGAAAACTTATCCAAGTAAAGTAAGTAAGTAAATTATAAAAAAGTACAGAGTGTACAAAAAAAAATTTATAATAAAAAACCAATGTTTGTGATATCAGAATAATGATGAGATAATCGAAATGGCTTCAAACCTTCACTCTTCCTCTCCTCCTTGCCTCCAAAGCAACATTAATGGCATAAGAATTATAAGTATTTGCAATTTTTATCCTGAATTCATAACTTGTTAATCTGAAATGTGTAACTCACTCTAAAAAATGTAATATTAAATGTTTGAAGTAAAATTAGTAAAAGGTCCAAGAATTTGTAACTTTAATTTCCAGATTTGCAACTTATTTATTTAAAATTTGCAACTCACTCTCTCATTTTTAATATAGAATGTTAGAATTTAAATTAGTAAAAATGAGTTACAAATTTAAAATAAACAAATTGTAAATCCAGAATTTCAAACTGTAAATTCATGAACTCTTATCAATTTAAATTCAAATATTTCATATTAAAAAGTTAGAATGTCAATTGTCAATTTTGATAAATAAGTTGTAAATTGGGGATGCATCTTACAATTAAATTCCTATAACTTTTACTAACTTAAATATAAGCCTTCTAGGTTATAATAAAAATATTGTGAACTGAGGAATGCAAATTGCAAATTTTTTAAATTCTTAGCAATGTAAATTAAAACCCTTCATATTAAAAACTGAGAGGGTGACTTGCAAATTTAAAATGACCAAGTAGCGAACTGGGGAATACAACTTGCAAATTCCTGAAACTTATACCATTAATAATTTAATATTGCTTTAATAGAGGCTACGGTGACAAAAGGAGTCATTGGACTGAAGATTTGAGGGCATTTTTGTAATATTTTCTCTTATTTTAAAATGTTTGATCTCTTATAATAGTTAATTTAAAAATTGATGCTAATTTATAGTAACTATATTTTTGGTTCTAAATTATGATTCCCCTTTATAAGTTGTGTAAAATTTAAATTTTTTTCCACAATTTAATATTTTTAGTTTTTCTTTCCAATTAATTTACTATTTTTAGTTGAGTGATGGATAGCTATTAGACTTTAAATATTCACAAAAATATTAGGTAGTTTCAATTCTTGTCTATTCTAAGATGTTCATGGGTAGGGTTTAGTTGCCTTAACCCTCACCCATTGCTTGACCTAATGAATACTTAGGTCTTAAGTATTGGACTAGAACAGGCAAATCTGGTACCAAATAATTTTTTAAATATTAAAAATAATAAAATTAACTTTATTTATTAATAAAAATATATATTTATTTACATCCAAAAATAGATTTTTTTTGAAAAATAATGTTAGAGAAAAAATAACATTTTTAAAAGTTATGAATACTCAATAATTATATATTATTTTGATATAATATTAAGTTAAGAAACTAATTTAAAATTTTAAATGAAATTAAAACATTGAAATCTTAAAAAATTTTCATAATAACCATATAGTAAATATAATATATAAGATACATAAAGAAAAAAAATTCAATAAAATCAATAAATATATATAAAATAATTAAAAAAATACATATATGTCTAATCAAGTTGGGCTAACAAGATTACTTGAAAATTGGCTCAACCTAATTGTTTCAATGTGAGCAGATCAAACCAGGTCATCGAATCATGGGCATTGCTTGCGCATCTCTAGCTCTTTTCCCACAATATTTCGTGGATGCATCTATTTTCTATTTATTTACATCTTTCAATTCTTACTATTAGATCATTTTAATTAAATACGTAAATTAAGGATGAAAGTTTAGGTTAATTTATTATCTTGATTTTTTCAAAAATTATAATATTTTTTAAATTTACTTTTATTTAATCTTTTTTCTATCTATTTAGAATACATTAAATTGAGATATTTTTTAGAAATATATAATAAATATTATTTTATATACTATAAAAAATTTTATATTTAGAATCAAAAGTAAGAGGATATGTGTTTAACACCAATAAAAATAACTCATAACAAAAGTTGTGATATAATATTCCACAAAGATGCTTGCATAACCTTGTAAGAGACATCAGACTTCTTCTACAGTGGAATTGGCTTGTGTATTTAAGACACGTCTATCGTAAAGGAAATACTTGTGCTGATTTTCTTGCTACATATAGTATCTATCACAATCTTGGTCTTCATGTGCTACAGGACCCTCCTTTTGAGCTACTTACCAAGTTTCATCATGATTTACAAGAAGATAATACTTCTAGGGTAAACTAACTTTGTTTTTCCTTATTTGTTGCCAAAAAAAAAAGTTGTGATATAACAACATAGGAGAGGAGAGGGTTGGACAGTTTCAAAGCTCTTGTGCGCCACGCGCTCATCTGTTTTTCTAAATTTTATTTAAATTTTCTCATCAATATTAGTTTAAGCATATTCATTAATATTAAAATAAATTATATATACTTTCTTTATTTTATATCATAAGTTATTTTTTAAAATTTTTTATATTTTTAAATATAAGTTATTTTATAAAATAATTGTAGTATTTAATATTTTTCCCACAAATGTTCTTTATTTATTTATATTTAATTAAAATAGGTTAAAAATAATTACTACATTTAATTATGTATAATTTAAGAAAATAAAATTTTTTTAACAAATTTAATAATAAAATCTATTTTAATTAATTTTTATAATTTATACAAAATAATTAAAAATAACTTAATAAATGAATATATGTCGATGTGGCATAAATGAGAAGCTGCAAAACCAACACAAATTAAAAAGAAAAATATGATGTCAATTAAATTAAAAAAAATAAAATGGTTAATAAGACACTCGCGATTGCGAAAGAGTGGGGAAGCAGGGAGTTGCAAGAATATAATAATAATAATAATAAAGACTGGAGAGGGAGAGGGAGAGGGAGAGGGAAGAATTTAATCAGGATAAAAAGATGTGGCCTTCACGTGTTGCTGTCCATCCCTCATCCTTACTCCCCATTCAGAAATTTCAATTAAATCCCCATGCCTCCTCTACTTTCAATTACTATATGCTAGTAACTAATTCTATTCCAAAACTTTTTGGTGAATCAGATTATGACATATATAAATTAAAAAATTATTAATTAATGTAGTACATTGATAACATTATTTTCATATGATAAAATAATCTATTATAAATAAAAGTGAAGGAGAAGAAAAAATTCATACCTCTTTTAGTATTAGATATAGAACCTTTTAATTTGGTCTTATATAGGACTTTTAGAACATGATATATTATTTACTATGCATTACAAAAAAAAGTGCTCATTCAATTAAAAAGAAAGGGAAATGGTAAAAAATTCAAGAAGTGTAGTTTTAGAAAAACACTGAAATCTTTAAAAAAATTAAGCTAACTAAATTTAACCTCCATTTTGAATCTATATAATTCATTTAAAGAGATTTTATATTAATAACAAGAAAAAATAATAATAGATGAGGATATAACTAAAAAATGGGGAGAGAGAGAGAGAGAGAGAATTAACCTTGTTTGGAATGGAGGTAATTATTTTTTTTTCTCTGTCAACCTTACTAGTTACTAATTACTACTGCATTTACACGTATCTTATCTATTTTCACTCTATTGCTTCGTAATCACCTTCTTTTCATTAAATCATTTATCACTTTGATTTTTTTTTGGATCACATTAAAAGAACTTCAACTACTATTCACATTTAATCTCATCTTTATCACTTGAATTATTTTTATACATTCAATACTTTAAGCTCTAAGTTATAATCTTCAAACCTCAAAGCTTATGGAGAGCTATAATTATAAAAGTATTATAACTAGTAAAGTTGTCCATTTGGATTAATTATTACTTCTTCCATTCCAAAAGATAAGAAACAAATAACCAAGTTATCAGAATAAAAAAATAGTTAGACATTTTAAATATGGTACAAAAATTTTTTTCCTTAAATGTTCTCATTTAATGTTTCTATTTAACTCTTCTTTAACTCATATCTTATAATAATAAATCTACTTTAATTAAGAATAAAATTAAAATAAATACATTAATTTATTAGATAAAAATTATTTATCTTTTACATTTTGGAACAAAATATGTTTAAAAATATCTCTTATATTTTGAAACGATATAGTAATATTTTTTTGTAAAGAAAAAGCCTCGAAAAGTGAAAAAAATTATTGTTATGTTGAAGTGTAATAAAAAAAAATATTATGATAATAATATTCCATTCATTTTAAAATAATTGTTACTTTAAAATTAGGTAAATAGACTAAGAAAGTTGGTAAATAACCTAATGATTATCAAAATATAAGTATATTTTACTATAATATATTTAGTTATGAATACCTAAAATACTCATTAATAATATTAGTATTAAAAATAAACCTGTTAAAAGATAATTAATATTATTTTAAAATGATAAAATAATGATTGTTTTAAAATAATAAAAATTAAAGTGTCAATTATTTTGAAACTGATAGGAGGGAAAAGGAGGAAAAGAAATTGAAGAGAAAATGTTGGGTTCCCAGAGTTATATCAAACTATTTGAAGTTAGCGAACCATAATTGGACCGACGCAACGCAATCATGGGAAACAAAAGTACAAAGCAACATGGGCGAAAGGGAATAAACAAATATTGGCAAAAAAGATGAAAAAAAAAAGCATCCCATCCATGAATAAAAACTTCTTGAGTTGATTCATGTACGTATTGTTTCTTTCCCTGTTGTTGTTGGAACAAAAGCACTAATGTGAAAAAAAAAAAAACAAGAGGGCACTAATGTGCTCTGCATTCACCTCCCCCCTCTTTCCTAAGTAACCTGTGCGTTATGCCTACGTGTCTCCTTCTTGTTTCTCAAGTTTCTCCATCCATCTCCTTTTACTTATATAGGTCTCAGACTTTTCACATAATAAAAACTTTTAATATCTTTTAATTATCATTGATCAGTGCAAAAGCTGACTTAACAAACACATAATCATCAGATGACATCTCACACAATAAATTCAAAATGACATTTTAATATGTTTTTGTAACTTTAACCTCTCTTCTTCTTCAGGGGTTATACGGTGTGATGTTAATGAATATTCATTCTTGTATCTATTAATTAATGGCCAGCTAATTTCATTTAAAAAAAGTAGAATTAAAAAAAAAAAGTAACTGATCGTATACTTACGGAGGAAAATGAAGATTGTATTTTTTTTTCTGTTTTGGAAAAAGGAAGGGGGTGTCATTGTCAACAGCCAACAGGTATAGGGGAGGAGAGAGTAAAGTATAAGATGACAGTGTGGAAAAGAAAGAAAAAGAAGGAAAGGTGAAGTTGCGAATTGTGAAGAATGAAGTGGCTTCTTAAACTCCTTTTTTTTTTATCCAATTCCATGTTTACTTTTGTATTAGTGCCTATCCCAACTTTGCTCTTCTTTTTTGCTCCAAAAAGTTGCAATCACACACACACACACACACACACACACTCACACACACACATCTAGTGATATTTCAGACGCAGAAAGAAGATGGAAATGGTCAAAAGGAGAAGGAATGCGTGATCAGCTTCTGGGTTTGTCCTTACACGCTTTGATTTGATTGAACCCCATTAACGTAATCTACAATAATGAAGGTGATCGTGTTTCTTCCTTTTAAATCAAGGGACAAATACCACTCCTTACTCCTGAGCCTTAGCCCAATCATGCTTTCCATCATATCTGAATCTTATCGTTTGTGATAAAAGTTAAGTTGTACGACATGATGACAGGTTTAAGGTCATAAGTCACTGGTTTTATATGTCATCCACAAAACCTTAGGGCACATATATATCTCACACCAACACCTATTAATGGGCATATGCTTGTATAACTAAGTTAGAATAAATGAAGTTTGTAAAAATAAAGCTTGTTATGTTTGGATACTCTTTTTGCAAAATCACTGTTTAAACAAAAATCTGTTTGGATGATAAAAGTTAAAAATACTTTTAGATATATAATATAAAGTCAGTAACTCCTTCCTTTTCCAAAATCATAATTTTGCTAATAAAAAAGTAACTATCTCCCTTCTTTTTCAAAATCATAGTTTAACTCATTTTTCATTTAGAAAAAAAAGATAGTTTGTGTTTGGTCAAACATATCTTCTTAAAAAATCATGGTTGAAAACCATAGTTTGGTTTTGAAAAAAGTAAATCAAACCACCTGTACTATTTATAAACACAAACCCCATGAATTAATATTAATGTAATATAATATAATAATATAAATATAATTAGGAATTTAAGGCTAGGAAAAAAAAAACAAAAAAGGGGCAAAATCCACAAAGACAGGCACACTCAGACAAAAGACAGTGGTCATGTGATCCAATGCCGAGTTTGGAGGACTTATCTATATAGGCCCAGCAGATGCCTTTCCACGAGGCCCAACTTCACAGCCTTATTGTGTCAGTTCAAAACATGAATTTATGTAATTAATTAATTTCATCCCATAAAATTACTGGAGCTTATAGAGTAATTTGTTGATCCAAATTATAATTATACATGCTGCTGCAATCAGGAGTAATGGGGCTGCTGAGTCATTCAATAGTACTTCCAAGAATCACACTCACGTGCAGACTAAGTCTTTATTTCCTAGTGATATATGGTAGGTTCAGTTGTTCTTCAAAGATAGATATTGTAGCTAGGTTTAACAAAAAGCTTTGTGGTTGTACTTTCAAGATCGCTCGGAGTTGCTGAAATCTCTTGCAAAGGTCTTGTATTTATCAAAATGATACCTTGAACTTTTGAACAATATTCCCATATATATATATATATATATAAAGGCAATACTTGTGTAAAGTAATAGCAGCCAGATAGATGAAGCAAGCACAAATCAGGTTTAGGGTACCCTGATTTTTGTAATTAATTGCTATATATATAACTGTTTGTATATATGTTCAATCTTGGTTTTTGTTTGCGATCGAGCTTGCCTCTCAACGTTTTCCTCTACATTGTATTAATCTTCTTTCTTCTTGGCGTTGACTGCTCTACTATAGTCCTTGTGGTTCGTTTCGCCTCTCATTGTACTCCTACTAGAATAATTAATTTATTTATTGACCAGTTATTCAAACGTAATTCACCAACATTTCTTTATGGCATATATACATATAAAAGAGCAAAACTACCCTTCGATGCGCATAATGCAGACAGATGTTTTCATTAATTGGCATTATTCTTGATCCATATGTGGATATAGTCGTTGGCAGACAATAATTTCTCATTTTAAGTAGTTTGAATTTGTGGATATAGTCGTTGGCAGACAATAATAATATCGAAGCTCCCCTCATAAATATATGAGCTCTTCCATATAAAAAGTTAAAACTTTCATTTTAATAAATTAAAACAATTTATATACTTCGAAAATTTATAGCAATTGGGGTATTTGAGTTCATATAAAAAAAAGTTACCGATTTCAGTATCCTGAAAAAGGGGGATGTATAAATATGGCTACACGGGTCCATTTGAATATTATGCCTCCCACCAGCACATTTGCCAACTAAATAATTGACCACCAATTAAGCCTGTTCATTTTAATTTTAAACGCATGGATCGGAAATTTTTTACTCAGCAAATTAAAGAATACCAAGTCACACTGGATTGCGCAAAGCCTCCTAGACAAAATTTGTCGGGCCTAAAGTCTATGTTTTTTAATTGGAACTTGATATGAAATTTGCATCCGGCTGTGCTGCTCCGCTTGAACCGGCCGCTTTTCAACATTTTCAAATTGAATCTACTAGTCTAAGAATTGGTTCCCAGAATAGTGTAATCCAAACAAGATTCTTTTAAATTTTCTAATCTGATTCTGTTTTCTCTTAGTTAGGTGTACATCTTTTATCATAGACAATTAAAATAAGGAAAGAAAAAAAAAGGGGGAGAGTTGTTTGGCGTATGTTAGAAAATGAGGAAGTCACAGGCATTGATTGTGATGACTTGGAAAGCAACAATGCAACCCAGCTCATTGGCATAAAAGAGGAGGCATCATCAAAGACTTGTCAAAGGCGCAAATTAAGGAAGGAAAATGAACTGTCTCAGCAAAGCGTCGCAGCTGGAGTTGATGATTGTGGTGGATACAACCCTTGTGTTTTCATCATTAAAAGGCTTCTAAAGCACAGCACTTTTGCCCACTCCTTATCTCTCAAGATTTTATACCTTTTTTTTTTTTTTATAACTATGGAGTAACTACATCAAAAAAACTCAACCTTCATAAGCATAAAAAGCCAAAATTTTAACAACCCCGTCTCTTGGAATTATTATCGCTATTCATTCCCTCTATTACTCATCATCTCATTTGTACCAAAATCTCAAGCCAGCCGCTCCTATATGATTTGAGAAACATGATCCAAGGTTGTTTCAGCCAACCCGGCTCACCATCAGGCATCTCTCAGGTGCCTCAGAATCTCGTAACTAGTATATACCAAACTCAACTATGCAATTCTCCAACCTATCTCACCCTCAGCTGGTCCACAACACTTTTCTCCCGTTCCTTACTCATATGTTCTGCAGATATCTTCTCCATCACTATTTCTCTCAGCCCGTCAACCCTTTCACTCTTCAAAACCCGATCCGGATCAAAATCCATCCGTCTCAATCACACCCACCAACGTGTCCAGAAAATCAAGCTCTACTGGGATTTTTCTCGAGCACATTACAGTCACACCTCTGCTGAGCCAGAGTCATGCTTCTACTTGGCCATTTTCAGCGATGGCAGACTCCAATTCTTTCTCGGTGATCTTTTCCATGATTTGACAAGGCGCTCTACCAGACTGATCACAACCCGCCAACCCCCTGAACCGATTCTGCTGTCCAGGAGAGAACACGTGTTTGGAAGCAGGAGCTACACATCGCGAGCTCAATTCTTAGGGTCCAGACACGAAATAGAGATCGAGTGCGATGAGGGTGTGCTCAAAGTGAAAGTAGATGGTCAAATTAGCTTGATTGTGAAAAGGCTGTCCTGGAAATTCAGAGGGAACGAGAGAATCTTGATCGATGGGACTGAAGTCGAGTTCTTTTGGGATGTGTTCAGTTGGGTGAACAGCAATAGCAACGGCCACGGTGTTTTTGTGTTTCAAATAGGAGACGGCGGTGTGTTGCCGGAAATGGTGGGTCCAGAGAGGAGGTTAATGAGGAAGAGCTTGTCGTCGGGACCAACGTCGGCGGCGCAGATGATATCATTGTTGGCGTCGCCGTCGAGCTCCAGTGTGTTACAGTGGACGGAGGAAAGCAGCGATGGAGGGAGGAGCTCGTGCTCTTCATCGACGAGGTCGTGCGGGAGTAATGGCGGATTTTCTTTGGTGCTGTATGCTTGGAGCAGGGATTAGAATCTGAAATGGAAACAAACCAAATCGCTTTGTCTGCGCTAATAAGATTTATGATCAGCGATTAAAGTTCACTGCAGGGGTTTATTTGAATTCAGGAAATGCTTCTTAATTCTTTGCATGCCTTTTCAACTTTTAATGGCTCTGTTCTGGAGGGCATTTTTTTTCCCCATCTTCGATCCACAATCACCATGTATTGTATGTCACAAGTTTCTTTTCTCTGGTTTTCCGTTTAATTTTTAATTTGTTCAATAAAAATATGTACATGGAATCAATCTTCGTTTGTTTAATAAGGATTTAAAAATACAAATGTTTCAAACATCAACGCAGAATGGTGGCAAAAATTAAAAAAAAAAAAAATCAACCAAGAAGAAAATGTGAAAGTACATTGCATGTCAAAAAAGAATAAATAAGACGCTAATTAATTTCTTGATCATATTTCTGTAATTATCTCAAAATAATTACCTAAATTCCAATCATTTCTTATTTTAGTACTATATTGTATCATGAAATTAAAATGGCTCCCGCGAAGCTTAGAATCAATTATATTATTCACAACTAAATTAATACATGGATTATTCGTATGTAATGCATAAATGGTATCAAGATGCTATTGTTAGGTCATTGGCTTTCTATGGTTTTTTTTATAATAAAATTAGTTTGTAAGAAATATGATTTTTAATATTTTAAATTTATATTGTTATTATATCATATCATATCAAGTCTAGCGCGCCTTTAAGTTTTTGTTTTTTTATATAACAAGTTGTATGGGCAGTGAGAAATGATAAAGTGGTGGTCATAGCAGGTGTTTTTTTAAGTGTGAAAGAATATTTATATTATTAAAGAATATTGAATTACCCAGTCAATACTCATTACTCTCAAGAAGGGTTGGGCTGACTAGTGAGCTGCGATCTTACCCTGCGTACTTGAAAGCAAAGCGACATTAATAATTAATTTTGTTATTCCACCTTTTTTTTTTTGGGCCACTTTTGTCAGGTCCACCTTGAAATCATTATTAGGGCGTACATCATCGACATAGAAGGCTACCTTTTCTATGATTTCCCTTTAGAATTGGCCTTTGTTCATCTCAAAATTAAAAGGAGAGAGCGAATTGGCCCGTGGGGATCAATGATCATCCCAATTTCAATTCTTTCTAAGCTCTTTTTCATGGAATCACATGTATTAAGAATAGAAATTAAAATTACTTAATTATCTTTATTGTTTTAAAAATGACTATATTTTTATAAGATTATTCTTATTCAATCTTTTTTCTTGGATGAATTAAATAGACTATTTTTTTTAAATATTACCTCATTTTCTGAAAAAAAAAATCCTATAAACAGGGAGTAATACTAACTGTTCATAAAAAAAATAGTAATACTAACTTATAAAGCAATCCAGAGATGTTTTAAGTACAAAGTACGACTAATTGCGCTCCCAATTTCTTCACATACTAAAATACTAAACCTAAGAACTTATCACGCAACTCACGTAATAAGCAGATTATGTGACATTAAAGTTCATTGCTTTTTTCCCCAATTCCTGATAAACTGAAGCCATTGATTTATGCGTTGGTGTATATCTAATCTGTCGATTCACATCCAAATGGAAAGTAGCACCCATTGCCTTGACTTGAATGCAAAATTAGAATTATTCAACCACCAGAATTGAAGTTGAAAATCTGGCCAACTGCTTCAAGTGCAGAAACATTCCAACTCTCAACATGCTTCACAATCTGTCTCCCAAAAAAAATAAAAATTCAAGCATCAATTAGAATGGAATCGAACTCGAAGCACAAGAGGAATCAGTTCAAATGTATTTAGCAGCAAGACAAGGTTGTCCTCTTTTATTCTAACTTTGAATTTTTCGTTCAATTCATAAAGAGTGCTTCCATCAATAGAAATCAGAGGTCTCCAAGGAAGTTTCAAGTTAGTCCTGCATATCAAACAAAAATGAAGGCAAGGGTTTTACTAGTGATTATGACGTTACTTGCATCTAAGTTGACGGAATCCAAATTTTTTATGCCAAGTAACTTCAATGATATATTAACAAAGATAAAAATCAGTTTGAGCACCTTAGTTTCCAGGTTGCCCTAACAAAATTCGTGTCAGAAGCAACAATCTGCGTACCATTTCAAATCATGAGCGAACCTTGAAAATGGAGCCGCGCGCATCTTTTAAGCAGGAAAATGAATTAAAGGCGGAGAACAATGGGAACGAGAACCAATAATTTGGGAAGAAGGGTTTGAACCACACACCCAATACCTGTGTGTTGTGTCAGCAAAACATTGAGGCAACTAGACTGATTGTTATCTTCATTTGGTTTTACAACAGCTTAGTATCAGATGATAATTTGAAGAGGAAAACTACCTTGTCAATCTTCTGAAGTGTAATTGATGCACAGTCAAAGAAAGGAACAAGCAATTTCAAGTTGCGCGCATACAACTCCCTACCTGAATGACCACACATCATTGTTTTAGTTACGCGACAAATTTCCACTCTCAATCTTATTTTTTCCCCCAAGATAGCCCTTGTGAGGTTTTGAAGATTTGATAACAATGGAGGACCACAAATCATGATTCTACTTACCCGGAAAGCTAATCGTTGGATCTTCAAAGATACAGTCTTCAGCATAAATAGAGGAAGTGAAATTCCCTAGTTACATGAGAGACAAATGAAAAACAAAATCATTACTGTCTCCTAATAATGCAAGCAGTATGATAAAGTGTATGCATATTTAAATGTTTGATGCTTGATCACCGCTCCAACTGTTGGTGCTAAATTATTGACTCTTTCTCAGCAAGCGTTTTTACTTAACTAACTTGTTGCTTTGTGTGTGTGTGTGTGTGAATTTCTTAATTTGATTTGCGGTTGAGGATTTCAAATTTCAAACAACTTTAAAAAACGGTTGCTTTCAGAAAATAAGGTATAGATAACATACCATTAGGGAAGAAGCAAATATGATAATAAAAGAAAGCAAAAAGAGTGTTAACCTGTAACAAAATAAGCATTCACGTAATCAGATTGAATGATGAGAAGAACATCATCCACACAAGAAACTGGGGATTCATCCGTATGTTCCTCTGTAACACTAAGAAAAATGCTGAAAATGAGTGGAAGGCAAGCAGAAATAATAAGGAGCGAGGAATAATCAAGTTAAAGGCACCTTGTTGGATGGGAAGGAGAGAAAAGACGCAGAAGCTCAGTCACTGCACTTACTGCCACTTTCAAGGAGGGAGGGGTTCCGCTATTGGGTGCGGTTGAGCAGCATTTGACGCCATGGATTCTCATTCTCTGCAACTCAAGCATCACAACTTAAATCAGAGACTGACAGATCTATGTCAACTTAACTCTAACCTCTCTGCCTATACCACTACCTCACCCGGGAGTATAAGCTTGTTAGAGGAGGTCCAGCCCTCAGTAACACTCCTGCCATTTCCTTCTTTCCTTCTGCTCCTCTATCATTTGGCTGTGATTATCTTCCTTTTCTATTCCCTTCTAAGGGCAAATCTTTGCGCCTTGTCGTCTTGAGTTTACACACCAAAAAGAATTTTGTGTGGTTAATGGGTACTCGATGACCCCGCTTTATTATCAAATGTGTGGCTAAACGTCATTCATCAATCGTATCAAATTATACGTGGGGACGTCTGATGGGGTAAGTGAAGGCCACCAAACGTGTATTTTTATATGTCCATTAAATAAAATAAACTGATCTCAGATCAAATTAAAATGAATAGTCATCTTTAAATTATTACAAATTAATGGTAGGTGAATGTAAATATCCGTTCAAAATACTCATATCTTAGCTCATAAATAATACTCATATGAAAGAAAAAAATACAATGTATGAAAGGAGAATGAGATTTTTTTCTTAATCTTTTCTTCGGGTGCTATATTCTTTTTTTAATCAATTAATTGAGTCCAAGATTTAGGCCAGGTTCGTTTTAGTACGTCTGTTTGTTTTGCATACTTCTGGATTCCTCTTGATCTCATTTCTACAGCCGAACGACGAAAATAAAAGATTCTTTACGCAACCTCAATTCCCCAATCAACCAACTATCGACTATCGAGAGTGGCGAAGACAGTGAGTGAGTCACTCATCCATCGGTCTCTAATCCCTTCTATCTCCGGTGAGCAACCACATTCCCCACCGCCATGGCAGAGGCCAACGCTACCACCACTTGCCCTATCAAAATCATCACTGGCGCTGACTCCCTTGGCTGTTCTCTCAAAGACGCTTTAGTCTCCTACTTACGTTCTCTCAAAATTGACGTTGAAGATCTCGGTACTTCCTCTTACTACTCAATCGCAGCCGAGGTCGGTCGCCGAGTTTCAGAGTCTTCGTCGTCTTCCTCCTCCCCTGAAATTCGTGGCCTCGTCGCCTGTGGAACAGGCTTCGGCGTCTCCATTTTCGCCAACAAATTTCCGGGCGTCTTCGCCACTACTTGCCTTAACGCCTCTGATGCCCTCAATGCTCGCTCCATCAACAATTCCAATGTTCTCGCCGTTTCAGGTTTGTCCACCTCCCCTGAATCCGCCATTGAAATTCTCGACACCTGGCTCAATACCCCTTTCAAATCACCATGCCCTGCATCTGACAACAAGCCCTGGCCCGATGAAATTCAATCGTTTCTCGATAATTCGCTGGTGGAGATGCCCAAAATTGGGGAGGGATCTCCTGTGGTGGATACCTGTGCGGTTTGTTGTTTGGTGAAGAACCGAGAACTGAATCCGATTGAAATAATTCCCGGTGGGTCGATGAAGATTCTGAGGGAGACCCCTACGTCGGCTTTTGTGAGGTTCAAGGCGGGGAGCGTAGAGCCGGCTCATCACCACACCTTTGGTCACGATTTGGTGGTGATCGAAGGCAAGAAAAGCGTTTGGAATCTGAGTAAGAAGGCGAGGTACGATTTGACGGCTGGGGATTTCTTGTTCACTCCGCCTGGGGATGTGCATAGAGTGAAATACTACGAGGACACTGAATTTTTCATCAAGTGGGATGGCCATTGGGATATGTTCTTTGACGAGGATCTTGACACTGCTAGAAACGCCATTGACAAGGAGATAGCCGATAAGCCCCCAGAATTCTGATAGTAAAAGTTATGCCTGTTGATTATTCTCTTACGTCCTCTAATGCCGATAAGCACCCAGAACTCTAGCGCAAATTATGGCCTTCGGTTATGCTCTCAGTTCTTCGAAGACAGTATGAAAGGTGTGTTCATATGCTGGCGGCTGTATAAAGATTGTCTGTGTGTGGATGTGGTTTTTCTTCTTCTTTTTTTTGTTTTGGCCTGTGGATGTGGGTCACTGCATTAACTAGTGTCTTTATTATTATTATTATTTTTGTGGGTGAATAACTAGTGTCTTTATTTATCGAAAGGTTTCAGTGTGTTTAATAAAGAGCCTGTTTCCGTTTCGCCATTGCTTCCTTCTGAGCTTGCCCCCTCGCTCTCTCTTATGTATTTACCTACGTTAGTGTTCTGTGCCACTGGCTATCACTGCAAAACAATTTGACTCCTGAATTAAATTAAGCTATTTGTAATGGGATTTGTGGCATATCGATTCAGAGTTGTCATGGGTCACTTTTAGGTAGACTCATTCAGCTCCCAGCGACATATTTTGGAACTGATGGAGTTGATGTAGATACACATCTAATCTAAGGGTTGATTGTTGCGCACCCAAAGGAAGATTCGGTAATGTGATAAGTATTCAACTAACCTAAAAATACAATCAACTTCGATTTGGCCTGTGTGAAGCTTCTTTGTGGGCACTGCAATATCTTATCAACCGTCAACCACCTGACAAAATTAATAAACCCAGGAGACAACATTGAAACAACGCACGTAATTATTACGGTTAGAATTGGATACACATCATTCGTACGTTCTTACGTAATTATCCATCAGCGTCCCCCTTTCTCTAATGCTTCAGTTGATCATATTTCAACTTGTGTTTCCCAAGATATTATTTCATCTCCCTCAACTCAAAGATCCTCAAAATTATAATGCTTTAACAATTAGTAGAGACAGCTTTTATCTGCTGGGAGTGATCGTGCATCCTCCCAACATTACCACCCACATACACAAGTTATTTCTCTTGTATTTTGCTCAATTCACATACCACCGAGTTTACGTCAACGCTTAAATGCAATTTACCACCTGACACAAAAGCAAAGACCCGATCACAATCTTATCGTCATCGACAGTCAGAAGCATCGCTGGTCGCACAGATCGAACTATAACCCTGTGACTATCAAATTTCATAAATCTTTTTTCGATTGAATATTACATATCTTCACGGGAATACATGAAGGGCGAGCCTAGCGCACGCCAATGTAATTACTTATTTACCTTATCGGCAAATATGAGGTGTGAGTGTGGTTTGTCTGAGGATGATAAGCTCTCAAACTAGACTCAATTCATCTGTAGTATTTGCAGCTTGAAGGAGGTCTTGAAACTCAGCAGCAAGCTTCTTTCGCAATGCTAGCAGTTCTTCCCCTGCATTACATATGTAGGCAGAAGCTTGCCTGCCAGACAACGTTGCGCCTTCCATGCTGTCTATGTAGTCCTGCTCAAATGATCTCTTTTAGCATCTCTAGTATTTAAAATTTATATACAATCAATAAATACACCAATCAATTATACAAGTCAGCTATGCCAGTGAAACTTAAATCTCAGAACCGCTCTGACACTCTGACAAACTAAAGAATAATTTTAAGAAAGGTTTGACAGGAGCTCAAATAGATTAGGTAAAACGTCAGCATATTCAATTTAGATGTGCATAAGTTGATTGAAGAGGGAAAATACTATTCTTCTATTGTTTTGTCCCCTCCAACACTTTCTCGTAAACAAGTTACTATGTCACTCATGAGTGAAATCAGTGTAGGCACCTTGCATCTGTGACTTTTTGTGTTATGACAAATTGAGACTAGTAGCATTCAAGAAGTCATTCAGGAAAATTTTAACTCCTGGCACTTATACAGGAGTTGGAACCAGTCATAAAGTGATCCTTTTCAATTAAATATAGCAGCAACCAGGAAATTCCTGTTCCTGTCAATGGAGCCAGTTCACTTTTAATCTTTTCATGGGTCATAGAGAAATCCCAGGAACTTATTAAGGAATTTAAATACAATAGAGTAACTCTGTAGGATCAATACTTTTCAGATCTAAAATATTTTGGCATGCTTTTTCATGGTTGTCATATATGCATGGGCCAAGGCACAACAATTATGATGCTAATTAAGAAGATCCAGGGTAATTAAGCTCACCTGCTTTGTATAGGAGCCCGCAAGGAAGAAATTCTTCACTGGGGTCTTCTGATCGGGTCTAAATGGATCGTTACCTGGTGCTTCACGGTACAGAGATTGCCCAATCTTAACCACAGATGACCAAGTCACTTCTAAACCTTGAGACGATGGGAACAATGCTAAAACCTGATAAAGTTTTTTATTAACGGTACAGTGAGAAATAAATGCGCTTAACCATAGAAATGCTATGCTGATGCAATACCAAATATACAAGTGGCCATATTACAGGACACACAAGAAACAACAGTATCAGAACCGTGGGAGTAGCTCCTTATGTGACAACCGTTCCGTGACAAATAAATACATCAACAATGAAATCACACAGTTTGAAAGTAAGACGGATTTTCTTTTCTTTTCTTTTTTTTCCCCCAATCCTACCTGTTTTGCTACTCTTGAAATGATTTCTTCATTTGGTAAGGGCATGTATGGATCACCTGGTGTCAGAACACATCTGAAAAATGGAAATAACATTATGTACTTAGAGGGACAATGCCAAATCAAATGCTAAAGCATACGTTGAAGTTAGTGACTAAGTTTTAGTTCATTGTGAAAGCCAAGATTCAGAAATAGAAGAATATTCATGTATTTTTTTCATGAGAAATAATAATAATAATAATCTTACTGGAGCAACGATCCTTGTCCCTCAATGTAATAATCTTCAGGAGATGCAAGTGCAAGATCTGCAAAACAAGAAAAATCTGCATCTGGAGTATAAAGAAGATTATCTAGCCCAACAGCTTTCCTCAGTTGCCTGCCAGTCAAAAAGAAAGGGTTCATACAGAAATTCTGCAATCCAATACATAACGGGTAATATATCACACCTTAAATAAAAGCATATACTCTAGTTTCTATATGGACACTAAAATCAAGATTCACCTTGACTTTTCTAGATCCTGCAATTCTGTGACCCAGCCATTGTATCTAAGTTGCACTGTGACCACAGGAACTCCTACTAGTTCATATATGCTTTTGAAAAAATCCTGTTCCTTCCACTCTGGTGGAATTAGTCTTTTAATTCCAGGGACATCACAAGCTGCCATCATGTGAATGACATTCTAAGGCGTTGGAAAATATTTCAACAGTATGGGAATAAAAGACAATAAGTAAGGATGAGTATTTCTAACCTGCAACATAAGCATCAGCTTTCACAATTTTTTTGCTAGTAGCCTGTGAAAGAATAAAAGTAATAGAGATGTTAACTTAGAAAGATATTATCATAAAATGCACATATTCCTAATGGAAGAATGAAGAAAAAATAAATAAAAAGTTTAAGCCATCGCAGTTTGATCTAGAAGCAATTTCTTAAGGCCTCAGCAAGATATTGTCAATTTATGTTTAGTGTACTAATTTTTATGAACCACAATACAAGAAATGAGTGATCAATGCAGTGCAGGTGTAGCAAGAGATTTTACCGCATGATGCTCAGACCTGTAGCTATCACAAGGCAGGATGCAGGATAAGATACTATGCACCAATATGACAGTTAATAAGTGCTGACTTGTGAGCTTAATGGCAAGATCACAATTTGTCAGAGTTTGTTTCTAAATATAAAAGCTGAGTTTTGATTACTAATATATCTGAATTACAGCCGTCATTGTTCCAGGGCAAAAAAGCAGAGTACTTCCACAGTTTTATCTAGGGTATATGGCATTCTGAAGAAGCATGTAATTACTTCAGACAAGAACAGTGTATCACCTTTGATATAGAAAGTCCTGTAACATATATACTCCCATCAGCAGATTTATCATAAAGTATCCCTCTGCATCCCCACCTAAGATGGAACCTGTTCAAGCAATGTATGAGATGCTAAATAGGGAGGAATTCATATGGTCTTGGCAATATTCCCATGTTAAAATTATACCTGCCCCCTCTGTCTGTTATGTATTTCCTAATAGGGCCACTCAAATAAACATCGGGTGAACCTTTCAGCATTCGCAGAAGGGAAGCCTCAGTTTTTGTGGCAAACAATGCAAATATGGTGAGCATGCAACGAGCACTGATATTATCACAGTCAATAAATCCAAGAGCATATGCAACTGGATCCCACATTCTCTGAACACTCTGACGTGTGCCACCTTTGGACAAAAACCAGTCTGAAAAGCTAACCTGTATGAAATACATGTAATGGTTAAAACAACAGAATGTGACACTAGAATAAAAGACTGACAAACACAATCAGTATAAGAAGAAGCATAAAAGTTGGAACAGGGGGAAAGAATCGGTATATTCACTTCTTCAAGTATATGGACTAAAGCCAATAAACACTCCTCCCACTTAATTCTTTTGCAAGTTTTTGTGAGTTTATTATGGGCATGCATGTATTTGAGATGGAAGCAGGTGGAAGAACCCAAAAAGAAAAATAAGATAAATACATATTCATGAAACTCATAAGAATAACAATCAGGAAAAAAAATTTCTCTTACACCATCCAAATTCCTTATATCCCTCAATGCACCATCTGGATCAACAAGAGCCTTGACAACTGGACTCAATGCAAGAGCAATGGCGTTTCTAGCTTTATCATAAGTCTACAAATAGACATTAAGTAAAGTGTGAATTTAGTCTCGTTGATGGCATTGCATAAGTACATTCTTTTAACGAATTAAAGACTATACCAAGTTTAATAAAGTCAAGCGGAGTTTTTGAAAAGTAATGCCATGCATTTTTATGAACTAGAAACATGCTTCTGGATAGTAATGAAGACTAAGACATTGAATCATCATAAACACTGATAGAATTTACAATGACATCACCTTCAGCTGATTTGTGGACAAAAATGCATTTATCCCATGTACTGGTGCCCCAACAGGAAAGCGGAAATCTAGTTCTGCACTGGCCAATTAAGTTATGAACAACACATTATGAAATTATCATCTTTTCATATGTGGCACTTTCATGGAAAAGGGAAAAAATTTTATTGATGAAATGAATATTGAACATAGCAAGGTAAAATCAGATCCAAAAGTTCAGCCCCAAGTCATACCTCCAATTTGTCCTCCTTTGTTCACAAAAGTGTGAGTGTGGTCCTTCACCAGTAGATTTTTATCAGCCCCCACCTAATCAAGGGATGCACCAAAATCAATCAGATATCTTGAAAAGGGGCAAATCAGAAAACAGATTTCATGGCCAAAAATAGAGAGAGAAACAATACAAGTAATAAAGATGTTTAAGAACAAGCAAGTGAATGCAAGCAAATTCTGTTGACCTTTTTCATCAGACGGAAAAGATTGCTGTAGCAACCAAAGAAAACATGCAGTCCCATTTCAATATGATTTCCTTGTTTATCAACAAAGGAACCAACTTTTCCTCCGATGAAAGACCTCGACTCGTATATATCCACCTGAATGCGAGAATTTCGAGGAATAACAATGTAAGTTAACATTAGTTAAAATATCCTAGAGTATTATGTACCACAAGAGACTGAAGGAGTTAAACCTCATGTCCTTGATCCAAGAGTTCCACTGCAGTTGACATGCCCGCAAGCCCAGCTCCTATAATAGCAACTTTTAGCTTGGGTCCTCGATAATGTTCAGGCTCTGGAGGAAACAGCCCTTTTGGCGCTGGATGTGAACCAATTATTTAATCAAACTTCAAAGGTTAACTAGACAGTTTCTTAAAATTTCAGTTCTGTAGTAATATGGAACCCGAATATCATCCCATCAAAAACCCTTTCTACCCAGCCTCTGGTTTCCCACAGTCATCAATAGGATACGATGTACGAGGATTGCAGTGTAGAACAATACTAAGCTCAGGAAAAATAGAAAAATTAATTAAATTAAACCAACCTAGAAAATAAAAAGAAAAATAATGCTCAGAAATCATCTTCCCTTACAGAGGTGATTTCATCAGTCGCCCAGTTCCCCCTCCATCCTCCCCCTCCAACAAGAAAAAACAAAAAGAATAGTGCGTGTACCCATGTTAAACTCAAAGTGAATTAAAGTTTCAGTAAATTCACAAGAATCCCAATAGAATCAGAATTTCACCGTTTCAAAAATGATAAAGCAAAAGCAGTAAAACTGATTACTGCAGAAAGGAGTACTAACCGTTAACACTCATGTCGGAAACATTAGTATCCAAAGAGCAATGAATCCGATTCCTCTGAGTCTTTACCAAACGGCTACTGGGGACACAGAATGAAGCCGAGTGACCGCGAGTTCCAGGGAGGGAGGCTGGCGGGTAAAGAATTGAAGAAGCCATAATTGAAAAATAGAAAGGGGAGAATGAAGTTGTGTTTGGAGGAAATCAAAGAAAGGGCATGAATTCGAGGGTGAAGCGACTTATAGAGAGAAAGGGATCAAATTGAAGCGGTACGGAACAAAAGGCAGGCGAGGAGAGAGTATCTGCTGATGCAGATGCTGAAATTGAAGAGTTTGTCAGGTAGTTGAGGAATAGTGCAGAGGAGGTTAGAGATTCCAGTCCAAAAGGTTATTGGAGGAATTATAAAAGGAAAGAATTGAAGAGATGGTGGAAACTAGAAGCGAAAAATGCCACAAACCATAATGGACCAATCAAAGCTCCACTGGTTGCTTGCTCGTCTTGTTTAAGAGAGTGGACACAAGCACTAGCACACTTTCTGACCAACTTATCTTTTCACTTCCATTTTTTATGTTGCTCTGAGTATATGTTACGTGTCAGCTATTTGTCCATCTGGCCTGTGTATTGGAATTATACCTACTTTTTTGCCAGTTTTTTTATTTTATTTTTATCATTAGTTTCCATTTCCAGGAACATAAAAATAGCCATTCAAAAAGAAAAGTTAGGCATAGTGATCATAATAATCCAATTTACTTCCAAGTATAAACAGTCTCTCTTAAGTATCAATGACTTAAGGGACACCTTATGATTATCACTCTCAACCATGAATAACTTATTTTTTGAATTTCTGAGTCAGAGTTACAGAGTAGTTACTGAGACATGGATCTGGTTCAAATTCTTTCTGATACATAGATTCCTCATAAGAGGCAAGTGTAGAGCATACTTGAATCTGGAATAGTCAAGAAAAAGATATGTTTATGTTAGAATTTCGAAAGGAGAAAGAAAAGTTTAGAAACTAAACATTATATTTCACAAAGGAGGATAGTCAGATAATTCCGCTCTGCCTTCTGATTACAAACTAGGCTCTTTTTATAAACTATGAGTCTCATACACAAACCATACAATTATTACAAGTAAACAAAATAAAGGTACACTTGTGGCAGACAGGCTTTAGTGGTCCTGTCAGCTTATCGCTTTTTCTTTACATAAGGACACTCACTTACACATACGTAGACTCTCGGCATAAGCGACAAACACACTAAAGCTTATTTTACAAAAGATACACGCATTCAGACTGTCGGCATAAGCGACAAACACACTAAAGCTTATCTTTATTCTTGTAGTCTTATTCCATCTTCTTTTTCTTTTTCTTCAGAGCTTTCAGTCTTCTCCTGTCATATTCTCCATCAATGTCGTCATCACGGGTAAATTGCTTAGGTGTCTGTGACAAGAAGTTTTGTAGGAATTGTGGATCTATTTCATATGGGTCCTGTGATTCCATGTATTGCAAGGGATCCTGATACCATTTGAGGTCTTGATCTTCTGTAAGGTCAGTGATGGGTTGATTTCGACTGGAAGTAGCTTCACCTGTTGGAGCTAATGAAAGATGAGACCATTCAAAGGGAATAGCCTATCCAATGGTCATGACTTCGTTGGGATTGAAGAATTATCCAGGAAGTGGTCCAAATGAAGTGCATACCTGTTCAGTGATATTTCTTGTGAAATTATTAGGTTTTAAAATAAATTCTTTTAATTCACTAATAACTTCAGTTTCACGGAGTGGCCAGTGCATGGCTGTTCCCCATAAATGAACTTGAACAGGGGCATACAATTGTCCTTGGTGATTAGCTTCATAGGGTCGATGAACCACAAAAAAGGTAAAGACTCTTTGCTGGTGGGAAGGAACATTCCACAGATTATTTTCATTAATGATATTGTAGAGTTTTCCTCTCCATGTGGGAAGTGGAGAATACCATGAAAGGAAGGTGGATAGGTTCGAATGGGTATTTTTCTTATCAGTTAGATACTGATAAGCCTGTTTAGGTGGTAATGTAAAAGCACAAGCAAAAAGAGTAGACATAGACCACACGTACCACATGAACTCAGGAGTGATTGGGCCTTTGATGAAAGGAATGGCCAGGTATGGTAGAAGGTGGTCAAAATATTCTGGCTTAGGAGAAATACCTGTGGCTTCAAGGAAGAGGTGGAGATAATGAAAAAAGGATCTTCTGGCGACAGCATTTGCTTCAACAACAGTGTTGGGATATTGGTTAGGTGGAAAAACCAACTGTCTGTTGAGATGAGAATACTGGATGGGAGGATGTTTAGGCATGGTGAAAATAGTGAAAATGACTAAGGGTGTCTTTTTTACAAGGGAAATCTGGGAATTTTTTCTGAGGGGTCTGGATAACAAATTTGCTAACAGATTATGTTTTCCTTGGATATGTTTCACTGTGAATTTATAGCGTGAAAACTAATCTTTCTAGTGAAGCAATTATTTTTCTGGGAGGATCTTCTTTTTCTGATCAAGGATGGCTGGAAATGATGTGTTATCCATTTCTATAGTGAAGTGACTGAAGTTAAGGTAAAAGCTGAATTTTTCTATACCTTTCTTGATGGCGAGGATCTCTTTGTAGATAGCATGGTAGTGTTTTTCAGCTTCCTTGAATTGCCCACTAGTGTGTGCACAGTAATACCTTTTGTCATTGTCTTCCTCAATGAGGACAGCTCCCCAATAATGCTCATTGACATCTGTTTGTAGGATCAAATTACCCTTATTGGGAATCTTCAAAGGTGGTGGATGCTAAGTAATTTGTTTTAATTTTTCCACCGCTTATGTCTGTTTGTCAGACCAGGATGGTGGATTCTTTTTCAAAAGTTTGGAGAGTTGGCTGGTATATTAGGTGACACGTGGAATAAAGTCTCGAATATAATTGATGATACTCAAGAAACTTTGAATCTGTTTAGTGGTCAATTTGTCAGGGAAATCTAAAAGTTGGGTGGCAATATGTGGATTGGGCTTAAAATGGCCTTCGAAGAAGGTCATGCCTAAGAACTGGATTTGAGTCAAGCCCATTTGACTTTTAGTTGATGATAACATGATCCCATAGGCTTGGACTATTTGATGGAATTGGGCCAAGAGGGTTTTATGTGCTTCTTCTGTTTTAGAGTACAGAAGAATATCATCTATGTAAATTAGGGCCGAATGGAGGATGGGTTCAAAGATTTTGACTATGGCCTTTTGGAAAAGAGATGGAGAAGGTTTGAGCCCCAATGGCATAACTTTCCATTGGTATTGGACATTGGGGATACAGAAAACAGTCTTGTATCTATCTTCAGGGTGGATTCCAAGTTGCCAGAATCCCGCATTAAGATCAAATTTTGAAAAGATCTTTGCTTTCTTCAGATGTACTATCTGAGTGTTGATTTTTGGAAGGGGAAATTTATCATCCTATAAGAAATGATTAAGAGGCTTATAATCAATGACAAATCTCTTTTTTCGTCTTCTTTTCTCTGCATCTTTTTCCACATAAAATGCTTGACACGCCCATGATGACTTAGTAGGCTCAATCAATCCTTAGCTTAAGAGTTTAGCACATTCATCTCTTGCAAGTGCTAAATCTTCTAGAGACATTCCAGGATGTGAAGCTTTTGTAGGATTGATGTCTTCATTCTTTTTGAAGGGAAGTCGAATGAAGAATTCTTTATTTTTCCAGAGAGGATTAGGATGGTTGAACTGGTCATGGCTTTCTGGACATAAAGGTAAGAGTTTGTCTCTGAGAATAACATAGGTTGGGGGAACATGTTGGAGTTCAAAGAGATTTTTAACTGTCTCCTATGGAGAAAAGGAATATTTAAACCTTATTCCCTAAGGAAGGATTTGTAATCCTTCTGCCAATTGGTATATGTCCATGCCTATCAACAAATCTTTATTAGGCAATTTGCTTCCAAGCACTCTGGTCCAGACCGTGCAATTCGGGAAGAATTGAATTCCAACTTTCTTCTTGGAAATTAAATTAATCACAAATGGATTACCATCAGCAGATTACCATCAGCAGTAGTAAAGTACTCTTCATGAGGCATCCATTGATCAGCAGGTAGAACATGGGGTTTCATGACACTACAGCATGATCCTGTGTCAATAAAACCAATAGCCTGAGTAGGTTTTGCGTACTTATCAGCAAGCACCGGAATTTTGACATTAGGAAGAGGTGCTGAAGAGGATGAACTATTAGCCAAATTAATGTTGCATATTCGGCTATGAGAATGTTAACAGGGACGCTGGATGCTAAGAATCTTATCATCGTCATCAGAACTTGAACTATCTTCTTGGGGGATGATAAAACTGGTATATTCATCCTGTGAGTCCTGTTCTACAATGACAGATTCAATATCATCTTCAGAGGATAAGGCTAACACATTTTGAATCATGTTGAGTATTTTGATATCTTTTTTGGACTTATTCGGACATCTTTTCACAAAATGCCATTTTTGTCCACAAATGTAACACCTGTTAGACTTCTTAGTGGTTAAGGATGTGCGTCTGAAAAACCTAAAAGGTTTTCTTCTTCTTGAATAACCCTTCTGTTTTCTAGAAAATTTGAAGAAATGAGTCTTTTTCTTTGAAGGACACGAACAAACAGTTTTATCCTTGCACTTTATTTGCATATCCGGCCGCTTGCATACTTTATAAAGGCGAGCCTTATTCTTCAGAACACTTTTGACAAATTTCTGCTGTTCACATAACCGATCTAATGATGCTAAAGCCATCTGATAAATTTCTCCAAGAGATATTTGAGACATTTCCCTGTGAAGAGAATTAATAGACTTTTGTAATTCTGGCTAAAGCTCTTCTGGCAAGGAGGCAATAAAAACATACCAGAGATTAACATCATTTACTCCACCGAGCATGTAATATTTTTCATACATTCTTTTGAAATGTCTTTGTCAATCAGCTCATTCTAATAAACAACACTTCATTTCAAAATATTCCTATCTGGCTCTTTTGTCAGTAATACCAAAATCTCCAATAAATTCTTGATGGAGGATTCCCAAAATGTTGGGATATTATGGTGAGCCATTTGAAGCTTATGATATTCACTCAGACTGATAAATCATTCCCTGGGATTTCCAGTCATTCGTGAGAGAAAACTGCTCAAAACATCATGGCGGTTTGCATCTGGTTCATTCATCTCGACATTTATCCATGCTCCAAACTCATGCAATTTTTCTCTCTATCGATGATGAGAAAGATCATCAAAGGTGAAATAAGGACCATTGGTTGGCCAATGAGAGTGAGTATTCGCCCTATGTATAGAATCAATAGGATCTTCAATGATAGGAGTGGAGGATTCTTGTTGTTCAGTAGTTGTGGGTTCAGAAGGATGGGGTGTAACCATGAACATGGGTGGTTCTTCTTGTGATGAGGTAGAAGAGTTTGATAATTCTAATTCTGAATTGTATTCTTCATCAGAAATACTATAATCAGTGGAAGGTTCAGACATTGGGCGGACAGTAGCTATAGATTTGTCTTTAGAAAAGGATAAAGGTGGTTGTTGACTTTTGGGTGATGTCGGGGGGTTTTATTCTATAAAGGTTTCAGAGAAGGTATTGGTTCTGTTACATATGATGTTGAAGGAAGAGTAGCCTGGACTTGTTGGGTATAGGATGGTGGAACAGGTGCACGTTGAGTTTTTTGGGTTGACTATTTTCTGGCCTTTCTGAGTTGTTAGAAAATTGGATAATTCATTTGGAAAGGTTCTTTGGGTGGTTGAGGATACGAGGGTAAGGAGGATACCATGGATGGTGAGTACAAAGGTGTTTGGTAAAAAAGATCCTGAGGGTAAATTGGTGAGGGTTTATGATGATCTGTCTCGATTCTTTTTAGCTCCTCTTTTACCTGTTTCAACTCCTGTTCTTTCTGGAAAAACTGAGGACCAGTATATCTGGAATCAATATATTCTCGAAGCTCTTTATCAAGCTACTGAGCTTTGGTAGAATAATTGATGTACAGGTCTTTTACTTTTTTATCAAGAGAGTCGAGACGGCTTGAAAAACCATCTGTTTTGTCATGGAATTGTTCCAGCTTGGTGTTAATTCTGTGGAGGACTTTATTTTGACTAAACCATCTGTTTTGTCATGGAATTGTTCCAGCCTGGTGTTGATTCTGTGGAGGACTTTATTTTGACTAACTGAATTCTCTGTTTGCCAGTTAAAACTTCCTCAGATTGGGAAATAATCTTAGGGCCTTAAGGAGTCATCTATTCTGTTTGGACAAAAGGTCGGGAAGAATATATGAAGGGTTCATTGATCCGTTTTTCCAATGGAGGAAAGTCTTCTTCATAAGTGGGTCGGATCATGGCTATACAAGGAAGGGATTGTACTGGGTTATCAGGGATAGGTTTGATCACTGGTTCTAGGGAAGTGATTGGTGGAGACTGGATTTGTTCATGGAAAAGACATAAAGTTAGATCCGAATGACCTAGTTCTTTTAGTAACTCATGGAAGGTTGCTGGTTTAGGTGGAGGTGGTTTGTGGAAAGCTACCCACTTTTTCTGCTGGGGTAATAACTGTTTGGGTCCATGATTAGTATCATCATCACGGTTTGGTTTTCTATGGTAGCAGAAAGGCTTTTGTAAAAGGTCTTTGGTTATAGGAAGAAGGTTTTCTTCAGGTCCTGTCCAGTTGTCCCAATCATAGTATCCGCAACCAGGGTCACATTCTTCTGGGGCATGATCCCAGACAAAGTGTCCATGAACTTTAGCCACAAAACATGGCTTGGCTCTGGCATCAATAGAATGAATATGAATTTTTTCCTTGTGTTTGTAAGCAAGACTGATAGTCAAAATTTGCCCTTTGTAAGAGGAAAGGCCTTAGCCTGGCCTATTGAAAGTGGATTTGATAGTTCCGTCCGAGAGACTTTCCAACACAGGGGCTTCTGTGGTATGAACATCTCTTCGGGAAGAATGGAATTCTACTTCATAATTGTTTATCCATTCAGGTGGCATAATTTGAGACAGTTCTTCTTTAGGAATTCTTCTAGGAATCTAAATCACCAAGTATCAGATTGATTTGACACCATGTACAAAGCGTCAGTAGTGGAGTTAGGGAACTCAAGGTTCACCGCATGATCTTGAAGTCTGTAGATCATTTGGTGATGAAGAGTCGCCATAGTTGCTCGTGGATCTTGGTCTGCACCATGAATCTGGATATGCACCTTCAGATGATGCGAAAGGGTTTCATCATCAAGTTTGATGTTGAATTCAGAAGCGATGGTCATCATTACACTTCGGTTGCTGCAAGTAGTAAGTAGAGCACCAATCATAGCGTTGCCATAGAAAGTATATGTGGAGTCCATAATACATTTCTGGCAGTAGTTGGTATGCCTTTGCGACCATGCAAGATGAGAACTAGTTTGATAGCACCAACATAGAGGTGTGTATATCCTTGCTGTCTCCAAGAATTGATCAAGGGTTGAGGGATCTCTAGGGTCACATATTGTTCAGCAGTGGTGGCTTTGAGTCCACACTGTTCTAAGAGAGAACTGTGAACATATTCTTTTGTATGTGGTTTAAAGGTCTGAAGGATTTGTCTGAAAAACCGGGCATAGCCTTTATCTTGAGAAAAGATTGTATAAGGGCTAAGCAAAGGAATTTCAGTATTGTCTATACGGAAATTATCTGGGATATGGGTGATTTTTACATGGTTATCTATTTTGCTTGTTAGAGTTTTCTTTATAGAATGAGGAAGGTTTTCTAGAGAAAAAGCTGAGGATAGACAAATAGGTTCTAAAGAAGTAGATTATTCAGAAGTTTCACTCATGTTTGCTAGAAAGTTTCTCCCCTACTCTTCTTTCATAAGCATATTGGTTTCTTGACTAATAGCTTTTAGGCTCTAATACCATTTAGGGGTTGTTGTCGGTAATCCGATTTCATGGCGACAGCGTGTACCTCAGAGCGTATTTTACTTCCAGCCTCTCAACTAGGGAAACCACTAGGTCCGTGGCCATGTCAGGGTAAGAGCCAATGCTTCACCACTATCTTCCTCACACTGTGAGAACCTCTGATCACGGAGAACATGCTCTGATACCAAGTCGGTTGTCCCTTTCCCAATAATATAAGAACAGCCATTCAAAAAGAAAAGTTGGGCATAGTGATAATGATAATTTAATTGTAATTTAACTTCAAATAATTCACCCTTTGCTTTGTAGGGGAGGATAGAAAGGTAGGAAAAAATTAAAGAGAAAATACAATTTCCTCTTACTTGGTTGGTTATGGGGAAAAAAATGAGGAAAGTTGAAAGGAAAATAATATATGGGTCTCATATATTTTTTTTCTATAATTTTTCTCCCTAAAAATGAAAAAATTTTGGAGAAAAAACTCTTTTTCCAAAATTATTTTACTGATTTTTTTCTCTTTCCTACTTTTTTTTTAATTTTAGCATTATTTTAAATGTTTGAAATCAATGTATAAAAAAATAATTTTAAAAATTAAAAAATTTAAGATCAAATAAAATAATTTTTGATTAAGAATAAAACTAAAATTTTATTTTAATTTCATTTATTAATATAATATGAAAATTATATAAATAATATAGTAAAATAACATGCTTTATTATATATAAGTATTTTTCTAAAATTAATAAAAATATTGTTATTAATTTAAAATTAGTTACTTTTCTCTTTACCTTATTTTCTTTTCTTCAACCAACCATACTAAGAATAAATCACTCTCCTTATTTTTTTCTTCTCTCCAATTTTTTCTCCTCCTCATTTTCTCTTGTTGGTCAGGGGAGTGTCAAATTCAAATCAATCAATTCCTCACACAAATAGTTAATTCACGGAGTCTGAAAAATACTATCTACAACATGAACCACATACTATTTATTATTTATTAACTTTTACTAATTTACTGCTCCCTTCATTCCATGACTCTTTACTATTATTTAAGGTTATAGCATGTACATTAATAAATAATTAATTAACATACAATTTTACTATAATATCTTCAATTAATTAATCTATGTTGTAATAAAAAAGGAAAAAAAGATTAACAGTAGTAAATAAGAATGTATTTAGGAAAAATTGACCAAACCCTAAAATTCCAAAACAACAAAAGTTTTTTTAAAAAAAGTGAAAATCTAAAATAACAAAAATTATGAAATTAAAAAAATTTACTTCCATAGGAAGTCAAATTATATTGTTTGACTTGTAATTTTTGAACTATGTGATTTAACTAGTTATATTGATTATTTAAATTAAATGTTTAGATCGAATGAATTTAAATTGTTTAAAATTAAATGAAATAACATTTATATATCTCAAATATTTTTTTAGGAATTATTCGGTATACTTTATAGAATTAGTAGATAATATGACAACCCATGACTCTCGTAAGAGTTTGATGAAATAGATATGAAAATGTCTTCCTCATATTATTTTTCTATTTGTTTTATTTATATTTATAAATGATATTTCATAGAATTCATTCTTTTTTTAGTATAAAATAAAATTAGTATTTTAAAACAAATAAGCGTTGTATTTGACCGAAACCATTATTAGCTTTATAGTTAATAATGGTTTCTGTCGAGAAATAATGTATTGCTGGAGAGCATTACGCAAAATAGCTCACAAAAAATATGATGAACTCTTGGGCTGTGTGGTCCAATCAAAAATTTGAAATTTATTATGCGTTTTGGTGAATGTTGCTCCAGCACCATTACTTATTAGGGCGACCAAGCCCAAATAAAGTATTGGCCCAAATGTTGGTTAACTTATCCTTGGCAGCTGCTGGATGCTGGTATATAATGAGCTCGCTCGGAGTAGGAGCGTGTTTTTTTTTTAAACAAGAGAATTAGCTAAATGCCCACGATTTGGTATGTTATAATCACGTTATAATCATTACATTATTATTTGGATTAGCATGTAATCAAAATTAATTATCAAAATATAATTATTAATATTGTGTATTACTCCCTCCGTTTCACTATATAGTGCACTTTTTTGAGAAATTAATGTTTCATAATATAGTGCACTTTACGAATTACGTAGTATAATTTTTTTCTCTTTCCAAGATTGCCCCTAATTAATAAACCCAAATATTTGTTTATTATTAAAATATTTTATTCCCAAAGCATTTAATAAGAGTAATTTGAGAAAAGATGGGAAATTTTGTTAGTTATTAATTATTGTCTTGGTCTGTGTGCGGTAGTTAAAAGTGCACTATAAATTGGAATGGAGGGAGTAATTTTTAACACTTTATTAAAAATGATTAGGTCATTTAATTTAATAAAGGATAGTAGGTTGAAATATTGAATTTATGTGTGTTAAAAAAGACCCAACTCACAGCCCAAATATGAAGTGAGTAATCGTATGACTAGAAATAATTATATATTTTGTTACCAAAAAAGGAAATAGTTATATATTTTAACATGATAAACAGGTATATATTTGGGATTTTTAGCCATAGCTATTATTTCTCTCATTTGAGCGAGTTTGTTGCATTCTCTTGTTTTTGTCACCACCATGATTCATGCTTGTATCAAACACGGATTGATTTCTTAATGTGAAGCAATCTTTATATTGATTAATATTAATTATCATGGGATGGTACATACATACATATATATATATAGAGAGAGAGAGAGAGGAAGATGAAGAGCGATGAGAAGGCGTGGCGTTTTTTGAACAAAGTTAATGGGATGTTTTGCTTTTTGCGGATAAGTTCATTTGGGCGTCGTTGTCATAGTAATTAGTTACTCTACTAAACACCATTATCTACCACTGCCTGCCTAACGACTAATGAGGTGTCAAATGGCGGCGTGTGTTACCAAACAGGCAGGGCAGGCCAACAGTCTCTCTCACTCTGCTCTTTGATTCATTAATTTATTAGGCATCTTCTTTTCTTGTAACTAATTGTCGAATGCCTTCCCTTCCCATCACATGTTCATGTGCTCTGATCCTTTGCCTCATCATTTTTAGATCTCTTGAAAAATGTACATTGAAAATCGATGATCATGGTCCTGCTTTTGCAATTGCAACTAGACCAAGATGATCTAATTAAATTAAATACACCCTGATCTTCATCTTCCATGGAATCTGTTTCTTTTTTTGGTTTGTGTGTCAGCCAAAGATGATGAGAGTAAAGAGCAGCCTAGAATGTAGTAGTACTATCTATATCCATTCAATTCAAGGTAGATCGTCTTGAAAAGTAATACTAATAATGGGCTCTAAAGTCAGAGCGTTATCACAGCCCAAAACTAATAAAATCTCTTGGTCACTTGTCACAATGTTGAATGTGTATGAATGTTCTCGTCTTCTTGCTGGCATATTTAAAAAATGATGGGACCCAAAACTAGAATATCTCTATAATTGTTTAAACTTTAGACAGAAGGTTGGTTAATCTTAACTTGACGCTTAATCCGATTCAGTATTTTACCTGACTTCTCAGCGGATGGATTAATTGATGTTGAAAGCAGAGCACTCTCTTTCTGGCATGACACAAATGGGCAGATTAAGATTAAAATATAAGTATGATTATGATCGGGGTGAATGCATTGCATTTGCATGGGATCCTACTTGTGCCGTTGGTGGCCACTAATGCTCCCTAACCTCCAAACACCACACATGTTCTTTATATACTCCTTTTCATCTTTTTTTATTAGTTATGTTTTAAAAGTTTTTTATGATATTAAATATAAGTTACATTCTATGAAATTTTAGAATATTAATTACTTTATTTTCAAAATACACTTATTTAATCATGAGAGAGAAAAATAAATGGTTCAAATTTATAGTATTTATTAGAGAATAAAGATAAAAAACATATTAATTTTAAGATAATTTTAATAATATAATAAATTTTTTTTAATTTTAATAAAATAATTAAAAGTGATTTATATCAAGAATAAAAGAAAGTATATCTTTCATGGTTAGCACAGATTTGAAGGAAATCAATCTCTAAGGCTTATCTTCAAATCAAACACTTTCGTTCAAGTATGGTGTTTGGCATATGTGGTGTGGTGTTCATTCAATCATCACTAGACTACAAAGAAATTTGGTTCCAATTAAAAAAAAAAAACTCAGGCACATTAAATCGGTAAGGGCTAAACCTGGATTCACTTGCGGGTCAGGTATATTCGGTTTCTGTAATATGTAGTGACCAATGCTCCATCGTAAACCTGTAGCAAGATCGTTTTAACTTTTCCGTTTGTCGTTTTTTAAAAAAAAATTCATAGCATTTTGTTTTTTATTTTAACTCTAAGGTACGGCATTTACGGATTCAACGGCCGGTCAAACTCGCATTACTTAAAAGCGTTCTTTTTGCCAAAATACTTAAAAGCTTTCAAATCATGCTATTGCTTTAGTAGTATCAATTATCATAATCATTTTTGACTTATATATTGGGAAAGGAACATAAATCCCAAGGACCACGAACCCAAATAAAACGCCATTAAATAAAGTTGGCGCACAATAATGTAAGGAATAAAGGAAAGGCTTCCTTTTCCCACCTTTCATTTTTTTTCGTTTCTTTTCCTTTTTTTAAAATACGGGTAGAGCAAAAATCGTCCAATCATTCTTCTTTTTTTCATTTTAAACGATATTTGAAATTATCGTCTCGTCAAATTCTCTACGTATGTATAAAACAAAAAAACTTTTTAATATAAGAGTTTGTACAACTTTTTTAATTTAATATTTTATTTAATGACGTGTTAGACTCAAACTGTTGTAATTTAACCATTACTCAAAAATTCAATATTTTGTAAGAAAAAATGTCTCTTTTTCTAGAAACCTCTCAAAATTCTTTTTTTCTTTTTAAAACTATTTTTAATGGGGACAAGGTGGAAGGGAAGACAGGTGAAGAAGGCGTCTCCTTTAGAGATAAACTGTTGAACAAAGCTCAAGCAGGTATAATGGGGTTGGAGACGGAGCTGAAGATAACGGAGGCTGATTACAAAATCGGGAAAGAGGGGGTCATTCCCACCATTGATTTCTCAGATCGAGTTTGTGAATGGTTTGTCAAGGGGATGGAGAACACGCTAGTTTTGAAGTTACTGGGAAAAGTCATAAGTTATCATAACCTGCTTTCAAACCTCCAGCATTTATGGCACTTGAAGGGCTCATTCAAACTTGCAGATGTGCTTATATTAATATTTTTTCTTTTTTTTACTAATTAATTAGCTTTAATTTTATTTTTTCAATCTATATTAATTTTAATTAATATAATTTAATATCAACTTTTTAGAGATAGAAAAGTTAATGGCAAGATTATTTTTAGTTTAATACATTTTAAAACTATTTTTAATTCAATATGTTTGCCGTGCTAGTGGTGGAGTAAAATATAGTTTTTAAAAAATGGCGCCATGCCATGTCTTTGACTTTAGTTTAGTTTTACTTCATTCGATCTTATATATAAGATCTTTTATTCTGATCCTAAATATAAGACCCTTTACAATATACGAGGTAGTGTTTATTTTACATTTTTAAAAAATATTCCTATTTAATGTATTCAAACAGAAAGAGAAAGAGATTAAATAAGAATAGTTTTAAAAAAAATATTACAATTTTCAAAAAAATTGAGATAGTTAATTAATTTTAATTTTTAATTTACATTATTCGATTAAAAAAATTTTATATTAAGAATAAAAGGGATTAGTGTTTTTTTTTTTGCAACCTGTACAATGCACAGTTATGGGAATCTTGTTAATGAAGCCTAACCCATCAACTCAACAAATTGGACTCCAAATCCAATCAAAGACACCAAGGAAGAGAATAATTTTGGCATCATTAGAGAGTACTGAAGATGATGATTTTTATTACTCCGTCTTATCTTTAATATAAGACCCTTTTAACCGAATCACGTAGATTAAGAATTAGAATTAAAACTAACTAACTACCTTGATTTTTCCGAAAATTTTAACATTTTTTCAAAACTACCCTTATTTAATATTTCTCTCTTTCTCTTTGGATACATTAAATAGGGATATTTTTCTGGAAACATATAATAAATACTACCTTGTATATTGTAAAGGATTTTATATTTAGGACCAGGACAAAAAATCCTATATATAGGACCGGAGGGAGTATTAGGGGCTGTTTGATTTGAAAACAGAAAACTCAGAAAACTTGTTTAGTAAACCTGTTTTTTAGAAACTGTTCTGAAAAACAAAAAAATAAAAAAACAGAAAACTCGGAACCGATGTTTTGTAATTTTTGTTCTGGAAAACACAAGGAAATGTGAAAAACATTCATCTCATTAATGGTAAAGTTATAAATTTTGAATAATTCATCTATCACTCACTAATTATGATTTTGAGAACAATTAGTCAAATAGATTTTTTTTATTTTTTTATTTTTAAAACTTATTCTCAAAAATAATTTTATAAAATTATTTTTAAAATAAAAAAATAAAAAATACTATTAAACATGTCCTTATTTTTCTAAAGAGTTAAATGCCTCCGTGTCTTGTTTTGTTGGATTGTTAAGTTTAAAAATTAATTAATTAATTAATGCATAGAAGTAGAACACCGCCGAGTAGAGGAGAGCAGAGTAAAGTACTCCCTCTGGTTCTATATATAAGACCATTTTAACCGAATCACGCGAATTAAGAAAGGGAGTTAAAACTAATTAACTATCTCGATTTCTCCGAAAATTTCAACATTTTTCCAAAACTACCCTTATTTAATCTCCCTCTTTTTCTTTTTGAATGCATTAAATAGGGGTATTTTTTTGGAAATGCATAATAAATATCACATCGTATATTGTAAAGGATCTTATATTTAGGATCAAGGTAAAAAGTCCTATATATAGGACCGGAGGGAGTAATATACTTTTCCTCACGCGTTATTAATCATTGATATGGCATTATTGTATTCTCAATATCATCATGTTCCCTTATTCAAAGTCCATTTCCATTTAATGTCTTGATTTGACAAATTTAGGGTTGGGAGCCACGTCAATGAATACAAAGTACAGCTACAGCATATCAAACCTCTATCTTGGGTGGATGAAATTTTGGCTTGTGGCCCCCTTGGAAATAAAACCAACCCAAAAAATAAAAAGGACTCCGTGAAGTTCCCCTCATGTAAGAGAATCAACTGCTTTTTCTTCATCCTGAGCTCTCTCTCTCTCTCTCTCTCTCTCTCTATATATATATATATCTGTATATGTGTGTGAGTGAGGGATTTGGGTTCTATGCGAAAAACAGCAGCACGCGGTGAGGGATTTGGGTTCTCTGCGGAAAACAGCAGCAGATCTGAATCGTTCATGTTAAATATGAACAGTTCAGATTTTATTTTATTATTTTATTTTATTTTTTTAAAAATTTTAATAATTTTTTAATTTAAAAAAAAAATATAAAATAAAAATAATTTATTAATTTTAAAATTTTAAAAAATAATATTTAATAAAAAAATAAAATAAAAATATATGATAAAATCTGACCGTCCAAATCTGCTGCTATTTTAGGGCAGCAAAGAACCCAAGTCCGTGTGTGAGAGATACTCATACTTCTTTTTCGCAGAAATTTGGGCGTGTGTAAATATATTTTCTGTTTTAATTTTTTTAAAATAATTTTATAGAATTATTTTTTAAAATAAGTTTTAAAAATAAAAAAGTAAAAAATATGTTTAAATAATTATTATTAAAATTATAATTAGTAAATATTAAATATATTATTAAAAATTTATAATTTTACTATTAATAAAATAAGTATTTTTCATCTTTTCTTATATTTTTTTAAAAAATATATAATATTTTAAATTTTAAATTTTTTTTATTTTTTAATTTTCTAGAATATTTTATATTTTTTTATTTTTTCATTTTAAAAAATTTGTTTTGAAATCATGATTAGTGATAGCGTATGAATAAACAACAATAGGGTACGAACTACGAATTACTTTATATCAAAAGGGCAGAAAAAAAGGAGTCACTTTTATCATATCATTCAACGCTGCTTTCGAGTTCGTCAAAATTGTAGTACGGGGACTAGTTTCAAAATAAGCTAAAACTATGGAAACTAGAAGTTTAATTTTACAAAAGAAAATACAAGTTGCTTGCATATTCTGATATTCAGGTCATTTTCAACGCGTGCTGAGTTTTTTTAATATTATTTTTTGAGCAAAATAAAAGATTGGAAAACTTCAATGAATGCGTTTTATAGGTCAATTATTATAAGCTCATGAGTTTTTTTAAAAGTTTATTTTAAATGTTTTAAATTTATTCCATTAGAAAGATTTAAATCTTTAATCATTATCCAAATCCATCCTGCGTTCCATGTAGGGGTGGGGGAGACTGAGTTTAATATCAGTTCATGGTCTGATTTTGTAGGGGGTCGAGTCTGGTTTGGTATAGCCGGGTTGGTAGGCCAAACCGAGTTAGCCTGGTTTAACTTAGGCTAAACTGGGTTCTAAATTTTCTGCACTTTTTTTTATAAGAAAAATCTGAATTTTTCTTTTCTTTTTTTACTAATATGACCCAAATAGGAAATAAGATATATGGACCTTTTTCTTCAAGCTAATGGTGCTGTTTGGTACATCATTCATTTATCCTCAGTTCCTCATCAGTATATCAGCATATACATGTATAAATATATATATCATTTCACCAAAAAAAAATCAACATATATCAAGAAAGAGTTATAATATGCAGAATTTTTTTTTGAATGAGAAGAAAAATATCATTAAACGAAAGCCAACTGTACAAGAGGAAGTAAAAATGCCGAATGGTGGCTGTGATACTTGCTCAATGAGACATTTAAAAGGGTGTTTAATTGAGTCATGATTGAATATAGTGCTTAAGAAAATAAAGAATATGGATTAACGCAGAAGGTGAATAATGCACTGCTTATTGCCAGATTGATATGCCTATATACACGCAAAAATTAAAAAAATCAGAAAATTAATCTCAACAGATAACAAATTTCCTTGCCTTTATCAACACTACCCAAAATCCTGAAAATTATGGACCAAGCAACCTAGTCTAATAATTTTGAATTGGCCTTCAACAAAGCACAGATATAGAGTAGAGCATAACAAACAAACATATTTAGAAGGGTAACCAAGAATCAACCTTAAGTACATATACAAATCAAAGATTTATTCAAAGATTGCAACCTAGAATCACTACTCAACTAGTTAATAGCATGCTTAGCATCATCTTTTCACAACAAATTTCCAAAACAAAAAACAAAGACAAAAATAGCAGAGATAAAAAAAAAACTAGATCTGGATCTTCATCTCCTCGATCACTCACTCAGATCTAGACAAGAGATGAAAAAAAGGGAGAACAGAGAGAGGCTAAAGATGAAGGACGTACACAGTAGCACTAGATATGGAAATAGGATCTTCATCTTTGCCATTGAAGAATAATAAACTTACTTGTAATGGCTGGAGGAGATTTAAACGACAATGAGAAAGAGAGGGAGAAGGAGGCACCTATCGATGGAGAAACAGGCAGAGTAGAGGAAGGACAAGCGAGTAGTGGCAGCCTTATGACATTGATGGTGAATGGTGAAATTAGTATGGCGATGAAGAACTTAAAGGAGATTAGAGGAAGGATGCAAAACAGATGAGAAGAGAGGAAGTTAATGTGAAGCTGAAGAAAAAGAAATAGGCCTATGGTTTGCTTTGCTTTTGTTCCCTCTATTCCCCGCACAATGGCTTAAAAACTACATCGTCTAAGATACATATAATATAATTAAAAAAAAAACCTCACTGGCCAAACCATTTGGCCTGAAAATGGCAACCCATAGTCCAGTCTAACTCGATCTACTAGCCCGACCCCAATATTGAGTTTTTGTCTCAGGTTAAAAAGACCAGGTTGCTTCGGGGTTGAACTGGATTGGCCAAGTCCAGGTTTTTTCCCCAACCCTAGGTCCATGCTACTTTTATCAGCATATCTAATTTGAATGATTCAAATTTTATATTTCTTTCTAATTTTTTTAATGAATAATTATTATTGTTTTAAAACTTATAGTTAGAAAATTATTTTTATTTTTCATATTATTTCCTTTAAAGTAAAAAATAATAAAATCTTTAATAAAGATATGTATAAATTTTGGACCGTCTAGACTAAATTTAGATGACCTAAATTTGCTGTTGTAAAGTAGCATGTGGTGGTGTTTTTTTTTACATATACATAGAACCCAGGTCCATCCAAATCCTATCTACTACTAGAGGCTAATTTAGAATTTTTAAAATTCATCATGATATTATTAATTCATTTTTTATAAAAGTATTAATAATAAATTAATAATGAATCCTTAACGAAATTATTAATACCAAACTTAATCATAAAATATTTTATACGTAATACGTCATTAGATTAATTAATTTTGCAAAAAAACAGGATGATAAAAAAAATTATACAAAACATATTATTAGTCCTATTAAATAGATTAAATGCGTTAAAACTAAAAAATTATTTTATTCTTGAAAAAGATTTACTTCCTTCATTTATATTATAAAAATTTTTTAAAAAATTTTATTTGATTTTAGTAAAAGTTTATATTTTTTATCCTTATTAATTATTATCCTGCGAGGTGATAAATTTTTAAAATAATTTTTATTAAAAATTAATAAAAATAAAATTAAAATAATAATATTTTTTAAATTTTAAAAAATTTCACCAACTCTTTTTAATAAATCGTGTAATGATTTAAGGACAGGAAAAAGCGTATCACTGTATTGCATCGATGGCATGGCCAAGGCCATGTCGCCAGCTCATCATCAGCTATGTGCTTTGAGAGAGAGACTATTTTCTCTCTCTATTAGTCACGTAGAGGCACTATTTTCTCTCTCTGATTGTCACGTTCCGTCGAGGGTTGGGTGGGTGGGTGGGTGGCTGGCTCTCCTCTTCCGTTTCTAATTTTGCATTCCCTAAAAAAATGAGAGTGCCACACTCGCCATTCCATGCTTTGCCTTCTCATTTTATCAAATCATATATGTTATATCAACCCCTGTTTCTCTCCCTCTTCTCCTTTCTGTGAATCATTATTACATCTCTTTCCACTTTTTCTTTTTTAAATGTTCGTGAAAGGTTTTACAAAGACGTATTTTTCGTGATATATATATATATATATATATTTCCTCATCCGTTTTCTCTCCCCTTTCTCTCTATTTACTTCTCTGCTTGGGTGTCACTACCGAAGCGGAAATCCGTAAGGCCTAAGCTGAAATCAGATCATATCATAAGTTCATAACAGAGAAGAAAATTAGAAGATAGCCACCGGAATTGGAGAATGAGTGGTGCCGCACACCTCGAACCAGATTTCTTCGAATTTGTCGAAGTTGATCCCACCGGCAGATATGGCAGAGTATAACTCTCTTCCCCCTTCCCCCTTTCTCTCCTTCTCTCCCTCCCCTTGCTCGCTTTGATGATGTTGTTTTGGTTTTGTTTCAGTACAATGAAATCCTTGGCAAGGGAGCTTCAAAGACAGTGTACGAATTTAAACACATCATATCCCTTCTATTTCTTTGACATCCATTTCTGTTTTTCTTTCTCTAAAATTTGAAGATCTTAAGGTCTTTCTGTTGATAATTTTGTTGGCCGGCCCAGGTTTTCCCAGAATTTGAGCTCATTTATGTTTTCCTTGGACTCTGTAGAAAGCAACAATTGATTGATTTGCGATCTTTCTGTTTACCCCCGACTTGATGCAGATATAGAGCATTCGATGAGTATCAAGGGATTGAGGTTGCCTGGAACCAAGTCAAGCTGTATGATTTCCTGCAAAGCCCTGAAGATCTTGAGAGGCTCTACTGTGAAATTCATCTACTGAAAACATTGAAGCACAAAAACATCATGAAATTTTATACGTCTTGGGTCGATACTGCTAATAGGAATATCAACTTTGTGACTGAGATGTTCACTTCTGGTACGCTCAGACAGTAAGTACTTTTTTTATGGAGCTCAAACTATTTGTTCGTCTCATATTACTTCTGTTGATCGATCTCCCTCTTTTGAGATCTGTTTTGTTTCTTCTTTTTTAATCTTAACTGTTGTCATTATCGAATAGGTATAGGCTAAAGCACAAAAGAGTAAACATTAGAGCAGTAAAGCATTGGTGTAGACAGATCCTGAGAGGACTTCTCTATCTCCATAGCCATGACCCACCTGTGATTCATAGAGATCTCAAATGTGACAATATTTTTGTTAATGGACACCAAGGAGAAGTGAAAATTGGTGATCTTGGTCTGGCGGCAATTCTACGGAAATCAAATGCTGCTCATTGTGTCGGTATGTTCATCTCCTGTCACTATTTATCATTTTCGAAGGTATCAAGAAGTTATTTTATCATCTCCAATACCAATGACATCTAGTTGATGCCTTGTTTTGGAAATGGTATGGACAAAAAGCTTACAAAACTCCATGAAATATTCTCTGCAGTCAATGTTCTATAGAGAATTGGAGGACTGATTTAAACAAGAGCCAGTCATTATAGCTAGTGACTTTAGAGTTTCATCTGCTATTGTTTTATATTTTCAGGAACGCCAGAGTTCATGGCCCCAGAAGTCTATGAAGAAGCATATAATGAATTAGTTGATATATATTCCTTTGGCATGTGCATACTCGAAATGGTCACATTTGAATATCCTTACAGTGAATGTACTCATCCAGCGCAAATCTACAAGAAAGTTATTTCTGTAAGATTGCTCTCTGTCTCTGTCTCTGTGTGTGTGTCTGCATGAGATGGATTTTTCTGAGTAGCTAGATATGATTGACATTTTGTGTGTCCAGGGGAAAAAACCAGATGCTTTATATAAAGTTAAGGATCCAGAAGTGAGACAATTTGTTGAGAAATGTTTAGCAACAGTGTCTTTAAGGCTCTCTGCAAGAGAGCTTCTAGATGATCCTTTTCTCCAAATTGATGATTATGAATCTGTATTAAGGCCAGCAGACAGTGGGGAATTTGATGACATGGGTCCTCTCATCAGACACCCGTTCTTTGACTTTCATCGAAGTTATAGTAACGTGAGTAATAAATCCTCTAATGGTTATGGCTACGATGCTCTGGGAGACTGGTGGTCTCATCCAACTGGGATTGAACCTACTGGAATTGAACTCTTTCAATACCAAGATGATGAAACCTCTGAAGATGTTGACATAAGCATAAAAGGCAAGAGGAAAGATGATGGTAGCATCTTTTTGAGACTAAGAATTGCAGATAAAGAAGGTTGGAATATCATTATTGTATCATTGGTACTTTATTCCCATGACTTGTAAGTTTTACTCTGAAATTGATAGCTCATCAGTCTGTGACCAATTTACATTGCAGGACGTATTCGAAACATTTATTTCCCATTTGACATAGAGACTGACACAGCATTAAGTGTGGCAACTGAAATGGTTGCAGAACTTGACATTACCGATCAGGATGTAACCAGAATAGCAGATATGATAGATGGGCAAATTGCTTCCTTGGTGCCTAAATGGAGGCCAGGGCCAGGAATTGATGAAACTCCCCGTTTTGCAAGTCAAAGTTTCTGTCACAACTGTGCATCTAATCATACTTCCGGTGGTTCCCTTACAGATATTTTGTCACTTAATACAGGCACCAAGAACGTGCAATTTCCTCAGTGCTGTAGGCATAAATGTGCTTTAATGCATGGACGGTTTGAGGAGATTACATTTGAGTCTGAGGAGTATGACAATCATGTTAGAGAGAATACAGATGTATCTAACTTATCAAGCCAATCAGGCTGCCTGCAGTATCGGGAGTTATGGAATCAACATGAAAGTCGTGAACTTAGTCCAGTGGAGTCTGAAAGAAGCCACTCTGATGAGCAAAATGAACAATTAGATAAATCAGTGTCTGCTGAAGATGAGGGCTGTGATGCTTGGGATTACAAGTTCGCACCCAATGCAGGAAATTCCCAATGGAACTTATCAGGAAACCATTATTTTACCCCAATTTGTTCGTTATATTGTGACCTTGAGGAAGAATGCGAGAAAGAGATCCAGCAGGAGCTAAGATGGCTTAGAGCAAAGTACCAAATGGAGTTAAGGGAACTAAGGGATCGACAGCTTGGGCTAACTGCAAATTCTTCACATGACAGAAAGCACAAATCAGAATGTGGGATATCATCACCTTCACTAACAGACACATTTGATGGAGGTAATGGTTTGAAACCCTTTGCTAATTGTGGTTCTAGTTGCCACTCTCACTTCAACGAGAGCAGCCCCAATTCGGACACCCAAAGGGCCCGAAATTGTGAGGCGATGGATTCACCTGGAGAAGGTATGGTTGCTGCAAAGAGTTTATGCACAGGCTCATTACTCCCCCACTCTCTACATAGGACAGTTTCCCTCCCAGTTGATGCCGTTGATTTGTAAATTTATGCTCATTACTGCCTCCCAGATGATTCTTTTGTAGATTTCATAATACATTTATAGAGGCGGATGATTTTTTCAGATCGCATTTTTTTTTTGTTTCTAACGAATTCCGAATTTCAATTTGTGTAGCTAGAGTATTCTTCCCCGAATGCATCAATAGTGTTTGTAGTAATTATAAAAACCAGAAAAAGTGACCCTTGCAATGTACTAATGAGATAATAAGAATAGATGACATAAAAGAGACATCAAAATATCAAAATGGATTTATAAGTCAAGTACTATTATTTTCAAACACTCGATACCATTGTTAAGAAATTGGACCGGATACTAGATCGGTTATAATTAATAAATATCATAAAAATTAAAATAACATTATCACTTAAAAAAAAAAGAATGTCAAGAAATCAAAATAATAAGTAAAAATTGGATAAAAAAAAAATAAAAAAAAAAGAGCATGAACCTTTATTATAAAGTACTTTTAACATATTAATTTTAGACTAATTATTTTAAATAATAAATACCAATAATAATAATATAAAAAACTTAAAATACCTTAACAACTATAAAATATAAAACAAGAGAAAGCAAAATGAAATAAAAATATAATTTAAAATAATAAATACTATTTCATATAATATAATTAAAAATTTATCTAATTATTAAATCTGTTCCTATTTTATATTTTATAATATATAAACACATAAATTTTCCTGACGTAACTTTTGCATCTAATACATGACCTTAAAGTGTTTCCTTGTCTTTACTTTTTTTAATTACAAGTTGTTTTTAAACATAAAGTAACGATGTTTCATTGATAGAGACCACTGAAGGGTAGCCTTTTTCTGTAAAACGGATACTTATGCTTATGAGCACCAGGGCAACTGTTCACAGGCAGCAACATTTCCCATTGTTATTTTTTCGAGGCACATGGAAAGCAATTGAAAAATGTGACAATTTTAAATAATATTTTTTTATCCTGTTGTAGGATATTTTATACAAAAACTTTTAATTTAAAATATAATATACTAAATATTTTTTTATTTTATTTCTGTCTTTAATTCTTTCCTAATAATATAATAGAATATTTAATTAGAGTAAAATAAAAAATATTGATATTTTTTATATTAATTTTAGATAAAAATATAATTTTTTTAATATGTGTAATTAATAAAAAATACTTTATAATGTGTATTAGAAAGAGTATTTTTCCGGAGATCTCCTCCACTTTTCTTTTGTTGTCTGGTGTTTCATTTTGGATAAAGAAAACAAAAGGCTCTCCCATTCTCTTCTTCTTTCTTCCGTTCCGGCACGACTTTTGAATTTTTCTTCGGCAGTTGTGTGCATAGTAGTGAATTTTTCTATCTCTTTTCTTTTTTCTTTTTTTTTCATTTATCCTATCTTCTATAATGTTTTCTTTTACTTTTGATTTTTTTCTTAAATATTCATCTCCATCTCCATTTGAGTTACTTATATACCGTACTTCTTCTTCTCCTTCTTTGCTTAGATCTTTGCCTTCAGTGTGTTTTGCTCCATTTTCAACAAACTTAGATCTTTCCCTTCAGTGTGTTTTGCTCCATTTTCAACAAAAGTGAAGGGAAAAAACACTGAACAGCCCAAACCATTAATCCGCCCGATTTTGTTGGTTTTCATTGGTTTTTTACTGATTCCATCGAGCTTTAACCGGTTCTTTACATCTTTGGTTTTCTTCTTCCTCTAGATCAAACATGTGACCGATTTGCCAGTTTTTTAGTTGGTCCGGTCCGATTTTCTTATTCATGATTGATACTTTGGAATTCCTTAGTTTTGAAATAATTGACATTTTGGACATTTTATTTTATATTCAAATAATTGTCAATTATTTAAGAATAGAGAGAGTATTAGACTTTGGTAGTGATGATTGGTGGTAGTGATGATTGGTGTAAATGAGGAATAGACTAGGGCCCCTTGCTCTAGGGGAAGTGGGGAAGGAAAGTTAAATTTACAAAATTTAGGAATTTTGAATTTCCTAGGAAGTGGACATGTTACTTGTTTGAAAAAAATTTAAAAATTCTTGAGAAGTTAAATTTAACTTGAGCAGTTCTTAGGAAGTAAAACTTTTTAAGTAAAACCCAAGAAAATTTTACTTCCCAAACATCTTATAATATTTTTGTAAGATTCATTAGACTATAAATAATATTGAAAGTATACCAACATATCATATCAATAATATTTTTTTTATATCACATCAGAACTATGTACTAAAAATTTGTTACCTGCTATATTGTGAGCCACTTCTTGTAATTGACAGCTTTGTTATTTGAACTGAAAAATTCCTTTCCCTATTGAACAACAACTTCTGTATTTTCAGTAGAAAAAATTTCTACAAGTGATTTGCTTGCTCCCTTCAGCCAAGCTGGATTTTTTAATGCATGCCTCACTTGTAAGACCTTGAGGTATATTTATAGACCCCAGTCATGTCTCTTCATTACTAATTATATATATTCATTGAATAGATATTATAACCCAAGAGTTACAGAACCAAATAGTTAAGTATTATATATATTCATTGAATAGATATTATAACTCAAGAGTTACAGAACCCAAGAGTTAAGAACAATGAAAGGTATATGAAAGTAAGAGGAAGTTTCATGAATCCGAGAGTCAGATTTATCTACCTCTTTACAAGGATATTAATTAGCTATAATTCCTTATATCAGACCATATAGAAAAAATACAAATTCGTTGAATTCCAAAACCAAATGATAGCATTTATATAAAAATTATATTATTTGAAACCATAAATACTAACAATCTCCCACTTGGTTTCAAATAATTTTAGAAAATAAAATTAGTTATGCCATCATAATAGGTAAATCCTGATATCAAAATATATATATATATATATGTAGTTGACCCGGGTCTACATAATATATATATCTTCTGATAAAAGACTGGAAAACCAACGAAAAATATAATTCGGTCCAAAAGTCTACTGTCCATATCATACTCAAAACATAGGAACCCAGGCAAGGTTCTTTACCTGCTTGAGTATTAACCACTAAGGAAACTGTGCCCTAAACAGTCCATAGGCCTGAACAATTTGAATCCAACTCTTACCTCCTATTAAGGCCTTCCTATGTACACTCTCAAGTGTATACCTAATAGGATAGTTAGATTCCAGGGCATTACCATTGAGTACTCAACATCATCATATAATGACTAATTAGATCATACATTCACATATGAATTAAATTCAATAATCAACAATATGCAAAAAACAATATTATTCATTCTTATTAGAATTTAAACAGGAGCTAATCCCATATTCTGAACATGATTACTAAATATAGATACAGTAAGATTCTTAGTGAATGGATCTGCCAAGTTATTCAAGGAATCAACTTTTTCAACAATGACTTCTTGCTTCTTGAGCATATCTTTGACATAATGGTACTTGCCTTCAATATGCTTAGCTTTGGAGTGGCATTTAGGATTCTTTGAAATAGTAATAGCTGAAGTATTATCACAAAATACTATAATAGGTTGCTTCACACACAGTACCACCATAAGATGCTGGAAAAATTTTCTTAGAAAAACAGCTTCTTTAGTAGCCAAATTAATTGCTACATATCCAGCTTCCATAGTGGACTGGGCAACACAATCTTGTTTTTTGCTTTTCCATGAAATTGCACCACCTCCAAACATGAAAACAAAACCATAAGTTGATTTTCTAGTATCCAAACTGCCTTGAAAATTAGAATCAAAATAACCAATAAGTTCTAGCTCATTAGCTTGATAAGTTAAAGCATAGGATTTTGTAGGTTTCAAATAACGAAACACTCGTTTAACTTCCTCCCAATGAGCCCTTCCAGGATTAGACTGAAACTTACTGAGTATTCCAACAGAATAAGAAAGATCTGGCCTTGTGCACATTAAGGCATACATGAGACTACCCACAGCAGAAGCATAAGGAAATTGTGACTCATCTAGTTTAGCAAAAGGTGATTCTGGACAATCTGCTTTACTCAATTTCTTTGATCTATGAAATGGAACCATTCCTTCAAAACAATAATCCATCTTGAATCGTCTAAGAAGTGTATCAATATATTTCTCCTGTGACAAACTTAGCTTCCTCAAGGCTCTATCCCTAATGATTTTGATTCCAAGAATATATGAAGCTTCACCAAGATCCTTCATTTCAAATGAATGAAACAACCATGCTTTGATTTCCATGAGAAAAGCCACATCATTGCCAGCTAATAATATGTCATCAATATACAAAGTAAGAAAAGCAATTTTAGCTCCCACTGCCTTGACATATACACAAAATTCCTCTGGATTTTGTTCAAAACCATATAGTATAGCAGCTTCATGAAATTTGATGTTCCATTGCTTAGATGCTTGCTTCAAACCATAGATTGATTTTGCAAGTTTACAAACTTTACGTTCATTTCCTTTATCAATAAAACCCAATGGTTGTTCCATAAATATTTCTTCATCTAGATCTCCATTCAGAAAAGCCGTTTTCACGTCCATCTGAAATAGGTCATAGTCATAGTAGGCCACCAAAGATAAAATGGCCCTAATAGACTGAATTCTAGCCATTGGAGAAAATGTGTCTTCATAATCAATTCCATACTGCTGAGTAAATCATTTTGCCACTAGTCTTGCTTTGAATCGTTCCACCTTTCCTACTACATTCTTCTTCCTTGTATAAACCCATTTGCATTTAACAGGCTTAACAGATTCAGGTTGATCAACAAGTCTCCAAACCTTATTTTTATACATGGAATAAATTTCATCTTCCATTGCCAATCTCCACTTGTCAGCATCAATATCAGAAATTGCTTCTTCATAAGATTTAGGATCAAAAATATCCTCATTAAGCCTAATTTGTTCAAAAGTTTCTCCAATAAATGTATAAAAATCAGAAGAGAATAGAAATGAGTTGGGTTTTCGCTCTCTAACTCCTCTTCTTGTAGGTTCAGGAATCTCCTTTCTTTTCTGAGGAACAATTTCAGGTTGATCAATTTTAGTAGATGTAGTCTCAGATGGCAAAGATTCAGTAACTTCCTAAAGATTGAACTTTTCTCCAAGATAATTATCCCAGTCAAATCTATCTTCGAAAAACTTCACATGTCTACTTTCTATCACAACCTTGTCCACTGGATCAAATAATTTATACCCCTTTGAGTGTTGAGGATACCCAATAAACAAGCATCTTTTGGTTCTAGACTTCAACTTATTTCTACCAGGATCAGGAATAAGAACATGAACAACACAACCTCATACCTTCATGTAATTCAATGCAGGCTTTTTACCACACCAAAGCTCATAAGGAGTCCTACTAACAGATTTAGAAGGAACTCTGTTAAGAATATAAACAACAGTAAGAAGTGCATCACCCCAAAAAGAAGTAGGCAAATTTGCAAGAGCCAACGTAGATCTCACCATATTTAAAAGGGTTCTATTAAGCCTTTCGGCAACTCCATTTTGTTCCAGGGTTCGAGGCATACTAACTAAATGTACAATCCCATTTTCTTTGCAAAATTCGAAAAATAAATCAGAACAATACTCTCTACTACGATCTGAATGGAACATTTTAATCTTCCTCTCAGTTACATTTTCAACCTCCAGTTTAAAGCTCTTGAAAACTTCAAAAGCTTCAGATTTCTTATTCAACAAATAAATTCTCCCATATCGGGAATAATCATCAATAAAGGTGATAAAATATTGATAATGATTCCGAGTCGGCACACTCAATGGGCCACAAATATCAGAATGAATAAGATCTAAGACATTCTCACTTCTCTGGGCTTTTGAAGGAAATGGTAATTTGGTCATTTTCCCATACAAACAACATTCGCATATGGAAAATTCCTTAGGATCTTTGATTTCAAGCAAGCCTTCTTTAATCAATTTTCCAACTCGTTCTTTACTAATATGACCAAGACGAAGATGCCACAAATAAAATTCATTTGAATGATCATTAGCAAATTCTCTAACTTCACAAACCAGATTTCCATATAACTGAATTTGATACATATCAGAGTTCTTGAAACCTTTTAAAATGACTTTATCATTCTTATACATCAAAAACTTCCCATTTCCAAAATAAAAGGAAAACCCAAGTTTATCTAAACAAGATACTAACAATAAACATCTCCTCATGGAAGGAACATAGAGACAATTCTTTAAAATAAAAACTTTATTATCTTCTAGTTTCAACTGGTAATTCCCAACTCCTTTAATTGGTGCTTTGTCATCATTCCCCATAAAAATGAAACTTTCTCCATCTTCAATTTCCTTTATTTCCTTGAACCCCTGCCAATCATTTGATACATGAATCGTTGCTCTAGAATCAGCCCACCAACTTAAAGGTGTAATATAAAGAAAACATGATTCAAAAAGATACAACTCACCAGGTTTAGAATGCTTTTGATTCTGCCAGTTCTTAAAAGCCTTACAATCCTTCCTCGTATGACCAGGCCTTTGACAAAAGAAACAAAGCCTTTGTTCAGCTTTAACTTCAACCCTTTGATTAAAATGATGATTATTCTGAATCTTCCCTTGATTCTGTTGAAACCGATTCTGCTTACCCTTTTTCTTAAAATTCACTTTCTGTTTTGGTTTCAACTTCACATTACTAGCAGATGGATTGATAATTTCAAATTTTTCCATAGTTTTTTCAGCCTTCCTATCTTCTTGATGATCAATCTTATTTATAAGATCCTCAATTCCCCAATCAGATTCAGCCAAAGTGTAAAAATCTTCTATATAATTGTAAGATTCAGGTAAAGAACTAATAATGGTAGATATTTTAGTCTTTTCATCAAAAGATCTTCCATGAAACACTAGTTCATCTGCCATAGCCACTATATTATTAATATGCTGTCTAACATCAGCTCCTTCCTCACACTTAGCTCTAGAAAACCTCTTCCACAAATTATTAATATGAGAATCAGACTTCTTGCCAAACTTTGCTTCCAACTTAGCCAAAATTTCTTTTGTGGTTTCAATATGAAAATAAGTCATACGAAGGGTTTTGGTAAGACCATTAAGAACATAAGATTTGGAAATGTCATTAGCAAGCTTCCAATTTTTATATGAAGTAAGGTCTTCCTTAGGAGGCACATCACCATTTATAATATCCTTATACCCATAAAATCCCAGAAGCATATCAACCCTTTGCTTCCAATCAATATAATTAGTTCCATCAAGAACTTTAGATTTAAGGATATCAGCAAAAACAAAACCACCACTAGGAGTGGGAAAAGAAACTGTCATATTGAATAATAATAATAATTGTTACAAATTGCATTACCCGTTGGGGATTTTGCAAAGACATAGTATAAAAACAATATTGCATTACCCGTTGGGGATTTTGCAAGCATATAAAATAACAAATACCATTCAATTTACATTACCCGTTGGGGATTTTGCAACCAATACAATAAACTAATCATATACATTGTCAAATAAATCAAGAAATCCATATATAATTAAGTAGAGGCACAAATCACTTGTATTATGTACGATTCATTAGACTATAAATAATATTGAAAGTATACCAACATATCATATCAATAATATTTTTTTTATATATCACATCAGAACTATGTACTAAAAATTTGTTACCTGCCATATTGTGAGCCACTTCTTGTAATTGACAGCTTTGTTATTTAAACTGAAAAATTCCTTTCACTATTGAAGAACAACTTCTGTATTTTCTGTAGAAAAAAATTTCTACAAGTGATTTGCTTGCTCCCTTCAGCCAAACTGGGTTCTTTATTGCATGCCTCACTTGTAAGACCTTGATGTATATTTATAGACCGTAACTATATATATTCCTTGAATAGATATTATAACCCAAGAGTTACAGAACCAAATAGTTAAGTATTATATATATTCATTGAATAGATATTATAACTCAAGAGTTACAAAACCCAAGAGTTAAGAACAATGAAAGGTATATGAAAGTAAGAGAAAGTTTCATGAACCCAAGAGTCAGATTTATCTACCTCTTTATAACGATATTAATTGGCTATAATTCCTTGTATCAGACCATATAGAAAAAATACAAATTCGTTGAATTCCAAAACCAAATGATAGCATTTATATAAAAATTATATTATTTGAAACCATAAATACTAACAATTTTCTCAAAAAGAACTTTAATTCTTTAGTTAATTTTTTTTTAAATAGAAAAGGGTATTTATGTTTTTATTATATATTTATTTAAAAAATTATTTAATTTTTTTGAAAAATAAAAAATAAAATAAATAGATTATATATGAACTTTTTAGAAAATTTTCATGAAAAGAAAAGCTATTTCCCAAGAATTATATCAAAGGAAGCTTAGGGGGATTGAAACTTGTATGAATCAAGAACTTGAAAGAGTTTCAACACTGCTAGCTTTTGCCAACTTAAAAGTACTAACGGCCTAATGGTAGGAACAAAAACCCAAGGTGTGAAGTTGCTATAGCTGCACTGCAGTAATTGAATGTAGCAATTTAATCAAGTTTAGTACATATTAAAGCTATAGCCTGCGGATAACGGAAGGAGGGGCCTACTAGTGCGCGTGACGTCTGACGATTCAACCATGGTGACTGTGGCTCCAAGTACGGAGTTGTCCTGAAAATTTAGATAGAAAACAAACTATCCCTCAACTAAATTATAATATGCATCATGACTATACCAAAAGCTGAGGAGTATTTATGTTAGAGCATGTTTTCTGTATATCATTTAGTTGAATCGGTGGCATCCAAACGTATTCTTATGCTAAGGGCCTAATACTCATGCCAGGCTAACATGGCGAAAGTCATTACATGCATTATTAGAGATGGAGCTGAAGGTTCGTTATCCATTACACAATATTATTTGGCATGTTAATACTGATTGGCCCTCAGCCAATGGGATGGTATCCTAACGTCTCGCTCTGCTCCATGTCCACGTAGGCCCTTTAGCTTTTTCTCTCTCAACCATGAATCAATTAGCTTGCATTTTCAAAAGATGATCAATTAATCGGGAAAAAGATAACTAAAAGAAATCAAGAAATGAATCACTCTGCATGTTAGCCCAAAAAAATGCTCTACAAAGCTCACGAAAAGAATAGTCTTGCATGCATTCATGCATGTTTTCTGCTTCCTGGTAGCAAGACCAAAAGAATTACTATTCATCAAACTGGTCCACGTGCTGACTTCATTGTGCACAACTCTTCTACTTTCATTAAAAAAAAAAAACTCTTCTCCTTCTTCTTCTTTTTCTGATAGAATTGTGCATAGCTCTTACATTGACATTCTGCATTCACTTTATATGTTTCATGAAAAGCTGTTCAAGAAATTGAATAACCCAACAATAGAGAAATAATATAAATATAATGGAACTACAATCTATTTCAAGTTGAGGGAAAAAAGAAATCATCTACGTAAAGATTTATTTTAGAATCCATTCCACAGGTATTTGTAATTTGCACAACTAAAACCATCAATATGTAAAATTCAACCTTTTATGCCGGCACCTCTCTGTTAACGAGACATATGTCACAATCAAATAGCTGGTGGACTTGAGCTACCAACTTGAGTGTTAAATAAACTCTATAATCTCACAGATTTATAAAAGCGAACAATATCAATTAAAGTTTTGATGACATCATTTCTGTTTTACCATAGCTATACAAGTGGCCCTACAGAATTTATACAACTACAAGTCTACTCACTCTTTCTGACGCATAATACATGCCAGTATGCCACTACATCATCACAAAGGCCGCAAAAGTGGGTAATCTTCAAGGAGCTCTCGTTCTGAGAGAGTGTCATTTTCATTCTGTGGGGTCCATAACACCTCAACTGCCTGCAATAAATATTAGCATAGAGTGATACGGCGTTAATGATACGTTACTAATAACAAGTACAAAAGGAATGCTAGAAATATCATTTATCTTACTAATAATTTGCTCGAAGAAATGGATCCAAGCTTTTGTAAGGCTTCCTTCAAGTCTCCACTCCCATTGATGGGAGGAAGCTTATGTACTCCTTCAGTAGCTACCAAGATTGTAATCTGATATTTGTAGAATAAGTAATGTCAGAAGAAAAGGATACGAACGTTACTGATCCACTTTTTCCCTTTTTCCAGTGAGTGACAAGGGAGGAAGTTGGAAGCAAATTATGTGTCTGCCTCATGTGTTATAGAATCTTTTTTTTTTTGGTGTCTACCAAGGGTGTGTTACAGAATCTTGATCTCTTCTCTTTTTCCTTAGAACAGTTTATGCAGGAATTAAACTCAATTCTTCAAAATCTTGATACATTCCTGACATCTCAGTTAACTATCAACAGAAAGGCGGTCAAAAATGAATTCTTTGAATAGAAATTACAATCTAGAGACATTCTTGACATCAGTTAACTTAAAAACAATTGAATCTCAGTTAACTTGAGAACAACTGAAATTTAAAACAGCATGGATCAACTCCCACCTTATTGTCACAAGGTGGTGGATGATGATAGGATACGTGTGACATACCAAAGCCTCATGAAATCTCTGTGGAATATTGTAACTGATGATATTAGGGGGGGGGGGGGGGGAGAGGAGAACAGCAGGCTACACACATGGGGCAAGTTTCTGTAAAGAAGAACCTACTACTCAAGTGTTCTAATGTCCACCACTTTAAACTACAGGTTTATGAAGAGAAAAACCTATGAGAAAGGAAGGACTTTCAATCAGTTAAGATTAAATTATCTTCATCTATTTCCTTTTCCTCCTTTTCCTGTTGTTTCTTCTTCCTCCTCCTTGTTGCAATGTTTGTACACACAATTTGACATAAACTAATAAATAGATCCATATTCCTTCAACATGTTTCTATCCGAGAGATCCAAAAATCAACTAAGTCTAAGTTACGCATATTGCCAACCTCTAGACACCAAACTATGTCCAGATCTTTATCTCTAAATACTGAAGCCAAATGCCAATAAAGATATTATCAATAAATGTATCAAAACAACCATTTTGCGTGCTGGAATACAGCAAGCTGAAGCCTAAGTCAAAAGCTATATAGAAATCAAATCAGACCATACCACAATGTACTCATTGCTAAATCCGTTTGCTCTCTGGCTTCTTGTGCTTTGCCTTTTTATGTTGTTCACATTGACAAGCGTCTCTTCATCAAATTTACCCCGCTCTTCAATTGAAAGTTGGTTGAAGCGTTTCTCCCCATCCTCAACACTCCGCTTTAAGTCGACCTGCAATAGTGTCAGGTAATATCATAAATGCTGTCAACTTTCCTGATATTCAGTTCTAGTTCAATCCACCGCCACAGATAATCACTAGACACTAATACTATTACAAGCAGATATTAGGCTTGAGTTTCATCATCGTTTTTCTTTAATGAAAAGAGGAAAAACATCTTATAAACATTTACATGTTTAATGATCTCTGGGCAGATCCATTAGAAAATAGGTACATTATAGAAAGTAATAGCTGGTATTGAAATTCAAAGTTCATTATCCACTTTCATACTTTAACTTATAAGGACTTTACTTATAAAGAGAAGTGAACAATGAACATAAATGCAGTGTGTTACAACTTACAAGAACTTGGGAAGCAGCAAGAACAGTAGCACTATGGATTAAGGCCTTGTGGAGTGCCAAAAATCAACAACAAAAATTGAAAGAACAATGGCATTTATCTGTATGCACTAATGTGAGAAGATCAATAAAGGTTTTAGAAGATAAAATTCACTTACAGATGAATATGCAGAGATACAGTAATCAGGATGTCGAAGCAAAGCCAGTGTCGTCTCTGTAACAAAATATCAAATACAGAAAAGTAAATCAAAATAGAAAGTATATGCAGCCATGTGATTGTGAATATGAACTAAATCATTATCATGTAACTACCACATCCTGCTGTATGCAGTGTACCCTTTTTTATATATCCTGAATCTTTGTTGCAGTTGACTTGGTAATGAAATATTCAACATGAACTTGGATGCCAATGGTGAGGAAAATGGGACATGAATTTGTGGGCTAATCATTTGTTGGTACTTCTGCGCCTATTACTAGATTCACATTCTTTGAAAACATTTGACAGCTTGTGCAACTGAGGAACTGTTCCTATGGAACTAAATAAGCCGGAAATATTGTGAATTCCCAACACAAGGAGGCTCCCACAGTGTTTACTCAACACATACATGCAGAATCCAGTGGTGTTTTAAAAACAGGACAGGATGTACATAACAACATCTCAATACAGCCAGGGAAAGAATTTTCTGTGGAGTTTGGTCATGATGGAATTGCTGTTAGAACAGAACCTGCTGCACCTGATTCACTTAGAAAGCATGAAGGTAGATTTGAATTTCACAGGGAGAATGGCCAAGTAAGATACGAAGATCTTACTAATATTTTGGGATTGAAGAGAATGGACTCTGAGAATCCTTTTGACAGTGTTGACCTTAACGTCACAAGAGAGCCAACTCAAGAGACAGAAAATGGTGCTTTTGTTGATAAAAATAGGAAAAACCAAAAGGAAGATGGTAATGTTATGCATGGATTGAGGAAGACTCTTGATGAATCAGTTGGCGACCAAACACTGTATTTTATTAAACTTGTCTCAAAATGGTTTGGTATTTCCATACGGTACAACTAAATTTAAAACTTCATAGATGATTGCTAGATATGCAATCATGTACTAAAGTGCAAGTGGTAAGTTATTTACAGAACTTCTGTTCTTATTTTCCTTTGATTTTGATTGTTTTAAGCATTAGTTATTTGACTGATTTTACTCACATAAAGCAAAGTTATGTGATTCACCTCACATTGTGCTTCAGGACTTGTTTACGTTAAATAGAAGTTCAAGTGTCCAACAAGAACAGTGGAATAGATGTCCTCCAAAAGAACTATTTCACAAGGATTTAGTAAGATTCATAACTAATACAATGAAGAACATTAACATCACAAAGCACTGCTATTTACTTGCATACGCCGTCCATTCTTATCTTCAGCAACATTCATACACACAGCCATACACAACATAGTATTTATGAGCACAGGTTCAATAAACCGTACATGAAATCAACCAATATCTTGTGATATATAACATTTAAAAGAAAAAAAAGGTGTGAAGAATAATCCCCATACTCAGAAGGTTCACCTGTCAATACGTAGCTCAAACCTTCAGGAGATGATGTATCTGCAACTCCTGCAATCCTATTCAAATCTCTTTGAAGGGAGCGCCCCATTCCCAACAACCCAACCTTAAATATGCAACGATGTTTGAAACTCAGAACAACTTTATCCTTGAAAATTCAAGACGAGATGGGCTAAACGCATGGGAAATTCACTTTCTAATCAAGGTTAAACACCACCTGGCCATCTCCATTCGCCAGCCAGGGGCAGTGGACTGGAAACAGAGCAAAATATTTTATGGCAGCACAATGAACTAACAGTTTTAAAAACTTAAATACAAAAATTCACCAAACCTGAAGCTTCAGCACACTTGTTTTCTCCGCGGCAGTAAGTACACTACCCTCAGACCGATCTGAAATAAACCCAGAAACCAAAACAAACGCAGCGAAACCCATCAAGATGAGAAGGAAACTCGAGCCAGCACCAACTCCGACACCTACCGCCGGCCCAACGTAAATCCCACCACCGCCCCCACCAAATCCAAAAGGAGAAGGCGCATAATACGGCACCGAGTACGAAAAGCCCGGGCTGGATGTCCTAGGCACCGAATAACTCCTCGAAGACGAGGATGACGAAGAATGCGAAGAGAAGGACCTCCCACCCATTCGACCTCCAGAGGCGGCTATTGCCGAGTTGGGATCATACATCAACAAAAGCCCAAGCAAAACCGCAGCTATCGCCGGCTTCCTCAACGCCTTCAGCGCATTCAATATTGTATTCGCGATAACCTCGAAGGGAGGTTTGGAGTTGTCTCCTTCAAGGGGCTCAGAAGTCAATTGAACAGAGGGCTTCTGAGAGAACAAGCATTTTATGCAATTATTCGTAGGAGAAGCATTAAGGCGTAGAATTGAGCAAAATTTAGGCGGATGAACGAAAGAGCGAGTGGTGTGAGGGATGCAAGGAGGGAATAGTTGTAAAGGGAGGGTTTGCTTCCATTTCAAGGGGTCAACTTCGGGGAAGGAGATTGTGGCCATGGTGGAGGTGGAAGTGTTGGGCAGATTAAGTCAAGAAGAGAATGTTCTTAGAGATGAACATAATCCCATTTGCATTATAAGCATTTGGCAATTACATTTTGCTTTCGTTTTTGTGAAGATCTGGTAATCATCGAAATAGGCCAGTCGTGTCCATGTATGCACCTGTGGCTTCAAAGGGTGTGGACCTCATTTCATGATCATATCACAAGGCACGTGCCTCATCCCTTGCAAGTGTACATGAATATCTCTTCAAACTTCGAAGGACCACCTCCTGGTAATCATGTTAATAATTAATTAAATTTTCTTTTATTTTTCTCTTGTATCTTTCAAAATAAATATTTTTAAAATTATAAAACCTATGAAAATTTCTTAAAAAAAATGTTAATGACAAGTAAGTGGATACGGCGAGTCGATCTAAAAAAGATAAGGCCTCTATTACAGCCCATTGGGTCGGCTTATTTGTTATGAGTCTGATCCATCTGAGCCCAAATTGTAAATAGAACGAATCCTGAAACCCTAACACTATAATATGGAGAAGTTCGGGTGGTGCCTTGGCAGTGATTGTCGCCCCGTATATGCTCTCCCCTCTCTTTCTAAGATAACTGAACAACATGGCGGACAAGGCAGTTACTATCCGAACGAGGAAATTCATGACCAACAGGCTTCTATCTAGGAAGCAATTTGTTAGTTTCTCATTGTCCCTGTTTTTTTTTTTTTTTTACTTTTGGCGAAGGATTGTTTGCTGGGTTTTCGATACTCACACTATCTGATCTTTTAGATTTTAAAATTAATTTTTTGTCACTTCAAAGTTCAACATTTAATTGCTTTCGCTCTCTTTAGATTTCAAACTTTTTTTTTGGTCATTTTAAAGTTTATTGGCGACTGGTTGAATTGTTGGGTGCAAATATGTATAGGGAGTTTTTTTAGTGTGATATCCGTGAGACACGAAAGGGAAGAGTTCGATTTGAATTTTTTTAATGATAATATAGAATCAATAACTTACGTGGCAAATTCATTTGGTGGCATTGTTAAATAGTACCTAATTTTTCTAATTAGAGGGGGCTGATATTTTTATTTTCCATGTTATTATGTGGTGCAGATCATTGATGTACTTCATCCAGGGAGGCCAAATGTTTCCAAGGTACTTTGATTTTGAATATTTTTGTGGCGAATTTTTATGGGTAGAATATGCAAAACTTGTCTGTAGCTTTAGCCTTGTTAAGCAATTATAGTGTTGTTGGTAATTGCATGACCACGCATAATGAATTTTTTGCATGTCATAAAGGCGGAGCTTAAGGAGAAGCTAGCAAGGATGTATGAAGTCAAAGACCCTAATGCTATTTTTGTCTTCAAGTTTAGAACTCACTTTGGAGGCGGGAAATCAACTGGATTTGGTTTAATTTATGATTCTGTTGAGAATGCAAAGAAGTATGAGCCCAAGTACAGACTTATCAGGGTAAGTTGACTTGGTGTAATGCAACGAGTTTGTTGACAACATGCTTTTGCTCTTTTTCTTACTTGTTGCCTTTGTTTAACTCTTACTTTTTACATTTTTCTTTCGGGACTGAGTGGGTCAGTGGGTACTGGGTAGTTTGAGTTTGCTGTTGCCAGTAATCTGAATAAAATTAGAATTCATTCAGAGCTTTTCTTATTACCCAACTACCGACTTGGATTCTTTACGTTCTTTTGCTGAAAATCATATATCCCTCTATGATGAGGGATGTTTACTTATGTTGACGTGGATTTCTTCATTATTCTCGCGTTGCTAGGAAATATCATATGTAGTAGCAGTGGTATATACCTGAGTAATATAGTGCTCTGTAGTTGTGCCTGTTTATCATTTCAATGGTGTTTGCTAGAGTTGTTAACAGTTATTTTAAGTTATTGTTAATGTTAATACATTGTATTCTTTGAAATTAGTTGCTGAATTTGTTGACAGTTCCTTTGTATTACAATTCTTATTTTTGCGTCTTTATATTCTGTGTGCTTTGTTCTGTTTGAATACTATTGGAATCTCTTTTCTGTGGCAGAATGGACTTGATACTAAGGTAGAGAAGTCAAGGAAGCAAGTGAAGGAGAGAAAGAATAGAGCCAAGAAGATCCGTGGTGTAAAGAAGGTAAGTTTAATGGCTTAAAATTTTAAATGTCATTCTGCTCTGATATATTTTAACTTCTGTCATTTGTTATTTGTGCAGACCAAGGCTTCTGATGCTGCCAAGGCCGGAAAGAAGAAATGAATTTTCAGAATGCTTGTATTGATTTTAATTTTCAAGGCTCCTTCAGAATCAGTGTTCTGTAATAGCTATTTTATTTTCTTCTAGATCCCTAGAATGTGATATTTTCCTCCAAATGATAGATCTTGGTTATTTGGTTCTTTGCTTAATATTTGAGATTTGGAGCACTGGAAGTGAACAATTTTGAGATATTAATACAAACCTTGCCACCTGTTTTAAACTATCTGTTTTGTATTTACGAATGACTATGTTGCATGATTTGGATAGACCAGTGGATTTGTTATACAAGGATTCCATATGTCATAGGAATCATCCACAGGAGATATAGTTTTTCTGTAGGATCAATGATCTGTGTGTTATTGACAGTGGATAGATGATTAGGGAATTGTCAATCCATACGAGCATTTTAAGAATTTTGGTTTCTCTGCACTTTCGTGGATATGGATGCACCATGGCATTATCAGTTAACTTTGCATATACATATACGCCCCGAGGCACTTAAGATAGTGGCTATTGGATTTGGTGCTGGTTGTTTGGGTTTAAGTTCATGATGCACTTTGTTATATCCCAGTGGATTGAGTCATGATCGTGCATTTTTGTCGAAGGAATCGTTGTATTGGCTGAAAGTTGAATTTTATATAATCCTGGGTTGTTACTACCCTAGTGTTTGTGAGGGTTGACAAAGTATACACATTGATCACCAACATAAGTTGGTCTAGTTGATGAGGAGTTCAGCTCATATTTTACTTGAACATGTTTTCTTCAAATCTCACTATTGATGGGAGAATCATATTAATCATGCATTTTTTAGAAGTGCTTTTTGAATTGTGAGCATCTTATTAGTGAATAATTTATAAATATTTTTATAAGAATAATTTATAAATATTTTTATAAGTATTTTTTGAGTTGTGAGATCTATTAAGTTTGTAGTGAGTTTTTAGGAAGTAATCTATCTCAACTTTTATTTCTCTGGAAAAAAATATATACATTGATTTGGTTGTATGTACCAAATCAAATAATTTGTCTATTTGAATTTGAATATATTCATAGAATGAAACAATTAAAATTTTCAAGAATCAATCAATACCAATATATTAATTAGTATAATAAATTTATATTAAATTGTACTATAAAAATGTGATTAATTTGTTAGAATTAGTAGACACATTTGGTTTCCATTAGATAAGGTGTGTCAAAATCAAATGACTTGTGTGCGATAGTTTGAGTTTCCTATTAAGGGTCCGTATAGTTCTTAATTTTATAAAATTAAGTTAAGATAAATGAAATTTATAAAAATAAAATTTAGATAAAATAAATTTATTGTAAGTTGTTATGTTTGTATATTTTTTTTATAAAAGTAAGTTTGACAAAAAATTTGTTTGCATGATGAGTTAAAAGTACTTTTAGATGTACAATATAGAGTAAATTTATTTCTCCTTTTCTAAAACCTATGTTTTGTTAAATGAAAAGTAATTTTTTCCTTCATTTTTCAAAACTACAGTTTAACTCACTTTTCATTTTTTAAAAAAGCAGTTTGTGTTTAACCAAACGCATCTTCTTAGAAAACATGGTTGAATACCATGATATATTTTTCATAAAGATGAATCAAACAGGCATTAAATTTTCAACATTGGCAAGTGAAGCCTACGCAAATGGCCGAAGTATGTTGCACCATCCAACTATGTTAAGACTGGAGAGTAGAATGTTTTATGCCATGTAAGGTTGAACAACATTGCCTAAGGCCTGGTCAAATATGGCCATATCGGGTCAATTAGGCTGAGCCAATTTTCCAATCGGGCTAAGGTTAGGGGTGAGTGTTGCTGGCCCTATTCGACCCGATCTATATGTGTTTTTTTTTTTCAATTATTTTGTATATATTAATTAATTTTGTAGGATTTTTATTTTTTATGTATCTAATATAATATATTTACATATGAAAATTTTTTAAGATTTTAATGTTTCAATTTTTTAAAATTTTGAATTTATTTTTAACTTAATATTATGTAAAAATAATGTTTAATGGTTAAATATTCATAAATTTTTAAAAATTTTATTTTTTTAAATTATTTTTTAAGAAAACAGATATAAGTAAATATATATTTTGTTATTAAATAATTTTTTTAATTAAAAAAAAATACTTAGTATGGAGTCGACCTGGCACTTGGCCCGATACTAGCTTGGTGTTCATCGGGCTGGACAACGAATAGGGTTAAATCCAACTCGACCCAATTCATGATCACCCCTGGTACTAGGAATGAAGTCATTGAGGTTAGGCCTTTTTTCTGATTCTAAAACGACTGCTGCTTTATATAAGAATTTTATCGGGTTAATGCTACAGCCGATGATCCTCTAAATCTTCGATTCTGGATTTCTTAATCCTTTCCGCCTGTTGGAGCCAATAATAGTCCAAGTCTACGCAACGCAAGAGCACAAGAATATGGATTCCCCACGGTTCTCCAAAATATTGCTTAGGAACAAGGACACGCAACAAAAACTATGACCCCTTTTTAACTTTACTACGCCAAGTGGTTGCAAGCAATTTTTCAACTGTGATTTCTTGAATTAGAAGAATCACTCCCGCTATAAAACACCTTAATAAACAAAAATTACTCATTGGACCCCATGCTGCGTGTATGGTTATGCTTGGATTAGATTCTCTCCTGATGGTTTTGGGTAAAAAAAGAGTACCTTGCATTCATAATCCTTGCCTAGGAAAAAATTCAAGCCCATTTATGACTTGATGGGAAAACAACACAAAACATGTGGTCGAATAACTTGCAACTCGAAATGCTCTTGAGCAGTTTATGACTTGATGGGAAAATCATACAACTTTATTAGACTTGTGACGTTCTTCTTCTTCTTCTTTTTTTTTTTTTGGCGATCGCCAAATTAAAAAGTAAAAATAAGTCGTTGTCGCCCTTGGTTTATTTCGTCATTACATCTCCAAAGTCCTTTTCTATTTTTTTCCCTTTTCGTTTTCTCGTGTCACTTTTCCTCATTGCTTCCATTTTGGAGCGGTTTCTTTTCCGAGTCAGTCCTTACCCGCTCCTTGTCAAGTCCATATATTCTACCTTCCTAATTCGTGGCCCAGTTTTTCTCTCCTCATCTTTTCTGCTTAGTTTTCAACTGTTTCTCGAATTTCCATTTCTGAGATTCACTCTTTGCTCCTTGTCCTCTTATTCATCTGATCGTTCATATCATGGAGAATGCTGGAGAAGCTGCTGCTTCTGCTAATGGTAAAATTCATATTCAAATATACCAATTTCTTCTCAGTTCAGTCTAATTTTGCTTTTCTTTACGTTCTGTTTAATGGTATCATACCAAAGTTTTTGAAGTCTTGTTAAAATTTAGTCATAACCACCCCAAGGTTGCGGTGCCACATCTATTTACGTTTACTTTATTTGCTCGCCTAGCTTAGTGAAGAAAATCTTTATTACTGGATCTGAGCAAGTGAGTACTCCTTATTTTAAAAAATTATTTTTGTCAGCAGTCCACTTTTATTATTGTGGAAGAAAAACAATACCTTTCATCAAAAGGGAAAATAGGGAAGACAATATTTTTGTTGATTTTTCGTCTATGGATGGAAGAATCAGATTGTTTGATACTTTCTTTTTCCTTACTTTTGATGATAGTGTTGGAAGCTAAAGATGGAACTATTTCTGTGGCTTCTGCATTCGCGGGTCACCAGGAAGGTATGACGAATTTATATGATTGAGACGGCCTCACTTTGGGTGTGTTTGAATTAACTTATATATAAGTGATTATGAGAATAAATGATTATAAGAATAAGTAATTATGTTAAAAGTGATTTATGTTTCAATATTTTTACTCTGTAAGTGATTTTGAGAAAGAAATGTGTTTGGATATTGGAGGTTTAAGTGATTATTGGATAAATAATGAGAAGGAAATGTGAAATAAGTGATTATGAAAGGATAAGTAATTATCATAAGCAGAAAAAAAATCAGCTTCTTCCATAAACACTTATTTGAGGCATAAATGCTTATTAAAAAGTTGCTTCCGTTTGACAACTTCACCACATAATCACTTATAAAATTTCATAATTACTTAAAATCTCTATCCAAACAGGTACTTTATTTTTATTTAAAATACTTTTTCAAGATGGTTCTTCTTTCCAGAACTCTAGTATCAGAACGACATGCTATGAGAACGTGAAGGCTCATTTGAAATACAAATCTTGTTCAAAAGCGATCCACTTATTACTGTGCCACAAAAAACTTGCATCATTATTAGTATGGATCCTCTGAATTTGGATTACACAAATTTGCATGAAGTTGAGCAAAAGACGAAAGAAAAGAAGGTTTTTACAAATTAAAAGAAAAAGAAAAAACACAGAAAGATAAGCAATTAAGTTCAACTTCGCCATAACTTAAGAGCACTAAATTCAAAGGATCCATTCTCTTAATAGGGTGCCATTGTCTGCTGATATGCACCTGTTGAATGATGTTTTCTGAAGCATAAATTGAATAATTGATCTTTATGGATAACTTTCACTTCCACAAAGGAAGTGTGAGTGGTTGATTATTACCTGGCATCTTCTTCCATAATTATCATTGTTATCTTCTCTGCTAAACCAGCTGTACAGGATAGAGACTACAAGTTCCTAACAAAAGCAGTCGAAGAAGCCTATAAAGGTGTTGAATGTGGTGATGGGGGCCCATTTGGCGCAGTTGTAGTCTGTAATGACGAAGTTGTTGTAAGTTGTCATAACATGGTTTTAAGAAACACTGACCCCACTGCTCATGCTGAGGTTACTGCAATTCGAGAGGTAAGATTAGTAAGTATTGTTCTTTCATCTACTGTTTCTTGTTGCACGGATTAGATGAGGGATTGGCTGTTCTGTTTAGTAAGTGAAATCTAAGGTATCTCACATGCTCTTACACATATATACGATAGCTAATCAAAACAAGGTGGTTTTGGAGTTGTAATTTTAACAATCTGCTACTTTGGTTTTCACTACACGGATTAGATGAGGGATTGGCTGTTCTGTTCGGATAAATTGTTCTGTCTTAGTTTCTCCCTCTTTTTCTATGGTATCTTCCTACATGCTCGGTTGTGCCTTAAAATTGTTTTAACTGGCATTATATAAACCATCAAGATTAGTTTCACTTTTCCTGGAATGTCAATTCTCTTTCATGAGGAAGAATCTTAAGTCTTGATAGCACCTTGTTAGTGACTGATTTTTAAACCCATTTCTTTGAGGCACTTTTCATTTGGAAAATTCAGATATGAGTATATTTTCATTATGATCCACTCAATACATAGTTTATCAGTTACATTTTTTTGCTAACACAATCTTCTTAATCACCTTAGTTTATCAATTACACTTTTTGCTAACATAGTCTTCATAATCACCTTTATCTGTGACATTTGTATAGCTTTGGTTTCATGACCATGGATGATAACTATTCGTTTTTATGTTATTGATAACATTCGTCTTAATAAGTCTATTCCAACAGTATTTGACTACCAATGTCCAGCTGGCCTACAACTTGCAATTGCCTGTTTCTTGCTGAATGTTCTTCTCTTTTATTTCTGTCTCCCATTGCATTTGTTGTGGAAAAGGTATCTGATAAACTGATAACTGCAGGATATCTTTATAAGGATCATGTGTCTCGAAATGCTTTTGCAAAATTGAAATCTAAAATAATCCGTTTTTCTCATTTTACTTATGCTATCTTCAGGAATTTTTTTCGAATTGCTTGGCATGGGCTTTCCTATTTGATGTTTATTTGGACCTCCTGTAGAGTATTGCATTCATTTGATGCATTGCATGCGTTCGCATTTGGGTTCTTTGGGATTTTGTTGTTGATAGATAGTGGGTATTAGAGTTGTAGTTGTAAATGAATGAATCAAGCCGTGTGTGAGTGACTTAACTGGTATAATAGTTGTTCTTGATTCCATCCAAAAAAAAAAAATAGCTGTTCTTGATTGGCTTATTTATTAAATGATTGAGTTTAAAAAAAAATTAAGCTTGTTTAATTAAGCGAGTCAGGTTTAAATGTGACACTCGACTCAGTTTAATTCATAGATAAAAATAAAGTAATATAATAAAAGTCAGAAATGTGTTTTCAAATAAAATGAGAATTTAGTTAACTGATTAAACTTATATAAGTTATTTATTTATATTTTTTTAATGCTGAGCCTAGGCGCTCTTTTAAAAAAGTGAGTTGAACCTGGTCACAGTTATTAACTTGTTTAATTTTGCGAGTCTAGTTCAAACAACCTATTTGTTGAGCAAACCGAGCTTGAGAGGGTTGGGGCTCGGTTCCGGCTTACTCACACTCTTTGAAGGTACAAAAGCTTCGCATTGAACTATTAATGAACAAGTGTAGGACATTATGTGCATTGAAATATTAACGACACATGAATTTAAGATAGGGATGCAAGCGACATTCATCTTTCATAAATAGGTCACTTTGGAAGATTTTTTTTTCCACTTTGGAAGATTTTTGAACTCAGAGAGTAATGGAAGGCATCATTCATAGATAAATTACGGTGGCTGAATGCAAACTATTTGTTGGTAAAAAAATATTTTTCTAAAATTTCTTTCTGATATAGAAACTATTTTACCATATTGAAATGTTATAAGTTCTATCCCTTAAGTAGTCGTAATTTTATCTATATCACAAAATATGCCAATATTACCCAAGTTTGGTCCTTTCCCGCTTTGTTAAATATGAATCTTAATGTATTCTCATCTTGGGAATTGGAATTGGTGTTCATGTATGTACAGGCATGTAAAAAGCTAAATCAAATAGAACTATCTGACTGTGAAATGTATGCATCTTGTGAGCCTTGTCCAATGTGCTTTGGTGCTATTCATCTTTCAAGAATTAAGGTAACTACTTGCAGCGCTGCTCACTATCATCCTCTCTCTCTCTCTCTCTCTCTCTCTCTCTCTGTGATCAAATATTTCTGATGCTGGTGTTGAAACAGAGATTGGTTTATGGAGCCAAAGCAGAAGCTGCAATAGCAATTGGTTTTGATGATTTTATTGCGGATGCACTAAGGGGCACTGGTTTTTACCAGAAGGCTCACTTGGAGATCAGAAAGGCAGATGGCACTGGTGCTGTAATTGCAGAACAGGTATTTGAGAAGACGAGGTCTAAGTTTCCCATGTACTGATTACTGCTTTGCCTGTCCTCCATCAATCATTCGGTTTTCTGTTCAAACTGGATCCTTAAATTCGTAACAAATGTTCTTCATATTTTCTATCTTTGGAAAAAATAATCTCAACTGTAATTATAATGCACTTTGCCTGGATCCACATTCGGTGTTTGTGCCCCATCTTCGACATCTTTGCCTGTGTTCCTATGTATTGAAAAGAGTACGTGTTGTTTCTGTACTTGAGCCGTTGAGCGTTAATACGCTCAACCAATCTCAACGGTCATCCTTCAACTGCATTGTTCAATGGTCACAACCACGATTGTCTCCTCCGTCCACCTCTTTAGATGGTCGTATTGTCGATTTCCAATGATTATTCGTGTATATTTATAAGTTTATGAATAATGTGGCCTACTTTGTCGAACACCATGCAATGGACGGGTCTAAAATCTGGAGTAATTAAATTATTTGCTCTGTTGTCAGTTTTTTCTTTTGTCTGACTGTGGTCATTTTTTAGAGAGAGAAATTTTAAAAGTCAGAATTAAAAATTTATTTTTATTTTTTAATGTTTTATATAATAAAATTTATAAGTTGTTTTATTATTTATATGATTATATGACTAGCTTCAACTCTTATCTGCCTATATGAGAATTCAATTTTTTTAAATAAAAAGAAAACGTCATACAAAATTGAAAAAAAAAATCAACAATCTCATTAATAAATAGTAAAAATGAACAATAAAGTAACAATGATGAATCATTATTCCATTTTTATATAATATATTATTTATTTTTAAAGAAATCATTTATCAATTAGAGTTTTCATTGAATTTTTATATATGTTAAATTTTCATAATCAATTTTTTTTTTGCCCAGTCACAATTAAAACTCAAATAAATACAAAAAAAATATCACTTTTTATGCACATTTTATTCGAGCTTAGTAGTGACATTGTTCCAGTCCAGATAATGCTGTAGAAAAAAAAACACTAATTCTGCCTCTAACTTTTATTTTTAGAAAATAACGGTTAAATTTATTTTTTAGAAAATAACGGTTAAGGGTCTCCATTTTATGTGCTGACTGGTTTATGAGAAATTCATTTGTTCATGATGGGGAGACGGAACTGTTCAACTGTATGAATCTGTAGCAGTAGGGTGCCAAGAGCTAGACACGAATCACATGCAATATGGATATGAGCTTAGTTGACTACTGTATTACCCTTTGATTCAGAGAGAGAGAGAGTATCACTGAGAGAATCCAGGGTTTTATGACCGTCGGTCCCAGTTTGCTTACAAAATATCCATCTTGCATTTGTTCTATATTGCAAAAAGTTATACAGTTATAGAGATAAAGATGACTAGAATCGGAAAAAATAGAAAGAAATAGTGAAAAAGATAAAAGATAAAAAATTAAGGGAAACATATCCCATTGCCTTTGATTGCAAACATAATCAGCAACCTTCTTTTGCACAGCCCTTGCATGTCTTCCTCACGCTATCTCTCGCTTCTTCTCTTCCTTGACAAGGCTTAACAGAAATGACAGAATGAAGAAAATGATAGGAGTAAGAGCTGAGAAAAAGAAAAAGGTCCTTCTATTATTTTATGTCATTAATATAAGTTAATTTCATTAATTATTATTTTCTCTTCTTGGTAAACCTACTCCTATATACATATATAAATATTTTGACCACCGTAATATTTCCTTGCCAGAGCGAAAATTAAAAAAAAAGAAAAAGGGAAGGAAACAAGTCATATTTTGTATCGGTTCCTTTCTGGTTCCGCCTTGCACGCGCCTTGCCAATTTCATATACTCCTCTATGTTTTTATGAGGAATCTTCTATAAGTTTTCTGTGACTGTTATTTAGATTTTTTTGGATGAAAGATGTACATTTAATTAATTAATTGATAATATTTTTAGTTTTTTTTTAATTGGTCTCACACTTTTCAACTTTTAATTTAATAATGATTGAAAATTTTATTTAATATAAATTACATTATTATAATAAATATGGATAAAAAAGAATATTTAATTTTTTTTATTTTATAAAAATATCTAATTTTCTTAATCTACATAAAATAATTAAAAATTTCTTATAAAAAGTAAATCTATATTAAATATATATTCATCATATTGGACGAATCTAGTTAAACAGTGTAAATTTATAGTTTTTTATTTTAATTTTTTTACATAATAATATTATATTTTTAAAAAATTAATATTTATAAAATTATATCTATTTTAAATTTTGTCTCTAATAAAATAAAAAAATATATTAAAAATATAATAATAATATATAATTAAATTGACCCGATGAGCACTGGTTTAATTCATGTCTAGTTTCTCTCTCATAATCATTGCCGCTCCGTTTCGATCTCATAGTTTTCCACGGTTTCTCGACCTCCTTCTCATCGGTTTAACACTATGATCATGGAGGATATTGCAAGAGCTTCAGCTACTGCGAATGGTAAAATGCTTCTCTTTACATTTTGTTTAATGACATACGAGAATTTTCAATTTAACTATCTAATTTGATCATTAGTCTGCCGGAGAAGATCATGACGTTATTTTGTCTCAAAAAAGAAAAACTCTGCTGAAGAAGATCTTCACTATTGAATCTGAACAATTGAGTATTCTTTATTACTGTGCAATCAAAACACCATAGACGACAATGCCTTTTATAATCGGAATAAGAATTGTTGATTTTATGTCTATGGATGGAAGAGTCAGATCAATACCTGTTGATTTTAACAGGGGGCATTGACTGCTGATACTCACCTGTCGAATAATGGTTTCTGAATTTAATTTACCAATTGACCTTTGTGGACAGCTTCCACTTACACAACGGAAATGCGAGTGGTTGATTACTAACAAACACGTTCTTCCATTGTCAAACCAGATGTGCAGGATAGAGACCACAAGTTCCTAATAAAAGCAATCGAAGAAGCATATAAAGGGGTTGAATGCGGCGATGGACGCCCTTTTGGCGCGGTGATTGTTCGTAATGATGAAGTAGTCGTGAGCTGTCATAACATGGTTTTAAGAAACACTGACCCCACTGCACATGCTGAGGTTACTGCAATACGAGAGGTTATTGTTAAGTATTGTTCTTGGAGATGAAATTTTAGTAATTCGATGCAGGGAAGGGATTGGTTATTCTGCTGTTTCGTCTTTCTCCTTTTATCTTTGGTATCTTCCTACTTGCTAATGTATCTCATGCAGGCATGTAAAAAGCTAAATCAAATTGATCTATCTGACTGTGTGATGTATGCATCATGTGAGCCTTGTCCTATGTGTTTTGGAGCAATTCAGCGTTCAAGAATAAAGGTAACCTTCGAGTCCCCTCACTTTCTTCTCTTTTGTTAAATATATTGTCATCTTTTTGCTTTCACGTTGAAACAGACACTGGTTTATGGAGCCAGAGCAGAAGCTGCTGGTTTTATATCAGATGCACTAAGGGGCACCGGTTTTTATGGGAAGGCCCACTTGGAGATTAAAAAGGCCGATGGAACTGTTGCTGTAATTGCAGAGCAGGTATTTGAGAAGACGAGTTTTAAGTTTAGTTCTGTCAATTAGGATCAGTTTATCTCTAATTGGTCCTATCCTTATTGCCCTTAGGGGCTATATACTAGAGGCATTCCAAGCATCACTTTTACCAAAACCATGGACTTTTTTTTGTATTAAATGACTATGATGAATATTGATGATCAATTTGATTTGATGTTTACTTCTCTCTCTCTCGCCCTTTTTTAACAAACAACTAACCCATCACATCAGACGCCTACAGTTAAGAACATATGACTTGGTAGCTGGAAGCATACCCCAATTAAAAAAAATATACCGACAGTTTTAGCTGCTAACTTGAATTCTTCATCAATCTCCGTTTCGCAACTCCTCTATTCTAGCCTTAATTTGATCCTGCAACAGATCCAGCTGCTTCAAATAAGCTTCCAATTCCAAAATCCTCCGCTTTCTCCCTTCCTCATCGCCTACTTCCCCACTTCCGTATTTCTCAACCAACTTCAATGCTGATCCTTCCACTGCATTATTGTTCAATGGTGTCAAACACGACCTCATTGTCTCCTCCATCAACCTCTTTATATCTTTGTTCTCCTTATTCAAATGCCCCGATTCATCGCCATCATCTTCTTCACTATTCACCTCAGTGTGGACAATATTATCGGCATCGGGATCCGGGCTTGATTCCTTGTCTCGATTCTTGCCCCAAATCCTTTGGGAGATCTCAAAAATTTCCTCCTCCTGGAGGCTCTTGTGTGAAACTTCCCTGCCGGAGTTTATTTTGTCCAAAATGGCCTTGTGTTTTCTCTTTAATCCCCGAAGCTTCTGGACGACTTGGTTCTTGTTGAAATCCGTATTCAATTTAGGCCTGATGTGATCGTAGAAGAATGCTACGTCGTTCTGGAGAGATGTGGCGGCCCATCTGTGCTGCTTGATGTAATCCAGGTATCCCCTCAAGAGTTCGACCTCGTCTTGCTTCGTCCACAGCCTCTGATATTGCCTCCGAGAAAAAGAATTGCCGATGCGCCGTCGTTTTCTGGGGCCGGTGTCCACGTTGGGAATGGAGGAGTCGTCGGCGCCGGGAGTGGCGAGGGCAACGGGAATGGTTTTAGTATCACCTGCGCATGATGTTGAAGGAAGCTCCTCGGCTTCGCGGAGGAAATGCTCATTCTCGCCTACGTTCTCGTAATGATCTCCGTCGTCGGCAGCGAAGCTATCTTCTTCTCCCTCCGAAGAGGATGAAGACCAAGGAGAGGACGCCAAGATCCAAGAAACCAACGGCGTAAGCATTTCCGAGCTATTGTTCAGAAATCATCATCAAATTGACTTGTGCGTATATTTGAACACAAACCAAAAGCTGTTCTTTCATGTCTGTTGAGTATTTACTAAGAATAGAATGCATATCTTCAGTTTTTTTTCCCATCGCTAATGGAAAACGTTAACCCATTTTAGTTATAGGAAAAAAACTAAATCATGTTAACTCCTCTTGCCGCCAATTAAGGATTTCAGAGTCTTCAGATAAAAAAAAATAATAATAATAATAAAGGATTTTAAAATCGATTAAAACCAGTCTCCCGTGATCAAACCAAGCTGAACTTAATAATGGTTGGCCAAGCTTAGTAAAGTTCAGTTTTTTTTTTTTAATTAACGGTAAAGTACAGATTCAATCAATGAGAGTATAGTAATTTTCTTGTAGTAAAAAAATCGTATATATTTAGGTTAGTTTTGACTTTTGATCTCCATGTTATTTGGCCCATTTCGAGGTTTTTTTTTTTTTTCAATTGGTGGTTCTTATTTTAACTTGATTGTTAAAAGAAACATGTTTTAATAATTTGATTTCAAATTAAATTGTGAGAAATATTTTAATTTTTTTTTTAAAAGGCAATTGGGTGAGAAGTTCAGTCTGCTGATTGGCCGTTCTCCATCTTCTGAAGTAAACAAAACTAAACGCCGTGCTACATTTAATCAAAAGGGGAAATACTTTGAGCTAATTCTGTTTAGAATTTAAATCCTCCTAATATAGAATGAAACCCGAAAACAATGAACCAATGATGGATACTTTTGTTTGTTGGGGGTAATGCTGTGTCAGTTTTTTTTTTGGTAAAATGCTGTGTCAGTTTTATTCACAAAACGAATATAAATTGAGGGCAGCATCCTGTGAGCCCAAATTGAATTGAAGATGCTAAATGTAAAAGCAACACAAGCCCAATAGTAATAGCCCAATACTAGTAAGCAGGAAGGAACTTTGGTGTGACGAAATCGACACACAGGTTCCCCCACCTTATCCAAGTCCTTTCCAAACAGCATATGCTCTACCTTCCCATGGATCCCTTTCATTTCATTTCATTTCTCCTCCACCCAGACACACAAAAAATCATCGTCACGCCTTCCCCTTCTCTGATATTACTTGCCTCCCTTCTTTCGTTTTTCCTTCTCCCTGCATTTCAGCTATTAAGCACTCCGACTCATATTAATGGCTTCTTGTGCAGCCCCAAGACCAGCTTTCTCCTTTCTCCTTTCCTCCTCTTTTTCCCAACTTCACCCTCCCAAACCCAAGCGACTTCATCTTACTCCTTCCGAATCCCTTTTGATTCCACAATTCTCCAAACGTTCTATTCCTCGAAAATTCATCTTATATTCCATTGACGTTTCCAAAGAAGATACTCCCACCTCAGAGCAGCCCGATTCACTGTCCTCGTCTTCCCCGTCACGAGACTCTGAAACTTTTGATAAGCGTCGCCTGGAAGAGAAGTTCGCGGTGATAAATACCGGAATCTATGAATGCCGATCCTGTGGGTACAAATACGATGAGGCCGTGGGTGACCCCTCTTATCCGATTCCGCCTGGATTTCAGTTCGAGAAGCTTCCCGACGACTGGCGGTGCCCCACGTGTGGAGCTGCCAAGAGTTTCTTTGAGAGTAAAAGCGTTGAGATTGCTGGTTTTGCCCAGAATCAGCAGTTTGGGTTTGGTGGCAATTCTCTCACTTCTGGACAGAAGGCTGTGCTCATATATGGCAGTTTGTTCTTCTTCTTTGCTCTGTTTCTGTGTGGCTACTTTATCCAATAGTTTGATCAGCCAGATTATCTGTTTTTAAATCTGGGGTGTTTATTACTGCCGCCTTATATATATTCACGTTATTGTTTAGTACAAGTTGTAATTTTTGGCTTTTTCAAAAATGACGTATCATAGACTCTTTTCCCCCAAGTTTTGTTGGTAACATGCATGCGTATTTAGGAGCCAAGTACTTCACCAGAGTTAAAGAACTTGCTACTCTTCTCTCTAATTTTCCAATTAAACCTGAAATCTACAGTGTGATTGTAATGCACTGCCCCTCCTAATTTTTAAGAAAAAACAAAATGCCTTGGCGTTTGGAGAAAGCTACATCCTCTTTGGAGGGAAGCTAGCCGACGATTTTCTTTGAACAAATGAAAAAAAGGCTACGACAAAACGACTGGATAGGATTCAAATTCTTCTCTTGTTAGTCCTGTCAATCCGTGTCTCAATGGTCAAGATAGGGAAAAAAAGAAAAAGAGACTCTAAAGTCAATATAGGGGACAAAAAGACTCTGATATTTAAGGTTAGGCTTTCGCTTCTCTGGTGGTTATTTTCCAACGTAAATGTCTAGACACTTATTTTGTTCTTCACCTATTCTCTTTTTCCTTGTTAGCTATCTCGAAAGTTCAGTACAATCGGGAGGAAAACCTGGGGAGTCTTGACTTTTTATGCGTTTCTCTCATGACATTGGATCAAATATAGAGCTCGAATGATATTCACCAAATGCAATATCATCATCCCTTTGCCTTATATTTTGCTGATAGTTGCATGATTGTTGATGTATGAATGCCTCAAGATCCAATGAATTGGTTCTGTCTTCATCCATGGTGTTCTGGATGTGGGTTTACTCGATGAAGTTATCCCAGCAAGCCACACAACTCTTAATACATTATTTTTGGGAACAAGAAATTGCTTTCCTTTTAGTTATCATCTGAGTATGCAATCTATTCTGTTATCTTTTTTTTTTTTTTTAAATCTACTTCATCCTTGTTTGGCCATATGTAGAAGTGTTGCTAAATGTCAAGCAGGTTTGCAGAGATCAAGTGAAGAAGCCATTGAAACTGCTAAGCTTTCTTGGGTTGAAAGGTTTGCTGGTTAGTTCATGCTTTTTTTTTTTGGTGGCTACAAGTTATGCTTTTCAATTGTATTCATCAATGCTCAGGCGTCCTGTCTGCCTCGTTTATGGGAAACTTGCATTGTAGGTGGGAATATTTGAATTTTTTGAAATTATTTGTGTCATGAATTTTTATTTAAATAAAAGAAGAGAATATAGTCATCCTGCCTCCACCCAATAATTATTCCCTAATGTCAACCAACAACCAATATCAACATTCAAAATATTATCAATATAATTAATTAATATTAATATCAATATCATTAAAATAAAATATAAAAGTTATAACAAATCCCACTATTTACAAGTGGTAAGCTATGATATAACATAAAGGAGCTCGCCTATTTGCATATCTGAATTAATGTGAGAGTTGCGTTGTTAAAATAGAATTTAAATAAGGGAAGATATAAAAAGCGATAAAATAAACAAACTGTAGCTTCATATTTTTTTTTGGCCTGAACTGTGGCTTCATTTTGAATGTCAATTTATGAGCAAAAAAGACGAGCAAGTAACATGAATTTTACGCCGTATATGTTATTCTTAAGATATGAATAGTGAAATTCAGTTTAAATTTCAGGCAATAAATGTACATAGTTCCACCGATAAAAGCAAATAAAAAAAAAATACAATGTGGCTTGATTGATGTTTGCGCCAAAAATTTGCACCCTAAATACTTCTAAAATGAGTATGCACCTCATAGGCTTAAACCGCACCGGCACATAGCACTGTTGCCTCTCTTTTTTTTACTTTAAAGTGGAATTATATTAGACATAGAATATCAAGTACAGATTCTGGGGACAGTAACTCCCACAATGTCATCGGTCAACAGAGAATGAATGCCATTAGGTGGCGTTAAAAGAGTATGCTTCCCTAACGTAAGTCTGAGGCTGTAGGAGGCCAAATAATCAGCACATCTGTTGCTCTCTTGATATGCGTGTCTGAGTTCCACTCTCCAATCATGAGCAAGGAGCTTTCTGATGCTCTGTATAGTGGTATACAATCCATTGCTTCGCACCTAGTCTTGAGATACAAGTTGAATTGCTATAGCACTGTCAGATTCAAGAATGAGGTGTCGAATTCCTTGAGACCATGCAAGTTCTAGTGCGTCCTGGATTCCCCATAATTCTGCTTGTGTTATAGAGTACGTTCCTATATTTCTGCAGACTCCACAAAGCCACTCTCCATTTGAATTTCTGATAAGTCCTCCAGCACCTGCAGCAAGGTTACTCTTGAGTGCACCATCGGTATTGATCTTGTACCATCGAAGGGGAGGTTTGTCCCGTTTGAGCAAATGAAGTTGTCTTGTTCCAGTAGACCTTGTAGGGGAGTGAATGATTTCAGATGCTTTCCTGGTATACTCGTCATAAGTAGAGTGGAGTGGGTGATTTGGTTGGCATCTACTCTTTCATCCGTAAAAACTTGTTTGTTCCTTGCCTCCCATAACTTCCAGCATGCAATCGCGAAAGTAAGGTGCCAACTGTCGCTTCTTGGTTTCAGATTACTATAAAACCATTCAGAAATAGGTTGTGTTAGGAAGATAGTCCTTTTTTGTTCAGCAATTAGATTACACCACACAGTATGTGCCATGTGACACTCCCTCATGACATGGTTGATGTCTTCCTCAGGGCAGAGACAGATAGGAGAGCTACTAGTATCAGTCATATGCCTTGTAGCACGTTCACGGTTGGTGAGTAATCTCCCCTAGATGGCTAGCCATAAGAATGTCTTGATGCGTTGTGCTCCATCCCATTTCCAAACTAGATTCCATCTATTATCTTCATTATCCCAGGAGTGCCATGTCAGCATCTCGTAAGCAGAGCTAACAATGAAGGATCCATCGGTAGTTAGAGACCAATAGCAGGCTGGGTCACCATCCTCCGGGCTTGGTTGCCTCTCTTGTTTGTGCGTGTCAAATGGTTATTATTCATGCTTATTTATAACATAAAGAATGAGTATAGTGATCAGCCAATGTTGCAATGAATTATGCTAATTCTAGAAGCAATAAATTTCGTATCGAATAACCTATCTTCACAAAGCTCCTTCATGGAGTTGAATAGCAATTTCTAGTGAGATCCAATGGCACAGTCAGAGAGACAGAAAAAAGTCGAAAACGAATTTAACAAATCCATTGCCCGGAAATAATTTGATTACGATGAATTAATTTACATTTAAGTTATTTTACATTCAATTATTGTCATGGATTCGGTGAGTCGGCACATTTCAACTCTCAAGCAGTTAGAATCCAAAAGAAGGGGATAAAAAGCGGAGTTTTTTTTTCCTTTTACGGAAAGGAAAAGTTATCCACAGTTATTTTCTAAATCTAACTGAAAAATTGATGGGAGTTTTATACCGAGGAAGGTTGGAAATAAAATTCTTTGGGTCGCAAGGCATGATTTAATGTATTTGTTGGATATGGTTTATCGATGTAGTTTTTTTTTTCCTCTCTTAAACTAAAGTTCAAACGAATCATGAGGTATGCCGTGCTTGGATTCAGAATCAGACAGTTGAGTTCTTGACACGATAAATATATGTTGTCGTGGAAATGGTTTGAATGACATATCTGTAAACACTGTATTTTGTTCAACTTATTTAATAAAAATAATAAATACATAAAAATAAAAATAAAATTATCTCTTTTAGACTTCATAGGAAAAAATAATAAAATAAATACATAATATTTTAGAAAATTATCCCTTAAGAAATGTAAGAGATTAAATATAAAATATTTTTTAATTATCTTAAAATATAAAAAGGTTAAATACAAAATATTCTTGGGTTATCTTAAAAGATTTTACAATAAAATTTGAAGATTATCTGTTGATTAAAACACAAAATATAAAGAAACAAAAATAAAAGAAAAGAAATCTAGGAATTATTTTATAAAATCTTACTAACTTTCCAATCCATAGAATTTGAAAAAACATATAAACAATATAAAGTAAGAAAGTAGATGAATTTTTTAAAAGATTAAGAGATCAAGATACTATATAATTCTTATCTTGAAAATTTAAAAAATCTCAAATTAAAAATACGTGGCTAACTCTTTTATAAATAAAGGACTTTAAAGCCAAAGAAGGCATCAACAAACCTAGAGGGCATTTAGGCATCAAGCAAAGATCAAGAAATCTAGAGAGTTGGGTTTTGAGGCACTTAATAGAAACAGAGGGAAAGAGGTTAAGAGGAGGCTCATGTACGACAATACATGTAAATTTATGTCTTATTGACTATTGCATTATTGTTACCGTTCTCCCCTACATCGCATGATATTCATGTTGAAGCCTGAACTTTAAGTCCGATCTCCTTGAATCCATGATTCTCATACACATATATGGCTATGAAATATTTTAATAATAAGATTATTTATCCCTTTCTACCTTTTAGTCATCGAAGCATGACAATGGATTTTATAGGAAGTAGATGACGCAATATAACATTGTATACTGTAAACTATGTTAGTGGCGTCTTTTACAATATGTCTCTTGCATTAAAAACAATAATACAAATAATCAATGATGCTCTTCCTTCTAGTCTTTATTTGATTAAAGGTTGCGGTGAGGGATCCCCACTTAGCAGGATAAGCCTAATGTTATTGTTATTGTCATGAGAAATACTATTTCCTCCATATGCAATTAGAGTATCAACTGATGGGCTATGAGTGATACTAATCTTCATCATAACTACTTATACTTTTTAAAAGATAATCTCAGAAGATCTGAAATTAATATTCATATTTTTTTTTTTCTAGGTCAAGTCTACCTTTATAAATATATAATATTTTTCACCTTTTTTAGATTAAATAATCTCATGTAACTAACAAGGATAATTAAAATAATTGTTAAGGCTTTATTAATATAGTACAATAAATTTAGAGTAACTATTTTTGCTAATGGGTGGTGTGAGATGCCTAACATCTTCTCCATACAGAATTGGCTGCCAAACCTAACTTTGTTGTTCATATACCATCATTTTTTCCATCTTTGAGTTTTTCAAATAGACAATAACAATCATCTGAAAGGACATTTCAAAATTAGGATGAAGATGGTATAAAATTTTATTTAGTTTATATAATATTAGAGTATTCAAGAACACAGTATAAATTTTTTATCGCATCTGACTAAGTATGGAAGCATTAAAATATAAATAAAGATAACACACAATTTGTAAAATAGATTATTTGTTATAAAGTTTATATGTTATATATTAAATTACAATATTGATATTTATAATTATATCCTTGTCGTGGATCAAGCCAAACAAAATTATGCCTTGAATTTATTTTTTTTTTGCCATTACCCTGAATTGCTTGTTATTGCATAAAAATGCTCTTTACTTAATATTTGTAAGACTTATATTAAATTCATTACATTATTATTTTATTACGAATACAAATATGAATATGAATATTTGAAAAACCACTGGATCATGGCTTACTTCTGTGAACAAATTGTGCGTCCAACCTGTATAATTATAAGGGAAAATGACAGTTAAATACCCATGGAGGAAAAAAATTTTAAAAAACATACCTTAAATTTGTCTAATTACTGAAACATACTAGGGCATGTTTTTGTAATTATCTCAGTGTGGTGAAAAGACAAATTTGCCCCTAGGTAATATTAGCTTAGAAGTTTCAGAAAACTTCTCTCATACGCGATCTCCTTCAAATATTTCTCTCTCGCCAGAGTTAATCCTCTCAGACCCACGCGAACTGATCAATGGTGCTTGTATTGGTTGTCAGATACTCGTCGGCAATGGTTCTTCTAATCCTCTATCATACTCACACACACAGAGAAGTCACACACAGAGCAGTCGATCTTCCCTCTCCATTTGGACTTCCTTCTTGCATTATCACCGTCGATGTCACATTGTCATCATCTGTTCATTGAAGGTGAGTTGTGCGTTAGTGTGGTTGAGGTTGCGTGATTTAGGGTTTGTTTTGTGCCATTATTTTCACCCAACCTCTGTTTAGGGAAACTTTGATGGGCTTTGAGTGATTGGAAATATAGATTGTGTAAAATCATGATGAATGTTTTTTAGTTGGGGTATGTTGAAGTAGTGCTAGATGAGAATATAGTTGGTTGAGTATTGTGTTGTTTGTTTGCAACTGTTGCCGATATATTTGCGACCAATAATCATATATTTGCAATTGACTATTGGAAAATGGTTATGAATGGAATGATTTTATAGTCGATGTATGTGGAAGTGGTTGAAGCTATTTACCATTGATAATCTATTAGTTGGAATGTGTGTTGTTCATTTGCATCTACTGGACGTGTATTGCCACTAATAATCTATTATTTGCAATTATGTTCATGGAAATGGTTATGAATTGAATAAATGGGACTGATGATAAGTCCAAAGTAATACACTATCACTGCCATCAGTTGTAGAGTAATACTATGTGAGTTAACTATACAGTGAATGTAGATGCCAAAGGTTGAAGGTGATTTGGAATGCGTGTTGTTCCTATGCATCTTTTTGACGTCTATTTGCAACTGATAATTTATTTGCAATTGTGTGTATGGAAATGCAAGTATTGTGAAATTTGACTAGGTTTTATTTGCAATTGATAATTATTCATTAGCAATTGCCATGTAATGAAATGCAAGCTAGATTGTACCTATGCATAGATAGAATTTGAATGAGTTTGGTTGCATGTGAAATTTGGCAGATAAAGATATGGATAAAGGAAAAGGTAAAGAAGGTGATAGTAAGAGGGATAAGTATTCAGGAAGAAGAATTTTCTTAGAAGACTTTGGGAGAGAAAATAAAGGGAAGTATAGGGACTTTTCGGCTTTGAATGCTATAGCGAATGAAGGTTTGGGAGGAAATGCCATCGGAGAAGAGGGCTGAATACAAAACCAAATTGAAGGAGGTGAAGAAGGATACGCCTAGGACATCCAAGGTATGATCTGGTGGAATTTAAATTAATTTTGTGAACTTGTAGTGTGTTAACTAATTTTTTTTGTCATGTAGGTAAAGGTTTTTGTGACCCAATGCTCTATAGTAAAATTCAAGGAGGCGGCAAGGTTAGTGAAGGAAGATTGAGAATTGTGTAGGAGGGCAGAGAGGATAGGATTTGGTAGTTTGCTAGACATTAAACTCGACAATCTTCCAACGAAGCCGATTCTCGAAGTGATCAAGAACTTAAACCCTCCCACGTGCTTCTTGCACATAAGAGAGAGAAGACACATGATAGTTGTTAATGATGTCCAACGCTTGATAGGCTTGCCTTGGCATGGGTCGAAGGTAACAATGGAGGTGGAGAGTGAGACATTTAAGAAGTTGAAGGATGACATGTATGGGAAGTCCTTCAATGATGTGATGAGGATAATAGGGGTCAAAGATGATTGCTTTGAAGGGTATTTTATGATATATAGCATAGGGACTTTGTTATGTCTTACATTGGTGAGCGAAAGGCTGCTGAAAGCAATATGAGGGAAATAAAGGGCTCTAAGATTGTATGATTGGTGCTTGTTTGTGTTGGAGGAGATGGGGAAAGTGATAGAAGTATACAAAAAACATTATTGAAGGGTCAAAAGAAGAGAAATGTTGGTGGCTGCTTGGTGTTTTTATTGGTGAGTAATGTTTGAAGTTATTACCCAAGTCTTAGTGCATTTTAAGCATTTATATTGTGTAACATACCTTAATTTAGTTTTCTTGTTTCTTGTGTAAATCTTTTTCTTACGGCAATTCTCGCTAGGCATTATAGTCCACCTAATGCCTTATAGTGCCCTAAACTTTTAGGAAGATATAAGAGTGAGGGAGAGGGTGAAGGTGGAGCAACAAAGTAAGTATGGGTTGTTGTATGCCATGACAATAGGGAAGGGGAAGAGGAAGGACGTTGAGTCAAGTAAAATTCCTCCACTATCAACATTGAAGTGCCCTATAAGTGTTGTACTTGGTTAGGATTGCCATGTTCAATACAATCGATAATTGATAAATATGTTGTACACTTGCAGGAATTTTGAAATTTATTCAAGCTAAAATAGCAGTGTTTGAAAGAAAGATGGTATAATTTGTTCATAATGAATTGTGTTGCCTTGAAGCAAGTAGCTAGTGGACGGAGGAAAAGGAGGATAGAGGAGAGCAGGGGAAGGAGGACGAATAAGGGGTGCACAGTGAGACAACAAAGATGATGAGGAGGAGGTGGGCGAGCCGAACATTGTGCCTCCGGAAGAGTTTGTGGACTTAGGGAGCAGTGATGATGAGTCGTCAGGTGAAGATTTAGATGAAGAAGAAGATAAACAAAAAGATGGAGAAGATAAAGAATAAGATGAAGCTAGTAGAGGAGTAGAAGGAGAAGAGGAACCTAAAGGTATAGATGAAGGACAAGCAAGAGGTGAAGGTTCAGGTGTAATTATATTGGCAATAAAATTGAGATGATCCCAGTGAGGGAAGAGACCTTATCCCTGGTCACCATTTGTACGGCTGCCAAAGAAAAAGGTTAAGAGGAGCAAAGCAGATATAATATATCAACTTTGTTGCAAATCATATTGCTCGAAAAAAGAGGAGCGAAAGTTATTTTAATTGTTATACTTAGGATTTTATGTGCTTCAAATATATTGTTTTGCTAACCATTGTAATTTTTGTACTTCTAGGTACCTTGTTATGTTAGATGAGTGTCACATAACCCGTAGTGAAATGCGATGTATGAGTCCAAATTAGTGGTTGAACAACATGGTGATGCTAGCCATTGCTTAATTTTTGGTGCTTGAACAACTAGATCAGGATGGCTGTGTCAAGCTGCATATATTCCCTTTGAAGTTCATGGTAGGTGTTATGGGTTAACTACTTCCTTTACATAATATGCATGATTAACATGTGCTTGCCTTCTTCATGCGCCTTGTGTGCTTTGTATCCTTAAATATCGATGGTTGACAGTACAAGATTGTGGAATGCCTTAAAGTGGGAGAGTTTATATATGCCAGAGCACCTAAGATATAACATTGAGATTGTGACTTTGTTTTTGCATCGATGATTGACCAAGGTCACTGGTCTTGCTATGGTGCGGAACCAAAGAAGTTTAGGTTCCATGTACCTAACACAATGTTAGTGGACACAAACAAATAGATAAGGAATGTGACAAAACATACTGTGGTTGAATGTGTATGATTCGACCTTTGATAGTTGTTTTGTAAATTTTTCTCCTTTTACATATGCTGTCAGTGTGCTACTATGTTGACCACTTATATCATTTGTGATGGACAACTTTGTGACTGTCTTACTGAAGGTTAAGTCAAATTTTTATTTTTCTACAAAGCCACGCCTTGATGTGAACTTCCCATTGATCTATGGGTAGCTGAATATGTAAGTTTCAACTTTAAGATTTATGAATTCTAATGCTGCTATCATGTAATAGATTTAAAGTAACTATTTCTATCAGTTTTGATTGTGGCATGCATGTGATAACATGGTTAAAAGAGTGGAGAAATGAACGTCGATCTGAAGGGGACATCTACACAATCGAAGAGTACTCATCCGTGAGCTTAAACATCACTAAAGGAACATACTTGCTTTCACATGATTGACATCTCATGAAGTGATTCTTCCTTATACAAGAGCAGATGCGAGAGGTTATAAAGGAGATTGCGTGCTAGCTTGTTAACTACCCCAGAAATGTGGTTCGAGATAAAGTACAAAGGAGGATTTTTAGGAAGCGATACTTTGTAATTTGATGAATTGATAGTTAGGATGTCATAGTTGTGGTTGCGATCCCTGTTTTCTGTGAATTTAGTTGAACTCTATTATAATTATGCTATTTATGAAATACATACATTTGCAGTTGATGTATGGTGATTTGCAGTTGATGTTCTTAAGTTTGCTTCTAACATTCGGTGATTTGCAACTGTTTGTGTACACTTATAATACTGTAGGTAGATTGGCTTTTTAAACAAATAGGATGATTTATACCTAAATTCATGTGGTTTGCTTGGTGTAGATAGCTACAATTCTGATAATAGTCGTTTGCAACTCATATTGGAGAATTTGCAACCACTCACCATAAACAAATTGCCCCTTTTGATAATTAATTCATATCATCGTATGCAAATGTTGTTGAGTAGTTTACAATAGATTATCACTAATTTGCAATCACCGATCATGAAATGAGTGTCATAATTGGGACTTAAGCATGTGCAATTGATTTGTGGTGATTTGTAATTGACAACCATAAATTTGCAACAAAAGCATAACTCATTCAATTATAGGTGATGTGGACATTAACATAGAACATGTTTATTCATTTGCCACTAATATATGATGATTAACAACACAATTGAAAACTAACAACATGACAATTGAACATGACAAACTAGGGAGGGCGTGTCAACGAATCCACTTAAGGATTTCTTGGACATTGGTTGAGATCTCATTGACTTTCTCTTTAAGACATGCAAACCTTGTGTTAAACTCCCTCATTTCCCCAATAACTACAAGAGGACTTGGGGAACTTGATTCAAGTGGAAAGGATTGTTGTTGCCTGCGACAGAGGGTTGGTAGTATACCCTGGGTTTCACATGCTACCTTGCAAACCCATCACCTATTATCCTCATTGACTAATCTCATATGGAGGAAATTCTGGACGGTTATTAGATGGGGGTATGTTGATCTTTCCTCAAATGTGTGGACTTTAAAATGTGTGAGGATTTCAATGATGATTGAACCATATGGGAGCAAACCACCTATTCTATTCATGCTTGAAGCCATTAAGTTAAATATAAGGAATATAAGGTTGAATTGAATACCCTCAATAATATAGTTAGCACCTCGACCTCACTAACATATGCCAAATTTCCTTGATTGTTGAATATACAGTGTTCAATATTGTAATGAAAGAGTTTGTGTTCCATATTGAATTTAGACTCTTCAAAATCACTTTCATGTTCTAGTGCATCCACCTCCATTAGCCTAGCTTTGTATCTTTTCCCATCATAGTTTTCATGGTGATGAATAGAGGATGAATGGTCTATAAATCTAGGTTCTTCAACCGTAGGTAGGTGCAAAATATGAGCAAGGGTTTGACAGTCAACAACTATCTTAGTTTCCCTAATCATAGTCTTGATCTAGTGCGCTCAAAATCAAATGTGAGGTTAGAATAGAATGCACCAATAACCTTTGGGCTCTAATGGTTGTCTAATTCTAGCAAATACTTGTAAGGCTCTTAAACATAAATGATTTTAAAGTTATTTTCCTCCAAGAATGTGATCCTTACGTACCTACAGGTGAGCACGTTTCTTCCCTTAAACTTATCCTCAAACCTGACTTCTTCTACCTTTGATCGAAATAGAGAAGGATGCAGTAAAGAGGAAGCTCCAGTGGTCGCCTTCTGCTTCTGGTTTGCCTGATCACCTTTAGCCATCTTGGGTTGGACGAAATGAAATGAGATGAGATGATGAGGATGAGGGTTTATGCTGACTTAGGAGGGAACAAAATAGGAGAAGGCGTGTTTAGTGTTATATAATGGGATTGTGCTTTGTGGGGACCGATTTTAAGGTTTAAGTGGTGGGACCTAATTGTTTTAGACATGGGGAATTTGGTGGGATTAGACTATGCACTTGCAATGGTCAACCAATAGAGGGGGTCGCTCTGTTGGTCAACCAAATCAGCACTAGCAAAGAGAGCTGGTGTTGTCACACTGCTGATCTAGTTGACCAATAGAGGGACTCAACTCTGTTGGTCGACCAGATCAGCATAAGCAAAGAGAGCTGTGGTATGGATGCTAGCGGTCCAAGTCCCTTATGCATTATTCCAGAGTTTGAATCCCAGAGATATGTATGAAGAGTATCGCTTGAGAGAGAGCAACCCCTTAATTGGCGCTTGGATTTCTCGGGGGATTACTCTCATGGTTTCCAGCCGTAGGAATACCCTAGGTTCACCCAAAAAAAAAGCTGTTATTGTCACGCTGTTGATCTGGTTAACTAACAGAGGAACCTAAATCTGTTGGTCCACAGATCAGCTTCAGCAAAGAGAGTTAGTTATGTTACCATTGTTGGTTATGTCATGTTGTTGATCTGGTTGGTTGGTCGTTCAATGACCCGTCTTCACCAAAAAATCTCTGCTGATTGCCATTGTGAGTATAAATTAATAAATTTTGGTTACTGATATATGATTGTGATACAATTATGAGTTACAAATGTTGCGAGACTATGGTCCACTTATAAGTATATAATTTGTAACTGATAATTGTCTATTTGCAATATACAACTGACAATTTGCAACTGGTAGCCAGGGATTTGCACATTCATTTTGGGAGCAAGTATATAATTTACAACTGATAATTGTTTTTACTCATTCAAGTGCTTGCTGATCTAGTCGACCAACAATGGGGACCTCCTCTGTTAGTCGACCATTGACCTGTCTTCACCAAAAAATCTTTGTTAATTGTCATTGCAAGTATAAATTAATGAATTTTGGCTACTAATTTATAATTGTGATACGATTGTGAGTTGTAAATGTTATGGGACCATGATCCACTCATAAGTATATAATTTGCAATTGATAATTGTCTATTTGCAACATACAACTGACAATTTGCAATTGGTAGTCAGGGATTTGCATGTTCATTTTGGGAACAAGTATCATACCATGGGTGATTATTGTACAATGATGGTAATCAATTTTGTAGGTCACATTGCTGATGGTTCATTTATAATTGACAATCCAATGTTTGCAACTTTCAAACAATTATTTGCAGCTAAAACTAACGCAACTGAATAGGCAACAAAATCTTTTATTCTTTCACTTATTATATACAACCATAACCTGGTAACTAGGTTTAATAATTCATGTGCATCAAATTCAGTGTAGCACTTGCCTATACTATACTTGCAATAAAGAATTATATATTTGCAATAGACAATTCTACATTTGCAATTGCATAGAATATATTTTCAGATGGAACATAATCTTCAATTATTGAAGCTATCTAACACATCAATGACATAGTAATAACTCACATTATCAAGCATGTTTACAAGTGAGTTCAAGTGAGCTATATAACCCATTTACATAAATGTGCATGATGCAACCTCACTAAAAAAAAATCATGTGTAGATTGCCTTTACAATAATCAAGACACATGGAAACCTATATACAAACAACTACTAGTAACCCTTATTACTAAAAAAACCCTTATTACTGAAAAAACCCTTTATCAATACCCATGATTGTATCAACCCTAAGTGGCTAATCCAAAAAACTATCTTACCCTAAGTTATGACTTCCAAAAGAACCTAAACTTTACTTGTGTTCCTGTGCCAACTACTTCTAACTTGGGTTAGGATTTGCACACTTTCTTCAAGAATGTCCAACTCGTGACATCAGGAACACATGTAAGGCTTTTTCTGATGGAATTATGACTTCCTTCTCTTGGTTCGTGATCTCCCTAGGGCGGTGGGTGATTGGGGGAAGCAACAAAGTTCATGCCATATAATTAGCAGCTCTTAGGGCATTCACGTTTGGCATGTCATTTGTCTCCACTAGAATCATTGTATAACTAAAGATTCTCTCCTAGCACTCTATATGAACCGCTCCTCAATGTATTTGTAAACATTACCATGCACTTTCTTTATTGCAGCATATGCATGGGCACAAGGAATCCTAGTCACACCCCATACTTTGCAAGTATACTACTATCATGTAAGATTTATGTGGAGATCAACTCCAACTATCTGCACCTGTACCTTATCTGGTGCAAATAGCAAGGCTTCCATAAATTCTGCCCTATACACATTCTTCTTTAACTTCAACTCCATATTAGGACCTACACTATTAGTCTACTTTCTAATGGCCATCTTACTCATATACAACTTGTTACCTAGCTTCTCCCGGTGCTCATTTATCAAAGAAACAATACAGTGCTTCCTCTCACTCAACATCCATTATTTAATGATTCAAACAAGTTTATGGTGATGTTATCCTACCTATGATATGGGAATCTGGCCATGGCCTATTTGTCAATGTCGTCATACTTCTCCAACCATTAGGCCAACTCAGCACTAAATGATCTCAGATTGCGCATAGCTGTTTGGTGTTCACATTTAAGTTTGGCATATGCAATCCCATCTAGCAACTTCAATGCATCCTCTTTTGCATGAGGACCCATCCTACTAACTGTTCTGGACACCTTTGATAATTCTTTGCTAAAATTTTCTTTTACATGTTGGTAGCAAAAAGCATGCCTCTCACTCTTAAAAATTGCTTCCACTGCAAGATGTATTACATTATTCCTATCAGAAATTATGACAACTTCTCCAGAATGTGCTTCAAAGTTTACATGAACCATGTCCAGTCCAGAAGGTTCTCCCCACTGACAATGGCAAAAGCAACTAGATACAACTTGTTGTTAGCATCAAATGCAGAGGCAGTTAACATTATACAATTACAAGGACTACTAAGGTGGCATCCATCAATATACACCAGAGGTTTGCATCCACTTAGGAATCCCTTGATACAATAACCATACACAATAAAGAGTTGGTCAAATCTATTATTCTCTGATGACCTTCATGTAGCAACTATGACCATGTCTATCTCATGTAGTCATTCACAAAGTTAAGGGATTAAGTAATATGACTATTCATGAAGGCTATTGATAATCTCTAGTGCTTTCTCCTTTGCTCTCCATGCCTGCATATAGGTTAGCTGCAATCCATACTCCCTTACCAATTCCCTTCTTATGTAGTTTGGAGTTTTGTCAACACTTGTCCTCAACCCATCCAGGATGATGGCTACTATCAAGTTCGCTGTTTGACTTTTTACCACTACCAAGTTATCCTGAGCTGGATGGATATGCCCCTTGTGGAAGCTTGTGACTCGCAGTTGTAAGGACGAATTTCTTCTAATTGCATGTGTTGTTATCTTCCACTTGCACTTAAGAACCTTACATAGCATAATTATCTTCTCTTTGCAGTTGACCCTGAACTACACGTAAATTCATGTGCAATACTGTATTTATATAAAGCATCTTTGAACTCATCTGCATTATCAAAATATTGTCCAACTCCAATCAACACATCACCCCATTTACCACTGCTCTTCTCTGGTCCTTGCACAAGCATGCTATGCATTGCAAATGGTGATTCTTCCATCTGATACATACTTTCAAGGGCAACATTGGCAATGATCCGGTCCACATCTTAATCACCAGTTATGGCAAATGAATATGAAGGTGAGCTCTCTAGCCTACAATAACAGTAAAAAAAAGATTAAATCCTTCCACCAAATGCATATGCTACATCTATGGTCAACTTATATTAAAATGCAATCAAGCCTACTCAACTTACAATATTGGGGATTGATTTGACATATCCATCATTACATCTCTTTCCTTGTGATTGTCTTACGATATATACACATGACTAAAGGCATCATTGTACCCCATAAGGTGAGACTCCACAATTGTCCTATCGGTCCAAAAATGCACTTTCATCAAATTTCAACATATACTTTAAAGTGACTCTATTTGTCTTGACTCCAATGCATGATTTAATATGGCCCAACAATTGTTCATAGGTTGTGTCCTTGAATATCACTTTCCCTTTTGCTTTTCCCCCCTTATACGTGGTCTTCCTTTGTGTGTTCTCCATTAATCTTCTCCCATAGTAGAAATAACAAAATACAACTTTGCTTGAGCAACTTGCCATGGGGTATTTACACCTAACCATGAAAATTACAATCAACCTACTGAAAAGCCTGTGCTAACGCACGGTGATGTTGTCTTTTGCTCAGCATGTAGATTTTTTATTAGTAAATGATAGAATTAGATTAGTTTTTAATATTATGTAAGTTATTGGTTTGATTTGCCTTTGGTTCTGGGCTTCCAAAGTTTTATAAGATTGGGATCTGGGTTAACTATTTTTTACATTTTAGATTTTTGTTTCAACACCGTGCAATGCTATTGTGACTTTATGTCATTGATATATTTTTTTCTCTATTTTCTATTTCCCATTTTCTTTTTTTTTCCTTTCCTTTTTGGTTGCTAATTCATTTGGCATTGTAATATGATTGATGCAACTCCACACGACACACATATTTGAGTTAAGTTGCAATAAAATAAGAACATTATGTTACATTATGATATAATGAGGAGGAAAATTGAAACATAAGTGTTGTTCATTTTGTTGTACAGAGCAAGATGAAGATTAAGTGTATTAATTAAATAACAAAATGTTTAGTAGCTGTAGAGTTGATTCATGTAAGTATTGGTGCCAAAATAGTAGTTGCTAGGAGGAGTGGTCCAACTTGTTGTTCCTTTTGCTGATTGTATTACATGTTTCGGATGAAAATTGCTTTGGTGACATGGGAGTAGTTCCTTATAGTAACATGTCCTGAAATTGTTTTAAAAGTTAAGGGGAATAATGCTTTAAAAGCAAGGAAATGAGATTTTAGATACTTAATACGTAAAATTGTAATCTTAAAAAAAGAAAAAAAAGGAAAAAAAAATCCCAAAAAAAGGATGGAGAAAAAAACTAGATAGTAACAATTGCATGTAAATTTTGATCATACTGAAACCCTAGAATTAGCAAAAATTATTCATCAAGTTGAAAAAATCATTCATAGTAAAAGGGAGGAAAAAGAAGAAAAAGAAAAAAAAAGTTTAGCGCCTATAACTTTGTTAGACTACATTTCAATCTATCAACTAACACTAAAAGCACTAAAGTTCTTTTAAATCGTAAACTCAGACAAACAACTTAACTTCTTTTTAAATAATATCATGCGATTTTTTTAATAAAAAAACAGGAAAAAAAAAGGCAAGCGCATAACTGTTGAGCTGCCCTCACACTTTTCTTCCAATTCTAGCTAAATCAACAATTCTCCTTATTACTTTCTTTCCTGATTTGAACCCTCTATTGCCTCTCTTTTGCTTCCTTCCAATGGGAAAAAATTTGATTTATTAATCTATACTATAGCTATGAGATACCGGGTAATTATTCTAGCCCTCTTCCTTTGGCTTTCTTATTCTCATTCTTATTAATTATTTTCTCTCTACCTTTAATTTTTATTTTCTCTCCTGGGTCATTATGATTTTGGGTTCCACAATTTAAATTTTTTGATTCCATTACTATGACTCAAATTGTTTGAAGTTTTTGCATGGTAAATGGGTATATCTATGTAATTGAATTTTTTTAAAAAAAATCTTTTTCCCAATTCAAACTGTGACTTGGATCAATACCTTTCATTTTCGTTGATTAAACTACTCAGCCAATGTTCCTTATGCCTTTTGTACATTGAAGTTCATGCCTTTCTAGTCTCCATTCTGGCAGCTCCATCCAAACTACAAATCTTGCAGTGTTTCTTCCAGATCCCTCACATATACTCATTATTTTCACTTAAAAACTTGTTTCTCTCTTTCTTTCTCTTCCTTATTGTTTCTCAAATCTCAATCATGGGATATATAGGGCTCTCTCTCTTGTACGAAATGTCCACAATTTCATACTTGACCTTTCATTCTCTTTCCATTCGATATATTAATTGCAAATGGGTGAGAAAAAACGTGTATTAGAGATTACCTTAGTTTGAATGTACCCAATAAGCACACTTGTTTCGTCTCTCTGCAGCATTTTTTTTGGTGCTTTGGTTTGTCTTTCTTTTTCCTTCTCACGTTGTCACAAGTTAATTGTATTTATTTATTTTTATAAATATTGTGTTCGTTAGATTTTAGTGAGTAGGCTACATTAATTTCAAACATATTGAGAATATTTACGTTGTAAGTTTTCGCCAACTCTTGTGAATTCACACCTCTTTGCAAAACAACCCAGCACAAGATAATTTTAATGAGTAAGTTGTGGTTCTTGTTGGAAGACTAATTTTTGAATTAAAGAAGAAGACAAAATAGAGGAGAACGTTTGAGTTAATGGAAAGAAAAACACCTATACAACCACACTGGAATACAAAACTCATATAGATATCACCATTATCAGTTACGCGGAAAAACGAAAAGGTAAAGAGAATAGAAAAGAATCACATACTAGTTTCATGGATTCATTCCCCTTTGAAACTGCTCCTTCTAACGTGTGTTGAGTCGTGGATGTTTCCAAAGTATATACACTACCCAACTTCATTGATCCACACCATTTAATAGTCGTTCTTTGAAGTCTTTTTCTATTGCATGCCATCCACTGAAAAAAATGGACATTTGACAGCTATAAAATCTTATTTAGCAGATAATCCAAATAGCCTTCCTATACAAGCCAAGTGAAACGGAGAAAGTATAATGCCGTTAATAGCTGCTAATACTATTGCTGCAACAGTAGCACTAGATGCTATTTTTATATGTATAATATTAACAATTAGGGTTCCAAACATGACACTAAACTTTAATGCTCATGGTTGAATAAAATAAAAAGACAACTCTATCACTTCAAAACCAAAAATTATCATCATTGCAAAGTATTCAGCATAGCTATGTACATCATCATAAATTTGTAATCACCTACCATCAAATGAGTGCCATAATTGTAACTTAACAAACATATGCATTTGTGACTGATGTGCATTTAATTGCAATGGACAATAGTCAATTTGCAAAAAAAAAAAATAGTTCATTCATTTGCAACTATATAAATCATCCTAGAAACCCATCAAAACTTGAAATTAGATCCAACTTTTTGGGCACTAGCAAACACCTTTCATCATTATTAGAACCTCATCACATCAAGTATTAACCTTGCATAAATAACATAGAGGAAGCAACGTGTGGGTAAGAGAGATGCAAAAGCTATAAATTGTGCAAAAGCTATGTAAAACCCTAGAAATCCTTCATCATGTGGGCATGAGAGAATCACACTCGTATTTTCATCCATTACCCATCTCCAGCACCTATTCCCAGCATATTTACCATACTCGTACCCAAAATGACTATGTACAAGAGGAAGGAAGATGAGGATGTGAAAGAATGTTGCAAGGTATATGTACTTACTGGAGATTAGCTGGACGTCGACGAAGAAACGAGAGGGGGAAGCAGTTGAATCAGTTGTGATTAAGAGATGGAGAGAAAGAAAACGTCAAGCAAGAGCAACTAGTCCAATATGTATTTTCACTGCACCGAAATAATTACAAAAAAAATATCTTGATATGTTTTAGCAATTAGGCAAGTTTAAGGTCCATTTTAAAAAACATTTTTTTCTCCACATGTATTCAACTGTTATTTCCCCTTTAGGTTAATTTTCGGTCTTTGCCAATTTCTTTTTTTGGCAAAACGGTCTTGCCAAACCTAATGTTAAGTGGAGCGGGCCTACACTGTCGACTCAATTGCCAAGCCCAAAATCCTGGTCTCTGTCATCGATCCATGTCCTCTGCACGAGCGACCCTGCAGCGGATCTCTCTCTCTCTCTCCTGCACTCCAGATCCATGAGCACTCCGGTGTTCCATCCTCGTCTCCGCTGTGATGTTCCTATTAAAGCGATCGATGCTCCTCGTATCTTGCTCTGAGGCATAGCGCGGTGCTCGGCCATCGGCGAACTTTGGAAGTGAGAGTTTCCGAGATGGCTTTCATGGCGGTCTTGGAATCTGACCTTCGTGCTCTTTCTGCAGAAGCTCGCCGTCGGTATCCTGCTGTTAAAGACGGCGCAGAGCATGCAATTCTTAAGGTAACTGTTCAATGCTATACAATAATTTCTGGATTTTTTATAATCTCATATTATGTGCTTCTGAATTACATCAGCAAGTAGCCGTTGTAACGTCCAAACTTCTGCGGCATTTGGATTTAGTTTTTCAGAATGGAAGGTTGTGTGGCAGTGTTTGGTCATTTAGGGATCGAAATAAAGGAAGGAGAAATGTGACAATTTAGATATTCACTTCCACTCTTTGGGAGCAACACATCTACTCAATTGGCTTAATTGAACTGCACGATTTAGTTCGAAGTGACCTCAATGCTTGATGTTTGGTTGCTCAGAAATTGAAGAAAATGTAATGTGTTTTTGGTTCAAAGGAAAATTTGAATGATGCTCAGATGAATGTCTAAGTGCGCGAAAAGAAACCAGATTTAGTGTTTGGCCTACGCAGGATTGTTTGGCAGCATTATGTATATATTTTGTTAGTTTGAGAAGCGTAATACTAAGCTGAAGTTCTTAAGGAGACAATTCTTTGCACATTATGCCATTTTCTCAAAATAAAACGACTCAAGTATGATTTGCTTACGTTTCTTATCATCCACTTGCAGCTTCGTTCGTTGTCAAGCCCCAGTGAAATTGCCCATAATGAGGACATATTACGAATATTTTTGATGGCATGTGACGTGCGAACAGTCAAGCTTAGCATTATTGGACTTTCATGTCTGCAGAAACTCATCTCTCATGATGCAGTTTCTCCATTTGCCCTGAAAGAGATATTATCTACACTGAAGGACGTAAGTTTAGATAAGTCGGTACTTATGATGGTTCCAAATTTTCAATACTTAGAGTCAGATCTTGCTTTTGCTTTTGCTTTTACTCTTTGGCCTTGCCGTCTATGCTGTAATGATCATTTTATGGCCTAGTTATATTTGCATGTATTTTGATCGTTGATACTTTTGTTACTCCTGTTACTTTTACTGAGTTTCATTATTATCAATTTATGCAAAAGCCAGAGATGACATTTTTTTTCATCTTTGTGGGGAAGCTAACTTGTGCCTTTATAATCTGCCAAACATTGTTTACCCCTCCAGCATGCTGAAATGGTAGATGAGGGTGTTCAGCTCAAGACCCTGCAGACTATATCAATAATATTTCAGTCACGTTTACTCCCTGAAAATGAGGTAAGCTTCAACTAGAGGACTATATGCATTGGCTATATTGAAAGTAGAAGTTATATTATAGCTGGAAGCTGGCTTACAAGCAGAATGGACTCAATTAAATGTAATATGTCCAAATGAAGATTATGTATCTTGACACCAATGCATTTAAACTTGACTGTATTCTTGTTAAAGGATCATCAATTGGCCCCTTCGTAGAGCTAATGTCCTGGTGGCTGCACTTTATAACACTCCACTCAGTAACATTTCACATGACTTCCTTGCAAGTTAGAACCCTTCATAGCCCTTGACCACCAATATTGATACCAATTGATGGGTACTTAAGTGGGAATGGAATCAAAAACCCTTCTTTAAAAGCTAGCTATTGAGATGGGAGAATCAACCTATTTAAAAATTTACCTTATATAGCATCTTATATTACTTAATGTGGTCACATACAACATAAGTTTTCATCATATATAAATTTTGTAGAATATGTTATAAGTTAAATTTGATCCATTAGTACTGCAAAATTTTATGCACTGCCAATGCTCATGAAATTGCCATATCACGATGATAACTGTGTTAGAATTCTTAACAAATTTTGAAATACATGGAAGTATATGGTTCACCGTCTATAGAAAATTCTTTGCACTGATGGTGGATCAAACTTTAATCCATATGTAATTAGTAAATAAAATAATGATTTTATATTTGTAGTCTGTAAATACAGCTATTATACAAGCACGTTACCTTTAGGTAATATGGGTGTAACAAACTCTCATTTCATCCATCAGGCCCAAAAAAAGAAAATACTCCCATTTCATCCTTAAAATTCAAGCCGGAAAGAACTCTGTCTATTTTCTTGTATAATTTATATAATGCATTTCGAATATTCTGCATTATACTCATTAGAATGAATTTGTTCTCAACCATGAGTATTCAGGAACTGAAATATTGGGCAGATAATGTGTAAAACGCTACGCAGTCAAGGAAAATGCCTAGGTCATTATGTGGTCATGGAATAACTAATGAAAGGAGGATATGGATCTGATATCATACTGTTGCATCATCACTTAATTTTCTCCGTGTAGTGATTAGAAAGATATATCTGAACAATAAGTAGTCTGGAATCACCCATTTTTGCGTAGCTGACTTGTTTCCACTCAAAGCGGTCTGCTCGATACAATTTTATTTCCTCTTGACTAGTCCTTTTGCATCCAACTGTGTTATTGACTAGTCTCTTTAATACATTACTTTATAGTTCTAATCATTGTTATTTTAATGGGAATATATTATCCTTGTCATCTTATTAATTTCAGGATACAATGGCTCAAGCTCTTGGTATCTGTCTTAGGCTTCTTGAAAACTCTCGATCTTCCGATAGTGTCCAGAAGTAAGAGAATATTATGTTGAGCACCAACAAACTGTTGTCATTGTAGCCTTTTGTCTATTAATATGATATTCTTCATTAGTTGCTTTACAATAGAGATACTTATTTCTCATTTGTGCTTATACAATTGTTTTGCAGTACTGCTGCAGCTACCTTCAGGCAAGCGGTGGCTTTAATTTTTGATCGGGTGGTTTTGGCTGAGTCTCTTCCTGCTGGCAAATTTGGTTTTGGAAGTCAGCTTTCTCGGACAAATTCAGTAACTGGTGATGTTAACCGCAGCATCAATTTGTCAGAGTATGTTCCCTCATCCCCTTTGTGAATACAGTCCAGATCACTGTTATTTATTATTATTAGTATTTTTAACTAGATCAAAGGGGTATGCAACATCATTTTTGCATTCTAAGCCTTGTTGTCTCAAATTCAAGATTTGAACTTATGCTATGATGATAATTATGCACAGCTCATTACATCATGAATCTGTTTTTGGAGGGCCTCCATTTAAGAGAGAGACTCTAACTGAAACTGGAAAACTTGGGCTTCGGTTGCTTGAAGACCTAACATCTCTTGCCGCAGGTGGATCTGTATGTGCTTATTTGAAACTACTTATTTGTTCTAAAATTAACTCCAATTTATGGGTTTTTCTTGTCCGTGGGTATTTAGAAACTAATTTAGATGCTCATATTTGTCTATTTAAAGTAATTGGAATGGATTGATATCCATTTAATGCTATTTCTTACTGGATGACATTAACATGGCATCTATTCTACAGGCAATTTGGTTACGTGTTAATATTCTTCAGAGGACATTTGCACTTGATATACTTGAGTAAGGAATTGTTTGGCACCTTTTGGTTTTTTTCTTCGTTAGATTTATCACAACCTGATCTTTGATTAGCTACCCAATGTTAATTTCACTTGTTTTCACTTACATCATGTATTAAAAGCCATTTCAAGGTAGTCAAATGTGATGGCAAACTTAACGTGTTGCTCTAGAGCCATGAGACAAGAGGCACTAGAAATGAGCTTGCTCAAGTGAAGCAAATTGCCAAAATAGGAAAGAAGCTGAAAATATGCTACATGAAAGGAAAATAAATAAATATGAATTATTTTGATAACATTTGTCACATAAATTAACTATTGAAGCATAATAATTATATAACCAGCACCTTGTTGAAGTCGTCAAGGCAAAATGAGTCTGAGTCATTATCTTTTGTTTTTCCACTTTTTCTGTTCTGCTTTTTCTAATGTTTAAGGTTGATTCTTATTCTCTATCTTTGTATATTCTTTTATTTTCTCTTCTTGTCAATATATTTTTTTTTAATAAAATTGCCCCATTATACTGATCTTGTTTTAAAGTGAATGACTAACAGCCGGGGAGAATAATCTATGAAAATGAATGGACTTTTAGGGCTTTTAGGGCTGTATATATATGTAAAATAAATGTAACGTACACACCTTGCATCCTCTAGAAAGGTGCCAAAGGCATCATAAGGTTAGTGCTTTGAAGGCTTCTTGCCTCAACCAAGAAGAGGTATTTAGGCCTCTTGTTTCATGTCATCGGTGCTAGCCTTTGACTACACTAAGACATCCCAGTATATGTTCTTCTATGGATTATGTCATTGTAAATAATTATGTGTTTGAGCTGTTGTCACCAAGTTGGTGAAGGATTATCTATTGTTCTCCAGTCACCATATGACTTTCTAATGCTTTTCACCATAATAACTCTGGCTACCCTTCACAGGTTCATTTTGTCCAATTATGTAGCTGTTTTCAGAACATTGCTACCGTATGAACTGGTGATTATGGTTATCTCAATTCAGAATGTTCTTACTGGTGTATAATAATATCCTGCCAGCATATTTATTATTCTGTTATTCAGTATATAATTGTTAAAAATTTGTCAGGTTTTACGAGGACAGATATGTTCACTTTTGATGACTTCTCTTCGTACGAATACTGAGGTAGTTGGTCCCCTGGTGGCTGTTTTGTTATTGAGGGCTTTTAGTTCAATTAAGTCAAAAAAGAGTTTTCTTTACCATAATGTTATAATATTTGATCAGCTTGAAGGAGAAGCTGGTGAACCTAGCTTTCGTCGTTTGGTCTTGCGGTCAGTTGCTCATATAATCAGGCTTTACAGTTCTTCCCTTGTCACTGAATGTGAGGTAAATTTTCTGTTTCCTTGTTCTTCTAGCCACTTGTCTCGTTCCAATAATTATTAAATCAGTCAAAGATGGCTGGTTTTATATCTTTACACTTTGATTGGTTCTATGTGACATAATTTGTAAATTCAGACACATCAAGTTTATTCACTCTCTGCGCAGGTGTTTCTCAGTATGTTACTGAGGGTTACTTTTCTTGATTTGCCATTATGGCATCGCATTCTTGTTCTTGAAATCTTAAGGGTAATGTAGATATTCTCTAAAATTTTTATTTCACATAAGACATTTCCTTTGTAAATATTTAATATAACAACCAGGGTTGTGTGTAGGGTTTCTGTGTGGAGGCACGGACATTGCGGGTTCTTTTCCAAAATTTTGATATGTGAGTTAAATATCTTCTTATTTAATGGTATCATGCATAATGCTGTTTGATTCGCCTGCATTGTTCTTGCTCTTGCACTCTACCTAATTGCAGAAAAGCGGTGATGGTTCTTTTATATACCTGTTAAGTATTTACTTACTCTGTCCAAAAATAGCATGTCTGTCACCTTTACCATCCCAAGATAGGTTATTACTTAACATCTCCATTTCAGACTTAAAGGATTTAGCATTATATCAAATTGAACGCATCATATTTCAAAGAGAAAACTTGTATGTAGATGACTAAATGATAGTGATGACTGGTGATATGCATATTTTAAAAATGCCAAAATAAGTGGGATGACATGCAGAGTGATTGGTCAGATTTGCTTACTTGATGTGTGAGTGGGTGTGTGCACTTGTTTGGGAGGATGCCTTATTCTCCCCTACTTTCACGTCTATAATAAAGCTTCTTTTAATATAAATCGGTTGAAAATGAAATTATGACTCGAGGATTATATCAACTTCTGAGTTCTGATTAGCTACAATATTAAGATCATGCCTCGTTAAATGCATTAAGAAACATGAAATCAGTTTTGGTTTTTTCTTGCATAATAACAAACAAGAGATATATTGAGGCTTTTGAAGATTTTTCTTTCAGTAGATTAGATAAGAATTTGCTTTTCAGTTTTGACTAAGAAAATTTATGATGCTGGACTGGAAAAGTAATTTATTACTTGTTTTCTATTCTTAAAATAACAATAATACTCTTCTGTAGCGTTTCAGATTGTGGTATAGGATTCCTTTCCTTGTTTTCTCAGAATGTAACTTCTAGTTGTTAACAAGTAACTTCTAAACCAGAATACTTGGATGGGAAATGTTGGATTCTTAAACATAAGTAGCTTGCTTTGTAAGGATTGTTCATAAATGTGATCCATATCCTTATTTTAACTGTGAGATTATACTGTTGCTGAGAATTATCCCACAATGTTATCAAGGTTTCCTTAGTTAGTCAAAGATGGATAGAGGAGTCTTTATAGCCTGTTTAGCATTGCTTATTTGCCAAAATAAGCTGATTATTTTTCAAGAATGTATATATTTTCAATGCAGTTGTATCAAAATTTGACTTTTAGTTGTAGTATGTTGAATATTATTATACATTTTTTTAAGTTCTCACAAGGCTTTACATAGGATTGATCTTGGCATTTTCCAGTTGAGAGTAACTGATATATGTTTAATTTTTCATTAGCTTTCAAGTAAAGTTTTGAAACTTAACTTCTTAAGAATGGTCCCTTGTTACAATGCTTACATGCTGAAATTTAGGACAATCTCTAATTTCTCCCCTCATCAATTTCTTATTAGAAACTCAAATTTTGACAATTCTGTGGTGTAAAGGTATTGATAAAAGGAACTGGACCTGCATTCATATTTTTAATTTACTGCTGTTTTTATTGGAAATGTAGGCACCCCAAGAACACAAGTGTTGTAGAGGGTATGGTGAAAGCTCTAGCTCGAGTTGTTTCAAATGTACAGGTATGATGTTGAAAACATATCTTTTGATTCATTTTTCAGTCATACTTTGTGGACATGGTATAGCATAAAATTGCAATGGTATAATCATATTGCTTTGTTGCATTTGTTTGCTCTCTTGTCCTGACCTCAATTGGATTGTCTTGCTCCTCCCTGCCTGAGGCATGTATATTGAAATTCTTTCTCAGCTGTTAACACATTGTCTATAGAGTCTCTTGGCACGCAAATAATATCTTGATGATTTGGTTGTCATTTCTTCTTTTGCCTAGATTTGAAAATGTTTTTATGGTTAGTAGGAATTCTGTGTTCTCTAGGTTCAAGAATCGAGTGAGGAGAGCTTGGCAGCTGTTGCAGGGATGTTTAGTAGCAAAGCCAAAGGTATTGATTTTGATATTGAGGTTGAACAATTTTGTTGACACATCTTAATCTTTTTCATAAATCTTAAATAGTTGTTGACCTTTATATTATTAGGATGGGAGTGATAAGTTTGGCAATAATCTTGAAGGGGGTTTCGTTTGTTCCATCTATTTTGTGCGATTTGATAACTTGGATTATCTAGTATTCTATCATCTTTGTCTACTTCGTTTACTTGCTAAAAACACGAATAACCAAGTACCAATTTTCTTTAGTTTTGCAAGAATCCTTCCAACTATTAAGGTGCCTTATACTTCTCTCCTCTAGGTCCCATTTTTTACCAAAGCAAGTCCTTCATAATTTTGTCAATTCTCTAGGCTACTCAAACTGCAATTTGTAAAAGGGAAAGGTAGAAAATGAGAATGTTATGTCCATATAGAGAGAAATTAGTACCATTTCAAGTGTTCAAGGTCTTAGAAACTTCTTGAACTACTTAATCTTTAAACAAAAAAGCCTAGGGAACTATCGTCGCCTAAAGAAACACCAAATAAGTTAAGAGGCCACTATGAAGTTTGATGACCTAATTGGACAATGGAAATCACTTTTAAAGAAATATTAGCATCACTAATGAAGGTTGGTCTAGTTGGCAATTATACGACTCATACTCTATAAAGGTGTGGGTTTAAAACCCGCTACCGATGTGAGGATCTTGTTGTTGAGTAATATGTAAACACCTTTGTAAGTGTTTTGAGCCCTAAGGCCAGCCTTGACCCTAATGAGCCCCCAGTATTTAACTTATCTAAACTTTCGTTTTAAAAAAAAGAAGAAGAAGAAATATTAGCATCATGACATGACATGATGATTAGATGGCATGGTTGACTGGTTGTAAGACAGTGGGAAATGCTGAAAAAGGCTTTGTATATGGTTATGACTCAATTGCATGATGGGCACATCTATTCATAGAAGAATGGACTGATACATAGAGCAGAATATTCCTCCTGATGTTCAGCCAGCAGAGAGGAAAATGATCAGGAAAATAATAGCTATACATAAATGCTACACAATCACATCGTTGACTATCCAAAAAAGTAAATAAATCATTTAAATTTTGATATTCCCTAGGAGGATAATTAAAGATTCCGCAAATACTATATGAGTGTTGGTTTTCAATCAATCTTGAAGCTGTTTAGACTAGAAAATACAACCATAGAGGCTCACTTATTCCTTAGGGTTTAAATAGTGAGAAATAGGCAATAAGCTTGGCTATCATAGCTGAAATCTAAGGAGAAATCCTAGGGACTTTATTTAGTGCAATCTATTCTAATTAAACAGAATAATAAAGGAGATTCTGCCTAACAGAAAATAATAACAAAAAGATAATAGAATAACAACTAATTAATTCTGAAAAAAAAAATAAACAGCCCTAATAAATAGCGATGACTTCCAACACTCCCTCAAGTTGGGATGTATATGTTGATCATACCCGTGGGATGTATATGTTGATCATACCCAGCTTGGCATATAACTCATCAAACTTCAATTTGGGTATAGCTTTTGTAAATAGATCGGCAACTTGGGACTTGGTAGGAACATAGGAAACTTTCACTTGTCCTGAGTCAATTTTCTCTTTAATAAAGTGCCTAGCAATCTCCACATGCTTTGTCCTATCATGAGGTATAGGATTTTTAGCAATCCCAATAGTCGCCATGTTATCACAAAATAACTTTAACGCCCTTTTTTGCTGATTTCAAGTTCCTTGAGCAACCTATCTAATTAAATGCCTTCACATATTCCTAAGGCCAATGCCTGAAATTCTGCTTCAACACTGCTGCAAGCAACCACAGGCTGTTTTTTGCTACGCCAAGTCACCAAATTCCCCCATACATAAGTACAATAAACTGTAGTTGAGCGCCGTCAGTGATAGAACTTGCCCAATTAGTATCTGAGTACACTTGCACTCCCCTTTTTGTACATTTTTTGAAATACAAACCCTCTTCTTTATACTTGCCCAAGCTACTTTAAACGATTTTCCATCATTTTTTTTAACACTTATCGAGGAGAAAATGGTGAAAAATCGTTTAAGGTGGTTTAGGTATGTATAAAGAAGAGGACAAGAAGAGCCTGTAAGAAGAGTTGATTAAATGGTTTGGAGCCCTATTAAAAAATGTAGAAGAAGACCAAGAAAGACACTAAGAGAAGTTATAAGGCGTGATCTTTTAATAAATAATTTATTTGAAGAGATGGTATTTGATAGAACCCATTGACGTCATATGCTCAGTGTAGCTGATCCCACTTAATGGGATAAGGCTAATGTTGTTGTCGTTGTTAAGTCAGTGAGTTTCCATGTCTGATTTTTCTCCAAGGCCCGCATTTCCTCCATAATTGCAGACTTCCACTCATGTGTTTCTAGTGTTTCATAAATATCCTTAGGCAACTTTTCTTCTGAAATATTAGCAACAAAACATTGCATTTTAGGTGATAGTCGCTCATAAGAAACATAATTACCAATTGGATGTTTTGTACACATTCTCTTCCCCTTCCTCAGTGCTATTGGCCAGCCCAAATCACCCATCACTGGAGCAGAATCTAAGGTAGGTTTAGATGATTGGCATTGCTGTGAGGAGTTAGAAGCCACATGTTCATCACGATGTTCTTCATCCTCTGCTATATTGACGACTTCTGGTTCATGTGCAGCTGCTGTAACTTCTGTATTTTGATCATTCTGGACATATTTGGGTCCACCTGTAGGTTCAGGTTCAAGGTGATCAGGGGAAGTCGTGGTATTAGGGTGTGGTAATGGTTGAGGAATAGTGTTTGGGGAAGAATTTGGCTGCTGTCCCTATGAACCATGGAACATCCATTCTTGGGTGGTTTGATTCTCCCCCTGAATGGAGGTTCTGGGAAAGAAAGGTTGATCTTCATGGAAGGTCACATCTCGAGGTATAAAGTTTGTGAGTTGTAGGGCTATAACATTGATATCCCTTTTGAGTTGGAGAATACCCCAAGAATATGCATTTTATAGCCTTGGGATCAAGCTTTCCACCAAGATGGTTGTGCACATACACAGTACACCTAAAGACTTTTAGCAGAAGATTCAACATGAGTTGGTTATTAGGGTAGGTTTCAAGGAGAACTTGTTAGGAGTTTTGTAGTGAAGTGTTTTATTAGGTGTTCTATTGGTCAAGTATGTAGCAGTAAGAACAGCTTCACCTCAAAAATGGTTCGGTACATTTGATGTGAGTAACAGAGATCTTGCCATGTCCAATAGATGTCTATTCTTTCTTTCAGGAATACCATTCTGTTGTGGGGTATAAGGACAAGAGCTTTGGTGAATAATTCCATGCTCTGAGAGATAGTTTTCAAGGGTAGAGTTGAAGTATTCTTTGGCATTGTCTTAGTGAAAGATCTGTATGTTGGTTTGGAATTGGGTTTGAATCATGGTGTGGAATTTTTTGAAAGTGTATGGGACTTCTGATTTTTCTTTTAGGAGATATACTCATGTTAGATGTGTTATGTCATCAATAAAAGTTAAGAACCAGCGGGCCCCATTTATATTTTTCACTTTGGTGGGTCCCCATACATCGCTATGAATAATAGGAAAAGGTTTTGTAGGCTTGTGGTCTTAGGAAGGATAAGAGGTTCGAGCCTGTTTTGCAAGAGGACAAATTTCACAATGGAAATGAGAAAGATCTTTATTCGAAAATTCAGGATACATCTTTTTCAAATAATCAACATTCAAATGTCTATAACGAAAATGTAAGTGTCTAAATTCATCAATCACAGATTTTGATGTTGTTGCATAAGTTGTTATTTCCTTGGAGTTTCTTGCATAAATGTAGTAGAGTTCTCCTAACTCTTCATATTTGCCAATCATCCTCCCCGTCCTCAAATCTTTAAACACACAGAAAGTCTCCACAAATTGAGCCACACACTTGCTGTTTTTGGTCAGTTGGTGCACTGATTTTAAGTTGCATGCAAGATCGGGTACATATAGGACATTGGTTAATATTAGTGTAGCAAAAATAGTAACAGTGCCTACATATGCAACTTTTACAAATGACCCGTCTACAATAGTTACAACTAAATTCTTTGTGCATGGTTTGATATTTTCTAAATTTGAAATATCACCTGTCATGTGATCTGAAGCACCAGAATTTGCAATCCAAGACTTTGGGTCTTTTTTTCATAATACTAAGTGTCACAGAGAATTTACCTAATTGGACTACTAAACTAGTTCCAACTCGTGGTGGTTGATTTTTCTCCTGTTCAGTGATCAACCTTTGTAGTCTTTTGAGTTGTTCTTTAGTTTGATTTATGTCTAGTTCACCACTTTCATCATTGGTGGCTACATTTGCTCTATCTTGTTTTTGCTTTAGGTTGCTGGGTTTACCATGTAGTTTCCAGCACACATCCCAAGTGTGTCTAGCCTTACTATAGTGGTCACACCAAGGCTATCCATTTGGTCTTTGTCGATTGTCACCACCTGAACGTACTGCCATGGCTGAATTGTTAGTATTGGGAATTGTTTGAGGACCTCTAGCATTTAGCGTTTTCCTGCTTTCTTCTCTTTTTACGGTTGAAAAAGCTTCTCTCAGAGTGAGCAGTGATAAACCACCCATTAAACTAGTTCTAACTTCCTCAAATTCTGGATTAAGGCCAGTCAAAAATTTGTAAACTCATTTACTTTCCACGATCTTTAGATATATTATAGCATCTTGAGGGCATGACCAGTTGTAAACCTCATATAGATCAACCTACTGCCATAAATAGGTCAGTGAGTTATAATAAGCATTAATATTTGAGGTACCTTGGCTTAGGTCATTCAACTGCCCTTTGATTTCAATCAACACAGACGTGTTTGACATTGAAGAGTAGAAATCTCTTGCTGCCTCCCATATGTCTTTTGCTGTTTTATACAGCATGAATCCTCTTCCAATCTCAAGAGTCATAGAATTAACCAACCAAGACATCACTTGGTTGTTTTCGGCAATCCAGGAGGTGAATTTCAAATCTTCTGGTTTAGGTGATAGCGATTTCCCATTGATGTAGTCTTCTTTTCCTTTTTCTTGAATAAACATGAGAAAGCTTTGGGACCATTAGAAGTAGTTATCTCCATCGAGATAATGACTAGTGATTAGGAGTGATGAGAGGTCATTTGTGGGTTTGTAGGTATTTGTGGGTGGGATGATGGCACACCTATTCCACCATGAGAATCAGTGGCTAGGGCTTGATATTTACCAAACTAAATGGGAGGGTCTAGATCAGTCATGGCTCTGATACCATGAAGTTGTTTAGATTGGAAAATATAGCCGTATAGGCTCATTTACTCCTTAGGGTTTAAATAGTGAGAAATAGGCAACAAGCCTGCCTATCATAGCCGAAATCTAAGGAGAAATCCTAGGGATTTTATTTAGTGCAATCTATTCTAATTAAATAAAATAATAAACGAGATTCTGCCTAACAGAAAATAATAACAAAAAGATAACAGAATAACAACTAATTAATTCTTAAAAAAGAAAAACAACCCTAATAAATAGCGATAACTTCCAACAAATCCTATGTCAGTTACCTTTCTTACTCAAGTCTTAAGGTTATTATTCACTCAACCATTTGACGGATGCATGTGCAGTAGTGTTGCAGGACACCATAGAAATAGTATATGCATGCATGGTTGAAGTGAAGATGAAGAATGGATTTAACAATAAGATTACTCTTTCACTTGCTATGATTTTGTGGGTAATATATGAGATTTTGCTGCCTCTATAGGTGTTGAATGGAGTCTGGATAATGATGCCTCCAATGCTGCAGTCTTAGTTGCTAGTGAAGCGCATGCCATAACTTTGGCAGTAGAAGGTCTGTTAGGGGTTGTCTTCACCGTAGCAACTTTAACAGATGAAGCTATGGATATTGGAGAGGTACTTTTATAATTCTTTCTAGTTGTTTTTGCCCCTTTTTTACTTCTTTAAGTTATTTTGCTTACTGGTTTGCTTTGTCTTCTGTTCAACCAGCTTGATTCCCCTAGATGTGATGATGATCCACCAGTGAAGTGGACTGGGAAAACTGCAGCTCTTTGCATTTCAATGGTTGACTCACTGTGGTTGACAATACTTGATGCATTATCCCTTATGCTGTCAAGGTTTGTTGTATACTTGCTTTTTAGATATGCACAGTTGATACAGATTGAAACTTTTACCACTTAATAACTCAAAGGATGTGATTTTTTTCATTAATCCTGACCACTGGATATAAGTAATTACTATGTTAATATTGCTTGCCAAATTTTAGAAAAAAATTGCATATTAACTTATTCAAATAGTTTATATTTTTTTATGCTTGAAACTAATATGATACATTATTATTAAGATGTAATGATAGAGGGGAAACTTGTTACAAATTTTGAATGTGATCAGCAGGACAATATATGGCAGCATTTTTTAATAATATGGTGGATGATGGATTTTGTGAGAAATTCTTCATATGTAGAAAGCTCTTTACATTATTAAGTATGATAAGGATTTTGTTACTTTTTTATGCTTTGAGCTTTACCTTTGTATTTTCTGGTATACTCGTACAAGATGTACCTTCTTTTTCTAATTTTTTTTTTTTTACTGAAAAATATTTCAGTGGTATTCATTATGTTTTGCAGTGGTGTCAATTGGTCATATCCCTATTTAGTCTATCATCTTAAGAAATTCCTTTGTGTCTTACTAATGGATGGATTTGAAGGTCACAAGGAGAAGCTATTGTATTGGAAATATTAAAGGGATATCAGGCATTCACTCAGGTAACCAAGATCTGGTTCTGCATTCTGATTTTAGCAATTTGTAAATTATCAATTTTAAATTTGTATTTGCTGTAACTTATGTAATAAATCACTTTGTGACAAATATGATGGTTGACACTTGACATGCTGAATCAACAGGCATGTGGGATTCTCCGAGCTGTGGAACCTTTAAATTCATTTCTGGCATCACTTTGCAAATTTACGATTAATTTTCCTGTTGAAATAGAAAAAAAGAGGTACGGAGTTGTAAATATTGAGTTATTATACTCTACCTAACAATCATTAGTGTAACATTTATGAATTCAAGCTGGCAGTGTTAGGATTTTGTCTAAATTTGAGATTGTGAGCAGTACTTTGCAGTCTCCTGGATCAAAGCGATCCGAATTATCAGTTGATCAGAGGGATGGCATTGTGCTTACTCCCAAGAATGTACAGGTAGCCCCTCTGGTTTGATGATTATTATATATGTTTTCTGCAATTTTTTCCTTCACTTGAATCCCTTCTGCAGTTTGTTTTCTGTTTTATGTATTTGTAACATTTGGTCGCTCAGCGCTCACATACTTATGCATTTCACTCTGATTGATCTTGGAACTAGGCCTTGAGAACATTATTCAACATTGCTCATAGGTTACATAATGTTTTGGGCCCTTCTTGGGTTTTGGTATGTAGTTATACTTCTCTATGTTATTTGTTAGTGGATTGAGTTCTTCCTGAATGATTCCATTGAACAACTCCAGGTGTTGGAAACTCTGGCAGCTTTAGATCGAGCAATTCATTCTCCACATGCCACTACTCAGGTAAATTAGTTAATTGCATTATTTTGCAGTTAAATAAACAAGAGTTGCGATGCAAATTTATAGGAACTCAAAAGTTATGCTTCACGCAAGCTGTGTGGGGAATATGTGTTAATTCATATATAGGTAAACTTGTTACTACTTAAATGAATGTTTTGTCTTATTGTTTGACATTCGATTGCTTAAATAAAAGAGAGAAAAAGTTAAATATAGAGATTAATTCTTAACCCTTGTGTAATTACTTCTTGCTAGAAATATAAATGTAACCCATTCTGGGGCCTTCTCCAAGTGGTTGAAGCTTTTGGGATACATGGTTCTCTGCCATGCTAACAAAGCTACTTTAACTAAGTGGTTAGGAGTTTGATCATCATTGTCCTCATAATTAAAATTAAATTTCAGTGCTAGTTGTAGTAAGTCTACGCTCTGTCCATGCTTCAAGACCCTAGGCTTGATGGAGGGGGTGCGTTAAAAATATAAAACAAAACCATTTTTGGGACTTCAGATGGTAGCTTAATTTTTTGTGGTGATTATTTTTTTGTTTTGACATTTGACTGGTTAGGTTAGATTGATACTTTAGTATAACTTGCCTATATTTTTTATGGCTGATATCTAGTAAAAGCTAGTTTTCACCTATAATTTTGCTCAAATTGCTCTCTATACTAGAGTTGAGTTCTTTTATGAAATGGTTTTAGCAAGTAAACTAGTTTGGTTGGTTGCTAGGTTGCGTGGGTGTGTCGGGTCCGTGAGAGAGGAGCCGCATGAGAGAGAGATGAAAGAATATTGAGTAAAAAAATATTTTATTATTTTCTGATCTAAGTATTATGTAAAGAGACTAGGGATATATATACAATATTACACTACTAATCAGGGCTATAATCAATAAAACAATACCTATAAATCAGCACATTGACAGGAAAAATATTGCCCCTAATGAAAAACATCTTTGACTATTTTACTATAAGTACAATGATATTATAGTTTCCACAATTAGTATGAGCAATGTCTTGCTACAAACAAATGATCAAGATCTCCATCGGATGTGATAAAAATATAGCTAAACAATTTGTTAAGTGTCCCTAGTGATCCACATGTTGAAGTTGAGCGAGTTATTTTTTTATTCATATCACTTAAATAATTGACTGAAAATTATGAATCTTACATTTGGTAGAGACTCTTTCTTGCTTTCTATATTTCTTCACCTCATGTGATGCAGGACAGGGAGGAAATAAAAGAAAAATTATAAATTGCTGAAAATTTGCTTAATTTTATGTGTCAATAGTGGTGGCGGATACTACGCTTTTGCTATTCAAAATATTTCTCATTTTATTCTCATTACTAGGTGTTATTTCTTTGATTTATTTGTACAGATTTTTAATGATTTTTCCTGTTTTTAGGATGTTGTTTTTTCCTCCCATATTTTTTGCCAATATTAGTGGGGTTGTTAGGAGATTTGTTTTCAACCCTCTTCTCTATATGTGTACCGATGTTGTACCATGAATAAGATGAAGAAATTCATTCTCCATTGGTTCAAATAGTAAGGTGGCAATTATTTTATTTAGCAACTCGTGCCTTTCAGGAAACGATTCTTGCCTCTCATTAGACATGTGGGATCTTTATTGTTGTTATGGGTAATCATACCCCCAATTTGAGTTCCTAGCCGAGTAAAAATCCCTTCTTTCATTTTCATTATACCATCCATACTTTCCGCATTGCTTATAATCTGGGTAGCAATGATGAGCCATAAATTTTAACACTAATTACTTTAAACCTTTAATTTATATTATCAAAATAATTAAATAATTCAAAACGACAATTTGGAGGCCTAACTTGTGGAATTAATCTCAAAATCAAAACGACTATTTGCAGAAGATTGAAGTTGGGCTCTGACGTAGGATAGGAGGGAAAATAAAAGAACTATAATACATTTTTCAAAATCATCTCAATTAAATTTGTCAGTAATTATGGGGCTAACTTCTTTATTTGACTTCAGTCCTGGGGAACTGAAATAAGAAATCCTAATCCTAGTAAAAGTCTCTGGTAGGAGACTATCTCCTCTGTCTCAAACACCTTAATTATAGCTCCTAACTAAATCCTAAAGTTATCTTAATTATTTAATTATAAATTCATAATTTCCAAATAATAGTTAAATGATAAATAAGGGAATAAATTGTAATTTTTTGCTATCATTCTGCACCACCATGGCACTTTTCAATTTAATTTCTTGCAAACAAAATTATAGAAGTCAGTGTACTCTTTGTACATGAATTGTAGGAAAAGCATTATTTGCATTGTTGCCTATCACTGGTGCTGCATAATGTAAAGCATCAGAATGAACTAAACTTACTTTCCCAAGCATGATTTTATTGCTAGTCTCTTTACTATTTTATGATCTAGGAGTCCTTTAGTTATTACTCTTCATTATCTTTAGGGGTTGTTATTCTCTTGGAGGATTATCTATTTCATATTTATCATGTTTAGCATAAACATAATGGTGGAGAGGGTTGCCACTGTGTGTAAATATACAAGTAAGCAAATCTTCCCATTTACCTTATCTGTCTCCTGACCACTAATTTTAACAGCTATGATACAATTTGATGTTAAACACTTACATAGTACAACTGTCAAGTGTCAGTTGTATTTACAGTTGCTCAAGACGTCATGTGTGAATTTTGGAAGTAAATTTTATTTGTTTCTTATTTTCATTCAAAGTTTCTTTCTCGTATGTCTGCAATCGAGGCTTATAGAGGTGCATGGCAATTAAATCTGCAGGAGGTCTCAACCCTTGTCCCAAAATTCACAAGGGAGTCATCTAGCCAATACAGTGACTTCAATATACTCTCTTCTTTGAACTCTCAGGTGAGCAGACTAAATTCAGTCTTGGTTGGTGGCACACATGAAAGTGACTTAAAACTAGGAAACTGAGTATGGATATGAGTGTCATCTGAAAATTCTCTTAACAATCTTCTTTCCATGGCTGTAGGCTTGTAATCTGGGAAGTTCCTGCCAAAAAATATTTTCCCTGTTTAACTTTTTTGTTCTAATTTTTTATTTTGTAACTTCAATATCCTTTCAATGTTTTGAATTTTACTTTTCATTGGTAATTGTAATCTTACTGTTTTTCCCTTAGCATAGTTTTGTCCCTTTTGGAATTTATAGGTCATTTGCTCTAACATGGTATCATTTTCTATTTGACAGCTATTTGAGAGCTCTGCTCTGATGAATATATCTGCAGTGAAGTCACTTCTCTCTGCATTATGTCAACTTTCACATCAATGCATGTCTGGTACTTCTAGTGGTTTGGCCCCGGCCAGTCAAAAAATTGCAAGCATCAGCTTTTCTGTTGAGAGAATGATATCCATCCTTGTGAATAATGTTCACAGTATGCACCTTGAATAACCGTAACATGCTAGTCAATATATATTTATGTCAGATGTTGTTTAATTTCTCATTCTCTCTTACATTTTCCCCAGGGATACTTTTGCTATTTAGGCTCTATTTATTTGTTAAATTTAATGAATAAAAATATTGTTGTCATATGATTTTCATTTCACTGCAGGAGTGGAGCCATTTTGGGATCAAGTTGTGGGTCACTTTCTTGAGGTTTTCTTTCCTCCATGTTACCTCTTTGATATGTGCAATGCTAATTTCATATTGATTCTTGTTAACATTTTGATATATTTTTGCAGCTTGCTGATCATTCTAATCCACATTTGAGGAACATGGCACTTGATGCAATTGATCAATCTATATCTGCAGTCTTAGATTCAGATCAATTTCAAGATTACAAGCAATTCAAGTTGCATAAAACATCTCGGGAAGTAAGAACTTCTACCATTTTTATCGCTGGGAAACCTATTTTCAATAAGAAAATAAGATTTGATCTGTGTGTTATGCATTTGTAGATTGAAGCAAGCCCCTCCGAGTTGAGGTTACTTGAATGTTCTGTCATATCAGCATTAAAGGTTCTATATTTTTCTACTCAAAGTGTTGATGTTCGTGTTGGATCCTTGAAAATTCTTCTGCATGTTTTAGAGGTGATGTTGCTGCAGTTTGTTCAAGTTTTGTTGTTTTGTTATTCTCATCTTCCTTCCATGACATTGTTTTATAAATTCTGTCAGAGGCATGGGGAAAAACTTCATTTCAGTTGGCCTAATATACTTGAAATGTTGAGGTTGGCCTTATTACTGTTCCTTTATTACAAAAATATGTAATGGTAGTTCTTTGGGTGACCTCTGTATTTATGCTTTGCCCTAAGGTCTGTAGCTGATGTTCCTGAGAAGGATCTTGTCACTCTTGGTTTCCAGGTCAGCAATGATGTCACTGATTTATCTCTAGTTACACTTCTACGAAAGTGGCAAAAGTCCTCGCAAACATGTTCATCAGTACATATCAAACAGCATATTTGTCCAAGCATCTCCTATTTTTTGGCTATCTTTCCTTTCGCTTACCATCATATTTTTGCCTTATGTGATGTAGAAAAAAATAGAACACTTAAGGATACTTGATGATAAGATTTATTAGTAACAATAAAAGGAGGATTACAGCTATAGCTTACTAGTTGCCTATTTATAGGTAAATTATGTGCTAATATAGCCCTAGGCTCGAAAGTCTAATACACCCATAACCGCAAAAGGTATATTTGGTTGGGTCATTATGAATTAAGTATTATACTTCTCCTGCGGAAATCCAAAATTTGACTGAACACAAATAATGAGCCGGGAGCACAAATGAACTAGGCTCAGATTCCAATTTGGTATAGAACTTACAGGGAATAAGTAATACAATAATAATATTAGTCTTATTCTACTAGTGTGAGGTCGGCTACATGAATCATACGACGCTAATGGGTTTTATCACATATTTTCTCCTCAGATAAATCATTTATCAAGAGATCATTCTTTATAATTTCCCTTAGTGTCCTTTTTGGTCTTTCTTTACGCCTTTTGATAGGGCTTCAAGCCATTTGATCAACCCTCCCCATTGGCTCCTTTTGTCTTCTTTATTGTACATGCCCAAACCACCTTAAACGATTTTTCACCATTTTTTCCTTAATAGGTGTTACTCTGACTTTTCTTCATATACTATCATTTCATATCTTATCTAATTTTATATGACCACACATCCATCTCAACATTCTCATTTCTGCTACTCTCATGTTATGCTTTTGTTGTCTTTTCAAAGCCCAACATTCACTACCATATAGCATCCTTCATCTTATAGCTGTTTGATAAGATTTTCCTTTAAGTTTAGTAGGTACCCTGTGGTTACAAATAACTCATAATGTTTTGCTCCACTTTAACCACCCAACTTGTATCATATGCATAACATCCCTATCAATTTCACCATCACTTTATAAAATCGACCCCAAATATCTGAACTTTGACACTTTTGGAATGGTTTGATCTCCAATTTTTACCTCTAAATCATTTCTAATTAACCTCTTGTTAAATTTGCAATGCATATATTCCGTCTAATTTTTACTCAAGCGGAAACTTTTTGATTCCAAAGTGTGTCTCCACAATTCAAGTTTAGTGTTGATCTCTTCTCTTGAGTTCTGAATTAAAACTATATCATCCATAAAGAGTATATACTTTGAAATTTCCTCCTGTATATGTTTTGTTAGAATATCTAAAACTAAATCAAATAAGTATGGACTCAAGAAAGATCCTTGATGTAAACCTATCCTTATAGAAAAGTTTTTTGTCTCATCTCCAGGAGTTCTCACACTTGTTGTTGCCCCTCATACATATTCTTTATGGCTTGGATATAAGCCATACGAACACCTTTTTTCTCCATTGCTTTCCACAACACATCTCTTGATACTCTATCATAGGTCTTTTCTAAATCAATGAAAACCATATGCAAGTCTCTTTCTTTACTTTGGTATCTTTCAATCAAATCTCTTAATAAATAAATAGCCTCTGTTGTAGACCGTCTTGACATGAATTCAAATTGGTTTTCTGAAATACAAGACTCTTTTCTTAGTCTATACTCAATCATTTTTTCCCAAAGTTTCATGGTGTGACTTATGAGTTTTATCAATCGATAATTTGCACAATTCTGAATATCCCATTGTTCTTGTATAAAGGTACCAAACTGCTCTTTCTCCATTTCTGTGGCATTTTCTTGGATCTTAAAATCTTATTAAATAATTTAGTGAGCCACAAAACCCCTTCTTTCTTAAGGATTTCCAAATTTCGATAGGAATACCATTGGGGCCAATAGTTTTACCATTATCCATTCTTTTAAGAGCTTCTCTTACCTTCCAACTTGAATCCTACAATAGAAGTTCAAATTCAAATAATCTTTGTGAGTTGTTAATCCTTCTGTATCAATAGTCATACCCAATCCATCATCGAAAAGCTTATAAAAATAGGCCCCCCCCCCCCCCCCCCAAAAAAAATCTTTATTTGATATCATCATCTGTAACCAAAACTTTTCCTTCCTCATCCTTAATGCATCTTACTTGGTTCAAATCTCTTGACTTTTTTTCCCTTCTCTTGCAATTTTGTAAATCTTGTGTTCACAATTCTTCGTTCCTAAATCATGGTAGAATTCCTCAAAAGCTTAGATTGATTCTCGCTCACTACTTTTTTAGTCTCCTTTCTAGCCAACCGATAATATTTCTAATTTTCATCGTTATTAGACAAATGCAAGGTTTTGAAACACTTTTTCTTTTGTTTGACCTTCTCCTATACACTCTCATTCTACTACTAAGATTCTTTATCTTTAGGTCCAAAGCCTTTGGTTTCACCCATGATTGCTTTAGCGGTATTCCTGATCCGTTTAGCCATTTCATCCCACAAGATGTTAGCACTTCTTTACGAGTCACAATTACCTTACTCCAAAACTTTTCTCGTAGAGGTCAATTGTTTCTCACCTTTTATTTGCCATCACTTAATCCTAGGATTTAAGGTTTTTCAACTTTTCAGTTTACGGTTCTTAACCAGCACATCAAAAGCCAAGACCCTATGTTGTGAAGTTAAGCTCTCACCAGAGATTATTTTGCAATCTTTACAAGCTCTTCTATCTAAGTTCCTTACCAAAAAGAAATCAATTTGTGACTTTTGGATTCCACTCTTATATGTGATTAAATTCTCTTCCTATTTCTTGAAACAAGTGTTTACAATCGTGAGGTTAAAAGTCATTAAAAAATCAAGAATGGAATGCCCCTCCTCGTTTACTTCTCCGAAATCATAATCATCACGAGTTTCCATATATTTTCTTATCGCTTTTTCCGCATGACCATTAAGGTCCCCCCAATGAAGATATTTTCCTCTCATGGGATATCTCGAACCAAGCCTTCCAAATTTTCCCAAAATTTTTCCTTAATATGTGCTTCTCACCGTACTTGAGGTGCATAAGCATTGATAACATTGAAAATATCATGCCCAATAGTCAATTATAAGGATAAGATCCTATCTCCAATCCTTCTGATTCCTACCACATTCTTTTTACAATCTTTGTCCACAATAATACCAGCGCCATTTCTTGCTCTGAACTTCCCCATATATTAAAGTTTAAAACCAGTAGTGTCTAACTCCTTAACCTTTTCTTCCACCAATTTAGTTTCTTAAAGACACAAGATGTTAATTCTCCTTCGAATCATAGCATCCACTATCTCCATAGATTTACCTGTTAAAGTACCAATATTCCAATAACCGAACTGAATCTTGCTCTCTTGGGCTAACTTCTTTACCCACATCCGTCCAAAATGATGTGGAAATCTTTGCTCATTTAACACAACACCTGAGCACCGATGTAGCGGCTCTAACTCATTTGACACTGTATTCGAGCCATACAGTGCATTACTTCAGAGTAACGACTTAACCTTAGCACAAATACATCTTTGATTTGTGTTATAAAGATTTGACAAGTTTTTACGTTAGCTGTCGAAGGCCTGACACAACCCTCCTCCTTTACCCGGGCTTGGGACTGGCTATGATACTACATAGACTGAGTTAGAGGGAATAAGCAATAACACACTAAAATGCTACTCAATAATCAGCTCTATTGATGTTTATAGGGAAAGGTAGCAACTATAGCTAACTATTTGCTTATTTATAGACAATGTATGGGCTGTCATAACCTGAGGCCCAAATTAACCTTTAGCCCAAAAGGTTTTATTCAAAGGAAAAAACTTACATACTTTTCGTTATTATATGCTTTTCATGTTATTTTCCAATTAAAAGCTAACATGTGGATTTTTTTATAACAATCATAGATTTAATCATTAACCATATACTAGAAGTGTTGATTTTTTAATCTTTAAAAAAAGAAAAAGTCCACATGTCAAATTTGAATTGGAGAAGAAAAGCATATTAAAAAAAAAGCATATAAATTTTCTCCTGATTCAAATCCCTAATTGAACCCAACCTCTCAAATCAAAGGTCCTAATTAAAAACATCAAATTGAAAAATTAATTATTGCGGAGGCATTTGCTTCAAGATGACACTTATTTGAATGAGTTCATGTGCATATTTGATTAGTACTTTTTTGTTGTGTTCTATATGTACTAATCCTCTTTATGCAAGTAAATCTTTGGTGGACATTTTTAAACTATTAATACAAAAATTTATTCAATTGCTTTCTAATTGGTTGATTTTGTTATCCATCCATCCAATTCTAAAATCTCAGACGCTGATGCTTATTGCATGTCTTTTCAATGTCTCTTAATGCATGCCTAATTCATCTTTGTGGACAATATTTCAGTGTGATTCCAAAGTTAGTTTTATATGCTGTAAGCTAGACGAAGTTATCATCTATGCTAAATTTTTAACCCTTCCTTTTATTGTTTCCTTTGTAGAACCTTCAAGTGATAATGAATGACGGACTGTCCACTATACCTGCAGACTGCCTTCAAGTGTAAGATCCCAGTTTTTCTTGTTTATTTACTCTCCATTATGTGAATACCTGTGCCTGGCAATGTTTACTTACCTTCTTGGCGTTTAATTCCTTGGGGGATTGTAGAGACATTTTTCAAGCATTAATGGTATGTTTGGTACAATAGAATGAAAAGGAATGCAATTGAAAGAAAATGAAAAAAAGTGAATAAAATGGAAAGAACATAACACTTATGCCTCTACATTAAAATAAGCAGTACACTTCTTTCTTCTTGCTAGCAATCAAGCCCTAAATGCTGTCGAACCTCATTCCGAATGTAAATAGAACCTAATGGTGGTTACTCAAGTGAGATGGAGAACTTTCCCCCAAAAGTTAACTATTGATGTAGGAGAACCGACCCACTTAAATACTCTATAAAGCATCCCATATTACTTAATGTGGAACTTGCATATTTCATACTACTGAAATCCCTATCAATAGGCCCCTTTTGGAGTGCTAACATCCTAGCAGCTGCACTCTACAACATTTTACTCGCTGACATCTCACTCAATTTCCTTATCAGCTAGAACCCTCCGTAAATAGCCCTCTTCGAAATTGTCAACAAGTAGCACTGTTACCAATTGATGGGTACTCAAATGGGTGGGGAACCCTCCTCTAAAAGGTAGCTATTAAGGTGAGAGAACCGACTAACTTAAATACCCCATAAAGTATCTCATACTAAGTCCCTATCAATTGGATCCCCTTGAGAGTTGACGTCCTAACGATTGCACTAAATGACACTTTGCTTCAGTGGCTGCACTATATGACACTTCATTGGTGACACCTTTCCATGTTCTCATTAGTCAAAACCCTCCATCGATTAAAACCCTTTTTTGAAACCGTTGACCACCAACCTGATACCAATTGATAAGTACTCAAGTAAGTTGTGGAGCACTCTCCCAAAAGCTAACTATTGAGATGGAGAACTAATAGACTTAAATACTCCGTAGAACAACCCATACTACTCAATGTGATACTTAGGCATCCCATACTACCTAACTCCTCATCAAAACCTTATTGTGCTTGCTTAGGTTAGAGATTTTCCATCTTCAAAACTGACAGTGGAATTACTTTGCTTTCCTAGGAGGTATGAGCTCTCTTTCAGATGGCTATTATTCTCAAGCTTTTACTCAGTCATAACAACATCATCAGCACCTATCACTATGAACCCCAAAACTTTTTAACAATCAACAAGAGATCTTTTTATCTTCACTAGTTGTATGGTAAGAGTTCTCACTTTCTTGCATTTAGCTTGTAGTGGGACCTTGTGATATAGGGCAAAGGGAGAGAAGGGGAGGGACACAGAGAAAGATGAAGAATGAGGGAGACGTGGAGAGATGGAGGGAGAAGAGAGAACTTGGGAGAGAAATATGTGATGGAAAAGTCTCAATAATATTCAGAAACAGAGGTCTGACATCAAAATAATCCTGGGGCTATTGTTAGAGCCCTAAATACAATAATTAAATTAAAATGTTGATAAGCTATTTATTCCTATAATATTTTTTTCTTTTGGTGAAAATACCTTAAATATTTAATGAAGGATTACGGCAAAAGATAAAGTCCCTATGAGACAAAAATTAGTCAATAAAAATCCAAAAATTAAGCTATTATTTTAAGCATGTGAGTAATTAAGAAGAAGAAGAAGAAGAAGAAGCTTCAATTCTCCATCGCCTTTCTACTTGAGTTACTTGTTTTGCTTGCCTGAGATGATTCGCTCCTTCTCTTTTATGCACTGGAAGGATGGTTCTATAGACTAGTTTTACACATTGCCGGTTATTCGTACCCAATCAGTTCCCATATTTGTTCCCCATGCGTGCTCCTTCCTTTGTCTCATGTGTATAGTTATATGTATTGCAGTTGTGTAGATGTGACTGGTGCTTACAGTGCTCAGAAGACAGAGTTAAACATAAGCCTGACAGCAATTGGCCTCCTGTGGACTATGACCGATTTCATTGCCAAGGGCCTTCTTAATAAATCTTTGGAAGAAAAGGAAACAGGTTCAAGTTTAACTGTCAATCTATCAATTTATAGACTGTCATTAGTCTAAACCTGCACCTATATTTTCACTATGATGCTGCCTTCAGGAATTTCAGGTGTTGGTTCTATGGTGATGCAAATACACGATGAAAAGATGGAGGAACAAACACTTGGTGTTTCTAAAGATATCAGAGACCATGCTACCTATTTGTATGATGTTGACTGTGAGAAGCTTTTATTCTGTGTTTTCTCACTACTTCAAAACCTTGGGGCTGATGAGAGACCAGAGGTATAATGAATTAATTTTGTCATTTTTTTACTTTCCAAATCTCCCTTCCCATGATCTCCTCATTTTGTTGCATTGATGGTACCAATGATATGATTCAGAATATGTCAGGAACCAGGAAAGATCTCTAGCTAAAACTCAGAAAAGTATAAACAGAAACCAAACCAACTGGGGTACTTGAACTTCTACTATTCCACTTCACAAATATCACGCTATTACCCCCAGAAATACAGCAACACAACTCAAAATGATTATGCCTACTATAGAATATCAAACCTCACAAATATTACAATGACATTGATAGAAGACACAAATTACAATTTTAGAGCACTAGTACAGCCGATAAACAAATGACTCAAACACTTAGTCAACAGAACACACATTCATCACAGCAATTCAGAACATAAAACCTCAAGAAGATAACAGGTTGCCAACTTTCAAGAGGTTGGCTCTTTCCAAACATCACTGCCTTCGGAAGAAACAGGAACTGACTTCTTTCTCTTGGGTGTGTTGTCTACCAACTACTCCAAAATACTGCCTATACCCAAATCTGCTTACTCCTTACTTCTCTGCTTCCTTCTTCCCTTTTATGGTTATAAACCTGTTCATAATTCCTTTGATCAACTGTCTCACTGCTTATTATGTTTGTCTCCTTCTTATTAGGTCTAGTGTAGGTCTTAGGAAAAGTTTCATCCATTCGTTGATTACTGGTTCTATCAGAATATGTTTCTTTCCTTTATAAAACCTGTAAGGCCTAACTCGTTTCAGTTGCTGACTGCTCCTTGCTTCTCTCCTTATTTCTTCCGTATTTTGGTTGTTCATAATTCCTTTGACCAACTGTCACACTCCTTTTTATGCTTGTCTCCTTCTTATTAGGTCTAGTGTAGGTCTTAGGAAAAGTTTCATCCATTCTTTGATTACAGGTTCTATCAGAATACGTTTCTTTCCTTTATAAAACCTATAAGGCATTAACTCGTTTCAGTTGATGACTCATTTGGACAGTACGCTTATGAAAGCCAGTTGGTTCAGAAGTCAACGTGATTATTACTAAGTACCAAATCACAGAATGAGTTAAAAAATAGTTGCAAGCATGTAGCACAGATGATCACAGTTTTTTTCATAAATAAATTAGAGTAAAATGCATTGAGCTTCCCTCAGTTTTGTTGAAATTACAAAGATCTCCCCTTTATTTTTAAAACTTACACTTTACTCCAATTTTTATCACCATTGAGAATATTTTGTCAAAGATTTTAAAATATCTTTTTTATTAATTAAAATTCATTCTAAAATAACTTAAAATTATTAATCTACCCTTATAATATAAAATCTCTAATTTCTATCCAATCAAAATCTAAATAAATTTTAAATATTTCTATGAAATAATTTATGCTAATATCTTCGAGTGATTTGACATTAAAAAGATAACATATTTATTAAATAATTTTAAATAACTAAGTATAATAATATTTAAATGATTGTGTTAAAATATTAAATTAAAATTTAATAATGTTTATAATAAAATAAACTATGTTAAATCAATCAATATAAAATATGAAAATATGTTTGAAGCTGCAATACATGGGATGAACAATTTAGTTTGTCCCCAATTTTGGGCAAATGCATAGTACTCATTCTAGTTGAAAGTTAAAAGTTAAACAAATGTGTAGAAAATATTATTCAGTAAACATTTATGTTAAGGAAGGGTATTTTAGTCCAAAGAAAAGGTTAAATGTAGTGAGTTAACGGCTCATTAACAGTTGAATGGATGGAAATGGAATCTTGAAAATAGAGAAGATATCTATATAACATAACCTTTGATTTTAGAGGAGGTTTGTGTAGGTTTCCACAATAAAAGAGAGGTTTCTGTAATTAAGGTAAAAACACAAGGGATGTTAGGGTATTTTACTCAATAAATTATATAGGCTTCCCCTAGGTTTTATTGAAATTATCTAACTTTCCCTCTATTTTCAAAATATTGATGGACCTTCCCTAAAACTAAAAGTTGTGCTACACTTTAGTTGAATTTTATTGTTCTTATTAAAATGCTCTGTGAACCTAAAAGCAATTTAACCAAGAAGAAAAACCTAAAAATGCCCTTACATTTTTTATGGAGGTATTTTAGTCATAAAAATTAAAATTGTCCTAAAGTGTATCTTTTGAAAAAGAGGAAGGTTAGTGTAGTTTCAACAAAACTTAGGAGAAGTGTATGTAATAATACTTTTTTAAAGGCATATGATAAATTGTACTATAAGCTAAGATGAACCCATGAGTGTTTTTTTTTTATTTTGACGATGCCAATCTATTCATTTCTTGTATAGCTAACTTCTCCTCATCAATAGGGTCTTGAATACTGATGGATCTGTTCTCTTTTGGATATGAAAGAGAACAAGAAATGGATTTGTGGGGAAGATTAGGCTTTATTACAAATGAGAAATAAGGGGATTTTATCTTTCCAGCTTGATATGGCCAATACTTCTAGTTTAAATACTCTTGTTTGAATGTTTCCTATCTTATCTCAACTGCTGAGAAGATAATTATTTAGCCAGCAAAAAAAAAAAAAAGTCGAAAATTGAGCACTATGAAATGGGATAGTTTGTGCCCATTTTTGTTAGCCTGATCCATAAATCTTCAAAAGCGGCAAGTTCAGCATTTTATTTTATTTTTCTTTCCTCATGAACTTTGTGGCAAAGTGTTAAGCTAAGGTGAAGACTGGCAATCTCAAAGGATAAGAATCCTTCAACACAAAATTGCAACTGTTGCTAGGCCATTAAAGTATGATGTGTGTGCATGTGTGTGCTACAGCTGAGGTTTTGACATTCTCAATTTTATTGCTTTCCATTGTATAATTTTAGCATAGCCTCCCCCTCTCCCTCCCTTAGTCCCCTGTCTTTTGATTGAAATACTCCCGCTGATCCCATTTATAAGGTGTTATCCAGAAAATTTGTATGGTCCTATTTATAAGGCTTAGTGTCAAATTTTTATATGAATTTCCTATTTTATCTTCAATATCTTTATTATCTTTTAAATTGTTCCACTCTTTACTTCACAAATAATTATTTCTACTTGAATGAGAAGTAGAGGTAAAATTGAAAGCTTATGCTAATTTTTTATAATTTTAAGAGTAGAACTAACTCTCCTTAATATCCGTGTATTGAACAACAACACCTTATAAATAGGACCAGAGGGAGTACATCATCTTGGATAAAATTAAACAATGGATACTTGTGGCTCTGAATTTTGAATTTCGACTTTGTTGCATTTGTTGTGTGTATGTATACCTTTTGTTTATATGAAATTAATAAGTGATTAGCTTAATTGTGGCTATAAGTGTGTTCCTGTTGCTTAAAGTTCTGTATTTCAGGTCAGGAATTCTGCTGTGAGAACACTTTTTCAAACTTTAGGAACTCACGGGCAAAAGCTTACAAAAAGCATGTGGGAAAATTGTCTGTGGAATTATGTATTCCCAACATTGGAGCGTGCTTCTCACGTGGTAAGCTGAAACCATTATCAATTGATAATTGAATGCTTGTTTAAAGCGTAAGATCTACTTCTTAATTTTTGTTTACTTTACAAGTAGGCTGCTACTTCTTCGAAAGACGAACGGCAAGGGAAAGAACTTGGAACTCGAGGGGGGAAGGCAATTCATATGCTCATACATCATAGGTATATAAAGTTGATCTGTCTTGTTTCTCTTTAGTTTATTTATTTCCTTATTGTTACATTCATTTAAGTACGGAGGCTGAGAAAGACGGAGAGGCATAAGTGAAATGACAAATGTGTTTACTGAAAAGACTTTGGAACAATGTAAAAATAATACAGTTCTAAATTCCTTAAAACTTGCTCACAAGCGGAAAATAGTCATTATCCTGATTGCTATTGCACATAGCACATGGCTGTCTATTAGCTGTATTGAAATGTTGCTTCATATTGTGGTCATTAATAGTGTTTAGCACACTTGCAGCATCACCTTGTGCATTTCTAAACGCTATGTTGCATAGCACATGGCATGGTGCAAAATACATTGAAATGTGGAGCACATTATATTAACTATGTCAAATATATTTAATATTTTTTAGATTCACAACAAAATATAATAATAATTCAGCTAATATATATGTATGTATATATATATATATACATAGTAGGATAAGGCAACTAATATAATTCAACTAATAATTTAACTATGTGGCGTCATATGATCCATGTAGCCGACCCTACTTAGTGAGATAAAGTTAACGTTGTTGTTGTTGTTGTTGTTGTTGTTGTTGTTATTATTGTATGTATATATATGCAATAACTAAGTTTACATGTAAAACAGCTTAAGACAACTTAATAATCATCCTAAGTCGAACTACATCAACCATAAAACAATTACATCAAGTACTCAAGTAATAAATATGTCAATGTTAATATACTTTAGAAGTCTAAGCAATTATCCTTAGAGATGTCACAAAAATGTGAAGAAAATCATGGAAGGAGTAGCAACTTCCATGTTCTTTGGTTCAAATAGTTCAGTGGAAATCACAACGTAGATCATGGAAGGAGTAAGAACTTCCATGTTCTTGGGTTCAAATGGTTCAAATAGTTCAGTTGCATAAGTATTTGTGTTCTAACAAAATGCTGCAGAAAACTACCAAAGGCAAATGAAGAATTCAAAGGGATACTGAAATGAAAAAGAAACTGCTGTGATAAAAAGTCATTGTGGGTATCAGTCTTAATGCCAAAAATGAAAGCAATGAGGAGTCTTTAAAGAACATGAGATGTGGCTGCCGATGACTGCAAGGCTGTCGAAATATTTCGTCCAAGGCATGAGTGCCAACCTTTATCATTGGACGAAGTCAAAAACACCAAAATTTTTCTCTATTTTCCTTGTAGTTCAAATAATGAGAACTACTGATAGGTTGTTGTAGCTAATGTAATGCTTGCTATAGCTGAGCCACATGAAAGTCACTATGCTTTACCTATAGTGTAGAACAATGGCTTGTCTGAGATGGACAGAGGCTACAGTGTATACTGAGGGCTTTAGCGGACTAGTAATTACTATCCTCCAAACAAATTTTTTGTCAAATTTAAGACAATTTCAAGCAAAATGATACAACAACAACTGAAACATTTGGAGAAGCCAATCTGATCATAAAGATAACTTAGATGAAAAGGACATCAGAAACTACTGTTTTTACTAACTCAAGCACCACAAGATAGCTATGGAAGGGTATGATCTAACACTCTTGAGACTAGGGTTAGTTACAGTTGTCCAGGCAAAGAAGAATAAGCACAATTTTGACCAAAAATCTGTGGAATAACTCCTATGGAGGTGTTAACAGTCACTGGGTTTATTTCCAAATTGCTAGTATGCTAATTGAAAGAGACAACTGTGGAATAACTCCTGATTGTGATAATTCCTAAGATGGTGTAAACATCCCTGGGCTTATCAATCAATTGTTGGTCAACCGTCTGTGCCAGAAACTGGTGGCTGGAAAAATATCAAAATATGGACCTTTATATTGACGATATGCTAGTATAGATGCAATTTGTATTGAAATAATTGAATCTCCTAATCTGGACATTGAAGGCAGAGGGGGCCTTGCTGGTGTTGGTCTCTGGCACTGGTTGACATTGGCCAGAAAACCTAGAATCTACTGCTAGCCTGCTAGAACAAACCATATTTTAAAGTACAGCAGAGATGATACAATCTGACTTTTGACTCACTAAAAGGAAGATCTGGCTTCAGGCCAAAAAAAATGGTAGATTTGACTTACATAAGAAAAGATGTATAGAACAATGCTGCATGGCCTCCTCTGAGGTCATTGGATTTTTTTAAGAACTCTTGATGGTGGATGGTAAAATGGTAGTAATACCATGTTGAGAAAGCAGTAAGACTGAAAATACTGGGAAAGAATGGAAGTCAAATATATTTACTGAAAAGACTCTGGGTCTCTGTGCATAATACTGACATCCACTTGTAGTCATACTGATAACATGACTATATTATGAAACATACTCTATACTTTGAATGTGCTACAATTAGCTACTTTATTAATCCCATGGCCCTTTCATGAATTCTTCACACATTCGTGTTGAAATGAATTTGCAGTCGTAATACGGCTCAGAAACAGTGGGATGAGACACTTGTGCTAGTTCTTGGTGGAATAGCTCGTATATTACGGCTATTCTTTCCATTTTTGAAGAGCCTCAATAAATTTTGGTCTGGTAGGTTCATTGTTAAATTTTGATGTAGCTAATAGTTTTGTTTAGTTTAATTTACAAACAACACTGCTTCTATGTGGTTCTATGCAGGATGGGAGTTGTTGCTGCATTTTGTTGAGAATAGCTTCTTAAATGGTAGCAAAGAAGTAGCACTTGCAGCCATTAACTGTTTGCAGACAGCTGTTATTTCCCATTCATCAAAGGTGATGATTATTATCTAAACTAGAGTTGATCTTTTGCTAGTAACTGAAGAGATAGGGCACTTTTTATCTCTAAAATTAGCCATTTTGGATTTTGATTTAACATATATGAAGAAACAGAATGAGTTGAGTGCACTCATCTTAGCACTGAGTCTACTGACACAATTGCATGAATCAGGGAAATATGCCAATGCCTTACCTTCTATCAGTATTTGATATTTATGAGCTCGTTCTGGAAAGGCCACCCAGTTACAGCTCCGATGCTGCCACCAAGGTCAAGCAGGAAGTTCTACATGATCTTGGTAATGTATTGACTCTCAATTTTTCTTTATCATTGCACATCACTTGTGGGATTAGTGATGGTACCTTTATTTATTTATTTATTTTTCTTTTTAGCTGCGCCATAGCTAAAGCGGCTCTTCAGATGCCAATGTTCATATGTGACTGACAATATTCAGATATCTAATTGTCTATCAGGAGAGCTATATGTGCAAGCTCAAGGGATGTTCAGTGATGACATGTACACACGATTGATTGCAATCATAGACATAGCTGTGAAGCAAGCCATGTTAATTAATGATAACTTTGAAATAGAATTTGTAAGTCTGATGTGGCATTCAATATCTTTTGTTTCTTTCTTTTTGCCTTTTGACATTATTTTGGAAGTTGCAACAGCTATTCATAATGCCCATTGTTTTTTCGTTCATCAGCTCCCATATTCTATCAATACTTGGAAAATATCACATCTAAAGTGAAGGTTCGACGATAAAATTTTTTAATTCCATGATTCTTGCACCATATGAGAGATTGTATGCAAAATTGTTTACAAGTTACAATGTAATTCTGAGTGGAAAGGAGTTTAGGCATTTGGTAGAAAGGCAGCACAAATTGGAATGCTAATTTTATGTTTTGTAATCTTGTTAATCCTATGTAACAAGTGTTCCTTAGAAATATGTTTGGATTTGTTTAAATGCTGCTTTCCTTGCTGTACCCATGTTAGCTTTTGGCACTGTCTCAGGTACTAAACAGTGTCATAGGGAGCAGTCATGTCTTCCTCTATTCGTTTAATTCCTACAGTAATACGAAGAACCTGTTTGGATAGTAGCTGTAGTACGGTTATTATTTTGAAATTTGAAGTTGGAATATTTTCATGAAGTCAGTTTTTGTTCCTAGGGAAATGTCCCACCTGTGCTGCGGACTATTTTGGAAATTATACCACTGTTGCGTCCAACACAGTGCATTTCCTCCATGTGGCTTATTCTTCTTCGAGAGTTCCTGCAGTATCTTCCTAGAGAGGATTCTCATTTACAGAATGAAAATGATAAAATAGATCATGCAAGAACTTTTGACCTTGTCCCAGGTATAGAAGAATATCATTGTATCTAAGCTACTTTTCAGTTAACATTTGGGCAAAAGTTAGTGTCAAATCTATGCTTATTTTTACAGACTCTCAGAAGAAGTGCAAAGCACCTAATGGCACTTCTCTAGTATCACCCAACAAAGTAACGTCTACAGAAACTGTATCAGTTGCAGCTGTCAATGCAGGCATTCCTAGTTATATATTTGCAGAAAAGCTCGTTCCTGTGCTGGTAGATCTTTTTCTGCAGGCACCAGTAGTTGAAAAGTACATTATATACCCTGAAATTATCCAAAGCCTGGGAAGGTAGAAATTACAACTCAAGTTTTGAACAATAGTTTTTTATGTATATATACAAAAAGATCAGTTCCTTGTGCAATTAGAATATGTTAAACTGTATCCGGCTAAAAAAATGTGTTAACCTGTAATGATAATGTACATGCCTTCATTGAGAATTAAAAAAAAAAAAAGGTATTCAAGCTTATTGTGCAAAAACCTTTGATTCAGCTCATCCCATAGCTTAACCTTTACTAGGCAACTGCAAGCTTTTCACCACTTGATCAGCATTTCTTTTACTTGAAAAAATGTTGTCTAATGGATTGAAAATTGTATATTTCTTAAATTTTTATCTATATTTTTTAACAATCAATTTGAAGGATTCTGCTATAATACCATCATGTCAAAACCCAGATGTATGACAACAAGAAGAGACAACCCAGACAGTGCACTTTGGAGGTTGGCTGTTGAAGCATTCAACCGAATCCTTATTGACTATGTTAGTAAATTAATCTACAGTGGGCCAGATTCTAGCTTTAGCAAACCTGCTAGAACTCGTATATGGAAAGAAATTGCAGATGTTTATGAGATATTCCTTGTTGGATATTGTGGGCGAGCTCTTCCTTCAAATTCTCTCTCAGCAGTGGTATTAGAGGCTGATGAGTCCCTTGAGATGTCAATGTTAAAGGTTCTTGGTGACACTGTCCTTAAATTGCCAATTGATGCCCCCATAGACGTAAGTTTCTCACCTATTTCTATGTCATTACTTGTTTCTTGCTGACACTGTCCTTAAGTTGCCAATTGATGTCCCTTCTGTATTTTCGGTAGGGACATAAAAGGAATAAGGCTCTGATAACTCTAGGGATTGCGCACTTTGTTTTTCTTAGGTTGCTTATTTTTTAGGTCTATAGGTTTGATTAGTCTGTTTAGAGGAAACAAAATTCCTGATTTTACATAATTACTTTAAAGGGTGTTTGGTGTCATAATATTTTTTTTTTTTTGCCAACTGTTTGGTGTGTCATAATTTTTAAACAGGTATGTGTTGTGGGTTAATCCAATATCAAATACTTTAGTATTTAACATTCTTGTGTTTGGGATGACAAGTGAAATTTATCCAAAATATAAATGGCATAATTAAGGATGTAGGGATCTTGAACTCCTAAGTATCTTAATTCCCATGATTCTGGTTGTGACATAGACATCTTAATACTGGAGTGTCTGACAAACTGGTTTGGATATACTAGTGCACTGACAACTGAAAATTATGGAGGTGTTATGACAATTTTTTTTTTGGGTGCATTAAGACAAATATTTTGATATGATGCTAGAACCTTTATAAACAGCTTGCCTCTGTATTGGGGCTAAGCTAGGTACTCCATAAAAAGAAAAGGGGGGGGGGGGGTGTTGCGCCGCAAAAATGAGCAAAAGCTAGACTGGCTTCAGTTTTCAACTTACCAGCCTAAAACTACATATGTAAGCTTTTAACTTCATATGATTATTTTTTTACACTGAGTTATCAAATACATATTTATATATACATACATGCATTAATACATATAATATCTAGCTATAGTTGAAGTTAACTAATGTAATAGTTATCTGTATCAGTTTAATATCAAATACTAAGATTAGACATTAATTATGGGAAACTTAACGTCTCTGCCCCATAACATCTCTAAATTAAACGATGGTTGAGCTGGAAATGAAATTTGATATAGAAAATTTCCTACAATTGAAGGTTAGAAATAATCATAAAGGATTTAATAGACTAAAGTATTTCTTCTGTTTCGATACAAATAAAATTACTTTTTCATCACATAGAGATTCTCAAACAAAATGATAGTACTTCGTAAAGTAATAAAAATAGAAGAACCTTTCTATAAAATGATGTCAGAATATCTGTAATGAACCAATTTATGATTTCTTTATTTTTTTAAAGAACCATAGTAATTGAACAACGATGAACTGCTAAAAGAAAATAAAGGAAACAAAAATTCTAACTGAGATTATTTGGACCACAATATGAAAATTAAAAAAGTTATCTTAGGATTGTACACTATCTAATCCAATATCAAATTTTTGGTTTATTGGAAGGATAAAGAAGGGTGAGTTTGGTGGCCGTCCTATTGGTAATTCAAAAGAAACCCCTAGTCATCCAAGGCTAAAATTTTAACTTTTCTCTCACTCATGCTTTGCCTTTTATCTTTTTTCTTCATTGTCTATTTCACAAATAAAAGTGCTGATACCTGAAAGTTTTTGGGTAAGAAATAGTTTTACTTCTTATTTCTAATATTTTCTAATAAATTTAATAAAAGTGTAAATGACAAACTAATAATGTATTTTAATTTACAAATTCAATTTCAACAGTGGCATGTCACGTTTCGGGAGGAACTAGCATGTAAGACTAATATTTCTGGGAGTTAGTTCCAAAACGTAATGATGCCGCCCCCCCCCCCCCCCTCCTCATGCATGACTTGCTATCAAGTAATTAGTTTTGCTACTGATATTTTCTTATTGCCACCAAAGTTGTTAACCTGTTTGACATGGAAGTCACTGGATGTACTTAATTTGAGTTTTTCTTGCAGTATTATTTAATCCAGTAACGGTGCCATTAGCTTGAGGTTTCAAGGCTAAATTTTCTTGTTTTTTTTTTTTTCCCTTGCTTTTTTCCTCTAATACTGTACATGTTCTCAGATTCTGCAGCGACTGGTCACCACATTAGACCGTTGTGCATCACGCACATGCTCATTACCTGTTGCGACTGTTGAGCTTATGCCTTCACACTGCAGTAGATTTTCATTGACTTGTTTACAGAAGTTATTTTCTTTGAGCAGGTGCTATATCTTTTTTTTTTTTTCTTTGTGGGCCCATGGCAGGTGCCATACCTGAGTGCTCATTTAATTATTTTAAACTTAAATTTCAATTTCTTGATATATACTAAGTATTGTTTGCCCAATGGTGATTGGTGATGAACTTATAGATGACCACTCCTTGTATTTTCATGTATAAGATGGTTGAAACGCTTTAAGTTGTCTACATTTATTGTAAGGTTCTTGTATTCATTGGTCTGATCTGATTGATGTTATATGATTGGAACCTTGCTTACATCCTCCAGTGGTTTTCCAACTCCATCTGAATGCCTGACCTCCATCTCTCATTGACATCTTGCAACTTTTCTAACAATTCTTTTGTCACCATCTTCAGCAACCATCTGGCAGCGTTTTTGGTGATTCTGGCCACATTTTGATAGAACTCAGGCAACCTTTCTTGTAATTCATAGGCCACTTTTTGTTATTCTTGATCTATTTTGCTCGTGCATTATTCCAGCCACTTTTTTCTAATGTCCATCATTCTAGCTGCTCTTCCCACTGTGCTTTATACTGACAGGCATTTTATCTGGCTGCATGTTGCTCCAGCTCTTCTTATTATTCTAGCAGTTATTCAGATTATTCTAGCAGTTCTTCTCTCTGATAGCAAGTCTCTCCTACCGCCCTTCCTTTTGTGCTTCATTCCAGTGGCACTATTATTGAGCTGCATCTCACTCTGCATCATAACAGTGTGTTTATATTTTTTTAACCTCCCTGGTGTTATTCCATACTGGCACATGCTGATTTTTTGTTTGTACTATTTTTTTTTTTCACGATTTTGTTTTTATTTTATGTCATCTCTTGGCTGCCTTTTGTTTGCAGAGTCAACGTGATGTTTATAGATTCTGTTGTCACAGGGTGTGTCATTAGCTAGTTTCTATTATCGGGATACTTTATCTGAACTTGTTGTTTTGCTCTTCATTTAGGTTTTAGTAAAGTTTTTTGAATCTCAAGGGTTGCATACTCTGTAACAAGCTTGATGCATTTAGTTTATGGAGAAAACTTATATAGCCTTAGGTCCTTAATTTCCAATTCTCCAATTAAGTGTGGCAACATGGACTTTTCTTTTACAGCTCATCTTTTAATCATTTAACAGAGTTATGCCACCATTATCTATTAAAAATTAAAAGAAAATAAAAACATAGTTTGCAACCCTCACACTTCGTTTATCTTTGTCCTCTCTTTGGCATTCTCAATCTCTCTCTTCTGCATCCTTCTTCCCCACCATCCCCTCCTCTCTCTCCCAGTCATGGAACTTGAACCAGTCCTTCAAAACCTTCATGCTGATGTTTGTTCCATCATCACTCTTTTCTAGCTATATCCATATCTGTGCCTTTATTTTTGTGTGTGAGGACAAAGAAGAAAAAGGTGTAGCATTCTTAATTTTGAAGATCCAGTCTTAAGTTTTGGAGTCAACTGAGCCATAGGAAGTGGAGATCATTTTTTTCCATTGAAGGAGTGGGTGTATTCAACTCTGTCAAGAAGGATGAATGCTGAGCACAACTTATGGGAGTGTTTGTAGAAATTATGAAGGTCACTTTTGAGTTTGGATAGAGATTATAGTGGTAATTAGCAGCTTACGTCGGCTATAGGATTGGTTTTGTATTATTTTTTTAATGTTTAATACATAACGGTGAGATAACTCGATTAGATGATTAGAAAATGAGCTGGAAAAGAAAAGTCCATGGGGCTTTAATCGGAGAATTTGACATTAAGGACCTAAGGCTAAGTATCTAAGTTTTCTCCTTAGTTTATATGCTTTAGCTTGAGAGGGGGTCTTGGAATAGTATTTGCTTATCTTTCCTCTTCTTTTAGTTGTCAGACTGGGAAGTCCCACATTCATTGTATTGTATCTCAACCTATACAACTTGTTCTCTACTATTAATCTGTGCAACACAAGCTGCCTTTTATCAAGGCCTTACAAAGCATTCTCTTTCTTTTATTCTTTACATCATCTGTTCTGGTTGTTTCCCTGTTCTCCTTATAATGCTCATCAATGAGTTTTTTTACCAGTTTTTATCTCTGGCCAGTCGTTTCCATAACTTTCATTTTGATTGTTTACCAATTTTGTATGTTTCTAGTTATTCTATTGAAGCCGATTGGAATTTGACAAGATCTGAAGTCAGCAAAATCTCACTCACTATGCTCATCACCAGATGTGAATACATCTCGAGCAGGTTTCAGGCAGATGAGAATGAGTTAGGTGAGCTTCTTCTTAATTGAGTACTACAATAGCAACATTAGCCTTATCTCATTTCCTTATATGAGTACTATGATCCATAATAATGAATGTGGATAACCGTAACTTCCACTCTCCCACAATTTTCCCTTGCTTAATATATGATTTTCTGCAGGTGAGCATCCACTACCAAAAGCAAGACTTGAAGAAATTATGTTTGTTCTCCAAGAACTGGCACGCCTTGTAATACATCCTGACACAGCTTCCGCTCTTCCCTTACACCCATATCTGAGAAGTGGCTTTGTCGAGATCAAGGAGAAGCCTCATCTGTTTGTGCTCTTTCCTTCCTTTTGTGAGCTTGTTTTATCGAGGTAAAGTAAATATATTTATTGAGTATACCATGCTTAATCTTTGATAAGGGCACAAATTGAACGTCTGGCAAGTGAGTTTACGTGGGTGATGTGTAAACTAGTCGTATTTTGGATAGATAAGCTATGAAGATTCTATCAGAAAAAACTACATGGAGGTAGGATGAGATGATCTACCAAGAACAGCAGGAGTCAATACACACACACACACACAGCAGAAGACAAAAGATGTGTGTGTACAGTAAATTACACTGCCTTCTCTTTATTATTAAAATATACATAAATTTTCTTGAAGCAAAAATATAACAAAAATGCCTTTAAAATATTTTTATGTCAATGAAATATGTAACATTAAAAGACATGTTTTAAACTTTTATTTCAATGTTATTTATATTGTGTTGAAAACTATAAATTCTAAATATATTAACTTGAGTATTAATCAAATACATATTTAATACTTGTTATATAAATAATAGATATACGGTTATCTAAGTCAAAATGGGTATAGTTATAGCTCATCTTTTACTATGAGGGAGGTTAATGTAGTGCATATTTTGATTTCAAGAGAAGGCAGTAGAGTTTTTTTTTTTTTGGGGGTAACGAAAGGAGAAAAAACAGCAAAGATTACGACATCATGCCTGACACCATCTAGGGAAGACTACTTCCCTCACATCCTTACTCAAAATTTGCAATAAACTACCGGGTGGTTAGAAGGCAGTATAGTTTTCAAAATAGAGAGGAAAGTCATATAATTTAAACACCTCTTGAGGGAAAGGAGTGTAATTTACTCAATATAAAAAAGTAAAATGTAAAGCAAGGAAGAGAAAGCAGCATCCTTTAATTTACAGATGAAGAAATCTCCTGAAGAATGTCATAAGCTTTAACTGATAAGGAAGCCAAGAACGAAAGTCTGTCCTGCAGATGTTACATTTGCTGAAGGCCTTGTCTGAACACTATCATTAGGGGCAATCAAAGACACGAAGCGTAAGCCAAGTGTACAGTTCCATAATTTTTTTATCCTTGTCTTTAAGAAAACCTCTATTGGATAGTAAGGTCTTGTAAGGTAGTAGGGAAAACTAACCAGAAACTGTGAAGAGTCTGTTCCATAATTTTCAAGTCACTTCACAATGCAGTAACAAGTGGCTGCTGGATTATGAACTCTGAAAATATATATTGCATAATTGTTAATAGATAAAGCTTTATGTGGTTCAAATGCCTACAGATTACAATGTAATCCTATTTCCGACTTTAAACTTGGGGCCTTCACATTCCAATAGTAGTTAAGATAAAATTGGCCACAAATTCTTCTTTCTTTCTTTCTTGTCCTTTTTTTCTTCCTTTTTTTAAGTAAGTTCTTTTGATGGACAGAGAACTACGAGTACGGGAGATGGTGCTGGCATTGCTCCGATTAGTCAGCAAGGAATTGTCTCTGGAAAAGCTCAGCTTAACAAATGAAAAGAATGCTTCCAGATAAACCCATCTTGTGTCATTTAATCGATGTTTTTAGCTTATGGAATCTCCCGATAAGCTTTTTTTCTTCTTATTCCCTCCCCTCGTGATTAGTATTATATTGTATATTTTTGTGTAGAGTAGAATAGACCCACCCTGATAGGAGGTTTGCTCTATCTCCTCACACTGTTCATCTGTCCTACATTATGGCCTAGTGTCAAGTGTCAATCTTCCTCAGATCCATCAACCACTTGAACTTAACGACCAATTCTTTGGGGTCACAGACTTGGAGAACCATGAGTTTGGGAGGATTAGTTGAGCAGCTGAGATAAATATATGTAGTGTATACACAAAAAGAACCATTTACTGGTACAGTGGACAAGGAGGTCTCCTTCAATTGGAATGTCGTAGGGAGATCTACATTCCCTTGCCAATTTTTTTGTATTCTATCACTATAGTGTGAGTATATATCTGACCTTTAACTCTAATCTTTTCTTGCCACATTAAATGGTCAAAGATGTGTATAATGTTATTGTTATTTTGATTGTATGCTTGCATTTAGGCATACTTTCCTTTAAAAGAGCATTCTTGAATTTGAACAATGACCTCCTTTGGCAGGAATGTTTCCAATTCCATGCCGAAGGTTTCTGATGTTGGTTGGTCTTTTTTATTTACTTCTCCTTTTTTCCCCTCGGTTGCATTAATAATATTGAAAGTTGTTTCATGCCTTTTTCTATCCCAACTTCTGGATGTGAAGATTTAGAGCATTTTGGTTTTCGTGAGTTCCAACTTCTAGTCAATCCGCTTTTTGGCTCTTCTGGTTATTATTTGTCTTCTTTATACGGACTCAGAAGCTATAAAGCACCAAGGAAAATATATTTCGCGTATCTAAGGAGTAGAGCTTAAGTCTTGGGCATGGAGGAGGATGCTACTTGTTTGTCCATGTTGAATTTGGAGCAACCACACCTGGCTGGATTAAAGCAAGCCGAGGATTCCGTTAAATATTGAGCTTCCTTTTTTTTTTGTGGTCGAAAAATATTGAGCTTAAGTATTATACCCTTTTGATGTAATGCCACGGAAGAACCTGCTACTGACTTGGGCTTCTCTGAAATGGGTTGACGCCTATTTTTTTTGGGGGGTATCAAATTCAAACATCAAGTCACCAGTCAATGGGTTAACATCTGGTTTTTCAAGTGTTTATACATTGTTATAACTATTTATTTACTTTTTCGCTTTCAGACAACAGGGGGAAAACGTTAGTTTGGTACATATGAATTCTTTAGAAGTTATGAAGTCCTTTTTTAGCAAATAGTTAGAGAACAATTTGAATATATTTGATTTATTATTGTCTTCCTTCAGTATGAGATTTCTTGTTATCTGATATGTTTGTTTATATGTATACACACTTCAATAAGCATACCCGAGATACTAATGATGCATAACTTTTATCGATTACTCACTTTTCTTAAAAATATTATAATCTAATATACTCACGGTAAAGAATTCATTAATTTTCATAAAATCTCTGGCTTATTTTTATGATTTGATTTTTACACTAAAAGAAAAATAGATGCATATATACTTTGTTGTATTTTTAATAGTATCAAATTTTGAATCATTAAAAAGAAAATTGGATGCATCTTGGGGGCAGCTAATGTGGAAACGCAGGTGAGGAGTAATGCACTGACATAGACAAGGGAGTGAGTTGTTTGATAGAGGTTGACCATTTAATATCACCTTAATCATAATGTCTAAGATCTGATTTCTACTCTACTTGAATATATTAAAAAAAACTCTCGGTGGGAGAGGAAAATTTCATTTCAGTAATTTCTATATTTTGTAGAGATTAGTCTTAATTAAGAGATAACCTTGGTGCTTAAATTTGATTTGCCTGTCTAACACCTGCCTTCTCAACTCAATACCAATTTAGATCATAATATCGAATTTGAAATTATATTTTCTATATGAGGCCAAAAAAAAACCATATTTTCCATAGAACTGCACCTTATTACAAATTCACATTCGTAAAAATTTCAAGTCAAGAATGTGATCAATTCAACTTAGGAGTAAGCGAGTCTCGGATATCTCTCTAGGTGGATGGTAGTGCAACTGAAAACGGAAACTATTCTCGTTACGTAGCATCCACGTCCAGCGAGGAGAAGGTTTCACGTATCGACATTTTCACCTTAGATACAAACCAATGAAGAATACAGAATGATCATCCGAAATCACGCTGGTGATCCTCAAAATAAACAAGTCAAGATAGAAATGATAGAAAGCAACTCAAGACCCAATTGTGCCGTGAGTAATATGAAATTTTATTGATATTATGAACTTGACAATCAAATGAACCTGTCAAGAAACTACTTGGGTGCTCGATTATACGAGAACAGCGCGGGAAAAGTGTGGTAGCCCGTAGTAGCAGAAAATCAAACAAAGCTATATCTATGTGCACACATCTAAAATTAGCATGCATATATAATTATCAGTAATTTGGTTAAGCTTAGCAGCCGCGGCCACCGATGCCGCCACTCCCGCGGGATGAGTGGTGAGGTTTGGATCATTTCTCATCTCTGCTCCAGTCACCCCTCCTGCATCTCTCCTTGTCGCCGCTTTGTCTGACGGCAGCTTCGAAGTCGCATCCTAATACCGAAATAACGCAAATCGCAAATAGTCATTCCTGTACCCACATAGCCATAGCCCATAGATAAGTATGTAGAATGAGAGAGAATCCTTCCTTCTAGATCCGTCGATTATATACACTTTAATTCTTTTTTCTTTTTGTAGTTTTGATATTTCTTTTAATTTCATTTTCTAGTAAATAATAAATAAATAAATAAATAAAAAACTTGAATATATATACATATGATTTACCACAAGAACATCGGCGAGTTTGGTCTTGTCTTCGTCACTTGTTACGCAAGCATTGTAAGTGGCAGCGGACTGTGCAGCGGCGGCAACACCACCGGGGACGATGCTCGTACGGCCTGTGGCTCTGACTTCCGCTGCTTGAATGGCAGCGGCATCGCTCCACTACACCGGCTTATTACCGGCGGTTATAGCGGTGGCTTCTATAGCTTCCCCTATGGTGATTCCAACACCCCCCGCCTCTCGACCAACTGAAGGTGGCGACAAGTCCTCCATTGCCGGATTTCTTTAGCTGAATTGCTCCACCACCTGTTCATAATTTACCGCTACTCGAAATTGACCAAGATTTTAACTTTGTTAGTTCATAATGTGATTTTCTTTTCATCTGCATGTTGAACAACCTACGAAACCCACCCAATCAAGTAAGAAAAAAATTAAGCGCATATTCTCATGTGAGACAGTTAAACTAGAAGCATTATAAGAGTAACGGCGGCTTAAATGTATTTTTTAATCCTTATACTTTTATAACCAAAAACTAATTTGGTCTCCCCTAACTCTAGTTTTATTAAAAAAAATAAGAGGAAATAATTAGATCCCTTGATTTAGAAAACGAATCAAAGTTGTCAACCTTATATATAAATTAATCCATGTATCTCATTAACTAAAGAAGTTAAATCATTTAAAAATAAAAAAGAATGGCATTACGTATTATAAGAGTATGGTCAAATTAAGAGGACCGAAAATTAATTTAATTTTTTATCATACTAAAGGATAAAAAGTATGCCGTATCCAACAATATATATTGATATTAGAAAGGAACCTGTCCGCCGACTAACGCAGAGATGACGCGTCTGCCGGAGAATTCAGTTTGCGTGATGTTAATGCCGTGGTCTTCGACAGCATCAGTGACATCGCTATGTGACACAAGGCCTGCCGCTTGGTTTTTCATGGCCGCTGTCTGCATTTCCGCCGCGGCGCCATCCTTCTGAATGCATCCGAGGATGGCATTCTCGGCGGCCTGCATCATGGCGGCGTCCACCGGGGCCACCACCTTGTGGGTTAGCTCCCCTTCCACGACGAACAAATCGCCATACTTTATGGGTTCTTCCTATTCCTTACGAGTTTGCTCTTGGCTCATCCTTCTTTCTTTAATTCAATTCCCAATTCCAAGTGTTTGTATTTCTTCTGCAGTTTGCGATGCGATCGCCAGCAAAGTGGGTGGACGAGAAGGATTAATATACGTGCATGGGAAATGTTAGGGTCGGACAAGTGTGAGTCAACGCATTGACACGTGACAAGCGTAAAAAACTGGATGAGGACCAGCACGTGAACAACGAGACATCTGGCTGCGAATTAGATCGTGTTTTAATTTTAATCCAGTAGTTTTGCTTTTGCCAGCTGCGATCGATCGATAATCATGCATGTCATGACAAGACAAGGTCTATTTTTCTATAAATTTCATTTTTCTTAGCTATATTCATATAAGAAGTAGTATTTATATTCATATACGAAGTAATATTTATTTTTTATTTGAATCTTTTATTTATTTTAATGATAATTAATTAATAATTCTCATCATTTTGCCAATATATATATATGTATATATAAATTATAATAAATCACAATATTATTTATAAGTTATGAATAATCTATAAGAATATAATGTATGAAAAAAAATGTGTTTGGGGTCATTCTCATATATGGGTTCACGTTAAAAGATGTATATGTCTTAACAATATATTCCATAGAACGTTAGTATTTTTAATATGATAAACATTTTTGAATCATGTGTAATAAGCACTAATTAATTCATAAGCCTAGGTCTAGCCTTCCGAGCTGTGAGGGAGAGACAGTTTTAATATTGAGGGTGACAAGACATGCATCTACCGGTAAGAAGAGTGCTCATCCCATCTCTATTATAAATTATATTTATTTATTATATATTTATTTAAAAAATTAATTAAAAATTTTAATATTTTAAGAAATTATTCTAACTTTTTAAAATTACCTTCATTAAATTATAACTAATCTTAAATATATATTTCTTAATTTCTCTTCATTCTAACTCTATTGGGTATTTCTAATAAGGTAAAAATAAAAATAAATATTAAATAATACATAGATATCATAAAATAATTTATATTTTAAAATTTTAATTTTTAAAAAATATAATGGAGGACATATACAATATGTGGGTGGGTAATTAGGGTTGCAGTGCGTTCAAATCTGAAAAAAGAATCGAATTAAATAATGGTGTTGTTGAAGTTGAAGGAGTTCTACGCGTGTCCTGTCCTGACGTAATGTGGTGAAGGAGGCTTTTTCCCTGAGCTATATGGTCCCATGGCATATCGCATATACGTGCAGCAGGTACGCTAGTGAAGCTCTAGAATCAAATTGACCTTTTCTTTCTACAACTTTACGTCGTCGTCTGAATTGGTTAGTTACGTTGTGCGATGGTCATGAGTGCGCAAAAAGACGTAGATCTTCAATTAAGGAAGAGAATTGTCCAATGAATATATATATATATATATATATATATGTATGTATGTATGTATGTATGTATGTATATACTATAATATTAATTTGAAAATAATATTATTTTGAAAAAATAAAAATATATACTGTCACAGACCAGGACAACTGATGGCAAAGTAAACCAAATCTTCTAATTAATCATTCTATTATGCAAATTTCAAAATTTTTAAGCCTGAAGGGGAAATAGAAGTGGGTGAAAACTAAAAGATTTGGAAAAGAGTAAAAAAATTTCTTCCTTTTTTTTTTAAACTAAATAAGGGGAGAGATTTTTCCTCTCAAGGGGAGAGAAAATGTTTTCTCCCCTTGTTTGGCTTAGATAAAAAAATTAAATGACAGAATATTTTTTTGATAACCAAATGATAAAATATTTTTTCTCACTTCCCCTCTAAATCCCTCAAACTAAATGGAGATAAGGAAAAAATGAATAAATATAGATAAAATATAGTTTATATACATTCATATTTTCCCATAATTTTCTCCTCTCACTTTGCTAAAAATGACTTTTCTTAGTGCATGTTTCTTTGTAGTTATAAAGACAAAAGCTAAGAAAAGTGGGGTGAAGATGCTGGAAACATTTCCTTTATGATTATTAAGAAAAACGCCAAACTTTCCTTTGCAGTTTCATAAATAATTACTAAGAAAACTCGTTAGTTTATTTTGAATGGGCTGTTTGCGTTATGTATCCAAAACACAAATGAAAGTCCAATTTCAAATTTATTTCAAAAATTTTTTAAAAGCATTTTCCTTTGCAGTTTAATACATAACCACAAAGGAAATTAAATTTTTAAACTCTCCTGTGCAGTTAGTTTTATAACCGCAAAGGAATTTAAAACTTAATTCAAATAGAATTTTGTTTTCCTCGTGCCCCACTCTGCCCCAGCTTTCAATTTCGCTCTGAACTCCCTCTCAAAACTCCATTGCTCTCGTCCTCTCCCCTTTAGCCACTGGGTTCGTTGCCGTTGTTTGAGCTGTGACCTCCAACCACTGTGTTTGTTGCTGTTGAGCATCCAAGCTTCTCCCCTCCAACTGTTTGCCTCTATTCATCAAATGCGTAATCCCCTCCCTCGGTTCTGTTCGAAATCCAGTGGACCCATGCCATTACCCACAATTCCAAGGTACCCATTCATCTCCCATGTCCTCCCGGTGTGTCCGGTGAAAGCTCTCTCCCTTCGAGGTACCCATTTTTTCTTTTGGATTTTGGGTATGTACTTTTGCACCTTAATTTGGTACAAGCTTTTCATATCCACTTTTCACCAAAGTTGAACTTTTGAACATTTTGAATATGTGCTTGTCATGCTTCCAACAAATTCTAAGACAATGCTTGTCATGCTTCCAACAACAAATTCTAAGACAATGCTTGTCATGCTTCCAACAAAAAAAAAATCATCAAATGTTTTTATGTACTCTCAAACATGATACTCAGTAGTAATCGCTTGCATTGAAGGCGGGTTTTAGATTTTCTTGACACATAAACTCTAAGGAAAAAGTAACAAGATGACCCTTGACTGAAGCCAATCTCTCCAAGGGATCAGTATTCGTGATAGCTCCATTATGGTAAGATTCTAACGTTTTTGGGGCAATTCCTATATCGATAGTTGTATGGCCAATTTTTTCTTTCCAATAAGCTGTGCTTTGTCTAAAAGCAACTCTACAAAATTAGATGTTTAGAAAGCATGTTAGAACAATTGGCCACAAAAAAACAAAGAAAGAAAAAGAAAAGAAAGCATGTTAGACCAATCAGCTTGCTCTGTGCTTCCCTTCACCTCTTTTTACACCACTGCTTCATTCACCACGGGCATGTTGCGTGGACAAATTTTGAGAGGTTGAACATGGAAACTTTCTATCATTGACAAGCTATTGGTATTTAATTTTCCTACACCTATTTGCCTTTTATGCAATCGGGTCTTCATTTCTCTTCTCTTTCCCATCTTTCTCTAGAATGCTGTTAATTTTTTTGGTTTTAAATGTGGATAGAAGACAATTATTAACTTGGGTCTTTGTATCTTTATACTATTGGTTCTTTAATGTTTTTTAATGAATTCTTGCGATTTTTTTCTTTAACTTAGTTTCTGTTACAACTAGAAAGTGAAAGATAATACAGAGAAAGAAAACAAATATTAATGAAAGAGAATAGCATTGGTTTCCAACATCTATTCGGAGCTGCATACGTTCTCCTTTCTTATCATTTTCACTCTAACAAATGGCAGTACTGCCTGCTCATCTAGCTGCCTAAGTGAGTTACATTTCAATACATATTGTTCTACAACTTCTGTTTTGGGTTTGACATGGGTGATATTATTCTCTTGTTTACCCATTATCCATACAATGATTGTTTGAGAATTCTTGCTTGAGCGCATTGATCCCCTTTCTATGTTTTATTTTTCTATTTTTTCAATACTCATTTGCATCTTTCTTCTCCCTTGATAAAAGTTCTTTTGACCAAGTTCTTACTCTTATGTAATGCAGGTGGAAAAGGTTTAAGGCAACAAATTAAGGTGCTAAAGTAAAGGGGATTGTATAGTGGAAGCTTATAAGGTACGTTAGTGTTGCCTTCAAACTTGCTGAAGATAGTTTTGTTTGATTAGCATGCTAATATTTTCATAGGAAGTTGTAAGGTCAAGTTTTGAATTGAAAAATGATTTACTAAAATTTTAATAGTTATAGTGTGATAAAGTTCCAACAAGCCCATGGAACTTTAGTTTTGAAGTTGTTATATTGTCAGTTTTTCTTTAGAACTCAATCATTATTAGTTTATTAATAAGAAATAATTTGATGATTGGAAATGATTTAGGATTTGATTGTTGCTGTGATTGGTTTATATTTGTTGTAATTCGCTAATTTTTGTATGAGGATAGGGCTTAAGACCCAAGATGCTCTCATTTTTGAGCCATTATGTAGCCGGTTTTTCTTTAAAAATTTGTTTATGGTTGTAGAAAAGAGTCTTATGGGTTGAATCTTGTAATGATTTAGTCCCTTAGAATAGTGATAGTCCTTATGTTTATAGATAGCTTAGGTTGTTTAGGATTGGCTGGAAAATGGTAGTATTTCTAATTGACAAGTCTAACCTTTTTGTGAGTTGTTGCTGTAGAATTATCACACCCTCAACTTTAGGGGAGGCTCTACCCAAATTTATACAATCTCACAAGTATAGATCGGTCTTGGATGTTTGCGAATCATTTGACTAAGGAATATAGGGATAGAGTGAAAGAATTCATTAGGTTTGCAATTAAGTATGCACAACCCTACTAAAATTTTATGCCTTTGCTTAGCGTGTTACTATGGGAGGGTGGTTAATGCAGAAGAATTTGAGGATCATTTAGTGTGTCATGGAATTGATCGAGGTTATAAATGTTGGACAAAGTACATGGAGACGAATGAGTAGTATAGTGATTAGTGGTATAGTGGGAGCCACAGATCAAATGATTTCAACACAAGTACATTCGAGACTGATCGTCTTGAAGATATGACAAATGTAATTAAGGATGAACTTTGGGACTACCTTGAGATGTTTAAGAGGTTTCAAAATGATAGAGAGAAGCCATTATATTTTGGGTGCACCAAATTCACGATATTGTTAGCAGTGTTGAAGTTGTACAACTTGAAAGCAAGCAATGAGTGGAGTGATAAAAGCTTCATAAAATTACTTCAACTTTTGAAGAATATGCTACCAGAGGATAATGAGCTTTCTAGCCAAACATATGAGGCTAAACGAATGTTAGGCTCTATTGGGCTGAGCTATGAAAGGACACTAATGGCTGTGTTCTATTCTGTAAAGAATATGCATCATTAGGCAAGTATCCTAAATGCGATGCCCCATGATATAAGAAGAATAAATTGGGTCCGGTGAAGGTAATATAGTATTTTCCCATCATACCTAGATTTAGATACTTGTATAGCAATGCTGAATATATGAAGCACTTGACATAGCTTACATATGAAAGAATTGAAGATGGAAAGCTTTGATATCCTGCTGATTCTTTGCAATGGGAAAGGATTGATAGTGAATATGAAGAACTTGGTGGAGAAGATAGAAACTTACGCCTTGCATTATCTACTGATAGAATGAACCCGCATGATATGTAGAGTAATACTTATAGTAATGGCCTATGATTGTGTTAATTTATAACATACCACCATGGCTATGCATGAAGCAAAAGTTTATGATGTTGTCTATGTTAATCTTTAGACCCAAACAACCTGTAAATGATATATATGTATAATTTGTTCCACTAATTGAAGATTTGAAGCTATTGTGGGAGACGGGTGTGGAGGTTTATGACGGATATAGAAAAGAAACATTCACTTTGAGAGCTATGCCATTTGATACAATCAATGATTTTTTGGTATATGGTAATTTGTCAAGATACATTATCAAGGAGAGTTTTTGGGTGCCCGATATGCGAAGAAGACACACATTTGATTCGATTGAAATATGGTGGAAAATTTGTCTTCTTTGGGTGTCGCAAATTTTTGCCTCAAGATTATTAGTACAGGGGATAAAGAAAAGCTTTGGATGGGAATACAAAAGAAAGAAGAGAACCTTTGCTGTTAAGTGGTGAGGACCTGTATCGCAAGATAAAGGATTTGAATATCAACTTCAGGAAACCTTTTTCTAGACACCTTGGGATAAGCTGGTGAAAGAAGAGGTTAATTTTCTTTGAATTGGCTTATTGGAAATCTTTATATGTGAGGCACTTCCTTGATGTCATGCATATAGAAAACAAAATTGTATGTGATAGCATCATTAGTACATCACTCAATATGCCGAGAAAGACTAAAGATGGCAAGAAGACGAGGCTGGATTTTGTTGCTCTGGAAATTAAAGGAGATTTGACACCAATAAAGCAGAAATGACATACTTAAAGAGGTCACACGAGCTTTGTTTAACTACTTTCTAATGTCTAACTGCTTTGTTCGATCTTTATTACAAGTAAATATGGGTCATTCTCTAGCTAAAAAGAAAAGTTCCACATTGAAGAAGAAAAAGAAAGCTCCTACATTGACATTAGAGGGGCAAGATAGAGGAGCATCATCGTGGCATGATTGTACTTAAAGAGGTCACACGAGCAAGAGATGTCAGAAAGAAGTTTCATGTGGATGGAATTACAAGGGTCATGCAATGGGCAAGGTTGGCACAAAACTTAATCTCTATATCGAGGTAGCTGCCAAGATGAAGGTCCTAATCTCCCATCTGAAGCCAAGTGATTGGAGAAAAGATCCCAAGGCTGTAACGGATATAATTTTTTATGACGTAATAGTAAGTAACTTAATTTCCTATTTCACTACAATTCATCATTTCACCATAAGTTACCATTTCACTATAATTTGTCATTTTCACCATATACTTTGTCACTTTGTGTTGTAGTCAATTTTGATGTTGATGGGAGACACAGAGAGTATGTACTTTAGAGTGCCAGAATTTCACTATGAAATTTTCGATATATATTGACCAAGTTCTTCATGAAGGATGATCAAGGCACTATCATTCCATATCCGCCTACACTTTTTGACATCTACGTGAAGTAAAAGTATTGAGATCTTTTTATCGGTGTATGGCTAAAGCAGAGCTTCAAAGAAAAAAGTGAAAAAAAAGTCAAAGTGCAAAGAATCAGAAGTATCCCTATAAAGCTAGCTGTTTGGGATACTCTGGTGTCGAGAGGAACATTGTAAGTGTTTGTATATGTCTTCAGTTATATAAATATATTTTATACATATACACTTACACATCCATTATTTGTGTCAATGTATAGTTGAAGAAGGAGGGATCAAGCAGATAGGTACCCCGTCATGAGTTGTGGTCTGAATCTAAGAAAAACAAAGATGAGTTAATAGAAAATGATAATATTCGGGAAGTTGTTACCAAGATAGTAAGTACTTATTTTTCAGTAATTCATTATTTTATGTACTAATGATTTTAGTAATGCTTAAGTACTTGTTTTTCTATCTTTACAGGACACCCTTACACAAGTAGTGCCAGCTGATAGGGACAGCTCAGGGCTGGATGTGCTTAGCTAAGCATTGGGGCAACCTAAGCACTCTGACCTATTGCAGGAAAAGAGTTTGATGTCACTCCATCATTATATTTTGGGATCAAAAGTTGCCACTCAAACTCATCGACAACTAGGGTTGCTGAATTGGAGGCACAGCTTGAGGTACAAAGACAAAATCAAGCTGCATTTGAGAGATTGTTAGCTTAGATTAAGATGTTTATGAAACAATCTGAGGAGGTGCAATGGACCCAAACCCTAGTGTTAAGGATAGTTGCACACTACCTTCTGAGCAATTCCCAAAGGTAATTACTTTTCTTATTGACTAAGTTTATAGTTAATTAAGCCATAGATATTAATACTTTTTGATTGGTATTGGGACAACATTGTCTACTGTGGTTCGATATCCCTACTTGATGTGTGGTTGCAAAAGGATGTGCAGGGAGAGGAGATAGGGTCCACAATGTTCCCCTACTTACAAACCACGTGAGAGTATCAATCAATTTGCCCATCAAGGAGAATGCACAATTGCCTATTGCTACTAACAAGGCAACCACAGTATGACAGGCGGTGGGTGGATATGTGATATGGCCTGCTTACCTTGTTATTTCAACTCCAGCAAAACAGGTACATCAATTAGCACTTCATTAATTATAATTTAATATTATGTACATTGTAAACACTTTATTTTTTTTTTAGGCATTAAATAAATTAAATTTCAAAATAAAAAATATATAAAATTAATTAATAGAAAACCAAAAGAAAAAAAAATCCCTTTTTAATTAGGTAAATTAGTAAATATCTTGTATTCCCTAGATAAATTCAAGCTCTAAAAATAATAAAAAAATCAAAAATTAAAATCCAAATCACTCACAAGATTACAAAAGAAAATTAAAGAAAATCTCTTTGAAATCCTCAATCTATTTGCTTTTACAAATAAAGTAAATAATGATTAAAATAAAATAAAGAGGTGAGCAAGGAAAAAGGAGAACAAAAAAGAAAGAGAAAAAATGGAGTTGGGATGAAATTTTGGTTGCGATCTTTCAATCACAAAATCAAAAATAAACAAACAGACAAAATAATACATTTTGGGTTGAAACGCTGAGTCAACATTTCAGCCCAAACAGCCACGAGCCGAATTGAGAAGGGGCTCGTGGATAAGAGCAGAGGGAAGCTCGGGCGTGAAGCAGAGAAGACGAGAGCGAGAAACAAAGGATGAGCCACGATGGCTCCGTATGCGAGCGTGAAAGCGAAGCAGGGAGAGTGAGATCGCGAGTAAGGGAGAAGTTGAGAGGCGTAGAAGTAGACAAGAAAAATTCCTCCACTACTCTGTACCTGACACAGCAGAGTAGTGGAGGCCAGGAATCATCCGGATGAGCACGAAATTGGGCGTCTAAGGCAGAGCAGAAAAAAATGGCACCAAAGAAAGAGGCCGAAAAAAAACCCCAGGATGCATAGGATTGTGACGAAAAGAGAGAGAGGAATTGACGCCGAAAGGAGAGAGAGCTACGGAACAACCTGAGGAAACAGAAGTGAAATTGAAGCCAAAAAGAAAAGAAGCAGTGAACGAGTTGCAAAACCAGGGAAGTGAAGTAGAACGAATCAGACGAAGTAGGAATCCACACAATAGGGGTGCACGAGTTCAAGAATGCAACCAGCGTCGTTTGGGTCTGTTTGGTTTCCTTTCTGTTTTTTTTAATTCTGTTTTTTAATAAAAAAGTTATGAAGCATGACTTGATGTTTTCCTCTGCGATGCTTGGTGTTCTGGGATAGATATGGTTTTGTTGTTCATTGGAATTTTGATAGTTGATTAGTTAAACCCCAGTTACCCTGCTGGTCTAGGATTCATTTTGGCCTTTCAGTGCTCTGTTTCTAGAAATCTGATTTAGGGCTACTATTGCTTGGCACTCTATCCCTGGAAAACTTTGTCTTAAATCCTGTCATGGTTCGATGATGTTAATATTCTATTTTTGGTGGCCGTATTTATGATGCTATGTTTTTTTTTATGGATTTGCTGGTTTGGTTGGTTTGCTGTAAAGGTCTCAGGGTAGAGCCAGTTTATTAAACACGGCAGTTTTCATCGCTTAAGCTATTTGGGGTATTGTTAGTTAGCTAGGAGATTGTCATCTGATGCATGAAATTTGCCTTTTGCCTTTCATGACTGGAATATTTTGGAGTGGTAAATCGTAGATGATAAGCTTTAGGGGATCATTGTCCTGCGTCTTGTTTAATGAACAGTCCCTTTGATTATAGGCTCGTATATTCTCTATTAGTTTGAGTCACAACGTGAATGAACTTATGATCGAAGTTTTACCGATTCGTAAGCATTGGAGTAGCCTCAGACCTTGTATTCACAAACATGAAGATTTATGTTCTAGAGCATGAATTCTCTAATGATGTTTGTTATTTAAAAGGGGTTTTGCTTGGATAATGTTGATGAGATACTTTAGCCTTAGATTGGATGAATATTACTTGCGTTAAAAATCTAGCCCACAGTTATGTTTCGAGTGTGCTCTATGTTGCTGTTTCTGTAGCTTACTTCTACTGTAGCCTTTGGTCCTGAAAGGAACTTGATTGAATTATGAAGTTGAACCATTAGAATCATGTGTCCACCTTTCATTGACATTGGTGGAGGATAGGGGATTGCTTTTGCTTTATACACATTTTGCAAAATTTATGGGTTTCGTTTTTATTCAAATGTTGATGTTACATTTCATGCATTTGGGGACTGGTTGCTCTGATGTCAATGAAATGCTGAAATTTTGAATTGATTTAACTGTGAAATGAATCTTGTTTGTGTTAGAAATTAGGCCCAGAGTTGCGTGCATCTATGTTTCTGTTGCACCTCTTTTTTGATTTTTGGTCACCAGGGGAGTCCAATTGAATGCTGATCTTGTGTCTTTAAAATCTTGCTCATGTTCAATGAGTGTGATGAGCTGTGCATTGCTGGCGATGTCTTCTCTTATGTTGTGTTCAAGTTTAGGAAGACGAAGCAGCGTTTATATCCTTGCAAACATCCATATTTTCATAGATAACTTTTGGGATAGATCAAATATTGGGAATATCATGGCATGTGTATTTTTTTATTGTTCACGAAATTATTAGAGATTATTCGTGGAAGGTTCTTGTGGCATTTGATCTTTTTGAATATATAACTTATGAGGAAGGAAGGTTTTAGGCTAATATTTTGTGTAGGATTTTGTTGTTACTGCAAATAACTGTGTGGGAGCTATGCATATCTTCTAAATACTCTAATTTAGTTGAATCCTTCGCTAATATATTTTTTTAAACTTCTCCTGTGAAATTAAATTAGTAAAAGGTGCTTAAAAGATCCAACGGCCTATTTATTAAAAACTTCATTTTATTTAGTAATAATAATAATAACAATAATAAGAAAGATTTTAAACTAATCATGCCATGAGGTTTTCAGAACCCACATAAGTATTCGAGTTAACCGCCTTGTTATATGCAATTGTAAGTCCACGTAATCATATAAGTTAGGTTGAATAACTTGTGTTTACTAAAACAAATAACTTTCTTATATAGATTCTTTTTTTAAAAAAATAAATTAATATATATATTTCAAAATATTTTAAATAAATGTAAAAAAATAATATTTAGTGATTTTTGTTTAAAAGTAAATAGTAATAATATTATTAAACAATAAAATTGTAAAGATAATTGACTAAATAATTATATCATGTGAGATTTTTGAATTGGAATAGGTCTTTGGGTTAATCACTTTGTGGTGTGAGATAGTAAATCTACGTAGGCATTTGAATTAAAGCTGAGTAACTTAGGCTTATTAAAATAAATAACTTATTTATAAATTTCTTTAAAATATAAATGTAAATATATACATACAAATATGAAAAGATTTTAAATAAATATAATAATAATATTTTTGGTTCTTTGAAAATAATAATATCAAATGATAAAACTTTTATATCATAGAAAAATAATTGGCAAAGTAATTATACCCAAGAGATTTGGAACATACTACAGCCCCATGTGGCGAAGAGCTGTCATCGAGGTGCCAAACCTTCTTGTCGATGTGAGCTCTTGGGGAAGATCAGCCTGTTATCCCTAGGGTAACTTTTATCCGTTGAGCGACGGCCCTTCCACTCGGCACCATCGGATTACTAAGGCCGACTTTCATCCCTGCTCGACGGGTGGGTCTTGCAGTCAAGCTCCCTTCTGCCTTTGCACTTGAGGGCCAATCTTCGTCTGGCCTGAGGAAACCTTTGCACGCCTCCGTTACCTTTTGGGAGGCATACGCCCCATAGACAGTGATTTTAGTTAACCGCATTGTTGCATGAGATTGTGAGTCCACATGAATGTGTCGGTCAAGTTATGCACGATTCATTAAAATGTAATAATTATTGATGAGATGATTTTCTTTTAAAAAAAATGATATCTCTATAATAATAAATAAAAATGAAACAAGATAATATTTTCCTTTTTTGTTTTTCCTTATTTTAATATAATAAAATTTTTATACCATGGAGATTTTTAAAGCCTATGTAAGCATTTAAGGGATGGTGAGTCTGCAGCATAAAATAAAATAATTAGAATTAAAAAAAATTTACCAAAAAGTTACGAAAAAGAAATATATTTCAAAAGCCAAAAAAAAAATCAAAAGCTTTTTAAAAACTAAAAAAAAATGTATTAAGAAGAGTAAGTAAGTAAAATGAAATTATCATTTATAAATTAAAACACACTAATTCAAATGCCAAATAATCATTTTGTTTACAAAATGGTAAATTATTTTCAATTATTTGTCTCTTATTACAATATTATGAAAAAAATATCAACCAACTGACATGTATTTTTATCTCGAACTAATCGCAGGGTATATAGGTCATAGACTTTGATTCTAGGTTAAGTCCGCCCTTATAATTAAATAAAGATTTTCCAATTTTATCTTCTTATTTTTATTAATTTATTTTCTTTATTTTATTTTCCAAATCTTCTTAATTTCCTTATATTCTTTCCTTTGTACCCTTTTTTAAGTAAGTGAATAATAAGAGGATAACCAAAATAATTTTAAAACCATATTATTTGTACAATCAACTTAAGGTAACCGTTCTTAAAAATGGATAATGTGGGGTACCTAACACCTTTCCCACGCACAATCAACTCTTGAGCCCATCTCTGTTTTTGCATACCATTATTTTCCTTTTTAAATTGGTTTTTTAAAATTTCCCTCAAAATTTTAGTGGTAACTCCTGATAAGTCGATTTTCATTTGGAAACCTGACTTATTTTTCTTCTTCCTTTTCCATGTGTCATCCATGTCGCATTTTTCAAGTGCAACATATATCATGTTTATGCCAAGTTTACCAACTTTGTTTCACAATTCTAGGGGCAGTCAAGTGTTCCAATGATTAAGCACTCAAAGGAGTCAATCACTGCACTAATGAAGGGATTACTAGAACCTGAAGCTTCAAAGGCAAGTGATAATCGGACCTTCCTTGCTAATATAGTAAAGCTGAAGTTGTGGGAATTACTGATATTCCCACCTGATGCGAGGATCTTTAACAAGGAAGTATCAGAAGCGATCATCCGTGATGTTATCGCTGATATAGTGGGTCATCAATGGCTTGGAGTACAGAATATAGCTATATACATCAGGTATAAAAATTACAACAGAATTTTTTTCTACATGACTACCTTTCATTTCTTTTTGTGATGTTAATGAATTACTCTTTTCATTATTTTTAGTAATCTATGTGAAAAGTTTATACTCCTTGCCATGCTCACAAACAGATTTTTGTTCTACTACCCCCAAGACATTTCAGCTTTTATAGTTGGCCAGATGCTTCAACAAAAAATCACTAAATAGTCATGAGATATTGCCAATGCGATGAGGGTGGATGCAAGTGATGTTATATTTGGCACCATATCAATAAGGGTGAGTCACTTATCGCTAAACTTTTGAATTATAACTTGTTTCATGTTAACTACTTGATAATATTTTACTAACATTGGTTTATAGTTTTCTTAGGAATCATTGGATGGTTGTTTGTATCAACTCAATGCAACCAACAATATGCTTTTTGGATCCAGAGCGTAATCCGCCCAAGTACCGCACGCAAACAATGGAGATGTTTAATCAGTAAGAATATGCATTCTATTCTGTATGCATTTCTATTTATGCATTTATCTTTCCTTACATTAAATTGAGTCATGTTATCATTGACAAAGATATGAATATCTTTCACACACAACGTGAGCTTAGAGACAATGATTCCGGTCGAAATTATAAGTAATTGGATTCGGCCATATTGTATAAATGAACAGCAACTCAGGTATTTATAAATTAATATACAAGTAATTACTATGATTAACAATAATTGTTATAAATAATGTGCATATAATGGTTTTAGTGTCTGAAACAAGAAAATGATGATGATTGTAAATATTATGTGCTCAACGTCATGAAAGATACCTTACATGAAAGCTCTGTTTGGTTCAATTGAGAGGATTGAAGGGAAAGGGATTGAAGGGTTTTAAAATTTCCTCATTTGGTGGGATTGGAGGGGAGAGGATTGGAGGGATTTTAAAGAAACCTTGTTTAATTCAGGAGGGAATTAGAGGGGATTGAATAATTATAACTCAATCCCCTTAAAAAAAACCCCAATTTAGAGGATTTTAAAATGGAAATGGGGAAAGGGATTGGAGGGGATTAAATTTCCCTCAATCCCCTCCAGTTTTTTAGCCAAACAAGGGGAGGGGATTTAATTCCCTTCAGTTCCTTCCCTTTCCCTTAAAAAAACCCATACCAAATAGACCCGAAAAGAGCTAGATCCCTGTGAATGTATATCTAATTTGGTTTACTACTATCTACATAAAAAATTAATAATCTAACTTGATTTTTTCTATTATTTTTATTTGCAGTACTTCTCCGATTGTAGGAAATACTCCTCCAAAGATCATGTAAATGAAGTAATCAAGTAGTGGTTCGGATACATGGTTGAGTCAAGCAGTAGTGGGTATAAGTGATTCTTAGATAATTAAATTCTAAATTATGTTTGGTTTGTTCTATTTAATTGGTTTAAGTTATATTGTTACTTTTGTTTTGGTTCTATATATCAATTGATTTGAATTTATGGTTCTTTTCTATTTCATATTGGTTTTGGTTCTAAAATCGGTCATGTAACTTTTGTTGCAAGAACACAAAGTTATGAGCATGCATGTAGTGGTAGCTACAAGACAAGTGGCATGGTTAAAGTTTTTTTGTCATGATTTGCTTGTAAGTTTTGGTTTGCTTATTAGCTAAATTTCCTTGATGTTTATGAGCAAAATTGTAAGCAATTAACTTAGCATGTACAATGCAAGCTTAGTTTTAGATTTGACTTGTTGAATTTGGATGTAAAACAACTAGGGCTAGAACTAGGATTTAATGATGGGTGGGGCCGGGAAACCATATATGATAATTGAAGAAAAGTTTAACACTTAAAGTATAGAACAAATTATGATATATAAATATTTCAATATATCTGTAGTCAATTTTTCAAATATATAATCAAAACAAACATGTACGTTTCACCAAAAAAAAAACATGTATCTTCATTTCTTAAATTGTGAACGTTGATGTTCATGGCATAAATATTTTCAATTATCATATCTGTGATAAATTGTTAAGCAATTTCCTTCTCAATATAAACAATCATATAATCAATGAAAAAAATCATCTTTCATCTTATTGTGAAGCCTTGTTTTAATAAATTTCATAGTTGAAAAAACTCGCTCAGTGGTTGTTGTTGATACTGGAAGAGTCAACACAAGCTGTAGTAACCTATCAATCAAAGGATAAAAAATAGACTTTCCAATCTCTACAAACTTGTAACATAATTCACCAATAGTAGATAAGTTCTAAAAATTTGGATCTTTGGACACATTTAGCTCATAATGCTGCAATTCATATTCCAATTGAATCTTTTCCTAGTTAGAAAAATCTAAAAAGTAGAATTTTTCAATCAGATTACAAATGTCTATAGCATTAAATGACTTGAATGAATCATTAGAATCTAAAGTTGTGGTCAATATAAGAAACTCAGTTGCTTGTTCACTGAATCGACTATTCAATTCTTTCAATTGATAATCTATAACAACAGTAAACATATCAATATGATAATGATGTTCAACTGTTACAGAATCTTTTTTTCAGTGAGATTGAATTATGTCAGAGTAAAAACCATTCATATCAAGAATTTCAATACATTGGCTAGTATAAAAAGAAGTAGCTTTTTTTAGAAGAGTATTCCAACTATAATCTCTTAATTTTTGAATCAATGATTTTGTGGTAGAGATTAAGAATATGGCATTCAAAATATCTTGAGGTTTTTGTTGCAAAACTTGACAAAGTTTGTTAATAATTCCTATAATTTCTTTCATCACATGTAAAATGAAAATAAAATCAAATAACATCAATGCTTTAAGGACATATGTAGTATCACCTTATTGAGAGTAAGTAGATTCTTTAACAGCTAAATCTTTAAGAATTGAAACAATTGCACTATACATGCATAAAAGGCTACATATATAATTAAAATGAGAACTCTATCTAGTGTCTCCTTGTCTCTATAATGTTCCAATTTAGTTAGCTCCTCTTCCAATTTCAGGGTGTGTTTGAATTGGTTTATGTAGAAAAGATTATGAAAATAAATGCTTGTTCATAATAGATTATAAGAATAAGTGATTATATCAAAAGTAGTTTGTATTTGGATATTTTTACCCCATAAGTAATTTTGAGAACAAAAATGTGTTTGGATATTAGGGGTTTAAGTGATTATTAGGTGGATAATGAGAAGGAAAAATAAAATAAGTGATTATGGGAGGATAAGTGATTATCATAAGCAAAAAAATCAACTTCTTCCATAAGTACTTATTTGAGGCATAAATGTTTATTAAAAAGTTATTTTCGTTTAGCAACTCTAACACATAATCACTTAAATTGTGTATCCAAACAAGTATTCAATCTCATCATTTGCAATCAAATTAGCAATTTCAAATGCAAAAGTAGCTTGTAACTCATCATTTCGCTTACAAGAAGAACAAACAACATCAACAGTTACATTCAAATTTTGAAAGAAAGCATGAACATCAACTGCTTCTTTAGTTGCAATATCAAGAGCCAATTGTAATTGATGAGCTAAATAATGTACGTAATATGCATAAGGACATTCATGAAGAATTAAAGCTTGTAAACCATTCCTCTCTCTATGCATTTTACAAGCTTCATCATATCCTTGACCACAGACATTTTGAATATTATGATTATGATGAGACAATATTGAACAAATCTCTTGCTTAAGAGTGGTTGCAGTAGTATCTTTAACATATACTATATTAAGAAAACATTCATGAACAAATCCATTCTTATCAACAAATCTAATAACAAGAGTCATTTGTTCTCTTCTATATTCATCTCGAGCTTCATCAACAATCAAACAAAATTTTGCATCACTAATCTCTTCCCGAATTTCATCTTGCACATTTCTAACAAAGACATGTAAAATTTGTTTTTGAATGTAGGTGAAATGTATCTTACATTTTGAATGGCATTCTCTAAGACAACTTCATCTACTTCCTTATTATAGGAAGTTAAAAACTTTATCATTTCAAGAAAATTACCTCAATTCTTTGATTCTGAACTTTCATCATGTCCTCTAAAAGCACAAGTCTAAAATGTCAACCATCTATTAGCATCCACATAGGCTTTAAGATGCAATCGATTATTCAAAATTTGTTATGAAGTTTGTTTAACCAACACATTGTCAATATGACATGATTGATTCTCTAAATCATCAAAGCATCTAATAGTAATATTGTGAGGAGAATAAGGATTTTTCCATATGAGATAAAAATGCACATTCTTTTCCATTATTTACTTTCCTCTAGTTTCTAAATTCGTTCACAGTAAATGGACTTGATATTTTACAAAACAAATAACATGGAAAGCAAAAGGCCGCATCTTCTTCTAGTGAATACTCAAACCAAGGAAAAGTTTTAAATCAATGAGCTTAAAATCGACAAGGATGATTTTCTTAACTAGAAAGTGGATACACATCTATTATAAATTGGTATGGCCCAAACTTCATACATACCCTGCAAATTTTATCTTGTTGATTAATAAGATAAGATAGTCCTAAATCTGTGGGCATTTTCCAAGATCACGAATCAAAGTGTCAATATTAACTTTTTCTTATTCAATCCTCCTAGATTTGGATGGAGATGGTTGGATAGGTTGTTCAATATTTTCAACATTAGTCTCTAAATTTGAGGTTGCATTTTGTGCACTTAATAAAGATTGTACTTCTTCATCATTTCTTTCTTTTCTCTTGAAAAATGAGTCAATTGTTTATTTTTCTTAAACATTTTTCAACCCTAACAAAATTATATAGAATGCATATTAAACCTTGTAAGCTATAACAATCAATTTTGTAACACAACTAGTACTCTTACAATTAATTGATAAAATTGGATTAATCAATAAAAAGAAACAAAATATACTATTAAAAAAATACTCACAATTATAGAGTAATCACCCATTTCATTCATGATTCATCAACGATCATTATCAATGTTCAACAAATGCTTATGGCCTAATAAGTGAAGTGATTGTGAAAAAAAGGGGGAAATCTAAGATACTCACCTCAAAGTGTAGTGGACTAGTGGCACTGTTCCTCTTCCTTAAAGAGAAATTACTGCTTCGATGCTTTTTGGTTCTTTCTAATTTTCAAATGATTAAAAGAAAAAAAAGGTAGAGGCAGGGGAAATGGAAGATGATTACATGAAGAAGAAGACAAATGGAAGGAATAAAGAAAGATAAAATAGTAAAGGAAGAGAGAGCCGAGAGGGATTAGATGTAGAAGAAGACAAATGGGAAGAATAAAGAAAAATGAAAGAGTAAAGGAAGAGAAAGGGGAAAGTGAATCTGAAAAGGGAAAATGAAGGGAGGGACAAGTAAAGGAAGAGAGAGAGGAAAGTGAAAAATGAAAATGAAGGGTGAGAGGAAAAAATAAAAAGAAAAAATTAAAAAAGAACGAGTAAAATTGGTATTTAATAAATTAAAAGAGATAAAGAATATTGACTTTTTATACTTTTAATCTACTTTTAGAGTAAAATATAAATTTTTGGGGGACCAAAAATATATAATGTATTTATAATATAAAAATTTAGTAAAAAAAACTCATCAAAACAAAAATAAAAAAACTTCTGGGGGAGGGGGATCCGCCTCTAAAAACGATGATTATAGATGCTAAAACTAGCTTGTTTTTAGAGGTGGAAAATCGGGCCTGGCCGAAAAGTCTGATTTGCTAAATGGGCTTGAAATTTCAAGCCTGAGCCTGTGGGATCGAACTCACGGGTTAGCCGCGGGCTTTTTTTTTCTTTTTTTAATATTTTTCAATTTTTAAAAAAATTATATAATTTTTTTAAATTAATACAACTAATTATTATCATAGGTTAACATAATATTTAAATTTTACAATTTATATATATAACTAATTAATAAAATAATATATATTTTTTAATCTTTTAAACAATAAAAAAGAAAATAAATAAATGAGCATTTCGGGCTGGCCCCTCGGGCTTGACTCATTTTAGCAGCTGTACTTGTTTTAGATTTTGAATGTTGTTTTGGGAATTTCATTTGGTTATTTGTTGTATGTAATACATAAAACTATTATATGGATACTGAAACTGGTCTGTTTTAGATTCTGAATATTATTTTATAAACTTTATTTGATCATTTGTTGTATGTAATATAGAAATGATAGAACCAAATAATTAATATATTTAAAAAAAGTGGCTTTCCTTTACAATTGTATCCTAGAGACATCAAGGAAAGTGCATTTTAAAAAAAAATATTACTTTCCTTTGTAGTTGTGTAAGAAACTACAAAGGAAAGTATGAAACAAATAATAATAAAAAATATATAAACTGTCATTGCAGTTACATATAGAAACCACAAAGGGAAATTCACTTTTCTTTGCAGTTTTTGAATACAATCACAAAGGAGAGTGTTGCTTAAATAAATTATTTAAGCATAATAAATTACTTTCCTCTGCAGTTATAGCAAACAACAACATAGGAAAGTTTACCTTTCTTTGTGGATAAAAATGGTGAAAAATTTTTTCTTGGCGTTTGATTTCTTTGTGATTACGAACCGCAAAGGAACACCAATTTTAACCTCTAAGAAAGTCATTTTTTGGCATAGTGAATCCTTTTTTCCTCTCATTCTAAACAAAGCTTAACTCTATTTCTTCCTAGCAAGATTTTTAGTGTATTTTATCCTCAATGCTTCTCATTGAACAAAAAATTTTTGTTCTAGCATAAGTAAGACAAGATTGTGAGCCAACATTAAATGATAAATATAGTGGATTGGAGAATTGCGTGGTAATACTGATGTGGACCCTCTAGAATCAATGTCCTAGGAACCCAGAAAGTCGAGTTGTATGTAAAGCGGAAGCACGAACCCAAAGGGAAGGATGATCAAAACTCTGAAACCCAATAGAATATGGGGATTCTAAGAACTTCAGAGGGGGACCCCACAAGAGAGAGATCAATTCTCTTGATAAGTCGAAATATGTATTCTAGGAAGAACACAAAGAACTAGTAAAACTCACTAATTGAATAAACTCTTAATAATATTGATCTGTCTAAAAAAATAGTACTACAAAGGTCTATAAATAGGAAAAGAAAACTAAATCCTAATGAATCTCTAAAAGATATCAGATAAAGATAAACTTTATCTAATAAAGTTTAAACTAAATTAAATTGAATCTAACTCTATGATTGATCCCTTTAAATACAAATAGGAAACCACAAAATTATCATAATCTTAATTTAAATCAAATCAAATCAAATCAAATAAATCTGAAAAGATATCCTAAAATTAATTGAAATATCCCATTAATTAAGCTCTTCTATTATTGGGCCTTGATTTGGAAATTGGGCCTCACTTGAAACTTGAGCTTGAATTAAAATTATTATTCTTTTTTCAACAATGGGCTTAAAAGCCTCTTACTCCTCAAATATGGGCTTATCCTCCTGTAATTTTTGGATCAAGTCTTGTAATGCTTCCTTCATAGCTTTAGTTCGGCCTCAAGTCATTGGACCTCCAATAGCTTGTAATGGATCCTTTGGGACATTGAATCTCCATTGTTGGACTTATAAATTATAGCTTGGATGATCTCCATCAAATACAATTCTTATCTCCTGCATGCAATATTAGCAATATTGAACATTAATCCATTTGACAGCAAGCGGTTGAAACCTTTAAATTAGTAGTATCTCTTCTTCCACTGACTTTCAAGAGGTTAATGCATAAAAAAGACAAATTGTTGCCTGACTTTGAAAGTCGTGGTCTAATGAAATGCAGGTGCGTCATGTACATTTTTTTAGGATTGCAAATGAGAAGAGTGTTCAAAATGTCTACCAAACCATGGTCGGTTTTAAAAAATTTGAACCTTTTTTTGTTTGTGTAAGAAGTTAGTTTGGTTCGGTTTTTTTGTTGATTTGAATCAAGTTGGATTGTTTTGAATCATGCTAAATTAATTTTTTTGAAAAAAAAACAAATCATCCTTAAAAATTAAATTAAATAGATTTCTTATGAATACTTTATGAACATAAATTATATCTAGATATTTCACTAAAATATAGATATTTTACGTAAAAAAATTTCTAAATTTTTTCAAATAATTATTTTTTTAATAAATTCACATAATTAATTATAATAACACACTTACATAAATTCTTTCTCTCAAACTAATAATTGTCTTATAATCTTATTTATGGGCCATTTTACTTATTATATGCTAGGAGACTTATAGCAATAAGTAGTATAAAAAGAAAATGTATTAAATAAATATAATATTTATATTAAAAAAACTAAAAACTATAGTAGGTTTAGTTCAATTTTTTATTTAAGTTTCAAAGATCTAAAACATAACCAAACTAAACCACATTGATTCTATAATTATAAAAACTGAAATAAACCTTATTTCAATTCGGTTTTGATTGATTTATGTTGGTTTGATTTAGTTCTATTTAATTGGTTTGAATAGATTTTGAACATTCTTTCATGAGATTAATTTTGTGTTTGGATAACTAAAACCCAAACACCATTTAAGGAAATTAACTATAATTAAAAATAATTCAAATAAAACTTAGTACCTTTTTCTTTTGCAATGTACATAATGTATATATGAAATAGTTGGAAGAGTTGATAAGAAAATACAATACAAGACAATATGTAAACTACTACGTGAGAACAAAAATATTGATAAAAAAAACTATATATTTTTTTAAATCGAAGCATATTGAGATTTATCATCAATTTTATCAAATTAAATCACATCCCATGATTTTGCAAAAGTGACATAGATATCATGGTATCCCCAACATTCCTGCTACAGTAATTTTTGTCTATACATGGTGAATATATGGAAACTCCAGCTACAACAAGTATTGTCTATAGTACTCTTGATTATTTGTACATTCTATAGAATAATTCCCCTAAAATCCTTCAATTAAATCCCATCCCATGATATTGCACAAGCTAAATGAATCTGATCCCATGGTATTCTCAACGTCTCTCATGAGTCATGATAGATCAGTTGCTCATGTACCGAACAGTGAACAATGCAACCAAATTATGATTCTTAGAAAATGATATCCTCTATATAATATCATAAGAGGACATGGATATATAATACATGTAAGCAAAAGTCACATATATTCAAGTCCTTTAACCTTTATTTGGTTAGAGATATTTAGGGGAATGGGAGGAAAAACTAAAATTTTTCTTCATTTAGTTCAATAAGTAAGAGAGAAGAAGATAAAAAATTAATATTTTTCCTTATTTAGTTTAATAAGTAGCAATTAAGGGAAATGAAAATTTCTCTTACCTCCTCCCCTCCAAAACTGAGAGGATATAGAGAAAAAATGGACAAATTTTTCCCCTTCCCTCCCCTCCCCTCCAACATACCTAAATAAAATAATATTAAAATTCCTCCTCTCCATTCCCCCTTTCATGAAAATTCCTTTCCTCCCTCTCTTCTGTTAAACCAAACAATACCTTAGAAAGAGTTTGACATTCGTACGCATCATTAGACATACCTGGACATATAGAAACATTAAAATATAACTGAATTTAGGAATTATCAAATCATTGTTTTATCTATCCCATTTACTATTTCATAAAAGTCAATTACCACCATTGGCATACCAATGCAATATGAGGAAATCAAGGTATTGCATACCATATGCAATGCAATTGCACTAAAATATGCATCAAAATCTCAAGCCATGCTTAATATGACACGGACTAGGTGTAAATGTATGCCGTATGAGATCAATTCCGTGTCAGGTAAACCAAGACCCGCACACCATTTAAGCAAAATTATACTTGAAAACAAAACAATTCAAATGAGAAATTGAGAACTTGATAATAAGCTCTCAATTAACAACTACATTTAAATTTTGTCCTGAACTAATTTTGATATTTTTCTGGCTGACTTTCTTTGGATAGAAACAGTTACTATGGAAATTTAATTTTAAAAATTCACACAAAAACTTAAATATAAGCAAGAGGTCAATAAACACGGTTCAATACACCCAGCTCTATATTTGTTCTTGAATAGTAAGAAAAATACAAAGGAAATTTAGCAACAAAAAAAAAGAATAATTTTTACCTTTTTTTTTGAATCATTTTAATAAGATATTTTTTCTCTATAGTATACATAATAAAGATAATAAGTTAAAAGTTTCGATAATGATTAAAAAAATATTGCATAAAGTCCTAAAAAAAATCATACCTTTTAGGACTTGTGAATAATATGATCACGGCCAAATTCAAGACTCTATCATGAGATATAGATTATCATCCAAATTTAAAATTTTTAATTTTTGAAACAATAAATTCGCAATATATCTTTATTTAAGATTTTATATGTAATAAAATAAAAATATTAAAAATATGTGAATAAAATAGAATTAAATCTAAACAAATATCCATGAGATTTAAATCTAAACGATTTAATTTTAATCTAAATAATCTACATAAATGAAAAGTACATCATAATAAAATCTATTATATATATATATATATAAAGATAGGTGGATTTGGGAGAAATCTAGAATGTCACATTAGCCATAATGACACATCATCAATGATTCTTTATTAGATGGAAGGTGATGCATTAACATTTTTCTCATTCATATTAATTTGATGGATATCAAATTATTATGTGATTGATACATTTTATTATGATTAAAATTGACACATTTTTTTTATCAATTATTGCCATTCAATTTGACAAACATTTAGTTGTATTTTTTTTAATATATATAATCGTTGTAATTAATTAAATATATTATTTTTTTGAAGTACTTTTTAAACGACAATATAATGTTGGTTACTATTATAATTTGCTGTGATATTCTTTTATACGAATGAAAAATTGTTAATATTTCTTATACACTAGTTGTGAATGAAAAAATATTAATATTTTTTAAGACCACTAGAAAGTTTTATATGTTGACTATGATTATATATAACCTTTTTCTTATAGCAAAAATTGTTTTAAATCAATTAATTATATTATATTGTAATACATTATATTATCTTCATATTTGTAATTAGCTTGATTAAAAAATATTTATAATTAGTAACTGGAGGGTCATATTATCGAGGGCTTTTGAAAATAAAATATAATACCAGAATGATTATGTGGAAGCTGATGTATATAATGATTAATGATGTGTGTATGACTTTTTTGGAAATTTATGTATTAATATCTGGTCCTTTAATCCCATTTAAAACTATATTTATCTCCTTTTTGAAAAATCATTTCCCATATAAATAAGCATATTTTGATTGATTTTAAATTATTGTAATTATTTGCCATTATTGCATTGTTTTAGTACTGAATGGTTGATGTATTTGATAAAATCTTTTTTATTTAAATTTTACATTCATATCAAATATAAAATAAATAAAATATCTATATCATTAACTAATTGATAAACATTATCATATTTCCCAATAACAAACTATTCTCCAAATTCTGTTAAAAAAATTGGTTAAAAAAACTATTCCTCAATTTGTATAATTAAATATTTATATGACTATCATTAACTATGTGCAAATCAGATATCAATGCACCATTTAATTATGATTTTTTATTTGAATTGTTAATTACAATTAGAATTCAAATTTTATTTTTAATATCCATTTAATTCATTTTTCAGTTTTGCCTTTTTATGCAAATTCAATTAATTTGATGATTATATATTCAATCTATATTTAATTCATATTATTTCTTTTAAATTCTTAAATGGGGCTATTATGTGGTTCAAATCTCACTAGATATACCTCTGGTATGTGTGTAATGTGCAAAGGAATGTGACTCGATAAAGGCTAAATAAAGAAGTTTTAGATGGTGTTTATAACCAATGTATTCTCTGATTTCCTCATGACCAGATCATGTAATGTGGATGTGATTGTTTGAAAGTGTCATTCTCATCAAAATCATTTTTTTTATGTTCTTGCAAATCATGATATGAATTTCCTCACTTTTTAGGTTATTCATATGAAACTCAAGGCATGACCTTGAGTGTTCCAAGTGGTATAATAAGGGCAAGAAGGTTCTTAGTAAATTCTCTCATGATTTTCTCTCTCTCTCTCTCTCCTCATCACCGATGCAATAGCTTTTATGTTGATATCAAATTGACTTCTCAATCTCCACATTGATAATGTTTACATTGATATCAAATTGACTTCTCACTCTCAATGACAAACTAATAGCATAATGCTTTAACAAGTTCTTTTGATATTACAAGTTTTCGACAATAAATTTTTGGGCTACAAATCTCATTGCCAATTATTTTGTGGATACAAGAAGTGAGAACTTCAAATTGAGTATTCTTTGTTGATTCTAATATATTGTATTCTTTACCTCTTGGCTCATGCAACCTTTTCTCCATCTTATGGTTGATATATAATAGAGTTTAAGGGTTTATTTATGCTCATTGTAGTGTGATTATATGTGTTGTTCTGTTCTGATATGTTATTTTGTATGTGTGATTTTTTATGTCTTATGTAATTTTTACTATGTAATTTTCCCTCTTAAAAATCTTTTATTCACACCATTTTTCCTAATAAGTGATTTGATTTGTTTTTTTGTTTAATTTCATATCTTCATTCTCTTTTTATTAATAACCGTTGATAGAATTAAATTGCATCAATGTGGTAGTCACTTCTTTGTAATTTGAACTGAAAATTTCAAATTTCATTTGAACTAATTGAACTAATCCAATTTGTCTATGTTCATTGTTGGATCGAATTCATGTTTTGGTCTATCATGAAATCAAACTAAGAATTAAAACCTTAGTGCCTATTATAGTTAAAAAATGGATGTAGTGCTATTGGGGAGTAAGGCTTTTCTTTTTAACAAAGAATAACACAAAAAGTAACAAATTTTGTCTTCAGAGATTGCAAGAGTCAAATATTCAAGTGTTATACTTCCAACAATCATTCCTGAGGTGTCAAAGTTTAAATATTTGGAGTCGATTTTACAGAATAATGTGAAATTGATGGGGATGTTATGTATATGATACAAGTTGGATGGTTAAAGTGGAAGAAAGTAACAGGAGTTATTTGTGACCGCAAGGTACCTACTAAGCTTAAAGAAAAATTTTACAGAACAGTTATAAGGCCAGTAATGCTATATGGTAGTAAATTTTGGGCTTTGAAAGGACAACAAGAGCATAAGATGGGAGTAGCAGAGATAAGAATGTTGAGATGGATGTGTGGTCATACAAAATTGGATAAGATACGAAATGACTATATACGAAGGAAAGTTGGGGTAGCACCTATCGAGGAGAAAATGGTGGAAAATCATTTAAGGTGGTTTGGGCATGTACAAAGAAGAGGGCAAGAGGAGCCAGTGAAGAGGTTGATCAAATGGCCTGGAGCCCGATCAAAAGGTATAGAGGAAAACCAAAAAGGACATTAAGGGAAGTTATAAGGAATGACCTTTTGATAAATGATTTATCTGAAAAGATGGCGTTTGATAGAGCTCATTGGCGTCGTATGATCTATGTAGCCGACCCCACATAATGGGATAAGGCTAATGTTTTTGTTGTTGTTGTTGATATTTTTCAATCCTAATTTATATTATTATATTTTTTATTTATTACTTTTTTTGGATGATATTTATATATATGTGAAATATTAATCTTACACCTGAAAGGCATTGCACTGTAAGAATTTTGGATACTTTCATTTTTTTAATTCCATTTTTAGCGTTATTATACTAAGGAAAGGAATATCAATATTTTAAATTGGGAAATTTTTTTTTTCATTGAGTAATTCAAGGCAATAACAAGATGGTGCATTTCTTTATACTCGCTTTGAATTTTTTTTTTATATTTTTCATGGGTGACATTTCTGGATATGGGTATGTTATTTACGGTGCTTATAATTCTCGCTGAGATTGATAAGGTTATTAAAATTAAAATGATTTTAAATTTATGTTGCATGACTAAGAAATTTCGTAAATAGTAATTAATGAGGTTGTCATAAACGTGATTGCAATATGTTGGCAAAGAGAAAAAAATGATTGTGAATTTGCAATAAGTTGGGATCCATTGAATGCTATTAGCTTAATTGAAATGTATAATAATGTGAATTTAAGTTATAGTTTGGCCAAAAAAATCCACTTTAACTCCCTTAATATTAAGAAGTATATTAAGATACAGTCACCACCCCGAAACGCACATTACTTTTGCAAGAAATTAACAATAGCATATTTTTCTTGAAAAAAGAAAAAACAATAGCATATTTGTTTCAATTAAGTACTAGAGTGTCCAAGAATTAACACTAGCATCATTGACTACCTTTGGACGCTAAGTTTTAACACGTGATTTGACTCCTTATTTAGTGCTAACATATGGGCATACAAGTGTCTTCCTCCTAAAATAAGTCCTCAGTTGCATGTTTATCTTAATTTATCTAATTGAATGATTATCTTTGTTCCTAAATACAAAAGTTACTTTATGTTTGGTTCTTTGCTTGCTGAAAATATGTCTTTAATTTTTTATTAAATACCAACTATGATTTGGTTAAGTGGAAGGGATTTGATCTCCCTTTATCCCTTAAGCAAAATTAATGGTTTGAAATTTTTGTGAATGTGAAAAATCATATTGGAAATCTATCTTTATTTAAACTTAATAATACTTAAATTTGTTATAATAGTACTAGATGCTGGATGATTGTATTAAAAAAATTAAGTAATGCATACTAAAATAACTCAGTGTATATTGAACGGGTGCCAAGTTTAACTTAAATGATTCAAATTAAATAATTAAAAGTTAAGTTTAAATTATCCCAAGTCAAAAATTAATTGGAAGTTAAACTATGTAATAAATTACATCTAATCAATATTTAAGTTGTTTAATCAATTCAAATTAATGTTTTGATCAATTTTTATTAAATGAGTTTAAATTTAATTTTTCTTAATCAAACCATCCGATATCTTATTTTTATCCCACCTCATTTGAAAGATTTATTGGGTTCCAAACTAATTCAGATCAAATCAAATAGGACCACGGACATCGGCAAAGTTCTACAATATGTATTAAAGTTCAAATATTTTTAACATTCAACATAAAAATATTAAGAGTAATAATTTTTCCAATAAAGCATGCAATTTCTTGATTTGAATGAATTAAATTCTATTAGTTATGATTTTATAATGGTAATTAATAATCATTTAAATTTAACCTAAATCATTTTTTTAAATAAAATGATAGGTTACAAATATTAAGTATTTTTCAATTAAATTTTATTAGTATATATTGTCCTATATGAATAGATTGATTGATTATAACTTTTTCTTAGTATTCAATATAATTTTAGGGATTTTTAAGTCCATTGAAATGTTGTATACATTTTTTATAAAAAAAAGAAATGTTGTATAAAATATTTACACATATTTACTATAATTTGAATGAAATTAAAAAAAAATATTTTTTTATATTTATATAGATAAATATTCAAAAAAATTTACATAAAAATATGAATTTTTGAAATATAAAACGTTAAATGTAAGACTACGAGTAGACTCGGTAAATGAGTAGACTCGCCAAAATGTGTATTGATATTTATGGTGGCCTAGAATTTTTTCAACCTACATCAATTATCATGTATTCTTTTTGGTCCTCATCGTAAGACATTTTTAAAAAGTAATGTTTGATCTAAAATATAGAGTATCTTTTGAGGTTATCTGATACATTAATTATTTTTTCTATTCATGTCTTTAATCTATAATTGATAGGTGAGAAATAAATATTATAGAAAATATAAGAGATAATGTAATTTATAATAATAAATAGTAAAAAAATATTGAAATTTCTAGACAAATGTAACGATTAAAATTATTTTCTTAAAATGTATGAAGTAATTAAAAATATTTTATATTTAAAATGAGAGGGAGAACACATAAGTGCTTAATAACATCTAATATAAGTTATATCATAGAATTTCTACATCATTAGATATCTATTTTTCCAAAATACCCTTCATTCAATAAAATGTGAAGTTGTTCCAAAAAAAATAATAAAATGTGAGAAAAAATTTAATATTCATGCACATAAGTTCAACCATTGGGCAAATCTAGAAAAATATATCTTACTACAATTCTTATTTTAATGTAAAAAGATTTAGGTGAGCTGGGTTTCATATACTTACTAAAATTATGACAGACTTTAGGACTTAGAGAGCATTTACTGAGGTGTCTGCATATTATATATGTATAAGGTAAGTAATGATGTTTTATATATGAAATAGAAGGTATTTATATTTTTATTTTATTTATAAATATATAATAAATTTTTTTTACTTCTAAAGGAGGTCGCACGTCGAACAAGCGCATGGATATTTATCATTCATGATCCCTAAATTGGAGCAGGATAGGAAGGGGGATTATGATATGAGACGTCCACGTAGTCAAAATCATTTGACACGTAGGTTACCATGGCAATATCCAACTGGTGCGTTAATTTCGCGTTAAAATTCCAGCGTATGCGTATCCAAGTGTGCATGTCATTATGGTAATATCATGGAAATGCTGTGCCCATTTTATTACCGGCCAACGCTTAATCTGGTGTTAGTTTTCCCTCCCAACACTTTCCTCGAGTGATGAGTCTGGACCCTCCAGCAGGGGGCACAGAAAAGAGAGTGGGAATTGAAAATTGCTGAATTGAAGATTGTACCAAGAAAGAAAGAGGGAACTGAGATGAAGAACATTTTCAAGAAGCTTCACATAGGGAGCAACCACGATCCTAATCGATACCATGAGACCCCTCCCTCCTCCATAACCTCACAATCTTGCGCCTCCGATCTCCGCACAGCTTCTGTTCAGAATTCCGGCGCGCCTATGCCCAGCCCCTCTTCTTCTTCTTCATCGCCTTCCCCTCCTACTCTCCCAGCTGGCGGCACTTTCACTCCCCCACTTGCTGCGCCCAACTTTCAAGACTATTTTTCTTCGGAGGAGGAATTCCAGGTTCAGCTAGCCCTAGCCATCAGCGCTTCCAATTCGGAATTCCGGGATGATCCTGAGAAGGATCAGATCCGAGCGGCAACGCTACTGAGCTTAGGAGGCCATCCAATTCATTGCGCACCGAATAAGGATCACGAAGCAGAGGCACTCTCTAGGCAGTACTGGGTGAGTTCAGTCACTTGTTGAAGGTCAAATTTTGCAGTGATACGGTTTTTCGTCCTTTTAAATTGAAATGCAGGCATCGATCGGGCATTTAAATTGATATGGATGATCAGTTAACATACTGAGGTTAGGAGGTCATCGAAGTCATTACATTGTATTCTATTTCTCGAGATTTGACTGAATTCTTCATGTGCAGAATTGTCCAATGGAGTGTACTTTTGGGGTTTTTATATGTAGCTAGGGCTAGCATTTAGCAGGAACTGTGGATTGTTGATCATAATCTGATAGTTGAGTAGGACTTGATTTTTTCTTTTTTCAGAAAGTAGAAATCAAAAGTTTGAATTTTGATTCATTGCCCATTAATTAAGTTTATAAATTTATGAGTATGTGAACCAGGAGATCAGCAGACTATTATTCTTATTAGGACTTTAAGACTTATGTGGAATGTGGATATCTCTATTCATAGTTGTTGAATGATGTTGATTGTTGGATAACTTAGGTCAAACAATGTAAACGAGTAAGGTGCTTATTTGGATGTGCTTGACATTCTTTGATATTAGCATTGTGAATGATTATTTCTAAAACTACTAGGTTTTGATGTGTATGCTAGACTGTAAAAAGAAATTGGTGTTTGTGAGTGATTTACTAAACTGATAGGTTGGCAAACATTTTCTAAGACAACTTATATTTCCACTTAGAAATTAAGCAGATTCATGTCATTGACTTAGCACTCGGTTGCTATACATTTGGTATGGCCATGTATTTTTAACTCTAATTGCCATGCAGTTTTGGTTGCTTTGGATTGCTTCTCATGCACTTGTACCCGATGTCTTTCTCATGAGGGGTTTTCTAACCATCGGTCACCCCTTATTGCTTCTTAATGAGTAGTCATATTAAATTACTTTTAAGCTCCATTGCAGTGTCGTGGTTAACTTTGTTATCTCACATGATTTTTCCACCAAGCCAACAAGTGACCATGTACTCTTTTTCACCTTGTTTTGGTTGGGCTTGAAGACAGAAGCAACTTAAATCTACATTATAACTGGTGAATTTGGAATGCTTGTTAATTGTTTTGTCTCCGTTGTTACTTTTTCCCCTTTCCATGAACTGTCCGCTTCATCAATGATTCTGGCGTGACTCATCTTTCATCTTGCTTTTTGAATGATCAGGAATACAATGTTCTTGACTATGAAGAGAGAGTAGCAGATGGTTTTTATGATGTGTACAGCCTCTGTAATGATGCTGCAATGCAGAAGAAAATACCATCTCTGGCAGATTTTGAAGGAAACCCGGAATGTTCTAATTTTGAAGTTGTCATGGTTAACAGAAAGATTGATCCTGCACTGGAAGAGCTGTTGCAAATTGCCCATTGCATTGCATTAGACTGCCCAGTCACTGAGGTTGGTGTTTTAGTACAAAGGCTTGCTGAACTTGTTACAGGGCATATGGGTGGTCCTGTAAAGGATGCCAATATTGTACTGGCAAAATGGATGGAAAGAAGTACGGAGCTAAGAACATCCCTTCACACAAGTGTGTTGCCTCTTGGGTCCATAAATATTGGGCTATCCAGGCATCGGGCTTTGCTTTTCAAGGTCAGCATTAACTGTTGGTGGTTGGTGCCTTGTAGGCCATAATTTGATATTAACCCTATATAGTCTTGTCATCATCTGAACAAATAGGCAAAAGACTAGGCAACAAACTATATAGAATTGAAATTTAGAGAACATGACATGAAATGACTATATAGTTGCTCATAAAATCTTGTTAAAGAGAGTTATGATAACTTTGGATAAAAAGTGAAACAAGTTGGACGAAATATTTTTTTAGAACACAGGCATTCATACAATAGCATGCTAATTTAGGGAGGTCCTGGACTGGATTAAATTTAGCTTGAATCTTCTAGTTTTTTGCTGGTTCTGCTCATTAATATCTCTACTAACATACAATCTTCAGAATTTGAATGATTTGAGAATCTTAAGATTCTCAGTTATCATATCATGACAAATTTTTCTGGTTCTGCACGTGGAGAATAAGTCATGTAACTGATTTCAGCATTTTTCATATCCTACATTATTAGATGATCTTACTAAGGTTCTGTTTGGATTTTATCAATACATATTTGTCTTACCCATCAAATTGTTAGCTGCATTGTATAATTTTCGGTCCTCTGGATTTAGGTATTAGCTGACAATATCAGGATGCCTTGTAGACTGGTAAAAGGTAGTCATTACACCGGTGTTGAGGATGATGCTGTGAACGTAATAAAGTTGGATGATGAAAGGTTATGAATTTTATTGTTATCCATTTATTTTTTGTCAACTTATTCTTATTGATTTGTGTAAGCATGCCCATGTGCACATACATGTTTTATGCAGTTGAATGTACGCATTGTTCTTCATGGTCTGGTGTTGTTTTTCATTGTTTAAAAATCTTGGTATTTTTTTATGATGCAAACATTATTCAAAATCTCTTTAATTGTGCCCCAAAAAATTTTCACAGCTGTTGTGCTTTGTGGTTCTGATATCTGTTACCATATTCAGGGAATTTTTAGTTGATCTCATGGCTGCTCCTGGAACACTTATCCCAGCTGACTTAAGTGCAAAGGATACAGCCTTTAAGCCGTACAATCCCAAGATTTTGCCAAGCTTACAATCCAATAAAGAAATTGGATTTCCTCACTCAAGGCAAATGCTATCTTATGGTGAAGGTAGTCAAATTTCCGTGAAAAAAGGTGATTTACCACCATTGAATGGAAAATTATATTTTGAGAAGTCAAACATGTCTTCAAAAATGAGCTCAAGCAGGGACACCAGTGCTAGTGCTTCTAAAATGCCTGATAGAGCAACTTCCAGCCAGCTGGAAAAATTGCCCCTATCAGCTGGCACTTCATTGTACAAGGAGACTCTTGGAATGAATGCAACTGGTGATGGGACAAGACTGCATGCCAATATTGTACCCTATGGGCAGGATAGCCCAGACAACTCAAGCAACCTTTTTGCAGATCTTAACCCATTCCAGATAAAAGGGACTGGCAAGACCTCTGTACATAACAAACCAACGGAAAATAAGTCTCCTGAGCTTCAAAGTACAAAAAATTCTGTTTCTGGCCGACCCTCAGCACCATTGATGTGGAAGAATCGTTATGCTTACAATGACATCCCCAGAAAAATTAACCGTGATCCTAGTGAATATAGCTCATCTTTATTAGTTTCCAATAGTTCCTCCATTGCTGAAAAGATGGACCCCAGTAGTTCCCAATCATCATACAATTCTGCTTCTAATATAAAAAATAAAGATAGAAATACTCTAAGTTTGATGGAAGTCACTGGTTCAGCATTGGCATCTGGTGCAGTTGAGCTGAACAGGGTTGAGGATCTCAATGAGGATTGTAACAAATGTAACGTGGGAAGTTTTGAAAATGACATGGTAGATGTGGTTAAAGAACATAAGAACAATGAAATTAATTTTCATAACCGGCGAAAGTTCACACATGACAGATTCATTGGGAGCAATTTGAAACTAAAGTCCTCAGAGCATCCTAGCTCATCAGTTGATTCCATTGCTGTTGGGGGTAATCAAATATTGGATGATGTAGATGTTGGAGAATGTGAGATTCCATGGGAGGATTTGATTATTGGTGAAAGAATAGGTCTAGGTAATGCACATGACTTGTCTTCAATTTCTTGTTTGAATTTCATTATTTACTGGAGTATTTATGTGGTATTGGTTCATTATTTGAGTAAGAAGAGTTCAGCACGGTATCAAATGAACCACTTGATAACCTAGATTTGCTCAAGGTTACCTGACTTTTTAAGTGATCTCAAGTCATGACTTTAAAAATGTTGTTTTAGTTCTATTCTATATATGCAAGCATGGTTTTTAATTGGTGGTGAGAACCTTTAACCTCTCTTAAGTTCACCTATTTTGACACACGGTATAATTTTGCAAGGATTCAAAAAGTTGTCTTAAGATTTAGTATTAAGCCTCTTGGTGTGTTTCAGATTTGTTTGTCTATATATTCATTTTCCCCGATTAATTTTTCTAAGTTCCTGCTCTGTTACTATTAGGTTCGTATGGTGAGGTATTCCATGCTGACTGGAATGGCACTGTGAGTATTATAATTCCTTTATGTACTTGACTAGGAAGATATGTAGATTGAAAGGAAAAAGTTTTATGGTCATCTGCTGAGTATTGGCATTTTTTCTGCTTTGGATATGCTGTCTTTATGGTCTAATTGTCAACCAGCTCTTGTTGACTGAAATATTATTTTTGGTTGTTATTCTATTGTGTTTTACCTTTTCTTACACAAGATTCAACAAAAATTTCTTTAGACAATATGTCCTGCAAAACTTCTGAATAGTTGTTGATGAATGTGATAATTGCTGTGTTAAACGCCATTAGAATTTTCTGGGTTTTTTATTAAATGATGTATTGAAATTCCATTTTAAGTCCAAAGGGAAACAGAGGAAAGAAATTTTGATTCTGAAGAAGCTGATATTTCTTGCTTCACTGATCAATTGTCTTGGTTTGCTAGTTCTAGAACTTACGTACCCAAAAGGTAATGTGCTCAAGTATCTGATATTTTTTTTTTTCAAATGTCAGGAGGTTGCTGTAAAGAAGTTTTTGGATCAGGACTTTTCAGGTGCTGCATTGGCTGAATTCAAGAGAGAAGTAAGCATTAAGATTACCATTTGATTACTGTAGATGATAAACTACTTTGAAGTTACCCCGCAAAAAAAAAACTACTTGGAAGGCTTGGGTAGTGAATTAATTAACTAGTATAATGAAGTATATTTGTGGAAAATAAATTCTAAGTTATAATGTTTGTGTTGCTTTTATAGAGGATTGCATGTAACCTAGGGATGGCATCCATGGTAAAAGGATGGGCATCAGTTAAGATGCTTCTGGTGGTGATGATATTTAATCTACTTGCTCCTTGCCTTTGTTAATTTTTTTTCCCAATAGAATCAAAATATTAAAAACATTACATGAATCATTTAGGAGGTTGAAAACTCTGAAGCTGAATGTATTTTTCTTTCTGATGTTGGTCAAACTACCAAATATAATATCTTGGTCTGAATTTTCTCTTCAACTGAAAAAGTGGACTGGACAAATGACGGATCAAGTCATCTTTTCTTAAAAGAAAGGTTCACCAGGTTAACATGAAAGGCATTGATTTCATGGGCAAGGGTCATCCATGATTATTTTCTTAAGGGAAAACAACTAATCGACACCTTTTTTTTTCTTTTTCTTTTTTTGCTAGGTAAGGATCATGCGTAGATTGCGTCATCCAAATATTGTTCTTTTTATGGGTGCTGTTACTCGTTCTCCCAATCTCTCAATCATTTCAGAGTTTCTTCCAAGGTAGATTTTTCTTCACCTCGATTGTTCTCATTTTTTATTAGTCTTTTCAATTTTTTTTTGGTTTATAATACATCTTTAGCATAGTAATGTAATACTCATTATCTGTGGTCTCTGCAAGTTGAGCGCTGTTTGCTTGATGAGCTATCAGTTGCATGTCTTTATTTATTATTTCATCTATTAATCATATTTATTGTGCCACAATGGTGTTGTTGATTGTATATTTTACAGAGGAAGCTTGTACAAAATTCTTCATCGTCCTAATTGTCAGGTTGATGAGAAACGTAGAATAAAAATGGCTTTAGATGTGGTATGAATTACTTAATAACTAAATTGTTATCCTTTTCAAATAATCATTATCATCTGAGATTTCAATCTCATTACCCTCTGATTTACAGGCGAGAGGCATGAATTGCTTACACACCAGCACACCTACAATTGTTCATCGAGATCTGAAGTCACCAAATCTTTTGGTTGATAATAACTGGAATGTCAAGGTACACAATTGAAGATTCATGTATAATCAATTTGCCTTGTTTGCCATTAATTTCATATTTTTGTTAGTTTAATGAAGTTGGATGATGACCTGTAAAGTGGAAAGTATGTTATTAACTATTATCGCCTGGTTTTAGCACAGAACACTATACTTTTGGGTTTCCTAATCTTTATTTTACTTAAAACCTTCATGCCATATGATGGAACCCAAGCTAAAATGATACTTCTTCCGATCATTTTTATAAGGTGTTTGCAACTGCCTCACCTGAATTAAAGAAAGTTTGTTACATACTTAAATTTCTCAAAAAAAGTTAAAGATTTCATTTTTAACCTTATTAATTAAAATAATGTAAACACAATTTGTAGCAATCTACTCTCAATACATACCGAAACAACTCCTAAAACCTCTAAAAACACCAAAAAACTCCGAAAGGACCAGAATAGGGTTGAGCTGTATGGAGCCGCAGCGTGCTACAATACCGCTGTGGCTTTAGAGAGGAAGTAGCACTTGGTGCCACAACCAGCCTTCTAGCACCGCGGCGCCCCCCCCGCTAATACAATATCAGCAACTTGCTGAGCTTTGGGGTGAAGTTCCGACACACATATCTTTGTGGTCCAACCTCCGAATGACCTTATTCCAACTCTATAGGTCAATCTTGTTCCAATTAATTATAGACACCAGTTTTCCCTTAATCGATCTCCGTATGGGGATTTTGGACATCCGTAACCGATTTGATTACTTTTTGGCCAAAACTCACAACTTATAAGCCCTAATTGACATCCAAAGCAATTTAGCATCTGAGAACCTTCACACAGGTCTTATTTGATTCAATTAATTTGTTCAAGGAGGTTTCACTCCAGAGAGACCACTACTCCGAGATTTAACCCCTTTGAACTCCAATGCTACATAATGGGTTACATGTCCAAAACACATATACAAGCCCCAAAACCCTATTTGGGCTCGCGCTTATAGCCAATCTGGCTCAAAGACACGTGCTCCAACAATAATGACTAATACCGGGGTCCATATCATCATCACACATATATAAACCATGCCTAGCACATATCTACACCTATCACATATAATCCCTCATCATCAGTATCATCACATAATCATCTATATTATCCAAACATCATCGTTACAATTATACTATCATCACATAATGCACAGATAATACTCTTAGGACACTCATACAGGCACCAAACCACAACAACCTATTTGGCATAATATTACATAAATTGAAGAACAAATTACGAATTACATTTGAAATTCCCAAAGGCGGAGAGGCCTATGACTCCTTGATATTTTCCGGACTAGTACTAGAGTATTCACCTGAAATGTTAGTTATGGGGGGTGTGAGACAAAGTCTCAGTAACCAGAACACACATACGACAATATCATCAATACCACATATCTATGCAAATGATGTAATGCGATGCAGAATACTTTGGTATGCATGTCTCTCTCATACACGGCTAGAACCACGAGCTGGTATCATCATGAGACATTTCAATAGTTGATTCCCTTCTAATAACCAGTGAAAACTGATTTCGGGATATCACCAAGCTTACTTTACACTAATGCACCTAGTCAAAGGTCACACTAATGCTTGGATCGTGGCTTTCTTTCCCTTAGATCACCTGAATTGGTGGTAATTTAGGAAAGGTGCAATTCACTGCCACCTGACTCTCCTGGCCACAGGAAAGGATTTAGTGGCAGGGATGTTCTATCCTATCACCATATCATATCATCACATCACATCATCATATCGCATCTCATTATCACCTCCCAATCCACCACACAATATGCATCAAATGGTGATGATGTCAAAGCCATGCTAACATGTCTCTAACAATATAATAATCATGATCGTCATGCTAGCATGCAATTATATGGGGATGATGCAAAATCACATATATACATATACAATATCATACTCATTATCATCATATACAAGTACCAGGGATCAGAATTCATACCTTGTCTAGCCGTGTGCATATCATGATATGTATGCGAAACCGTACACATACATAACGATATCGTGGTATGAACAGAAATATGCATATATAAACATATATAAATACAAATCAACAATTGTAAAACAAACATCCAGTTATCTCAAATTATCGACACCATGCACACAAGGGAATTTGGCAAGCCTCCGAAGCACCCATCGCGAATCACACACTTTCAATTAGTCAATTAACCACTACAACATTATAATACCTTTAATTAACATAATACTCATAACAACCAAAATTCACAATTTAGCCATTCAAGTTTAACCCGTAGTTCCAACAACATAATTATCTATTAATAAGCTCCAATTAACCATCCACATTATAATCACATGCATACATCTCGGATTTTCAACTCCCTCAACCATTGTCAACCTAGGGTTATACCAAATCATACATAATCCTTCTTAAACTCATACCCAAACCTTCCTAACACTAAATAACACCTCATTGATCCCATTACATACATTTTAATTGGTAGAAAATACAACCCAACCGAAACTCAAGATACCCCCCTGGATTTCAACTGAGTTTCATGAAGAAAAGAGAGGAGAGATTAAGGATCACTTATCAACCAAGATTAAAGCTCTTCAAGGTTAGAAATCACCCCCAAAGATCTGAGAACCAAAGTCCTAGCGAAGCTCCTCTATTTCTCCCTTGATTCTTCTCACTTTAGCCGACTGAAATGACTTCCGATTTATAAAGATTTAGTGTCTAGTGCCGCGGTGGTCGATAAGTTCGCCGCGGCATGGAGCCCTTCTATCCGAAAAAATTACAAAAGTTTCAACTTCTTTCGCCGCGACAGCCTTGCTTCTTGTCACTGCGTGGAGTGTTTCTGTTTCCTTTTTGTTCTTCCTCCGGTATTGCATACATCACCAAGTATACTTCCCGTTAGTTTGTGACTAAGTCTAAGATAGTGTAACGAGGGTTGTTACACAATTCAATTAGCAATCATTATTATGAGTAAGAGAGAAAAAATAAACCAACCAATTATGAAGTAAAATATCTACTTTTTCCAAAGAAACAATTTACAAAGTAGTGATTAAATGTAAGGGTAAAGAGGGAAAACTATACCATAATATTACATAACACCTTATAAAAAGGACAAAAAAAAACTTCTAGAAGACACCTTATAAAAAAGATTGGAGGGAGTAGTGAAATATGCTTATGCTAAAGATGTAACTCAATAGAGCAGAACCTATTACAGCAAGCCAGACAAATTATAGAGGCTTGGGTTCTCTCCTCACAAAGAAAAACAGCAAAGAAGATAAAACACTCCCCCAAGCTTTTGAGAGGCTTGGGCTCTCTCCTCACACACTAGCCAAATCCTTCCTTGATTCTCCATAAACCTTCACTCTACTAATATATATCCAACCCCTAGCCTGTCTCTCTTGCACCTCATGTCTCATGTGAGTCAGTTACAAGCACTATTTCTCTTTCTTCCTCTTTGGCAACTTCATCAATATTCCACTCTGCCTTGTCCCATTAGCTACGGGCCCATCACGATTTTATAGTATTGGATTAGATGTGGTTGGATATATAGTCCTATATTTTTTGAACAGAATCAAATATAATCTGGGTTAGCATATGTCTTTTACAAACTAACATTGTACTTGAGAGAAAAATGCAAGAGGTTAATAACCAGATCGCCCATTCTGTTTTTCTATGTTAAATTGATTAAACATTGATGATCTCAATCTATCAAATAAATTATTATCTCTATTATCAGGCCATCTGTAGTAAGGTGGAAAATGTCATTTATGGCTGCTAGTGCACTGCTTAGCTTTGCTAAAATATGATATGACAAATGTGTAAATGATGGTTTTTCGCCTTGGTTGTTTATTTTCTGAACATATTCTTAACTATTATATTAAGATGCTTGATCCTGCCAATTCTGTACTTAAAAAAAAAAATAAAAATAAAGTGCCTAACCTTGATACATGACCTATATTTGTCGGTTCAATTAGAAAAAGTGGTACTCATATGCTTGAGTAGTTTGTCTCCTTTCATAGGTCTTGCTCCCCCATCAGGCATATCATATGAAGAAATAATCAAATTCCTAGATTTACCTTTACCAGAGCCTTTGCCAGGCACCCTGCAAACCAATATTTAAACAGTGAAAAATTTCCTGCAATACCTACGCAACCATTCCTTGTCTTCTATATACATAATCTAAGACAGAAATAACACATGCTTTGTATGGGATATTTTTATAATTGCGTGTAAATAAATTTTAATATCTGTGAATATTATGTACAATATTTTAGAACTGTCACGCACCAATACAAACTATATCAGCTGTATATTTTTTATCAATTGAAAGTTAAGCATCTCGTATATTTTGCTGGGGAATGGGGGAATAATCACGTAGGAAATAGTAGGCCATTGATAAAGACGTTATGACATACCTTTTTCCTTCTCCAGGCTTGTGATTTTGGGTTATCACGCTTGAAGCACAACACATTTTTGTCATCCAAGTCAACTGCTGGAACGGTGAGAATTTAAGAAAATTATGCAGTTGTCTGGTTGCTCTGATATTTAAGCACCTGCATCCTATGTATTAATCTACCTTCTCTATATCCAATACTGAGTTAAATTTCCTCCACATGTAAGCCTGAATGGATGGCTCCTGAAGTTCTCCGCAATGAGCCCTCAAATGAGAAGTGAGTTCTTTAAGTCAAAAAAATCTATCTTTTATTCAGCTTTCATTAAATCTTTTATACTTTTTGTTATCAATGCTTGCACCTGATCTAGGCCTAACTTTTTACTGAGTCACTAAGGTGGCGTTTGTTATGAAAACATCCATGTTTGACTGCAAGATATATGAAAACTGATATTTCATTGTTTATATGTAATAACTAATATGTGCAATTTTAATTTTTTTTCATAGATCTCATATATCATGTAACTATATTCCCAAGTAATCAAGAATTTAAAATATCAACTTATTAAATACCATCTAAACATATGGAGAGTATGGTAAGGTTTTTATTTTTTTAAAATTGTTGTTTCCAATCGGCTAATAACTGCTGCTCCCCACATCCTTACAAAAGAGTCATGTGGGATAATTGGTTATCCGTGAATGAAAAGCTCTGTATAGAAGCATTAGCTACAACCTGCAATCTTTAACATGGCTTACATAGTTGTACTGACTGTCATAACCCATCAATGGATTTATGATCACTACTAGACCCTTACATTGGCTAAGGCTTGGCACTTAGGGGTACTTATGTATGGGAAGAGGAATGCTAGAAATTTGAATTTATCTATGTATGTATATATAAATACAATATAGGCACTTATGTGTGTGTGTTTGTGTGTAAATTCAATATATGTTGTTTGCAGTGGCAGCGAAGTCTATTGAGGATATCTTTAATAATATGTATCGTGTTAAATGTATAGGTGTGACGTCTATAGTTTTGGAGTCATCCTGTGGGAGCTTGCCACTCTAAGGTTGCCATGGAGTGGAATGAACCCTATGCAGGTTGTCGGTGCTGTTGGTTTCCAAAATCGTCGCCTAGAAATCCCTAAGGAAGTTGATCCTGTTGTTGCAAGAATAATTTGGGAATGTTGGCAACAGTAAGCCTTATCGACTTGAATTTTTATTTTTGCCTTCACTATATATTTATTCTTTGAATTTTCTTCTGCAGTATTTATTAATTTGGGAGTGATTTTTGCAGTATATTTCTCTCCGTTCCTTTCATGATTCCACTTTTTTGATGCAGGGATCCAAATTTGCGCCCCTCATTTGCGCAGCTCACAGTGGTTTTAAAGCCCCTGCAGCGTTTAGTTATCCCATCTCATCAAGACCAGATGGCTTCGCCTCTGCCACAGGAGATTTCTGTAAATTCTACCCGTTAGCAATGTCACTTTTTCTCTAGTGTGAATAAGGAATTTTGTGCAGCACTTATGTGAGCATAAAGGTGTTACAGGGACAGAGACGAAATAAAAAGGAGGAATTACATCGCTCGTCAAAGATCATTGTGAAAATAATTTGTGCTGAAAAATATATCAACTGCTGCGGCAGCAACAGAGCCATTTTGTAAATGTACATTACTTGTGCCCGTAAGTTGTCCGAGGAACCAAAAATTGTATATATGTAAACTAGTTACTCTCCAGTCTAAAAAAGTTGGCTTGTAAATGTATCTATTACGAATAAGGTGTTCTGTAAAGACGTCTTTTCTGGGTGTGGGAGGTGGTAAATGTCAGAATTTTAAAGATTGCATAATACAATTTATTGGAAGGTTTCAGATATTCATGTGTTGTACTGTAGTCTGTACGTGATATGGTATCATAGAAATCAAAAGATATTTGAAGGAATGCAGGTTAATACGGAGTAAGCAATTACAATAATCAGAAGGATTAATGCTTGGGAAAGTGAACAAAGGGTTCTACAGGATTCAAGGGCGCAAATTAATACAGTAATTGCAGAGCTGAATATTAATGAATGACAAAATGTCCTATTGAAAGAGGAGAGGGGAATGCATATCAACTAGTACAGGGGTGGATGTGGAGGACCAGTATTAGGAGTAGTTGTAGGTGACAAAAAGTTGTAGATAACAACATCCCTGAGGATGCCCTTGACGATGGCGTACTTCCTGAGGAGACCCTCCCTAAGGAAGCCGGCCTTCTCCAACACCTTTTGGGAAGCCTTGTTGTGAGAGTCAGCTAAAGCCTGCAATCTGATCAAATCTGGAAGGTCGTTGAAGACTTGGGGCACAGCCATGGTAACTGCTTCAGTGGTTATCCCTTGACCCCAGTAGGAAGCAGCAAGAGAATATCCTAGTTCTGCTCTACATCTGTCGTCTCCTGCAAGAAGACACAGAAATAAGGTCGATGCAACGGTCGTCCAGGCATATGGAGCGACGCCACGGGTGAGGTATGCAACCATCTCTTATGAAAGTCAAAGCCTCTTCCCTGCTTCTCACTGTGCATTCGAGTATTCTGCGTCACTTGATCATCTCCCGGCCATACCATAACATCATCAACGTCGCTTAGCTTGAATGGCCGCAAGTTGATTCTTGTCAAGTCCACCGCCATGTTGGTCTCGTCTGATTCTGATAGCTCCTCCCTCCTCATCTCATCGCCCATGAAAGTCTACATCTGGCGGATCTATATTATTTTCCATCTGGACTGGTTCTTCGCTGCACGCATGACCCAATAATAATAAGTTAATACTAGATCGGTCTGCTTTGTCAGAATTTTTTATTCGACAAACGATTGGTGAAGCATTTTTTATTATCCCTTGTGTGGATTACGTATGGTGTTTTGATGTCAACACCCGGCAAAGTAACCCTAACCAAGATATTAACATTTCAGAGCCGTGCCGTGCCGGTGCTTGGGTAGGGGAGGGGAGGTGGCCTTTTGGAAGTGTTTCCCACAGGATAAAAGGATAGTAAGCAGGGAGAAGAAGGCTTTTCTTTTCTTTAAAAAAAACAAAAAGCACGAAGAAGGCCGCCCATTTGCTTCGGCATCCCTTGTGTTGTGTCTATCGTTCTTCTTTAAAATCAATGCCCACGACATCTAATACTCAAATAAGAAAGACTAGTTTACCATTTTTAATTTTAAAACTTATTTTTACTCTAAAAAAATGATTTTACTTTTTTTTTTGTTGAGTTTGGAAACAATAAATCAACCTCAAATCAATGTTCCCCTTTTCTTGACAACCATTTTAATTTAGTCCAATTAGATTTTTTCCTCTGCAACAGAATAGATAATAATTTTAAAAAATTTAGAGAGAGGGGAAAAAAAAACAAAATCACAAGTAGAGTAGAAGGTGAGAGAGTCAAAATAACTATAAGGAAAAGTATTAAAAAAAGTAAATTAAATAATTCATGTGTTGTGTAAAAAATAAGAGAGAATTAGGGGCTGTTTGATTCTGTTTCCGAAAACAGTTTTTTTGTTTTTGAAAGCAGAAAACTCAGAAAACTTGTTTGATAAACCTGTTTTTTATAAACTGTTTTGGAAAACAGAAAAACAAAAGAACAGAAAACTTAGAACACCTTTTAAGTGTTTTGTAGTTTTGGTTCTGGAAAATACACGAAAATGTAAGAAACATCCACCTCATTAATGGTAAAGTTATAAATTTTGAATAACTCATTTATCATTCACTAGTTATGATTTTGAGAACAATTATTCAAACAGATTTTTTTGTTTTCTTATTTTCAAAACTTATTCTTGAAAACAGTTTTACAAAAATGTAAAACTGTTTTTGAGAACAGAAAACAGGAAACACTATCAAATATGCCCTTATATATCTTCTACCACCTTCCTTTCTTTCTTAATTAATTAATAAACTAAATGGAGTTTTTACTGTTTAAAGTAGTGTGCATGAATTATTTGCGGGAACAATTTGAGGGTTTTTTGGTTACATGTGCGTCCCGCGGTTTTTAGATCGACTGCTAACAATTTGCATCTTTTTTCCCCTTATTTTAGTCCCACGTGGGTCCCGCGGTTTTTAGTTTGAAGACAATCCTTTCTATGATCTTTTTTCGTTAACGGATTATTATTATTATTTTTGCTTTCCTGTTTCCATATTTATTTAAGAGGGAATTGTGTATGGATCCCATTTTTATTTTTACAAATTTCGTTAATTATAAAACTATTAATGAATGTTTGCATATTCAATGCGTTTTCTGGTAAAAAAAAACAATATTCAATGCGTTGAAGTTGTTTTTCATAAATAAATATTGTTGGCTTCCCGTTTTAGAATATAGTTTATTTTTTTAAATAGGAAATAATTAATCATACAAATATTTTGTCAAATATGTAAAATTCTCCCCTATATAATTATATACTTTTAATATTTTGTTACTAATAAATTACCAATCCCTAAAATTTTTAATACACTCAATATTTTAGTATCTCGGTGGTAAAAAAATATTATAATATCTCTAAAATTTTTTAATATTTATTTAAAACTTAAGTTTTAAATTAATTGAAAAAATATTGTGATAAAAATAAATTTTAGTATTATTAATTGAATGTTTTTTTTTATCAGCACAAGAGATTCTCCAACTGACAGTTAAAAATTAATTTTTTCAAAATATAAAAATTATTGAAATTGGATTAATCACTCATAACAAGATTTTCTCCGTACACACAGATAATTATGAAAATTTTTTAATATACCCTAATATCTCAATCATTAAATCTTTTAAGATATCTCAATTTTTTAATTTTTAATATCTTTAAAATCTTTTAACTTCTAATATATATTCAGAATCAAATATTGAGATTTAGAAAGTTCAATCTCTAAATCAATTCAAGAAAGATAAAATTATTTTTTTTTACTTTTCCAATTTCAAAATATAAGTTATATTTCAAAAGTTTATTTTGATACAAAATATAAGTCTTATTAGATAATTTCTAGAACATTAAATATTATTCTATTTTATTATTATTTGTAATTAAATATAGAAAAAATAACAGACTTTATATACAACATATTCAATAAAAATATTATTAAAAAATAATATATTTTTAATAAATTTAATAAGTAAAACTATTTTTTGTATGCTCATGTAATTAGTTAAGTAGAATTTACATTTTGAAAGTATCTCTCTACTCACACCCTCCGACCCCGTTTTCCCTCTCTCATGTTATTTGGAATTTGATTTTTGAATCTTGGACGGTGCTCTTGAGCGGAAGAATGGATAAGGGCAGGATAATAGATATTTTCTGGAAGATTGGTATTACATTTAAAAAATAAAAAATTATCTTCACCATTGTTTTGTTTTAATTGAAATTTTATCATTTTGTCATCGATAGAAGGATCATTCTATCGCTAGATCGAGCATTTTCGATGACTTTCAGTGGGATGGGTAGCAAAGATAGTCAATGGAGGAGTTTCACCAATGACTAAGAGAGTATTATTGGCAACAGAAGTAATCTCTCTCTTACTATATGGGAGGTGCAGATCCATTTTAGTGTGGTTATTAGCAACAGAGGGAGGTTTATCGATGATGGAGGGGTAGACTTTGTTTTGCTCAGGTAGATTTGAATGCATCTACTTGATTGTGTATAATTCGATTTTTTCTTAAAATTAGAAGGTGCATTTACTCCCTGCTTCTTCTTTTTCTATCTATTCTTTCTCTCCTCTTTACATGTGCGGCAATAATAATAGAAGTTTCCAAGCGTGCATGAATCTGTAGAAGGGAGAACAATTTTTAATGTCAATGGGATAAGCCACATCTTATTTTGTCAATTTGTTGTTTTTCCGTAATCAAATGTTACTACTTGTGCTGCTAATTTTTCTTCATAGTGCTTTGTAGGAAGCATTTGCAGACCCTAGACGATGTGAATGTTTGATTTCTAAGCTTCTAGAGCTCAAGCCTGGCAGTGCTGATGATGAAAGTATTGCATGCTTTCTTCAAAGCCTTGCTACTAAGTAGGATGGCCCTTCTTCATTGCCAGGGGACACACAGGGCACATGAAGTTGAGCAATTTCTCTATTGAATCAAATCGCCTAGATTTCACATAGAACAAAGGTCACTCAAATCAATAAATATCCTCTCATATTTTTTTTATAGATCGGCATCTTTGACATCTTCATCTTGTAAATATCCTTATGTATTTTTTTATTTTGCATAACTTTCCTATCTAGGCTTCTTTCACTTTTAGCTTTGGATTTTATGTGGTTGTTGTAGGTGACGATGCATGTTGCATAATCAGGGTGTTACCATATTCTATAAGATTCATTAGTCCTGGATTCTAACACTAGCAACAATTTCAATATCTGTTTGTAAGTATTGAAGAAGTTGTACATTTATTTATGATGTTTTCGATGTTTTTTTTTTTTATTTTTGTATAGATTGATGATTTTTTCAAGTTTCTAATGATGATAGGTTACTTTCCATTATGACTCCTGCACATTGGGTGCTTGATTTAATTAGAGATAATTATCTAATGTATGGAGACTTAAATGATTTTAATTTTAATTATCTGACTTATAAATTGAATTATTTGCATTTTTTATTGTTGAACTGTTGTCTTTTTTTGCTTTGTTTCATCTTAGTGGGGAGTGCATGAATTTGAGTTCAAATCATACAGCTAAAGTGCTAAAGGTTATTCTCTTTCCTATGGATTTTGTTGTGATTGTTGAAATATTTATAACTTTGCTTACCATTTAATGTTATCTTTAATGGTTTTCCTTAGAAAATGAATGTACAAATTTATATATCTCACAAGACTTAGAATGGAAACCATATGCAATTGTGATATTTTGAGTTTAATTAGGGTAAGAAAAGCTAATGGTAAAATCACATTGGCTCTAGCTGTTATGTTTGGGTATGATTGCTAAATATGTTCATCAATTCAACATTGACATTGACTTGCAATATGTTAAGAAGTACTCTTTGCCCAGTACAGATTGAGATGAGTTATTTTTGTAGAATTTTATTTAGGTAATTATGAGCTTCAATGGTTCTTTGGTATCCTGTGATATGGGAGCTAAGTGTGAAACAATAGAGGAAACAAAGGTAAAAATTCCAAACTTTTTTACATTGGAATTATTTCTGAATTGAGCTTTTGATCAATTTTAATTTTTTTTTCTATTTGGGAATGTTGTGACATCAATTTTAGTATGTTCTAGATAGCAAATATTAACATGGGAAAAGTACAAGTTTAGTGTATCAATTGTGGGAAATTAATAAATGACATAAGTAGAATCACGAGCGCTAGGATCAACTGGTAAGAGTTGTTCCAACTTAACTAGAGGTCTCAAGTTCAAGCCATGGGAATGTAGCAACTTAAGCGGCCAGGGATGCCCACCCTTGTGGTGCCTATTATGCTTCGGTCTAGATTAGTCTGGACCTCGTTAAAGTCCTCACAAGTCAAATGAAACAGGCCTAGGATACTGGGTGCTCACGTGAAAAAAATAAATAAATTACATAAGTAAGTTTCTCTCCCATGTAGGTTTTCCTGTAACTTTACATATTATTTTCATGTGGTTATTAGGTTGATTAGTGTTAAGTTTTGCCCCCCTAATTCAGTTAACTATTAAAGTATCAAATTTTTAGACTTGGGTTTATAAGCATTAAATCATTTCAAATAATATATCTATCTTCTTTAGTCACTATATCAATGAAAATGGCCTACCATTGGTATGTATTCAGTTCTCAATACTTCTATGTTTTTTTTTGTTCTATTAGCCAGAGTATAGCCAATTTAGTGATCATGACCCATACATTCATTTAAAGATTATTTGAAAAATTCTGTTGGAAGGAATGTATCTTTGAAGTGTAGAAGAAGATGAGATTAGAGAAAAAGTTATCCATAAGTCTTCAAGGCATGTACAACACTTTCCTTTAGACTTAATTCGCTCTCACCAATTTTCAAATCTTAGGTACAACTTGGGTTAATGGCAAATGTTAGAAGATATTAGAATATTTTAGGATATTATTCAGATTATATTAATTGATTTTTTTCTATTCTTATTTTTCATAGAATCAGTATAGAATCAGCGATTATAATCCCTACATTTATTGTAAACATTCTGTATTTATTTTTTAGCTCTAGGGTAGCCTGTATATATACCCGTGTACTCCTTAATTGTAAAATATTAGAGAACATTTTTCTGACCACTATTTGTGTCATGGTATCAGAACTAGGCTCTATTTCTTCTCTGATCATATTTTTCCTTCTACCCTAATTTTTTGTCCGCGCACTGTTCACTGTGTTGGCTGCATTGTTCACGCGTCACTGTTCACTGTTTTGCGGTGTCACTATTCACGCTCAATCTCCGACTGGTGCATTTTTGTTGACCGCTTCCATTCCTTTCTGCACCTGTGTTCAATCATGAGTGAGTCATCTACTACCGGTTCTAATGTTGAGTCTTCCACTGTCAGTAATCACACTAGCATCGGTGGTGTCTCTGGGGAGTTGCAGGTTGTTCCAATGGCTTATAGATTGAACGAGAAAATTTTTTTGAGTTGGTCTCAATTTGTTTGCACATTTTTTTAAAGGACGTGGAAAACTCAGTCATCTATTGGGTACGGGTTCTAAGCCAGGTGATCCAAAGTTTGATTCCTGGGATGAAGAAGACTCGCTGATTATGTCATGACTGTGGCATTCCATGAATCCTGAAGTCAGTAAATCATGTTTGTTCCTGAGTTCTGCTAAAGAGATTTGGGATTCTATGCATCAGACCTATTTAAAAGTGAAGGATGCTGCTCAGATCTATGAGATTAAGACAAAAATCTCTTCTACTAAACAGGAAGGTAAATCTGTTAATGAGTATTCTATGCTAATAAAAAGTTTGTGGCAAGAATTGGATCATTATCAGTGTATTATGATGAAATGTACTGAAGATACTATCATCCTGAAGCGCTTTATGGAGAAAGAAAGGATATTTGAATATTTTGCAGGATTGAATGCAGATTTTGATACTGTAAGAATTCAAACTCTTGGGAGAGAAGAGTTACCTACTTTGAACGAAACTATTGATACTGTAGGAATGTGATGATGGAGTCCAAGACAATAGAAACTTCTACTTTGGTATCAAAGAGTACTAATCAAGCTTCCCAACCAAAGCATTCTAACAATTCCCTATGGTGTACTTATTGCAACAAGCCTCGTCATACCAAGGATAGATGTTGGAAGCTTCATGGTAAACCTCCGAATATAAAGAAGGGTCAAGGGCAAGCTCATGTAGCAATGGAAATTTCAAGTGGAGAGGAAAGTTTTAGCCATCCTGATCTTAAGGATGAGATTGGAAAATTAAGGAGTTTATTGGAATCACTGGAGAAGAAAACTACCAGTATTTCAGGTACATGTTCTTTGGTGTTCTCAGGTATTTCTATTGAACCTTCATCTGTTATTACTCAATTGTCATCTACTCTTACTGCCTCAAATAAGGTTTTTCTTGACTCATGGATTATGGATTCTGGATTCTGGAGCTAATAACCATATGACCAATTCTTAAAAAAAATTTATCTCTTACAATCCATGTCCTAGTAACAGAAAGGTTATAATAGCTGATGGTTCTGTTCTTACTGTTGTTGGTCAAGGTGATATCTGTTTAAGTCCATCTATCATATTGAGAAATGTTTTGCACATTCCTAAGCTCTGTACCAATCTTATATCTGTCAAAAGACTTACCAGCGATTTTAATTGTTGTGCTTTATTCTTTTCTACCTATTGTGAAATTTAGAAACTGGGCACGAGGCAGAAGATTGGACTTGCTAAAAAAAAAGATGGACTTTATTTCCTTGATGAGTGCAGTGGACGTGATGGATTTCAAAGTTTGTGTTCCTCTTCCTTTCATTCCAAAGAGTTCAGTTTGAATAAAGACCGTATTTGGCTTCATCATCACCGTTTTGGTCATCCTTCTTTTCATGTTATTAAAATGATGTTTCCTTCTTTATTTAAAGACCTAGATGTTGAGTCCTTTCATTGTGATGTTTGTGAATTTGTTAAACACAAACAATCTTCATTTCCTATTAGTAATAAAAGAGCTTCTGTTCCTTTTAATTTAATTCATAGTGATATTTGGGGTCCTTCAAATATTCCTAATATTTCTGGATCTCGATGGTTTGTGTCCTTTATTGATGATTGCACTCGTATAACTTGGATCTATATTTTGAAATAAAAAGCTGATGTAAGCTTTATATTTCCATTCTTTTACAATATGATCAAAACTCAATTTGGGATTGGGATACAGAGATTTCGTTCTGACAATGCAAAAGATTTTTTCAATCAATCTTTATCAACCTTTTTTGATACTCAGGGAATTATTCATGAGTTTTCTTGTGTTAATACTCCACAACAAAATGGGGTTGCTGAAAGGAAAAATGGCCATGTCCTGGCCACCACAAGAGCCTTGCTATTTCAAAATAATGTCCCTAAACAATATTGGGGGGAAGTAGTTTTAACTAGAAGTTATATAATCAACAGGCTTCCCACACAGACTCTTGGTTCAAAAAGTCCTATACAACTTCATACTCACTTCTTCCCTGACTTCAAAGCTTTGAATAATCTCATCCCAAGAATATTTGGTTGTGTTGCGTTTGTTCATGTGCATTCTCAAAATCGGACCAAACTTGATCCTCGGGCCCTAAAATATGTGTTCATTGGTTATTCTCCTACTCAGAAAGGATACAAATGCTATCATCCTCCTTCAAAAAGATTCTATGTCTCAGCTGATGTGACTTTTTCTGAGTGTGAGTCCTATTTTCATAATATTCTTCTAGAGAGAACTATCTTTTCTGATAACCAAAGTCAAGATCACTTCTTTCTTGAAATACCAAATAACTCCTTTGGACCTTCCAGTTCTTGTGATTCTCAATAGCCCCTACTCTCCACTTGTCCTTTACAGGTTTACTCTCGCAGGAAAGAGACATCTCAACCAGAGCAAGTTCAATCTTCTGAATTGGCATCTGTTCCTGAAAGCACAGAGGTAACTCCTTCCCTTGAAAATATCCCTGAAAATATAGATGATGATCTTCCTATTGCCTTACGCAAAGGTACCCACAGTTGCACAAAACGTCCATTATATCCTTTGTCATCTTTCATTTCCTATAACAATTTGTCTTGCAGCCATAGAACCTTGCAAATTTAAATGATATTTCCATTCCTAAAACTTTATTTGAGGCATTGGCAAATGAAAATTAGGTACAAGCAATGAAAGTGGAGATGGAAGCCCTAGAGAAAAACAACACATGGGACCTGGTTCCATTGTCAAGAGGTAAGAAACCAGTTGGGTATCGCTGGGTCTTCGCAACTAAGTTCAACTCTGATGGTTCCTTAGAAAGATACAAGGCACGGTTAGTTGCGAAAGGATATACTCAAACCTATGGCATAGATTATGTGGAGACTTTTGCCCCTGTTGCAAAAATGAATATAGTCCGGATTTTACTATCTATTGCTGCTATCCGAGATTGGCAATTACTGCAATTCGATATTAAAAATGTCTTCTTACATGGTGATTTAGAAGAGGAGATCTATATGGAGGTTCCACCGGCATTTCATTCTCAGCTTACATCCGATACAGTTTGCAGACTTAAAAAGGCACTTTATGGGCTCAAACAATCTCTAAGAGTATGGTTTGGGAGATTTACAAAAGTCATACTTAGTATGGGGTACAAGCAAAGTCAAGGTGATCACACTCTATTTATCATACATTCGGCTTCAGGGGGAGTGACAGTGTTACTAGTCTATGTTGATGACATTATAGTCACAGGAGATGACATGGAAGGAATTAATTTCTTAAGGAAGCAGTTGATGCAAGAGTTTGAAATTAAAGAATTAGGGAGGCTTAAGTACTTCCTAGGAATTGAAGTTGCTCATTCAAAGCAAGGAATCTTTATATCACAGCAGAAATATACTCTCAATTTATTAACTGAGACAGGTAAATTGGGATGTAAACCGATAGATACCCCAATAGAAATTAATCACAAACTTTGTGACTTCCCAGACGATACAATTATTGATATCGGATCATATCAAAGGCTTGTTGGCAAACTAATATATCTGTCTCATACTAGGCCTAACATAGCTTATGCTGTAAGTGTTGTGAGCCAATTTATGCATGCTCCTAAAGAATCACATCTTCGGGCTGTACATCGAATTCTACAATCCTTGAAAGGTACCCCAGGAAAAGGAATCTTATTCAAAAGAGGAAATAGATTAACTCTTGAAGTCTATACCGATACAGATTATGCAGGTTCCATGGTTGATCGGAGGTCAATGACAGGTTACTATACTTTTCTTGGTGGAAACCTTGTCACTTGGAGAAGCAAGAAACAGAATGTGGTTGCTAGATCTAGTGCAGAGGCTGAATTCAGAGCAATGGCCCTTGGAATCTGCGAGCTATTATGGATAAAGATAATCTTGGAAGATTTGAAGGTTAAATGGGACAGTACGATGAAGCTTTACTGTGATAATAAATCAGTAATTGATATTGCTCACAATCCAGTACAACATGACCGGACTAAGCATATTAAGTAGATCGTCATTTTGTAAAGAAGAAACTGGATATTGGTTTAATTTGTACATCATTTGTTCCTACCGGAGAGCAACTTGCTGATATTCTCACAAAGGAATTATCTAGTGTTCATTTTCAGAACTTGATCACCAAGCTGGGATTGGCGAATATCCACTCACCAGCTTGAGGGGGAGTGTTAGAAGATATTAGAATATTTTAGGATATTATTCAGATTATATTTATTGAATCTTTTCTATTCTTATCTTTCATAGAATCAATATAGAATTAGGGATTATAATCCCTACATTTATTGTAAATATTCTGTATTTATTTTTTAGCTCCTAGGGTAGCCTGTATATATACCCGTATACTCCTCAATTGTAAAATATCAGAGAATATTTTTCTAACCACTATTCGTGTCAGCAAATTTCCTATATGATACAATAAAAACCTTTGAGAAGGTGTTGCCCTTTCAAAACTCAAGCTTGACAATAATGGCTTTTACAAAGTGGTAATTTACTTTTTATCCTCTGTGAATTAAAGATAAAGGTAAGTGAGTTTGTGTATGTTAAAAGAAGTGTGGATGAATAAAATTAGAATGATGAAACGATGGAAGATTGTGGGCTATTTATAGGGAATGAGAAGATATCTCTTGAAGTAACATGACTCATTCAATAAAAAGATACATAACCAATGTATGTACATTGTAATGATTCATAAATTTAGGCAAAAGTCACTTCCTTTCGTATTTCATGAACTTTTTGACTTTCTATGAATCATTTCAAGAGTCATAATTAATTCGTAAATATTTTAAGAGACACTTTTTTATTTTGAAAATTTTCTCACAATCCCTCACCATTTTCAAAATGAACTATTTTTAAAGAATACTAACTCTTATCATTTTGAAAATCTCATGTTTTCAGTAAAGGTGTCTTAAAAACCGGAACCTTTACTTAGTAAGACATGGTTTCACCCATCCAAACTAATATGATAGACAAGCTTTGAACTAATTATTCCATTTGAACAAGCATGCATGACTTACACATAAGATCTCAAACCATTGTTTGCCATTTTTAGTAGACACTTTTTAATATGGCTTTGTGTCTTGTATCCCTTTCATGAGAGCTTGAGAGTCAAGCCCTTGGACTCCTTGAAGCGGCCTCATTTCACTTTGATATAGGTAGACTCTGTTAAGAGTAATACCATTTTAAGTTCTCCAGTAAATATATGCTTACAGATCTATTAAGAGCTAAAACTCATCCTTCCTTTAAATCAATGGTATCTAAGTACTTTTCAACCTTGGGATGGATAGACAATATTTCAAGTACTTGCAATTACTCTGATAGTGTACTCTCACCTTTGAACTCAAGATTTGACATTAATTAAGTGTGAGTAGAGTTTCCCTCATTGATGATCATGATTTAATGGGCTTCAATCCCATCCCCATTGATGTTTGCAACACCATATACCTTGTCTGCCATTTCATCAAATGATCTGCAAGATTTAACTCAAACTTTATGTAACTAATAGAAATTACCCTATTCACAATTAAATCCTTCACATAGTTATATCTTATTCCAATGCGTTGCGACTTTCCATTTTAAACTTGGTTATAAGCCATTGAAAGAGTAGATTGCCTATCACAATGGATAGATATTGGTGCCATTGGCTTGGCCCATATAGGAATTTCAAGTGATAAGTTTCTAAGCCAATCTCCTTCCTTACTACTTGCAACCAATGCAATGAATTTAGACGCCATGGTGGAATCTGCAATACATGTTTGTTTCTTTTATCCCTAAGAAACAACACCCCTACCAAGAATGTAGACCCATCCACTTGTAGAAGCATGGTCCTTTGAGTAATTGACCTAACTAGCATCTATATATCCTTTTAAAATTTAAGGATCACCACTATAGGTTAAACTATAGTGACTTGTTCCTTTCAAATACTTCAGTGCTCTATGAACAGCATGTCAATGCAAGTACTTGGATTGTTTGTATATCTACTTAACCTTCCCACAACATGAGCCATATCTGGTCTAGTACATGTCATAGCATACATCAAGCATCCAATTGCTCTTGCATAATCAAGTTGTCTCAAAGGACAATCTTGATTTGGTTTTAACTTCAAATTAGAATCAAATGGTGTAGATGCAGGACACAACAATTGAAATAATCAAATTTCTTCAATATTTTCTCAGTGTAATATGATTAAGACAAACAAAGACAATTGTTATCCTTAATGATTCTAATTCCTAGGATGATATCTGCTTCTCCCATATCTTTTATGTCAAAGTTATCATGTAAGAATTTCGTTGTATTCTCTACCTCATCTAAACTAGTACTGAAGATTAACATATCATCTACATACAAACAAATAATGACATATTTTCCATTATTAAATTTACTATAAACACACTTGTCAAATTCATTGGTTTTAAATCCATTAGTTAGAACTACTTCATCAAATTTTTTGTGCCATTGCTCAGGGGCTTGCTTAAGTCTACAAAGAAATTTTATTAATTTGCACACTTTGTGTTCTTGACTAGGAACCACAAACCCTTATGATTGTGTCATATACACCTCTTCTTCCAATTCTACATTAAGGAAAGTTGTTTTAACATCCATTTGATAGATAACAAGATTGTATATTGAAACAAGTGCAATAAGCACTCTAATAGTGGAAATTCCTGCAGCCGGCGCATATGTGTCAAAATAGTCTATCCCCATTTTTTGTGTAAATCCTTTAGCAGATAACCTTGCTTTAAATTTATATATGGATCTATCTACTTTTAATTTCTTTTTGAAAATCCACTTACGGCCAATGCATTTAGAACCAGGTAGGAGGTCTACTAACTTCCAAGTTTTGTTTCCCATTATTGAATCTATTTAATCTTGTATAGCTTCTTTCCAAAAAATTGCATCTTGAGACTTCATAGCCTTTTCAAATGTTTTAGGGTCTTCTTCTACATTAAAACAAATATAGATATGACTTTCAATTCCTTCTCTTATTCCCTTAACAAGAAACATGAAGAAGTCTGGACCATAGGTTTTTGCCTTCCTAATCTTTTTACTTCTTCTATATTCATTTTGTTCCAATGAATCATCATTAGAAATTTTATCCTCTGGAATAAATTTCTCATTAGTATGAGAAATATCCTTGGGCCTTGTGACTGAGTTAAACATATCTTCTTAAAAAATTACATCCCTTGATTCAATGACTTTATTTATGGGATATGAATCACTTGGTTCAATCACCAAGAATCGATATGCCTTACTAGATTCAACATATCCCAAGAAGATACATTCAACTCCTCTTTCACCCAATTTCTTCCTTTTGGGTTCTGAAACTTTAACTATTACCCTACAACATTGGGTTTCCTTTTCTTCCAAAGTTCATATGGGGTTATCCTGTTTCTTTTATTAGGAACCCTATTTAATGTATAGCAAGTAGTTAATATTGCTTAACCCCAATACCCATTAGCCAGACTAAAGCAAGATAACATGACATTTACCATTTCTACTAAAACCTTATTATTCCTTTCGGCTATACCATTTTGTTGTGGGGAATAACAAGTGGTTACTTGATGTACTATACCGACAGGCTAAAAATATTTTGGATTATAGTATTCTACTCCTCTATCGGTCCTTAAATATTTAATAAAGTTTCATATTGTAGTTCTACTTTAGTTTTAAAATCTTAAATTTTTCTAAGACTTCATTCTTTTAGTGCAATAAATATACATAACAATATTAAGTGCAATCATCAATAAAAGTCACAAAAAACTTTTTACCACATATAATGGGTCAACCATGCAAATCACAAATATCAGAATAAATCAAATCTAACACTTTAGAACTTCTTTCTATTCTAGGGAAAGGTTTCTAGTTATTTTTGTCAACATACAAGTAGTGCAAGAGTCATGATTTCTAGTAGATTTTGGAATTAAGTCAATATTCATCATGTTATTTAATTTATCAAAATTAACATGATCCAAAACGATAATGAGACAAATCACAAGAGTCAATGATATAAGCACAATTGAAAACATTATTATTAACTTTAGCAACATTATATTTAAACATGTTCCCACATAAATAACTCTTGCCTATAAATATTCCTCCTTTAGACAAAATAAACTTGTCTCCCTAAAAAATAGACTTAAACCCAAACATATTAAGTAAGGGTACAGAAATTAAATTCTTTCTAACTTCTTGTACATAGTATACGTTTGTTAAAGTAAGAGTTTTTCTACAAGTGAACTCAATTTCCACCGTCTCTTTGCCTTTAACTTGGACACTTGGTGCATTTCCCATGTAAAGCACATTTTCATCCACTTTCTTGAATGTCTTGAAGGGATCTTTGTTCTTGCACACATGGCAATTTGCTCCAGAATCCACTCACCATGATTCATTATTTTCAACCATGTTGATCTCAGAAATAACAGTCACAAGATTGTCTTTTAAGAAAGAATTGCTTTCTTTTTCTTTTTGAGAAACAATATTCTTTCTTGTAATGACCATTTTCCCCTTCTTTTTCTTGTTCTTATGGCCATTTTGTCCATGGGATTCGTCCTTTTCTTTCCTTCTTTTTTTAGAAGTCTTGTTGGACTGTCCTTCCTCTGCCACATGTACTTTCTCATGAGCATTGGTGTCTTTTGTATCATTTTGTTTACGATACTCTTCTTCTAAACAAAGATGATTCTCTAATTGCTCAAGAGAGATATCTTTTTTTCTTTATGTTTAAGACTCTTTCTGAAGTCTTTCTATGAAGAAGGAAGTTTGTCTATGATTGAGGAAATAATGATGCTTTCATCTATATACATGTTATGCTATTTGAAATTATTCAAAATATGTTCAATTTCATACAATTGTTCCATAATAGATTTTCCATCAATCATTATAAAATGATTGAAGCAAGTAACAAGAAATTTCTTACTTGTTGCATCCTCTTGCATGTGCCTTACCTCTAGTTTTTCCTATAGTTTCTTTGCAGAGGTTGAGTACTCGTGATAAATATCAAAAAGGAAATCGTCAAGTCCATTGAGAATGTGTCCAGTGCAGATGTAATCATACTTTTCTCATTTTTGCTTTTCTCTAACATTAGTCATGGTTTCTCCTTCTTTTTCTCCGGGCTTGAGAGTAGCAAAGACATAATCCACCTTTAAAGTAGTGAGTAGAAACTTCATCTTCTTCTACCATCTCAAAAAATTGCCTCCTTTGAACCTCTCCAAGTTCACAAAATTTGTAGCCAAATCCTTCAAAGAAACCATTTGAATTCAATGATTTAAGCCTAAAGATTGTTGGAAGGAATAAATCTTTGAAGTGTAGAAGAAGAGGAGATTGAAGAAAAAGTTGTGCACAAGTCTTCAAGGCATGAACAACATTTTCCTTTAGTTTGGTACAACTTGGGTTAGTGGCAAATTTCCTGTAGGATACAATAAAGACCCTTGAGTAGGTGTTGCACTTCCAAAACTCAAGCTTTGACAACAATGTCTTTTACAAAGTGGTAAGTTGCTTTTTATCCTCTGTGCACTAAAGATAAAGGCAAGTGAGTTTATGTATATTAAAAGAAGTGTGGATGAATAAAATTGGAATTATAGAATGATAGAAGATTGTGGGCTATTTAAAGGGAATGAGAAGATACCTCTTGAAGCAACATGACTCTTTCAATTAAAAGAAACATATATTAACCAATGTATGTACATTGTAATGATTAATGTATGTACATTATAATGATTCATAAATCTAGGCAAAAGTTACTTCCTTACATATTTCATGAATCTTTTGACTTTCCATAAATAATTGCAAAAGTCATAATTAATTCATGAATCCTTTAAGAGACACCTTTTAATTTTGAAAATTTTCTCACAGATTCATGATTAGTCCTTTGCTCATTTATTCTTTCATTTGATTTGAATGGATGGTTCTCTATATTTAGAATTTACATATTGGTTGCTTATTTATCTTTGGTTGACATTGAGGCCAATGTGATTTACATATTGTCTTTTCATTGATAATTTTATGGCAAATATAGTACTGACAAAGTGGTTGACTATAAGGACTACTTGCTTTGTGGTTGATTGAGCACTTGGAAGTTATTGAGGAGTATTGAAATTATGGATTATTTGTTTTCTGGAACAAGTTATACAGAAACAAGTTCATATACCTGATGTGAATTTTTTTCCCACTATTTTGAGTTACTTATGACTGAGTTTTGTTCCTTTCTAAAACATCAAGGGTATTGTCAATTTAGCTAGCTTTCACTGTAAAGTTTTGTACAAGTAACAAGTTTGTGACTTAAATAGCAATGACATTTTCAATTTGACAGGTTTTTTTAGGCCCCCTCTTCTATCTAATGCTTTTTTTAAAATCTACAGTTATAGTCCTGGTACACTGCTTTTGTGGTGGGTGACTGGAAATTTCTGTGTTATGTCAGCCCAATTTTCATGATCATGAGAGGGTTAGGTTGAGAAAGTGAGACGAAGAGAGGAAATCTTTTGTGAGAACATTCACAAGAGCTGCAAAAATGGAAGCTTTAGGGGAAGAGGCAAATATGACAATTATAATCATCATCAGAACCATGATTAATTATAACCAGTCACACCATTCATAATCTTTTCACAGTTGCTCTCTCTACGGCAAAGGTGAGGCAGAAAAATAAAAATATAATTTTTTATTAATTGTATGTTCCCGAAAAAAAATCAATATTTTGCTTTCTTGTGTATTTTTCCCTTATGATGGGGGATGAAATTTAAGTATTTACTATAAAGAGACTTTTGGTTCAAGACATCTCTGGTGAATCCCTTCAAGTGTTAAGGAATTCAAGAGTGAGGTATTATGTATATATGGTTACTTTCTTACAAGGTTTTCTTATAAATTTCTCCTAATATATATGTGTATGATTTTCATAATGTCATTCCTTGATTGAATGCAGGGCCTTCATGCTACACACATGGATTTGTTTGTTTCTATATTGACAAAACTCTGGCTATTATAAAAGCTATATTAATAGGCACTATAAATTGTTTATACTAAGTATTGCTGTATTGAAACTGGTGGGTTGTTATTGGATTGTATATTGAGAGTGAGGATCATAAGGATGATCATCACGTATTTTGTCATACAAGATCCATTTCACTATCCACTTCATCTTCATACTTCCTCCACATGTGTATATACTTTGATTATTGAGGTTTCGTTAATTAAACTAATCTTTGTTATTGATGACTTTCGGATAGAGATTTAGATTTTACTGTCTTTCATCAAATAGAGTGAATTTGATTCATGAATGTATTTAAAGTTTAACTTCTAACTTTCATTGGTTGTTTTACTGATTTCTTTTGTATGACCAGATGGGTTTAACAATAAAGGATTTCGATATCATAGTAGTAATTTTTGCATGCTAGCTGTAGTATAACCTTATAATTGAATTTTTGGGGTCTAAAATTTGTTTATATAACGGATTTTTTTTTTAAGTGCTGGCTTTTTCATCTCATTTGATTTACAAGGAGACCTCATATTCTTGGATGATATTTTGACACATGGAATTTGTAGGTAGATTGGTTGTGGACTCTAAATTAAATTGATATGAGTTTGACACAAAATTTATGATCTGACTTTTCATGAAGTGAAATCGGACTTATTTACTGTGAGAAAGTTACGTCTTAAGAATTTTATAGCGTGTTTTTTTGAATTGAAGCACCCAACCCATATTCTCGTCCTCTTCTATGAATCTCACCTTCTAACCATTCATGGTTTGACTCTTCATGAAGTGAAATTGGGTTTATTTAATTCAAGAAAGCTATGTTTGAACAATTTCATAACATCTTTTCTGAATTGAAGCACCCAACGCATTTTATCATCCTCTTCTTTGAATCTCACATCCTAACCACGCAACATTGGAGTTTTGAAGCCGAGCTACAAGATGGTGTTTCAACATATTTGTATATAAGTTTTTTTCCCCAATTGGAAAAAGACAACACGGGAACATTATATTTTGTTTATCAATAAGGATATATATTTTAATGCGTACAAAATTGGGATAGTTTTTGGATTTCGTTTTCTTCATTGAAGCCTTATGTTAAGCTTATCAATACTTAACTTCATTGTGGATTATTTTAGGATCAATTATCTAAGTTTATCAATACTACTTTTTGTATCTAATTATCTATTTTTACGGTTTCTCTAGGTTAGAGAGTTATATTTTAACTTGAGTTGCAATACATTTTTTGCAAATTAGAAAGCTATATGAACCGGCATTGTAAATTGTTTGTGCAAAGTATTGTTGTATTGAAACTGGTGGCTTCTTCTAGCATTATATAAAGAATTATATAAAGAAACATTTACTAAAATCATGCATACAGCTTAGTCTTCATTTACTACAACAAATATTCATGTCTTTTACCAAAATCATTTAGCATTTGACTATACGTTAAAGGTAATTTTCTATTTTTTTTTTTATTAACTCAGTTTATACAGCTCCTCCTGCAATTTCATTTGGCCAAAAAAAAAACCACTAAATTTATAGATATGATAGTACTTAGGGCATAATTACAGTCTCTTGCGATGGAGACTTTTGTATTAAACATTTCTTTTGTATTAGTAAGATCCTCTTAACTTCTACCTCCTAACTGAATTCATTTAGTGTCTATCCCTAAATAAGTGATTATGGGCTGAAACAGTATAAGTTAAAATTTTCAGTTTATGTTTTTTCAGTTGTAACTAATATTTTAATTTAATACCATTACAAATTTGCCTATAAAAAATATCATTACAATTCTTTTTGTTCTTTTCCTTGTCACACCATTTCATAACTAATATTAATTTAGAAATCAGTGTTACAAGATAACAAATATAATTTTTTTTTAAATAAATGCTCCTGCTCAATGAGCGGGGTAAATTCTAGTTATATACAAGACACATAATCCAACAAAAGCCAAATAAACACTGCATATAAGAGGAATTTATGAGATATATAGATTTTTTTTTTTTATCGAGAACTGCATTCTATTGTTTCTTTGCACCTCTTAATAATAGTTACATAGGGTTTCAATATCTCCCTCATCGCCCCTCCAATGCTAGAGCCTAGAGGATGACTATCAAATAAGCAAATCATTCATAGTACCCCAAACCACGAAGCTCAGGAATCAGCATGATCCTGTTAACCAATTGATTAACACATCCCAACTGGAAACCATTCAACACAGCACTCCTATTAACATACCGTGACACTGTCATTAACGGCCCCACCACTCGCTACTATTTGTTACGTTACACTAGACCCAAAAATAAAAAAACCAGTTTAGCATGCACTGGAACCCTTTCACAAAAACAGGCGCGCAATCCGGATGCATTTTCACTTTCACCCTCATATCAGATCCGACATTCTTCTTCTATGACGGCGTAATGTAACTACCAAGTTTGGATTTGACGATGTCAACATCTTGCTTCCAGAAGGATTGGTGGTTTTTGATTCCATGCCGTTGCATTTAGGATTCTCTGTCCCAACAATATTTGTTTCACCAAGTCGAGATTTTCCAGTCGAATTTTGTAGTATTGCTTTCAAGCGGAGATCCGAGCAACTCAGTGATTGGGAACCCGAAAACTGGATCGAACCTCTAGTGATCACTGATGTTAAACTTCTTGATCTTCCAACAATTTCTCCTTCCGAAGCACTTTGCCTTTGGCGACTGGCAACCGTGGAAGTCATGAATCGGGGCATTGAATTCGATAAATTTCTTTTAATACACTTTTTAGATGCTTTTGGGGTTTCAATGACCTCTTTCACGTTATTTTTGGGGCTTATAGGGGTACCGTCATCGTTTTCCAGAGGCCTATATGTACTTGAGAAGACCTTCTTTTGTTCACCTAACTTGAACTCAGCCTTCTGAATCTGATCTCTTAGTTTCTGGCGTTCCTTTTCAGCTTCCCTCATCTCTTCCTCAAGTTCCATGATCTTCTTCTCCTTTTGCCTTTTCAATTCCTACAATACATGGATGTACAGATAGTTAGCAATCTTCAAACAGTTTCTTCTCAGGAACTCACCTTGGTACAATTATCAGCAAGTTTACCGGTGGTATATCTTTGACGGACTCTGTTGCTCTTGCTCTCTTTGCAAAGTTTAAAGAACAGATTGTCTCACAAACATCTTCTTCGGAAGGGCTTATGTGCACAAGCATCAAGACCTTCGAACCATCACCTAAATTATTTATTATAATTAGGCGTTCCTGATTTTCATAAAACTTGTAAACGTGACCATGCATGGTTCATACAGTTATTGACCATTCAACAGATATCCCACTGTTCATACTTCATATTCTAGTTCTAGTCTAATGTATTATGCAAAGTAAATCGAACTAGTTGAATCATTACTATCCTATGAACTCGCACCAGAAAAATTATCCTTATTTAATGTGATAAGTTGGTAGTGTATACATTATGCAAAATAGAGACCCGTGCAGTGTCATACCTAAAGAATCTTTGAGTATTTGAGTTAGCTTGCTATTTCTGCAACCACAGAAGTATTACAGGAATCAGTTAGATGATGCTTTCATTGTCAGGAAAGGTACAACAACTGAGATGGCAAGATAATTAGTAGCAGCAAAACGCAATGGCCCATGTCAGCAGTCATTAGCTTTTTCAGGCACACTTTCACATCCAACAGCTAGAAGGACATGATCAAACTTGAAAGTCTTTATTAAAAAGAAAGAGGAAGAAGCAGAGTACCTACCTGTAAGGCACATGACCCCTCTTCCTCCTCAAAGCTGAAATGACATCAGCTAAAGCTGAAAGAGAAAGATTAATGGCCCGGCCCTCATCAAGAGTTAGTCCTATGGCTCCAGTTTTCAGTAATCGCTCGCTTCCTCCAAGATCAACCATCCACAATTTACTTATTTCCCTTTTGGCTTCCAAGGCATATCCACGACGAAATATGGTGATCCTTGTCAAGCTAGATATATGAAGCTAAACAGATAACGTAATTATCAAGCTAAGAAATCCATTGAAAGAGTCTGAAGCATCTGATTAGACCTATAACCCACCAGTGTGACCTGCTTGATGCCTCATTCACATTAGTCCATGAAGTGGATCTAGCCTTCCTACCCTTGTTGTACCACCATCTGGCTTTAGCAGAATCAGAGATTTGCACCTCTGAGAGACCCTCAATTTCGACCAATCCCTTTGGATCTGTTTGGATGTTGAGATGGCTGGAAAAAGGGATAGCCCAAGCATCAGAGAAATGGGGCTATTGAGCTTAGTCTAAAACGAAAATTCAGAGTTAGAAAGTTCACCATCTTGTCACAGGTTCATATGCTCTACCGCATGGTCTCGGAGCCAGCAGATCTCTGAGACTACCCATGTAAACTTCCAACATGCTCATTGAAAATGTAAAAGATGAGGAATTCTCTAGAGAGGCTTGACGAAATAACTCTTCAAGAGCACGGGGAATAATTCCTGGCTGCTCGTTCGTACCATTCTACAGAATTATTTCAGGATTTAGACTTACCGTTAATATGTGGTTTTGCCACACAAAGACAACAAATATACTACATGCATGTGAACGCAATAATAATAATAGTCTGACTACTCACCATTGTGAATGTCTTGCCAGTGCCCGTTTGTCCATAAGCTAAAACACACACATTGTGCCCGTCCATTGCAGATCTGAGAATTGGTTCAACCTCAACAAAAACACTTTCTGCAGCAGAGGTTCAAACAAGGGAACACTCCTTCAGAAAATTTTTTAACTGAAAAGGAAGGATAATTAAGCAACAGCATTAAATACTAGCCTTGGTTTGCTTCTTGAGGGAAAACCTTATCAAATTCAAAGTCTTTCCTTGTTCCTCCCAATTTAACCAGAATCCTTTCTGATGCAGCTAAAACGGGCTCAGAAGTTCCTCTCTTCTCCGCTAATAAGAAGGGTCGAACTCTACAGAACACTCGAATGCTGCCTGGATTGCAAAATGCAACTCTCTTAACACTGGAAATTAAGGTAACAGTATAGAAAGAATTCCACAGAAAACAGACCTATTTAGACAGCATATGCTCAGTACCTCTAATGTCCAATATGTTACTTAATGCTTCTTTACGCTTTTTATCATATCCGCACTGCTCTTTCCGCAGTTGCTCAACTTCTCCTGCGCAACCAGTTCAATTCCAAAAATTAACCTCACAGAAGTTGAAGAAAGCTCATTTTCCCCCTCAATTAATTAAATTAGATTCGTAAGAAAGTAAAATGACGTGACACTATACTTTCTAAATTTGATATCAGCTGCTCTAGTTCGTTCTTTTCGTGTTCGGGGATGACGCCAACATCAGTGTAAATGGCAGAAATTGAAGGCGAATCGGGGAATTCAGCAGCCGCAGGGAACCCATTAACCGAATCTGGGTTTAAATTCGATGAAGTTGATTTAAAAGCCTCACTAGCATTTTCGGATGCATGCTCTGAATGGAACAGAATCGGCTCTCCGCTAGAAATGAACATCTTCCCAGACAAAGCTGAACGTAAAGACCACCAAGAAACGAGATCACGCTCTACCACAGCCTAATCCCACTGGATCGCTGATATCTCAAACAATAAAGCAGAAAAATGAAACAGTAGATTTGTTCTGGGCACCCAAAGCCTACTAAGTATTCCATAGGGGATCAAATAAGACGGACTGAAGAAGCATTCAAAATGAGAAGTAATGGAAGTTATCAATGCTTCTGAGTAGAGATCTGACTTCTCCTATCAACGATGACTCGCGAGAGGCAAACTATCAATGATTCTACCAAAAACGAGAAAAAAGGATGCCAACTAAACCCAGAAAAGAGAAGCAAACTCACACTATTATAAAGTAGTACCCAGAACGTCTAGACACCATAAATTGAGCCCCGACTCCCCCGCAAATTGCAAAATATGAAAGTACTAAACGGCGACAAGCACGAGAACAAAGCACTATTTTCCAACCCCAGAGGAGAGAAATGGGTAAAAAGGAAGAAATCTAGCACGTCTAATACGATAGATAGCGTTATAATGAAGCTAAGCTAGTATACTGGAGAAACATCAGCCATGATTCATGTAACCGAGGGGGAAAAAAAGCACTGGGAATCGTGCAAATAAGAAGCAGGGGTCAAAACTAGGCACGGATTTTCAAGAAACCGTGAAATTATGGGAATCACGGAAGGAGAAAAGGCCTTGGAGTTAGTTTCAATGATTGAAAAATCTCAACGACCCTGATTAGGAGGTGGACGTTGAAGGGGAGACACCCCAAAAGAAATACTAGTAAAAGAAAAGAAAAGAAAAAGAGTGATGCTGGAAGCTTTGTGGTTGGTCCAGATCTTCAACTGTACTGTATGAAAATGTATTTCAGGCAGGGGGCGGGGGAAGCGGAGCGGCGAAATTGAAATTAAATGCTCAAAAAAGTGCCCTTTTCTTATTTAGTACTTATTTCTCATTCATCCCTGCTACTGCTTCTGACTAGACGCAACGGAAACGCGGTTGTCCAAACTTTTCAATTTAATTTCATGAATGAAAAAATACAAGCAGATATTGGCCAGATAAAATACAGGCAGATAAAACATATTGCTTAAATAAATCATATCAGTAACATCTATCATTTATAAGTAATTTTTTCAAACCCACTTTCTATAAAATTTATATTATCGTTAGTCTCTTGAAAAACGCATTTTCAGAGTTAAAGTATTTGAATTTTTTAGTTAGAGGATTAACGATTAATATTTGAATTATTTAAATTAAATTAAACTTATAATTAAACATGAGATCACGCATTATAGTACGGGGTTTGAAATAATCTGATTAATGCGGTTTATTATAAATTTTATTCAAATATATTAATTGATATTGATATTTATGGGCATTGAACCAGTTAAGGGACAATTCAAGGTTCAATCGTTTAACCGTGGTTCAACCGGAATTAAACCGGTAGTAATAAATTTAATAATTTTTAAATTTTATATATTATATAAAAAATAAAAAATATTATTAATAAGTTTCACAACCTAATATTAAAATCTAAATAAGTTAATATTCATTTGTAAACATATTTTAAATTCAAAATAGTCAATTAATATTTTTTATATTATTTGTTAAGTAAATTTATCATTATTAATAATTATATATCATAATAATACTTATACAATATTATAATATAGAAAAAAAATTATACAAAATATAATGCTATTTAGTACTAAAAATAATGTTATTTTATTTTTAAAAAATAAAAAAAAAATAAAAAACAAACTGGTTTGACTGATTCAGCACCGATTCAAGACTGATTTGATCGATTCTCACTAGTTCTGGAAAAAAGCGGTTGAGATCTATGACTGGATCAGACCTGGCATCAGTAACCGGTCAAACCGGCTGGTCCGATCCGATTTTTTGAACATTGATAATTCAAATAAAACACGTCTTTTTTTCTTGGGAATGACAAAATGAGCTTTCTTTTTCAGGAAAAACAATGGTATGATATACCTAGGAAAATACAGCACATCAAGAGGGGGCTATCCCCCAAAGTATCATGATAAACAAGACCAGCCACAGTATCTGGTGGTTTCTCTAAAAATTTCGTAGTAGCTCATTTCAGTCTTGCGATACTTGCTAACTTATCAGCAACTGAGTAAGACTCCCTATTATTATGTCTGATCCTCACCTCCCAATTTCTTGCCAAGAGGTCTTGGATGAGCATGACTAAGCTACTTAGTGCAAACAATAAACTGTTAATGTTTAGAACATCATTTACCAACAATAGGGAATCTAATTCAACTTCAACTTTTTTACTTCCCATTGCCCATGCAAGCCTGAGACCTTCAGCCAATCCCCAGCCTCCGCTTCATAGGTGGAACAAAATCTGAGCCATTTATAGAATCCAGTAACCCAACAACCGTGATCATCTCTTATAGAACCCCCTAACGGCCCTTATTATAAGGATCTCAATTTAACAACTAAGTGGAACTATCATAGGATGATGGTCCGACATAGGTTGTGTTTACAAAGGAGGAATGAGTGGAAATAATTAGAAAAGTTTAAAGAATGTTTAGCTAAAAATGTAATAAATTCTACACTAGATGCAATGCAAATTTTGGAGGGTTTGGGAAGTTTAAGAAAATTAAAAGATAAAAACAGAATAATTAACAAAAAAATAAAGAATTTGGAATATAAAAAGTGACAGGAAGTGGATTCAATAACAATCTTAACTAACCGTGGTGCTTTTCAATATTAATAGAAAATTTGCCAATAATGAGAACTAAGATGATTCTACAAGGGATTTTGTAATAGCATTGATTCAATAAAGTGAAATGCTAACCCAACCAAAGTTCTTCAATCCAAGAGTAAGAATTCAATTATTATAATATATAAATTTCTCCTTGACATTTATTTAAATACTTGGTAAGTGTGTCACTTTATTAAATCCTAAATTGTGCAATTGGATTTCCTTTAATTTCATTGTCATACATTAATCATACAGCTCAAAACCAATATCAACAAATCATATTTCTCATCCAAAACAACAATTTAACCATCCAAATTCACTAACCATGTAATCAAGATAGTTAAACTACCATTAAGAACAAGAACATATTGGCTGAAAATTTCATATGACATTAGCAACATAATATCAATCCAATTACATCAAAATAAACTCTCTCAAATGAAATTGATCAAATTGAATCCAATGTCGAGTGGCCAAATCATTTTCAAACTATAATCCTAACATAAAGTTTCAATCCAAAGATCCAAAACAAAATTAATCTAGCTAAGAAAATAGTTAGAGAGTGAGAAAATCCCCTTTACAGTCAATGAACCCAATGCTCCTCATAACTTCTTTCCTATCTCCACTGCAAAGTACCACTTCTAGTTCAAGCTTCCATGATCAAAATTTCATCCAAGCTAAGAGAAAAAGAAGAAATGAGAATTGGATCCATGAGAGACTACAAGATTGCTCCAATTGGCTACAAGATGAAAGTTCCTCAAGAGAAGTTCAAATCCCTAGCTCTTCATCCCTCTTTTTGCAAATTTCCAGATCTAGATGCTCAAGATAGAAGTGAAATCAAGTGGAAAATGTGAGGGAAGAACCGAAAATGAAAGAAGAAGTTGAAAAAGTGAAACCAATTAAAGATTGGTGGAAGAAATTGAGAGAAAATGAGAGGAAAATGGAAGATAGAGGGAAAACGAATGGAAGCTGAAATTGAGAGTGAATAAGCATGAAATGATACCCTTTCAGATCTGAATTCTCATGCCAAATGGGTTAGGGTATGGAGGTTAATTCCCATCAAATGTGCTTAGTTGGATTAATAAAGGGTGACTTGGATGTAATATGAATTGTGTGAACCAATAAGCCCCCTTCCTTATGCCATTTGTGTGGTTCTCTAGTCCATTGACTAGCTAACATGCCCATGCCCAAAGACATATCAAAACATGTGACATAAAATAATCAAAATGTGACATATAAAACCATGTAACATAAATGATATAAAAGTTAGGTCTAAAATTATAAAATCAATTCAAGCATAATTTGGACATGAATAATCATGAAATTAATCATTAAAATTTAGGGGAAAATACTCTCTAAATGATGCAAAAGAAAGCAAAAAAAAAATCCTAAGAAAATAGATAGAAAATAGGCTTCTTAAGAAAGTTAACTAAAATGTCCTTCTTTGACTAAACTTTGACCGGCTCTAGAATGGAAACCCTAATCACTATGGTCAAACTTGATAACTCAAATTAACCCTAATTAAGTGCTCTAGATGATAATTAGGTGATTAATTCAAGAATCATTAAGGATAATTAAGTATAATTTCAAGTATGAGTATAGCTAGGGATATGTTCAGAAAGTGAAAAATGATTTAATAGTACATGGAATGGATCCAACATGGATTAAAATCTAATTACATGGAATGGTTAATGACATTAAATAGATAATGGAATGGAAATTCCCCAAAAAATCTCACCCAAAATCATAAAGAAAACTTTAATTTAATCATTCGAAAAAGATAAATCAAGCACTTAACTAGCTAATTAATATGGAAAAATACACCGATGGAATATGATAAAATGTCACAAATTATACTTAAAATCAAGGATTTAACACATTTTTTCACAAACTATACAGAACTAGTTAAAACACAAATATACAATAAAACACACAAAATAAACGCATAAATTTGATAAAAATGCTAGATTTAGGCAATGTTATCATAACCAGATCGAATATTGAACCAGGTTAAGCACTAGTTCAAGATTTAATGATTTAACCAGAGTCTAACTGGGATCGGACCGGTAATAATTAAAATAATGTATTTTAAATAATATATATAAAAAATAAAAAACTTAGGTTACCCACCTTTAAAATTTTCCTAATTTTTTCTTAATTGAAGTTTTATAATGTGTAAATGAGGTAAAATAAAATTATATATTAAAAATAAAGAGTATAAAAATGAAATGAAGTAGAAATAAGCATATTCACAAAATAATAAGTTAAAATTAATAATAAGAATAAGAGTGTAATTTAAAAAATTTAAGAGACAAATAAAAAACAATAAATATGAAATAATTTTATATAATTTAAAGAAACATACATTATGAATTATAAAATTTTCATCACCTTTCGAAGTTTTGTCATGACTCGTGACTATATCAACCGAAGATGTGTGTTTAGAAAATATCAAGTAAAAAAATGAAAACGTTTTTTTTTGGGGCTACTAATGAAAATGGGATGGATAAAGGAGGATAAGAGCTTTTAATTTTCAAAATGTGAGTTTGTATTTCCAAGACTTGGAGAAACCTGAGACTACTTTATAAGAGAGTGTGAGGCAACTTTTAAAAAATATGGGGGAATATGATTTTCATTTCTTTTTTTTAAAAAAGATTTTCATGAGTCTTCTTTTATTGCCCTCCATTCCCACTTTATTCAATTCTCCCACCATCTCTAATAGTCTCCATCTCTCTTCCGGTTTTTCTCCCATTGTCGACCTTCTTCAAATATCACCTTCTTCTTTATCTTAGATGTGAGTGTTTGAAGTAGTTCAAAGAATGGAAGTAGCTACAAGAAACAAATGGTGGTTTGTTGTCATGAAAAGTCATGCTTTAGTGTGGTGAAAGTTAACACTAGGTGGGATTTTCTTTGTTTTCATTTTTCACTCCTCTTCCTCCTTATCCTTCTTCTTTCTTCTTCCTCTCAGTACGCAACCGACCAACCTGTTTGAACTGCTAATTTTACCAGTTTAGGGCCAATTTGGCCAATGCACCACCAGTTCCCACCGATTCCTAAAACTTTCGGTCTCCTCCTACCAAACCGAACATGGTGTCGATTTTTAGTCTAACTAATCGAACTGGCTAGTCTAATCTCATTTTTACAACATTGGATTTAGGAGATAAAAACATGGTAAAATATGATCACTTTACCCTCACATCCAGCATCCTCAAAGTTGTCACCCATAGATCCATCAACATTAATTTTGTGCCATCCTACTTGATGTAAACTTCATCTGCTACTCCTTATCTTTTGAAGACAGCATCAAAGCATTTGATCTTCTTTCCTGTATAACAGTCATTCTCTTATTCAAGGACAAGATTTCGACAACATGGTTAATTCTCCTCACATATGCAAAGTCAAAACAGTCTCTATTCCTCCATTGTGACGACTACCATATGTCATAACCCCAAATTTGTTTCCATGATTGCTCATTTAACTTTGCTAGATCTTTTGTAAGATTCAAGTTAAACTAGGTTGTCAATTTCAATGAAAATAAAATAGTTCTCCAGCTAGGCTACCAAACTTTTCTAGCTTTCTTGAAATCCCTCAAAGCATGAATAGTTGTCTCCTCTTCCTATTTGCATAGGCTATAAATTGGAGAGGACCTTGACCATTTGCTACATCTCTTGTTAGTGAGTAGTCTATCATGATAGGCAAGCCACATGAATGTTTTAACCCTCTCCATCCCCTTTCATTTCCAAATCTTTCACCATGAACTTATATGTTCATCATGCAAGTTATCCTGAACCACCATGTTATAAGCAGATTTTATGGAGAATTCCCCTTTCTTTGTTTTTTCTATAAACACAAATATCAGTACCAAACTTAGTATGAGGTGCCACAATAGGTGTTATCATTTTTAGTACATCATCCAGAATTAGACCCTTCATTTGTTGAAAATTCCATTAACCATCATGTCCCCTCCATTCACACACTTTGGTACTTGGTTTAAAATTTGCATGATCTGTATCCACGACTTCCAGCAATCTCATATCTTCAAAAAAAATTGGTAATTTGCTCATCTCTTACCAACCACTTCATTCCTTACTCTACAATGGACCTTTGGTTATCAATGAATTTCCAAAGACTAGAGTCAGTTTTCTTCATTGTCCATCCTTGCTCAACAAGATACCATTCTCTATATTTGTGATTTAAAAGTCTTTTCTACATGGTATCTTTGCCATGTTCAAGTCTCCAACATAACTTTGCCCTACAAACATTGTTTAGAGCAACAAGTTCTTGAAGCCAAGGCCACTAAGGTGTTTTTTATTACACATGGTTTCCTAACTCACTAAATGAGGTTTTTTGATATCTACTTCATTTCCCTAGACAAATTCCCTCTGAGCATGCTCTACTTTCCTACATATCTCTTTTGGAATCTACATCGTTTGCATTGCATATATTAGAAAAAGCTCTAATAATAGATTTTGCAAGAGTGATCCTTCCTGCTCTTGAAAGACATCTAGCTTTCCAACCTGACAATTTAGAATTCACTTTATCAATAACAAAATTAAAATCCTTAACACATCTTCTACCTCCCTTAAGAGGCACACCAAGGTAATTTCCAAGATCCAAGGACAATTAGAAACCCAGTTGCTGCTACAAATCTTTTCTCTTTTGCTGGGAAACATTTATATAGAACAAGATAACTGATTTGTATATGTTGACTTTTTAACCCGAGATAGCACAGAAACTATTTAAGCACTTTTGTAAATTCCTAATTTGCTCAGAAGAAGCTTCATAAAATGGTAGTAAATCATCAGCAAACAATAAATGGGAAATTAAAGGGCTTTTTCTAATTACCCAAAAAGGCTTCCATCTATTTGCATGCACTTAATCACAAATTAAGTGAGACAATTTATCCATTCACATAACAAAAAGATATCGGGAAAGTGGGTCACCTTGTCTTAATCCTCTAGAGTGGTTAAAGAAAGACGTTTTGTTACAATTCCACAAGACATTCAAAGAAGATGTTGTAATGCACCTTATCACTATGTCATGGAACTTATCATCAAAATCAATCTCCTTTACAATCAAGTTGATGAAGCTTCATTTCATTCTATCGTAAGCTTTTTCCAAATCAATTTTTTTCACACAGTAGCCACGACCCCCTCTGCATGTATTCATGGAATGAATCACCCCATTAGCTACCATAATATTATCTTGGATGCACCTTCCAGGGATGAAACTTGATTGATACTGTGATATAAGATCATCCATGCTTGGTTTCAACCAATTAGCAATAACTTTAGTTAGACATTTATAAGGCACATTACATACAAAAAATAGGACAAAATTGAGTAACAAATTTAGGCTTATCCATTTTGAGTATAAGAGTGATCAACGTCTTGTTCTCCATAGATAAGTCCCTTTGTCCTTGGAAAGCAGCAACAACAAATCGAACTATATTCCTCCCAATAGTTTCTCAATTCTTTTGAAAGAAAATAGGCAGAAATCCATCAATACCCATAGCTTCATACCTACCCATAGCAAATAGAGCACTTTGGATTTCCTCATAGGTCGGTTATTTAGAGAAACTTTCAAATGAAATCTCATCCAACCTAGGAATTGAGTAACAATTGAAACGTACCTAACATTAGGATCCTCTTTAGAAATCAAACCTTTAAAGTAGTTAACAACATGATCTTCCAAGTTTTGGTCATTTTGAATCCATTCTCATTTTTAAGAGCTGTTATTCTATTCACCCTATTTCTACATGTAGATTTGAGATGATAATAACGGGTATTTCAATCTCCTTGTGAAATCCATTGAGTTCTTGCTTTTTGAAACCAAAACAATTCTTCTTGCATCATTATCTCTTCGAATTCAGCATTCAACTCTTTTTCAATTTCAATAAGTCTTTTAGCATAAGGATAGCCCTTCACACTTTGTATCCCTTTTAAGCGAGACAAAATAACATTCTTCCTTTTTCCAATATGCCTAAAAGCTTCTTTATTCCATTTTAGCAATTCCTCCCTGAACATATCTAAAGCAATTCTTCCTATTTTTCATTCACCAACTTATTGAAACCTTTATGAGTTGTCCAACCAGCTTCAAATCTGAATGGTCTTCTAGCTCTATTCTCCTTTTGCTCTATCCAAGGCGATATAGAAAAGGGTTGTGATTAGAGAAGAAAACTCTAGCAAGCACATTAAAACCAAGAGCTCGATTAAGTCTTTCATAGATCCTATTCAAACCATTCACCATAGGCCCCTTCCAAGTAAATTTGGGACCACTATAACCTAGGTCAATTAAAGCACACAAATTTATGTTATGAACAAATTTTTGACACCTCTTATTGCAAATAGGAGCTCCTCCTATCTTTCCTCCTGATTTGCAATATTATTAAAATCCCCTGCTACTAACCAAGGAACCTTCACACTGTTGGATAAAATCCTCAAGTCATTCCAGAAAAATTCCTGAAGATTGAATGAGGAATAACATAAGATAGAGTAAAGAAAAAAAGGGAAGAATTTAGAGGTTTACAAAACACATGGATAAATTGATTACTAGAAGAAATAAAATCCACCGTACCTTTCCCAGATTTCCAGGCTAAACATAAACTCTAGAAAGGCCAAACGTTCAAGACATTGATACCTCATTTGATTAGAGCATCTAGTTTCAAGCAAAGCTAAAATATCCAGGCTATAACTATTATTTAGTTGCTTCATATATCTCATAAAATCTCTACCATGTGCTCCTCTAATGTTCCAAACAAGAATCTTCATTAAAATAGACAAACATTGTTACCTTCCTCCACGAACATCTCAATAGACTCGGTTTCTTCATTTACTTTAGGTAGAAACTCCTTCTCTTCCCTGTCGTGTTTGTTCAAGACAAGTTTTGAAGGAGATCCTTTATCAATTAAGAAACTCGAGTCTAGTCCATAAAAACCCAGAGTATGTCCCGTGTTCTCTATCTCTTCTAAACTTAAAAGTCCCGTGTTCGTCATTTATGTCTTTATTTAGCACACTTAGTTAAGGCTATGTATATAAACCCGTGGTCTGGTTGGCCCGATAGGACCGGGCCAACCAAGCCTAGCCATAGTTCAGGCTAAGTCAGGCTTTGGGCTAGCTTTGGTTTATCCGGCTCGACCCATATTATACATATACATGCTTTTTAAAAGAAAATCTATTATTTTGTATATATTAATTGATTTTATAAGATTTTTTCTATATATCTTATATAATACATTTACTATTTGATTACTATGAAAAACTTTCTAAGATTTTGATATTTTAATTTTATTTAAAATTTTAAATTGATTTCTTAATTTAATATTATACAAAAATAATGTATAGTTGTAAATCTTCATAATTTTTAAAAAATTAATTTCTATCATAACATTATTTTTTAAGGAAATCCATTTTTACATTAAGAATTAAATATTTTTGTTAATAGATAAAGTTAGTTTTTTTTTTATTTTTAATGTTGTAAAAAATTATTTGGTACCAGGCTGGCCAAATTCCAACCCAACACCTAGCTCGGTTTAGCCCGAGTATTATCAAGCCAAGCAACAGATGGAGGTAAAGTCCGGCTCAACCCAACTCATGCACACCCCCACACTTAGTTCCTTTCTATTATTTTTTATAGCATTCTCCCTGATTTATGCTCATTGGACCTCAATTGGGCTTGGCCCATTACGATTCATTTTAGCACCTTGAAGTTCAATAGGTGTCTAACCATCATTTTTCCCAAAGTTATCCAAACAAGTTTGTGGTAAACTTCTCTACTTTTATCCTAACTTTATTTTTGTAAACTGTAATTATTCTAAACGACCTTTTACAAAAAGACAAATCAAACGGGCACTTAGGTACACATGATACTTCCATCGAATCCTTTATATCCTCCCTGGTACTCTGTGGTTTACTCATGGGACCTGAAGTGCCAGATTGAGCCTCCCCCTAGTCATAGGTATTCCTTCTTTGCCCTACATCCCCCTAGTTTCCCCCTTACCTTTACTTTTCCTTCTTCCCGTCTTTACTATTATTTCGTGATGGGCAGTCCATCTCAGGGTTTGGATTTTCAACTATCTTGAAATCTACCAGATTAATCCTCAGCTCTTCTAACATTTCCTTATCCTCAACCATCTAAGCATAGTTTATCTTTTTGTCTTTTGTTGGTTTTTTATCATTTCCTTTGGTCCCCAATAGCATTTGTTTATAATTTGGTTTGGAAACTTGAACATTCTCAGTCCCCATCTCATCATCTTTGTAGATGTCCCCATAGTATGTCAACGCTTCCCCTGGTTGAAAAACCTGTGAAGAGCTCTTCAATTTCTTTGAATCTCTTTCCCCTTTTTGGTCACTTTTTGACCTAACATTTCCTCAATAGAACTTTCCCCAATAGCATCATCTTTGATGCTTGATCCTCCCTCCTGTAGCAATCATCAGCATGAACAAGCGCGAGATTACCACTCGTAGCAATCATTCCTGGAGATAGAGGTCATTTTCATTCCGGAGGTCTGGAGTGACTTGGAGAACAAATATTGTCTCTACCATTGTTATCGTCGGTAGAACGAATGCCAGTGGGCATAGCCTTAATTAGAGCATAGCTCAGAGAAAAAACACAGAAGATGAAGGACACAAGAATAGTACAGAGAGAATTCTAAAGAGAGACTTTAGAAGCTTACATACATTTTAAACGTCCAAGTTCTTATAAAATGAGCATTTTACACACACGTATGAGTGAGAGAGAGTAAGTGGGTATCCACATGACAGAGCATCACTGGATGTTTGGATGAACAAGGTTGTTCTATGAAAATGTTAAGTCAGTTGTTTGCAAACAGCTCATGACGGTTTGACCATGAATTGGAGACTTGCCATTAAGTTTGCAAACTTAAATTAAAATAAAATGAAATTTATTAAAATAAAGTTTGGATAAAAGTAAATTTGTTATGATGTGATTTATATTTAGATGTTTTTTATTATAAAAATAAGTTTGACAAATTAATTATAAGATAAAAGTAAATTTAAAAATTCAAAAGTATATTTTCCAATCCATTAGTTAGACGTTGATTTAGAAGTAAAAATAAATTTATTAAATAAAATTTGAAATCATACCAAATAACATTTTTCTTTGCTTACGCACTCGTGTTTAGAGCTGTCATATTGGAAATCCAAATAAGCAGTTTACCCTTAATGAACTCTAGCTTATTTCACTCAGATCCAATTTTGGGACCCTTTTTTTATTGTCGGTTTTTTAGTTTAAGATCCATCTGCTGACCTCGGTTTTAGTGCAAGGGAAATTACATCGAAATTGGTTAATTATAGGGTAATTATACCTATAAGATTTTAATAGTAAAATTAAAATATAATAGTTTCCCCTCTAACCCATTGCAAAAATAAAAAATAGTGTATAAGATAGATACCGCGTGAGATCTGATAAAAAAAAAAAAGATACCGCGTGAGAAATAATTTGAAAAAGGTAATAGCGATATAAGATTTCCCATGTGACATTGCATGGTTTCTGGGGCTTTTTTTGTTTGGGACTGAACATGATTTTCAATAGAGCTAGCAAAATGGGTTAGATCCGATAGGCCAACCCAAATAGCCCGACAAAATGGGTGGGTTGGGTTTTAAAATCAGAAGCGCGAAGGGAAAACAAGCTTTTTGGGCCCGACCCGTGGCGAGCCGACCCGATTGGCACATTTTTCCTTTTTTCTTTTTATGTTTTTTGTTTGAAATATTAAAAAATGTATTATTTTATTAATTGATGATGTATAAATTGTAAAATTTAAATATTATATTAATTTTTATTAATAATAGTGATAATTAGTTGTATTAATTTAAAAATTATATGAAATTTTTAAAATATATATATATATATATAATATTTTTAAAAAATATACGGGCCCGCGGGCTGACCCGCGAGCCCGTGCCATACAGGCTCAGGATTTACAAGCCGAGCTCGTTTGGCAATCTGGGCTTAGCTCTAGTTTTCAGATATAGACTTTAAGTCTTTAACTGAATAGCTGGCCAAAAAAAATAATTGATAAGGATTTTATCTTCTAATAATAATAATAATACATTTTGAAAGTTGGTTACCAAGGTTTTAATTGAATGACAATTCATAAGTTGTTATACAATTTCTCCTTAGTATAGTTAATCTTGCCCATTTAAAATAAAGTGACTCTAAATATGATTTTTTTTATTAAAGTTAAAAACTCCGGTTATTTTCAACTCATTCAACAAACAAGTCAATACTGAGTAATTCACATATATTACTACGAATATAACTTAATTTAAAACCTTTTTCTCCAACTTTTAATCGTATGCATATAAAGAAGCAAATATAAACGTTTACACTTTTATCTTATGGGTGTGTGTGTCTTGTTTGAGAAAATTTTATAAAAATTATATTATAATGATATGATTAATATTACATAATCATTCGTGAACTTGATATTTTGATCAAGGTGTTCGTCTAATAAATGAGTTGAGTTAACTTCAAAATTTCTACATATAAATTCGAATAATTCACAAAAAATTATTTTATCTATTTAAATCCTTCAGTGGCACAGGTGCCGGATCAAAATGACATCCTCTCTCTCTCTCTCTCTCTCTCTCTCTCTCTCTCTCTCTCTCTTAAAAAATTGTTTTTATATTTTTATCCTTTTTAGGTTTTTCCCTGGGGGCGATTTGTTAATATTTTGAAAACTTTATTTCATAAAATATTATAAAAATAAAAATTCAATTCAAAATCGTCACATGTTAAAGAAAACAATGTCTTTCCCATTTTATTTTTCTCGGTCTTAGTCTTATTGGCCTCTATCCTAATTTTCTCTAAAATGTTATCAATTACATTTCTTGTATTTTGCCTAAATTACATAAATCTCCTCCCTATTTTATAAATTTATACTAACTTTTATTGATTTAAAAGTTATATTACACATATTTTCCATTTATTTCTAAGATTATATTTTCATCCACTCGAGAGTTTGAGATGAATCACATTATTCATAGTTTGTAAATAGTCTGAGATAATATTATAAATATTAATATTTATATTAGGTATAGTTTCATCCTCCTCACTAATTTTACTTGTTCCCTCCCTATAGAGAATATATCTAGTTATGATATAATTTTAATAGCAAATGTTAATAATGTCATTTTCAATTAAAAATTCATAAGTTATGCATTTTTATTGCCAAAATTAACTATAACATAAAATTATTAATGAAACTCACTTCTTCTTTAAGTAATAAAATAACTCAATTCTTGTATGAAAAAATCATTTATACATGAGGATTTTTTTGGGGTCTATACTTATTCATTAGTTAAAAATTAACAATGTCATAACACCTTAATATAAAAATAAAATATGGTTTAACTCGACATAATTTGGATTAATTGAGATTCAATATAATTTTTGGAAATTAGCTATATTATTAAAAAAATAATATTTTAAAATTAAAAAATTATTTATTCTTAGTGAGGCTCGACACTCAATCCACCTAAACTTTTAAGTTCACAAAAAAAATTATCATTAAAACATCTAAATCACATGTTAAGTCATAAGAATAGTTTTAAGAAAATTATAACAATTGATTAAGCATTAATTAGTAAAAATACTAACCTCATCAGTCAAGCCTATGTATTTGCATAGAAAGTCAGAATTTTTAAACAATTTTAAATTGAATAATATCAATCCTTCATTAGAAATTAAGAATATAACAATTACATCAACAATTGGTAAAAATAACAATATTGTTATGAAATAAAATATAGAATAGAGAGAATTTGAGAGAGAGGTAGAGAATTTGAGAGAGAGGTAGAAAATATAAAGAGTCAAAAGTAAAACGTGTTTTATTCATTTACTAAGATGATATTTATACAAGAAATAAGTAAAGTCTTAACCGTAAAGAGGATAATAATATTTTAATTAATTAAATAAAATAAACAAAAAAGATGACTCAAATGTAGGTAGAGAATATTTTAGATAAATATCTAAAATCTTCATAACACTCCCCCTTGAATGTCAATTATAAAAAAAATGCCTTATTAAAAAACTTACTAGGAAAAATCTCATGAGACAAAAATCTAGTAAAGAAAAAGAGTATATCATTCTTTGTATATGCCATCAAATACCGTCTCATTAAAAATCTTACTAGAACAAACCATGGTTAAGGAAAAAAAGAGTATAGTGTACATATCAATTAAGATCCTTGAGTTGACGAAATCCAATATTATATACAAAATTTTCAAATAATATAGTAGGAAGTACCTTGGTAAACAAGTATACTAGGTTGTCAAATAAACAGATTTACAAAATGGTTATGTCACCATTCTTTTGAAGATCATGAGTGAAGAAGAATTTTGATAAAATATGTTTTATTCTATCTTCTTTAATGTACCTCTCATTTGCTCGAACAATATAAGTAGCATTATCTTCATATAAGATTGTCGGTATTATTTTTTCAGAAGATAAACCATAAGTCTTTATATGTTAAATCAAAGCTCTCAACCAAACACATTTTCAACTTGTCTCATGTGATGTCAAAATTTCAACATGGTTAGATAATGTGATTGATATAATTTGTTTTATAAATCACCATGAATGGCGGTACCACTAAATATAAACACGCAGCTAGTTTATGATCAACCATTATGAGGATCAGATAAATATCTTGCATTTGCATAACTAATTAAATTTGACCTGAGTTCATTTGAATAAAGCAAACTCATATCTATAATACAGTTAAGGTAGCGAAGTACTTGCTCCGGTCATTTTTATAAGAGATCTTCTAGAAACTTTTTCTGGTTCTTTTTATAAGGGACCTTGTAATATTTAATGAGATTTTTTCTATTTTTCCCTCATCATTTATTTCTTCTCATAAATTGTTATTAGACTTTTTGGATGAAAGATGTGCTCTCAATTGATCAAATAATATTTAATATGGATTGCATTAGTATATTAAATAGAGGTAAAAAAGAATGTTTTATTTTTTTTATAATTTTAAGAAGATAACTAACTTCCTTAATCTACGTAAAGCAGTTGAAAGCCCCTTATAACAAGGATCGGAGGGAGTATATATTTAACCCCAAATCCATTATCTTCATATAGATGAAAAACTATATCGTACTAATGAATTCTAATGAATTAATAGCAAATGATATACTGGTTGTGTATGATTAGCAAGATCCGACAATGTTTCGATTATACTAAGATATGGTATTTTAGGACCAAGTAGTTCTTCACCATTTTTTTAGGGTTTAAAAAGAATTTTGTTCACATTTAGTGACTTTAAGACCATTGAAGTGCATAATGGATGACTTGATCATATGAAATTGTTTTGACATCTTTGTTATATAGATTTTTTGAAGCATCTAAATTCCATTTTTTAGATACTCAATCTATAAATCAAGGCAAAATTGACTCTTCCATGATATTTTATTTCAAACCCTTTCTTTAAACAATCACCTATTTTTTGAAGCTATTCAGGAGTTCCAATAATATTTAAATCATCCACATAAATAGTAATTATAACAAACTCTTATCTATTTCTTTTCATAAATACACATGGGCAAATAAGGTCATTCTTATAACTTTTCTCAACAAAAATTCACGGAGACGATTATACTACTTACATGCTTCAGGCATCATAAATTCTTCTGGGATTTTCATATAGATTTCACTATCTAATGAGTTATATAAATATGTTGTAACAACATCTATTAAATGCATGTCAAGTTTATTATCTACAGCCAGACTAATTAGAAATCTAAAAGTAATTGTATGCACTATAGGATAATATATCTCTTCATAATCAATAGCAGATCTTTACAAAAACATTTATACTATAAGTCATGCTTTGTATCCACTATTTCACCATCCTCATTTTGTTTTAGCACAAAGACTCATTTATTTTCAATTAACTTCACATCATCAGGTGTGCAGACTACAGGTCTAAAAACTTCTCACTTTACAGGTGTACTCAGTTCTACATCAATTAGGTATTTCCATTTGGGCCAATCACCTCTTTATCTACGTTCTTTAATGGATTTTGTTTCATAATCCTTATTGTCATATATTACATTATGTGCTATATTATATGCAAAATTATTGTCAATATTGACTTTATTTCGGTTTCATCATATTTTATTAATGACATAATTTATTGAGATCTCATTATTTTAAAAAATCTCAGGTACTTGAGTTTTTTCTAGAATAAAATCTTTAATTATTTCGAAGAATCTTCTGGCGTTACCATATCTTTGATTGGGGTATTTTGATTTTTAAGTCCTTTTATCTTTTAGGAATTTTTATTTTTGGATCCGATAAGTCTACCATGCTTCATGCATATTTCGAATTTTGATTGTTTAACTCAGACATGAATTTTTACTAGAGCACTAGCAGTTGATACATATGATTTTGTTTTTGTTTTTGTTTTTTGTCAGTAAACACATTTGACAATTCATTTGCTAAACTTTGTAATTGAATTATCTTTTGAACTTCTTATTCACATTGTTTTGTATAAGAATCAAAATGAGATCATGATAATTCATGTCAACTAATTTCTTTTCCAAACTTCTTATTCTCTCCTCCCAATGTTGGAAGAATTGATTCGTTAAAATGACAATTAGCAAATCATGAAGTAAATGAATCTCATGCTAATGGTTCAAAGTATCTTATTATTGATGGAGATTCATATTCAACATATATTACTAACCTTATTTGAAATCCTATCTTAGAATATTGTGGTAGAATAATTGGAATATAAACTGTACATCTAAAAATTCTTAGATGGAAAATATTAGGTTATTGACAAAAAACCTTTTGTAAAAGAGAGTTTTTATGATAATTTATTGGCTTAATGTGAATCAATGTTGCAGCATGCAAAATTGCATGCTCTTAGGCGGAAATTGGAAGTTTTGATTTCATAAGTAATTGTCTAGCAATTATTTTTAAACGTTTGATAAATAATAGTGCAAGTACATTATGAACATGTGCTATAGAATGTTCAACCTCAATTCCAATAAATATACAATAATCATTGAATGTTTGAGATGTAAATTCACCAACATCGTCAAGGCGTATTTTCTTAATTGAATAGTCAGGAAAGTGTACTCTTAGTCAAATTAATTGAGCAAGCAATCTTACAAATGCCAAATGTATTCACTTAACTGGGAATTAAAATAATAATTTTATCATTTCATAAATTTTCACATAGAGGTCTTGATTAATTCAATTAAACTCAAATTTTCCCACTTTCATAATTATAATCAGGAAAAATTAATATGAAAAAAAGACCACTCAATATGTGATTAAGTTAGTGTAAAATAAAACCAAACAAGGGAATATCATGGTCATGAAAATTTAATCAATAATATTAATAAAAAAGGGACATAATCTCCACAACAAAAAGCATCTAACTTTCATTTGCAATGCATTATAGAAGTAGTAAATTAAGCTAAATAGAATAATTGTTAATGTGCTATAAAAAAATAATTGTTAATGTAAAATTTGATCTTAAAATGATATAATTTTTTTATAATTTCAAATGAAATTAGACAATCTCAAATATTTCTTATCAAATATTATATGTGCTAAGGGCCAGACAACTTCTCAATGAATCAAACAAATTAAATAATACTGAATAATAATTTTCTTATATCTTTATGTATTAGAATTTGTCTAAAATAAAATCTCATAATAATCGTATCATAAGTAACATTTTTACAATATAAACAAGTTTATATCCAATAAATAATTCTATTTGAATGAAAAATTATTTAACTAGTTAACCAAATTAAACACATGTTATTTATGGATGAAAATAAAACTCTCATACTATTAATCTGATTTCTAAAATTTGGTTTAATGACTTTTTATGAGTTTGAACAAAAATAGACTTTAAAATAATTTTACAATACTAAAATATGCTATATGTGCTTAAAGTCATATTTTCAATAATTTTAATAAATAATACTGAAAAATATTATTACAAAATTTCTGTACAATAAAGTTTTGAAAAATAATTTATTATAGTTGAAAAAGCCCACAAACTAAAATTTTTTTTAGCTAATGGGAGCTTAAACAAAATTCTTAAAAGTATTGGCAATAAATATAAATAACAAAATTTAATACGTCAAATATAATTCCAAAAGCTATTTGGATTAAATTAGACTAGATTTTTCTGAGGCGATATAACCTCGGCCCTCGCGTTAGCCTTCCCGCTAAAACAATAATTTGTGTTGCCGAAAACCTCCCATTTTATATTTGTTTTTCTTGTTTTTAATTAAAAGTTATAAATTTCACTAAATTTATAAAAAACGTGAAATTGAAATCTGAATATTTCGATATTTGAACAATATGTAAACTGCACATTGATACATATTTTTCAGCCAAATAATTGATATATTTATGACTCAGAATAAAGAAGTGAGATAATGAATAAAAATGTAAAGATTAAATTGTGAATAATTTCATGTTCTATGAGGATAGCTTCATGGTATGCTTTTTATTGTATATGAATATCTTCAAAATCTACTTTGTATAGAATAACTTTAAAATTCACTTTGTATTCTACGTGGATTATTTTCGGATCCATTTTGTATTCTATGTGGATTATTTCAAAATCCACTTTGTAGAAAAATTAAATTATACCCTATATTTTTAAATGTGACATCTAATTAAATTATTTTTAGTATAGATAATTTCAGGATTTATTTCATACTTTATGCAAATAACTTTAGAATTCACTTTATATTTTGTAAGAATAACTTTAAGATTCATTTAATAAAGAAATTAAATTGTACCCATATTTTTGGATGTGACATTTCATTTAAATTACCACATATTTTAGGATGTAGTATAACTTTTATTTACTCAAAAGTTAACTCAAAATCACTAAAAATAATTAATTCATAATAAAAGAAGAAGAAGAGGAACTTGATAATATATATCTTATTAGCAAGTAAAAGAGTATATCTCAAATCTTTAAGCGAACGGCTGTTGATAACATGTTATAAAATAAAGTATAAAATAAAGAAAATTTGAAAGAGATGCAGAGAATATTGAGAATTTGATATTTATATAAGTGATAAGCAAAATTCTAACCACAAAAGGAATAATAATTCTTTAATTAATTAAATAAAATAAATATAAAAAATGACTCGGGTCTAAGTAGAAAATATTATAGATAGATATCCAAAATCTTCATAACAAGTATCTTATTATATTTTTATATAATTTTATATAATATTTTAATCATAAAAATCAAATAATATTTCTTTTGCCAGCGTTGTACCTCAATGAGCCTTGTAAAACACTTGCATAGATCTTCAAACATATCAGTGTAGCATAATGGGAAAAAAGACCCAAGTAAATAATGTTTTACGCGATGGGGTGTGACACAAGAAAAAATCATAATTAATTAATACATGGAATATTCTAAATGACAAATAAAATATTCTTAGTTTGAGAATGATATCCTTAGCAGCAACAAAAGCATCATTCTTAACAGCTGGTACTTGTCAAGTAAAGGAAGAAAAAACTTAAAACCTTTACCAAATATAAATGATCTAAAATCCGCATATAGTAAAAACGGGATAGATTGTGATAAGTGATTATTTTATTTTTGTTGGCAAAAGTGAGAAAAGATTAAAATTCTTTTTTTTTTTTGCAACAGAAAAGATTAAAATTCAAACCATTATATTATAATATAATATAAAAATTCATGTTGGACGTTAAGTAGCAGTAGAATTAGGTGTAGTTTTATCACATCTTGTGATTAAGTGTTATCGGATTGCCTATTCAAAGTAAAATACAATAAAATTGTTCTCTTTGATAAGAGTAGTATCTAATATATATGGTTGTCTATGACGTTTCTTGTGTGATGTGTTTGGGGTAGTTAGAATGATTGTTTCCATAAGTTAGAATTCGTGTTCCCTGTCTTACCAGAAAAAAAAATCGTGTTCTTTGTATAGTAGTAACTGAGAATAGAGATTTGCAACCACTATTAATATTGTCTGGTCTATCATGTTTTGTGTCATTTTCTTAGACACACGGTCCTTGATAATGCAGAATTAATCATGTTGTGCGTATTAACTATTAAATTATTTAATCAATGTGGTAAACTCCCATAACAATATTTTGATAATTAGCTCATTTACAATTTTTCAAGTGATCAATTACATACGTTACTCAAAGAAATATCCAAGTAGAATTTAATATCATTTTTATGTCCTCTCTGTCACACTTGGTTGTGACAAAGGAGAAATATTATTTTTCTTACATAGTCCCAATTTATATGAGCCTTTAAAAAAATCATACTGATTAAGGAAGATAGTTAAAATTAATTGAAATACTTAATTGTGTCAAAGAAAATTACTATCATTCAAAAAATGTCATTCATTCATTTTATTTTTTTTCCTTTTAAAGAGGGATTAGTTATAAAATAAATTTATGGAGGGCATTTTCCAAAAAAAAAACTTATAAATGTTTCATTATATTCTATAAAGATTTTTATATTAAAAAATAAAAAAAAATTCTGAAAGGGACTTATAAAAGGGGATGGAGGGTAAAAGATATGTATATAGTAATGATATTTTTATAATTATTATTGAATAATATATAATAAATATTTATTTTTATTATTATTTTAAATAAAATTTCACTTTAGTGTTATTTTTACTTATAAATATAAAAAATTGTTATCCACAAAATGTTTTTTACAATTTCATTTCATTTTATTATAATTTTATGGTGAATAATTTCGTTCCATTTTATAAGCTCCAAGAACATGTAACAATACTTATTTTTTGACAGGCATTTAGAAGATTCTCATTTTTTATTGATGGTGTTGGGAAATAATAATTAAATAAATGTATATTAGATAAGAGGGCATATAAAAGCGAAAAACACCAATTTTAAGAATTGATAAACTGATAAGGTATTGGATTAATGGATTTTGACGAGAGAAAATGAGGTCATGGCTCGCTTTTGGCGGTATATGGCCTATCATCTATATATATATATATATATATATACTTGGATTATTTACAAATTATAAATAATATAATATAATATAATATAATATAATATAAAATTTTTAACAAATATTTTATTTTGAATTTTGTACAAAACATCTGGATGTTCTCTTATTGTTCTGAGATTTTCATGATGTCATATTTTCATACTCATTTTGCTTTAAAATATAAATTTTTTTAAAGTTTTTTTATAAAATATAAGTTTTAATAATTTTTAGGGTATTAAATTTTTTTTTATTTTATCTTTATTTATAATTAAATATAAAAGACATAATAAATTTTAAATATAATGTATTAAATAAGAATACTATTAAAATGTATTTTTTTATATATTTAATAAATAAAAATATTTCTTTTAATTTTTGTGAAATTAATTAAATTGGATTTATATTTTGAGGTGGGAGTATTTATTTAATCGGACGGTCATTGCGAGTGCGAAACTCACGTATAAGTTGAAATCGAGGGCAGCTACAAGTTTCTATCTACATGACATGTAAAGACGATCATGCCCTAGATCAAGTACACTGCCAAGTTTGCCCAAAAAAACACAACCGAGTCAAAGGACCTGCCATAATAGAATCGAAAGCCCATTTACAAAATTGCACCCATTTTCACTCTCCTTCTCTATCGGGAAAACAGAACTGTCTAAAATTAAAAATTCAGCAGCAGAAGGAAACAAGCAGCAGACAACAGCTCCGAATTTATCACTGATCAGGGTTAGGAGTTTTACTCTGATTCTACACTGTTCCATATTCTCCTTCTTCTAAGTTGGTTTCAATCACTATTATTTTTCTTTTTTTTTTTTCAATTAAAGAAAGTTTTCTGCATCGTAGTTTAAGTTGGATGTAGTTTTTGAGCGCGTTGAAATGCGTAACCTTATGATCGGGTTTCAAACTGGGGGCAGTTTATTGTTATTATCTATTTTTCTCTTCTCTATGTCTACTTTGTGTGTCAGGAAAGATTAGGGGTATTCCATAGCTTCAGCGAATCTAATCTGTTATTTTGTCTAGGTTTATTTCTGGTGGTTGATTATGGAACTCTGGGTTTGGGTTGAATTCACATTGAGTCCCGATAAATTCTATAAGTAATATGTGATTTGTCTGGGAATTCTGATTCGGTGGAAAGTACGAGTTTGAACTCTGGCTGGATTCCGAGTTTTACCATGGCGTGATCGGTGGAAGACGCGAACTATAGATTACAGAATCAAGTAGCTGAGATTTTGAGAATACCAAGATTAACCTGATACAGTGTCAAAAAATTCTCATCCACAAATCTGAGAAGTAAACTGACTGAAGGGTATTACAAACATTAATCAAAAGCTTTCAAAATGTTGTTTGGGTCTCTATTTTGTCAAATTGAGGTTTCATATGGGTTGGCTGATTACCATGATACGACAAGTACATAAATTCGTACCTCTATGACCTTGTTTGAGGTTAGACGAGTACATAAATTCGTATCATTATGATCTTGTTTGAGGTCGCTCTGTTAACGTTTCTTGCAGTTCAGAAAGTCTTGGTTCTATAAGAGTACAAGGACAATACTTACAAGTCCTTTTTGAGAATAAGAATATGTTTTTTCCCCTTTTCTTTTAGTTATTTGCTAGACTTCTTAAAAACAAGAGGTTTGTAATTTAGATCAATGACATTTTCTGTAGTTGGGTTTTGGACAGATATTGGGTTATACTTGTTCTTAAGGTGAATTGTATGATATGGCTTTACTTGGTTGAAGAGGTCCTAGGTTGGGCCAAATGCTTTGTCCAGTTGGTTATTTTGAAAGTGTTTGTATCGTACATTTCTGCATTAGGACCTTTGAGAATTCTTTTGTGGTTTGAACCTTCATTTTAAAAGAAATGGTCATACTCTACATGCAGCTGAAGTTTGTCTTCTGAATACTGCTGGAAATGCTCCTTAATATAATTCTGAACTGCCATTGTTTTTGTAGTGATATGATTGGATTAATGAACACAAACGTAACTGTTGTGTTCAATTATGGTCTGCATCTTTCATAAGCTCAATTTATTTTTTTGATCTGTCAGTAATAGGCATGCATTATGAAGTGCTTACGTTGATGGAGCCAGAAGTTAGTACGTTTGTGATGTTTAAGACATTGTTATATGGTCTGGTGTGATGGATTTATCTAAGCATTTCTTGAGTACTTTCATGTGCCAGTATTGGAGGTTTATGAGTTGTGCAATTCATTATGATGTTTAAGATGTTGTTATATGGTCTGTTATGATGGGGTTCATCTGGGCATTTTTTGAATACACTTCATGTGCCAGTATTAGTGGTTTAATTGTTTATAATTGAGGCTCACAAGATAAACCTTGGTGTGCGGAGAAGGTATCTTGAAACCTAAGGTGACTGATATGGATTTGATTTGACACTACTTGAACATTGCAGCTGTTAATTCAATTGAGATTACCACCTTGAATCTTTGCTAATTTACTTTTAAAATACAGCGTAATATGTATGACCTAGGATTTATTTATGGTTGTAGCAAATCATTCAAGTTCTGGATATACCATTTATGCTATGCAACTTATGTATTTTTGTAGTTTCCGCCATGCACCGTGTGGGTAGTGCAGGGAACACGAACAATTCAATTCGACCTCGAAAGGAGAAGAGATTAACATATGTGTTGAGTGACTCTGATGATACCAAGGTGATTTGTTAATTTTCTATTTAGTTTTTCGTACAAAACATAGCTTTGTAGTGGTTTCTTATAATTTGCATATCGGAACTTCTAATGCATTGTTTTTAACTGTGTATCTAAAGCGATCAAATTCAACTATTCTATTGAATCTAATTGGTTATTGACTTATTGCTTAAAGGTTACAAAGATGCATGATTTCCACTTTGTTGGATCATCGATGAGGATAAAGTTTAAGTTGTTATCCATATTGTTTTCTATATTTTGTTGTTAGGTTCAATAGTTGTTGATTGTGCATATGTTTTAACTGTCTTCCTTCTACTAGGTACTATCTAATTAGCTTTTGCTTCACAATGTAAAATTTCACATTCTGGTTGGAAAGTCTTTTAAAATTTGAGACTTGTCATTGTTGCTCTGTCCATCTTTGTTTAATTTTTTTTCCCTTGCTCTGCAGCATTGTGCAGGCATAAATTGTTTGGCTTTACTTAAGTCACCGGTATCTGATGGGTCTGATTATCTCTTCACTGGGAGCCGTGATGGCACAATAAAACGATGGGCATTGGCTGTGGATGCTGCAACATGCTCAGCTACTTTTGAATCTCATGTGGATTGGGTAAGCCTGTTAATTAATATTTCTCCCCACCTTGTAACTTGATGACGCTTCTCCATGGACTTTTTGTATTTTTTCTCTGGGACAAGTAGTTAATTGGATTGCATCTTAGTTATTTTTGCACAGTTCACTTAAATGCACAATCTCACTGTTCAGATCAAAATGTATGAGATTATAGTTTATGATGCTGTTGCAACAGCGGAAAGCTGTTAACGTGCTATGTACAAGTTGTCTCTTGTTTTGGGATGTCAATTGTAATTTTGCAGCATCTGTGTGTTATGTCTTATTATGATGAATATTCTAGTCTTTTATCCGTGATGGAGTTCAGAAATTTCAAAATTATGCTGTACACTTCTTTTGTAACTTGTAGAGTATTTCAGGAAAATTATTATTTATTTATTTATTTATTTGGTGTTATTTCTTGGCGTTAAAATTTAAAAGGTATTGAGAGCCCATTAATTTCTCTTTAAACAGATTCTAAACTGCACCTGAGACTTGATTGATTACTGAAACTTAGGGCATGCCTAGCTTGGGTCAAACTTCATAGTCACTGAACGCTCAAAGTTCTTCTGAGGCCATCTTTTTTTGTTGTGTTTTCTTCCCATATGTTGGAAATCTTAATCCCCTGAAGTGTGTCCTGGCCATCAAAGACTTCCCTCTTGGGGTTTGTTTGGTATGGGTTTTTTTTTAAGGGGAGGGGGAGGGATCTGCTCTCCTCCCCATGTTTGGTACTGTAATTTGGAGGGGAGGGGACCCAACTCTCCTCCCCCTGGCCCCAAGCCGGCCAAAAAAAAAATTAGGGTTTTTTAGAGGAGAGAGAGTATTATGAAAATTTTGTGACCATTTAACCCTCATTTTTTCTTAATATTTCACTAATGCTGTTGCTTGACTGAAAAATAACCCTGACCCACTTCTTTTTTTCTTTTTTTTTTTTCACTCACGTTGTCCTTCTATGCCATTCCATTAGATGTGCACAGTTGCTTCATCTTTCTCAACATTATAGTGTCAAACTATCATATCAGATCTGGAGAGTTGCTTCCTCTTTCACAACTACTTGTGCCCATAAAAAAAACATGTGTTTTTTAGTAAAATGAATTATAATAGTTTCTATTTTTAATGATATGATTATATTGCACTAATTATATTTAAGTGAGTTTAGAAATGAATTCCATAGTTATCAACATTGGGTTAAGGTGTAAATTTCATTTATATAAGGAAAGATGGAAAAAATAAACAATTTAATTTACAATGGTACAATGGTAAATTTGTTATTAGTTTCGCTTCCCTCCCCTTCTAAACCAAACAAGGGATTATTAAAATATCTCCAATCTCCTCCACTCCAATCCCTCTAAACAAGGGAGTTTAAAAACCCTCCCAACCCCTTCTCTTCCATTAAAATCCTTCTCCTTCTTTCTCCTCAATTGAACCAAATAGACGCTTCAATTCCTAAACCTTATAGTGAATTATACTGGCAACATTGCTAGGACAAGGGATGCCTTCATACTGAGAAAACAAAATACAAATGCATAAATTTGTTGCCTTTGCACATGTTAAAGTTCAATTTATAATTATTTTTGGTTATTGCAGGTTAATGACTCTGTTCTTGTGGGTGATAATAAGCTTGTTTCTTGTTCTTCAGATACAACCCTTAAGGTTTGTTAATTTCTAGTCTATATTTGTTCCAATGAATCCTTGCTCTTATGCTATTATACCATTATTAGTTACTTATCTTCACTCTTTCTTTTCCCTCTCTTTTCTATTTCCTTTTCTTGTGTCTATTTGTCCCAGACATGGAATCTCTTGTCTGATGGAACTTGTACAAGGACTCTCCGCCAACACTCTGATTATGTTACTTGCCTTGCAGCAGCTGAAAAAAATGTAATGTATTTTGAACTTTTCATGCTTCTCATTTAATACATCAAGAGGACAGGTTTACCATTATGCTTATGTTCCCCATTTAATTTGATTGATAGTATTGATTGAATGATAAGTTTTTATCTTTATCAAATCCATTTTCTGATCCTTTTATAGTGTCATGCTTTTTAGAGCAATATTGTTGCCTCTGGTGGACTTGGTGGGGAGGTTTTTATATGGGATCTTGAGGCTGCCCTGGCGCCAGCCTCACAGTGCAATGATATTATGGATGAGGGTTGTTCAAATGGTATCCATGGGCCTGGAAACTCCTTACCGATGACAAGTTTACGTAATATCAGCTCTGGCAACAATAATATCATCTCCAGCAACGCTACATCCATGCACACTACTCAGTCTCATGGGTATATTCCAATTACTGCCAAAGGCCATAAGGAGTCTGTTTATGCATTAGCAATGAATGAAAGCGGAACCCTTCTTGTCTCTGGTGGCACAGAAAAGGTACAGTGGAGCATTGATGTCGGTGAGGCTTTTGTTATTACCTTTGAGACCTTAAGAGGTGTTCTGTTTGAAGCCATATTAGCTTAAAATTCATTAGGTAGGTTGCAGGATGTTCTCTGACTTTAATACCATGCTTGATTTCTAATCTCTTTGTTTTCATAGGTTGTGCGTGTTTGGGATCCGAGGTCTGGATCAAAGACTATGAAATTGAGAGGGCATACAGATAACATAAGGGCTCTGCTTCTTGATTCGACGGGCAGGTTTGTTGAATTGACACGTGACTTTTAGGAGAAAATTTTCTGTTTACATTTATATCCAAATTTCATAAGGAACTAGCTTGTGTCTTTTTCACTTACAAACTTCTTTATCTTCATAAAATTCTCCCAATCTTTTTCTACTTCAATCTTTCTCATATGGCATTTTTATATTTTCTAATAGCTTATAGATAACTGTGTTTATATGCCATTATTTTCATTGGCTTTGTCTCCACTCACAAAGGTTTGCTATTCAGTTGTAAGTATTACGGAGGATAAAAATTATGTGGATGGGGTTATCTATGCCATTGAATATAGCTGTGCATTTTTATTGGATACATTTTTGGATAAAATTAAGGCATACTTTTTCTTATAAGTCAATTGAGATATTTTTTAACATTCACTATTGCAGGTTTTGTTTATCAGGGTCTTCTGACTCTATGATAAGGTACGGTATTACTATTAGGAAAAGGGGTTGGGGGGTGGGGAGGTAATTAGTATATATAAGCATTTTTATTTGGTGTCATTTGGCTGATTAATCTCACCATCTTCCTCTTAGACTTTGGGATCTTGGTCAGCAGCGATGTGTGCATTCTTATGCAGTTCATACAGATTCTGTTTGGACACTTGCCAGCACTCCAGCTTTTAGTCATGTCTATAGCGGTGGGAGAGACCTTTCAGTGAGTACAGTTTTCCTTTCAAAGTTTAATATCACTTGAGTATATGTGACCTCCCTGTTCTGTTTTACTTGTGAAGCTCGCATTTTTGATGCCCTATTCTTTTATACCTTAAGTTATACTTGACAGATTTGCAAACAAGAGAGAGTGTTTTGCTTTTTACTGGTGAACACCCCATTTTGCAACTTGCTTTGCATGACGATACTATATGGGTCGCCTCAACAGACTCTTCAGTTCACAGATGGCCTGCTGAAGGATGTAACCCTCAAAAGATTTTCCAAAGGGGCAATTCATTCTTAGCTGGAAATTTGTCATTTTCTAGGGCAAGGGTGTCTCTAGAAGGATCTACCCCTGTAAGTTGCCTTTATTTTCCTAATGTTGTCTTATAATTATTAAGACAATGTTATCATGTCTATCAAGTGATGTATTGTTCTGGGAACTTGTTATACCAATTGCATGTATACTTGTAAAGAAGAAGCATATTTTTTTTATTCCATATTAGTTTGTGCAATCTTGGGATTTGCCATCCCAAGAAGAGGTTCTTTCTGTACTGGGATGAGGTATTAATAACTTTCCTTTTTGTGGCTAAAATCATAATGTTATTAGGTTCCTGTTTACAAAGAACCGACCTTAACTATTGCTGGCACCCCGGGAATAGTTCAGCATGAAGTTCTAAATAATAGGAGGCATGTCCTAACAAAGGTAATGCTGATATCTTCTGTATGTGTTACTTTACCAGCTTGTTTATGTTAATGCTGTTTTATTATTCTGCTGCTAAGTTGCTAGTCTTGTGGTATGAAAATAATAGAAAGAACAGAGAAGAGAAGATAGAAGGAGAGAACTGAATTAATGTTCACAATCAACCTAACAGCCTTTCCCATCGTTGTTAACTACATTTATAGGCTCTCTATATTAACTACTCCAACTAACTCAACTTCACATATTATTCTCAGATCATCTTGTTTCCATGATGTTGTGAACTGAAATATAGATTCTTTGTAGGATACTGCTGGTTCAGTGAAGCTGTGGGAGATTACTAGAGGTGCTGTGATTGAAGATTATGGAAAGGTAAGAATTGTTTGTACTTTTCAACAGTTTTTGGTTAGAATAGTGGTATGGCAAACTTCTGTTTGTAAATTTCAATGGTGGCTAATGAGGAATGTTTACTATTTAGATTTCATTTGAGGAGAAAAAGCAAGAGCTATTTGAGATGGTATGGTTACTGATCTGCATTAGCAGCATACGTTTTTTTGTTGCATAAATAATTCTTCTTTCTGGTAACATTTTATTGCATTTTGTTGGTACTGGACGGTTTTAATACTCTTTCCATGTGGTTTCAGGTTAGCATTCCCACTTGGTTCACAGTGGACACCCGGCTTGGATGTTTATCTGTTCATCTGGATACACCCCAATGCTTCTCTGCAGAGATGTATTCAGCGGACCTAAACATTATTGGCAAGCCTGAAGATGATAAGGTAATTGATCATATAACCGTAAACAATTCACCTACCCTTATCTGTCTTAAAGGGATGTTCAATTAATGATATGGAGTATTTGTGTTCCTGGGAGTTATGTTTTCAAATTTATTTGGTTCCTTAAAACATGCTATCAAAGTACCTGGGAACTTTGATAAGAATGTTGGTCCAAATTGAAAACTCAAAGGAATCTCGGTCTGTTTTCTGAAAGTGCCTGCGATTGATACAAAAATTAACGTTTGAGCATCATAAAGCAAAAATTAAGTTATTGACACCACTTTAGCTGCTAAATGTTGTGTCTTCATTCCCATGTGGCATAAAGTTAGCATTCCTGCATGATTCGTTGGTGTCTTTTTATCATTAAATTCATCCCAGTAATGTAATAAAATGAAAAAGATTTATTTTTATTAGAATTTGAAATTTCTTGGGATGAAAATACTGGACATTCCTGCACCATACTATGGGATCTTGAATTCCACACTGATCTTTCTTGGAAGTACTTGGATGATCTGTTTACCAGAGTTCCTATATGGATTTATCTCATATGCTCTTGGCATATTATTGTTGGCTCTGATAATTGATATCAATTTTATAAAAGGTTACCATTGTTTACCTTCATATATGCATTACCTTTAAGGGCCAATGGCATGTAACCATGTTTTCATTTTACATTTTGTTGTCTTGCTCTTTCTGGAATAATGCCTGTCATTGTGCTAGTGTCACAGACACTGGATATTTATGTGGAAGTTGTATTTCTCTGAAGCTGCCATTGACATTTTAATTGGTTCTTCTAGAGTTTGCAGAAATAGGTTCTCCCCATCGGCGACACTAGCACTATGATAGGTATTGTTCCAGAAGTAGGGGGGGACTTCCTCCAGGGAGTCTTTTGTCCTTTGTTGTAATCCTCTAGTGCACGCATTAAATAGCATAATGAGGAAGCTTGCAGTAGTTTAGTATCAACAATCCAAAATCAATGTCTGTTCCAATAAACTTACTGAAAAAAAAGTAAGGAGGTCTGTCTAAAAATCTGCAGGTTAATTTGGCTCGTGAGACCCTTAAAGGGCTCTTGGTGCATTGGGTGATGGAACGGAAGCAAAGAGTGGGATCACATATTCCTGCAAATGGCGAACTGCTATTGGGAAAGGAAATGACGACTAGAAGTCTTACCCATTCAAGAATTGAGGTTGATGCTAGTACTGAGCATGATGCTGTGGTTTACCCTCCTTTTGATTTTTCTGTGGCATTCCCTCCTTCCATTATTACTGAGGGCACTCAAGGAGGTCCATGGAGGAAAAAAATTACTGCTCTGGATGGAACTGAGGATGATAAAGACTTTCCCTCATGGTGCTTGGACTGTGTATTGCATAATCGGTTACCTCCCAGAGAAAATACCAAGTAACTTCTTGTCTTATGCCTTTTTGGCCTCTCAAAGTGGTTGCATTTTACTCATATTTGTGTGTATTGTTATATTTATTTGTAGCTTAATTTCATATTTTATATGTTTTGATGATTCAAAGACGTTTCCCTTGTTCTTAAATGGTAATTTGACTTTGGAGAGTTTTGCTGTGGAGCTTTAAATTGCTTGCAAAACAGTAATCAGCATGCCATGTGCTTTAGAAGTTAAAGATGGCTTGCTGCTTTCTGATCCAGTGGTGCCTATTGATTGGTTTTTCAATTGATTTTTTTTTTTGCTGTACATCTGATAGTTATCGTCATGAAATGATTGAATTCATATTCTTGTTTTACTAGATTTAGAAAACAAACAAAACAATGATCGTGAATCTGAGTGTCTGCAGTCTCAACTCACTACCAGAGTTTTATCATTTTGAAAATCTTCATGTTTATTCCTGGTTTTTGGTCAGTCATATGATACAAATTATTTTGTGTGAACCTCTGCAGATGCAGTTTCTATTTGCACCCCTGTGAAGGTTCTAGCGTTCAGATCCTCACGCAAGGGAAGTTAAGTGCTCCACGCATATTGAGAATTCACAAAGTAAGTTTGTTTAGTCATAGCAATTGACAATTTCTAATATAATGATTCCTTGTAAAGAAGATGCTGTCCTTATAGAGATCTTGAGTTTGACCATCCTCTGTTGCTTGAATATCAATATATCAATATATTTATTAAAAGGACAATTTATGTAGGAAAAGAGCAATGGGCTATGTATTTATCCTTGTGGTACACCGCCATTAGAACTAGTCAGCACTATTTGCAACAATGTTTCTTTCCTCTCGGGATGCTAATTTAGGAATACATGCTCCTTTGTTTTGAGTATGGCTAGTTCCCCAGCTTAATTATTCACATCATGCCTGCTTACTCTTTTAAATGAATTATGCTCTGATTTGAAATACTGTGCTAAACAGCTGCAAGAGTGGATGTTCTGGCTTTCTGCTGCTATGTAAATGCATTCTGTTGCCAATTGATTTAACTTCAATGGTCAACTAACAATGCTGACATGCAAAACTGCAGATTTTGTCCTGAATTTGAAATTTTTCATGTGCTGTTCATATATTATTATTGTTGTTGTTGTTATTGAAACAACTTATGTGGGAGGAAGGCTATGAGAGGAGGGGTAGAAGTAATTTAACATGCTCGTCTGGAGACTGCCGTGAGTGAACCATAGGGAAGGATATTTTATATCCTTTTTTTTTTTTTTTGGGTGATGACAAACCTCAGTCTTTTTCTTCCAGATTCGCTTCTCTCTTGATCATGTTGTGTCCTGAATGCATTTCTGAGTGAGTTAGCTTGTGGAATTACTGTTGGTACATGTGTTGTGTGCTTGACACCATGATCATTACTATTCTGTAGACATTTTGAATTTCTCCCAGGCATACATGGCATTCCGGAGTGATCAACTGATCTTTTTATATTTATTATTTCTTTTTCTAGGTTATTAATTATGTATTGGAAAAGATGGTCCTTGACAAACCATTGGATAGCTTAAGTGCTGATGGTAGTTTTGCACCGGGACTACAGCATCAAGCAGTTGGGGATGGATCTTTTCGATCTGGATTGAAGCCTTGGCAAAAGCTTAGGCCTTCTATTGAAATATTGTGCAACAATCAGGCAAGTTTTGATATTGTCTCCGATGCAGTCTTTTGACAGTGTGTATATGAGAGTCAACTAAATGATGAGATCAAGCAACTCTGATGTTTTAATTTGCTACAATTGCACTACTTTTCAATTCAAAAACAAATTTTGGTTTCCTATGTTGCAAGGCATCAATGATATCATATACCATTATAGCCCTAGAACTACTTTTTTCTGTCTTCATCACTTGTTTTGGGTTATATATTTTGGAAATATATCTTTGACCAGCTTCGAGAATTCATGCTGCATAATTAAGGATCTATTTGAAGACTCAATTGAGTGTTGAAAGTGAAGAGTTTTGCTTTGAGCGATGAAAATGATTTAGTGGTGTTCATTCATTTCATTTTAAGCACTGAAAAATTTTGATATTCAAATCAGTGTCAAATCCAGTTAGACCTAGGCACTTGGAAAACGCAGTTGTAAGAATTACTAATAAGAAAGATAAATTTCAGTTTCTGCATTTTGTTTATATTTTCAGTAGAAGCTCCGAAAATCAAGTAACTATTTCTTTCAAGATTCAGCTGTTATGTGTGCAATGTTACTATGTTAGTTAGCCAAGAGTCAGTTAGTTAAGGGGTGTTAGTAGCCGTTGTGATTGATAACTAACTGAATGAGACTTTCGAGCCTATAAAAGGGAGGATTGTATTGTCGGGAAGTATGGTGTTGGTTAAAGGAAATTCATTCTTCTCTCTCTTCTCTCTCCCCGTATTCTTCATTTTACAAACCAAATGTCCACGAAAGATTTATGATTTTCTTTTAATAATTTTGTGTGACTAGACAAACAATTAGTTTGGTTTACGTTATATATTAATTTATCACCGTAGCATGTTAATTTGGCCAATTGTTTTGCATATTCCAGGTTTTGTCTCCTGATATGAGTTTAGCTACAGTGCGTGCTTATATATGGAAGAAAACGGATGATCTAGTTCTAAATTATAGAGTGGTTCAAGGCAGGTGACTGCATAATGCATGTGCATCGGAGGTGGGTATGGTACCTTGAGTTTGCTTAGCTTTTCTAAGTTACAATATGATGATATTGTTTTAATGGCTTAATTTGTGTTCCTTTTAAAATGTATTTTATTTCCAACTAGTGGAAGGGAGAGGGGGTTGGTAGGATTTTATTTATATTCTAATTGATGTGAGTGGTTGTTCTGGAATAGAGAATGCTTGAGGGTAGACCAGTTTATTGCAGCTGTTGTGCTTATGGAAAGTGTTTTTGTGGCATAAAACCTTAGCTTTTCTACAATTGTTTATCTTTCTGAAAACGGACAAGTTTTGCAGTTCGTGAATGGATATTATATTGTCATTACAATTAAGTTTGAATAGGCTAGGACACCTTAAATATTCACTCTTTTGTCTCTCTCCTTGTTTTAAGCTTCTAGGATAAATAAAAAAAGGTCTAAGAAACAAGATTCCTCATGCTATTCCTGTTCATAAGTCCATATTATTATTTTTTGTTCTTCATGGGTGTGAACAATACAACTTGATTTATCTTGTCTCAGTGAGATCCGCAGACTTAGTTGTTATATTAATGGTTGCAGGTTATCTTTGATTGTGTAAAATACTACAGAGCATTGATTTTTCTGGAAGTGTTTGTGTTGATCAGTGGTGTTATTAGAAAGTTGTAAATTCTGAATCTCACTGATCACCAAAGCGGCATTCTCCAGACCTGCTTGGATAGTGTTTTGATTGGAGGTGTTACTACAAGTTTTGAACTTTATCTAGCCGGCATGCTATCTTGGCGGGACATGGCAGAGTCATGGGTGGTCTGCTTCTGGCAAGATGGAGAGTTTTGACTCTTGGTAATTAATGGTGATTATTCAGGACTATTGGGATGTTTTCCCGGAATTAGGTAGTTATTTATAGAGATGACATCAAAAGCATTGTACATTTGAAATGTGAATTATATATACCTAGTGATAGAAATTATTCAAGGTGTATCTTCACATCACATCTGTTCTCCTCCTCCTCTTATTTATACTTGTTTTTATTTTTTGTGTTTATTGCATTTACTATTTTCTTCATTTGTTTCAAATTAGGCAGTTAATATCTATTCTCGGTCTCACCACCTCACCCTTCGTCCTGTGCTTCCCCTGCGTTCAACTTTTTGATATTTGTGAAATTTTAGTGTACTAAAAATTGGCCCTTGTTTAGAGTTTGATGACCGTTTCAAACCTGAAATTATTTTTTTTTTATTTTTAGATTGTTCAGAGTAATTTAAAACTTTTAATATAACTATTTTTAGTTTAAAATCTACAATTTAAATCAATATATCAATATATACATTATACAACAACAATAACAAATATTATTTCACTAAGTCTCAGCTCTAGGGATAGAGATACCATTATATTCCATCAAGAACTAACTTTTCAAGTATGTCATTCACTGTAGATCTCATTTTATAACGTGACTGTAGATCTCATTTTATAAATTTCTTAACATGGTATTTGGTTGCAGGACTTTGAAAGGGGAGGGAGGGGAGAGTTTTTGCTCGCATCCTTTCATTTGAAAAAAAAAATAGGGGAATTAAGGAGAAAACCATAAACTTTTTCCATCCCCTCCCCCTACCATTCCTCTCTTCTAAATGTGGGAGATTTTAGGAGGAGGGGTGTGCCTCAATTTAACATGACCAAATTAATCGTATCACTTAATCTTGTTTCCATATTGGCCCCAGGTATTGAATAAAAACGCTGCCTTCTCTCTCTTATTCTTTCTAGCACTCGCTATTCTCTCTAGCATTCTCATCACCTATAATGTAATTTTCCAATAACATTTTATAATATATTTTTAAAGGCTTAAATTTATCAATAACCAATAAATTACTACAATGAATTCATTATTCATTGATAAACTGTGGTGGAGAATAGATAATTTTAGCTAATTAAGATTTTAAAAAATATTTTTATCAGATATTTAGATTATCTTTTAGATTTAATTAGTTTTTTTGAATTTATTAGAATTTAAATTTAGATTTTATCTTTCCTTTATATGATTTAGTTATTTAAATTATAATTTATTTTTTGTTTAGATTTAAGATATTTTGAAAAGATATATCTTATCTTAAAATTTTAGTAGGGTTAAGATTAAAACTTTATAATTAAGAGAGCATTGCTCATTTGTATGAATACTTTGATTATTAATTTGAGTTATAGTTTCAATGAATTCTCTCGCTTCTTCAAAGTTTATCCTTTTTCTCCTCCTTGAGTTCTTCCTTCTCTTTCTTATTATTTTTTCTCTTCTCCCATCTAATAAAACCAATTAAAGGAACATTAAACAAAACATACCCTAATCTAGTGTTTGGATCAATGAAGGCGAAGGGGAGGGAAGGATTACAATGGAGGAGAGGTAGAGGGAGGAAAAAGAAGGACTTTTAATTTTATCTTACTTCGGGGAAAATAAGAGATTTTTATATTATTTTGTCTAGTTTAGGAAGAGAAGTGAGGAAAAATAATTATAATTAGATAATTATACCCTTATATTTAAGTTAATTTCCCCCCTCTTTTTGTCCATTCTATTTTTTTCTTCTCTTTTGTATGAATGTACAATTATATATTATTTTTTTGCCACTATAATTACAAATTATTTTACTCATTTTAATTAATATTGAATTTAAATTTTACTTTTAATAATATAATCTTGTAAAAATTAATATGAGAATATTTTACTTGAAGGAGACAAGTGTTGTTTTGATCCCATGAGCTAAAAAGGGAAGGGAGCGAAAATTTTTATTTTACCAAATAAAGATATTTCAACAAAATCCCTCTTTTTTCTTCCCTTCCTTTCTCTACAATTCTCTCAACCAAACACATCATAGGTATCATTTTTGGTCTTCCTTTACCTTTTCTCGTAAAGTTAAAAATCATCTAATTAGCTTTCATCTTTATTCTATATCATAAATATTCAACAAGCTTTCTATTGGCGATCAAAAGCCTAATAGAATTCTCCTCTTTTGTTTGAATTTAAAGTTAGTTATGATAAAACATACACAAAGTCAATATATTAATATATATTAAAAGTTCTATTAAAGAACTCTATTTTTCAGTCATGAAAAGTTCAAGTACATGTTTGATTGTGTTTTTTATTTTTATATTATCAAAACAGTTTTGTGAATTTTTTAGAATAAGTTTTAGAAATAAAAATAAAAAAAAATTTATTTGAATCAATATTTTGAAAACTGTTTCTAAGAATAGAAAAATAAAAAAAATTGTTTGGAAAAATATTTTGAGAAAAAAATAAAAAATTGTTTAATTAACTTGTTTTATAAAATATTGTTTATAATTATTGGCACATTTTTTTACTATAATTTAATATCCATATGACATTATTAAAGTACTTTAATAATAAAATTTTAGAGAATTCAAATAATAAAATTTAATAATATCATATATATTATTACCGAAATATTTATCTTTGTTAATATATAAATTTATATACATATATCATATATTATACTCTTATATAATATAAATATAAATTTATATATATATATATTATAAATTTATATTATACATATATAAAATTTATATTATATATGTATAATTTAAATATATTATACATATATATAAATTTATATTATATATCTCTACTGAAATGATGTATGTTACCCAAACAGCATGGACCCTCTCTCTGTCTAAACAAGTTCGGTGACTGCATCTTCATTTTAAGAGATCCGCCTTCACAGAAGCTTGAAATTCTTCTTTTTTCCCTTCACGAGACTCAGCTTCACTTTGATTTGTAGTTCCTTTTGACAATCTAAGAACATCCTTTCTCGTGATTCAAGTTCTTCGACTTACCAAAACGCAATTTTACAGCACATGGACAATTTCAACCGATTTTATAAAGAGTTTGGTGGGTTTCGATACTAGTTACGAGTTAACCAGAAAATAGAGTTTGAGTTCGTAAAAATGAACGATTTTACGAGTGACAACGCGAGTTTGATAAGCATGGCCGAGATCGACGACGACGGAGGAAAGAGAAAGCCGACGCTGAAAAGTTCTGCCTAAACTGGACAGCAATGGCGACAAGGGATTGCGATGCTGAAGCCTTGTGAAGGCGGAGAGGAACAAGCGTATTCGGTTACTAGGATGAAACAAAGGCTTCAGCATTAATGAATGTTGTTCTCGGATGTTGGTTAACATTATATCCATCTTGTTGGATAAGATATATTATATAAGATATATTATAAAGCCCAAGCTTAAATAAAAATAAATAGGACTTATTATTTTATTTGTTTATGAGAGGGAGGGAATGTTTAATTGTAACTAATCCTACATATCGCATAAAAGAGAAAATTTAGTAATCATGTGTCAGTATATCCCAGTGTATGCATTCTTTCTGATTATGGACTCTCTCAGAAAAACACAGCGCTCTCTCATTTTCTCTTGGTGATCTCTCTCCTTACAATTTCTTTCTCAGAGTGTATCTACGGTGAATTAGAGAGAAAAGTTCGAGTGATTTTATTCTATCCGCTTGGCGTATATCCTTTTCATTCTCTCAGTGGAAGAATATTCTAAATCTATATGTATTTCTTCCCTATCTTATTATTCTATCATTGGTATTAGAGCCTCTCTAAATTCTGGATAAACCTATATCCGCCGTAATTTTTATTTGCCAATTATAACTTGTCTCTCTGAGTTCTAATATTTGCATTCGGTCTATGTTTTTATTATGAGTTTTTTTTAGATATATTTTTAATATATTGTCTATAGTCTTAAAAAAATGCAAATAGGAATCTGTATAAGGGGGATCTCAATTTAAAAAATATATACATATATATATATACATGGTACAATGAACTTTTTGGGTTCTTTGAAATCATCTCCTTTTATAAAAAGAAGAATACCACCATGTAGAGAATGAAGTGACGGAAAAAAAGCCACTAAAATCGTGTCAAATGAACACTGGATGAGAGAAAGAATAGTGAAAAATGATGTGAATCCACTGGTAAAATTAAAAAAAAAATTGGGTTTACTCAAATTGCACTTTTTTGGACAAAAGGAGACCACCATCATGTAGAGGATAACAAGACAAGAAAAATAATACCAAAATCGCCTCAAATGGACTTCGGACAAAGGAGAAAACGGTAAAATATGGTGGTAGGTACACGAGTCCGCCACTGGGTCCGAACTAGGCTGGGTTAACCTGGCTGGAGGTCAGGGACGACCTCAACAACATATCATTTTGCCTAATAATAAAAAAAACTCAAAAAGGCGGACTGGGCCATGCAAAACAAAAAAATTTCATTGGGCCGAAGAAGACTGGCCCAACGGGGGGAAAAAATTTAATGTCATATTAAAAAAAAAAGGGATCACTGACGTGGCACGTGAGGCCCATCAGTATGTGATTTGGCCATGTGGAGCACACTGTTAGAGAGCGAACGATGTGTGAGAGATGTTGGCTGGCGTGTGTGGCCAGATTCAAACTCTATGACGGCGCGTGGAGTTCATGTGCCACCCTCACATGTGAGATTTATTTTCCTTTTGAATTTTTCAGTATTTTTTGCACTTTGAATCTTCTAGGGGTGTGTGTAGGTGTGTGAAACATCCAATTGAGACATGGTTTGTTTCTAAAAATTCCTAAATTCGAGATCTTTAATACATCCAATTGAGACACGGTTTGTTTCTAAAAATTCCTAAATTCGAGATCTTTAATTTGATATGCTATTTGCCCAATTTTAAGGCAATTTTGGATTTATTTAGAGCTATTTTAGTAGGTACATATACATTTTTTATTTAAAAATTCTAAAATTATTTTAATAATTCATACTATTTTATTGAAGGTAAAAAATAATGAAGTTAGAGAATTATAAAAGCAATGAAATAGTTAAATATGGATCTTCAAATTATGAATATTTGGAAGAACTCATTCTAGAGGATGAACCTCTTGATGAAGATCCTGAAGAGGAATTTCTAGAAGAAGAAGAAAATGTTGAGGAACTTCAAGAAGCGTATACAGATCCAAATGGGCCAAAAGAAGATGAAATTATTTTTGAAGAGCCTAAAATTGAAGAACAAGAAGTAGTCCAACCCCTTACCCACTCTGTAATCCAAGACATAGCAAATAGGGATGCAACAAAAATAAAACATTTGAAAGACCTATATCCAATTCTTGTGAAGTATTCATATTTTGTGGTAAATATGGAAGATGCTGAGTTCTTCGCGAATGTCATAATTAAGCTAAGAGAAGATCTGAACACACAAAACAAGAAATATTCATATTACACTGGGGTCGATGTGATTAATAGAGCCATGAAAATATCGAATCACACTCTTAAGAGGAAAATTATTGATTTCTGTTTTCTTGTTTAATTTATGTATGGAATTTGTATTAATTTGTTGTACAAAGACTATGTTCTTGTATGAATTTAATGTTCTTTTTATTCTTAATATATGCTTTATTTGAGTGGGAGCTATCAGAATACGAGTTTTTTTTTAGAGTTAATTTTTTTTTCAAGCACTTGTATCAAAATCTTAATAGATAATAGTGGTAACACTAGCATCCGTGTGATGGGAGATACACGTGTGGTCTCCTGATCATGGAACTAATGGAATTATTATTGTTTTAATAAGAAATAATATAAGTATATGACATTATACTGTACTACACATATATTTTATTAAAATATTCTTTAGTCTAGCTTAATAATAGAAATCCTTTATGTGGGATAGACTAGTAACTGATTTAAGAATGGCAACCAAGAATATAATTGCCGAGCTGAACAAAGAAAACAAACTAAATGGGGATAATTGGAATATCTGACATCGAAAGGTTTCATATATATTGGAAGAACAAGATGATATAGAGCCATTGACTATAGTCATGGCACAACCTGAAGCCGGCAACACTGCCCAACATAGGAGAGACCAAGAGGTCTACATGACCTGGAAAAGGAAGAACAACATAGCACGTATTACTATGATGGGCACTATGGCCAATGACCTAATGTGTGAATATGAGAAATATTCAACAGCATAGGCCATGTGGATGACATTAAAAGATAAGTTTGAAGGTACCTTTACCACCAAACTAAGAAGGCTGACAATTAAGTTTGATACTTATAAGTTAAGGCTTAACACTCCTATGAAACAACATCTACGAGAGATGACCACCATGATCAGAGAACTGAATGAAGCTGGGCATGAATTGTCTGATGAACAGCAGATCCAAGCTGTCATAAGGTCACTTCCTTCAAGTTGGGTGCACATGAAAGTCAACTTGACCCATAATGAGAATATAAACACTTTTAGTAATGTGACAAAACACCTGGAGTTTGAAGATGAATGTCAAGAGGCCTACAGAGCCTCTGGACAAGCCTATCTGACTGAAGAAGTAGGACCTTCTAACCCTAAGCCCAATTCAAAAAAGGGTAAGAAAATTCTAAGAAAGGGCAAGAAGAATGGCCCGAAATTTAAAAAGGGAAATAAACCTTTCAAGAAAAGAGGGAAGAAAGGCGGAAAGGAGAAGAAGACTGACCTGAGTAAAGTTAAGTGCTATTCCTGCCTAAAAATGGGTCATTTTGCAAGGGGTTGCCCTGAGCAAAATGAACGTGAAAAGGTATTAGTGAATTATGTTAATTCACATATGTCTTGTGTTTCAAGTACTATTTTTTTAATAGAAACTATTTCCTCTTCTTGGATAATTGACTCAGGCTCCACAGACCACGTGAGCAGGGATTGAGGATCCTTTGCGGAGTATTGTCAGTTGTCGAATCAAAGCAAGTAGCTTTATGTTGGTAATAATGCGAGAGTTGAGGTGAAAGGCATAGGAACCTGCAAATTAACTTTGCAAGGTGGAAAAACCTTGATCCTTTATGATGTACTCCATGCACTGGACATCCGACGGAACTTAGTTTATATTTCCTGCTTATTAATTTATGGGTTTAATGTAAACTTTCATGGTAAGGTAGTAGACATTTCGTTAAGAACAACCTTTTATGGTTTAGCTTTTCTTTTAAAGAAGTTCTTTGTAATATATATTGTTGGTGATTTTTATATGCATGATTGCTTTGCAATTTCTTCCAATTCAAATGTTGATATGAATACTTGGTATGCTAGACTAGGACATATTAATCAAAATAGAATGATTAAACTAGCTAAAGAAGGATTGCTAGGTACAATTGATAAAATGGAAATATCCTTATGTGAGTATTGCCTTGCTGGTAAAGCAACTAGAAAACCATTTGGAACTGGAACTAGGGCAGAAAGTCTATTGCAATTAATCCATTCAGATGTTTGTAGTCCTATAATTGTGAGGGCAAGATATAGAGCTATTTATTTCATCACTTTCATTGATGATTACTCGTAATTTAGTTATGTCTATTTGATGTCATATAAATTTGAAGCACTAGAATGTTTTAGACATTACATGAACTTAGTCGAAAATCAAATGGATAAAAAAATCAAAGTATTAAGGACCGATCGCGGACGTGAATATTTATTAGATCAATTCAAAGAACTCTGTGAAGAAAAGTGAATAAAAAGGCAACTTACAATCCCTGATACCCCACAACAAAATGGTGTAGCCAAAAGAAGAAATAGAATATTACTAGACATGGTTAGGTCCATGATGCCATAAGTCAATCTACCCATTTCGTATTGGGGAGATACAATTTTAACTGCAGCCTTCATACTTAATCGTGCGCCCTCAAAATTGGTCACATCCACACCCTATGAGCAATGGACAAATCGTAAGCTAGATTTAAATATTTTAAAACCCTAGGGGTTGGTAGCTTATGTCCATGATCCTTCCCAAAAATATGGAAAGCTAGGTCCAAGAGGGAAGAAATTTATCTTTATTGAATACTCTGAACAATCTAAGGGTTATATTTTATGACATCCGGGCGCTGATGAGGGCGGAGAGTGATCGCTAGTGCAAGAAAGGGGGTATGAAATAAAAAGTGATGAGACACGGATAAGGAGCGGCTCCTGGCAGGCTTCTAAGCAGGAGGGGCATATGAATGAATCGAATGCATACCGGAATAAGAAGGATCCAGAGACTGTATAGGTATGGGACTATACAGTTAATGATAATTTAAAGGAATTGATAGATACTACCCATACCAACAAGGTGCACCTACCTTTTCGGCAGCTTATCCCTTAAGAACTCCTTAGTTAAGCATGCTTGACTTGGAGCAATTCTGGGATGGTGACCTCCTGGAAAGGAAGTGTGTGAGTGACAACAAAGTACACCAAAAGAGTTTGTGTTGGTTTGTGGGGACAGTCGTCAAATCTCAAAGAAGCGGCCAAACATTACAGGTGGTATCAGAGCCCAGCCTCTCTCAGTACTGTATGGTTCGAGGATGAACCACACGGAAGCTGGTGGGCATGTGACATCCGAGCGCTAATGAGGGCGGGGAGTGATCGCCGGTGCAAGAAAGGGGGTGTGAGATAAAAAGTGATAAGGCACGGACAAGGAGCGGCTTCTAGTAGGCTTCTAAGCGAGAAAGGTATATGAATGAATCGAATGCACACCGGAATGAGAGGGATCCAGAGACTGTATAGGTATGAGACTATACGATTAAGAATAGCTTAAAGGAATTGATAGGTACTTCTTATACCAACAAGGTGCACCTACCTTTTCGGTAGCTTATCCCTTAAGAACTCTTCAGTTAAACGTGTTTGATTTGGAGCAATTCTATGATGGGTGATCTTTTAGGAAAGAGGTGTGTGAATGAGGACAAAGCACACCGAAAAGGCTTGTGTTGGTTTGTAGGAACAATCATCAATCCCAAAGAAGTGACCGAACGTTACACGCTTTCATTGGAGAAAACCAGGATGGAAGTGTGACTGAAATAGAATCTAGAGATGTAATATTTCTAGAAAACGAATTCCCTAGCAGGGGTGAGGTAGATCGTACTGTATCTCTTTATGAGGTACATGAAGAAACTAAGGAACAAGTTTATATACCTCAACCTCTTAATTCGAGTGGGAGCTTATAGAGACCAATGCAAGATTCTGTTCCAGAAGAAAACAACTTACAAGAGACCCCACTACGGAGGAGTAACAGAGAAAGTGTACCAAAGAGATGTTTCCCAATAGAAGGGACTGCACGTATAGTTACCCCACAAGATAATGATGAGCCCAGTTCAATACATAAGGCTCTATCATACCCTGCTAGTAATGAATGGAAGAAAGCAATGGAAGAGAAAATGGATTCGATGAGGATAAACCAAGTCTGGGATTTGGTCAATTTTCCATTTGGACGTAAGACAATTGGGAATAAATGGGTTCTCAAAATTAAGAGAAATGCAGATGGATCGCTTGAACGATACAAGACTCGATTAGTGGTAAAAGGGTATACTCAACAAGAAGGTATAGATGGATGTAAAAACCATATTTCTAAATGATGAACTGGATGAAGAAATCTATATGCAACAGTCATTAGATTTTATTGAGAAAGGGAAAGAGAATAAAGTCTGCAAGCTAAGAAAGTCCATTTAAGGACTTAAACAATCATCCAGACAGTGGTATTTAAAGTTTCACCAAGTTATAACCTCGTACGATTTCCAGATGATCGACGAGGACCATTGTGTATACATCAAGAGTTTTGAAAAGACTCTTGTGATATTATCCCTTTATGTGAAGGATATACTATTAGCCGGAAATAATCTAAAATCGATTATAGCTATCAAAGAATGGCTATCTTCGAATTTTGAAATGAAAGACATGGGTGAAGCTAATTATATACTTGGAGTTAAAATCCATAGAGATCGCCTAAGAAAATTAATATCCCTTTCTCAAAAAAATTACATTGAGAAAATTCTTGAGCAATTCAACATAAAAAACTGTAAACCTATAGATACCCTTATTTCAAGAGAAGAAAATTTAAGCCGAGATATGTGTCCTCAAACAGAGTCTGAAAAGAAGATGATGGAAAGGGTCCCTTATTCTAGTGTGGTTGGTAGCTTAATGTATGTCATGATGTGTACGAGACCAGACATATGTTATGTAGTTGGTTTGGTCAGCAGGTACCAGTCAAACCCTGGATTGAAACATTGGAAAGCTGTGAAGAGAATCCTGAGATATTTGCAAGGCAAAACAGATTATGCTCTATGTTATCAAGGAAGCGATTTACGCTTGGTAGGATACTCTGATACAGATTGGGGAGGAGATCTAGATGAGTGCAAATCGACTTCTGAATATATTTTTCTGCTAAACAATGGAGCTATATCTTGATGTAGCAAGAAACAGACTTGTATTACTTTGTCTACCATGGAAGCAAAGTTCGTTGCATGTTCTGTAGCAGTACAAGTAGCAGTATGGTTAAATAGATTCATAAAACACTTGGGGATCATTGGTGATAAATTTGATCCTATTTTGATAAACTGTGATAGCGAGGCAACCATAGCATACACCAAAGATCCCAAGTATCATAGTAAGATAAAACACATAGATATCAAGTATAATTTTGTGAGAGATGCCATAGCACAGAAAAGTGTTACAATTCACCATATTCTTACACGTCAAATGATAGCTGATCCCCTTACCAAACCAATACCTAGAGATATATATGTTGATAATGTAAAATCACTTGGTATTCGTAAGATATGATGTAACACAAATTTCTGTAATGATCAATTATATGAATAAAATTAAGTGCATTTTTTTTCTATAATTGGGTCATTTGAGTACATATATTTATGAAAATATATAATGTCTAGTATGTCATACATGTTGATAAGGTTAGCTTTCTCACACAAGCAACTGCCTTTAACACTCATGGAGAGTGGGCAAAGATGAGACATCTTTTGTGTTCACTAGTAAATCTGTAAGAGGGCAAATATGACAGTTAAACAATACAAAATAAGTCACTCCGACAAAAAGAAGAGAATAGGTTGGGATGAGATCTAATAAATATAAATTTCGGATTGAATTATAGATACCCACAATCTATAATACATGTAACCAGATGATGAATTCTCCAACAAAGACGTCATGATAAATGGAAGCATTGGTAGAATTCAGGTTAGACACTGTGTGTGTTTAAACTTAAATCTATACGGTGTTAAGAAAAAACCAAAATCAACATACGCTCTTATGTGATAAGAGTAACACCGTAGTATGCAATTTATACTGCATGTGTTTTAAAACCATAATAGGGAAGCAAGTGAATAGATCCCTGCTTCATTGCTGTGTGAGTCCCTGAGAGGAATAAATCCTCTCATTAATGTCCTTATGACTTTGACATTTTCATGGAAAAATAATTCAATGTTAGCTACTTTGGCATATATCCAATGGTCATGATAAATTTGATTAAAAGGTATTATGCTAGGAAAGCAATTGTTCCATATTGAAATGAAATATGAACGAAAGGAAGATTATTTGAACATATATACACTTATACTGGTGTTTAAGACATGTCTGTTAAGAAGTTATAATGTTAACATCTTAAGCGTAGATACTAAGTATACAAGAGTAAGGCAATCTAAGTTTATGTAAAAACTTATGAGGGATTAGATTTGTCATAGGTAAAAGTGTATATGGGTAAATCTAGGACATTTAAGGCATAATACATGAACAAGATAAAAACGAAATACATAAGGTGATTTTGAACTGGTCCTTGAAAAGGATTTCTAGTACGAGAATACCAAATTACAAACGTCATGCCCATGCGGTCATGGTAGAACACTTAGTATGAAATGGAAAGGAAAAATTGTAAGAGGTTAACCCATCAAGTGTGAGTGGAAGATGTTGGGTTACATTATATCCACCCTTATTGGGTAAGATATATTATAAAGCCCAAACCCAAATAAAAATAAATAGGGCTTATTATTTTATTTGTCTATGAGAGGGAGGGAATGATTAATTATAATCGATCCCACACACCACACGGAAGAGAAAATCTAGCAATCGTGTGTCAGTACATCCTGGTATGTGCGTTCTTTCTGATTATGGATTCTCTCATAAAAACACAATGCTCTCTCGTTTTCTCTTGGTGATCTCTCTCCTCACAATTTCTTTCCTGGAGTGTATCTACGGTGAATCAGAGAAGAAAGTCTGAGTGACTTTATTCCATCTGCTTGGCATATGTCCTTTTCATTCTCTCAGTGAAAGAACATTATAGATTTGTATGTATTTCTTCCCTCTCTTATTATTTGTCATTGCGATTTTGCAAATTTGGGGGGAAAAACACCACAAAACATCAAAATGTGTTTCCATTTTTTGTTCTAAAAAACACTCATTTATGTTTTAGTTTTTAGAACATTTTATCGAAAACAACTACATCAAATAAATTTTTATGTTCTTTTATTTTTAAGATAAAAAACTGTTTTTAAAAACTCTAATCAATTAGAGCATTAGATTCCTCTTACAAACATTTTGTTCAGTGAAAGATGTTGATGCAGACGTATATAGATATGGGCTATTATCAACATCTAGCCTTAAATGGAATGATGACATGGGCGGTGGCTATGCAGGAGAGTTTCTGGATTTTTGGTAATAACGAGAAACAATTTTTCAGTTTTGAAAGAAACCCCGTTCGTAAATCGAAAAAAAAACTGTGACCCTTATGAATTTCTAGTGTCTTCGAATATATTGCATATGTATATTCAGCTTTAAAAATAATTTACATCAAAAGGAAAATACACTCTATACAAAAGCTATTATACTAATAGAAGAAAATACAACCTCAAGCTAGAAGTGTTAGATAAGCTGGCTTCCCAAGAGGGGGGTGAATTGGGAAGATTAAAATTTTCTGCAAAAGTCAAGCGTATAATGAAGACAAACAAGACTGTAAAACAGAGTACAATATAATAGCAATGTAAGAGCAGTAAAGGAGAAGGATTGATACAGATGTTTATCCTGGTTTGGTCTCTCTATCTTGACCTACGTTCAGTCCCCAAGCAACTACTTGAGATTTTCAACTATCCTGCAAGAATTCAGCGGGCTTCTTGCAATTGCCTCAGTATAGCTTTGATGCTCTGTTCTTAGAGCTTACAAGTTCTCCTTCTGCACTCTAGCCAAGTGCTTCCCAAATCTCTTGTGATATTTCCTCATAAGAAAATCTTTCTTCCAGATGAAGATAAGATTGATTACAAAGAATGAACTCTCTAATTTAGAGTGTATATGAAAGTTTAAATGTAGAAGACTGAAGTATGAGAGTAAAAGACTTTGAGTTAAGAATTTGACAGAGTTTCAGTATATATAATGTTAAAATCATTACCCACAACTTCAAATGATGTTATATTTATAAATTTAGGTCTTAACTATACGTTAGAGACAAAATCTATCCGTTGGAGAAGTTACCCAATGGTTACTCTGAAAAACTATCCGTTCACCAATCGCATTTAATGATTCTGACAATCAAAGTTCGAATTTTGGTTGGTCAATAGACGAATTTCACAGAGACCAAAAGCTAAAGACTTCAACGTTAAATTTCAAAGTTCGTTTGTTGTAAATCAAAGTTCAAATTTTTATCATTGAGAAATTTTTCTGTGTTTGAACATATGAATTTTCAAGTTAAAAAGTTCTTCTTAAAAGTGTGAACAGTAGTCCCAAATTGCTACAATGCATTCGAAGTTCAAATTTTGGTGCTCAAAATTCGTCTATCAGTGGACAGCTCAATGAGGCACAATAGTTCATCTTCTCAGAATTTGAATTTTCAAGATTCAAAGTTCGTCTGTCAGAGAGAACTCTTATCAGACTTAGTTTAAAATTTAAATTTCTAAATACCAATATTCATATGATAACAGATTGTCGTAACAGACTTGCAAGCTTTGTTTCTGAAATTTGAATTTTTCAATATCAAAGTTCGTCTGTCAGTGGGCTATCTTGGAACTCTTTTTAAACTTTGTTTTCTGATGAACTTTGACATATCCTCAGACGAATTTTTCATTTTTCATGAATTGTGTTTTGTCAGAAATTTGAATTTTCAAAAGCTGAAGTTCGTCTGTCAGAGAAATCTCTTATCAGACTTGTTTCAAAGTTTAAATTTTTGCAATCAAAGTTTGTCTGTGAGAGAAGACTCTTTTCAGACTTGTTCATTTTCAATTCAAAATTCAAATTTTCAAAGCGAAAGTTCAAATTTTTAAAACAACAGATCAATATTAACCTTTCAAAATTTTATCTGTTGATGGGTGTTTTTCAAATATTCTATGAATTACATAGAATCATAGTTTTAAAACATCTTTTTGCCAATTCAAAGTCTTTTATTCAATTTAAACACTATTAGAGATTCTACATCTATTCTTGTGCTGGTTTTTCTTGAATTTCTTCATTTGAGATCTTTTGTGCACCTTTGATATCTTCTCTCCAAGCTCTTGAAGGTTGGTTTGGAATCATCAAAACACTTGATTCAACAAGAAGATGTTGAATTTTTTACGTAACATCTTCATATATGTATTCCCTTGATCCCTTCTATGAGCAATGATTATTACCATTAAACTTTCAAGTTATTTATGGCATAATTTCCTGTCTTTCCATAATGAATTTGAATACTATTTGGGAGTCCCTACCTAAAAATCAAACCATTATTAGCTTACCCAACAGGATAATTGTAGCACAAAATATAGTTCTCCTTAATATATATCCTATCCTTTATTTCCCTCTAATTTTCACAACAATATATTCACATGAATAATTTAGAAGAATTAATGTCAAAATTAACATAATTCAACGACATTTTTAAAATTTCAGTAGATATAAAGCATTGGTGGTAAAAAAAAAAGTAGATATAAAGCATTCAAAAAAATAAATAATCAAGTGTTTTTAGGAAGAGCTTGAAAAAAATTGCAAATATCATTATGTAATAAATTAAAGCATTTTAAATATTGATTATTGCTTCTAATTTGTTACTATGCGTGTTATAAGTATGATTCAATTATAATAATAAATTTAATCATTAAAAACGTATACTTACCTAATGTGGACCTTGAGGATGCCATTGTTTCTCTGTGGTAGAAATCTATAGATACTGATAGAGTATTGCAATTGACTTTGCTCCTTGGGTATGGATGATTGGGAGAAGATGAAAGAGTTATATTTAGGGTTTTAAGAAAATACATCAATCACAAATTTTTTAAGGAATAGCACATATATGTAATACTAAGCTTATTTTCTCCATATGGTTAGATTTGTGATAGGGTCTACTAATGATTAAAGGGTTATTAGTTGGGCTTATACCCAAATCAGTTTATATGTGTAATCTAACAAATTACAAAATGCACACACAACTAGATAAGGGCCCAATCTATTTTAGGCTTAAATTTATAATTATTTAATATTAATTAATTAATATTAATCCACATTAATAATAAAAATTATTTCCAACATTCTCCCATTGTATTAATTAATTATTTGGAATATACAATACAAAATTCAAGCATCTAGTATTTATTAAGCCATGACCAAAATTCAAAAAATGAAACTGTGAAAAATCATTGAATAAGTTGGGAAATAAGCAATCGTAATCATGAGGTTTTACTAGTTGAATCAGGGATGGACCTAGGACATTATCATTGGGGGCTAAACTAAAAGAAAAATATGAAATGGGGGGATAAAATCTATTTTAAAATTTTTTACAAGCAAATGGTGTAATTATTACTAAAGATCAATTGAGGTGTGGGGGACAAGTACCCTTGCTGCCCCCTTACATCCATCCCTATCCCGAATAGAACATAATGAATAATATATTTTTCAATCATAGTTTAGAAAGAAACAATATAAAATCACTAAGTCATTAGGAAAACAAGTGATATAACTACACAAAAATTAAATATATGACATAGACAAAAGATATTAAATGTATTAACATAGTTTTAATATTTGAGCTAAACAAAATCACAAAATGGTCTTAAACCATCAAATGCCCTAAAGGACACCACTCAAACTCCCACTAAATCAAGGCCATTATAAAATATCATAATTTATGAGGAATTAACAAAATGTGAGACAAATATCAATTGTCAGCCATATATATCTTTACAAATGGCTTTCACTAAGCAATACTTTTTGCTTTCAAGTTGAGGTGGCTATGAATGTCTATAGAACACTTTATCACAAAATAGCTCCTCTAAACATTACAAAGATATATAGAAAAGTGGGATTTCAATCATCCATAATGAATTTATAGTTTGAATCAAGTTTGAATCCTTATATCCATAATTTCAAAAGAATTAAACTTTCTAAAATCACCGAGTGATTTTATATACCATATTGGTATCTCATAATTTTCTACGTAATTATTTAGTAATTCCTGCAAGGATCACTCAAGTATCTGCTAAGCATATCAATAACAAATACAATGATTAAAGGAGAGGGTTTGATCCATATTCTTTAAAATAAAGTCTTCTTCAATTCATTTGGTTAATTATAAGGGAATTAGAATTTTACAATATATATAGAGGTGAGAATTTTATTTTGATCTTTACTATCTATTATTATACTATATACTCTATTCAAAAGTTCACGTGATCTATAATATGACAATTATGAATTTGATATTTAAATTCATATAATTAAATGGCTAGCAGCTAGATTATTTTTTATCTTGTGATTAGTTGACCAGAAGCCATATCACCTTTGATTTTGATTAAAAAAATATACATCCTATGGTCTCCACAAATTATATAAATTTGTAGAAGAATTTGTGGCAATTTGATAGTTTGATAATTATTGAATACTATGACCCGGAAGGTTAATGGTTTAAATATAGTATGACAAGAAGAAAGTTGATAACTTTTAAAGATAATTTTGCTAAAGCATTAAAAGGCTAATAGTGTGTAGATTTTATGCCACTAAAAGTATTGAAAATTCTCCAAATTTAACATGACGATGAGTAAACTATTAACCACGTATGAACATTATACAAATTAGCCATTGAAAGTCAACAATGATTTGTCATGGCTATTAAAAAAAATATTGCTATGATTATAAAAGTGTTGAAGTTTTTTGCCATAACCATTGAAATGAAATTATGAGTAATGGTTATAATATGGCTAGAAGCCATATAGATATAGATAAATGGTTCATTGAAAGTAAGAAATACCAAATGTGGTTATGAAGATAAAATGACTATAAGATATTGACAAAAATGGTTATGAAATAATTAAATTAAAAAAAAATTGGTTATTGGTCATACTATAATATCATTCGTATTTTGTTCACACACATATATATTTGGTCATTTATATTTTATTCATATATTTATGTGACACTTGAATTAAAACAAAAAGAAAAATTAAAATGCACATACGTAAAGTTCAAACTTTCTAATTCTATTCTCATTTCATATATGGTAAATTTCTTGAGAAAGAAAATTGTCATCTTGGTGAAGTCTTTTTGGGCATATTTTTCAATAGAAGCATTTAGATAATGCTAAGGTAATCTTATTATGAAGAATTAAACATAGAATATTTTATCAATAAATTTGTATACTTTGGAAAAATTGAGTGAAATTTTGAAATGTCATTTTTACCCTTATTTTTTTATATTTAGGGGTATTTTGGATTTTTTTAAAATAATGAATTATTTTTGCTATTTCCATCAACTTTATTTAATTTCAGTTAAGTCACAAAACACCAAAATTTATTTGTCGGATGCTTTAGTACTTCCATCTATGCAAATTTTTTCTAATCTCTCCTAAATTTTCTCAATAATTTATCGGATAAATTGTGGAATGTTACAAAATATATGTATAAGAAGTAATGATTTTTTCCCAAATAAAGAGATACAAAAAAAGTAAAAGAAATGTTTAATTCCATACTCTATGTCTCATATTTTGAATGTGTTCTAGAAATAGCAATATTGAAGTATTTTGTTAATAAAAATATAAAGTGATGATATATGTAAATATAAATTGTGTTAGTTTTGATGTTTTGATGAATTTCATATAGTAAAATTGACTAATTTGTTCATGAAGAACTATTATGCACATGATGATTTATGGTTAAAAAATATACTGTAGATCATATTTGATACTAATAGCATTTCTCTCATTAGAAAATGAGTTATCATAATATTGGTTTTATATTGAATAGTATAGAAACGAAAAGTTTTGGAAGAACTATATTACATTATATTACTCTCATGAAGCAAAGCTAATTGTTGATGATATATTTTGTTTCAAATATATTTGTTTAGTTTCAAACATGTTATTATATTGGATGTCATATTGGGATTGTAAGTAAAAATTATATGATAGTAAACCCAAAGTTTAATAATAATTGAAAAAATTATTACAGTAAACTTGAAGCTTACTAATCTAAATATTTATTACTTAACATGATCGGTTTGATCATCTTGCATCATTATGATACAAAAATGTATTATGAATTCATATAAACATCCATTGAAGAACTTGAAAATTCTCCATAAAAGCTAGAATATTATATAATTTAAGAATTATCTTATGCTACATGTTCTCAAAGCATATTAATTTTAAATCATTACTAGCTATAATTAGGATTGGATCCCTATATTTCTGGAATATATCAAGTTGATATATATCTATGGGTCCATTCAGATTGTCACCATGTGAACCACATAAATACTAATTTTGATAGATGCATATATAAATATAGTCACGTGTGTGTTGATTATCAATTTGCAACATGAAGTTTACAATATTATTCATATAAATAATTATATTTTCTAGAATATGTGATCAAGATGATTTTTCTAAAAAATGCTAGTGAGTTTACATCTCAGGCTTTCAATGATCGTGAAATTCTTATTAGAAAAATAATTGAAAAGCCTATTTTAACAAAATGGTCTAGCAAAATTATCTATCCAATACCTCCAATAAATAGCCAAACTAATGTTTATGAGAATAAGATTTTTCATATGGAAATATATAATTTTACATGTTGCAGCACTTCTATGCATTAAGCCAAAAGTTATTATAGTTTTTTCCAATTACAATTGATTTTTGGTGAGAAGCCAGAAATTTTTTTGTCTTAATATAATATGAAATGTATTTGCTTATTTTGTTACCACAATGTATAGATAGATATCTAAAAAAAGTTGGGAATAAATGTTTGTTAAGATTCTCCTTTTTCTTATTTGTCTCTAAATGAAACAAAAAGATACTTCTAAAGGAAACAAATGGATATAGGAGATTTATACTGCATGATTTGTTTTCCTAGTTTGAGGGGGAGATAATAAGTAAGTGGAATAGCAAAGATATGAAATACATTATCACAATTTTATTCTAATCCTCATACAAATATAATATGAACCAGAAGTTTATCAAATAATGAGCCAGATGCATTCACTGGCCTAGATAAAAATTATCAAATTTCATATTCCAGCTGAGAATGCTTCAATCAATGTCTAAGTAGGATAAACAAAAATGAGTCTTACCTGAAATATGTAAGATCAATCAAATCCAAAGATAAACTTTTCAGAGAGAAAAAGAAGCACATAATCACTCCAGAAGAGATTTAGGTACCTGAAAACAATGAAAATATGTTGATAAGTTATGTGATTATAAGAAATATGGAACCGATTGAAAAGATAAAGTTGTCGACAACAATTTTCATGATCTTGAAATATCAAACGATCATATGAAGATCTTGTGTGAAAATCTATCATGGGATGCAAAAAAAAAAAAAAAGAAATAATTGGCCAACATAAAAGAAAATGACGCAATATGAGTTTCAAATGAAAAGTTTTTGGACTTGTCATCCAAACACCCGAAGTGTAAAGTTAATATCATATAAGGGGTGTACATGCAAAAATAAAGCAAGAAATACAAAGTCATGAGGGTTTTCGCACTAGTCTAACATTGGTAGACATTATCGTGTGGTGGATAAAATTTTTTAATATCTTATTGGCCCAGCAGTATACAAAATTTTATATGCATCTAATAAAATTATAGCTTATTTACATGACTAACTATATAGTGAAATATGTTTAAGAATTCTAGAAGAATTCAAAATGCTTGAAGCATATTACATTTCTAGGAGAATCGTGCATTTGCAAAAATCCATTTGAAGATTAAAAGTTGTCCAATTTATCTATGTTTATAAATAGATTTGGATTAAAGTTTATTATATGTGTAATGAAATTCTGGAAGAGTTTGTAAAACCCTTGATTTTAATAAGATCTTAAATAGATTTTCTTTGCTTAACACACATCTAATTAGTGCTCCAATGATTTTATTCTTGAAAGAATAATGAACATATTGGTTCAGAAATACCACATATTTATTCTTTGAAAGCACTCATATTTTGTAATGTTGCATTTGTTATAAGTTTGCTAACAACATTAAATTCTTATTGAACAAATATTGGAATGAAGTTAAACACATATTGTGATAGCTCCAAAGGACAAATGTATGGAGACATTTTATTTAATTGGACTGGGTCGCAATTGATCGAATATGCAGGTGCAAGATATGTATAGAGAAAAAGTTCTCAAAATAGGGCATCATGCATAGCTCAACTAAAAAGAAGATTTAATCCCAATGGCATTAATTATTGCTATCTTATTTGAGAAGATGATGTACAATATCAAGAATTTGAGATATAATGACTCAAGAACAAGAAATGATGTTTTCATTGTTTAATCAAGTGTTTTGATGATTTCAAACTAACCTTCAAGAGCTTGGAATAAAGATATCAAAGGTGTACAAAAAGCTCAAGTGAAGAAATCCTGGAGAAATCAGTGCAAAGATTCATGTAAAATGTTTAAAATTGTTTTGAGTTGAGTAAAAGACTTTGATTTGGTGAAAAGATGTTTTAAAACCTTGATTCTATGATTAATCATGGACTATTTGAAAAACACCCACCAACAGACGAAGTTTGAAAGGTTAATACCAATCTGTCATAGTGAAAATTCGAACATTGGCTTTGGAAATTTGAATTTCGTACTAAAACTGAACAAGTCTGAAGAGATGCCTCTCTGACAGACGAATTTTGACTTGATGAAATTCGAATTTTGATAAGTGTCTGAAAGGAGCTTTAAGAAACAGACGAACTTTGGATTTTGAAAATTCAAATTTCAGATAAAATGAAACTTATGAAAACTAAAGAAATTCGTCTGAAATTATGTCAAAGTTCATCTGAAACCAAGTTTAGAATGGATTTCAAAACTGCTCACTGACAGACGAACTTTGAACATGAAAATTCAAATTTCAGAAACTAAGCTTGTGAGTCTATTAGAATGATATGTTGACATACGAATGACAGTATTTATAAATTCGAATTTTGAAGTTAGTCTGAAAAGAGGTCTCTCTGACAGACGAACTTTGACATTTGAAAATTCAAACTTTGAATTATACGAGCTACTGTGACTTATGAACCAGCTATGGACAGACGAATTTTGGGGTTCCAAAATTCGAATTTCGAAGGCACTGTAGCAAATTGAAAATACTGTTCACACTTAACAAAAAAACTTTCTACTTGAAAATTCGTATGTTACAAAGAAGAAACATTTTCCAAATATCAAAATTCGAATTTCACTTCATGACAGACGAACTTCAGGCTTTCAACATTGAAGCTGTTAACCTTCAGTGTCTGCAAAATTCGTCTGTTGACCAACCAAAATTTGAATTTCAGTATGTCTGAAGCATTAAATGCGATTGGTTAACGGATAGTTTCTCAGAGTAACCTTGGATAACTTCTCCAATGGATAGATTTTGTCTCTAACGTATAGTTGAGACCTAAATCTATAAATACAACATCATTTGAAGTTGTAGGTAACAAATTTAATATTGTATATACTGAAACTCTGCCAAATCAATTACTCAAAGTCTGTTACTCTCTCACTTCAATATTTTGTACTTCAATTTTCATATTCACTCTATTTAAGAGAGTTTAATCTTTGTAAATAATCTTTTCTTCATCTGGAAGATAGATTTTCTTGTGAGGGGATATCACAAGGGATTAGAGAGCACTTTGTAAGAGTGCACAGAGAGATAGAGTGAGCTCTAGAAATAGAGCAACATCTTTGTACTGAGGCATTTACAAGAAGCCCACGGAATTCTTGCAGAATAGTGGAAAATCTCAAGTGGTGACTTGAGGACTGGACGTAGGTCAAATGGAGTGACCGAACCAGGATAAATTTTTGAGTCTTCTTCTCCTTACTGCCATCTTTACAGTTATTTGGTTATAGTCTGTTTTACCATCATATATTGCTTTCTTCACCTTCTTGATATTTTGCAGAAAATTTTTAATATTCTCAATTCACCCCCCTCTTGGGAAGCCAGCTAATCTAACATTCATTAGGGGGAGTAAAGATCTACATGCTGCACTCTTTTTTCCTTAACTAAGGTTTTGCTCCACTGGATTTTCCTGGCAAGGTTTTTAATGAGGCAGACTTGATTATTTTGTAAATATTGTGTACTTTTTTTTTCTTTCACTAGGTTTTTATCCCATTGGGTTTTTCCTTGTAAGATTTTGATGAAGCACAATATTTGTTGTGGACATCCAAGGAGGAGTGTTATAAAATTGTATAAATTATGTAGATATCCATAACATTCAAAGCTCTATAACATCCATGTACATTGGAATTCCTCATTTAAAGCTCTAAAACCTCCAAATCAATGACTTATTAGGAGTTTTTATATGATTAATACATATAACCTCTAAATGTTATATATTACATAATTATGTAGATTAATTTTTTCATTTATGCAATTATAACTTTTACGGTTGGTTTTAAGAGTTGGAGGCCTATAAATAGAGGACTAACACAAAGTATTATACATAGATGAAATCTATGTGAATAAGAAGTATACTCCCCCCATTTCTTTTCTCTAAAATTCTTATGGTTCTTAGTTCTTTATATTTTTAATAGTTTCATAACACAAAATTATATCTTAAACTTTTAAAATTGCTGTGAGGTACTAAGGTGCCTATTTGGAATCATTTTTGGATCACAAAATGACCATTTTGCCCTTCCTCTGTAATATCCTCACTTTTCATGTATGTATAATCAAATGATATTATGAATGATATTGAATTGTTCTGAATTAATTTATTATAATTCAGAAACTCTGGATATTTAATTAAATATGTTTAAGGCTCAAAGTATCATAAGAATATTAAAAAGGGGCTTAAAAGGATAGAACGGTCATTTTGACAAAAGGTAAGGGTAAAATGATCATTTTACAATAGAAGAAAGAGAAAATAATAATATAATACTCTGGTGTAGACTAAAAGTATAAGTTGTTGGGAATTTCACTATACACGCAGCGAAAAACTATAAGAAATTTCTTCCCATGGATCCGTCAACGTTGTTTAGAATGAGATGTAGAAAAAGAATTTATCTCCGGTGCATTTCTTGGTGTTCTTTTTCGTTTCGTCAGACCCTAGGAACTAACGTGATTGGTCAGCTCCCTCTACCGGTCTCCACATAAACAATGAGTCTAACTCGAACGTCGTGTTAGCACCTTTGGTTGTGATGTCGGTACAATTACGTACAAGTCCGTATGCCTTCACTATTCACCATTTGTCCGTACATTTTTTCTTTCTGAGTGTATGACCACTCTCTCTTTAGGGTAATTCAAATTCTGTTGATTCTATATCCTAGTCTATATCAATATATATAGATAAGATTCAGTTTTTGTTTAATTTAAATCAATAATTTAAATTAAATTAAATATTAATTAAATAGATTAGTTTGAATTTAAATCTATCTAATAGATTAAATTTAAACTAACTATCTAATATATATCCAGAATCAAATTTAGATTTAATTTACCATATAAATCAAATTTAAATTATGACATTAGTTTAAATTTAAAACTAATTAATTTGAATTAATTTGAACAATATATATATGTATATATATATATATCAAAATATATATATATATATATATAATTCTATCACCCTAAGTTGAACATTAAATTTATTGAATCTAGACACATTTTAGATTCAATAAATCTGGACATTCTAGCTCGAGTTGACCCGTTCTTGTGTGTGACCCTGTAGGTCCATATGATGTTGGCAGTGGGCTAATAACACTATTGGATCCACAAGTTACAAGTGGCCTCTAGCAAGACATTGTGACTACCCAAATCATATGAGATCAGTGATCCGATGCAACCTATCATATAACCTGATCACATCCCTTTTGGTCTTATGATATATAGGTCAAGTATGAGGCATGGAAACATCATTCTCATTTTACTCGACCATTACTTTCTCGATCTTCAAGCAAACTGACAGAACAAATGGAAATTTTTCCATTCGAGCACAGCCATATATTTTCTCAGTCTCACTTATCGAGGGACTCAAATATATCTCTCAATTAATTGGAGGGACAAATTCCATATTGACCATTCATCTTCCTCCACACAAGGTCCACTATGCCTGATCATAGCCTTTATGATCTTCCGATTAAATGTGACTTTTGACTATGCCGTTCTCCATGTAGGAAACCATGATGATCTCAGGTCTGAGGGTTTAGTGACACGGTTATATATGAGATATGCTTATGACTTAATCCATGCAGTTATCTCATGACGAGTCAATTCAGTGCCTATTCTCTAACAGGAGCTTATGATTTTGATTTGTATCTTCATACATAATTATTAATCAAAATCATACTGACCTTAATTCATCATTGTTCCCACAAAGATGATTGACTAGGGATATTTAGGATAAAACAATTTATCCAAGGATATTATTATAAAGAAAAACATATAAATAATATAATAATGTAAGAAAAAATATCTTTTTTTTCATAATGAAATACAATGTTTATAATACAATGATTGGCCTAAGGCACAATCTCCAACTACTTCCACTTGCACTAGGCCCAATCGTTGATGTATCTAATATCCATTGACCTAACATGACGCTTATGCTTTATCTATGCAAGCGGCTTAGTAAGAGGATCAGCAACATTATCATCAGTTGGTATTTTGCATATCTTTATATCATGCCTATCAATGATTTCTCTGATGAGATGATATCGCCTGAGTATGTGTTTGGTTCTTTGAAGTGACCTAGACTCCTTAGCCTGTGCTATTGCGTCATTGTTGTCACAAAATAGATCTATCGGATTTGAGATGACAGGCTGTAATATCTTACTTTTATCTATATTTTCTCATATATTATAGTATGTACAATGTCCAATTAGCTCATATTAAGAGCTTGAACCATTAATAGAACCAAAATATTTAAATAAAAAAATGTGGTACTATTCATTTGGTTCTTAAGTTTTCTGGATGAATTTTTAAAAATTATAACTTAATCTAGAAAAATCGAATCAATGTGGTTCAAGTCTCTAAATGAAGCTAGAAACATGATATACAAGATAAAAATATGAAAAATTTACTCTAACTTGACCAATTAGTACAGTTTATTGCTCAAACTTACACTCTATAAATGGTCATTTCTCTCTTTTTCAGGATTTTGGCCATAAATTTAAAATTCATATCTAACTCTATGCTGAGCCAAATCATATATTCTATATGCCATTGGAAAGATACATATGTCTACTTACCTTCATATCTTTCTTATACATTTATTTAGTCTAGACAGGGCACATCATCAATTTGAATCACTAGGGATCAGAACATCATTTTTTCTGAAATAGTATTGGGAAAACTTGTATATCTCTCATTGTACAGCTCCAATTGAACTCAAACCAGTGGTATATTAACCTCAAAAGATAAATATTTTCATAAATATAAGCCACTAAATTTTTTGGAGCTTTGTACAATTTTACATCACTTTTCAAAGATAAGTAATATATTCAGTAAAATTCGCAGCCTTCACATCACTGTCCAGTTTTGATCCTAAACTTTAAAATTACACTATAAATTGTACATAGATCCAAATTATGTATTCTTTAGCTTGGAAAGCTTGTTCCCTCTAGTTTTAGGGAATATATAACACTTGACTTACTTTCCCTGTTTCAATCAAACAGTGTTGATTTTACTTTCATTGCTACAAAATGAACTTCTAGCAATATAACATGACAAAGTAGACTTCATAACAAGCTCACATGATCATTCCATGTTTCAAATCCATGCCAAACATTTCATAATGCTCATAAGAACATAATAGTACAAGGATACAGATCCATATGCATATACATAATTTTTATACATTATTTCAAAATATGGAATCATAGCTTGAAATTATCATCAAGCATCATTCTCTCTTTCATTCTTTTTGACTCCTTGATCTCCTTGACATTGCTTGTGCCTATCATTTGGGATACTTGAGGGGATGAGATTGGGGGCAATCTCAATAGCAAGTTACATTTCATGCAATTATGTCAATCATGTCAAATAAATCACATTTGATCACATTTAATCACATCAATCATATTTAAACAATAAATTGCTACATTGGTTATAAAAAATTTAGCAGCATAACGGCTTAGAAAATGGACATCTCAGGGAATAAAACCCCTCATTTTACAGTCAAGATTAATCAAAGAAATCACAATTTCAATATGGCAATACAATTTAATCATAGAAAGACAATGAAAGAATATAAAGTAAGAATATGAAACTTAGCTACCTTTGGTACTTGCACTTGACTTTCTTCTTTAAACCAAAGCTTCCTCTAGTTTTCCCAAGCTTCCTCAAGTCCCTAAACATCATTAAACACATGCTCAAGCCACTGATTTCATGGCTAATTACAAAAAACTCTCATAAAACTCTTAAAACCCTTAAATTCTCAAACTCTTTATCTAAAGCTCTATCTTTGAGGTTTTTCATCATGGGGAATTCATTTTTGCCATCAAATTAATGAAATTTCAACCTTAAGACACTCAAATGATCTGGCCAAAAATCTGCTCCAAAGGAAAAAGAATGGTTCTTTCACAAACTTGCTTAAAACATACCATACTTGTTTCCTTTAGAAAAATCTCATGCTTTCTCTTGATGTTATGGTTTAAAAACATCTTTTCTTCCAATTAATCATACTTAGCTAGATTAGAATAGTGGATGAAGGAGAGAAAATTTCAAGGGAACTAACTCATAGAGCTTAGAAACTATACTAGAACACTTAAAGAACACAAGAGGTCTGCTTACCAATTTTCCTTGCTTTTCTTCCTTGTTTTTTTCTTCTCTTTTTCTTTCCTCCTTCACCCCTCGTAGCCTCCCTTTCTTTCACCTTTACTGCAACTTCTCTTCCCTCTTTCTAAGTGTCTAAAACGTCTAACTTGAGGGAATATAAATAAAAGATGCTAACCAATGAAATCATGCCACCAAAGCTTCTTGATTTTTCTTGCAATTTCATGAAAATAATAAATTAATGCTATTTTGTCATGTGCAACTTGAGGAGCACAAAATAGGGAGTATTTTGCTTCAAAAATATTGTACTTTCATTTATCAAGATATATCTTGAACCGATCTGGACAAATAAAGCTACTTTAGCAGTATATTTTACTATTATTGAGATACTAATTATAATTATATTGGGATATAAAATTACCATGATATCCTTATCCCAATTGATCCAAATATAAGACCCACACCTTTTTCTTGAATGAATATTGCCTCTTCCTGTAGTCTAGACTGACCTTTATCGGGTAAGATATTAATATTAAATCATAATTACCCAATAAATATTATTTTGATCTTAATAAATTTCATACTATATTCCATTGGTCTTAGCTCATTGAGAGCTTCATTTTGACTATAATTTTTCATATTTATAAAAATGCCATTGACCAGAGATAAATTTATAATTTTTAAAACTTTCGGGTTATTAGATGTAATTTTTGCCAAAATATTTGACTTCTCTTCCCCCTTGTGAATTCTTATGCTTGGTGATAAAATTGTTATTTCCATAATTCTTAGGGGTAAAAATGTAATTTCTCATTTTTTCGTCCAATAGGAAAAAATGATCTCTTTGTCATATTTCATGCAAAACAGTATCTACCCATTTTTATAAATTTTCTATTCATTTTTAGTTATCTAACATTTTATAGATGTTACATAGGCACCACTCCAAGTTCAGTGATGAACTTCTTAATCCAAACAGCTTCCTTAGCTGCATCTAGTGCTGCTAGATACTCAGTTTTTGCTGTAGAATCAGCTACAGTGCTTTGCTTGGAACTCTTCCAACAAACTGCTCCACCATTCAAATAGAATAGGAATCCTAATTGCTATCTAGAATCATCTTTTCATATTGGAAACTTGCATCTGTGTAACCATTTATAACCAGCTCGTCTTCCAATCCTCCATACACCAAGAATACATCATTAGTCCTTCTTAAGTGCTTCAGAATATTCTTGACAGCAGTCTAGTGATTCTCACCTGGATTTGACTGATATCTACTAGTCATGCTCAAGGCATATAATACATCCGGTCGAGTGCACAACATAGCATACATTATAGATCCAATTGCCGAAGCATATGGAATCTTGCTCATGCGTTCTCGCTCATCTTGTGAACAAGGACACTAAGCTTTACTGAGATTGATGCCATAAGACATGGGCATGTAACCCCTCTTTGAATCTTGCATACTGAACCTATGCAATACTGTGTCTATATAAGTGTACTGACTTAGGCCGATTAACCTCTTGGATCTATCCCTATAGATTTTAATCCCTAGGATATAGGTGGCTTCTCCTAAGTCCTTCATTGAGAAACACTTTCTTAACCAAGTCTTGACATTCTGTAAGGTAGGAATGTCATTCCCAATGAGTAGGATATCATCAACATAAAGCACTAGAAATACAATTGTGCTCCTACTAACCTTCTTGTAAACACAAGGTTCATCAACATTTTGGATAAATCCAAACTCTTTGACTACTTCGTCAAAACGTTGATTCCAACTACGAGATGCTTGCTTCAATCTATAAATGGATCTCTGAAGCTTGCAAACCTTCGTAGAATCTTCTGGACGTACAAAACCCTCAAGTTGTGTCATGTACACATCCTCAAGTAGCTTTCCATTAAGGAATGTTGTTTTGACATCCATTTGCCAAATCTTGTAATCATAGTACGCTGCAATGGCAAGAAGGATCCTGATGGACTTAATCATGGTGACTGGCAAAAATGTTTCATCATAGTCTATACCATGAGTTTGCTTGAATCCTTTTGCAACCAATCGTGCTTTGAAGGTATGCATTTAGCCAACCATGTCGGTTTTCTTCTTAAAAACCCATTTGAACCCAATGGTTTTTACACCTTCAGGTGGGTCAATCAAGGTCTATATTTGATTGTCATACATGGATTGCATCTCAGACTTTATGGCATGCAATCATTTTTTAGAGTCAGATCCCATTATGGCCTCTTGATAGGTGGTTGACTCTTCTTGATCAAAGAGCAACACATCACGTCTATCAGTTAAAGGAAATCCATATCTTTGAGACTGATGTCGTGTCCTATCAGACCTTCTTGGGCCTTGTGTTGCTTGAGTAGGCTCATCAACTTGTTGTGAGTCTTCTCGTTCTTCTATCTCTGGCTTAATGCGATTTTGTGGGTCTCAAACTTTTTCAAAATTTATCTTACTCCCACTAGTTCTTTTAGAAACAAACTCTTTTTCTAGAAAGATACCATTTTGAGTAATAAACATTTTATTCTCACTGGGGTTGTAGAAGTAGTATCCCTTAGTTTGATTGGGATACCCCATAAAAAAGGCATTTTATAGATTTAGGCGCTAACTTATCTGGGGCTTGTTGCTTAACATATGCCTTACATCCCCAAATATTGAGAAAAGACAAAATGGGTTTCTTTTCAGTCCATATCTCATATGGGGTCTTTTCAACCGCCTTAGATGGAACAGGATTTAGTGTGAATGCAGCTGTTTCTAATGTATAGCCCTAAAATGATGGTGAAAGATTTGTTGGACTCATCATAGATTGAACCATATCTAATAGGGTTCGATTCCTCTATTCAGAAACACCATTCCACTGTGGTGTTCCCGGTGGAGTTAATTGTGAAACAATTCCACAATTTCTAAGATGGTCAATAAATTCTTGGCTCAAATATTCACCACCTCGATCAGATCGAAGTGCTTTAATAGATTTTCCAAGTTGATTCTGTGCCTCATTTTGGAAAATTTTGAATATTTCAAAAGATTCAGATTTATGTCTCATTAGATTGATATATCTATATCTACTAAAGTCATCTATAAAAGTAATGAAGTACAGGTGACCACTTCTGGCAGTTGTACTTAATGGACCACATGCATCTGTATGTATTAGGCCCAATAAGTCAGTGGCCCTTTCACTATGTCCAGTAAAAGGTGCTATTGTCATCTTTCCCAACAAACAAGATTCATAAGTGTCAAATGATTCAAAGTTAAATGAATTGAAAAGTCCATCTTGATGGAGCTTTGAAATATGTTTCTCATTTATGTGGCCTAGACGATAATGCCATAGGTAGGTTGGATTCAAATCGTTTGACTTGATCCTCTTGGTAGATACATTATAGATATGTTCCTTATTATGAGCTTCAAGGTTCAAATAGTAATGACCATCATGGAAATCTCCATCCGCATAAAAGATGTCATTAAAATAAATAGAACATTTTTTATTCCCAATAATTGAAGTAAATCCTTCCTCATCTAAATAAGAAAGTGAAACAATGTTTTAACTCAAAGCTGGAACATAATAGTAATTGTTCAAAATTAACAAAAGCCCACTGGGCAAAACTAATTTAGAAGTGCCTACGGCTAAAGCAACAACTCTTGCTCTATTTTCGACTCATAGGTCTATTTTGCCCTTTTTCAACTTCCTACTCCTTTTGAGACCCTGCACATTTGTACAAATGTGAGTTCCACATGCAATATCTAATACCCATATTGGAGAAGTAGAAAGATTAATTTCTATAACATAAATACCTGAAGTAATAGTCCCGCTATTCTTCTTTTGTTTTAGATCTTCCTTGTAGAGCTCACAGTTCCTCTTTCAATGACCGGGTTCATTGCAAAAGAAACAGAGTCTTTCCTTAGGAGGCTTTGCCTTCTTGGCATTAAGCTTGGGTTTGGGGTTGGGCTTGGGCCCGTCTTGCTCCTTGGATTTGGTGTCTGGGCCTTTTCCCTTTCCCTTACCCTTACCTTTCCTTTTCATTCCTTTTCCTTTTTGAACCATTAAAACGCCGCTGGGCTTTTTCTTGATGTTTTTTGCTCAGCAGTCTTAAGCATCGCATGCAGTTCAAAAATTGATTTCTCCATGTTGTTCATATTGTAGTTCATGACAAACTGGTCATAACTCTCTGGGAGTGAGTTTAAGATCAAATATATAGCTAACTCCTGGGTTATGGGAAATCCGAGCCTTTCAAGGTGATCAATGTAGCCTTTCATCTTCAAAACATGAGAGCTAACTGATGCACCCTCAGTCATTTGCAGGAATGTAAGGCTTTTGTGGTTTCAAATCTTTCTTGCCTTGCCTGTTGTTGGAACATTTCCTTAAGACGCCCAATCATCTCATAAGCCTCCATATGTTCTAGATCTCTCTGAAGTTCTGGGATCATGGTGGCTAACATCAGGCATCCGACATCCACAGAGTCATTACGATGCTTATTATAGGAATCCTTTTGGGCTCTTGGAGCATTGGCTACAAGCTTCTCAGGAATAGGTTCATCTAAGATATATGACTTTTTTTCCTACTTGAGAACAATTCTCAAGTTCCTAAACTAGTTAAGAAAGTTGGTTCCATTGAGTTTGTCCTTCTCAAGGACAGATCGCAATGATAGTGTATTATAATTACTCATCGACATTTTCTACGACAAAATATGCAAAATTAAATTATAATTTCCTATTAAAAATTAACCCTCAATTTAGTTTAGCATACTAAGACCCATATTTCACCTAATTGTAAGTCCGCTTTGGCAAGACGCTTAAAATTAAGTTATTTAGGTAGGTAACTTATTTACCAATTACATCACATGTAACTCTTAGATCTTTATAGGATCCTATTATCATATGATCCGGCATGTTTAATTCCATCTAATGCCTTAAGACCCAAAACTGTTTTGATAGTCTCAATTAAGTCATACCATCATGAACCTTTATGAGTATCACCATTACTCAAACTGCCTCACTAAGATAACCTAAGTGTATCCCACTTTGGTGGATCTTACATTTAGGCGATCAAAGTCACTGGTGTTCATTAATGGGTGACATTTAAACTTAAAATTTAATTCGAGGGATTTTATTATATTGTTGTTATTCATACATGTAGTCATCACATGAACATATATAAAAGTGACATCCCATACATGCATATGATCTCATCATAAAGTATAAAATAAATGTGTCATAATATGACACATCTAACCTATATCCTCCTAAGCCAATGGAAGGATTCTTCTAATATAACACTTATATATAAAAGAAACCTCGATTGAACATTCGAGGGGAGTGAGGTGAGAAGAGAATGTACATCCAGAATATAGAGAGAGGCATGACATGCAAGCCGTATTTAAAACCACAAATTCATCCTAGGGTCATATCATGCACCATACTCATCCAATTCAGACAAACAAATCACAGCATATAATAAACATCTCATCTAATGAAAAGCTGTAAACTTTGCAATTTTAACATTAAATCAGATTATGTTAGGCTACGACTAGATAGCCACGGCGGTCCACTAGCCGGTTAGCAGACGGGGTCAAGGGGCAGTACCCCTTGCGAGGTTAGGGGATGGAGCCCCATGAATTTTTTTTTAAATTTCTACTCTTTTGAATGAGTGGCTACCTTAAGAAAAACCCCAAGGATTCACTACTATACAAAACCCCAATTTACATTGGTTATTTTAGCCTTTCTAAATTGGTTTTGAAAGCGATGTAGAAGCTGGCGATGTAGAAAATTAAATATTTACATCGGTTAATAAACCGATGTAAAAAATTGCTTTTACATCATCGGTTTTTTATAAAAAGCAATGTAAAAAATTTGCTTTTTATATCAGTTCATATAAAAAACCGATATAAAAAAAAAACCATTACACTTCACATCGGTTTTTAATAAAAGACTGATGTAACATTAATTTTTTTTGCACACCAAATTAAATACAATCCATATCCAAACATGTATTTATAACCAAATTTTTGAAAGAGCTAAACAAATTTGGCAGTCAAAGTAGAAACAATTTTTCAGCACATTAGTTTTATACATCAACTAATATATACTCCAAAAGTTAAGTAACCAATCCAAGTTTGACTAAACTATATATTTAGAAATATAGTCAAATGAATTGTAAAAAAAACTGTGACCACATGTTCCAAATTTTGTCAATTTCTGGCTTAGTATAGCGGTGATCATTTGTCCAAGTGCTGCAAGTTGAAAACAAATATCAACACCCATATACAATACAAAGTCCTGATGTAAAAATAAATGATAACTGTTTAAAACCAATATAACCACCACATGTACCTGTTCCAATGAGTCAACAACATTAAGAGTAAGTATCTCAAACATTTCTCTCATGACATAATAACCACACTCTGTGTTCCCAGGTTGTTGGCGATACTACAAAACAAACAAGAATAATCAAAACCAAAATAATTGGATTAAGATATCCTTTAAGTTTGGGTTTAAACTACTTACCTTTGGGTAAATCCATTATGACGATATGTGTGTTTCCCACCCCTATATTGATATGTCTTCAAAGATCTATCATTATATACATGGAAAAATCATATTATAGACTAATGAAGTCACATGTTATGACAATTCAAAGTTTTTTGCAGATATACTTACAAATCAATTACTTGACGAAACTCTTTAGGTGCTTTTTTATCCTTTTTCCAAAGGGAGTCAAACCAATAGACAGTGGTTTGCTCGGGGCATACCACACACAATGTCTAATGATTGCGGCATTAAATAAGCTATTGATAATATCATCTCAATTATATATGCATATCCATGTTGGTTGAAATTATTAATAAATTTATAATTTGATTGAAATTTATAAATAATTTGTTAGGATTCCCTCCTTTTGGAATTGATATGTATATAAAAAATCAAATAATCTATTAATATTTTTGACCAATCTCATCATTTTCTTTTCCATTAATTAAAAGCTGTGTATATTAATATCAATTAATGTATTAATATATAATAAAATTCATAATAAATTATACTATTTATAATTTATGATTGATAAAAATATGTCTATATTTTTGTACATCATAAAACAAATCACATAAGTAAATTTAGAGAAAGACAAATTAATATAACAGATGCATTGTTTGGAAAATAAGGGTTTTTCTAAATAAACAAAAAAGTTTTGATAAATTGTATTATCAAAATTTTTTATCAACGCCAAACAAAAAAAATTACCTAAGACGGATAATATGCAAAACCTTCAGAGAAGACTGTTGAGGTCCAGTTTTGTTGAGACTAGAATCTGTGTCATAGCATAAAGTTTACAATCCCAAAAAAAATGAATACAACTTTGTCAATCAAGCTACATCTATTTATAAGGATATAATATGACAACACCCATATGTATTTATATCAAGAAACACAACTCATAAACACCTTGGCAACTAACCCAACCCAAATATCTTTATAAATTACCGAACTAGTGCTGCATGTTTCCAACTTACATCTTTTATTGCAATATATATGTCAAGTACTAATTAAAAAATGTCTATAAAGAATACTTTTTTATATCAAAATTTAGCAAGCTACCATTTGAGTAAGAAAGAAATTACTGTTAGTTTCCAGCAACCAAATATATGAAAAAGGAGTATTTAATCCAAACATCATATTAAGTGTGACGCAAGTAGTTCCTGTAATGCCAACATTATCATTAACACGTGGAATCCACAAGAGATTTTATGGTTCTCATCTAGTCTTCACTGGTTACAACTAATTCAAGCTTTTCTCATAAGAATTTCAATATCTAATCCAAAGACATTAGTATCTAATCTAGGCAAAATGCAAATTGTAATGATACATGTTGTGGTAAGAGTAGAATCACGTGGGTCACAAAGAAACAAAGACTTTACTATAATGGTAACTCAATCATAAGATGGTAATTCAATGGAGGACCTACAATAGCATGAGAAAGTCAAAATACATCTACATACTAGAATCACAAAATGGTGGTGGTAAGAGACCATATACTTCTTTAAACCATATGTTAAGAAACAAATAGAGATTTAGCAATTATGCAACCCACACTTAGCAGTAAAATTCTCTAAAACACAAGGTAGAAAAGTTGTATTACTCTGAAATTAATAGGTGAATGTCCCTGGGTAATTCAATCAATTTTTGTTTTATAATTCAGTTACATCGGTTTTTATTTTAAAATCGAGATAAAAATCTGCACACATCGGTTGTTTGTTCAAAACCGATATAACAATGTAATTAAATAAAATAAATATCATATATTTATATTATATAATTTTATTTACATATTTTTATTTAGTTGTATTAATTATAGAATTTAATTATATTAATAATATGTTTGTATATTAATTACATATTTTATTTATTTATATTAATTAAAGAATTAATATATTTTATCATAAAAATATAATTGTAGTCAGATAACCTTTTGCGCGGGAGTTGAGAATTCAAGTTTACATCGGTTTATACAAAAACCGATATAAATGCATTAAAAATATATTCAATAATACATATTTACAAATAATATAATATACTTCAATAAAATAAATATCATATGTTCATATTATATTATATAATTTTATTTACATTTTTTTATTTAGTTCTATTAATTATAGAATTTAGTTATATTAATAATATATTTATATATTACTTACATATTTTATTTAATTATATTAATTAAAAAATCAATATATTGTAACATAAAAAATGTAACTGTAGTCAGACAAGTTTACATCGGTTTTTTTAAAAAACCGATATAACTACATTAAAAATATATTAAATTATACATATTTGTAAATAATATAATATAAAAATCTAATTATAATCATATAGTTATATAATGCTATATTTCTATCCACATATAAGATATATTGTAATTGGTTAATTTATATAATTATATGTTTATTTAGTTCCATTAGTTTGAGGTTTGACATGATAAACAAATTACATCGGTCTTTTTAAAAAACCGATGTAGAAAGATCTAAACTGAAAAATTTATTTACAAAATTATCATCGGTCATCATTTTATATTGTTTTTTTTAACCGATGTAAATAACCGATATATGTTACAACTTTTGTAGTAGTGATTCATCAATCTCATTGAAAATCTATCCATGAGAATTGTTTCGCATATGTTGTTTTTCATCACGTCATGCATGAAAACATATATTTCACAAATATATGAACGCGTCACATATGAAGACAGATTCACATACAAAAATCGAATCGGTCATATGAAAAAAAAAATGAATCCATACTAATACGAAACATATTTTCAAACTCGAATTACATAGGATTATCTAATCGCGTCATACAAAATAGAAACTGAATACATGCATATATGAAACAGATTCCTAAACCGATTAAGCACCTTCTATTTGCAACAACAGATTCTCATATACATATGCAGAAACATATTCGCATCACATACGAAAATCACATGAATCTCATCACGTCATATATCAACAGAAAATGAAATCGTTTAAACAGATTCACAATTATTTCAAAAACCATATTTCGCATAGATATATAACGTTATATTAGAAACCGATTTGAGGAATAGATTTTTCAAATACATATATCACATATATGAATGGCAGATTTACATATGAAAATTAAAAATTGATTTGAAAAACCGAATTAGACAAATTGAGTTCACACATATCACATATATGCAATCATATACTCAAGAACTCAATTTAAATAATTATTGACATGGCTTTGGTACCATTGTTGGGAATTTCACTATACACGCAGTGGAAAAACTATATGAAATTCCCTCTCATGGATCCGTCAACGTTGTTTAGATTGAGATATAGAAAAAGAATTTACCTCCGGTGCGTCCCTTGGTATTCTTTTTTATTTCATCAGACCCCAGGAACTAACGTGATTGGTCAGCTCCCTATGCCGGTATCCACACGAACAGTGAGTCCAAGTTGAACGGCGTGCCAGCACCTCTGGTTGTGATGTCCGTACAAGTCCGTATGCCTTCGCTGTTCACCATTTGTTCGTACAGTTTTTCTTTCTGAGTGTACGGCCGCTTTCTCTTTAGGGTAATTCGAATTATGTTGATTCTGTATCCTAGTCTATATCAATATATATAGATAAGATTCGGTATTTGTTTAATTTAAATCAATAATTTAAGCTAAATTAAATATTAATTAAATAGATTAATTTGAATTTAATTCTATCTAATAGATTAAATTTAAACTAACTATGTAATATATATCCAAAATCAAATCTAGATTTAATTTATCATATAAATCAAATTTAGATTATTAGTTTAAATTCAAATTCAGAATTCAATCTAAATCAAATTTAGATTATGACATTAGTTTAAATTTAAATTTATCACATAAAATTAAATTTAAAACTAATTAATTTGAACAATATATATATTTCGAAATATATATCAATATATATATATATATATAATTCTATCACTCTAAGTTGAACATTAAATTCATTGAATCTAGACATATTTTAGATTCAATGAATTTGGACATTCTAGCTTGAGTTGACCAGTTCTTGTGTGTGATCCTGTAGGCCCATATAATGTTGGCAGTGGGCTAATAATACTATTGGATCCACAAGTCACAAGTAGCCTCTAGCAAGACATTGTGACTACCCAAATCATATGAGATCAGTGATCCGATGCAACCTATTATATAACCTGATCACATCCCTTTTGGTCTCATGATATATAGGTCAAGTATGAGGTATGAAAACATTATCCTCATTTTACTCGACCATAACTTTCTCGATCTCTAAGCAGACTGATAGAACAAATGGAAACTTTTCCATTCGAGCAAGACCATGCATTTTCTTAGTCTCACTCTCACTCATCGAGGGGCCCAGATATATCTCTCCATTAATTAGAGGGACAAATTCCATCTTGATCATTCATCTTCCTCTACACGAGTTCCATTATACCCGATCATAGCCTCTATGATCTCACAATTAAAGGTGACTTTTGACTATGTCAAAGTATAATGTTCCTCATGTAGGAAGCCATGGTGATCTTAGGTCTAAGGGTTTAGTGGCACGGTTATATATGAGATATGCTTATGACTTGATCCATGCAGCTGTCTCATGATGGGTCAATCCAATGTCTATTCTCTAACAGGAGCTTATGATTTTAATTTGTATCTTCATACATAATTATTAATCAAAATCATACTAGCCTTAATTCATCATTATTCCCACAAAAATGATTAACTAGGGATATTTAGGATAAAATAATTTATCCAAGGATATTATTATAAAGAAAAACATACAAACAATATAATAATGTAAGCAAAAGCACCTTCTTTTTTCATAATGAAATACAATATTTATAATACAATGATTGGTCTAGGGTACAATTTTCAACATAAGTGATATTGGATATATGGGTCCAGAGAGAAAAAAAGTACAAGTCCGGTAAAATATGGGTCCCACATGAATAGTAAATGTCAGGGAAGATGAATAGTGAAAAGTAAGCAAGACGGGTGGACTCCACATGAAAAAGTAAAGAGGAAAAGATAATGGGTGCCGCAGATAAAGTAAACAGAAAAGATACAAAGTATAATAGAAAATTCAGATAAAAAAGTACTCAACCTAGAGTCAAATTTATCTGCAAATGTAAAAAGTACACTTTCTTATTTCCTTGATGTGACTAAAATTTAGGAGGGAATAGTTGGACAAAAATGCCCTTCCCTACCTCTCTCACAATGGATAAAATATCTAAGGGGCAAAGTGGTAATGCTACATAAAATAATGGGGGATAATTCATGGTCATTAGATCAAAGTTACATCCAAGGGCCATTATCCACTCACTTTGCCTATAAATACCTAAGGCTCCTCCTTGCCATTTGCTCCAAAGAGAAGGCAAGGTTAGAGAGAAAGGGGGGGAGAAGGTGTGCTAGAGAGAAGGAAGGAAGAAAGGAAGGAAAGGGATGCTAGAGGAGATCTCCAAGAGATAAGCTTCTTTTCCTAATCTCTTTTAGTATCTTTCTTTTTTCATTTAACTTAAGGTTTAATGATGCTCTAGGCTTCAATCAAGTTAAGGAAGTAATGTAAAGCTAAGTGAAAGCAAGGTTCAAAGAAAAGTTAGTAAAGTTCTAATGTAGTCTCTTACTTTTACTTAATGTTATTATTTATGAATGTTTTATATGTTATTATGATTAGTAAATGATGCCATGTTGCTGTTATGAATACTTTTCTATGATTTGTGGCTGTTTTATATTAAGGGCTAAGTCTCGGAATACCCATTTACTAAGCCGTTATGCTGCCAAAATTTTGTTAAACAACATGGAAGTTTTGATGATTTAATTAAAGTATGTTATGTTTTATATACTTTCAAATATTTTTATGATGACATATGCAAATTAACTACTGATATTTTCTAATCTCACCCCATAGTTAACCAATGATAAGCCAAATCATGGCAAAGCGAAGCATGTGGAGCATGAAAAATAATGATAATAGAATCTTGCTGAAAGCTGTTAATATTCTATTTTATATAGTTTGATGCAAACTATTGTATAAAATCAAATATACCTCCAAAAATTCTGATGTTACATGTATGGATAGATCTATGTCTCAGGAGCAAAATGACACTAGTTTAACTACATTTGGATTTATATAATGGTAGTTATTCAAGTTTTGCTAAAACTGCTCTAATAGATGTTATTTCTGACATCTGATGATATATGTTAATGCTCTGCCTAGTATAGTTAGAATAAATGTACAAAAAAATATTTTTAGAAAGTAAATACATAATATTTCCAAAGATGCTAAGTATGCATCAAATAGATCTGTATGTTAAGAAAAATAAATTTCCAAAGTTGGGGTTCAGTTTTCGGACAGAAATAGAGATGCAAAAAGTAAAAGTAATGTTTACTCAATAAACTATATGAATCTATGCGTTCATTTCTCTATTTATAATTTTTTCCAGAAAATTCAAGATGTGCATGATTTTTGAACACTCGAGCCACTAAGAAATGATTTTTATATATTTAATTATGATTTTTAAAAAATCACTATACAGTGAGGTAAAAGGTTGCTAGAAACAATTTTAGAAAGTTTTAAAGTTTTAATTAGTTCAAGTTTTCTAAGATTGTTTTATTACATTAACGCTAAGCAGTTTTCATGGGAAAAACTTTAAAATATAAGATGTAACATTCTCCCTTTTTGTCAAAATTTTTAATTAATTGAATATATTCATTTGTAACTAATATTTAGTAATTTGCAATGGACATTAATAAATTTGTAACAAATAATAGTTGATTTGGCAGTTGCAATCGAGGTGATAATCAACTATCTGAGTAGAATCCCTCTAATAGTTGATTAGATCAGAAGTTGTTACCGACCATTACCTATTTGCAATTGAAAATTGATAATTTACATCTGACAATCGATAATTTGCAATTGATTCACATATATTTTATAAATCATATTAACAAAGTTAACATCGATACATTTGTAACTAATACACATATATTTGCACCAAATCTACCAATATTTACAATTGATCTATGTATTTTTTTAAGTATATTAACAAAATAAATCTAAATATATTTACAATTTATTCATGTAAATTTATAACTGATACATCTATATTTAGAACTGATCTGCATCTATTTCCATTTTGTGAAACTTGTAAACCACCACTCAAACCAACAAATTGGAACTAAAAAAATCCAGCAACAGGAAAAAAATGAAGAAAGAGAAAGAGAAGATGAAGATGTGTGTGGGCTGAAAATAGTGGCATAGAAAGTAGAAGAGGGAGGGAGGAGCACCAGCAACTGAGCAAGGGTAGGAGAAACATTACCACTCATCGCCGGAACCAAGCTCCCAATCTCTGTGTCTGTTTTCTTCTCCGGCAAATCCTATTTCGTACGACATTGAGGTATTTGAAGGAAGATGCAATTTCATGCGATCTCTAAGTATATGGTCAATGGTAGATCTAGATCTTAGTGGAGAGTGGGATGCCAGAAATGACAGTTAGGGAAGGGGATGATGGGGTGACGGGGTGGAGGAAGAAGGAGAAAGAGAGAGAGGTAGGAAAGTTGAATTGAAGAGGAAAGAGGAGAGAAAGGGAGAAAATGGAGGAAGGAGAAACAAAATAGAGAAGGAGCTACTGATACTTTCGATGCTGATATGGAGGAAGGAGGGTGGGAGGCGAGGACAACAATGGAAGGATTTAGGGATAGGGGAGTTTTAATTAAAATTGGGGTATTTTGTTCCTTTCACACAATAAAAATATTTAGAATTTAATACAGTATATTTTTATAATTATCCACGTTTCTAATATATTTCAAAATTTTTTATATTTTGAGATATTCAATTGTCATTCTCCGATTATGATTGCCCAGTACAAAGGCGAGAATAATTTTCGCGCCCAGCGGTAACGGCCATAAATGCTGTGAGGACCACTGATGACCGAAGCGCGTCGTGGCCAAATGACAACCAGAGAATAGGAGGGAGAACTCCAATGACCAAGGCCACACCATTCAGCCCCACGTTTCGTAATTCCATCATCATTCGTCTCCCGTTCTCCAAACCAAAACCCACCTGTTCTTCCATTAAGGTTTTGTCATTTTCTTATTCTTACTTCTTTTTGCCATGTGTTCTAGAATCTATTTCCTCCTTTATTTCCCTACCAATAATTGGTGTGGCTTATTATTAGTGAAGAGTCTAATATTCCTTTTTATTTCTGATTTTGATTTTCATTTTTCCTACAATTTCACTTTGCTCATTCTTTCTCCTCTTCTCTAGTTTTTATTATTTGATTGATGGTCCAGTCGTGTATTTATTTTCAGCTGGCTATTTTAGCGGAAAAAAAATGAAAGGTTTTCTTAAAATCTTGAGTTAATTAGTTTATGTGCAGCCTTCTCAGGGGAAAGCTCTGACCATTGAGACGCTTTTAGCAGAAGTCATGGCATCAGTAATGAGTTTCCGAGTTTCACGGTTTTCTGGAATAAACACAGGGTTCAGGCATGGGTGCCGTCTTAAAGCTCCTAGAAGCCTTGATACTGGAAGCTCTACCGTATTGTCAACAGATTCAGTTTCCGTTAGCGGAGCTTCTCCGCTTGTCGATAGAAAGCAAAATGATTGTGTCATTGAAGAGAATATAAGGAATACCGTTTTGACAGAGTTAGCGCCACTTTGGGACGATGGTTACGGGTCTCAGACCGTGGAGAATTACTTCATTGCAGCCAAGGAATTGAACAAGTCTGATGGTGGGCCACCCCGGTGGTTTTGCCCAGTTGAGTGTTCTCCTTTGAAAGACTCTCCTACTCTTCTTTTTCTACCTGGTAAACAATTCTTTCGTCTTGAATTCATCGCTAGTTGATTTAGTTGCTTAATTTTAAATACCCCGTGGTGTGATCCTGAGTCCTGTTTCTTTGGATTTATATGCGGCTTTTGTGGTTAAAATGGTTCAGATAAGTTTTTCATGCTCTTCGAGAAGTGAATGTTAATTTTATTCAACTGTGTCAGTCATGGTTGTCTGTTTATGAATATTATAGTCGAAATATTTAAAATGTTGAAATTGCTTGAATTCAACGCGTGCAGGGCTAGATGGTACTGGAATGGGCCTGATTTTACACCATAAAGCTCTCGGGAAGTAAGTTATATTATTCAGATTAAAGATATACTCAACATCTTGAGGTTGCAGCATTAGAACCATACTTTAAACGTTGAATATATGGAGTTTCGTTCGAGTTATTACTGTTAAATTATTTTTTCTGTCCAATGTTCAGTTCATGGTTATTGGCAACGTTTTAGCTTCTTGGAGAGAAAAGTCCCTATCAGGTGTTTGCATTAGTAAACATCCTGTTACGTTGTTTATTCTCACGTACAAATTCCAAGCTAACCAGTTTATTGTCTGGTTCAGATAAATTATTCTATCAACTTTCATATGATTCTTTTTTTTTTTAACCTATAGTCCTATACTCCCTTCAATGCAGGGCTTTCGAAGTTCGCTGCTTGCATATTCCTGTTCATGATCGAACTTCATTTGAAGGTCTTAGTCTTTTAAAGTGTTCTTTTTCTTTATTTTTGGGAAGTTCGTGATCTATCTGCGTTTTATAGCTGTAGGTATTGTTATTATCAGTACTTAACTGAAACCTGTTTTCTTGTATTTCACAATTATGAAGGACTGGTGAAACTTGTTGAAGAAGCTGTAAGGCTTGAGCATGCTTTATTTCCAAATAAACCAATTTATTTGGTGGGAGATTCTTTTGGCGGATGCCTAGCACTTGCTGTTGCTTCTCGTAATCCAACAATTGACCTGGTACTGATATTAGCTAATCCAGGTGAATCTAAGGATGCTCTTTTCATTTTGTAAAATTTGTTCTTGTCCTTGTCTGATAGTGTATAGTCAATTCTCCACTAAAATTTTGCATTATGGCTTTCCACATTAGCTACATCGTTTGGCAGATGTCAATTGCAGCCTTTGTTTCCTATCTTCAAGGCTTGGCCTAATGAACTACATGCCGCAGTTCCATTTCTTCTTAGTTTTATTATGGGTAAGTGATCTGCTTTCTCCAGATTGAACTTTTAGATTCAAATTTTATGGGATAAAGCCAATCCATTCATTCTCAAATGTGTTGCACATCCTTCTTCCTCTCCTTTCATTCAATATATCTTGTGGATGGAAATCTGTCCATGTATATTCATATGTTGCTGCTATGTTATGCACAGATGCATGATTAAAAATCAAATTATTTGTGTTTCCATTGTGACCATGATCAAGGAATATGTTCAGTAATTCTTAGGAGTGTCTTCTTTAATATTTGTATTTTTCTAAGAAGCAACGTATCTATTTGCTGAATATGTTATACTTCTACCTTCTTATGTTTCCAATTCGCTGTCAAAGACTGCAATGATTTTTAGGCGCAGTAGCATTTTCTCCCTCTTTAAGAGAAAAAGGAAAAGTCACACATTTGAAGCTTCTTGTTTCTTATGAATGCTAGGTATTTTTTTTTTCTTAGGAATTATAATTCTAATTATTATGGAAATCTCATGCCAGACTCAATAATACAGCATTAAAAAAATAAGTAGCTTATATTTTTAAAATCTAAGTCTTAATGGTATGAACATTGGACTTGCTTTTTTATGGTTTTATTTGAGGGGAGAGTGCTTAAATATATAGGCTCTTACTTCAGATTTGTATTAATCGTGTTTTGCTTTGACATTCTGGGTTTATGCCACATGGCTTAATAATATCATGACATCAGGTGATCCAACAAAGATGGCAGCAGTCAATATTGAAAATAGGCTTCCGCCTATAAAGAAAATTGAACAATTGTCTTACAACCTTACTGCATTGCTGCCATGTCTTCCTGTAAGCAGTGTTTAACATTTCATCCATATTTTTGTCACCTTTAGTTTAATAATTTTGAGGTCCTATTTTGGGCTATATATTGTCTCAATTTTAGCCATTTGACAAGAATAGCTGGCTTGTAGCCTGGTTTCACCTCATAATTTATGAACTTATGATAACACAATGGATTTTCTGGAGATTTTTCTAGGCTGTACAATTTTATTTTTCTTTTATGCTTTTTTGGCCCTGCTTTATGACAGACTTCCTACAATTCAGGACTATAATGGGATGCCAACCTGTATTTTATTTGTCTGATCTCTTGTCAGGAGTTGGCTGATATTATACCGAAGGACACCCTTCTTTGGAAGCTGAAGCTTCTTAAATCTGCTGCTGCATATGCCAATTCACGTCTTCATGCTGTTAAAGCTGAAGTACTTGTGCTAGCTAGGTTCTTACTGTGACCTTTATAGTGAAATCATTGGATTCTATTATTATCTGAGTCATTTTCTTGTAGGGTTTCATCATTTCTTGATTCCATTTTCTATGCAATTATGTGTAATATAAAATATGTATACCTTGAAGCTGTGCTCTCAAATGGTTGTCGAGATTGATGGAATTTTGTGTTCTAGTGGCAATGATAAAATGCTTCCCAGTGGAGATGAAGCTAAAAGACTTAAGAGCTCATTGCAACACTGCAAAGTCCGAAACTTTAAGGACAGCGGACATACCCTTCTTTTGGTACGTGAAATGATTCTATATATTTGCGACCATCTTTCCTACGTCTTATAGATTCCTTAGATATGGCCTTTAGAGTCAGTTAGTTCATAACTTGCTGTTTCGCATCAATGATACAACATTTATCTTCCGCTGCTGTTGTGTTCACCTAGAAATCATTGTAACTTTCTTTGTGTGTTCTTTCTCCTTACCTTTTAGCTACACATAGATATATGCCATAATTATCTCTTGTATTCAAGGAATTTTATTAGGACATGCAGTCTCTGTTGATGATATGTACTTCTACTGTACTGATCCACGAAACAACAACTAAATGAAAGGATGTGCTAATATGAGTAATTTTAATTGTATTTTCTGTGTGGTAGTGTAGGAAGATGGCATTGGCTTGCTGACAATAATCAGGGGGACTTGCATGTACCGCCGTTCAAGGAGATGTGATTTGGTCATGAATTTTATTCCTCCCAGTACGACAGAATTCAATTATGCAATGGATCAAGTAGTTGGGTAATTTGATTAAACAGGAATATCATAATTCGTGCTTTTTTTTTTTTGGGTGATGAACTTTCTGGGCTTGCAGCATAATTCTTGCATTTATTTTGTTATTAGCTGTGTCTTATTTCCAAAGAAATAATAATAATAATAGGTTCAAAGCTGATATGCTGACTCCGTGGATGACAGATCATTTCGTTTTGCTACTGGTTCTGTGGTGTTCTCAACTTTGGAGGATGGAAAGATTGTGAAAGGTCTTGCTGGTGTTCCAGATGAAGGTCCTGTTTTATTGGTTGGTTATCACATGCTATTGGGATTAGAGCTTATTTCCCTTGTTGAGGAATTTATAAGGCAGAAGGGAATTGTGGTTCGTGGTATAGCCCATCCTGTGCTGTTTACGGAAAGAATGGAGAGTTCTTCTGCTGAGTTCTCCATGTCTGATTGGGTAAAGATATTTGGTGGAGTACCTGTTTCAGCGACAAATCTTTATAAATTGCTTTCAACAAAATCACATGTTCTCCTGTATCCTGGTGGAGCCCGTGAGGCTCTCCATTACAAGGTGCATCAAGTTCCTTTGTTTTATCTGGGCTTCTTTCTGTTTCAACTGAAAAAAATTTGATTATCACTGTGCATATAGGATCACAGGATTCAACCTACATCGTGAAAGAAGTTAAGGATACAGATGTGTTTGCAAACTTTGTGATCCTTTCTATTTCTTCATGCTTGTCAATATTTTAAAACTTGTACTTATTTGCTTCCATAGTTTCCAGGGAGAGGAATATAAGTTATTATGGCCTCAAAATCAGGAATTTGTGAGAATGGCAGCACGGTTTGGGGCCACAATTGTGCCATTTGGAGTTGTAGGCGAAGATGATATAGCTGAAGTAATTTTTCCTTTCCCTCAAAACTGTTTCTTTACTTTGTAGCCCCAAATGCTTTATTTTGTTCTTCATGGAATGGAAGCTACCAATTAGAGGCCAACCTCAGCTTTACTCCCCAACAAAAGTTGGAATTATGAGTTCAAACTGTTTGGATGTCGTGTAAAGCGTAGACGACACCTTTGTTATATTTTGGGGTGAACGTGAGGGAGTGAGGGGAGTGAAGAAGAAAATTGTTGGTGACTCTTCTCATTTTGTGAAGGTTGAGATCGTGATTAATTTTACTTGCCCTTTGGTTTGACCTTTGTTGCTCTGGATGTAACAGTTGGTTCTTGACTACAACGATCTCATTAAGATCCCCATTATTAACGATTACATCAGAGATTCTAATCGTGATGCTATTCGGATACGGTAATTGTTCTTCATGTTGCTATATTTCTTTTTCGCTGATTTTTCCAATTAAAAAATAAGAGTATTGTTTAGGCATATATAGCATGTTGGTTTTTTTTTTAAAAAAAAAATTTATTGCGGTGTGGATTCCTTTTCCTTTGTTTTTTTTGGCCACGGCTGATTCCTTTCCATTTACTTACCAGAGTTATCTTTTTTTTACCCTTGAATTCTAGTGATGAGAAGAGTGGGGAGGTAGCAAACCAAAATCTCTTTCTTCCAGTGCTATTGCCCAAGGTACCCGGTCGCTTTTACTATCTATTCGGGAAACCCGTGAGAACGAAAGGCCTGGAGAAGATGCTAGTAGACAAACACAGTGCCAACAAACTGTACCTGCAGATTAAATCCCAAGTTGAGCACAATATAAATTACTTAATCAAGAAGCGGGAGGAGGATCCCTATAGGAACATCGTTGATAGAATAATGTATCGGGCAGTCTATCCTTCTGATACTCCAGCATTTAAGCCATGAAAATTGTTCAATAATAGGTATATTTTCATCATAATTACTTAAGAGGAGATGCAATTTAAGCACCTGCTCAGCAATTTTTAGTTTTAGTACGGCCTTCTTCGAAACTCGCTACACTTGGAGTCTGATATATTTACTCATCTTATTCTTATCTGTCCATGAAACAGCCTTACACAATAAATTCTACCGGTTGGATTACAAAGAAATGTGAAGAAAGGAAGAATTGGGGGTGGAGATGGAGCTTTTAGCACACTGGCAAAAGAAATATATTTTGCATGTAATTTAATTTCTATTTGGCGAACATTGAATCAAAGAAATGAAATGTATTGCTACAAGATTCTATAAGGGGGAGAAGTGGGAGATTTGTAGTGATAGTCAAAGTTGTGATAATGTAATAAGTTATGATACAAAAGTCATGGACTACTGTTGTTTTCTTGTACTTCCTATTTTGTGTTGTCAGTTCGTTTACCAGCTCTCTGGTCTCTCTTAACCCTTCGCGTTTTTCTAGAAATTTATAACCACCTGAATCATGAATATTTATCGATGTATCAGAGCCAAATACTATTTTTGTTTCTATTATTTTCTGGGCACTCTATCTGTTTCGTGAAGCTCTTCATGTTGAGGCATAGGAAACTGCAGTGAAAGTGATCAGAAACTTGTAGAATACTCAGAAGTTGATCGCTTGTGGGATGTGACCGACAATGTCATCTGCGAAAAAGGTGTTTTCCACACCACTGAAAAGCCAGAAGCAACGGAAAAGATAGGTTGCGTCCACATATTGACAGAATAAGATTCTCTGTTCTGTCAAACCAAGTAAGGGATAGAATCCACATGTAGGCGGATTTCACATAGAATGGCATATGGTTCTCTTCTCAAATGCTTGATAAGTTTGAATCTGTCCTTTTTTTGAGTGGACTGAGGTGGAATGAAATCCTCATAATCTTTGTTCTATATAGGTAGAACTTGGTTAGAGCTTGTAGATTGAAAGAGTTGGCAGAACAAAAACACGGAGGAAAAGCAGAGTTGGCTTCTAACTAAAGAAATGGGAGGCTATGGCTACAGGTACCAGAGCTATGCCACCTTCACTACTATGGGGTCAAGGGCAGATGAAGCGATTGGACCCTTTCCAAGAGGGCTGGTTTTTCCCAACTCAAACGTGAGCCCAGAGGACTACTACGACTATGACTATGTTCCCCCGAAAACGCTAGTCCCGGTTGCCACCAAACCTTATGACGATGACTACAAGCATGGATCTCCAACAGAGATGTACCCCGCCACACACGATGATGCATGGCGTGGGCAGACTAGCCCGGTTCGCGTTCATGGTCGCCCACAGAGAGGCGATGACAAACCCCCCGAAAGAACAATGGTGCCGGTTGCTACTAGACCTTATGGAAGCGATGAATACAAACAAAGCTCTCCAACTCCAACAAAGCCGTATCACGCTAGCAACGATGACGAGTGGCATCGCCCACGCAAGGATGATGAGGTGCTCACCAAAAGAACAGGGGTAACAGTCGCTAGCAGGCTTCTCAGCGGGGATGAATACAAACATGGGTCTCCCATGAAGGCTTATCCAGCGAGAGATGATGACAAACCCCCCAAAAGAACAACGGTGCCGGTTGCTACCAAACCCCATGGCCGGGAATACGAACGTAGCTCTCCAACAACACAGATTGATCCAGCGAGACATGATATTGATCGCAAATGGCATGGTCCAAAGAAACCTCATGCTAGTCAACCAGTCATTTGGACTGATTGGCGTCGGTGCCCACGTTCAACTGCATCTAATGGTAACGAGGAAGAACCCAAGGCCATTGATAGTACCGACAGAAGCAGCAAGCCAGTAATTAGTCAAGAATGGAGTTCATTCCCCAGAAATGGGACCCAAGTAAGTGAGGCCGCAGATGATATTAACAAGGCCGCGGAGTTGTTCATACAAGCTGCGAGGCTCGCCCGTGCTTCAGAAGGTGACTATAGAGTCCACAAAACCACTGCAAATAATGCTTTTCCAATTCAAAATGACAAGGATTCCCGCGAGCGCAGAAACGTGGGTGCGGATAGGCCAACCCCAACTCCAAGTAATCATGGCCTTGACAGCCCTATTGACGCTAGCAGGCGCTTTGGAACCATAGACAGCAGGGAAGCTGAGAAGAAATATAATGGCAAGAGGGTCTAAAATAACAGTGTTTACTGGATGTATACTGCCTGTGTGCTTATCCTCGACTCCATTTTCTTATGTCGTTGGTTATTGTTGGTTGTTTTTGCAGTTCTCTTGTTTTCTTACCCTGTCTTTGTTTTCACTAGGTTGGAAGCCTATGCCGTGTAAAAAGCCGTTAGTCATAATGTGAGATGTTAGAATAAATTTGCCGAGTGCTCTGTTGGCTGCATTTCATGAATCATGCTTGCCTCCGTTGAAGGTACTATTGGCAAGTTTTCATAAGAAATTAAGCGATTTGTTTGATATATTTAATAATTTTTATTAAAATATTTTTAATAAAAATAATATTTTTTAAAAAATTAGTTATATAATTTATTTATATTAATTATATGATATAAATTTTATTAATTTTAAATAAAAATATTTTTAAAAATATTTTATATTTTAAATAAATTTATTATCCTTTTTAGTCTAGGCAATTTTTTCTTTTGCCGTTTATGTTGAAAAATGGTGGGAGTATTCCAGTAGAAGTTAGATCTGCACATAGGGTCACTTTAATTAAGATATCTGCTATTAGACCCACGATCATGCACTACGATTCCCAAGGATGCTGATACAACTTAGCGTTCACCTCGAGATTGCGATTTCCAGCGAATATAATGGGTTTGGTATTTTCCGTTAATCAACCATATTCTGTGTCTAATGGAGTATATGTCAATTTATTTAATCTGGACATATGAGTTTGATTGAACCTTGAATTTTTTTTTTTGGCCAATGAACTTTGTTTGAAATTCATTTACTTATGAGAATGTCAAATCTATAACTTAAATTTATAATTATTAATTTCAAGGAAATTTAATTATAACTACAAAAAGAGTTATTATCACTCTACAATTTTTGTACTACTTACTTTCTCCATTTATATTATAAAATATTTTATATGATAAATTTTTTATCGATAACATATGATGTTAAATATTTTTTTTAATTTTACTTCTCTTATTAATGATAATGAAGTATTTAATAAGAATACAATGAAATATTTAATAATAATAAAATTGAAAGTTTTGATCTTTTTACAAATTTTATATGAAAAAATAATTTCCTTAGTATAGATGAATTTAATACAAAACACCTTATATAAATAGAGATATGAATAGAGCCGGTAGTTGTAAATTTTACATGACTTCAATGGTTGGTTTTAATTTTCCTTTCATGTATCCTCACAAAATAATTGTATATAAGGAGAAATCGAAATAGCATTTATCGAGGAAAAAATGATGAAAAATTGTTTAAGATGATTTATGTATGTATACAGAAGAGAACAAGATGAGCCAATAACGAGAGTTGATCAAATATTTTGGAACTCTATCAAAAGGCAAAGAGGAATACTAAGAATAACACTAAGAAAAGTTATAAGGTATGATTTCTTGATAAATAATTTAGGGGGAATCACATTTTGGGACCAATATCTCAAATTAATTACAAAGCAGAATTTTTTACTACCTGTTCTTCCAATTTTGCAACTCAGTCTTCCATTTTTACCACTGGTCTTTAGTTAAAAGTCCTCCTTTGTGATTAATTTGAGATACTAGTCCCAGGATGTGATTCCCTCAATAATTTATTTGAAGAGATGGTGTTTGATAGAGTATATTGATACTGTATGATTTATATAGTCAACCCTACTTAGTGAGATGAGACTAATATTGTTATTGTTATTTTTGCTGTTGTATCCTCACAATAAAGCACAACATGCAAATGAGATTATCATTTCAGTCACGAAAAGTAACTTGGACAACTAATAATATATCGCTTCCGTTAGTATATAACTGAAAAGCAAGGAAAATTTCTGTGGCATGAAATTCCAATTTATTGTTACTATCCATCAACTTTCGCTCAGGTTTCTCTCACTTTCTCCCGAAAATTTCCCCTAATGGCCAAGAGTTTAGGCTTTATGCAATATTAAATTTTACTTCCACTCTGGAAACCCTTTTGCTCACACCCAGATCCTTTAGCGTTAAACTTCGCTTAGTTCTTTGAAAAGGTTTGATCCAATGTTCGATGCTCTGTTTCTAGAGCTCACACTTTCACTCTATGCACTCTCACTTAGTGCTTCCCCAATCCCTTGTGATATCCCCTCACAAGAAAATCTTTCTTCCAGATGAAGATAAGATTGTGAACAGCTAATAAACTCTCTCAATCATAGTGAATATGAAAGTTGGAGTACAAATATTGAAGTTTGAGAGTAAGAGACTTTAAGTAGATGATTTGGCAGAGTTTTAGTATATACAAAGTTAAAATTGTTTTTCACAACTTCAAATGATGTTGTATTTATAGATTTAGGTCTCAACTATACATTATAGACAAAATCTATCCGTTGGAGAAGTTATCCAACGGTTACTCTGAAAAACTATCTGTTAACCAATCGCATTTAATGCTTTTTACATTCTGAAATTCGAATTTTCGTTGGTCAACAGATGAATTTTACAGAAACCAAAGGCTAAAGACTTCATCGTTGAATATCCGAAGTTCGTCTGTTGTGAATCAAAATTCAAATTTTCATCTTTAGAAAATGATTGTATATTGGAACATACAAATTTTCATGTTTAAAGTTGTTCTGTCAAGTGTGAATAGTAAATTCAATTTGCTACAGTGCCTTGGAAATTCAAATTTTGGAACCCCAAAATTCGTCTGTCAGAAGCTGGTTCAATGAGGCACTATAGTTCATGAATTCGAAATTCGAATTTTCAAAGGGCAAAGTTCGTCTGTCAGAGAGACCTCTTTTTAGACTTACTTTAAAATTCAAATTTATGAATATTGTCATTCGTATGTCAACATATCAACACAACAGACTCACAAGCTTTGTTTCTGAAATTTGAATTTTCATGTTCAGAGTTCATCTGTCAGTTGGCAAATTTAAAGCTCTTTCTAAACTTGTTTTCAGATGAACTTTGACATATTTTTAGACAAATTTTTCAATTTTCATAAGTTGCATTTTGTATGAAATTCGAATTTTCAACACCAAAGTTCGTCTGTCAGAGAAGGGCTCTTTTCAGACTCTTTTTAGACATAGGTCAAAGTTCAAATTTTCAGAATACAAAATTCCTCTGTCAGAGAAGGGCTCTTTTCAGACTTGTTCATTTTCAATACAAAATTCGAATTTCCAGAGGCAAAGTTCGAATTTTCAAAACAGCAGATCAGTGTAAACCTTTCAAACTTCGTCTGCTGGAGGGTGTTTTTCAAATATTCCACGAATTAACATAGAATCAAGGTTTTAAAACATTTTTTAACCAAATCAAAGTCTTTTACTCAAATTAAAACATAACTAAACATTCTACATCTATTCTTGCACTGATTTCTCCAAATTTCTTCACTTGAAATCTTTTGTGCACCTTTGATATCTTTACTCCAAGATCTTGAAAGTTGGTTTGGAATTATCAAAACACTTGATTCAACAGTCGTATCTCTCTTCCCTAATGCTCAAGTTATTTATACATTCACACTTGGGAATCTGCACTTACTTTATTTCAACTTACTCCTTTTGTTTTTATTTGCATTTGTTTCTTTTAGCTTCCATAAACTTTTCATGCCCTAATTATTTTACATTCTTTGTTTAGTGTCACGGCATCACTTAGCTTCCATAAATGAATTTCAGTTGTGAAATTCAAATTTCAGGCTAAGTATTGTTAATGAATGTGTGCAAAATTCATCTAAATAGTCAAAATTCGTGGTGAAGTTCAAAAAGAGTTCATAGTCATCTTCTCTAACCGACGAACTTTAGACTTCTAAGTGTGAATTTTCAATTTGAAACTTGTGAGTCTTGTTAGAGTATGCCTCTGATAGACAAATTTTGTAGTTCAAAATTTGAATTTTACAAAGGAGAACTTTTGTGTCATATTGAACAAGCCTTTGACAGACATATTTCAGCTTATGAAATTCAAATTTGGCTGCATTATGAAAATATTAGACAACTATTCAAACTTAATAGATGCACTTTCAATATGAAAATTCGTATGTTCTAACATGAGATAATTTTGACAAACTCAATATTCGAATTTCACTCTTGAACAGACGAATGTTGAAGTTTAACATTGAAATCATTAATCTTTCATCTATTATACCCCAAAATTCAAATTTTGGCATGTCAGATGCATTAAATGTGGTTGGTGAATGGCTATTTCTACAAAGTAACTGTTGGTTAAAGTTTCTAATGGCTAGATCTTGTGTCTAATGACTAGTTAAGCCACAAACCTATAAATAGAACTTTATTTAAAGTTGTAGGCAATGAATTAAAAGTCAGTTTTTACTGAAACTCTATTGAATTCATTAGACAAAACTTTTTCACCCTTATATTGTAATTATTGTACTTCAACTTTCATAACCATTATATTCTAGAGAGTATTTATTCTGTGTAAAAAAAATTTTTCATCTGGAAGAATGATTCTTTGTGAGAGGAGTCACAAAGAGAATTGTGAAACACTTGTAAGAGTGTTGAATGTAGATTTAAGTGTTCCAATAATAGAGCACGGGTCTGTACTGAGGCATTGCAAGGAGCCTGTTAAATTCTTGCAGAAAGTAAAAATCTCAAGTGGTGCCTTGGGGACTGGACGAAGGTCAAGTGGATCAGATTGAATCAGGATAAATCTTTGAGTCTTTTCTTCCTTCCTCTTGCATTTACTTTCATTTTCACTGCACTCTGTTTTTCTACAAACTTTTGCTTTCACTGTGAAATTACTTTTTTTGCAAAAAATTTTTAAACTTCCTAATTCACCTCCCTCTTAGGATACCAGTTATTCTAACAAGTAGTATTAGAGCCTGAACTCTCAACTAAAGAATTTAATCATTCAAGAGGATAAATGGCTGGTTTTGAAGAAAGCATATTACTAGAAAGCAACAACACCAACAGACCTCAAGGCTTCGGTAGAGAGCATTATGGATATTGGAAGATGAAGATGCAAATATATTTTCAATTCATAGAATTGGAGATTTGATCAATTATCCAGAAAGGTGACTTTGTGCCAATGAAGCTACAAGATGATGACACTTATAAAGAGAAGCTTGAGGAGGAGTGGAATGATGAAGACAAGAGAAGAGTTTTACTTAACTTCAAAGCAAAACATTGCTTAATCAGTGCTCTCAACCAGGATGAATTCTATAGAGTTTTTCATTATTCTACAGCTAAAGAAATATGAGACACTCTGGAGATGGTGTAATATCCCTATTTTTATGGGACATTATAAAATGAATAAAAGATGAGAAACGAAGCGAGATGAAAAGGCTATATATAATTGGGCTTTAAATTAAATTAATTTCTCATCTAATTTTTAGAAAAGTTATGTTTGGTCCTTAATTGGAATTAACTTTCCATAAGCTTCTTAACATAAATTAATTACAGAACTTACCCCGGAAAATATGCAATATACCACTTGAATGAAAGCCCGCTCCAAGCAAAGCGTAACGGTATAAGTATTGCATTCCCGGGAGGTCCAGGTTAAGAGATAGACCAATTTGAAATTAATGTGCATAGTAAAAAAGAAATAATAAAAACTTGGTCTTTGGGCAATATTACAAGAAAGTGCCTAAAAGAATGAATAATTACATTTTGACCCGATTGAGGGGCAAAATAGTCATTTTCCAAATTAGAAGTAAAATGTGAATAATGAATTGAAAGCTCAAAAATAGAAAAGTTGACATTGTAAAATGCAAAAGGAGTTGGGAAAATTGGAGAGATACCGTTAAGTGTGAAGATGAGCAAAAATGTCATTTTTCCTAATTAAATGGAAAAATGAGAAAATTATATTTGGGCCCCAAGAATCAAGAATATTTGCAAATTAGTCCATTGAGAATGGTTGCAACGTGAACGGGAAAGAGAAAGAAGTTTTGGAAAAATTACACCTAAGGACTTGAAAGTTTCAAGAATTATAAATTAGCCCCGAGTCAAGGGTATTTTTATAAATATGAAAAATTATAGTCAAAATAAATTTTTCAATGAGTTAGACCAATGAAATATAGTATGAAATTTATTAAGGTTAAAATAATATTTATTGGGTAATTAGGGTTTAATATTAATATTTTACTCGATAAAGGTCATTTAGACTGCAGGAAAAGACAGTAATAATTCAAGGATAATGATTGAACCTTAATAAAATATATTTTGGGTCTAGATAATTATTTTGGACTAAAAATAATTGTTGGATAATCATGTACCAATTTAATGACAATTTTGGCAAAAATACTTAATCGATACGGGTAAATTTAATCGGTAAAGGGTGTTTTGATCCATAAAAATTATTCAAGCAATTTTTGGCCAAGAATGAGACACAAGGCATGGTACAGCTTATTGGGACACAAAGGAAATTTTTACTAAAGCTTTATTAATTTAAGTTAAAACATAAAAGTAACTAAAGTTACTTTTTATGACTTAAATGACTTAATCACATTAGTTAGCCACAAAACCCATCTTCCTCAGCCTTAAACACGTCTGAACCAGTGGAAGAAGAGGGAGAGAAAATGTGGAAAAGAGAAGAAGAAAAGAGAAGGCTATAGGACTTGGTTGGGTTCCAAACTTCCAAGGTAAGCTTCTTTGGTTACTATCTTGGTCATGTCTAAGTTTTGTGAAGCTTCATGGAGCATTTCTCTTTGTTTTACCTCTGAAAATTTCTGCCTAGAGAGAGAGTAGAGAGAGAAAATGAAGCCATGAAGAAAGTGATCCATGAAAAGTGATGTATAGGCTTCAAGGGTTAAGAATATAACATTTGATTTCAAATTGATCGGGTAGTTTTTTTTCTACATTTTTCTAAAAATTTCTGCCTATTTAAGGTTTGAAAAGGAAAGGAAATTTCATGATTTTGACCCCAAAAATGGATTCCTTGGATCCAAAATAGGTAGATACAAGTATGTTGTATAAGAAAAGCTCAAGGGGAAAACAAAATGGAATTTTTAGTTCAAGTATGTCACTTTGTGAATGAGCTTAATGAATCAGTGGCTCATGGTACTATTTCATGATGCTATAGGGTTTCAAGAAGTGTTTTAAGATCAATGGAAGTGTCCACAAAGTTTGGAGATCATTGGAAAGCAAGAAGGTAGTTATTTTCCCTATTATACTTAATGTTGTCATACTTTGTCTCCATGATAATATGACTATGTCATATAATTGTTTGAATGCTTTATGATGTATTTTCATTGTTGACTGAATGTTTGAAGGGTTTTATGACCCTAGGATGTCCATTTTACAAAGTGTTACCATGCCAAAATTTTTATGGAATTGTATGGCATAATATGAAATGATTTTCATTGATGATTTTATGAAATGATATGATAATGTGAATGCATAATTAGATATAACTACTGAAATTCTTTGAATCTCACCCTTCCAAATGATCATTATGTCTAGGCCCAAGCTATGGTAAGAAGGGGTCAAGAGTGCCAAGGAGAAAGAAGAAAGAGGATGAAGCATAATGTTACTTTCAAGTTATGATCTAGTTGTTTAAAATGATATGTAAAGTTATGAGCATGTTACTAAATATGTATCTCCATGCTATTACGATCATTAAAGCATTATGAAATGTTATGTATAAGTTAATACAATGAATGATGATGTATTATGTCTATGAAACTTACTTTGTAAAGTTATGATTGGAAATGCTCAAGTAGAACACTTTGAGGATAATGAAGGTATTGTTTATGTAAGACAGGGCAGCTAGTTTAAGTAATATATATGCTCTTAAAGTACACAAGTAGAGCTTAAAAATGGTCCAAAGAGCACTCCATTTGGAGATATGCATAAATTATAGTGATTTTTCAAAGTTAGGGTTCAGAACAGAGAAAGATTGGGAAAACGGGAAACTAAAAGTTAGGTATTGGAAAATTAAAAAGATGATATAAATCGTGAAGAGCTCAAAAAATTCAGTGGTTTATATTTATGGAAAGGACTATGTTTTAAGTTTCATATGCCACTGATTTTTAGATAATTGGAGCTATAGGATAGGAGATATGGAGGTTTTCCCAAAACTGTTCCAGCAAAAGTGAAATTCTGACCCTTTATGATTTAAGTTAACACCATGCCCTGTGCAAGTTGAATAAATGTATAAGGAAAATATTTATAGAAAGTATACTCATAGGGATTTCCAATGACATAAAGAATGTATGATTTGGCTCAGGGTAGAGTGAGATATGAATTTTTAAATATAAGGCCAAAATCCTGGGGAAGAGAAAATGACCAAATATACAGTAAATATTTGAGGAATAAACTATATAAATTGGTCAAGATAATGATCTTTTTTATATTTTTCCCATGTAAATAAGGTTTTTATATATTTTTAGAGACTTGAATCACTATGAAATGATTTTTCCAGAATTAGTTATGAATTTTCAAAGTTTAGTCGGTAAAGTCAAAACTACCATATGAACAATACCCCGAAAATTTTGGAAATTTTAATTTTCATTCTTATGTGATTCAAGCTTAGGATCAAGTATAATCAAACTTAAAAGAAATCTAATTCATGGGAAATGAGTCTCAAAGTAATGTGTTACAAATGGCACATGAAGGAACCACTGGAGTGAGAGAAAACAAGTTAAACTCTTGCATTGATGGATATGAAAGCTTCAAAATGAAGGAAGGAAAGAGTATCAATGATCTATAAAAGAGGTTCACTCTCATTGTGAACCAACTGAAAAGTCTCAGGAAGGAATACTGTCAACTTGAAAAAGTTAGGAGAATCCTCAGAGCTCTATCCATTAAAGAAGCTAGAGGAGAATCGATGACTTTTGTCACAGCTCTCTTTGGCATCCTTGAAGAATATAAGGATAAGATGAAAGCTCTTAAAAATGCAGGCTAAGAAAGGAAGAAGAGTCTAGCACTGAAAGTTGCAGAAGAAGAAGAAGAAAACTTTGATGATGAGGAAGAGCTGAATGAAGAAACTCTTGTAATGTTAATCAGAAAATTTGAAAAATTCTATGGCAAAAAGAGAAGCAAGAAGTTCTTCAAGAAAGGAGAAAGAACAAGCAGTAAAAGGGAAAACAAATAACCCATAACTTGCTTTGAGTACAAGAAACAAGAGCACATTAAATGGGAATGTCCACAGTTCCTAAAAAGGCAAGAAAATGAAAAGAAAGTAGTTGATAAGAGCAAAAAGAAAAAGGCATATATCTCCTCAATCTGGGGCAACAGCTCAGATTAAGAAGATGAAGATGAGAAAGAGATTGCCAACATATGCTTGATGGCACGTGCTGAAGAAGGAGTTCAAAAACCATCTGACAGTGAAAATGAAGATAAGGTATGTCTTAGAGCTAGCAAGAGCAATAAATGGCACATGGACAGTGCATGCTCAAGACATATGACTGGTGATAAGGAAAAGTTCATCACCCTTATAGACAAGAAAGGAGGAAAAGTGACCTTTAGAGGTGATTAATATGGCAAGGTGGTTGGCATTAGCATTGTAGGAAGAAATCCAGAAATATCTATAGAAGATGTGCTATTTGTAATTGGTCTCAACTACAACTTACTGAGTGTGAGTCTGACCTTCTACAAAGGAAATTGGGTATTGTTTGACTCAGAATTATGCTTGATCATCAGAAAAAGTGATCGCAATGTTATCCTTAAAACTCAAATGGATAATAATTACTATACTATTGATTTAGATGAACTTCCTAATCTAGATTTCATATGTTTGATCAATAAAGATAATTAAAGTTGGTTGTGGCATAGAAGACTAGCACATGTTAACATAAACTAACTAAATAAGTTAATTAAAAATGAGTTAGTTACTAGTTTACCCAAGATTTTTTTTTAAAATGACAAAGAATGTGATATCTGTCTTAAAGGAAAACAAACTAAGTTCTCTTTCAATTCTAAAAATGTCATCTTTATATCTAGACCACTACAACTGCTACATATAGATTTGATAGGATTATCTAGAGTTAAAAGTATTTGTGGAAATTTGTATGTGTTAGTAATTGTAAATGATTATTCTAGATTCACTTAGACTTTATTTCTTTCCTCTAAAGATGAGACATTTGATGCATTTGTGACCTTAGCTAAGAAAGTGCAAAATGGGAAGGGTATTTCTATTGTGTTTATCATGTCTGATCATAGAGATGAATTTGAAAACTCAACCTTCTTGGAATACTATGAAGAACATGGAATTGATTACAACTTCTCTGCTCCAAGAACCCCTTAGAAAAATGGCATAGTGGAGAGGAAGAATAGAACTTTGGGATAAATGGAAAAAGTAATGTTGAATGAGAAAGAGCTTCCTCAATACTTCTGGGCTGATGTAGTGAACACAGCAACCTACATCATAAATAGAGCATACATCAGACTAATCTTGGAAAAGACACCTTATGAGCTCTACAAAGGAAGAAAGTCAAATCTCTCACACCTGCATGTACTTGGATGCAAGTGCTTCATTCACAACAATGGTAAAGAAAATCTGGGAAGTTTGACGCCAATTAGATGAAGGTATATTCACTGGCTATTCTACTAAGAGAAAAACATATAGAGTATTTAATAAAAAGTCTAGGATCATAGAAGAATCTGTGCATATAGTTTTCATTGAAAATGAAACTGTTCATAAACCTGACATAGATGATGATGAACTAATTTTTAACTTCAAGAACATGAACCTCTCTAAGAAAAATAAAACTGAATCTTCAAAAATATCTGAATTTACTGCTGTAGAGGAAAATATTCAGGAGAAAGATCTAGAGATTGAAGATAATGAAGCAATTTCTCAAGAACTGCCTAGAGTTTGGTGATATCAAAGGAGTTATCTTTTTGATCAAGTGATTGAAGATGTTTAAGAGAATGTTAAAACCAGAAGACAACTTAGGAATCAAATAAATAACTATGCATTCATTTCTCAAATTGAACCTAAGTACACTGAAGAAGTATTAATAGATAAGTACTATACATTAGCCATGTAAGAAGAACTTAATCAGTTTGAAAGAAATCAAGTTTAGGACTTAGTGCCTAAGTCCAATGATTACCTGATTATTGGGACCAAAAGGGTATTTAGAAACTAACTTGATAAATCAGGAACAATAATTAGAAATAAAGCCAAGTTGGGACCAAATGGGTATTTAGAAACTAACTTGATGAATCAAAAACAATAATTAGAAACAAAGCCAAGTTGGTAGCCAAAGGATATAATTAAGAAGAAGGTATAGATTATGAGGAAACTTCTGCTCCAATTGCAAGATTGGAAGCAATATGAATTCTCTTGGCCTATACTTGTATAAAAGATCTAATGTTATATCAAATGAATGTAAAAAGTATCTTTCTGAATGGTTATATTATGGAAGAAGTTTATGTTAAACAACCTCCAGGCTTTAAGGACTCGACTAAATCAAATCATGTATATAAACTGAAGAAAGCTCTCTATGATTTAAAACAAGCACCTAGAGTATGGTACGAAAGGCTAAGTAACTTTCTAATTGAAAAGAGATTTAATAGAGGTAAAGTTGATACAACTCTATTTACTAAAAAGAAAAATAAAGATTTACTTATTGTTCAAATTTATGTTGATGATATTATATTTGGTGCCACTAATGAATCTTTGTGCAAGGATTTTTCTAAGTTAATGTAGAGTGAATTCAAGATATCAATCGTGGGTAAACTCAACTTCTTCCTTGAACTGCAAATTAAACAGTATGACGATGACATCTTCCTAAATCAATCAAAATACCTAAAGACTTGCTAAAGAAATTTGGGATGGAAAATGCCAAATCAATGGGAACTTTAATGGCCACTGCTACAAAACTTGATATGTATGAAAGAGGAAAACCATTTGATATAATTTAATATACAAGAATGATTGGTTCTTTACTGTACTTAATAGCTAGTAGACCTGACATCATGTTCAGTGTCTGCATGTGTGCTAGGTTCTAATCATGTCCCAAAGAGTCCCATGCAACAACTATGAAAAGAATATTCATATATTTAATTGTAACATCACAGATGGGACTCTGGTATCCAAAGGGCAATGGAGAAGAGCTTGTTGGGTATACTGATGCTGACTTTACTGGATCCAAGACTGACAAAAAGAGCACAAGTGGCACATGCCAATTTCTTGAAGGATCTCTAGTCTTATAGTTTGACAAGAAGCAGAATAGTGTGGCTTTCTCCACAACAAAAGTTGAATACATAGCTACTGGAAGTTGCTGTGCTCAAATCCCTTAGATGAAGCAGCAACTTGAAGATCTTGAAATTGAGATAAAGGAAATACCTGTGAGATGTAATAATCAAAATGCCATTAATATCACGAAGAATCCAGCGATGCATTCAAGGATAAAGCACATTGAGGTCAGACATCATTTCATAAGGAAACATGTTCTGAAAAGAGACATCATGTTGGAATTTGTTCCTACAGAAGATCAGCTTGTAGACATCTTGATTAAGCCACTTCTATAGGACAGATATTGTAAAATCAGAAGAGAATTGGAAATGGTAAATCCCAATGAATTGTAAGTAAGCTTCTAACCAAATTTATTTACTTTCTGAAGTTAATTAATTAAGACTTAAACTAACTTAAGCTTCGGAGTATGCTTAAAGTATTTTACAGGTACTCCTCATGAGCTTATATGATAGAAAAATCATAATGGAGTATCTCAAGCTTACTCAATCAGCATCTGCTAAAGAAATATAGAAATTCAAATGTTCAGTGTCTATTTGTAAGTTCAATCATGTAAAATTAGCATTTTGACTACTAATAGATGAATTTTCATGCTTTATCCAGCTTATTGAATGAAGGTGCAGAATTAAAATTCAAACTTTAAGTTTGAACAATCAAATTTCAATGATTCACATGATGTACCAATGTTTTAATCCATTCGAAATTCGTCTGTTAATTAGTTGAAATTCAAATTTTGAATATTGATATATGTGTTTACTTTGTCTGTATAAAAGACATACGAATTTTGATGACTCAAAATTCACATTTTAGATATTTCTTTATAAAGTCTCTAAATGTGAACTTTGACTCCTAAAATTCGTCTGTTGAGCCTTCTGAATTTACATATGTTTAGTTCAAGACTTTAAAATTTGAACTTTGAGGGAGCAAAGTTTATCTGTTGAAGCATCTGTCAGTGATAAGTCTTTGACAGACGAACTTTAAGGTTGAAAATTTATCTGTCAAGACAGTTTCTTTGTGTACATAATTGATCAAAATTTGAATTTTGACCACCAAAATTCTTCTGTTGAACAGTTACAAAAGAAAATCCAAAGGGTCATGCTTTGAACAAATGCAACTCTATTCATCTTTTAACTAAAGCTATTCCTCTCCCCTCTCAACCAGTCTTAAATTCCTTCGGTTAAACCTCATTTCTCACCGATTAAACTTCAACTTGAGCCTCATAAATATCTTCAGAGCATCTTTCAACTTAAATCTCTCATGAAAATAGTTAGACTAAAAAATGCTAATATTGGGAAAGAGCAAGTCTGGCGCAAATGCTCCACCAAATCTCAGTATGCATTGAAGGAAAGAGAAACCCATAAAAGGAAGGCTGAATCCAGTAAAGGAACTCCGTCAAAGAAACAAAAAACAGCTCCAAATGTAGACTCAAAGAAATCAACCCATGTTGTCCCTGTGTCCAGCACTGAGTCAGAAGAACTGCAGATGATTATAAAGCCTTTCTGCAACTCTAAACAAATATTGAAGGAGTTTACTGCGAAGTTTGCTGCAAAGAAGGTAATGACTCTTTGCTACACCAATTTGGAGGAATTTTTAGTTTCCAACAACTTTGATGTTGGAATTTGGTTGGGCAAGTACAAAAACCAGTTGAAAATTAGAGAAAGATATGATGATGAGGTGATTAAGACTCGGTATGCTGCATTGAAATATAATGATAAGAAGAGGAAATACCAAGTAACACTTAGATCTAGGAATATGTGGCTATCAAATGAAAATATCAACGAAGTTTTAGAGATTCTTGGCCAAGAGGGATTCCAGATGGATATCTCCACCTCTAAATACATGGAAGAGGATGATGATGCAGATGTGGAAGGTGGGGAATTTCCAAATTATAAGAAAAGCATAATCTAGGATGCTCTCTTCAGAAGGCATGAGAATAAGCCTCCTTTGAAAATTGTGAAGCCCTCTTACCTCAATGTACAAGTGAGAGTCCTGTATTATATTGTGTTAAGGATTATCTTCAATAAGGAAGGAAGTTTTAATCTGATCACTAAGGCTGAGACTCATGTAATGACAGCCTTAATTCGCAGAAAGGAGCTCAACCTAGGTCACATAATATTTCAAAGGATAATCAAGGCAAGAGATCAAAGAAAAGATTCAACCTTGCCCTATGCCTCCATCATCACCAAGCTACTTAAATTTGCCAAAATACAGTATCTAGAGAAAGGCAAAGGGAAGTCAACTAAGGAGTTTAAAGAAGAAGAGTTGATAAGAATGGGGATTGAAAGGAAATAGGGAAAATGGATTGGGAAGGGAGCTGATAAATCAGAAGATTTATTCTATGAAGAGGGAAAATCACAATAACAATAAGTTACATCTGAGGCTACTCCACCCACACAACCTGAACCACAACCAACCTCAACCTATACAGCAACCTAAACCTTCCATTCCAACGACTATGACCATCCTTAATACCATACCTGAACTCTTTGATTGCCTATAAGAAATGATACTTAGTATTAGGGAGGAACAGAATACTCAATATGCATACTTGTAAGACTGAATAACTGACCTGGCCAAGAATCTCAAGGTAATTGTTGATGCCTATGACAATATTCATAATTCCATTCCAACCACATTAACTTACCCTCAGACTAGCACCTCTGAACCCCTCAAATATGTCTCTCTTGAAGTTCCAAGTCCTTTTGAGATAGACTTTCTTGCTGTTGTAGCTATTGATGCTGCTGCTGCTGCTCCTCAGGCTTCTGACAATGAAACTAGTCTTGGTCTATCTCTAGACTATGTCATGGAGGAAGAAGCCACTCAAGCAAAAGGCTCTCATGAGCCAATGATAGAGGATATTGCTCAAGAATTAATTTTGTTATCACAAGAGACTAAGCAAATGGAGAAGCTTGTTATTGATCTAACCACTGCACCAATCATTCAGGCTGCCTTTAATAAGGAAAGTGGCATTATACCTTATATGGACTTTGCTGCTATTGCACATAATGCAGTAATGCAAGCACAAAAGCAAAGGCTCGATGAAATGTTTCCTCCACCTACCCCTCCATCTCTATCCTCTAGATATGACCTCTCAATGGAACAAAGGGCTAGGCTGGCCAACATTCAAAGGAAGGTTCAAGAATTAACCTAAGATGTTAATGATGATCTTCCTAAGATACCTCTCTCTGTGCCATTTATCTTAGTCCCACTTTAGCTCCTGATGATGCCAAAAAGGGGGAGAAGAAGGATGGGTAAACTAGAGAAGCTACAGCTAGACAATCTAAAGCTGGGCAATCAGGAAAGACATATGGCAAGAAGAGGATTAAGCTCAAGGCCAGAAAAGAATGACAAGATATAGAATCTTAGTGCTTAGATCTTAGGATTTTGTGTTTCCTTGAAATATATTTCTCTTATATGATCTTTGTTCCTGTTGGTCAACTTACTTTAAAGTTGGTTAAATTTGGCTTAATATTTGTACTGAACTTCAATGAATCAATATAATTTGTTTCCATTCTCCTATATTTTCAACTCAGATACATGTGCTATGTTTATAATCGAATTTTAATGCATATGTTGAGGGGGGCTCTTAGAAGCAAACCCAAGTACTAATCCAGTTTGTAATTTATTTTGTCATCATAAAAAAGGGACAGAATGTTGAATCAAAAGTTTTGATGATTTTAAATAACTAGAGCTTGGAAAGAAGAATATCAAAGGAATGTGAAAGGATCAAGTGAAGAAATCCAATGAAGAACATGAGAAGACTTAGTTGTTAGGATTTCTGCATTTGTAATATGGGTAAAAAGCTTTGATCTTTACTTCTTTTAAATTACCACAATGTTTGAAAATGTTATTTGAAAGTTATCAAATGTTAGCATGTATTAGAATTGAGACATATTGGCTAACAGAAAAATTCTGGTGTTGACTGATATTTATTTTGTGCAGAATTCAAACTTTGCTTAGTGAAATTCAAAGTTATACATGTTTTACCTCTCATAAACAAATTTCATTTGTGAAATTTGAATTTCAGGTTAAGCATTGTTAACGAATGTGTGCAAAATTAATCTAAAGTTTAGTCAAAATTCAAATGTTGATGAAGTTCAAAAAGAGTTCAAAGTCATCTTCACTGACAAACAAACTTTAGACTTCAAAGTGTGAATTTTCAATTTAGAACTTGTGAGTTTCGTTAGAACATGCCTCTGATAGATAAACTTTATAGTTCAAAATTCAAATTTTACTGAGAAGAACTTTTGTGTCATGTTGAACAAACCTTTGATAGATAAATTTTAGTTTATAAAATTCAAATTTTGAGTGCATTGTAAAAACATGAGATAACTGTTTAAACTTAACAGATGCACTTTTAATATGAAAATTCATATGTTCTAACATGAGATAATTTTGACAAACTCAAAATTTGAATTTCACTTTTGAATAGACGAATGTTCAAGTTCAACGTTGAAATCCTTAACATTTTGTCTTTACAAAATTTGTCTGTTGTACCCCAAAATTCAAATTTTGGTATGTCAGATGCATTAAATGCGGTTGGTAAACAACTATTTCTATAGAGTAACCCTTGGTTAAAGTTTTTAACGACTAGATCTTGTGTCTAATGACTAGTTAAGCTACAAATCTATAAATAAAACTTTATTTGATGTTGTAGGCAATGAATTAAAAGTCAGCTTTTACTGAAACTCTACTGAATTCATTAGACAAAACTTTTTTACACTTATTTTGTAATTATTGTACTTTAACTTTTATAACCACTATATTCTAGAGAGTATTTATTCTGTGTAAAAATCTTTTTTTCATCTAGAAGAAGGATTCTTTGTGAAAAGAGTCACAAAGGGAATTGGGAAACACTTGTAAGAGTTTTTTAGTGTAGATTTGAAGTGTTGTAAGAACAGAGCATGAGTCTGTACTGAGGCATTGCAATGTGCCTGTTGAATTCTTGTAGATAGTGTAAATCTCAAGTGGTGGCTTGGAGACTAAACGTAAGTCAAGTGGATCAGACCAAACTAAGATAAATTTCTAAGTCCTTTCTTCCTTCCTCTTGCATTTGCTTTCACTGCGAAATTACGTTTTTGCAAAATATTTTTGAACCTACCAATTCCCCCTTCTCGAGAAGCCAGCTGTTCTAACACGAGATTCTACATTGCTGCATCAAGCCCTTCATTTCACTTTTCAAATTGCAGTGTTTCTAATCTAAATAGGTCAATAGTAATCATTATAGAGATTTACGAGGAAAATGCAGAAAATTCATCAAAGTTTTCTCAATATTCATATCCTAATTTCCCAGTTTGTGACTCAATTAATAAAGCAAAAGCCCCTAGACTAATACTAGATAATGAGAGAAAAAAGTGAGGTGTGCCTGAAAGCAAAAGTAGAAATAAAGAGCTGTAAAACCCTCTTAATATTGACAATTTTTGTCCTGTTCCAAGAGCTCATCCAAACCAAAAGGAAATAGAGGTTTTACATCTCTCGCATCTGCATCTTCAATTATCAGTACCATGGATTATAATTCTTCTTCAAGGTCCAGGCCACAACATAGAGAGCTACCTCTGGCAGTTTCCTCAAGGATGAGAATCAGTGTCTAAGAAAGTCTAGACATGCCCATGTCAGCCAAGTTTGATATGGTAGGAGCACCTCCTCCTCCTCTATCCATGGCATCGCCTGTATGAATCAAATCAATTATGCCAGTCTACTCAACTCCACCAAGGAGAGCCATCGACAAAATGTCTAAAAACAACAAAAAGTAAGAAGTACAATCTGAAAATGAAGATGTGTCAACATGTTGATCTGGGCTGCAATCTTAGAATATGAATATAGATATACACATGCTCGGAGGAAGAAAAGACATAAGGTACATCATCTTCTGTCTCCTAGTTTGGAAAGAGGGCCCTAGACTTCTTAGTTTGAGGTGCCTACTTCTGCTATTAATTGTTATGGTCAGAGAGATTTGGGATTGATTATTGCTGTTACTCCTTTATCTACTCTTGCTTCAATCATTTCAAATTCTAACAACAATAATAATACTCTTTTTCGAGTTGGTGGCTTGCCTACAAAAGCCACCTAGCCATCATGAGTTCAATTGTTTGTAGCTGTTAGGATTGGTTCAGGGGTTCTCTTGACAGCATTTACATTGGGGATAGGGGATTAGGTAATATGATGAGAAGGGTGTGAGGATGTAATGAGATAATGATTATATATGTGGTTTGTTTGGCATGATATTAGAGATAAGGGATGATGTTTATTTTGTATTAAATAAAAAATACGAATAAATGTAAAAGTACCCTTTTGCCTCTAGTAAAAAAAAACTTCCTTCACTATTGTTCTCCTTCCCAGCAATGGCTTCACTATCACCACTAGTCATCCACATCAACAACATCATACCGCCATCGGTGCTAATCATTCTCCTTCCTCTATCTTTCTCCTTAACCCTTAAACTAATAGATCAGTAAAAAAGGAGAGAAAGATCTATTGTAATGCGGAACCAACAAGCTTTGACAATAAAGATGAGAAAGGCCACCGAGGAAGCAATGCCAAACCAAATCTCGCCTAAGATGACCAGATCCATTGACATCGCTGCCACAGAAGAAGCACGGAGATGGCATTGTTGCTATTCGCAAGGCTCAGATTGATAGAGAGAGAGAATATTATATAGGAGGAAGATTAAAGACGCAAATCGAGATCTATGGATGGTGAACCTAGATCTATGAATTTGAACCAAGACCTTCCAACTTAGAGTGGAAGGAGGAAGGGATGGAGGATGATGGTAGAGGTGGAAGCCAAAGGTGAAGGTCATTGGTTGCCGGAGATGGTGGAAGGGTAGGGTGGGGGGAGGTGGAATTGCGATGAGGTGATGGAGGACGCCATGGAAGTGGAACTCGATGGGTTGGTGGGATTTGTATTTGTTATCTTTAGAGTTGTCAGGGTTATTTTGGTCATTTAACATATGATTACAGTGGTGTAATCCCCTTTCACATAGCAAACTGGAAGTGATAGGAATTATAGGATTTAAGGTGAATAGGTTTACATCATGTAATGGTGATTACTTAATAGAAAGCCAACCAAACATAGCAAGTCATGTGATGTAATCATCTTCACTTCACATAACCCCTCTTGTAAATAAACCAAACGGGTAGTAATAGTTAAAGTGCTCAAGAGGATATGCCAAAATTCTAAATCCTCTACAGTCTTCTTAATGGAGACTCGAATGAGAAAAGGGGTAGAGATTGCTCTTTCCATGCATTTGCAACATATGGTTCTTGAATCTTTTTGCAAGATGCTAGTACAAGTACTTGATGATGGCTTGAGGGGTCTTGTATGGGAAAGTTCAATCATTGTAGAAGTTCTTATTAGCCTAAAAGTTCTTTTTTTCCTTTGCAAGCCTTCTAATACCTTCTTTGTCTCCGCAATTTCCCTGTCTCTTAAACAAAGTAGCCAACTAGATTGCCCGACAGTCGGATATGTTTGTATTCATGGGATCTTTGTCCTCCCATCCCATTTTACTTTTACTGTTATTTTATCTTATACTTTCCTTGTATTAATGAGGAGACTTCTTCTTCTTCTCTTTTTTTTTTGGTAACTAATGAGGGGACTTCTTTATCTCTTTGAACCTTCACTTTAATCTAATATATTATGTTATTATTGGTAAGAAAAAAAATGTTGGGCAATGTAGTTCAGCAAGGGTTACGTAGAAACGCCCTTTATCTTAAGCCAAAATCTATACATTATTTTTTAAATAAAAATAGTATATATTGTTTATCCTGCTGCACCTCCATTATTTTTTGTGTGTATCAAATGCAAAGGAACAGAAGAAATGCAAAGAAATGAAAGGAAGTAGTAAAACTAATTGAATGAAAGTAATTCCAACTTCCTAGAAATCAATTTCATAAAATATTTATCAATACAATAATCAAAACCGACCTTCATACCTGACAACTTTAAATTCTTAATTTCATTCTAGGAAGGCCAAGGTACTCATGTTAAGCTTCTTTTTTACAGAGAAAAGTATATAACCCTGCCCAAAGCATGCATAAAAATTGGTTGATATGTCTATTTTATACCTATAAAATATTCACATGTTGTATCTATTTTCATCCTAGAATTTTATGATTTGATACTTTTTGGCATGATTCTGCATAACTTGAAGTATATTTGTATCACAGGAATGTTTATGGAGATTTTTGAGTTACATAGAGCCAAAAAGAAGGAGAAAAACGTTGAATTATGAAGTCACCCAGTCCACACTAATTTCCTTACCCGGCCACGGGTGATGAGGCAAGGAGAATGAAGCATCTCGAGAAGACCGGACACCAGGTCAGTTAAGAGAAGAGAGGAGTCGGCGCCGGGTGAGTTTGTGAGTTGAGAAGAAAGATGTGTTCAGCCGGCGCCATGTGAAGGAAACTAATATGGACTCGGCACTGGCTCCATTTGAGAGGCAGACTTAATTTTAACATGTTTTAGTAATTTATTAGGCTTTTATGGGCTTCTATGCTTTCTCTATATAAGGAGACATAGTAGGAACACAAGGGAGATGGAGAAATGCACTCAAAAACCAGAGAACACAATTCAAATGTATCTGGGAGTAACTAGAAGCAATTTATAGAGAGAAAGTAAGGAGATCTCGGGAGTATTGAAGTAAGATTATATTTTTCTTTATAACTCTTCCTTCTTATTATTCTTATCATGGTTTGGGATTTTAGTTTTACATTAATTTCTAATTCTATGAGTAGCTAAATTTCTCAGTTTGGGTAGGGATGTAACCTGACTGAGATGGATTGAATTTATTTCTTTGGTTAAGACTTTGTTGATTTATTCTTCAAGTTATAATTAATTTATCTTTTTATTATATTTATCTCTTTTGTTTGTTTATGTAGATTTTATGCTTGATTACCATAGAATCTAATTAATGGGTAAACTTTATGGACTGAAAGGTAAAGAGTGAACCTAGATTTAGAGAGACAAACAGGGATAACTAATCTAGAGATAGAATTAGGAATTCGTGGTGATATTGGTTGGGGTTTTCAAAATTTAATTAGGAATTTTAGTTGTATAAGAGTGAATTGAATCATAACTACATAAGGACTAATTGATCGACGAGTAATTATGATGCTTTAGAAGCAATGTTTACTATAATTGTGCAGAGTCTAATTAAGGAATAGAATCTAGTTATCCCATAAGGTGAATCCTGATCCCTTGACGCTTCTAGAACTGAATCAAACTCAGACATTGTTTTGTTTTCTATTTATTTTCTTCTTAATTTGAATTCTCAATTTAATTATCACTTGCTTTTGAGATTAAAAAGTTGGACTGATAAATTTACTACATCCCTTAGGTTCGACCTCTGGAATACTCTAGAGACTTTTTATTACTGCGATCAATCCTATATACTTGCAAGATCCCTACCATTGGTCCATAATATTACTGACTATAAAAATAAAGATTAAAACTCAAGATATGCATAATTGCCCGTTGGTAGCTTGGCTAGGTATTACATGGTAAATCTTAAAAGTTTTCACTTTAATATAGTTTCTCAAATAAAACTTTTCTCTTGAAAATATAAGCTAGCGTAACCACCAACAATATATGAGGGGCCAAAGTTAACATTGCAGAATTTCAATTCAAAATTGGCATTACCTACATCCAAGCCAACCAAATTGTGCTTAAGTTCCCAGCAGTCCAATTTCCTATACACCCCAACAAGCTTCTCTGCATTCTCTTTTATGGATACTGGTACAATAATTGTTGGGGGCTTCATAAGGTATAAACCTCTCATTGCAACATACATTGGTAGTCCTCCTTGTCCAATAAATGATATATCAGACATACCATCATTATATAATCGACCTAATAATATTTCACTGTGATAGATATGACGAGATGATTAGAGCAAAGGAGATAATATAATGAGGCAACAACAGGTTCAAAACAATAAAAAAATTGATTTACATAGAGGAAAATCCTTGCACATGTTAAAAGTTGTGACTTGGGATTGTCGAAAGCACCGATATGCTTTGAATAAATCATAAAGAAAGTTTCACTTACATAATAAGGTTCAGTTTTATGAAAGGAACAAAGTTACAATTGTTGCTCCCATCCATCACTCTCTAATACTCCAAAATGTTGTATCATCTCTGCCAAATAGAATAATAAAATTAAAGAGGATGTATAACCCCAACTAGTAGCCAATTCCAACGCAAGAGTGATAGAAATATACCTTAACTCAGTGCATCCAACACTCATTTATTTTTATAGATGGCTAAAACACATCAGTGAAAGGTATCATTTTCCAAAAGCACCCTGCAAAAACATGCAATGTAATTAGCACCCACGTTTCACATTATTAAAGATACAATGAATTGATAAAGGTTTCAAGTCAAAATGATCCAAAAAAAGAAAATCGACATTTGCCAAAAAGCTCCCAATTCTTTTTAAAAGGAACAACCAAGGTCTGCAATTACCTTCCAATCAAACCAAATAAAGATCCTCTCTTTCCTCCATTAATATTTCCCCTACTCCATTAATCCCTTTCCTCACCTCCCCTACCTTTAACCAAACACATTTAAACTAAATGCCTCCTTCACTCCCCTCCCTTCTAAAACCCTTCAATCAAATACTCAAATTCCAGGTAAAACATGGATGAAAAATCAGAGATGGGAAGGGGAGGCCGACATCTACCAAAAAAAAATAGAGAGAAAACAATCTAGCAGGCGGAGAAAAATGGAGAACCGAGAATGGAGCATGCATAGTTGGTCTTCATCTTCATCGATGATGAAGGATGAAAACTGGACCTCGAAATGGAGGATGAAGTAGAGAACACACAGTTGATCTTCACCCATATATTTTCATTCAACTCTATCACTGTCAATCTCCATTTCTCCATATCTCTCCTACTTGCTCAATCATTCTCACCTCCAGTGTTTGGAACCTCTACCCTAGCTCTAGCATGCCTAGCACCAACCTTTCAAAATAAGAAAGAGATCCTCCGTCACCACCATGCATACCCTCGGCACCACATGCCCAACTTCCCTCCCCCAGCCCGCAATGAGTGGATCGAATATCTATAAAACAAAAGGATGAAGATAATGAAGAAAAACAAAGACAACATAAAGGAAAGAAACAAAAAACTAAGAAGAAAATGATAGAGTGACTGTATGACGAGAGAGAAGGAGAAAACGTATCAGAAAAATGGGATGGGAATCATATAAAGAGGACAAGAGAAAATATATTTTAGAAAAAGAGATAGACGAAATTTAAAAATTGAAATTTATAATAAGAGAGGAAAATTTGGAATGGTAGAGGGAAATTTGAAATTTAAAATTAAATAGGGAGGAAATTAAATAAAAAGAAGTAAGATGTGGTTCCACAAAGAAAATGAAAAAAATAAAAATACATGAAGGAGAAAAAAATCAGAAAACGTGGGTTCCACAAAAAAATAAAAAAATAAAAATGATATATATATATGAGGAAAATATGAAATGAAAAGATGGAAGTCTTATGAAAAAGACCTCTGTACAGTACTTTCAACGGTAAGAAAATCCATTTGTTTTATTTAGAAGGTAATAGAATAGATGTGCAAAAAATAATATAATATTAATATAAAATCTATAATATAAATTACTATTACTTATAAGTGCAAATAAAAAAGATCAATTCTTTAGCATCACCAAATTGTGTAATTTAAATATGAGAGTGATTTAGTATGTGTTTGGATTACCTTATCTATAATTAATTAGGAGAATAAGTGATTATTTATAATTGATTATGAAAATAAGTAATTATATCAAAAGTGATTTGTGTTTGAATATTTTTAACTTATAAGTGATTTTGAGAAAAGAAATGTATTTAAATTTTGAGAGTTTAAGTGATTATTTGGTATATAATGAGAAAAAAAGTAAAATAAGTGATTATGAGAAGATAAATGATTATCATAAGTAGAAAAAATAGATTATTAAATTAGTTTCTCTCATAATTATTTATTTGAGATATAAGTGTTTATTGAAAAATTGATGTATTTGATAACTTTATAAAATAAGCAATAATCCTCCCCATAAATATTTATTTATTTTTTTATTCAAACATGCTCCCTTCTCTCTCTTTTTAATTGGGAGAAAGACAATTTGAAATTTCCATATGAAAATATATTTTAATAAAGACTCATTTTAAAAATTTTTAATTTAGATAATTTAAATTTTCAAATCAAATAAACTAAATTCTCAACCAATATTATTTATTTATAAATATTTTTATATATGACCCAAATTATCTTTCTCCCTTTTTTTTACTTGTCCATGCATTGTTTTGTTTTTTTTGGTGAGAACTTGTCCATGCATTGTTGGTTACAAAATCTACTTCGACAGGGTTGTTTGGGGCTTTGACTTGGGGCGAAATGAGAGCTAGAAAGAGGGCCGATCACCAAACAGCGCCACGATGGGATCAAACAAACAAAACTTCCCCGCTCTTGACCCACAACACCCAAAAACCCAGCATCGATTACTGTAAGACTCTTATCTCTGATTGCGCTTATTCTTTCCTTTCCTCTGTAAATTCCTCGAATTTGCTATCTTCATAGATCTTCCGTTTTCACTTTCCTTCTATTCTCATCACTTTGTCGCCCATTGAATATTGTTCGCTTTTACTCAACTGAAAATTCCAAAATTTGCTGGTTCCCTTTTCGCTCTTGCGTCTTCAGCTCAGCGGTTCATTCTAGTTTTGTATATTAATTATTGAACTACCTAGTTAAGGATGCTACGGTAGTGATTGTTTGATAATTAGAAGCCTATATCTAGACCATGTCAAGGAAGGAAGTTTAGATTAAGAGATGGGTTGTGTGACTAGTCGAGAAGTCTCATCAGAAATAACCTCTGAGGTGAAAGAGGAGAGGAATTTCAGTGCTGAATCGAACGGGAAGATAGATGAAGTCTCCACGAGGAAAGCTGAGGGGAGCGCGGTTGAGGTTCAGACCGTTGGAAACCGAAAGGAAGAGAAAGATGGTAATGATGGGGTCCAGGTCCTGGGGCCAAGGAGCGGAAGAAGAAGGTCAAAGCCAAACCCAAGGCTAAGTAACCCTCCAAAGCATTTGTGGGGGGAGCAAGTAGCAGCTGGGTGGCCACCTTGGCTTACGGCAGTGTGTGGGGAAGCACTTCGTGGGTGGATTCCTCGGAAGGCTGACACATTCGAGAAAATTGATAAGGTGCGTTTCTGTTTGCTGGGAATAGCCCTATGTTTTAGTTATTTTTAGGTTCATGCATTGCGTTTCATCATGCAAAATCAATAGACATTTACTTTTAACCTCGTGGAGCATGCTTGATCATGCTATGTCTGGGCTGTCTGGTTTAAAGTCCATGCTCCATATTAAGAACATTGCAACAATATTGTTGTCAATATCCATGATGCATTATTGATCTATTTATTTGTATTAGTTTTATCTTCCTTTTTTTATTAGATTGGGCAAGGAACGTATAGCAATGTGTACAAAGCTAAAGACATGTTGACTGGTAAAATTGTTGCATTAAAGAAGGTTCGGTTTGACAATTTGGAACCTGAGAGTGTGAAGTTCATGGCCAGAGAGATTCTTATTTTGCGAAGATTGGATCATCCCAACATCGTAAAGTTGGAAGGTTTAGTTACATCAAGAATGTCCTGTAGTTTGTATTTGGTGTTTGATTACATGGAGCATGATTTGGCTGGACTTGCTGCAAGCCCGGAAATCAAGTTCACTGAGCCTCAGGTTAGAACAGGTTTGCCTAGAAAATTTAAGAAAAGTTAAATAAACTTCTGTAGACTTTCTTTTCATGTGACAGTCTCTGATGTCTGCAAATACTGTGTTTCCTTATGCAGGTCAAATGTTACATGCACCAACTATTATCAGGACTAGAGCACTGTCATGACCGTCGAGTGCTTCATCGTGATATTAAAGGATCAAATCTTCTTATTGACAATGAAGGAATACTTAAGATAGCTGACTTTGGATTGGCCACTTTCTTTGATCCTAACCACAAGCAGCCCATGACTAATCGTGTAGTTACACTTTGGTATAGACCACTTGAGTTGCTTCTTGGTGCCACAGAATATAGTGTTGGAGTGGACCTTTGGAGTGCAGGTTGCATTTTGGGAGAGTTATTGGCAGGAAAGCCAATTATGCCTGGACGCACCGAGGTAACAATTAAATATCTTGCTTTGACTTGTAGGATTTATCATTTCACTGATGTTGTGTCATAACTCTTAAGTTTCTAATGTAATTCTGGGATTTTCTATTTTATAACTGGTTTGATACTCCAATAATTTGTCTTTTCCAATTATCTGCATTCTATCTGCTGAGTATTTGGTATCTCCATTAGATTTCAAAGTGTACATGTAAATGTGTGAAGGCCATGCTTTGCACCTTTTCTTAGCCATTTTTTGAATGCTTATATAGGTGGAGCAACTGCATAAGATCTACAAACTATGTGGTTCACCTTCAGATGAGTACTGGAAGAAATCAAAGCTACCTAATGCTACCTTGTTTAAACCTCGAGAACCTTACAAGAGATGCATACGAGAGACATTTAAAGATTTTCCACCTTCTGCACTTGCACTTATTGATACTCTTCTTGCAACTGATCCAGCAGAACGAAAGACTGCCTCAGATGCCCTAAGAAGTGAGGTGGGTTTTTGAAAATCCCCAATTATGTCATTATTAAAATAATGGTGTTGTGTTTTCCAGTTATTTGCTTCCCTGCTAATGATATTATGATTTCATGTCGCATATACTGTTTAAAAGGAATATGAATATCCATTAAAATTTGTTCTACTCTTGGTGCGTTCAGATTCATAATTTATACTTTTCTTTATGATAAGTATAGAATGAGCTGCATATGGAACTTTGTGAGGCCCTATGATTTTTCATGTCTATCAATGGGTTTTATCAGGCAGTACAATGATTCCCTACACCAATCATTTCCTTTGTATGCTTATGGTGCTAACAACAAATCTTCTAGGGGTCTGGTTCTTGAGTTTTTTTTTTTTTTGGTCTTAGGCATGTCTTGTACAAACAATGTTTTGGAATGTTAAAACTTCCTGGTATGGGAGAATAGTTCATGAAATCCTGAGTTAGTTTTTGAGGAAATTAATCTCATTCTGTATCAGCTTGATTCTGTGCCTTTTCTGAGCTATGTCTATTATGGTAGAGTATGTAGACATTCTAGAATTCGTGTGCAGGTTACCTTGGAAATCACTTTTCTCTGTTGTTTTTTTACCACAAATTAGAAGTAAACATAGTTTCTTGAAGAAATTGATGGCATGGTTTATATAACTGGTAAAATATTGACATTCCAGAATTCATGTTACACAAATAAGTGCATGAAACTATGAAGTAGAACTTGCCTTAAATCTGATGTAGATGTTATCCTTAAGCATCGATGATCTTCTATAAATCGAACTCACATACCCTTTGCCTTTTCTATCATTTTGCAGTTCTTCACCACAGAACCTTATGCTTGTGATCCTTCTAGTCTTCCCAAATATCCCCCAAGCAAGGAAATGGATGCTAAACGACGTGATGATGAAGCAAGGAGGTATGTGTTCTCGTACATTTGCTTTCTGCAGTTATGGCTAGTTATGTTTTTCCTGAGCTTTCTTTAAGCTTTGTGGTAGTGCATATCGCTTAAGAAGGTGAGTAGATAAAGGGAGACTGTTCTGTTTCTTTGGCTGGTTGAGTAAAGGAACTGATGTCCCAACAAGACAAGAAAAATATCCATACTTGTATTTATATACACCAGGTTTCAATACTCCACACTTATTAGCAAATAGCAGAGTTGAAATTTCATGGAAGAGATTTTGAGGAGAGCTTAAGCAAACATCCTGCCTCAAGCTTATGGTTGCCAGGGGAGCTTGCGATATCTTATACCTACCCACACATAACAAATACACACAGACACATACCTTGACATTTACAGACATGAGAAGAGAAAAAACTGTGCCTTTTTCTTTGTTAGGTTAATCATTAATGTTTGCTAGTTATGATTTAGCCATCCTGTAATATTTGACCAAATGTGAGATAATTTGTCAATATGGATTTCAGATTACGAGCTGCAGGCAAAGCTCAGGTTGATGGTGCAAAGAAACCCCGAACACGTAATCGTGCTAAAGCTAATCCTGCTCCTGAAGCCAATACTGAGCTTCAATCCAATATTGACGTATGTTCAAAACAGTTACTACTAAAGATAGTTGTGATGATATTTGATGGCTTGTTCTACAAAGTCACTGAATAAAGATGCTCTGAGATTATTAGATCCTCCAAGAATGCTTAATTAAATTAAATGTTTGAGACAGAGGGAGGATAGTTGGCAACTAAACCTTGCTGACCTATGTCACATTGGATTGGTACTGAAGTGAATTAGACACAGATATCTGGCAATTATACCAGTTTCAAAAACATATATTTCTGAGATTCCATGTTCAATATTTTTAAGTACCACTAGGCTAGATAATATGAGAAATTGAAATTATCATATTGCTTCTTGCAGGCTTTAATAATGAATGCATCATCTCTTACTTCATTTGTTTGTCAATAAATCTATTTATTTTTGTTTTGGAGTTATTTTGACCAATTTATTTTGTATGTGTGAGAAGGGCTTGCAACTTTTAGTTAAAAATACATTGATTATATTTGTTTGTTGCAACAATTTCATGTGTGACAGAGAAGGCGTCTAATAACTCGTGCAAATGCGAAGAGCAAGAGCGAGAAGTTCCCTCCACCTCATCAAGATGGACAGCTTGGCTTCCCCTTGGGATCTTCGCATCATATTGATTCAGATATTGTTCCTCATGATGTCTCTTTCGGTTCAACCTCGTTTACCCATTCAAAAGAACCATTCCAGGCTTGGTCTGGTCCCATTGCTGTGCCCAAGCAGAAGAAATATGCTACTGGTGATGCATTGGATTTATCAAAACAACATACAAGTGCCCTCAAGGATAACGTTAAAGGAAGGAAATTCATAGCTTAGATATATTCATTGCATTCTATAGAATCAATCAAACTAAGAAATTTCCCTGCCTCTGCTGCCACATTCGGGGTGGGAACCAGAAGCTGCCAAATGTGAATTGACATTAGGCCCGTTGCTTGCCTGCTTCCAGATACAAGTATTGCTTAAGTCAAGTGCAAGGGTAAAATCTTTTTTTTGTTTTAAATTAACCCTCATTTTCTTTCTCCTATTTATCTTCTTCTTCTTCTTTTTTTTTTTTAATTTACTTTGTATACTGCTTTATATGGATTTATATCCTGTTTTCTTCTATGTTCAATTTGTTGATAGGGTGAACAAATCACTATATGCTGTACATGGTGATTCTTTTTTTTTTTTTCAAATGAGTTCCACGTGTTGATATCGGAGTACTTTTTAACTTGATGGTGAAGGATAAATCCATGAGATATTTTTTTGCCCTCTTTAGTCAGAGTAGTGAGATAGGTAGCGCCCTCGGGGTACAGATGAACGCTCTGAAGTGCGGACAGTACTATACCCAAAATCCGTATAGACGATACTGTCAGTCCAGAAAATATCAGAGTATATGCTGGGATTGGAGTTCTATTTTTTTTTTTTGTAGGACAAGGGGTCTTGAAAACTACATAAAAAAAACAACAAAACAAAAACACAACAAACAAAAAAACTAGTGACATTTTTAGACACTATACGTCTCGTTCCCTGTCCAATTATATCTTCCCTAATAATAAGCCTTTGCACCGCTGGAGAAGGAATATCGGAGAGCTGATATCCCATTTGATAATGGAGACTTGCTGTTATCATGTTATGAGCACACATTGGCTTCCTGATAAATATGTTGGAAAGATAATTCTCATTCTTTCATGATCCTTGACCGCATAAGTCTTTCATCTCCTTTGTATTCTTTATATGAATATGTGAGATTTTGAATTAGATATAGAGAATCTAATTCCACAATGGTCTTCCCTAATCTAAGAGTCTAGCAAGTTTGTAATCTACTAACAACTGCCTATAATTCAGCATTTAGCACATTATAGATCCCAATTTTGTGAATAAATCCTCCAATCCAACTTCCTTCATCATTTCTGATTATTCCACTCGCAGCTGTCATACCAGATTCACTAATAACAGCTTTATCTACATTAAGCCTTATCCATCCACGAGGAGATTTTTTCCATTTAATCACCACTTGGTTCTTCCTTCTTCGCTCTTCATGCACTTCTATTTGTTCTCTCCATTGCATGTCTTAGATAAAATGCATGATAATTTCTTTATGATTCCTGATGGTACTAGTTTCATTATCAGAAATGGCAAGGTTACGCCATTTCCAAATAAACTAGCATATGATGCCAAACAACATGTTCCATCTAATTCCAACTAAATTTTCATCCTGAACCTACAAATTACTTTGAAACCAAACTGAAAAAGGTTAAGAAAAAAATTATGTCTATCAATGGGTGGAACAAACAAATTCCATATTCTCACAGACTCTCTACAATCTCTTAGAGCATGGGAAAACTCCAATACCACACCTAAGACATATATCAATCTCGTTTATCTAGTGATTTCTAACATGTTGAGTCAACAATCTTTCATGAGCTGCTAAGCATAAAAAGGTTCTCACCCTTTCTAGAACCTCAAGCTTCCATATGATCCTCCAAATAACCTGTTCATGCACATTGTCATCCATTATAAGCATTTTATATGTGCTAGCAACAGAGAAATCTCCCCATTTATTGGGTAACCATTTACAAACATCTCAATCATGTGAACAAGGGGGAACCATAGCTTGAATTTTTAAGAGACATTGATTTAATTTCACCTATCCAAACTAGTTTTGTTCTCAGAAGAAATGGACAATATAATATTATAATTTTAAAGAGATGATACATTCAATGGAAAAGAGGGAAGGTAGAAAAGGAATTATGATTATTAAAGTTGATCTTCAAAAAGCTTATGATAGAGTAAGTTGGGGTTTTTTAAGAAAAGTGCTTGAAGAGTTAAAATGACCTCAACACTTTAGTGATATGATTTATGGAACATGTTTCTTCAACTGCAACTAATAGTGGGATGGAGAAAAAACGGAACAATTTGTTCCTTCTAGAGGTATTAGACAAGGGGATCCCATCTCTTCTTACTTGTTTGTTTTGGGTATGGAAAAGCTAACTTATATCATTATTGATCTTGTTGAAATTAAGAAGTGGAAAAGTATGAAAGTGGGTAAAACAGGTCGTATCATAACTCATATTTGTTTTGTTGATAATTTAGTTTTATTTGCCAAATCGAGTGTTGAACAAATGGAAGTTATTAAGGAAGTTCTAAGTCGTTTCAATAGTATGGCTGGATAGACGGTGAGCAGTAATAAAACATGTGCATTTTTCTCACAAAATATTGTCAAGGGGGTAAGAAGAAATATTTTTCAGATGAGTGGCTTTAAGGAAGTCGTTGAAATGGGAAGATACTTGGGTGCTTTGATCACTAACAAGAGAAAGTCCAAGGATAAATTTGGACATGTGCTTGATAAAGTGAAGCAAAGGTTAAGTGGATGGAAAGCAAAAGCTCTATCACTAGCTGGAAGAATCACGTTGGTGAAAGCCGTTGCTAGTAACATGGCTTTACATCATATACAACATGAGAAACTTCCAAAAAATATAATTAATGAAATTGAGAAAGTTGAGAGGAGTTTTGTTTGGGGTGAAGAAAATGGTAAAAAAAAGTGGCATACTATAGGTTGGGGGTAAATGTGTAAAAGTAAACAATAAGGGGGTTGGGATTAAGTCTCTTCGTAGTATGAATGAGGCTCTTATGCTTAAATTATGTTAGGGGCTTGTGACTGAGAATGAAGCTTTATGGGTTCAAGTGCTCAAAAGTAAATGCGGGGAAAATCTGAACATCAGAGAAGGAATTCTTCTAAAAAATTCTGATCTCAGACTATGGAAAGACTTGATGTTGAGATGGGATAAATTTGTGGATAATGTGTGTTGGGATATTAGAGGAGGTAAGGAGGTTTCAGTTTGGACGGATACTTGGGTCAGAAATGAAAAGATTAATTCAATAGGCTATAAATTTTTCTATGATTGATGAAAATTTGAAAGTGGCGGATTTGTTGAATGATTAAAGTGATTGGGATCTTGCTGTGCTACAAAATCTGGTGGACCATCAACGTTGGGATTGGAGTTCATATTTGTGCAGTTCTCATTAATCTTTCGGCTTTTACCAACTGGCCTATAACTCCAGTTTTTGACAGAGAAAGATGATGTCCACTACAATGCTCTTCGCCTCAATATCCTAAATTGCACCATGGAGCGTACATGATGAAGATATAACTCTGCTTTTCAATATATAGCAGCTTATGAAGCTTCGTTGTACTCTACAGCCAAAGCTTGACTGTTGAAATGACCTGGGTATATATAACAGGTGAGAGTGCATAGAAAGAAGAAGATGAAGAACAATGTTGTTGTTTATACCATTTGTTCGTTCACAAATTGTGTACGATCTAATGATGTTTACATCGACTATTAAATATTTGTTTAGGGTTTAATGGCTAATGTGTAATTCTAAACTTCAATGAATATGTAATAAAATTCATGATGTCACAATACTTGCATATAAGCTTCAGGTGAAATCTATTGGAGAAGCATATTCTCAGGACAAACAACAGAAACATACAATTATCCAAAGGAAATTTTCTTTGGCGGTTTCCTATTTAATCACTTTGAAGTTTAATAATCTTTCCTCTTCCCGAGCATTAACTTTTGTGTTAGATATATGCTATTTGAGTGAATATTATAGCATGTATTTGAATGAGTTGACGACCTAAGAGGGAACACGTGATATGAATAGGTAAAAACATTAATCATCATCTTTTTATTGAACCACGCATGTACTAGTTGCAATGGTAGTGGGGTTTTGATTTCTTTTATTTGAATAGTGGAGACTGGAGAAAATGGCTGAAGCATAATATAAGGTTAAGGGGATTGATACAATTGGTTCAAAAAGTTTATACTAATAGTTAGGGTTGAATAACAATACTCAAGTCTCGATTGGTCCGATCCAACTCAACCACATTGGATCAATTGGGTCGAGCCAATTTTTTGAGTTGGGCTAGGGTTCAAGTCAAATGTTATTGGCCATATTCGACCCGGCATGTATGTATTTTTCCCCCCCAAATTATCTTATATATATTAATTATTTTGTAGAATTTTTGTTTTTTATGTATCTAATGTAATATATTTATTATATGAATATTATGAAAATTTTTTAAGATTTTAATGTTTCAATTTTTTTAAAATTTTGAATTATTTTTTAACTTAATATTATGTAAAAATAATGTATGATGGTTAGGTATTCATAACTTTTAAAAATGTTAATTTTTTTAACATTATTTTTCAAAAAAATCTATTTTTAGATATAAATAAATATATTTTTTGTTATTAAATATAGTTATTTTTAAATTTTAAATTTTTTTAAAAAAAATACTTAGTTTCAGGCTGACCCGGTATTTGGCCTAATACTAGCCTGAGTGTTCATTGGGCAAGGCAACGAGCAAGGATCAAACTCGCCCCGACCTTGCCCATGAACTCCTCTACTAATACCTATATCCTTACTGTATAATCTCTTGTTATTTCATTTTAGTATTTTTAAAATAAAAATCTATTTATATCTATATATAATATAATCAAGATTTTAATAAGTCATGAGTCAGGAGCTAAGCAGTTTTATATAATGCACAGAATCTTTACTAGTTATACTTTAAATTAAAATAAAATTATAAATATAAAATATACTAATTGACAAAATCAATACAATTATAATTTTTTATTACTTGATAAGGTTATAAGAAGTTTATTTGCTGCACAATTCTTTGCTGCACAACTATAAAAAAAAAGTAAAAGTAAAACAGCAAAAGAAATTAAGCTTGTAGTACTATGTTGTATTTTAAATTTTTAATGAAAAAATTATAAATTTTTGAAATTTTATTATATTCCATCAATTTCATATTATAAGATAATAAATAATTTTTTTAACACATAATATAATGCAGCATAATTTTATGGGTAAAATAAGAATGTTTGGTCTTTCTTTTTTAAGAATTTAAAAATATTTTTAAATATTATTTTATAATATAAGATAAAGGAACTATAATTATATAATTTAGTGTCCGTTTAATATTCAATTTTATAAAAAATAAGTTAAAAAATTACAATTTATAAAAATAAAATTGAAGTAAAAGTAAGTAAATTACTAAATTCTTCACAAATATATATAAGTAAAAATAATAAAAAAAATGATAGTTAAGTTTGCCACAAATTAATAAATGATAAAAGCAAACGGGCAATTGGAAGGATGCAAAATTACTTGGCCACCAAGAATGGTGTAATTTATCGCGGAAGACGGAAAAAGTGTAAAGCGCATGCCACGATCATCGACATTCCAGTCTACACTCGACAAACACCCCTTAGCACTCAACCGTCTACACTCGACAAACACCCCTCTAGCACTCAACCGATACCAGTCCAAAGCGAATCTCTCTGTGTCTCAGTTTCTTTCTCTCTCCAGAATTTATTTGACAACAAAACCTGACCCTCAGAGACAACCTTTGCAACATTAGCAAACGCTGTAGTCGTTACTAATGGAGGATACTAACACTATGTCTGCTAACAATGTGGCTTGTGCCATAGCCACCGCCCTCGACTGGAGCTCAACTCCCGACGCTCGAAAAGCCGCTGTCTCTTTTCTCGAATCTGTACTTTCTTTTCTTTTCTCGTTCTGTGTCTGTTCTTCTCTGCATGCGTAGGGCAAGTGTTTTCTTTTGCTTTTTTGGTTGAAAAAAATCGAAACCCACCCAGTAGTTTCATAGGGGATCTCAAAATTTTGCATCCACTCATAAAAAGTTCACATTTCGGTTTGTTTTTTACAACTTTAGAGCTGTTTTACGATGACTCAAGTTTTGAACTTTCATTCTGCGGTTTTTATTTGTTGAAGAGCATGGAATTTCAGATTTTCATGGCCGCATCATTAAATTTTCGCACAAATAATTGGATACTCTAATCACAAGAAACCCTAATCACCATATGGCAAGCGTGCCTGTTCAGTGGATGACAAGCCGCAATAAAGAAAAATTACGCTGTTTACTACTGAATTCTTAGGTATAAATTTTTTCCACAATATCATTTTCTGGCTTGATCGAAGAAGACAACCGTGTGTTCTTTGGTTGCATGGACTTATCTCATTGGCAGGTCTTCTATTAGAATGTGCTGCTTCAATTGAATAGGATGGGGGGCAGCTAGCAGATGCTTCTTTAATTTTAAACTTACAAGTCAACAAGCTGTGCTGAAGGAACTATTCTTCTCTAATTTGAAGAGTATCGTCCAGCTTATCTAGCTTTTCAATATAAATTCTTATCTAGTTATTTGGTTTCTTTCTCGATAATTTTTTTTAAGAGGACTATAGTGGTGTCCTACTTTTGTAATCAGTATTTGTTCATCATAAGAGAATATACGATCTTTTTCACCTTCCTGTCAAGGTTCTATAAAACATAAATAAAATTTTGGAAATTAAAGAATAGGATATTTTAATGTTGTAAAAAAACATAAAATAAACTGGAGAAAGTGGAAAAGGAGATTCTGTATACAACAAATCTTAATGAAAGAACTGACATAGCTCGTTCTAGATTTTACATGATAGAGAATTTTGGAAGAAACTTGTGTAGTTTAATTACTTTATCATCATGTTGTTATTGTTTTTGTCATCACTAGTGGGGTGGGGGACCTAGTGTTTGTATGAATAGTCGTACCTCTGTCAATTTAATGTTCAGCCATTAACACATCTTCAATTTCTTCAGGTCAAAGCAGGTGACTTAAGGATATTGGCAAACACTTCCTTTCTTTTGGTAAAAAAGGATTGGTCATCTGAAATTCGGTTGCATGCTTTTAAAATGCTGCAGGTTCATGCTCATATGCCACTGCCCCTTCCTTATTGTAGGGGATTTATCTTGCTTCTCATTTCTAAGCTCTATTTTTATTACTCATCCTTGTGTTGTTATATGAATTATATCCCTTTACAGCATTTGGTGCGACTAAGGTGGGATGAATTAAACCCTTCCGAGCGTAAGAACTTTGCAAATCTTTCTGTTGATTTGATGTCTGAGATTGCAGATCCTTGTGAAGAATGGCCTCTTAAGAGCCAGACAGCTGCCCTTGTTGCTGAGGTTTTCATCATTATGCACTCGATTTCATTCACGTTGCTACTTATTTTATTGTAATTGTAGTTTTTCTGTCAATAAACTATATTTGGTGACTGTTTACAGATAATTAGAAGGGAGGGTCTTGACCTATGGCAAGAACTGTTTCCTTCACTGATTTCTCTATCTGGCAAGGGTCCTATACAAGTACATTCCATGTTGCCTTACTTGCAGCATTGATTTCTTGGTCTTTATTTATCTCTTCTTGCACTAACAATCTCTTCTATATTTTTCAATTATGAATAAGGCTGAGTTGGTTTCAATGATGCTGCGGTGGCTTCCTGAAGACATTACAGTACACAATGAAGACTTGGAAGGTCTGTAATGAACTGCCTTTATTTTGCTCCTGTAGGTGTGTTTTTTGTGCCTCCTGCACATGTGCACATGCATAACTACATAATGGGTGAAAAAATTGAACCTTTCCAACTTTGTGAATTTGATTGACTTGCATAATGGAGTGAACTGAGTTTTTATAGCAAAAAAGTTGGAGTCCCAATATTAGTAAGTCCCAGATTACCACAAAATGAGAAGGGACACAGTTTTTTTTTTTTTTTTCCTAATGAGAGAAGGGACACAGTTTTCTTTGTGTCGAAGTGCTCTCCATGTCTCCCACCTATACCCCGGCCTCTACACTTTATATTTTGCTCTTAGGAGACTTATCTGTATATGAAATGTTGTGTTCCCTTCTTACTTGCATATTGATGTATTCAGGTGACCGCCGAAGGCTACTCCTGCGTGGGTTAACGCAATCTCTGCCTGAAATTTTGCCGCTATTGTACAATGTACATCTCAGTCCTGAACCTCATTACAGATCATCTTGTGAAGCATTATTGCTGATGTTGTCATAGTTGTTGCAGTTATTAGAAAGGCACTTTGGAGCTGCAATTGATGAAGCAGGTAGACAACAGATGGACATTGCAAAACAGCATGCTGCTACAGTAACAGCTACTCTGAATGCCATAAATGCATATGCTGAGTGGGCTCCACTGCCCGATCTTGCTAAGCATGGCATCATTAATGGGTATGTATCTTTCTTTTTGTTATTATGTGCCTTAATTCATTGGTCTTGGTAAATAATTTGTATACCTGTCAACTGCCAACAGTTGTGGTTTCCTGCTATCTGCTCCAGATTTTCGTCTTCATGCTTGTGAGTTTTTCAAACTAGTTTCCCCAAGGTATGCAATATAGTTCTCTAATTATTGATGCATTCTAATGATTTTATTTTATTTTTTCCATTGATCTATGGTTCGATGAATTACTTCAAATTGTGATTGTAGGAGGAGACCTGTTGACACATCTGCTTCTGAATTTGACTACGCTATGAACAGCATCTTTCAGATCTTGATGAATATATCGAGAGAATTTTTGTACAGATCTGAGTCAAGTCCTGGGGTCATAGATGAGGGTGACTATGAATTCGCAGAATATATTTGTGAAAGTATGGTTTCATTGGGTTCTTCAAATTTGCTAAGTATTGCTGGAGATAACACCATGCTTCCTCTTTACCTTGAACAGGTAATTAGGCATTGTAATAACATTTATTTCAGCAGTTTGGATAATGAAAGACTTCAACTGCAGGAATTTGAAAACAGTATTAGTTCAAATAAGCTTGAAACCCTATTATTGTATGTTACCCAAATTAGTCCTGGTCTTGCTATGACCTGCACCATTAGTTACTGGTTTCTCATAATATCTCTCCTAGACAAAAAACTGATGGCATTTGATTGCTATTGAAAACACATTGGGCCTGGTTCTGCTTTGCTGTGATTATTGTCCATATGTCATCCTTCCTTCATAATCCATGCGCTAGTCTTTATATCACCTGCTCACATAGAGTGAAATGAAGAGTAATATGTTGATGAATGCCTATGCTGGCCTTTTGTATTAATATTTGTGATCCATGTGTATTGCTGCAGTGTGACTATTCTCTTGAGGTTTGAACATGCATAGTGCAAGTGAGTGGGGTTTTGGCTCAAGTCTCTTGGGCAATTTTGTCATGTGCAATGTTTTTTGTTTAAATCTGAACATCATGCATACATTTTTTGGTTTTAGTTCTTAAAAAAAATACAGAAAGCATAATTATAGATGACAAAATGTCTTCGTTTCAAAATACTGTTATGAAAATTTTCACATGCCTTGTTGGACAAGTTAATTTTTAATTTTTTTTAATTTTACATGTATTCAATATGCATGAATGTGAAACTTTCTGTTTCCAGTTCTCTGCTCATTCCTTGTTAAAATATATTTCGGACTTTGAAATGCAGTTTAACCCTTGTTTTGCCTTTTCTTTTTCCCACTAGATGTTAGGATATTTTCGACATTTCAAGTTTGCAATTCATTTCCAATCCCTGCACTTCTGGCTGGTAAGTTTGAATATTTCTACAGAAGTACTTTCTGAAAGTATTTTGTATTCAAGGCTGCATATCACGTGGTTATCTCTCTTTTCTTCCCTTGAATGTTTTCTCATAGGTGCTGATGAGAGATTTAATGTCAAAACCAAAGCACTCTGCAAATTCAGCTGCAGACAGTTCAGCTACTGGTGGCTCTGGTTCTGGAGAGGGTGAAAATGCAAAGAAAAAGATTCTAAGTTTAGTGAATGACAATTTTTGTGGTGTAATTTTGGATACGTCTTTCCCTCGCATGCTCAAGAAAGAAAAACTTCTTCCTGAAACTGCGGTTTCTTTAGGGGTATTGGAGTTGTGGAGTGATGATTTTGAGGGCAAGGGTGAATTCAGTCAATATCGACCTAGGCTGGTATGTTTTTCTTGCATATATGTTAATATAAGCTTCAAGGGAGAGGATCGATTATGTGAACGCATTGATCCATTGTTTGATACTTTGTTTCGGTGGAATAAAATAGTTCTGTCTTTAGATGTTGAAAGCATCATTAGTGATGTTTCAGAATCCACCTCTTCTAGATAGCAAGCTGATTGGCCAATTATTCTTGACGTGTTATAAAAGGAAGTAGTGCAAGGCTGAAAGCCACTAAGTGTGGTTTGGTCATGAAAAGCTGAGGTTTTTGGTGGTTAAAACTTGCATTCACATTACACATTTGTGATTTACATCATGACATCTTTTTGTTTGCAATGTTTGACCTTATACAAATCCTAAGGAAATTTTTATTTAGTGTAGATATAAAGGAGTTTCCTAGTTCCCGTGTTATCAGAAAGCTCAGTATCTTAAATATGTCTTAAAATTCTAAAGGGTAGAAAATTAGAAGGTACAGAAAACTGTGAAATTGAAATTGAACATTTGACTTTTAATTCTAGACATTCAATCTAGCACATTTAAGAAAGAAGGTTCGGTACCCAATAATGGAGAGAACATTCTATAGTATAAATGTTGTGCAAATGATTGAGAAGCTGGTCAATGCAGGTGTTATTATACTAAAACATTATTACTCTGCATATGTTTCCTTTTTTCTTGTTTCCATCCCATTCTTCGTAGTTCAACTTTGTCTTCTCTATATATTTTTTACTGGTGATTGTTTCCTTATAACAGTTGGAGCTGATTAGGTTTGTTGCTTCTTACAAACCTCTGATGGCTGCTACTAAAGTTTCAGAAAAAATTAATGCAATTATTATGAACCTGTTGAATTCACCAGTACCAGCTCAGGTTTAAATGACTGTCATTCAACTTATCAACTGGATGATTGTTAACATTTTAATTCTGTTCAGCTTCATATCTTGCATATGCTATTTAATTGTTGGTCATGGGTTCCACTTTTCTCACATCAGGACTTGGCTGTAATGGAAAGCATGCAGTTGGCTTTAGAGAATGTTGTTAATGCAGTTTTTGATGGTTCCCATGAATTTGCCAAGGCAAATACCGAAGTTCAGATTGCAGTTTGTAGAATATTTGAAGGTACTTTTTTTCCTTGGATTTTCTGTTATTATTGCTGTATTGAGGTTCATATTAGTGGCAATTCCTTAATAATTCTGGTTACTGTGACCTAAAGGCTTACTTCAGCAACTTCTTTCTTTAAAATGGACGGAGCCTGCCCTTGTGGAAGTACTTGGTCACTATCTGGATGCGATGGGTCCGTTCTTGAAGTATTTTCCAGATGCAGTTGGGAGTGTTATCAATAAACTATTTGAACTTCTAACTTCTCTTCCTTTTGTCATCAAGGTTCCCTCAACAATCTCCTTTCCTACCTGTACCTTTAATTATTGAGAAGCTACTTAGACTTGCCAGTTAACACTATGTGCCTCTTGGTAGGATACTTTGACATTCAGTGCACGACATGCAAGGTTACAGATTTGCACATCATTTATCCGGATAGCAAAAGCTGCTGACAAAAGCATTCTGCCTCACATGAAGGTGCGTTGTTTATTTGTTAAGTTGTTTGCTAGTTGTATGCTAAGAACCTGGCTCTTGTCCACCTTGGGCTGAAACTAAATATAAAAGGAGGATGCTTCTTACGAGAATTTAGTCATTTTGATCAACTTCTGAATAAATCTCTTTTACGATTAAGTCATAATGAGAGACCAGCTCCTTCAGGAGTGTCGCTGAATCAGCTAGAGTATATTTCATATCTTTAGTTAATTTATCAGATGTCCCCAAAGGGACATATCTTTAGTTAATTTGAAACAGGCAGAAGCATCTGTTTTGTGACGTATACACTAAAAGTTAAAATTTAATTTCTTATATTTCACAATAAGATAGATTCTGAATTCAGTTTTAATCTATTAAGCTTAACTTCTCTTTCATTTGTTTCATTTTCCATTTTCCTTCCTTTCATTTCTCTTGTAAAATATAAAAAATACATTTGTTTTTTTTAACTCAAAACAATGTTTATTAGATGTCCAGAAGATTCATCTTACTAAATGTATGTTCAAGAACATCTTTCACAGTGTCAGTGTGTCCATTTTATTATCAACCTATTGTTATGTTGCCTGTGTCTGGAATTGTCAATGTGCCTATTAATTTTGGCCCCTCTCCAGACAGAAGGCATTCTGTCAAGATTAATTTGTTGGAGTTTGTTACATTTAAAATTGGTCTAGCTTTGTCTCTTACCGGTCATCACTTTGGGTATCATTTTAGACAATTAATATATGCTCAAGTTAATGTGCCCTGAGACCTGGGGTATAGTTTGTGAAAACATATTTTTAACTTTTACATTTTGTACGTAGGGTATTGCTGATACTATGGCCTGTTTGCAAAAGGAGGGCCGTCTGCTTCAAGGAGAGCATAATCTTCTGGGTGAAGCTTTTCTTGTTATGGCTTCTGCTGCTGGGTAATCATCAAACAATAACTCTGTTTAATATATCTGTTATACCTTTCCTTACTAGTTATTGTTTAATTTCGCACAGGATTCAACAGCAGCAAGAAGTTTTAGCCTGGCTATTAGAACCTTTGAGCCAACAGTGGACACAATCAGAGTGGCAGGACAAATATTTGTCTGATCCACCAGGGTTAATTCGCTTGTGCTCAGAAGCACCAGTTATGTGGTCAATTTTTCACACAGTGACATTCTTTGAGAAGGCACTCAAGAGGAGTGGCATGAAGAAAGCTTATTGGAATTCAGAAAACAGCTCGACACCAAATTCCACTTCTTCAAACCCAATGGCTTCTCATATGTTATGGATGCTGCCTCCTCTCTTGAAAGTATGTGTGCAGCCCTCGAGACACTGGTCATATAAAACTTCTGTATTTGAAAGAAAAAAAAGGATCACACTTGGTTTTGATCTTATCTGCATTCTCTTGTTACCATGTATTTATAATTGTATCATGTTTGATTTTTCCAGCTTCTCCGTGCTGTACATTCTCTTTGGTCCCCTTCCATCTATCAAGCATTACCTGTAGAGGTCAAAGCTGCAATGAGCATGAGTGATGTTGAGAGATTCAGTCTTCTTGGAGAAGGAAACCTGAAATTGTCGAAAAGTGCATTGACTTTCATGGATGGATCTCACGTTAATATGAGTAAGGAAGGACATGCAAAACCAAGTGAGTCTGATATACGAAATTGGTTGAAAGGAATCAGAGACAGTGGGTAAGCATGCATGACAAGAAAATTATTTATCTGCTATTGTTCATTATGTATATTTCCATGGCAGTGCTAAATCCTTGGTTTATTTATTGATAGATATAATGTACTGGGCTTGTCGACAACCATTGGGGATTTATTTTTCAAATTTTCCGATGTGAACTCTGTTGCTGTTGCCTTGATGGAGAATATACAGTCGATGGAGTTCAGGCATATAAGGCAGCTTGTTCATTCTGTTTTGATTCCTTTAGTTAAACATTGTCCTCCAGACATGTGGGAGATTTGGCTGGAAAAGCTGTTGCACCCGTTATATATCTATGCTCAGCAGGCTCTCAGCTGTTCTTGGTCCAGTCTTCTACAACATGGTAGAGCGAAGGTTCCAGATGTTCACGGCATTCTTGCTGGATCAGACTTGAAAGTAGAAGTGATGGAGGAAAAACTTCTCAGGGATCTTACACGTGAGATGTGTTCATTCCTCTCCGTTATTGCTTCTCCACCACTTAATGCTGGACTCCCTTCTTTAGAGCAGTCTGGACATGTTAGTCGTTTAGACACATCTTCTCTGAAAAGCTTAGATTCAGTTGCGTCAAGCTCTATGGTTGGGTATGTTTTCTGCTTGTTATGGAATTTGTTGCATTTACATTTTGCAATGTTTCTTTGTTGGCTTTCTCTTTTTTCCCCCCCTCACAAGTTTTTTCATGACAGTTTCCTTCTGAAGCATAAAGGTTTGGCGCTGCCAATGCTGCATATATGCTTAGAAGCTTTTGCATGGACCGATGGTGAAGCTGTGACAAAAGTTTCTTCGTATTGTTCTGTGTTGATAGTTCTATCAATATGGACAAACTATACAGAACTTGTAGAATTTGTTGCTAGAGATCTTTTTACTTCCATTATTAAAGGTTTATCCCTCGAGTCAAATGCTATAATTAGTGCTGAATTAGTCAGTCTCTGTCGTGAAATATTTGTGTATCTCTGTGATAGACACCCAGCTCCCAGGCAGGTTAGTTTGCTCTATCTCATCCCTCGTTTGTGGTATATACTTGCAGATTAGAGAAATCTAGAATATTTCCATGCTCTTTTCAGGTTTTGTTGTCTCTCCCCTCCATCACCCCCCATGATTTACTTGCTTTTGAAGAAGCTTTAACGAAGACAGCCAGTCCAAGGGAACAGAAGCAGCATATGAGAAGCCTGCTTCTTTCAGCAACTGGAAACAAATTAAAAGCGCTTGCAGCTCAGAAAAGTGTCAACGTCATCACAAATGTTTCAAGTAAGCTGTGACTTGTCTTTGTACTTCTTTCAAAATCTGGAACTCAGTGGCATTTACCGTTGTTTCTGTTAAGCCTATCTATCTTTGGTAGTAAAATTGTTTGCTAATGTAATTTAGACTTGAGGGCTCTGACTCAATGTGATGGTTTCTCAATCCTCTCGGATCTGTGATATATACTTTTACTGGCTATATTCAATTTTTAACCTCTTTTGCTTGGATTGTTCAGCGAGGCCACGAAGCTCATCGAATGCTCCTGAGTCCAAAGCTGGTGATGAGGATGTTGTGGGATTGGCATCTATCTTGTAACATTAATCTGAGCTCATGACATGGTGTGTACAGGAACGAGCTCATGTTGAGTTGGGTTTCTTTCCAAAACTTTGGAGGCAAAAAACCCCTGTAACTTCACAAAATAGGAAATCGAGAGGGAGTGCGAGATTCTATGTCCTTCCTCTCTTGGCTCATATAGAAACATGAAAAGCAGGTTAAATTCTTTATTTGTAACGTGTATAGTTATATTTATCATACGAGTACCTTAGATTCCAATTGTTGTGGCCTTTTTTATTCTTTTTGAAGTGTATACTAGTCCTGCAATTTCTTCCAGAATCTTATAGTAGTCTGTGATTATGATTACTTTTTATTTTTTGGGAGCATAAACAGAGACAATATGTTGAGGTGGTCAGAATAATCGACAGCCTTACAAGATTTTTCTGGTTGTTCAGCAGCAACTGGTATACATAAGGGGACTGGGATCACAGTGAATATTTCGTGTCGCTGCCACCGGAATTTGAGGTCAACGGTGGTCTGGCCTTGAACGCAAGTGTTCCGTTTTCTTGCTGAGATATTATTTATCATGGGAATGGAAATGGGTTTCTATGGAATAGAATGATTATGATTGATATGTAAAGAAAATAAATATCTATTTCCTTCTAAATTTCAGTTTAGTTAAATGAAAATAATACAATAAAAAAGCCCGATCAAATGATCGCAATACTTTTTGCCGGCAATACATGAAATTGAGAATGAGAATAGGAACATGGGTCCTGATAAAATAGAATAAAATGTAAAATAAAAATTATTTTAAATTATTATTATATTTATACTTGATGACATATAGAATGAAAAAGAAAATGAAATGAATGATCATGTTACTCAATTAAAATATATAAACCTTTTTGTTATCTGCGAAAACTAGCTTTACTTAAAAATTAAAACATTTTAGTGGTTTAAAATATTATTTTCATTGAGTAGGATAGAAATAAAATTGCGCTGTTGCCATTGCCAGAAGAAAACATAGAATATCCGATATTATATGGTCTCCATGGCCCCATTACAAACTGTTTTAAGATAAGAAAATGTTCAGTATACACTGAATCACTTTCTTGTTACAGGAGCAATAGAAAAGTTATCTAGAAGCATAAATCAAATTATCAATTCCTTAGCAGCCTATTATATTAGTGCACCATGGTATATAAAAGTAGTCGAGGTCACTATAGGATGACATAGAAAAGTAAGAGGCTCTTTGGAGTTTTTTTTTTTTTGGCCCATCTCTTGAGATTGATTTTAAATGTTCTGTTAAATTTGATTTCTCAACTACCTCCGTCCAACTTGAATACATTGCAGTTTGCACAGCTGGATTACATGTTGGCACGAACGTAGATGTGGGATCAAAATATCAATATCAATATTTTACCAAATCACAATATTGTAATGTTTAATTAATTGGGCTGAGGCCATCGTTTGTATAAGAAAATACATCAATATTTTACCAAAAAAAACAATATCATTGTCAATATATCATAAGAAATCATACTCCTTGACAGGTCCGATGCAATTTTAAGGTAACTATGTCACTTAGATATGCTGTTGAAGGTTTAACTTTGTTAGGAAAGACAAAGTTTATTTTGGTAATCTTATCACCTTGAAAAAATAAATCTTATTAAGAAATACTTTTGATACTCACAAACAAAAAATCATACTCCTCATAAGAATCATTAATAGTATGATTTTCAATCAGCTTAAATTATATATTGCATTGGACTCAATCTAATTTTATATTTGATGTTAAAAAGTATAATTATATATACTCACACATGTACATCATATTTTCTTTCTCTTTTTTTTTTGGTGGCGTGTGCATCATATTTTCTTGTTACATCAAAAAAGGTCATGAACTTGGTAAAACTACTCATATGAATCCCACCTCAACTCTTATCATTTGAGTTAGTTTTATAAAATTTATGTCTAATTTTTTTTAATCTACATATTAAACCTAAGGATCTTTTGCATAATAAAATTTATTAATAATTAAATATGTGTTAAAATTTTTATTATTTTTTTATGTAAGTAATCAGATGTTTGTAAAACAAGTTATCTTTTATCTTATTTTTAATCTTTTTTTTATTATATTCCTAATTAAATTAAAAATAACTTTTTATTATTATTAGTTATTATCACTTGAAAAATAAATAATATTTGACATGACTAGGATATCATTAACACGTTTTTTTTTTAAAATGAAGATAGTGACACATCAATCTCATAATATTTGCAATAAATGAAATGAAACTTCTCTCATTCAGTGCTGGTTATATTGAAAAAGTAAAAAAAGGAAATCTACATTCTACACAAGTGATTTTTTTGGCCAAAAAATTAAGAGATCAATACATTACGTCATCACACCCTCGGCCCGTCCATCTGTCACCGATAATCTGTCACCGATAATCCACGTGGTTGAGTAATCATTAGGGTGCACAGAGATAGGGGAAAACTGGGTTGATTATCAATCGATATCTAATGTTTGTGAGATTGAGTAAGGCCAAACCAATCCAGCATTTGACACCTAGGTTGGATTGATATTAAAAAATATTTCAAAATAAAAATAAATTAATTTTATTTATTAACAAAAATATAATTACATTCATTTGAAATACATTTTCTTAAAAAATAATATTATAATTAAAAATAACATTTATTAAAATTATAAATATTTAATAATAATATATTATTTTTACATAATATTAAGAAATTAATATAAAATTTTACATAAAATTAAAATATTAAATTCTTAAAAATATCCAAAATAATGATATAATCAATTTATTTTATATGTTGTATTAAAAAAAACATCATATAAAATTTTCTAAAAATATATAAAATTATATATATACTAAAATCGAGTAAGATCGGATTTGTCTTCAATCAAATGCTATACCCGACTTGGTCTTTAACCAACTTGGCATGTTCGATAGAATCAAACTTACCAAATTACTAGGTTAGTTGAAGACTCCCAGTAATGATAATGATATAGAAGACCACTCTTAAAATTAAAATGAAAACAAATACTATATTTTTTAATTATTTCATCTATATTAAACTTTTTTTTAACTCTTTAAATCTATTTAAACTTAATTTATATTTTAAATTTATTTCTAATTAAATATTATAACTTTTTAATTATTTTTTAACACAATTAATGAGAGATATATATGAAAAAAATATTTAGGACATGTTTGATAGTGTTCTTAGTTTTATTGTTTTCAGAACAGTTTTGAAAAACTGTTTTTTAGAACAAGTTTCAGAAATAAGAAAATAAAAAAATTCATTTGAATAATTATTACTAAAATCATAATTAGTAAGTATTAAATGAATTATTTAAAATTTATAACTTTATTATTAATAAGGTGGTTATTTTTCATATTTTCTTGTATTTTTCAGAATAAAAATTATAAAACACCTTTAAAATGTTATGAGTTTTCTGTTTTTTTATTTTTCTATTTTTTAAAATAATTTATAAAAAATAAATTTATCAAATAAATTTTTTTATTTTTTTATTTCTAAAAATAAACTATTTTAAAAATATGAATCAAAAATACCCTAATTGATGGTTGGAGTTATATTTTGGATCATGAAACTCATGAATATGACTCGTGATGTTCCTGGAATAAATAAAATAAAAAAGACTTGTCCGGATTCATTTAGTCATTATCTACTTGAGCTGATAAGACCAGAGAATCGATGCTGACAGGAACCCATAAACATAAAACATCTTCATGAAAATTTAACAAACTAACCCTATAATAAGAGCTTTCCCGTTTTACCATCTCGACTTGGGAAATTATCAAGACATCCTAACATTAACTAGTATTATATAAATATTGTAAAGATATTGCACAAAAAAAAGTCGTAGAAATCATTTCACCAAATTATACGAATTACGAAGAATCAGATTTTTTTTAAAAAAGTCAAATAAAAAGGAGATTATGATTTTCTTTTTTTTACAAATTTTTTTCTCACATAAGCATGTGACATTTTGGATTTGCCCCATTTTGAGATAAGCAGTATATAATTTATAAAAAGTATAATTTCCGATAAATTATAGGTAGATAATAGCCTAGTTATTGTATTATCAAATTTAATTTTATCAAAATCACACAAAATTCTTCACAATTTTGAGAGTGTAAATAAATAATTTAAATTTAAAAGTTTAAAGGTTTTTTTATTTATATAATTTTTTAAAAAATTAATATTTTTTAATTTAGAAAATAAAAACACAAAATAAAAATAATAAGATTTTTTAAAAAAATAATGTTTAATAATAAAAATATAATACAAAATCTGGACCATCCATATTTAATAATTTTAATATGGACGGTCCAGATATGCAGGAAAAACAGCAGCAACGTGCAGAGAATCCGGGTCCTAAAGTTTGGAGTCTTCCTTGAATGGACAGTGACATTAGTGGTTATATTGCTATTCCCCCGCCCCCCTTTTTTATTTTTCAGTGTTCGGTTACTATGCTAAAATCTACATCAACAAAATCTATCGGCCACCGTCCGATTCCAAAATCTACATCTCCTATTTGCACAATGAACGGCTGGGAATGCGCTTACAGTTCCAATTATGGTTTGTCTTTCCCTCTTCTTTTGTCTTGTGTGTCCTCCGCACCACACGGTTCTCTCTCTCTCTCTCTCTCTGATCCTGTCCACGATTGTCTTCCATGTTCTCTCTATTTCCAGAGCTTTCATTGCCCTCGTATTCTCTTTTAGGCCTTCCCTGCAATCAATATTTCTGAAAAGAACTCCTTCATTTTTCTCATTTGTTATCGCCCTTTTCCGATCACCTTTTCTTTGCGTGCTTGCGTCACGTTTGATTTTACCTGGCAGCTGTTCCTTGCTTCTTCTGTTTTTTCCATTTCAAGAGCTATCGTTGCCCCGGCGTTTTCTCTTGAATCCCCTTAGAGAGTTGAAGGTCTTCCAATTTGGGTTGAATTCGAAAAGGGATAGATTCCCTAGGTTTCTCTGTTCGAAGTCCGTGAACGCTTGGTCTTTCTATCCAAATTAATGAAGAGATTCGAAGCCTGTGAAGCCTCCCACAGTGTTCTTTGTTAGCATGCTTCTTAAAAGTGATTTGGTGAGCAATTTACTTAATGTTTTGCGGCTATGCAAAGGAATTATTAGGTCTAAATCTTGTTCTCCATTCGTTGTATGAGAATTTTACCGGACTTTGATCTGGTACCATGGAAGCTTCTTATCAGAAGCGTAAAAAATGACTCTCACTATACTGCACATCGCAATTTCCTTGATTTTTTTTTTGGTTAATTTTCTACGAATGTTCTAGCGAATTAGTTACGAAAAGCTTATTTGCATATGTAATTTTGCATATCGTATTTCGAAGTAGGTCCTAGCTGTTAGATTTTCTCTTTTATTATCGGATAATCTAACATGCATTTTTTGGCTCTGATTGCAGAGACTTTCTTCGATAAAATTCGAAGGTACTTAAGATGGACTGGTCGCGAACTTCGTAACTAAACAATAATTTGAAGTTTTGGAGCTGCTCGATCCTTCGATTGTATAGTAGAGGCCGAACGAAATGGCTTTTGATTTAAGTGCCGTTTTTCCGAAATTGCAACTGCTAGTCACTTCTGATCATGCATCCGTGGTCTCCATGAACCTATTTGTGGCACTCTTGTGTGCTTGTATTGTCATTGGCCATCTTCTCGAAGAGAATCGGTGGATGAATGAATCCATCACCGCCCTTTTGATTGTAAGTGTTCGCTTTCTATCGAAAATGGCTACATGCATATAACTGTAATTGAGCACTTATGGGTTCTTCACTAATTTTTTTTACCCCGTTACTGTATAATGACTGTAATTTATATAAATTGTCGGTAGGGTCTTTGTACTGGCGTAGTTATTTTGCTGATTAGGGGCGGTCAAAGCTCGCATCTTCTTGTTTTCAGTGAAGATCTTTTCTTTATATACCTTCTGCCACCTATCATATTTAATGCCGGGTAAACTTTTTCCACTATCTATTCGTCTAATGGTGTATCAGTATTTGAAACTGTATTTGTCATTGTCTATTTGGAATTTATTGGTGTTTCACCTTCTTGCAAACCATGCGCCAATGAGAAGATGAAAATCTCAGTGTTTCGATCCTAAAGTGATCTGAGAACCTAGATTTGCCCCAGTATAGCAAATATAATGAATGCTGCATGCCTTTAAGTTTTCTCCCATTCAAAAACATTTTTTTTCAATATGGAACCCTTTTGAGATTTCTGATTTAACAGTTGCGTGCATAGACAGAACAAGGCATAATTTATGACACATAATTCATGGTAGAGAAACTTTAGGAGCAGCTGGCATCGATGGAGTCTGGGTGCTAATGTGGCTGGTAGTAGTACTCTGTTCACTTGCTTTTAGTTACCAGTTTTTACACAAGTGACTTCGCACTCGGAGTTAGAATTACATTCATGGAGTTCACTCTTTTTACCCTCTCAATAATGTTGAAAAATATTGAATCTAAATTAGTTTATTTGGTCCTTTTGGCTTTTGCTTCTGATTTACTTTTGTCTTGTCTATATGGTTATAGTTACAAAAGAGATAATCTGTTTGCGTTTTACCCAATTTATGAATTTGAAGCGTATTTGTGGTATGAAATATTCCTCATTAATATGGTTTTCCCACTTCTAAAATCTCCTATAGCACTATCTGTCTTCCCTTAGAACTAATTTACTGTTAACATCATGTGTATGGCAGTTTGCTATTATTATTTTATTACTAAATTCTTCCCTGTAATAAAATCCAGGTTTCAGGTGAAAAAGAAGCAGTTTTTTGTAAATTTCATCACTATTGTGCTGTTTGGTGCTGTCGGTACATTAATATCTTGTGTCATCATAACTTTCGGTATGCCTTGCTTCTTTACATGAATTTGATAGAATAAGAAAATGAGTAAATTACTTTCCCCTCCCCTGAGCAACGTTTCTCACTTTTCTATTATAAAAAATATACACAAACCTTTCTAAAATATGACCGTAATACTCTAGATAATAATATTCATTTCTATTGTCATTTATTAAAAGGCCATGTTTTAACTTTTATTTCAATTTTATTTTTTGTGTTGACGACTTCAAATTTGATTCATTCTAAATTTAGAAATTTAACTATCATTATATTGATCAAATACATATTTAATACTTTTTATATGACATAAATAATAGATATAAAGGTATTTTGGTCAAAATAGTTGATGTTGTAGCTAATGTTTTGTTGTAGGGGAGCTGATTATGAAACGTCTTTTGATTTAAGAGAGGGGTGTAGATTTTTTAAAATAGAAGGGAGGATTTGTATAATTTGAACATCTCAAGTGGAGGAGAGTTTAATTTACCCCAAAAATAATTCAGCACCACTGATTTTTAGTTTGGTACTGAACTAGTGTAAAATTGAAGCTTTTTGTGGTTAAAAAACATCTGGAACAAGTAAAAATTATAATTTATCAAATTGGACATGCAACAAATTGTCTAGTTATGACTAATATTTGAGGCATTTTTTCAGGTGTTACACAAGTTTTTAAAAAGATGGATATTGGTCCACTTGAGATAGGGGATTATCTAGGTAGTTATTTCATTTGTCATTGTTGTGTGCAAGCCAACTTGTCATTCTGTTGGTTACTAACTTTTTTTCAAAAATTTCAGCAATTGGTGCAATATTTGCCGCAACAGATTCTGTGTGCACATTGCAGGTATGGATCAGTATATTTTTGCCGCCTTCCTGGCAACTATGGTGGCATTGCTCAGTACTGAACTCATAAATGATCATGTAGGTGTTAAATCAGGATGAGACACCTTTACTCTACAGCCTTGTGTTTGGGGAGGGTGTTGTGAATGATGCTACGTCTGTTGTGCTTTTCAATGCAATCCAAAGCTTTGACCTCAACCAACTAGACTCTGGAATCGCTTTAGACTTTCTTGGCAACTTTTTGTACCTGTTTATTGCAAGCACATTGCTTGGGGTTTTGGTAACTGTCTTGCTGCCTCTAATTCTCTCATGCACACTTCACAGTTCACACACATGCATGCAAGAATGCACACACTGACCGGCGAGATCTGTATCAACTGTTGTCATGCATATACTTGCTGATTTTGCATTCGGCTTTGGCGTAACTTATCTCTATCACCTTGCAGACTGGTCTGCTTAGTGCTTACATTATCAAAAAGCTGTATATTGGCAGGTACTTTCTTGACAGAATTATCTTTACCAGTTCTGTTCCCCAGTTATTAGTTACTATAAAGTAGTGCTCAGCCTATCTGGGGGTCCTGTTTAAGTTGATCCCTAGTGTAATGGTTTTTTCTTGATTAATTGATTCAAGATGGAATTTTCTCCACCATAACCTTTTGAAAAATTTATCCTTTGTTAGGGATCAAAGTAGTGTAGTATGTCTAAGTCCCATTGGATAATATCAGTATAGACTGTTCAATTTGGGTGATTCTCCTACTTCAAAAGCTAGCTTTTAAGAGAAGGTTTTTAACCCCACTAGGGTGCCAATCATCCTTAAGAAGAAGAGCATGAATTTATTAGGTAGAGAGTTTAGTATAACTAATAATTACCTACCACATTCTTAAATTTGGTTGGAGTTGGATAAGTCTTGATTTTTTTAAATCGTTAATTCGGTTCGGTCGGATCTCTTAATTCCTTGAGGGTCAGGGTATGTCACTGTCTGTCTTCACATGCCTGCATGTTATCTTGGGCAGAGTTTTTTTGACTTGCATCAGTGTTGTATTTGAATTTCTTCACTGAGGTTCAACAAATTTCAGGCATTCCACAGATCGTGAAGTTGCTCTTATGATGCTGATGGCATACCTTTCCTACATGCTGGCTGAAGTAAGATTTGAAAAACGTCATTTAAGTGTTTTCCTCGAGACTGTCCTCCTTGAGCATTAGGTTCATATAACTTTGGTATATGTATGACACTGATATATATGCATCTTCTGCAGTTATGCTATCTGAGTGGTATTCTCACTGTATTCTTTTGTGGGATTGTTATGTCTCATTATACTTGGCATAACGTGACTGAGAGTTCAAGAGTCACTACGAAGTGCGTTTATTAACAAAATTCCTCAAGTACATGTTTCTATTTACAAGTAGTAAAACACTAACACTAACCAATTCTATAAATGTTTCATTATATTTATTCCTCTATATCACAGGCATGCTTTTGCAACCTTGTCGTTTGTTGCTGAGACATTTATCTTCCTTTATGTTGGTATAGATGCCTTGGACATTGAAAAATGGAGGTTTGTTAGTGATAGGTACGGTACGTCTTTTCTCTCTTGAACTACCTAATATTCATTAGGACTTTGAACTATTTGCCTTCATGAAAGGTTTAGTGTCATAATCTACCTCACCAAATGGTACGATATAGTGGGAATTGTTTCTCCTAATTTTTGGTACTAAATTAAGGCGCAGGCAGATATGAGTGCATATTAGGAGTGGGGCCCAGTGGCATATGCACATATCTGCGCCTCATTCACTTGGTATATCATATATGAGTATACTAAAAATTAATTAAGACTATTCAATAATCTTTGATGTGGCTGCTTTCAGGGGAATAGCCCATGTTTTATTCAATTGTAGATGTATTACTAGATGTGACTAGAGAGCTCTTCGACATTGATGTCTTTGCTTCAAGTTTTCTGCTTTTGTTTTTAGCCATTTCAACCTCAAAACAGCTCACGTGCCACAATTGGTGTCTTCTGCAGCCCTGGAAAATCATTAGCCGTGAGTTCAGTGTTGATGGGCCTAGTTCTTACTGGAAGAGCAGCTTTTGTTTTCCCCCTATCCTTCTTATCCAACTTGGCTAAAAAGTCACCGAATGAGAAAATCAACTTCAGGCAGCAAGTATGGCTGTATTTCTATAATTCAATAAATATTCTATTTCCAGATATCTTGGATACCAAATTATGCTTACAAGTTTATTATCCGTTCTTATTCTAGGTGATCATATGGTGGGCTGGTCTAATGAGAGGTTCTGTTTCAATGGCACTCGCATATAATCAGGTAGGAACAACTGCTCTCATTTGGGGATGTTCCCTGCAGACATTGAATGAATGATAACTGAAGATGGGCTTTTACATGGAAAAGTTGATGTTTTGACAAATACTTGCTAAAATGCAGTTCACCATGTCGGGGCATACTCAACTGCGATCCCATGCAATCATGATCACCAGCACAATCACAGTTGTGCTTGTCAGCACAGTGGTAAGATAATTGTGTTTTACCCCGCCAGTTTCTGACATCCCTGTGGAGGATTCATTTGTTTTCATTTTAGAGAGTTCATCTTGCCAGTTCTTTCTGCTGCAATTCAGCTCTTCTATGACTGAGTCAGATATGTGGATTAATAAAGTTTTCGTTTGAGATGGTACTGACGCAGATGAATACCAATGCCTCAGGTCTTCGGTTTAATGACTAAGCCACTCATAAGGTATTTGCTGCCTAATGTTAAACACACAAGCGGCGTGGTCACGACGGAATCATCTACTCCAAAATCTTTTACTGCGCCACTTCTTGGAACTTCCCAAGATTCTGAAGCTGATATTGGTGGAAGTTCACTTATTCGTCCAAGCAGCATTCGTTTATTACTAACCACTCCTACCCACACGGTTCATCGCTATTGGCGTAAGTTTGATGACGCATTCATGCGCCCAGTTTTTGGAGGCAGGGGTTTTGTTCCTGTGGAGCCTGGCTCACCAACTGAACGAAGCGGTCCTCAGTGGCAATGAGATTGAGAACAGAGCCAATCAATATCAATGTAAAATATAAAAATTATAGAAAGTCTCCTTTTTCAGATTTCATGCAATACGGAACCCACATTTCATTAATGTGTAAGATGTGTGGTGTGTAAATTTTGTGGTGGTCAAGTACAGCATGTATTTGGTAAAAAAAAAAAAAGTACAGCATGTATTGAATTAAATTTTTAGACACTCGTGTAGCGAGAAGGGCATGTACCATAGGTTACCTCTTCGAATCTCCTGAAAAGCTCTAGAATATTGTAATCAAATCCTCTAGCCCACCATGGTCATACCATTGCATCAAATATTTCAAGTTGAAATCGAGAGTTCTTTTAATATGAAATGAAACTCAACACAATTCGTAAAGGTGGAACTGAAATCGGTGCACATCTATCTTGACGGTCCATATCTTATGTTTTAAACCAAAATATCAATATCAATTTTTTTTATAAGTTAGTAGTTACAAATTTGTAGTATTTTACATTCAGCATTATTAAAAATAAAAATTATTAAATTCCAATTAAAAAGAAAGCTATACCATTCAAACTTAATCTAAATGGTTCAAAAAAGTAAGTGTAGATGGTCCACATCCCTGTCATTGGTAAAGCAAAGACAGGCAAATAAGAAATTAGTGAGAACATACGACTTGCGGAGTTGGCATGAATAATCAAACCAATCCTTAACAACCCGTTTAATTTGTTTACAGAGAGTCAGATGAGGTAATCATCATTATTTCTTTGGTAACAAACGCCTCAGCTTACATAGTGCCCCGCTGAGAAGGCTTCCACTTATCCTTATTCACAATACATGCAAGGTTGTTGGAAGGAGCCAACATCATGTGATAACCATAGTAAGCTGAGAGAGAAAGCTTGGCTAAGTAATCTGCTATAGCGTTCACTTGACGTGGAATACAGCACATATCCACATCCCAACTATGACTTAGAATACTTTGTACCTCATAGATGACGCTACATTCCAAACGAAGATCAAAACCCACACCTTGAACATAATCAATCACCTCTGAGGAATCTGTTTCCAGAATGATCCTCCTAAACCCTGAATCCCAAGCAATTTTGAGACCTAAGAGACATGCCCATAATTCCACAGTAACATGATCTCCTTCAGTCATCTTTGTGGATAAAGCCAATAATAATATTCTCCGTAGAGTCTCTTAGAAGTCCTTTGCAACCAACTTTACCTGAAGTTGCAGAGAAAGCTCCGTTGACATTTACTTTGATCCATCCTTCCTTAGGTGGAGACCAACCAATCGTTAGGTCAGGTTGTAAAGCACCCATCCAATTGATACCAGTGCTTCTCTTGCTCACCATTTGCATGATATGTATAATAGCAGAACATCTAGTGATAAGAGTTTCATTTGAATCAATCTTCACTTCAAAAATGCGCTTATTCCGCCTTGTCCACAAGAGCCAACAGAGTATACTAAAACTAGTATCCCAATCCTTAAATTTGCTTCCTACTCGAGTTCAAAAATTCCAAAGCACTCAATCAGATAGACCCAGTGAGAAAAAGCAATCTACAAACTCAAGTTTAATCACCTGCTTCCAAATCTGAAATGCATTCGGACAATCTCCAAGAGCATGGAGAATAGTCTTAGATTTGACCTTGCACCAGGTACATCAGACACTATCACACAATCCTCGCTCCATTCTTGCTACATTTGTAAGAAGCTTCTTATGTCCAACTAACCACATGAAGATCTTCACACGTTGAGGAGTGTGAATTTTCCAAATTCTCCTCCATATGGTATTTTCAACTTGCATGTTATTTTCAGATAGAACTTTGTAGGCCGAATGAACAGAAAATTCACCACTTTTATTCCATCCCCAACCATAGCTCTGAGCTCGATTGTTCTATAGTAGCCCATCTTTAACTTTGTCCCAAGTTCCTTTGATCCTTGACCACAAATTGGAACCTGGATGCCTCTTATCAATATTAGGAAGAAGATCATGCCCATACCTATACTTATCTCTAACCACTTTGACCCAAAAATCATCTTTTCTTTTCACCAAGTTCCATCCTACTTTCATCATAAATGCATTGTTTTTCTCCCTAGAATGTCATAAACCAAGCCTGTCGTGCTTTTTGGCTTTGCATACATCTTTCCAAGCCATCAAATGATTTTTTCATCGCTCTACTATAGAACTCCAAATAAAATTTTGGTTACATTTATCTAACATCTCACTTGTGCTAGCAGCAGGAAAAGAGATCTGCATAGTATAAGCGGGAATGGCTAAAGTTACTACAAACACAACGGTTGTACATCCAGCAAGAGACACAGAATTGACTTTCTAGTTAGATAGTTAACATCCACCACCCCCTGAAAGGTTTCTTTACTCATTCGTTTATGATGCAAAGGCACTCCGAAATATTTTCCCAAGTTTGACGTTGGTGTAAATTCAAGGAAATCATTAAGTTCCTTACTTCTGTTATGATTGATATTCTTCGAAAAGAAAATCTTGGTTTTCTGAGAATTAACCTTTAACCCCGAGCTTTCACAGAATTCTGAGAGACACCTTTTAATCTCCCCAGCCTGAGAGAGAGAAGCCTCTGAAAAAAATAATAATATCATCAACAAAAAACAAGTGAGAAATAGGAGGACTCATCTTACTGAGTCGAATAGGTTTCCATTCTCCTTCTTTAATTCTAGAATGGATCAAGAGAGCCAACTTTTCCATACAAATAACAAAGAGATATGGAGAAAGCGGATCTCCTTGGCAAACTCCTCTTGTGGGCTGAAAATTATCAGCCTTACTCCCATTCCATAATAGCTACAATGTGGTCAAAGATACACAAGTCTTAACTATTTCTAGGACTTTTGGAGGAAGCTGCAACTCATGTAGACAATTCATCAAGAAATGCCAATTTAATCTGTCATAAGCCTTTTCAAGATCAATTTTTATAGCTATAAAACCTTTCTTTCCATTCATATTTCGCATGGAATGAATCACCTCCTACACCACAATGATGTTATCAGAACTAAGTCTCTCAGGTACAAAGCTACATTGATTTAGAGAAATAACTTGAGGAAACGACTCTTTAAGTCTATTGGCAATAATTTTCATAAGTACTTTGAAAATGACATTGCAAAGACTAATTGGCCATAAGTCTTTCAAAGTTTCTGGAGGGTCTTTCTTGGGAATAAGGACAATCATTGTGCCATTAACTTTCACAATCTTAATAGGATTGTCCCAAAGAAAAAGAATGAAAACAATGACAGAAGCTTGAACCCATTTCCATTGGCTTTGATAAAACAAAGTGTTTAAACCATCAAGGCCAGGGGACTTCAAAGCCCCCATGTGAAAAATGTCATCTTAATCTCCTTATCAATTAGTCCCTCCCTACCCCCAAAAAAATCGATTAAGAGAATCCATATCAATGGACAGGTAGGAAATGTTACAAGAAAGTTTAGGCCGTATAACTTGCTCCTTTGTAAATAAAGAAGAAAAATAGTTGGTAGCCATACTTTTTATTATTTCAGAATCATAAATCCATTTTCATAACAAATTGCACCAATTCTATTTGCTCTTCTTCTACTGATAGCACATAAATGGAAAAATCAATAGTTTTTATCTCCATTAATGGACCAATTACTCCTTACTTTTTGGGCCCATATTAGATTCTCTTGAATTAAAACACTTTCAAGTTCCTTCCAAAGCTCCATTTGAAGCTCCTCCAATCATTTTGGAGAACGATGATTATTCATAACATGAGAGATACCATCCAGACGTTGCATGAGGGCTCTTTTCCTTTTCTCGGTGTGTCCAAAAATTTCTTTATTCCATTTCACGCAAGCCTCTATAAAGGACTGCACATTGTCATTCCAATCAATACCACCCTTCCATGTTTCTTTCACAAAAACTTCAAATTGTTCATGCAGCAGCCAAGAAGCGATAGAGCGGAAGGGTTGATTACCCTTTTTAAAGACATTACTGTTGTTAAGTTTAAGAAAAATGGGATGCTGATCAAATTTAAAAAGTGGCAAATGCATCACAGAGGAAGAAGGGAAATTTAGAAGCCAATCATTATTCACTAATACATGGCCAAGTTTGCTCTCCGAGTCCATTCTTTTCCAGGTAAAAGTAGGGCCATAAAACCCAAGATCATTAACTTCTACTTCTTCAAACCAATTATAGAAATCATGATCCACAGGTGTAGTCGTTTGAGCCATCAAGATATGTTCCCAGTGAAATAGCATAGCATTGAAATCTCCAGCTATGCACCAGGGACCTTGTAACCTATGACCAATTGTTTTCAAATCATACCAAAAGCTACAACGACGTATCATATTAGGACTAGCATAAACTACTATCATATACCACTGTTCATGTAGGTAATTAGTCACTTGTAGATGGAAAAACTGATGACTTCGCTCCAAAATTTTCACCCTTGCAACATTCTGATTCCATAAAACCCAAAGACCTCTACTATACCCTGCAGCATCAATAACCTCATAATGATTAAAACCTAAACTTCTTGCAACTTGAAGAGCTCTCTCTCCACTCGAACGAGTTTCAAGAAGAGCAAGCACATCAACCTTGTAATGAGTTCTAATCTCATGAATTAAATTAGGGAAAGACTTAGTCCCCATACGTCTTGAATTCCAAAAAAGACAATTCATGGAGAAACAAATGGTTTTTGAAAGGACCTAGTAGTCCCTATATGATCCCCTTGACTGACAGCAGCATCATCAACTTCTTGGAACTCTTTGTGCATGACAAAGTTGTGCTCATACACATCCTGAACACCCTCCATGAGCATGTCATCATTAGACTCGCCTATGCTAGACTTAACTTCTGAAGGAATTTGGGCCTCTTGGCCTTGTCGTATCCCATTAGAAGAAGGAATTGGCATGATGGGCTCACTAATCCCATTTGGCTTGTCTTCCAAAGCTATGAAGGGGTTTGCTATTTTAATAAAAAGCTGGCCCACTCTATTACCAAAAGCAACATACTACTTTGCTTTAGTCATTCCCTTGCCATGTAAAGAATTCTCTTTGCCACATGAGACATTCCTTGCCTTATTTTTCCTTTTAGTCCTAACTAGGACCCACTTTCCTTTTTCAATATTTGTAATATTCGTACCAAATTTTCAGGGAATTTCCTCATTTAATTCAGATTCCTTCCTATCCTTAATAGTATCCTTCTTTCTATCCTTATCATTAGCCCATGAATTAACTCATTGCCTATCATTATCTACTTGAGATTCCTCCAACTTTTCCACCAAAGATTTCGCAAACTTCCTTTAAGCTTCCATTACCTTTTTCACCGACGAGTACATAACCTTCTCCTTGCTCTCCGTAAATTCCGTACATGTCAAAAATTCTGCTTAACAATCATCCACGGACTGTAACCACCCTCTACCGCCATCACTCCTATTGTCTCATTGTTTTAAGGTATGTTGGAAGTATTGGAACCAACCCCAGAAGATAGATTCCTCTCCCTATCTTGGCCTTCAGACATCGTCCTAGACGAACTACCTTCCTGCACCATAGTTTCCTTACATGAAGGACAATTCTCTATATGGTGTCCATATTTCCCACACTTAAAGCACACCAGATGTAAACCTTTGCATTCAATTCGGTAATCTTCCCCAAAAGCTTCAAAAGAAAGAAGAAGTTTCTGAGTAAGATCAATCTCAACACAAATACGAGCAAAGCCTCCTTTGTCCGAGATAGATATGGACCTATCAATCTTTAACGTTTTACCTACCATATTCCTAATCCTTCTTAATGATTCCATATTGTAGAACGCCACAAGTAAGTCAGGAATCTGAATCCAAGTTGCTATCTTTCTACGCTTATTTGCTTTCCAAGGGTTGAAATTCAGCCTCCATCACTATACTAGCAAATAGTGTTCCTCAATCATCCACGGACCCTCCTAATAAGCATAATCAAACTCCTCTTTTGATGAGAATGAAACAATGTAATAACCATTATTCAACTAAATAATCTTAATGGGATTATGTGACCGCCACATCCTCTGAATCCTATGTCTCATGAATTGTACAGGGAGAGTTTTCCCAAGTAGTTTAACAATAATAGAATTCATCCATGGCCGGCACCAGGCTTCATATTCCTTTGCCATAACTAGAAGCATTGCTTTTTTGTTCATTCGCACTCCAAGATCTTCCTCCTCATCATCAGATCCTTCTTTCTCTGAATCTTTCCTGGACTCTGCTTTCAATTTTGCAAAATATTCCTTCCATCCATGTGTTGCCCTACTAGCATCCTCATGATACTTAGGGAAACCCTTATCAAACAACCCTAGTAGTTTCTCCTTATAGGAAAAGGTTGGTATCTTCACAGTCGACTCACTCATTTCTTCCTCGTCCCTTCCTTCACCATTGTGTCTCACCTTCTTCTTACTCCACTTAAACAAATCAGCTTCCTCCGTACTTTGATGCCCGTCGTTTCTTTCTCTATTGCTCGATCCTTTCTCTCCCCATCACTCACTCCCTCTCTCGCTCATTTTTTCCATACCTAGCTTTCTAGTTGTATAGGTAATCCTAATTATACTACCTAAGTTAGTGTGTTTAATTGCACTTCAGTTAAGTGATGTGTCTAACATTAGATGATTTGGATTACCTAAATTAAGGTGAAGCTTAACACCTCCAAAATACAGAGTGAAACTTCTAACAATGAGGTGAAGGGAGGAGAAATGACTGCTATGCCCCTCACAAATAACAAAAAAGACATTGGACAAAAAGTCTTCACCATCAATCAACACCCATCTTGGAGCTTCTTCCTCCATGCGGCATCTCCACCATCTAAGTTCCTCCAAGAAGAATGAGTTCTAGGTTTGTCTTTGAGATGGGAGAGGAGCAATGCCACTGCCACCCATTCTCACTGTTGGACTTCATCTAAGAAGACAATAAGGAGAGGAGCGATGAAGTTGGTTGAGGAGAAAGTGAGAGATCTGCGTTGAGGAGAAAATAAAAGAAGCTACAAGAGGAGTGACAGAGAAAATGGGTGGAGGAGAACGTCGTCGAGATCTAGTTCATTTTCAATTGTGTATTTTGTTGATCTGTGTTGGATTGCCGACATGTGAGGGAGATAGGTGTTGATCGATGATGATCTTGCTGCCGGAGAAGGAGACTGATGGGAAGGAAGGATTTTTTTTGCTAGGGGTAAAAAGGTCATTTTATATGTATTTTTATTTTTCATAAAATGAAAAATAAATTTCTTCACACCATTTCTAAATGTTATACTAAACAAACTCATATGTAATCATCATCCAATCACATACCTTCACACATTTTCTATTACATCATCTAACCCCTCATTGAACTAAACGGGATGTAATATAAGGGATGAAAAATTTAATTAGGCTTAATTCGTCTTCCCAAAACTTGATTAAATTATACGTAATTTTAATGTATAAGAAGACTTTGATATATATATATATATAGAGAAATACATCATGCACCGAAGAAGTGATCATTTCTTAATAAAGTGTACTCCCTCTAATCTTATTTATAAAAGAAAAAAAAACTATTTCACGAGTATTAAAAAAGAAAGTTGAAATTAGTTAAAAATAATTAATTTGACTTAAATTTTCAATTTCTTCCAAAATTATCAATACTTAATTAATTTCTATTTCAATTCTTTTCAAATATGTACCTCATGACTTTCAATAGTATTAATGAAGGAGGATAATTTTGGTAAAAAGAAATTAATGTAATATTAACTCTCTTTTTTCATTATAAATGGGACCATCAAAAAAGAAATTTTTCCTTATAAATAAAATGCAATGAATAAAACTAGCCTAATTCATCTCCCCAAAGCTTGATTAGATTATATGCAATTTTAATGTATAAGAAGGTTTTGATATATCTATATATATATATATATATGTATAGCATACATCATGCACTGAACAAGTGATCATTTCATAATAAATTGTATTCTCTCTAATCTCAATTTATAAGAGAAAAAAAAATACTTTACAAGTATTAAAAAGAAAATTCAAATTAATTAAAGATAATTAATTTATCTTAAATTTTCAATTTCTTCTAAAATTACTTTTATTTAATTAATTTTTCTCACTTTCAATTATTTTTAAAGATACTCCTCATGCCTCTCAATAATATTAATAAAGGAGGATAATTTTGGTAAGAAAATTAATACAATATTAACTTTTTTTTCTTATAAATAGGACCATCAAATAGAAAAAAAAATTTTTATAAATAAGATTAGAGGGAGTATTACCTTACACTATCGAGCCTAATACAATATACCAAACAAGCCCTAAAAGGATGGTCAGATTCTATTTCCTCTACTGATTCTAACAACTACACCGGTGTTGAAGTTCAGTATTATCCACATATTCAACAAAAAACAAAAATTCTAATTTGAACTAATTACACAAACCGGCTTAATTTTCCGAAATCATATGTCACAATGATGAAACAAAAACATAACAACGAACCACACCAGATAATTCAGTCAAAATTCACAGTATCATAAAGCACTGGAGTGCTAACATATATAGCTATCAGAGAAGAACAAAACACAAAATTCAGGATTACAGATAACCATGAGACGGGTTACAGTTTATTCCAAGGAGTTATAAAGCTTCTCCATGTAGCCACGCATATATTCAACTTGATGTCACTGAGGTTTGAGTGTGGTGATTCATCCTTGTAAACCAATAATACCTGAATGGACAATGCCAAAAAGTTGAACACGTAAGTCAATATGAGCAGACAAACACAAAAATGGTCTGGAGATATTGTATACCTTCTGCCCAAGAGACGATAAGAAGAAAAAATCCACAAAAATTAAAACAGTATTTTTGCTTCTAAAATTAGATGAAAAAGGTTGTCACCATTTATCTGGTGCTGGTAAAGTCTCTAGAGATCTTTAGAATAACCTTACTTTGTAGCATCACGACCATATACATACATATATATTTTAATCACATTCAGCTGACGGTGCTTAGTGCTTACCACAAGCTACTCTTCCACCAGCATTTCCAGTAGTTTTACTAAGCTCATGGCCACCTAGATATAAGAGGAGCAAAGAAACTGTTAACATGAATGGAGCTAACACAGAAGAAAAAAGAAAAAGAAAAGAAACTTAAAAGTAAAACAACAGGATCCCCATGAACACATAAATTTACAAGCACCTTTCCCCAGATCATCAGGATCTCCATGAACAACAACAGCCCTTCCAATGATGGAGTTTGGTCCACTGAGAGGAATCTGCAGAATTAAGTAACTTTTAAAAAAAATAATAAAGTTGAGGTTTTAGAGTCATTCGTCCAGAAGAGATCCACCATATGAGCTGAACAACAAACCTGACTGTCAGTAATAGTGAAGCTAACAGTTCCTAAATCATACAGAAGGATTGACACCATGTCAGGGATAAAAAAAGCATAAAGTACAGTGAGCAAAACAAGCAATCTCTTTTAACATGAACCATCACTAGAACAAAGCCATACCATCATCACCAACATTAACATTTCCTAGATCCCCAGCATGACGGTTCTCATCCTCAGGAGCACCATGCTCCTTGCCAGCAGGATTAAAATGTGGACCTGTAAGAATAATCAAAAGATTGAGGAACTGATATTATTACAAGACAATGTTTGAATTTTAGTCCTTGTAGGAGACTTCATCTCCAGGCTCGAACATTTAGAGAACATTAAGTTGAACAACAATATTAAAATTCTTAAGCAAAAGCATATCGCCCACTTCAATTTTCTCATTTATTCCAGTAAATTGAAAATGAATCTTTGATCTGGTTCAGTATTGCTTCCGCATAGCAAGAAAACACTAGTAGCTTATTGTCAATAGACTATACCAGTTGACAAGCAACCATTTGTGGTGTCACCAAGGGCATGGACATGGAAGCCATGGAGCCCAGGCTTAAGGCCAGAAAGATTTCCAGTTACAGTTGTTGACCCTGGAAAATTCAAAATACAAGGTATTGGACTAATGCAAGGAAAACAGAAATGTATCCTTCAGAAAGATTGAGAGCAACTGAAACTTACCATCTCCTTCCTGATTGAAGTAGATAGTTCCAGTGACACCCTCATTGCTTTTAAGAACTGCAACAGCCTTCACCATTGTTTAATGTGATCTGAACACGAACACTATTTAAAATATGTACATGGGACAAGTTATGCAAGCTCAATGGAAACACATGATATTAATATTACATGGCAATGTGCGAAGAAGAGAAAACACAAAAATCTTCTATATTTTAATTCCACCATATTTCGTTCAATTACGGCGATGAAATCTAATTCTCAGGTAATACCAATTTCATGTCATACAGCAATGTGTTGAATCTGATAATTTCCCTAATCAGTAGCCAAATAATGCAGTTGAAACTTGTAAACTCTTTGAGCTAATTACAAATAAGAGAATAAGATAGTCAGTGCAATGTAAGTAATAAATGATGATCGTTTCAACTGACTAGTTGAGTGTTTAATAGAACATTCTGATTATCACTCCAAACAAAACCTGAAACTAGCATTTCCACAGAATCAGATAGGAGGGGAAAAAACAGAGACGACAGGAAAACAAATTCGCGAGTTTCAGCATTTTTTTTAAATAAATACGTCGTTCAACAGCTTACTAATGTCATAAACGCGATCCTTGTCTCATTTCTAACCACATAAAAACACAGAATCAATGCTTTACGCTATTCATAATTTCTGGGAATGAATTTGAAATCGCTATGAATGAAGTAAAAATGCTGTTTTTCTTCATTTTTTTAAAATAAATTTCTCTCGATTTCTACGATTCTCCCATGCAAAGCAATCAAGGGATTCTACCAGGAAAAAAAAAATAAAAGCAATAAAGGATAACGGTAAAAATCACAGGTATAATCATATTCACATCACAAGCAAAATCGCTAGTGTCCTTACAAAATCGATATAGCAGGCATAGGCATTTGTTATGTAATTTGATGTTCAAAGCAGGAACCAAAGTAACGAAAGCTGATCGAAATCAACATCAGATCTTTAATCTTTCTCCTTGAGAATCAAAAACAGACTAACAGACTTACCTCAGGCCCCCCAAGGTAGAAGAGCGATGGAAAGGAACAATCTAGAATCAGTACTGATGGCCATAGGTGCGGTAGGCTTTTATATTTGAAGATGATAACATCTTACCTAGTTACCTTCACCTACCCTCCTCTGCCCTGACCAGCCAGATTCCGGGGTAAAATGGTAACATGAGGCTTGTGTTTTGACTTTTTGGGCGCAAAAAGGGTTCTTTCTTTCTTTCTTCTTCGTTTTTTTTTTTTGGTTTTGTTTTAACCAATGAGAGTTAAAGGAGCCCAAGAATAAATATAAATAATGTAATAATTTTTAAATTCTTTAAATAATTTTAATTTTAACCAGAGAAATTAATTATATAAAATGTATGTTGTTCAAGAATAATGGAAGGACTAATTTTTTCAAATAATAAATTATTTATTTTTCATTAAGTTTAATTATTAAAAAATTTTAATTTTAATTTAACTATCCAGGCAGTTTTATAAAAAAAAATATTTTGTCAAGCAAAATATAAACAATTGCCACTAATATATATATATATATAAACAAAATTTTATGTAATTATTATATTAAATCTGTCATACTAGTTTATTATCAAAATATTACTCACCTTGGTCTTAAATAAAGTAGCCGTTATTTAATGTTGTCTGTAACCATGCCTTTTGAGAACGTGTATTACTCTAAGATGAAAGATGCTAGGTTCTTCGATGCAGATTGGCAGTGGTGCGGTTTAGAGTATAATATGACCTCAATATCTAATTGCAGGACATCTGGTTCACGGAAACATGTAGATAAATCATTTAAAAGAGAATGTTATTGGAGTTGACAGCACAATCCTCAGGTGAAAGGTACATTGGCAAATTGCTTTCTGAGGATAGTGCCACTCTATAAGGTTACATGGGGCTGGTTTATCACGCATTTGGAAACACAGGCAAATGCGTAAGTATGGATTTATAGCTTTAATATCATGTTGTTTAACATAAATACATAATTAAGCATTATACAATTAGGTTTTAAAACTACTTTTTATATTTATTGAGGAATCTGATAATAAACACTATATAAATATGTTATAAAAGAGCTCTCTTTCCTCCTTAATGCATATCAAATGGAGCTTTCAATGCCTTTTTAAGACGTTTAAGATTGACATTGCCCTGACCTAGTTTCATTAATCCTAAGTGATTGCAAAAGTTGAAGAGCAATTAGCACGAGCAAAATCTAGCATCTTTTACAAGCATAGCACGGATACAATATAAGGCCGCGAGTAGTGAAGTTGGGCAGGAAGTCTGCACATCAATTTTCCATCCCTAAATATGTGTTGAACTTGAACCACCCAGTGGCGAGATAGAGGCTGCCTTATGCTTTGCATCAGTTTGTAGGAGCTGCTTGTATGGCCTTCTGTCCTCTCAATGTGTTTCCTAACAATAGCATTGCCAGTTTAAAACTGAATGTTATGCTGCAGGTGCCAATGTTTAGGCAGATTCCTCTGATTAACCAATTCCCATTAACGGTTGCAAGTGGCAATTTGTTTTCACAAGTTTCCAGTTCCATTCCCTATTAGATCCAACAAAATCCTTAATAGGCCTAGGCCTGGACAGTTCGTTTTCAGTGAGGGTGAGGTGCTTGAGTGGACCGGACGCAAGTCAACCAGAGGGAAAGGTCCTTCCCTTTTTGGCCGGTTGTGGGTGAGGAGGGATTTGAACCCCCGACACCGTGGTTCGTAACCACGTGCTCTAATCCTCTGAGCTACAGGGCCCACCCCGTCTCCACTGGATCAGTTCCCCGGAGTACCCTAAAAAAAGGGAACCTTTCCTCTTCCCAGCCACTTCGGCTTAAGAAGATGTGAAAGCGTCTCTCTCTCTATAAGAACAGTGCGTTTTAAGGTGTGAGGTGGAAAAAAAATGATCTCATAATTGGGATTTTGAATAAGACGACTTTTTCATTTTTCATTCTTATTACTTATGAAAAAGTAATAAGAATGAGAGGTGTCATTCTATTTATCATCCCAGAACTCAATGGTGGACTGAAAACATCCCCCACTTCCCCAGATTTTCTTTGAAAAAAAAAGGTTTTCTTTCCTGATGGAAGAAACAACGTGAATCTTCACAACTAAAATAAGACTCAAAAGTAATCCCGACACTAAAAAAATAAAAGTACTTCGGACACTAATAGTCGTCTTTGGTGTATGTTTACTCTATGGAGTCTGTTTCTTAATGATCTCTTCAATAAGATCTGCAGCTTCCTGAACTGTCGTGATACTCTGAGCACTATCCTCCTCAACGCTAATACCAAATTCCTCCTCAAGTCCCATCACGATCTCCACCTAAAGGGCAGACATGTAAATGGAACAATTGTCAAGGCTCTTAATAACTCACAAGTCAGGAGATGGGAAACATCGAACATTTGCAGGGAATATGAAGTAGTAGCATGTTGAATATTCACATTAAGTTCAAGAGTACCGTATCAAGCGAATCAACTCCTAGAGCTGGAAAATTTTGACTCTCCTGTAACATTGGAGTCATGTGGTAAAACCAGCTGCTTCTTTACTATAGAGCAAACCTTATCAACTGTGTCCGGTTTAGCCTGCTCAAGATATTCGGTATATGCACGAAAACAACACATATACTAAACAACACCGAAAGAATCCCTCAGACTAGAGAGTTATCCATGTAACTAGAGGTAGAAAAGTATTCTGTCACACAGAAATTCTGAAGTTGACCGATGCTACAAAGTCTATCTCATAGACATATTCATTATGTAAGGGTCAGAGACCTCAGCCTATGATCTGCACAAAACAACCAATGGTAGTACATAAAAGTTGTAGAGTTAATAAAATCTGTACTCTTACAAAGAGGTAGCATGAGAATTACATCGATAGCTACAACCTCTGTTATAACTAGGCTTGGTCGAGACACAGGCCAAAATCTTGATTGACTAGCAAAAGAAAACTGAGGTGTAAACTATCAACTCTCAAGTTATTAATTAAAAATACCATTTCATCTTTACTACTTCAAGAAAATGTTAATATTAACTAGCCTCGACAACTAGAAGTTATACGTGTTACTATCCAGTATAATTTCTAATTAATGAACACTTCATAGAACTAAGGTCAAGAATTGGTAGGAAAAGTTCTAGATAATTATGTCACACAACCTTGAATCTGGATCAGATACAAACTTTGCACAACACATAAGTAGAATTTGTAACATAACAATGAAAATGAAAAAAAGAGGTTGAAATTATTGAGTTCGGAGCAAGTATAGCAAGAGATCATATATGAAATAAAAGGGCGGGAAGCACTGATAAAAAAATTGTGCTGACACAAAATCGAAATGGAAAAGAAAAAGATACCAGTCTCCGATTTAATTGAGAAAGGCGAGATCGCATTGAGATTGATGCTCGGTAACTGTAATTGTCGCCATCTTGCTGCTTCGGTGGTGCAAAGATGCAGAGAAAAATAGAGTGACGGAGAACGCGAAGGGTGTGAAATGAGGATGCAAGTTAACGAATAAACAGTTGTTGGCTTTGCACTTATAAACCAAGTGAAAAGTTCTCGGAGTGACTTTTTTACTATTTTGAGAGTGAGGTGATTATATAACATTTTTCTATTCAAGAAAATTATTGATGTTTTACCAAAATGGTTTGTGGGTTGAGCGGTAACAGCTTTGACTTAATTTTTATGTTGGGAAAGTTACTCCCATTTGGGCTCAATGCTCAAATCTGAAAAAAAAATTATTGAAGTTTTCTTTTGTTTTTTAAATAAAGATTATTGAAGTTTTTCTTTTTAGGTTACCGATTATTCAAGTTTTTCTGTTTCCGGTCAAAAGAGTATTATCGAAAAGTTGGGCTACATTTAGTTGTTGGACCATGGCATGTGCCCAACAAGGCATCATTTTAAAAGTAACCCAAACAAAGCCCAAGTGGCTTTAACATAACCAGTGCTGGAGAAAGTGCCGTAGTTATATGTTTGAGAGAAATATATTAATAATATATTTGAATGTATTTTGATATTTGTTTCTCATCAAGTAAAGTTTATATATATTTATAATAGAAAAAAGACTTTGAGATTGAGATTATGACACAAACAACAGAAAGCCAGACTCTTGAGGCTTTTGCCCTCTCATGTAATAAAAAAAAGAAAGCTATAGAATGAAGAAAAGTAGTAGGGATAGGAGGAGGAAGGTAATTTGAGCTTTGGTCTCTCTCCCTTGACATGGCCAAGAAAATCCCTCTCCTTTGACTATGAATTTATTTATTTTTTACTTTGAATTTGTAATTTCTTTCTGTCATTTTGCGACTTTCATGTTTTAATTTTAACATAAAATAATCAGATTTTAACTTTACAAGTATTAAATTGACTCCAAAATTTATAATTTTTTACTCACATTTTAGAACTCTCATATTGTGATTTTAAAACTTATTTTTCAAATTTTAACATGAAACAATCGAATTTTAACTTTATAAATATTAAATTAAGTCTAAATATTTACAACTCACATATTCTGATTTTGTAACTTATTTTCATAATTTTAACATAGTGTAATCATATTTTAACCTTATCAGCAATTTGCAACTTTTTACTTATATTTTGTAACTCGCATATTCTGATTTTACAATTTATAACCAGTTACTGTTGACTAGTCACCGGTGATCATTAACCGTGGCCATGGTCGGTCAACCTTAGTTATTGACTGGTCACCGGTGGCTGGTGAGCAGCCGATGGCGATGGTGGGTAAATGGAGAGGTGTTTCAAGAGTATTTTAGTAATTATATAATTTTTTATTTTTATTTAACTATATTTGATCCTTTATTATAATGTAGATCTTAATTTTTAGGGAAAATGACACTTGAAGATTAAAACTTTTAATTAATACTATTTTAGGATAAAAAATTTAAAAATGACAGAAAAAGACCATAGTTTTAAATTAATTAAAATTTTAAATAGGAAATGAACTAAATGCCCTTGTTATAAAATTTTACACTTAATATCTATTTTTCACTACTCTTATTCCACAATTTGACACTAAACTTTCCAAATTTTACACTAAATACACTAAAGAATTCAATTCTCAGAATTTTATACTCAACTTTCGCGTTTCAATACTCATATTCCATGATTTGATACTAAATAACCCTGATTTTACATTGAACAAGTCTCAAAATTTTAAACTCAACTTCCATTTTTTACTACTCATATTCCATAATTTGACACTCAACTTCCCCGATTTTGCATTAAACTTCCTCTATTGAATTCTTTCATTATGATAATATGTTTAGTGTAAAATTAAGGAAGTTCAGTGTTAAATTGTGGAAGAATAGTAGTAAAAAGCAAATGGTGAGTTTAAAATTTTTTAACAATGATATTTATGTCATTTCCTATTTAAAATTTTAATTAATTTGAGACTATGGTCTTTTTTATATTTTTAAATTTTTTAATTCTAAAATAGTATTAATTAAAATTTTTAGTCTTCAAGTGTTATTTTTCCTAATTTTTAATTAATTATATATTTTATTCCTAATACATAATTTTCTTAAGGTGTGTTTGGATTAGATTATGTATAAGTGATTATGAGGATAAGTGATTATTCATAAGTGATTATGTCAAAAGTGATTTGTGTTTGGATATTTTTACCTCATAAGTGATTTTGAGAAAATAAATGTGTTTGGATATTGAGGTTTAAGTGATTATTGGGTGGATAATGAGAAGAAAAAATGAAATAAGTGATTATGGGAGGATAAGTGATTATCATAAGCTGAAAAAATCAGCTTCTTCCATAAGCACTTATACCTCATATAAGTGCTTATTGAAAAGCTGTTTCCGTTTGGTAATTCCACCGCATAAGCACTTATGAACCCCAAAAATGGTTATTTTTATTATCCAAACAGGCTATTAACAACTATTATTGGGGAAACCAGACTATTTTAGGCTTTTATCACGGGGTCAAGCAGTAGACAAAGCTACTTTTTGATTTTTTTTTTATTAAGGAACAAAAAAGTCATAAACCCTGTAGCAAATTTGAATTGACAAGAGTGGATAATGTGATGAAGGAGGCAGCACCTTTACCCAACGGTTGCGCGGAGCCATGAAACAAAACCGCCATCGTATCGTGTCGGCACGATCAATGCGTTCCCCACGTCCTTTGCACTCCTCTTTTCCTTAGTCAAAGTAAACTGAGAAATAGGCAAAAAAGCGGTTTTTTTTTTTTTATCTATTTCTTACGCCTGAAGTCACTCAGGTCTAAACTTTTAGCCCCCTCGCTCCTCACTGTGTGCTCTGCCTCTGCTCCTCACTTAATAAACTAGTTAATTTATTTACCTATTAAGCCATTGCTATTTTCGCATCACTTACAACCAAAACAAAAAAAGAACCCTCTGTTTTCCATTTTTACTGCGATCTTGGTACTGATTCTCCTCCTCTTTTGTTTTTCTTTTCCCTTTCTGCTATCCGTTTTCCCTTTTTCTCACCTTAGGCTAGTAATCGTAATCACAGGCATTATTTCTTCTCCTTCAGACTACCAGCTACCTCTTTCAGTTTCTTCCACTTTCTACTTTCCAGCTCCTCTGATCGTGCATGAAAAGTATAGTAGAGCTTCCACTGCTTATTTTCTATTTTACCAGCACGCGAAGCCCGTTTCTCTTCTGATTTAGTTCGTCTTTTCCTGAGCTCTGGGTTTCATCGTTAATTTTCGGTAAGTTTCATGGGCTTTCAACGGCTTTTTTCCCCTTATTCTTCTCTGCCTTTGTCTGTTTCTGGTTAGAAATTGTCGCTTCTCTCCGAACGAGTAGGATCTTGTCGTTTTAGATGTTGATCGTCCCCTTCTGAGACGAACCTACTCTCTCTCCCTTTTTGTTTCTTCGTAATATTGCTTTCCCCCTGTTTCTGTTTGTTAAAGGAAAGTGCAGAATGGAGTTGAGTTTTTGATACCTTGTTGATTTTAGGCGCTCTTATTTTAAGTAGGCAGCGTCTGAGAATAGGCAAGTTGAGTTTTCACTGTTTTTCACTTTTTAGTGCAGATTGAAAGGCGTGGTACTAACTTGTGGGTTTTGGATGCTGGTTGGACTGGCCTGGAGTTTGGATTATTCTGATACTAAGTATTAGTCATGAGCAAAGGACTTCTACAAATTGAACCCACTGAACTCAAGTTTACATGTGCGTAAGCTATTGAATATCTGCCCATGGTCGTTCTTTCTAGAAGCTTTTCACTTGTTAAAATGTTGCAAATTCTTCCTACTTGGGTTGTGGCTACGGAAGTGTTGTATATTTTTATTTTAATATTTAAATTTATATATTCAAATATTAGCTGCGAATAATGTTTATGCCTTTACATCCCCAGTTCATCTGTAACTGAATCAATCATCAATTGATGAATGGATTGATAAGACAAATTGTTGAGGGATTTATGCATACTGTTATCAAATGTCATTAGTTCCTAATCTGTTACCTCTGGGATCAGACACGTTCGCTGTTTTATTTTTCCACTTTAAGATAGCTAGTTAAGTTAATAACTTGTAGTTATGCATTCGTTATTTCTGGATATACCGTATACGACGAAATCACTGACATGACTCAATTTTTTGTATTTATAGTTGAATTGAAGAAACAAAGTTCATGCTCAGTTCAGTTGACTAATAACACCCACCACTATGTTGCTTTCAAGGTCCGAGCATCTTTCTTCCTTTCCACAGTAACTGATATTTTATTTGTTGACACGGAATCTGTTTTATTAAGAAAGAATGCCGGACAACTAAATCATTTAGGTATGATATTGGCAGATCAAGACAACTTCACCTAAGAAATACTCTGTGCGGCCACATGTTGGAGTTCTCATGCCAAAATCTTCTTTTGCAATCGTAGGTATAACTTTTTGTGACATATTTTTTTTTTATCTCTTTAATCAGTCATTTTTTACTGGTATCAAATGAGTGCAAAATGGATTTCATATGACGGAGTTGGAAGACAGTGAGTATTTTGGTTTGTGGTTTATTGATGCACTTAAATGATGTATATAATATTGTTTGGCATCAACCTAGTCGCAATGCAAGCTCAACGAGCAGCACTCGTAGATCTAGTGTGCAAGGACAAATTCTTAATTCAAAGCACCATTGTTCCTGTTGGAACGACTAATGATGACATTACTTCTAGCTTGGTATGGAAGTCTCTCAGTCCGTAGTTTGCACATCACTTTGGGTGCTTTTATTATTATTTTCAAATTTTTATTAACTTTATTTATAAATGACAGTTTGTCAAAGATGCCAGCAGATACGTTGAAGAAAACAAACTGAAAGTGGCTCTGAATAGCCCATCTCATTCAACTGAAGTATCTCCTGTTGACGGAGACATTAAGGATGGGCTAGCTCATGGAAAAGATAAGATATTTAGTGAAGATGAAATTGTATACCGGGAACACATGGTTAGAGAAAATTCCATTGATGCTTGGTTTAAAGTTCCGTCCTTCACATGCCAAAAAAAATAAAGTTCTTTCCTTCGTTAACCTGTGCCTTTATCATCTCAATATTTCACATTTTTGTGAAGATCATTTACTTTGTCAGTTACATAATTGAAAGGTTTGCAAGTTATGATTAGTGGATACTTGTTTTCATAATTTGAGAAACAATTTATTTTTGTATTTTATTAAACAAATGATGTTGTGTAATTTCAAACTTTCTTAATGCCGTTTCCTAAACTTTTGATGGGAGTCATGTTTTAGGATCTTGTTATCAGTTCCATTCAATTTTGTTTGTTGTCTCATTTGGAAGTGTTGTTACTCATGTTCATATGTTTGTGTGAATGAGTGGATCTCGAATTCCACTAGTTCAATTCATGCTTACTAAAAACCCACTGTGTGATAAGTTGTTCCTGGAATATGTCATTGTCAGGTTGTTAAGAATGCAGAGAATATGATAAATAATGAGGAGTTAAAGGATGAAAAGGGTATGAAATTGAAGCCAGTAAAAGATATGATGGTGAACGCAGTGAAGGATTTGGAGGAACAGAAGACAGATAAAGCAGTGCTGGAAGTGTCAAAAGAATTGGAGCTGAATGTTGCAAAGGCTTTGGAGGAACTGAAATTAATGGAATCTATGGAAGAGATAAAAGCGTTAAAAGATGTGGACTTGAGCACTGCTAAGAATGTAGAGAAACCGAAGTCAGAAAAAGAGGAGAAATTAAATGGATCAAAGAGTGTAGAGGAGTTGAAATTAATGGTATCCATTGAAGAGATGAAGTTAAAACTCGATGAATTTGAGAACAAGTTGAATGAGGTCAGTCAATTTGATCGTGAATTATTTTAACTGTTTAATGGGATGGATGTTTGTGATGGTTGTTCTTGAGTTCTATCTTAATCCATACAATTCAACCACAGAAAAATTATTTTGACAAGTTTCTGGCTTCATTTTCAGGCTGGAGTAACAATATCGAAGCTAACAGAGGAAAGGATGGCGAGCAATCTAGAGACTAAGATCTTGCAAGAAAAACTGGTAAGCGCGAGAATAAATTTACTGTTTACTTTTACCGGTATTGTTTTGGTGGTCATTTGTTCTGTCATAATTTCTTATCTTTGTTTGTGTAATGCGATTTGTTTTATCTCTATAGAAATTGGAGTACCAGACATATCATTGGTGCTTTAAGATGAAAATAAAATACATTTTAAGTATCAGGAATTGTAGAGCATCTGTGCCGAGTCATACTGCTAGCTTACCAGTACGCTTACACACGTAGATTGAAGCTTCTAGCTGTATTCTGTTATAACAATCCATTGTGACGTGTATTACTTTATTTCTCACATGATTGACGTGCCTTTAATCCCTTGCCATATATTTTCTCCGTTACGCAATATAGTGCACTATTAATATAATGCATTGCGCGGATTACATTGTGTTTTTTTATTGTCTTTTCAGTATTGCCCTTAAAAAGTAAGCTTATATATTTTACGGTTACTAATGCAGTGAATGAAAATTCTTTAATGGTTTGGTCAAACCATAAATGAATGAAGGGGAATTTTCCTCAAAAGCTTCATTCTTCACAATTATCAATGATCCATGGGAACTCGGAAAAAAGAATGAAGGAGAGAATGACTTCAATTTATTAATGTAGAAAGTATTATTAAATAAGGATAATTTGGAAAATAATGCAAAAAAAATTTAAGTTACTCATTATTGTCTTGATATGTATGTAATAGTTAAAAGTATAACTATAAACTGGAATGGAGATAGTAGTATATATACTGTTAACAATTGTATATGATAATGAATGAACGGAGAAATCAGCCTACTCGCATCTGCTAAGGAATATTCTTTTCTTCGAATTTACTCAGAAAGCTGGAGGGCATTTCATTTGTTGACTGTTGCTGGCTTGTTTGTTTATATTTGCAGGCTGATCTGAGTGAGAGAGGTGCAATTAAAGTTCAAGTTGGGTTCCCCCTTCTCTATGTCTGTATGGTGGCGCTAATCTGTGTATTCCTTGGATACCATTTACACTCTAAATCTTAAAACTTGGGCGGATCCTCTCATCTGCATGATGCTGCTAACATTTGGAATTGCTTTATGGTTTTGTTAATAGCAGGAATTTTTGCGTAGATCCTCATGTCTAGTGATGCTCATCTTGACTATCTAGTTCACAACTACCATGCCCTCCCCATTGTCAAGTTAACGAACAATGTGAGATACTAGTGAGTATCAGATAAGTTGGTACAGTATCGGGAAAATTAAAAAAATATATATAAAAATTGATATGATGTTAGTTTGCCATTCTCAAGTAAAATAAAGAATATTCAAATAAAATTAAAAATATCATTTGTAGCTGATAACACGCATTAAAATTCTCCATGCATGGTCATTCTCACCAATCACACACGAGAATTTTCTCACGATTGTTAAAATCACCCCCCTTCCCCAACACACGCACACTAAACTAAACCATGATAAATTGTATTTTTTTTCTGGGTTCAAATTTAAATTTGTATCAAAACATATCTAGATTGAATTAAATAAATGAAGAGGAAAAGGTTGACTCCATTAAATTAAAAATTGTTCTTTTTGGCCTTCCATTTTCTTTATCCTAATTACATGTTTCTTTGATTAAAAATGTGTTTTACAATAAAAACACGTCTTTATCCAAAATTTTAATTTAGAGGTTTTAATTTATGTGTTTTTAAAATGTATTTGGATTAAGCATAATAAAAATATTTTAATATAACTAAAAGATGTTTACAACAATTTTATTTATTTTCATTGTATTTGGCCGCGCATTACAGCAAAAGAATGTGTCCGCTGCGCTCAACATGTCACGGATGTCAAAAATTGAAAAGCAATCCCCATTCTCTCATCAGTGATTGCCTAGTTTAGTTTACTATGGAAATGAATATATGTGGAAAGGGCCTGTTCCAAATCCAAAGGAAAGGAGGAGGGCGCTCTTCACATGGCTGTAAATTTACAAGATGATTCTCAGGTGAATGATGTTTCCCTTTGGATTGTGATCTTAATTTGTGGCAAGCTAGAGCTAGCTGCTGATTGCCTTGGAGAGATATTTTTAGCAACGAGAGTCAAATGCTTCCAACGTCTTCTTTCGTTTGCTGTGAGACGGTGGCCAGGCCACCGATCTGAGGATCGGATACAATGCAAGGAAAAGAAAATTCAAGCCTAGTAAGTTGAAGGGGTATTTTCAGAAACTCGGATGAGGCTTTGGGGTTTCCTATATGCTAAGGCTTGAGCATATGTTTATTTGGGTCTTGACCTACCTTGGAACCCTATTTTCATAAGTTTCATATTAAGCTGTATTCCTCTGTTTTGGTTCTGGTTTTAATAAATAATATTATTATGAGAATTATGGTTTTTACCCATAGAATCATCTAATTAATTAGAGATTTTTGAATACGAAGAGATTGGACAATAAATGACGTATCTATCCCTCATAAACTAATACTGCTAGATTTGTTGTTGACTTACGTATCAATCATAGCTTCAAATTATCTTTGAGAATCAATAAATGTTGATTATTTTCTGTTGATTTATCCCTTATAAACAATAAATGATTGATTTACTTTTGATTCTTTTCTTAATTTAGCTTTTCTTCAAAGAGTTATTTGAGGATTTTAATTAATGTTGTGTGATTTTTAATTTTTTTAATTCTTTAATCGTATATCTTGGTTAAAAAAAAGTTATATAATAATCTCAATGGTAATATAAATATAAAATTAAAAAAACCTGACAAGATATACCTATCAGGCTATCTTCGCTATATTAAAATAAAAGTATTTTTGATAATATAAAATATAATAATAGCTATTTTTTAGTTCTTTAGCACATGTAAGGAGTTTTAAAAATCGCATGGATTTAAAAATATTTTAATAAAATCTCACTAGTATATTGTAATTAATGTATTAACATATTTTAATAAAATTTATAAAAAGTATCACTATTTATAAGTCAAGAATAATATATCCCTTTATAACTATATGCAATTTTTTCATTTTTTAAATTTTATTCCTGTTTTCTTTTAATATAATTTAAATATTAAAAATAAGTATATTCTTTAAGAAACTTTTAAATTATAAAAAAAATCTTGTACGAGTAAAAATGCTCACCAACCATTTCGCTTTTATGCAGGATATTAATATATTAATATTGAGGATTATGGATAATGATAATAATGGATAATAATAAATACTAACAATAATAAAAAAAATAACTATAATATCTGAAAAGTTAGAAGGGAAAAAGAAAAGAATAATAATATCTGAAAAAGAAAATCTTTGGATTTAAGTTCTGCATTGGTGAGTGCCAAATGCCAAATTCATCGGCTATTGGAGTACGTCTGTGAGAGTCTAAAACGTTGTTTCTTCGCCGTCAAGCAATGTCAGCGCTTTCACTGTGAAAGTCTCCCGGTTGTTCATGTCTCTGTAACTTCGCAAACACCGTCCAAGTCTCTATCCACTGGCAACTTCCCCTCTTAGGGCTTCAACTTTAAAAGATTTTAGGGTTTGAAGTTTGTACTTACTTTCTCCCTCTCATTTGAAATACATATATTGTGGGACGGCGCTGTTGTTTCTCCTTGTGCGATGGAGGAAATGTCATCTAATTTGCGAGTGGCTGGGATGAAACTAGATAATCTAGGAAGAGCATATGAGCAGTTGCAATCCCAAGCTTCATCCTTCCTTTTGTTCTCTCTCCAATGGAAGGATTTGCAGGAACATTTCGATACAATCAGTCAATCGATTGGAGATCGCTTGGAAAGTCTTAATGCCCGCGAAAAAGAGGCTGAGTTGAAGGAGAATCAATTGAGTGTCACCCAGGAGCACTTGGATAAGTGCTCCAAACTAGTTCGTGAGAAAGAGGGACAATTGCGTCTTGTCCAGAAGTCCTTAGATGAATGTTATGAGGAAGTTGACTCAAACGGCAAGAAACTGGAAGAAATCGAAAGGTTGAGTCAAGAAGCTTCCAACGATCTCGGATTGAAGGAGAAACATCTTGCTTCTGTCAAGGTTTTGATTCAAGATCATGTTGAAGAGCTAGAAAAGAAGGAGAAGGACTGGAAGGCAATACAGAAATCAATTGCTGAATCCTCTGCTCAACTCGAGGCAAACGAGAAAGAACTTGCCTCGGTTCAAAAATCGATTGGTGAGTACGCGATAAAAGCAAAATCAAAAGAGAACAGATTGCACTCGATGGAGAAAGATATTGAAGAGCGATCCAAAGAGCTTGAAAATAAGGAAAAACAACTCAGTTATGTTCAACGACAATTGAAATTATATCGCCAAGATATTGAAGTGAAAGAGAGAGAATATCGTGCCATTGAAAGAAGTATTGAAGATCATAACAAAGAGTTGAACGTAGGGAGAGAAAAACTCAAATCTTTCCAGGAATTGATAAGCGAATGCGAGAACCAGTGGCGGTCAAAAGAGGAAGAGTATAATAGGGATCACAAAATGATCACGGATTTGATCACTGAACGTGAGAAAGTGCTCAAGTCAATACAGAGGAACATTGGAGAATGTAACAGGGATCTTGAAACGAAGGAAGAGCGACTCACTGTGCTGAATGGATTGATTAGAGAACGTGAGGAACAGATTGGTTCAAAAGATGTACTTTTGAAGAAATATAAAAATGATTATGAAAAGAGGGAGGGGGAACTTAAGTCTATCCAAAAGAAAATTATCCGATGTGATGAGGAGCTCAGAACAAAAGAGAAAGCACTTGATTCAATACAGAACTCAATTTTTGGACTTGACAAGGAACTACAATCAAAACAGAAAAGCTTTGATGGCCTTGTAGCAAAAGAGGAAGAACTCAAGTCTTTGCAGAAAAAAATTGACCATCAGGTTGGAGAGCTTGAAACAAACAAGAAAGATTTTGACATGATCAAACTTCAGACAAAAGAAATGTTCGTGGAACTGGAAATGAAACAGAAGCATTGCGAAGAACGAGTGATGAAGCTTGAGTCAAACGAGAAGCAATTTAATGAGCAAGTGAAGAAGCTCGAGTTGAAAGAGAAACAGTTTGAAGAACTAGTGAAGGAGCTTGAGTCCAAAGAAAAGCAAGTTGAATTATTGAGAAAATCATTTGAAGACAAAAAAGTGATGATAGAGAAGAGCAATATCGTCTTGCCACATGTGAAGACTGAGGAGTTGGATTTTTTAGATACCAATAGTAGAAAGAATAGCAGGAATGTGCAAGCGCTCTTTAATGAGCTTCTGAAAACTTATGAGTTGGTCTGCCATGAGGTATCTAATGCTCTTCAAGCATCAGTGGACCCTGCTAAATTGGTGCTTGATGCAATGCAGGGGTTTTATCCTTCTCATTCGAGCCAAGTGGACGTTCAATATGATGCAAATATTATAAGGAGAAGCTGTATTCTTTTGCTAGATGAATTGAAGAAATCTTCGCCGGTAATTTGTTCTCATGTGAAAGAAGAATCGATGAAGTTGGCGAGTGAGTGGATGGAGAATTTGTCTGTAGGTAATAAAGGTTGTTTGGAGGTCCTTGGGTTTTTGAAGTTGGTGGCTACTTATGATCTAGGTTCATCCTTTAATGCAAATGAACTTCAGATGCTTCTGGATATTATTTCCCAGCATTGTCAGACATCTGAATTACAACAAGCCCTGGGTATTGTCAAGACTTTACCCGGTAAACGTGTGCTTCCTTCTCTAGCTTAGTGAGACTATGTTTGAATAAACTATTTCTTCCTAAATTCATATGGTTACCTTGATGCTTCTCTTACATATGATCCATATGCAATAATCTTCATAAGCAAGAAGTTTAATGTTGTATATCTTCATCAATTTGAATGGCTTCCACGAATTTCTTTACTTATCCTTTTTTTTTAATTTATAGAGTATTTAATTTAAATATTTAAACGGGATAGATGAATTTGTTGTTTTTTGGTCAAATGAATTTATTTTTATGATGGGGTCTTGGCGTAATATGGGATGACCAAGTCTCATATTGAGTAGTATGAGATATTCAATGGAATATTTAAATGCGATGATTTTTCCACTTAAATAATTAGCTTTTGGGAGAGGATTCTCCATCTCACTTGGGTATCATTAATGGTATGAGAAAGTTGAGTAAAGTGTCATAGTGTATAGCTGCCACAATGTTGGCTCTTCAAAGGGGCCAATTGATAGGAATTTAGGTAGTATGGGATGCTTAATGGAGTATTTAAGTGAGTTAATTCTCCCATCTTAATAACTAACTTTTAGAGGGGAGTTTCCCATTTCACTTAAGTACCTCTCACTTGCAACATTTTCCTCCTCACATCCTCTTAATGATCTCATATGATTTTTAGTGATTCAGTTACAGTGCTATAATGATCGAGCCTGTAAGTATTAATGTAAGAGGCCATGTGAGCTATTCAACTTGAGATATTTGGCATTCTTCCACACTCTTGCATCCTCTGATTTTATTCTGCATATGTCTCCTTGATTTATTATGCTTTGATAAATGAGAGGAACTTAAATTTCTTTCAGCTAATTTCATAGTTAAATTTGTGTGCAGATTATCAATTCAGTGCTACCACTGATGAAAGAAATTTGCATTTGATCTCAAATCGACAAACAAATGCAAATAAGTTGATGGCATTGAGCAGTGACATTTTAGTTGATCTCCAAACATCGGATCCAGCAAAACTTGTTTTAAATCTGATACGGAACCCTGTTGTTCCACAACTTCCAAAGGAAGAGAGAAGTGAAATTATTGTTGGAAGTCACATTTTTTTGCTAGAATGGCTCATGAGAATTTCACCAGATATTAAACCAGAAGTAAGAGAAGAAGCAATGAAGCTAGCACTTGAGTTGAAGACAGAAATGAAAGCAAGTACCGAAAATTCTTTGGAGGTTCTGGGATTTCTACTGCTCTTGTCCATATATGGTTTAGTATCTTCATTTGCGGAAGATGAAATTTTAAAGCTCTTTGAGATTGCTGCTCACCACAAACAAGCTGTAGAGCTGTTCCAGACACTTGGTTTTGCAAATAAAGTTTCTGGTATGTTTTCTGAAATTGTTTTACACATCTTTTTTTTTGGGCAAAAAATTCTCATTTTCTTCTTGAAGAACAGATTACCTCATGTCTACTTAAAACACATATTTTGATGTCATTCTTAATTTCAGTCAGGAAATATGAGACCTGTTACTCTTTTGACAAAAGGCAGAATTTTTAAATTTTGACATCCACTCCTTGATACCTGACCTAAAAGCACCTTTTAATAAAATTTCACCACAATTTTGTCACTTTTTTTTATATTGAAAAAAATTATTGAAGGGAAGAGAAGGAAGAGTAACTATACACATGACGAGATATTCTTTTTGTTGAGAACCATCTATTACCTGGTATTATCAAATAATTTGGATTCGACCCATGATGGGTCCCATACAAGGGGATGACAGGAGATCTTCTACAAACAAAAGAAAAAGAGACAAGAAAATTGCAAGACTAACACAAAAGATGTCACACCCTTCAAAGGAGAAGTGATCAGTTTGGAACATGAGTTAATCTAGATCACAAAGCTTACAAACTGAAACATACCAAGGTGATCAAATGTGAAAGTTACCTTTAAAGAGCTAGACCTCTAAGGGTCTGTTTGGTATCACTACCCAAACCTTGGTTTGGGGCCAAAACCAAGTTTGATATAGTTTTAGGTGTGTTTGGTATTTTTTCGCTTTCCCGTTTGAAAATGATTTCACATGCAGAACGTGGTTTCTGAAGAAGTAGTTCAATAGCTGCTTTTCCGTTTTGCTTCTTCATTTTTATCTGCATTTATTTTAAAGTCAGATAAAAATAGACCAATAAAAATGAGAAAAAATAGAAAAATTAGGAAAATAAAATTTCCATAAAATTTATCCTATCTATTGACCAAAATGTCCCTTCAAAATTTTAATTTTTATAGATCATTACCTGTAAGAAAATGTTATATCAGATATATTATGTTCTCAATTAAATAAATGCAGATTAAATTTTAGTTCAAATAAATTAAATTAATCATGGGATAGAGTTTAAGCTCAATTTAGAGGAAAATTATAAGTTTTGTCATAACCAATTTTCAAATAAATCATCCAAACATAAACACGTTAGTCCAAAACCAATTTTTATCATAACTACGTTACAAAACCAATTCTATCAAAACTTATTTTTAACCAATTGAAAACCAAACGGGCCCTAAAATATCTTAGGCACACCCTAGTGAATCATGACACTAAGATAAGAAAACATATGATATATAATGGGGACTTGGTATAGGATGCCTAAGTTCCGCAATGAACAGTATAAGATGCTCTATAGAGTAATTAAGTTGGTTAATTCTGCCACCTCAATAACTAGTTTTTGGGTAAAGTTCCCCACTCACTTTATTACCATAAATTAATATTGAGTGAATTGTCACTAAATGAAGTGCCGTAGAATGTTGCTGTCAGAATGTTAGCTCTCTCAGAGCGGCCAAATCATGGGGAGTTAGGTAATATGTGATATCTAAGTCCCTCATTGAGTAGTATGTGATACTCTATAGGATATTTAAGTGAATTAGTTCTCCCTTCTTAATAATTAACTTTTGGGTAGGATGGGAATAGGTCGGACCTTTGTACAAACTAGCCTATATAAGACCTAACCTGGTCTAATCTATTTAACTAAATAGGCTAATAGACTTAGGCTATTTAAGTAAGAATTAGCCTAAAGCCTATCAGGCTGGGTCTATTTAAATTATTATTATTTAATATTATTTAATATATAATATAATTAATATAAATTAGTTTTATGAATATTCTTATTTTTTTGATGGATTGAAATAGATGTAGGGATAGCCGTTGTATGTGCTCAGACATCCTTGTTCACTACTTTTTTTATTGCCACCTTTTTATGGGTGAGAGTAAGTTAATATGTGAGAAGTTCTATATCAACAATATCACAAGAGAAAAGAGGTGGGTGAGATTTATAAAAGTAAAGAAGGTAACTACTTTTCCATTGTGTTGTTTAAACATATGGGTCATAAGATAAATATATATGGACTATGCATTTGGTGACTAGAAGTTTAAAGTTTAAAATTTTTTTGTTTCAAATTAAAGTTAATATTTTTTTTTCACTTTACTTTTTAATAGGCCTTTAAATAGGTTTCAGGCTAAGTCAAGTTTCTAGAAGACTAGAAGACTTGAGCCTAAAATGAAGCCTTATATAAGCTAATAAGCCTGGTTTAGGCTTTAAATTTATAATATAAGCTTGACCTATTTAGTTAAAGACTAACCTAACCTGACCTATTTCTCCCCTACTTTTGGGGAAAGGTTCTTCATCCCATCAATCATGAGCCATTAACAAAATAACAAAGATAAAATGCACTACTCAAAATAAAAAAAAAAATTGAAGTCATTGGAAGATAGTCTAGCCTACTAAATTATTTATCTAAATTAAAACCAGCAGACTCAGATCCACAAATCTCATTACTTTCTCTCCTCCTTCATTGAATTTATATCCTTCAACTCTTGAACACTTTTTTGCTTCTTCTGCATTATGCATTCTATCCCAAACCAGATACTGTTAACATGTGGTGGCCCCTAATGTTTTATTTATTTGTGTTTGTTTACAAAACCCTAGAAAACTAATAGCCAAAATAATATTTCTAAGTGAGAATTACTATTTTACCCTATGCTATTAAATATGAAAGGTTGGGCTGGTTTTTTTCGACTTGTGTTTTTTAGTTTTCAGGTTCAGGTTTATAAGTTAATTGCTTCACATAAGTAAGGGGCCTAAGGCACATGCCCTTCTCTAGGGAAAAGGCTCAAAAGTAGCTCACCTTTTGGCACTTCATTGAAGGCAATGCCTTTGTGACACTATGAAAGACACTAGATTTGTTTGGCACCTCGCCTCAGTGCCTTACGTACAATCACATTCATATGCAAATATCTTAAATATTTTTGCTCACTATTCAATATTTTTGGCTAATCTCCTCTAAAGTTTGGATTATCCCAATTCGTACAACAATCTAAAATTAACATTCTACAATACACGTGGATTTGAATCCTTCTAAAATGTCTTACCCACTTTCTATTCCCAAGACCTCGTGCCTCTTTTGTAAAAAAAATGCACTACTATGAGGTTTATTTAGAAAGAGATGTGTTTCTTGTCATATGCAGAAACACAAATATGCTGTGTGTGTGTGTGTGTCTTTTTGTTTTTACTTTATAAGCTGTCGCAGTAAGTGGTATGTGATAAGTTTTAGTCAAAACTAAGTTGATTATATTGCTGTACTGACTTGACACCAGTTTCTTGCTGCTTACCCCCCAGTCATCATTAGTGAAGAAAGCAATATGTTGATTAATTTGCTTATGTATTTGGAATTTAAGTTCTCTGTGTTTCTCTTTCATGCATCCTCTAAGTGGCTTGAGATGTTTGTTTCTCTCTTTTCCGCTTCCCAAATAGGAATATGGAAATTTTAGTCCCTTTTGATTGTCATGGTAACTTGAACTGATTTTCTTGCAGTGTTCCCTTGTCTTAAATGGTTTGTTTTAGTTTTGACGTCATTTCTCTTAAAAATAATGGTCCCAGAGAACTTTTCCAATTTGATGGATGAAATTTTGTTGTGTCTAGCAGATTTTATTTTTAATCTTATCAAGAAGCAGAAGCCTGTTGAAGCTGTTAGATTTATATGTGCATATGAGTTGGCTGACAAGATCCCACCAGTTGATCTCTTGAGTGAACATGTGCAGAATGTACAAATGGTTTCCAAGAGGCTTTCCAAGAAAAGTTCCTGTGAAATTAAGGTTGTATTTCCCTGTTTAAATTCGTTTTCATCTAAGGTTGTATTTCCCTGTTTACATTTGTTTTCAAATTATCAATTTCGTATAAATGCTCATTTGTAAGATGTTTAACATGCGCTCTCAGGATAAGGCTAGAGATGAAGAAATAGTTTGTTTACGAACTGTCCTAAAGTGCATTTCAGACAACAACCTTGAATCTCTGAATCTGGTTAAAGAGATTCAAAACCGCATTGATGAGCTGAGAAGGTTGAAGGCAAACAGAGTTGGTACTACACCAGGGCCTGCTTCCAATGTTAAAGGGCAGCAGCCGGAACAAAAGAAACGTAGTAATGAAGGATTCACCATGAAACATCACGTACAACATTGGAATAACAACAAACGACCTCGAACTGCCATAAAACCCTATGTGGCTCCGGTATTCAATCCTACACGTCAACCTATGTTTTGGCTGCACCTTGAAAGAGTTATCTTACCTGATGGAATGCCTGCACTGGTTGGGCACCCCTCTAACAACTTTGATCTTGGTATTCCTATGGGTGCAGGACTGTCTGGAAATCGCAGAAGAAACTACTTCTGCCACTCGTAGCTACACCTCTTTTAGGTGACCCGGATTCGGACGTTGCAAAATTTCATGCTATGTGTTCACAACAAGGATCATTCTTGTAAGTTGGAACCCATCCTTTTGGTCTTTAAGGCGAGGCTTGAATTTGCATTGCTGCCGTTATCATTTATTACTTAGGCCTTTTGGCTACAGCGGAGAATATTTTTAGTGATCTGAACCAGTGAGGACCAAGGCAGGCGGGCCTCCTGCAGCCATACCAATTAGGTTATGTAAATGGTAGTTGATTTTCTAATCCTTTATTGTAAAAAGGCTTAGTTTTTGTTCACTGTGGTACAAAATGAACTGGTAGTTAAAAAAAATAGTATTATCTGAACCAGTGAGGCCTACTATCTTATATTTTGTGTGTCAATTACAAAGATAATTAATTTTGCAGAATTGATTTTAAGTATAATTGATTTTATCAAAAGTGATTTATATTTGAATGCTTTTACTTTATAAGTGATGAGAAAATAAAATATATTTGGATGATTTTATCAAAATCACTTTGGATAGATAATCACTTGAAATGTCTAAAATGTCCTTGATCATTAAATAATAGTATTTTTTTAAAATCATTAATAACTAATAATATTACATAACTAATCAAATAATACTAGTTTTTAACACATCATTTCCCTTTAAATGATTATTTAGAATGACAAGTGAAAAATTTCACTTCTGCCTTTAAATGATTTATTGTCTTTATAAGTGATTATTGAACCAACTTGGTGTATTTGGCAATATAAAAAAAATAAGTGATTTTAGACCACAAATAAACATTTAACACCCCCAAATGTGCTATCCAAACAGGCTCTTTGAGGGAGGGATAATGTGGATGGCCTCCCACTTGAACAGGAAATAGAAGACATACGTCCCTTAATCATATTTGTGGGGAAGGTATTAGAATAGATGCGCTGACTGGTTAGCCAGCAACGCCCATTTGCTCTTCTTGGCAAGTGATTTTGGGTTGCTACCTACAGTTACAGAACCACCCGCTCCAAGCTGATATGGCTAGTTGGTTTGCTGCTGTTTCTTTCTGGTTTTCTTTGTACTTGCCCTCTAATTCAAAAAAAGGAAAGAGGAGGGGGGCATAGGTGTGGTTGGTTGAAATTAAAGAAAGTTTAACCGAGGAAGTTGGCACTCACATGACTAACTGCCTTTTACCAAACAGCCAGTGCCACAAGAAGTAAGCCTTACGGAGGCTTACTTTGATAAGTTGTAATATTGTTATCCTAATATGCATGTGTATATGAATCTTAGAGAGCAAAAAAGTTATTGCATTAACTGGCACTTGGTAACAGCACCAAATAAAACAAACGGTCATCTTGTGAAACAGATAGTACAAAAAAAAAAAAACCCTTCCTTTTGACTCTCCCATCAATTTGAGATTGTCTCAATTTATCCCATCGCATGTTTGGGCGTAAGTGAACGTTCCATGTCCTTATTAATGAGGCAGTTCAGAAGATAAACTACGTCAAATCATATGATGTGAACTCGATCGCACGAGTCAATTGAACTCCCTTTAATTTTTTAAGCAACCAAGGATAACTGGCAGTACTTGTGCTGATTCACTCAGGAGATATTGAAAGCCAATGGCAATAAGAAATATGGGGGCCTCAGCTCCGCTGATCACACACCGATTCACAGTACGAGAAAGGCTAAAGAACTCGGCGCTTGCCTCGTGGAGCTTCCGACGTTATTTCATGAACAACGTCAATCCCACACTAAAAATTGAGATGGGAAAAAGATAGATGAGGACCCATAGAAAAATATTTCTTATACGGGACTCTCATTTAGGGACGTAGTTTATTGGGATAATTGGTTTTTGGAACCACAAAATAAAAATATTTAATTTTTGGAGCCAAAGATGATTTTTTTTAGGGGTGAGAATCAAATTTTTGAATTTAGAATTAATTTGTCCCAAATCACAATTATTCCTAGTTTATTATTCCATTTAAGTATATAGTTTATTCTAATTAGGCAGGTCTAAATGGATTCTGTATAGAAATATTTTTCTTACGAATCCCATTTATTGTTTTTTAGCCAATTGAGATTTTATCGTACTTCTCTGGATTTTTGTACGTATCAGTGCCTTATCTTCTTAATCTATCACAGGACATGCTGTGGGTCCCTGTGTGAGATACTCATTTCATACTGTATTACTCTTGGCCTTGGGTTTGATTTATTTATCATTTTAATAAATTTTAAATATCTTATTTTATACTATATCATTTTTGAAAGTTAATAAAGAATCAAATCATTTTAATTATAGTCTTAAAAAATTAATAGTACGTGGTATTTTTTTATTATAATTTAATACTTTATATTTATTTCTTATTATTAAAATAAGAATAATAATTAAGTAAAATTATATTATTTATTTAGTTATTTATTATCTTTATTAATATTTGTGTCAAAACCTTAATGATATAAGAGTACAATTTTTTAATTTTTATAATTAATAATAGTAAAACAAATACTATCCAAGACAAAGCAACTTGAATAATTGAGATATATTTGATCTAAAATTAGTTGTGTGACCCCGTCCAACGTTGTCAGATGAAGGAACAACCAGTTCGTTCAGAGTTAATTTAGGACCATTTCGTTTCCAGTTTTATTGTAAAAATAAATGAAGTTAATAAAAATAAAATTTAATAAAAGTATGTTTATTGTAAATTATTATATTTAATTTTTTTTTATAAAATTATAATTTGATAAAAAATCTATTTAGATAAGAAGAATTAAAAGTACTCTTAGATATATAATATAAAATCAGTATCAACCTCTTTTTTCAAAATCATGTCTACTTCTTTTTCCAAAATTTGGAAAAAAAGTAATTAACTCCCTCCTTTTCTAAAATCATAATTTAATCCACTTTTTATTATTTAAAAAAATAGTTTGTATTTAGCTAAATATATTTTCTTAAAAAATATGATTAAAAACTATAATTTCCTTTTAAAAAATCAACCAAACATGCCCTTCAAAAATAAAACTAGTGAGATGAATTTTGTATTATAGCAAAATATAATCACTGACCGTCGGTTGTGCTTGTGTGTCAATTATACCAAACCCATCTTCTTCTCCTCCATGTTCTCTGCTAATAATAATTCCTAATTTTCCTCTCTCCTTTCCCGCCACTTATCTCCTTATTCATTGTATTTTATCTAAAGTACTAAAAATTGGATTGGTAATTGAGATATCATTTCAAAATTTAATAGTTGAATTAAGGTCAAATTTACTATAAATAAATTAATATATTTTAAATAATATAAATAAAAAATATTAAAAATATTTATTTATAATTTTAAAATTAATATTCAATTTAAAATAAAAAATAAATTTAATAATTTTTTAATTTTATATATCATATAAAAAATTAAAAATATTATTTATAAGTTTTACAATATAATATTAAAATCTAAACAAATTAATATATTTATCTATAATTATATTTTAAATTTAAAATAATCAATTAATATTTTATTTTTATATTATTTATTAAATAAATTTATTATTATTAATAATTATGTATCATAATAATAATTATACAATACCGATTCTTAGTTGCATACGTTGAACCAATATATCCAGTCCAATTTTTTCTTCCTTTATTTCTTATTTTACCTACCTTTCCTATGTTTTCTCGTGAAGAAAAGGACAACAAGTCTATCAAATTCATCAAAATCCACCAGCACCAATAGCTTCAAATAAGTGATCGTGGGACCCAGAATTATTTAGTTTTAAAATTTGCTCAACACATACCTATTTAAATAATTAATTATGTTTTAAATAAATAATTATAAAAGAAGCTACTCCCTCTTATCTTTAATATAAGATCATTTTAACTGAATCATATAAATTAAAAAAGAAAGTTAAAACAAATTAACTACCTCAATTTCTCCAAAAATTCTAACATTTTTTTAAAATTACCCTTATTTATTCTCTTTCTTTTCCTCTTTGGATACATTAAATAGGAGCATTTTTTAGAAATGTATAATAAATACCACCTCATATATTATAAAGGGTTTTATATTCATGACCAGAGTAAAAGATCATATATATAGGATCAGAGGTAATATTTTTTACTACTTATAATAATCAAATTTTCTCCCATAATCACTTATTTAATTTTTTTTCTCATTATTCACTCAATAATCATTTAAACCCCAAAACCCAAACACATTAATTTATTTTTAGCACATTAGTTTTTGTATAATAATCACCCAATAAATAATTATGAATAATATAATTGCTTATTTTGTATGCCAAATACAATAGTTTTTTAATAAGCACTTATACCTCAAATAAGTGATTATGAAATAAATTAATTTTTTCTACTTATGATAATCACCTATTCTCTCATAATTACTTATTTCGTTTTTTCTTCTTATTACCCACCCAATAATCACTTAAATTTCCAAAATTCAAACACTTCTTTTCTCAAAATTAATTATGAGGTAAAAAATTCAAACATAAATTACTTTTGAAATAATCACTTATCCTCATAATCGATTATAAATAATCACTTCTTCTCATAATTAATTATGGATAAACTAATCTAAACACACATTTTCAAAATCACTTCTCAACAATTAAAAACATCTAAATATAAATCACTTATACTCATAATTAATTATGAAAAAGGTAATCCCAACATTTTTTTTCTTTCTTTCTTTTTAGTTTCTCATTCTTACCTTATCATCGTCAAAAATAAAAAATAAAAGAAGTGATTGATATTTTCTAAATAAAAAATATCAAATATAATTTAATTAAAAGAATTTCAATATAATATACTCTTCTTTTCAATTCAAATCTGTCTACGATTCTTATGATTTTTTGTATCTATTTTAATTTTTTTAAATAGAATTTTACGAGAAAAGTACTATAACAGGCAACAGTTTGTAAAAAAACTTCAAAAATAATTATAATAATTAATAATTCTGAGTGGATATATACACCCATATATTTTAAAATATAAATCATGTTTCCTTTAGTTTTTAAAAAAAGCCCTAAGTTTTTACGTTCTGATGACTGATTCTATTATTAAAGATGAAATTAATATATCCCGTTTAATGAAATAAGTAAATTTTTTAAAGAAATGAAAGCTTATAATATTGATTAAACAGAATCAGTAAAACTTAGATTTCCTGAAGTAAGCGGATGTAGTCGATAAATTTACTAGTGAAAAAGTTATAAAACAAAGTGTCTTTCTTTAGGATGTTAATGGAATAAGGAGATGAAAAGGCAAGGGAGCCGTGCGTTGAGCACAGAGCGAACTATTCTTTCGCCTTTTACAGCTGAAGAGATGAAAAGGCAGTAGTAGTTTAGCCAGCAGTTTCAAAGCCACCGGCTGTTCTTGCATTCTACTTTCTTTTCTTTTCTTTTCTCTTTTTTTTTTTTTTCCCTTTGGCCAAGTTCTTGCATGCTACTTAATTAGCACAACTTACTTTCTACCCTCTAGACTCTCTCACAATTCTTTCCTGTATTTATAAATAAACGTTAAGCCCTAAACCCAAGCATCTGATTTCCTTCTCTACAAAACTACCAACGCATAACTCAACTTCCGCTTTCAGCATGGCAAGACTTTCGGTACTTCCCTCTTTCCTTCCCATTCTTCTCACCATCAACATTTCTCCCCTGCTTCTTCTGATCTCTATGTCATCACCATATTTATGTCTCAACAACTGCAAGCAATTATTTCTGAATCAAATTTATGGACCGCCCTTCTTTCGTAGAATTGTTTACTTGCTTTGCATGTTTAGCTCTCACCTGACGTTGAATCTGATGTTTGTGTTGCGTCTCTGTGGAAATGGATGTCATCAAATTATTAGTTGGAGACGTCCAATTTACAAAGGAGTGGCGGTGGAGTAGTGATCAACCCCACACTTCTATGCACCCCACTTGTGGGAAGCACAGTAGATCAAATGCTTGTTGATATGCGTAGGGCCAAGGAAATTGGCTCCGACATCGTTGAGATTCGCCTTGACTGCTTGAGAAGCTTCAACCCAACATCATATCTTCAAACCCTTATAAAACAGAGTTCTTTGCCCACCCTCGTCACATACAGGTACTGTATACAGTACTCACTTACATATGCAGACATATAGTTTCTATGATGATCTCTAATTCACTTTGAAACCCGGAACCAAAAAATAAAAGCAAATGATTGTTGTACTCTTTTTCAGACCTATTTGGGAAGGTGGTCAATATGAAGGACATGAAACCAAGAGACAGAATGCTCTTCGTCTAGCTATGGAATTCGGAGCTGATTATATCGATTTTGAACTTCAGGTAACCCTACAAAGTAAAAAGGGGTCCATCTCATCATGTGTATAATTAATAGTTGTCAAGATATGAGAATTCCTGTTACATTTTGATTGTCATCACCTTTTACGTAGGTTGCTCATGACTTCATCAGTTCTATCCATGGAAAGAAGCCGGACAATTTTAAGGTGATAGTTTCTTCGCACAACTTCCATAATACTCCATCATCTGAGGCCATTGGAAATCTGGTAGCAAGTATACAAGCTACTGGAGCTGACATTGCCAAGATTGTGACAACTGCATTGGACATTACAGATTGTGCTCGCATTTTTCAGATCACCGTACATTCTCATGTAAGTCAGTTGCACACAGAGAGAGAGAGAGAGTCATGAATCCGTCGTAGTTTCCTTAAGAATTTTCTGATGAGAAAGGATGAAAATGTTGCAGATCCCAACAATAGGAATAGTCATGGGGGAGAGGGGTTTGATTTCGCGGTTATTGAGCCCCAAGTTTGGTGGCTACCTCACTTATGCCGCTCTTGAGACGGGTACCATCTCAGCTCCTGGGCAACCAACGGCCAAAGATCTGTTGGAACTATACAATTTTAGGCTTGTAAGGCCTGACACTAAAGTGTATGGAATTATAGGAAAGCCAGTTGGTCACAGCAAGAGTCCTCTTTAGTTCAATGCAGCCTTCAAGTCTGTCGGTCTTAATGCAGTTTATATGCACTTTTTGGTGGATGATGTGGAGAAATTTTTCAGTACCTACTCTTCTCCTGATCTTGCATCTGGTTGCAGGTACTAAACTGGATGCTATCTAGTCGGATTTAACCTAAGGGATTAATCCATTTTAAAGATTTCAAGTAGTTTTATATGGTAGCACCTAATTAGGTCATGCAACTTAATTGTGAAATGCAGCTGCACAATTCCTCATAAGGAGGCTGCACTTAAATGCATGAACTAGATTGATCCTATTGCCAAGGTATTTTTTTTTCTCTCCGATCCGTAAAGAGGAAGAAAGCAAAGGTACGTATAAGACGTTATCTGAACCTGTACTTGATTCTTAAAATTTTTGCAGAAGATAGGAGCTATCAATAACATAGTGAGGAGACCAGATGGGAAATTGGTAGCTTTCAATACAGATTACATTGGTGCCATCACTGCCATTGAGGATGGATTAAGAGGTTTCTAATTTATTTATGCAGGCATCAACTGCAAGTTGAGGCTGGAGGATATTTTCAAAGTCATCACGGCTTGTGTGATTGGTGTTTCTCTTTTACAGAATTGAACGGTGCAACACGGGGCGGTAAATCACCCTTGGCCGGTAGGCTGTTCGTTGTATTGGGAGCTGGTGGTGCTGGGAAGTCACTGGCCCACGGCGCTGCGCAGAAGGGAGCAAGAGTTGTTGTTGCTAACCGCACATTTGGTAAAATATTACACTCAATTACGACACTGTAATGTTAATTATATGAGGTATGAAACCCTGTGGTGTGACACTATATAAGTTGAAGGCTTCTCGAAAACCAACTTTACATTAATGCAGAACGAGCTGTAGATTTGGCGGCAAAAGTTGGAGGGAAAGCAATAACTCTGAGTGAAGCGGCAGGGTTTCATCCAGAAGAGAGGATGGTGCTAGCAAATGCAACTTCTGTGGGAATGAAGCCTAAAGTTGATGAGACTCCCATTCCAAAGGTTTACTTAATAATTTGCATTTAATTATCAGTTAATTAGTTGTCATAAACTTAATTAATCTGATTATATACTAGTACTAGTATCCTGTGTATATATATATATATATAAAGGTTGAAACTTGCAGCATGCTTTAAAGCATTACTGCCTAGTGTTTGATGCGATCTACACGCCAAAGGACACGAGACTGTTGCAGGAAGCGAAGGAAACGGGGGCTGCGATTGTGTATGGCACAGAGATGTTGATCAGCCAAGGCTTCGAACAGTACAACAACTTCACTGGTTTGCCTGATACTGTAATTATTAACATCGATCCCTTTATTATACCCTATATTTTTAGTGTGCTAAAATTAATGAGAAGCATATATGTTAGTTTCCTAATTACTACGTGTGTGGGTCTCTCATCATGATTAATTCTTCAATTTCAGCACCCCAAGAATTGTTTAGACAGCTGATGGAGAAACACGCTTAATGGTCCACAGTCAATGATCTGAAATTTAGTGTTACCTTGGTAGGTTCGCCCCTTCTTGGTGCGGATTCATCTACATGAAGCAGTAATTTCATATATGTGCTGGGTCATGTTAATTTTTATGTATGGTTTAGTTTAAATTACTCCCTCCATTTTTTTTTATAGTATGTTATTTTTTTAAAAAAATGTTTTTATTTATATGTAACAATAATAATATTTCGATTTTTTTTTCTGTTGATATTTTATAAACGTTCTTTCCTATTTCTATCCTTCACAAATTTTTATGATGAGCTTAATCAATTTAAGCTTACAAATCAGTCGAAAGGAAATATTAATAATGAGCTATGGACATATATATATATATATATATTCAAGCACAGTTTAAACTCATCACTCATGTACTGGTTAATTAATTAGTTAACAATGTTAATTAACCTTGTATTATTTATACATTCAGAAGTTGGAAATCAAATATGCGCAACATTCAGAAAGCATTTTTTTATTGGGTTGGACTATTATAGAAACATTCGGTACCCAAAAAAAAAATGTAAGTAATAATAATGATTTTTTTAGTATACAATACATACGTGCAATTGTCAAATTTATAGACCTACTTAATTTTAGCCCCAAAGTTTATAATAGTAACTAGCTAATCCTAGAGGAGGTACAAGGAAGGAATTGTGTCTTATTTTCTACGTGCGTTTCTGGAGGCCAAAAAAAGTAAATAAAATAAAGTACCTTTCGCATGATTTAGCTAGCAATAAAGTTTTTGTATGAGTTTATGTTTAGACTTGTCAATATTAACAAAATAGCTGATAGAAAAATAAGATATGGAAGATATACATACTGATTAAAGATATTTTTCTATTGAGAGAATGAAAAAGAACGTTCGCCAAACGGTTGGAATAAAATCACTTGGATTTTCTTTTCTAGTTCACAGTAGAAAACACTCTTGAAAGAATTGTATAGAGAGAGAGACGAGAGAAAGTAAGAGAGCGTACTCCACTTCTGAGAGAGTCCGTTATTCAGAAAAAGAACCCTCGCTCCCATATACTGACGCACGATGGCTTAATTTACTCTCCCGTGCGGTGTGTGAGATCAGTTACTATTAAATCGTTCCCTCCCTCTCATTCATATTTAATAATTACAAAAACCTATTTATCTTATTTGGGTTTGGGTCAAATTATATCTTACCCAATAAGGGTGGATATAATATATATATATATATAACCTAACATCTCTCACTCACACTTGATGGGTTAATCTTTTACAATTTTTCTTTTCCATTTCATACTAAGTGCTCTACCGTGACCACATGGGATGACACCTGTAATTAGGTATTCTTATACTAAAAGTCCTTTTCAAGGACCAGCACAGAATCACCTTATGTATTTTGTTTTTATCTTGTTCATATATTATGCCTTGAATGTCCTAGATTTACCCATATACATTTTTATTCCTGGTAAATCTAATCCCTCATAAGTTTTTACAGAAACTTAGATTGTCTTACTCTTGTATATTTAGTGTCTACGCTTAAGATGTTAACATCATAACTTCTTAATGGACATGTTTTAGACACCAGTATAAGTATGTATATATATTCAGATAATCTTCCTTTCATCCATATTTCATTTCAATATGAAACAATTGCTTTCCTAGCATAATACCTTTTGATCAAATTTATCATGATCATTGGATATATGCTAAAGTAGCTAACATTGAATCATTTTCCATGAAAATGTCAAAGTCATAAGGACATTAATGAGAGGATTTATTCCTCTCAGGGACTCACATAGTAATAAAGCAGGGATCTATTCACTTGCTTCCCAATTGCGATTTTAAAACACATGCAGTATGAATTGCATGCTATGGTGTTACTCTTATCACATAAGAGCGTATGTCAATTTTGGTTTGTTGTTAACATCGTACAGATTTAAGTTCAGACACACATAGTGTCTAACCCGAATTCTACCAATACTTCCACTTATCATGATGTCTTTGTTGGAGAATTTATCATCTGGTTACATGTATTATGGATTGTGGGTATCCATAATTCAATCCAAAATTTATATTTATTGGATCTAGTCCCGACCTATTCTTTCTTTTATCGGGGCAACTTATTTTGTATTGTTTAACTGTCATATCTGCCCTCTTGCAGATTTACTAGTAAATACAAAAGATGTCTCATCTTTGCCCACTCTTCATGAGTGTCAAAGGTAATTGCTCATGTAAGAAAGCTAACCTTATCAACATGTACGACATACTAGACATTGTATATTTTCATAAATATATGTACTCAAATGACTCAATTATAGAAAAATGCACTTAATTTTATTCATATAATTGATTATTACAGAGATTTGTGTTACATCATATCCTACGAATACCAAGTGATTTTACACGATCAACATATATATCTCTAAGTATTGGCTTGGTAATGGGATCAGCCATTATTTGACGTGTAGGAATATGGCGAATTGTGACACTTTTCTGTGCTATGACATCTCTTACAAAATTATACTTGGTGTCTATGTGCTTTATCTTACTATGATACTTGGGATCTTTGGTGCAGACTATGGCAGCCTCACTATCACAATTTATCAAAATAGGATTCAATTTATCACCAATGATCCCCATGTGTTTTATAAATCTCTTCAACCATACTGCTTCTTGTACTGCTGCAGAACATGCAATGAACTCTGCTTTCATGGTAGACAAAGCAATACAAGTCTGTTTCTTGCTACACTAAGATATAACTCCATTGTTTAGCAAAAAAACATATCTAAAGTCAATTTGCACTCATCTAGATCTCCTCTCCAATCTGCATCGGAGTATTTTATGAAGCGTAAATCGCTTTCTTGATAACATAGGGCATAATCTACTGTGCCTTGCAAATATCTCAGGATTCTCTTCACAGCTTTCCAATGTTTCAGTCCAAGATTTGACTGGTACCAGCTGACCAAACCAATTGCATAACATATGTCTGGTCTCGTACACATCATGGCATACAATAAGCTACCAACCACACTGGAATAAGGGATCATTTCTATCATCTTCTTTTCAGACTCAGTCTAAGGACACATGTCTCGGCTCAGATTTTCTCCATTTGAAATAGGGGTATCCATAGGTTTATAGTTTTTCATGTTGAATCGCTCAAGAATTTTCTCAATGTAATTTTTCTGAGAAAGGGATATTGATTTTCTTGGGCGATCTCTATAGATTTTAACTCCCAGTATATAATCAGCTTCACCCATGTCTTTCATTTCAAAATTCAAAGATAACCATTCTTTGATAGCTATAATCGATTTTAGACTATTTTCGGCTAATAGTATATCATCCACATAAAGGGATAATATCACAAGATTCTTTTCAAAATTCTTGATGTATACATAGTAGTCCTCATCAATCATCTGGAAATTGTACGAGGTTATAGCTTGGTGAAACTTTGAATACCACTGTCTGGATGATTGTTTAAGTCCGTAAATGGACTTTTTTAGTTTGCAGACTTTATTCTCTTTCCCTTTCTCAATGAAACCTAATAGATGTTGCATATAGATTTTTTCATCCAGTTCACCATTTAAAAATGCGGTTTTTACATCCATATGATGTAATTCTAGATTTAAACTTGCTACTATTGCCAAAATTAGTCTTATGGAATTAAAACGCACAACAGGTGAAAAAGTATCTTCATAATCTATACCTTCCTCTTGAGTATACCCTTTTGCCACTAATCGAGCCTTGTATCGTTTAATCGATCAATCTGCATTTCTCTTAATTTTGAGAACCTATTTATTCCCAATTGCCTTACGTCCAGATGGAAGATTGACCAAATCCTAGACTTGGTTAATCCTCATCGAATTCATTTTCTCTTCCATTGCTTTCTTCCATTCATTACTAGCAGGACATGATAAAGCCTCTTGTATTGAACTAGGCTCATCATAATCTTGTGAAGTAACTATAAATGCAGTCTCTTCTATTGGGAAATGTTTCTTTGGTATAATTTCTTTGTTACTTCTCCACAGTGGGATTTCTTGTAAGTTGTTCTATTCTGGAACAGAATCTTGCACTAGTCCTTGTGAGCTCCCACTCAAATTAAGAGGTTGAGGTATATAAACTTGTTCCTCAGTTTCTTCATGTATCTCATAAAGAGATACAGTACGATACACCTCATCCCTGCCAGGGAATTTGTTTTCTAGAAATGTTGCATCTCGAGGTTCTATTTCAGTCATACTTCCATCCTGGTTTTCTTCAATGAAAACATAATCCTTAGATTGTTCAGAGTATCCAATAAAGATACATTTCTTCTCTCTTGGACCTAGCTTTCCATATTTGTGGGAAGGATCATGGACATAAGCTGCCAACCTCCAGGGTTTTAAAATATTTAAATCCAGCTTATGATTTGTCCATCGCTCATAGGGTGTTGATGTGACCGATTTTGAGGGCACACGGTTAAGTATGAAGGCTGCTATTAAAATTGCATCTCCCCAATATGAAATGGGTAGATTGGCTTATGCCATCATGGACCTAACCATGTCTAGTAATGTTCTATTTCTTCTTTCGGCTACACCATTTTATTGTGAGATGCCAGGGACTGTAAGTTGCCTTACTATTCCATTTTCTTCATAGAGTTTTTTGAATTGATCCGATAAATATTCACGTCCGTGATCGGTTCTTAATGCTTTGATTTTCTTGTCCATTTGATTTTCGACTAAGTTCATATATCGTCTAAAACATTCTAGTGCTTCAGATTTATGTGACATCAAATAGACATAACCAAATTGCGAGTAACCATCAATGAAAGTAATGAAATAAACAGCTCCATGTCTTGCCCTCACACTCATAGGACCACAAACATCTGAATGGATTAATTGCAATGAAGTTTCTATCTTAGTTCCAGTTCCAAATGGTTTTCTAGTTGCTTAACCAGCCAATCAATGCTCACACAAGGACATTTCAATTTTATTAATTGTACCTAGCAATCCTTCTTTAGCTAGTTTAATCATTCTATTTTGATTAATGTGTCCTAGACTAGCATGCCAAGTATTCATATCAACATTTGAATTGGAAGAAGTTGCAAAGCAATCATGCATATAAAAAACACCAACAATGTCCATTATAAAGAACTTCTTTGAAAGAAAAGCTGAACCATAAAAAATTGTCCTTAATGAAATGTCTGCTACCTTACCATCAAAGTTTACATTAAACCCATAAATTAATAAACATGAAATATAAACTAAGTTTCGTCGGATGTCAGGTGCATGGAGTACATTATAGAGGATCAAGGTTTTTCCACCTCACAAAGTTAATTTGCAGGTTCCTATGCCTTTCACCTTAATTCTAGCGTTATTACCAACATAAAACCACTTGTTTTGATTCGGCAACCGATGGTACTCTGCAAAGGATCCACGATCCCTGCTCATGTGGTCTGTGGAGCCTGAGTCAATTATCCAAGATGAAGAAATAGTTTCTGTTAAAAAAAAGTACTTGAAACATAAGACATATGTGAATTAACATAATTCACTAATACCTTTTCACGTTCATTTTACTCAGGACAATCCCTTGCAAAATGACCCATTTTCAAGCAGGAATAGTACTTAACTTTACTTAGGTCAGTCTTCTTCTTCTTTATGCCTTTCTTCCCTCTTTTCTTAAAATGTTTATTTCCCTTTTTAAATTTCGGGTCATTCTTCTTACCCTTTCTTTGATTTTTCCTGCCCTTTTTTGAATTGGGCTTAGGGTTAGAAGTTCCTACTTCTTCAGTTAGATAGGCTTGTCCAGAGGCTCTGTAGGCCTTTAGACATTCATCTTCAAGTTCCAAGTGTTTCGCCACATCACTAAAAGTGTTTATATTCTCATTATGGGTTAAGTTGACTTTCATGTGTTCCCAGCTTGAAGGGAGTGACCTTATGACAGCCCAGATCTGTTGTTCATCAGACAATTCATGCCCAGCTTCCTTCAGTTCTCTGATCATACTGGCCATCTCTCATAGATGCTGTTTCATAGGAGTGTTAGGTCTTAACTTATAAGTATCAAACTTAATTGTCAGCCTTCTTAGTTTAGTGGTAGAAGTACCTCCAAACTTATCTTTTAATGCCGTCCATATGGCATGTGTAGTTGAATATTTTTCATATTCACACATTAGGTCATTGGCCATAGTGCCCAGCATAGTAATACGTGCTATGCTGTTCTTCCTTTTCCACGCCATGTAGACCTCTTGGTCTCTCCTATGTTTGGTAGTATTGCCGGCTTCAGGTTGTGCCATGACTACAGTCAGTGGTTCTATAGCAACTTGTTCTTCCAATATATATGAAACCTTTCGGTGCCAGATGTTCCAATTGTCCCTATTTAGTTTGTCTTCCTTGTTCAGCTCAGCAATTATACTCTTGGTCGCCATTCTCAAATCAATTACTAGACTATCCTACATAAAGGATTTCTATTATTGAGCTGGACTAAAGAATATATTAATAAAATATACATGTAACACAGTACAATATACAATATCATATACTTGTATTATTTCTTATTAGAATAATAATAATTCCATTAGTTCCATGATCAGGAGACCACAAGTGTATCTCCCATCACACGGTTGCTAGTGTTACCACTATTTTCTATTAAGATTTTAATACAAATACTTGAAAAATTAACTCTAAAAAAAATATATTTTGAGAGTTCCCACTCAAATAAAGCATATATTAAAAACAAAAAAATATTAAATTCATACAAGAACATAGTCATTGTACAAAAAATTAATAAAAAAAATTCCATACATAAATTAAATAGGAAAACATAAATCAATAAAATTCCTCTTAAGAGTGCAATTCGATATTGCCATGGCTCTATTAATCGCATTGACCCAGGTGTAATCTGAATATTTCTTGTTTTGAGTATTCAAATCTTCTCTTAGCTTAATTATGACATTCGCGAAGAACTCAGCATCTTCTATATTCACCACAAAATGTGAATACTTCGCAAGAATTGGATACAGGTCTTTCAAATGTTTTATTTTAGTTGCATCCCTATTTGCTATGTTTTGGGCTACAGAGTGGGTAAGGGGTTGGACTATTTCTTGATCTTCAATTTTAGGCTCTTCGAAAATAATTTCATCTTCTTTTGGCCTATTTGGATCTGTATACACTTCTTAAAGTTCCTCAGGATCTGAGGTGATTTTGGTGTCATTTTTCTCGTCTCATTACCCTCTACACAATAGTGGTAATCTTTTGTCCATAAAAGTGTGATTTTAGTAAACCCAATTTTTGAGTTTTATCCGCGGATTCAAAACGTTTTTCCCTATTTTATCTCTCGTCCGGTGTTCATTTAATGCGATTTTAGTGTTGTTTTTCTCGTCTCTTCATTTTCTACACGGTGGTGTACTTCTTTGTCCAGGAGGGGATGATTTTAAAGAACAAAAAAAAATGTACCATATATATATGTATATTTTTTAAAATTGAGATTCCCTATACAGAATTCTATTTACATATTTTATGACTATAGACAGTATACTAAAAATATACCAAAAAACTCATAATAAAAAAAATATACTGTATGCAAATAATGGAACTCAGAGAGACAATTTATAATCGGTAAATAAAAAATTGCAGCTGATATAGATTTTCCTAGAATCTAAAGATTCTCTAATACCAATGATAGAAAAATAAGATAGGGAATATATACATACTAATCAAAGATATTTTTCCACTAAGAGAGTGAAAAAGGATGTTCGCCAAGCGGTTGGAATAAAATCACTTGGACTTTCTTCTCTAGTTCACAGTAGAAAACACTCTTAAAAGAATTGCATAGAGAGAGAGACGAGAAGAAGTAAGAGAGCGTACTCCACTTTTGAGAGAGTCTATTATTCAGAAAAAGAACCCCCACTCCCATATACTGACCCAGGATCACTTAATTTACTCTCCCGTACAGTATGTGGGATCGACTACTATTAAACCGTTCCCTCCCTCTCATTTATATTTAATAATTACAAAAACCTATTTATCTTATTTGAGCTTGAGCCAAATTATATCTTACCCAACAAAGGTGGATATAATATATATAACCCAACAATAGCTTAATAGATTATTAGGATTGTTATAAACTCATATACCGTTCATCATTCTTTTTACTTATTGTGAGACTTCTACTCTTCAATAAATACATGACAAAATGACTTTTTTTTTTGGCCCACTAACAAAATGACCAATTAATTTGCAACAAATTAGGCATTTTAGGGGTACTAATTCATTCACTCCTAGAAAATCCAAAGATTCAAATTAAGTTATGAACTTTAGGACCTTTTTTTTTCTAATCGAGGACAACATATATCACTGCCATTGACATTGATTTTCCTTCAACTTTAAAGAAACTTAATCTTTTAGTCCCTATAGTTTACATCAATTTTAATTTAGTCCCTATAATTTAAAAATGTTTAAGATGCTTCCCATAGATTCTACCGTTTGGAGCATTTAACCTCATAATTAACATTCATCTACTAAAAGTATCTAACTGCAAGAGATGTTGCTGAATGTATCTAATAGCAAGAGATGTCATGGAATTTTATAGAAAGATAAGTGGTGGCACATACGTAGTAATGCATTAGTCACCATGATCACAACTGAAAGAGTACTACAACTTGTTTGGCCCCTTAGGTTTAACAAAGATGGAGAAAGTGAATAGAAATTTAGGATTTTAGAAGTGATGACAGATCAAAATTATCTATCAGAATAGTTTTATCACTTATATATATATATATATCCTCCTTGATTATAAATCAATCAATTATATATAACTATTCACTTTCTCTATATAGTTAGACTAACAATAGGGCCTATTGACCAATAAAAGCCTGCTTGTTGGGGCTTCTACCCAAATAGACTTATGTGTGTGATTTAACTTATCACATAACACATAGCTAATAAAGGACCCAATTTGTTCTGAGACTTAATAAAGAATACATGACTGATTGCTTAAATAAATAAATTTGTTCCTTAACTAATTAATGCTGATCCACATCTATTTATTTTATTTTATATAAAATAATCCAACAATCTCCCATTTGAATAGCATTAATTAATTATTAAAAACACATATAAGGGGAAAAACAACTAACACTAAGCAATCAATTTATATATATCAAATCACAACCAAATTTCAGAAAATGAAACTACTAGATTTTATAGGGAAAAAAGTGGTATTAAAATTCAAACACAAGGTTCCATAATCTGAATAGAACAGAGTTTTTAAAATTGATCTTTCAACCTTAGCTCAGAATGTAACCAATACAAGATCACTGAATCCTGTAAGGAAACAAGTGATATAAGATGCATTACCACAAAATCATTAAATCCTATATGAAAACAAATGATATATAGCACATCAATAACATTCTAATGTCTGAACTAGACAAAATTATGTAAATGGTTCAATAAACCAAAACATATAAATGCAAACATATCTCAAACTCCCATGATTTAACAAAATCCATAAGAGTTACATGATTTCGAAATACTTCTTCAGGTAACCTTTAGTCAATGGATTTGCAAGCATTTCCTTACTAGGTATGAGAATAATGTACAATAGATGAATTATCGAAAAAACTGGTTTAGGGTCTTGATATAGAATCAACTAAATGCATATAAAAAACACTACTACAAAAATGGGCTTCAACACCGCCTATTCGAGACCGTTTCTTTGGAAAACGGCCCTTGTAAAACTTTCTTGACTACTTTCTCTTGAAAGTGGTGCAGAATGGCTGGCCTTAGAGACCATTTCTAGAAAATAAACGGTCCTGAAGATCATGAAGACATTTGGAAATGTTTAGTTTTTATGAACAATCCTAAAGGTAGTATACCTTGGGGATTGTAACTTTTAAATAAACATTCCTAAGAGTCATTTTCTTTTTTTTTCTTTTAAATTTTAACTTATAATCAGAAAACCCCCATCGAGCCTCTCCTTTTCAATTCGATAAACCCTTGCTGCCCTAGCTCTATGGTCTTCCTTTCCCTCCTCTATTATGCCATCAAGCTCCTCCCACTACCAACACCATCTAGGTCCTCTCCAATTTCAACACTACCCTCTTCTTTTCACAGCGCAAGAACCATTTCAAATTTTAGAGAAACCCTTCATTTTTTTTCATCGCTAGCAAAATGCTGCCGTTAAACTAGTTCTCTTCACCACGCTATCAAGTCCTCTCTATCGTGTCGTCATTCACTAGTTTACGTTGTGGTTTTCACTGGAATCTCCATAGGTTCCTATTTACAACCTTTACCCATTCTATCAATCCTTTGTTTTTTCTCTCCATTTTGGTTTTCAATTAGTTACTGATTTCTGTGACATTTCCCCCCTCATCGCCTGATTATTCAATTTAGCCTATGTTGTCTAGGTAACCATTCTTGTGACTAGGTTTGCACTTTCATTTGTTTAAAAACCTTTGTTTCTTTAAGAGTCTAGCAAAATATTTCAAACTCCCCTCCTATGTGTGCAGGGATTGTTATCATTTGATGTGTAATCACACTATTAGTTCAACTCTATTGATTGGGATTTTTATGTCTGTGTTATTATCAGTGTGGTAAATTTTTTTCATTGATTAGGACTAGGGCTTAAGTTGACTTCTTGATAGTTTTGTTATAGACTTATTGTTTTTTTGTTATTAATCAGTTGGTAGTGAAATTTGCTTTCTCCATTACTTCATTTTGTGCTTTTTTTAATTCTTTTAATATCTCCTCAAATATTTTATTCAAGCAAGAAAATCTAGATATGTTGTTTTCATGTGAGATCAAGGAAGGATTTCTTCTAGGTAATGATGCTCTATCAAAGGATTTGTTCAAATCTTAAACTAAAGGTTGTTTGATTATGCCATGTGGAAAGAAGTTGATTGATCTGCATTGGACCAAAGCTTTGATTTTCTTGGATAATCGTACAACAATTCAGTCTTTCTTAAAAGATACATAACTAATTTGATTTCTGAATCTTAGAAACAAATAACTCAATTTTTTTCCTTTATCATCACATCTGTTTTAGAAACACAGTTCATAATCATTGCTTATTTTTATTTTCAAAGGAAAACTTGAATTTCACTGAAAATCTTTACAAAATAGTTTTTTATAATGTCCAGATCTAAATTGTTTGAATGCTCAGTATATTTACCTATGCCACAAAAAATTGTAATTGGTGATATACTAATTTGCATATCAAAATGTTGGTCAAGTTGTGAATGAATTACTTTATGTATGAATTGTCAGGTGCTTCTTCGGCATATGGGTTCAAGGAAGACAAGTTTAGTTTTGAGATTTGTGAGGGGGCAATTTTCTGATTTCCAGGTTAGTGTTTTATATATGTAAGTATGAAATACTTGAAACTTTAACTGAGAGGCAAATGAATTTTTGGTATTTGTTTTCTATGACCTGTTGCAGAAGAAGGTCTTAGCATTGGGGAAAGCTGGACTTCAAAACCTAAAAGATAAAGATGATGACATTAAGGTTAATAGTTGCTTTACTATTTCTTTTTTGTATAACCATCTTGACTACTTTGGTTCTAATTTTTAATCTATACTCCTAACTAATTGTTTCCAATGGTCATTATCTATCAAACATTAGCAGAGAAGGTAGATACATTGACCAAAGCCATGGAAGTTAAGGCCAAGAATATGGGAAGAGAAGTAGCTGTCATAGAGAAGGAGGTAGCAGTTATGCATGTGGAGAAAGAACAAGAGAACAGAGCAAAATGATTTAGTAATGTAAAGGGCCCTGTAGATAGTGCTTAATAGCAGTTGATGTGTGGAAGGTACTTATTTAGAACTTTCTCTTGCCTAATTCATGTCTAAAGTTATAGTTACTACTCATTTTGTTTAACAGAATTTTGTATCTTGGTTTGTTTAGCTATTTATTCTAAGGCTAGGAGCTTTTTCAATCTTATGGATTCATTCTGCTCTTGATTTAACAAAACTTATTAAGAAAATCTTCTTAATAAGTTATGAAATATGATAGCTAACTTATGACTTTGGATGCAGCATGGGGAGGAAGGAACCATAGGCATAGAAAAGAAGTTTGAGCATCTTGAAATTTGTAATAGTTTTGTTGTCTTATTTTGATGGGTCTCAAGTTTTAAAACCTCATATTTTATATGTATTTCAACATTAACGTATTAATGCATATGAATTATGATAACATGAAGCTTTTAGGAGATTGTTTAGATGCGTATTCTATTGAGGAATTAGGTCAAGTAGAGAACTGTATTTACTTTGTAATTTTTTTCTTTTTGAATGTCAAGAAATTATTTACTTTGTAGTGCCAAGATATTTATTTAAGATTTGTAATTAAGTTGATATTGATTGGTTAATAATATTAAAATTGCTTTTGAATTTTCTAGCTAAAGTGTTTCTTGGACTGTATATGTGCATTGTAATCTTGTATACTATAGTAAAGGAACTAGGAAAGAAAATGAAAATTTTTTAAAACAAAAAAGAGCTTCAGGACCGCTTCTTAGTAAAACGTGGTTCTAAAGTATGAGAAATAAGATCGCTTCAAGCCAAAAAGAAAGCAGTCACAAAGGCTTTAGGATTGATCACATCGGGACCACTTCAAAAATGATTCCAGAACCCAAAAACAAGTATTTCTAAAACCTATATCTATAGTAGTGAAATTAACTTCCTCAACCACATAGCCTGACAGGTGGCTTCATAACATGCAATGTACTTTGCTTCCATTGTTGAGTTAGCTATACGTATTTGTTTGACACTTTTCCATGAAACAGCTCCTCCTGACTTCATAAAAATGTATCCAGAAGTTGACTTATAATCATCTATACAAGAGGCAAAATTTGAATCTAAATAGCTAACCATCTCAAGAGAATCAGATCTTCTATAAGTCAACATATAGTCTTTAGTATCTTGAAGATATCTCGTGACTTTTTTTGCAGCCTTTCAATGATCCATTCCAAGGTTGCTCAAATATTTGCCAACTGCACTTATAACAAAAGCTATATCTGGACGAGTGCATACTTGTGTATACATTAGACTACCAACCGCAAAAGCATAAGGATACTTATCCATTTTAGCCCTTTGAATATCATTCTTATGACACTATGATTGGGGCAATGTATCACCTTTCTGAGTAGGTGCAAAATTTGAAGAACAAGTATCCATTTTAAATTTCTTTAGCACTCTCTCAATGTAAGTTGCTTAAGATAATCCTAGAATGCCACAACTTCTATCATGATGGATTTGTATTCCAAGAACAAAAGATGCCTCACCAAGATCCTTCATATCAAAGTGACATGACAATGTTTGTTTTGTCTTACTCAGAAAATCCATTGAATTGCTGGCTAGTAAAATATCATCAACATAAAGTACTAGAATAATAAGGTTGCTTGCATTAAATTTCTAGTAAATGCATTGATTTGAAGCATTCATGATAAACCCCAGTAAGATAACAACCTCATCAAACTTTAAGTACCATTGCCTATAGACTTGTTTCAACCCATATATAGAACTATGTAGCTTGCACACTAAATGCTCCTTAATGCTCCTTATCGGGTTCTACAAGACCATTTGGTTGAGTCATGTAGACTTCTTCATACAAGTCTCTATTCAGAAAAACAGTCTTAATATCCATCTGATGAAGTTCAAGGTCAAACTGTGTAACAAGAGTCATGACCATCCTAAAAGCATCCTTTGTAGATGTCAAAGAGAAGGTTCTTGTGTAATCAATACCCTCTTTTTGAATGTAGCCTTTAGCTACAAGTTTGGCTCTATATCTTTCAATTTCACCAGCGGGACCACATTTGGTCTTGAAGACCCACTTACAACCAACTAGCTTGTGGCCATTTTTTAATTCTGCAAGTTCCCAAACATGATTGTGTTCCATGGAAGCAATTTCATCATTCATAGCTTCCAACCATTAGGAAGATTGAGGACTTGACATTGCTTGCTAAAATGTCATGGGATCAATGCCATCAATTATCTAAGATTCAAATTCCTGCATTTAAATAACATAATCATTTCGAATTGCAGATCTACAAGCTCTTTGAGATCGTCTCAACTTTGCATTTGGTTCCTTAGCACTTGCTAAAGGTGGATCCCCTTAAACCTCATCTTGATTCATAACATCGTCTATTTCAACAGAAGAAGGTGTTAAAGTAGGCATGGGTAAAATAATTTTATCATCGTGTAGGGAGACAACTGTTGAATCAAGTATTTTGATGATTCCAAACCAATCTTCAAAAGCTTGGAGTAAAGATATCAAAGGTGCACAAAAAGTTTTAAGTGAAAGAATTCTGAAGAAATCAGTGCAAGAATAGATGTAGAATGTTTAGTAATATTTTAATTTGAGTAAAAGACTTTGATTTGATGAAAAGATGTTTTAAAAATCTTAATTCTATGTTAAATCATGGAATATTTGAAAAACACCCACCAACAGACGAAGTTTGAAAGGTTTATATAGATCTGCCATTTTGAAAATTCGAACTTTGGCTTTGGAAATTCGAATTTTGTATTGAAAATGAATAAGTCTGAAAAGAGGCTTCTCTGACAGACGAATTTTGTATTCCGAAATTTGAACTTTGACCTATGTCTGAAAAGAGCCCTTCTCTGATAGACGAACTTAGATGTTAAAAATTTGAATTTCAGACAAAATGTAACTTATGAAAATTGAAAAATTCGTTTGAGAATACGTCAAAGTTCATCTGAAAACAAGTTTAAAAAGAGCTTTAAAATTGCTCACTGACAGACAAACTTTGAGCATGAAAATTTGAATTTCAGAAACAAAGCTTACAAGTCTGTTGTGTTGATATGTTGATATACGAATGACAATATTTAGAAATTCAAACTTTAAAGCAAGTCTGAAAAGAGGTCTCTCTGACAGACGAACTTTGCCCTTTGAAAATTTGAATTTCGAATTTATGAACTATTATGCCTCATTGAACCAGCTTCTGACAGACGAAATTTGAATTTCGAAGGCACTGTAGCAAATTGAATTTACTGTTCACACTTAACAGAATAACTTTAAACATGAAAATTCGTATGTTCCAACATAGAATCATTTTCTAAAGATGAAAATTCAAATTTTGATTTATAACAGACGAACTTCGGAAGTTCAACATTAAAGGCTGTAACTTTCGGTTTCTGCGAAATTCGTCTGTTGACTAACTGAAATTCGAAATTTGAGTGTCAGAAGCATTAAATGCGGTTGGTGAATGGATAGTTTCTCAATATAACAGTTGGGTAACGTCTCTAACGGCTAGATCTTGTCTCTAACGTATAGTTAAAGCAGAAATCTATAAATAGAACTTCATTTGAAGATGTGGGTAACAAAATTACTTTGTATATACTGAAACTCTGTCAAATCATCTACTCAAAGTCTCTTACTCTTACATACTTTATTCTTTGTACCTTAACTTTCATATTCACTCTGATTAAGAGAGTTTATTCATTATAAACAATCTTATCTTCATCTAGAAGAAAGATTTTCTTGTGAGGGGATATCACAAGGGATTGGGGGAAGCATTTAGTGAGAGTGCAAAGAGAGAAAGTGTGAGCTCTAGAAACAGAGCATCAACTTTGTACTGAGGCATTTGCAAGAAGTCCACTGAATTCTTGCAGAATAGAGGAAAATCTCAAGTGGTGACTTGGGGACTAGACGTAGGTCAAGTTGAGAGACCGAACCAGGATAAATATCTGAGTCTTCTCTTCCCTACTGCTACTTTTACTGTTTATTATTTATACTCTGTTTTACCATCATACTTTGGTTTCTTCACTTTCTTGACGTTTTGCAGAAAAAATTTTAATCTTCCCAATTCACCCCCCCTCTTGGGAAGCCAGCTTATCCAACAACAACCCTAGGTACAAAACTCTTACTATCTAAGTCATCTTCAAAGAAATAGGCTCGATCAGATTTAATGACCTTGGTAGTATGAGTAGGGTAATAGAATCCATTGATAGTTCTTGAGTCTAATTTCTTCAACTGTGGATTGTATGGTCTCACTTTTGCCTTACAACCCCACACTCGAACATGCTTCAAACTGGGTGTCTTCACAAAATAGAGCTCATATGGTGTGTTGGGCAATGAACTGCTAGGAACTTGATTTAAGATGTAGGCAGCAATTTTTGAAGCATCACCCTATATAAGAATTCTGGTAAGAAAGAGTGACTGATCATGTTTCTAACCATGTCCATCAATGTCTAATTACGCCTTTCAACAACCCTATTTTGTTGAGGAGTGTCATGCATCATATATTGTGCTTCAATGCCATGCTCCTACAAAAATAGGCAAAATAAGCATGGATTTCTACCAGCCTCAATATACCTACCATAATACTATCTACCTTTTTCAAATCTGACACTTTTAATGGCTTTACCAGATTTCAACTCAGCCATTGCTTTGAAATTCTTGAAAGCATCTAATGATTCTGACTTCTCATGCAGAAGATAAAACCATCAATATTTGGAATGATCATCTATAAAGGTGATAAAATATTTAAATCCTCCCATAGTGGAAGTTGTGATGGGTTCACATATAACAGTGTGAATTAGATCTAAAATGTTTTAAGACCTATTTATCCCTTTGTTTCCAGCTCTAGCAGGAAGTTTACCCTTAATACAATCGATATAAGTCTCAAAATCTGAAAAATCCAAATCTTGCAACACATCTTGTTTGACCAGCCTTTCTAATCTCTCTCTAGAGATATGACTTAAACATCGATGCCACAAAATAGAAGAACTTCCATTAATTCTCGAGTGTTTGTCCAATCACGACATTAACATTAGGATTAAAGGATTCAATAGGGCAATTGTCAAAAATCAACCAATAAAAACCATTTCATAAAGAAACAGTACCAATGATAACAGAATCAAAATAGATATCAGTCTTTGCATTCCCTTCCCAAAAAGAATTACCACAAGTATCCAAAACAGAAGTAAAAACCATTTTATTATTTATACTCTGTTTTACCATCATACTTTGGTTTCTTCACTTTCTTGACGTTTTGCAGAAAAAATTTTTAATCTTCCCAATTCACCCCCCCTCTTGGGAAGCCAGCTTATCCAACAACAACCCTAGGTACAAAACTCTTACTATCTAAGTCATCTTCAAAGAAATAGGCTCGATCAGATTTAATGACCTTGGTAGTATGAGTAGGGTAATAGAATCCATTGATAGTTCTTGAGTCTAATTTCTTCAACTGTGGATTGTATGGTCTCACTTTTGCCTTACAACCCCACACTCGAACATGCTTCAAACTGGGTGTCTTCACAAAATAGAGCTCATATGGTATGTTGGGCAATGAACTGCTAGGAACTTGATTTAAGATGTAGGCAGCAATTTTTGAAGCATCACCCTATATAAGAATTCTGGTAAGAAAGAGTGACTGATCATGTTTCTAACCATGTCCATCAATGTCTAATTACGCCTTTCAACAACCCTATTTTGTTGAGGAGTGTCATGCATCATATATTGTGCTTCAATGCCATGCTCCTACAAAAATAGGCAAAATAAGCATGGATTTCTACCAGCCTCAATATACCTACCATAATACTATCTACCTTTTTCAAATCTGACACTTTTAATGGCTTTACCAGATTTCAACTCAGCCATTGCTTTGAAATTCTTGAAAGCATCTAATGATTCTGACTTCTCATGCAGAAGATAAAACCATCAATATTTGGAATGATCATCTATAAAGGTGATAAAATATTTAAATCCTCCCATAGTGGAAGTTGTGATGGGTTCACATATAACAGTGTGAATTAGATCTAAAATGTTTTAAGACCTATTTATCCCTTTGTTTCCAGCTCTAGCAGGAAGTTTACCCTTAATACAATCGATATAAGTCTCAAAATCTGAAAAATCCAAATCTTGCAACACATCTTGTTTGACCAGCCTTTCTAATCTCTCTCTAGAGATATGACTTAAACATCGATGCCACAAAATAGAAGAACTTCCATTAATTCTCGAGTGTTTGTCCAATCACGACATTAACATTAGGATTAAAGGATTCAATAGGGCAATTGTCAAAAATCAACCAATAAAAACCATTTCATAAAGAAGCAGTACCAATGACAACAGAATCAAAATAGATATCAGTCTTTGCATTCCCTTCCCAAAAAGAATTACCACAAGTATCCAAAACAGAAGTAAAAACCATTTTATTATTTATACTCTGTTTTACCATCATACTTTGGTTTCTTCACTTTCTTGACGTTTTGCAGAAAAAAATTTTAATCTTCCCAATTCACCCCCCCCTCTTGGGAAGCCAGCTTATCCAACAACAACCCTAGGTACAAAACTCTTACTATCTAAGTCATCTTCAAAGAAATAGGCTCGATCAGATTTAATGACCTTGGTAGTATGAGTAGGGTAATAGAATCCATTGATAGTTCTTGAGTCTAATTTCTTCAACTGTGGATTGTATGGTCTCACTTTTGCCTTACAACCCCACACTCGAACATGCTTCAAACTGGGTGTCTTCACAAAATAGAGCTCATATGGTATGTTGGGCAATGAACTGCTAGGAACTTGATTTAAGATGTAGGCAGCAATTTTTGAAGCATCACCCTATATAAGAATTCTGGTAAGAAAGAGTGACTGATCATGTTTCTAACCATGTCCATCAATGTCTAATTACGCCTTTCAACAACCCTATTTTGTTGAGGAGTGTCATGCATCATATATTGTGCTTCAATGCCATGCTCCTACAAAAATAGGCAAAATAAGCATGGATTTCTACCAGCCTCAATATACCTACCATAATACTATCTACCTTTTTCAAATCTGACACTTTTAATGGCTTTACCAGATTTCAACTCAGCCATTGCTTTGAAATTCTTGAAAGCATCTAATGATTCTGACTTCTCATGCAGAAGATAAAACCATCAATATTTGGAATGATCATCTATAAAGGTGATAAAATATTTAAATCCTCCCATAGTGGAAGTTGTGATGGGTTCACATATAACAGTGTGAATTAGATCTAAAATGTTTTAAGACCTATTTATCCCTTTGTTTCCAGCTCTAGCAGGAAGTTTACCCTTAATACAATCGATATAAGTCTCAAAATCTGAAAAATCCAAATCTTGCAACACATCTTGTTTGACCAGCCTTTCTAATCTCTCTCTAGAGATATGACTTAAACATCGATGCCACAAAATAGAAGAACTTCCATTAATTCTCGAGTGTTTGTCCAATCACGACATTAACATTAGGATTAAAGGATTCAATAGGGCAATTGTCAAAAATCAACCAATAAAAACCATTTCATAAAGAAGCAGTACCAATGACAACAGAATCAAAATAGATATCAGTCTTTGCATTCCCTTCCCAAAAAGAATTACCACAAGTATCCAAAACAGAAGTAAAAACCATTTTATTATTTATACTCTGTTTTACCATCATACTTTGGTTTCTTCACTTTCTTGACGTTTTGCAGAAAAAAATTTTAATCTTCCCAATTCACCCCCCCCTCTTGGGAAGCCAGCTTATCCAACAACAACCCTAGGTACAAAACTCTTACTATCTAAGTCATCTTCAAAGAAATAGGCTCGATCAGATTTAATGACCTTGGTAGTATGAGTAGGGTAATAGAATCCATTGATAGTTCTTGAGTCTAATTTCTTCAACTGTGGATTGTATGGTCTCACTTTTGCCTTACAACCCCACACTCGAACATGCTTCAAACTGGGTGTCTTCACAAAATAGAGCTCATATGGTGTGTTGGGCAATGAACTGCTAGGAACTTGATTTAAGATGTAGGCAGCAATTTTTGAAGCATCACCCTATAAGAATTCTGGTAAGAAAGAGTGACTGATCATGTTTCTAACCATGTCCATCAATGTCTAATTACGCCTTTCAACAACCCTATTTTGTTGAGGAGTGTCATGCATCATATATTGTGCTTCAATGCCATGCTCCTACAAAAATAGGCAAAATAAGCATGGATTTCTACCAGCCTCAATATACCTACCATAATACTATCTACCTTTTTCAAATCTGACACTTTTAATGGCTTTACCAGATTTCAACTCAGCCATTGCTTTGAAATTCTTGAAAGCATCTAATGATTCTGACTTCTCATGCAGAAGATAAACCCATCAATATTTGGAATGATCATCTATAAAGGTGATAAAATATTTAAATCCTCCCATAGTGGAAGTTGTGATGGGTTCACATATAACAGTGTGAATTAGATCTAAAATGTTTTAAGACCTATTTATCCCTTTGTTTCCAGCTCTAGCAGGAAGTTTACCCTTAATACAATCGATATAAGTCTCAAAATCTGAAAAATCCAAATCTTGCAACACATCTTGTTTGACCAGCCTTTCTAATCTCTCTCTAAAGATATGACTTAAACATCGATGCCACAAAATAGAAGAACTTCCATTAATTCTCGAGTGTTTGTCCAATCACGACATTAACATTAGGATTAAAGGATTCAATAGGGCAATTGTCAAAAATCAACCAATAAAAACCATTTCATAAAGAAGCAGTACCAATGACAACAGAATCAAAATAGATATCAGTCTTTGCATTCCCTTCCCAAAAAAAATTACCACAAGTATCCAAAACAGAAGTAAAAATCAAGTTCCTTCTTGCAAAAGGTACATAAACAATATTTTTTAAATTTGAAACATGTCCTAAAGATAAACATAAAGAGATTGATCCTATAAACTCTACTGTTGCTCTATTGCCTGCAATTCCTAAGATAGTCTTCTCTTTCTCATTTAAGATTAGCCTATTTTTTAGCACTTGCATAGAATTTGTAACATAAACCATTGATCGACCATCCAGCCACCAAAATTTAGAAGATGTTTCAACATTGTTGGATTCAAAACATACTAGAGTTAGAGGGGTAGAAACAAAATATATACTTTCCTTCTCACGCTTGTTCTTCAGCTTATAACAGTCAAATCTCTTGTGACCTAGTTCCTTATAATAATTACACCTACCATTGAACTTTTTCTGTGGCCCTTTATTGTTCTCACCAGTCTTCTTGAACCCAGGTTTTCTAGACTTCTGTATTTCTAATTTTTTCCCTTCTTATCATTACCACTTGCTTATTGCTTGAGCCACGTGACACATAGTTCACAAATTACGAATTGTTTTTCTTAATTACTTCTTCCTCTTGAGTCACAATAGATATCATTTGGTCACTGATCACTCTACCTCTTGTGAATTATAAGAGGTCCTCAAGTATGAATATTCAGATGGCAATGATTGAAGCACACGATAAACCAAAGTGCTCTCTCCCAAGTCAACCCCTTATGATTTCAATTTGTTGTAATAGTGGATGAGCTTGATGATGTGCTCCTGAACACTAGACACTCCATCATACAGCGTATTATCAAGTAAAGAAAGATAATAGGCCTTTTGCATCTTATCTAGCTTCTTGAATTTCTCACCAACAACCTTCATATGTTCTAACATAGTGTCTTTGTTAGAGATGCTTTCTCTGATTCCTAACTCAATGGTGTATTTGATCACTGTTGGACAAATTCAGTTTGACTTGTGCCATTCCTTATGTAGTTATTATCAGTAGTACAAGATTCAAGCGTAATATCAGCAAGCTTAGGTTCTCTAAGAGTCATATCCTTTTTAGAAATTATCAGGTACATATTCAGGGACTCTTTCTACTCATTAAAATTAGTCCCATTAAGAGTATTCACAACAGATAATTGTTGAAAAGTAAAAATTGAAACAACAAAATTGGGAAATATTAATTATGTTTACACTACATAATTATAATACTAGATTCCCAATTAAAAGATTTAGTTAAGCAGTTATATATAACAAAGTAGTACCTTAAGATTTATATATATATATATACCCTGCAAATCTTGGCTCATACAAGAATCTAAAATAATGTATTCAATATAGCCATACTTATAGGGTACAAGAATTATTGAAATATTACATACACTACTTCCCTATCCAAAAGAGTAAAAATGAAACCTTAAATTACATTAACAATGTTACACCTATAGGGTATATCCATTCTTAATGCAATATAGTCTTGCATTCTATTTATTTTATTTTAGAGGTCAAAAAAGGACTTTAAATAAAATAGGGTAAATATAAAATTTTGTAAATTGTTAGGCCTCAAAACATAATTTCAGAAAGTTTAGGGGTCAAAATTAAATTTACAATATGTTCTGGGGTTAGGAAGAAATTTATAAAAGTCATGGGATAAAATATTAAATTCTAGTCATTTTGGGCTATTAGTTGTAATTTACACTGGAGATCGTCTTCAACTCCCGGCGGGGTTTTTGACTTAGTTTCAAACCTGTTTTTTACCTTTTTTCTTGTCATTTTTCTGGTCCTCACATGATGGCGCGACAAAATGAACAGAAGAATGTCAGAAATCATTTATCCATATAAATCAGGCCAAAAACACACATAAAACTAGATGACCTAGCAATGAAAATTTTGCCAAAAAAAATTCTTTGATCTACTATTTCCCCACTAAAAAATTCAATCAATTCTAATAAAAACATTGTTAATACCAAAATAAGTATAGATCATGTGCTAACTAAAGGAGAGCCGTTCTAAATGATGCATATAAAAAAACTCCAAAGCTCGAAATTCATGTATTCATTCCATAGCATTCACGAAATAATAACACAGTTAGCACTAAACAGCCATTAAAATGAAACCCATATAGGGATTTTGCGAAATTAAAGCTAAATCAAAGAATCTCAAATACTAGGGTTTTATAGTACAAAAATTTGGGAATTTTGGATGTTCTATAAAATCTAACAAACCATGAATGATTAAACTTAATTACTAGTGATACCTTCAGCAGGTGCTTTGACACCATTTGCTGGAAGTATCTAATTGCAAGAGTTGTCATGGAATTTTACAGAGATATAAGTAATGGCACATATCTAGTAATGTATTAGTAGTTATGATCACATGTGAAAGAGTACTACAGTTGGCTTAACCCCTTAAGTTTAACAGAGATGGAGAAAGTGAATAGAGATTTAGAGTTTTAGAAGTGACGGTAGATAAAAAGTTATCTGTTAAAATAGTTTTAACACTTATATATATATCATCCTTAATCATAAATCAATTAATTATATATATATATATATAATTAACTCTTCACTTTCTTCATATAATCAAAATAGTTATAGGGCCTGTTGACCACTGAAAGACTGTAAGTTGGAGCCTTTACCCAAATGAACCTATGTGTGTAATCTAACCTATTACAGAACATACAGCTAATGAAGAACCCAATCTATTATGAGACTTAATGTAGAATACATAACTAATTGCTTAGATAAATAAATTTGTTCCTCAACAAATTAATGCTAATCTATATTTATTTATTTTATTGTATATAAAATAATCTAACATCATTTACAAATTAATCCCTAGCAAAGCCACATTAGATATAAGAGAAAATGAAAAGCTGATGTGGCTAACATTTTCCTAATTGAGAAGATGATGTGGCGACACATAACCAAAAACTCTTAAATATGAAATAGGTGAATTAGGAAAGGTATGGTTCAATCCAAAGTAGCCACCAATCGTTTGACAAGTTTGCCTCATGTTTAACAGAGCTCCTAACCATTTGTTCTTCGATAGAACCAAACCCAACCTTGCTGTATTTTTGTCGAGTTCGTTCACCACGCACTAAGCACAACTCGCAGAAGTTCACGAGATTCTTTATCTATCTAAATTCCCAAAAGATGAAAAAGTCAGCTATGTTAATGGGTTGTCACCAATTGCCACCAATTTACATGAATGAATTCTTAACCTCCAAAAGTTAAAGAGTGAAGAAAAAGTTAATGTGTGTGTTGGTATATTAGAGGGCAAAAAACAGAGAGGGAGATAGAATGATGCTGTAATATTTTTCAACAAGGGTTAGCAAGAAAGGAAAGAGAAAAAATGAAGTTCTCGTAGTGAGAGTTGTCTTTTGTCATATTGATTATATTAATTAGCAATGTAATACTAACATCTGTTCTTATATCTAGAGAGGGAAACAAACCTAGCTTCTTGGTTTCCTTCTAAGTTCAAACTAAACCTCAACTTCAGATTCTTCCTCGAAGTGTTAGACTTGTATATATACATATATATGTTTGGGTGTATATATGCTGAAACTGATTCAAAATATTGTCGGTAACATTGTGGGTTTGTCAAGTCATGTAGTTTCCATTTGTTTTGATCAACTTAGCTCCAAGTTTTTTGGTCAAATTTGATATTTTATTTTTTAATTTATTTTAGCTCTTTAGTAGGTTTGCTTTTGTGTTAGATTCGTTGCTCTGTACAGCCTATATGGCTTTTTGTAGTTATATATGAGTCTAAAAAGATACGAAAAGAAGTAGAATATGAGTCACATTGGCAGAGATGAATTCATTTTTCATACATTGTTTACCTCTATTTTCTGTCCAAAAAACAGAGATAAACAGAGAACCATGGACATTCTAAACAAAAAGCAATTATCTTTTCTTGGCTTCACTTGGAGAAGTTAGAATGGTCAATTTCGATATTTGTTTGTCAGATACCATGTGATCATTTGAGTCATTGGGAATAAAATGGCCAAGGTTACCAAGAACCCAATATCCGTGACCAAAGCTACTTTGAAGCCCACAATCATCAGTTGAAAATCTTAGTCTTGGCCTAACCTCATGCACGGGATTACACTCAGAAGGAAAAGTGCAAAAGTTGAGTTTGGCACCGATATTGGATTATGAACAAAAAGGCAATTATTCAAACACCCAAAGCCTTGCATAAGCTTAGTAGTTAGTACTTCAAAGAAGGAGAGCTAACAGTATTATTGCCACATCATCATTTTAGGGACTAACAAACATTTGAAGTTACGGGGATTAACTTTGTAACCATAACATAGTATGGGGACATGTTTAAAAAAATTTTAACTATAAGGACCTATTTACAAATTGATGCAAAGTATAAGGACCAATAAATCAATTTTCCCAAACTTTAATATGCATCTAATTGCAGTTTGCTGCTGAAACTCGTATCTCATGCATTATATTGTCACTCCTACTAAATCTGTCTTAAAAACAAAACTCTACGTGGATTAGGTGTGGCAAAAACAAAAAAGTTTAGATGCATTAATATTTCAACATATTTAAAGTAAAATAAAACCAGAATCTTATAAAAACCATTACACTTTTTATTACTTACGATTTAGAAGTTTTCGTGGTCTAAATATATGTCACTTTTTATAAATTTCTGAAATATTATTTTTTTAATTTTTAAAATACCCTTATATAGAGAAAGTGAATTATTTTAGTTTATGATATTTATTATAAGTAAAAATTGAAACTATATTAATTTTAAAATAATTTTAATATTGTAACAATCCTTCCTTGTTTCATATGATAAGTTAGTTAAAGGTGTATTAAAGATTGGAGAGAGTGATAATTAATAATAACCATAAATTAATTATTAGCACTTACGGAAACCATCCAAAATTCGTTAGGCGACAATGATCGCAAATAAAAATTAACAAGGTTAAGAAGGAATAAAGAGAGAACGCAAGGAAGATGCGATCGTGGACTCCCAAGAGAGAGAACGTGAATGTTCTCCAGATCGCGTCTAGACTGGAGTGAATGTTCTCTTGGTTATTCAAACAACGTTGAACTCTGCTTAATGGATGAACGGCCTCCTCCCTCAAAGGAAAGTCGATCAACCAAAAAGGTCAAAATACGTGACAAGGTGGAGATAGAAGACTCACAGATGGAGACAGAGACTCAAGCTACTTTGGGAGACTCCACTTCTCCTTAGAAATGATCATTTAGAGATACGCTCATGAAAGATGGTAGCTTAGAGATTAAACACCCTAATGACATTGATGTGAAACTTTGGGACTTCATAGTGGACACCACTAGTCCTATTCCATCGATAGCTTTCTTTAAAAAGGATACATGACCTCATGAAGGCATGCTGTGGTTCAAAAACTACTCAGAAGTCGAATAGGATATCAGACGCTCCTTGAAAGACTGACAAACCTCTGGAAACTTAAGGCTTCGTTTCAACTCATTGATATGGAAAATGACTTCTTCATAGTCAAATTCCAAATTGAAGTTGATTGCAAGACGATTCTTGAAGGTGGACCATGGGTGGTGTTGGGACACTACCTTACTATTCAACCTTGGACTACGGAATTCAATCCACACATAGCCCAGATCTCTCAAGTTGTGGCTTGGATTCATCTGTCAAGGTCTTGCCTTCTAGTATTATCACAAGCAAGTCATTTGCACGATTAGTGAGCTTTTGGGTGAAGTTATTAGAATAGATTATAACACTGAGGCTTGAGGTAGAGCTCGCTTTGCAAGGACTACCATTGTTTTGAACCTTGACAAGCCTCTGCATCCCAGGATTAAGATTGACGGTATAAATCATGTTGTTGAATATGAAAGTTTTCCTATTGTGTGTTTTTCTTGCGAACACTACGGCCATATAAGGGAATACTACCCAGAAAATTGTAAAGAAGCCAATGCTCAACTGGAACCTGTGCAGCCGGCAGTGAACTAACCTCCAAAAGCACTGGTGCGACATGATGAAGCTTTTGGAACTTGGATGCTGGTCCCTAGGAGAACCAGAAAGTCTGACAGCAGAGAGAGGAAAAATCAGCTGAGCAACAGCCATGGTATCAGCAATTTGGGTACTATGTTCGAGGTTCTTGCCTAAAAAGATGAAGAAATGTAGGACACTCCAAAGCCTTATCACCAAACATCCCTCAAAAATAGTTGCGAGGAGAGGCCAGTCCAATCAATCAGAGGACAAGCAAAAGCAGCCCCACAAAGCGGACCTCCAAAGCAAAGCCCCATCAAAGAGCTCAGAGTATAGCAGGAGCTAAAGACAGTGGCAAGATTACTAAAGAGGCTAAAGAAATAAAGGAGACCATCTTTACCATAAAGGCATACAAAGCAATACAAGTTGACACCACCCTTGATAAAGAGAGGCATTATGCTGTCGTTATCTCTGATTGTGGGGTCACACCCAAGCCAACTAGTGGAAGGGGATACAAGAATGAAGCAACCCACCAGTATGCGAAGATATTGGAGAAGAGCATTAAGTCTCGACCCAAGGATCCCTTTGTTGTCTCACCTTTTGCGACACGCACTGCAATATCAAATGCTCTCATGGGGAGGCGTTATGATATTGGAGAAGATGATTATGCAGGTTTATTTGAAGAGGACGACATCATGAATTTCTCGAACTCATAGCACTGGTTGTTTAGCTGGTCATGTCATGGCGCCAGCAGAGCTATATAGAAGTTTCAAGAAAATTTCAAGTAGGTGTTCAAATTTGATATTTTTACCCCCCAAATCTTTGTAGTTTGAAAACCCTCTGAGCCAAGGGGTTGAGTTGTTGCAATTTGTCAATAAGCTAGGAAACTGAACCAACAAGTTAGATAGCAGATGGTAAAATCATGTGAAGGAGAGAGAAATGAAAAGTAATTTGTTGTAATTTAGTACTCGTTTGATTTATTTTTTTTATAAAAATATTTTTAAAATAATCACAATTTATAAAAATAAAATTTAAATAAAAATAGAGTAGTTTATTAAAAATTATTTGGATGAAAAAAAAAAATAATAGTTAAAAAATACATTTACGTTTTGATAAAAGAAATCAAACATGCACTTAAAGTTTTAACTTTTAAACATTTCCTTTACGTACTCCTCTAATATTTTTTTTAAAAAATTGTTTTTTTAACTTTTTATTAAAATAATTTAATCATCCATTTATGATTTGTCTTTTTATGCTATTTGTGGATATACTCTTTTTATTTAATTTATAGATTTTTTATAATCTTGAAATTATTGATCCATATTTTTTATTATTTATTTTTTTATACTCTAAAATAAACATAATTAAGTAATTGCAATTTTCTTAGATTTTCAAGATAAAATGAAAAAATAAAAAGGAAATTGCTATCAAATAAGCAAAAATTTTCATTAAAATCTTGTGAATCAAATTTCTAGTAACAATAAATAGAAATTAATTTAGGAGATTATGAATTAAAATTTCACAATACCTTCCTAATGATTATGACAATAAATGAAAAGGATATTTGCAGGGGTGAAGATAATTTGAAAGAGGATAATTATAAAATATACAATTACTTGTGAGATTGTCAATTATTAATAATTCAGTTTTTTAATGGCAAAAAATAATTCAATTTTTTAATTACTAGTAGTCGCCTAAAAAAAATTGCCCCTGGCTGTCTGCGGGTCTTGGCTCCGCCGCTGCGTCATCGTGTTAATTTTGGTATTACGTGCAAGAAAACTCGACAGGTACCTAGCGACAAGAACATGGAGCCTATTCTGACACTTAATTGTTTTAGTTTGACTTTGTTTAGTTTGGTATTTTGCTATGGCTTGCAGATGTTTTTGTATTTATTGATTTTTAAATATTATCCCTTTCCATTCAGAAAAAAAAAATAACAAGGTCAATAACACGGAACAGACCACGTCTTAAATTGTAAAATTCTAAGGGGAAGAAAAGAATAAAATATTCATAAAGTTATTCACAATATAGGCTATAATTGTTATACTCCAATCAAATTATTACAGTAAGCTTTTTTTTTACTGAACAATAATGATTATTTAAAAAAATGAAATTATAATTATAGTCTGGACCTAAGAAATGATGGTCAAACTCGAAAATGAAATCAAATTATTACAGAAATCGAAACCTTAATCTTGTGGAATGCTTGTTAAACCTCTTACCACTCTCATTGATTTACTTCGACTTCAATGACATGCACTGATCTAGAGACTTATCAACATTTTTCATTAGTAACATAGGAGCACCAACTACCAAATATAGATATAGAGTTAATTGCATGAATATCATAATCTAATGAATTGATATAATTAACATAGCTCATGAAATTGAATTAAGAAACACTCCTCAATTAAATCATAAATGATAATTTTGACCATCAATAAAATAGATAATAAAGTATTTTATGAAAATTATGTATTAATGAAAATTTTTATATTTGGAAATTGATTATTTGATATATACTAATAATCGATAAAATTATAATTTGAGAGTGTGAGAAATATGATTATCAATAAAATAAATAATAAAGTACTTTATGATAATCTAGTGAAATTGAATTAGATATTCATGAAAATTTTCCTATTTGAAAACTAATTATTTCATAGCTACTAATGACTAATAAAGTTATAATTGAATAGTGGGAGAGATATTTATGGATTTAAAGGCAACTAAATTTAAAATTTATTTTTACAATTTGTTTTAGTTATGATATTTAAACTAATTAGGTGATTTCTTTGGTTACAGTAACTTAGATATTTGATGTTTAAAATTCATGACTGATTAAAGATTTAGATTGCAAAATTAGTTATCAATATATTCTCCCCATCAATTATTTGATATCAACTAATAATAATTGATAACATAAAAAAATTAAAATAATTGATACAATTGATGCATGTGTTTAAAGGAAGATTTTTCATTTCCTTGTTATATAATGTTATTTGTTTGTTATTATGTAATCAAATAATATACTTGTATTTGTTTGTTGTCATATACTGTTTGTTGGGAAGCAAGGAGACTATCCCATGTGATTTGATATGAACATAAAATCGGCCTCAATGTAAACAAAATTATAACTATCAAATATGAATTAAACAAATTACTTTATGTACTTGATATCAACAGCCTCCCCATTACTTCTTCATAAAATTTATTAATTAAGCATTAAAAAATTAATTGCAAGAAAATTTTGTTGATTATATTACAAAATTAATTTTTTTTGCCTACATAAAAATTTTAAGTTTGTAAAAAAATTTAATATAAAACATATTATAGGTATTAAACAAGAATTTTGTTACATATAATATTATTTATTAGAATTTGACCCCAACTTTTAATTTGAGAATGATTAAGCAATTTAAAGGGGGTCATAATTTAATCCAAAAATCATTAATTTAAATTTAATAATTCTTCATGGTCATTTTGATTGAATAATTTATCATTAGAAAAAATTTAATATTGATTGATTATAACTCATAGCAAATTTCAAATTTGATTAAATTCAGTAACACATTTTTTATTAAAAAAACTATGATCATGTTTATAATTTGCATCAAAAGATTATGATTCCCACTCACAAAAAGAAATACTATATTTTGTGATCATGTCTATAATCACATATTAACTTACAATTACCAAATTCTCTATTTGATTTATACGTCTTCATTAGATACATGTCAATGAAAAATCAAGACATATAAAGCCGATAATCTTATATTTTTGCAGATATCTCCGACTACATAATTTAATGGTAAATATTTTCTATGGAAAAAATCATCTAAACCAATGCTAAGAAAATTGGACCAAATACTAAACCGGCACTGTAGTGATTCAATGTTCAATTGTCAGATTGGGGTTAGACCGGTTGTAATTAATATATATCATAAAGATTAAAATGATGTAAATAAATAAAAATAAGCAAAGATTGAAGAAAAAAATTAGATGAAAAAACTAATATAAATCTTTATTATCAAACGCTTTTAAAAGCCATATTCAAGTTAAATTAAAATGATAAAGTTTAAAATTAAAATATAGGTAAATAATAGACATAACAAAGATTAAAATGACGTTATCATATAAAAAAATTCAAGAAATAAACACAAAAAACAAGCAAAATTTTAAGAAAAAAGAAAAAAGTTAGAAGAGGGGAAGTTTATGAACATTTGTTATCAAGTACTTTTAAAAGTCTATTAAAGTTAAATTAAAATAATTAAACTTAAAATTAAAGTATAGATAAATAATAGATATTACAAATATTAGAATAATGTTATTACATAGAGAAAAAAATTCAAGAAATAAAAAAAGTGAGTAAATATTGAAGAAAACAAGGAAACATAAAAATCATTTGACACTTGAAAGTCTCACATTGCTCAAGTTTTAATAAAGTGGGTGTGTTGAGGTCTATATAAAGATAGTTTTATTGGTTATGTTAGAAGTAATATATTGGATATCTTTGAGATATCTTAATGGACTTGAAATATTTTTTTTAAGCCCAGAGTTGTAATTTTTTTCAGTTTTTTTTTTAAAATCGGAAATGGATTGATTTTTTACCAATTTTCACCAGTTTTACCCGACCAGGGACCAGTTTCCGGGTCTGATCTGATTTTTTGAACAATGATTTAAGCCTGCACCACAAGGCAAAGAATTTATAAAATGAGAAAAATATGAAAGTGAAGAAAAATATATTTAGATTCCAATTATAGGGGTAGGTATATATACACGAATGGGGTGGAGGATTTCAAATTTGAAATCATATTAAAAGGCATAATATCCATTACTCCAATAAGCAATAAATTTCAAAATTGAAATTGATTTAATGGATATAATGTGATATTGATTAATGGTCATAATGTGGTATTATAGTGACTAATAAAAAAATAGAAAAAAAATGAAAAAATGATAATAATAGTCAAATGAAATGGTATGATGATGTTGTAGACACATAAACATAAAAATACAGATCGGATGACTATGTGTAATTCCACATAAACAATATTAAAATAGAGTTAATATAACATTAATGATAATGTTTGAATGGAAAATCAACAAAACTTTTATGGAGAAATTTTCATTTTTAATAATTTACAAATTCAAGTAAATATGTAAATATTCAAATTAAAAAATCATATTTATATATTAATTGGATTCTGACATATCCATTTAAATTAATCAAGAAAATATACAATAAATTCTCAGATTATATATATATATATTTAAAATTATACTTAAAAATGATTACATTTTTTATTTTATAAATTTAGTTTGTTTCGACATGTAAAATTGAATTCAGTTTAAATTAAATTAATCAATTCTAAAAGTCAATCAACTGTCTCTATTATCATCACTTTCCTCAACAATGGCCAGAAATTAAAAATTAATAATTATATGTCATTAATAAAATGATAATTAAAGGTTTTAGTATAGAATTGAAAACTAATTCATTCATTAGAAAGTAAAAATCAATTTTCAAATTTTTAATTACGAATTTAATATACCATTGAATCTAAATATTAAAATTTAATGCAGTTTACATGCCATTGTAGAGCCCAAAAGCTGCACCACCTTGTTAATGTGGTAGCGTAGAATTTTAACATGTTGTCCTATTATACTTTATTTTAATATGAATTTTTGGATATTTATAAACTATGAATTTAAAAACTACACTTAATTCAAATTAATTTGTATACTAAATGATGCCATTTTAAAATTAAAAATATTTGTTTAGGATTTAAAACTTTAAATTTCAAATTGGGTTAATTGAAATTATGTGGTATTTTATGCATTAATTCTTTTCATGATATATGTCAGCATTCTATGTCGGTAAACATTATATGCATATGGCAGTCCACCTTATCAGTATTAAAACAGAATTAATGTAGAATTAATACATTTCACCTCTGATTATATATATATAATAGATGGAAATGAGAATGAGAATATAAATAAGAATGAGAAAAAACCTTTCTAAAAATTTCATTTCCTAACCAAAGTCATGTTTAATATGTCTAGGAAAACCTATTATTTTTTCATAAAAGTGTTAGGATTATAATTTGTTATTTATTAAAATGCCTTTGTCAAAAAATTTTGCTTTCATGAGAAAGCATGCCTGTCCCTCAACTTTTTCCCATAATTTAAAGAAATTTACTTTTTCAGTAACCTACCTTCCATAATGCCAACCATGTTTAGTTAGGATTTAGGAATCTCCTTTTATATACTCTTTTCAAGAAGAATTTTCTCACATGCGAAACATTGCCTAAAAACCAAAATAAAAAAAAGTGAAGGTAGCGCGCGAGGCATGTACTTGTACTTGCTTAACAGGAAGGAGGACGCACGTACGCGGATACAGTGGCGCCGGACTAGGACTACTTAACATTCTCCTTACCCGCGCTGTCGTTGAGCTGTCGTGCCTGCGGGTCAACCGTACCAAACCCATTCTTTCTCTCTCTCTGTTTTTTTTTTTCTTATTTCTTGATCAAGCTTCTAGATGTAGTATCTTTTCATCAGTAATTTGTATGTTATTAATCCCTTCTTTTCCTTTTGCCAACTGCAACTTTGATCTGAAGCCCATCTAATTTTTCGTCTTCTATTCTTCTCTCCCGACAGGATTTATCTTAATTATTTTATTTGTCTTGGTTACTCACACATGTTGCTCAATTAATAATTAATTCATTCATATAGTTATAGAACAATTTGGAATAATTTAATTACGATTTAAATTTTTTTTATAAGGGTAAACATTATGATGTATTGTTGTATTGTAGTGTATAAAAAAGATATAAATTGAGAAAGGCCAGCTAACGTTCTTGTATGATGGACACATATATATGGTGTTAAGATGCATGGGGGAGGGAGGGAAAGATGGATCATGAGAATGACTTTGGTAGGGGGTGTTGTAGTGGCAATTAATTAATTAATTAATAGAGGAGAGTAAGGTGAGGGAAGTTAGTTGAATTTAATTTAATTAATGTAGATACTCCCTCCTGTCCATATTATAAAATGTTTTTAACTACCACACGTGGATTAAGAAAAGTTGGTTACAGTCTAAAATTAGTGAAAAAAAATTCTGACATTCTCATTTTGTCCTTAAGGAGAGAATAAAAATACATTAAATTAATAATGATGGTAGGAAGGGGGAGAAGTTAATTGAGACTTATAATGAAAGCATTCAATAGGGGTAAAATTGAGACTAAAATTAAATTTATTATTTAACATCTTATATTTTAGATCAAACAAGTTTTCTAAATAACACCCTATAATAGGGATTGGAGGGAGTATGTTTCATGGGAAAAGAAAACGTGAGGGAGTGAAAAGAGTAATAAAGGGGGTTAAGTTTGGATGGAGATGCAAGTGCAGGGCATATATAATATACCAGCTGTTCTTGCAAGAGAATAGGGGATGGGTGGGAGGGTGTTGGGACGTGTTAGATAGAATCAATTTGAAGTATCCCAACTTACATTCTATAGCCCATTCCCATTTACATTACGTACACTTGTACACATCCTCATCCTCTCTTTTGTATTTATGTTATCCACTCCTCCCTTCAAACTCCCCCAACCTTAACGCTTTAGTATTCAACTCTCACTATCACCCATCACCTTTCATTGCTCTCTCTCATCATGGGAAGCCTTTCGGTACCTCTCTCTCTCTCTCTCTCTCTCTCTCCCCTCGCAACATTATTACATTTCTGAATTTGCCTCCTACTCCCATCCCTCTTCAACATCCATACATATTTATGTTTCCTCTATCTTTAATTAAACAAATATATATTAATGTTCAACCTCTGCATTTCTGGCTTACTTTTTTATTTACTTGCTTCATTCCCATCTTATATACTTATATAACTCTTCCTCTATATTTATTTCTTAATGTTTATAATTGCAAATAACATGCTACTTAATATATATTTAAATTAATAAATAAATATAGTCAATAACAATAATAATAATTCAGTCAAACTAAGTATCAGAATTTGTTTTCTTCAATCTTTAGCATAGCTCAGAATTTTTTTACAATATATTAATTTAAAAGTTAAGATATTGATAAGATTATTGTCGAATTTTTTTTTTTTAAAAAAAAAAACACATGCAACTGTGCAAAGCTACGTATCACTAGTCACTATTGGGAGCTCAGTTATTTCCCTACAGAAAAAGAAAAATCAATGTTGGACATTGGAGGGGAGCAAAAATTGTCTACAGTTAACAAAAAATTCAATTGCTCCCCTTGTTACCAATAAACTTATGGGTCAAACCTTAGTAGTATCTTTGGAGGTCAGTAAAATTTGAATGAAATTGATAGGGATTAGGAACAAAGGCATAAGAATGGTTGAGAATGAAACAGAAAGAAGAAGGTAAAAGAGACACATAAATTAAAGAATGGGTGCTTTTTCACAGCAAAATCGTCATTCTGTTATGCATTGGCAAATATTTCCCATGATTTTGCATCTTGTTCTCCGTTATCTCTTTAAATAAATCCTTCAATGAACTTTTTCTTGATGTTCTGTTTTCTAGTTATTGGATAAGTTCTTTTGCTTTCGCGAGTAATTTTAGTAATTGTGACCATATTTGATAGCAATACACTGTGCGGATTAAGGTTTCCTTTCTACATTTGTGGTTATACGACTCTGAAAATTGTACGACATTTCAAAACTAATCAATTATGTTGAAGAACATATGTATCTAACATCGGAACCTGGAAAATGGCACGCGAGGAAGTTGTGCAGATTCAAGGTTTACTTTGATAATGTATTCTGGGCTGTGAAATTAAGAATTGACCATAACTTGAGAGAAAATTTTCAATTGAATTCAGTTGTGTTGCCTTAAATCCTGCGTTTTCACATGTGTGTTAATAATAGTTGGCTGCTACGGATCTTCAAATTGGGGGTGAAGTAAGGAGAAGTTTAACATTAATCTGTGCTCCCATTTTGGGCGGCTCGGTTGATCAAATGCTGATTCAGATGCAAAAGGCCAAAGATCTGGGTGCTGATCTTGTGGAGCTTCGCTTAGATTTCTTGAACAACTTCGATCCTGCACAACATCTTCAGACTCTAATCAAACAGCGTCCTTTGCCCACCCTCATCACTTGCAGGTCTTGGTCTTGCCAATCACCTGCATGGAATTTTGGATGAAGATAAAATGAACTAATATGCTATATGTACCAGCGCATATATGTTAAAATGCTTGGCTTGTGTTATACTATCATCATTTTTCAGACCCACATGGGAAGGAGGGAAGTATAAAGGCGATGAAAGCAAGCGACAAGATGCTCTACGTTTAGCCGTTGAATTGGGATCTGAGTTTGTTGACGTTGAGCTGAAGGTAATTAATTAATTTGTGTGTTTGAGTTGAAGCAACATGCATGCATTAATTAAACGTACGTGGGACTAATTAAGTGGTGTGTTTGAAGGTAGCTAAAGAGTTTTTCAATTCGATTGGAGAAAAGAAGCCTGAGAACGTCAAGATTATTGTGTCTTCACACAACTATGAAAACACACCGTCCGTGGAGGAATTGGGCAATCTGGTCGCAAGAATACAGGCTTGTGGGTGTGATGTAGTGAAAATTGCAACAACTGCCTTGGACATCGTGGACAATGCTCGTATTTTCCAAGTACTTGCCCATTCTCAAGTATGTAACGTCCTTCACATCCTTGAACTTTAATTTCATTGCCAGCTGATCTGATGTAATTAATGGGTTTAATTACACATATAGGTGCCAATGATAGGAATTGCGATGGGGGAGAAGGGTCTCATGTCAAGGACACTGTCAGCGAAATTCGGAGGATTTCTCACATTCGGTTCGGTGGAGAGGGGAGCTGAATCAGCCGTTGGACAACCAACTGTTAGGGAGTTGTTGGACTTGTACAATTTCGGACACATTGGGGCTGACACTAGAGTACATGGTGTTATAGGAAACCCTATCGGTCATAGTAAAAGTCCTCATCTTTATAATCCAGCCTTCAAGTCAGTGGGATTTAATGGCATTTATTTGCCTTTGTTGGTCGATAACGTCTCCAATTTTCTCAACACCTACTCCGCCCCTGACTTTGTTGGGTACAGGTATATGTATATATGATAATATATATATATATATCAAATCATCCTAGTAATCTTCCATTTGTGCTAATTAATCTCCATCTCTTCTTATTCATTTTTCTTCGCGTATAAACCAGTTACACGATTCCTCACAAGGTGGATGGACTTAGTCTCGCAGTCGTAGTTGGGAGACGGAGGCGGAGGCGACGAGGAGGCAACTCACAGCCACGAGAGATGTCGACGGGGGAGAGGGAGGTCATAGATGGAGCCAGCTCACGGTCGCAAAGTCGTAGTTGGGAGACGGAGGCGGGGGCAACGAGGAGGCGAAGGCGACGACCGACGAGGAGGCAAAGGGAATGGATGAAGGTATAGATGAGATTGAGAGCAATGCGGCTAGGGTTCTCTGGAAGGCGACGACCGACGAGCAGGCAAAGGGAATGGATGAAGGCAGAGATGAGATTGAGAGCAATGCGGCCAGGGTTCTCTGGAATTCACTCTTTAGGGCTTCTTCAGATGACTTGGACGAGTAGATGCGGTGATAATAACTTATTTTAGGCAAAATATAAATATATTATTATATTTATTAATATGTTAATAAAACTAATTTAAAATATATTATATTATATATTACTATTAATTATATTATTATATTAATATTATATTAATATATGTAAATAGGTCTGGTCTAGTAGGCTTCAGGCCAGGCCCAAAGGAAACAGGCCAGGCCTGTTTACAAAAACAGGCCATTAAAAAGGTCTTAACCTGGCCTATTTCTTAAATAGGCCAGGCCAGGCCATAGGCCGCCTGAAAGGGGTCTGGCCTGGCCTGTTCCCACCTCTAGTTGCATGGTCAAGAGGCTAGATGGGAAACTAATGGGCTATAACGTCAGACTATCTTGGAGCCATTAAGGCTTTTGAGGATGGACTAGGAGGTTTTTTTTTTTTCATCTCTCCGAAAATCAACATATTAATTTCAGCGCTATTCCATTTATTTACAAGGCTTTAATTTTATTATATATTGGGTGGGGTTTGCAGAATTAAAGGAGGGTTGGTCGGGAAGTGGTTCGCCCCTGGCTGGTAAACTGTTCGTGGTCATGGGAGCTGGCGGGGCAGGAAAAGCACTTGCTTATGGTGGAAAAGCGAAGGGGGCCAGAGTAGTTGTTGCCAATCGTACTCTTGGTGCGAAACTTTTGGGGCTTCAATTCATTATGGATGTAGAGTTCAAGTTTCTTAAATTTCAACTCTTGATAGTCTCAACCATGGATTATCTATTCATTCCTGAGATGCAGAGCATGATTAATTATTTTATTAGTAATTATTATTTTGTTGTTTTGAACTGTTATCAGAAAAAGCAAAAGAACTTGCTAGTAAAGTGGGAGGAGAGGCTGTTCCTCTTTGGGAACTGTAAAATTTCCATCCGGAAGAAGGGATGATTCTGGCAAATGCTACATCTGTTGGAATGAAGCCCAACGTCGATGTCACCCCCATACCAAAGGTTTGTTTGACCATTAATGATGGTTGTTAGTAATTAATTAGGGGATCATGGGAAGTGGAAGAGGATTGAAATTAATTGATACGTACATACGCATGAATGAAAGAATTGTGTTGGAGTTTGACAGGAAGCCCTGAAACACTACTCGTTGGTGTTTGATGCGATTTATACGCCCAAATTGACGAGGCTCCTTCGAGAATCACAAGAAGCGGGAGCTGCCATCGTCTACGGTACAGAAATGTTCATCAACCAAGCGTTTGTCCAGTTTGAAAACTTCACCGGCCAACCAGGTAGGTACCCCTATATATATATATAATCTAATCAGTTTAATTTGTCTGCAACACCTTTCACCATCTTCTGAAACTCATAATGCCTATATTTCTTGTTTGGTACGTATGATGGTACGTATGACTGTCTGTGACAGCACCAAAGCAATTCATTAGGGAGTTGCTGACAAGAAATACGTGAGAAGAAGAATCTTTGGTTGGTGGGTGCAGCTAGCGAGCTTTAATTTGGCCCTAATAAATAAAAGATTCATTGCTTTGGCAACAAGTTGTTGGCCTTTTCTTGTAATGTAGCAGTATTTTTTAACGGGACGAATAGTCAATATGAATTGAAAGTTAGTTCATCTTGGGAGCAATTAATTAATGTGGTTGAATATGACATATCGAGGCAATGTTTACCTGATATATGTTATGTTGAGAATTTGCGCAACCATGCATTTTACCTTGGACGTCCCTTGCTATAATACAGACACATACACTGATCTTCATTTGTCATTAACTCTTTGTTTTTAATTGTTATGATTAATTTATTAATTAAATTATGACAAATATATATTTTTTATAATTTAGGTTTCAATCTAATCTATCAAATATACTAATACATAAATTATGCACTAAACTAATTATATATGTGATTTGGCTTTGTTGAATCATAAGTTTTGATGATTTCAAATAACTAGTGTTTAGAAAGTAAAATTTTAAAAAAATGTGAAAGGATCAAGTGAAGAAATCCAAAGAATAATATGAGAAAACTTAGGGCCCTTTTGGTTCATAGAATTATTGGGAATGAATTGGAATGGAATGGTTGGAAATGGAATCTTGTAAGTCAAAATTTTATTTGGTTCATTATGAGAAAAACATAGGTAACAACTTGAATTTATTTGGTTGGACATAAGAAAATGATGAAATGAGATGTGAATAATGTGTGAAAAGTCAGAACTGCTTGTAAGTAAAAATTTAGCCCAACATCAATTGCTCAATGCAGTGTTTGTAATGTGACCTATTTTTTTTTATTTATAATCGGTGGCCTCTTTTTTTTTTGTTAGCAATAACCTCATATTTTAAGCTTTTACATATTTTTATTTTTATTAAATAAAAAATATCTAAGCATAAATTGTAATATAAAAAGTAAAAGGGAAACTTATGTATATTTTAATTCTTATTATTTTTTATTTTAAAATTTTTAATTTAAATATTTTAGAGAAAAAATCATATAGAAAAAATTATACTAAATAACTTGTAGGAACTAATGAAAAAATTTTAAAAAAAAATAAGGTATATAATATGTGAATGGTATTTTAAGAATAATATTTCATAATTAAGGTTATTTCTGTCATTTGGTCTCTATTCCTAGTGGTAGGAGTAAACAAAGTCAAGATTCAAGGTAAGAAAGCTAACTCCTAAATCTTTAGCCATCTTCATTCTCATGGGAGTCCAGATTCCCACTTCCATGTCCAACCAAATAATACAAGTGTGGGAATAGAATCTGGATTCTCACTCTATGAACACTAAGGAATTGAACCAAATGGGTCCTTAGTTTTTAGGATTTCTCCTTTTGTAATTTTGGTAAAAAGCTTTGATCTTTACTTCTTTTAAATTACCGCAACGTCTGAATATGTTATTTGAAAACTATCCTATGTTAGCATATATTAGTTTTGAAAAATACTGACTAACAGACGAATTTTGCTATTGACTCATATATTTTGTGCAAAATTGCTTGATGAAATTCGAATATGTAAATGTTTTATTTCTGACAAATGAATTTCAATCATGAAATTTGAATTTTGGGCTAAGCATTGTTAGTGAATATGTGCAAAATTCATATGAAACTAAGTCAAAATTTGAATATTAATGAAGTTTAAAGAGAGTTCAAAGTCACCCTCTCTGACAGATGAACTTTAAACTTCAAAATTCGAATTTCACAATAAGAACTTGTAAGTCTCGTTAGAACATACCTCTAACAGACAAATTTTATAATTCAAAGTCAAATTTCACACAGAAAAACTTTTGTGTCATGTTGAATAAATTTCTGATAGATGAATTTTAACTTCTGAAAGTTGAATTTCGAATGCACTATAAAAACATGAGATAACTATTCAAACTCAATAAATGCACTTCTGATATGAAATTTGTATGTTTTAACATTAGATATTTTTAACAAATTCGAAATTCAAATTTTACTTTTAAACAGACAATGTTAAAATTCAACGTTAAAATCTTTAATCTTGTCTCTTTAATCTTGTCTCTGCAAAATTCATTTGATGCACTCCAAAATTCAAATTTTGACATGTCAGATGCATTAAATGCGGTTGGTGAACAGTTATTTCTGCAGAGTAATCGTTGGTTAAAGTTTGTAACGGTTAAATTTTGTTTCTAACGACTAGTTAAGTTACAAATCTATAAATAAAACTTTATTTAAAGTTGTGGGAAACGAATTTCAAGTTTGTATTACTAAAACTCTACTAAATTTATTAGGCAAAACTTTTTCACCCTTATACTGCATTTATTATACTTCAACTTTCATATCCACTCTATTCAAGAGGGTATTCTTTTTGTATAAAATTTTTTCTTCATCTGGAAGAAAGATTCTTTATAAGGAGAATTATAAAGGGAATTAGGAAATACTTTGTAAAAGTGTTAAGTGTAGAATTTGAGTGTTTTAAGAATAGAGCATGAGTTTGTACTAAATTATTGCAAAGAGTTCGTTGAATTCTTGCAAATAGTGAAAATCTCAAGTGGTGACTTGAGGACTGACATAGGTCAAATGAATCAGACCAAATTAGGATAAATTTTTGAGTCCTATCTTCCTTCCTCTTGCATTTGCTTTTATTTTCACTACATTCTATTTTTCTGCAAACTTTTGCTTTCACTATAAAATTACGCTTTTACAGAAAATTTTTTAAACTTTCCAATTTACCTCCTATTGGGAAATTAGCTATTCTAACATGCATGTGAATATGAAAAGTACGTATATTTTGGACAAATTGATTTGACTGTTTATATTTAGTTATTTGAGTGATTGATTGCTTTAAATTTGAAGTTAAAATATTTAAAATTAAATGATAAAAATATTTATCTGTGTCAAATATTTGTAAGGCACGAGGCATTCATTCTAAATTGTATCATGTATATTATTATGAGATACAAAAGTGAGACCTTTATAAATGCATAAGTACTAAAATTTAGAAAAAAAATGTACCCAAGCAAAAATATAAATAAACTGTAATTGTAGAGAATAAATATATAGTAATATATATAAGACTTTAATTTTAAATAACACATTAATTGGTCATATTTTCGGAGAGATAATAGATTTGGGAGTGGAGGCTCCTTTTCCCTTTATATTGTTCTTGATATGTGAATTGTGGATTGTGTCTGAAACTTGAAATCTAGGGTTTGAATTAATCTATTTAGTATTGGAGAGATTAGCTGGTAACTGAGAAAATGAAACGCAAAGAAAAGACGGGTGAAATTTCATGTTTATGCTTCAACTTGTTCTGAGATATATATTTATGGCGTGATCGATGCGTTTATGCATGGCAATTTCTTGTTATTTGCCCTCCTTTTTCTCATATATGTATTTCCTGGAAGGTGCTCATGGCATAATGTATTTTAATTTTATTTATTTTTGTAAAAACAATGTGTTTTACTTCATCATCTGTGAATGTGAAGGGTCAAATGAAATTAAACCTTGTGTCACCCTGACTAAAAGAAAGTTGATCAACACTGATCATGAGGGGCTTACATATATTTTCTTATTGAATTTTTTTTTCTTTTATTCTCTCATAAATTAAATAGAATATTTTTTTGTAATGCATAATAAATATTATCTCGTATTTAGGAAATAGTCATATATTTAGTACTAAGATAAGATGCCCTATATTTAGAAGTAGAGGAGCAAAATTCTGTCATAATACCTTCAAAATGTGTATAAAACATGAACATCCGAGAGTCAATTAATACTTATGTCGACGGTGTAGATTCACTACTACGTAAATTTTATCAACACACACACAACAACTTATGCATTAATATGAAATTTAAATGTAATGATCTGGTTTTAATATGTTTTGTATCAAATTTTGAATGATTAAAAAACTATACTCCCTCCGGTCCTATATATAGGACTTTTTGCCCTGATCATGAATATAAGATCCTTTACAATATGCCAGGTAATATTTATTATACATTTCTAAAAAAATGCTCATATTTAATGTATCCAAAGAGAAAGAGAGAGAGATTAAATAGGGATAATTTTGAAAAAATATCCAAAATTTTTGAAAAAATCGAGGTAGTCAATTAGTTTTAACTCCTGATTCAGTTAAAAGTGTATTGTATTAAGGACCAGAGGAAATAGTATTTAGTAGAAACAAGTAATTTGCTAGAAATTATAAATGTCAAGTTGTGAAATAAGAGGAAAGTTATTTATGATGAACATTAGGAGGCGATTTACATTACTTTCTACACATGCCTAAATTAAACTTTGAATGAGCTTAATTTCATGGAAGACGTGAGCTTTTGCTTGATCATTTTGTACCAATAACTCAATGCTCAACTTACGTCACTCATATTAAATCATGCAACCCCTCAATTTCTGACATAGGATTTTGATATTTGAAAAATTTTGTTGACCAGATGATATTTGAAAAATTAGAATTAAAAATTTTGAATGAAAGATATTTATATTGAACATTTAAAATACAAAAACTTGAATTTAAAGCTTTGAACTATACTTTTTAATTAATTCAGAATTTTTAGTATTTAATTTTAATGTAAAAAAACAATTTTAAAATTTAAAATGTTTCATTATAAATATTTTTAACTTATGCCTAATTATGATTCTTTTTAGTGCTTTCTCATAGATTTTAGATTCGTAAAGTCATTTTCCAGGTGAGACATGCCTTGGAATCGGCCCAAAGGGAGTTTCATGGTAAGTTTGCCTGAGTTTCTCAATATTTTGTTTAAAGCGCTGCTTATACTTTTGACCAATGAAACAGTCAAGGATTAGACCATAAAATTGTTAGAATTAAAGAAAAAAGATTGTGGAAACTTGTGTTAAATAACAACTAAAAAAAAGATCACATATGTTTAGAAATTTTCAGGCAAATCTTAAAACAATATTTCTTGTAGCATTTTAGATTTGGATTGTTTTTGCATTAATTTATTGTTAGTTGATATTTTAAAATATTGTATTTATGTACAGTTGTATGTTGTATATGGTTTTATTAAAAATTATGTTAACATCTTACATAATCGTAACATTACTCAGTTTGAGAGCCATTAATTGAGATTATGAATGGGATCCCAATCCCAACATCACAATGAATCAAAAGAGGTGCTTGATTCCTCCCTTTATACAATTACGACTATTAATCACGCCTTACATCAACTGTGCGTATTTAAAATTCATGAAATGGCAGTTCCAACTTGGGTTGTCATTCTTCCTAACCAATCGTACGTGTAAAACATGGCATTGGTAAAGATCATTTTCTAATTAATTATGAGAAATTAATAAGCTGCAAATAGGAAGACGTAAGGTTTGAGTATTTGTGTTTTTCACATGTACCTATGTCCTATATAGCGCACGTTGAATGAAGGCTTGGAATTCAAACCATTTGCTCAAACGCAAATCATCAATATATGTATATATATATATATATATATAGAGTCAAAATGGCCTTTCTTTACGTTGCAGAAACAATATGCGATTCATATATTACTATGAAATTGAATGGTAACTGACGTGCATTCGGCAGCAAAATACCAGACTCGTTTCTCCGACGAATTCAATGTTCGAAAATTCTGATATATTTCCCGGTTTTGATGCCCCTGAAATTACATTTTTAAAATAATAATAATAATTTTTTTTTGGGTCAACAGTAATAAGTCAATAACAACAGGAAAAAGGAAAACGTCGAGAGGTCTGTAATAAACATACATTCTTGTCTTGGGCTAGGGCCCCATTGTACACCCAAAAAAAGAAAAGACACTGTATGTTATGATGAGTTATGGGTATCGGGTAGTACCAACTCCTACTATAAATGGAAAGTGCTTTTCGTAGTTTGCAAAGCGCGTAAGCAAGGGAGTTATTGGCGAAGAAAATTAAGTGGAATTTAAAAAGCGTAGGTTTCGTAGGAAGGAATTTTCTTTTTTTTTTTAATTTTTTCGGGGGGCGTTAGTGATGCTACTCAACTCAACTATAAAAGGGGGGAGGGGCAGCGAGAGTTTTGAATTGAACTTGCTTTGATTGATTAGGGTTTAAGGAGAATGGGAAGCTGCGTGTCGGATTTGAAGGGAGGAAAGGAAGCGGTTGGAGGGGTCCGTCAAGTCCAAGGTCCCATCAACCACAACCACAACCACAACCACAACCACAACGATGCCGTCGATTTCTTTTATACGTCTCGAGGACTTCACCCCTTCTTCACTCAACTCCAGGTACTCTCTCCTCTCCTCTCCTCTCCTCTCATTTCAATTTTGAAATTTCTTTCACCTTCAACACAAATTCATTTAATTTATCATGGGTTCACTGTTCTATTATATCCTACTACTACTTTTCCATTTAGATTTTCCATTGCATTATTATAAGATTATGGGCATCCCAGTGAGAAGCAGAACCCTCCCAATAGTTATTGAATTAGGAGAAAATTTTCCATCAAAGTCTTCCTCTCTAATCCAATTTCTTCACCTTTCCCTCATTATTACTATATTATCATATGATTGCACGGCTTTAATCAGTTTAGTAATCACAATTTCAGTTTACAGAAATACTAAAAATTACTTACTCTCACCTCTATTATAAATTGTTATTTAAAAAACTTACCTGACTTAAAATATAAAATGTTAAGTAATATATTTAATTTTAGTTTCAATTTGCTCTCATTGAATGCTTTATCAGTTTTTTTTTCTTAAATACTTTATCAATTGTAATTAATGGCGTGTCAAAGAGCAATTTTCCTAGATTTCAATTAAACCAAGTAATGAAGACATTCCCCTTCATATACGCAACGTCTCGTCTTCCTCTTCTTTTTTTCTTTTTGGCTAGGATCTCCTCTTAAGTACCAGTAAAATGAGAATGTTACAATTAATTTCTCTCTCTTCGTATACGTAAGTACCTAATGTCTCATCTTCCCGAGACTTCAATTTGTAATTTTTTAATTTTTCTTAATTAATTTCTCTTTCATCCTATAATTATTATTAATTTAATATATTTTTATTCTCTCTATTAGAATTTGTTTTAATCAATTTTAGACTGTAACTAACTTTTTTTAATTTACGTGTGGTAGTTAAAAATATCTTATAATAAGGAGTAGAGAAAGTAATAATTGAGCAAAACAATACTCCCTCTAGTCCTTAATATAAGACCCTTTTAACCAAACCACGCGGATTAAGAATTGGAATTAAAACTAATCAACTACCTCGATTTCTCTGAAAATCCCAATATTTTTCTAAAACTACCCTTATTTAATCTCTTTCTCTTTCTCTTTGCATACATTAAATAGGAGCATTTTTATGAAAATGTATAATAAATACTATCTTGTAAAGGGTCTTATATTTAGAATTAAGGCAAAAACTCCTATATATAGGACTGAAGGTAGTATAATACTTACATGTGCTCCCCAACTCTTAACATTTCATTCCTCACAACTCACCGGGGACCATATGGGGCTCCCTTGCCCCCACATTCTCGTCTGGTTTTCCATATTTGGTTTACCATGCCTTTCACAACACTAAAATATCCTTCTTCCTTCTCTCAACATACCATGTGCAGTCATACACCCAAAACAATTACTGCGTGATTACCAATCTTTGACATTCATATGACAGAGGCAAAAATAAATTAAATATATCAATATTATACTTTTATTATTTATTCTTTTAATAATGAAATATTGATACAAATCATTAAAGCTTTTAACTCCATCTAATCAAATCAAGGTAGGCAAAAGCGTCAAGAAGCCAGACCAATATCTTGTGTGAGATGTCCTATATCTAGAAAGGTGCTCGCCTGAGTGAATCAACGCATTACAATAGCAACAAGAAGAAGAAAAAAATAATGATGCATGAGCAAAAATATAAATAAATGTATTTACCTTAAAATAACCCTCACATACGTATTACAAAAAATTGTGATATATGAACAGAAAATGGATAAACATAATAGCCATGCCAATTATAAGTTTTCACTGTTCAAAATTCAAAAAATTCTATGAAAACATACACACTTAAAGTAAAACTTTATTATATCATACATAATATTTTAGATATGAAATTTCCCTATTTTTTGCTAGAAAAATTTTTTATCTAATATTTTAAATGTAAAACCTTCCTATTCTAATTACACACCATCAGCCCCTAGGTGCCAAAGGCTGTTTGCCGTCTCGCCCTAGCGCATGTATAACGGGCGCCTTTAACAACACTGAATCTCGTTTTTTCCACCAATGTTATTCCTATATATGTTGCTTTTTCCGATCTCATTTTTTCAAAGTTTCAGCTTTTTACCTCATTGTTATTGTTGGTCTTAATAATAATAATAATAACAACAACAACAACAACAATAATAATAATATAATAATTATTATATAATAATTATTATTATTATTTAAAAGCATGATTCCACAGATTTATAGGTACCCTTGCTTTTTATTTGAAGCCAAGCATATATATTTGCACTAGTTTGTGTTGCCGAACATTAATGATCTTGTAACCTGGTGCTACAGTTATCTCTTTCAGCGGACAACTTACTGGACCGGGACATTGCATCAAAGGTATTTCTTTATGCATTGTCTACATCAAAGTAATATATGCATGTCACTTGGACATTCTTTGTGATCGGCCTATACATAGATTTGACACACACACACACACACACACACACATATATGCTCGAATACATAGAATAAACTACTCAGATTTTCGTAAATTTTTTATTACATTTGTATAGATTTTTTTATTTTTTTTAAATATATCTTTTAGTTTAATCTTATTTTTATCAATATATATTAAAATATAGTCTAATTTTTTATTTAAAAATAGATGCATGCAATTTTAGTAAACTTGATGAAACATTTGTTTATCTACTCAAGTTCATTTATTTGGTTTTAGAGTGATCCCATGGTGGTTGCATTTTTAAAGAAACAAGATGGAAAGCTTGAAGAATTAGGTCGCACGGAAGTCATAATGAACTGTTTGAATCCAGAGTGGATCGAGAAAATCAGTGTTACGTATCAGTTCGAGATTGTGCAATCACTAGTGTAAGCTATATATATATATATATATATATCCTTGGTCTTTCCCCGCCACTATATATGTAGAAAGCATGTCTTCTCTTTATGCATGCTGTGAGCCTTCTTTCTAATGTGGTTTTCTCTATTTCATTTTGCCTTACTCATAGGTTTCATGTGTATGACATTGATACCAAGTATCATAACGTCCCCACTAAGGTTTGCAGTAAAACTTCTTTCCCTATTTATATATATATATATATATATAAGCACGAGTTCTCTATTTATTGTTCGTTCAATCACGGATTTTACAGTGATTTCAATTAAGGAAACACAGGCAGTGAGCCTTATAACTAGTAGGTCCCATCAAGAAGGAAAATCTTAAGCTGTCGGATACATATACATACAGATATATATATATATATATATTATTTTGCTTTAGAAGTTCTTAGTTACTACAACTTCAGATCACGTAATCTCTACATCCTACAGCACTAACTGTTAAGCAGGTTCGTACCTAATGTTGTACACTTTCAAAAGATGAGATTGACAGATGGAAACAACGTTTTTGTTCAGTAAGTACGTACCATATTGCAGAGGGAACCCGTAGTTTAAAACTTCGGCTAAAATGCATTAATTGATGGACCTTCAAGCCTTACTTATATGCTTTTGAATTGCTGAAATTAATTACCATGTCCGATGGTTTTAATTTTATAACTAGTGAAAATGTTTATTATTCATTTGCCAGTGATCAATTATTAGGAAAATTGCATTTCGTCCTCCGAAATGAAAGATTAGTACATAAAATTCTGAAGGTACGTATTAAAGCCTTTTTTTTTTCTTGCAGACACTAAATTTGAAGGATCAGGATTTTCTTGGCATGGCAAGTTGCACTTTATCTGAGGTAAGTTGTCTTGCATGGAGCCATCTTAACGTGGTGTAATTTGTCCATAATCTTAACTACAATTTTTATTTTCATTTTTTTATCAATCAATCCACAAAATGAAGAGGAAAAGCATGAAAATGTCATTCTTTGTTTGACATATTAATTAAAATCTCCTTTCTTCCCTCTGAGGCAGATAGTGACTAAACAAAACCGCAGCTTAACCCTGAGGCTCCAAAACAAAAGCGGGCATGACGGTAGAATAAACCTTGGGACGCTTACAATTCATGCTGAGGAGACTGTTAATTCAAGGACTTGTGTTGAGATCTCCTTCCGTTGTTCCGGCTTGGATAACAAAGACGTCTTTTCTAAAAGTGTATGTACCTTCATGTCCCTTATTTATATATAACTGCACACTTTTGCTTTTATTCACTATTTTAAGATATTCTGTCTCATATATAGGATCCTTTCTTAAGAATATCAAGATTTGTTGAGGGTGGAGGATCTATTCCAATTTGCAAAACTGAAGTCATCAATAACGATTTAAATCCAATATGGAAACCAGTTTGCCTCGGGTTTCAGCAGTTTGGAAGTAAAGTAAGTTTGCCAATAGGGCTTGACATTTGATGATAAATTATGTTTTACCACGGCTATTTTTTGTTACCTATTAATTGATGTACGTACCAAGACATTCATTTCATTTTTGGTATATCTTCTTTTATGCAGGATAACCCGTTAATTATCGAGAGTTTTGATTTCAATAGCAGTGGCAATCATGTACTTATTGGGTAACACAACCTACTGAATGATTGGTTTCCTACAATATTTTAGTTCTCACTTTCTTCTGTCATTTATCATTTTCTAGATTCTTGATAAAAATAGGTATTGATATAAAAACTTTTCGTTACCAGTAAAATGCAGAAGTCAGTTGCAGACCTTGAAAAGCTTTACAGAGAGAGAACCGGTGTAAATTTTGTGGTACCATCGAAACACGGGGCACATGAGAAGGTGTAAATTTTGTTAACGCTAGCAACATAATTAATTCTTATTGCTATTCCTCTGCTAAGCCTGACATTGCTTAGTAATTTTTCTGTAAATAGGTTCTAAAGGGTCAATTGTTTGTGGATCAATATCTCGAGAAGGAGCACGTCACTTTTATTGATTACATATCTTCTGGATTTGAACTCAACTTCATGGTTGCGGTGGATTTCACAGGTTTGCTACGTTGGAGAAGGTGTCACCTTTTACTTCAATCTTGAGTTTGAACTTTGCTAAGTGCTTCAAAATGTGTCCAGGTTCAAATGGAGATCCTCGACATCCAGATTCCTTGCACTACATAAGTTTAGCTGGCCAGTTTAATGCATACCAGAAGGTAAGCAACAATACTTATCCTTCATGTGTTTAATCTTTCAAATTATTCAATGGCAAAATCCAATAAAATTAAGACTACCTTTTACTTGGTATCGTTTGCATATATTATGTATGTGGCATTCATGCGAAGATTAACGAGTAGTAAACTAAACTTTGTTTCTTGGCGCTAGCTGAGACTCAGCATTAAGAATAGAGTGACGTCATAATCCGATGACCAGTGCACCTGTCTAGTTAATTAATGGAGTAGTATTTGTAGGCTATAATGGAGGTTGGGGAGGTCATTCAGTTCTACGATTCCAATAGGCGCTTCCCTGCTTGGGGCTTCGGAGGAAGGACGTATGATGGCACCGTTTCTCATTGTTTTAACTTGGATGGCAATCCAGGTGTCTCTGAGGTAAGATGTTTCTTCATTATTCTCCAATAGATATTCTGGAAATTAAAATCGTGAAGTTATGGTGCCTTGTTTAATTCATCAATATGCAGCAGCAGTATTCTACGTCCATAAGATATATATCTGTTATGAAATTTGCATTAAGTCCTTCTGGTGTGTGCACCCTTTTCTTTCCATTTGTTTAGGTTGAAGGAGTTGAAGGCATAATGGCTGCTTATGCAAGAGCTTTACACAACGTCACTCTGGCAGGACCCACTTTGTTTGGGCCTGTTATAAACATGGCTGCACAAATAGCTGCTCATTCCCTTTCACATAACATCTCCAAGTACTATATATTGCTTATCATAACGGTGAGAACCCAGGATATTTGGTCAAATACTTTGTTTTCTTATATATATATATATGAATTAATGTCTCTTTTTGAGACGGAATATAATGAATAACCCCATGAAATGTTATCCTTTCCTTAGGATGGAGTTGTTACGGATCTTCAAGAAACAATTAATGCTTTGGTGAAAGCTTCTGACCTGCCCTTGTCGGTTCTCATAGTTGGAGTTGGAGCAGCTGATTTCACGAACATGGATGTAAGTTTAGTTTCTTGCCCTACACTCACACACACACACATATATACTCCCTCCGGTCCTATATATAGTACCTTTTGTCTTGGTCCTAAATATAAGATCCTTTACAATATACGAGGTGGTATTTATTATGTATTTCCAAAAAAATGCCCCTATTTAATGTATTCAAAGAGAAAAAGAGAGAGATTAAATAAGGGTAATTTTGGAAAAATGTTGAAATTTTCGGAGAAATCGAGGTAGTTAATTAGTTTTAACTCCCTTTCTTAATTCGCGTGATTCGGTTAAAATGGTCTTATATATAGGATCAAGAGGGAGTATATATATATTTCTTTGTGTCATTACTTGTGTAGGGCGTTGCCTCTATTTTTACTAACATTAATTTTGGGCGTATGAAGTGCGATATTCCTTCCTTGCGCAGGTACTGGATGCTGACAATGGGCGCAGGTTAGAAAGTTCTTCAGGTCGTATTGCTACAAGAGATATAGTACAGTTTGTTCCAATGCGAGAAGTACAAAGTAAGTTGTGTAGTTTATGTATGGGACCAGGAATTTATTTTGGGGTTAATTTCGGAGATAGAAATTGAGAGGGTGCCACGGCCATCATACTTAATTGAATTTCACACTTTCAAATGAAGATTAAGTGCATTTCATGCATTTTGTATTTATCTATCTTTAAAATAAATAAAAAATAAAGGAAAATTAAAAAAAGAAAAAGTCCCAACTCCTAATTTACATAGTGTACGCTGCTCTAACTGAAACTTGGATTTCCGTTTTTGTTTTTTTTTTCCCACTTCTAATCGAGCGAATCATTTCACTGTTTTGTTGAACAGGTGGACAGATCTCGGTAGTACAAGCTCTTTTGGAAGAACTACCTGTACAGTTTTTGACTTTCATGAGAAGTAGGGACATCAAGCCTCATCTTTCTCGGTTCCCTGAAGCATCCACTAGTCACTAGATTTTACCTACTGCGTGCACCACCACCTGCGACAAGGAGAGTTTTTTTTTTGTAAATGCCTTTATGTTTCCGTTTCATATTCTATGCTAGATTGAAGTTTGAATCTCCTCATTCCTCAATCAAATAGTGAATCGGGTTCCCATGATTTTGCTGTGATTTAGAATAAAATTCAAAATATTATAATAATTCAAAATTAGTATAATTATTAGAATACAATTTTCCTCGAAGTGGATTAAAATCCTAAAGATTCATTTGGTGGACAAAATGAAAAAAGATCTTTTTTTTTAATTGGGAAATGATTGTATTTTAACTTAAAATTATTAAAAAATAAAAGCGATCTAATAATAGTAAAGATATATTAATCAATTACATCACCTCCATCTTCACATGCCAAACATTCGAACAATGCCTAAGAATAACTCTTGTTATGTTCACATATCCTACATGCATATTTTCCTACTTCTAGTGAATAATTAGGTTTGGCCCTCAATACCAATGCTGTGCAGGTCAATTTTGCAAGCAAGAGGAAAATTTGCAGCTCATTGAAAGAATTAAAAGGATATAAGAAAACGATATGAAAAATGAAGGATACAGAAGATAAAATGACAGATATATTATGTGATAAACAATACTGTCATAAAGTTAAAATGACCCAAGTATCGATGACAATGGGGATGTCGTGCATCTACTGTATATTTCGCTTCTCAACCTTATCAATTCAATATTACAACATTTTTACAGGAATTTATTACTTATAGATAAATGCTAAGCATTTTAATAATTTTAGCGTCCCACAAGATACATGTTAGGAGCACTCACGTCTCAGCCAGGCTTAGATTTGGTTCGAACGAATGAACGTCTTGTAGAATGGGGTAAAATAACTTCCTGCACATTGTGAATGAGTCCCCTATCGTAAACATTATTTATCGGAGGATCTACTTCATCAGATGATCTTCGAAAAAAGGCTTTCCACTTGCTCGTACCACTCATACTTGCTCTCGGGACTGCATCACTGGACTCTGCTTCATTTAGCTTCATCTGACTGCTAGTGTACTCTTGCCATTTAAAGGTCTGGGATCCAATACAATAAACCAAATAATTTCCTTTAAGCTTCATTGTAAGTAGAAGCACTCAAAAGCATCATGGGATTCTCCACTTAGACTATCATAGATTAGTTAATGACAGTATTGTACATTAAATGATGCTTGCAATTGCAGCTTTGCGCATTCAAATACCGCACAAACGGTAAATGTGGGACTACCTGAGCTGCTTTTTTTTTTTCAATTCAAATCAAGCTACCTTACAGTATGTGCACATTCGTGAATGCAAGAACTTTGCAAATAATTATTCAACCCTATCAACAGGACAGAACAGCCTGCTATCAAATCGATTGAACTGGCCAGTGGCCAATATATAGGATACTATATGGATAATGAAGACAGATATGGAACAACAAAAACATAGTGAAAAGATGCTAGAAAGAATGAAAACAGACGTGTCCAGACAACCCTGTCCCACCCACCTAGACAGATAGTAGGTTGTAAACGAATAAACTATCATATTCTCAAAGTTAAACAAGCCAGTGAGCTGACCAAAAGCTTCTATTTTCTAGCTTTCAGAAGATATATGCCTTTCTTGTTTTAAAAAGGTGTAACCTAATGTTAGATCATTTGTCTGAAACACATGACCCAATATGTTGAAGTGCGATGAAAACTCTGAATTTACAACAAAATGGTCCTTAGTCTAAATGTTTAAATATCAAAAGTGCATCATGCATCATGGCGACGACCATTACTCCAAGTCCATGCCAACTCAATTCCAGAACAAGAAGGTATCAAAACTGTTTCATTTACTTTTCACATAGTGGATTTTTTTCCACATTCAAGTTGCATAAATAGCATTTACAAGGATGGCTTAACATATTCTATGGCTTAAACAAAAAATTTAAGGATAAACTTTTTATAGACTTGCTAAAATTAATACCATTTTTCATTTAAAAAGATTCAGCATTTTGAGATGCATTGTTGTTAATCAAATTATTTTAACATTTCTTTCCAATTGATCATATAGCTAATCCAATTCAAGTGTTAAGAACCTGCTAATTGCTTCTCAACAATAGAGCAACTTTCTATTGCTTTTGACTCAAACGGAAGATAAACGCAATGAAGGAGAATATTAGTGTTATTCAAGAAAAGATAAGAAATGTTATTGTAGAAAAATATTTAAACATAAGTGCCTTGGAAATGAGAGAAAAAAATAAGGGTTGTGAGGAATAATTAATTATAAAAACTAAATGCACTTGGTCATGAAGAGTGAAAAAGAAAGCACCAGTAAGTGTGTTGGAAAAAAGAGATCCTGATAATTTAAAATAAATAAATACATATAACAATTATTGCAAGATCGGAGATGGAAAGGACCTCGTTAGTGGTAGTGTTGCTGAGGCAGAGCTTTGCATGGTAACCGAAAAAACCAACCAATAGCATTCCAACAATAGAGAGGAACACCATAATAAGTATTTGAGTGTTGTAGGATCCCAACAACCACTTCATGATCAAAACAAGAGAGCATTAATAAACAAATCAAGATGAGAAAATCTCAACTCTAACGAGAATCAACAATCGGAAATATGAAAAAAAAAAAGGATAGAAGAACAAATCCCTCACCTGTACAACATGTGGAGCTAAACCCAGAAAAGAATTCTCTATTCCATAATAAACTACAAGATTATGATAAGGAGAGAAATCTCAGCATTAGTATAAAAATCAACTTATAAACATATACTTAAGACAAATCTTACAACTGAATCAATACTACCTGTTAGAATATGTACAAGCTTCAATTCTTGAAGTTTTCCAGCGATAATCAAACCAATGGCAACAGCTCCATACAGGCATAGCAGGAAATGCCTACAAGATATTAAAGAATCACGTAATAAAATTGAACTAGAGAAGAAATAGCATAACTTATTATCAAAGGCGAAACAGACATCAACCAAGTAACTAAATGAGACATGCCCAATAAACTAACCATTTTGAATAAGTGCTTTTCCTACAAATTTTAAGATGCCAGCTCAAAATCTTTTTGAGGTTAGTTATTAAAAATCATAAGCTTGCCAACCTACCTCAGTAAAGTCATATAAAATTTACTCATAACAAATCTTGTGTTAAGAGAATAAAATGAGCTTAGATATTTTAATTAGTGCATTGTCTTTCATGGTGGGGATATATAATTAACATCAAAATCAGTATATCAAAAGGCTTGTGGTACTAACATTTTGAAACAAACAAGTAATAGAATTGAGGTTTAGGACTCTAGTACAGAAACAGTGAGGAGCTGAAATAAAGGTTGAATGTTGAATAAAAAAAATTATGTTGAAAGAAAATGATAGAAGATATGGAAAATATTATTCAAAAAAAAAAATCAGTTTTTATGTTTTAAATGAATATTTTATTAAGTTTCTTTAGCATTAAGGATTGTAGCAACTTGTGTAATTCTACTTGTATTTCTGTCACGTAGTCAGAGTAACAGTTTAGTCAGAACAACTTGAGTTCAACTTGAGCTTTCTTCATGAGAAAGAAATCTTCCTTGTATATATATGTGCTGCTCATATACGTGAAATAGGGCTAAGGGATGAATGAATGATCCTTTATTTTGAGATACCCAGCTTTTGTCTCTCCCTCTCATCTCTTCCTCTCGTGCTCCCTCTCCCTCCCTCTGTTTTCAGTTCTCTCTTCCCTCTCGTCTCTCTCTGTCAGTTTCCTCTCTTTCCCTTGCCTCTCCCCTTACCCAACACGGTTCTGCATCAGAAAAGGTAGGCTTTCGGAGGATTTCTCTGGCTAGCTATTCCATACCTTACTGTTGAATCACAAAAGGCTGTATTAGGGCCCAGAAAGTTATATCCTGAGTGATACACCTGAAACAATTTAAGAGGGACCTCAGTTCAATTATCTCTGCCATAAATATGGATTTCTTGATGATTTAGCATAGCCTTCTTAAATCCATTTCTCTTATAGGTTTCCTATAGGAAAGAGGTGGACCTATTTGGTTTAAAGAACTTAACGGAGGTCACTAATAATTATGCATAATTCTTCTATAAATTTTTATTACACTAAATGACTTTTTTTTTGTAGTGGACACTTAATGACAATTTAAAAGTATATCATTTTGCTGTTTTAGGAGTTTTTAGGATAAGCATTGTAGGCTTTTACAATAAATATTTAAAAAGACTTTCTAAAGGAAAAAATTATTTTTCATTTGTAAATATAATTTCAAGAACTTTTTTGCCTGTAAGTTTCAGCCTCTTCAACTAGTATCTATGTCTGCAGATAGGAAGACTGAGAGACAGATCAACACACAGGTTATGCAGCAAAGGTGTTGAAGCACATAGTACACACTCATGTAAGAATAAGTATTTTAAACTGCAACAAACAGATGGACCACAGTAGCACTCACCAGAAAAGAAAAACCATGAAATACCGAGTATTTCTCTCCCCAATGCAATTGTTCTGAAAGGAAAACTATTCTCTTAGGCACAACCCAAAGAAAAAAAGGCAATATGGTAAATTAAAACCACATAATAATTGTATAAAATGGGAGAGCATCATTAGATTCCTAACCATCCATCCACAGTGATGATCAAAGCGCGCCACACAGCGGTCACAAATGCGGCAGTGCTTGGACCTAGCAGGTCTGAATTGAGAATTGGACAAAAATTTTACACTTATTTTTGGAACACAGACAAAAATTTTACAGTGGTGACAAACTCACTTTGGAATTTTGCACGTTGGACACTCTTTCTCTGAATAAATGATATTATCATAGGGATAAGCATAAAGATACTGAGAAACATTGCTGGCCTTTATTATTCCTGGATCAGAAAAGCTGGTCAATAGAAAGAGCAGAACTCCAACAGCAACCGCCAACATGCTTGTGTACCTGAAAGAGCATATAATGTTTAGCAAAATTCATGATAAAATGATGTTAAGAAAATCATAGAGCAGCAAAAGGGTAAATATATCAGCAATGCGGCACAATACCTGTGAATTCCACTTAAATAGTAGCTAGGAATATAGGGAAAGGAAAACTTTACGATTAAATAATATGTTATGCTGATTATCACAAGATACAAGATCTGCAATTAAAAGAAATATGTTTAGATAATCAACAAAGAATAGAACCATGTTTTCTTCAAGGGAAATCTTAGATATAAGGCCTACTAAGATAATATCATATAACTAATAGGTTTGAACTAATTTATTTAATTTAATCAGAGAAGGGAGTTCAGATACAATTATTTCAATCATCTCTGTCATCCTACATCATTGCCAACTCATATAGTCTTGCCAAAAGAAAAAACTCTAATTCACCAATAAGATTCAGAATTCCTCAATAGCATGGGAGACCCTTAAATCTACAGTGTTTCTTCCACACCCCATACATACAAACTATTTAAGATTCAGAATTTCTCAATAGCACATTAATTCTATGAAACATAGACACGCTTATTTTCAGGCCATATGTGTTCACAAGGGTCATCATGACAACAACCGTCATCATCATCATAAGAAAGATTAAGGGAAAAAAAAGGCTTCAAAATGTGCCACAATAGGAGGAAGCAGATTAAAAAATAGGCAAGAGAATAAAAAAAGAGACCAAAAACCCCTCCTGATGAGTTCAATTTTTAAGTTGTGCATGAAGAGTTCGAATGGTTTAGCACAACATCTGAAAACATTTTAGAAAATGATAGTGCAATGTGGTTGCAGCATACGATGATAGCCCTGTTTTTTTCTTTTCCTTCTTTTGGAGAGGGTCATTGAATGGATACTTAAGAGTTAAGATTTAGGTATGACAAATCAAGACATTGTTGTTCAACAATATAATGATATAATACACTATAAGCATCCTTATTTAGTAGTTTCAATTGTATGAATGTAGTTTAAATAACTAGCAGATTATTTAATTAATGCTAAAAATTAGGATTATCATACATTACTACCTATCTAGATATGCCAACATGTTTTGAGTTTAATGCGTCTCCATGACCAGTACAGCGCACTTGCTTCATGGCACATGTCAGTGTTACCGTATTCAATGATCTTTTTCCAGTAAAGAAAAATGTTGAGGTTCCAAATGTAATATTCAGAGTTCTAGTTCGGAGATTACCGGATTCTGATTCAGATGATAGAAAAACTAATATCCACAACAAACTATATGATGATGTCATTCATCCAAAAGATAAATTAATAATTATAAAAAGCTGAAATAACTTCTTTGTATGCTTGTTCGCACCCTGCTTGCAAACACAAGAGGATCTGCGGCAGTAATCCTCAGTCTTCTTATGAGACCATGCTAAGAAACTTAATCAGCTAAACCAAGTAGCAGCCTCGCTAAAAACTTAACGAGCACAACTATGAATCCCCTAAACTAAAGCTATACACTAAGCAGCAGATCAGCCCCAGCTGATAACAACTAGTAAGAGTTAAATTGTTCCTGATTCTCGGTGATACAAGAGTACAGTGAATACTGATAGTGATTAAGGAAACCTGTAAGATTGGATTGGGCCGATCGCAGCAGTAATATTCCACAGAAAGAATCGCATTCGTACACTTGGAACCAAAAACAGCCCGAACAAAACGCCTGCAAAGATGTGAGAATTAAAGCACATACAATGAAAGAAGGATTTGGTGGGGGGAAGAACGAACAGGAAGTAATCGTAGGCGCCGAAAGTAAGGAAGTAGTGAATCCGTTCGATGATGGTGCCCTGGAAGATGGGCCATTGACCGCAGAGTAAGGAGACCACCACTACCAGAGTCACTATTCCATGGCATAGCAAAATCCACTCAACCTCCATTGCAGTCTGCAGACGCCTCCTCCGACTCCAGAAACCACTGCGTGATTTCGAGTTCCCAGTTTCCAAATGGCTACGCCCGTAATTCAATCAAATAACAAAAATCGAAAAAATCTATTATCCCTTAGTTATTTGTTAATTAGTTTGAAATATATATTTGCCATTTCATTATGAATGACACAACAATCTAATTTTCTTTCATGTTATTCTTTATCAGTTCAGTTGCACAACTTATGGCTCAAAATAATAGAGTTAAAATTTATTTGAAGTTCTAATTTGAGGCTATGATTTATTTTTGACAAAATTAATTAAATAATTATAAGTTTAGAATAAATGTTTATTGTATAAATTAAGTATACTAATACTTTGCGTGTATTTTTTATCTAGAGAAGACAGAACAGAACACAACACATCTAAAGGGATGATGAACTCTCCTGTTGAATTCGAACATCAGTATCGTCTATAATATTTTGGGATCGATTTATCAATTGGTTTTTGGCTAACTACTGTTTTATTTGTGCGCACTGTAGATAAAAAAAATGAACTCTTTTCAGGTTTTTTAATGAACATTAGTTGTTTGCAAAGCCTCCGAAGATCAATCTATGCATATTAATTATATTCTTCCTGTCCATATCAGTGAACAATTGGCATCTAATTTCTGTGAAATAGATGGTCAGTTTTTAAAGAGGTTATGAGAAGAATGGAACAAATTAAAGGAGAAAAGTGGGAAGCAAAAGCAATGCAATAAAAAAAATTATAAAATTTATAATAGGGTGATCAGTCTGACAATTGATTAATGATTAGTGCTGACTAATCCACACGTGATAATAAAAAAATATTCTGACATTTGTATAAAACTTGCATTTACATGTTAAACAAAAACGAGGTGTAATGAAGAGATTGCATGCTGGGAATTTCTCATAATTACATACACATACATATATATATATATATATGTTTCCTTTGCCAATTTAGAAGTACCTCCTCAGTTATTTAATATAAGTAAGAATTGTAGAAGTTTTCATATTTTAAAATATAAGGGATATAGGAAATTTGTTTGGTGTATTTAATAATTTTTTTAAAAATATCTTTAATTAAAATAATAAGTTTTCAAAAAACTAGCAGTACAGTTTATTTGAATTAATTACATGATGTAAAAGTTATTAATTTTAAATGAAAACTTTTTTAAAACTATTTTATATTCCAAAAAAATTTATTATTTTTCTTAATTTATGTGATTTTATCTTTTACCTGTTATATTAAGAAATAGAGGCAGTACATACCATAATTAATTAGGACATGGGAACTAAGTTGAGTAGATAGTAAAAATTAAAGCTATGTTTGGTATAAATGAAAAAAGTTTTTTGAAAGGAAGAATGAGAGAGAGATTCATGTGAAATTTATTTCCCCTTTTTATTTCTCTCAAAATAATTTTTTCCTACCAAACATGACCTACAATCATCCCAAATTTGAAGTTTGGGTCAAAATATTAACGATACATGAGGCTTGAGAATTAACAATGTTCATTATTATTCAATATTGTTGAGAGGAAAGGGACATATATACTGAATGGGATATTAAAAAATTTTATAAAATTTTATTTGGAAGCTCATATTAAATTTTATTTTGTGTTTTCTAAAACGGATTAACAGTGATCCATTAAAATGTTAAAATTCAATATTATTTTGTGATCATACTAGTTGGCGGCAAAAAGGTTTAAGCCATTTTATTTTATTAAAAAGCATAATGGGTGGGCATGATAAAACCATTATTTAAAAAAAGTTAGGTTTCCTCTCTAAACCTAATCAAGTGAGTTTTCCCACTAAAAGCCTCTAAAATCTTAGAGATTTAGAGAGGAAAATCACAATATATTATTCTCAAAATATCATTAAAAGATATATATTTATTTATCTATTTATTTTATTAATTTATATATATTTATATATATCTGGCTATGTTTTTAGATGTTTAAAACTAACATGGGACACCCACCCATTGTAGTAGAGAACGCAATCGCCTAAGTAAAGTTTGTAGCTAGCACGGACGCAAGGAGATCCGAGCTCATACTCATGGCCTCTAGTAAAATTGGACGCAACTTTTTAACACCTTTTCTCGGCTAACATTGAAATGAAACGCTTTAATATGGATCATGTAATGCCAAGTATAAATATTCTGTAGTTAACAATTCAATTTGCACCTAGCTAGGAAATCCACGCATGTGATAGATTTTGAAAATGAAAAGTCCTCACAAGAACATACATATACACGTTCTTAATTAACCAGAACAAGCCAACCAAAAAGGTGATCACAGTTAATGTGCATATACATAACTTATCTTTGTATGCCTCAATAATGGAATGGAGTATTCATATGCCAAACTCCCATATCTGGGCTCTCACGCACCCAGGAGAAGTAAAACAAAAACACTGAACAAACAATTTGATGTAGGGATTTTTTTCTTTTCTTTTTTAAATTAAATTCAGAGTTTTCCCAATAAATATTTAATGTAACTGCTTATATATTACATGTAGGGATTTTTTACTATATTTCAATGTAATTCTTATTAAAAAAATCATATATGTTTTGTCAAATCAAACATTTGCCACAAACAGCTTTTTCGTTTGCCGGCATTTTCGGGCCAAAAATATGCTCCAAAATCCCTCGTTCTCGATGTGGATTATACCAAAATATCAGGCACCTTGTTAGGTTGATTTATTTGGCTTATTACTGTTATTGATAGTAATAAAATATTAATATATAAAAACTTTATTATCATTATATTATTTCAATATGTCAATATATATAAAACTTATAACAAATAAATTAGTATTGCATATATCCCTGCGCAATGCACGAAAGTGTTCTAATGAATTATATAAAAAATAATTTTAATGCTACCTAAAAATTGTTATATGGTTGCCATAAATAATAGACCAACATTTAAATGGATTAATAAATATGAGATGAATAAAACACCATCATGACACACTTTTAAAACTTGTGTATTAGCATATCACACTTTTATCTCTTAACTATTAGCATATCACACTTCCAATAACTTGGTTAATATAAGACAAGGGACCCCCTATCGCCAAGTCTGTTCATCATTGTAGCTGATGTACTATTTAGATGGTTCACAGAGGCGCAGGAGGGGTGGGAGTATTAGCGGCGTTAAGCTTACAAGGACTTGTCCCATTCTCACGCATAGTTTTTCTGCTAATGATTCCATGGTGTTTTGGGGGGCTGATGAGCGCACTTGTCCGTCCTTAAAGAATATCTTAGATGCTTATTGTAATGCTTCTAGTCAATGTATCAATTTGGAGAAATCATGTATGTTTTTTTTTCACAAAAAAACCACTGATGATGTAAAAGGTTAACACAGTGGCATCCCAGGGAAAATAGTTGGGTCTTCCAATTTTGTGGGGAAAATCTGAAGTACAGGCACTAGCATTTGTGAGGGATAGGGTGCAGGCAAAGTTAGGGGGGTGGAAGGTGAACTTTCTTTCATTAGCAGGAAAATTAAGAGGTCCTCATAAAATCAGTGGCTATTGCCATCCCTACATGCCCTATGTCTTTTCCTAAAAGGACATGTAAGGATCATGACAGACTGATAGCAAAATTTTGGTGGCAACAGAGGGATAATGGAGGAAAAATTCATTGGGTAGCCTGGGACAAGCTAACGGTGGCCAAAAGTGATGGGGGATTGGGATTTAGGGACCTTCACTGTGGCTTTGTTGGCAAAACAAGTTTGGAGAGCCCTAAACTATATATGAGAATGATTTATGGGTGCGTTTGCTTAAAGGGTTGTATTTTCCACATGATGATTTTCTGCAGGCAAAGAAAGGTGGCAGATCGTCTTGGGCTTGGAATGGTTTGCTGGCGGGATGAGATGAGTTGATGAAAGGCCTATGCTGGCGTGTTGGGAATGGACGGGATATTATGTTTTGGAAAGTTCCATGGTTGCCTACTCTCCCAACTAAATGCATCACTAGTGCTCCAATGAGTTCTGATTTATTATATTTGAAAGTTGCGGCTGTATTAGAGATAATAAGTGGTGTCCAGATGAGGTGGGTGAATGGTTCTCATAGGAGGAGAAGGAGGCGATTCTTCAAATTCCAGTAGTGCCAAATGTAAGTGATAAGCTACTATGGACCGGTAATTGAAATGGTATCAATATTAAAAAATTCTATTTTTGTGAGCTCACATTAATTATATTTTATGTTTTTTAAAAAATTGATTAACAATGATCTATTAAGATGTTGAAACTTAATATTACTTTAGTTATCATAAAGTTAATGAGCTAGGGATACACAATTTTAATTTATAAATTTGGTTGGTGGCATAAATGTGGGACATTAAAGTGAGTAGGTCCTTTAAAATTAGTATTATTTAAAGAAGATTAGGTCCCTCCTTAATTTTAATTCAATGAGTTTTCCCACCCAAAACCATTAAAAACCTAAAGAGATAAAGAGGAAGACTTAGTTTGATGTAATTGCTCTATTTATATTCATATTCAAATACATGTAGATGATCTTATATTATCTATATGATTATTTCCTTCAAGATCTGTCTACGAGTTACATAAGATGACTGAGGTTGGTCCCTACAAACATTGGCTGGCACCCATACGTGACTTTATTCACTGGTAGCAAGGATTTCTTCACCGTATAGATTGTAATCTCGAAATCCTTGGAAGCTTAAGGAACGCTTAAAAATGAGACGCTTAATTTGTTTGGCGAGCCTGTAAAGGGGCTTTGGCAACTAAGGAGAATCTATGCAAAAAGTGGTGTAACTCGAATCCATTTTGGCCCATATGTAACAGATATGAGGAGTCTACTGAACACTTGTTGCTGCAGTGTGATTGGGTGAAAGGGGTATGGTTTGGGTGTGGCATAACACTACGCATCAGTGAGCATCATTGTAACAGATTCGAATAATGGCTATATGCATGAGGTCTTGTCTAACGCAGAATTCGATGAACGCTGTAAGGCTGAAATTGTCGTTTTCACTTAGCTTATATGGAAACAAGGAAATGGGTGGGTTTTTGGGGGAAAAGAACCTAATCCAATATGGGTCATTGAACAGGCAAAGGTAATGAGTATTGAGCTGCTAGCTAATGACAGTTCAGCAACATTAGAAAGTGAGAATGGCAGGCATGAATTGGGTGAGAGGACATGGTGCCCGCCTAGGCCTAGACAAGGGGCTTTGAAGATGGGAGCTGGCATGGACAAGGGGTGATCATATGGGAGCAGGTGTTGTGCGCCGTAATTCCAGGGGCCAGGTGGTGGAGCTAATTAATTTTTCAGGGGTGGCTTCTTCAAGTTTTGTGGCCGAAGCACTTGCCTTAAAGAACTCCGTGAGGAGTGCAGGACTGGTGGAGGAGATTAGGGACCTTGGTGAGTGAGGCCATTACATTGTACAGTTCTACGTGGGTTCCAAAATCACCAAACAAGGTCACAGATTGACTTGCCATGCCATGCCATGCCATGCCTATCAATAGGAGGATGTGCCCGGTTAATTGGCATTTGAATCCGCCATCCCCCCCTCTTACTTTATGCTGGATCATAGTTTCTGATGTACTTGAACTTTTTCTATCTGTTAATGATATTCAGTTCTTCGGCCCAAAAAAAAAGCAATAATTTTTTATTAAATCATTATTTTCTTATAACGGGTTGAATCCTGGTGACGTATGATGAGTTGACCATCCAACTTGTTATGCCCTTATCTTGCCTTGGGTGTCCACGGTTGTGAATCATGGCTATATTCATAGACATGTCATAATAAATCATATTAATATATATTTTACAAGTGTGCGATTCTTCTTTAGATTTTACAATGGCCAAAAAATATGTCTAGTTATTATTTATTTAATAAAAAACTATATTAAATAAACTATTTGGACGTAAGTAAAATTAATGAATAGACATGATGTTAAATTCCATCATGCTAGCGATGAATTCATTGAATTTTGATATTGCTCAAGTTCTTGAAAAATGCTCATTAGAATTTTTTTTTTTAAAACACTTCACCAATTCTGAGGGGATAAAATTCAGAAAATCTGTTTTCGTTAACAACACAGTAGCTGTTGTGGCAAAAAAAAATGGTAGCTGAAATTAAAACCATCTAAATTTGATTTAAATGGTATAGATTTAAAGTTTTAAAATTTTAATTTTTTACATAATAAATTCATCTTTTAAAAATAATATTTAAAAATTTATCTTTATTTTACATTTTCCATTCATTAAAATAAGTAATGAAGTTAATTCCGGGTTGATTGGCCAACAGGTGGCAACGCCTTTAATGATAGGTACATTCAGGGATGTTTGATGGAATTGGTGCCAACATTTAACAGTGCGTAATACTCCCTCCCTCCTTTATATAAAAGATAAAATCATAGATATAAAAGAAAGTAATAAATTTATTTAAAATATAAAATAATTTTTAAAAATATTCTCATTTAATATTAATAATTTTTTTTATTATACAATTAATATAAATGAATTACTCCATCTGTTTCTTAATATAAAACCATTTTAACCAAATCACATGAATTAAGAAAGGGAGTTAAAATTAATTAATTATCTCGATTTCTCCGAAAATCCCAATATTTTTTTAAACTACCCTTATTTAATCTCTTTTTTTCTCTCTTTGGATACATTAAATAGGGACATTTTTTGAAAATGTATAATAAATACCACCGCATATATTGTAAAGGGTCTTATATTCAGGATCAAGGTAAAATGTCCTATATATAGGACCGGAGGGAGTATATTGAAAACATACTATCGTAATTAAGAATATTTTGGGAACAAATCATTAAATACACCAAACAAACCCCATGTATCTCTTATATTTTGAAACACGGAAACTCCCCCAATTGTCTCTTATATTAAGGAACGGAGGGAGTATACTCTTTCATGTTAAATATTACTCCCTCTGGTCATTAATATAAAATCATTTTAACTGAATCACGCAGATTAAGAATTGGAATTAAAACTAATTAACTACCTCAATTTCTCCGAAAATTCCAATATTTTTTTAAACTACCCTTATTTAATCTCTTTTTTTCTCTCTTTGGATACATTAAATAGGGACATTTTTTGAAAATGTATAATAAATACCACCGCATATATTGTAAAGGATCTTATATTTAGAATCAGAATAAAAGATCCTATATATAGGACCGGAGGGAATATAGGATATCTTTTAAAAATATTATTTGATCCAAAATATAAAATACTCCCTCTGGTCCTATATATAGGATCTTTTGTCCTGATTCTAAATATAAGACCCTTTACAATATACGAGGTAGTGTTGATTATATATTTTCAAAAAAATACCCTTATTTAATTTATCCAAAGAGAAAAAGATTAAATAAGGGTAGTTTTGAAAAAATATTGGGATTTTTGGAGAAATCGAGGTACTTAATTAATTTTAATTTTAATTCTTAATCCGCATCATTTGGTTAAAAGGATCTTATATTAAGGATTAGAGGGAGTATATGATAAAATTATTTAGTGTATTAATTATTTTTTCTCATTTATGTCCCTAGTTTATACTTAATAGGTAAAAAATAAATGTTATAAGAATTATGAAAGATAATATAATTAAAAAAATAAATGATAAAAAATATTAGATTCTCGAAAAATTTAATAATTAAACTCATTTTTTTAAATAGTTAAAAATATCTTATATTTAAAAATAGAGAAAGTATATTAGAAGGATTAGGAAAGTATCCCTTCTCCGACTTTAGAATTTTAATTTTATTTTAAAACGATTGGGAGTATTATTTTAAAAAATTAATAGAATATTAATTTTTTTTATAATTTCATTTTTACTAACTCTTAATTTAATGAATGAAAAATATATAAGTGATAGTTAAAAACTAATATAAGAAAATTTTCATTAATTTAATACAAATTAAAACTTTTTATAGTATGAACTATTTAATAATTTTTTTGTATTCCTTTAAATGATCATTATTTTGAAACAAAAGGACTATGAGGTAATGATATTTATATCTTTGATTTTTTATGTATTTATTATCATATCATGTAATTAATAAAGAAATAAAAATATTTTAAAATAATCATTAGCTTTATATTATGTAAATAGTATATATATATATTGTAAAAAAATAAAAATGACATATATGTGATGATAGTTATTTAGAGCATTTAAATGGTATTCTTTGATCAGAGAGAGTATTTGAGTGAGTGGTGGGGGGAGAGAGGCAGGGAGGGAGAGAAAAGAGAGTTAACAGGAGAAAGACGACAAAAGAGATAAAAAAAAAAGAAGAAGAGGATGATGTGTTGAATTATTGTCCATAGAAGGAGAAGTATTTGAGGTGATTGTGACCGGTGAGAGGGCAGTGGGAAGGCAGGAAAAGTATTTTTTAAAAACAAAAAGTAATGAGAAAATTAAAAATTTGGGATGAATTAATTAATTAAATGGGGTCGACGGATTAAAGTAATATTTTAATAAATAATAAATAAATATATGAATGAATATAGTGCAAATTGCTAGATACACTCAATAAATGTGAAGAGAAGGGGACGGTTGATGGGACTGAAGTTGAGTGGGGGAAAAGGATTAAAAAATAGATGACGAGTCAAAATAGAGAGGAAAGGAAAGGAAAGGGCAGAGAGGGATAGATAGGAAGGAAGGAGGAGGCGTGGGAAATCAGAAAAATACAAGAAAAGTTGCTACTTGTTAACCTCACGCTAATACTTCCAAATCCGGATGTGGGGTTCCATAATAATAGGGAGCGGAGCCAATTGCTATTCTTTGATTGTCACCTTCACCCTGCCCTTCCTCACCTCACCCCTATTGGGCTATTACTTCTACTGCCCCAGACCACCAAAAAAATAACTTATTCATATCAAAGGAGAGGATGGGGATGGACTATGGAGAATCAATTCAGCCCGCACGCACGGAACGGAAGCATTCTGTCTCCTCTCCTCCGTCCCGTCCCGTTCCGTTCCCTTTGGATTCAGGGCGTAGGGTAACCCCAACCCCTTAATCTTCCCTTTTGTTTTTTTGAAGCAAATACTACAAAATATTAATATCAAAAATAAAAAGGGAAAATTGAAATAAAATTATCTGTGGGGGTCTAGGTTGGTCCCACGCAACAGTTCTATTTCTGCCGCTCGCTTTGTCGTCTCACTCCCTGGCCCCTCTTCACTCATGTTGCACTCTAGCATTTGTCTGGGCGCATTTTCTACAGTGCGCACATCTTCTTATCCTTCGCTTGTCCGCGCTCTCAGGCACTCTCTCCCCTGTTTCCATGCCTCTGATCTCTGACATTTATCAACCTTCTTGAGCGATCTCCAGCATGTTTGGCTCTTTTTCTTCCCAAACCATTGGTTGATGAAGCCTGGGGATCTTACTCCCAAACACGCTGCCAAATTCCCATTTTTTCATGGGCTTCTTTCCTTTTCCAATCACTGAAGCTGTGTGACTTCTTCTGTTATCTCTTCCAGGATCTGTTGCCAGTGATTCGCCCACGTATCTTCTCATGGCTCGGAGTAATGAAGTTAATCTCAACGAATCCAAGGTATGCTCCATTATCGTTTATAATTATTTTCCTTTCTATTTTTCTCCCCATCCCTTTTACCTGTTTGCACTTCTTCCTCTTCTACTCTATCTCCTGTTTGTTATGCAATACAGATTCTCGTTGCTCTTCATCGGTTAGAGGCTTTTTGTTTTGTTGATAGAAAATTTAGCAGGGCCTGGCTTCCCCTGGGGAAGGGAGGGGGTGCCTTCTCATGGATTATTAATGTTGTTGTTAATGCTATATCGATAACTTGTACAGTGCCGTCGGTGGATATTTGGTATTTTGGTGCTTAGGCTTTTTTCTCTATTGGGGTCCGATTATTGTTATTTCATGTGGGATTTTTCGTATTGCATACAGATTTCACTCTTTTGCATTTGTGCCTTGTTTTCATGATTCTCATGGTTTGAATTGATGAGCGTATATATCGGACCGGGATTTTTTTATTCACGGACTTCAAGAGTTGGACGTGCGTGGTCTCGCTGTGTAATAGCTCTAACCTTACGGAGTGCTTTGATCGGATTAATTTGAAGATCAATCTAGTGTTTAGCGTTCTCCTCCTCGGTCCATCGTAGACGCTATGGTCTTATCCTCGATCTATTGAATTCACTGTTCGTCTTTATCATTTAATATACTGATTTTGGGTGTTACCCTTTCCATCCTGTGTAGCGTCGTTTGCTTATTTCTGGAGTTTCTAGGGTTTGTAATTTACCTTGTTAAAGGCATCCATTTTAGATTTTTTTTTTTCTTTTTACCCGGCAATTGTGATTATCCTGGTTTTTCTCCTTGAGGTAATTTTCTATTCTGAGTTCCTGTAGATGGTGGTGCCACTGAATATGTGGGTTCTCATCTCCAATTTTAAGTTGGCCTACAATCTTCTGCGTCGTCCTGATGGCACTTTCAACCGGCACTTAGCGGAGTTTCTTGATCGGAAAGTTCCAGCCAATGCCAAACCTGTTGATGGGGTTTTCTCCTTTGATGTTATTGTTGACCGTGAAACTAATCTGCTCAGTCGAATTTATCGACCTGCTGAGGGAGAAGAGTCTCATGTGAATATTGTTGACCTTGAGAAGCCTGTAACCTCTGAGGTTCAACCGGTCATCATATTCTTTCACGGTGGAAGTTTCGCACATTCCTCTGCTAATAGCGCTATATATGATACTCTTTGTCGCCGGCTGGTGGGCATTTGTAAGGCAGTTGTTGTCTCAGTGAACTATAGGCGTGCACCTGAAAACAGGTATCCTTGTGCTTATGATGATGGATGGACAGCTCTTAAATGGGTAAGTTCAAGATCATGGCTTCAGAGTAGGAAGGACCAAAAAGTTCACATTTACCTGGTGGGGGATAGCTCTGGTGGGAACATCGTCCACCATGTGGCCATGAGAGCTGTGGAATTTGGGATAGAAGTATTGGGAAATATACTGCTCAACCCATTGTTCGGAGGGAAAGAAAGATCTGAGTCTGAAAAGCGTCTAGATGGAAAATACTTTGTTACAATCAAAGATCGGGATTGGTATTGGAGAGCTTTTCTACCGGAAGGGGAAGATAGAGATCATCCGGCATGTAACCCATTCGGCCCTAAGGGCAAAAATCTGGAAGGGATTGCCTTTCCAAAGAGCCTTGTTGTGGTAGCTGGTTTAGACCTTGTTCAGGACTGGCAGTTGGCTTATGCGAAAGGGCTTGAGAAGGCTGGGCAAGATGTGAAATTGCTATTCCTGGAGCAGGCAACGGTTGGGTTTTACTTGTTGCCAAATAATGAGCATTTCTCTACGGTCATGGATGAGATAAAAAATTTTGTGAGCTCTGATTGTTCGCAGGCTAGACTAGACTGGTACCATACATGACAGAGACGGAGTTTAGCAGGCAGGTTGTGTAGGTACACCCTACTATTTTTTTTTTTTTAATTTTGGTGTATTGTGGTTTCTATAGTACCCTGCACCCTTGATCTGGTACTCGTGGTTCTGGTATCAAATGTGTCTGGGATTGGCGTTAAGTGTAACCAGCAAATAGCTGTTATGTTGTCCGGTGCACATCATCAGGAATTGGGTGCATAGGGGAAAACTTGTAGCATAAGGGGAGCTGTGACCACGTTTTATGGGAAGGAACCACTAGAGTTATGAATCATTAACCATTCTGACTCCCTGCCAAAAAGGAGAGGAAGACAGTATCTTGGGCGTGAGCGTGACCTCGACTCGATGCGATGCGATGCGATGCGATGCTCAATCAGTGGGGGCTTGTCGCCTGCCTAGTGTTATCTATATAAATATTTGCTAATTTTTGGAATACGAATAGCGCAAATGTTAATGATATTAGTTTGGTCCTGTATCATTTACACGTACACGTCTGTGCTACTCTTCATATATAAGTGCTTGTTTAAATGCGTCTTCCTCCGTATATAGCTAAATCTACGTCCTAACGTCCTTGTGTTAGGATGTGTTTAGATTAATTATGTATAAGTAACTATGAGAATAAATAATTATTTATAAGTAATTATGAGAATAAATAATTATGTTAAAAGTGATTTGTGTTTGGATATTTTTAACTTATAAGTGATTTTGAGAAAAAAAATATGTTTGGATATTAGAGTTTAAGTGATTATTGGGTGAATAATGAGAAGGAAAAATGAAATAAGGGATTATTGAAGGATAAGTGATTATCACAAGCTGAAAAAATCAGTTTCTTTCATAAGTATTTATTTGAGACATAAGTGCTTATTAAAAAATTATTTTTGTTTAGTAATTTCATCAAATAATTACTTATGGATTATGATAACAATCCAAACAGGCTATTAGTTAATGGGGTTGCCCTCCTTCAACGATCCACGGTCTTTGCCAATAATATGCTCCTTGTAATTCTACACACACAATCTTGTGAAGAAATTGTTGAGCTTTATCGATTCCGATGGCGCGATATTTGCATATAATTTATATCTTAATAAATTGAATATGTTTTTTGACTTTGTGTAAACCGCTCTTCGTTTCTTGATAAATGTTTTTCTATAAAAATACATAAAAAATCTTTCGAGTTAAAAATGTTGCTTAATTTTTTTTTTACTTACTAAAATTACTACGATAAAATTCAACATTTTAAACTTTTTATTATTTTTAGAGTAATTAAATACTTTTTAACTAAATATATAATTTTTTAACTAAATTATGTGAATTGATGGTAGAAATTAAAATTAATTAATTTTTTTAATTTTTTTAAAAATTAGAATATTTCTATGAAACTACATTTATTGAATTTTTTTTCTTATAAATTGAGTAGGGATATTTTTTTATAATACATAATAAATATTACATTGAAATTTGAAAAAAATCTTATATTTAAAACCCAGTTAAAATATTCTATTTATGTAGAAGCAAAGGGAGTATTATTTATTGTGTTATATAAATAGTTTAGCCAACTATATGAAAATATTTTTAAGTGTAAATGTTACCCTAAGGGATGTATAATTTTCCGGCCAAAAAAAAGAAAAGGTTGTATAATTTGAACACATTCAAAGGGGAAGAATATAATTTATCTTTGTACTTTATTTAAATTTAGATATTTTCAGCGATTGATCTGGGATGAATTATATTCACTGTTTCACGCGTTTTGGTTCTTAAATGCTTGTCCAGGGAGTGGCTCAAGCAGACTAAATTAATTATAACGGTTGGTTTTGAAAGTCAAAGCCCGCTGCTGATGGTGGATGCTACAGCTCACCCTTTCAAGTACCCAACGGGCACCACCTCGTTCAGATCATTGTGATAATAATCGCATCGATGCTTTGGTTGAATTCACAAATCCTCAAACTTTCCCTTACACTTGTTCTATTAATCCAAAGGAAACTAACCATTCTGTCCCTATCTTAACTCCTTTTCTTTTGGGACAATTTCCGATCTTAAATTCATTCATTCGTAGCTGCCCTGATCCCAGAAATTTGTTACTATTATGCAGCAACAAAGAATTCGCAAGCGATTTGTCTAATCATGCCATGCTATCAATTATCAACAACGTATATGGTCAACTGCAAAAGCCCTATTCCTTCTTTCTTTCTTTCTTTTTTTGGCTGCGATCCTGTAATTTTTGGTACAATTGAATTTTCTTCACCTCACCAAGGGCCTGGTGGAATTTACAAGAGGAGTTCAAAAGCGGGCAAGGCAAGGCAAATTTGAGGGCACAAACGAAGAAGGATGCGATCACGGAATAACGAGTTGTTCATTTGATGATAGCCAGATAACACATTTCTCAGGTTCGAGTTCGAAGATATTATTATTATTTTTTTTAATGGGAAAGATCAAAGATGAAGATCAGCTCGAATACATCAGACTAAAACAAGGACATCTTGAACCAACCTATTCTTCCCAGAGCAACGAAGAAAGAAGTTACGATAATTCAGCGTGCTCTAGCAACGTACGCAGCTAACGCCGCAGCCAAAATTGTAGTGGCAGAGGATATCGCCGTCCAAAAGCCCTTCCTCTTCTGTGCCTCAGCTGCAGTGTTCTCAAGTGATACAAGCTGTTGCTTCATGTCTTCCACCATCTTATTCTTATTCTTGAATGCCTTCTTTATTGCATCCAGTTCTTCAGCATATGGCACAAATTCTTCATCAAGCTCCTCAATAGAAACCGCTTCTTCTTCACTCTCCTCATCATCTTCAGAATGGCACACCAGCGCAGCAGTATTCTTCAACAGTGCCAGCGTCTGGTTTGAACATTCAAGTTTAGTTCTTAAATCATCCCAGTTTCGTTGGGCATCCACAAGGTTCTTCTGCAGCACATCTTTCTCCTTCGTCAAAGTTTTCACCCGGTTTTCCATCATCTCATTACTCTGAATCAGCTTCTCCCTTTCGCTGCTCATCTCTCCTAACTCTGCTGCAGTTCCTTCAATTTTATCCTTCATTCCAGCAACCTCCAAAATCAAGCTCCTCACTTTATTTCTCTCCTCCTCAAATCCCTTCCTGGAAATATCCCTCTCACTAATGGCTTCATCAGCAATCTTTCTATAACGGTCCACTTCAGAAAGCAATTGCCTGTTCTTCTCGTCCAAGTCCCTGCATGATGCTTCCCACTTGTGCATAACATCCTTCAGTTGATTCACTTCTCTGTTGAGCTCAACAATTTCATTCTCCAGACCAACTTTCGCCTGCTCAATCTCCTTTTCCCCCCTAATCGCCTCATCGATAATGTGCTGCTTATCCCCCACTTCTTTCTGAACCATACCCACAATCTTCTGTAAATTATCTCTTCGCTCTGTCAACATCTTAATGCTCTGTTCATTTTCCTTGATCTCTTTACGCAACGCCTCGATCTCCATTTCCATATTCTTTACCTTCTCCAACGCTTCGCCAAGACTCCTTTCATATTCAAGAATGTTATTACGCATAAACATCTCTTCCTTCTGAGTATTCTTCAGAGTCTCATCGAGTTTCTTCAACTGTGACTCCAGACCAATGATTATCAGTTCTTGTGCATGCTTTTGCTCCTCGGTCTCACACTTGTCCCTCTTAATTCCGTCAATCTCTCCCTTTAACTCCTCAATCACCCTGGCAGACTCCGCCGACTTCCTCAGGGCCAAATCTCTTTCAGTAGTCAATTCTCTAATTGCTCCCTCTTTCTCATCTTTTTCCCCCCTCAAATTCTTAGCTTCCGCACTCAGCTTCTCGACCTCGTTCCGAAACGCAGTCTGTGCTTTCTCCGCATCAATAACCTTCTCCTTCAACCGATTAGCTTCATCAACCAGACCATCAAAATGAAATTTCAAATCGTCCCTCTCTCGGCTCAGCCTGCTCAACTGACCCCTCTCGTTTTCAAGACGAACCGTAAGTTTACTCAGATCCCCTTTCAACACAGCAATCTCAGCCTCCGTCTCAGTCTTAACACACTCAATCTCGTTTCTCTGAGCAACAAGTCTATCGAAGCAAAAGCCCATTTCCCTCACCTGGGTCTGCACATAAACAAAAAACAGAGCTTTCTCCAAATCCAAGCCCACATGATCGTCCGCCACCTCAGAGAGTTGAAACTCTAGGTCTCTCTTCTCCATGGCAGAACGATTGAAGGCGGATTCCAAGGCCTCTTTGTCGTGAATGAGGGACTCAACTTGTTGGCGACGTTCAGCAGTCTCCTTGAGAAGAAGGGAGTTGAGGTTCTTGAGGTTCTGAAGCTGACCAGAAGGTTCATCCATATTTGAAGAGTGGTGGGAATGACAGTGATCGGTGTGATGCTGAGGGTGAGGGGCATCATGCAGTTTGTGGTCATGGGGTTGGTGGTGGTGGGACATCTTCTTTTTGGCCATATTTGGAGAAAATGGAATATGAAGATGATTAGGGTTTTTCTAGGGTTTTTATGGTGGATACGTGCGTTGCGGGGATAAGAAAGATCCAGAGGCAGGGCTTTGAAAGAGTGTGGATTGAGTTTTTCTCTTCCCACTTTCTCAGAATTCAAATTTGGGGAATTTGAGTAGTTGGCCGCGTAGAAATTAATGTACTGAGAATGGCTATCACGTGTCTTTTTTTTACGGGTTAGATACAGAGCAAAATTTCAGATAAATACAAAAAAAAAATATTTCCAAAAATATATACAATTTTACCCTAATTCTAATTAAATACAAATGTATTATATTGGAATTAAAATTTAAAGTAAAATGACTAAACTACCCCTACCTTCCTTTAGTCTCTTCCTCTTTCCTCTCTTCTTCTCTAGTGGCGGCTTCCAACAGTGACTATTTCTATGATAGTGGTGACTTTTTCCCGGTGACTATTGTAACACTATTAAAAATCAATTACAAATAAGTGAAAATCAGTTGCAAATGATCGATTAGAGTTGCAAATAAGCGAAAGTCAATTATAAATAAATATCAATTACAAATTATCAATATGAGTTACAAATGAGTGAAAGTCAATTACAAATAAGCGAAAGTCAATTATAAATAAATATCAATTACAAATTATCAATATGAGTTACAAATGAGTTAAAGTCAGTTACAAATAAACAAAAGTCAATTATAAATAAATATCAATTACAAATGATCAGTAGGAATTGCAAATCAACAAAATTTAGTTGTAAATAAGCAAAAATCAATTGTAATTAAACTTCAGTTATAAATGACTAGTACAAGTAGTAAATCAATGAAATTCAGTTGCAAATATAAAAAATTATGCAAGATGATTGTTACATCAAGAAACCAAAAAAAGAAGAAATATTGCTAGAATGGAACGAAAAAATCATAGAATGAAACTAACACTTTCACCATTCCATACAATAATTAGTAGATCTAAGAAGATAACGAGGAGAGGAGAAGGTAGATCTACAAATACTAAATGCCAAACATTGAACTAGTAAGATGAAGGTAGTACCAATAGACATGAGAAGGAAGTAAAGAAAGAAAAAGGTAGCAACAAGGTAGAATCCCAACCACTGCTCGCTTCTAACTTCAATGGTAGATTGAAGCTATCATTGTCAATGAGATTATAGGAGGCAAGGTGATCAAACTTAGTCGTATCACTAGTGCAATCTAGATCATATCTCTTTTGAAAACCTCTAACTTAACTTTGGTAAACACAAAACACTTTATAAACACAAAGCAATGAGGATTTGATTTTAAACTCAATTGGAAACAATTTCGTAAAAAAAGAAATTAAATGTTCATAAATTTTTTATTATTTTGGAAATAAGGGAACAGATAAAGAATTTTGGTTTGTTTGATCAATTATAAATATTCCTCAAGAGTTTTGGATTTCACCTCATCATCACATATCCTAATTAATTTCTATGATTCTTCAATTGAGAGTTAATAAAGTCTAATTATTAAAAGACTTTGACATTATACATAATACATAAACCATGAACCCTAAAGTTATATATAATGCATCTAACACCTAAATATGTCCCAATTAACCATAAACTTCATTTGAATCATCCCTGTCTTTGCTAACAAATGCTAAATCAGATTGGAAAGAACACAAAATATCTTGCTAAAGATAACAAAGAGCAATAATAATATCAATGGAATGTATCTAATTATAATTTTTCAGCACGCTAACAATTCAAACAAAGTCATGGTATCCTCAATTACAACTAAAATCTAGTCATAATATAGCCAAATCCATCAAATGCATCTTCAATCAGATGTTCCAGACAAGACAGAAATTAAGAAATAGCTATAAGGGAAGGAATTAAGAAAATATAAACTCTCATATTAATGCTTTGAGGTGATAATCCAATCTCTTGAGGAATCAATCAGCTTAGCTACTCATAGAGGGATGCTCGGAACTCCTCTCCATTTCTGCAATTGGATTGCAATGGAGTTCCAACAATGGAATTGGGATGACGGGAGAAACTGAACTGCTGTGATGGAAGAAATAGAGGAGCTGCAATGACAAAAGAAATAGAGGAAAGCCAAGAAAGGGCGCTGGCGGTGGTTGCTATGAAGGTGGAGGTTTTTTCAAGATCTGAAAAAATTCCAGATGAGCTTTTTTGAAGGATCCCTTTTGATTCCCAAATTTGCGATAAATCTCCCTCACGTCCACCCCCTCTGTCAGAAGAAAAACAAAAGAAATGTAATAATAATAACAATAATAATAATAATAATCATAATCATAATAGAAAAGATAAGTATATTATATATATTTATTTACTTATCTATTTATCATTTATTTATTAAAAACTAAACTCAAGTTTTTTTACAATTAATTTATGGAAATTATTAAGAAAATTAACAGAATAACATTTAATTTCAAAAATAGTCTTTTTGGACCAAAACAATGAGAAAATACTCAATTAGATCAAATATATCCAAAATGCCTCAATAAATCTCAAAATATCCCTAAAATGTGCTAAAAAGTTAAGGAAATGATATGAAAAAAATGATAGACTAAATATGAAATATCATGAGGCATCGACTCCATTGGACTCATGAGAAGGTGGAAACCGAAACAAGATAGATTAATGGGAGGAGGAAAATATAGTTGAAAGCTAGTCTTACCGCTTTCCAATACAGACCTAGCAATTCATCAATCATAGATCCAAAAAGGAGGAAAGAAATCAGAGAAGGATGAATCTCATCGTCAATGAACACAGTCATTGCTTGAGGGCGCGAGCATGGTTCTTCGATGATGAGAATGACGAAGCGAGTGAGAGAGAAAGCGAAAACCCTTCAATATTTTCCTCCAATTTTCATTCCTTATTAGGTAGGGGTAATTTGGTCTTTTCGCATAAAACTTTAATTCCAATTTGGTGCCATTGGTATGGTATTAGGCAATTTGGGGTATCCTTAAGGGAATAAAGTTTTTCCCAAAGTATTTATATGGAATTTTTCCTAGTACAACTTGCGACATCTTCTTTCTTTCTTTCTTTTTTTCCTTGTAGAAAATTTAAATTACTCCATTCTTTAAGTTTGGTAGTTTTAGCGTTTTAATTTTGTTCCAAATCATTTTGGACTTTCAATATATTATTAATTATTATTTTCCAGCTATACCCTTATCTTATTCAATATAATATAAGTCATTTTTTTAGTTAAATCATTAAATGGTGATATTTTTGTTATATTACTCATAAAGTTTGATATACTAAATGAATAAATGATGTCACTTGAGACTAGCTTAGGTGGTAAGAATGGTTGGAGTATGGATAGAGATTAAGGGTTCAAACCCTCATAATGTATAAAAAAAAATGAATAAATGATTCTTTAGCTTATATGGACAAACCTTAAATTACAAAAGATAAGGAACGGAAAGAATAAATTACTCTTAACATTTACTATAAAATTACTTTCAAATTGATTGCACCATTTATTATTACCCATTTACTCTTTGATTTCTAATTATTTCCTTTTATCGTAAACATAAGACAATTTCACTACCTCATGTATCTTAAGAAAATAAATTGTATTATTAAATTTATTAAGAAATTTTAATACTTTCCATAACATTTATTTTTCACATATTAATTATAAGAGTATGAATAAAAAAATAATTAATATACCAAATAGTTTATAAGATATTTTACATTTTGAACCAAATATTATTTTCAAAATATATCCTTCATTAAAGGACCTTTCACATGGCAATCCATGCTCTACAAACTATACTCCTTAGCTTTCCATTTACTTTCATGGAGTATTATAAATTCATAAATGTAAATGTAAATTCTCATTGTTAATTTAAGGGATTTTTTTTTTTACCAATTTAACAACTAAGGCTAAAACTTCCATTTCTTAGAAATAAATGAGCACTATTTAGAGTAAAATACACCAACATCTCTTATATTTCACCTTAATTATAGAGACATCTCCTCTGTTTTAAAAATATATATTTTAGTCAAATTTATTAAACAATGTTAGAAATATTTCTAAGAGGTTCTAAAAATACTGTTTTTATTTAAAAATCATATTAACTATTTTTAATTAAAGATATTAAACTATTTTTAATTATTTATTAATTACTTCCATTTTTAATTATTTATTTTTAAAAATAGTGAATTATTTTTAATTAAAAACCATATTAACCTTAATCATATTTACTAATTTTATTCCTCATTATATTGAATCCCTAATTTAATAAGTTGTTTTTTAATTTTTTTACAAAATTCATTTTGATTAATTTTTTTGTGAGTTATAAAATTAATAAATTTTATAATATGATCAAAATTTTATCATTTTTATAATATGATAAAAATAAAAAAAATACATGTTTGAAAATTTTTTTAAGCAATATTTGTGTTTAAAAGATTACCAAATGAATAAATTTAAATAACTTTTTTAAATAATTTAAAATTATAAAATTATTCATCAATTAATTTCATAATATAATCATAAATTTTAAAAATATATTTATTAATTTTTTTAACATAAATGTTTAAATTTTTTTTAAAATAATGTTCATGTCCAAAAAGGGTATTTTGATCCAAAAAATTTAAACAAATGATTTAACAGTTAATTAACTGTTTGAATAGATGAATATGAAATTTTAAGAATAGAGGAAAAATTTGTGTAGCATAACATTTTATTTTAGAGAAAATTCACAGAGATTTTTAAAATAGGAAGTATCTGTAATTAAAATAAAATGAAAGAGGGATCAACATATTTTACTATTTATGTATAATAATCACGTAAAGAAATTTATCTTCACATGCTGCACTCGTTATAAATAGCATTTTTTTTTTGCAATGTGATTCTAGTATTACATAAATGACCTTTGCAATATTCATCTCACTATTCTCCCAATAATATGTAAACTAACTAAAATCATTTTTTATGATAGCCTGGAAGCTGCACCTCCAAGGGCGGTGCGGGTGTGTAATGAATCCCCTCCGGGTTCCCAGTTCCCTGGTGATCGAAAAATTTAAATCATTTATGTTTAAACTCCCCCTTTCAAAATATATCAGTCTATTCTAAAAGAATGTTTTTATTTCATTTTATCTTTTCTAGCCTCAAATATGTGTCGCTGGGTGAAGAGTTTTTAATTTATAGTTTGAAATATAAGTTATGTGTAGATCCTTAAATAAATTTTTTCTTAAATACTTCACATTAAGTATGTTAAAAAAATAATGTAATTTATAATTAGAAAGATATATTCCCCTTGTTCATTATTATAAGTTATATTTTAAAAGGTTTATATATTCCTAAATATAAATCACTTTACAGAGTGGTTAGAACATTTAATACTTTTTTTTTCACAAATGTCCCTTGTTTGTTTGCATTTAATTAAAATAAATTAGAAATATTTACTTTATTTAATTAAGGATAATTTAAGAAAATATAAGTAACTTTTGACAAATTTAATAACAAAATATACTTGTAACTAATTTTCTTAATTCGTGCTAAATAAGAAATTTAATGAGTTTAATAACTTTTGTTAATATATGTGTGGGTAATTAAAAATGATTTACTCCCTCTAGTCCCATATATATATATATATATATATATGTGTGTGTAGTGTTTTGTAGAAAATGCACGCACATTAACAAAAGTCTGAAAACATCTTAAATTTGTGAAAAAAGAATGTAATTTTCATTTTTAACCTTATTAAATGCTCCATTATTATGCTTAATAGGTGTATCAAAAATTTATTTTACAAAACACTTTATATATAGAATTAAAGGGGTACGTAGTATTTAGCGTCCAAGAGTATATGTCTATTTATAAGTTTAGTGCAGCATTTATTATTTTTTTCTCCATTATACCCTTATTTACTTTATAATTTTACACGTTTTTTAAAATGTCAATGTAGCATTTATTAAGGGCAAATTAAAACATTATTGCATTTTTTAATTTGTGTATCGAAATCCTAACAGGGATTGTAAAGATTGCTGCTTCCTAGCTTTTGGAATCAGCAGGTTAAGAAGCCATGTCTAAAACTGGCACACTCATCCATTTGACCCTTCAAGGCTAACCCCTCCCATTCTCAAATCCAATGGTTCAAATCCCACCCTTCACCAACTGTGTGGCCATCATCTCCGACTTCTTAATGCTTGATTGGACTCTTCAATTTTTCATTTATCTATATAGTATTTCCATAATCAAATTTTACTCAACGAGTGCTTGTTAGGTTTCCATTTGCAATTTTTGCTGTGAAATTACTACACAAGCCGTTCGGGGTTAGATCTAACATGCACAGAGCACACGTTTAAGGGAATCTTCTTTCAATCATCCACAGTCACAAGAAATCCGATCTTGATTTGGAGTTTGTGAAGGAATGTTTTCGTTCACAATTACAGGGGATTTAATTTTGATTGGGGTTGCAGATGGCTCCCTCCAAAATCATCCTATCCTGATTTTTTGTAATTTAAAGTTTAATGAAGATACAGATTTAGAATACTTTTTAATAAAGTATTAGTTAACGGTGTTTGCTGAACAAAGATGAGTTATCAAATAAGAGCCAGCTGGCATTACTTTATTGGAAAATAGCATATAGTACAATATATAACTAACTGTATGTGAGTTTTTATGTTTTGAAATGAATGGAGTATACTTTTTATATTTTTTATCCATAATGCTCTTTTTGTTTTTCTACATAATTCATTTTTATTTTGTTTTTCTGAATATTACACACACACACACACTATAATAATTGTAGAAAATCAGATGACTTCCCCATATCTAATCGATGATTTTTTTTTGTTTGGACAAATTTATGATGGTTTGGATTATTTACTTGGCATTGTATTTAAGTTGAAGCCCATTCCAGTTCAACAAAAAATGCGTGTTCGGCGTCCCATATACTAACAAGGATCCCCAGATATGCTGGACAACTACAAAATATATCATGCCTATTTATTTATTTATTTATTTTCAATTGAATATACCTAGGTGCTTTGATACTCGATTTCTATTATAGTTCACTGTCTAAAAGATTTTAGTGGACCTTATTATAAATTCATTTTCAAAATGTAAATAGCATTATATATATTTTCATATTTGCCTATATTTATTAATCGCACTTCATCACATTCAGAGATGCATTAAGGGATACTTTCTCAAATGTTTAAACGAATGATACTTTGGAGTTATATATATAGGTTAAGAAAGCTAATAACTAACATAAAGATCAACAAAATGTTACTGTATTTTACAGCCCTTTTTTATTCTTAATATAACATTCTTTTAATCGGATTACACGGATTAAGAATGGAGTTAAAGTTAATTAACTATTTCAATTTCTCAGAAAATCCCAATATTTTTTCAAAATAACCTTTATTTAATCCTCTTTTTTTTTTTCCTTTGGATATATTAAATATGGACATTTTTTAGAAATATATAATAAATACTATCTTGTATACTGTAAAGGATCTTGTATTTAATATCAGGGTAAAAGATTCCATATTTAAGACTTGAGCGAGTATAATATTGTTATCTATTATGTTTATAATCATTTTGCCTTTTAATGTCTCTCTTTTTCTTCATTATTATTTGAGGTTAAAATTGTCAAAAATAATTAATATCTCTTGAAATTCTAAAGTGAGAATCTTTGAAAACAAAATAAAATGCTCAACGTGTTGAGTGTTTGAAAATGGAGGGAGTAGAAAATTAAGATGGATGTTAAGATTTAGTTAATCAAATTAAGCTTAATATCCAAAAAAATGTGACAATTTTTAAAAAATTTTAATGTCTTTCAAGTTTCAACTAATTAAAATGGGTTTGGTTTTTAGTTTGAAAACTTAATATAAAATAAAATAAAGTTTGTCAAAATGAAATTTAAATAAAAGTAAGTTTATTGTGACGTAATTTATGTTTAGATATTTTTTATTATAAAAGTAAGTTTAACCAAATGATTATAGGATAAAAATATATTTATAAATTAAAAAATAATATTTTACTGAAATAATCTTAATTTAAAAGTTCTCTTAAATAATCTATTTAATATTAATAAAAGGTAAAATAATACTCTCATTCTTTAGATTTTGTTTGAAATGAGAAGAAAATATGAAAAAGGGAAAACTATGAAAAAAAATATGGGAAAACCTAAATAAGAAGATGTTCATGTGCGCTTTTATTTTCTTCTTAAAGTTTCCTCTCTCTAATATTTTCTTCTTATCTAAACAGATAATGAATAAAAGACACAAATAACCAAATTATATAAACAAAGAAAAATAGTTGAATTATTAAATTTATTAGAAATATAAAATAATTTTAAAAATTGTCTTCATTTAATATTAATAATTTTTATCATATAATTAATAAAAATAAATTATAACTATGAGCATTTTTAAAAAAAAATATTAAATGTACTAAATAACTCTTATTTATCTATTATATTTTAGAACAAAATAAATTTTTAAATATCTCTCCTATTAAGAAATAAATAAAATAAAAGAAGTAATTAATATTTTATTAAAATTTTATAACAATAAAAGTCACAATTTTTTAAAATCGGAAGGAGTATTTAATTATTTATATTTTGGGGTGGGGAGGAGTACGAAAATATGAAGCGGTGCCGCTGCCGCATTTAAAGCAGTGATCATGAAATTGCCAAAATGACACGACGAACAGCAGTGTCCATTTACGCTCCATTGGATTAATCTTTCACTGTTGGGAACACCACGTGTCCAATAACAGTGATCAACATGTAATTTTGCTCATTTTCGAAATAAACCACTTTTATTTAATAAAAAAAAATTGATTATATCAATACAATTGTTTAAAAATTATTTTAATTTTTATCTTTATTCCTAATAAATATAATATATTTAATAGAATATTGTGCTTTAATAAACAATTTTTAAAAAAGATATTTTTAAAATAAAATAATTAATACTCCATAACCTTTCATAAACTGATTTATATTTATGATTATAAAAACTTTTTAAAAGGTATCTTACTCTTTCCACTTTTGAATATAGGATATTTTTCAAAAAGTATTGTTTGATTCAAAATATGAGATTAGTTAGTGCATTAATTATTTTTTTTCCATTCATATTCTTGATCTATAATTAACAGGTGAGGAATAAATATTATAAAAAATATAAGAAATAATATAATTAATAAAAATAAATGATAAAAAATATTAAAATTTATTAACAAATTTAATAATATAACTTATTTTTTAATATAAATAAGATAATTAAAAGTGACTTATATTTAACAATATACACTTACTTATATTAAATTAAATGAAAACATGATTATGCCTGGTTTAGTTGAAAAATGCTCAAACTCTCCCCATTGATGTGATTTTAAGATAAAGTGGAATCTGCTGCGCTGGAACCTCTTTACAAAGATATCTATCTGCCAACCCTTATTCAATTACTACATCACATATATCATAACTTCCCCTGATAACTATTCTTCACATTTCCATGAACTTGAATATTATTTAATCCCCTTACCTCCTCCCCATGGCATTTTTATAATCTTCCCGAGATTTCCTATCGAAACAGTATCAGCTTCAGGATCTACATTGTCAGCTGTCACCCTCATGATGTTCAAGTCTAACCATTCAAAATTACCTTGTTTAATTGATTTGATGCCCCATAAATTAACAAGCCTGTGGATCTCAAATGGTAATGATCCAAGTTGTGATGATGACTCTACATTACGTGAGCCGAGCGAGGCCTTGAAGGAATCATTGACAGACAGGTTGCATAAATAATATTATAATCACCAAGTTTTTTTTACTACGTGATATTTATGTGAAACTGAAAACAAAAGTAGTCGTTTGGTTTTATTTATTTAACTTGCAAGTGAAGGAGAATATAATCAATCAGCCATACTATATATGTCATTCATTACAGCTTGTAATACTACTACGTTACTACTACTATTTTGATGTTGTCAGCAAAATTGGCTGCAGATGCACAGAAAGAGAGAGAGAGAGAGCAGGAGACAGCTCACCTCTTTACAAGTTGACCTTAACCTTATTCATTGAATGGAGTCTACATAAAAAGAAAATACTGACAAGGGTTAAGCAAATGGTTGGTGGAGTACAGTTAATCCTAATATTTCTGTAAATTATTGCCATGCAAGCCATAACCTCACGTTCTGCATATGTTCTCATGAAAAATCCATTTTTACGATACGACCCAACCCACCAGATAGAATGGACAAAATCATAAACAAAGAGGGAAATTCAGAGGGAAAATATCTATATAAGAAGTGGAAATGAATGACATCATTAACATTTTATGCTTTCTGATTTTGAGTCGGGTTGCAGCCAAGCCAACATGTTTGTGCCATCTCTCTACATGGGAACCGACCCCCCGGCGGCCAAAAGCTGTTGCTCCATCTACAAACAACCACATTAATTTATTAACTAGAACAAATCATAAGAATAAGATCAGTTCGACAGCTTAACTTCTCATGAGATAGTCCTTACCTTGAACAGAGTCTCAAGCTTGTTTTTCACCAACCAATACTCCTCTTTTACTTGCTGCAAGCTCTTAAGACACCTGATTTGTGAATGCCAACCCCTTAATTACTCTTTATCACCTTTCACACAACAGTATGGGTTTATCAAGAAGCTTACCCCTCAACGTTCTGCCCCTCACAATAGTTGCGGAAGGCAATGCAGACTTTTTGGACTCTCTGTGCTCCAATGCTGCATTTATTTCCCAATATAGTAGCATTCTATTCAATTTAGTAGTTATAGAAACAAAGAAACACTCTTAATCTCTTAAGCTAGAATGAGTTAAGAGTGTTAGATATCAGCTTTTATATATTCTTATTATTATGTCTGAGAAAAGGCGCTTCAAGAATTTGCAATTTTTCTTCTTAAAAACCAAAGCTGTGTTTTACTAGTGACAATCCAGGTATCATCAGTAAACCTAGTAGACACACAACTAGTTTGTAGGAAGAGCATCCAATATCGTTGAGTTTTGAGGTATGGAGTTACCTGGAGCTACTACCCTTCAACTGATGAACATGGGCATCCACTCTTTTGAAATCAATGCTTTCCTGGCCTCTGTCTCAGATTAACAAAACAATCTCTGACACAGATTCTTCTGACTCTAAAGACATATAAAACAGAGGATTGGTGGGTGTATGTGTCCCTTACAGTGCTTTTGCCAGCTCATTGAGAAGCCTCTCGGCGTCTTCAAAAAAGAGAGTCACCACTTCAACCACAAAGTCTGGGTTGCTTTCATCTTGAAGTTGCTGAAGCTGAGTAAACTGATCATCTAGAAATTCCTTTTCAAACACAACAAAGACACATCACCAAAGCCATCCCAGCCCTCTGATCAATCAGGGAGGACAGGAGATACAGACAAGAGTAGAACAACAGATGCAGTATCACAAGTCACTAACATAAACCGCAAGATTTTCCTTTCTGCTTCCCTATATATACTACATAAATGCAGATTTATAGCAAACGTACCTCCTGAAATAGAGAGGCAGTATAATCAACCAGCTGCTTCCTCAAATGAACCACACCATCCATCGTTGGTCTCTTCTCCGATGTTTGAACCAGTAACTCACTAATCACTTTCTTTAGATATTCATGTCACCTTTCTTCTATAGCCCAAGAGATTATGTAATGTAACTTTTCCTCTGAGATGACAGTGACTAATTACTCGATAGAAAAATTTGTGGCTGTCAATGTCTGGGGAGGGCTTTCGTATTAGTAGTGCCTCTCGTCTATTGTTTTATAGGGGAAACAGTATGTTATTAAGATGGTCACTTGTTGGCTTCCCCCACAAATCCATCATTTATGGGAGATTAATTAATCTCTTTAGCTTAATATAGGAGCTAGCACGAGATCCAAAACTTGATGCTATTATATATATGCCCTTAATCTTTTCACTTATTTAATACTAGTTTTTTTTTTCTTTTTTAAAATGAAAAATCCACTCTAGAAACTGTGACTCGTCTGTGGGAGCAATGGCATCTTCAAAGTCTCTGCATCTCACCTCTCACAAATAGTATCCTTGTTGAACAGTAAATATAAGCATAGCTTGGTAATTTTTAAAATTACAGATAACCAATGCGGTCAACAATGGTGACATGGATATTCAACTAATCGAGAGAAGCTTAAACCTCAATCTTAGCTAACAAAATGGAGACGTCGATTATGTCTTAAGCCAGCTGGGATGATCAACTCGCTTCACACAAAGAGAAGGCCAAACAGTGACAAGATAAACTTGAAAGACTAAGAGAGACATGCTCAAAACGACATTAACTATTGTTCCATCGAGCATCTTGAGATATTTTTGGTTGATTTTGTCTCTTCCAAAAGACAAATGATAGGTTTAAACGATAGATTCCTGTCTAGAAACACCAATTTGGAATGATACAACATTAGATTTGTAGTTATTCAAAAAGCAATATCTAATTTTATCTCACCTGCTCTCCCTTCTTTTTTTTAATCCCTATCCCTTCACTACTTCACACGTCAGCTTTCTATCATTCCACGTATTCATCCTATATTAAGTTGCTCCAGCTGTTGCATTTGTTGTCTATATTCCTAGGGTGTGATTAGATTAGTTTTTTCATAATTAATTATGTGATAAGTAAAAAAAAAATAATTTATGAAATTATTTTGTTCCCTAATATGTTTGGATAATTATACCCATGAGTGATTATGGGAGCAATCCAAACACAAGCTGTTGATATTTGATTGGATGGTATTTTCCAATGGAATATCCTCTTAGTTCCTCCAGCCCTTTGTACAAATTATATTTTAGAAAGATTTCATGGTTTCAAATATAAAATTACTTTGTAATATAAAATATTTTTAACTTCCTCACACGTTTTATAAAAATGAATTGAATAATTAAATTTATCAAGAAATTTCAATATATTTCACTATTTGGCTTTATTAATTACTGTTATTTTTCATATTTTTTATAACATTTATTTTTCATATATTAATTATAAAACAGGGTTTGAATGAAAAAATAAATTTAACATACTAAATAATTTCACATTTCACAAAATATCTTACATTTTGAATCAAACATTACTTCTAAAGATATCTTACATTCAGCATTGAGGGAGTAAGTGTTTATTTGATTTTATGTGTGTTTGGATTAATTTATCTATAATTAATAGAAGTGATTATTCATAATTGATCATCATAAGTAATTTTGAGAAAAGAAATATATTTGAATTTTGAAAGTAATTATTAGGTAGATGATGAGAACGATATGTGAAATAAGTGATTATGAGAGAATAAGTTATTATCATAAATAGAAAAAATTAATTTCTCTTATAATCACTTATTTGAGATATAAATACTTATTAAAAAACTGGTGTGTTTGACAACTTTACAAAATAAATAATTATATGTTCTCATAAGTGATTATTTTCACTATCTAAACAGGCATTACATGCTTTTATTCACTATTAATTAATATCTACATATCATCTAGTATCCAATCGCCAATGTAGTAGATAATTCAAAGTTAAGAGTTGGATTCTTTCAACATATTTTTATTCTCTATTAATTAATATCTAAGAATTATCTCCTATCCGATCATCACTTTAGACTTTAATTAATCTAAAAAAATATTAAAAAGTTAGTATATTTAACAAGTTTAAAAATAAGTAATTATGATACTCATATTTTTGTTATCCAAACATGTTTCATGCTATCTGTTTCTTTCTATTTTTTATTCTTCATCCTGTCCTATTCGCTTCTGTCTTCCACGATTTATTGAGACAGAAAAATGATTCAGGCTTGTCAGTGTACTTGTAAAAACTCAGTGACGTTTCATTCATTCATTCATGAGGGAGGTCATTGGTGCAGTGAAATTAGCACAATTGTTGTGCATCAAGCACGAGCTGTCTCTTCCGGCATTAGAGGGGGAGGGGTCACCTAAAATGCGTCCCAATGGATGCATTTGTATGTCAAATGTGAAATGATTCCATTAAGCAAGTTGCATTACAGCTATCATTAAAATGACGGTCATGAACCAAGAATATATATATATATATTACCATTTTTGTTACTAAAAGATTATTACTTTCTCATTTTAATAAAAATTGCTCAATCATTTCTGTAGCTTCAACCAAAGGACAAAAATGATTGCGAGATCAAATTGAGAGCAAATTAATTATCTAAAATATAAAGTGAGAAGGAAGAGATGCAATTTAATTAATTGCTGAAAGGCAGGGTCAGGGCAAATGATGTTGGGAGGATAGTAGAATAGCAAGTAGTGTATAAGAGAGTGTATCATATGAATGACAAGAGAAGGCATAATTTGTGGGGGCAGCCAGTTTCCCCACTCACATGCCAAACACCGCAAAAATGTTTTCCTCATCGCTCTATGCTCTGGCGTTCATATTATAATGGCGAGTGGCGACCAATTTCGTTAACTGAACCATAGTTTGGCATGTAAGGTTAAAAAGATTTAAAGTTTACATATCTTCTCATCTTCATTAGTATAGCAGCAGAAAATTTTTTAATTAAAAAATCCAACTTCAATTTGCTTTTTCTTTTTTGAGAAAAATTTTGGAATTCCAAACTTTGTAATACAAAAAATAAAGAAAGAAAGTCCTTAATATCAAAGACCAAACAAAAAATTCACGGCAGAGAAATTTCAGATGGCTAGCCTTTAGAAATATATCAATCGTTCTCCATGCATGGATGAGTAGAGGAGAGGGAGGAGTATCATCTGCACGAAGCCTGAAGGGCATTCGGTATTTGGCAAAGTAACATGCTTTTGCCCCTTTTTCTTCCCCTTCTTTCTTTCGTTCTTTTTGTTGTTTTGACATTCTTCCCCTTCTTTCTATTCTCTCTCTAATGTCTTCCTCTCGCACTTGTTTCCCCTTATGCTTAATTTCGCGAGGAAACAACACATATCTATTACAATATATATAAAGAACCGGCTCACACAAATCATTTATAATTATGAATTCCAATATACAGCATTTACATGAAAATTAGAAAGACGTGAAAGAATAATTTGCCCGCGAAGGAATATTGTGAGCGAAGAACATTAAATTCCTTGAATCAATGGTCAGTAGCACTTAGCTTGTTGCAAATCAATCACCTGCACTTGTCAACTAAATTCTTCACACCAACCCATTTACAATAATTTTAAGGAGAGGGAGACGATCGTAAAGCTACTAGCCATCAACCTGCAACACCAAGCAGATAGTATCTCATAAGTCTAAATAAACTCCACATACACACCCACAAAAAAGCAACAATCACTATGCTAAAATTCAATGAAATCACCGAGCAAAACCTTAAATTCATACCTTCTTCAGAGAAGTCAAATACACAACCAAGCATGTCATCATCATCGTTGTCCTCCGATTTCCGCCCGCCACAAGGACTGCTACAATCAACATCATTAACAACTTCTGCTGATTGGTGACATTCACCTGCTGCTTTACAATATCCCTCTCGAAAACATTGCTGAAAGTCAGGTGAGTCTTGTACTGGCTCCCCATCAGCAACGTTCGTGTTAAAATTATAACCATCTAAACTCAAATTTAAATCGTCACTGGCTCTAGTACTCTCTGATAGTTTAGCATCTGTTTTTACACTATCAGCAAAATGTGAGGCACCGATTGAAACATCTTCCACGTAAACCATTTCCTGTCTTAAAACAGGTGATGCCAACATAGCTTCCTCTCTGTTCTTGCAATCAGTCTCATTTCTAGACAAGTTATTGGATGAAGCAAAATATGCTGACAAGCCTGAGATAATTGTGGAGAACAAAGAGTTATACAGGTCACTGATATATATAACAGAATACTACAGTTGCTTATCTTACCACCATCAGTCTTTTCAGCCGAGCTGGGAACCATCGACTTTGAATGGTTAATTACAGCATCTTCCGACAACTTCTCTTCAATCCCATGTGAATCGGATGAAGAACTTGAGAATCTTCCCATAATAACACCTCTGCCAAAAATTTTAAAACATAAGAAAAAAAGGGAAAAAATAATAGTAGGTGTATTATACTTGTTTCTCTCAAGGGAATATAAATACATGCAGAAGGAACCACAACCGTCCAAATTGAACATCTCAAACACACAACAATTTTAGAAGCAAAACAATGCTTCCCTACGAATTAAGCTATATTATTGGAGAGTAAACAGAATCAGGAAAACAAACCAGTCAGAAAGGTAAATTTAAAAAGATTCCTCAACCTATAAACCATGCATAAATTCATGCATGAACAAGGTTGCAAATGCATTGAAAAATATATATATTTTTTAAATTCCTCAACTCCAGCATAGGAAAAAGAGAAGAGCTGCATCAGATAAAAAAGTAAAGAGTGGTATGCAAGCAAATGAAAACTTAAGAGATCCATTACATGAGCAATGAGAAGGATAACAAATGCAAAGTTGTAGAAACCAAGAAAGTCCAAGTGTGAACTGGGTAGATATGAATTAAGAATCTAATGCAATTGGAGCCATGCTCCATATGCAGAACCAAATGACCTGGGTCGAGTCATGTCTACAATAGAATAATTATAACAAGGACTTCACTATGCAACCCAAGAAAAAACAATTAAAATGATCACTACCTGTCACCCCAGGTGGACTGAATTCCATGAAAATGATTAAAAACAGGCAACAAATCCTTCTGTCTTATTTCAACCTCTATAACAGGAATATTCTCAATTTCAATTTCTCCACTCGTTGGGTGGCCATCACATAAATTCTGCTCCTTTGTCTCCAAAGGACTAATAACATAGAAAGACACCTGGAAAATTGAAGAGGAGAAAGAGGGAGTGGGAGTTGATTGAATAAATATATGCATGTCTGGATGTAAAGTATTTACAATTGAAACCACAGTGGATACCTCAGACTTCTGCCAGATTGGTATCCTCCCAGAGTTTATCTGCACCTCTGCATTTGAGAAGTGATATTGCTCATAAAATTTTATAGAATTATTGTTTGCAATATTGTCATATTCATAATCTGAATTTTCCAAGCTTATTTCTGCAGCCTCTTGTCTACTGAGAATTTTTCCTGATATAAATTCTTCTCTTTCTGGCCAGTCATTTCTCCTACAGACATCCCACCATTGGATGGGTTCAACTTTCACTCGCAAATCTTCTTCTTGTATCTGTGTTGAAGGACCTAGAGCTGTTCTTGGGGCAGTTTAACATGCCTCTGCTGCCACTGAAGGAAGTAGTTTATATTGAACCAATTGACCAGATGGAGTATAAACCAATAAGTGTTCCAGAGCATAAGCCTTAGAGTGTGCATTTTGTGTATCACAAGGCATGGAACTATGAAAAACAGCTGAAACAGCACCAGATGGAATGGAGACTTTCCCTGCCGCAGAAGATGCAGCATTACTAACAGTATTAAGCCATCCAGCATTACTATTTTTTATTCTGCTAACCACAGAGAGAATGACAGGAGGTGGGGGTGACAGGGAAAACTGTTGGTGGTTTACTGTGAAATGAGGAGTGAACCACCATGGCAGAGAAAAAACTGGCAAAAGAGCTGGCCCCTCTGTGTCCGGATTCTGTATCTGAAGAACTGTCTCACCACCGAACGGGGCAAGAACAAAGATATGACAAGTACCCTTGGAAGAAATAATGGCAACCCACTGACTGTAATGACTAAAACATATATCTTGTATGACCTGTATACACAAGGAAGTGCAAATCCTTCATAAGTAGAAAAAAATAAAGGTCTTAGAGAAACATTGAGAATAAGAGCATACTGCTGATGTCATGCCACGATGTAGCTTGTATAGGTGCACATGAGAACAACTCCAATCACTGCTTAGGGAACCTGATCCATTCTTTGAACAGGATGGCATAATTCGGAAAATATTAATGTTGTTACCGTGAATTGAGGCAGTAACTAAAAGTGTCCCACTTGGGTCAAAAGACAAAGCAGAGATGGGACTTGTATGGGCTCTAAATTGCGCCACAATATCTCTAGAAACAAAGTCCTTGACAACAACCTGTAATAAAATCATCAATGGTAATAAAGTCAGTCCACATATATATTGATGGCTTTTAGCTGACATAAAACAATACCATCACAATGAAGGGGGCAAGAAAAGGAAAGAGAGTTCATTAAGCTGAACCAATATATGATCTCATCCAAATTGCAATGCCCGTACTTTTAAATAAATCTAGTCAGCACTCAGCACACTGCACAAGAAAATAAGATTATAAATCGTCAAGTAGTCATCAACGCCAAAAGACTCACCACCCCAGCTGTGTCTGTTTCTGTAGAATGTGATGTATACCGACCAACTTTCCAGCTTGAATTTGATGATACAGGAGAACTAGATCCATCAGGTATAAGGTCCTGATAGTATTTAGACAGTGTTTTGTATCCCATGTCACCAAGGTTCATCAGACCAGCAGCCAAGTGCTTGCTAGATTCCATGGCATATCGAGCAACCAGGTTTCCATTTCCAGGTGATGTTGACGGGCTGACAGCCGGAGGTGTAAGACTTTGAGGACTTAGACGACCATTGTTTGATAGCAATGGGTTGTTAGAAGCATAAGCTAACCACCGGGGCCCTACAGCCATGGGACCACAGCCAATATTAACCCCAACCATTCCTTGGCCTCCCAACTGAGGTACAGGATAAGTAAGGACACTGAATTTATTCTCAAGAGTAAGAGCATCAAAACAGTATATCTGCCAGCATGATAAAAATGGGGAAAAAAATTAGCCAGGTTTCAATGGTGACCAGCAAGCCAAGTCACATTACATTTCATTTAAATTCAAATCCAAATGACATGGAAGTGATCCATTAAGTAACCTAAGAAACTATCAGTGCAACCTTGCAATCTAAAATTCGAAAAATGCCAAAGGAAATTGGTAAAATCTATTCAATACTTACCAAAAACTAACTTATTTCCCAACCAGGTAACATATCTATTTCCAAGCACAAGTACTAGAATAATTTGAAAAAAGGTGCTTAAACCAGAACCTTACTTGTGCTGCAAGACCCACAGCCACTATTTGGGGACTGCATCTGACCATATAGACAGTTGATCGAAATCTCAGAGCATGAACATAGCTATGGGACCTAAGTGAGTAAAATCGAACAGCTGTAGCTGAGCTGACAATGTTTTCAGCTTGAGGTTCAGTATATCCATCTCTTACATTTTGCATTGTACCTGGGATCTTTGATTTATCACATGCAACAACTAAGAGTAATGGATGTGAGGCTCTAAATCCTTTACACCCATCAGACTTTGCAGGGATAGGTTGCATCTGTAAAAATGAAACAGGGTCATCCCGCTTTGAGATGAGTTCACGGACATTAGAGGCATCTTCCACATCAAGAACTTGAAAACCATTGGAGTAACCAAGTAAGAGGACATGTTTGAAAGAAGATGGGCCAAGTTCTAGCCTGTCAAAGCAAGCCCAAATCACCTGCTTCACAATGCACATACACATATGAATCATTTGAATCCTTGGTTCCTAAATAAAGAGTACATAACTGAAAATAAACCATGAAGTATGTCATAGCCAGCACAGTGGCTTTATGACCCCAAAAATGTATCATATGGATGAAAAAGAAGACAACTTCTGAGCACAGTTTCAAACTTGTAAATACTACTTTGTCATTCTAGTTTTATGGAAACAACTGGCCCACACAATAAGGCATCTCATATTCTTTTTTCCTTGGTTGAAAAACATAGTTATTTATGAATACATGCCATGCTTATGGATGACAAATCAGTTTCTACTACGAAAGACTAATGTTTGTCTTTTTGGCCAAAGATAAAAGGCTATTGTTTACCAGGGCGTTTTAGAACAAATCACTTTAAATGTCCTACTGAATAAATGAAAGTAAAAAAGTAACATTATTTCTAACGACCAGGGGACAGATTTCCTGAATAACATCCAAATATGTTATACGGCTTACCAAGGAAGAAACTTAAACGAAATAAAAAATACTGATCAAAACATAAGTCCGTACAAATTGACGCGCATAAAGTACTGGTGTAGTTTCTCCTGCAGCCAGCACCAGCAAAGCTTCTTTAAAGCGGCAAGTATGTACTACTCTACACTTGACTGTATCCATAATCATACAATTCCATCATCAAAAAAACTAACATATTTACTCTAGTTTCAAATGATTTTATGATCCAAACCAATAATTTCAATCAGAACATTCCAATACCTCTGCTCGTAACCAAAATAAGAAAAACAAAAATGGGATTGGCATGCACATGTAGAAATAAAACAAACCAGAGTAGAAAAGCCCTCGACTTTATATCGTGGAGCGAAAAATTTAAGTCAAAAAGATAAAGTCAAATAGCTAAACCTTTGAGGCAAAACAGAAGAAACAACAGTTATAAAAGCATTTCCGTGGACGTGGTTCAGTATCTTAGCAATCAGAACAAAATTTCCAGTACAGGCATTACTTCTCCCCCTGATTTTGTTTTTCACCCTTCAACTAACATGGCAACAGAGCGGTACATAAAATGCAAGGAATTCAATTCCTCCATCAATATAGGGCATACAAGCTAAAATCAAAAGGTCAAAGAGTTTCCGTCAAAAGAACCTGGTCTTTACGGTCATGTCCATCGGCAGAGATGGAGGCGGCGACGGAGGCGCTGGCAGAACGAACACCAGAGGAGGCAGTCTTAATGCAAGAAGATATAAACTTGAAGGAAGAGGGGATAAATCCATTGCTCTTGATATTTTTTTCTTTGGAGTGATTCTTCATAGTCAATGAAGGGCTCTATGACCGGCCACCGGTGAGTCACCGGGAATTCCGTCACCGCCGACGAGAGTCGCGGACCGTAATCGATCGGATATAGCATAAGAGTTAAAAGAGTCGGAAATCGCTAGGAACAGCGTCGGAGAACAACGGCGTTCGGTTTCAATCGGTGGTGATTGAGCAATTTTGACCTTCGCAACACGGTTCCTTTCTCTTCCGTCTCTCGCTTCGTTTTGGACTTTGGACTCACCAGGCTCTGCTTGTTGCAAATTGCAAAGCAAGCCATTCTCTGAAATGTCCCTGACATCCCATTAAATTTTCAATAATGTCCGACAGGTCCTTGCAATTATTTGTTTATTTTTTATATAATTTTTCCTTATGATCACGTGGTTATAGACTAAATTTCTCTTTATTTATATATATATATATATATATAATTAGACCAGATTTTTTTTGTCAGTAAACTGGATTTAAATATTATCGGGTGATCTCTCAACATAAGTTTTTCTGTGACCCTCAAATATTATAATTATCTTTTTTTCTAAGTGCAATGAATAGGATCTTATTAGATAATAATACAAATATAAAGAAAAAAGTAAATTTGTAGAAATGATTTGAGAACAAAACTAATCCTCAGCTCTTATAATTAATTAAAATTCAATAAATATTTACTTTTTCATTAATTAAATTATACATTTATTATATTTTAACTAAAAATTCATTCAATATTTTTCCCAAAAGAATTCATTCAATTACTTAATAATAAAAACAAAAAACTTGTATAATTCTATTTCTTTTACATATTCGGGCCACTTAGTATGTTATCACTGGACAACAATTTTTATGTCTGATTAATTTCGTAAATGAGTAGAGAAATCAATACTATACAACAACGACAACAATTGTAATAAATAATATAATAATAAAATGCGAGTTTGAGCAACTGTAGGGCATTTTGAAATGTGTTGCAGTTGCGGGGGATTCCTGAAGAGTAAGGGGTGAATTAGACATTGCGTAACATGGGCATAAGCAGGCACGTGGGTGTCAGATGGAATTAATGAACAAATTAGGGTGTCAAGTGAAGTTATAAGAAGGTATGGGGGAGAATTCGCATCCGGAAAGAAGCTTACGGAATAAAAAACACTTAACAGGGCATATCGATTACGCCACGACAAGCGATGGGAATATCTCAATCCAGATGCCCATCCAAAACAAAATTTCTTTCTAATATTTTTCCTCCTCATTTTTATTTATTTACTTTGAATATATATATATATATATATATGTTTGTATAAGTATGTATGACCCCTAAATTGTAGGTACTAGCTAGAGTGTCGTTAAATCTAACTCCAGAGTCCAGACTAACGATAATAGCATAGTGACCGTTTGAGTGACTAGTTCGTCTTTTTATAAAAATATTTTTAAAATAATCATAATTTATAAAAATAAAATTTGAATAAAAATAAAAAAATTTATTAAAAAACTGTTTAAATGAAAAAAAAAATAATGATTAAAAAATATAGTTTAATTTGTAAAAACGCAAACCAAACAAGTCTATAGTTGTTTTCAAATATTGTACCGTACGTTTTGAAATTTCACAAACTTGATTTCCAGGATTCACCCAGAAATTGAAGCACAACTATAAAGTCTCCCATCTTGTGGAATTAAATCACCACATAAATACTGTTTTACAAGGGTGCAATATGGGTCCACCCCCCATTTCGGGATCCCTAAGCATTCCAGACAGATTCATAGTATATTATTATTAATCCGATGAAAACAAATGGAGCTGTCAAGAACTGCAAGTTGGGTGAAATTAAAATTTGCATGGCTTTAGGAGAATGAACTAAGCTTTTTTTAAATTTAGTTTTTCTTTCTTCTATCCAAAAAGCTACGCTGTCAACACAGCTTTGTATTTACAATTGGGCACAACACAACTACAGTGATACAGTCTGCAAGAGTAGCCCGACTTGAAACTACAGAGACAGACTAATGTTATCACTCTTGTAGTTGAATTCAATCCTAACCTAAATGCTTTTAAAGCAAAATAACTTGGATATAACACCACAGAATGGACGTAGACTTGCAGTTGCAGAGGTGGAAGAAAATCTGCCTCAAGAGTTCTATACAGCATAGATGTTTAATATGGCATCCTTAGTTTTCACGAACTCAAAGCAACCTGCATGTGTCTATTGAGATCACTTAGACATTTTGCAGAGTTGTGTTCCTGGACATCAAGTAGCTCTTCTGAGTATGTTCTTAGGAGAGACCTCCTTTGGCTTACTTTTGCAGATTCCAGGGCACACGCTTCGCCTCTTAGCAGTATTGCAACCTGTAGCCAACACATGAACATAATTATCAATCTTCTGTGAACAAACCAGATTTCTCAATTGCTATTTCTTTAACGAAGATGATGATAATAATTGCCAATGTGATGGATGTGGACTTGAATGAAACAGTCAAGAGAGCATGCATGCTTGCCTGACTCATGCGGGGACGAAACATAGGTGACTGCTCAACACACAAAGATGCAGTCAGGATAACAAAACCCATCTGTTGTGGGTCATAATCACCACCAAGAGAAGGATCAACAAGGTCTTCCACATTATTAGAGTCAAGCAAAGGCTTTGCCTACAACACATGAGAGATCACAGTGTTGAGGCCTCTCATCCCTTGTAATTATAGATGATATAAGAATGTAGCTTCCTATTTTTTCTTTTTATAGGGTTACGTACCCATATGACTAAACTCTGCTGCAAATGATCCAAAGCTTCGCGCCCAGTAATAAGCTCCAAAAGTAGAACCCCAAAAGAATAAACGTCGGTCTTCTCATCCACTATGCCATGCATGAAATGTTCAGGAGCGAAATACCTGCCAGGTAGATAATTGAGGAAAAAATATTTAGTCAAGAGAACCTCACAAAGTCTACATTCATTAGTTCTCCCCCCTCAATTTGCTTACCCAAATGTGCCTTCAAATTTTGATACAATATGGTGAGTCCATTGTTTGGGTAACCACTTTGCCAGCCCAAAATCACAAATCTGGAGAAAATGTCAAGTAATCAACGACAGATAAAAAGGGCAGGAAGGTGCACATTTAGCAGACCAAGAGAGTAACATGCACGCAAAATTACAAGATTGGTGGTGTTTGTTTGCCATAGCATATTCACGAACACTAAAGTCTCATGTATTAAGGTAATAACTGCATGAACGTCTTTAATCATTCTAAATAACATTAGTTGATAAACAAATACCTGCGGCTCAAAGTTGTGTGAGAGTAGAATATTCTCTGCCTTAATATCTCTATGAATGATTCGTCTGGGACAACTCTCATGAAGATAGAGAAGACCATCAGCAATCCCTAGGGCAATCTTATACCTTTTGCTCCAATTTAATTTGTTATCACTTGAACCTAGAAAGTGCCATAATTCATGGAAGACTAAGGTTACATGCATCTAAACATCAAATTCAGAGAGGAGGAGACAGCAAACCTAGTACGAACCATGAAGAAGAGATCCCAAACTTCCTAATCGAGATAGTTGGAAGACAAGGTGCAGTCCCCCTTCCACACCACATCCAATAAGCTTGGCAGTATTAGGATGGTCTACATGAGCCATGATACCAAGCTCACACAGAAAATTCGCTGTCCTCTCATCTGGGGTCCCTTTAGTCAGTTTCTTTACAGCTATTAGTTGCCCATCTTGCAGACGACCCCTGTACACTTCAGAATAACCACCCCTTCCAATTATATTCTCTGCATGTAGAGCAAATTATTATCCCTTTTTTTTTTCTTTTCGTAATAGAAAGTTAAAAGATAAGAATATGTTACTCCATAACTAACGGACCAGAGGTAAAGGTTTGGCCACCAAGTGGGATTACCAATCAAAGAAGAGATCAAAACCACTGAGCCCACCCGCGCAGGCTCAAAAAGGAAACATTAAATGTCATATCTTAGCAAGCAAACATATAGTATTTTTCCCCCGAGCTAGAGTAAAGGTCGCACAAAATGAAAATCACCAACTGGGTTATTTGACGGTCAAATTACGGTAAACTTGACTAATGCACTGAAACAAAGTAGAGGCCTGAAATAGAGGAGACCAAAATACAGACCACTGCTAAAATTGCTGGTTGCATCTCTCAGGTCAGAGAGGCTGAAATTGACCAACGAGGACCTGAGGCTGTGTATATTACTGAGAACAGGATTTCCTCTGGTGCCCCTACTTTTCCCTTTGGTTATCTTCGGAACACCAACTGGAGGAGGGAAGGACGTTAGACGCTTCAATGATCTTATTTCGGCCTGTTTGAAAATCTTGCCCCACCGAAATAATGTCCTGGAATTATAGCATCCCGTCTCTAGCTCAGGTGACGGCGGACAATCAAAGCCATTAACGCCGGCTTCTAAAACTCCTTTGGGAGATGAAGAGTCTTTTTTCTGGTTATCCAAGTTCAAATCTCTCACCTCTAAAAATCATCGAGATGTAAATGCAAGTTATGAAAAGTACATGGGCAGACAAAGAAACCGAAAAGGAAGTCTAATCAAACTGGACGAAAAGCAATAAGAAAGCACCTTGTGTGGAAGCAGAAGAGGAAAACAAAGAGCCTCGTCTTTTATGTTTTACATGGAAAGCATCATTGACAGGGACCTTCATGGGTTTGTGAGCAGAGCTCTTTCGAATGTCCCTACACAGCACGTAAGTTCCAATCTTAGCAACGTCAAACAACTTATCCGGCTATCCCTGCATGTGTGGTCTGTGCAAGCAACGTGTTTTCTTCTGTCCGTAGAAAGGAAAATGGGGAAAAGGAAGAAGAAAAACTAAAGAAAACCAAGATTAAAAGTACACATGACATCGAACTTAAAACATTTTGAAATTGGAAATTTCCCTTCAATAGACGTTCAAATATGAAAACCAGAGACACTGGTTTTAATGGACTTATCAGATATAGAGATGTAATTCGGGTCCACTGGATCTGCTCTGTTACTAATCGAATTAAACTGACACATGCAAAATCGTAATAATAATGTAATTGCAAAAGATGGTTGAAGATAAAACAAACTGCGGAACTGAGAACTGGGTGAGCAATAAATTGTGTTAAGAAATTATGAACCAATCAAAATCCCCAGATAGGAGCAAACCCAAAAGTTAAGACTCCTTAAGTTGCACTTTTACACAGAGATGCGGAACCATAATAAGCATGTACCAACTGTGAGCCTCTGAACCATAGTGGTCAACCACGTACGGCATCAGGGAAGGAAGCGGGTGGGGATGGGTAAGAGAAAGAAAGCAAGAAATAAGATACACATACTCCACTATAGAACCCAAAACCCATCAACATTTGGGAAAAGAAGAAATTTTATGTGAACTAGAACAATGAGACATAGCCAACCCAAGGGATAAAGCGTGAAGGAGATACAACTATACCATAAACAGTAATCTCTCTGGTCTTCGGCATTCGCCATGAAAGCTCACACAGGTGAAACAAGCCAAGTACGGGGGAGAAAGCATAAGTAGCGGGCAATGTGGCAGAGAAGCACGGCCAAAATAATATGGCGATACCTCAAAAAGCTCCTCTTTTAATCTTCTATTCTCTTCTCTTAAGCTACTGGTTTTCTTGAGTCACGAATTTATTTAGGTGACTGTAATCCACAGCGAAGAAAGAAAACCCAGAAACTCACCATGTTACATTTCACATCAGGCTTGAGAGAGAGAGAGAGAGATGAACGGCAGGAAGTTGCGGAAATAAACTAAAGTAAGGGGGCACACAATCCAATTATAAAAGACCAGAGGGTGTCACGGAGAAAATCCATATCCACCGTGGCCAACATCATTGGGGAGAGAGCTGGGAAGAGTGTTGATTTGTCCAAAGCAGGTGGAATAGGAAAGAAAGACCACGTAGATTTATTATATTTATATTATAATTTATTTTTATTTTAAATTTATAAAAAAAAATTAAAACTTCTTGTTTTATCCTTCTTAAATATTTAATTTTATTTTTATTAAATGTTCTATTATTACTAATGAGAATGGTAAACTTAAAAAAAATATTTAATACTTTATATTATAAATAAAAAATTTATTATATAAAATATCTAATAACATGTAGTTCAGCTAATATATAATTGTGCAAGTTTACCGGACGCAACCTCTGAAAATTCTAACAAAATGAAAAGAATTTAAAACAAAGGGTTTTAGTAATACAGGTTGGTTGGGAGCATATTTGTGTGTAACGTAAGTTTATGAGAGGTGAAATGGAGGCAGAGAGAGGACCCATTTTATTATAAAATGCCGGTGGATGCTTAGACAGGTTCATCATCTCAAGGAAGGCGTCAAGACGAGACATGGTTCCATTTTGCCATTAATTGCTTTTCAGGGTCAGAAATTTGCATGAATTACGGGTCTTGCCGGTGCCTATTATGCTGCTCCATCTATTTTATATGAATCAGCCTCAATTCAATTCAATTCAATACAATAGCAACAAAACATGGCTCTCCCCGGGGGGCCACCTTTCGTTGAGGGTAAGAATGGCTTTTCTTATAATTGCGTGAGCAGATTTTTTTTTCATATAATTATGATAACCATCAAAAGCAAATGATGTTTGAATCTATATTCTTTCATAATCTGGAGCGTATTTCTGGTTCAGGTATATTCGTACAAAAACGGTCCAAAGAGAACCAATCGCTCATTATCTACATAGAACAATTAATATATGTACCCGTCGTGCGTGTCATCATTTTTGTGTTATGAATCACTTATGAATCAGTGAGTCAAGGAGTACTCAATCCGGCAAGGACCATTGACGACATGTCGTTTGGGGTCTATCAATTCTATTTTTTTTCTTTCAAAATTAGACACATTTTTCACCTATTATAAATTTTATATTTTATATTAATAAAGATGGATGGTTGATTCTCCTCACCATGCACCATCGTGGAAACTACAGTTCAATGGAATTTTCTTTTTAAATATATCATTATCTTAATTAAATTTATTATTCTATTATTCCATGACCTAAACTGTGCTTATACATTTGCAAATATCTTGAAATGATTTGCACGGTTAATAATTTGTTAGCAACACAATTTTATACTTTTTATATTTTATATTGATAATGTTATCAATTAAATAAAGTATTAGTCATTATGAATATATTGGCAAAAGAAAAAGTCATTACGAATATTATAAATTGTTTCCTTTCTTGATTACTAAAAGAAGTGTTTTTTTTAATAACAACAAGCATTAATTCTAGTAGAATGAGATAATATCCCTTAAGTACAATGCCTTGAATTCAAGATCATCTGAATGCATAAAATAACTTTTTGTATTAATCAAAGTTTAAAGTACTGATTGAATAGTGGATGGTATATTAGTCAAAGTTTAAAGTACTGATCGGATAGTGGATGGTACTTAGATATTAATTAATAGAGAATAAAAACATGTAAAGAGAATCCAACTCTTAACTTCGGATTAGTCAGAGTCTAAACTTGCGACTGGATGCTAAACGATATATAGACATAGTGAATAAAAACATGTAGAGCATGTTAGGATAGTGAAAATAATCACTTATGCGAGAGTATAATTAATTATTTTGTAAAGTTACCAAACACGCCCAACTTTTTAAGAAGCATTTATACCTCAAATAAGTAATTATAGGAGAAATTGATTTTTTATGTGTATAATAATTATTTATCCTCCCATAATCATTTATTTTATTTCTCCTTTTCATTATCCATCAAATAATTACTTAAGCTTTCAAAATTCAAATACATTTGTTTTCTCAAAATTATATAAAAATATTTAAATACAAATTACTTTTAATATAATCACTTATTTTCATAATTAATTATGGATAAGTAAATCCAAGCACACACACAAAAAGAATCCAACTCTTAACATTCAAACCATTTCAAGTTTGGATAGATAAAATAAGAACTTATGGGTTATGGGAGAGTATAATTACTTAGTTTGCAAAGTTACCAACAAGTTTCGAAAAATCGGACTGGACTGGAAATTGGTCCCAGGTCCAATCCAATCACATATCTCCATCTCTTGTTTCTAGAACCAGAAAAAAATAAGTCAAACCAATCATAAACCAGTTGAACAAGTTCAATTTATTTATTTTTTAAAATAATTTTTTTAAATTTTAAGAAAAAATAGTATTATTTTTAGTACTAAGTAATATTATTTTTTGTATAAATTTTTTTCTTTCTATATTATAATATTATATAAGTATTATTGTGGTACATAATTATTAATAATGATAAATTTACTTAACAAATAAGATGAAAATAAAATATTAATTGACTATTTTGAATTCAAAATATAATTATAGATGAATATGAACTTATTTAGATTTTAATATTAGGTTGTGAAATTTATTAATTTTATTTTTAGTTTTCTACATAATATATAAAATTAAAAATTATTAAATTTACTATTACCAATTTAATTCCAGTTGAATTACGGTTGAACTATTAAATCTTGAACCAATATTTTGACTAGTTCAACATCCGGTCCAGTTTTTTGAACATTGGTTACTAAACACATTACTTTTTTAATAACCACTTATATCTCAAATAAGTAATTATGAGAGAAACTGATTTTTTCTATTTATAATCACTTATCTTCCTATAATCACTTATCCTGCTCATTATTCACTCAATAATCATTTAATTCTCAAAATCTAAATATATTTTTTTCTTAAAATTACTTAAAAAGTAAAAATATTCAAATACAAATAACTTTTGATATAATTACTCATTTTTATAATTAATTATAAATAATTATTTATTTTTATAATTAATTATAAATAAATTAATCTAAATATATAGTTTCAACTTACACATGATGCAAGCTCGTGCTAAAAAATAAAATGTCTTTTTTTCTTTTGGTGGGAAAAAAAAGAATGTCTTCAATCAATGAAAAATGCAGTGTGATAATTACGTGCTAGAAAAATGAAGAGAGCACATTCGGTGCTCATCAGTTTGTGATGAGCACCGTGCTCATCAGTTTTCAGGACCGTCCAGATCAAATATGGACGGTCCTGATTTAATTATATTTAATTATTATATTTTTAATATATTTTTATTTTATTAAATAAAAAATTTAAAATAAATATAAGTTTGTAATTATTATTTTTTAAAAAAATAATATTATTATATAAAAAAAATTAAAATAATAAACTATAAATCAGGACCGTTCAGATTTGATCTGGACGGTCTTGAAACTGATGAGCACGGTGCTCATCAGTTTGTGATGAGCACTGCATGTGCTCTCAAAAATGAATATTGGGGACAAAAAGTGATGTGGATGTATCAGGGAAGACAATGGTTAGAAAATATGAAAATTGACAATATTATCATACAGAGTTTTTTGAATAAATTAGTTATTGTGGATAAAAAAAATAAATGAGTGTAAAGGAATAAAATGAGCCTATTGGCAAAAAAAGAAAAAAAATGAGCCTCACGTATTTTCACTTTTTTATATTATGCTCTTTCTTAATACAATATTACTATCAAATATCCAAAATCAATTATCAAAAAAATTCTAATATCCTCATGACTTAAAAAAAGGAAAAATTAAACATTTGGCCCTTGAACTATGCACTATTTTGTATTTTAGTCCCTAAACTAATTTTTGTCTTAATCAAATCCTCACACTCCCAATCCGTTAAGGTATTTGTCCCTATTCTTTTAAGCCGTTAAGAAATTCATCCTTGAGTTGAATAGATGGCAAGACGGCGTCAATTTTTGCGGATGTGGATGACGAGAAGTTTGGTGGGTAGCCAGGTGAGAAAAGACATGCTGAGTATACCTAAGATTTGAATTCTTTTGCTTTTTTTTTTTTGGCTTAAACCTCTTCTTTTTCGATACAATAGTCAATGGAAGTTTCAAACATTACGAGAAAGAGCCGCTACAGCGTCTGCACCTTTACCGTTTAAAACTTTAAATTACATCGGTGAGTAACATCTTCCCCACTTGATTCGAATATGTGGTTGGATTTTTTTGATTTATTGTAGTGACATGAATGTGCCGAGCCCAAAGGACACTAAATCTAAAAAGGAAGGAGTGATGCTTTTAGCATAGAACCATCAAAAGGAATGAACGGAAGAAGGAAGGAAAACCACCAAAAGCATCATATAAGAGATTCGAAAGGGAAGAGAAAGCAAAACGAAGCAGAAGAATAAAGGTAACCTCCGTATCTCCATTATTCGTTATGCATGTTCTAGTCTCCATATATATTGAGTTTGTTGAATTATTGAATGAATTTAAATGGATGCAACAGTTATAAAATAGTTTTTCTACCTATAAATGCACAACTCCTCCATTTGCTTTTTATAAACTCTTTGTTCACTTTATATTTTCCATTATCTATTTCAACTTACTTTTAGTTAATTTTGCAACTATTCTTAATTTTTGGAGACAATGTTTCTTACTCTGTTTTTGTTCAGAAAAACAAAAGCAAAAAACTAGCTCCATTTTCAGTCACAAGCTTGCTCCAAGTGTGCTCCATTACGTAGGTGGAGGCACACGAAGACTACATGCATATTGTTTTGATCTTAAAAGAACCCCATAAAGAACATGAAGTTAAAGAAAAAAAAACACAAGTAATTGTGCCGCATGCATGTTAAGGGGATACAAATCTTATTATAATACTGAAATGGTTCCACTTGTTACTAACATGACAATTGCATGTTCATAATTTTTACATGCAATTATCCAATTAACACACATATTTATCACAGAATTATTATAAAATAATTTAATTTTAATTGAATAACTTAATAATAACCATTTAAAAAATACGTTAAGTATAATCGATTGAGTATTTATTCTTTCAAATAATAGTACAAAAAGCTTTTCAATCAAAAAAATAATAATATAAAAGTTGAATTGTCTATATTAATTTTTATTTTTTTAATATTTTGTAATTTTTTAAAAATTAGGCGAGTGTATATCACTCTAATAGGTTAGTGCTATTTAACCTATATTGGCAGGTTATTAAAAATATCGTCAGAGGGCAATCTGTCTCTTAGGCAACTCACTCCATCTAACACCTCATCTCCTTATTGGCATCGTTAACCAGCTGTCATGGTTAAGGATCAAATGGTAAATGATTGGAAAGGTTAGGGACAAACACTAAAAGGGTGATATTCTTTAAGGAGTGATTTAAAAAAAAAATAACTTAGGGACTAATTTATAAATTGATGTAAATTTTGAGGACTAAAAAATTAATTTCCCCCAAAAAAAATATGTTATTTAAGTTTATAAAGAAACCATAATCTCAAATATATTTTATAAAAACATATAATATCACATTCATATATATATATATATATATATATATCCTTATTTATAGTGACAGCTTATTTAAGAGGAAATGACAATTAGAAACTAAAAATTTAAATTAAATATAATAAAGAATCTTATAACTTTTTTAATAATAAATACATAACAAAACAGTAGTAAATTATGATGATGTTTAATAATAAAAAAAACTATAAAATTTTTTAGTGTATTTAATTTAAACTTTTAGTCCCCAAATATCATTTTTTTCCTTATTTAATTTTGTGTTCATTGACCATAAACAATTGATTTTATCTTTCATTTAATGAAATAATGAGATATATACATCTCACTTTATATATATATATATATATATAAATTTACTTCTATGTGCTGACGAATATATATACCCTATTTATTTAGTCATATATGTACATAAATTACTTTTTCAATTGTTCAATGCATACATGAATGAATATGAAGTAGTTCAATGAACTTAATGCTGTAAATTATACATCTGCCTCAGCGCCACGACAAGCTTGATGAAGTTCCTCCCACTAATTCTCGAGTTTTAAGCATTTGTCATTTGTTCATTACAAGCAATCATTTTGCCTTGCCATTTACGAACTTAAGTCTCTGCCTTAACCCCAGACTATTACAGTGCTGGGTCTCGTTCAAAGACACAGTCATGGACAAGAATAGCACAGAGGCAAGCGAATTTTCAAGTCCTCTTCTCTTCCAAGGCATAACTGAATCCTACCATTTCTCAGATGGCGGGAACAGCTGCAATGAAAACAAGTCCAGTAATGCTTCTTCGGCAACACCAATTCTCATACTTAGCACCGTCGTTGCTGTCTCTGGTTCTTACGTTTTTGGGTCCGCCGTAAATTTCTGTCTCCCAGGTTCCGGTTACCATCTTTTGGCACTTCAGATTTCAACACTTAACCGCAATTTTATATGGTTGATCTTTGCAGGTGGGTTATTCATCACCCGCTCAATCTGGAATTATGGACGACATCAGTCTTAGTGTGGCAGAGGTTTGAGCCTTTGAATCCAAATTCTTGTTTTCTTCACCAATTTTTCTCTGGCTTAAGCCCATGTGTATTGACTACTGTATATTATTACTACAGAATATATCAGATATTTTCCATATATGCAGTTATTCTATGTATGCTTTCTCTTTTTCGCCATTGAAGACCGTCTCTAGCTAACTCAATTGTGCAGTATTCAGCATTTGGTTCGATATTGACAATTGGGGCAATGATTGGTGCCATACTGAGCGGTAGAATGGCAGATTATGCAGGTCGTCGAGGTGTAAGTTTCTCCCATTAATCTCTCTAAACCTTTCCTGAAGTTGTGCTGTCAGGCTTGACCCCTCATTTAATTGTGATCGTTTTGTTATTTCTGCAAATCAGGCCATGTTCTTCTCACAGATATTCTGCATCTTGGGATGGCTTGCCATAGCTTTCTCAAAGGTCTTCTCCCATTTCATTCCCATACTTCTCTAAGTTGTTTTTTACTTTACTTGAACTAAAAAGACAGAGGAGTCTGTGAGGAATTAACAACTCTAGCTGGCCAGCAATTGTTTATATCGAATGCTTGGTGCGTGTTTCAAGGTTGCCTGGTGGCTTTACATCGGAAGACTGTTGGTTGGATGTGGGATGGGTCTTCTATCTTATGTGGTAATGGTCGTGATTTCTGTAATTACAATTACAATTTGTGTGATACATGAATGACTTGTTCACTCACAAAATTGAAACTAATCGCCAGTTCTCTTTCCGTCACAGGTCCCAGTTTATATAGCAGAAATAACACCCAAGAATCTTCGAGGGGGATATACAACAGTTCATCAGGTAAATCTATACCATATCTCCTCTAAAAATTATCACACATATAACTCTCATTGTATGTCAGCAAATTGTTGCACATTCCACGTATAGAGTCATTGTGATATCTGTGACAGTTGATGATCTGCTGTGGAGTATCTTTGACTTATCTCATCGGGGAATTTGTGAACTGGCAGGTTTTGGCATTAATTGGTAATGTTCTCCTTTCTATTGTTCGTTTCAGAAAAAATGAAAAACACAATCTTTGTTGGCCTCATCCCTTTGTTTATTTCAGGAACTATTCCATGTATTGTACAGCTTCTGGGCCTACTCTTCATCCCTGAGTCTCCTAGATGGCTTGTGAGTTCCTCATCTCAGCTGTGTAGGTGTAGTTTGGCTATCTGTGTATAAAAGATACAATCAACTGAACTTCTTTGTTACTTTTCTACATGGTTTGAGCTAAGTCGTTAGAAAACATATCCTCATTTGGTGGTGTGACTGCAAACTTGTGCAGGCAAAGGCTGTTCGCATGGAAGAGAGTGAATCTATCTTACAGCACCTTAGAGGAGAGAATGCTGATGTTTCCGATGAAGCCAATGAAATCAGAGTATGTCATGATAAAATCTTTACTAGAGTGTGATTTTGGGATTCAATATATTCGGAAGCAAAGGGGTGGTTCTAGATGTTTCCCACTTTTTGTCCCCCGTAGGGCTATACAGAAACCCTTCAGAAGGAATCAGAAGCCAGAATGGTGAACTTATTTCAGCGGCAGTATTTTGAATCACTTACTGTAAGCTTCCTAAGTTAGCCCCATTACGTAACTTAACGTTTTGTATAGTTTGACATATGGGGCAACTAATTCCTCGATTAGGTAGGACTCGGACTGATGATACTACAACAATTTGGAGGGGTTAATGGCATTGCATTTTATGCAAGTTCTATATTTACCTCTGCTGGTATGTGTGAAGTATATGTTGATGCTTCTTTGACGCACACATATCGGGCCTGGGTTTGTGATACTTAGAAAAAGCAAAAACTCCGATATTTGACAGGTTTCTCAGACAGTGTTGGAACAATAGCAATGGTTGCAGTTCAGGTTCTAGAATCTCTTAAACCTAACCTAGTTTTGTTGTTTGCTTTCTGCTTGATGGTGCTAAGTTAAGATATGTAGATGCCTCCTTATAGATCCCACTGACAGCTTTGGGAGTACTTTTGATGGATAAATCTGGACGGCGACCACTTCTGTTGGTGAATATATTGAGCTTGGTTTTATATAATTTTGTTGTGGGGTTCGATCATATCAAGTTGTGAAACAAAGATGTTAACTACCTCTACTATACAGGTGTCTGCAGGAGGAACATGCCTAGGATGCTTTCTTGTGGGCCTATCATTCTTGTTGCAGGTTCCTTACTCTATTAACAAAATCTGCTCTACGTTGTTTCTCCGCTTCTATTGAAATAGTAACTTGCTGAATGCAGGACCTTCAGAAATGGAAGGAGGTCGCTCCCATTTTGGCCCTTGTTGGTGTACTGGTATTGACGACGATTGGCCTAATAACATTTCTTTTGAAATGAGGAAAAAATGTGGCTTGCATAACATAAAGTAGTCCTAAACTAAATTCCTAATAAAGTACTTGTATTCTGGCTTTGCTTTCGAGAGAAATGGTTTGAGATTAACATGACTGATCCTCTAGTTCTCAAGTTAAAAGTTTTATACATGATGAAAATTGTCATTGGGTTTTCAATCCAAGTTGTACGTTAAGCAGACAGACGAAGCTGATCCACCCAATTTATAATGGCCAGGTATATACAGGATCTTTCTCGTTAGGGATGGGAGGAATTCCTTGGGTTATCATGTCTGAGGTGGCTTAGTCTTTCTTACCATGCTTGAATTCATATTGTTATTGTATTGTAACAAATCCGCAGGTTCGCTCAATATTTTAATATAATCGTGTGGGCATCTACGGATATTTCCCATTAACGTAAAGGGGTCGGCAGGAAGCCTTGTGACCTTAATTAGCTGGTTAGGTTCTTGGATTGTATCATATGCTTTTAACTTCCTCATGGGATGGAGCTCAACAGGTAGATCCCTGGCCGGCTTAACTGCTCAGAGAAAGAGTCTTAATATTCTTACATATATACGGAAGGAGACTCATGTTATGTTGATGTTATGGATGCGCAGGAACTTTCTTCATTATGTGGTCTCACTGTTGTATTCGTGGCAGAACTCGTACCAGAGACCAAGGGGCGTACACTTGAAGAAATTCAATCCTCCATGAATATTACTTATATAACACAGACATCACTTTAGCTTGCCTCTGCAAACGAAACCCTCCAGAAACTATTTCCAACTTGACAGCGAGATTAAACAAATTTTATATATGGTGATTTAAAGTTATGTTTCTGTAAACTGAACGACTAGCTTTTAGCATTGAATAGAATATTTTAGACACTAGCATGCAAAGTTAATGGTCCAAGTTGTTTGGAGTCACTACGAATGAATCCACTTAAACCATTATTGCAGTTGGGGTTGGAGTTGTATCATCCTCCAAAACCCAAAAGAAATAAAATAGCGTGTCCATGACATGATTATATATGTTACTTAAGCCTATTGAATTAGGCGGCCATTCCAGGAGCCACAGAGGTGACGCCAGTAATGCTTCCATAATTCCATGACTGACTATAATACTATAATAGTATAATATTATCAACCACGTGATTAACTTCTATATATATATATATATATAACCTAGCTAGCTACTAATTAATATCATAATCAAACAGTCAGCAATTAATATCCTCGATCAGAATAAAATGTGTCAATCATCTGTGATCCAAGACGGCGGTTCAAACCATCCTGTCCATAAGACGCCAGCCAGTGCGGCCAACTTGGGTGATCTTCTACCCACCAGCACTGTGCTTGCTTTCCTTCTTTCTCCAACAATGGCAGCTGCCATCTCTCCAACCGCTTCCTCACTCTGTTCGTCATCCTAGTTTGTGCCGTCACCGATAGCTTCATGGCCAGAGATGGCAAGCTCTACTACGGCATTGCTACATTCAAAGGTCTATACGATCTTCAACCATGGCCAGTTGGAGGACGTGGAGCAATCCAACAAGTATAAGATCTTGGATCCATCCTAGACTTTGTGCATGCCTTGTTGTCCTTGCTGGTGTTCCTGATCTTTGCCATCACCAACCCCAATGTTCAAAGCTGTTTGATCCCCCACGTGGGACCTAACCAAAGTTCACTGATCATGAACTTGCCCTTTGAAGCTGGCCTTTTATCGTCCTTTTTATTCACCATCTTTCCAACTACCAGAGACATGCTGGTCCCTCATTAGCTCACCAGCTTCTTATTAATCAATGCATATGGTTTATAATTAAAATTATCTGAATTATCTTCTGCTACCCTATTGATTGTGGAGTGTCAGTGTGGATCCTTCCTTTCAGATTTCAGATTTGTAAAGTTGGGGTTTCCAAAGCAACAAAATTTGATCTACAGTTTATTCTTTGAATTATTTTTATCAACTTGATAACAAATTTCACAGTAAAAATTAAAAAATCTACAATATTATTATAATTTATTACTCTTAAGGCAATGGGAAATTCCAAAACACCCATATTCAAAATTAACATGTATACATGTATAATGAAGATAAATCGAGGGAACACAAGTGAAAAGGAGGAAAATTCGTATAGGCTATAGTATGAACTCTAATTTTATAAAACTAATTGCATGTGGTATATTTAGAGAGAGAGAGAGAGAGAGAGAGAGAGAGTAAATGAATGAGTATAATTGTAAAATGCAATGTTATACACAGCGACATGTTCTTGTATCCCTCTTCTGTAACTACTATCTCACAGTAGATAAGCTATTTTTCATAAAAAGCCAATGTTATCTCCGGTTGTTCTGGCAGGGTTCGGACCCCATCCTACTCGGTTCCACTTCCTTTATCCTCATAGCTAGCATTCATACAGCCGATATGTTTTACTATATATATTTTTAACCTCAATAAATTTGAAAAATTAAAATTTAATTTATTATCTGTTGGGCTCATCTGAACTGTATATTTGATGGGTCAATTTTTTTTTTACATAAATTCCAATATCTTTTTAGATATTCAAGAGAGAATAATCTTTTTCCTTTAAACATGTTTTTGATTTTATACTGATAAAATATATCTCATTAATGTAGAAATTGAAAAAGATGCATTTATCTAAGGGAGCTCATTACCTAAAAAATATACAACTTTTCTAAGCTCTTTTCCTCTCTTCTCCATTTTTTGTGTGGTGTGGACAAAGGCTATCTCCTAATTTTGGTGATCTGGTCTATTCTCATATATAGTCAACAACATTATCATTATATATTTAACAAAAAATAAATAAATATATAACTATGTTTCTTAAATTCTGCAGTTATCATTGAAATATATGTTTCAACAGTAGAAGTAGAAGTATATATAGTATTTAAACTTGGTTTATGTAATTTTGTCTTGCATGAAAAATTTAATTAGTTTATGTAAGACGTTGTGAAAACTGAAATGTTCAGTAGAATTATTTTGACTTGAAAATATTATCTCATCAAGTGAATGGTTGCCAGAATATTATGATCGACTTGAGCGATTTGTTAATCACAGATTCCCAGTTAACATATGTCCATTGAACAAACGCGTGTTCGATCTCTGTGTACGGGCAGGGATTCAAGTCTACTATAGAGAGAGAGACACACACAAATACTCACACATATAGCTTAACCAGTCATTAGATATGGACACCGCGATGCCTAGTTGCGGTCGTTAGCAGTAAAATTAAATTAAGTAATTATTAAAATCCATCAAATTTTTAACGAAGTTAGCAAAAAGAAAACAAAGAAAAGGGCTAAGCAGTAACCACGCAAACCTCAATTTCCAGTGGGAATTGCAGCCTCTAAGATAGATAGGGTAGGATCAAAGAGAGAATAATGCAAGCATTAAGTTTAAAGGTTATGTGTGTGGATATATGCTTTCCTGAATTTTGAGCCATTCATATAACTTTTCTCATCTTCAAAATTTGACCCAAAAAAAAAAATCCTAAATTTCAAAATTTATGTCGGTAACATCCTAATGTCATTTAATTAGTTTGGGGTATTTTACTAATAGAGTATAATATGTTATTGGTTATAAATCCCTAATTAAACCCTCTTAATTAAACTTAAAGCTTCATATGCGGATAACTCTCCTATTCTAGAGTCATACATAATACACATATATATATATATTGATATATTGATTGATGACTACTTTCTCATGTTATATTCTATTAACAAAATATCACATAAATTAAACAACAAGAGAATTAATTTTCTGTATTAATTAGTGAATTATCTGTATAAATTTGAAAGTTTAGTTTAGAGAGATCTCTTATAAAGTTTTGAAAAGTCAAGAAGATTATCTGCATATAACTCAAAGTCAAAGAGATTATGTATAATTTAACCAAATTTAAACAAAGAGAAAGTTATAAAAAAGAATTCGTGACATAGTGCCTGTTTGGATTTAAGGCAGAAGCGCTTATAGGGAAAAAAAAGTGTTTATTATTCAACTTTACCAAACGGGCACCTCATTTGCAGAATAGCTTCTTCAGTCCAGAAGCTCGATTGTAATAAGCTGGAAGGGGGAGCTTATAATAATCACTTTTGGGAGATTATGACCGTTAGAAGCATTTAATGCTTCTTTTACCCAACATTTTGTCCTCACCGCCCTGCGCAGCTCGCGGACCAAAACCCATAAGCTGTCTTTTACCCAAGGTCGTCTGCTCCACACCGCGTGAAACCACCATCGCCGGCGTTACCCAAACTCGGAACAAGGTCGGCTTCTCTTCTCCATCGGTTCTCACGGAGCCACAGCCCCATTGGCCTCGTGCAAAATCTCGCACAATCACCGTCTTCGCTTCTCCGGTGGTTCTCACAGCGGAGATCCCCCTTCGGCTGTGCTTGGCTTATCACCGCGCGAAACCATCGTCGGCGGCCTCCTGCAAACTTGGAACAAGGTCGGCTTCTCTTCTCCATCAGTTTTCACGGAGTCACAGCCCCATCGGCGTCGTGCAAAATCTCGCACAGTCACCATCTTCGCTTCTCCGGTGGTTCTCACGGCGGAGATACCCCTTCGGCCTCCTGCAAAGGCTCCCACAGTCATCTTCTTCTCTTCTCCTTTGGTTATAATGGCGGAGAACCCCCATCGGCCTCCTGCAAGATGCTCCCCAGCCGTCCTCTGCCTACATAACCCTGCGTCTCAGATCCGGTCATCCTCTCGGCCAAACTCGTCCTATAAATCACTCTGCGTCGTCCTCTCTTTGTCAATGTCACCGTGAACTCTGCCTTCTCGTCCTTTCTCACCATCGTGTGTCATAATCTTCAGCGTTGCAGAATCCTCTGAGGAACTTCCTGGCTTCATCATTGTTGATGCCTTTGATCTCTGGATCTGGGACTCAAGGTATGTTAATATTGCTTGATCTGCGAGAGTTGGATTGAAATCCGTGTCCTCCATATGCATCTGATTTAGAAACTGATCTGAGAGGTCTAACGCTCCACTGTGATTTGCTTACAGCTTCGTCATCGGCCGTGGGTGTGTTGCCTTGTCCTGTGTCTTCTACCTCCGTGGGTGGGTGTGCTTGGTCTGTGAGTATACTCTGTTCTTCCCTTTGTTTCAGTTATGCTATATGCTGAAAATATACAAAAATGTACTGGCTTGCTCGGTGGGTGTGCTTGCTTGGTGTGCTAAGATGGAAAGGCGGTTATTTTCTGATATACATTCATAGTTAGTAGAGTGTAGTTGCATTTGAATATTTGCATCTCAACTTTGTAGTGTGTAGTTGCATTTGACCGTTATGTAATGGTTCATTTATTTTTCTGTAGTGTGTTTATTTATTTTCCATTTGTGTCGCCGCATCCTCTCAGCTTGTGAGGTGTTATGTCGATCGTTTAAAGTAAACTGATGTATAAAAAACATCAATTGGAGATTCTTCTTTGTATTGACTATCAGTGAATTTGTTGTTTATATAGTCATGGGTACTGAGAAAGTCAAAGCAACTTGGGACATGAATGCAACTGAGATTTTGATCAAACTATGTGTGGAACAAGTTCAAAAAGGGCAGCGGCTAGGTAATAGTCTAAATAAAATTGGATGGGTTGCTGTAATAGCTGGATTTAAGGAAAAGACTAGCAGGAATTACACTAGGGCACAACTTAAGAATAGGTTAGATGTTCTTAGAAAAGATTGGACTTTATGGTGCAAGATGCTAGAGAAAGAGTCAGGTGTAGGGTGGCTTCCTGGGCAACAAACTATTGATGCATCTGATTCATAGTGGGAGAAAAAGATTTCGGTATGTAGTATACTTTATTTGATATTATAATATGTCTAGTTTATTGTACTTTAGTGTAATATATTATACTAATTATATGTAAATATGCAGGAAAATCCAGAATATAAGAAATTCAGACATAGAGGACTTCAATTTGAGGATGAATTAACAATATTATTTAGAAGTGTAGTGGCAAGTGGGGTGCATGCATGGACACCGTCATCAGGGACAGTACCTGATGATGTTGCAGCAGATGATGATGTGTACCATCCATATGTAGACCTACAGGAAGGATCAAGAGATAGTGAGGAAGATCTCGGTAATGATACATCGAGACAAAGTGCTGGAGTGAGTGTTGAGCTTGGGGATATGAACTTGAACACTTCCCACGGGTACTCCAGTGAAAGAAGCAGTGACAAGAGAAAGAGGAAGGGACCTTCAGAAGGAAGGAAAAAACAAAAAGCCACCAATACAGGGCAGATAGTTGATGCTATTAGTAGGATTGCTGATGCACAGGAATCGCGAGGAAAACAAAAAGCCTCAACATCTATGGGTGAAGTTATGGCTCAATTAAGTTCAATAGAGGTTGTCTATAGTGATCTTGACTGGTATTCCAAATGTTGTGAGGTCCTCTCAGACCCCACCAAAAGGGACCTCTTTGTACATTTAAGACATGATGAGGAAAGATTGTTGACCTGGTTGAAGCTTGCTGCATCTAGAATTTAGGAAAGTTAACTTTAGTTTTAAAATGTGACTTGTAGAGTTCCTATGAGGATGTTCAACTTTATTGCTATTTTAGGATGTTCAACTTTGTTATATTAGGTTGCTTATTGTGACTTTGTTATAAATGTGACTTGGACATTTGCCTACTCTAGATTGAAGTATAATGTTAGTGCACTACGTTTTTTCAAAGAATTATGAAGAACATGATGTTTTCTAAATATTTACTTTAATATTTCACCTTCTAGGTTTGAAGAGTTAAATGGGAGACTCCGACTCATCTGAAGATGATTTTAATGAAGTTGCAAACGTCACTGCATTAGTTGGGTTGTATGCGGTAAAACATTTATGTAAGGAGCCCCGAAGAACTAGTGAATATACAGGTCATGTGTGGGTAAATAAAATTTTACAAGGTCATCCTATTCGTTGTTATGAGATGTTTCGTATGGAAAAGAATATATTTTATCAACTTTGCAATGAATTGGTCGAAAAACATGGGTTAAAGGGAACTAGGAGAATGGGGGTGCAAGAAATACTTGCAATTTTTTTGAACATGATTGGGCATGGGGTTGGAAATAGGATGCTACAAGTAGACATTTCCATCGAGTCTTAGCGGCTTGCCTTAGACTAGCAACAAAAAATATTAAGCCCAAAGATAATAGATTTCGTTGTGTACCATCAAAAATACGACGTGATAAGCGATATTGGCCGGTTTTCAAAAATGCTATAGGCGCTATTGATGGTACTCATATCCCATGTGTTGTTGCTCCTAGTGAACAACAGAGATTTATTGGAAAAAAAGGATATCCAACACAAAATGTAATGGCTGTATGTGATTGGGACATGTGCTTTACTTTTGTGTTAGCTGGATGGGAAGGCACCGCACATGATGCTCGTGTTTTTGATAATGCCATCACAATGGCTTCCATGAATTTTCTGCACCCACCTGAAGATATGTTTCTTATTAATACCTTTATCTATTATTGAGTTGTCATTACAAATGTTTGACAATGTTTCCATTGACCATTAGGTAAATATTATTTGGTGGATGCTGGTTATCCAACACCACCTGGATATCTTGGTCCATATAAACGTGAACTCTACCACATTCTAGATTTTCGATGTTCCTCTGGATATGCGAACAATAATGAACAATTCAATTATTACCATTCCAGTTTAAGATGCACCATAGAAAGGTCTTTTGGAGTTTGGAAGAACAGATTTCCAATTTTACATCTCATGCCTAGTTACAAATTTCAAACACAAGTTCAGATAATATGTGCAACAATGGTTATACATAACTTCATTAGAAAGAATTTCCAAACAGATTTTGAATTCTTACGATTTGAAATTGAAGATGTGGTTCAGCAAGATGGTAATGATGGTGATGAGTATCAACCCGCATCTGAAAGTTCAACTATGACATCTTCAAGAGAAATGGATTATATTCGTGATTTACTTAGAGATCAAATTGTCAAATCTTTACAAGACAATTAGTTATGTATAATTATTTTTTAATATTACACTTTAGTATTTTTAATTTTTACTTTAACAGGAATACTGACAATTCTAATTATGTAATATTTTCATATTATTCATAAATTAGAATTTTACATATTTACATATTAAAATTTTATCCCATTACATAATATTATTATGTATAAATAATTCATTTATAAAAAAAGTAGTATTATTTAAGGACCAGGGGCATTTAAGACATTTCAAGTTAAGATCCATCCAAAAGTGATTTTCAGAATCTTTATCCAAACACAATCAATTATGGAAAATCACTTTTAAGTTTAACTATCCAAACACAAATCATTTTTTACATAATCACTTATTCTCATAATCACTTATACATAATCACTTATGGAAAAGCTAATTCAAACACACCTATAGTCAATTAGTTGTTAGCAATATTTATCCTAAAATGAGTTTAATAAAAAAAGAACGTGACGTGGGACCCAGCACCGTTTGGAGGGAGGAGGACTTATAGATGCTGTTCAGTTTTGCAAATCAAATTAAAAAAGCGTAACGTTCTCGATCTCTCGCTATATATCTTTGGCTTATCCATTCTTCCTCTTCTTCCGTCTCAATAATATACCCAATATTCATTCCTCTTTCCTCTGTTCCACAATTTCATCTACAATGACTGTTTTCTCTCCCTATCTCCCGTTCCTTCTCTCCATTTCTCTCTCTCTTTCCTTCTTTTTCTTCTTCTCTTTCATTCTTCCCTCTCTCTCCCACCATCACCTCCTGCTTTGTTCTTTTCTTGGTTTCTCTGGTGGTCTCGGCCTTGTCACCACCATCGCCCTTGTCCTTGTCAAGAAGCCACCCCCTCCCTTGAACACAGACGCCCCGCGCCACGACAACGGCGGTCTCGTGGTCGACGGTTTGGCTTCTTGCATCGAGAGTCTAGGCTTTGAGAGCTCCGACTCGATGGCCCAACTTGAGAATAGTGCCGGTGAAGATTCTTGTTGCATGGCGGCGGAATTGGGCCCAGGAATTCGAGTGAGAAAGGAGGTGAGATGGTTCCCGCCCCCTCTTTCTCGGATAAAATTTTTAAAATAAAAAAGTGTGTGTTAAAGGATTCATAAATTAATGATGGCCCTTGAGATGATTCATGGAAAATCACAATATTCATGAAATATGAAAAAAATGACTTTTACCTAGATTCATAAATCATTACAATGTATATACATTAATCATATGAAAGGAAATAACTTTTTGTTTAGGTTCATGAATCATGACAATGTACATACATTGGTTAATGTATGTGTTCTTTTATTGAAAGAGTCATGTTGCTTCAAGAGGTGCATTCTCATTCCCTATAAATAGTTCACAATATTCCATCATTCGATAGAGAATTCCAATTTTCATTTATCCACACTTGTTTCAACATATACAAACTCACTTGCATTTATCTTTAGTGCACAAAGGATAAAAAACAAATTATCACTTTGTAAAAGCCATTGTTGCCTAGGCTTGAGTTTTAGAAGTACAGCACCTACTCAAGAGTCTTCATTGTATTCTGCAGGAAATTCTTCACTAACCCAAGTTATACCCAAGATTTGAAAATTGGTGGAGGCAAATTAAGCCTAAAGGAAAGTGTTACTCACACCTTGAAGACTTGTACATAACCTTTTCTCTAATTTTTTTTTCTTCTACACTTCAAAGTTTCATTCCTTATAACACTTTGTTCGCTGAACCTGAATGGTCAGCCGAGTTTCTTTCTCCGATCGGTGAGGAAGGATGGCAGGTTAGAGCTCACCGAAGTCAGAATACATCGACCCGAGATTCTCCACATTTGGCGACACGATGGACGCCTGACATAACATCTCATCTTGGATGAAAGTTGTCTAGATGATTCAGAAGACGACGTGGAAGAAGAACAGGAAGAGACAATAGGAGATGAGGAGGAGGAGGAAGCAAAAGCACTAAAAGATGAGGAGGAACAGGAAGGATTTAGATTTGGGGATTGGAAGTTTGGGAATGAAGGGTTAAGGAGGTGTCACCAAGCGGTGAATGATAATGGGAGCCTCCACAATCACCCTCTACATCTGCGTTAAGTAGGCATTGCGTGAGTTGAACATGAATTAGGGATTCCAGAATTCAGAGAACAAATTAAGAATGACAGACATGAGATAGAGAGGCCTTTTGTGTTTAGAGTTGGCTGCCATGGAGATTAAGGCCATTATATGTGTGTGTGTCTCTCTCACGCCAAGGGTACGTACGTTACATTATGTTGTTTGGCCAGAGAATCGAATCAATGATGAACATTACGATCTATATCAGTCACAGCAACACTTGTGTCTTTGTGTCCTGCCTCTCAGAGATCTCAACAGAACAGGATCCGCATTCCTTCTTCACCCTCGATGAATGGGAGGAAGAATTGAGAGACTGTGCTTTACTCTGCTCTGCTCTGTATTCACCAAATTCCTTAATGCTTTAGAATCACAATGCCATCTCTACCCATAGTATTGATTGGAACAAGGATATGACCATTTTTACGTGATGCATTTTGGATTTATTAAATATTAAAAAACTTTCACTTCAAAAATTTTGTCTCCAAATCTAAATGTGTAGTAGTGAGTAAATTAAGGGTAACAAAACACTAAAGGCCAACGGAGATGGTGAATCTGTTGGATTTAATTGAATGGGGGTTAACATACACAGTTCACATTTTCTTAAAAAAAATTCAGAAATGGTGTCTGAAATCCTGCACCCATGTATCAGGCGGATAAGAAGACCAAGGCTTTTCATGAGAGTTTTGTAACGATGGAAATCCATATTATGAATAACAAATAGCTAAAAATCTTTTGGGGATTTTGTATTAGTCTGGCTAAGTAGCCTTCAACTCAATAGTCCGTGCATCTATTGCTTAAACTTCTACCCTGCTATAAATATTTACAGAACAAAAAATTACAAGAATTAATGGAATAGACAATTAGCAGGCATAGAAAAAAAAAATGTGTGTAACTGATAATTCTGGAAAGAGCGAAAGCAACCTTAACATCGAACATTGGAGTTTGTCTTGGGGTACATCGTCCTGGAAAAAGCGTCGACAGCAGGGTTCGAACCTGCGCGGGCGAAGCCCAACAGATTTCAAGTCTGTCTCCTTAACCACTCGGACATATCGACGATGATGCAATTGCTGCCACATAATATTGAATTTAATAAACATTTATTTAACTTTTAAGACTTTTTATATATAAAATGTAAAAATGATTTCTTCTACATAATCCTTTTATTTTATTTGAATGTATGAGTCGAAGGAGTAAATTTTTTTTATTGTTGATTATACACTCTTTACTTTTCGAAATTGCCCTTTTCAAATGTATGGGAATTCTTATTTTATTCATATTATTTTTTGAAAAATAATCATTAAGTATACAATAATATAATATAGTAACTGATTTTATTTAGATATAAATGATTCAAAATTTGAATAATAATAATAAACTATACCTGCTTCATTTGATCTTAATATATGATCAATACAAATCAATCACTTGACTTCATTAGTTGCTTGTTTAGAATTCAGCAGTATATAATCTAGTGAGAAAAAAAAAAACTACACAGTTTCCTCTTATGTCTCCTTTCTGCATGTACCAAACATGGATGTGAAGGCATCCCGAGTCTATCCAACCGCTTCTGTTTCATAAAAGAAGCCCTTATAACAAATTAGCAGGGTAGAAGTGAAGTGATTTGTATTGATCATATATTTACATATATAATATGTTGGAGGAGAGCATCAAAATACCATTGGGGTGCAGCTCATATGGTAGAGTGCTTGCTTCCCATGCGAGAGGCATGGGGTTCAATTCCCTGCATCTCCGTTATTTCCTTTAGAACTGTTTAGATGGGGACAAGTGGTGACTGGAACATGCTCAGTATGCCCACCATCCATAATTCACCATCACAGCTTCTTTATTGCCACCATCCATAAGTCACCATCACAGCTTCTTTATTGCTATAACTCATCTAACGAATTGATGGTAGGTATTATCAGTTCAAGTAATTTTAATTTTACGCTTTTGCAAGATAAATGATTCATTGATTTTTACATACAACCAAAGAGACTATCCTAGATTTTAAAACCACCAATCCCGCAAACCCCACATCCAAAAATGACCTTCTCTAATCTCTGCTTACGAAGATTTCTATTATGTGATAACACTGTTCCATAATCTGTGGACGACGGATAAACCACAAGACCTGTTTTCCTTTGTCAAAATACACATTAATTCCCATAGACCCGGAAGTTTTGGAACAACATGCAAGATTTACTGCTACCACAGATGGAAAGAAGAAAATTGAACAATTTAGAGTTGCTCGTGCTATTTTCCCTCACATTGAATATTTTAATCACGTGTTAACATAATGGGTTCCTTCACTGATTAGCTTGCAAGCTGAACCTCATGAGTAATTCCCCATATCTGCTCTCTCTGTTCGCAAATTACCACACATTTTTTTTTGGATGTCCCCTAAGGTAAAGAAAATGTGTGGTAAAGAGATCCTTTTTGATGGTATGAGGGGTGTGTGTCTCCCTCGGAATGTTCCCATGTTGATTGTCTGATCAATGAATTATTACCCCTTTGCTAAAAAAAAACACACACACACACACACACTTTCTTTGTCTCAAGTCCTTTTCTCTCCAAAAGCATCAAATACAAAGAGTGCTAAAAGAGTTTTTTTTTGTTTTTTTTTACCTACTGCTGCTATTCGTTCAGAAAAAAAAAATACCAATGCTGTTTGGTCATGCAGAATTATTTTTGAATCAAAGTCGCCATCAAACTGCCTTTTGATAAATAATTCAAATGTTTGAACAGTTCATCAAACTTATTGCCTCTATCAAACAGGCAGTTAGCCTGTCCAAGAGAGCCAAACCGACGCAAAAATCCAAGGAATAGAATCAAGTCAGACAAGCTGGATCTAACACCCCTTCTATTTTTGGTGGTCGAAAGAAAAATTAAAATAATCCCAGACACATCACACATGCTATATGTGATCCATCAACCACAAAATGTTTTTGGATTACCTTCATAACTAACGGGTTTACTCCATCAAGTCAGATATACACTATCTAGAGCAGCAAAACCAGCTGCAACTCCACCTTCATCAGATGAAGATATTTTTGTACGCATCAAATAACCACTTTGTTCATTCACGATGATTTTATCCTTATTCCTGCAAATTCCACTTCATCAATGCCAAGCATTACACAAATTTAACGAAGTATGGAGCTGTGATTCATATGAAGCCAAGCTATATACCTCAAATAAGAGCCAAATATTCCAAGTTCCGATATGGCATGATTCTTATAACAACAGCCATTACGCATAAAGAATGTTGCAAATCTAGTTGGAAATATCCTCTGCATAAGGATGTAAGCTGCATCCTCTTGAGCCTCTGCTTTCTGCAATTTTAGGAGGGTTTCCCTGACTGCATCACCATAGATATTGTTTCCTGAAACATAATAACAGCCATCAGGTAATTCCCCCCATCTCACTTTTTTAGTTCTTGCAACAAAGTCAAAGAGGTGACAGAACAGAAGGATGAAGCAAACTTAAAGAGATATAAAACCTCCTCCTTCTCGTTGGGGCTTCATTACATATAACTCCGGCCTTTCTATTGCTTTTTCAGCAACATCTGATTCATCCAAACTCCACAATCCTGCAAAGCATTTACGCAGTTTGACAATGTCATCTTTGTTTTCAAGGTACCTGCTTGCAGTTTTAACTCAAAAGTTAGGGAAGGGATATCAACTGGTTAAACAAACTCTTTTCAGCCAAAATATACGAATTAATCATTAAGCTACTCACTCACTAGGACAAAAATGGAAGGGAAAAACTCATTCTTTAGCTTCTGCACATGCAACATATATGATTTACTTAACAATCCTCAAAAACAAAATACACCCATGACCCATCTAATACTTTTTGATAGGAAAAAAAGTTGTGTACATGTGCAACTCCATTCAACAAGTTTCCGTTTCTAAGGCATTAACTCAACATTCTCAGTTTTGCATGGGGACTTTTCCACAATTATCCATTATAAAATCTTTCTTTTGGCCACAATATCTGTGAACTGATCATATTGCTTTCAATTATGAATAGCAAAATCTTGCTTGGAGGATGGGAGTATAATTAATTCAATATCTCTCAAGAACGTTTTCAATTATGAATAGCAAAAATCTTGCTTGGAGGATGGGAGTATAATTAATTGAATACCTCTCAAGAATGTTTGGTTTCGCAAGCTCCTGTTGAATCTTCTTCGTGCCAGCCAAATGGTAAGATATTGATGGGCATTTGATGGCAGAAGACTTTTCCATAAGTAGCCTAGCTCTCCATTCCTACATATTGAGCAAGAAGCATAAAAATTCAACTTCTCCAGGGAAGAAGCACCTATTCTAGAGGATTATGTAACAGTACCAGGATGACATCAAAGAGAACAAAGGTACTGCCAGATCAGATTGATCGAAGAAGAATCATAAAACACAAAGTTTACATAATGGATGCAGGATCCCTATTACACTAAGCCATCACCCATGAATTTTCCATATCTGGCCAGACATCATTTGACAAGTCAGAGGTGCCCTGCACTCCTCTGGTCATGTAAACCATGAATGTAGTTTTGCTAGAAACAAGGCAATCAAATATTAAATGATAATTGCATTTCCCAAGTCTAGCTAGTAAATTAAATATATTTTGGCCACCGTAATTATAGTGTCAGGTGGGCTAACACTGCCTAACGTTAAAGAACAGAGTTTGAAAAGTTGGAACAGAACAGTTATTATGAGCAGTAGAAAACTGCAGTAAAGTTGCTCACTGATTCTGAAGGATAGTCAAGTGGTGTATACCCAGCCCTGAAGTAAATGACTGCAACAGCTTGTCCATCCCTGTGAATGCCAGGACATTACATTTTTCAATAGTCAGGAACAAAATGCAATCACATCTAAAATCTAGAGCACGGAAGTCACGTTTCCAATGCCAAAGGCTACATACATGGAAAGTGTTCCGTCAGGTAGTAGTTCTCCTTCTTGATCAATTTGAGCCAATGTTTTCCGCACAGATGTAATATGATGTGTATTAAGAAGCTGAGGAAAATAACTCCCAGGAAAGTCTAAATAATAGGATTTTCAAATAAAATTGTTTAGATGAATTTTAGAAATATGTAATGATTGTGAACTGTTGAACAAACTTGACGCAGGAAGCTAGAGGAAAACAACTAAGAAAAGGATATCTTTCTCTCAGTGCTAAAGAAAGAATATGCTGGTCGTACATGTTCCGTTCTTCAGCCTGAACCACAAACATTATTACAGCCCTGTACAGATCCATTCAATATTTCTCATACTTAAATTATACCACAGCATAAAAAAAGGTAGCAGTAGAAGAAAGTGAACAAGGAAAATCTTTCTCCAAACTGACCTGGGGTCATTATATTCACTCCAAGCTTTAGCCAATGCTTCTGCAAACTGATTGCAAGCAGTATTGGCAGGAATTCTTTTGGAATTTAGACCAAGAAATTTTCCATAGTGAGAAAGTATGTTTCTGAAAAACAGCCAACCAATATGAAGATGCCTTCTCATAATGATATTCCCTTTACATAAATAACAATGCTTTCAAACTTACATGAACAGGCATTGAACATAAATAATTAATATCTGTGTATCACTTAGGTGATCTTGAAATAAATTTTCATTTGAAATTGAAATTGCCTAACAAATTTCTAATGTATCTCTAACAAGAATTAAATTATATTTACCACAAGAATATCACATGTTTCACTTAAAAGGACACACAGCTGCATCAAAACAAGAAAAAAAAAATCCTCAAAAACATTATTAAAACATTCTAAATTAGCAACCATACGGTTACACTTACTTATGAAGCTCAGTCACAAGACCACCAAGACCAGCAAAAGAAGATGAAATAGTGTTCAGTTCAATTTGCAGAAGTGATTTGGACTGTTCATCAAGCATATAATCTGATCGATGTAACCCCAAGCAGATTTCCTACCAAATGATTGCAAAAGGAAAGAAAACAACTTATTGGTTAATACCTCTGACTCACTGATACAAAGTAATTTACAACTTCACCCCATCTTTTGCTATATTAATGATATATTTTCCCCATAAACTATATGCTAAGTTGATGGGAACTTAGATAGTATGGGCTGTCTATGTCCCATATTAAGTAGTATGGAATGCTCAATAAGGTATTTAAGTAGGTTAACTCTCCCATCTCAATAGCTAGCTTTTGAACGAGTGTTCCCCATCCCACTTGAGTACCTATCATAAGCAAAATATACAAATACTAAAATAATTCAATTTTTCTCTCTTGAGCCAATACATGTTCCTGTGATATTTAAAATGACAGCAATGACATAACTAAAGAAAAATAATAATCTTTAACCAAAGCATAGCCAGCTTAAATTTACAGACTGATGATAAGAGTGATCATCTCATAATAATTTTGGTTCCAATTCTCTATTAATCTACACTTAACTATTATATATATATGAGCTTACCTCTTTTTTGTTAAGCTCTAGCATCTTGGAATGAATATCTAAAAGTCTGGAGGTAAATTCATCCACTTTCTTAGTTCTGCATATTGGTAAATAAACAAATAATATCAAAAGAAAAGGCATAAACAAAGACAAAGTAAAGTTAAAAGACCAATTTTTTAGGCAGCGAACCTAGAGTGACAAATATATAATGATAGAACAAAATTAACAAGAGCTAAAAATGGTGGAATTGTGCAAGGTAAATCACACAGACAAGAATTTGAAAGAAAAAAAATGCAAGAATCAGTAAAGATAGTAAAATGCCCACTGATATAACAACATTTAAAGTTGATGCAATTTCTCATGTAGCAAATTTAAGTTGATCCCCAGACAAGTTGTACATGGAGATTGTAAGATAATAACAACATAAATAATACTTGACATTTCACTAAATAGGTAAGGAGGGGGCAAAAAGCATACCTGGAGAGAGAGTCCTGTAGAAATTTTCCATCTTGGCTCACTCTGTCAACTAGTTCATTAAATATTGGGGCTAAATCACACGCTTGCTTCCAATGACTTCGGGGGAATGACGCGGGCAATAAGGCAAACGGGGCATGCACCAAACCGACGCCAGGAACGCTTCCTGATCTCTATAATTCTTAACACGTTGACGTCAAATTCAAGCACTAACTAACAAGATGAGACTCCACTACAAAGGGAAGTCATATAAAGCATTATTCTAGATCCAACACATGTAAATAACTTTTTTCTTTTTTCAAATGGCAATCAATAAGCCTTGCCAGTGACTTATAATTCCTGATTAGAAAATCAATGCTTTCAAGAGCATAGAATTCCAAATTTCGCAATAATATAACAAATTCAGTCAACGAGTACGTTTTTCAAAACATATTCGTATATCACTGAACACAGTAGCAGAAAAATAATTTAATAGGAACGCTTATAGGGACTTAAAAGTATTAAAAAGAGATAAGTAAGAAGAAGATTGGAAACGGACCTCAACAGATTTATCCCCAATAACAAGTCCATGAAGAGAGCTCCAGACAAGAGCATCATAAGCAATCTTGTGAAGTAACTGCTGATCAATAGCATGATAATCCGAAAGGGGAGGGGTGGCAGTGTCTTCAACATAGCCACTCCTTAGAGGCAGAATTGGTGGGGGCGAAGAAGAAGGCGATTGCTGAGACATGATCTTGATGGGTTTACGAAAGCGAGTAGGGCAGGGTTTGAATGAACTGAGAAAAGAGGGTGATTTTGATTGTGATCCGTCGCTGTAAATTGTGGCGATATGGATATGGAATGAGCGAAGCCAGTGACAGGACGTTGACATATGATCTGACTAGGAACACAACAACAACAACATCGCTAGCCGCTACCCCTGAAATAAACTACTCCCTCGCTCCCATTTTGATGGTTCATTATAGAAAATTCTAAATCTCCCAATATCTTGTCTTTTTTCCTTTCAAAATTAATTTATGCAACGAATCTGTTTCGGAATCGGTCCTCGTCACGCGCAGAATTTTGGATCAGTAGAAAGCAGAGTGAGTGAGTGATTAGGAGGTCGAAATGTATGAAGGAAGATGAGCCACAGATTCAGAGCATTGCATTTTGGTAAAATCAGATTCGTTTTTTTGGGAATTCTTGAATATATGATATTCACACCACACATGTATAGACAAATAGGATTCTATTTAAAATTCCATTTCCTTACTCATTTCGCAAAAATCATTATTAGTACGGTTCGATTTGTTGGGGTGTTGCCATCTGTACATACGATGTCGTTAAATAATAGTAATGATTATTAGAATCAGATTCCGTAAAATAATCCAGTGCTTTCTATGGGCCAAAAAAAAAGCAACTGTATTCCTAGTGATGGGCCTCATGAAATTGGGCTCTAATTTATCAGATGAGATTGGAACACGGTTACACCTTCCTTGTTTTGCGGTACCAACCAAGCACATCGTTCGTGCACGACTGGCGTCCGATTTCTCTCCTCTGCAAGTTTCTCTCTTCCATGGGCGTCCGCTGCATCAAAACGAGGACGTTTCGAGCTTCTCCCTTTTGCTGTTCCTTTTTTGACCAACCTCTTTTGCTGTTCCTGAAGTTAAATGAATTTGATCGGATTTAATACTAAATAAACTATTTGATAATAAAGAAAATCATATATATGTGTGTAGGTGTATATATATATATATGGGTTATTTAAACTAGAAGTTTTGTTGAGTAGTAGCCTATTTTTATCCTTCCAAATAGAACGAAGAAAAGTCATTTTAAAATTATAATTATAATTCCATAAGTCTTCAATCTAGCACAGCACTGGAGATGGTCAATGATGACACGAGGAGGACACCCTATTTAGAGAGGAAATGAATGGATAGTAAATTTATGGTGATAGGTGATTTTATTTTTATATAATATATTGATTGATGATGATTAATAATTTCTCCTTTTTTTTTATTTTGTTGAGATTTTCTAGAAAAATTGTTTTGAGATGTTGTTCTACATTGATATTTCGTTTATTTGATACATGGGAAAGCCTTTTGTTTTGGCAATAACATAAATAAAATTAAAATCAGAAAGATGAGAATGGTCAGTTAAAAATTACCTCTTCAAGCGGACTGAATATCAGTAAGTTCATCTACTCTTGCCTTGACCTCTTGAGATAGATGGGTAGCCACATGAATCAGATGGGTGATTAGTTAATAAATTATATATCCACCATCATTTCTCTTATTGTTAGTTTCTCTGAAGCAATCTCAAGCCATAAACACATGACTCGGCCAACCCTTTCTGTCACGCAACAGCATAAGAGATCCATTAATATGAAGACTCGTAATTAATATTATCCATGCTTTCCACGGAAAGGCATCTATTTTCTTGGTTGAATCATACATAGAATTGAAGACTTTGCAAACATAAATTCTATTTGCTTTCTCTAGTGGACATCATATGTGTTGCGTGGAATTGGAATCTAAAGTAACCCCTATAAATTTTAGATATATAACAATAATAATAGAATATATAGAATTCCGATTTCTATGTCATAATCTTTATAAATCCAAACAATATAGAGGTGCACCAAACGAACCAGTCTGAGAGATAGATTAGGGAGAAGGAATCCTTGCAAATTACTGTTGTACATTTTTTATGGAGAAACATGTTCACATGAAATGAAGGTACTATTTAATTGTAATGCCATGACACTGGCCTACTCATAATATATTACGAACGACATCAGCATTCCGACTTTGATTTCTCTTCCAGATTAGATTTGACTTTCAGAATTGATCGCAGAGGCTTTATCTCGTCTTCTTCTTCTTCTTCTTGTTGCTCTAGAGAATTCGATTTTTGGAAGGACTTGCTCCTCTTCTTCCTCTTCTTAGTGGGGTAAATCTCCTCCACGTTGTCATTAATGCTAACCATTTTCTTGGGAGCTTTCTCTGGAGGTACCGTTTTCTCTTCTCCGCTCATGGTCATGGATGGATTGTTCTTTTCTTCTGATTCAGCATGCTGCTCCTTTCTCTTTGGCTGGATCACCACCTTGTCTTCTTTAGAACCAGCACTAGAAGTCTGAACCTTGGTTGAGCCCAAGGGCATGGAACGCCCTAAAGTCACCGTCCTCAATGCTTGTGAAGCCAAGGTCTTCATGATGAAATGATAGATCCTGTAACAGATGCCCAAAGGTTGAACATGAGCTTCTCTTTGGTCCATCTGATGGGTTCAAATCCCAAGATAAAGATGTGATTGTCTCTAAGGGGAAGGGAATGCTGGGATATAGAATATAAAGCTTGCAAGTAAGTGGATAGCTGAATCTCTTTGCAAGAGATTCTATGCCTTTCTTACAAGGGATGTTATACTGTTAGCCCCAAAATTTTAGACTTTATTAGAAGGGCATGCTTGTCGTAAAGGTGGAAGGCAAGAATTCCCTGTTGATTTGACCCGTGTAAATTTGTATTGAGGAAAGGGGGAAGATCCTTATTACAATTGACCTAGTTTTGAAGAGCTATAAATTAAAAATCAAAATCCAACTGCTCACTTATGATATGATTTTATGCTGTTAAAACGAAGTAATCAGTTCTTTGTATTAAATCAGCCTCAACAATTCAATTTCAATTGGTCAATGAGGGAAAAAATAAATCGAATCAAACTATTAAACACGCTCAACATCTCATGCTCGGATAATGCCTGTTGGACATTTCTTCGTTGGAAATGAGCATTTAGTAAATCATCAAATCTAACTTCGGATTGATCAACCAATGAGCCAAAATACGGGTCTGGGTAAATCCTACGGCATTGAGCACCTCTTCCAAACTTTGGCATTTATAGGACAAACTCTCATCTATAGGACAAACTCTCATTTATAGAAAAAGAGAGTTATTATGAATGAGCAGGCTAGAACTCTCATCTATAGGACAAACTTTGGCACCCTCTTCCAAACAAAGAGCTATGCCGATATACGTCCACACAAGCGCCAGTATGCTCCAGGGTGAAATAGGGACTTCTCAAATACCCAGATATCACGGACAAGAACCTGGAAAACATAGAAAGTAAGCGATTAGTCAATGGAAAAGGTGGCCTCGGTTTGAAATGAAGAGAAATGGACCCAACATTTAGAGATGAGTAGCATGCTGCAGACAACCTTAATACTGCATGGAGTTCCTTTTATCTAGCACATTTCCTCTTTATCAAAATGGTATTCAGCTTCAAATATTAGGCTAGGTTTGGTACACATGAAAGAGATTTCATGAAAGGAAGAATGAAAGAGAAATTCCTATGAAATTTGTTTGGTACACATCATTCAAACTTTCTATAAGTATAAAATAGTCCTTTTATAGAACTCCTCTCTCCTTTTCCTTCTTCCTTTCCATTTCCCTCAAAATAACTCTTTCCTACCAAACATAGCATTAGTTACCCTCCATCCAACATATAGGCAAATAAACAGAAGAATGAAGCAACTGACATCTTTTCCCTCTCTGATTTTAAGCATTATCCTCATTCACAGAAATTAAAGGGGGAATGAATATCTGGGAACAACACAAGTAAGAAATTTTGAAAAATGCACAAAAATTACCTCCTTGTCTTTATCGCCAGCTACAACAGCACCTTTTGAGTCATAAGCTTCAAATTTCTGCGAGGAATGTAACATAAACTTCATTGGTTTAAGTACTAGAAGTCTTGCAAGTCAGGAAACCAAGTGGTTTTGAGTGTGAACGTAAAGCATACATGCTTAGCCAAAAACTCAAGAGTAAGCTGAATGAACACTTTATTGACGTCATTTCGATCAATGCCGATCTGTAAGTGATAAAGAGTATAAAAATCATTAAATATAAATAATGGACTTTTGCACTTTTTGGAGAGAAGAACATCACATATAATCCACTCTTCTGCATTTAAGCATCCTATTCTATAGTTGCACTAGAAAGACGCAGAAGAAAAAAATGTCATACATTAAAAAGGTTTTGCATGGTTGCATACTAATCAGAGTTGTTAATTTATGCTTGCAGATTTGTAATCCTGATCCAGAGCAAAAAAAGAACTAATAATAATAGATACTATACGTCTATAAAATATTTTACCAAACAGAAGTTAATAAGCAGAAACTCGAAAAAACTGGAAAACTAAAACTTCTTTCACAGTGCCTAAAAGACATAAGAACAGGGAATTCCTAGACAATATACTAAAGGAAGCCAATAAACTAATTGATACACTGAAAATATAATTGAATCTACAGAGAGAAAGCCTTTTGTCTCCAAATAAACTGCTAAGTATCATCGTTTTCCTCATAGAGAGTACATTCTGGAATCACCAAATATACAGACTGCCAAAGCAAATATTATCTTATCCAATTAGTCTAAACTTCAACGAGTGACTCCTTGATGTCACCTACTGCCCATAAGGAAAGGCAGTTAACTTGTTTTTCAGTTATACTGATGTTTCTCTTAAAACATTATCATGCTAATTATCAAATAGCTACATCATCTTGACCATATTCTTTTGCTGGGCCTGGCCCTGTATCATTTGCCAAAGAAAAAAGAAGAGCTCTAACCAGTCTAGCACGTAAAGTTCTTATGTTAACAACTGGTTCAACCAATTCCCAGTACACCTTGCTCCATACAGTTTCTCTTTGTTTAATTTCATTCTTAAGTGCCTGTTGATGAGAAAATCAAATATAAAATCTCATAAGTCAAAGTACATTCTCTTTAGAAATTATTTAACATAAAAGAGCTACATCATCAAAAATAAAAAATTTCACAAAAGGATTGCAGTCAAATGGCAGCTGACAGGGACTGCAGCATACAGAAAACATGTTCTCAGTAACCGTTTTCCTTAATGAAGTTTTGTCTCCATTAGCCACTAGTGTGTTTATCTGAGGAGAAAAAAGAAAAAATCAGTATCAGGCCAAAAAAAAAATATAGAAATCACGGAGAGAAAAGTCAGAATATGAATAAGGAAGCTTGCTACCTACAAGGCAAAAGAAGGAAAGTATAATGAACTCATGGTAATCAATGCAAGTTGTTTAACTAAATGGTCTTTCTCTTCAATAATATCCTTTGTTTCTATGTATCTCTAAATAGATCATAAAATCTTTTCACGGTCTTTGTTGCTTATGTTATTTGTTGAATACAGAAAATTATAATCAAATGGCACCTTGTCTTCAAAAATTGTAATAATTGGTAAAGCTATAGACCATAATGGCAGTTTACCTCCTTGTACATAGAGACAGCCTCATTGTAAAATTGCTTTTTTGAGTATCCAAATTTTCTCAACTTAGCTATGGCATAGGCACTTCTGAGCTGCAGAAGAAGAGGAAGAAACTTTATTCAAACTTTAAAAGTAATTTTAGCATGCATTAAAAGATGGAGAAAGGGCCCAGGACTCAATGTCTTCAAAGTAACTTTAATATTTTATCAAAAAGGAAAAGAAGAAAGCAATGATCTGACATAATTCTTCAAGATCAAAGTAAAACTGAAGAAGGGATTTGAATAAAAAATTTGATTGACAGACATACTCACCTCAGAACAGTTGGGCTGAAGAACTCAAAACATTAAGCTACAATTTGTAAAAGTAAACAATCAAACAAGCTCAGAAAATTTGAGAAAACTGGCAAGCAAAAGCACCTCCAAAATTATATCATCCTTGATTCTTCTCCAACCACTTCTTGTGAACCATCTGATACATGAAACCTCAAAAGTCTAAATGCTACATAATAATAAGAAAAATAAAGAAATGCAAAGCTATACTAGTGTGGGGAGTCAACATCATGGGGTGAAAGAAGAACTAATTTCCTGTTGAACTGATAAGATTGATAATGTTAGATGATGTTACGAGTGACTAAAAGTTGGGGGAACCATTGCTATATCCCGAAGATTTTATTCGCAACATGCAAAACTTCTTCAGTAATATAAGCTTCGTGTAAGTTTTGACAACCGCCAATTCTAGTGAAAACAGAAAACCAATAAAAAAAAAATGGAACCAACGAGGTCTAACCTCCGCCAAAATGAGATTGGTTCACGAGGCGCATATGGTTCATAAATAAATCCAGGACTTGACATGGACACTTTAAGTGCTCCCTGCATCAATGATATATTACCCAAGCATTGAAATTATCTGATCTAAAAATTAAAAGATTGAATACAGATACTACAGATCTTGTGTTATTGATTAAGAATCCTAGGACCACAAGCTCTAATACACGCAACAGATAGCTTCACAGACTTAAATAAGGGAGCAGCATAGAGTTCATCTAATCTCCTGGTCAGTGATTTTGGAGAAGGCATATACAGCATGAGTACCTCCATAAGGCATATCAAGGTTAAAGTTGTTAAATTACAAAAGCTTCCTGTGTAACTTACCAAATCAAATGATCATTTGCTAACATACTAATAAAAGTGTCAAGAATAAATGAATTCTCAGTCAACCTTCTTGGTACCAAAATTTATTCAAAAGTGTCTCAATAATGAACCATATACTGCATTTCTTACATCCATGTTTCATATAATTGACCTAGCATCTAAGAAAACATTTTGTTCATGGAATCAAGTTTTGCAGAATTGGAATAGGGATGCAGTGAACCATAGTTTAATTTGTAGTTGTGGTTGCAACAAAATGTGGAGATTACACAAACTACAATCTGCAATCATAGGCAAAATGAAATTGCACAGAGGATAAATTTGACCAGCGACACTCATTTTGGGCGAATAAGTCCTTTGTTGACCAAAAAAAAGATGGGGTCTAGGCACAACCTACCCTCTGTTACATACATAGAAATTACTATACATATATAATATAAAATTATAAATAACAAGGATGCATATCTATTCATTCCCATGTAGTGGAGGCAGGAATATAATCCTCATTCCAGTGAATTAAATGTGCTCCAAGAGCTAAAAAGTGTAAAGACTTAAACTCAACGAAAGGATCAGCAGAACTCCCAAGTGAAAAGGTCCAATTCCTTCATATAACAAAGCTGGCAGCTCAATTTTATCATTCCCACAAATTCTATCAATCCAATAATTTAGTGATATAAGAATACAAGAATTAAAAAAAAAAATCAAACAAACAAACAAAATGCTTCCTCATTATGAAAAGATGATGAACAAATATAAGAAAACGCACCATTTTTCGAGCTTGTGCAGGGGCGTTAACTTGTGTAGTTGCCAACCTCCTCTGATTCTTAAAGATGGACAACTCAACAACCTAAGAAAGTAACTAGAAAATTAGAAAGCCGGCGGAAATTAAAAAAAAAAATGTGATCTGAAACTATAGTAGACAATGAGTTTTAGTATATTACCAAGGTAGACCGGACGGTCAAAGTTTTACTACTAGTACAGGGAGAGGCGTTATGGCCATTATACATGTTAGAAGACAAGCTCTTGAAGTTGAAACTACATCTAAGACCTGATGAAGCGAAAATCACTTGAACTTTGAAAAATCTGAAGGCATTAGAGATATATATATATATATATATAAATATATATATATAAAATAAGTTTTTCACGAAACAGATTACCATTTGATACACCACTCGAATAGTTGCAGTAGCTTCGGAGCCTGGAACATAAAGGCACAATATAATCACAGTGGGTAAAATTTTCAACATGCTTTTCAATCTGAGTATCAAAGACTTCGGTTTGGTAGTTAACAAAGCAGAATAATAGGCCCAATATATGTTGAGTTGCAAAAAAAGTTGGAAAGAATATAAAGTCAAAGACGTGAAGAACTTGTTCGACGTTTTACCAGGAATCAATCACCAAAGAAACAAGTACGGTTACTCACGGATAAGAAGATTCTCGAAGCCCAGATACATGATGCTGTACGCGAATCAACTGTAAGCGTCTTAAGGCCATCTCAAATTGAAAAACAATTAGTTGCTATACAACCTCTTGTCAGATCATGAATTTTTGCGAGTTTCTGGAAGGTTTTTGGAGGGTTTAAGTGGCGAGTGGGGGAGTGGATCCGGTAATGTTCATTTTTCTGTGTGTCATCTGAAGTTAAACGATCTGGACTGTCCCTTCTTTGAAGGGAATAGATGATGCCACGTCATGGAAATAGAAACATTCCTCTTCGACAAGTTCCTCACCCGTCCTTTCACTTTTTTTAACACTATCACGATAAGGTATTTGTAGGTGCGAATTGGTTTTTAATTAATCAGACTTTTTCTTGTACCGTAAATCGGTTCAATTCGATTTAAATTTGGTTTAGGTTTGGTTTACATTTTTTCTCATTTTAAAAATAGCATCCCTTTTTAAAAGTTAAATTAAATAGGTTACATATAAATATTTTATAAATATAAATTATGTTTAAATAATTTATTAATTAATATGCTTTACCAATATTAAAAAAAAATAGGTATGGTTATATTATAATATAGTTATTAAGTGTAATTCGGTTTATTTTTGATTTCATTACATTAAAATCAAATCAAACCAAATCGAGTTGATTCCAATAAAAAAAAATTAAAATAGACCTCATTTTAATTTGATTTGAATCAATTTTTATTGATTTGGTTCAGTATGATTAGCTTAGTTTAATTTTGAATACTCTTGATCATAGGTAATAATCATTTCCCACAAAAATACTATCTTGTAAAGTTTTTTTTCCTTTTAATCATTGAAATTAAGGGAATTTTCTACATTGATTTAAGTCTCATTATACTAAAATCAAATCAAACCAAATCGAGTTAATTTCAATAAGGAAAAACTTAAAAATAACTTCATTTCAATTCAATTTGGATCAATTTTTATCGATTTGGTTAAGTATGATTGGTTTGATTTAGTTTTAAATACCCTTAATCATAGCTAAGAATCATTTCCCCACAAAAATATCTTGTTGAGTTTTTATTTTCTTTTTGATCATTCAAATTAAGTGGATCCTCTGCATTGTAAAAAATTTGAAACGCTGAGTTATATTATTGAGAACTATTAAAGGAAGATGTCAGTTTGTTGTTACAGCTACTGTTACAGTTTCGTTACACTCGTTTGGTTGCATTGATTGGATCACTGACTTGCTTTATATAAAGCATTGCGCTACTGTATAATATACACATAATAATATGTCAATCATATTCAACTACCTTCTTCCTCTTTCCCTTGTTCTGTGCCCAGTCTTGCAGCTAGCGTGGTGTTAAAGCTATAATGGCAGATACCACCACCACCTCCACTGTCATCCTAAGGCTGGTATACTCGGAACCAAAAAGTGAAACCATGGCTTTTAATCACACAATCTCAGCCAAACTAGATTAGAAGAATTTTTTATTGTAGCAGTGGCAAGTAAGTGCAGCAATTGAAGGTGATGGTCTGCAGAAATACATCTCACCGAAAGCCTTCCGTTCCATAGATGTATGATTCCAAAGATGACAAATCCTCAACCTTACAGGTCCATGATGGGGGCATTTCAATGTGTAGCTGTAAAATGCCTGGATATCTTATTTGGTGTGAACTTGCTTAAAGAAAAGAGGAATTTGTGATTTAGATTGGGGAATGACCTTGATGGCAGGCGCTCAACATCCGACTTTTGCATTTATTTTGGTGAGAGTTAAGTGTCTTGAGGAGCAAAGAAGCAATTAGTGGTTGCTATATACATCCACTGAAACATAACATAGAAGTCCAGCAAACATATTGTTGCCGAGATGGTGTGGTTACAAACCCTGCTTATTGAGTTGAAATGTAATAATCCAGGTGCCATCAGTATTTTGTGACAATCTGAGTCCTGCTATGCTTTCCCACAATTCAATGCTTCATAATAGAACAAAGCACATGAAATTGGATACTCTTTCCTGAGGGAAGAGGTAACCCAAAAGCAGCTAATCGTGCATCACATTGCTTCACAAGATCGAGTCGCAGATATATTTACTAAACCATAGGTTGGTTCCAGCGGTTGACGCATGAACTTAGGATTGGCCATGCCTCAGCTTCCCAATCCTAAAGCTTAAGGAGAGACGATAGCTTCAGTGATCAGGGGAGATGTTAGTTTACTATCATAGCTAAGTCTTTGTTTAGTTCCACTTTTTTAGTTGATTGCTACTTCTATCACTCACTTTGTATAAAGCATTGAGCTACTAAACAGTATACATACAATAGTATTCATCAAATAAGATTCAGCTAATCTTGACTCTTCTTTCTTATTTATTTTTTTTGGTCATGTCTCTAGATAGCATGAATATATATATATATATATATACCTTGCTAATCTTACAAGTAAACAAGAGTTATAATTTTTCACCGATAGTTTAGTTGCTAAAAATTAATATTTTAGTGTTTATAAAAACAAGTATTTTAGTAGAGGCCTATATCACCTTTGGTTAGGTTTGTCCCTTATTTATAAAACAAAACATTAATTCATATCAAATTTCATATAATATAAAGGGTTTATCCAGTTTTATTATAATTAATACCAAATAATCTAAATCACATTTTATTTTATTTTATTTATTTTTTCAATTCCTTTTCATTCATTCAGAATCTTAACAAGTGGTATATTTTTCCAATTTCTTTTCAGTTGGTAAAAGTTAGCTTTCCATAATAGGCCCATTACATCTTTGGTTGGGCTAGTCTCTGGTCACAAAATCTACAGTTGCCGCCAGCGCCGATCTCGCAAAATTCCTAATCTTCGTATACTCTGTTCTCCGACCTGCATTAGCTTTCTGAGAAACCAAACATTCGAAGCTAGTGGAAAATCGACGACGAAGATCTCTATTAATATACAGCTAGCTTCCAAAAATGTATGCTCCGTATTTCGTTCGAGATATCATTCACCGGCAGGTTTAAATCAAGAATCAAGAATTGCAGTGAAGCAAAATGTGCAATATTACTGTTTGTGCACGCTTCAGGCCTTTGTCTTTTAAAGAGAAACGAATTGACGATGGTTCTGTCTGCATTCGATGTATAGACACCGAAACTTTTGTTTTCAAGGTTTTAATATGCCAGGCTAAGCATCCGTTGACTTCGTCGCTTTATTTCCATTGGAACTGTGAAATTGATCATTCAAAAAAATAGTAAGTGCACTGCGTTGTGGATTTCAATTGATTTTGTATAGGACGAGAAGGAAGAGGACTTCACGTTTAGCTTTGATAGAGTGTTCTATGAGAAATCCGAGCAAGCCGATGTCTATGAATTCCTAGCTCTTCCCATAGTTCGAGGTACTCATGTCTATTCAATCTAAAGATCTAACGCTTTCTTAATCATTTGCTTTCCATTATGTTCGATATAGCAAATTCATCTCGGTCAAATACTGCATCAACTTCAGTTAGATGGAATTTTATCTTCAGTTTCCTTGCTTATATACGTTTATCTGCATACCTGTATAAAAGCCTGCATAGCCCTACATTTTCTCCAAAATGAAGTACAGGATGGTTCTTAAAAATAGAGTATGGGCAAATGGCACCTACCTTAGCTAGAGAGTGTATGGAGAGATAGGAATAAAAGAGTGGATGAGTGTAATTATGAGATATGGATCCACTATATAACGATATTTTTTTTGTGTTTTTCCCTTTTTGAATGCATGAATGAAGAAATTCCGATTTGATAGTCTTACCTTCTTTGCCTTGCTATTTTTCCCATGACTTAATGCGTTTGATTTTATATGTGTTCTCCATCAACAAAACAGATGCCGTTAATGCCATGAATGGGACAATTATCACTTATGGCCAGGTAACATATCATCATGTAGCCAATATTTTTCCATAAGCTTTCTGCTTTTTTGTGCTAAACCTTTTTCAGCGCGTACAAGTCTCCTAGTATATCACATGCAATTGCGAATTCTGCATGTAAGACATACATGCATCAATATATCTAGTTAGCTCATCCGCACAAGAATGGAAGTCTAGTAGTCTATGTCAAAACTTATAAGAAAAAGACATTTCAATATATCAAGGCAATTTTCAGTATATAGTATCAATGGCTGAATTGTATGACTTCCAGATTAAAATGAAAATTGCCTTTGTTCAAAGACTGGAGGGCAAAAACAAAATGAAATGTCTCCATGAAAAGCATGAAATATTCAACTGATTATTTTGCAGGGTAACCCTGTAGAGTTTCATGCCATATTGTGATTGATTTGGAAGTTTGGAATTTGGTATGACAGATGATGTTGAAAACTGCATTGATGTAGCTGAGAAAACATTCAAAATTTCAATTGTGATTGAACTTTTGTTGTATTCCTATTAACTACACCAAAAGTTTCAGCATATTCCACAAAAATCTCTATAGGATTTAACCATTGGCATAAAAGGTCATCTCTGGTTTCCCATTAGGAAGGACAACTGATATTCTTATCTAAGTGTTTTTCCTCAAGTGGCTGAATGTTCTTCCTCAAAAAAAAAAAAAACATCTATCAGCTCAATTTATGAATACAATTTAACCGGGAATTTGTTTTCTGCAATCAATGTCAGACTGGGGCTGGGAAGACATATAGCATGGAGGTGAAGTATTGTCCCAATGTGTCCTATAATGATTTTATGGAACATAAAGTGCAGCAATACAAGTTAGCATGACTTTTCTGAAGCAGGGACCTGGTATACTAGAATGTGATGAACAGAAGAAGGGGCTGCTTTCAAGAGTTGTGGCTGGACTTTTTGATTCCATAAATGGTTCAGATGAAGACATAAAGTATTCAATTAAGTTGTCAATGGTACTAAGACACTTACCAATTAACTCCAGCATCTGCTGTAACTGAAATAACATTTGTTCAGACTCGGCAAATTTTCTTTTCTTTTCTTTTTTTTTTCTTTTTTCTTTTTTTGGTGGCTTGTCCAGGCTGAAATCTACATGGAGAAAGTAAGGTAAGCATCGTAAAAACAATTATTTTTCTTATGTACATCGTGTATTATAGTGGGATCTGATTGGATTGCATAGGTTGTTTTGATAGCCGATCCTGTTAGTTTCAGAATAACTCTTTCTGCTCTTACGTAGGGACCTATTCGATTTATCGAATGACAATATACAGATTAAGGAGAGCAAAACAGAAGGAATAATATTACCTGGAGTAGCAGAGGTGAGCAATTTTAGTGGGACTTCTGTATGCCCTATTTCACACTCCTTTTCTTTTTTCTCTGGTTCAAAAGCTACTTTTCTTTATACGATTGGATATATGTCCTACCTCCTAATACATAAGACGTAGATATAGTAAGTTCTGTTAGCTCAGTGTTATATTGCTAACTTAAATTCTGACAATATGATGTGAATCAGGGAAAGAAGTAGTAAATTGGAATCATTATATCCTTTTTAATGAAAACAGTATTATTATTTTTTCATATATATATATATATATAATTCAGAAGAGAATCTCTTCTCAGAATCTTACTGTTTACTATTTATCATCCACAAACAGTCTCAATTGTGGTTGCGTCTTAGATTACGTACTGTTTTCTCGCTCTCTCTTGGTTATTTTTGTACAAGTACAAAGTGCGGGAATCCATTTAATTTAATTTGACTTAAAATGAGACAAACATTTATTTTATTACAGTTGAGAAAACCTTGATGGCCATAATAATGACAATACTTTTATTTGTTTCTTTCCAGATAACTGTACTGAATCCTGTCGAAGCATTACAAAGCCTATCTGTAAGCGAAGTACAGCTTTAGAAGTCATTTTCAGTTCGATGCAAAGTACTTTTCTCTAATTCTGATCTTGAATGTGCAGATGGGGATAGCTAACCGAGCAGTTGGAGGGACCCGTATCCTACTTATCTTTTTCATTTTACGATCAAGCCATACATAGGGGAATTTTGCTTGCGTTCTCCAACCATCCTAAACTTAAAACACAGAAATGAACATGGCCAGCAGCAGAAGCCATTGTGTTTATATTTTCACTATCCGGCAAGAACTTCCAAAATACAAAAGGTTTTAATTCTTCCTATATAACTAATTTTTATTAATTAGAAATGTCTTCTTACAGAATTAAAAAATAAATTGCATTATGACAGTGCAGCTTGCTAAGCTACAGATTTTATTTTTATATTTATCATTCTTGAACACTGAGACTGTGGACAGGTCGAAGTCTGGAAAAGTAATTCTTGTAGACTTGGCGGGGTCTGAAAAAGTAGAGAAAACAGGAGCTGAGGGCAGAGTTCTAGAAGAAGCTAAGTTCATAAATAAATCCCTTTCTGCTCTTGGGAATGTAATAAATGCTCTCACTTGTGGTTTACAAGGAAAGACAAACCACATCCCTTATCGTGATTCCAAGCTCACTCGAATTCTTCAGGATGCGCTTGTTAGTTTCTCTCCCTTGGATTGATCAGCCCGTACCCATTATTTATTATTTATAATTAAAGATATGTTGTTACTTGTTCACAGGGAGGGAATGCTAGAACTGCACTACTCTGTTGTTGCTCCCCCAGTTCTCTAAATGCATCCGAGACCCTATCCACTCTTCGATTTGGTGCAAGGTATGGTATCCATGAATTTATTTGAAGCATGGTCTCACTTTTCTTGCTTGAAAGTATAGGGCCCGTTTGGCAATTGTTTTCAGAACAGTTTTTTTATTTTCGAAAACAGAAAAATAAAAAAACTTATTTGATAAACCTGTTTTTTATAAAATATTCTGAAAAACAGAAAAATAAAAAAACAGAAAACTCAGGGCCTGTTTGACAGTGTTTTCTGTTTTATTGTTCTCAAAACAGTTTTGTAATACTGTTTTCGAGAATAAGTTTTGAAAACAAGAAAATAAAAAAATTTATTTGAATGATTGTTCTCAAAATCATAACTAGTGAGTGATAGATGAGTTATTCAAAATTTATAACTTTACCATTAATGAGGTGGGTGTTTTTCACCTTTTCTTTTGTTTTCCAGAATAAAAACTACAAAACACCTTAAAGTTGTTCTGAGTTTTCTGTTTTTATATTTTTTTATTTCTCAGAATAGTTTATAAAAAATAGGTTTACCAAACAAGTTTTTTTATTTTTCTGTTTTAAAAACAGAATCAAACAGGCCTTCAGAATATCTTTAAAGTGTTTTGTAGTTTTTGTTCTAGAAAACATAAGAAAAGGTGAAAAATACTCACTTCATTAATAGTAAAGTTATAAATTTTGAATAACTTATCTAATACTTACTAATTATAATTTTGAGAACAATTATTCAAACAGATTTTTTTATTTTCTTGTTTCTAAAACTTGTTCTCGAAAATAATTTTACAACATTATTTTGAAAATAATAAAATAGAAAATACTGTCAAATAGGTCCATAGATATTCACAGGGATGGATAGAATAAAACAACTAGCTTGCTCAGCAATGAACAAAGTCTATCAATTTTACTGACATAACATGGGCAGCGGCTCTACATGTAAAAAGGAAAAAAAAAAGGGATTGGCTTTTTAGATAGGTTTTTATTTAGATCACGGGAAGGTAGTTTGGAAGTTAGGAAGGCGAGATTCTACTAATGATACTTATTTCATTGTGGGGCATGGTGTTGGGAACAGGGCGAAACGTGTAAAAACCTCCTCACGTGTCAATTGCAATGAAGAAAAATGTATCAAAGATTACTGTGCCTCCCGTCCACTTGCTGATGAGTCGTGTGCTAGAATTCTGAGCAAGGTGAGAATACTGTAATTGATTTCCTTATGCACCATTCTGATCTGAATGCGTAAATCTCTGTTGATACAGTTAAGGGAAAGAATGAATGTTGATGATGTAAAGTTACTAGAAGAATTATTGATACTAGAGGGCATTCTATTTGATCCTCAATCAGTTGAAGAACTGGAATCAGAGTATGAAGATCTTACCTTACAGACTATATCCTCAATGCAAGCAACCTTGGAAAAATTAATATCTACTGTTGACGAGGTACCAAAGAAAAAAAATCTGTAACTTTCTTTTTTTCTAATAGGATTTCTCTGATCATTGCACTCCATCTAATCTCTAGTGTCCTGTCTGTATTTTGTACCTAAAAACCCTAGTTTGGGTGGGGCTTTTACACAAACTCAAGACTCAAAACCCCCAAAATTGCTAAGCAATATAATCTTGTCGGATTTGAACATTCCCGGGATACTTAGAGATCACTATTCTATAATTTCGGCGCATATAAATATAACTTGCATTTTGTTGCTCACTGAAGTGTTGATTTGTAATATTACACAGCTTAAAAGGGAGAATAGCATTCTCAGGGGGAAACTTAATGCTACCACCAAGTCTGATGCATGCAGGGAAGTAAAAAATTCTGTGTGCACAAGTATGATTTCAGGCATCCTGGCTTTTTTCAATAGCTGGCTGGTTCACAGTGCTCCTTCAAGTCGCTGACATGAAATCTTCATCCATACTTGGTGCCTTTATTTTTTCGGCCTGAATTCATACGCAGCGTTGTCAACTTGTGAATAATACGAAAACTTGACTGGCGCACTGAAGAGTTGCAAATTACCATGTCAAAAGGACTGTTTGACTTCTGTACTTTGGGACTGTTTAACTTCTGTACAAGGTTCCATGTGAAAAAAAAAAAGGATACGGTGCAATCGGGCCCATTATATTTGTGCATAATGCCCGTAAGATTCTTATGTTTTATTTGAATGATTTGGCTGTCCTCTGAATATATTTGCCAATAAGTTCATGGCTTCGAGCAAATCATGGTGATTTCTACATCGTTACAATGTTGCCGGTTTAGCACATTAGTTCAATAGGTTCCCCAGAAGCCCAAAAGAGACGGCGAAAACAGAAAACAAGCTTAGTCGTTTCGCTGCGAAAAGGGGTAAAAAGAATAGTAAGCTTCAGCCTTCACGGGATAGGGACACCATGTTTTTTAGACTGTTGTCCATTAAAACTTAGTTCACGAGCACTACAGTATCACTCACACAAAAGAGCAACACATGTCATAATCATGACGAAATAGATGAAGCTCTAATTGGTATCCATCTATCTGGGACGAGTGGGGGTTGATTCCGTTTCAAACCAGTGAAAGCTAAGTGCCATGGCTTCTTCTAAGAGTGTTATTTTCCGAGTTGTCTTACTTTCCATCTGTTTGGCTATCGCAAATTCGGTTGACTTCAATTACCCATCAGTTTTCAACTTCGGCGATTCAAACTCAGACACAGGCGAACTTGTTGCAGGACTAGGCATTCAGCTTGCCCCACCCAACGGACTAAACTTCTTTAATACTCCATCTGGGAGGTTCAGTGACGGTCGTCTTATTATAGACTTCCTCAGTAAATTCCTATTCACCTCTTCAAATTATCAGTATTATTGTTGGCAATGCTTCCACTATCTAGGTTATTAATAGGTTATAACTATCTAAGAGATGTTTCGGACATGTTAATTGTTAGACTATTATAATACCAGCTAACAGACATGGGCAGTGGGCGGTATGACTTGACGAAATAACTAAACGCTTCAGCTCCTTTCGTTCGAAAACTGTAATAGCCAATCAGTAATCACAGATTCACCGACATGTTAATGTTATGTTATGCGCCATTGATAGTATAAGATATTTGTTTATTATTATTATTCTTATAATACATTTTTATTCTTTTTTCCATGTGATCATTTTGCATTAACCATGGCCGCTATTACAATTTTCCTTCCCATTTCCACCATCATCTCCATCTGCTCACCTTTCGCCACATCCATTTACTTCATCTTTTCTGCGGATTTTCAACTTGAACTTGGGTGATTCAAATTTTGACACGGTGAGCTTATTGCCACTGAAATGGAAAGCCTTTACCCAACTACTGGACACAGTTCCAAGTGCCATTCGGGAGATACTCCGATGGCTGTCTCATCATTGTTTTCCTCAGCAACAAGCTTGTTATTTTCATGTTGATCATTCATTCTTGTTTCTCCTCTTTCTCCTCTCCCATTAATAATTCTGTATTCACTTTTCCTTTCCTTTCCCATATGACACGGTTGATTTAATTGTTACAGTGGGTGCAATGGACTTGCCCTTCTTAAACGCTTATCTGGATTCAGTGGGGTTCCCTAGTTTTCGGAAAGGTTGCAACTTTGCAGCAGCAGGATCAACTATCCTTCCAGCCATCACATCATCAGTCAGCCCATTCTCCTTTTGGATTCAGCTCTCTCAGTTTTTCCGATTCAAATCTCGGGTTCTTGAATTGCTGGCTAAAGGTATTTGCTTTGCTTATATTATCAAATATCTAAAGAATTTTACTAAATTTCTTCTCAGTCATGCTAAAAAAATTCATAATGTTCCAACACCACACTTCAAAATACTGACTTTGGCTATCTACTATCCGGTCATTTCTCTCATGAACTAATCATCATGAGTATCGTTTCAGGTAACAAATTCAATACATATGTTCCAGGAGAAGATCATTTCAAGAATGGGTTATACATGTTTGACATAGGCCAAAACGATCTTGCGGGCGCATTTTATTCAAAAACATTGGACCAAGTACTTGCCTCAATTCCAACGATTCTATTAGAGTTTGAAACTGGAATAAAGGTTGGTATTGTTATCTCCGGCATTAAGTTGATGCATTTTCGATTCAGATTGTCTATTTTACAAATTCTTAGCGTTCAGTATATTTATTTTATAAATTTCTTCTATTCCACGGCGTATACGCGTGATTTTACATAATTTAGCAGAGAAATAAATCCTGACCTTCTTTATCTGGGTACTAGAAACTGTATGAGCAGGGGGCTACGTATTTCTGGATACATAACACAGGTCCTCTCGGATGCTTGGCTCAGAATGTTGCCAAATTTGGAACAGATCCATCATGTCTTGACGAACTAGGATGTGTCCGCTCACACAACCAAGCTGCTAAAACCTTTAATCTACAGCTTCATGCTCTCTGTAGTAAACTGCGGAGCCAATTTCCGGATGCAAATGTCACACATGTCGATATCTTTACCATTAAATCAAACCTCATCGAAAATTATTATAAATATGGTTAGTATCTATCAGTATTAGATACTTATGAATTCCGCTCATTATGGCTTGTTAACGTCTATAAGTCATTATGGTAAAACAATAGAGTCGATCTTGTGCTTGCAGGGTTTGCACAACCTATTATGACTTGTTGTGGATATGGAGGACCACCATTAAACTATGACGGTCGAGTTTTTTGTGGGCAAACAAAGATCTTGAATGGGACTACAATAACAGCAAAAGGTTGCACTGATAGTACTGAATATGTCAATTTGGATGGCATTCATTACACTGAGACGGCAAATCAATATGTAGCATCTCAAATTCTCACCGGAAAATACTCCGACCCTCCCTTCTCAGACAAAATGCCTTCCCTTCTCACGCATAAGTTCTAAAAGTTTCAATATGATTTTCTGTACTAATCCACCAAAATAAAAACTGATTGCTTCTTGATTGACAGTCAAGCTCCAACAATTGAATATCTTGAAGGGTTTGATCCATTGACATGGACTTTGCTAGTTTTACCAAGGATAAACATATATTATTTTGATCTGTCAATATAGATTTCACCTGTCACCACACGTGAATGTAATTTTATTGTTGGAAAGAATGTTCTCCCATAATCCCAACCATCACTTTCCAAATTCAGGCATCATGATTGCAGAATATATTGAAATCCTTGTCAATAAGTAGTGGTTTGTGCGTGCTTTCTTTACATGACAAAATATAGGTCTGAACCTTTAGCCTTTGGTTAATTACCCACGCCCCTTCACCACTAGACACACCCAGCGACTTAAACGATCGTATATTTTGGCGGTTGAAATAAACTCGACTGCTAAGCAGCAAGTGTAGACAGAAAACTGGTGTATGAGAGTTCAATGCATATACGATATTATTGTCAAGTTTTCTCATCCTCAATTGGAAGATGAGCAAGGTTACAACTGCAGATTATACACTTGATTCTAAAAGAGTAAGAATTTGAAAGGCATCTAATATACATACCTATTTTCCTACTTTTTGGATACATAAGCATAGTATTGCGCCATAGGAACAACGAAGGCAATTACTAACAAACCTCCAACCACAAGAGAGAATTGTCCGCGTTTCTCTTCTGTCTCTTCCCTGGATTTGAAGTTAGACTCTCGTTTGTTTTCTATGAATTTGGGCCCGCCAGGATCTGGAAGCCCATCAATGACTGCAACTAGCCGTTTGGCTGTACTATAAATAGCTTCATTGTACTTCTCATCCGTGGCCAGTACTGCATACATAAACCAGATACTTTGATCAGGATGTTTGTTAGCAACCCTTGGGGAAAATTATTTAATAAGCTGATTTGGTGATGAAGCTTTCAAAACAAAATCAAGATTAACAACTACACCAGTAGTGAGGAATATTACGAGCTTTTCAACAAGGTTTACTAATTTCGATTATTACAAAAGCTAAATTTTAATCAAATGTTTATTTTCTGATTTGGTTGCTTGCAGATTTGAATATGATGAATATTTATCACGTGATTCATTGACTTTGTGAATTAGGAAATAAATATCAAAGAAAGATCATGCGGAGTCAAGGACTGACTGAAGAACTATTTAAGGAGAACACAATAAGAGAAGCAACAGATATGTGTTTAAATTAAAGAATTGCAAAAGGAAAATGAACGTTGAAGCTTCAGAAAAGGAAAATTGACGTTAGTGATCAAACAATAATGAGGGGAGCCTTGTCTCAAACGGTCGACTATGAGAAAATTATAAAAAGGAGAATAAAATCAGGTGAACATACGAATATGAAAGCTTACTGAAATATTTATCGTGTGTTCTGAAATTCTGATCAACATTATAACGCTAGAAGCTATTTGAGAGCACTGATTAAGCGTTGAGTGAATAGAGCATTCTTAATATGCTGTAGGTTAGCTTGTTAGAAAAACTCTTAGGCTTTGTGAGCTATAAGTTTTAGATTTACTAAAACCTAGTAAGTTGGTGGTAAGCTTGTGTAAAACCATCAGTGGTCTGGATTGACTACTTTACCTTTGGAACCACAAACTGGATCCGAAAACATACAGCAAGTCAGGTAAATATGGTTATGAGTTATGACCATCTACATGTCAAAGTTTATTGCTCAAACTTTCTCTGGAGATGAACCTAAGTTTGCCTTACTTGTGAGTGAAGGAACAGCTGGCTTTGAAGTGTTCCAAGATTCTTTGGTGACAGTGTCTGGATAGTGAAGCAATAAGAAATGAGAAGTAAGAAGTACCTGGAAGGTTCTCTGACACGGCGGCATCAAGGACCTTTTCTCCTACAGCTTGGACAAATGCTGGGCCACCTGTGATTGCTCCTTCTTTCTGACTAGTCACAAGAATCACAATACCCTTATTGTTTCCCTCTTCTACAGATGGATACCAACGCTCCAAAACTTGGTCAGCATACTCAAAAGCATCAGCTTTGCTCTGTAACCTCCCCACAATTCCAAAACATTTATCATTTCCGTGTATCAGTAGTTACAGTTAGCATGTAAAAGGGCAGGGCAAGCCAAATTTAAAAAGACTTTCAATTTAGTTGCCACATCTAAAATATTACGTCAATTCATCCCTGACTTCAAAATAAGAAAATGCACGAGTTAGTTCTGAAAATTAATAAGATCGTCAGAAAATTAGTCTCTTGTATATCAATGAACGGAAAAAAATATTATTTTCCAACACCAAATTGTTAGTTTACTTTTGAAATAAACAAAAAAGAGCCAACTTTAGAAGCAGCAAATTTGACAGAAATTGCTCTTTTACTCATTCTTATAACTATAAGAGCATGGGAAAGAAAGAGCGTTTGCATAACAAAGAAGTTAGTTTTAAGCGCAAGTTGTATAACTAACCGTAAGCTTTCGAACTGTGATAAAATTGATGCGAAAGTTCTTCCTGGATTCCAAATCCGACAACAACTGTTTCAAATCCGACCTTGTCACCCGACTAAGCACTCCTGCATCGTCAAAGATGTACGACTCTTTGGGTGGTCCCTCGTTTAGCACATCGAATTCAGACGCCAATGCATTGTCACTGTGCAATAGTGGGCTGAAGTTAAGTGCCAAGGAAATTGCCAAAGCTGCTAGTCCCTGCTGAGCCTGGGTCAACCAGCTTGTCCATTTAGGCAAAGATAGTTTGAGAGATGAGGGTTGATGCTTTCTGTGACCAGAAGCAATGGGCTTAGGACAAGAGAGAGAATTTGACTTGGCAGGGATAGAGAGATGGGGCGAAAGGATTTTGGAGGAAGAAACTTTGAATTTCGAGATAGAGAGCGAGTGAGGCGAAAAAATGGTTTCCATGAGGGAGAGAAGCAGATCCGAGAGTCAGATTAACGGAGAAGAAAGGAATCATCAGAAGAAAGGAGTGGGTTTCTTGTGTACCACATCTTTCAACTTCAGATTTTTGGTGGCCTCCATTGGTTGGCTGTGTTTGGATAACGTGTATTAGGCCATGAGGGTTTTTTGGTCCATACACCATTTTCCCCCATACGTTTGTACCGTGTGTCATATTTTTATCAACAAAATAGTAAACTAATTAAGGACAAAAAGTTACTCATATGAATTTTAAAATGTCATTTTATTAAATTCAAAATGAACTGAATTAGATCAATGTATATAAGTATTTTTCTTAAAAAATATATTTTTTAATTATTTATTTAAATAAATTTAAAGGATAACTGTATTTCAAAATTTTATATTTGAATAGAAATATTAATATTAAGTATAAGTTACAAGTTAATGACAAAAATTGCTTAATATTGAGTAATTTAATTCAAAGTGTAAGAAAATATTTAATTCTGTTTTTAATTTTATAATAAATCTTAATATTTTGTAAAAATGCAATTTTCTTTATTTATAAAATGTAGTTTTTTATATATTAAATTAAAGTATTTAAGTATTTGGCCAAAAAAAAATATTTAAGTACTAGCTGAAATGACCTTAACCGCCCCTACTGCATCGGAGCTTAAAAGCACCCTGTACCTGTAGTCTCGAACCAAAAAGTATAGTCCACACTGTCTTCCTCTATCAGTAACGGTCATGATATCTGTCCTCATTCTCTTTCATGGCCATTCTTCTCTCCCCTTTTCTCAATCCTATCCAAATCCCTAGTCCCTTAATTCCCAAATCCTTCTCCTTCGCCCCTAAACCCGTGATTTCTAACCCCATACTGACCTCTAAGAGGCACTTCCTGCTCAAAACTTCTGTGCTCTGCATCACCCTAATTCCTCAACTCCCTGTGGCGCAATCTTCAGCTGAAGCACTGCCTTCCAAATCGCTTATTTCTAGCATTGAGAATACGAAATCTTGGTTTCAATTCTATGGCGATGGGTTTGCCATTCGCGTCCCACCAGAGTTCCAGGACATCATGGAACCCGAGGTAAATTCACTGACGAACTGATTAAGAAAGTTTGTTGTTATGTTTTCTTTTCTTATAATAATATCGATATTGCAACATTTTCTTAATATTGAGAATTTTAGTTTTAGCATTTTCCTGTTGTGGAAGGGGTTATGACTTTCGAATGGCTGAATTTCTCTTCCATCTTTTGTAGGACTATAATGCGGGACTTTCTCTTTATGGGGACAAGGCAAAGCCAAAGACTTTTGCCGCACGGTTTGCATCGCCCGATGGGTATTCTTATTATTGAACTCCCTATTTATTTTCTTGTTGCGCTATTGTGTTAGTGTTTTGAAGAGAACATGAGTTTCTTCACCATATCATTGATTTCATTTTGCATTTATCATATAAAATATAAAATTGATAACAAGTTATATTATTCACAAGTCATATTTTCTGATTCCATGCAATGTAGAAGAAAACATGTCTAGTTAGAAAAATATATTGGAAACATTACAACATTTGAAAATTTTGTACACTAGTTTTTGCAAGAAAAAGATGAACAGTGACTCTTGACTACGGTAAGCCATAGCCATTAACATATGCTTTGCACGTATATCTGATTCCTTTTATCCATGGGGCGGAAAATTTGAAGTCACTCTATCCAAGGTTCAAAGAAATTTCCACAGCAGTCACTAACTGTATTTTGGACTTCTGGTTGTTTCTCTGGTTGAAACAGATCTGAGGTTCTGAGTGTTGTTACTCGCCCAACCAATCAACTAAAAATCACCTTCTTAGAGGTAATTAGACAGTCAATGCAGCTTTATTAACATTATTACAAGTTACTGTACTTGATATTAGATACAGTCCTATTCTCGGTTCTTCATGTAAACTTTTTAGGAGCTTACGTCTTCTTCATTGATTTGAGCAGGCACAAGACATCACTGATTTAGGCTCCTTGAAGAATGCAGCTAGAATATTTGTTCCAGGTTCAATCTTTGTTTAAATTCTGTTTGATTGCCTTGTTTGGTTCTGCAGGAAGATCGTTTTGTCTCTACTTCGTCTTTATGGTATAGGTTGACCTTTTCCTGGACTGCATTAGCCAACCAATCTGCCACCACACGCCTTCGTTATAGTGATGCCTTAAACAAATAAGCCTGTCTCTTTCCAAACCTCTGATCATATGAACTAAAGTAGCAAAAGGATGAGTTGGAAGGTACCCACCTCTGATTAAAATAGCAGCAACCTGAGAGTCAGCTCAATCCAAAGCTACATAAAGCCATGATTCCAAGCCTATTCCACACCCGTGAGTAACCACGGCAATTCAACCTCCAGAATACTCCCTAACCTCAACTTTTTTTCATCAAGCCCAGAATCAAGCCTGTGTGTGTCTTCTTCACACAAAATCAGCCTCCAAAATACTCCCTAACACCAATATTCTCCTCATCAAAATCAATTTTATCCCTGGGTTTTGGTATCTAAGTCTGCCCATGGTCTTGCAGGAGGGGCAACACTTTACTCTGCTCGAACAATAAAAATCAAGGAAGAGGTTGGTTTCAGGTAAATTGATTTCAAAAGGATTAGAATAGAACTAAGTGCAAAGATTTCTCTCGTTACCCGTAAAGGAATGACTCAAGTGGTAATTCATGTTTGAGCCTTATAGTTGAGGTTGTTCTACAATGGCAAGGATTCGAGCCCACTGAAAAGGTTTAGTGGAGAGGGACAGTCACTAATCTTGAACGAAATTAGTTCTACACTGTAAAGGATACGCTTTTTTCCCTTCTTGGAGAAACGAGATCCAACACTGTAAAAATTAAGGACAATGAATAGACATAAGGCATGACACCAAATATTAATTCCTTCCAGGGGGTTTAAACTGGGGAAAGACATACTTTCTCTAAATGCTTTACTGGACACGTGGAACTGATTAGTAAAAAACTCTGCATAGCTGAGCTAATCTTTCAAGCAGTTTTGGTGTAATCTGGAAGAAGCTGTCTGCATGTTATGCATACATTTAACTTAGTGTGAAATAATATTCCAATGCGATATTGGCTTTTCTATTTTCAGGACGTACTATTTCTATGAATTCGGCAGGGATGGGGAGCATGTAGCAATGGTGGCAGGTGTTAGCAGTGGAAAGGTTGGTACCACACTCATTTTACCAATATGACTTTACACCTTTATATCTAACCCCCGTAACTCAATATACAATAAAACAATTAGCAGTGGGAAAAGGCTTATCCCACATTCATTTTACCAATATGACTGGCACATTTACATCTAACCCCCTAGCTCAATACATAACAAAACAAACACATTTATATTCTTTTCCAAATTTAATTATCGTTATATTTTCTAGGCAGTTATTGCTGGAGCTACTGCGCCACAGTCCAAATGGGACAGTGATGGTGTGAGACTACGTTCCGCTGCTATATCATTAACAATTCCTTAGCCATTTGCTCAAATTTTGTTTACTGGGTAGGTCAAATCACGCCTTCAATGCTTCTATTTTTATACGTTGAGTTGAGTAATGTCGTGTGCATATTTGGAGGCAAGACTTCTGCATAAACTTCATATGAGATCGTGGCCTTCAAATTGTAACTAAATTGAAAAGAGAAAAAAATGGTATGGCATTTTTTAATTCTCTAAATTTGATTTTAAAACTGAAATAAGTGATAATTCGAAGATAATAATCGCTTCATGAAATTCGTACTATTCTCAACGTATTAAATCATTTACGTGGTTCCATGCAGTAGTTTAGGGGTTTCTTAGGCCAGTTAGGCCTCTCCATGTGATCCGGGTAAAAGAAAAAGAAATCAGTTATGGTGTTTGCAGCTAAGCTCTGCTCAAAGCCAGCATTACATGATTTTTATAATCATTATACTCAGCTCATGGTTTCTCTTGCAATGTGTAAAAGCTGACCAGCATTTAATTGATCCCCTGTTTAATTTTCGTGAAGCTATTTCTGGTGCATCTCTTGTTTGAATATAATTTTTTAAATCTTTTGGCCAAAAAAATATGTATTGAAATCTTAGTTGAAATAAGGTTGGAGGTTTTCATGCTGCTGGCACAGCATGTCTTTTTCTGACTCAGTTAATGGGCCACTTTTTAAGCTGAAACATAATTAGCTGATGGACCTGTAATCGGCGTATCCCATTGCCAGGCCCATTGGACATGGGTCAAAGTTCAAACAAAAGGGCATAAAATATCCATTTACATATATATATATATATATGTTTTTTTTTCTTTTTCACCTTAATCCATTTATATCAATATCAGTATCAATATTATCAATAATCCATATTAATATCAATATTAAATATAAAATTGACAAGAAGTCACATAGTTACAGTGCCATTCATTCTTTAGATGGTATTGAAGAAATAATCTTCTTGTAAATAATATCTGCAATGTATGAGAGGCTCGCTAGTGGTAAGCAATAAGAAGAAAAATCAATTGTGAATTGCATGAATGATTAATTCGAAGTATATAGAAAATGAAATTAAATAATCACATTCTACGATTATTTGATGGAACTGCAAAAGTTATTATTTGCATGAACATCTCTCTCTTTCTCTTGTTTTCCCCTTTGTTACCATCTTTTAGTCTATAAAATTAGTACGTAAGAAAAACGGCCCTTCATCCTTACAAAATTCTATTATTGCCTCGTTTGATTGACAAAGACTACTGAGAAAGGAAATAAGGAATGGAATAAAAATGATGGGGGAAGCTGCTTGTTTCTAGATGGAATGGTTGTGGGGATGAATTTTCTGCATATGTGGAAATGAGGATTTCCACCAGTAAATGGAATGAGATTTTATTTTTGGAAATCCAATGAAAAATTATCATCATGCCCTTATCAATAAACCAAAATCACAAGTGAGGAAATATTTTTAAAAAAAGCATTTTAAATTTTTTTAACTGTATTAAAGACACATGTTTTAATTATCTACTTTTTCAGTATTAAATTAAAAAAATGTTTTTATAGACAATGCAATTTTTTTCTAATTAAAAAATGCAAATAGATATTTTAAAATTTTAAATTTTTACACTATGAAAAATATGTGAAAAAAACTATTTTTAATAATTAAAAATATATTTTTACACTATGAATATTTTAAGGGAAAATGCAGCCTCAGGTCCTCGTAGTTTCATCCAATTTTGGTTTTGGTCCCTCCCGTTTTAGTTTTTGAACGAAATTCCTATGGTTTGAGACGGTGCAAACGTTGGTCCCTACACTTTTAGAAACCTGAGGAAGGGCTATGAACTCGACCAAACACCGTTAAAACGTGCTGAGGTGGATGTTAATGGAAGGTGTGGCTGTTGATTTGTCTAAGTGTAAGCAACACATATCCTCTGCTAATGTTTCTTGCGGAAGTGCCAACGTTCAGGAAGAAGAGGCAAAAATGACGACTAGGTTCAAGAAGAATAGGAAGATTCGGGATATGTGTGTGTGTGTGTGTGAGCGCTGGCCATGGTCATATTGACAAGCATCGGAAGCACCAACCAGAGAGGATGAGGTATTACTGGAGGTATGTGTTAACAAAAAAGGGTCTCCGACAAGCATTGGAAGCACCAAGGAGGACAAGGTAATGCCGGAAGTATGCACCACCATTGAATCCTTTCGACAAGTACCATCCTGGTCCTTGATTCCTCTTGCTGCATCTACCTTAACGGATGCTTCCTTCACTATGATAACTATAGTAGAATCGGAAGACGTTAATCCTGTGAGGGATACGATAAGGAGCGATGCTATTTGAGGTACTCATCTAACAAGTTCTACAATGAAGGAGGCGAAGATGGTGGAAAGGGTAAGTGTGTTGCTGCAAATTTATTTATTTATTTTTTCTGTTTTTAAAGTTGTTGTGGGATATGGGAATGCAAGCTTATGATGTGTTAGTGTAATTCCTTCCTTTAAAATCTTCGTATTTGTTGGTATTCAATTTTGGGAAAAACCCAAAGAAGGGGAGGGCCACACAATAAAAAGCTTCACCCACATGATAAGAAGAAGAAACATTAGAAATGTTGGAGAATAGAAAGTGATATAATGCAAAATAATAAAATATTGAAGGCAAGAGGTGAGGCAATTATTTCTCTGCGTTAAACAAGCCATTGCAAAAACCTAGATAGCCATACATACACTGAAACTGATCAAATATTCTTGCTGCATTCTTCAAGGAGAGCTTTGACTCATTATTCCGTTTTTTTTTTTCAATAATCAAAGGAATAGACAAAACAAAGCACCACTACAAAGAAAGAAAGCCGTTCCTACAATCCTACTGCTGGAATTGACAATAAAACTCTTTGCCAAGGAGCCAGCAACTTCGTTTATTCCTAAAATAACAAAATCATATAAAAAAATGTCACATTAATCTTTGAAGCATTATTCAACAAAAAAGAAAACAGAGAAAAGCGCCACACCATAAAACAAAGCAATAGAGTACGGGAACGATGAGTCAATGTTCACTAATCACTACAATTTGACCTTTCACAAAATACCCACAAAAAAGGAAGCACTGGAATGAGAACAAGTGAGTGTTCCATAAGAGCAACATTACAAAGAGAATGGTGAAGAAACATGAATGATATTGACATTGAAAGCACCAAATGGGAACAAGAACGAGAAACAGGCCACCCAGTGAAAGCTCATAAAAGCTCTACAATGTGTCCTCTGATCTCACACAATGGAATAGTATGCCCTAACGGTTGTGAAAAAAATTTCCATCTTCAAAGTCACTGTGGATCCAACATCTGAATCACATGTTCCGTTATCTTCTACCTAAGCCATTTACACGTCGTATGCTCCATGTCATGGTCCTCCAAGCATTTTTAGAAACTATAGCGACTAACGTCTTTAACATTTCCAACTGGAGGGATGGTTTCCAAAAAACATATATTAATTCTAGGGACTGAATCAATTCATTAAAGATGTAGCGATTGAAGGCCCCATTTTCCCATATTTTTATCATTTGATTTTTTTCTTTTTATTTTATATTGTTTTAATTCAATCAAGCATAAATATGAAGTAAGAAAAAAAATCGCGTCAAACTAGTTGATTTATATTATAGTGAGTGAGTCTTATACATTATTTATGTACAAGAAATTAAGGTTTTTTTTTGGAATTGGAAGAAAATAGAGATGGAGAAAATTATGAGAAAAAATAAGGAGAATCATAAAAAAAAAATATATCTAAATTTTTTTTTTCTCTAATTTTTTCCAAACTTATTTTCCTCTCAAATGAAAGGCTAAATTTGTTTAAGAATTTGTTTGGTTTAGATTTTGTTAAGAGAAAGAAAAGAGAGAAAATTTAATCTGCTTTCCTTATTTGATACATAAATTTGGAGGGGAGGGAACCCAATTTTTCCCTCCCCCTCCCCTCGTTGTTCTACTTCATTCCCCTTAGATTGCTTTTTCTTTTTTTAAAATATTGTATGAAATATCATGATTATGTTGCCCTTCAACTTTTTTCAATATTACAGAAACACCGAACCATTTTTCTTCCTCTCACCCATCACCGTGCCGTCACCGTCCTCTCCCATCAACAAAGTCATAGCTCACTATCGTCACCTGCCGCGCCATCACTATCGCCATCTCCACTCGTCTTCTTCATCATTCCCAGCTCCGTCGCTATCCTCGGTCTTCATCGTTCTCTGTGATCTACGATCTTCAACTCTATCGCTGTCCTCATTTCCTCGCTTCCCCTCAATCAAGTTGTCACAATCGTGCTTGATCTGCGATCTCAAGTCATCTTTCCCCTTTCATCTTACCATCACATAATCGTTCTCCCTTTTGTTTTTGTTTTTTTATATATGTCTTGCTGATAAGGAAGAGGAAGATATAGAAATATACTTTCTCTTATTTTTAAAATATGATCATTATGATCATTTTAACCCAAGGATTAAAAATTAAAATTAATTAATTAATTTAATTTTTTTTAAATTTTAATAATTTTTTAAAATTATTTTTATTTAATATTTTTTTCTTTATCTTTGAATACATTAAATAAGAATATTTATATAAAAATATATAATAAATATTATTTCGTATATTATAAAGGGATTTAGAATTAGGATAAAAAATCCTATATATAAGACTAGAGAAAGTATAATATAATATAATATTCAATTTTGTTATTAGTCTCATTTTTTATATTTTTAAACTAAATAAGATATCATTAAGGTATATCTAATCTCTTTTCCTCTAACTTCTTTAAATAAAAGAATTTTAAAGCCCCGTAATTCTCTCAGTTAAAATTTCTTTCTTCCTTTTCCCTCGTTTGAACCCAACCCAAAATGATGTCTTTTTTTTTTTTGGGTAAATACTCAAATGCTGTTTTGATTTATTGGCGCAGAAAATATAACAATTTTGCATTCAATCCGTGGAAAAAGGTTGTGGGGTCTGTCCTGTCATCCCTCGTGCAACGCCACGACGCAAGAAATTAATATTTTTTTTAATGTAAAAATTATAAATGATAACACATGCTTCTTAGAAATTATACACTCATATATTTGTGTTATTTTTATTTTTTATTGCCTTTTATTTCTATTATTGTATGACTGGATATGATTGCAGAGATACATTTTCTACTTGCCATGTGAGGCCCCATTTTGCATTTACTTTGTTGGCGATGCACGTGACATGTGACTTGGATCTGTTCAATTGTCACATCCAATCCAACAGCCAATTTCCCTGTAGGTTCGAGGACGGACGTAAAGCCAAGGACATTCAATATCTATCTATCTAGCACTATATTATTTATGGATTATTATTATTATTATTTATGGGCGGTCCGATGGTCATATAAATTACATCTATTTATTTTATTGCTGCTACTGCTCCCCATGAATCCTCTCTCTTGTGAAGAAGAACACCACTCTGTTCCTGACAACTAAACGAGTTACTAAAACCACTTGCAGTTTTTTGTTTAAATGTTCTAGAAAGCTACTCAGATGCTCCTAATATGCCATTTTTGCTATCCTCTGATAATCATGCCTTGACATTAGTTTAGTATGGTTATGGAGCAAATTGTTTTCACAATGCCTTTACAAAAATTCGTTGTTTCTTTTTCTTTCTTTTTGAGGCCCAACTCAAAATTTATTAAAACCCCTTAGAAAACAAAGTTATAGATAGAAACATCGCACATAAAAAAAAGAAAGGAAGGAAGGGTTAGCCAAAGTATCAGCACACATAATGATTTCATTGTAAGCATGGACAATCTTAACAGATCAATCCCTAATCCCTCCTATGATAAAGAATTTGCAAATTAGAGTAGCCTAGCCTTACAAATTAAGCTTTCGGACTTGAAAAAAGAACTACACTCTGATTCAGAAACAATTTCTTTAAATCCAATACACCAAACAATCTCAAGGCCAACATGTCCTGGCAGCCAACCATGACTTTTTTGGTTCCAGGAGTCAATAATCATCTATTCAAGTGAAGAAAAAGAAAGAGTTAATGTAATTAAAAAAACTTAAATTAAATAAAAATAACACAATTGAACCAATGAACTTAGGCATTTAACAAAGCAAGAATTTTATCTGTAATTTTTTATCTTAATTTTATCATTTTTAAATAAAATATAATAAATGTATGATTTTTGTAATAACGCAGTGAGTAAAATTTTTAATTTTTTATTAACACAGATTATAAATTTATTATAAAATTAATTATAAACATAAATATGATCCTCTAACAAATTAAACAGTAAATTATTCAAAAATTTTGAAGTGACAAAAATCGGATGATCTGGATTTAAATTCTTGAAAAGCTTTTAATTTCTTAAAAGCCAATTGAGGCCCAAAAATGACTTGATTACAACCAAAAAATAGTATTTTGGGTGACTTTCTTAGATATATATATATCTCAGTAATCAACTGTAATTTAATTTAATATAATACTAAAAGAACCATCTATATTAGAAAATATCTAAAGATTAAATTAAAAGACGTTTATTTTAAAAAGGACAAATTAGAAGAAAAATAATCTTTTTTGTAAAACAAGAAAAGTCAGGAGAGGCAAGTGTCATAAATAATAATAATTAAAAAGAAAAAGAAAAGAGTCAGGTGAGGTCGCTTTCCAGAAGTCCAGTTGCATCAATCAATGGTACGTGGATGCTTCGATTGCTAGGCCAACATTGCTGGGACGATGTCTGTAACGTAAACCCACGTTTTGAAAATGCGTACTACAATTGAAATGGATTTACGAATGAACTACGTCCGCAGGATCATAATCCCCTGGTTACGGAACCAACGATCTTCTTCCAAATCTCAAAATGCACCTCCCCACACCACCCCTCTTCCGAACCCTTTCCAACTAACATTCTTCCCTCCTTTTCTTTTCATTATCTGAAATGTCGAGCAGAATGTGCATAGGAGAGCTGGAAACACTATTTTTCGTCACTGCGAATGCCAACTCTTCCCATAATAACAGAAACAGAGACTTCAAAATGGCTTTGGTTGAAGCCACTCCTACCCTTTTACCACTTCCACTTTCTACTTCATATCTCAACACTAGCACCGTTGTTGCCCTCTGTGTTTTCTTCGCACTTCTCTGCGCTTGCATCGTTATCGGTCATCTTCTCGAAGAAAACCGGTGGGCCAATGAATCCATCACCGCCCTCCTTCTGGTATTCGATTGTCCTCCATTCCTTTACACTGTGCCGTTAAATCAGGGTTTTGATTGTTTCTTTAACTTTGTTTTGGTTTCATACAGGGTTTGTGCTCTGGAGTGGTGGTGTTGCTGGTGACTAAGTTCAGTAATACTGAAATTCTAAAATTCAGCGAAGACTTGTTCTTTCTTTACTTGCTTCCTCCAATCATTTTTAATGCTGGGTATGATTTCTCTCTTCTGCCAACTTTCTTTGGTACCACAGGATCCCATGGAAGCTTTTTAATAATCCTAATTCATGACCCAAACAAGTTCGAAATTTTTAAGTCCAATTTAAAGTGTTTTGTGGCCTGATAAGACTGTCAAACACTAATTAGATACAATGCGTCTATGTTTTTGAAGAGTTGGTGTTTCATAGGTTTATAACCAGCTTGCTCATTTAGGTCTGACTAACGAAGTAAGGAGTATTAAACTCTTCAGTGCTTTCTTCCTATTATGGTTTTGGTGGTGCTTTTCTTCTTGATTTAATTCAATTAAAACTATTGTTAGTTTCCAAGTGAAGAAGAAACAGTTCTTCAAGAATTTCACAACTATTCTGCTGCTTGGAGTCGTTGGAACTGTTATTTCATTCTGCCTCATATCATTTGGTAAGATCTGCGTTCTCCTGAAACTTACAGTTACTTTGGGTCGCCAAGTGTAGCATGTTATTCAGAGTCTTTATGTGTTGCTATCAATTTCTCAATCTGTGTAGAGTATGTTTCAACATGATGTAAAGAATAAAAATTTAATGTTATTATTTCTGCAACTTTTGTAGGTGCCTTTCAGCTGCTGAGGAGGATAGGTGTAGACTTGAAAATGCAAAATTACCTAGGTGAGAAAGATTACTGTTTAACACAAGCATTTTATTTTCAGAGAATTATAAATAAATGCCCTCCAATAAAGGTTTTACATTTAGGGACCAAATAACCACAAAGTGGTTAATCAGTCTAAAAGTTAAACGGGATAACTACATTTTGTAGCTCGTCCTTAAGTGTAAAAAAGTTGCTAGACATGTTTGTTTATAATTCTCCTCCTTTTTAAAAGAAAAAAAAATTGGCCATCATTTATCCTTTTATTCTGATTGTTCATGAACCCATACATGTGAAGCCATTGGTGCCATATTCTCAGCAACTGATTCAGTTTGTACATTGCAGGTATATCCTAATCTCAGCTCAAACACAAATTTTGATTTTGAAAAATTGATGCACGAATTTCATGCTTTCTTTTTCTTTGGTGTAGGTTCTCAGTCAAGATGAAACACCTTTCCTTTATAGCGTTGTATTTGGGGAGGGAGTTGTAAATGATGCAACTTCTATTGTACTTTACAATTCAGTCCATTCACTTGACTTCAGTGAAATCAGTGCAACTACAGCCTTGAAATTGTTGGGGACATTCCTTTACCTCTTCTCCACTAGCACTGTCCTTGGTATATCAGTAAGTATAATTGACTGTGGCGTTTGATAAGTGAACATTCTAAGTATTTAAAAACCTTTGAAATATTTGTTGACAAAATATTTGGAGAAAACTCATGTTGGTTATGACATACTGTATACGAGACTTTTTTTTTCCAATAAATTTTGTACATAAATATCTAATAAATAGGTTTCCTAGTACTAGCAGGGAAATTAATTAGCGTGTCTGCTAATTAAGTGCTACTCTGCCGCCTAAGTGGCTGTGCATGTGCTGCTTAACAAGTTTCTTGAGAATTATAGTGACTAGTGAGAAATGTCGTGCGTTTTGGATGGAAAGTAGCATCATTTTCTCCTTCAGAAGTCACTGGTTTTCCACATGAGATTATTTGTCTCATTAGGTGTTATTTAATATATATAATCTGAACTCATCTGTTTGTTTAACTAGCGCATGGAGTTTGCTCTGCAGAAGCCTTGTGGGGTATGTTAATTGATTTTCAGAATTATCTAATTCATTCGTCCATGATAGGGTCACGTAGGATCACTGTCCCAAAACCACTCACAAATTACTAACTAAACCTTAGATTATCGGTCCTTGGAAATCATGCTCCAGTTCTTTTCTGACTTGCTATATCATGTTTTTTTTCAGGTTGGACTTTTAAGTGCTTATACTATTAAAACACTCTACTTTGGAAGGTATGAGTAATCTGCTTTTATTAAATGCCAATCAGATTTATCATTGGCTCAGGCAACAACTTGAATTAGCTTAATAAATATGAGTTGTAAGCCTGTTGGACTTTGTGCTATTTGACATATTTCCTTCTATTAACAGGCATTCTACAGATCGTGAAGTTGCACTCATGATGCTTATGGCATATCTTTCATACATGATTGCTGAGGTACCTTAACATCATCTATAGAATGCAGATATAAAATTTTGGCTTTGAAAAGCAAATGCAGTGTGGAGTGTTTAGACTACATATAAATGCTTCATGCATACTCTAATCATATCTTACCTTCATCACGACCTTCAATAGGGAGGGGCTGAAATGAATTGAATTTATACACGCAAGACAACAGTAACTAATGGAATTCAAAATCAGAGCATTTACTGATATAAGTGGGACAGGATATAGGGATAGTCGTTCCCTCCTGAATGGCAAAAGCAGAGAGCATCACAGTGAATTTATTTGTTTTATAATTCTAAGCTATAAAAGGTTCTCGCTCTCGCAGCTTTTGAATCTCAGTGGGATTTTGACAATTTTCTTCTGCGGCATTGTCATGTCACACTACACATGGCACAACGTTACAGAAAGCTCAAGGATAACTACCAAGTAAGGAAATGATCTTTTACTCCCTGTTAGTTAGGGCAGATTGATACTAATGTTAATTGTTAACCAGTTTTGAAGGAAAGGATAAGATTGTAGTTTGGTTTCTAAGCTTAGTGAAATCATATCATTCTACAACAGCTTGTTCTTCCCTTGCTTAATTTTTCTTTGTCTCTTGACATACTTTTAGCAGTTAAACTTTATCTAAGAGTTTGTATAGAATTAGAAAAGCAAGAAAATAAAAGGGATAGCTTTAGTTAGATAATGCACCTTATTGAAATACTATCGTGATTGCAGGCATTCCTTTGCAACTATCTCATTCATCGCAGAAACTTTTATATTTGTGTATGTTGGCATGGATGCTTTGGACATTGATAAATGGAAAACCAGCAACGCACGGTAACTAAGAACTTATGATTTCGTAGATATTGACTTATGCAAAAACCAGCAGGGCACAGGTAACTCTGTAGAGGGCAAGTTAATTAGGAGTTTTTCCATTGTTTTAGATGGGATCAATATGGGTTTTGATTGAATTGGTTGATCTGCATCACCATTGATGCAACTATAGATTGAATTCACAAAGCTTCTGTGCTTTTAACTTTAATCGAGGATACTAGTGGTGCCCTATTCTATTTAATGATTTATAAATTGCGGCATGACCATGTTTTGTTTTGGGAGCAGCGTAGGGACTTCAATTGCTGTCAGTTCAACTTTCATTGCGTTAGTGTTGATTGGTCGAGCAGCTTTTGTGTTTCCTATTTCAAACATTAAAAATTGCATCAAGTCACAAGAGAGTACCAAAATTGACTTCCGATCGCAGGTGATAATTTAGGACTTGAAATTCCCTAGTTTTCAGTGTTATTACCCTCAGTTGACCTCATTTGGTTTCTGATTAAATAAATGTTCAAAAAAATGTCAGTTCATAATATGGTGGGCAGGCCTACTGAGAGGTGCAGTGACTGTTGCCTTATCTTATTACCAGGTTAGTAGATGGCATGAAAGTTCATCCTTTTTAAGGACTAGGTTTTTAAGTTGAACCTGTAAGACAGACAGACAGAGAGAGAGACAGTTACTTGGGCTACATTCAATTGCAGTTTGGAAAAGAGAAACAGTCATGTCAAGGAGATTGTGCACTGATGATCACCTCTACTATAATCGTCGTATTATTCAGTACTGTGGTGGGTTTCATTTTCTGTAAGTAATATGAACGGCATGATAAAATATTAGATAGTATTAACATGATACCTCCTGCCATTGCAAATTGAAGGTGTTTGGTTCCATAACAAAGCCTTTGATTAAGGCGGTGCAGCTAAGGCATTCAAAACCAGTCATTTCTGATTCCACGGAAACTGCCGACGATTTGAGATTCATATTCCTTGAAAATGTTGGTCCCAGTGAGCAGGGCAGCAGTCACCCAGTCCCAAGCCGGAGGCGATGCAGCCTAAGTTTACTGATAAGCCATCCAACCTCGACCGTCCACTACTTTTGGAGGAAATTTGACGATAAATATATGAGACCAATATTTGGTGGAAGGGGTTTTGTTCCGTTTGTTCCTCTTTCACCTTCTGATTCTTCTTCTGGTGGAGAGGCGGGGACTCCTCCAAATAATTAATTCATCATGAACCTACTAATTTGTTTGTTTCAAGTGCACAACGGGATAGATATTAGATATAGATATGGTCTCCTTTCCTAAAATAATTTTGTATTTATTTTTATGTATAGTAATACTATTTGAATTGATCATGCCTACCCTAATCTATTGTTTGTAAGAGAAATACATATTCAGGCAGTCTATCATGTGACTAGGGGTGTGCATGGGTCAGGTTGGGTCGGGTTTCATCCTCGCCTAATGTCCAGCTCGTGCACACCCGGGTTAGGTACCGGGCCGGGCCGGGTCGGGCTGGCCCGGTATCACATAATTTTTTTAAAATATTAAAAAAAATAAAAACTAACTTTATGTATTAATGAAAATTTTTTAATTATTAATGTAAAAGTAGATTTTTTTTAAAATATAATATTAGGATAGAAATTAATTTTCTTAAAAATTATAAATATTTACAATTATATATTATTTTCATATAATATTAAATTAAGAAATCAATTTAAAATTTTAAATAAAATTAAAATATCAAAACTTTATAAAATTTTTCGTAGTTATAAAATAATAAATGTATTATATAAGATATAGAAAAAATTTTATAAAATCAATTAATATATACAAAATAATATATTTAAAAAAAACATATATTTATATATAGTTCGGGTTGGGCCGGATAAAACAATCTAACTCGAAGCCCGGCCCAACCCAAAGTGAAGTCCAGTCCGGTTGGCCTAATAGGACCGAACCAACTGGGTCACGGGTTTTTTACGCAGTCCTACATGTGACAATAGTAATTATGCATTCCATACATTCTCATGTAAATTTTGCTTCCTTTTTTAAATTAAATAGAGGTGGGCCTATGCCCAATACATCAATCAAATTGAAACAACGTTTGGGAATGTGGTCCCAACTAAGTCTTCGGTTACATGGGCCCCCATAATATCAGTGGCCTATTCTAATAAGGTTAACTCTCAGTTGGGCTCCCAGCCTGGCCAACTCGTCCGATGGGCCGTTACTGGCAGTACGTAAACAAGCTTAACCTCCCAGTCCATGTTCATAAAAAAAAAATCCCAATCCTTATCCATAGCCTTGATAATCGAGTCGAGACACGGCATCCCCTCCCACTAGGCCACTTCCAGTCTCCGTGAGCCCAAGTTCCAGGCCATATTTTGAGCCTTAAACTAGCAGAGCGGCGTAGTAGTCTGAGTACCATGGAGGAGCACGGGTTAGATGTTCCCTTCCTCCATTTGGTTTCTGCTATTCTAGCCATGGAACGGTCTGACTCCTTGATCTATCATGCCCGGTAGATTCTGATTACTTCAACACGCGCTCTCTCTCTCTCTCTCTCTGTGTGTTAGCAAGTCGGGATTGTGTAACTTATATTGTTAGGAATTGTAGGATATGTGGCGGAGGCTCAATCACAGAGCAAGTTCAAAAATTCATCTGGGATCATTGCCTCAGCAAAGTTGTAAGTTCCTCAATTTGTTCCATTTCTTTCCCCCTAATTTTGTTTTGTGTATACGTAAGGTTTTCTTGTGTTTAGTTCACGGGATTGTAAATTTGCAAGTCTTACCGTTCAAAAACCACTTTTTTTTTTTAGTCTGGAAAACTAATGGTCACGTTGTATGCTACACCCAACTTTTTTCTTTTCCTTTTTTTAATCTTTGTTGGAATGTAAATGTTGAATGGAGTGAGTGGTCAATGCAGGCTGGATTTTATGCTCCGTACTTGAAGAATTTTCTGAAGAAACTTATCGCTGAAGTTGAGTTGGAGCATGGCAATGTGTTGGACAACTTATACGAACTGTATGCACAATACATGACATCAATAAAGGTGTAGTCTTCAAGCAATATCTTTTAGGCTCTATGCTTTTCTCTAGTTGGGAATTTTAGATTTATTTTCGTTTTTTTGGGAGCCAGTTTAGGTTTGTGTATTATCTGTGAAAATTTAGAGGTTTAAGGTGACATGTTTGCTTTTTTGGTTAGGACAATAATTTCGTCAAAAGCGATGCAAAAGTCCACAAAAGAATCTCATTTATTTTTCCTGAGGGTAAATAAAAAATAAGCTATGTTGCTCATATATTCTTATGATTTTATTTCAGCAGTCTATCTTTGGTTGGTAACTGGTATCACTATTCACTAGGTTGTTCTAAACTACAAAGCTGTCCGCACTCAAAGGCACTGGTATTTCCATTGCAGTGTTCTTTAAATATGCTTGAAGGTGATACTGGGTAAGCTTCATACTTGATATCTTGTGTGGCAGTTTACATGTCAAACTTGTGATTTTGAAGCTATTATTTGGTATTGAAAGTGATTTGGTTTAGAATGGGTGCAATTCTTCTTTGCCCTGTGTCTGTGCATTTTAGTTTACTGTGTTCCTGTTTAATTGTCTCTATCTTTAAATTCCAAATGCCAATATGGCTTTTTGAGTTAAGCTTTTATAAGTCACTTCTTTTAAATGGTTATCTGTCTTCCCTTTAGAAGAATATTTTTTGCAGAATTCAACATGAACATAGATTTTTGGCATTGATAGTATTTACCCGCACTTCCTATCTTTTCTTTCCCCAAATTCCTTATGCCTTCTGAATTTTTTGTCCTGACCACACACAAGTTTTATTGAAGCTTTTATTATTGGTTTGATTTTGCAGGTGCTCTATATGGCCATCAAGTCTATTTTTGTCTGAGTTAATACTTTCTTATCCAGAATCATTTTCTAATAGGTCTTGTTTTGAGGTCAGTTATATATTCAAGAGTTTTTTTTACTATAGTAGCAATGACCTAATGGCTAATATTAGCTAATCATATATAGTTCTTGAATGTGACAATAATGTGATTATCTCCACTTCCCAAGGCTTGAAATATAAAATTTCCCTTTGGTTAATCTTTTCACATTCTGTATAGAACTTTATATCATTTCATATGTTGCATTAAGATATTTTAGTTGATCTCATTATCCTCTACTTTTTTTCACATACTAACATCTGAGACAGATTGGTTCAGGAGTTGGCTTAGTTGGACTATGTCTTGCTCATGTGAAGGCTTCCAAGGTATATTTAAAACAAATTCAAATCCTGTGTATGTGTAGTTTTGATCAATGGAATTCTGGTCTAAAATAGATTTCTTTAGTAATTTATGATTGTGTGAGATTTAGAAAATCAAAGTGCCAAGGATTTTATATGTGGGTAGCATTAGCTAAAGGGTGATGCCGCTTGTCAAGTTTCAACTTCAATCAACATAAAGTCTTATTATCCTGTGTATCAACAGGTGATATTGAGTGATGGTGACCTATCAACTTTAGCTAACATGAAATCCAATTTGGAGTTAAACCACTTAAATGTTGAACTTGAAATGCCAGAAAGAAACAAAATGCTGAGCATGGTGAGTATGACTGCTGATTGGAATTTTCTTTCATCCTAACATTTTTTTTTTAAATGTGTATATATATATATATATCTCATAGATTTTGCATTTTACTGGGCTTTCTGCCTATCCATTATATATAATAATTTATAACGTCTTGAATCTTCATTGGTCTTCTAGAGGAGCACTGACTTCATTGCTTACTCCAATTTGTTACCTCATCCCGAATTTCATAATTACAGTAGTTAAGAGAGTGGAGTTGTAACATCCGCCATATGATTGCAGTTGATTATGATCGATTGGTCTCCGTTGCGACTGCCATAAGTTTTCATAAGGAACTTAGTTCTGCAGTTGCATGATCTGTATTTTTTCTCCTATGTCAGGTAAAATGCATGCACCTTCCATGGGAATCTGCGTCAGAAAGTCAGCTCCAAGATGTCATGCCAGACATTGTGTGAGAGTTGAACTTCAATTCTTAATTATCCTTATTTTTATTTGTTTTCAGTTCATCTGAATTTTGAATTGTTTCAGTTGCTAAGATACTAAATTAGTTCTTACACTGCAACTTAAAACTTGTCAAACTGCCATTGTTATCGTGTTATTATCATTCCAGTTTGGGTGCAGATGTGATTTATGATCCGGTTTGTCTTCCACATCTTGTTCGAGTTATTACCCTCCTGTTGGGCCATACGAAATCATATTCTTGCAGACAGTTTGCAAGTTGTGAAGAGGGTCTCGCACCAAACGATAAACATGAACTTGATCATACTAATCACCGTAATTGTGAAGATTTCTGGGACGGATCTGAGGGTGCAGGAACGACAATTAATGATGATGGGCCAAAGGAAGCACCAGTGGCTTATATTGCTGGTGCTGTACGGAATGTAGAGACATTCAACTATTTTCTTTCTCTGGCCGATGAGGCCAAACTTGATATCGTGGACCTATCTGGTTCGTTGAAGCCACTAAATCTCCTTCCATACATGCATTCATACAATCAAGCTAGTATAAGACTATTGCGTATCACTTGCAGTCAGTAGAATCATTCTTGTATAAGATCATTACTCTTTTTAACATGTATTATAGTTGCCGACAATTTGTTGGATTTCTGATTTTGATGTATTTTTATTTTTAATCGTTACCTGGACTTACAATGGTTTCGGGTTATTATAGGTTGGTTCAGATATTATGTTTTATAAAGTCGTAAAGCCCATCTTCCAGCATGCTGCCCTACTTTTTCCGTTGCGCAAAAAATTTGAGGACATCCGTGTAATCTTATTTATTTTGCGAAGTTTTGGGAATTAAATTAAATTAATTAATAACAAATTGGACTTTGTTATTTTATTATTTAGCTTTTAGGTTTTACTACTCGTTTTTAGTTTTTTACCATTTTTTATGAGCTAAAAATTTTTATTTGTCATTAATTTCATAAGCTGCTCCTGAACTGTAATTTTCTCTTTTTAACCTTACTTGGTTTTGATTTTTTATATTAATTTTTTTAACTAAAGAAGTTATAAAAAAATTATCACAGTTATTTTTTTATACATAAAATTAACACAATTATTAGTTAGATTTAACGTGAAACTTTTTTTTTTTGCTGGGGGGGGGGGAGGAGGAAGATGTAGGATGTCAGATTTAATCGGATATTATTAATAAGATTCACTGGTTTTTTGTAATGGTTTAGACTTTAGACCGTTTCTATTTTGTGTAGTAAAAATATGATTAGGTTATAATTTGGAGTTATTTACTTTTTTTTCATCATGTAATTTTTTTATTTTTTTAGTTACGTTGAAGACTTCTTTTTTTTAACCAGAATTACGAAGAAGACTTAAAGTTTATAAAAAGTTGAAAGTAAACAAATGAAAATGAGAGACTCGGTAAATATTGAACCTAATTATTTAGTTTTTTCCAGCACTTTTTAGATTAAGATTTTGGTCAAATTAGATGCAAAGCAATTAAATAGATATTTCTTCAAAATTACTTTCCTCATTCTATTAATTTTTAAAAGTACTCAAAACAAAATGTAATTCTAATAGGCAGGCTTCTATGCTTTGTTTTTGTTTGTATATATTTTTAGTGACCAAGTTCAAAAGGAATTATAAAAGCTATTAGTTAATTTTTGGCCTCAGTATTATTAAAAATATTATTTTATACGTGTTTTTATTCACTAAATAAATTTGTGAAAATTGTAAAAGTGGGAAGTTGTCACTTTTGCAAATAAAAAATGAAAGGGACACACCTCTCAAGTACATCAATCAACACAATCTCTCAAGCTCGAAGCTTCATATTATCATTCAGGCTTTTTTATTCTCATTTTCATCTTCATTTAGGGTATCTCTTTATCTTATTTATATTTTCATATACCTTTATTTATGTTAGCATTTATGTTGATACTTGTTATCTCTGACTGTTTCTTTTTTCAACATTTATGAATATGTTTGTATATTCATATTTTTTTATTACTGCAATGACTCAAACACCTTTCTCTTTATTTTAAATTTACTTCACTTCACATTTTCGTGCATGTATTAGGGAAATTATAGTAAAGAATCCTAAATTTTCATATCATCTGATTTTGAAGTCAAATTAATTATTTAATTAAGGATCAATTTCTCTAATACACTTGCAAACCAAAAATGCCACCAATAATTTATTAATCAATAATGTCATTTATTATTACAATGAGTAAATAGATGTAAGTCTAAATAAAATTATCTAAGCATTTAATCAAACGTTAGTCTTTTAATAAACATATAATACATAATATATTGATAATCATTACTTCCAAACCTGTTAGTCCTTTATCATTGTAAATGTCCAATTTGGACTTTTAGGATGACATTTGGATCATTCAGATTTTACTATTTTATATTTTTTCAAAGCAAGGTATTATTTTTTTATAATTTATAATTATTCCCCCCCATCCCATATTATGTATAATACAATAAAAATGATTTCACAAATACTAATTATATTTTTAAATTTCTAAAAAAAACTAAAATTTTCAATTTTACTTAGATTAATTGCACTTTTTTATTAGCACAGGTTACAAATACTAATAATATAATAAATAAAGAGTAAAAATAATAAATTACTTCATATTTTCTTATATTATGGAACAAAAATAACTTCTCATATTATTTTATAATATGAGATTGGGGAAGTATAAGATATAAGACTAATATTATCTTACATTTTAAAATATTTAAAATAAAAATATTATTAAATCTCATTCAGAAAATAAGAAGATTTGAAATGTCAAAATCTCATCTCATCTCAACAATCCATATATATACATTTTGAGATGTGCCCGACATTCCTTTTCCTTTTATCACTGCCGCCAGCGTTCAATTTCATGTACAGGTCGTCCTGGGAGTGGTAGCCGGCAGGGAGAGGGACCAGATCACCGACGCTGACGCCAACGAAGTAGTGTGTGTTTGGTTGTCCTTTTGCAAAACGTAACCATGGTTTTTAACCATGGTTTTGTAAAAGATGTGTTTGGCCAAACACAAATGAAATGTAAACTGACTTTTTGAAAAATGAAAAGTGGGTTAAACTGTGGTTTTGGAAAAGGAGGGGAAAAGTTACTTTTCCTTTAACAAAACGTGGGTTTTGAAAAAGGAGAAACAAATTTACTCTATATTATACATCTAAAAGTACTTTTAACCCCTATCATCCAAACAGATTTTTTGTCAAACTTACTTTTACAAAAAGAATATCCAAACATAACAACTTCCAACAAACTTACTTTATCTAAACTTCATTTTTACAAACTTCATTTATCTTAACTTAATTTTACAAAACGGAGAACCAAACGGGCCCGTAGCCGTTTGGTTTGCTGATTGTAGAATAAAATGAAGTTTACAAAAATTAAAATTTGAATAAAAATAAATTTGTTAGAATATTATTTATATTTAAATATTTTTTATTGTAAAAATAAGTTTTATAAAATAATTGTGAGGTAAAAAAGTAATTTCTTAAGTTTATTGGCTAAAATTACGTTTAAAAGTAAAAATATTTTTACAAGAAAATGTTTTAAAATGAGACCGGCACAAAGTTAGCAAATATACTTTTACTGACTCAAAACATAAACCAAATAGGCACGAAGTTGGGAGTGATAAAGGAAGGTTTAATTATTATTAATTTTAACTACCCACCCTTATTATGTATGATTTAATTAAAAGATTCTTACAAAAAAATATGATGAATATTTAATATAAAAATACAATAAAAAATAAAAATACAATGAAATAATTAAATTAAATTTCATAAAAAGATATAGCAAAAAGTAAATATTTTATTTTATCTGTATGTTGAATTGAGTAAAAATAATAAAATCAAAATAATCTTTACATCGGAACTGAAAAATAAAATAAATAATAATAACAATTATAAAAACTAGAAGTAGATTATGTACATTTTGCAATACATGTAATATTCATGGATAGTATTAATATACATTTTATGATATATATATATATTGATATATCAATACTGATAAAATATATAAATTTTTATATAATAAAAATTAATAAGAATAACTATTGAAAAAATAAATTTTATCTCGCCGTTGGACGATATCTGACGAAAATTCAAAAAAGATCTACAAAAAACAAAAGAAACCTTCTGTGTATACCCTTGGCCTCATCACAAACAGAGTTGGCTCTGTTTCACTTTTGATTTATCAAATGTGCCGTGTCTTCTTAATCAAAGTGATATGCTAAACTATGGTCCAAAAAAAAAAAGAACTGAAAAAAAAATAGTGTATGCTAAACCAGATGAGTGTGCTGCTGAGCCCTGCGAAACTGCATGCATGTGGTAGAGGCAGGAAATGGTCATGCGAGAACTAGAGAGAATTTTTCGTGTTGCCACCAAATTATAGGCTGTCTTTCTTGACGATTGTGAGCCCACTGACCATCGGGATTCAATCTTAACATAAAACAATAAATTATGTGAGTCTATAGTCTACACATGACAAGATTCCTTCTAAAGAGATGTGCAGCGGGATCCACATGGACACGGGATTATTCTTAAATTAGCAATTGATTTGTGGGTATACGTCGGCAGACTGTCTTGCTTCTTTCTGGTATCCATTTAGCCTACCATTCTGGTTGAACCTTTGATCGTCAACAAAACCTATTTCAGAACACAGAGTGAGTGAAGCCCATCAGCACCAACATGGCGGAAAATGAGCATCCAGTGGAGGTGATTCACTCGTGGTCTGCTCCAAGGTCCCTCAGTACTAGTCTCATGTACTCTTTTGCTCAGGTGACGTTTCTTTTCCTACTTTTTATTTTATCTTCTGCTCTTGTTGCAGAAGTATAGATGCGTTCTTTGCTTATTTGAGATTGGTGAGTTTTGGGTATTTGTAACTCTTCACGGCATCACTAATTCCGTGCTTGGCTTACAAAGGTTTGGTCCTGGTATATTTTTTTACCCTGGGATCAGTATGTGGCAACCGGGACTAGTGGATTCGTTGAGAAGACTATATAAAGTTATGGTTGCTTGTCTGGTGCGGTTTATGATTACGATGAGAATTGTTATTCTGCCGACCGAGTAACGGATCGTTCTCTTAATTATTGATAGTGAATTTCTATTGAAGATTTGGAGGGGGAAAAAGAACTTGTTTCGAGATTGAATTTTACTCTTCTGAAAATTGGATTGATGTCAAATCATCGGGGTTGTGTGTGTTTGTGTGTATTAGTTTTTAAAGCCATGTTTATGATATATTGTTATGCGTCACTGTTTGACTGAGTGTCACTTCAGCAGTAAATAAATACCGATGCAGTAGGAGTTCATCCATAAGTATTTATTCAAGTATTATGTTGCTTCATCTGCTTTGCTGAAAAAGATTTCCAGCTCTGTTCTTTTGGGTCTAAACTTAATATGTCAATACTTTGTGCTTTGCTTCTGAGCTGATAAAAAACTTGGTGCTTCCTAGCTTTTTGACATAGTGCTTATCTGTTTGTCATTCGTGATGAACCTAGAGGGATGACATGGAGGTGCTTGATGAGCCCCTTTATGCAAATTTCCTAAGAGTAACAGGTCTCGACAGACCTTACAAGGAAGAGCTACTGTCCAAAATGGTATGCCTGCTATTTTTTCCCTCCTTATGTCCTAACACATGATGAAGATAATTAAGATGATTCTCTTCCGGTATGACTACTGGTTTATTCTTGAAGTATTCTTGCACAAAAGAACCATGGAAGGTCTCAGGAGGAATTTGTTCTGCTTCATATAGTTTGAAGAGCATTCACTGTGCCCACATGGTTTTGCTTGAAGTTGATTTAATTGTTAACTAGTTTGTGGTCCGGATTTTGCACACTGCCTAAGATGACTGTTCGTGGTTTATGAATAGTGCAGCTTCATATACACACACACATAAAATAGACTTTCTGTAATAAAAAGAATTTGATTTTCAAAATTTGTCTGGTTCACTCTTTTCACTACCGAATAAATGTCTACACATTTAATTCTAAAATTCATGTGTTAATGCTCTTCCTTTGCTTTTCATTGAAATGTTGATATTTTAATTGCAACAGGAATCTGATGGAAATAAAGTTATAAAGAACATCATTTATGGTTCAGGAAGTAAGAAGTATAAATTCTGTAAGGTAAAAAACATCTCTTTCAAGATACACAAATAGCAAATAACACTTACTTTATTATAGATACAGAAGTTGAGCAGTTTCATGCAATTATTTTGGCTGGTTTGGAACTGTTACCTATTCTTGAAGTAATTTATCACATTAGTTACCTAAGTCTTCAGTATTAATTTGTCAAAACATATTTTTGGTTCAGTATGTCTACTAAAAGGACCATATATGTTCATTTTAATCATGTCTAATTTCTCCTCTAGTTTTACTTTATAGTAGAGTAAATTAATGATTCAGTCCTTGAAAGATAACCTATGGATTTGGTTTTCCAAATAGAAATCCTGTCAATGTAATCCCTCAAAGATTTTTCTCTTCTCAATTTTGTGTTTCAAATATTTTTTATTAATTAAAACGGTGCTTATGAAGAGCTTTTGTTTTTCTCTAGCACTTTGAAATCTAGCTCTGATACAAAAGCTATCATATTTTAAATACTTAAGTCACCCTGGCGTGGCCATATCAAATCCCATTTTTGCCTAGATGAGGGACCAAATTTGAGGAACATGTTTACTATCGTAGAGAGACTTAATTTATGGAAGAACAAATTGAGATGAGAGCGATCTTTCAATGACTAAATTGAAAGGCTTTATCTTTAAAGGACCAAATTGAGAGAAGAATGATATTTCAAGGACTAAATCATTAAACTATATTATCAAAATTGTATATTTGTATCTTTTGTTCCAAAAATGAATTTGTTTATTGAATAGAAGTTCTTGTGAAAGACTATAATGCTTTTGTGACAATTGATTCCATCTCTGACTTATCTCCAAGTTTTACCTCTATTTCATTGTCTATATAGCATATTGCAAAACAACGGGTACAAGGTCTGACGGATGATCTGTTGAAGAAAGGAAAGCACTTTATTCTGATAAGAAATCCTCTTGACATTTTGGTAAAATGTATTTTTAATTTTTTTCAAGATTTTTTTTTTCAATGTGTTTCTTGTTTATCTCTAAATCCACAAGCCAGTGCAGCATATTGTTGGCTTGGCTAGTACCATACCCATGAGCTTAAGATTGTATAAGTATGTGTACAAGTAATGTCAGTAGTCTTACATAGTTATCTGCAGTTTCTGGCTGATTTTTTCTTGCATGATTGACTTGTGTGTCCAGCCATCCTTTGACAAGGTTGTACCGTCATCATTTGTTGAGTTGGGTTTGGCAGAGCTAGTCTGTATATACAATGAGCTTTGTGTGAGGGGAAAACCACCACCAATCATTGATGCTGCAGAACTACAAGAAGATCCTGAGGTATTCGAGCTCTTTGAACATGCTTAATTGTTATCAATGAATAAAGCATGAATAAGATTGCATGCTACCATTTGATCTTTAATTGCTTAGTTTCAATACTCACATTGTTCTCTTATTTAATTGTCAAATCCATTTAGAGCCGTGACAATTCTTGTGTATCACTGCAATCATAATCCATTTTCACTTATGTGAATGATGTTAAAAATACATCTTACTTCGTCCAGTTAATGGTTTTGAAAGTTTAATTTTTGGCCAAAATGCATAAAATTCTCATGAACTTAAGGTCATATGTAGATAACTCCTTTATGTTTAAAACTTGATGATTGACCTCTCAAACTTCCAATTTTGTTTAGAAGAGTGATACGTTTGATTAAATGGACCCCAAAACTCCGCTTATGTGTAGATAACCCCTCTAAACTTTGAGTAATTTGCAAATAATTCGCTAATGTTCATGCTTCCATAAGTGAAATAACAAATTCATTAACAATAAGGAGTTAGATGCACATAATCTCAAGTTTTGGAGGGTCCAATGTCATGTTTTTAAGGTAAGGAGGATTATCTTCACATAGATTAAAGTTCAAGGGTGCTCTATGTATTTTAGCCTGAGTATTATTGTGCTAGATTGCTAGAAATGCTTAGCTTGTGACCAATGGAAAAAAATTGTTAATTCTCTGCACTGGTGCAATACCATTCTTCCAGACGATTTATTTACAAGAAGCTTGTCTTTTTTCAGCATTCTAAAGTATTTTTTTAGTAAACTGGAGTCTTTTGTTACTATTTCGTTTTCACATGTTTTCCTTAATAAAGTGAGCTAGATTTATGTAGAGACCTTAATTTCTATCTATATTGAATCAATATCTTAATTTTGTTGCTTTGCAGGCTACTCTACGTTGTCTTTGTGATGATTTGGACATTCCTTTCCAGCCGGCAATGCTAAAGTATGTAGAACATTTTTTGTCTCTTAGGAAAGTTAACATTGCTTTTGTTATCTCCACCCTCCCCAAATGAAGAATTTTATTGATAAAAATACGTCCGCCTAGAAAATGAAAGTTGCTAATGGTGGTTGGAAGATTTATGTAAATAATTAAAACTTTCCTTCTTCCTTTACTTCTCAGAGGTGCTATTCCAGACCTTTTTCTGTTCCTTTGTTGTTTTCCTTTTTCCATTTTCCTTTGTTTCCGTCTCTTGAGAGTTTATTTTTTAGATATTTAATAATTTCAAATTTGTGTAAAGTCATTCTTTCAATTACAATTTAGTGTTCATGCATAATGTTTATAATTATTGTCCTGCTACGTTTATTTTCCATGCATGCATCACAACTTGACTAGTTAAACATGCCAGTTGGGAAGCTGGCCCAAAACCAATAGATGGCTTGTGGGCCCCTTGGTGGTATAAGACTGTACACGAGTCTACCCGTTATGAGCAAGCAAGGAAGTATCCTCAGGTATGTGGTTTGTTGTTGGTCCAGCTTCACTTCTGTTGTAGGGTGTCCTGGCTTCTTTATTTGAAGAAAAGGCAGTTTTTTACGTAGAGTTAGAATATGCCTCCTCCACTTTCAAACATAGAATAAGGTACTTTGACAGAAGTTTATTCTGTATACTTTCTCTCCTTTTCAGCCATTTCCCTTTTCTTTTTATGATTTGCTGGAGCAAAGTCTCCCTCTCTACAATATGCTTAGGCGCCATGTGAAGAAGAAGTCATCCCTGCTGAGCTCTCTTTTACCTCCACCTGATCTTCCAGTTCCTGCAAATGAGAAACTTCTTGCTTGGGTTGGTGATGAGATTGTGCCACGTGAGAGTGCAAAGGTTTGATGGACACCTTAATGTCTCTTGTCAATAAATAAAATAACGGATCTAATTTGTCTCTTTCTCATGATTTTAATAGTAACCCTGTGATCTATCAGGTCTCTGTTTTTGATTCAGTTGTCCAAGGTGGTGATTCAGTTTGGGAGGGTCTTAGGGTGTACAATGGAAAGATTTTTAAGCTTGAGGAACATCTAGACAGGTAGTGTTACTAATAAATTAATAAGTTGATGCCTGACATTTTTTATTTTTTTCTTGTTTTGAGCTCTGGTTAAGTGATTATTTAAACATGCATAAATTGAAACAATTGATACTAGTAATATAACACTATTTGTGGAATGAATATTAGTAAATCTTGAAGACTTGAGAGAGCTATTTGCTAGCCATGGCATTTTGAGATAGTTTCCATTGAAAAACTATTTGGTAAGACAAGTAGGTTAAAGAATTCTTTTCACGCTTCTGGAATTTCAAGATTCGATTTAGACAAACTTGCTCTTATTTCTTCTTCGCCTAATCTTTCCACTTTGCTCCTTTATTTCATGAAAGAAACTTGCATTTAACTTTCATTCAGGTAAAACTCTCGGGGATCCGCTAAGCAGCACAACTGTTTTAAACTTCTAATCTTACCCCATCAAGATTATAATGATTTCTCTTTCTAAAGTGATGAACCAATGACTTATTTTTAGTCCCATTAACCAACTCTCAAGCAGATCGTTGCAAGAATAGAAAAGTTTTTGATTGCTGCTGGTTTAGAAGAATTTGGTCTTTTTTGTTTAAATAAATTAAACTGGTTAGCTATTAGAAGACAAAGTTATTAGATAAGACGCTGAAAATTTCTGCAGGGAAATGTTCTATTGTGCAATTTCTCATCAATTTTCAATCTGAGTGTGGATTTTTTCAGCTGAAGATCATATATTCCGAACTAAATAAGTACTATTTTAATGGTAAAACTGTAGTCTGTTGAAAACATTTGGTCTCTCCATCACTGTTATTGATTTGACTTGCCATGCTTCAAATCAGGATGTTTGATTCAGCAAAAGCTTTGGCTTTTGAAAACATTCCAACTCGTGAGGAGGTGAGCTTGTTTGGTAATCTTTTAAATATCACTTGGATTGTGGCGTCAATTTTATCTTAATATGCTCCGTTATGGTGTTTCGTTCACTGTAATGTGTGTAGTTGCAAAAAATTGCAGATTAAGGAAGCAATATTCAGGACATTAATTAGGAATGGGATGTTTGACAACTCACACATTCGGCTTTCTTTAACACGGGGGAAAAAGGTTCTACTTATTCTCTCACAAAATTTAATTTCCAGAGGCAGGTTAGAATCTGGGTGAAATATAGATAAGACTGATGGGACCTTAAGACCGTACTTTTAATTTTCCTTTCTTTCTTTGTTATTTTGTTTTTTGTTTTAATGGATTATGAAGTTGCCTGGTGTTATATGTGACAAGCTGAACGTCAGTCTATGTTTAAGTATGATATTTAATTGGTGTCCCAATTTATAAAGCCATTAATCTCACGCAATTCTTTTGTCCAATTTTTCTTTGTCGTAAAATTATATTATTTTCTTGTCTAGGTTACATCTGGGATGAGCCCAGCATTCAATCGTTATGGATGCACATTAATTGGTAAATTCATAGATCCCTGCAATTTATAACAATGATATTCTATCATTATCTTTACAATTTGGAGAGATTTTCTGCATTAATTTGAAAGTTTTCGATGGACCTGATAAGATTAGTTTCATTCCAGTTGCCAAATATTCAAGAAAATGTTATTAAAGTACTGACTGCATGCATGACTTGGAACTTGGCATTCAAGGAGATCATAGGAGGAAACACCCTAACTGGAGGACTGAACTGAGGAAGGCTTTAGTAGGATGGACCACTCTATAGATGTACTTAGGTCCAATTTTTGGCTCCATAGCAGTTGTCTCTGGGGCCTTAATTTTGTTCAGTAGTTAATTCTTTTTCAAGGAATAATGCAACTCAGTTAGAAGTAGTTTGCTATGCTAAGGTTTTATCTTCTTATATGTGAGAGTTAAACTTTGGTACGTAGGGAAGGTTAGAGTAAGGAATGGAGTTGATATTATTGTGAATAAAGATTGGAAGAAGAATGTGGTAGGAGTCAGAAGGATGGGAGACAGAATCTTATCCTTAAAATTGACTATTGGACACGATAATCTCAATGTTATTAGTGCTTATATACCTCAAGTAGGGTCGGAAGCACATATTAAGGAAAAGTTTTGAGAAGATTTGGAGGGCTTGGTTCGAGATATCCCACAAGAGGATAAGATCCTCATTTTGGGGGGGGGGGGGGGACCTTAATGGTCATGTGGGAAAAGAGACAGGGCAATATATTAGAGTTCATGGTGGTTATGGTTTTAGATAAGTAAATGAGGAGGGGCATTCCATTCTTGATTTTTCAATGGCTTACAACCTCACGATTATAAACACTTGTTTCAAGAAGCGGGAGGAGCATTTAATCACATATAATAATGGAGTCCAGAGGTCGCAAATTGACTTCTTTTTGGTAAGAAACTCAGATAGAAGAGCTTGTAAAGACTGCAAAATAATTCCTATTGAGAGCTTAATTTCACAACATACGGTCGTGGTCCTTAATGTGCTAGTTAAAAACTGCAAACTGAAAAGTCGAAAAGTCTTAAATCCTAGGATTAAGTGGTGGCAACTAAAAGGTGAGAAACAAGTGACTTTTATGAGAAAAGTTATGGAGGAAGGTAATTGGGACTCGCAAAGAAGTGCTAACATCTTGTGGGATAAGATGGCTAAAAGGATCAGGGATACTGCTAAAGCAGTATTGGGTGAATTCAAAGGCTTTGGACCTAAAGATAAAGAATCTTGGTGGTGAAATGAAAGTATGCAGGAAAAGGTCAAACATAAGAAATAATGTTTCAAAGCCTTGCATTTGTGCAATAATGATAAAAATTTGAAATGTTATCGGTTGGCTAAAAAGGAGACTAAGAAAGCAGTAAGCGAGGCTAGATCTAAAGCTTTTGAGGAATTCTACCAAGATTTAGGAACGAGGAATGGTGAGCGTAAGATTTACAAAATTGCCAAGAAAAGGGAAAGGAAAGGACCAACTTCGATAGGAATACCATTGTAAAACTTCAATAGGAATACCATTTAATCACTTCGATAGGAATACCAAACTTCGATAGGACCAAGTAAGATGCATTAAGGATGAGAAAGGAAAAATTCTGGTTGCAGATGATGATATCAAAGAAAGATGGGAGAGCTACTTTTATAAGCTTTTCAATAATGGATTAGGTATGATTATTGATATTGAAGGGTTAATAACTCAGGAAGATGATCTCAATTTAAACTTTTATCGTAGGATTCGGGTTGGAAAGGTAAAAGAAGCTCTTAAGAGAATAGACAATGGTAAAGCTATTGGTCCCAATGGTATTTCTATTGAAATTTGGAAGTGCTTAGGAGATAAGGGGATTTTGTGTCTCACTAAGTTATTTAACGAGATTTTAAGATCTAAGAAAATACCAGAGGAATGGAGAAAGAACACTCTAGTGCCTATATACAAGAACAAGGGGGATATTCATAATTGTGCTACTTATCGGGAGATAAAACTCATGAGTCACGCCATGAAACTTTGGGTAAGAGTGATTGAACATAGACTCAGACATGAGTCTCGTATTTCAGAAAATCAATTTGGATTTATGTTAGGACGGTCTACAACAGAGACTATTTATTTATTAAGGGGTTTGATTGAAAGATACCGGAGTAAAGAGAAATACCTGCATATGGCTTTCATTTATTTGGAAAAAGCCTATGATAGAGTACCAAAAGATATATCATGGAAAGCAATGGAGAAGAAAGGTGTACGTGTGACTTATATTCGAGCTATAAAAGATATGTATGAGGGGGCAACAATAAGTACGAGAACCCTTGGAGGTGTAACAAAGGACTTTCTTATAACGATAGGCTTACATCAAGGATCTTCCTTGAGTCCATACCTGTTTGATCTGGTTATGGATGTTCTAATTGAACATATACAGGAAGAAAGTCCAAAGTGTATGTTCTTCGTGGATAATATAGTTTTAACTGAGGACTCCAGAGAAGAGGTTAACTTTAAACGTGAGTTATGGAGACACTTTGACATAAAAAGGTTTTCGCTTGAGTAGAAGTAAGACGGAATATATGCATTGCAAATTTAATTAGAGACCAATTAGAAATGATTCAGAGGTAAAAATTGGAGAGCAAACCATTCTAGAAGTGTCAAAGTTTAGATATTTGGGGTTGATTTTACAGAGTGATGATGAAATTGATGGAGATGTTATACATAGGATACAAACTGGGTGGTTAAAGTAAAGGAAAGCAATAGGAGTTATTTGTGACCGCAAGGTACCTACTAAGCTTAAGGAAAGTTCTATCAAACAGCTATAAGGCCAACGATGTTATATGGTAGTGAATATTGGGTTTTAAAAGGACAATAAGAGTATAAGATGGGAGTAGTAGAGATGAGAATGTTGAGATGGATGTGTGGTCATACAAAATTGGATAAGATACGAAATGACTGTATACGAAGGAAAGTTGGAGTAGCACCTATCGAGGAGAAAATGTGGAAAATCATTTAAGGTGGTTTGGGCATGTACAAAGAAGAAGGCAAGAGGAGCTAGTGAGGAGAGTTAATCGAATGACTTGGAGCCCTATCAAAAGGCGTAGAGGAAGACATAAAAGGATAGTAAGAGAAGTTATAAGAAATGATCTTTTGAGAAATGATCTATCTGAGGAGATGGTGTTTGATAAAGCTCATTGACGTCATATGATCCATGTAACCGATCCCATATAGTGGGATAAGACTAATGTTGTTGTTGTTCTCTATATGGCATTTGATTGAACTATTCATTGGACTTAACATGCTTATGAGAGCACCAGTTTGAGCTCTGAGACTTTACGACCTATTAAATGTGGAGTTACACTATGCAATGCTTTCATTGTTTACGTTTTAGTTCATGTATGTGTTGCCTTAATTTTTTTTTAAAATGACTTGACAAGTTTATATTGCTTCCTTTTCATGCTCTGTTCATGGATATTTCATGGGAGTCCATGTTTCTGATATGCAAAGGGATTTGTCAACTTTATTACCTTTGTGAGCTGGTCATGCCTTTGCTCTATTTTCTTTGTTAATTCTCATTTTAGGATATCCTTTGTCCAATAAGTTGTATATTTATTCTCTCCATTAAAATCTTTAAATTTATTTTATTATTTAAAAAACCAGATGACCTGACTCGTATTTTTCAAATGTGCAGTGCTTGCTGAATGGAAGCCCCCTGTGTATGATAATACCCATGGCATAGTGCTTGTGACTGCTACAACGCGTCGCAATTCACCAAATGTGAGTTTCTAAATGTGAGTTTCTGATTTTTATTCTTGTTATAAAAGAAAGGGAAAATGACACTTAAGGACTAAGACTTTGAATTAATCCCATTTTAGGACCACAAAATTTGAAAATACCAAAAAAGGACCATAATTTTAAATTAATTAAAAACGTAAATATGAAATGACCTAAATGTCCTTGTTAAAACATTTTACACTCAACATCTGTTTTTTACTACTTTTTGTCATAACTTTGACACTGAACATTCTCAATTTTACACTGAACACATTATGGAATATGAGTATAAAATTGAGGAAGTTTAGTGTAAAATTTATGAAAAAGAGTAGTAAAAAATAGATGTTGAGTAGTAAAAAATGGAAGTTGGGTATAAAATTCTGAGACTTATCCAGTATAAAATCGGGGGTCTTCAGTGTTAAATCGTGGAATATGAATAGTAAAACGTAGAAGATGAGTTTAAAATTCTGAGAGTTGAATTCTTTATTGTATTCAGTGTAAAATTTGGGATGTTCAGTGTCAAATTTATGAAAAAGAGTAGTAAAAAGCAGATGTTGAGTATAAAACGTTTTAACAAGGGCATTTAAGTCATTTCATATTTATGTTTTTAATTAATTTAAAATCATGGTCCTTTTTTGGTATTTTTAAATTTTATGGTCCTAAAATGGGATTAATTCAAAGTCTCGGTCCTCAAATGTCATTTCCCCTAAAAGAAAAGATCATCTTTAGTTTCTATTTGAGTTAGTAGACAGTAGAAAGTACCTTCTGCATCATGACAAATAATTGTAAACATGATTGTTTTTCATCCAAATCTTCTTAATAAAAGTTGAGCCTGGCCATTATGTATTTTTACACATAAATCTTGGTTCAGTTTGTTATCACCAGACACGTCATCTCATCCCATCTTCATAATTGAGAATGAAACAATGCAAGAAGAGTGTAATAAGCTGTTGAAGAAATCCTTTTAATCGTTGTAGTTTATCTAGTTTAAAACTTATTGTTGGCTTTCCTTGAATAGACCTAGACAAGATTTTAGCATTAATCCAATTGAAATGGATGTGATTAATCCTTGTTGTTTCAGACCCCATGCTCAATTGATATTACAATGATGGAAGTGGCATGCAATATCCAGGGATATAGTTGTTAAAGAATGAGAACCATTCAATGGCAACAATTTCTGTGTGACTGACATACTGCTTTATTGCATCCAGTTGATTTTGTCTTCCCTCCCTTTTTTGTTTTCTTACCAGAATCTGGATTCAAAGATTCATCACAATAATCTCCTTAATAACATACTAGCAAAGGTATTTTCCTATTCTCCTTGCAAATATTTCATATTTTATAAGTATCCCAAAATATATTATTATTGTTCTTTCTGGATTATCTACTATTGAAACAAGGATTTTTGCCGATCTAATCACAAATCCAGATTGGTTAATCCTTACAGTAATATCAATGTCAAGTATTGTGAATTTTTAATTGAGGAAAGTGCAGTTTTTCTTAATATTTGAGGCGTTAATCCTCAGAGTAATATCAACATAGAATTGTGGATATTATTTCATAAGGAAAACATGCAGTATTTGTTAGTTATCCTAATTTGCTTCCAGTGTGGGAAGGGTACGATTTAGTATATGCAAAAGACACAATGATTTACTACCACGTGGGATAGTTTAATTTGATTGACCAATGCTAGCATGATAGAAAACACTGTTTCATAACATTTTGTCATGTTCATTTATCGTCATTCTTATGGGTGTTTCTAATAGATGTCACGAAAATGTTGGTGCAGATTGAAGGAAATAATGCAAAGGCAGATGATGCAATCATGCTCGACAAAGATGGTTATGTATCTGAAACCAATGCAACTAACATTGTATGTCCTCAACTTTTCCTTAACTGCCCCATGCTCTTCTCCCCCCCCCAACAAATCATCATCATTCTGTCTATTATATCCAATTGCTTGCAAGGTAGAGGTGGTTCTCCAGGGTCTTAATACACTATATTGTTTAGAGAGGGGGAGAGAGAGTCAACTCAGATAACTTTGGTATGATGACTAATCAGTTAACTCATTGCATGGCCTAAGAATGCAGTGAAATGAACCTTTGTGGGAAATGTAGTCAGTATATTTAGAACCTTGTTATAGGTTGTCAGTACAAGATAAGACATAAAACTCTCCATATTACATCCCCTAGTTGCAGCTTCAATTACAGTCATCATACAACATATATGCAGCATTAAAGTCATATCTTAGTCAGCATACTCTAGCATTCACACAATAGATCAACTCCTACAAATTAAAAATAATCTTCCTACATGATGCTGACTTGCAGTCTCAGATGACAAATCCCCTTATTTTATTATTAAGGAGGACCATATGGTAGATTGCATCTGTGGCAAGGATTTCTAAACAGAGAATGTTAGATTGCATCTGTTGATTGATAACACTTGGACTAATATTTTGGTCTACTTTGTGCAGTTCATAGTTAAAAAGGGCCGTGTTTTGACACCACATGCTGATTACTGTCTGCCTGGTATTACACGTGCAACTGTAAGTTGTGCAAATTCTCATTGATCATCATACCTACTTCAAGTTGGAGGCCTAGTTTTGTTTCTTCATTGTAATAGAGACTAGGGTGCAAATGATCTAAATTTATAATGGATGTTTTATGTGGATGACTGAATCCTGGTTAGACCATTTGATCTTGGAAGAGGAAAGCAATAAAGGAGATAAATAAATAATGTGCAATGCTATGATTGGTATTAGGGATTAGATAAAAATGAGATATTCTATGCAATCTTAGGTATTGTTCTTATAAATGCCGGGATATTTAGATATAGTAGCATATTTGCAAGGGAGCTGGTAGATGCTAAGATCAAAGTCCAATCTCGTATCAACAATGCTACCCTTATACAACTCCATGTTTTATTTACAAGGTTATCTTTTGTAGGCATAAATCGAAGTTAATGAAATGAATTTGATGAATTGAAAAGATTAGGTTTTATGATTCCATTCAAAAGATGCTAAGTTTTTTTTTTTAACCAAAGAGGTTATGAAATATGTTTATCATTAGTAAAGCGTATTCTGGGACTTGTGAGATTGAGCTGTTTACCAATTTCAGGTGATGGATCTTATAGTGACGGAGAAGTTAGTATTAGAGGAGCGGAGAATTAGTCTATCTGAAGTACATACGGCAGATGAGGTTCATATTTAACATCTACTATTTCAGAATATCTACTAACACTTATTTTCTTTTTTGATTTGTCCACTGCTAATTATTATCTCGCTGTGGTGATGGATATGCAGCCTCCCCTCCCCCACCCCCCCCTCTGTCCCCAACACACACAAAAATTCTGGATTCTACAGCCAATTAGCCTTAGAACTCATGATCTGCATCTTAAAAACATTACAAAAAAGATTCATGCGACACTATGAGATATCATAATACAAGATTTGGGGATCAAATATGAAAATGAAATTTGTAGTTTTGTTAACTATTTGCTGGACCTTGTAGCCTGATTAGTAATACCTAGCAAAATTAAAATTTGTTCCTATGCTGGACTCAGGTTTAGTTCCATTGCTTGATTATATGAAGCAAGACTAAGCATGCTGAACCCGTCCTCTTTGTAGTTGTTTATCTTAGTACGCTTTTGAGACCTACGAACCTGACAGTGAGGAATTAAGATCCTTTTTCTGTTTTTTTGGCTTCAATTAAAGTTATGTTGGGTTATATAACTGGAAGGTTGCCCTGCAGATATGGACAACAGGAACAATGGGAGAACTAAGCCCAGTAAGTGCTTTATATGTTATCGATTGAAATTTGTCTGAATAAAGTTTGATATATTACGTGATCAAAATGTGTATCATTTCAGTAATCCATTTGGCTACTTGGGGTTCATGCCATTTGGTGTCGTCACTTATCACCATGAGACACAGAAATGTGATGATTAACTGGGTTTAGTTTTCAGCTTTTTTGGCATATGATGAACGCCATATTGTTTGGATACCTGGTCCAGGTTGTGAAGGTTGATGGTCGCATAATTGGCAATGGGGAAGTGGGGCCAGTCACTGAAAGATTGCAAGCTGCTTATAAAAAGTTGACTGAGCAGTCCGGTGTACCTATACCCACTTATCCCCAGAATTGAAAGGTACATCTTCAATTTTCCACTATCTAGTGTTTTCCATAATGCCATTGCCCACCCCCTTTTACTTTTAATTTCTTACAGCTTGCTTCTGTTACTAGTGAGTGGATTTTGCTGGCGTATCATTACCAATCCTGCAAGCAAATAACTTGGCCCGTCCGTTAAATTTTCTCACCAACAATAAACATACGTATTTTCACGTCAACAACGATACTGTTGTGTTCACTCATCATGTATTTTGTCCTTTATCCTATCAATAAAGAGAACTGCGGGCATCTTTTCCTCTGTCAACACTTCTGAAGCTCCTTCCGTTGGAGAAGTAAATTTACAATAGAAGATGCTATAAAATGTATCATACAGTCCCTGGGCATCATAAAAATTGTCTTTCTGGGCTTCTTGAAATTTTTTACAATATTTATCATTTTAGAATTTCAATACAGTATTAATTATTTATTTTACTGATTTATATTTTATTAATATCAAATGCATCATTCAGGAAAGCATTTAAATTAAGAACATTTTAATAAAATATTATTAAAGTTTACAATATTTTAGATCATTTAATGACTTTCTTAATTTGTGTGAAAAATCCTAAAAAAAAACAGTTTTTATGAGTTAGATGGAGTATTTGTTATAAAATGGACTGTAAATGTGTTGTTTACAGTTACAATATGAGATAAAATCTATAGCAAATGGTTTTGTTTACAGTAACTGCTCATCTTCCAAACATTGCACAATGTACGGCAAGTCCACCTTATTATCTTTTTTAAATTTCTTAATTTTTTTTTGGAATAAAAATCTTTCGTTTGTGAAGTGAATTGTACACTCTAGTCTGAAAATGTTAATGGCGCTCGGTCTTCTTAATACACTGCATATTTAAATCTTGAAATTTGGTTTCGGAACCTTCTTTTTTATTAAGAAGGTTTTGGAAAATCTTCTTTAATATTACTTGTGATGTTATATTTTCGCTGGAGAAGAGGAACGTACCCAAAGAAAAAAAAAATGCTTTTTCATTGACATAATGCTTTTAGTATAGTTATGATTATGAATATGAATGATGTATTGAATATAGACTATATTATAGACTATGTATGGAAACCACCGAAAAAAAAAACAAAAAAGAACAGAGAGAGATAACGTATGGAAAAGTGGTTAACGATATATCACTCAAAAACAGAAAAAGAAAAGAAAAAGAAAGTCGTTGACGACAAATGACGATAATAATCTAAGCTTAAAAGAAAAAAGCGAAAAGGAGTCGTCAAATCAAATCCCATGGTACGCTATGGCGCTATGCTGATTTGGCGTGGAGAGGTTGCTGAAGGAACCTCAACTCAGCTTTTGTGTTTAGGCTTTCACTGGGACAACAGATGACTCATTGACCCAGTAAAGAAAGAGGGACACTATTATGACAACTTTTTACATACAAAAGCTTACGATTTTTTATCCCAAAAAAAAAAAGCTTACGTCTTTGTGTGTGCAAGTTTTTTTCTTTTTTTTTTTTTGGGGGCGGGGGGGTGGTGTTGTGAAAACAACAGTGAGTTTTTGTCTATTTGTGAGATATCAAAGGCTTTTGTTTTGTTTTTTTGGTCCTGAATAGGATATCAAAGTGGTCTGTTTATGGTCTTTCTTGGGCATCGTAAAGATTGCATATAATTTTGACCACCGTCTGTTCTCCATCAGAAAAATTTCATGAAACAGTATCTCTATAAAATCAAAGGCAAAAGTGAGTGAGTAACTGCATTTACTTTCTGCTGAGATTAAAAGAGCGCTGTTTTTTGGACGGATTCAAAATAATTGACTGATAATTTGCGATTTAAGTATTGTTTGTCGGAGGTACGAGTGTTAGACAGAAAGAAGTCGAGATCGGGCCCAATCATTTATGGGCTGTTAGTAAAATTGCAGAGAGAGAAAGAATAAATCTGGGCCAGCTTGAGTCTTTTGGCCGCCTTTTCCATCCCTTTTTGCTCAATTATACTTTATATATATATATGTGTGTGTGTGTGTGTGTGTGTGTGTGTGTGCATGAAGGAATAATTTTATTTGTTGATCATCATGTTCAGAAAAGATAAGAAAAGCGCATCATGAGATGAATTGTGTCATTAATCTCAAAAGAAGGAGAATAATGTCACATGTGGACCAACACACACACACACACACATATATATATAGAGAGAGAGAGGGAGGGGGAGGGGGGTGTATGTTCTACATTCACTTTATTTGCTTCAATTATTAATTAGGGTCTTTCTTTGCTTTCTCTCGTTTGCCCATCCCATCTCCTGTTTTGGGGCTGATTATCTTTGTTTTTGTGGCGACTTCCTCCTCCTCCTCCTATTGCTTTATTCTGATTCATGATATTTCTACATTTATAGCTTTGCTAGGCTATTATTTCTTTTTCTGTATGTTTCTTTTTTTTTCCTTAGGAATTCAAACCCTTCCTCCATCCCAATGTCTCGGCATTAGTAGAACATAACAACACTTTTGCTTTAAGCCTCTTCCTCTTGCAGGGAATTTAGGTTTGGAATAATATTATATGAGTGTACGAGAGAGAGATTTGGGTTGGAATCTATGGAAAGCAATGTGGCCTACAAAACAACAAGAAGATAAAAACAAATAGGGATGTGTGTAAGGAGTCGGAATCTTCCAAAACAAAAAGCCCCAGCAATTCTTCAGGAAGCAGTACGAACGTTAAGACCCCATCTCTTCTCTGTGATTCATGTGAAGTCTGACATTTTAACCCAAACCAAACGCCAAAAGGACTGTTCAAATTACAAAGGACATCATCACGCAATCATGAATCGTCTTGAATCTTATATGTTTTACTTTTACCTACCTAGCTACCTAGCTGTTTCTCGTTTTTCTTAAAAATATTATTCTTGTGGCCCGTCAGAAGCTTCATGTATTGTATATATTGCAGATTTTATCTGTCAAGAGAAATTTCCCACCATGCATGTAATGAATCAATTAAGCTTCCCTCATTATACAATTTTCATGTGTGTGTACTGTGTAAACTTGGAATATGAAGGAAGTAGGGTAGCTAGGTTTGATGCTGCTACTAATAATTAAATCGTGTAATGAACGAACACCTTGGGGTTTTCGTTTTCCCAATGGTACCCCTGATGCATGCGCAAATGATCGTACTCACACTCTATTATGGTGGGCGCTATGCTCCATGGTTTGGATGCTACTTTGCGTCGTATTTCGGCTTACTTCTATCCAAATGCGACTGGGATATCATCTGAGATTCCATAAATATTTCCTTGTCTTTGTTTCAAAAAACTAAAGACAAAATAATGGAACGATTGGAAATGTCCAACACACTAAAAAGAGGATTACATTATATTGAAAGTGAATGGCCACAATCTTTGATATAAGAAAGTTGTTAATTTATGCTCTTCTTAAACCTGGCCTATATATATATATATTGAGAGAGAGAGAGAGAGAGAGAGAGATTATCAGTATATATAATATATAAATATGATGAAGGCAAAGTGGGCCAAATTAAGGGGAATATTTCAAGAATACAGCTAAAGAAGGATATATATTATGAATTGAATCCAGAAATCAAATAATTAATCTGCTTCAAATTAAATTAAAAAAGACTATTTGACTTTTGAATAATGTGTCATTACGTTTAGTTTGGTTTAATCCGCTCATAAGTAGTTGAAATACGAAAATGTAAAGTTCAAAAAAATGGTTTTTCCTGATTAGGGGGCGATGGGATCAACTTTGCTGTAACTTTCCCTTGAAACTGGCAACTTTTCTGGATCTGAGTTGGATATATTGTGTAGCCTAAATATTATTAAGTCATGGTTCAAGTCTCTTATATATAGACTGTTAGTCTGTTACAAAAACTAGATGCATGCATGGGAGAACTGATATTAATAATAAATGTGTCTTCGTTCATTAATTAATTAATAAATAAATAAATTATATACTGTTCTGAATTTCACCCGCCAATCAATTGTATGAGAATACCTTTCACTTTGCTAAATATACATGTAGATGTAGATGAGGAAAAAACGAGGTTGTCAAATTTGAGAAAATTAACCTCACCAAGGATGATGATATTTTAAAGATCGAATACAATTCTGATTAATTCATACCGTAAATCCAATCTTCTTGCGGACGACTCAAATCACCAACGGACTTGAAAAAGCTTTAGAGATCAGATCAGTGAAGGGATAAAAAAACATTTGTTTTTGGTTCAGCCAGGTTAAGTACTTAAGTTACTCAATTTGATCGGTCTCAAACTACTCAAAACACAGCTCCATTATATAGGAACATACTCATTCTTTTCTTTCCTATTAGTTACTTTTAATTATTTTACATATATCAAGAAACATAATTAAAATTTTTCAACTTTACAAAATTTATCATAATTCTTTACTATTATCCTTATTAAATTATAGTCATCTTAATTATTATTTGTTAATCTCTCTCTACCATAATTATTTAATGAGGGGTAAATATAGAAATAAATATTTAATACTCACAAAATAATTTATATTTTTTATAGTTACACGTGAAGCGGAGGAAGGATTATTTTAAGCTTAGAAAGAGGATTCAGCTTTTTAATAATAGGGAACATATATGGTTTGGTTTCATAACTTCATTCTTTTCATTAATTATAACTATTGAATCGACATATATACTCACTCAATCACCCCTCCAGAAGCAGAAATTAGAGAAGCTCCTTTTTTTAAACCTTGAGGATTCGTCCGTGAACATATCGTACAACTTGGTGGGCCCATTAATTTACCTTGCCTTCAATCAGCTGATTAATCACAATCACCCCTGTATTTCTGCCCTCCTAAATTGCAAAATTATTGCAGGCAGACGCAGAATTAATGTAAAGAAATACTATATAATTGCATCGATCATGCATGAATTATTAGTACTAGTAAAGTAGTAGTAGTAATTAATTAGAAACGCCACCCCAGTGTTTAACTCACAAGCTGTAATTTTCAGCTTCAGGTGTTAAAGGTTACTTATTACACGTTCACCACAACCACACGCTTTATTATTTCTGTCAGGGGGAGCGTCACAATGTTACCTTGGTACCTTGTGTGAAAGTATGTCCTTTTCATTTTACTTTAATAATGCATTAATTATGATGACTTATTTTTTGTTGTTAAAAATTATATATTATATTCTTGACATATACTGTATAGTATTAATTAAAATGGTTCTTCTGATATCAAATTTTTGTCTTCCGAATATCTTTTTTTTAGCTTTTATATAAATAATAAATAATAAAATTTGTAAGACAATCGACGCTCTCATGAATTAATGACAACTTTGCAGTCAAGATTAAAATATGATTGAATTGAACTTCCAAGTTTCTTGTAGATTATCTCAAGCTAGTTTTTTAGAAAAGTGAAAAAATTATATAGAAATTCAATATATATGCCATAAATATGAATTCTTTGGAGTTACAAAAATAATTTAATATAGTGTACTTTACAAAAGATAAACAAATACATAATTATATTTTTCAAACATATGACTAAGTTTAAATTTAATTTTCTCTGTACACTTAAGCCACTTTTTATGTAGTATAATTTTCAAATAAAATGCAAATCAATCATCTTGTAATTTCTGCTGATCCAATCTGACACAGTAACAACATTATTGGGGTCAAATCATATGATTCCACTGTCCCCCAAAGCTGATCTCAGTAAAGCTTCATCTAATCTAATCTAATCACGTAATTAATTCCACATGCCCATATTTTGTACGTCCCGTCCGTCCATTTATAATTAGTTAATAACTCATACATTTTCCTTACTTCATCCAACTCAGCATTCGTATTCATCTTGCATTCACATACTCTACTTTTCTAGTGACAGTCCACATGAATATTGACTTCTGATTCTCAGGTTCACTGTCAACAACAGAATTAATCGTCCCATCCAAATTAAAGAGATTTAGTTTCATTAAAATATATACATATATATGCATATGTTAACTACTTAACTTTTCTTCGATTTTCCGAGTACATAATTTAATATTTCAAAAATTTTAATAACTATATAATTAATTATGAGTGAATTTTAGTCAAAAACATAGACAAACATAACTAAGAAAGAGACAAATTATATATAAAAGATTTTAATAGTGGTTTCGATGAAGGAATTAAGGTTTAAATTTATTGATGAAGAAAGTGAAGATGAATGGGTTGAGTTGGGGTTATTAGAGAAAGGGGTGGCCTACCACCCTCCAACAACAAGGCAGTCAGAATTGACCAAACACCCCCCCTTTTTTCTCTCTCTGCTTGAGCCCACAACTACACCCTCCCCCCACACCAACCCACAAAAAAAGAAAAAAGAAAAAAGAAAAAAAGGTGACATAAAATGAGAGGGAATAGAAGGAATAAACCAAAAAATTCCTCCAATAACATACACAGGAGTATCAAGGCTGGCTCCTTCACTTGAATTGACACAGGTGGATCACTCCACTGTCAGCAGTTACGGCCCTCCACTTGATATCATACCACATACTCCTACTTTCCACAAATTATATACTCTTTCATAGTATATTAACTATTAAATTAGAAATTAGAGAGAGACATAACCATTAACATGGTCCTACTTAATTAAGGTCACTCATACCAAACCAAATTAAAGAAAGAAAAGGAGGAGCAATATGAATTATTAGTTCATGTCGGGATGTTGATTCTGCAGACGGTCTTGTTGAATCCTCTCCAACGTTTGGTATACTGCTGATGCTATCTCTTCCACAGATCCCAGCTTGCATTCTTCTTCTAACTGCTTCCATCCAACTTTCCATCATTAATTACTATACTTCTCTCTCTCACCTCAAAACAATCCTATGTACTCATACCAACTATATATTCATTTAATGAATAAATAAATATTTAACACACACATACCTTGACACTGATGCAGTAGAGCACGATATCGGCGGTGGTTGTCACATTGAGATGCAATATTGTGAGCCGCATGCTGTGCAAAGCAGACACTATCTTCAACAGCTGCTTTGGCCTCTTCCTCGCCCTTATTTTCAGATTCGCATGGCTCTCCACCATCGTCACTTCTATATCTGCAATACTTGACGTCTCCGTCGACGACGGCGCCTCCCCACCACTCGTCGAGTATTGCGGAAACGTGAAGAACTCTGAAAACGGCTTCTTCTCAGATTGGTCTTTGTGACCCCCCAGAAATTGCAGCCTCTGCTCTAGCTCCTTCACAAAATTGATTGCCCCTCCTATTATGGAAGCCTGATCGCCCTGCATAATCATTAAACCACCCAACTTATACTCTGCATCCCTTCTGGATTTAAATGGATGAAAAGAACAAAAGGGAAAAAGAATACCCTTTGGACGTAGGAGTCGGGCATGAGAGAGCGAAGGACAGAGAGATACTCGTTCATTTGCTTTCTTCGATTGCGCTCCACTGCAATGTGTGTCATTCTCTGGTTCTCGATCTCCTCCTTGTTCTTTCGGGTTCTGGCTCTGCGTCTCTTGGGACGAGAATTTGAGGATTCCGCATGGTGGGTTTCAGATGAGGGTGTTGGGTTGGTACTAGTGTCAGAGCTTGGATGATTTTGGAGATTTTGTTCACTCAAGTGGGGCAACATTGACGGCGGAGAAGAGCAAATATTGCTCCAATAATCTCCGAAACCATAATTTTCTGCCTGGTTGTCGAGCAAATTGAGAAAGCTTTGCTGGTCTTCTTGTTTGGCAAGGTCGAGATCGTGGTGATAGGGCCAGTGAGGATACAGGTCTTTGCCACCGCCAAACCCAAATGGGTAGTCTTGAGGATAAACCACCGCTTCGAGCGCCATGGACGTCTGGCTGTCTCTCTCTCCCTCAGGGAGACACATAAATACAAGATGACGTCGATCGAGATCTGGGGATATCAGATTTCAGAAATACTAAAAATTATACAACCAAGCGAGATGCGATTCTCCTTGGGAGCACATCTTTGGGCTTATAAAGGTAAAGCCTCCCATCCTTTGTGGACAGTGCTCCTGCACGTGAAATATATTGAAATTGTTATTATTTTTATTATTGCTCACAGAAACATAAGAAAAAAACAAATTAAAAAAAACATATATATATATATATATATATCGAGGATTGTGCTCCGAGTGTGGTATATGAAATGAACTTGTAGAAAAACATGCTTGCACTTTTAACACTGACCCCTCCAGTCCAAATTTCAACTTATAACATCTATTCTTTTTCAGCTTTCCGTCACTGATTTTCTTACAAAATTTAAGGATTTAATGACTGCTTTTTATTCAGATCGATGAAATTTAATTATAATTTGATATCAAATAGTAGTACTATTTTTGACAAAAAAATATACTACACATCATTATCAAAACGTATAGCAATAGCTAATCATTGTGGTCATAAAAGAGTTGCTTCCTGTTTCCTGTCATGTCCCCTACTGGCCATTATTAAGTTGCTCTCGTGAGTCATCTCATTTTATCTACCGATGCCCATTTCTGAAGTGACTAGTGTTTTCTCTACATCTATATACATATACCCCCAAGGCTTTCTTTTGCATTATCAACATCTTTTCCATATATTCATGAGTATATACTATTAATTATAAATGAGAGAGAAAGTGAAGACGAAATTAAATAGCATGTGAATCAGCAACCAGGAACAGCTTTTCTCTGATATCATTGCTCACAAGACAGAGTAAAAAATAACTGCAAATAAACGTGACATGGAAGACCTATATAAATATATAGCTATATTTAATCCCAAACAATAATAATAATTTAAAAAAAGAATAGTGAAGCTTGCATTGCATTGTGCGGGTGCGCGTGTCGGTGAAAGCCTAGTATGAAGCAGTAGTTTGAAGGAGCGTGAGGACCAAGATCGTGATTAGGGCAATAATAGGGATGGAACTGGAAGAAGCAAACAGAGATGAAAACAGGAAAAAGAAAATAAAAGGCTGACATATGTATATATAATCAGAGATTCCTCAGAGAGAAAAAAGCTTATCAACTTTGTTCATTGAGATAAAAGAAAGTGAGCAGCAGAAGAAGCAGAAGCAGTCAGAAATTTGCAGAGAATCCATGTGCTTCAAAACAAACACAAGCTGCCAAACCTTCCAAAATAGGGAAACCCTATGTTCCTAACTCCCAAAAATTACTCCCAACTTTATTATATTAATTAATTAGCCTCCGCGCTGTCAAATTATTCCGGCTAGCTATATATATATATATATGTATGAATGATTCTTCTCAAATTTCTTGTAAAATTATGCAACAATAAACACAAAGAATAAGATCAGGAATAGAAACAAGGAAATGAGCATAGATATACATGGGCATCACCACATCTATATTATTTTACACAATAGAGTTCGTTGACAAGTGCTCCCAATTTTTTTGAGGTTACTTAACATATATGTGCCATTATGGTCCCAACTCCCAACTGATTAATTAACATATGGCGAATATAGTTTATTATTGATTCATGTCAACAGTTTTGGCAACCTAATTAATTAGAACTATTAATTAATTAATAAATATCAGACTTAACTGGCGGAAAATGAAGTGTATTGAGTACAATTAATCCCTTTAGATGAGCCCTTTTAGTAATACCTTAAGGAAAAAAAGAAAAAACACACACACACACACAGAATAATACTCTTTCTAGTATTAAATATAGAGTTTTTTACCCTAATTCTAAATATATGACCATTTACCATACACAAGGTAGTGTTTATTATGCATTTTAAAAAAATACTTCTATTTAATGGATCTCAAAGAAAGAGAGAGAAATATTAAATAAAGGTAGTTTTAAAAAAAATGTTGTGATTTTTTAGATAAATTAAGGTAGTTAACTAATTTTAACTCTTATTCTTAACCCGCGTGATTAAGTTAAAAAAGTCTTATATTAAGGATCGGATGGAGTATATTGCTCCCTCCAATCCTTAATACTATCTCTGGTCCATAATATAAGGGTTTTAGAACTCTTATTTAGTTCAAAATATAAGAAGTTATGTAATTTTTAGTAAGAGTTTACTTTTTTACCTCTATTGATTATTACCTCGTAAGTTGGGAAAAAAGAAGGGAGAGAAATAATGAATTTTCAAAACAACTTTTATTGGTAATTATTATGGGTAAAATTGGGATGTTGGATTTTTTTTCGAATTACAACCAACTTTTGTTAATAAGCGTGAAAAAGTTGAAAATCCCCTATAATATGGACTGGAATGAGCATAAGATTCTTTTAATCAAATCATACTGATTAAAGATAGGAGTTAAAGTTAATTAACTACCTTGTTTGCTCCGAAAATCACAATATTTTTTCAAAATTACCCTTATTTAATCTCTTTCTTTTTTTCTTTGGAATATATTAAATAGGGACATTTTTTGGAAATATATAATAAATACTACCTTCTCTGATCATTAATATAAGACCCTTTTAACCAAATAACACGAATTAAAAATAAGAGTTTAAATTGATTAACTACCTCAATTTCTTCAAAAATCACAATATTTTTTCAAAACTACCATTTTTTAATCTCTTTTCTCTCTTTTTGGGATGCATTAAATAGGAGAATTTTTTAAAATTTATAATAAATATTTTTTTATATAATGTAAAAGGTTCTATATTTATAATCAATGTAAAATGTCCTATATTTAGAGTTAGAAGGAGTATCTCATATACTCCCTCTGGTCCTATATATAAGACCATTTTAACCGAATCACGCGAAGTAAGAAAGGGAATTAAAATTAATTAACTACCTCGATTTCTCCGAAAATTTTAACATTTTTCCAAAACTACCCTTATTTAATCTCTCTCTTTTTCTCTTTGAATACATTAAATAGGGTCATTTTTTTGGAAATACATAATAAATATCACCTCGTATATTATAAAGGATCTTATATTTAGGACCAAGATAAAAAGTCCTATATATATATAGGACCAGAGGGAGTATTATAAAAAATTCTATATTTAAGATTAGGATAAAATTTTTTATATTTAGGATATGAGGGAATAGTATTTAGATGCAGAAGAGCATCTTATCATTGGTTATCACGACACAATTACTAATTAGTTAGGTTAAGATGCTTCAAACAAAAAGGTACTGTAGCAAATGAGAAATTGCGCAACTCCTGTCACCTTTGTCCGACTATAAGTGGGGGCCTCTTACCCTTAATTATAGTGTACATTTAGATATTTAAATTTAAATACTGCTATTAGTGACTATAATAAACATTAGTAGACAGTGCTGTTGTGGCTAAGAACCATATTGTGTAATATATATACATCACTCTGAACTGGGAAAGAGGTATCTTGCCCCAGTTATTATTAACAATTAAATTTAAAATATATAATAATAGGAGTACATACAAAGGCGTGCACATGTTGATATAATAAAAAATTAGCTAATATATTAACTTATTACCCGAGAATCTATCGTATTAATTTATTTATGAGGTATATATATATATATATATATTAATGTGATGATATTTAATTAAAGTTGTTTTTTTTGGATGGACTACGATCGGAACTAATTATTTCCAGAGACAGATTGCTCGAAGAAGCTATCATTGTTAAAAATGTTCTATTTCCGTAATTTAAAATCATAACTACACTAGACTTGTCAAATGTCATATTATAAAAGGCGATGAACATTATTAAAATAAGAACGACTATATATATATATATATTTATTTTAACTTAGAGAAATTAGTGCTGGAATATTGATAATGGCAGCATACAACGTTACCAACAACCTTGAACATGGAACACGGAACACATCAAATTAAACAACCTAGCTAGAACACATTAAAGTAGTGTTCTAGACGTTTGTGTATATAAACCTAGTGAATTTATTACTCCTCTCATATTAAATATAGGACATTTTGCTCTTATCCTAAATATAAGATCCTTTATAATATACGTAATAGTGTTTATTATACATTTTCAAAAAATGCTCATATTAAATGTATCACAGAGAAGAAGAAAAAGATTAAATAAAGGTAGTTTTAGAAAAATATTATGATTTTTAGAAAAATCGAGGTAGTTAACTCTTATTCTTAATCAACGTGATTCTGTTTAAAGATCTTATATTAACAATATGAGTATATATATATATATGTGTGTGTGTGCACATGGAATATATACGGGGAAACGAAAACCCAAGCACTCATCATAAGCCATAAATGTGGAGTCTGGATTAATCAGCTAGCTAGTGATGATTAGGCTGGTAGGCATGCAAATTAATTAATTTTTAATGCTCATATGATGATCAGCAGTGTCATGATTTAAGCACCGTCCATTAGAAATTCAACCCCATGGAGGACAAAAGATATAGAAGAAGAAGACAGGGTTGGTAAATCTACGCTAAACTACAATATAAATCAGTGATGAGTGGATGTAGTTAGGGCTATGACCATTACTTAGGCATTAGGCCGGCCGGTTAAATATCTCAAAGCCATACACTTGATTGCACAAGTCAATATATTAGCTACAACAAATACAGTTATGAATGGAATTAGATATAAACACAAGACTTAACAAGTTGGCTATATATATATATATATGTAAGGGGCTTAATTGATTTGAGGTGTTGCCATGCAAGTTGGGGTTGAAGAGCGAAGAAAGGTTTGGTTCATTTGTATCTTGATAAAAATACAGGAAAACTCAGTTTTGTCTGTATCGTACGTGGTTAATTAGCGTACATGTGCATATATATATAGAAGGAAACAAATGAGGTTTAATTTCAAGGATTCAGATTTTGTTGTTGCCCTAGGACGCGACGAAACAAACCCAGTGGACTACTCTCACCTTTGTCCCTTATGCCATTCAATAATTACAGACATATGATACTTTATATATATATATATACTCCTATATCATAGTAATTAATTCATGACGTTTTAACTTTTAATCACTGTGTCAAATATAATAACATCAAATTAAAAAATTCTATGAAAAGCCAAAAGTGAAAACTATCTATTATATATTCATGCATGTAGGGCTATTAAACCCGAATAAAACGGAACGCAGTACATCTATAACCAAACTGATAAAGTGTAGTGCACTGTTCCAAGATTTGAGGATAGTATGACTATAATAATGTTATCAGTGATGAGGGACCACTATTCTAACTTGTATAACTCTAAAATTAAGGCTGCATAAGCATATATTAATTTTAGTTTCTGATTGATATAAAAACCATTAACTGGTTAACTTGAATTAATTGTCACGTCTACTGTTGTCTTTCAAACCATCCACTTACTATAGAATATGGTGCAGATGAGATGTAGTGCGTGTGCGTGTGTGTAAACTGTACAAACACATGGAAAGAGATGGAGAGAGAGATGTTAATTCTCAGGCGAATCATAAACACACATATGATTCAATCCATTATATATGAAGATCCGTACGGGGAATTTTAATAAAGAAAGCTAGAATGGAGAAGGCAAACTCCCTTTGTCCTACTCCTACTGTGTGTGTGTGTGTGTGGCTAGCTGGTTAGCTGTCATTGCATGTATATCGAAAAAAGAAGGGAAGAAAAGTCCTTGCTTTATTCTCACTTCACTTATTCACTGTGAACTGTGGAAGCATAAAAGGCAGTAATGAATTTGATGGGGATGGAGGTGAGTGACAAAAACCTTATCACTTTAAAATCCTTCATCATGCGAAACCATGCCTTGTGGGTCCTCATAATCAATGCTTTATTCTTTAAAACTTGGAAAAAGAGCAAGATCTAGTACAGATTATGTATATATCTGTCTGCGCCACACAGAAAAATTAATGAACCAGACTCACATGGGTCAATTTTTTCCAAGCCAATTCGGCAAGGGAAATCAAACGCAAAAGGTAGAGAGACAATCTCCCACAAATGTGTACATATCCTAATGTACAGGCCAGCAAAATCAATTTCATTCAAAAAGCTTTTGTGTATCATGAAATTAATTGTTGGACCGCCCACAACATTCTTGCCTACCTTCTTTACGTCACTGTCGATCCCAAATACCTTTGCTTCATTATTACTAGTATTATTATTATATATGATAATTAATTCTCATATATAGTAAAAAGTTCACTCACCTCCAATCAAATTCTTCTCAAGGCTTTTGGTATCTCCAGGTGCTAGCATGCCTTTCTCCATTTTTCTAAGACATCATTAATATAATACTTTTGCAAATCGGCAATTTGTAATTTTAAGACTCTCTAAAGCTATATATGTGGATATAATGATCACACTGTGACCACACGTTGTTAGAAAACAAAAACTCGGTTGGCATGCTTGCATTTTTATTGGTTTAATTTAATTTCTTCACTTAATTACCGCGCACCTAACCCTCGATTATGTACATATATATAAATTAAGAATGTGTTAATTTAGTAACTGTGTGAGTTAATTTGGAAGTCTAAAAATGAGAGGAAAGAGAAATTAAAGAACATGAACAACGTACAGAATAAATAAAAGGGAATTACTAATTAATTAGGATGGTTCTGTATGAAATTAAGTACTCCACTTAATTGGGGGGATTTTAATTATACAGTTACTTCTATCTAACCTTTTGAAAATGTATATCTCCTTTGAAAATTCTTCAGTATTTGTTTCTGTTTTATAATAAAAATTTCACCATCAGAAGCGGAGGATCACAAGGTTGAATGGACTCAAATATAGAAAATGTGCTTTGAAAAACCAAGGCATGTTTGATTTTCAAGAATTGATGGCAACCCCCTTCATCCCCCCTTGCTCACAACTTTTGAGGGGTAAAAAGTTAAATAATCTTGTAGGTTAGCGTCATCCATTAACTAACAAAATTAAAAATATTAAAAGAAATATATATATCTTGAGAATGCATAATTAATATCCTAGAACTTCTCCTCTCGGAACCAATAATAATAATAATAATACACACGCATGTATATATAGGCCAGATGGCATGATATGATTGAAAGGAGTGAAAGCTTACCAAATTGCATGCATGCTGAATAGCACGCACATTTGTTTGTTTATATATGTGAGTGTGTGTGTGTGTATGTGATAATAAAAATGTAGTATGTGTGTATATGTATAGTATTTTATAAAAGCTTGAAAAATAAGGTTTGGGTGTGTGTGGGAGAGGAGAGTGAAGACATAGATATCTTTGAGGGGATCCGGAATTGGTGTAGAGTAGAACTGTTGGATTGGACATAAAGGACTAGATTTGTCATCATGTGTTTGGAATAGCACCTCTCCAGATTGATTGATGGCCGTACACGTGTTCACCATGCGAAGCCACAGTATATCAAGAAATAATAATATTAATTGATAATTAATAATAGTAATACCGAAATACAGAGAGACAGAGAGATGTGTCATACTCATTGCACATATGCATGTCTCTCCATTTCAAGAGAAGAGGAATGAGTTATGAACTTACGATTATAAAAAGTTGCGATTAATTATATATAAAGCGATCGATGATCAATTTTAATTGGATAAAAAAAGAAAGAAAACAACGGCCGCATGTCAGAGAAAAGAAAACCGCGGAAAACAAAAACAGCTTTTAATTAATTAAATATTTACTATAAACTTCACTAAACCACCATCCCCTCTTCCCATTGGATTCACAATCACAACCAATCACCAATCCATATCTGCCACAACTTTCACCTCCCATTACTTATTAACCAATACTATGCCATTCTACGGGTGAGCCCTTGTTTACAATTTCTGAACATTATGATTTTTTTTAAAAATGTTATATTATACTCATATATTAATCCCTTCTCTCTCTGTCTATATATATATATATATATTACTATATTCACTATCAAAATATGATTATCGAAAAAATGATAAAACTTATATAAAATTACACAATAAATAAATTCTAAATAATACATTTCATTAATTACGGCGAAGCTAGCTCTGTGAGTACAACTAACAATTGTTTCTGCACTGCATGACATATGAAATCTCCATTAACTTCTTAGTTTTTCATTAATATATATTATATGACTTTTCTAAAATTCACTATTTCACATCTTGAAAAAACTAGGCAAACAAGTTTAAATTACGTTTAATACATAAAATAAAATAAGTAATTTTGAAAAATAAAATTGTTGGTTATATATGTATATATTCGTGTTAGTATTTGCAAATCAAATATGCTTTCACTTCTCACTGTACACGCAATAGTAAAATTCAGTAAGATCTATTTTTCACGTGCATGCTTCTAATAAGAAATATATACGTTTAACATACAAAGAAATACACACACACACACACCCCATTAAAAGCATAACGAAATACAAAGAAACATACTCTTAAAGATTATGGACATTCACAAGTTATAATATTTTTTAAATTAATTGATATGTTAGATGCGTCATCATACATTTAAGATGATTTTATTTCGGAATGGTTGGCCTATGAAGTGCCGTGGGGAGGATTTTTTTTATTTTCATTTTTTTTGGGTGGTTTGCTTTTGTTTTTTGTGTGGGGGTTGCTCCGACTCATTTTGTTTTGGGAAAATTAAATCAGGTATCGTTTTAAAAATAAATATTGTTGTTGGCACGTGTGTTTGTATATATATAAACTAGACTTTTATAGAGATGGGTAAGAAATTTATCTATTATTGTATATTATAAAGTAGATATCACAAGCAGGATATGTTGTGATTTTAGACCCCTATATATTATGCTGACTATGAAAAAATGTGGCTCTACATATCCCAAATAATATTTACATTCTTATATATGCTTTCTTTTTTTTTCAAATTTGATATTATAGAAATAAAAATTAAATATATATATTTGTGAAAACAAAATTACAATTTGATTTGAGAATCATATATGTATTTGTGAAAAAATAACAATTTGATTGTCCAAGTTTAATCTATAAGATAAATATGGAAATAAAAATTAAAAATATATTTGGGAAAAATCACTATTTGATTATTTAGGTTTAAAGTAAAATCTCTAAAAATCCATATTATATGAGTCTTTTTACACTATTGTGAGATCATTTTTAGCTCTAGAAGCACGCTCGAAAATAAAATCATTGCATTATTGTTTGCAATTGTCTAGTAGCAATTTTCATGTTTTCTGATGTATTTTATTTCTTACATATAATACAGTTATTAAAATGGTTCTTTCATAACAAAATTTTAATGATAATTTAAACATAGAAGTAACTACTTCCTATCTCATTTTTCTTACCTTGAATATGATTTCTCTGATAACCTTTTATTCTTTATCTTTATATCACTCTTTCTCAAAATTCTAAAAGAATTTTATAATTAAGAATTCTAGAAGATTCTTACTCTTGTAGATGTTAGAATGTACATCCAAATTAAGATGATGGACAAGCTATTTAAGAATTATGAACAGTTTGGCATATATAATGTTTTTAAGAATAGACCAAGTATTTAGTGTAGATTTGTAAACTTATATTATATCGCGTTAGTTAAATATTGCTTTTATATGTTCCTAATTACTTGTAGCCATTACTCTTCTTACAAAATAAAGATCAAGATAAGCCCAACTCATAGTCCAGCCCATCAAATATGCTGTAATCTGTATTATTATTGTTCATATTTGAATTGTTCTTGCTGTCCACTTATATCCCTGATGTGGTGGGATTTACACGTGGGTTTTGATATGATTAGTAGTCTATATATTTCAAAATTGTAACCCTCGTTTGTACAGTGCAATATACACATCCTTCATATTCAATTCCTTTTCAAATCTTTTTTGATATCAAAGCCCCCAAAGGCAAACACCATGAACAATTCAACTTCGCTCAATTCTTCTACAAATGCTTTTGGTGGTTCATTCACACCAATCAATCTCACCAAGGGACTAGTGAATATTGGCTCTGTTTCATACTCCATCAAATTGGAAAGAGACAACTATTTGCTTTAGCTATCCACTATTCTTCCTCTCCTCTATAGCAATTGTTTGGGTGGCTATGTTCTTGGGATAAAGAGGTGTCCACAATAATTCATCTTTGAGAATGAAGAAGTCAAGTCGAATCTCGAATATGATGATTGGCTGGCAACTGATTAATTAGTTCTTGGATGGCTATACAGTACCATGACCCTGGAGCTAGCGACACAAATCCTTAATTGCAAAACTTCAAAGGAAGTTTGGGATGCTGGCTATGATTTGTTTGGAGTTTCTTCTCATGCCAATGTTATTCTATACAAGAACGAGTTGCAATGCACACGGAATGGAGCCATGAAAATGGATGCTTATCTTGCCATGATGAAGTCAATTTATGACCGATTAGTAATGGCTGGACAACCTATGTCTAATGATGATTTCATGACTTAAATTCTTGCAGCTCTTGATGCTGACTATAACCCTATTGTTGTGTAGCTTTCAAAAAGAACTAATGTCGGTGGGTGGAACTGAAGGCGACCTTGCTGACCTTTAAGAGCAGATTAGATCAACTTCAAAATTTTAGCAATCTTACTATCAATCAATCCACAACTCATCTCATTTTATAGCCCAGAAATAATGCAAGGTAGGACCAGCCTCGCTCATTTCCAAATAATTTCAAAGGTGGACCTACACACGGTGGATGATGTCAAAGAAGCCATGGCAGGTTCAACAGAAATAACAGCAAGCTTCTGTGTCAACTGTGTGGATGACGTAGACATGTGCTATTAATTGCTATTACAAGTTTGATTAGTCTTTTATTGGTGGTTCTAATGATAATTCAAAAACTCCTAGTGGTGCAAGTTCTCCTTCCTATTATGCTACTACGACCACTCCAAAAATTGTTAATGATCCTAGTTGGTATGTGGATAACAGGACAAATTCGCATGTGACAAATGGCTTCGCGCCCCTAAAAAATCCTCTGCAATATCGAGGTAATAAAGGTTTAATTTTGGCTAATGGTGAAATAGTGCCAATTACTCATGTTGGTTAAAGTAGACTATTATGTGATAACAACAAGAAATTGAAACTCAAAACTATTTTAAAGGCTCCCAGAGTATCTTGAAATATACTTAGTCCTTATAGACTTACCAAAGACAATGATGTCTTTATTGAATTATATTGACATGCGTGTTTTGTGAAGGATTTGAGGACAAGGGAAATTTCGTTGCAAGGAGCATATATCGACTTGAATCAAAAGATGGAAGTAGTCAGCAACCTTTATGTTTTGCAGTGAGTCAACAAAATAATAAGTTAGAGAATGACAAGTTAGAAGTTTGACATTGTCGTCTTGAGCATCCTTCTTTTAAAGTTTTATTTAAAGTTTTAGATCTTTGTAATGTTAGAGTCAGTAGTTCAAATAAACCTCCATTTTGCGAGGATTGTCAATTTGGCAAGATGCATAATTTACCTTTTAGTACTTCAGAGTCTCATACCAAGAGTCCTTTAGAACTTATTCAGATCAATGTTTGTGGACCTGCTCCAGTTCAATCAATTAATGGTTTTAGATATTATGTTCATTTTGTCTTTGACTTTAGTGGATTTACCTGGATATATCCTCTCAAAAATAAAAGTGATGCCAAGGGAATTCTTATCCAATTTAAGAATATGGTTGAGAATATGTTCGATAGAAAAATTAAGATATTGTAGAGTGATTGGGGCGATGAATTTAGAAATTTACAAGATATAATTTTGGAATCTAGCATTCAATTCTGACACTCTTGTCGTTATACATCTGCTCAAAATGGGTGTGCTGAGAGGAAACACAGACATATTGTAGGATTAGGATTAACTATGTTGGCTCATGCCAATATGCTTCTTTGTTTATTGTGAGAATCTTTTCGCTCATATTATTAATGTACTTCCCACAACTGTGCTTGTAGGTCAATCACCATTTTAGATGCTCTTTAACAAGATGCCAGACTATAACATTCTCAAAATTTTTGGCTGTGTGTGCTATCCATGTCTAAGACCTTATAATCAATATAAGTTCCAATTTCACACTGCTCGATGTGTCTTCCTTGGTTTTAGTGGTCAACACAAAGGGTTCAAGTGCCTTAACTCTAATGGTAGAGTCTTTATCTCTCTCCATGTTGCTTTTAATGAAGAGGATTTTCCTTTTGCCAATGGTTTTCTTCATACCACACAATCCACCCAAGTCATTTCTAATAATGAAAATGTGAGTCAGATTTCTATCTGTTTGAAGCCGTCAAATGAATCAATTTTACATTCAACAATTACCAATTCAGAATGTGACTCGAGCTTAGATACTTCCTCATCTTCATCAAGCCTATATACACTTAATCCATCAAATAATGTCTAGCAGTCTTCTACATCTAGATCCTTTTCACTTGAATGTTGTGCACCAACTGATTCAACCCAAGAATCTGTTGATTAAGAATATTCACAATCTGTTGAAATCTTGATGTATCAACTCCTGTCATGAAACTTAGTGCAATTAACAGTTCCAATAATCATCACCCCATGGTCCAGAGATCTAAAATTGGTGTTTACAAACCTAAGCATCCATTTGTTGGTGCCATTCTAGATCTCTCTTTTGTTGACAGTGAGCCATCCTTTGTAGCCGAAGCACTATCCATGCCACATTGGAAGCAAGCCATGATAAAGGAATACAATGCTCTCTTAAAAAATCAGACTTGGGTTCTAGTTCCTCCCTAGCAACATCAAAAGATTATGGATATTCGTTGGGTTTTTAAAACCAAATTCAATGCTAATGGAACTATTTAGAAACACAAAGCGAGACTTCTTGTCAAAGGATTTCAATAAGATGATGGAGTTAATTTTGGTGCTACCTTCAGTCCAATTGCAAAATTTACAACTATAAGACTCATTTTGGCTATTGATGTGTCGTTGAATTGGCTAGTTAAACAACTTGACATTAATAATGCTTTTCTAAATGGATATCTTTCTAAAACAATGTTGATGTCTCAATTTGAAGGTCTTATGAATCCTACCAAACCAAATCATGTATGTCTGCTCAAGAAAGCTCTTTAGGGCTCAAGCAAGCACTAAGAGCCTGGTTTGAGAGATTGAAACAGGCACTACTTAGCTGGGGTTCCTTTAATACTAAAAGTGACAACTCGTTGTTTGTACTTAGTCAACAAGACTATGGAATAATGGTCTTAATATATGTTGATTATATTCTAGTCACCAGTAATAGCGTTGTTAAACTGACTAAGTTCACAATGAGACTAAATATAATGTTTTCACTTAAGGATCTTGGAGATGTGCATTATTTTCTAGGCTTTTAAATTTTTTGTGACAACTCTGGATTTTGGATGCATTGTAACATCCTAAATCCCTAGGACCGAAACCATACTCTATTAGACAAGTGAACAGCAAAGGGAGACAAACTGACAGGGTGGCGCTGTGGCCTAAGAATTTGGGGCCATGATGCAAGGACGTTTTGGACCAAACGAAACCAAGTGACAGAATGGCATGGTGTCGCGGCTTGGGGACTGGCACCGCAGCTCAAATGACAGTATTAGAATCAAATATTTTCTGATGCACTCGGCCAAATTCCTACACACACAAATCCTCACTCTGACCTCCAATTTACCCGATTATAAGACCTACAAGTCAGACTCCACCCAATCTAACAATAGACACCAACCATGTCTCAAAATATCTCTATATGGAAATTTTGGACACTCGAAATTGAAATAGTCACTTTTGACTAAAACAAAGAACCAACCTTCTCAAATCTCTACCAAAGGACATTTGAGAGCCCAAGACCATACCAATAGGTGACACAGGGCCTAGGAACCATGTCCAAGGAGGTTTCATCCCAAAGAAGCTACTCATCTGAGTTTTAATCCCCTTGAACCCTAAAACAAACTAATGGGTTATATACCTATTTCTCACATCAAGGGCCCAATAACAAGACCAGGCCCACAATCTAGACACACATATTAATGAAAACATGGGGCCACTAGTCCTAAGCCCAACACAACCATACATCAGGATTTGAAACATCTCAAGCTACATGCAGAATTTGCTAGCATGCATCATACCCTTTCACTAATCATGAGCTTATGATCACTCAAGCTGTTCAACATGGAATATAAAGGAATTAGGAAAGGGCCCAACCCATAAACACACGAGTACATGATAGTTAACACTTAGAATGGCATAATATAATATCCGACACTTTGCTAGAAAAACAAACTAACAACAAATAAGGAACATAGTCCATGACACCTACATGTGCACTCTCAGCCCTCTTTACCCAAGCCCTCCTTAGTTCTCTCGTTACTAGTACTGGATCTTTTACCTGAGATTGTTAGCCATAGGGTTGGATATATGTCCTAGTAACTAGGGGTTTTTACATACAAACATATAAACATGCTTTCCATAATAGTATTCAAGTTCCAAACTTAACATGAATGCAATATGCGTGATATATAGATGCAAATCCTATCAATACACAGTTAGAGCTATGAGCTAGTTATCATAATAAGATAATCTTAACCAGTGACCTCCTTCCAATGACCTATGACAGCCAATTCCAAGGTCACCACTAAACTCTCCTCCCAATGGTCATGACTCGGCCAAAGGCCACTGCACCAAAGGTTAGATCATGGCTCTCCTTCCCTTAAACCACCCGAATTGGTGGCTATTTAAACAAGGTGAACCATAATTCAAAGCCACCTTTGTCTCCCGGCTATAGAACGACTATTTTGTGATTGGAATAACATAAATTGCACTACTTGAACACAAGGCCTTGTGTGTTATTTAGTGATTGATATACCATGTGGTACATAGAGTATCGTCATTCAAATCATATGTCCCAACAATGTATATCATGCGACAATACCCAATACATACTAACGTATCAATACATGTTATCCTCTCTAGTGCTAACATGCCATAAGATCATATATGAGAAGTCATGGGGTGCATAATCATCATTACATATCATGATATCATGATATGTAAAAGAACAATCATAATATGATTTGAATGACGATACTCTAGAGAGGACAAAGGACTTACTAGCCGTGTAACCATGATATCATGATATGTAAAAGAACAATATGATCTGTCAACATTCATCATCAATATGTATATCATGTTCACTATCACCAATATCCATTTAAACACAATATAAAGTAAGGACAGAGGACTTACTAGCCGTGTAACCATACATATCATGATATGTAAAAGAACAATCATAATATGTACTAGATGCATATCATGATATGAAAGAGCACAACATATTACATAAGGCATGCATATCGTGATATGAAAGGATTAGCCACACACACACATATATATATATAATCAATCAAAGTCATAGGAAGAGATACCCTGATTACCTCAACTGTCCAAACCCACTCAACACCACAGTAGGCCAAGGAGAACAATGATAAGTTGCATTTTTCCATTATTTTTATCTTTCATACTCAAGGCTTTTAAGTTGCAATTTTGTTTGATTCCAGGTATTTATTGTAATTTTCATATTTTAGTTGGATCTAGAATTTAGTAGAATTTAGGGCTAAAATCGTGGAATTAGGTTTATTTTATGATGATTATGCATATTCCATAATTTCATGGCTTAATTCTTTTATCGGAGCCATTTCCATTGATTTAGGTTAATTTAATGCTTAATTAAGCCCAATCGAATAATTAATCGGGGACTTTTAAACAATGTTAAGAAAACTAGACCGGACATAAGACCGGCCGAGACACTCATTCAGTGTTTCAAAGGTTGAACCGGGTTGAACCGAGATCAGACTGGCTGTAAATAAATTAATATATTTTACATAATATATGCTTAGATGATGCTTAAGAAGTAGCTCACTCAATGATTTTCAATATCTAAATCTATAACATACAAAGTCACTCCATACAGTTTCTATCCAAATGACAAAATCCATAATCATATCATTCAAATGTCAAATCCATAACCACACAAATTACAAATAGCTCACTCCAGAATGGTTAATATCCAAATCCATAATCATACAAGTAGTTTTATTGTCACACAACAACAAACAAGTTTCCCCAATTTTCAATATCCAAATACATAATCATACAAGTGGTTCTATCACACAACAACAGAGTTAATCATCATAAAGTTCATTCAAATTAAACTCTTGAGATACTACATCAGTGGCATTGGAAATAGGTCCAAAAGCAACATCATGCTCAATATCAGCATCCCATAATCCCAAATGTGGAGGTCCGGGAACATTCATCTCTTTAACACCTAATCATATATTTAAAGACAAATTAATAATTTACGCATAAAAAACTGCTATATCATATAATTAATATTATAATATTAGAATGTAATAGACAAATCTAAATTCCAAAGTCTAAAGTCTGAAGTCTAAACCTTCATTACGGCTTAATTCAGGAATTGAAGGAGTTGCAGTGTCACCAACCAAAAAATTCTTATTTTGAAGATCTTCAGCATGAAACTCAAGACTTGCATCTTCTTCGGCTATACAAAACTCAACTTTGTCAATGGATTCATAATCAACAGGATCATAACTTCTTTTCTTCTTCAACTTTGACCTTTCATGAAGAATATAAATAATAAAAGCTATCAAATATAACTCAATTGAAGCTGAGAAGAGCAAATGACAACAATTTATTACCTGTTTTGTAAACGAAAATTATAATTAACATAAACAAGATCATTTAATCATTGATGTTTTAGCCTATTTCTTTTCTTTGTATGATTTCATTCAAACAAGCTCCAATTTCACTCATATCCAGAAGAAGAAGAAATTTGACCCAAAATACAAATTGCAAACTTCTTCAATATTGGAGCACTACCCCTAAAGCATTGCCACCAAGAATCTACATCAAAGACATTAATTAATATGATTAATAATAGTTAATATTTGAAAATATTGTAGGCAAAAACTATTAACTATTAAGTAACAATTAACAAATTGATACTTGCCAAGTTGTGTTTCTTTTGCTACCTTATCAGCTTCATCTCGACTGAAAGAGCCTTGACGCTTATGGTACAATTGCATCTCAGAAATCATATCTGAATATTTATAAGTGGATTTGTAGATTCTAAAAAAATCTAGCATTGCTTTTGTCACCCTACTCTTCTCACAAAATCCCTCATCATACAAGAATGATGGATTCAAAAAATAAGATGCTGCTTGAAGATCAGTCTTCAATTGCTTATCCCATCGTGCTTTAATGATGTTCGTGTAAGGCTTATACTTCTCCTTCTTATTTTGAAATAGAATCTTGATTCCATTTTTTGCCCTTTGCATCCCTTCATAAACATAACCCAAAGAAGGTCTTTTATCTGCATCTACAATTCTTAGTAGTCGGATGAGGGGACCTGCAAGACATGCCATTTGAAGACAATCATCCCAAAACCTCTTATCCAATACAATATCACTAACATGTCTACCTGCTTTAGTCTTTGAAAATTTATGATCATTAAAGAACTTATCCACAACCAAGGCTTGCAAGTCACTCTTGTGGCATGCAAACACTTTAATGTAATAAAGGTAGTTGCAAATCAGGTAACCATGGACGTACAATTTCTGTCTAGCCATCTCTTCTCCTAAGCCATGACAAAATAGTTATATGATTGTATGCAAACACAGTGATTTTTTATGCTTTTTTTGAAAGGTCAGACACGAGGCATGTCAGAAATATCCTTCAAAATAAGATTTAAACAATAAGCTGCATAAGGTGACCAATAAATATGCTTATACTTTCATGAGTCAACTTGCCAGTAGCTACATAATTTGCTGCATTATCAGTCAGAACATGTACGATATTTTCAAGTCCAACCTACTCAATAACATCACAAAACAATCCAAAAAAAGTCTTGGCATCTTTGACTATATGTGAAGCATCAACAGACTTCACAAAAACTAAACCAGAAGGAGAATGAACTAGGAAGTTTATCAATGAACGTTGCCTTTGATCAGTCCAACCATCTGCCATAAGTGTACAACTTGTTTCTTTCCACTTGGCTCATTGACTTTCAATGAGCAATTGGTACTCTTTCTTGCAATCACCCAAAATATTGACTTGAGCTTCATCAAAAGAAAGGCCTTTAAACCCAGGCCCAATTGCAGCAATTACATCCAATGATGGTTGAAAGTATGGACAGTTCAATGTATTGAATGGAATGCAATTCATATATAGCCACTTACAAATGGCCACCTTGGCTTTATATTGTGCTTATTTAGAGGATAATACACTCTTAAGACTTAGTTGTGCACCATGAGTTGTTCTTGGAGCAAAGTAATTGCCTACCCCACCACTAGCTTTTCTTTTTCCAAGTGTAGTAATAGCTCTAGCAAGTACCTTTCTAATTGGAGTTGGAGCAAGAGTTTCATTTTCACATTCTTCCTCAGTATCATAGTCTTCTCCAGACACATCATTAGGCTTTCTTTTTTATTGCAATTCCTATAAACACTCTTTCATTCTATGGCGAACATTATAAGGAACTTTTTTGCAAGCACGTATTTGACCTATAACTCCAGCAAGATGTTGCTTCATTCGATTTATATCACCTCTCCTATATGTATTTGAACAATGCAGGCAAGTATACACAATAGTTTTTCCCCCTTTTTTTAAGGCAAAGTGCTCCCATGCAGGATCAGTCTTCCCACGAATTGATGAAGCAGATGTTGATTATGATACTTCATTACTTGAGGAAATAGTGTTACCAGGAATAGGAGTAATATTATTACCAGCTTGAGCATAAGGATTAGGCGATATATCCATACCTTTAAAGAACTAGGAAGACTTTTGTCACCGATCAATATGTCAACTTACACTAATGCTAATTGCTAATTACTAAACAGAGAGATTGAAAATAAACATAACAGCATGAAATTGACAATTGCATCTGCAAAGCCAAAAATAATTTAAAATGCCTCAAATATCAATCACACTCAGAAAGCAACGAAGAGATTGAGAACAAAGTCACAAAAACTATCAAATTAAACAAATAAACAAAGCAACATGAAATTGGCAATTCCATCTGCAAAGTCAAAAAAAAAATTTTAAATGCCTCAAGCATCTATCACACTTAGAAAGCAAACAGAGAGATTGAGAACAGAGTCACAAAAATTATCAATGAAACAAATAAAAAGAGTAGCATGAAATTGGCATTAGATAATTACATTTGTAAAGCTGAAAAAAAAATCTAAAATGCCTCAAGTCCTCAACCATTAATCATGCTCAGAAAGCAAGTTAGCAACGTGTGGTGAGACGTGAAATAGAGAAAGGAGATAGAGAGAAATGAAGTAGCCTAACCTCAAGAGACATTGGCATGGAGGTGAGAACTGAGAACACCAAAGCTAGAAGAGAGCTCGATTGGAAACTGGAAAGAGACTGTCGAAGGAGGAGGCACAGCAAATCTCACCAGTGACAACAATGGAGGAGAACGCTGGTCATGAGGAAGCTTGAATGGACAATGATGGTGGTGAGCTACTCCATTTTTGAGTGAGATTGTGAGAGGAATGGCTGCTGATGTTGAAGGAGGAAGGAAATGTCGAAATGAGGTTAGGGATTTTAACTCTGAATCTTAAACCTAATACCCAAGTCGTCTGGCAGCAAGAAATTAAAACTTAAAAGGAAAAACTGAAAAAGAAACAAAGAAGGTAGCCAATTTTTTCTCTAAAACAAAAAAAAAAGGAGGGAGCCTCTGAAACGACATCGTTTTAACATCAAGCCTCTTTAAAAAAAATTCCTTAGCCTGTTTGAACTGGTTAACCAGCCGGTTCAACACCGAGTTAACCGATTCTTGACCAGTTTGATCATCCCCTCGATCACCCCATAATTTCGGACCGGACCAATGACCAGTTCCCAGTTGAACTGATTGAACTGGTCAATCCGGTCCGATTTTTAGAACCTTGCTTTTAAAGTTAGGTCTTGTGAGTTTTCTTTGGGAAGATACCATTCCATACACCATTTGACAATCCCTACCATCCTATGTCATTAGTTTTTATTCATGCTAAACCCATTCTGGACCACTGTTTCTACCATTTTTCACTAGACCACTTTACCCCTAGTTAGATGTGCATTTGATTTTAATTTTAATTTTCCTCAATGATTTTAAATTAATTCACCTAATCATTATTTAAGTATTTAATTAACCCTAATCCTAGTCATTAAGATTAGCTGAAACCATTTAGGGTTTTGTTTTAGAGCCGGCCAAAGTTTGGTCAACCAAGGGCATTTTGGTCATTTTTCCTTGAATCCCTATTTTCTCATTATTTTCTTCTGATTTTTAATTGCTTTCTTTTACATTTATTTCAGTATATTTTTCTCTTAATTTTTATGTTAATTCTTGTTCCAATTAAGCTCTTAATCTTGATTAATTTTCAATTATGTCTTTGTCCTATAATTTTATTTAATCATATTACTTGATTATATGTTTCACATAATTTTATTTTTCTATAACATTTTTAATGGGACATAGGGCATGGACAAGTAGGATATGACATGGATTGGAGAGCATAGTTGGATTATTTTATTTTTTTTCTATTGGCCATTTATTCCACCTAGGCTTACGTGTCATTATTTTTATCAAATCACCATGACACCTCACCAAACCACTCCACAATTACCCTTATACCCTTTGTAGCCCTAAAATCCTAATTCCCATTCATTTTGGGTAGCTGGATCGGATGGAGGAAGCAAGGCCAAGCTTTTCTCTCATCATTGTTTCATCCTTTCACCATGAAAAATTCTCAAAATCTCATCAATTCTTCATGAATTCCCTTATTCTAACCATTAATTCATCCCATTCATTTCATCTTCTCCACTTTTCCTTCATCCCAATTTAGTCAATTTTCTATCCATTCACTCATTCTAAATTTGAACCGTGGAAGAAAGTTAAAGGTGTTGCTGAAAATTTCAACCGTGGAAGAACAAGCTTGAATCATCTTATCCAAGTGTTTGTACGTGAACAAATTCTGGATAGCAATTCCTCCTCTTGTTCTTTATGTGACAGCCTTGGAGTAAGCTTGAGGTGGTGTCTTAGCTTGAGAAGGAGGATGGCATGAAGACTCACGTGCTTGATTGCAACTTAGAGAGCTATTCTTTCCATCTCTTTTTCCTACTTTTTAATGTCATTTTTGTTGGTTTTTGAGGCTGTTACAGACCTGGACTAGTGATGAATTTGATGTTATTAGATTGTTAATTTGATGAATTATGTTATTGAAAGACCCAATGTAGGAGATTAAGAATGTATTGAATTTGAGTTGTTTTTCAATGGTATTTTATTGTTTGATCAATTTTCCAGTTGATGTACCTTGCAATTATCATTGGAATTGTTGATTAATTAGATGAATTATGGGCCTAATTACCTTGCTTTTGATGATTGGAAAGTTGCTAAGTTGAGAAGTCATGTTGATTACCTTGTTATAGCTTAGATGAATTGATTGACATTGTTACGCTATCCAATTGTTCATAATTAGCTTGTATGATTGTCATGCCTATAATGTGTTTGTGAAAATACTTGAGTCAATGGTATTTAATTTCTTGTCATTTTTTCTTTCACATTGTGCATAGGTTATGTTATGGTCTTGAATTGATCAATTATACATGGTAATTTATTGACATGTCTTCCTAGGTATCATTCTAGAGTCTTAGGATTGCCAACTTCAATGTTCCTACTAGAAGCCACATTCTTCCATTAAATTTTTGCATCTTTTTCCTAGTTTCTTCATCCAATTTTAGGCTAAGTATTGGTTAAGTTTAATTCTTAGTATTAGAATTAATTTGCATTACTTTGTTCTTGGATTAGCTTAATCATTGTCATTATATTTAATCTAAACCCCTCCTCCCCAAAGTAAGGTTTAGTCCACGGTATTTGCACATAGATTATAGGATTAGCATTACATCATTCTAGTTCTAAGAAGTTGCATACATAAGCATGCATTTTGACATTACATCTAATTAAATTAGGTTGCATATTTTTGCATTCCATACATTTGCATTAGCATTTGTGCATTTATATAACAGTATCTAGCTTGCATTTGCATTAGTTTTAGAATTCCTAATTGCTTAATCACTATCTTAAGTAAGACTAAACGATTTGCTCCTTAGTGAAACGACCTTGATTGCTCCCTTCTACTACAAATTCTTTTGCAGTCAAGTTTATTAAATTGCAACCTTCGACACAGTTGCCAAACAACAACTACTACAACACATCAAAGAATATGAGATTACGTCACCACATTGTCCCAAACCAAAATACACAACCAATACATGATAATTCAACTAATCCAACCAAGGAGTCCATTACTCAAATATCAACATAACCATTTACCAACCAATTCAATACTTTCAAGGTACTTCCCAAAGTCAAGAGATCCCAATTAAGCAAGTAGACAACCTACATAACTCCAAATTTCCATTACTAACACAATTTCTCAGCACTTAGTATACTCAATTATCAAACCAAAGCACAACCTAATTGAAACAAAGCTTTCCAATATAAACCCATACATCAAAATGCCCCAAACAACACCTAAAATCATAATCAAAGCTACATAACTTCATATTCCCAATAATATCAATGGTTGAAGGTTAGGGTTTGGAAAGTATACCACCTAAACACTTAAAATCCTTAACCCAGAGCTTGTACGTATCCAACCATACATCAAGGAAGCATTTAAACTCATTTTAATTGGTGGTAATACAACCCAAGTTGAAACCTTAGCTTCTACCATGAAAATCCATTGATTAAACTGAAGAAAACAGAGAGGAGAAAGAAGTAGACCACTTACCCACAAAATTTAAGCCTCATCAAGGTCAGAAACACGTTCCCCAGTGTCAGAAACTTAAACCCTAGCAGAGCATGTCGTTTGTCCTTCTGTAGGTGACTAGTTTCGACTTTTGATTTAAACAGAATTCTCGACTGGTGTCGTGACACCAATTAAGCTCACCTCGGTGTGAGTCACTATTAACTTGACCCATAAGCCCAAATTCAAAGTCCCACACCGTGGTGCCCCTACACTTTACTGTGGCGCCATAACATTTTACCTCATTCTTCCTTTTTTGCTCAAATCTTATCCTCCCTTTGATCATGGTCCCTCCAATCTTGTACCATTCAACAATATCCTTCTTGGAATTAATATTCGGGGTCATTACATGAGTCAAACAAAATATGTAGAAGACCTGTTAAAGAAATTTGGAATGTTTCGTGCTGTTTCTTCTAGTAGTCCAATGGCAGCTGGAAAAATGTTAAGTTCCAATGAAAGAGAAACCTTGTCAGATCCTACCAAATATAGGAAAGCAATTGGAAGTCTACAGTATTTAACGAACACGGGACCAAACATCTCCTATGTTGTGAATCATTTGAGTCAATTCCTTAGTTGTCCAACCTCAGCTCATTGGCAAGAATATAAATGAATTTTGGGATATCTCCAAGGTACGACTCATCTTGGTCTTCATATTAAACCCTCTGGTCATCTTAATATTGTTACTTATGCTGATGCAAACTAGGCTGCATGTCCTAATGATTGAAGATCTATTTCTGGTTACTGTGTGTTTGTTGGTAATTCTCCAGTCTCATGGTCTTATAAGAAATAAAGTGTGGTTGCAAGGTCTAGCACTGAGTCTAAATATAGAGCATTAGCAAATGTAACTGTTGAAATTATTTGGCTCAAATCCTTGTTGTCTAAGCTTAAGGTTCCAGTACTCCAAAGTCCCATTATATGGTGTGATAATCTAAGTGCCTCAGTGTTAGCAGAGAATCCTATGTTTCATGCACATACCAAGCACATAGAAATTGATGCTCACTTTGTTGGAGATCAAGTGTTAGACAAACAGCTCAAGATCGATTATGTATGATCATATGAACAAATTGCAGAATGCTTAACTAAAGCTCTTGGCCATTCTTGCTTTTCTTATCTTCCAAGCATGCTCAGGGTTGATGCAATACCCTCTTGTTTGAGGGGGACAATTAAAGATCAAGATAAGCCCAACTCATAGTCCAACCCATCAAAGCTATTGTAATCTGTATTATCATTGTTCATATTTGAGTTGCTCTTGCTGCCCACTTATATCCCTAATTTAGTGGGATTTAAACATAGGTTTTTATATGATTAGTAGTCTATATATTTCAATATTGTAACCCTCATTTGTACAATGCAGTATACATGTCCTTCATATTCAATTCCTCCTCAAATCTTTCTTTACATAATTAAATGGAAGGAAAATTAATAAATGGATGAAACTACCAAAATCATAGTCTCTACATTATTACATTTAATAATATAAAAAATATATATATATATAATATATTTAATATTCATATTTTTTTGTATATTTTCACATCTATATGTTTTAATTTCTTAAATAATTTTTGGAGTTCCTCGAGCATTACATGAAAGCGAATTCTAGATAAATATAAGTGATACTATTCATATACTTTCTTGTGAACAGTAAATTGTGGAAGGAAATTAATGACCTTTTATATTATTTAAAAGTATGTATATATATATATATATATATATATATATATATATAAGAGACTCTGATTTGATGTACACATGGGTTTGGGCGCGTGTTGAGTGAAAAGTGAAATGTGGGGTAAATATAGAGTTTGATTGTACAAAATAATTGGGAGACAAATAAAGAGGAGAAGGTTATAGAAACAAAAAAACACAAATTAAGTGTGGGAAGGAGAAGGTGTGGGCACCAACCAAAGTCATGGGCGCAACAGTTTGCATCTGTTGGAGCCCCACATAATATTCTTCCGTCCCTTTAATTCTTTATTTCAAAGCCACCTCATTTAATTTGTAGCTTCTCATCAAGCCAAAATTAATATATACATACACACCTCTTCAAATTTCTTTCTACTATTATTATTATAATTTACAATAATACCACTACTCCCTCTCGTCTTTATTACGAGGGCTCTTTTAACTATATCACTCATCTAAAGAAAATTAGTTATTTTTAAGTTAACATTCTTGAAGATTAAAAAAAAAAAAGTACCATATAACTACTTTTCAAGATTACCCTATTTAAAAAATTATCATTGTCTTTCCATCTTAATTATTTCTTTAATGATCACTATCTCTCCATCTTAATTAATAATAGTAAAATTGAAAAAAATTATTAAATGTTTCATAGATTTTACAAAAAAAACAACCAAGTAATTCTTCTAGGAGGGCCTTACAATAAGCATTGGTTACAGTATCATACCAAACAAGATCAGGTACGTATAATTATCAATACTTAATTTAAAGTGGCTACATATTAATTAGTGCAATGAAAAGGCATTATTACCGCAAATTACCGGTAGTAGTATTACTTTCTCATGAACACGCACTGGACTCACAAAAGATAACATTATCAAAATATATTTGGCAGAAAAAAATATAACATTATCAATATAGTGGTCTATAAATTATTTTTGTTCACGTAAAGGTCGCAGAACACGTGGGATTCCATTACAAGACAACATTTACATGAACCCCACAAGCAAATATTAATATTAATATTTATTTAAAAATTCCACATTGTCATTTCATTTTCACATTCCAGTAGGAGTATTTCACAGCGATCCCAGCTGCCTAGGTGAACCGCAGACCTATCCTACATGCATGCATGCATGATCCATTTATAAACAAGGAGAACTATACAAATATTTTATTATCCATCGATTAATTAATGTAGAAGTTTATTTTCAACTGTTTAAAGTTGCACCAACTTTGAATTACTCATCCACCCCTGCATAATTCATCGAAATATACAGTTATTTTCTTGACAATATATATGACGGAACTAATTTGGATTTGCGAGTAATACTTACTACTAATAAATAATTAATTGAGACATCAGATTAATATCAATTGGGGTGCCATCATTTTGGACGCAAGTGGAGGACCATCCCATTTGGGAGGAAGTTGAATGATCCGAGCCCGAGGTGGGGAATGACGGATATTGATCATGACATGTAGGCAATGAATTTCCAGCTATGCACCAATGAGTAAGATTCATTTGGACAATTTAAATTGAAGTAAATTAGACGACACAGGCATATATGGTTATTCTCAAGTATTATTTGTGCCTCCAATTATTTTGCTCATTAATTAAGAACCTTAACTGTCATGTCTCTTTCCCTCTAGTTGTCCTGCGATCTACTCTATGAGATGAGATGAGAGTAGCAAGCTTGTTATATTTTGGGGGCTTTTTTTCTTTTTCTTTTAATGACATTTTGTTCTATCTGGCGGATGCAAGTATAAAGAAAAAAAATAAAATAGATATATAGAGAGTAATTAGAAATGAGCAAATTATTCAGGATGATGATGATGGCCAGAATGGTTGCTTTGAACCTAAACAAAATTCGAAACAATATAGGCCTAAATAAAAAGGCTAGCCTAGACGAAGCATTTTGGGATTTTCATGTCGACACTCTTTCATATCTTGCTAATTTTTTGTTGGGGCCCATTCTGAAGTTGACATTCCCAACTTTGTGTTTTTGTTCTTATTGCCTCTTTCAACCCCTTCTACTCTCTCAAGAGTTACATATATATATATATATATGTATATATATTCGTATTAATTAGTAAAAGGGTATGTACATGTGATTGTCCAGGAGGCACATATAACCCAATTGGTTTGAATTAATTAGCATTTCATCTTTTCTGTGTGCTTTATCCAAAACCACACCACACGCACTCGACAACTACTTGAACAAAACCCTCATTCTCTGCACTGTGTGTGAGATGTTAATCTCAAACTCAACATTTTAATATTCGGTTTATTTAACAAATATATATATATATATGCGTACAGTCAAATATATTCTATAATTCAATTCTCATGCACATTTTAAAGTAATTTTTTTTAAATTAATATAATATTAAGTTATAAAAATATTCTCGTAGTCACATGTACCACGATCTGAAAAAAAAAAAAGGGCGAGAACAAACAGTTTCTTCAAGAAGGGAGTTAGAGCTGTGGAGGCAAGGGACTAATAAAATTGAAGCATATCCCAACTTTCATGTTAACTTTTTATTTCCTTGGAGAAATGAATCAGTTTCAACCGAAATAGGCCCACTAGTCACTTGGGCTCTAATCTCTGTGCGCGTCTATTGGGTCAACCTATCGACCCAAACTTCGACCTACAACGGCTTGTGCCACTCTTTTAGACCTATATATATATGTGTGTGTATTCCACCGAGTCGTAGCCCAGGTGCGGACGACAGCAAGATGAACCTGATCACAATTTCTTCAATCCCTCAACTAATACACCAATTCATTCCCTAAATATATGATAGGAATAACCAATAATAAATCCCCCAAAAAAATTATACTGCTAGTGGCAAAAAAAAAAAAACACTGCTAGTACTTGTGATGTAATTTGCCTGTATTTACTGATGTAATTTGTTGTATCTAATGAGAGAAATAATACAAGGACTTTTTATGGCCCGAAAGGGAAGGAAAAAAAAAAAGGGAGTTTGTAAACTTGTCATCACTGATAGATAATGTAATTATTTGAATGAGTCGATGATTGGAAATAATAAATTAAGACGGTAAGGTCGGGAATTAAATGAGGATGGACGAACGTGGGTGTCGTAAGTGCACACTTCACCTTTTTTTTGTTTTTGTTATGAACCGCATTTCACCTAATGTCATGGCTTCTGGAAAGCCGACGATTGACGAAGAAGAAACAAGGATATATATATAGAAAAGGAGAACATTTCAACGGACATTTATTTTGAAATTGAGGATGGACATGGACCCTAAAATCCTTTGAATTTGAATACCAATATGTTCAAAAGTCAATTCTCAATATATATATATATATATATGGGATGCCCAAAAAAAAGTGATTAATCTTTCACAGACTAGTTCAGCATCTAATCTCAAAATTCTAACTCCATTACAAATTGTTTGACTTTACGCATTCATCATCATAATTCACCCTTCAAACCCCATGTCATGAATTCACATCCACACAAAAATAATGCCTTATATGTGGATTTTGGGATAAGATTAAGATCTATAGCATGTATAAGAAGTTTTGGTGGTAATAGAAGGAGCTAGAGTAAAAAAAAATGCCACTTCCTCCGGTTCCAAGTATAGGGTTTTTTATCTTAATCCTAAATATAAAACTATTTATAAAATATGAGATAATATTTATTACATATTATCAACAAATACTCCTATTCAATTAATAAAGAGATAAGAGAGGGAAAAAGATTAAATAAAAATAATTTTTAAAAAAATACTGTGATTTTTTAAAAGATTAAGATAGTTACTTTAATTTTTTTTCTTAATCCACGTCAATTGATTACATGTGTCCTAAATTAAGTATGAGAGGGATTACTTACTCACTGCTGGAATGTGCTCGTCTTTAAATTGATACGTGGAAACAAAACCCACGGCTTTAAAAAAAAACTCATTGTGGTATGCGAAAAACAATGACATGATGGATTGGTTGATTCTTCCTCTCGTGGCCTCAATAATTATACGTCCATTCATAAATTTTTTGTATAAAAAAAGTTTCAAAGAAGGCATTGTATTTTAACCATATGATAAATGCACAACATTTTCTTCATTTAGTAGTTATCTACTGATTTCAAGTTTCAACCATACAGCAAAACAAAGAGAGTTGCGCCACTTAAATTAATAAAGACAGCTGAATTATTTGTCCACAATTAACACAGTGTTATTGTTATAATTAGATAGGCGAAATTTGCTTAGTCATCATCTTTCATTTGACAGGACTCAAGTTAATTAAGCTTCATTGCTTTTGACCCCTTCAAATTAGACGCCTTTTTTTAATTATTTTTTGGTCCAAAAACTTAGACACCACTGTCTTGTAATTTGTACTCGTATTTTCGAGAACAAACCTACATATATTTTCAAGAATATACCTTTGCTTTCCGTTCTAGAAAAAAATATATATTATATGTTTTTTCTAGTATTGTAAAATTTAATATTATTATCATTTATGTTTTAGTGAACACTTTACAGAAAATTTTTGTCTAAAAAAATTCATATCTAGTTCGATAATTACTTGGAACTCAATTATCTAACCCATTTTTTAATTATATATATATATATAGGTTAAGTTGCATGACAAAATAATGTAGACAACAAAAATATTACGTTCGTTCTCAGTGCGACACTAATACCAGAAGCATCCTCATATTTTACATTTTTTTTAATATTTTAATAATAAACGTCCCATATTGTGAAGTTAATTACTCCCTCTGGTCCTATATATAAGACCATTTTAACCGAATCACGCGAATTAAGAAAGTGAGTTAAAACTAATTAACTACCTCGATTTCTCCAAAAATTTCAACATTTTTCCAAAACTACCCTTATTTAATATCTCTCTTTTTCTCTTTGAATACATTAAATAGGTGCCTTTTTTTGGAAATACATAATAAATACCACCTCGTATATTGTAAAAGATCTTATATTTAGGACCAAGACAAAAGGTCCTATATATAGGACCGGATGGAGTAAATCGTTTTGAATAAGTAATCGATTTTTGTAAAATTCGTACACACACTCGCTTTGTGTTATAAGGAATTTCTTGGACGTAGTTGCATATATATTTTACTAAGGTATATTTCGTGATCATAATAAAATTGTTTAACTTAATGGATAATATATGTAAATAATTAAATATGGTTAAAAGGGTTAAGGAACATAACGCATAAAAATTTAGAGAAATTGGGATGATATGGCTGAGTACACTATATATACAAGTGTTAGTGTGAGAGAAACAAGAGAAAGAGGAAGGAAGGTACGTACATGGAGGTTGGGAAAGTACTTAAGTGTATAATAATTAATTGCATATAAGCAAAGGAGTGGATTCATTGGAAAGGTTTCATTTGATTTGATATGATTTGGTTGTATATATACATATGAACGTCGTAGAGGTGAGAATCGAATTCAATTCGTTGCTTCACTAAAACGACCTCTCTCTCTCTCTCTCTATATATATATATAAATATATATAGATAGATAGAGGATAACAAATTTATAAGAAACCAAAAGCCCACTGGAACCTTATTCTCACTTCATCATGTTTGTGTTAGTTCCACTACATATTGAATTTGAGGACATCTCACATCACACACACACACACACATATTTGTATCACTGTAATTAACTAGCTAGTGATATATGTTGAAATTAAAATCTTTAATCCAGTCTCGTAAACTTTAGCCAGAAACAATTAATTTCATGTCGAAATGTTCTACTTGTAAATAATTTTGAAGAAATAAAGACATATTTGGAATGACAATAAAAGAGCTAGCGCTTTGAGACTTTTCTAGAAGCTTAAGAAGAAAAAAAGAAGAAGCATTCCAATGAAGAGTGTTGCAATCTTGCTGGCTTAATTGTTGTGATTCAAGTGGATGAGTATGAGGAATTTAAAATCCCGTGTTAGTGTGTGTATTCCTGATCTCTAATCTAATAACACGCACTGAATTTTCAATTATATTTGGAGGCAATGACATACTATAAAAGTTTGACAATAACCATTTTAATTAATTAATATATTGTAACGTGAAGCGGAAGGAAGAGATGAAGCGGTGAATGATAAGGATCCAAATTTGAGTTCTGAAGTGAAGGATACATGGAGTGTATTTTTAAATGAGAAATGAGAGTAACATAATATAGAAAGGGTGAAACTATGTGCAAAAATTGTTCTTTTTTTTTTTTAATTTCCGTTTAATCTTTTATTTATTTATTTGTTTAGCTATCACTTTCATTTCATAGTCATTTAACAATTTTACATTTTAAATGATCAAATTTCAAAGTTGGATAATTTGAATTTAGAATTTTCAAAGTTAAAATATTTTTGTTGAACAGAGAAAGCAATGTAATTATTTATTAAAAAAAAGACCATAAGTGCGCGTTTGATTTAAAGGTATTAGGGGTACGAAGGGAAGAGGATTGGAGGGGATTAAATCCCTTCCATTTGTTTATCTAAAAAGATTGGAGAGCCAATCTCCCTCCCATCCTTTTATTAATTCCCTTTAAATTGATTTTTTTTTTATATGAGAAAGTATTTATTATCCAATCCCTTCCAATTTTCTTTTGAACTAAACAGGATCTCGTTAAAATTTTTCAATTCCCTCCTTTCCAATTCCATCAAATAAGAAAATTTTAAAATCTCTCCAATCACTTTCCCTTAATCCTCTCCATTAAAAATTTTTCTAATCCCCTTTCCTCCAATTCGTTCGATTGAACCAAATAGACCTTTAGTTTATTTATTTTTTTATATTTTTATTAAATATTTCCTCTGATCCATATTATAAAACATTTTATATGACAATTTTTTTATTCAAAATATAAGACATTGAATTTTTTTTCCTATTTTACCCCTATTTTTAATGCTTCCATACTCATTATTTATAACCCTATAATAATAATAAAATTGAGTATTTAATAATAGTAAAATAGAAAATATGGGTATTTTTTATATTAATTTTATGTGAAAAATATTTTTTTAATATATATATAATTAATATAAAATGTGTTATAATATAAATAGTAAAGAGTAGATAGCAAAAAAAACAAAATTGGAAATATATCTAATGTGTAATAATAATAATAATAATAATTGCAGGGAGGGATGCAGGGGAATGGAAGCAAAGAAGCAGGATGAGATTGGAAGCTTCGTGATGGGTAAAGCGTGTGTGGGGTGGAAATCTCTGAAATCAGCGGAGAGGCGACCCCACACACGACCATCTTTCTTTGTGTATTTTATATATATATATATTTATTTATTTATTTTTTTTTCTTTTCTTGGGTGAGAATTCTCTGAGTAATGAGGATAAATCTCATTAGTCATAACTCATAATATATAAAGTCCACTTCCCCTGTCCGTCTCTCTCTCCTTCATTGTCTCTCATCACAACGCACACCCTTCCCTTCCCTTCTTCTTCTCCATGTGATTTCTTTCCCATATTCATTCTCATCCCCCCAAAAATAACTCACCAAAGTTGTTCACCCATGACTTCTACCACTTTTTTCCCAATCCTCCTCCTCGTCCTCCTCTCTCCTCCGTTCCCCCTCGTCGAAGCACAAGCCGACAACACCGGCCCCACCGGCCCTTACTACAACTCCTTCACCCCCTCCATCGCCATCATCGTCGTCATCTTAGTTGCCGCTCTCTTCCTCATGGGCATCTTCTCCATCTACGTCCGCCACTGCACCCAATCCCCCAACTCCACCGTCCGCCCCCTCGCCGCTCGCTCCCGCCGTCTCCCTCGCGGACTTGATCCTGCCGTCATCCACACTTTCCCAACTCTTGACTACTCCGCCGTTAAGATTCACAAAATTGGAAAAGGAGCCCTTGAATGCGCCGTCTGCTTGAACGAGTTCGAGGAGTCCGAAACTCTGCGTCTCATCCCCAAGTGCGACCACGTCTTCCATCCCGACTGTATCGACGAGTGGTTGGCTTCCCACACAACCTGTCCGGTTTGCCGAGCCGACCTCGTTCCTCAACCGGGCGACTCCCTTCCCGGCGTTCCACTGCAAGACTCCCTCACTGATCTCGAGGCCCAAAACCACGCTCCGGAAGCTGCAAACGTTGACCCGCAAGTCTTTCAGCCCGACGTTATGTGTTTGAATCAGACGCTGAACCGCAACCGCACGCGGGGTTCCCGGTCGAGCCAGTCACGCAGGTTTCCCAGGTCTCACTCGACCGGTCACTCGCTGCTCCAACCAGGGGAAAACACCGACCGGTTCACTTTGAGACTACCGGCAGATGTGAGGAATCAGTTGCTAAACCAGAAATTTAATCGGGCGAGAAGTTTGGTAACATTGCCTAGGGAAAGTAGTTCGAGAAGGGGATATCGAACCGGAGGTGAGTGTAGTAGCGGAGGGAGGTTTTCGAGGCGACTGGACAGGGGTTTGAAATCAGACCGGTGGGTTTTCACGATGGCACCGCCGTTCTTAGTTAGGGCATCGTCGGTCAGGTCTCCGAAGGTGGCTAGTGATAGTGCAACCGGTGAAGAGACCTCCGCCGACCCCAGCATGCCACCAGCGGCGATGGACTCGGCCCGACCTCCGGTTTAGCAATCCTTTTGCTTTGAGTTTAGATTCGTTTGTTCCACGGTGCAGGTACTGTAGGGGGAAAAAATGAAGAGAACTTTTGCTTTCTCCTGCAACAATTTCTTGTAAATGTACTTAATTTTTCTCAGCCACGATTTTGATCCCTTTCTAAATTGTTGGGCTGAGTTGATCCGAATAATGTAATTAAAATTTTCTTCTCAAGAATCTGAAGAATGGTTCCTTGTATTTAGTGTTCGACCTTTGAAACAGGCAAGGTAAGTAGTATTGACCAAAAAAGATACAGGCACTATAATACTTTTTATAAGAAAATTTCAAGAAGGTCCAATTATTATAAAGTCATTAAAGGACCCCAAACAAATAAAACGATAAGAGAAAGGGAGGGAAGACAAAATAAAATAAATAGATAATTAAGCCAAATTTTTGGCATGATAGCCCAAATAAATGTTAGTTATAACAAAGAAGGAATGTATTTTTATCATTTTTGTTGGCCTGATTGGATTTTTATGGTCACACACACCAATTAAAATATTAAAACATACATTTCAAATTGAAGAAGTAGAGCCAAGAAATGAAAGGAGAGCGTTACTAAAATAATGTTGAGGAGATAATCTCGAAATGTTGATCAAATAGTGAGAACCAGAGGATGATTCAGAAACGTATATACCGTACATCTTTAAAAAGGCATGCAAAGAAGATTATCACTTGAGAACTACTATATAATTTTAAACCTCTGGGAATAAGGCAGAAGTAATGGATCGATAAACTATCTTCTAATAAAATCAACTGGCTGATCCAGAAATTAAAATAAATGGCAAAAAGCATATATGGTGCAACATTAATTCGATTCTCTGTCATAGAAATGGAAGCATATGTTTAATTTGAAGAAAAATACTCAACACTTGAGAGGAGTTACATAAAGAGGAGGTGGGGTAGGGAATCCCAATCCCCACCAATTTCTAATAAAGAAAAAACTAAAACACTGCTTCAACAAAGCACTTGAAATATGTTCCTAATATTTCACAAAGTTAAAAAAAAATTCGCACAGTAGCGACACAATACATTATTTGACGGGTTGATAGTATACTGACCCTCGTGAACATGCCCAAGAGCTGTTTGTTTTGAAAAATATTACACTTATTTTCTAAATTTGATTATATTAAATTTCATATTTTTTAAAAGATAATAATAACTTTTCACACTATATACATTTTAGTAGAATAAATTCCAAGTTATATTTTCTTCTTACGCATTTAAAAAATAAAACAATAACGTGTGATTGTGTACACATCAATCTTCTGTTTTTTTCTCTATCTCTATTTTGATGCATCAGCAGCTTGTGAAGATAAAATATTCAACCGAAATAATTTACTGGCATGAAGATTTTAGTTTCAATTTTGGAGGAGAGAGGAGGTGGGGAGTTATGGCTTATGGGTCCCTCCCATTCCCCTCCCTCGGAAGTAATGAGGATCTTTAACAAATAATAATAATACCCCTTCATATTTTTAAGTAATGAGGATATTTGACAAATAATAATAATATTTTTTCATATTTTTAATATAAAATTATTTTAATCGATTCACTTATATTAAAAATGAGTTAAAATTGGTTAATTATCTTAATATTTTTTAAAAATTAAATTATTTTTTTTAAATTATTCTTATTTAATTTCATTCTTTCTCTCCTTGAAAATATCTAATAAATACTTTCCTATATTCTAAAAAAGATTTTATAGTTCGGATTAAGACCAAAAAAAACTTTATGTTTAGAATAAGATGAAGTAATAATAATAATAATAATAATAATAATATTTGGAACTAACTAGCTGTATATTAAATTAAACACATTGATTGTACCCAAAAAAAAAAGATTAAACACATTGACAATCTTCTATATGGTTGTGTTTGATTTTTTTTTTTGGGCAAACAGAAGGGGTTGGTTGTGTTTGATTTTTGAATACCAAAGAAGTGCCCCCATATATCTATTTGTATGTGCAGGTATTCTTTCGGTCTTGAGCTCATGATTCCCCAAAAAGCGATGTTAAGTGATGTAATGTAAATGGTGCGAGAGGATGTGTTGGAATGATAATTATATGGGAGTTTGTCTGGTATAATATTTAGATATTAGGGCATAATGTTTATTTTTTATTAAATAAAAAATATATAAATGTTAAAGTACTTTTTACCCTGGTTATAAAAAAAAAAAAACCCTTTCCCATTATTCTCCTCCTTGGCCGGCATTTGGCTTTCAACAACTAAAGGACTCCTTCTTCCATCGTTCTCCTTATCCCTCAAATCAACAATTCAATAACAACAATAACAAAATCTGCAACACCGAAGAAGTCGCTGAAGAAGAACTAGATCTCGTCGAAGAAACGAACCAAATCTGCCACAATTACCAGATCTCATTGCAGAAGCTATTGAAGAAGAAGCAACATCGGGCACTATCAGATTCTAATAGATTCAAACCAAATATAGTAACGGCATGGGTAATAGCGGCCATGGATGCGATAAAGTAGAAGGTGGGGATGGGTAATGACAGCCAATCCCTTTGGCTAACAGCATGGTATAGAGGTTAATTTCTGTCAATCTCTATTGTCAATTTCTCATTTCTGTTGATCTTTGACGTCGTGGAAGAGGATGTGGCTAGATTAGTCAATTGTGATCCGGTGGCAAGACCTGGAGGTGGAAGGATGGAGGATGCCGAGGGAGGTGAGTTTGATGGAGATGGACGAGAGAATGAAAGTGAAGATCAACGAAGAGGAGGTTGCCAAAGTTGAAGGTCGCTAGAGAGGGAGTGTCCACGGAGATGGATGAGAGAACGAAGGTGGGTTCACTGATGAAGGAGGATAGGTTCTGAGTTATAGTGGTCATTTTTTGTTTCATGAAGGGTACTATAGTCTTTTGTAAACGATCACAATGAAGTGATGATCTTCACCTAGAAAAATGGGGGGAGGAGCATCACCTTAATTTGGGTGAAGACCATCACACGATGTAAAGCCATTTCCTTGTGATTTGTGCAACCAAACACCATTAATTAAGGTGATGTAAAACTTATTACTCCATCTAGTCCTTAATATAAGACCATTTTAACCGAATCACGCGAATTAAGAATGGAAGTTAAAACTAATTAACTATCTCGATTTCTCCAAAAATCCCAACATTTTTTCAAAATTACCCTTATTTATTTTCTCTCTTTTTCTCTTTGAATACATTAAATAGGGACATTTTTTGGAAATATATAATAAATATCACCTCGTATATTGTAAAGGGTCTTATATTCAGGATCAAGTCAAAAGCTCCTATTAGGACCGGAGGGAGTACTTTATATAACCCCCATGTTAGTGAACCAAATGAGCTATTTGTTAGCCCTTGACCGTTGTTTAGAGCAGCCACTTGACCATTCTTTCTAATATACTCCCTCCCATTATAAATATAAGATATTTTATTTTTATTTTAAATATAAAATCTTTTTTAGAACATGAAATAATATTTATTACATATTTTCTAAAAATGTCCCTATTTAATTTATCCCAAAAAGAGAAAAAAAATATCAAATAAGGGTAGTTTTGAAAAAAAAATGTCTTGATTTTTTAAAAAATTAATATAGTTTACTAATTTTAACTTTATTTTTAATTTGTGTAATTTAATTAAAATGATATTATATTAAAGACTAGGACAGTTAATATATATATATATATATATAGTCATTCCCCATCATTGGTCAACTTCCCAATTTTATCCTAAACAAAAATTAAATAATAAATGAATAAAGTTTCAATGATAGATAATATAATATGTTGCATATAATTATATGATTTGTCAATTAAATCACACATTTGTCATTTTAATACAATAATATATCACATATTTATTACATTTTAATTATAAGGTCTGATATAATAAAAATATAAAAATATCAACCATCAATATCAATATAAAATATTAAAATATTGATAATCGTTAACTAAGAGTAAATAATGTGGTTCATTTCACAGTTTGGGGCTCACTTTGGCCGTGTATATATATATATGTGTGTGTGTGTGTGTGTATTGTATATTTGGTCTGTTTCATAATAACAACAAAAACTAATCTATCTTAAAATAAAAAGAGTGAGTTGTATATAAAATTTGATTCCTTTTTACTTAAGTATTTTGGCCCACAGTTAAACTGCCGATCGATGGGTGGCCCCTGCGAGCCAACTTCCAACCTTCTCAATGGTTAGCTAAAATTTAGGCGGACATAAGTTCTAATGGATCGCATGCACATTAATTGCCTGTATTATTTTGTTAAAAAAAAAGTTGCTTGTATTAGAATTAGTTATTTATAATAAGAAAATATTCACATGTCTTAAATATGTTTTAAAGAAATTTTTTTTCTCATAAATATCTTTATTTAATATTTTCACTTAACTCTCTCTTCACATATTTTTCATGAAGTTATAATAATAAATTTATATTAATTAAAGGTAAAATAGGAAAAAAATGCATTAATTTATTTTTAAACAAAACATATTTAAAAATATCTCTTACATTTTGGTACAGAGAAAGTATCTACCTTATCAAATCCATCACCCAGTTGGACATGTTTTTCATTTCCTCTTCAATGGCTTCATTTCTCCCATTGAAATTGAGCACCAGCTTTTATATATATATATATATATATATATTAACGATTCCTATTAGCTTAGATTGTTTCATCAATGTGGCTATTCTCAACAAATTAACATAGAAAGTGCTCCTTGACGCGGGCCTATCAATATCATTTAAAGTTTCCTTGTTATATATATAATGATGTGTTGGACGCCATAATGTCATAGCACCCTTTATTCCTCAAGATTCAACGCGTTTCTAATAAATGGACGCCACTGATCATCCTGACTTTTGCTTCCTTTGCTTCGTAACATACACTCATTTTGATTCTCTGCCCCAACTTTTTATCATGAAAATAACCCTTCATGATATGACTTTCCTGGAATTGATTCTCTCGCTGCTTCTTCCTGCTTTTGGATCTATCTCTCACCATCATCCCCTTATAATGAATCTAAAAGCCTCCAGCCCACAATATTCCTTTGGCTCCTTCACATTTGGAATTGCAACTTGCTCTTCCTTTTTTTAGTGAAAAAGTGAATCCACTGTCACTTCTTATCACTGTCCTTATCACCTCTTTTGTGCTGTGCCTTGATGTGTCTAAAGTTTAGCTCTTTTCTTTTGCGCCCAGACAGAAATATGTTGCACTCAACTGAAAATTGCTTCGCATCAATTGATCTCCTGCTTATTTTGTTACGTCGCAAGCCGATTTAGGACTGTGTTTATTGTCTATATATGTATGTGGATAATATTGAAACAGAAGAAAAAATGGGGTTCTAGAATCAAGAAAAGATGTTTATTGAGAGAATGCAAATCAAATGATTGTAATTTGCACAATCGATTCATATATTTTGCTTTTCCATAAATGAAAGTGAACATGCCCACCAAATTTGGTTGTGCTAGCCGTCAAGCATGACGACCCTTGGTCCACAATATTGTGGTTTAAGAACACGAAGCACTTCTGGTGCTGGTGCTTTACTCAAGCAGAATATTGAAACAACTGAACTGCATCGTTAATGGATGGGACTTGATGTTTGTCTCTCAAGTCTTGGGGAACTAAATGAACCTGCATTTGTGTTCCTAACCAGTGGTATTAGTGACTGTACTACATCTGTCATAAGTGGTCTGTAATCTGCTTCTGGCTGTATACACATGGCTGCAATTGCACCTATCTGTTCACCAAACCAGTATCACAATGTTATTAGTTAGTTTGATGCAATAATAATTTGTTTAAGTCGTTTAACCATAACGGTGATAATACCCGGACCAAGCTCACCTGAATCAGATCCTTCTTCGAGTAGTGTCCTCGGAGATCTGGGTCAACCATTTCTACCAGCTTTTCTCTGTTCGTTAACCTTGGAAGAGCCTAGCAATAATATTAACAAATTAACAACCTCAAAGTTACAACAATCTCATCATTTTGCTTTTCAATTAGTATTTTTGTTTTCACTAACCCAGGAGACAAGAACATGTTCTCCGGGAGGCCGCCTGATATCAACTGGCACACGTCCTGTCAGCAACTCCAGCAGAACGACCCCATAGCTGTATACATCTGACTTTGTGGTGAGCTTTCCCGAACACGCATACCTACGTTCATTCATCAATTATTGAATCTATTTCTTAAGACAACATTTACGGAGAAGGAATTGAATTACAGGTTGCTTGATAGGGACTTGACTGTATATGTGTGCATGTGCAAGGAACCTGTTTCCTTTTTGACATTTGCGTAGTGGGAAGAAGGTGAGGAAAGGAAAGGTGCTTAAGAATTGCGTTCACAAACTCACTCGGGTGCTAGATATCCAGTGGTCCCCAACACAGGAGTGGAAATCTGAGCGTTGATCTTGGCTCGAAAATTTTGATCCAGTAGAACGTTGTGGCAGTTGAAGTCACGGTGGATCACTGGTGGGACCACATTCTCGTGCAGGAATTCAAGAGCTCTGGCACAATCAAGGGCTATCCTCATGCGGGTCCACCAGTTCACCGGTTTAACTTGACCGATACCGGAGTGGAGATGGTGATGCAGTGTGCCATTGGGAATGAATTTGAATATCAATAACCTGTGTTGCTGGTCCGCACAATACCCAAGTAACTCCACCAAATACGGAGAGTGCAAGCGGCTTAGCAGATCCACCTCCAATCAAATTAAAAAGGAAAAAAAAAAATTTGTCAGCTAGTATTCACATCCCCATGTGCAGCATATTTGAATACAAAATGTGAGTTGGATAAAAGATAAGGGACTTGCGTGCCCATTTCATGGTCCCAACAACTCCATAGTTCATTTGTCTACTCTAATAGCTAGGGGGGGGGGGGAAACATTACTGAAATTGCAATTAAAAAACTAACAAAATTGTAATTAGGTGATACCGTTTAGTGAGAAGAGTGAGCATGAGAGTTGCCATTTTGTAGGTTATACAATACACGAGTCCAAGCTTTCTCCCATTAAAGTAACTTTTGGTTTTCTCAAGTTTCTCAATCAATCAAGAGCTTTCACTTAAGAAAGACAAAATAATGATATTTTTGAAGAAAAAAGAGGTTGAAAACATTAACTAAAGTGGAGTGATTGTGATTCACCTCTAGTCGGAAGGCACGCTCCCCCTGCCTACCTTGCCTTCGGAGCAGCTTGATTGCAGCTAAAGTGCCATCACTCAACACTCCTCTGTAAATCAAACCAAATCCTCCACTTCCAATCACATTTGCTTCGCTGAACCCATCAGTAGCCTCTTGTACCTCCCTATATGTCAACACCTGCACTCCTCTTACTTTAGACGTTGCTCCTCCCCTGCTCATGCTCACACTCCCCCCAATAAGACACCCTCCCTTCACGGCTGCAGCCCAAGTTCTCAATTAATTACCTTTCATTTTAATGTTCTCAAAATATGAAGACATGTACAAGTATAATAACCTGGACTGGAACTCATGTTCATTGTCGCCGGAGCCATGAAGCTGCAACTTGTGTCATTAAGTGCCGTGCTGTCTCTGCTAACATTCAAAGTTGAATTCTTGGGGTAGAATTTGAGCCGACGAAGCATGAATATGATCAGAAAAATGGCAAACAGGAGCATCACACCGGAGGCAACGGCTAGGATAATAATGAGAATGGTTTCGGTTTCGGAGGAGACATGGGGATGACGGTTGTGGCTTTGTGAGTGTACGAGGTTGTGCATGCTAGTATTGGTCTTGTCAGCACCAACTGTAGTATTGATTCCCATTTTCACACGAAGAAAACCAGGGAGGGAAGCAAGAAGTGGAATGCTGAATTCGGCGGTTGGAGTGCAGGTGTGAGAGCGAGAGTGAGAGCCTGAGGTGGGTTTGGTATAAGTAAGACAACGGAGGGTGTGCAAGTTAGCGTTTAGTTCACTTGTTATGATATGATCATCCCTTATCTTCTGGGGAGGTTATCTTTCATCTATATCCCGTGAATAATTCGGTCCAGAGGTTGTGTAATTTGTGTACTACATTCATCCCTGGCTTCGGAATTGTCCCTTTCCTTGTTTGTATCAGAATATTTTGCTGTTGGCTTCTGGACCAGTGCCTTTCTGCCATCTAATCATTTCCTAATTATAGGTCATCTACTGAATTCATCCTACAGGGCATATAAATATATCATGTATGTCTTTTTCTCATTCTTGTTTGATTGAAGATTAAAATCGTTGTATTAATGCTAAAGGTCAACGACGAATAGATAAGCACCATGTGACAGCTAGCAAGAGGACATATCGGCTTTTAACTCGAAACGGGGAGAAATTAAGGAGTAAACGGGTGCATGCTTTGCCAGATTTGACTAAATCATTTCTCCCTCTTCTTTTTAACATCTACACGATCATTTGCTTCCGAAATCTGAAACTGGAGACAAATTCACTGCCTTCCACTGACTTAACTCATCTCAAGTAAGCGTTTACTACCTCTGCAACCACATTTTTTCGTACATAATTCTGAATGCAACAAATTTGGACAGGATTAACGTATAAGTCAAAACAGATCATGGCAATGTGACAATGTTATATTCTCGCGACAAATTAGAATTGAGAAAAACAAAAATATCATTCATGATCATGTGCAGGAGTTGGAATTGAAGAAGGTGTTTTGTTGATGTGAATATGAAAGCGAGAACTGTAAACAAAAATAGTCACACGAGTCACGTGACCGTTAATTGATACTATAGTGTGGGAGGGAGGTACGTACGAACCAGCATTACATTGGGGTTGGAGTAGACGAGGTCAAGAGAATGCAAGATCCGCTATGTTTTTAATGATCTACGTTCAAAAGTTGACTTTCAATTAAGATAACGTACGTGTGTATGTGAAATATATCCATCTTATTCTTGTAATGCAGATATTTTCTGTCCACGAAGTGTTGTGCTAGCTCACTTTGATGATGTTTCTGCACGTTAAATATTGATTTACAACCTGCATGACCCTGTTCAAATGAAATTTGAAACAGAGGTCACCATGAACTTGCTTTTCTCTCCTCCGCTGCTCCTATTTTAATAAAAATGTATATAAAGGGACAGAAAATTGGGGGGATGCTTTTCTATATTGTTTCTAACAAGATCTAGGAATCAAATCGACAACCAAGGAAGGAGAATCAGAGGACTGGACTATCGGATACTCAGTCGTTGACACCGATGCTTCATAGGTTGTAATAAAATAAAGAAACCCACCAACCCAGATGCGATGAAAGCCCACTTCTAAAAAAGTCCATATGCCATAAACCCACATGGCTAGTGTTGTTGGTCCTCTTTTGTTATTGGGGTCACTATCTGTTGTTATTGACCTTGAATAGATGTGTTCGGTATGCGCATATTTGTTGTCTTTGCATAATCAGAGATCCCTTGAATTAAACTCAGATGTTGGTTATAATTCGAATGTTCCCTTTAATTCTTGAAGCACATATTTAAAATCTATTAAAAACCAGACTAGACCGGCTAGTTTAATTAATTACATTGAGAACTAGTGTCAAATCTGATCCAGAATAAGAGTAGAGTTAAAGAATTACAGAATCGGTCAAAATCTTGTTGAACCAGATTTGAACCGGTAAAAACAGTTGTGAAACAATCTGAATTTTTTTTCAATTTTTTTAAGTTTTTAAGATAAAATAACAATATTTTTAGTATCAAATAGCATTATTTTTTATTTAAATTTTTTTACATTATAATATTATATAAATATTATTATAATATATAATTATTAAAAATGATAAATTCACTTAACAAATAATATGAAAATAGAATATTAGTTGATTATTTTAAATTTAAAATATGATTATAGATAAATATTAACTTAATTAAATTTTAATATTATGTGACCAATTCAATGACTATCTAATCTGATTTTTAACACCTTGAATTTTCTTCACAACTCGTAATGTTGCACAGGGAGATGTTCATTTGTTAGGGTTCTCAGATAGTTTGTACTGGGCATAATACAAGGTTTGATTGACAATGAAAGTTAGTATGAGGCGGGGCCACAAGGAACCGGTCTCCATTTTTTCTTTATCCTTTTTTTTTGCTTTTATTGGGGGATTCTTTTATCGGTTGATTCTGATAGTTTGTACTGGCATAAATTTTTATCGGTTGAGATACAGGCCTCTTGAAGAACCGAACAAAGATCATATTAGCTGATCATGAGCACGATATCAGATAGCTGCTTCGTAAGTCGTTATGGATGCAACCTAGTCCTTGAATTGATTGCTTGGTTCCAGATGTTCACATCAGTCAATGACCAATTTCTTCGTGATTTTAAGGTTCACCTCATTTATATGCTGCTTAGTTTGAAAAGTCGGAAATAATGTTTCGTTTCATTTTCCCCTCCTCCATGCCATCTAGCTATGGTCACTGATCACTGTATTGTTCTCAGTCTTAGCCAACAAAAGAATTTGAACCTAGCCCTGCATTCTATATATATATATATATATATATAACTGGGTTTTTCTTATACACTAAACCCAACAACTGAATTACGTGTACATTAATTTGTTGGCATCTGACCCTCTGACCACACTGTGTCTACCTTTTCCCCTGGCTCAAGCTCTCTCAGCGGAGAACAATCTAAGGCATCTTGTCAATCAGTAGCCCTTTTTGTCATATCAAACACATGATGAACCTTGTTTTCTTCATCATGCATCTCAACTAATTCCTGATGCAGTTGAATGGCCTTTCTCAGCCTTCTGCTAGTTTCATGTTGTACTATACATGTGATGAGTAATTGATTTATTTTTGTCTAGTCCTATTCTGGATCTGTTGATTTGCATTTGAAGCAATGACTCCAGGTCTGGACCTAATTTGTAGAAGAGAGGCCGGCAGGTATATTTGTTTCTTGTGTTGCCTCAAGACTCAAGAGTTGGTTATTAATTATTGGCAAATTTTGGAGATAAAAATTTATCAAATCTTTCTGATTGTTTGCTTCAAGTAACTCAATTTCTATATGGTTTGTCAGGTCCATAGAGCATCATTATAACAGAGTGCCTGTATATATCGGAATGATGAATTTGTTCTCTCTCTCTCTCTCTCTCTCTCTCTATATATATATATATATATATACATATGTATATATATATATGCAGGTGGTATGGTGTGTTATTGCAGGCAGGTATGCAGATTTTAAGAATGTGTAATAGACGAAATTAACTACTATAATATTGTTTGTTAGTATGATATTGCGTGCCCAATTTAAGTTGCTATTTATCATTGTTAGCTTAATAAGCATAAGATAATGCTCGAGCTCAACCAGCCACTTGAATCAACCAAAATATATGCACGGCCTTTATGATAAAACGTCATAATTTTAGCATTCGCTGAATGATTTCCGTTTCCCTGAATTACCTGTCTCTGCTCATTTACCGACTGTCCTTTTTTAGTATTGGTGTTTCTACAAGATCCATCGGCCTGGGCTTCTTTTTACTACACTGGCTTCGGCTTCCCGTCAAAATTGTCCTGTCTTTCTTTTTTTTGTTTTTTTAATATTTTTTTAAATAAAGAATTTACATAGGTTTTCTGCCATTGATTGATTGATCAACCCCATGCATGTTTTTCCATAGATATATCCAAGCTTTTGCTTTCACCCTTTGCTATGCATGCTATTATTTGTGTCCAATATTTGCATTTTGCAGCATCATTTTGAGGTTGGGATTTCCGCTGCTTCTCTATTAATCATCTGTAAATACTAAATACGGAGACCCCGGGACTAGAGTTTTGTAAAACTGAAAATGTGACCTCTGAATGAAGTTTGTGAGGTCAATGGGTTTTTCTCTTGGTTGAAGTAAAGGGACTGATTATCTAACGGTGCATAGTTTTTTCCAAGTCAATGTGTTGAAGGCGAAATTTAAAAGAATGATCGAAATGGCGAGCGGAAGGAAATGATTCTTGAGAATGTTGTTGGGATTGAAAAAGAAATGCAATATTGGGCCAACCAAACTAATTAAAAGGAAACATAGGAAGCAGAATACTTGAAATTCGAGAAAGTAGTGTTCTCACTTCTCATTCACAAGAGGAAGGCATCAGTCAAACACAGTGTCAGCAGGAGATTATTAATTAATTAGAATAAGAATTGCATGGTGTGTTGGTACTTTGTACCAGAACACTTACAAGAGAGGAGAGGAGAGGAGTGAAAAAGCACGTGAGATTGGGGCGTCTCAGTCTCATTCTGTCGCATGCACAGAGCCCCAGGAAAGAAAGAAGGGAGACAATAATATCTGGGGATGAAAATTGAAAATGAAAGTGGGAACGAATCCCGGCAGCATTTGGAATTATATTGAGGTGGGGGGAAAAAGGGGTCAAGAAAGCCAAGTTTCTAGTCTAAAAGCAGCAGCAGCGAATCTCTTGTCATGAACAAGATAAAAATACTAGTGCTGCTTTCCAATCTCGTGGAGATTGTTGTGATGTATACCATTCAATACCTCGATCTTCTCATTACCACTTGGTAATGCTTCGCTGTGACTGTGGTGGACTAGAATAGAGAGTCCATAGATATAACAATAACAAGCTAGGCTTTGTGGGCGGTATTTATGATTTGAGAATAGTAGTAGTAAAACTAAGGATAAATCAATTTCAGAATCTGATGATGAATGAAGTGTTGGAACTCTGGGGGATTTTGTGAATGTAAATAATGGCATATTAAGTAGGGTAATGCTTAGGTGAGATTTGGGGTTGGGTGAACTGAAGTGTGATTATGCAACAACAAGAAGGAGAGGGAGGGAGGAGACAGCAAGAGAGGAGTGGTCAAATCAGGGAAGGGAACCCCAGTGGCAGAGGCAGAGGCACAGGCAGTTAAAATTAGGGTGAATTGGAGCATAATAATGTCCCCTCTATGTCCCCCCCATACCATATTTTCATTTACTCTCATCTCATGCCCACCCTTCTCTTCATTCCCCCTCCCCCTCCTCCCATTCACCCTTCACTAATCAATTCATCCCCATCTTATTGCCCTTTGTCTCTGCCCCTCTCTTTATTCTCTATTCTCCATCTTGTGCATTTTATCTCTCTTTTCTCCTCCCTCATCTTCCCTTTGCTTTTTCCTGACATTAAAAATCATTTCATGAAAATAAGAACAATAATACAAATAAAGATTGACGGAATAAAATAAAAATATTTGATATATATCATGGAAAGGAGTAAACATTTACTATATTTGGTGGGATAACAATGCCCCTGTTTTATGTTATAATATTGATTTCTATTTATTTTTACCGCATATTAATTATTAAAAATGATTTTACATATATTTAATAAAATAATTTTTATTTTGATAACATGAATGAATGATTTATAAAATTACATGAATATTATATTAAAAATAATGTTATTTTGAGATTTTGTAAATATTATTTATTGCATACTTCTAATGAAGAACTGAAGCTACTCCAGTGGTGACCTCCAACCAAACATAGCTTAATAGTAAATGTTTTCCTCTTCTTTATACCCTTCTCCTCTTATTGATCGCTTTAATATTATATTCGGGTTAAATTGGACAACTTTTTCACTGACTCTAATCATTGCTCCCATCGAATAAAATTGCAGTATTATGATCTCTCCCTTATTATCTGAATTTTTGAAATTTACTTAGTTCTTTTGGATGAGATCAGATCGAATTGTCCAGCTCAATTATGTGACTTAATCCAATATTTTTTTGTTTTTTAAGTAATTTATTTATGGTTCGGCCGATTCAGCTACGTACGTGCAATTTAATGAATGGAACAAGGACTTCAACGTAGGAGGAGTTGTGATAAATTAATGATCGAAGAGCCTTCACCCAAAAAGTAAACTGAAAAAAGAGGTGGGTGTGGGGTGGGGTGGATCGTGGGAATCTTCTATTTCTTGCTAATTGCTATTCTGAGTTAGCCCACAATTCATTCATCACAGCCCTTGCTACGGAAACTGGAAAGAGATTGCCCACTTTGCTGTTCAGTGAGGCAGGAAGTGACCTCAATACAATACAAAACAAAACAAGTACAATTTATTTTTATTCTTATTTATTATGTATATCACGGATGAGATGATGCAACCCTCTGCTGAATAGTCCAAAACACAGAGAAAGGAGTGATTGAAAATGGACAATATTATTATAGTGGCTGGACCCTTACCCTACATCCTGCTTAATCCACGTTAATTTGATTGACAGGATGCTTTCTGTTACCCCCACCCCCCATTTTCAATTTTCTAAAACTTGAAAAGAAACCAAAAAACAATTTTTTTTAAAAAAAGAAGAAGATCTTTTCAATTTTGTACACAATATTTACAGACACAGCACAGTCAATCTTAGAAACAAATGCAAACATGGTCTCATATGTGAGACTGGATAAACGATCTCCCCGTTACTGCACTGCACGGTAAAGTAAGATTGCAGATAGGTGAGGTGTGTCTCTCATTGGTCATTTCACAGAACTCGAGCGTACGTCAATTTAAATATATATATATATATATATATGGAAAAAATTGGAACAATAATGAAGAATTGTGGTGAAAAAGAAAAGGAAGGGAGACAGGCATTATGGAGCAGGTTGGGGCTTTTAAGGAGGACCAACAGAGATTTTGGTTGCAAAAGCAAAGCTCAAAACTCGCAGAGGTTCAGTGTCCCCTCACCTGTTCATGTTCAACGACTCTGAGGAATAGTAGTAATCGTAATTAATTATTATATTATCACCATCGTTTTAACTCTGTGATTGACTGTATTTAACTATTTACCATCTGTGTGTGTGTGAGAAAGCCACATTGGGATGAGTATTGTGCGGTTCTTATTGTGTCTCTTGCTTTTTTACACACAACCAAACCCATATCCCAGTCCCAGTTAAATCCATATCCCAGTAACTGGGATTTTGACTATGATGTTATAAAAACAAAAAATACAAAATTCACAATATAATATAAGTTAACAAATATTTTTTAGGATGTAATAAAAATTGTATCTCAATATTTAAGGCATCAAAATATATTATTTTCAATTTTTTTTTATTTTATGGAAAGATCTTAGTGTCAATGTCAAAAGCACCGAGATCTTCCCATTATTTGTACAGAGAGCAGAGGGCTAAGTGTAGCTTGACCCTGCACTAAACCCCCACCTTTTTTTTCATTTTTCAGTTTTTTTCTTAAATTTTTATTTTCTAAATTTTTGTTAATATTCTTTTTCTTTTTTCAAATAACACCAAAATAAATAAATAAATAAATAAATATAAATTATATAAATAATATATACTAAATAATATAAATTAATTATTCAGTAGAGTATATTCTTTAATATTTCTAAAATCATATGGATTTATCTATATTTTTAAAACATAAATTTTAGTCAAATTTTTAATACAAAAAATATATTTTTATTAACTAAAATTTATATTAATATACTAAATAACTATAAGAGAAGAATATATTACTATTTCTTTAATACTGCTAAAATTATAAAAGAGAGAAAAATATCACTTAAAAATTTCTTATTTATAAAATTTAAATTTTAGTCCTATTAGAGTTTTAAAATGAGAAAACTCTTTTTAAATTATCTTAAATTTAAAATATTAGCCTTATTTTCTCTTTCTTATTTTTTTTATCTCTCTTTCTTATTTTTCCTATTTATATCATTAACGAAATTAAAAATTTGATAAAAATGTATGTTTTGAAAATTGAGGGAGATTTATATAATTTTAGTAATATTAAAGGAATGGTAATATATTTTGTTCTTATAATTATTAAGTATATTAATATAAATTTTTGTTAATAAAAAATGTATTTTTTGTATTAAAAGTTTGATAAAAATTTATGTTTTGAAAAATATAGATAAATCTATATGATTTTAGAAATATTAAAGAATATACTATATTGAATAATTAATTTATATTATTTAATATATATAATTTATATTTTTTTTTGTGTTGTTTGAGAAAAGGAAAAGAATATTAACAAAAATTTGGAAAATAGAAATCTAGAAAAAAAAAAGATGGGGGGTTTTTAATATAAGGGTTAAGTTATACTGACCCTCTACACAAGTGATGGAAAGAAGATTTTTTCATGAAATTAAAAAAAATTGAAAATAGTACATCTCCATAGGTATAAAGATGCAATTTTTATTGCATTCCAAAAAATATTTTTCAACTTGTAATATATTAAAAATTTTGTATTTTTTTTATAAGATTAGGGTCAAAAATCCCCCCAGTTACTCAATATCCAAACTTTACTTACAGCTCTCGTGTGTGTGCGCACCTCATTCCTTCAACGGCATAACGTTACGTTCACAACAATGATTCTCCTCATGCTTCCAATTATTACTTATACTCCAAACATTTTTTCTTTTTTCTGAAAGGATATTATACTCCAAACTTTGAATCAAACTTCACACCACCATGTCCTCAACAGCATTTTCACATCATTCAACTTATACCTTGAAGAATTGTACTTCTCCACTAACCCTCTCAAATCTCTGCACAACGCTCTCCCTTCCCGTCATACTACATTCCCTCCCTCACAAGTTTTCAAATACAATATCAACCATTTGTGAGACTACTTTCTTCTCAAGTTAAAAAGAAGTATTATTATTATTTTTTTAAATTTCAAGACAAGCATATATTTCTTTTAATTTTATTTTTAAAAAAATCAACGCCTGAATATGGGCCCAACCACATTGCTCCCATGATTGATTGGCCCAATAATTTACTCTGGTTTAATCCCATGAATAAAAGAATGGGGATTGACGTCCTTTTATTCGGTCACCAAAAAAAAATGATATTTTATATTATGTATACATAATGTTGAAAAAATTATATAAGTTTTATACGTTCACCCAGTTGTCATGAAATAAAATAAATTTTTAAAGTCAGCCTTCATGTCATTGTTAGAAACATTTTCTTTTTAATCTACAATTCATGTATAAGAATGGTGTTTTTATATGTATAAGGAATTAAGGATTTTTCGGGGCTTTAGTCGTAAAGTTCATGTGAACGTAAAAAAAAAAGAAGTTAGTGTAGAGCTCACTTTCTTATTTACCCTTTTATTCAATTTTTTTTAAAATATTAAAAATTGGACCAAACTATGAACTGGTATTACATCCGGTCCGGAATCATGGAGACATTTCTTGTTTTGAGAACTAGTCAAATCAGTCACAAAACCGACTTAAACTGATCGGTTTTTTATTTATTTATTATTCAAATCATATTTTGAAATTATAATATATGTATATTTATACCTAATAAACATTGAAAAATAAAGAATAATATTTAAATGGATAAAAATATATATAGTATAAAATTATGATTTATAAAAGAAGTATATAAACATTATCAATACGTTATATCATAATTAATTTATTTTTTAAATTATGACATATTTATCCACTTTTTTAATTTATGTTTTTCACTTCTCATATCTATTTAATTTTTTTATTTTTAGTGTTACTTTTTATTTGAAATCAATTTTCACATTTTTTGTTATTATATTTATCTTTTTTTTATAATAGTTAATATATCATTAACATTATATTAATTTAATTATGACTGATTCAACCACAACATACTGATCCAATCTTTGATAGCTTGATTTTTCTTTCTAAATTTTACAAACTTTACAATCAGAAACTTTAATGTAAGATCGTAATCTACACCTTGATAAAAAGTTTCAATTTTGTTCTTATCGCATGTTGTGTAGCTTGAATATCACGTTGTGAATGATATGGCAGTCCAATCAATCATTTATTATTAATATTAGTGTTAGCAATATTAACTGCTTATTTTATTTGGTCAAAATCTGAAATTTATTTTTATTTTATATTTTAACAATTTAAAAATCATTAAAAAATAAGTGAATAAATTTTTTTTCGTAAAAAAACACAAATGAGGGAGATTATTGGCCAAAGATCCATTTTCAAGGGAGAAAGAGTTAAAACGGGAAACAATTAATTTTACAATGGCAAGGAAAACCGTAAAAGCAACTCAGAGAGAAAAGATTATCACTAGAAAATTCAGTTGATTTCAATTGAAAATTCATTTAATGTTAGTTGGGAATCTTTAAGAGAGATGATTAATGGAAAATATTTTTCATTCTAGATCCCAATTTAATTAGTTTCCTATTCTTTATTCATCCTAAAAAGAAAAAAAGAAAAAGTTTCATATACGTTCGTAGCTGTTAGTATTTTTTTGTTGACAAAATTCGTTCGTAGTCAATTTTAGTTACTTATGACTAGAGTAACCGCCTTCGGCCTTCCCTCGCACAGTGACAGTGGGGCTGCGAATGCGCGTGAACGCGTGAGCATGGAAACAGTACGGACAATTGAGCTAATTGCAAGGGAACAAAGTTTACCAAGCGCCTTTCTTTATGCCCCTCTCTATATAATGAAATCTTGAGAACCTCTCCCTCCCACTGTTCTCCCATTCTCAGTTTCACGCTTTCTCTTCTTCTTTCTCAGTCTCCAACCATGAGTAAGCGAGACTTACCCAAGTTTCAGGTACGCTTCTTTATTCCTCATCTTCTTCCCTTACACTAGCTTACAATTTAGATCCACCTCCCACATTCTTTTCCCTTCCTTTTCTTATTAATTCCTACGTCTTATCCTAAATATATATATATATATATATCTGTGTGCGCGCTAGTCGTAACTGATTTGTTTTCCCCTGCAGAGTTGTATTCTCAAGGTGAATATCCACTGTGAGGGTTGTGAGCACAAAGTCAGAAAACTGCTCCAGAAAACTGATGGTATCTCCATAACTTTCTTTTTTTTTCCACCCAAATTAGCCTTAAATTCATCTAAATATCCCCCACTCGTATTCTGTTCACTTTTGTGCGGTGTGCTTGTTTCAGGGGTTTATTCTGTGAACATGGATGCAGATTCGGGGAAGGTGCTAGTGGCAGGGAACGTGGATCCACCTAAACTCATAAAGAAGCTCAAGAGGTCCGGCAAACATGCTGAGCTATGGGGTGGCCAGAGAGGCATCATGCCCAATCAAAACTATCCTCCCACTCACCAATTCAAAAACCTGCAAATTGATCATGCAAAATTGGGAAAGCACAACGAGCCTCAAAAGGTTCGGAAGAACCAGCAGAATGGGGGTGGTGGTGGAGGTGGAGGTCAATTACCACACTTCCAAAATAAAGGAGCAAAGAATCTGATGGTACCCGTCAAAGACCAGAAATCTGTCAAGTTCAACTTACCAGAGGAGGACTTCGATGTGAGTGACAACGAACTTGACGAATTTGACGATTATGACGAGTTTGACGACTATGAGGATGAGGAGGAAGATGATGAAGAGTTGGAGCAGGGGCATCCTCTGGTGCCTAACAAAACGAACATGATCGCGAACGGACGAGGACCACATGGGACTGCTGCCGTGAATGTTCATAAAGGCAACGGTGGTGTGAATGGCAAGAAAGGTAATGTGATTGATTTCCCCGTACAAATTAAGGGCAAAGGTGGAGGAAAGAAAAACGGTGGGGAATGGGGTAGAAGCAAAAAAGACAAAGGAGGAAAACGGAAAGCAGGCAGTGACAAGAAAAACGGCAAAAGCAGTGGGGGTCTGTTAGGTCGGTTACTAGGGTTCGGGAAAAAGAGCAAGAAAGCAGACACCCCCAAGTTCAAGAAAAATGGCGCTGCAAATAACAAAGCCAAGGAAGGAAAGAAGGGTGGAGGCAGTTTCAAAAAAACAGATGATGGTGATGATTTTCATGATTTTGATATTCCATTCAAGGGTAAAACTGGCAAGGGAGTCAAAGGTAATGGGAATGGGATGACGGGAAAGGTAGCCCACATGGCTCCTCCAGGGGGTCAAATGGGCCCAGTGGAAATGATGAGGAATATTCCAGCGGTTCAAGGTCTACCGGCAGCGGCGGCCATGAACGGCGGATTTTACCAAGGGATGCAAATGCAACCTCCTCAACCGTTTGCATATAACCCCCACCACCACCACCAGCAACAGCAATACATGGCTATGATGATGAGTCAACAACAACAGCAACAGCAAGGGGACATGAACAATATGTACCCACCGATGATGTATGGGAGGCCACAAGGGCCGATGAATTACATGCCCCCACCGCCGATGCCGTCCCACCCGATGGCCGATCCCATTACGCACGTTTTCAGCGACGAGAACACCGAGAGCTGCACTATCATGTGAATGATGGAGTTCGTGTTCGATTTAACTAGCTTTTTTTTAATTTATTTACTTAATATTTCCAGTCATGAAATTTTGTTTAGTAGAATTTAGGAATGTGCAAATATTTTTAGGATAATTAGTAATTATGGCATAAGGCATGGTGTATATTAATGGCAATTGGCGGGCAAAGTCACAAGTCACACATGGCTTTCCTGAAATTCTGAAGGTGGAGTTGGGTCATCCACATATTGAATTGAATGCTCTTCAGAAGTTATATAGACTGGTGTCGTATAATTCTACAGGCATTCCCCACACCACCATGTTGGTCACTGGATAATTAAAATAGCTATACCTGTGCGCTCATAGACAGACCCACCGTCATTTATTTATGACTCTGCAGAAGCTGTTGTCCTATTCCAATCTTCAACGTTGTAAAAAATTCAGAAGGGTAAATGAGACGAGTAATTACAGTTCATTCTTATGCTACTTTAATTTGAGTTATAGACCCACCGTAGTATTCCGGTTTTATGAATATACACTACTTGCTTACCCGGAGTTTGACTTCATGGCATCTTCTGCAATTAATTTTGTACCCCCAGGCTACAGATGGTATCGTCTCCATTTTACTCTTTAAAATTCTTGCATCATTACCTGATATTAGAACCTAGGATCAATATCTTACTGACCTCTAGTCTCTAGATCCGCAAGACGATTCTCCCAATTTTAATTTTGGTACGGAGTGCACCAATCATTTAATTATATATAGTTAAACATGGTTAACCGCATAATTAATTATATGATTATAGCTATGACTTATCTAAATTGATATTAGTACTTTATTCTTCCTACATATATACCAATCATAGTTCACATTTCTCCCTGAATAGCAAATAACTTCATAAAGCCATACATGGATGTAGGCTTATACAAAGTAAGCACTTGATAGCTTGCTAACAGGAGGGATAATTAACTTTTCTTTTTAACAAAACAAAAAACAAAAAACAGAAGAATTGTTTAAGATATCATGTGATATAGACATGGATTAAAAAGCAAAGAGCAATGATATATGGAGCACGTAAAGTATTGGCTTTCTCGTAAAACCAAAAACACAGTAAGAAAAAGAGAAAATAAAAGAGTAAAAGAAGACCGAAAGAGAAAAAGAATTCATTACACACTGCTCACTGGGACAGGAACTGACTGGGTAGCTGTCCTGAATCCTGACCAGAAACAGAATCCAAAAACAGTCTTATTGCCTCTCTTCATTAATTAAAAAACGATAATCTTGGACCACTAATGCCTCCCAACTTACGTGGGAACAAGTATGTGGGCTTGGACCAATAGACGGCTCCAATAGTTAAATGGGCTTCCAAGAGCCCAATAAACTTGGCCTTACAGTTAAGCTTCACATGGCCATTGACCATGTGTGGAACAAGCCCGAAGGCCGAAGCGTAGTGATACAGTCGCAGCTATTTGCAAATATCACCTTTTGCCTTAAAAAAAACAAAAACACCTGGTGCGATTTGACCAGTCACTTCCTGGTGAACCACTTGCTTATTTGTCATTCAATTTTTCTTAAAGCTTTTTCTTGACTTTAATCACAATTGTTGTCATAGATTCTTCCATCCACATAAATGATTTTGAATGTTAACTTTATTTTCACCCCTACAATGATTTTCAATCCCAATATGACCTTTTTTTTCATCCCTACAATATGATTAATTATTCCTTCTGCATTGTCGTCCAAATCATTTAACACACCCCCCGGAATCTATTTTAATTTCAGCTAAGCTTGGCAGCATCACAACCAAACCAATTTGGTTTTTTTTTTAACAAAATATCATTGTAAAAGCACCCATTTAGTTGTACAAAACTTAAGCTTAAATCATTGTTCACAGAAAATATGAATAATATAATTAGTAAATATTATATTTTATGGTAATAATTATAAATTCGTTTGAAAAATTTTAAATTTATCATGTTATTAATACAAAAATCACACACTCAAGTCAAGAAAATTTTTTTTGACCACCCTCAAGTTAAAAAATTAAAAAAATATATATATACTCCCTCCATTTTATATTATAAAATATTTTATATCGAATACATGCGTATTAAGAAAATTATTTTTTTATTTAAAATTCATAAAAAAATATCAAAATTTCTCATTTAACTTTTATTAAATGTTCCATTATTATTACTATTATAGGAACTGGGGAAAAACAGTGAAGAATTAATGAGGGAATAAAACTGAAAAAAAAAATATACCTAACAAACTAATCATATAAAATATGTTATAATATATATATAAGAGGAGTATAAATACAGATATATATTTAAGGTTGTCAAATAACAAAAGAAAGAGGAAAGGGCAAATAAAGGGGCGCGGATGCAGAGTTGGAGCGAGTGACCCCACCCACGACGTGTCCGATCCAATGAGAAAGCAGGAAAGCACGCACGAAGCGAATGTAAAACCTTGGTTCTCTACAGTGAGTACCAGTTAACTCGGTTTCTCCCTAAATTCTCCATTTTTCTGCGCTCCATTCCATCCCCAACATCCCAAAATGCACTCTTTCGGCTACAGAGCCAACGCTCTGCTTACCTTTGCTGTAACCATTCTCGCCCTTATGTGCGCCCTGGCCTCTTTCTCTGACAATCTCAACTCACCTACGCCCTCTGCCCAAGTCAAGGTCACTTTCTTCCTTTCTCATCTTTTTTGCTAATTTGCCTTTCGCAGATCTCTATCTTACCAAGTTTCTTCTCTTACCGATTCCGTAATCCCTGTATGATTTTTCATTGGTCTATGTAGGTGTTGAACATTAACTGGTTTCAGAAGCAGCCAAACGGCAATGACGAGGTAATTTTTGTCTTTGATGTTCTATGCCTACCTGTTCATTCGCCTTCTTCTGCTTTTTCTCCTGATTACTACTCAGCTGGTTAGAGGGTCTTTAGGACTACATTTATCTCCGCTTTCTGGACTGTTTTTCCCCCAGATTTAGGGTTGGGTTTTGTTTGAGTTAGAATATAGCATCCGAGATTTTTGTCTATTTTTCCATTGTATGTGGATGAATGTCATCTTATCATATTTAATTCTGTTTTAACTTTCTGAAATATAATCCATATTTACGAACTTTATATTAAGATCAGAGCTTCGGCAGTTCACTCTACTACTAGTTGTGGGATAATTTTCTTTAGTATCAAGCAACAATTAGTTGGCGGTCCAGGCTTCTGAGGAAGGAAAAGTCTACCTAATCCAGCCTTCTGTTCTTAAATATGAGCAAGTTACAGCTAAATGATTTTGGGGCATCGGATAGAAGAGGTTTCGATGCAAATAATATACAAATAGAAGAGCTTTAGTATATTGATCACCTCTCATTTTCTAATGTTTTGAGGCTCTTTGGTTGCAAGAATACAAGGTTAAAATATCTTTGAGGACCTGCGCCTGAGAGATAGGTTCAATTAGTTGATTATTATGTCTTATCATCTTGTAAAAGGATTAGATGACAGAAAAATTTGGAATGAAAAGAAGAGGGGCAACATGATTCACATACTGAAGATGTTGTTTGCCTGTATTTGAAAACAGTAAATTTACAGATCTGTTCAGATGAGTTAGGGAATTTTTAGGCTTCGTGAGTTGGATGTGATAAAGATGAAACATATGTGCAGAACATTTTTAATAGAATAATTGGAGAAAATTTTATTGTGACGTTGGAGGGAAGAAGATATGTACTCATTGTCTTTTAGGTTTCAGCATCATGCATAGGGTGGTATTACTGTTGCTACAATGCCGATAATAGGGCACCACATAAGTTGAGTGAGCTTTCTATGTTTCAAGAATTTCATATTATATATAGTTTTCTTCCAATCTTATTTGGCTACTGTTAACGGGAAGATTTTACCAAGGGATGTTATTAGTTGAATTTCTTATACATTACTTCTTGATGGGATTATATCCAACCTAATTAGCTTCATGTTATGGACTGCAAAACCGTGTAAAAAAACATGTAGCTGGAAAGGAATCCTGATATTCTCTTGTGTAACCAGTGGGATAGTGAAATGACTAACTTTTGTGATTTGATGGGCTCCTATATATACTATTTCTAATTCTTAGAATACTTATACTGAAGAGTAAGATTTAAATGTTCGTACTTTGCATGAATATTTGATATCAAAATGGAATACTGGCTGATATTTTTGATCTGCCGTTTGTGTTCAAATATAAGTATACTTAATGAAGCTTTGAAGGCACTAAGTATTCTTTCTAATTTATTGATTTTCCTAAGAATTTGCTACAGATGCCTGCTGAATAACTTTATTTTTTACATGAAAATTAAAATTGATAGTGATACTCTTGCATGCTTGAAACTAGAAGGTCTTGCTCCTCACACCCCAGACAACTCTGAATGTTTTAGGGGACAGCTCAGCTCTTCTCTTTTGTTTATATGAGTCTGTGATGATGATTTTTGCAGATCCAGAATCTCAAAAGTTAAAAGTTAGTAATTTCCTCAAGAACCAACCAGTAACACTTGGAAAGATCATGATGGTTCTATCCCTTGGAAGGCAATTTGACAGTGATATAGCTAATTGCATTTCCTCTGATAGTGCTTATAATCCATATCATATTGTGTCATAAACCTCCTCATTATGATGCCTTCTCTCTGATATTCAAAGTGAAGCGTTTCTACTCTTGCAGGTCAGCATGACACTGAATATATCAGCAGATTTACAAACTCTTTTTACATGGAACACGAAACAGGTTTATAATTAGAATTTGCATAGTTTATTGTGATCAATATTGATTCTTTTAGTCTTTTCTCCCCATTTCTTCCATAAAAGCATGGATGCATTTAGTAGGAGTTTAATATTGTATTGGGATGTGATGTATGTTTTACTGCATTTTCAATTCTTTCTTCTCTCCTTCAGTTGTTCCCATCTTAACGTTTAAGGTTCCTTACCTCAACCTTTAGACTTTGTTTCAGTTTCTAGAAACAATGTTCTATCGATGTCATTCTTTGCATTCTCATGTTGTGTGCAAAATTATAAATCTTTTGAAAAGTATTTTTAGAATACTTGCATGAGACACACAAGATCCTAATTTCTGATTATCATTCCAAAAAAATTTGGAAGCTTAAGTCCTGAGTTGTTTTGGAACTTAGTTTAGCCTCTTTGATATGCCTGCAGGTTTTTGTTTTTGTGGCTGCCGAGTATGAAACCCCAAAGAATTCGTTGAATCAGGTAAGAGATGATCAGTCTGGTTGCTCAGATAGCTTTGTTAAACCATTTCGCACAGCAATCTTTGATTTATTTTACATATCAAACTTTGTCACATTATATATATGTGGGGCTTAAGCTTGTGGGATGTGATGTTACAGATATCCCTGTGGGATGGAATCATTCCCTCTAAAGAGCATGCAAAATTTTGGATACATACTTCAAATAAGTACCGCTTCATTGACCAGGTATGCAGTGAAATATTGAATTGAAGGCAGGTATGAGAATGAATAGCATGGATTACTTGAGATTCTAATAATTAGGGTAATTTTTTATGGAGCAGGGAAGTAATTTACGGGGCAAAGAATTCAACTTGACGTTGCACTGGCATGTCATGCCCAAGACAGGAAAAATGTTTGCGGACAAAATAGTGATGCCAGGGTACCGATTGCCGGAGGAATATAGATGAGTGTTTCATTGTGTATTGTTAATGTTATTGCTGTAACTTTAGCCTCTCTATATAAAAGGGTATAGAAGGTCAGTTTAAAAAAGGAACTAGGAGTATCAGGGAAAAGAATTCTTGTTTGAGTAACTGAAATTCAATGGCGTTTGAATACTTGAGACATCCTAACCTTCTGCTGTCTTCATTTTTCTCTTGCATTGACCTCAGCATTTTAAAACCTGTTCAGTCCAAGTGAAAAGTTTGAAAACTTAGATTCAAATGTTCGGTGGCCAAAGTTTATAAAAAATGACGGTTCTGTCTCTTGCCTTTATTAATCGGCCAGAGACGGTTCTGTTTCGTTCTTGAAACCGAAAGGATTGCTTTCACCTGTATGAAAATAATAGCTCTATACTGCTCTAATTGACGTAGAAACCATATGAAAAATCATGCAGTTGTTTAAGAGGAGTTTTGACTTTTGAGTATATCCCATGACATGTCAAATATCTATGGGGCATTTTGAAACCATCTAGCCTGGAAAATTAAGGGTCTGTTTGGTTTGTAGAATTATTGGGAATGGATTGAAATGAAATGGAATGGAATCTTGTAAGCCAAAATTTGTTTGGTTTGCCATGGGAATAACATAGGTAACAACTTGAATTTGTTTGGTTGGACATAAGAAAAGAATAGAATGAAATGTGAATAATGTGTAAAAAGTTAGAATTGTCTCTAAATAAAAATTTGGCCCAACATCAATTGTTCTAATACTGTGTTTGTAATTTGACCTCTGTTTTTTTTTTCTAGTTACAAACGGGTGATCTTGTTTTTTTTTTGTTCAGACAATAATATCATATTTTAAGCTTTTACATATTTTTATTTTTATTAAATAAAAAATATCTAAGTATAAATTGTAATATAAAAAGTATAAGAAAAACTTACGTATATTTCAATTCTATTTTTATTTAAAATTTTAAATTAAATATTTTTAAGAAAAAAATTATATGAAAAAATTATACTAAACAACTTGTTGGAATTAATGAAGAATTTTCAATCACCACTAATTATTGTTATCTCTTCTCCCTCTTCCTCAATCCTCTCATCTTCCATTTTCTAATAATAACAAATCATATTTAAAGTTCACAATTTGTCTAAAAAATAAATTATTATTATTTAGGTGGATTTTATTCGTTTTATCAAATTTAAGAAATATCTGCAATAATTATAACTTCAAAAATTTTTATACATTTTTAAGTTTACATTAAATAGAATATCATTAAAAATGTATCAACTTGTTTCCAAAAATCAAATTGAACTTCAATTAATTTAATTTGAACCCAATTGAACTACATGGAAGTAAAAGCTCCCCTTCCAAGAGTTTTTTTTTTCAATTACAAATGAAAATTTGTAAAACAATTATCGATAATTAACAATAGCCTATCAATAATATATCACTATTCAATATCTTAATATATATATATATATATTTTAAGAATGATGTTTTATAATTAATGATGATGATGTCGGAGTGATTTTTAGGTCGAAAGTGTGGAAGGATATAATTGTATAGTAAGGATTTCTATCACTAAAAATAAGGAAAGACAGGATTTGTGTATGAAATTTGGATTTCCATTTTTTCAGGACTTAAAATTACCATGGGAGAAACTATTCAAGGCCTTAAAATCAACCAAACAAACTTTTACTTAAAATAGAGTCCCAATTCCCATTTCAAGAGGGACACGAAGTTGAACCAAAGGTGCCCTAAATGAATTAATAGGGTGTTGGTAAAAAAAAAAGGGATTGGGCTCGAATAAACCGACTCGTCCGTCCTTTGTGGCGGAAGATGTTAAGGAGATTAAACCAAGTGAGTTGAGGCTCCCACAAAAAAAAAAAGTGAGTTTATTTTATAATTAGCTATACACATTTCGTGCTTTGTGGCATTTTTTGTAAAAAATATTTTTTGGCCAAATATATTTTAATAGTTTAAATGTTAGAATGATGAATATAATCTTTAAAAAAATTTTAAATTAGTATGTCTTTTTCTGCGTATAACACAAAATAAACCTAATTTTTGAACAAAAAAATTTAAATATGATAATTTAAGATGTTTAGAAGTTTTTTTTATTGGAGTGAAATGGAGTGGCATAGCTATTAGGTTTTGGCCTTTATTTGGAATATTCATTTTATAAATGACTGCCATTATCAGGGATAATTTGGAATTGGGAAGCCATGATATTGTCCTGGGGGGATAACTATGTAATGATTTGAAATTAATATTATAATTACAAAAGATTAAAAAAATGAGCGAAAGTAAGAAGAGAGAAAGCGTTCCAGTGCCGTCATCGAAAGAAAAGGATACTTTAGCGAGAAGTCGGAAAAAGGTTCATGCAGGGGAAGGATTGTTTTCTAAGGATTTGACTTTGGCTCCGAGGGATGAGGACTAGATAAATGAGGTTGATAAGGAGCAAACTAATAACCCTGAAAAGGTTGCCCAGAATACATCTGTTTACTTGAAAAAGTCTTATGAAGAAGCCTTTATGCAAAATGTAGTTTCGGATGCTTAAGAGGAGTCAAATGAGGAGGACTAGTGGAGTAACGGTCGTTGGAGCAGAGAATTCAGGTGAAGATGATTGAGAAGGGTCCAAATGTCATTATTCCGTCGAAGGAAAAGGAGAGACTGGTGAAGCGTTGGCCAAAAACTCTTATCGCGAAGCTACTTGGGCACATGGTGAGGCAGGAGTATTTGTCAGAGTTATAGCAAATTTGGGGGATACATGGTGATGTGGAAATGATAGATATTGGATCGGGGTTTTCCTAGCTATGTTTCATAGCAAGAAGTATTATAACTTTGCGTTGATGGGAGGATCTTAGTTGTTGTTGGATCACTATTTAGCTATCCAGCCTTGGAAGAAAGATTTTGAATCGGATGTGGCGTCCATTTCAAATATAACAGCTTGGGTACGCATCCCAAGGCTACCAATGGACTATTATGATAAAGGTGTTCTATATGTTTTGGGTAGTTAAATTGGTAAGGTATTGAAAGTGGACATGACTACCTTGAATAGGACAAAGGGAGGTTTGCTCATCTTTGTGTTGATCTTGATTTAAAAGCTCCCTTGCATCCTTTTATCTTGTGAATGGGAAGGAGAGGAAGTTGGAATATGAAGGGATTCATTTGATCTATTTTTCGTGCGAAAAGTATGGACATGATGCTGACCATTGTTCTCAGAAGGGTATAGGGAGTGTGCAGTTAAGTTGGGAAAATGAGAGGGCTAAGACTAGAGAAACTAGGAGTTTGAGTAATCCTCAATGATTGCTGGGGAATGGAAGTTCGAGTTATTTCCATCGTTTATTGGGAGCTACTGTCTACGGCCTATGGATGGTAGTGCAATGGCTGAGAAAGAATCATCGGCAGACTCATCCCTTTAGAAAGGGGCTTGATTCACGGTGGGAGAATAGGGGGAGTTAAGTATGGTTATGAAGGGGTCGAGATTTTCCGCATTGAATGTGGACATGGCAGATGATATTATGCCAAGTGTCATGAAGCCTATCTCAAGGTAGCCTTTGAGGAATATTTCAAATATTGATGATCGGGATGGCATAAGAGTTGTAATAAATGGGGCCAGGTAAGTTGGGCAAAGAATTGAGATGGACCTCAATGTGCTAAGCCCATAAGTGATCCAATGGATGTATATTTAAGGGCGACATAGAAGTTGAGTGATTTTGGGCTGGCACAGTCGAATAAGGCTGTTAAAGGGGGTATAGAGGGTAGTATGGATATTAATGATGGGTTGAAGGAGGAAAGGCCTAGTGGGGCTTCTAAAATAAATGAGATTTTGAGTACAAAAGAGATGATTTGTGGCTCTGACAACATGGGCCCACATGATGATAACCCGTTGGATTTAGGTGCATTGGATAGAAGAAGCTACAATGTGATGTTGAATCCATTATCATCAAAGCACAAAGATAAGAAGCTTGCCGATGTTGAATTTACACACGGTGATTATGTGTACTAATGATAAGTACTTTAGGGCTCTTATCATTTCGTTTTCTTGTTAATATGAATTGTTTAATTTAGAATTCAAGAGGAACAAGCAATGGTTCTTTTGCTCGGTTGATTTATGACTTATATAGAAGACATAGTCTAGACTTTATTGCTCTTTTGGAAACTTACCAGAAAGGGGAGAAGGCTTTGAAGATTGCTAGAAGATTGGGTTGGAAGGGTGTTGAGGTACTTAAGGCCCTTGGATATAATGGAGGTATTTGGTGCTTTTGGAACGACAAATTTGACTTTTCTGTGGAATTGAAAAATGACCAGGTGCTGCACAGGGCGGTTAAGAATGGTGATAATGATGCTTGGCACTTGTCTGCTGTATATGGGAGTCCGATTAGGAGTTGGCATGCTTCCCTTTGGAATAGTTTAAACCATATGGGTGATAATATCTCAAGACATTAGTGCATTATAGGAGATTTCAATGCTACATTGCATGATTATAAGCATAGGTCAATCGCAAGAACTCTTGTGCCAGTGGATAAGTCTTTTAGTACTTGGGTTCAAGAGAATAGCCTTATTGATATATGGTTTTATAGTCCTAAGTTTACTTAGAGTAGGGGTGGTTTGGGAAGTAGGTTGGATCATGCTATTGTGAATGTTTCTTGGTTAGAGGCGTATCGTCATGCTTTGGTCACTCATTTACCTAGGTTTAAATCAGATCACTACCCTTTGTTACTGAATCTTGATTCCAGGTGAAGTGTTGATAAGAGAAATAGACCCTTCTGTTTCTTTGTGCCTTGGATGATGCATGAAAGCTTTCATGATTTTGTCATGAAGAATTGGAGGTATGAACAAGGATTGAATGCTGTTGTAGATGGGCTTGCGGTCAACGTGAAAAAGTGGAATAAGAAGGTCTTTTGAAATATTATTGAGCAGAAATGCTTTCTCTTCAAGAGATTGGAAAAGGTTAATGAGGAATTGGGGATTAGAAGGTCTTGTCTTAGGTTTGAGCAACTACAAGATGAGGTATGGAGGGATTTGGAGCACACGCTTTGGCAGAAGAAGTTATACGGGTTCAAAATGAGACGTAACTGGTATTTGCATGGGGATAGAAATACGTGTTATTTTCATGCTATAGCTAATGGAAGACAACGGAGGAATAACATATGTGCTTTGAAACAAGAGAATAGTGATTGGACGTATGAGGCTAATGTGATTATGAAGATGGGTATTGAGTGTTTTGAAAAGCTTTTTGATGAAGAGGGTACAAATCCTGTTAAGGTTGACTTTGGAAGTGGTTATCCAAAGATTGATAAGTTGGATTTGATAGAATTAGGTAGGATAGTGGAAGATCAGAAAAATCAAGCAAGCATTTTTTTATGGGTCCTTTAAAGGCTCCTAGCCCAGATGGTTTGAACCCTTTATTCTTTCAAAGCCAGTGGGAGTTAGTTGGCAAGTCGATAGTAGACAAGATGAAGAAATGTTTTTGTAATCCTAGCTCGATTTGGGAGGTAAATGGGACTTTTAACATCCTCATTCCAAAAGTAGATGCTCCAGAAATGCTTAAGGATTTTAGGCTCATAAGTTTATGCAATGTTATCTATAAAATTGTGATGAAGGTGGTTTCTAATAGGTTGAAGAGGTTTTTGCATCTGTGATTGCTCTGAATCAATGCAGTTTTGTGCCTAGACGTCAAAGTACTGATAATATAATTTTAGCACAGGAGAACATTCATTCGATGAGAAGTTTAAAGGGAAGAAAGGGATTTATGGCCATCAAGATTGACCTTGAGAAGGCGTATGATAGACTTCAATGGTCATTTATTTTTGATTGCTTAAAGGAATTGAACATTTCAACAAACATTCATTTCCTTATTAAAGAATGTGTGTCTGCACCAACCACGCAATTGTTGTGGAATGATGATAGGACGACGGCCTGTAATCCTTCTTGTGACATTAAGCAAGGTGACCCACTATCACCATATCTCTTTGTGCTTTCTGTTGAAAAGCTTGTCCATCTGATTTAGAGTGTAGTTGACAAAAGGGATTGGTTGCCTTTTAGACTGAAAAAGAAAGGCACTCTAGTATCACATTTATTTTTTGCAAATGATCTCATGCTATTTGCAAAGGCAAGTCTAGATCAAGTTGGGATGATTAAGGCTTCCTTGGATGATTTTTGTGATGCCTTTGGTGAGAAGGTGAGTGCTCTCAAGTCTAGGATCTATTTTTCTAGGAATGTTAACCATGTTTGAAGGAAGGAGATAAGTGATTTTTTAGGGTTCACTCCCACTAATAATTTGGGGAGCTACCTTCGAGTTCCATTGCATTACAATAGAGTGTCTAAGAGCACTTACATTCAAATCCTAGACCGCATGGATAATTGTTTAACTAGTTGGAAGGTTAATACGTTATCTTTGGCTGCTGGACATACTCTAGTTGCTTTAGTTGTGTCTGTTATGCCCTCTTATGCTATGCAAACTACTCCTTTACTGAGTTCAGTATGTTGAGAAATAGACAAGTGTAAAAAATTTCTTTGGGGAAGTAGGTATTTGAGAAAGGTGCATTTGGTGGTGTGAGATTATGTGTGCAGGAAGAAAAGGGAAGGTAGCCTGGGTCTCCGGCATGCGCGTGCACAGAATGATGCCTTTATGATGAAGCTTGGGTGGAGTTTATTTAAGAGGAGAGATGCGCTGTGGGTGCATTTCATGAGAGAAAAGTACAATTGTGGGAAGGATTTAATACCTGTTGTTGATAAAAGGAGGAAAGGTTCACGAGTGGGGACATGTATTAAAAATATATGGGATAAAACTGTGGAAGGGATTGCTTGGAATTTGGGAAATGGGAAGGGCTCGATTTTGGACGGACACTTGGTTACCTCACCATGATAGGCTTATCAATTATGTTGTTAAGGATGTACCCCAAGAGGTTTTATCGTTGACGGTAGTAGATTATTTATCGGAGACAGGTGATTGGGAGTAGCATAAGCTAAAGACTATTCTTCCACAGAGCGTTCTTTGGGATTTATAATGAGTTCATGTTGGGGGACGGGGGAGTATGGAAGATATATCTTGTTGGAATTGGGCCGCTAATGGTGAGTTTTCTGTTAGGTCGTCATATTACTGTCTGAATGGTAAGAGTCGTAATGGGTGGACAGGATTTTGGAGGAAGGTGTGGAGGCTTCGAGTATCGTAACAGTGCAAGCTGTTCTTATGGCTTAGCAATCAGAATAGGTTGCTAACTAACAAGGCATGGCAGGAGAAGGGCTTGCATGGGTTTGGTATGTGAGCTATGCCATAATGATAGGGAAATTGTTATGCACGCTATTCAAGATTGTGTGTAAGCAAGAAAGTTTTGGGACCTCATGGTGCCAAAATCATTATTACCATGTTTCTTCATGCATGAGGATATAGCAAAATGGATTGGATGGAATTTGATGCAGAAAAAGGAGGTAGATGTGATGAGATGGGAGGTTTGGTTTCCCATTGCCTTTCATATGATATGGCTCACAGAATGCAAAAATTTTTCAAGGTCAAGCTTGGAGTTCTAGTGAGTTGAGGGCACGCACTTAGGTTTGTGTTAGTTGGAGTGGTAAGGATTTTATGGGTAAGAGCTCCTAGGAGGATAAGGTGGGACACTAGTTGAAACCTCAGGAGGGGTACATGAAGATTAACATGGATGGTGCTTATTATAGCAATACAAATATGGTTGCCTGTGGAGGGGTGGCATGTAATAGTAAAGGTGATGTTTTATAGGGTCTCCTTTGTAATATTGGAAGAGGCAATTGTTTTCATGTAGAGGTGTAGGGCATCCTCAAGGGACTTAAGATGGCTTGGGATAGTGGATGGCATTATGTGGTGGTGGAGAGCGATTGCATGGAGTTGATCCAGATGCTTCAATTGGACACGCCTGAGGAGCATTGTGATAGGGGCCTTCTGCTTGAAATTTAGGATTTCTTGGGTCGTTAGTGGAATAGGAATTGTTGTGGTGCGCTCGTGAAGCTCATTGTGTGGCGGACCTATTAGTTAAGCATGTGCTTAATCTTGGGCTGGGGTTATCTTTATTCTTGTCTGCTCCTAGTTTTCTATTAGATGCATTAGGTAGAGATCAAGCTATTGGTTGTAGGAAGCCTTGTAGTATTTCGAGTTGATTTTTTGTTTTTCATCTATAAAAAAAATACTATAATTACAAAATTTCTCATAATCTTTGTCTTTCTTATTATTTCCATTACATCAATCTTACTCTCCCCTTTCAGTTTCTCCACTATGTGGAGTGTGATTCCAATTTTCTATATAATGTTTATTAATGATTTTTTTCTCATATTTATTTTATGCACACACAATCTTTAATCTCTTCCCAACCCCAAATTGTTTTGTTTCTTGATTTATATTTGTTTACCAATTTTCTTGATAATTTAATTTTTTTTAGTAAAATAAATATTTGATTATAACTTAAAAATTTAATTTTTTTTATATAAATTAACTCATATAGGTGAAAAAAGAGTTCTAATACATCCCATTCTATCATTTTATAATCATTCTCAAACAATAAAACTATTTCATTCCCACAAAACTTTCAAATAATTTTGGTTTTGCACCCGTTAATCATTATTCCATTTCATTTGAATAAAATTGGGTTGTGTAATAAAATAATGCAAAAATAATATTTTAGGATCAAAATATTCAATTAATATTATTTTAAGACTAAAACATTTTAAAATGATAGAAAGAGACAACGATCTTAAAATGATCAAAATTTTAAAAGGAAAATGACCTGAATGGCTTTGTTAAAAAATTTGACACTCAGCTCATACTATTTATTACTCATGTTTCATAATTTGATATTAAACTATCCCGGTTTTACACTAAACAAATTATGTTCACTGAAGAATTCAACCGATCAGTCTCAGTGTTTGACACTCTGCTCCTTTATGATTTCAGGATTTGATAATGAGCTTTCTAGGTTTTATATTGAACAAATTATAATCACTAAATAATTCAACTGTTCAGTCTTAATATTTGACACTCATATTTACCCATTTTACATTGATGTTCTCCGATTTTACACTGAACAAATTATGATTACTAACTAATTCAACTGATCAGTTCTAATATTTGACACTCAACTATTGTTCCATCTAAAACATGGAATATCAATGTCAAATGGATTAATGTGAGTGTCAAATAGTGAAAGTTGAGTGTCAAATACTAAGACTAATCAGTTGAATTGTTTAGTAATCATAACTTGGTCAGTGTAAAACTGGGAAACATCAATGTTTAATGGGTGAATATGAATGCCAAATAGCGAAAGTTGAATGTTAAATACTGTAATTGATTAATTGAATTATTTAATGATCATAATTTGTTTAGTATAAAACTAGGGCAGTTCAATGTCAAATTATAGAACCTAAGTAGTAAATAGTAGAAGTTGAGTGTCAAACTTTAGAAGGCTGATTAGTTGAATTCTTTTATGATTATAATATGTTCAGTGAAAAACTAAAATAAATTAGTATCAAATCATGAAACTTAAATAGTAAATTGTTGAAATTGAGTATAAAATTTTTTAATAAGGATATTTAGGTTATTTTTTTTTAAAATTTTGATCAATTTAAGATCATGTTCTCTTTCTTTTATTAATTAATATTTTAATTCTAAAATAATATTAATTGAAAGTTTTGGATCCTAAAATATTATTTTTCCTAAAATTAAAAGGAAATAAAGAACAGAAAAAGGACGATGGTTGTGGGAAAACCCCAGGGAGTGAGGAAACTGTTGAATGTTGATGAGCTTGATAGCTAGCGGAGGGAGAGGAACCTTCCCTTCCCCTGTGGATGTAATGGCATGGCCTTCACTCTCCCCTCCTTGAAAGCCTCTGCTCTCCCATTCTCACTTGTTATCATCTTTTTCTTCTTCCTCCTTAACCCACCCTCTCCCTCTACCCGCAGGTCACTTCTCATCACCTCTAATTCCACGACTCCCTCTTCCTCTTGCTTCTCCCTCAGATCCCACTCCAATGGCCTCATCAGCTACTTGTCCATTCATCACTGCCTTTTCCACCATAACGCCTTCCTTTCCATCCCTTTTCTTTCCCTACTCCTCCTTCTACATTTCTATATCCTCATCAAAACTGCCCAAGATCATTTCTCTATCGTCACCACCAAGCTCGCCCTTCACCTCAATTTGTCTCCCAGCATGGGCGCCGTCACCCTCTTAGCCTTGGGTAATGGTGCGCCCGATGTTTTCGCTTCCGTCGCTGCTCTTCGCGGGGGTCAGTACCGAACTGGCTTGGCTGCGATTCTGTCTGCCGGAACATTTGTCTCTGCTTTTGTTGTTGGGTTTGTAGCAATTTACGCCGCCCCCTTTTCTGTTGATCCCGCACCGTTTGTGAGGGATGTCTTATTTTACTTAATCTCCGCCTTGTTCCTCTTCTATGTGTATCTTAGTGCCGAGATTTTTCTATGGCAAGCAATCGGCTTTGTGGGGTTTTATTTGTTTTTTGTTGGTTTTGTGTTTTACATGGATTTGGGATTGGGAAGTCGTAGGGCGAAGAGTGGGAATGTGGGCAGTTTTGCTGGAGATCTTGAGGAACAAAAGGAACCAATAACAACCAGCTGCGACGTCAAAGTTTCAGCAAGTCAGCACGAAAGAAAACGCAGTTCTGGATTTCGTCGCGGTTTTGAAATGGTATGTTTAAATTAGCCTGTGAGAATTTTGATTTTAATTCATTAGTTTTGCTAGCCAAGATTTTTTTTTTTATGAATTTTTTCTCTCTCTGTATATCTGAATCGTATTGATCTGTTAACGACTTGCCCAGTTAGTATAATAGTATATCGGCGATTTGGTGCTCTTATAGCAATCGGATGTCATAACTTCAACTTTTTCTTGGTCTCCGATGGCTGAAGCTGTGGTTAGGACTTAGGAATGGAGTATGTGAAAGGTTATAGATGAATACTAAACTATAGCTATTGATGAACATCTCTTGCGTCCAGTTTATTTGTAATATTTTGGATGGTGCCTCAAGTTCGTTCTTGCTGTCTTATATGCCTCGACACCTTGGATTTTTTATTTCCTTGTGGCTTCCCTTGAATTATTAACAGGTTGAGTTTATTGAACATATCCTCTAGAATGGTTAAAAGCCTTGAACATTATAACTCATGGAGTCTCATTCCTGGTATTTGATAGTATAAATTAATTAAAGCTGTCCTATATGGTTCGGCACCTCCACTTTCCATTTTCTCATGTTTCAACTTCAAATACCTTTGGCCCCATTCGTTATTTGTCCCAACTGATATTGTTTTCTACATGTATAGAATATAAAGAAACAGAAATTATCTGAGATAGTGGTATTTTGGATTATTTTAATAAAATAGGCTTTTAAGGCTAAAACCTTGTCTGAATTAGATGCGATAAGACCATATAATTAGGGAGTTTAATCTTTTAAGGCACAGCTCCTTTCTCAAAATGGTAAAAAAACTGGTTTGACTTTTCAACATTGAGCCCCTACAGAGAAACTTGATTTTTTCTCTTCTTTTTAATTATAGTTTGCATATTGAATATGGTGGAAAGTGAAAACTGGGTATGCAGTTAACTTTAAAGCTAACGCATATTTTTATATCTATAAGTTGCACAGACAGCTTTTCACCATCTGCTTGCTCTACTTCAGAAGAGCGAAGGCCCCCAATTTTTCTATGATTTCATCAGGGAGGAGGGTTGATGTCATTTTATAGTCAAATAGGAAATCTCTATTTGTAAATCATAGAGAGAGGAGAGTGTAAATTACTCAACATGTTCTGTTTTGGGGTATAACATTAAACTGTTGTATGAATTCCTTTACTTAGGTAAAAGAAGTGCTCCTAGCATATGTTTGAGCGCTAATTTTCTTGACATTTCAGATATTTCATAGATCTTCTGATTTTTGGTTATTTTGAATTTTATTTATTTCATCCCTTCTTAAGGGATATAGACAGATAGTTAGCAAAAGCAAAAGCTTGCTGTGCGGAAATCCTGAAAGTTTTTAATGAACTTTTTTCTTCTAATAAATGATATCTCTGCATGCATATGAAAAGGTCAAAAGTTGCAATTAAACAGCAACCCTACAGGATAGATAATGGTCTATAAATATTCATGATTCTTTCCTTCACCCTGCTCTATTTTTCTACCAAGTTCAAGCAACAGAAGAAATTGTTGAGAAGGTAAAATTTGTTGGTGACTTAGACCAGTATTATAAACTCATCCTGCTGTCAGACAATCAGATGCTGTGAAATTCTTATATCTAGATTTAGTTGATTTTGTCCTTATGGGGATTTATTCTAATTCTTTAATACTGTGTTCTACTTGACCTTGTCTGAACTTATTTCTTAATATGTATATACAGATTTCAGTAGTATGGGTGCGTCCAGTCTCAATTCTCCTAAAGTTGACAATACCTCAATCTGGACCATCAGAATGGCATAGATTTTATGCATCAGCTAATATTGCTCTTTGTCCACTAGCCATTTTGTATGCCTGCAACTCATTGATGCCATTTAGTTATCCCATAGTTTTCCTCCTTCCCAGCACTCATTTTCCCCTCTGGTTGGTAGTACTCATGACAAGCTGCTCTCTTGCTCTTCTTCACTTTATTATGGAAAAAGAACCCCCAAAAGCTGAGAAAATTCCTGTGGTGCTCATGGGATTTGTTATGAGTGTGTTTTGGATATCTACGGTGGCTGGAGAACTGCTAAACTGCCTTGCAGTATTAGGAACACTTCTCAAACTGCCGTCGGCACTGCTTGGTCTTACAGTGCTGGCATGGGGAAATTCAGTGGGGGATCTTGTTGCTGATGTTGCAGTTGCCAAAGCAGGCCATCCAGCAATGGCAATGGCTGGATGCTTTGCTGGGCCCATGTTTAACATGCTTGTGGGGCTTGGGACTGCTCTGGTGATGCAGACTGCCAAACTTTATCCCAGTGCTTATGAGCTTAAATTTCACGTGGGTATTGTAATAGCATTTGCATTCCTTCTTCTAAGCCTTATGGGGTCTCTCCTGGTGATCATTTGGTGCAGATTCCGAGTTCCTAGGTTTTGGGGATTCTGCCTGGTTGGTCTCTATGTTGCCTTTACGGCAGTGAGTATGGTAGTAGCCATGTTTTGAGGGTGATTGGTCTTCTGAGATGGATTTAATTGTTATACTAATACATAATGAGTGAGCCAGCTGCTGCTACTTATGCTAGTGCTGTTGCTTGGCTCTCCAAGAGAGGGGCATTGTAATTGTTGGAGAAAAAAGAATTTTACGCAGAAACTTAGTAAATTTGAGGATAGCATATAGATCAGATTATTATTATTCCTTCCTTTTGGTTCAATCTCCGTTTGGTAGATGGGATTTTTTTCTTTTTTTGTTGTCAGCAAGATCATGTGATTTGTCAATGGACAATCTACCTGTAATGAGTAGAAGTCAATATAGCATTGTCGCTGCCCCAATACATGTCTAATATATGTTTGTAATCTGCCTTCGATGGCCATGACTCGCTTGCAAATGCGCCTCTTTCTTTATATGCTCCCTGAAAGGTGAAAACAAATTGATATATTACATGGCATTACCATGTTAGAAAACCCCACCTGTTAAATGGGTTCATTTGTGACAACATGCAGTCTAACGTAACCGCATCTTGAAATCGGACCATCTACCCTTCACCTTATCAAATCAGCTCTAATAATGATTCATGTAAGCAGGCAAACAGACTTATACAAGACTTATTCCCATGGTTGATTATGATTCTTAACTGTATACATGGTGCAATTCATCCGTACGCTTGAGACTGAACTCTTATAACACCACTATCTTATTTGGAGCTTGTCATTTTTTTTTTCGCGTATGCACTCGATATCCAGGAGTCTGCCTCACTCGAGCTGTGAGGATTTCAACGTGACTCAGATTAATTCGGATCGAGGCCTGACAGGCACCACAAGGGTGGGCGCCCCTACCACACCACACTGCTGCATTCCCACGTCTCGAACCCAAGATCCGTGGTTAAGCTAGAACGATTCCTACCAGTCGATCTAAGCGTTCGGTGGTTAGAGTTTGCCAGTTTTGGTATATAGTGTTTGAGGTAGTGGTGAAGTTATGCTAGAACCTAGAGTTTGATGAAAGTCGCAAAAAGTTGCTTTTAATTTTTTAAGTTAAAACCTAGGTTACACACATAGCTAATTGTGTTGCACTTGGAACATCACAGTCTTCTCTTGTCCTTCCCCGGCGCATTGTTTGTTACCCAACACAATTCTTTTTTTTTTTTTAACCAACGTTACCCAACACAATTCATTTTCGTGTTCCTCTACCATACTTTTCACATCTTATATTGAGCTGCTTCCGACTCTGACAAACGCTGATCTAAGTTGTCAGGGGACTTTCCTGTTTCAATAATCAATTCCCCTACTTCTCTCAAATGAAACGTTATATAAAACCCATAAGCTTTCCACCAAAATGTCTATTAGATGTCTGTACCTATAGCCAGCCACTGGGGACGAGGGTTAAATGACTGTTTATTTATGGGCAGTAATAAATACCTTGTTCACTTTGAAAATCTAAGTCTATGCCTCAGGCCACTACTAGCTTTATATATATATATATATGTATATACACACACACACACACAAGTATAACTTGCTCCTTTACCATCTGCGAACGGCTTTCTCTGTTTTGGTCTTTTTGGCCTTTCGGAGTAGAAAGCATTACTCATACTCATCCACGTCCTCACTGACTTAATCCAATTAATGGTTCATTTTGAAGGAGTAGCTTTTTCTTTCTAGTGAAGGGACCAACACCCGTAGTATTTATTTGTGGTAACTTTAAGCCACTGACCAATAGTTAAACTCTTATACGTCATTCACATATGCATTGCAAACTTGTTTATGATTTCCACGAATCATCCTTTTTAACCTTTTTCTAAATCAGTCGATACAAAAGTATCAAGGTGTTTTTGTTGGTCCATAAGTCCATCAGTGCAAATAATAATTATTTAATATACTTCCGTTAACAATTGAAATTGATGGTGGGGTTGCCGCCTCGGGCTTCTCTCCCACTGCAATGGGAGTACATTGTACATCTAGACCGTTTAATTATTTAAATTTGATGTTTTAAAAATTATTGAAATAAAAAATAAATTAATCTAGATGTTAAAATTGGAACTAAACAGTTAGTAAATGTAATGGAGAAAAGGTATAGAGAAACCACATTAAAAAAGAAAAAAAAGGAGCCTCATCAGCCAAATTATTAGCATTTTGAGTAATTTATTACTTCATCTATCCCAATTTATAAGACCTTTTACAAAAATTATACAAATTAAAAATGTGATTAAAACCTTAATTGTGTCAAAAGATTACTATTATTTATAAATTTTATTATTTTTTCTTATAAAAAGAGAGGAAATAGTTATACACTGAATTTATAAAGGATAAATTTTGGAAAAAGTTCATTAGTACTCCACTAAATCTCATATATTATGGGGACAAAGAAATTTTTACAAAAGATTTTATAAACTGGGATGGACGGAGTAGTGACACAATGAAAAATCACATGTTGGTTGTTAACTAACTAATAATAATATTTTAATACGTTTCTGGCCAACAAAAAAAATATTTTAATACAATTAAGAATTATTAACACTGAGTGAGAAATTGATGCTAATTACATTGGTTTCACCAATTGCACCATAAAATCTGCCAAGTATTGGTATTGATTCATGGATTTGACTGGTCAATACATAGATGGTAAAAAAAAAAAAGGAATGGCCAATAATACATAATAGGTTTTTTTTTATAAAGATAATACACAGTAGTTTTACTTCAAAAGTTGGGTATTTAGAAATGTTATTTATTTATTAAAGCAGGCGTAGTTTTTAATTTCAATATAGAAATCATTTTTTTTTTGGGCGGCGGGGGTGGGGTTGTGGGTGTGTGTACGGAAATGAAATGTGGACGATGCACCAAAGGTGAGTTTGATAATGGTAAATTCGTCAGCACGAAAAATCTTCGCATTTTAGAAAATGTCAGGTCTTCTGATTTTAATTTAATTATTTTTTGCCAACTGATTTTAATTTTAATTAAAAAAAAGAGTTACGTTCTGACAATATAAGTCAGAATCGATCACACTCACTTTATGTTTTTGGTACTTCCCAATCGTAGGTTGGTTCCAAGAAAATATCATTAATCCTCTCGAAATCTCTGTTTTTACTTATTTTTTTTGAAACCCTAAATTTTTGTCCCCTATTATAAGATTTGGGATCTTTCACACTAAGGAATACCTTCCTATAAAGAGCTTCTGGCTTTCGACTCACCCCAACTCTCATGGCGTAGATCTTTCAATACGAAGTAAGAAAAGGAATTCTTGCTTAATTTTCCTTTCCCTTCTTCTTTTCCGTTTCAGGTCCTCGATATTGCAGAGTAGAGCATCACCTGTAAAAGAAGGTAGCGACTCGAGCTCTACGGATGCGTGTGTTCCTGTTTACGTTTTTTCTTATGTCTATGTATATGTAGTTATGCTTGCATAGCGCAACGTGGTCTTCAGAACTTCACCTATGACTTTTTTCTATCGCATTAATCTCTTCAGTAACTTTAATTAGGCATCCGTAATTTCATTAACTATGTTACTATGGTTAAGCTTCCGGTTGAAATTTCTCCACTTTGAGAGTTTGCTTGTTAATATCAGGCATACCATAAGTTCCAATTCATCTTCTCTAGTTATTGTTAGAGAACCAGAGCACACATCGTGGGGTTGAATTTTTGTGGGCATGCAGTATTGTTATTGTCCCAAGATAGATGTTATGTGCAACCCGAATCTTTCTAAGACAAATACTTCTTAGGTGCCTACTCTGTAGAGTCTAGTAGGTTTTTTCTGCAACAAAAAGATGACGTGATCGTGAAATCTTCTTTTTTTTTATAAATGTAGCTCAATATATGCGATCCATTTGGTTGATTGTCCCCGGATTTCTCGGAATGATTTGAAGCTTCTTAATTGATGACTTTCTTCTGGAAAGACGTTTTGTTCTTTGGGAAACATCCTTTTAATCAAATTCGATGTTTGCTGTGCTGTTTGTTGGGCGCGTATTATTTCTCTTAGCCAATGATATTTCGGTTTGCTTAGTCTCGTCAAAACAAATTCATGGGTTTTACCGTTTCAGATATAATTTTGGCATGGGAAATCTGTAACTGCTCTATGCATGCGATGAGGATGCCTGTTTCTTTCTTCCCCAGAACTAGTGTATTTTGCACAAGAATCAGTATCTCAACACTGAATCCCATTTTTCTTGCTGTCGTTCTGAATTTGTTCATGTTGTGATTCCACTTTTGGATGAAGAAATGTACTCAACATATCTTTACTAATATAGGGTCAAGTTTGCCTCGAGCTTAGATGACATTTTGATCTCACTTGGAACAGGATGGATCATCAAGGGCATAGCCAGAACCCATCTATGGGGGTTGTTAGTAGTGGAGCTCAACTGCCTTATGCTTCTAACCCATACCAGCCGAACCAAATAACTGCAACACCAGGATCCACTGTTGCATCAGTTGGGACCATTCAATACAGTGGTCAGCCTGCTGGAGCTCAACTGGGACAACACCAACTTGCTTATCAGCATATTCACCAGCAACAACAGCAGCAACTTCAGCAACAACTCCAAACCTTTTGGGCTAATCAGTACCAAGAAATTGAGAAGGCAACTGATTTCAAGAATCACAGCCTTCCCTTGGCGAGGATCAAGAAGATAATGAAAGCTGATGAGGATGTTCGAATGATATCGGCTGAGGCGCCAGTCATTTTTGCAAGGGCGTGTGAAATGTTTATATTAGAGCTAACCTTGCGCTCTTGGAATCACACTGAAGAGAACAAAAGGAGAACACTTCAGAAGAATGATATTGCAGCAGCAATCACAAGGACTGATATCTTTGATTTCTTAGTTGACATTGTGCCCCGGGAGGATTTGAAAGATGAAGTACTTGCATCAATCCCTAGAGGGACAATGCCTGTTGCGGGGCCTGCTGATGCACTTCCTTTTTGCTATATGCCACCTCAGCAAGTTGGCACGGCTGGTGTCATAATGGGTAAGCCTGTGATGGACCCAACCATGTATGCTCAACAATCCCATCCCTACATTGCACAGCAGATGTGGCCACAGCCACCAGAGCAACGACAATCATCTCCAGACCGTTAGATGCTGTGTTATTCGAAGTGTCATGGAAGTTAAGGTGAGCTTCAGGTTATCCCTGTTTGATCTCTCTCCCCACCCCCTTGTCTGAGGTTTGTGTTTGAATGTTTATGGTTTTCATTTCAATACAATACATTAATGCTTGGTTCTCCTGTTCATGAATATTAATTTCTTGTTTGATTGGTCAAATGCTATTGGAGAGGTAAAGTTATTGGCCCCAATAGTATCTCTATTGAAGTTTGGAAGTACTTAGGAGAGAATGGGGTTTTATGAGTTACTAAGCTTTTTAGTGAGATTTTAAGATCAAAGAAAATGTCAGAGAAATGGAGAAAGAGTACTGTGGTGCCCATATACAAGAATAAAGGGGATATTCAAAATTGTATTAATTATCGAAGGATAAAACTCATGAATCATATCATGAAACTTTAGGAAAGAGTAATTGAGCATAGATTAAGAAAAGAGTCTTATATTTTAGAAAATCAATTTGGATTTATAGCAGGATGATATACAATAGAGACTATTTATTTATTAAGGGGTTTAATTAAAAGATATCAGAATAAAGAGAGAAACTTGTATATGATTTTCATTGATTTGGAAAAAGCCTATGATAGAGTAGCAAGAGATGTGTTGTGAAAAGTAATGAGAAGCAATGTGTTCGTGTGGCTTATATTTGAACCATAAAAGATATATATGAGGGAGCAACAAGAAGTGTGAGAACTCCTAGATGTGAGACAAAGGGCTTTCATATAAGGATAAGTTTACATTAAGGCTCTTCCTTGAGTCCATACTTGTTTGATTTGATTTTGAATGTTCTAACAGAATATATATAGGAAAAAATTTTTAAGTGTATGTTTTTCGCAGATTATATAGTCTTAATTAAGGAATCAAGAGATTAACTCTAAACTTGAGTTATGGAGATACACTTTGAAATCAAAAGATTTCCGCTTGAGTAGAAGTAAAATGGAATATATACATTGCAAATTTAACAACAGGCCAGTTAGAAATGATTCAAAGATAAAAATTGAAAAATAAACCATTCAAGAAATGTCAAAGTTCAAATATTTATGGTCGATTTTACAGAATGATAGTGAAATTGATGGAGATGTTATGTATAAGATACAAGTTGGGTGGTTAAAGTAGAAAAAAACTTTAAGAGTTATTTGTGACCGTAAGATACCTACTAAGTTTGAAGGGAAATTTTATTCAAGTACTATAAGGCCAGCAATGTTGTTGGGCTTTGAAAGAGTATTAAAAGCATAAAATGGGAGTAGCAGAGATAAGAATGCTGAGATGGATGTATGGTCATACAATAATGGATGAGATACGAAATGATTGTATACGAGGGAAAATCGGAGTAGCACCTATTGAAGAAAAAATGGTGAAAAATCGTTTAAAGTGGTCTAGGCATGTACAAGGAAAAGGACAAGAGGAGTCAGTAAAGAGAGTTGATCAAATGGTCTGGTATCAAAAGGTGTAGAGGAAGACTAAGAAGGACACTAAGAGAAGTTATAAGGTGTGACCTCTTGATAAATGATTTATCTGATGAGATGATATTTGATAGAGTACTGGTATCGTATGATCTATGTAGTCAACCTCACTAAATGGGGTAAAACTAATGTTGTTATTGTTGTTGTTGTATTGGTTAAATGCACGGTTCATTTATGTTGTTGGTGTTGGTTCTATGATAAATTGGTTATAGTAATTGCAGCTTGAATTTTGATAATAAAAAATTATTATTATTTCATCTTGGGGGCTATCCCTTACATTTTAGTTGTGCCATTATTAGTTGTCTTGTAAGATTGTGAATATAAAGAATTGAATCTCCCCTTCCCTCTATTTGAGGTTTCTTTTCCCCTTTTCTTTTTAAAGGGATGTATAATCAGATTAAAAAAAAATACTTGAGTTTGATTATGAGATCTTGTTAGTAAACAGAGTAATAGAAAAAAAAAAAATTTGTTTCATTTGACTAGCTACAAATGTTGAGAATCACAGTTCCTTTTGTGCTGATTTTGCTCCTACTTTCTGGCTTGCAGATTGTTGGTGCACTGCAATGAGCTTAGAATGTCAAATGGAGAGGGAGGTTGAGAAAGTCCTTCGCAATCAGCAACTGTAGCTTACAAACAATACAAACCTTGCTTATGTAGATAATGTTCTAGTGGAATCTTACCTTACTTTGATAAATCTGTTTTTTTTTCTTTTTTATTGTTTCGGTTTAACTCGAGCTTTTTAAAATGGTAAGAGTTAGTAGTTACTCAGAGCTGTATAGTAGACTCTCTACTTGGAATTTAGCTTCATTGTCAAAGGAACGTTATATGCAATTTTAGGATTCCGCTTTCAATGGTGCGTGCATACTTGTACGACCAAAATGTGAATAAATTGTGAAATGCCCAACCCATAAGAGCTACCTCATACAAGTCATATACCCTGATCCACCTCCACAGGAGAAGGAAGGGTGCGTGAAATTGTTTTCATTTTGGTAATCCCAATGCTGAGCTCTGGCCAAAGTTTGAGTTGAACCGTGAGATGAGATCTGATACGGTAGATTGTCGAGAACACTGATATACTAACTCAAGCACCATTCAGCTCGGCATTGAGAAGGGTTTGAGTTGGTTCCTTTCGAATGAGATGCTTTTCTGGATATCACACGCAAACATATGGAGAGGTAAGTACATCTGCTCATGTACATACTAGGGAAATAGATGTTCACTTGGCCCCTCTGGTATATTTTGAATGTGAAAAGGAAACTCAATTAAAAAATGTTTTGGAACTTTTGTGAACAAAATCGATGCAATGATTTTATCTCCCTTTTACCGAGGCTTATTCTGACAAATATCCATTCTTTTCCCGTTCCAAGTTTCTTGCTATTCAATCATCACAACGGTTTAATAATGGAATCTAAGTAGGCCTTCCTAAGATGCGTTGGGCAACTAACCGCCAAAATGGGCAACTGGTGAAGTCTGTACTTGCTAATGAGAAATGAAATGAGTAATGAAGATGACTTGGGTCAGCCAGCCCAAGAAAAGAATCAAGAAAACATCAATACCCTCCGGAAGATATAACATATTAATGGATTAATCATACCACGCCGCTACTTCAACATCAAGGTCAGAGAGCATGTAAGCCTGAGAACTATCAAGTTGTCCGAAGATATAGAAGATAGATGCATTATTAAATTCTGTCATTCTAAACCCATGATCTTTGCATCAACTTGGGTAAATTTACAATAACCTGCAAAGCTAGAAGAAAAGGAAGATTATATATTCTAATAAAGCAAAACTTATCAGTTTGTATGCCCCCCTTTCATAACAATTCCTTCAAGGATCCCATCAGTGCCAAAGTTACCAGAAAACTGATAGGGATCAACTGGGCCAGGCAGCTGAAATGAGATGGAGAAATGTCCAGGTGGACAAAGGTTCTGAGTTTGCATTTCAAACACCTGAGAATACCTGCATACTGACTCCTCGCCCGTTGTAGTTACTCCCCGTATCAATACTTTACCATCAGAGTCAACTTCACAGCTGAAGTCACCTGCATTCATAGATTCAAAGCACATTAATTATCTATAATGAGCTGTCATGATAAAAAGAGCATCTACCCCCTCCCCAACTGAAAACCAGCAATATTAGCAATGTAAAATACATTTACACTTTAGGAACTCTTGGTGAATATATTTTTATTTTATGAATGTTAACCAAAGAGCAGGAAATTGTGTCGGCTCACACTTGACACATTAAGCAATATTTGAACATTATCAACCTTCCCTAATCTAGAACTATTTTCACCAGTTCCTAAATGTAATCACTATTTTCCCTCCTGCATTTTCTAATTTCTACTGTCCTGTGGGGCATGCACGATTACATGGCTTCATCAATTACATGGCCACCACAAATTGATGAAGCCATGTCTATAGCACCAAATTAAAGAACAAAATCACAACAGTTTACACATGCTTTTCCTTTCAGTATTCTTATTCCCTAATACCGGGGGAGGACTGGATTGCCACAGGTAGAAGAGATGGGCATTAAATAACTGAAACATATTCAAAAGAGCTCTCATTTTAAGCCCACTGCCAAAGCATTTTTTTTTTTAAATACCTTTTCAAAAGGCATTAAGATTTCAATAATTTAATTAGATTAAAGCAAGCTCCTCATCAATCTTAAAGGAGCAGAAATGACAACATAAAACATGAAAGAGAAATTCAGCAGTTAATCTTTTACTTAAAACCAAATGCCAATTATGTGAGAAATAAATCATTGACGTCTCACTTACTTTCATCCCTCTTCACTCCAGGGAGAGACACACGGAACAGATATGAGTCTTCACATTCTCCAATGTCCATAAGTCCTATGATTGGTCCCACCTGCCTCATAGCTGCACTTCCAGTCAACGCAAATCCACTCTTTGTAGAAGCCACAATTTCAGACAGTTCCTTTTTTGTTGGGTGAGAAGGAAGAAATATCATAGCTGGACCAGTTCTCTCAGGGTTAGAGTCTTCTTCAGGTGGCAGTGGAACCATGTGCTTAAACATCATATCTGTATTATTATATGGCATACCAATTTGCAGAGGATCCAACGTAGAAGAATTATCACTGCTTCTTGCTTTTTGAGAACTGCTACAAGACTGGATAGGCAGCATTTTTCCATTAGGTTCATCCTCTTGTACATTGTATTGAGCACTGCCATCGAGAGAAGTATGCAATCTTACAGGACAATTGTTCAGTTGGAAATCTTCTAGCCCACTTAGCCTCCTGAACCTTTCCATATCATCTGGGTTGATACAGGAGGTTTCCGGGTTCTTAATAAATACAATGTTCCCAATGACTTTAGATCGGTTTTTGAACTGAGATTGGGGATGCAGTTCAGGAGGAAACAAATCAGTAAACTGCGGGTACTTGGCAGCACCATTATGTACTAGGCCAGAAATATTACCTTGAAAGAATTGACGCAATAAGGTTAACTTGATGATAACTGATTTATCAGCCTTCTTAAGTACATAGTAGTAGATATGCTCCAATTCTGCTACTCTCATGAAAGAACAGGATAGTTGATCAGATGTGTATGGAGGAAGTCCCTCAGCTATTCTTTGCAATACAGATTTTTGGTTCCCCTCCCCTTTAATATCAGGACCAAAGTAGGTACCCGTGATAAAGTACAAGAGAAAACACTGATCATCATTAATTGTTCCACTTTTTAACTTAGTTGATCCTGATCCTGCTGCAGCAGGAGATTCTTCTGTAGCCTGAGATGAGCCACCCATTGGAGCCACACTATATCATATAGAAGGCCAGACTCTGCAAGGAAAGATGACAGCTATTGATTAAAAAAATGACTTTCAGAGCTTTCAGCCTCTGAAGGCCAATGCTCAGAGGCAAACATCAATCATGCAATGAAAGCTATCCAAAAGTTGGGGGTAAAGGTTGACAGATATCTTGGGTTCTTTTATGTTTCTACTACGTAATTTTACATTTGATGATAATTAAAAATGGACTTGCAATGTTTAGTAAACAAAGCCCAAATGCGCAATTGTAAGAGAAAACTTAATATATTTGTTAGAAACAAACAAAAAGAAGGCATTTTCTTAACTCGAATATATTTGCAAGAGAAAAAAATATTACACGAGTGCACACTCATACACCATGCTACCAGTCACCTGAAAGTAGCTGTTGTTGGCACAGATCACAACTTGTGATCATCAACACCACCACCATAATAATTAACGCAAGTACACACCATCACCACTCATCACAATAATTTGTTAAGCAATTATACAAACCATCTCCTTCATTGTCATAACATTTGCTGCATAGATCATTCTACAGCCACAGAAGACCAACTCACCAGCGCCAACAAATCCACAAGTGCAGGGGATGCATTTAGCCTTTCAAAGGTATTTTTTGGTGGGGCTAAAATAATCAATTAAGAAGATAAACATTATATCCGTGAGAACAAAAATTTTAACTGTGAGAGAAAATCTGCAAATCCACTAGCTCTATTCCCTTCTCATCACCAGCTCATGCACATCATCTCTATCAAGACTACCAATACTTGCCATTGCCACTAAAAAAAACCAAAACCACCATCGCACTTTTACCATTACCACCAAAAGAAACAAGAAGACTTCATTGCTTCTCGAGGATGACATCTTTAAGGCTTGGAATCTAAGATTTTCCCTCTAATCTTATTCACAAATGGAGGTTTGTCTTAGAGACAGAAACCATTTGTAACCCTTTTCATTTTAACAATGTCATCCCTAATGAAAGTTAAACAAAAAGATAAAATAATTTTTAAAATTAAAAAATACAAATAAAAAATAAATAACCAAGAAGCTGGAGTACAGGTACAATTCCCCTCCCATGAAGAGGAAAAAATAAGCACACCTAAGGGGAAATACAAAGGAGCAACAGCCAGAGAGATCAAGCAACTGAAAAAAATGAAACTGCAGCAGTACCATATCTATTTTTAACCATTACCCAATGAAATGCCTCATCAAAACTTTTAGCCGATAAGAATAGGCTTTTCAAGGTAAAAATTGGTAAAGCCATAGATCTGTCATCATTGCTGCTATCGGAATCAGATGTCTGAAGACTGAAAAGCAAATAGATTAACCGTGTCATCAATAAACCACTTGATCCTTCATACAGTGTTGCCCTCCATTTTCACAGCACACAAGCTTTTGTCATATTCCTTAATTTGCAAATTTAGGGCTGAAAGACGATTTCATGACATTTAATAGGTTATATTGCAGGATAAAGATTTAGTTTCTTAGAAATTAGACAATGAAGTAAACCCCGATGTTCAACCCAGTGGACTGGAAAAATCAATTTATTTATAATGAAGTGACAATCACAGAGCCTAAATACCGTGGTTTAAACAACCCCCTCCCTCAAACTACCATTGACTCTTATCCTCTCAAGTTTACTCTTTCATAACTTTACCCATTTTGTCCGCCATAAAGGATAACACACAAAACAAAAAAATCATTGGTCGGCTCAAAACAGAGTGAACAGTAACAAATACCAATATCAACCCAAACCCATGAAACCCCAAAGTCGTACTTATAAACACTTGTTTGGATAGAAGTGATGAGAAATAGTGGCGCATAACAGAACCAATGCAAATCGATTCTTAAAGAATATTAAAAAAATAAAAAATAAAAAAATTCAGTAAATTCAAAAGGCACTGATTTCATTGGAAGTGAATCATGTTCCAGCAGTGGTATTAGACTGCATTCAGAAAGATTCCAGTCATAATTTTTATTAATCGATCAAAATTTTGGGCCGTAAAGCACGCCCAGTTGGTTAAAGAATTGTTACCAGGCTGATATATACTTCAACTGTGAGTATAGAATGAGAACTACGAGTTTCTAGGCGCCCTTGTTTTGAATAAAATATGATTTGCGCGAACGCACAGACAACGCTTTATTTCAAAGCTTCCAACTTTATAATACTATAGAAAGCAGAGTCAGCCGTTAGGAACTCAAATGTTGAAATGTTGACAGAGAAACGGAGCCACCTTCAGTTGGAAGCAGCTAGAATTGCAGTAGCAATTTCTGGGAAAGGCGTCGTCCGCGTCCATTAAACCCCAAATCCCATCCAAGCTTCAGAGACGGGACTCGCGCGTCCCGTTTCTCTCCAATTAAGGGCCTGTTTGCTTCGTTAAATACTTTTCATGGCGATGGGAACGGGAAAGAATGAGAATGGAAATTGGAAAGGGATGAGATAAATGAAAAGAAATGCACTTTTGTTTTAAACACGTATTATAAATTTTTATGAAAGAAATTTTTAAATCTGTTCAATAGAAAATGATAAAATATTTAATTTAAAAATTTTTGGTAGAAAAACTCCTTTAAAAATATTATAATGTCCTTAATTTTCTTAATATGTATAAATATTTTATATGTAAAATATTCCTTATTTTCATTCGTGAAAAACAATAAAATATGATTTATTTAAAAATCAAAATCATATGGAATGAGTCGGCCAATCTTATGCCTGTGCTGTCATTGACATCTGCTAATGTCCAATGGGTGCTTACGTGACCCAAAGCAAAAAGTTCTAAGCTGTGTTGGGGGCGGGAGCGTTGTTGGTGCCTTTCGTTGACCTTTATAATGGAATCAACTGAGGCCTGAGTGGCGCTGGTTAGGGGTGATTATGACTCAAGTCGGATCGGGTATGATTTCTATCTGTTGTTCAGCCGATCATATTTGGGTCAGTATCGGATCAAGTATTGGGCTGACCCGATATTATATATATATTTTAAAATTTTAAAAATAAAAAATTTTATTTAATAATAAAAATATACTTCTTTATATTTAAAAATAAATTTTTTTTAAAAATAATCGTAGAAAAAAAATAAAAATTTTAAAAATTTATGAATATTTAACTATTATATATTATTTTTATATAATATTAAATTAAAAAATTAATTTAAAATTTTAAAAAATTTAAAATATTAAAATCTTAAAAAGTTTTTATAATATTTATATAGTATTAGATACATAAAGAATAAAAATCCTACATAATTAATTAATATAAATAAAATAATTAAAAAAAAAGAAATATATATATATAGATCGAGTCGGGCAGGACTAATAACGCTCAACCCTAACCCCGGCTTGACCTGAAATTTGGCCCAACCCAGTTTGCCCGATGTGGCCGGATTGGACCAGGCCAACGGGGCCTTGGGCAATGTTGTGCAGCCCTAATGGTGGTTTACTCTATAGCCCTAATGGTGGTTTACTCTATAGCGGATGGTAACTTGACTTTTTGACAAAATCTTATTTTATTTAGACCTTATTTTCATCTTTTTTGTATAACCATTTTATAAATTTCTTTCAATATTTTTTCCTCTTTCCTTATGGAAATAGTTCCCGTAAAGGCCAGAGTCAGGAATGGAATCAACCTGTGAAAGAATCAACTAAACGTTACCTACAATGTCATCATTTTAAATCCTATTCCATTACCTACCGTCAGTGCATATTACTCTCAACCAAATGAGGCAAAATAGGCCCCCACTACACCCAAAATTAGTGTTCGCTTAACCCATGGCCACAAATTAACACGCGCGCATAGACTTAGAAAGATAATGGGCTAAGGAGGGAATCAGAGATTTGGTTGCTAGGGAATTTGCATTGATGATGAACCAGGAAGCAAAGAAATGAGAAAAACGTGACGAGTAAGAAACCATGGAATAGGGGTGTGCTCCGCACGAGAAACCATGAAGAAGCTCAAAAATGCAAGGTTCGATGGAGAAATGGACAAGGAAGAGTCCACTCAGAATCGCTACATCGTTTCGGGCAAAGGAGGAATTGAATTGTCGATGAAATTGTTTTTTGGTGGCGTGGAGAAATCCTTGATGTGATGGAGGAATCCAATGAGGAAGGCCATATGGCTTCTTAGAGATGAAGAATGAAGCAGCGGACAGATTAAATTAAAGCACACATGCAACATTTTGGGTATAGTGGAGCGTGTCGTGGGTAAGCTAAGCAGCCGGTTTGGCAAGTGTACAACATAGTATCATTTATTACATATGTTTTGTTGGGAATTTGAATCACCTACCCATCCTTAATCTAAATCATTCAAAATAAAATTGACCATTCAGATGTGGTCGGCCATAGTCGAAGGATAGAGAGCTTAAATTGTTATTTTTCCATTGATTAGCTAGCTCTATAACATCAGTAAACTTTCTTCTGATAGGGTTAATAGCAAAATTATTGAAATCATGAAGTCACGTCCGATTTAGTACGTATAAGATCAACTTTGCTAATTTTAACACTATGAAAAAATGAATATACAAAAATTTCTTTTTTTTTTACCAAAAAATAAAGTAGAGCTCATTTCACCCTTCTGACCTAAAACAGAGCTGAAAACATTAAATAGATAAAGTGAATCTTACGATGGTCATGAAGGTAGCAGCTTCATTTCAACTGAACTATGTCCAACTGTCTTGGTAATCTTTTTATGCTTCATCACTTTTCTGGTCAAATTTACCTCTTCCCATTTGCCAGCCTTGGCATAAATATTAGATAGAAGAATATGAACTCCACTTTGACCTGGTTCAAGCTCTGTTAAGCGTACTTTCACTTGATTAGCAACAGCGACGTTTTCATGAACGTGGCAGCCATTTAAAAGGGAACCCCATATGGCAATATTTGGTTGTATTGACATTGTCTCAATTAACCTTTCTGCCTCTCTGAAATGACCTGCTCGACTCAGAAGATCAACCATACAACCATAATGCTCTCTTTCTGGCACTATGCCATAAACCTTTGTCATTGAATTAAAATGTTTTTGTGCCTCTTCAACCAATCCAACATGGCTACATGCGCATAAAACTCCAATATAAGTGATACGGTCAGGGACTAGTGTGCCATCCTCTTGCATTCTCTGGAAGATGCTTAATGCTTCATTTCCATAACCATGCATGGCTAAGCCATTGATCATGCTAGTCCACACCACCACATCTTTCTTTTGCAACCTACTAAAAATCTTTTGTGCACTTAATAATTCCCCAGTCTTGGCATACATATTTAGGAGAGCAGTAGCAGTGGCAATATCTGTTGCCATGTTGCATTTCAATAGATATGCATGAACAGTTTGTCCCAATGCTAGAGCACATAGGTGGGCACAAACACTTAGGACACTCAGAAAGGTAGCCTTATCTGGATAAAAGCCAGCATACAACAAATTAGAGAAGAGTTTTAACGCCTCCCCGTACCTCTCATACTGATTGTAGGCATTGATCACAGTGTTCCAAGCAACAATATTTTTATGAGGCATTTTATTGAACAAATCTCTTGCAATCCTCAAGCTACCACACTTGGCATACATTTCGAGCATGGCAGTTGCAAGAATTATATTACTATTAGATGTTGACATAAAGGGATCATATCCAGCCTTACGAATGAGATCATGGACCCATTGCCCTGTATCTATGTCTCTACTACGAGCACATGCAATCAAAACATTCACCATGGTGATTTCATTAGGCTCTACTCTCCAATGATCCATGTCTTTAAACACCTGTATAGCTGTACAAGACAGATTATTATTAACATAACCAGCAATCAAACAAGTCCAAGCAACCACATTTGACTTGGGAATACTATCAAACACTTTCAACCCTGATTTCATATCTGCGCATGACACATACATATGGAGTAAACAAGTTGCTGCATAGGCATCTTCTTCAAACCCAGATTTCACCATCCGGTTATGAATGCATTTTCCAAAATCTTGATCAGCAATTGCAGAACTTGCTTTGAGTACAAAGGGGAAGGTAAAATGATCAGGTGGATATCCATTTTGTATCATCTGCCTATACAGAAGTATAGACTCTCTTGGATAGGAACTATTAGCATAACCTCTTATCATGGAGTTCCAAATGTAAACACTAGGGACATCAATATGGTGAAACAGTAAGTCTGCATAATTTAGGTCCCCAGACTTTGAATCTATGCAGAAGTCAATAAGCTTGCTTAAGGGGATAATACTTTTGATAGTTGACGTTGTGACCATGACCCCATGCAACTGTTTCAACTCATTCATATTGTTGCATTTTGCTAACATAGAAAGAATGGTGTTTTGGGTTATCTTCATCAAGTCTTTGGTTGGTCACAATCCCACACCTATGTCCTAATATTAAGGGCAGTTTCTGGAGAACAGTTAAAAAGAACAGAAGATAGTATAACTTTGCAGTCCCCTCCAAAATAAACCCAAACTACCACAGTAGAAACTTAATTATCCCAGCTCGATTTCCAGCATCTTACCAGCTCAATCACCCAATCCCCATCAAGGTTACCAATAGTCACCATCATCACTCTCAGCAGTAGCATACAAACAGAATTGCACTTTTACTCCCACCACCAAAATTGCCACTGAGTAGACAACCACGAAATAAAAAAACTTCATTCTATCCTCAATGATATATAAATCTAAAGTCATTGTTTTTAGCTTCCTGATTGATAGGCCAAGTTATGACCCCACAATGCTCAGCATACAATCACCCCAAAAAAAAAAAAAAGTGCTCAGCATTGCAGTAAACTCTTCGGTCACCCAAACAAATCCTTAGAACATGAACATGCTTCATCTCCTGTCGGTATAACTATACAATTTTATATACAGTCATGTGATCTGCATGTAATGGCAGATGACCTTTTCAATTGCTCGGATAGAGTGCTTTTCAAATATAATTTTCAATTTCAAATCACTTGATCAGGCACCATGAGTTCAATTATTTCCTTCACTACAAGAATTAAAGGATTAGGGAATATATAATAATCTGAAATTAAAAAAAAACTAGATATCATGCATAAAATTGCCAAGTTCGAAAAAACGGATTGGATTAGACAATTCGACTAGTCGGATCGGGAACCAGTGCCTGGTCCAGTCTGGTCATAGGTGTTGACCAGCTAATTTCAGAACCGGTACAAAACTGGTTAAACCGGTTTAATTTTATTTTTATTTTTAATTTAAAAAAATTAGTTTTTAAGATAAAATAATATTATTTTTAGTATTAAGTAGTATCATTTTTTATATAAATTTTTTCTTTCTATATTATAATATTGTATAAGCATTATCATGTTAACAAATAGTATGAAAATAGAATACTAATTGACTATTTTGAATTCAAAATATAATTATAGATGAATATTAACTTGTTTATATTTTAATATTAAGTTGTAAAACTTATTAATAATATTTTTAATTTTCCATATAATATATAAAATTAAAAAGTTATTAAATTTATTACCACCAATTTAATTTCAATTGAACCACGATTGAACCGTGAACCAGTGCCTTGACCGGTTCAATATCCGATCCGGTATTTTGAACCTTGTAAAATTGAAGTACATCCAAAATTATATATATCAATTAATTTATACTAGATGGTAACAATACAGATAAGTTCTTGGACATATCTTTAATGGTTTTCTTTCAGGAAGTTATTCAATTGCAAAGCTCATCTTCAAGATACAAACCCAAGCAATCAACATTCATAGATTCAAATTTAATGCTATAATTTGAAACAATCCAGTCGATCAAAAGTAAGGGGGATGACAGTCTGAGCAATTAAACATCCAAGAAGCATGCTAAGAATAAAATAGAGCTCAAGCACTAATCAATTGAGTAAACTACTAAACCACTTTAGAAGAGGGGAAATGGGAAGGGGAAAAAGATATGTTAGATCCCAACCAAGATCCCCACTTGAAAATTTAGTTTATCTCATTTAGAATTTGGAAATTTAGTTCATTCCACTTGGGAATTTCCAAATGGGGTCATGGTTGGAAAATATTTTTCTTACAAGGTCCTAACTTGTCTTTTTCCCAAATGGGAAGGTAAGGAACAAATTACATGTCACATCACAAAATAAAATCACTTGACAGCTACCAATCACCAGTACCAAGGCAGTCAGCGTAGCAATATGCTGTTATGGAGTCAAGTAACAAAACTAACTCAGCAAAAGTTACACAGATTTTACTGTTCTAGCATGCCAGACTCCTTTTGCTTAGTTCATGACTGATATTGATAGAACCTTAATCTATCTTTACTGATGAGAACAAGTAGCGCACAAAGTAAAATGATTGATTCCTCGTAATAACCAACTTGAATTATGTTTTCATTAAATTGGATGATTAATTTCTTTGTTAACAACCGCCTTAGTTTGATGATGTTATACAATAAGAATGATTAATTTTGAACATCATTCTTATTACATATGATTCTAAATGGAGGCAAAAAGAGGGAAACATAATGCCTATGATAAAGACCAATCTAGTTCCTCCCTATGTTCCACTAAATAATGGAAGCAGAGTTTAATCGCTATGATCTATTAGTAAATTTGGACTTTTATTTGACGCATGATCTGTATCTAACATGAACAACAATTTTCATGGTTCTGCAAAATATCTGCAGTCATGGTTCTGCATGTTTTTACAAACAATAAAGATAAAAAACAACAATATAACCAGCCGAACAAAACATTAAACTAAACACCATTCCAGCAACATCACAGGCAAATTGTCTCCAATTGTTGCGGAGGGACGAGATATTCTAACGATAGGAGTTTAAATGTCAATTGTCAAAGATATTGTTCTCCTAGTGGCTTCACTCACCTGAGAGCTTGAGACACGAAGCTTGGAGCAGGGGGAGATGTGAAGCTCGCAGAGGAAGAAGAAGAAGAAGGGGAGAATTGGAATTTGCCGAGGGAAAACGGCACGACGACAGTGAGATGGAATGCAAGACGCCACGACGGAAAGAAGAGCCGCAGGGACGCACACGGCACCAACGGAGGAAGACAGAGGAAAGGAAGGCGATGGAGTTGCGGGGCACAATTCGGCAATGGAGGCTGCGAGCGATTTGTGGATTTCCTTCAATTTAGGTCAACCAATTTTTCTTTCTTTTTCAAGCAACTTTCTTTTTTTTTTTTTTTTATGAAGAAGGGACGAAATCAAAAAGGTACTTCCTCCCGTTCGTTGATATAAAAATTTATTAATTGAATCACATAGTTAAATTAATTATGTTAATTTCTTTTAAAATTATTTTTATTTAATTTTTTATAATAAATTAAATAAAAATATTTTTAAATAAATAATAATAATAACAACTTATATTATAAAAAATTCTTATATTTAAAATTAATACAAAATATAATACCAGCTGCAAGCAGAACCTGAGGGGATATAGACCCCAGCGTGTCATGTTTGACTAAGCTACACAAACCTAGAAAAACTTCTTGAAGCTCATAAACAAAGGTACTGACTGAAGCAGGGCCCATTTTTGCATTGATTATCCGCAATTGACTTGGTCTCTTGCTTAATACGTTTCAGAGAAATAGTCCGGTGTTGCTTTAGAGCAACAATGATGAGGCAAATAGTGGAGCTTGCTGTCCGCATATTGAAACTTCCTTCTTGGAGTTTTTTGACCTAATGCTCATTTAGTTTTTAATTAGTTAAAAAATAAATTTTAATAGAATTAATTTTATAATATAATTATAATAAAAATTAGTTTTATACTAATATGTTTATATTTGGATAATTTATTTAAAAATTAGTTTTGATAAAACTCATAATTTTTCTCTAAATTGAACTTAAACTCTATTTTATGATTAATTTAATTTCCTTAGACTAAAATTCAATCTACAATTATTTAATTAGAAATAAAGTATATCTGATATAATATTTTTTTACAGGTCATAATCTATGAAAATTAAAATTTTGAAGGGAGATTTTAGTCAATAGATAGAAGAAATTTTATGAAAATTTTATTTTTCTAATTTTTCTAATTTTGCTCATTTTTATTAGTTTATTTTTATTTAATTTTAAAATAAATGCAGATAAAAATGTTTCAGAGAAATAGTCCGGTGTTGCTTTAGAGCAACAATGATGAGGCAAATAGTGGAGCTTGTTGTCGGCATATTGAAACTTCTTTCTTGGAGTTTTTTTGACCTAATGCTCGTTTAGTTTTTAATTAGTTAAAAATAAATTTTGATATAATTGATTTTGTAATATAATTATGATAAAAATTAGTTTTGCACTAACATGTTTATATTTGAATAATTTATTTGAAAATTAATTTTGATAAAACTCATAATTTTTCTCTAAATTGAACTTAAACTCTATTTTATGATTAATTTAATTTCTTTGGACTAAAATTCAATCTGCAATTATTTAATTGGGAATAAAGTATATCTGATATAATATTTTTTACAGGTCATAATCTATGGAAATTAAAATTTTGAAGAGAGATTTTAGTCAATAGATAGGAGAAATTTTATGAAAATTTTATTTTTCTAATTTTTCTCATTTTTATTGATTTTTTTTATCTGCATTTATTTTTAAATGCAGATAAAAATGAAGAAACAGAGTGGAAAAGCATCAATCTGTTCTTCGGAAACCTCATTTTGCATACAAAATGATTGTGAAACAAAAAAGTGAAAATTAATCAAATACACCCAAAACTATATCAAATTTGATTTTAACTTTAAACCAATGTTTGAGTAGTGATGCCAAACAGGGCCCTAGTTTGTAGCATCAGATTCAAGGATCAGTTGAATGAATCCATATTTCTTAGCAAGATCTAACTTTCTTTTTATTTCACTTTAATATAATTATATATGATATAGTAATTATATAGTAAGTACAAAATTATAATTATAATTATAATTATATTATTAGGCTAAATTCATATATGAAAACCGTTTCAATTCTTGACTCAAAAACCAATTTAAAGCGGTGCAACCTAATCTAACTTCTAAAACGATCTGAAAATACAAAATAAGCTAGTAGTGTTTTCGGGTAATATTCCAATCGGTTTGACTATCTAGTCTATTCAATCATAAAAATATTGATTCATTTAATGTTGGATTTTATTAATAACAATATTTTTCATCTAATTTCAAAGTAGTGTGGTTATTACTTACAAGGGCTTTTAAAAACTACTTTAATCACGTAAAAGTGAACCGGCTAAATCCTCTCTAATTATTATGAATGATAATGTAAATAACAATCTAGAGAGAGGAAAGGAGAAAATAAAGTATAGAAGTGTAATTATGATATTCTCTCTTCACACACACATATATACACACATATAAAAAAAATGAAAGAATCCTAATAAGTATTCAAACAAAAAAATCAATTTTAAATAAGTTTCTTTCCTACAATATTTTATTTATTTAGAGAGTCCTATAAAGCTATTGTGACAAAAATACTCTCAAATGTTTCTTAAAATGTAATGGGTTTAGTTTTTAATAATAATTAGTATTTTATTAAGTTTATTAATAACTTATAAATGTGCTCTAATTGATGATATTAACACCTAATCCCTCCACTTTTAAATACTTAATCCATTTAAAAAATAATTGTTACTTTGTAGTTATATACATTGACTAAGAAAGCTACTAAATAACCTAATAGTAATTAGCAAAATATATATATGTTTTACTATAATACCCATATTAATTACTTTATTCATCCCATATTATAAGATATTTTTAAAAAAATCACATAAATTAAAAAAAGTAGTTAAAGTTAGTTGAAACTATTAATTTTGTTAAAAAATTACTATCTTTCCATAAATGCCATTCATTAATTTTATTAATTTTTTTTTTGAAAAGAAAGTTGGGTTAGTTGTAAACTAAATTTTTAAACGTCTCATAAATATTCCATTAAATCCTATAAAATGTCTTACATTCATGGGATAAGAGAAAGTTTTTAAAATGTCTTATAATATAGGATGAAAAGAATACTAATTTATTAATTGTAAACTTTCTAATTTTGCAATGCAATTTTTTTTATCTTTAGCTCTAGTTTGCAATAAAAATTGTTTGGCTCTTTATTTGTTAAAATTGAAGAAGACAATAAAATAATTTGTAAGTAGAACTAGGAAATAATTAAGCCCAACACAGGAGAAGATAGCGCCAAAAGCCCAAAAATATATTGATAAGCTATGCATTTTTTACATGGATCAATTTAGAAAATTTAAATAGTACTTTTTTATTTCATTTCTCCTTCTTGAACCTTTTTTATTGGCTTCAATCTTAAACTTCACTCACATTTTGATTTTGATTTTACAATTTGTTGTGATGTGTATCATAATGTATTTTCTTTCATTGTATTTTCACATAAGTTTTGATAACTAAAAAAATCAGGTTTTAATAGAATTACATTGTATATAAAACATGAATCGGCTTCGATCTGAATGGAACTCAAGTATGATTTTTTTTTCATAACAAATAATCTAGTATTCGGAGCAAATATTAAAAAAATGCACAATAAATGAGTGTTACTCAAGAGAATTTTAGGCACTTAAGTATATATATATATATATGTTAATGAGTATATAAAAAATAAGAAATAAGAAAACTATTTTCATGTATAACTTAATAAATTTTCATTTCCAATACAATTCAATGGTTATATGTTTTTATTGACATTTTAATTTTATTCCAATTAATTGTTTTTTAACTAAAGTTCTTTTATTTAAAAAATCTTTTTAATAATTTTCATCATCTACCTTTCTCAAATTATCAAGTTGAGATAAATACAAATGTATTTTTTCAATTTCTTTTTGAATTGAACGGGACAAAATTTGTATTAAGTTTAATGACTATATTATCTATTAAAAATGAGATGCTAAAATTATTTAATTATAAAACTTTGATAATTAATTTCACAATTCATAATGTTAAATATATATATATATATAAGAATTGATAAGTTGTGACACACTATGCCTCTTTAATAATTTTACCCTAGGAACTCGTTTGGTTTGTTTATAGCCCCCCTATGTAAAGGTAATAATAGGCTTCACATCACCTGAGTTTTGAGTGTTTGGTTATACATTTCACATGTGATCTGGATTACTTAAGTGATCCTGTAGAGGTGATCCGGATTACATAATATTTTACATGTGAATGTCTTTATATAGGTGTAATAAGATGCAAAAAGACGTTAAAACCCTTATAAAAATAAATGTTGACAAATTCACTTCTAGGGCTAAGGACAATATGATCATTTCACTTCTATTCTTATTTTTTAATATAAAAAATTAATATCATTACATTATAATTTATATTCTATCAAATAAATTCACATGTAATCACTATCCCATCACATTACATTACATGACCCTTATATAATTAAACCAAACGGCCCTAGGTGTCAAAACTTCTTAAAGCCGGCCCTCTTATATTTTTGCTTCCTTAGAGTTTACCTTAATGAAACTCTAAAAAATAATTTGTAAAACACTTCTCGCGTACCCAGACATTATTAGCATATGCTCACAAATCATGCATAAACTCATTAACCAGCTAAATTTAAAGCATATAACATATCTAATATTTTATATTTAGTGTATTTTAACCTATACTCCTTCCAATTTCATTTATAAAGTGTTATCTAAAAGATTTATTTAATCTTATTTGAAAGGTGTTGTATCATTTTTTATTTAAATTTTCTCAAATACCTTATTATCTCATAAATTATTTTAATATTTAATTAATAGAAATAAAATTAAAAATTTATATTAATTTTTTATAATTTTAATAATATAACTAACTCTCCGATATCTTGGATAACAACTTATAAACATGATCGGAAGGCATTATTTCACAAGGCTTCAATTAGTGACTAAATAATCCATTGATCATTACTAGCCTATTATCCTTCTATAAATGATTGTGAGTCGGAATTGTTCAGGGAGCCATAAACAGCGTCGAATCTTGCATTGTATTTCGTATTTTTGGCTTTTTTTTTCTTATTGGTTGAAAAATATTTTTTTAGTTGAAAAATATTTTTTGATAATTATTATTTATCAACGTGTGATTCACATGAACAGTGATGGCTTGTTGCTTGGGCTAGGGATGGAAACAGGTCAGACTCCTTTCAGGCGGCCTACGGCCTAGTCTGGCCTGATTAAGAAAAAGGCTAGGCCAAGACCTTTTTTAAGGCCTAATTTTCTTAACAAGTCTGGCATGTTTAATTTAGGCCTGATCTGAAGCCTGCCATGACAGGCCTATTTATGTATATATATTAATATATTTAATATAATAATTTATAATTTATAATATAATATAGAATAATGATATAATATATATACACTTTTAACCTTTATTTCTTTTTAATAAATCAACAATATTTCTTTTTAATAAATTAACAAATAAAAAATTTAGTTTCGAAATTTCCTAAACTAAAGAGTAAGGACTGACAAAACAAAATGAGCAATACGCATTGCTACGCCTACTGTGGTCGAGCTGAGAGAGTCTGAAACTGAGAGAGGAACAAACGAACCCTAGTGTTGGTCACCGCCGCTGTGACCCGTGCTCTGTAGCTCAGCTAGTCAGCTTCCATCACAGATTTACAGGTAGAAGACTGAAAGGCGTAGCTACTGTGAGATCGTTCAGTGCGTGCGGTGTGGGTGTGACCTTCTTTGACTATGTACCGCGATCTGCGAGACTCCAACTTTCAACTCTGTCTCTGGCAAGTGGCGACCGTTGACTCTGTTTCTTCACTTTCTTGCAACCTCCGACTTCATCTCCCTTTGTATTCTTCCCATCGCCTCCCTCTCCCCGTAGGCTGTACCGCTGTAGATTCACATTTCACAGTCGCCTCCTTGAGCTCCCTCCCCCACAGGTATATATTTATTTTTTTATATATTTCTTTTATATATATAAGATATATATATTTCTTCTCAAGTATTTTTTTTTTGATAAATTTCTTCTCAAGTATTATATGCCATTGCCAACTACTGGGTAATTTTTTTTCCACTGAAGCTCGTAATTTTTTTCATTTTGAGTTCAATATGTTTGGTAAAAATAAGTAAAGATTCAATTTCCTTCATACAATTTGTTTTTGGGTTATATTTTCATCCATACAATTTATTATTAATTAAGTAATAACAATAAAATTTGATCATATAGTCATAGCTGCATTAATCTCCCAATTATCAGTCCAGAAGCCTGGATGTGGTGCCAAAAAAATGAAAGAAAATAAAATGTCCCACAAGACGATTCTAGTGTAGTGTTGCGTATCTGAGCTTTTATATATATATATATATCTTATATATATTTCTTTTATATATATATATATATAAAAGATATATAAACATTTCTCTATAGTAATTATCTTTTTTGTTGGTCAAGTTTGTCATAAAATTGCTTTCACCTCCATTATGCACATATCAAAGTTCAAAGTTTGAATAGGCCTATTTCCCAGTTTAGTTTGAATGTCTATATAATTACTCTGGGTTCCCATATAAGTTGCTATATTACTCTACTCTTTCAGAATTATATATAATTTAATATGTATGTATATATATATATATATATTTTATTTGCAGGTCAACTTATCTAATGGAAAGTAATGACAATACAATTGAATCTACCACTCAAGAGTAAAAGAATAAGCATGCTCTAACTGGTTCAAGTCAGCCTTATGACACTAACACTATTGATCTTACATCCATTGAAAATGAAGATACTATGGGTGGCGGAGATTCTCTTATCACAAGAAAGAAGCGAAAAACTTCAGAGGTATGGAAAGATTTTGAGGAAATTCAACTTCCTGATGGTGTCAAGAAAGCAATGTGCATATATTGTAAGGAGAAATTAGCAACTGGTGGGAGGGGAGCTAGCACTAGCCATCTTAAGAGGCATTCACAGATTTGCATACAAAGGAGGTTAAGTATATCTCAACAAAAAAAGCAAGCCATCCTCTCATTTCGTCCCTCTAGTGGTTCAGGTAGTAACCCATTTATTGTTCCTGGCTTAAAGTATTCTAATGAAAAAATGAGAGAAATCATTGCTGCTGCTATTATGGTGCATGAGCGTCCTTTTAGTATTGTAGAAGATCAAATTTGGATGTGGGCTTTTGAATATGCAAATCCAGAATTTAGGAAGGTTTCTCGTAAAACAGCAAGAAGTGATTGTTTGTCATTATATGAGGAGGAGAAGAAAATCTTGAAAAATATATTGAAGAGTGTGAGCAAGGTTAGTATTATAACAAATATGTGAAAGTCAAGTCACCAAGTAGCTGAATACATGGTTATCATGGGTCATTTTGTTGATTCAAATTGGGGTCTTCAAAAGAGAGTTATGAATTTTGTCAAGGTACCTGCTCCAAGATGATGAGTGGATGTAACTAACGCAATTTTCAACTGTTTGAAAGGATGGGGCATTGAAAATAAAGTATTCTCAGTTTCTGTGGACAATGCTTCTTATAATGACTCATGCCTAAGGAATTTGAAGGAGAACTTGTCATTGAGCAATAAGTTGGTACTTGGTGGACAACTATTTCATGTTAGATGCTGTGCGCATATACTGAATTTGTTGGTACAAGATGGCCTTAACAAGATTAGGGATGTCATTCATAATGTTCGTGAAAGTGTTAAATATATAAATGCTTCTGATACACGATTGAAATCTTTTTGTGAAGTTGTTGAGTTAAAGGGATTTGAAAGAAAGGAAACTTATTATTGATTGTCCTACAAGATGGAATTCTATGTTCTTGATGCTGACCACTGCAATGAGATTTAGGCATGCCTTTGCTGATTATCATGAAAAAGAGCCTCATTATAGTTATGCATCATCATTTGAGGATTGAGAGAAGATTGAGAAGGTTTGTAGGCTTTTAGAAGTTTTCAATGATGCCACTCATGTCATCTCAGGCAGTGAATACCCAACTTCTAACTTATATCTTGTTGAAGTTCATAGGGTGAAACAAGTACTTGATGATGCGGCGGATGATTATGATTTCTTCATGAGGGAAATGGTAAAGCCTATGAAAGAAAAATTTGACAAATATTGGGGGGAATGCAATTTGTTGATGGCTATTGCAAGTGTTTTGGATCCAAGGACCAAATTAGATGCTGTTGAGATAAGCTTCCCATTGATATATAAACCAGAGAGTGAGGCTAAACAGAATGTAGATAAGGTCAAACAAGCATTGCAAGATTTATATCAAGAGTATATGGACTTGTGTAAAGAAGACTCATCCTCTATATCTGGTGAAGTGAATGTTGATGGCATTGTCTCTTCAGAAGCTATTGATCAACAAAGAGATAATAAAGGAATGCAGTGAATGTTGACAATGGTGCGTCAAAGGCATTCAGTTCCTCCCACCAAATCAGAGTTAGACATTTATTTGCAAGATGATCCTTATATCCCTTCTCCCAATTCAGCTTCATCTTTCTGTGCCTTAGAATGGTGGAAGAACAACAGTGCAAAGTTTAAAATTTTAGCAAGGATGTTAGCTGACATACTAGTTGTTCCTATCTCAACTGTGGCATCAGAGTCTACATTCAGTACTGAAGGTAGGGTGATTGATGAATATCGCTCTAAGTTGAATGAAGAATCTATAGAAATTCTCATTTGTGGTGGAGATTGGCTTCGTCATGAGTATGGTCTAAAGAGAAAGCAAAAGGTAAGAAACCTTCAATACAATCTTTTTTTTCATACTGCTAGTTAAAAAAATTATTAGTGTAGTTATATTGTGTAACATGTTAATTCTTTTTCATTGTGTCGGAGACACCGGAACAAGAAGAGGTTATATTGAAGACTTGATTATTGGTGCTACGATTATCTCTTTTCATATTAGTATTACCTTTTAGCTTGGTTGGTCTAGTTTGATTGGCTTTGAATTATTGTACTTGTGTGTTGTGCCTTTAACAAATAAACTTGTTTGTATTATTATGAACTCAAAATTAAATTATGGTGTTGTTTGTTTTATTATGAACTTATTGCATTGTGGTGTTGTTTGCATTTTTATGAGCTTATAATTGTATTGTGGTCTTTTCTATAAACTTGAAATTGAAAACATGATGAAGAGCACACCACTGTGGATATTGCTAACTTTGTTTGAGAAAAGATTGTTGGAGAAAAAGTTAATAGAGTTGACTCTCATGTAGGTGAGATTATTATATTCTTTAATCCCTTATATGAGAATATTACTTCTTGCACTTATCATTTTGCATATCTTTGAAGAAGGGCTGAACATATTCCATTTGGTATGACTACAGCTCTCATATCATAAACACATTGGCATCATTAGCCTTTGGAGAGTGACATTGAAAGTGTGGCTACAACCTCCAGGTACATCACTTCATTTCATCCTCAAATTCAATAGTTGCTTGCAAGATTAGAAAGACAAGAGAGCAATTTAGTGTCATTGCAGAAAACATGTCTAAGTTGAATTAGTTGATGAAACATATTGTTATACTTGCTTCCTCTTTTATTAGTACTTGGTGAGACATGTTGATGTGCTTGATACTGTTTGATATTGATGTAGACTTTAAGTATGCTTGTTATATAGGCTTTAAGTAGGCTTAAAATTGTTTAATACTTATGTAGGTTTTAAATAGATTTGATGCCTAGTTAAAATTAAGAAGGCCTAGGCCTTCAATCCTATTTAAAGGCCTACTAGTTTAGTAGGCTTTTAAATAGGTCTCAGGCCAGGCCAGGCCTTTCAAAGGCTCAGGTCTAAGCCTAAAATAAGGCCTGATATAGGCTAACAGACCAGGCTCAGGCTTAAGGCCTACTATCCATCCCTAGCTTGGGCTCAGTATGGCTGTATGGTCAAACTTTTCCTTCTTCTTGTCTTACATGGCACACTTACATTGGCTTATGATTTTCAGTGTGGGCCCTCTTTTGTACATTTATATATTTATTTATGTTTTTTATTTTTCCTTTGTGAACCCCACTTTTTTCATTCATTGGTTCTTGAACACATACGCCCTCTCTGATTCTCTTCCTGTTCCTTCACGACATTTTTTTCCTTCTATTTATTCAAATTTTTGCCTTGTCACAAATCATCAGGCAAATTTTTTCCTTCTCACCATCCAATTTTAAACACATTATTCCTGCTCTATCAGAAAATCATTCTCTAGGTAATATTTTTAATTTTTAAACTTTATATTCTATCTAATCTTGATTGTTCTACTCACCGGCTTCTCATTTCATCACAAATCCTAATCTCTTTCACTTTCTTTCGGGTCTGTTTGGTTTATTGAAGAATTTTTAATGAAATGGATTAAAAGGGACTAGATTGGAGAATTTTAAAATTTCCTTACTTGGTGAGATTGTAGAGGGATTAGAGAGGAGGGGATTGAAGGAATTTTAATAAAATTTTATTTTATTCATAAGGGAATTAAGTAATAAATATTATCTCATCTCTAAAAAATCTCAATTTAAAGGAAATTTATAAAGAGATGGAGAGGGAATTAAATTCCCACCAATCTCCTCCAATTTTTTTAACCAAATAAGAGGAATCTCCTCCCTTTAAAAAACTCCAATTCCCTCAAACCAAATATACCCTAAAGGGAGACACCGGAGATGCTAGAGACGAAGGTGGATTTGTGGAAGTTAACAGCAATCTCAAAGGGAAAAGGGCCATTTAGGAGATGAAGTTCTAGTAGAAGTTGAAAGAACTTGAAAAGCAAAAAGACAATGGTGAGTCTACACCAAAAGTGAAGTGCCCCTAATTATCAAAAGCTCGTTGCCAATTGCTCACTTGGGGTATGTTGGTTTCAATCGAGGGGGAAGGGATTTTAATGGAGGGGATTTGGGAGGTTTTAAAATTTTTTGTTTGGGGGAATTTAAGGGATTTTAATGGTACCTTATTTGGTTTAGGAGGGGATGGGATGAGAGTTAATAGCAAATTTACAATTATATCATTCAATATTATATTATATATTGTTATATCTTCCTTGTTCTTAAACTATCAACATCGGAAGACATAAAAAAGAAGGATCGAGCAACGAAAAGCAGCTAAAAATAGGGACAACGGGAAGCAACCAAGGCACTAAAAGCAATGACTAGACTCACATAGGTTCACCATAATTGCGACAGAGATGAATATTGTCGGTAAAAGAAAATGGGGAAGAACCAAGCCATGGAAAGAAAATGGGCGACATTGGTGAGATGAGAGGGGACGACGACAATGCAAGTTGGGTGTGGAAAAATCAATGACAACGACGGTACACACACAAAGATGATAGAAGCTATAAGCAAGAAAAGAAAATGGGCGATGGTGTTATATTCAAAAATCCCTAAGGGCAAAATAGGCATAAAATTTCAATCCCCTAAAAGAAAACCTAATTTGGAGGGGACAAAAAATGGGCCATAGAGGAGGAGGGAAGTCTCTAATTTTCTGAAACAAATAAGAGGAGGGGATAGAATTTCTTTCTCTCCCCTTAAAAAATTTTGTACTAAATAGATCTTAACAACTCATTTGGTTCAATTAGCTGGGGGTTAGGTGATGCACTAGAAAGAGTGTGAATAGATGTAATATAATAATAATTACATATGAATTTGTTTGATATGATATTAACAACGTGGGTGATAAATTTATTTTTCATATTTACTTTAATAAAATTTAAAGTGAATTAACAAACATGCCCTTAATGAGAAAAAGAGACACCTGCTAAAAAATCAACCATTCCTTCTGTCTCTTCCCCTTGTCTTTGTTGCCGGCAACCAAGACTTAAAATCACAATGAAACCAAGCAAATTTCACCAACAAATTACAAAAATATTGTTATAGAAATCATAAACTATGAAACCCATCAACAAATTTCAATGGTGGTCCATATAAGCCATTCTTTCAAGTTCTTCTATAGTTCTAAAAGCATAGTGGATCTGCATATCTGGTACAATGAGAACCATAATCATAAATCGAAGCTCGCAAGTTTTGGAAGAAAGTTACAAGATGATGGATCTAAGATTTGAGGATGAAAATGACTTCCATGGTCCATGGTCAACAAGAATGAAGATTAGTGATAAGTAATGCTGAGCTCAGTGACAATGAAGAGAATGTAGATTTGGAGGTCTGATGGTATAGATTTGGATAGAGGTGAAGGTAAACGAAGGTGACAAAGATGATGACCGGGGACGCTTGTGACGATGAGGACGACCGGATCTGGGTTGAAGCTGAAGGTGGAAATGATAGAAGTAAGATGGTAGTAGGGGAAGAATAAAGGTGTATAGGGTTGGGGGGTTTGCTGGTAGGGAAAAATGAAGCATGAAGAAGATTAAGATGAAGCACAGCAATGAAGGTGTTATTTTTTTTGTTCATGAAGGGCAATCTGGTATTTTTGATTCCATTACGGGCATGTAATGCCCAAACCCCTACTTTTGGTGAGTATTGCTGATTACATAAATTTTAGTAATCAGCATTGTACGTGTAATGCTCCTTTGTTCAACCAAACACAAACATTTAGCTAATGTAAAACCCATTATATTACATGACCGTAGCATAATCGAACCAAGTAGGGTGTAAGTTTCGAACGAAGTATAAGATTGGTGTTATCTTCTTTCTTTAACTGCTAATTTTTAGGCTTATACCAATTTTATTTGCTTCAATTTGTTCTATGTGTTTTTTTTTAAAGTTCTTAAGTAGTTCGGACTCCTTCTTCTAGTTTATTGCATGTTTGGCCGCCACACTTAGCTCCTCCACTTCGTCTGACACCTCCATGCACACATCACTCACCAAATTGTTGAAGCACATCTCCTGTTTTTTTTTTTTGTAGAAATCTCACGTCGATAAGTATCTCTTCGATCAAACTAAACCTTAAATTATCGATTGTTGGAAGAACTAGGATCCGCCAAGTATGGGCTCCTTAGGCAAGGGTCGAGATGAAATATATTTGAAGCGTTGCACAAGTACAAGTTTGTCGATGACTATAGTTGATGGAAGTTTCTGCCGTCAATTTGTACATTCAAGTTAGACATATACAACCTTCTTTGTTAGCAACTTAACAAATTCAAGAAAAAAATGTTGTCTGACTATGCTCCCCAGTACTCCTCTTCCATTATTACTTCAAATTAATTAATATATGGCATCACATTTTAAGGTTTGGCATCACAAATTACTTTAAATTTTTGGTTCCAAAGTCGTAGTATTACAATATGTAGTTTAAGAAGATTTGTTATAGGGTTTGCTGACTACTTATCTGGTCATAAGAGAGTTTTATAGGTTTCCAGGCAGTTTGTGTAATGTGGGGTGCTTGATTTATAGACAATACATAAATTAATTATTTCATTCTTTCATGGGCAAAGCAATTTAAAATTTCAAGGTCGTAGAATGCATAAGAGAGGATGGGAGCTTATATTTTTTTTTCTTTTTTGGTAGAAGGCAAGATTAGAGTTTAAACTGCTTTATATCTATGAAAAGTAGTGTGGTAAATGGCAACAATATGATGAGCAGTGATGGAGAATCTTGAACAGTTTTATTGTAGATTGAACCAAATATAAAAGAAATAAAGAAATTTCTGTGAATTTTTTTTCTATAAATTTTTGTATGCTAGTAGGTGAGAGATGTGGATTTTTTTGTTTTCGCTAGCCTAGAGTTGCGGATTTGCGTATTCCAGTTGAACTCCCTCCAATTGTTGCACTGCATCATCTTTGCTCATATTTTGATTGGCTGACTAGGTTATTCTAGTCTTTCTTCTGATTAAATTCTCTCATTCTATGAAAGTTGTGCCTTTGAATCAAATTAACATCTTATCATGGTACTGGGTTTTGACATTTATCTATTTAAACATAGTCATTGTCATTTGGTTGCAAATAAATAAAATATGTACTTTGTGATTTATTGGAGGGTTCCATTAGTATTTCAGTATTTCCTATGTCGTGATAACTTTAAGTGTCCTACTTTTAGCTGTATGAATTCCACTTAGGCTATGTTTTAACCCATATTGATGGCAACTTTATTGAACTTAAAAATAATTATTTCTGGTTCTATATTAGGAGCATGAAAGCGATCAATTTTCTCATTTTATCACTGAAGGCTTTATGTCTTACTGTAAAAGGAAAAGAACAGATAAGGTATGTCAAAGTATGATTTGGGCAGCTATTTTTTCTTGGTTTTAAATATGTCAAGTAGTTGTCTTAAGTTTTTGTGTTTTGATCTGATTGATTAAGCTCTTCTCCCTTCTATTTTCACTCTGCATTGTGGAGCTTTGTTGAAGAAACTTGTGGGCCGATTTTAATTCGCATTTATATTGTTTGAAGCTGAGTTCTACTACTGTTAAGGATGAAAAGTTTTGCCTGTATTTTCACATTAGTAGTTTTTTTTTCTTTTGGGTTGGAATCAGTAGGTGGGTTTGTGAATGTTGGAATAATTCTATTTGTACGAACATAATGCAGTTATGTTCATAGTCATTAATTAGAATACCCAGTTATAGCATCCTCTACATGTAGATCTCAAAATAGTGTTTTTGATTAGGATTATGGACTGCATGACTTATGAACAAATGAATGACATAATTGGTTTGGCAGCCTGAATTGAAGATGGCATGCTTTATATGGAGTTTATACCCAATATACCCTTAAAGGGAATCAACCAATCTAATGGAAAAAGAAGATTCTCCTGTTTTCTGTGACCCAGATATGTCTAGATGTTCTCATATTATAGTGGCTTATGGTTATTTAATAGGTTAGAGTATTGGTAAATTTGTTCAATTTGCTGATGATTCTTTAGTTTAACGGTATTTCAAATAAAAAAGTTTCATTGTAACTAATACTGTCTAAAATTGATATTTAATTGTTTATTTTCTATATGTCAGATTGTGTTTAAGCCTTGTTGCTTTATTCTTTAAGATATCAAGGCAACTTCATTCAAAATGTTGGCTTTATAAATTTCTTAGGAATGCTTACTTTATCTTTTATAGGAATTGGTCCTTGAATTCTAATATCTAGCTGTCCTTGTGGAGATAATTATCATGCTTTTATGATGAAGGGAAATCTTTGAATCCTCATTGTCATTAAATTTGTTGAGGGAAGCAGTGGGGATTTTATGAAGTACCATTGGTTTTCAATCTAGAGCTTAACATATTGTAATTCTGCTCACCATTTGGTGCTTTAGGGAGATCTATTTACCATTTCATATAGTAATTGGATGTACTTTCTTTTATGGTTGGATATTTTCTATGCCTTGAAAGATGCATGCAAATTGACCATGACATGTGTTAAAGTGTCTAAAACATATGATCTTCAAATGATTATGCTGATGCTACATAATTACAAGCTTTCTAGTTTTCCATATAGGAATACGAATTTGCATTCTTTCTTTGTCAATTATACATATTAGCGTCTCTCTTATTATCCCTTATAAAGTTAGTGATCTCTATTGTCTTTCATGATTATATTTTTAATCAGTTAAAATATCTAAATTTTTAGTTGGTTTTATCTATTGAGTGATCAAATGTTCAATCTTTTAATTTGCATATAACAATACTTTCACCTTGCTCGGCAAGTTTATGGAAACAACTTTGAGATTCAAGGCATGTGTGAGATGTGCAATTGGCCCATTCATATAACAATATGTTCATCCTTTGTAATCTAAACATTTTTTGGCTCTTGAGTAGGCTCTTCTGATGAGAATGTTGCGCTCAAAGACATGTCATTTTGAAGATATGTTGGCCAAACAGGTTCAATATGAATGTTAAATCAGAGGTGCTCAGTGAATGGTGTAAGCGTATTACTGTTCTATAATTTGACATTGAAATTCCAATTTTCCATGTTTGACTTCTATTCACACATAACTTTTTTTTTCTTTGATTTAATTCTTTGATTTCCATGTGTGCAACATCTTGCTTCGATTAAATGATATATAATTTCTAATGGTTGTGTGTGTAATATGAAAATACAGTTTTTTTTCTTCTAGCGCCCCGAGGGAGTGTTGGGTGACCGTGGCTATTTAGCTGAATGGTTGGATTGCTGTTCTTGCATTTTTATGTTATTGGTCTATTTGCTTATCAAGCATCACTTATCCAACTGTTTAGGATCAGTAGATTGTGGTGTTTGTGTTCCTTCAGCTGCCTGCATTGATTTTTCTAAGATTCATTTAGAGCTATAGCCTGCATACTAGAGTAGTATAGTAAACATAGACTACCTTTAGCCTTTTTATGAGATGTGGAGCTCAATTTTTGACTTACAAATTCCTAGGTGTATATATTTGCCTCAGCGAACTTTGGGCCCGTTTGGTTCTCCGTTTTATAAAATTAAGTTAAGATAAATAAAGTTTGTAAAAATAAAGTTTACATAAAGTAAATTTGTTGGAAGTTGTTATGTTTGGATATTTTTTTAGTAAAAGTAAGTTTGACAAAAACTCTGTTCGGATGATAGGGGTTAAAAGTATTTTTAGATGTATAAGACAGTAAATTTATTTCTCCTTTTTCAAAACCCACGTTTTGTTAAAGGAAAAGTAACTTTTTCCCTCATTTTCCAAAATCACAGTTTAACCCATTTTTCATTTTTCGAAAAGTCAGTTTGTGTTTTATTTGTGTTTGGTCAAACACATCTTTTAAAAAACTATGGTTGAAAATCATGATTTTGTTTTGTAAACATGGAACCAAACAAGCACTTAATGTTTGTTAACATACCTAAACATGAAAATTCATAAATGGAGGTAACCTTTCTCAAAGAATGAAAAATTTACTGCAGGGACACGGTATATCATCCTAGTATCAAATCACCAAACTGAAGTACGTCGTTATCTTAGTAAGAATATGAAAATATTATAAATTGTTAACATGTCCCTAATATTCCACAATCAATCTATTAAATGAAGTTATATTTCAAGAAATCACTATCTCTATAATCGTTTATATAATATTTTTAGCAATGAAACACAAAGATTTAATACACTGTGGAATATACTTTTTTATACTTCTTGACAAGATACAACTTATCGAACGAGCACCACATGATATTGCTTTTCTTTTACTCCACCCACACGTATTATGCAAATATAACTTAAGTAGCATGTATACTTCTTATGCATAATATTGCTCAGTTCTACCTTAACAAATTTCAATGCTAAAAAACGATACCCGCGTATCGTGCAGGAAAAAAAAATATAGTTTCTCACAATACAATACAGGTGCACCAAGATGGTACTTGCTTCCTTCTGCATAGACATGCTTCCCAACATTACGACATGTGAAAGAAAGAGAGAGATAGAAGCTAACCTTGAAGAGTATTGAAGTTCGCAGGTTCGAAGCTTCTTCCGGCTCACTTTATTCATGAATGGTGGCCATGCGAAACAACAGAAGTATAGGAGATCTATAAAAACGCGAAGGCATGGTCGAGTGAGAGGCATGGACAAGGTGAGCCATAGCCTCCAGACAGACGCTAAAGTGACGGCCCACGCTGTTGGTTAACATGGACCTTTGCTTATAAAGGCCCATAAACTCATTATGAGCGAAATGGTGAAGCCCACGTCCAAAACTTGCTCCAAGAAAAAACGAAGGATTAAAATGACGGCTAAAGAATACAAAAATTCATTCATTTTAAAATATTATTTTTACTTTTGAATGATTTGATTGCTAAATCATACATATAGATAATTAAAAAAAAGCCCATGCATTATGGGGATATTAAAATTCATACACATAGTTCGTCCCAAAAAAATTAAGGGAGTACAATGAAAAGTAAATATATAATAGCAATATGTTTTATTTTATTATACTAAACTCATTATATAAATACATATAAATATGTGTATACTGGTGCTAGGTGGGGATCTATCTATATTTAAAAAAGTTTGATTATTAATTTTTGTTCTGTTTAATTTCTTAATTCTTAATTTATATGGTATCATTTCTTTTAATTATAATATTAAATCTGAGATTAGATTGCTAAACAAAAGATTATTTAATTTTTTTTTCAAAACATAAAATAAAATTGGGAAATTGAAAATTAATTAAGAAGTGATACTTGGAAAAAAAAAAAAACAAACAAACGAATGAAGCATGAAACAGGGAAGTTGGGAGCATTGGTTTAGTTGGGAGAGAGTATCGGTTTAGATCGGGGTGAGATGCGAGCAGAGCACAATAGAATGGGAGAGAATGAAGGGAGAGGGATGGCTTCTGTATCTTCGTACTCGTCGGAGGGGTCCAGTTGTTGCCCCATCTGCTTGGGACCCATGGTTCAGGATTCCTACCTCGACAAATGTTTTCGTACGCCCCTCCCTTTCCTTACTTCTCTCTGTTCCTTTTCTTCGGAGGATTGAATTGTTGAATATTTATTTACCCCGTCTGTGTTAAAACTTCATTCGAATTAGATTTTAATCTGATAAGATAAAAAGTGTTGCATATTGAAACCATTGAGAATGTGAGAGTATTTATTGATCAAGAGTCTGTTTTTCAGGCCGAACAAAGGTTCATTTAAGTTTAACCCTAAAGATAGTGGTACCTCCACAGAGGTGCCTGGTGAAGTTAGAAAAAACTTTAAATTGGGGCTTTCTGAATCCCACGACTTCTGCGAGTTATGAGATACTTTAAAGTCATGAATATTGGATGCCGCAATTGTAATTAGTTCTATACCCGTGTACTGAACTCAGGATTTCCTGTGTAAGCATGTGGCAGTGTTGAGTACTGAGGAGGGAGTCTACGAGCTTATCTAAATATTGGTATAAAACTTGGGGAGTTAGTTGCTATGTGAGCTGTGCTGCCTATTTAGTCTCGAAAGTTTGTCCCTGCTTCTGACACTCTGTGCAAGATTTAAATCATGTTGCTTTGTGGTCTGATAATTAATACTGTTTGTTACATTGGAAAACTGTTTGGATTGAAGAAATTGGATGCAGTTGTTTTTTCTCACAATCGTCTCGTGGTGCAGATAAGTTTTGCTTCAATTGCATTTCACGCTGGGCCAAGGTGGTTGCTGGTAAGCACCACTCTCCACCTTCTTCTGTAAAATGCCCCCTTTGCAAGGTTTGGTTTATCCCGTTATGTTTCAATTTATGGAACTCAGCGTTCCAAAACAACACCCCCCCCTCTCCCCCACCAAGGGGTGGGCGTATGTTTTAATTTTCTTTAGCAATGGTCATTGCAAACTAGATATTTTCAATGAAAAACTCTTACATTACAGCAATAGATGATAATTTGAATGTGCTTCTGACTTGATAATTCATGTCCGAAATGCAGACTGAAAATTTTTCTATCATTTATGGATTTGATGGAAGTTGTTTTCATCGGCAATATGTAAATGAAGATTTGGGGGATAGGTCCGTCTGTCTGTCTCAGTTAGTTGTCTTCTTTAAGTTAAAATTTTTAGTTGGAATATCTTTATATACGTTTTTTGCTTTTAATTATATGTGCAGTTTTACCTTATCAAGGGCGCAGAGATATAGATTACAGTGCTATTACACTGAACAAGGTCCATTACTCCTTGTCATTAGACTTATTGCTTCTTGTTTAGTAGTCAGTTGTGGCCTGTCAGTCATTTGTTTTCTGCTAAATTATAGATTTCAGTATAATCTTACGTTTAACTTTTTGTTTGCTCAGGTATCTTAGATGACCTATTCAATATATTGCGGTATTGGAAATCTCATAAGTATTATCAGCCGAATTGTTGGCTTCAGAATTGGCTAAGAAGGGAAATTCAAGCCCTGATCCAGGTCAGAAAGTTTTTCAGTTTGGTTTACCTTCTGCATTGCCTTTTGCTATTCCATTGTTAGTTGTAACATTTGACAAATATAAATGTATCATCAACTAATACTTGTTTTTGCTTAATCTACAGGAGGAAGACGTTGACATCATTGTGCACCATATTCTGGGAGTAATAAGTGCATCACTGTCATGGTAAAAATCTTTACGCATCTTAAATTGGTGTGGCATGAGCTTAGTGTGGAAAGTTGACGGACGATAATTATTATCCAGGAGAGATCAAAATCGTGTCATTTTGGCACCCGAAAAGAAACAGGAGCAGTTCAAGGTTGCAGTTTCAGAAGCAGCAATGCCTTTTTTAGGCACAAGGACTGACAGATTTGTACACGAGGTGCAACTGTTTCTTGCTTCAGGATTGAATATTGAAGCTTATGATGCAGTTTACATACAACGATTGGGTTGGAGTTCACCCGGGATAAACACAGTGGCATCTCGGACTGACTTTATCGATCGCACCACTGTGACTTCGTACTTGTATATATTTGATGTCGACTCCGATGGGAATGAATAGATTCTCTCTTTTTGATTGCTTTCCCCTCTTAATTGTAGTAGCCTGTTGATTGTTTCAAGGAGCTTAAAAGAAAATTTTGCACATAGTCAAAGTGCCCTGGTGCATGAATATCCAATAGCAAGAGCCTGACTCTTCCAAGATTTTTACGAGCTAACAATATTTATCTTGTTGATTATTTCAGTGCATCAAAAAAAAAATATCAACTATTACAAAAAGTAATAAAAAATTAAAGAAAAAGAAAGAAATATAGGGTAGAAAAGCTCGTGGAGAAGAAGGTACCACCTTATTGGATAGATATCCAACAGGAAGTCACAAGATAACTCCTCTTGGCTATTTCAATGTATCCAAAAGAACGAAAATTAAAAATGCACACACATACACACATTTAAAAAAAAAAAAACAGAGGGAGAGGGAGAAAAAACAAAAGATAAGTAAGCTAGAAAGGCCTGCGTGAACAGAGAAAACTAAACAGTATTTTTATTTTACCAAGATATTCGCCCGCTGGCTAGCCTATTATAGGATTGGTCAGTGAAACTCTGGAGATTGCTGTTGTTCATTTGTCCTGATAATGCCTTGAGAGTAGTTCCAAGAGTTGAGTGGCGGAGAAGGACCTGTCTCTATTTTTCTATTGGTTATCATCATCTCCCACTGCCGTAGGAGAGCGTAAAATTCGGGTTACTAGCCATAACTGAGCAATTTGGTACGCTGAGACAGACATGGCGACAGTCTCAGACTACGGAGCTTTCACGGTGAAATTCATTCTCCGACCAAGTTCTTCATCTCATGGTCTTTCGTTAAGTTCTCTTACTTTTGCAGTCAAAGAACTGTAAGTTCTGTCACTTTCTTTTGAGTAACAGAAGATTCAAATTATCAAGCTTCGTGTTTGCTGAGTTCAAAGTTGTTTCAAGCACTGTATAATTTAAACCCATGCTCCTCGAAGGAAGATCTTTAAGTGCGCAAGTCATTTGTTACATTAGCTCTTTCTGAAACAGATTTGATGTGGAGGGGTATGTGACTGGATTTGGGAATCCTGACTGGGCGAGAACACATCCGGTGGCTACATCCACTGCTCCAGCTGTATTAGCACTCCTAAATGCAGGTGCCACTTGTGTCGGTAAAACTGTCATGGACGAAATGGCTTACAGGTTCCAATTCCCACACTTACCATTTAACTACACTTTCTATTCAGTAAAAACTGTATTCTAATTTCTAGTGAGCATTGCTTTTACGGTTTATCTATCATCATAGCCATTAAAAGTCTGTAACTGTTAACATGTTTGTATGTCGAAAATTATGTAACTAAATTAGGATTTGGGTCAGAAAGTTGTGTGAAGAAACTGGTCGTGTGAGTAATTGTATCTTTGTTGATCAGGCCTATGAGTATCCAGAACATGTGTTGAATCATATAGCTGAGTATTTTGATTTGGCAGTATAAACGGAGAGAATATACACTATGGCACACCCAGGAATCCATGTGCACCAGATCGGGTGCCTGGGGGTTCTTCTAGCGGCTCTGCTGTTGCAGTTGGTGCAAAGCTTGTAGATTTCTCCTTAGGTAAGCTATTCTTCCTTGCATAATTTCTGCCATCACTTGGCTCGTTAATTGAACCACAAGATTCTTTGTACGGTAGGAACTGACACTGGAGGAAGCGTAAGAGTGCCTGCTTCGTATTGTGGGATATTTGGGTTTCGTCCTTCTCATGGAACTGTTTCAACATCAGGAGTCATTCCCATGGCACAAAGTTTTGACACCGTGGGTAAGGAACCGCAAATTTGGTAGCTTTCTTGAATTTTTACTATATAGTGAATGCAACATGGAATATGGTATAAGGAATAAATTTTGAAGGCTGACGGTATTAGAACAGATGATTTTATGTGTCTGTTCAGAATCAGACACACTAAATGCACAGCTTATGAAAATGGGAGTACTTGTTTGCTCTAGAAATCTTTAAAAAAATCATGATCTTGAACAACAAGAAGTTGGAAGGTGTGGTTTATTTTCCGTCTGTTCATTTCTTATCCTTATTTGTACGGTGAGCATATACTGGCCTTATAATGGTAGCTTCCCAACGGAAGGTTTTTATCCCTCAACTGAAAGTCACAAGTTGTTGAGCTCTTTTCTTGGAGAGTCATTTTTTCTTTCCAACTTCACAACCAGGATGGTTTGCTAGGGATCCTCTGATTTTGAGCAGAGTTGGACGTGTACTCCTGCAATTGCCTTATTCAGCACCTGTCAGACCCTCTAGCATTATCATTGCAGACGATTGTTTTCGGCTGTCAAGCATTCCACACAATCTAATAACGCAAATTCTAATTAGAGCAGTTGAGAAGTTATATGGAGGTGAGCATATAAATTAATTTTTGCCGATTTACTATATGGGCACTAGTCAGTTGTCTATACTTCAAACAACTCAAAGATGTATATCTTTTTTGGGGGGTCGGGGTGGGTGGTCATTACATCATCAGCATTTATGTGCCCTTTTGTGGTATTATCTTGAGAATGATGTTAGTTTTGTATCTAAGTGAAATGTGTTTTCTTGTATTCCCCCACTTAGGTGATGTATTGAAGCATGAAATCTTGGGCGACTATGTAAAGGTCAGGGTTCCAACTCTAAGTCATTTCATGAGTAATAGTCACTCAGACCAAGTGCATAACATTCCATCTCTGGCAGCCCTTTCAAGTGCCATGCGATTGCTTCAGAGGTGTATCTCTTCTGTTAATCCCCGGCTTCATCAATGCTGTACATTTCTTGTGTACTGTGGACTGCCTTAAATTGAAGTCTGATTTCTTGCTTTATACTGCATGACACGTAGGTACGAATTCAAGAATAACCATGGTGAATGGGTTAGTACAGTCAAACCTGACTTGGGTCCAGGAATATCAGAACGTGTATCAAAAGCCCTAAGGACAACAGGAGAACACATTGATCTCTGTCGGTCAGTAAAAGTGGAAATGCGTGATGCTGTTTCTGCTCTTCTTGGGGTATTCTTTCTCTCACATAAAATTATGATATTTGGGGTACCCATAGCCCACACTGAATGTGGTACTCTCTATACTCATTACCATATCTTTGTGCTTATATACACTAATTGGTCCTCCTGAATGGAACTCTCTTCTTACTGCTCGCATAACCAAACCCCTTTCTTCCTCTCCAATCTCCGTTAGAAAACTGATTATCGATTATACATTTTTCTACCCTGTACCTCTGAAGTAAGAGATCTTGACCAGTAATTAGTTGGTCATTTTTCTAATATGTACGTGCTAGTTAGCCCGTGTGAGAATGGAGCCAAGAAACAAGAATTGCTGGCTTTGGAATATGTGTTAATCACACTGTCCTGTTGCACACAATACGATGCTCTAAGGTTCAGACAAATTTGTCTGAATAAATTGCACACAACGATTAACTGGAACACTGACTTTGTTTGAAAATTTCAGGATTTTGGGGTGCTTGTTATTCCCATAGTTCCAGGGCCACCACCCAAACTAACAAATACGTCTGAACTGGAAATTTTTCGTGCAAGGGCTTTTGCCCTGTTATCCATTGCTGGAGTATCGGGATTTTGCCAGGTTCGGTGTATTTGTGAATCACACCAGCTCTTGGATTTCCGGATTTTACTTAAAACTTAGGTATGTTTAATTGTGATGATGATGATGATGATGATGTTGTATCTTGTATTTTGCTACTCTTACAGGTTAACATACCGCTGGGGATGCATGATGACCTTCCCATATCAATTTCTCTAGTAGCCAGACACGGTGCAGATGGGTTCTTGCTTAATCTTGTCGAGCGTCTTTATGACATAATTAAAGAAGATATAGCGCCATCTTTCCACTAAGGGCTTGTTTGATGTATCAGATGTAACATAAAGAATAAGATTTGATAAATTTTTAAGCCTATGCTATGCCATATTTGGTTTAATATTGAGTGAGATAATGTATCGTGTAAGATAACAATATTTTGGTGTGATACTTGGTTTATTGACAGTGGCCTAGAGTTCACTAGGACCTTCATCAAGATCAGATGGGATTGCAATCCCCTTGAAGTTGTTTTTGAGTATTGAATGAAACAAAGATTAATCATTTTGACAAAAAATAATTAAATTATGTTATGGAAGCTAACCCTAGGTATTAATTGTCAAATTGTCAGATACCAGTTATATCTAATATTTATTTAATACAAATGGATGGACAAGATGTTTAATATTTATATATTATATAATAATAAGTGGTAACTGCTTTAGTAACCGTTTTTTTTCTCTACGCCTGTGGGAGTTTCTGCGTTTCCTTTGTAGGCGAGGGTTTCTTTTTCTATCTTCAGGGCAGTGTTGCTACTAGTGAATTCTTTTTCTATTATATCCTTTTCCTTTCCTTTTCTTTTCTTTTCTTTTATTTTTTTGAGATATTGTCTCTCTTATTTTGATCAATGAAATTAAATTTGATGGCAATATTATAGTCTACTCTCGCATCTTTTTGGTATGCAATGTTTATTTCACGTGATGCTGCATGGATTACATATATATTCAACGTGGAACAAAACAGGCGCCACGTACCTCGCATTGGAATTGGATTCTTAATTGATCCCCACTCTCGGAGCAAGAAGAACCCAGGAAATTAGATAAGAAAATTGAAATTGTGGTTTTGTTCTGTGCAGTGCCAAGCCAAGCGTCAACCGACGATACGAATGAAGAGGAATCTAATCCATGAATATTTCAGTTATGAAACAGAGAGAGTGATCAGAAGATCAGAGGGACACACAATATATGGAGATTAAAACAAGAGCTCCCGGCAAGATTATACTCTCCGGTGAACACGCTGTGTTGCATGGATCCACGGCTCTTGCCGCTTCCCTTGACTTATTCACCCATGTTTCTCTCCGCTTCCCCTCTCCTTCCGGTACTCTCTCGTTCTCCTCTTGACTACTATACTTTCCTGCTACATTACTACCTTTCCAGGAACGATGCAGTTGCTCCTCACTTTTTTTACGCTATTTTTCCATGCCCTCTAAATTAAATTTCGAGAAGTTCACGAAAAATGTTTTGTCCTTTGAAAGGATATGGTTCAAAAGTTTCATTACATTAACTTATTTGTCTGCATTGTTTTTACATGTCGAATCTATCAAGACAGAGCATGCATTCTGATTTTGGCTGGAAGGAACCCAAATATTTACGTGTCTTTGTTGCACAAAATTTCTGTCTGTTTGTAATTTGCTTTTCCCTGCTTTTGCTCAGTGTTAGTATTGAATATGGATACATTCAGGCTTTCTTAGACCTTTTATTGCGTCGTTCCCCTTTTGTTGGGTTTTTGTTGTGGCCATGACATGCAACAGCTCGAGATTAATTTCTTCCTTCAATTTTATTGCCGTTAATTTTTTTTGGAAGAATCATTTTGTTGGTATAATATTTTCAAAGAGTCTGTCAGCAATTTGGATTTGGGATCACCGCTGATGTTCTTAACATGTGATCTCATATTGACAGTAATAACATCTACTAATGGTACGCATTTGAATTTGAAAACAATGGATTTTTATTTTTTGCTAGGCATACAAATTCTACGTATAGCTTGTTGACTGGATTCTCATCGATTGACCTTGTGTTTTTTCCTTAGACAATGACAATAGGTTAAAACTACAGCTCAAGGACATGGGATTGGAATTTTCCTGGCCAGTTAGTAGAATAAAAGAAGCATTGCCCAAATCAGGTAGTCTCACCTCTTTAGTACCCGCCTCTTCGTTCGGTGGAGTCTTCCAAATCAATTGCTACTCTAGTTGAAGAACAAAATATTCCAGAGGGAAATACTAATCTTGCTTCTGGAGTTTCAGCCTTTCTTTGGCTGTACACATCTATTCGAGGGTGCGAATCAATTATGAACTTTGTAGTCCAATATCTTTACCTTTCGTGATTCTGATTCTGTTATCTCTTCATGTAGATTTAAGCCTGCTATGGTGGTTGTCACTTCTGAACTTCCTATGGGTTCAGGCTTGGGTTCATCAGCAGCATTCTGTGTGGCTCTTGCAGCGGCGCTGCTTGCTTTTACTGATTCTGTTAGTTTAGACTTAAATCACCGAGGTTGGTTATCTTTTGGGGATAAGGAGCTTGAATTGATAAATAAATGGGCTTTTGAAGGTGAGAAGATCATTCATGGGAAGCCTTCTGGAATTGACAACACAGTCAGCACATATGGTATGGGTTTTCGGAACTTGCATATCTGCATTTTCTTCTTATAAAAACCTACATCTTGAAGTTACTGTATACCTCGCTATGAATTAAAATTTAGTATGAGTTTTTCTTCCCTATCATAGATAAAATGACTTTTGCAGTCATGAAAAAGCTTTGAAGACGTGCGGTTCTGCTCTTTTTATTGGTTGTGTCACCAGGAGTTGTTATATTTTATTAAGTGCTAGAAAGATGATTTAAGCTTATCAGACATTGGCTCGTGTAAGTGAATTGAGACATATTACCTTTATGTGTGCAAGTGACATGAAAATTATTATTATCAGGGCACATGATCAGCTTCAAGTCTGGTAAATTGACACATATGAAGTCAGCCGTGCCACTTAAAATTCTCATTACTGACACCAAAGTAGGGAGAAACACAAAGGCATTGGTGGCTGGTGTTTCAGAGAGAACACTGAAGCACCCTGGCGCAATGACTTTTGTGTTTAGTGCTGTTAATTCAATTAGCAAGGAACTGATAGCCACTATCCAGTCTCCTGCCCCAGATAACCTCTCTGTAACCGAGAAAGAAGAGAAGATAGAAGATTTACTTGAGATGAATCAAGGTTTACTCGAATCTATGGGGGTCAGTCACACTACAATAGAAACTGTTCTTTGAACAACATTGAAGTACAAGTTAGCTTCCAAACTGACAGGAACTGGTGGTGGAGGTTGTGTTCTGACACTGCTGCCAACCTGTATCCTTTTCACTTAGTAATCTTATTTATCAGGTTTCCAAGGTTTTCTATTATTCTCTTTCTGGTTCTCTGTTTTCTTGTTGCTTATCTATGTTATGTTAATGAATATCTTATCCTATATTTGCCTATATGTCTAATGATTTAAACTTTCTACTAGAGTATTTTTCCCCCTGAGCTTCATAAATTTGTCTTTTTCCTAGATCCGCTTGGTCTTCTCCATTTACCGATTATCTTATCTTTTCTGGGAGAGAGGTTGGATGGTTTCCGCAGGCAACATGGCTTTATTTCATTAAGTATCTTGGATGTATCCTTGAACCTCAGTTTCTTACATTTCTTCCTTGACACCGCTTGGACCAGTGCTATCACGAATCGTTGTTGACAAAGTAATTTCTGAACTGGAGTCAAGCAAGTTTCAATGTTTGTTGACCGGAATAGGCGGCAGAGGTGTAGAAATTTGCTTTACGGTTTCATCTTGATTGTTTCTTTTACTTTTAGGATTGACATCAATAATATACAGATACCATCTTCAATTAAAATACATGCTCCTCTGTGCCTGCATTAAAATGTCGCGTTTTCTTTCTATTTTAATTGATTTTACAACCTTTTCGACTCAGTCCAAAGTATAGCCATATCTGTTGACGGATTTCGTCAAAAGCAAACAGATTCTATGACCTGGGAATAATGTACATATCAGTCATATGACATTACATGCACCTATGTTTCATCGCTGATGCTAGCTCCTCCATTTCACTGGGGACCAGATGCCTACCCTAGTACTATAGTAAACCATATATCACAATACACTGCTTGAGAGTTGTGCCATTCTATAATGTCAAATCTTTTCTGGGCGTAAATTCTGGAGGCTAAAAGATCAAGAAGTTGCTCATAAAGATCAGAGTTGTCAACAGAAGACCATAAAGAGTACCTTAAAGACACGATCTTACATTTTATCAAGTGGTTTGTTAGTGCTCTTGGAGCAGTATATCATTGTTTTCCAAAATTTACCGCGTGATGTAATTTAAGTTCTTTTCAGATGGATAGATGCCGCTTGCTAGGCAAACATTTGCATTATTACAGCTTCATTCAACGAGGTCTAAGGACACGCCACTGGTTTCCATAAGCCTAAAGAGAACATATTTAGGAGCATGAATAGTGACTCTTCTCAAAATTTAAGGGACGGTTCAGATCCTCAAGTAATATAACAGGATTGTTCTCAAATTCAATATTTCTGGTCTGACCAGCTATATTTGCTGCTTGCTACTTATGATGTCATTGATTCAGGTATTGAATTCTATTAAAATATAACTGTAAATTTTAGTGTCTTGTTTTCTGGTTTGAGGTTCCGTCGTGATGGTGTTTCCCTCTGCATACTTCTCGCGGGGGGATTAAGAGGAGAGTTTACATCTCAGGTACAATACTACACGTAATTATGTTGAAACTGGCTCAAGAAGAAGCTAAATATACAACACCAATACGAACTTCCACAACTGGATTTTGATCTTTTTTTCATATTGGCTTTTCTTACACACACATTTCAGCAAACATAGATATTTGTTTTCTTTAAGTTTCTACATCGACAAAAATACATGCTTATTTTCTTAAGCTGACATGGAAGAGGAGAAAGGCTCCCAAATTGCAATTACAGATGAGCTGAGTTACAAACTCATTTTCCTTCCTAATCAAAACGGGTTTTTACGTTGACCGGAAGCCAATCAAACTAAAAAGCTCAAAAGTATATAACTTGTCCTTCAGCCATTTACAACGATTCCACCTGCAGAAAACGTACCGTATGTGCGTTAGAAAACCCAGATAAAGTGTGAAACTGTAAATGATTAGAAGTGAAGTGTACTACCATTGGGGTGAAGGACTTGACCAGTAATGTAAGAGGAGCAGTGGTTGCAGGCAAGGAATACATAGGAGGGAGCAACTTCAATAGGCTGGCCAGCTCTCTTCATGGGCACGTAGGCTCCAAATTGAGCAACTTCTACTTCCTTGAAGGAAGTAGGTATTAAGGGAGTCCAGATGGGCCCTGGGGCAACCCCGTTCACTCTTATTCCCTTGCTCACCAGTTGAAGCGAGAGACCCCTAGCTCGTAAATGCCACAATCGCTCCCTTCGTGGCCGTGTAGTCTAGTAATTTACCGTTCCCTTTGTGATGTGGTGTTGATGATACTGCTTCCTTCCTTCATGTGCTTCAGGTCATGCCTGTATACGTTCGTATGCGTGAAATTTAATGGTATATCTATATATATATTATATTCTGTGAAGAAATTCGATATACATATATATATATATATATATATCAAATCAGATCCTTTTGATTGTATACCTACCTGGTCATCAAGAAATAGGAGATGATATTAGTTCTGAACACCCTCTCCAGCCTTTTCTCGTCAATCTCCTCCACAGATTCAGCCTCGTACTGCTCAGCGGCATCATTGATCAGAACGTAACGCGGCCAAACGCCTTCACGACCTCATTCACTACTTTCGTGCAGTTCTCATCGAAACCCAAGTCAGCTGGTATGGCTATTGACTCCTTGGCATCCGCAGTTTTTGTCCTTCGCGTCCTTGTCTTCATGTCCCTTCACATATGTGAAAGCCACAGTGGCACCTTCCAAGGCAAACAAATTGCATACGGCTCGTCCAATCCCTGAGTCACCTCCGGTCATTAGTGTTATCTTCCCCTAAAACTCTCAAATCAAACAAGCTAGTGTTATGTTATCTATCGCCTTGCAATAATATATCGAGAAAATTAAAGATGCTTAAGAATATCCATCCAAGGACTCTATATACTTGAAGTTTATTTGATGGCTTATAGTCGGGGCTGGTGAATTGAGGTGTTGGGTTCATAGCATTCTCTTTCCCAGGAAGTTCGTCTTGTTTTGCAGGGGAAATTTTTGGTCACGAGAAGCCACCGTTTACGCACAACAAGTACGTGAACAGAGACAAGGATCTTTCTGCGTTCCTGGAAGAAGTGTGATTTAGAAAAGTGGGTTTCTGTTTGTTATGGATCGATGTGGAACAAGTAATGAGGCGATCTCATATGGCTGCACGAGTGATTGTGATGGCACCGTGATGACTTTATATGAAGAATTTGAGTATGCCACGCGGGGATGAGTGGCATAAGAAGTTGTTAACGTGTGTTAATCGCATGCATCCGACATGTCCCAAGAGGCCAAGACCACAAGTTGGTTTGAATTGAACTCTATCTATAATTTATTCATATAGCCTTTTTTTTTTCTCTAGAAAATAAAATGTATTAAAATTGAGAACATATAAAAAAATTAATTAAGAAGAAATCATATCAAATTCCCTCCAAGGAAATATAGTACAATAAACATAAATAATAATAGAAAAGTGGGACAAAGATTAAATCCCATTGCATAGCACACATCTCTGTTAAAATACTTGGTAAGCAAGATGTCAAAACCCAATGAGCAAAAGATCTATCACAACCTATAGCTTGTTGAACAACATTTTCAAGTTTGACCCAATCCCACTCATAGAGATGAAGGAAGTGAAATGCCTTTAACCCATTATATTAGTAGTGATAGGCAAGTTTAATTAGAATTATTTTTAATAAAAATTTAATTTAATTAGATTTATTTTGAATTTGATTAATTGATGGAATCAGCTGATCCAAATTTGATACAATATATTTAAGGAGAAAACTTACATACTTAGCCTTAGGTACTTAGTGTTCTTGTCTCCAATTAAATGTTGTCATATGGAATTTTTTTACAGCTTATCTCTCCTACTCTTCTAACAGTTTTATCTCACTATTATTTGTTAGAAAAATTTAGGGAAAAAACAATGAAATAGGTCACCTTCATGCTTTCTTTATCTCTAACCAAAAACCTAATTTGCATGTTCCTTCGTGGCTTTTGCTTCTTGGTGGCTGCATCATCCTTGTGTCTTCTGTCACAATTTCAATCTCTCATGGTTGGTGCATTCTCTCTCTCTCTCTTTGTTTTTCTTAACGGATTCCATGTATATTCTACCAAATCATAGTTGATCTCTTCTTGAAGACAATGGTTGGTCTACTGTGCAATCTTCATTGATCATATACAACAAATTGTCCGTCCTTTTTTCTAAAAAAAAAATAAATAAAACTAGGGAATTATATTAACTGAGAAGCATAAAAAACATGGTTTATGAGTGGAAACTCCATGTTTGTCATCAGGCAACATAGACAAGATACCAACAAGATTTGCATCTTTGTATCTCTTTTGCGTCTTTATGGGTCACTGTGTGCGTGAGTATATATATATCTTGATACATGAGTATATATATTTTCATGTTTCATAAATTGTCAATATATAATTCATAGTTTTGTCTTTATCTTCATAAGATGTCAATATAAAATTCATAGTTTGTCTTCATACTCAATTTTCTAATAAATTATTCACAATTCTCTCACTAGAGTTCACATGTACTATGAGTTCAGGGTTTTTGCACATTTTTGTTTGCAAGCACTTTAAGTCAAATAAATTTTTTAAATGCTAGTGTTACATTTTTTTAAATACGGAATTTGCCGGACAATTTATCAATGTCTACTCCACCATTACTTGAACCTTCAACAAAAGTAACTGAATTAGATTTAGCACCTCATGTTGGCGTGGAGTTTGAAAGTGAAGAACTTGCATATAGATTTTATAATGCATATGCTAGGAAAGTTGGAGACGATAGAATGTGGGGTGTACTCTTAAAGATATTAGCAATCATTGGACTTCTAAGAGGATGGTAGAAATGAAAGAAAGGAAGGCTTACATGTTGCTTCATTATCTTCAGTCAAGGAAATATGAGAATCCATATTTTTTTTTATGAAATTCAACTTGATGCTAAAGATCAAATTTCAGATATTTTTTGGGCTGATGCAAATATGGTTGTAGATTATTTTCATTTTGGAGATACAGTATCATTTGATACTACTTATCATACAAATTGTAATTTGAGACTATTTACACCCTTTGTTGGATTCAATCATCATCAACAAACTGATATATTTGGTGCTACATTATTATATGATGAAACAAGTGCATCTTTTGAATGGCTATTTAGAACTTTTATAAAAGCTATGTGTGGAAAGAAGCCAACTAACATTGTCATAGATCAGGATGCAACGATGGAAAAAGCAATTAAAAATGTTTTACCTGAATCGTATTATCACTTATGTATTTGGCATCTATTTCAAAATGCTCTCAAGAATGTTAATCATGCTTTTAAGAGATCCGATTCTTTTGCTTCGAAATTAAGATGTTGCATGTATGAATATGAATATAAATGAGGATGACTTTCTTGATGCATGGGAGTCAATGCTTGAGAAGCATGATCTTCATCAAAATAAATGGATGAAAGATTTGTTTCAAAAGAAAGAAAAATGGGCATCAGTATATGGGCGAGATGCCTTTTCTATAGGTGCTACATCAACCCAATTAAGCAAAAGCCTCAACGGTCGATTAAGAGGTTATATGAAGTCTACATTGAATGTGTTATATTTCTTTAGAAATTTCAAAAGGTTGTTAGGTGACATGCAATATAAAAAGTTGGCAGATAAGAAGAATCAATATCATTAGGCAAAGCAATGCAGTCCTACTACTTTGTCTTGTGTCCCAATGCTATAGGTCTCGAAAACTCTAAAAGAAGAGTGAGATCACAAGGATATATCTTGGTGGATGAAATTTAGAAAAGCACATCACTCATGGATTCCATTGGATTTGAGCTTCAAAGTGAGTGGGTTGCATTATGGGAAGGTAATCAAGTTTAGTCGTATCCCTTGCAAATTAACTAGAAAGCAACTATAGAGTATAGTGTAACCTAGATCGTATCTCTCGTGGAACCTTTTGTTAAACTTTAGTTAATTCAAAACATTTTATAAACACAAGCAATGAAGATTTGATTTTAAACTCAATTGAAAACAATTTTGCAAAAAAAAAAATTAAATGTTTGTAAATTTTCAATTATTTTGGAAACAAGAAAATAAATAAGGAATTCTAGTTTGTTTGATCAATTATAAACATTCCTCAAGAATTTTGGATTTTTCCTCATTATCACATATCAATTATAATGAAGCCTAATTATCAAAAGACTATGATATTAGACATAATATATAAACATTGGGCCCTAAAGTTATATATAATACATCTAACACATAAAAATATCCCAATTAACTATAAATTTCATTTGAATCATCCCTGCCCTTGCTAACCAATGCTAAATCAGATTGGAAAGAACACAAAACATCTTGCTAAACATCATCAAAATGCATTATCATGACTCAATTGAACAATGATAACAAGAAGCAATAATACATCAAGGAAATGTATCTAATTAATATTTCTCAGCACACTAACAATTCAAACAAAGTCATGGTATCCTCAATTACAACTAAAATCTAGTCGTAATCCAAATACATCTTCATTCAGATGTTCTAGACAAAACAGAAATCAAGAAATAGCTATAAGGGAAGGAATCAAGAAAATATAAACTCCCTTATTAATGCTTTGAGGTGATAATCCAATCTCTTTAGGAATTAATGAGATCAGCTACTCATAGATGTATGCTCAAAGCTCCTTTCCATCTCCGCAATCTGAACTGCAATCTCCTGTGCTTCCCTACTTTGTTATCGTTCTATATCCATCCTGAGAGAGAGAGAGAGAGAGAGAGAGAGCTTTTAGTGAATCAGAAAATGGGTCTGACTTCAGTCTCGTGAGCTCCCGAGAAAAGAACACTGATCGTAATACTCTGAGCTGGAGATATTTTTAGATCTGATCGAGACCCACGAGTGAACTGAAGTTTTGATTTCACCGGCATTGCGCAAGGAACAGTGACAGAGTAGGTTGGGGTTCAACAACTGAGCGAACAAGGAAGAGAACAATTCAGGAGAGTGAATAGTGATGGATCCAATGGAGTAGGTGCGATCAAGGGTAGGAGAGCTTGAAGAAGAGAAGGGAAAATCCTCCAAAAATCTTTTTTTGGATTCGTCCTCTCTCAAGTTGTCTTCAATTGAAACACGTCTCCTCTAAACCCTCTTTACCCACAGAAGAAAAACAAGAGAAAATATTATAATAATCATAATTCAATAAAAATAATAGAAAAGTAAGTGTTATATATATATATATATTCATTTTTTTATTTATTATCATTTATTGCATATATATTTTTTACAATTTCTGAAAATTATTAAAAAAATTAATAAAATGACATGAAAAATGATAGACTAAATATGAAATATCATAAGGTCAATTGTAGAAGTACAAAGCTCAAAGAAGTGGGATAAGTAAGCAACCAAAAGCAAATAGTAAAGTTTTTTAGCAATGCCCAGGTCAAGCACCAAAATAACAAGGGGCAGCAAGAGCAAAAAATCAACACACAAGGCAAAGTTTGTATTGCAACCATATATCAAATATGTAGTGGCCATATCAACACACAAGGCAAAGTTTATACTACAACCATATATCAAAAATAAAGAAAGAGTGTTTAATGGGAGACCCCATATCTATGATAAAGGAAGTCGGATATAGGGAAGAAAACAGAATATGTATAAGAGTACAAGATCAAAAACCAATCCCATTTGCAACCTATTACTAACTCTTATGAGATCCATTGGAGCACTGTGATAAAACTTGGGCATAGAATCATTGGCAACAAGTTGTTGCAGCAATCTACAAAAAACATAAGGAATCTCTATCATCATTAACAAAGTCACACCCTTAAGAGAATTGGAGTTAGAATGCACTAAGTTAGCCACCTTACAATAACAGGAAATGAGTTTTCAATTGATGAAGACTATTTTCCTAGTAAGAATCCGTAGAAGAACTCTTGTAACACTGTGCAATGCTATAAGAGAGAGAAAGGGGGACGGTGAGGAAGAAAGAGAGAGATTGGAAACAACACTAGCAATGGAGGTTTCCAATGACTGGTTCGAGTTTCGGAGAAAGATAGACGATGGTGGGGAAGGAGAGAGATTAGGAATGACAAGGGCAAAAAGGCTTTTTTCCCCCTAATCGGTAACAGTGAGATAACATTATGGGATGAGTAGGAGAGATAAGCTGTAAAAAAATTCCATATGGCAAAATTTAATTGGAGACAAGGACACTAAGTACCTAAGGCTAAGTATGTAAGTTTTCTCCTATAGTTAATAATGGGCTCGACTATTGGAAGTTCATGTCTAAATTAAATTAAACCAATCGATCGAGTAGAATTATATAAGATATATATATATATATATCTAAATTATGAATTGCATATTTTATATATGAATATGATTATGAATGAATAATAAATAATATGTCAAAATGTTCAATTTTTAATGAAATTATATATGTGTCCTAATTTTTATTATATTTAATTTAATTAGAAACGTTAAGATAAACTCAGGAAATTTGTATTGTATATAATAAAAAAACTAGGATAAAACTATCGTCATGCTTATTATTCTTCTCATCATCATCATGTGGTAGACATGGTTTTAATACTTTGCATGGTAGCCACGTGGAAGACAAAGCAATCGATAGCTGTCACTACTAAGGTGCCAATTTCCCAATGTGTATTCCCAGTATGAAAATGTTGTTATCGATCTGAGAGACTCAAACTCATTTCCATGGCATCATTCCTTCTTGCCTCAATTTTTTCTTTCCTGATCTTCCTTTCCACTTCCGCGTGCTATAAAGGTACTTGCTCTCTCTCTCACGCACACATAGCATCTCATTATCAATTTATTATTTCTTTCAGACATTGTCTTATTAATGCATATATTAATGCATCTAAATAATTCAAGCATTTTTAAAAACCACATTTCTTCCAAGCCCAATTATTTTGTATTGTATGTATAGTTGGGTACATGCAGTTGATGAGAAGGAGAGTGAACTAAAAGGAATCAATAGCTATAGGCAAAGTGAGAAGTTGCCAGTCCTGAACCAAGTGGACAGAGCATCGTGCCTAGCGAATGAGATATATAGTAGATGAACTGGAGGATGTGCCGTATGAATATCCAACTAGTAGTGATGGGATCACAAAATTCCCCAACTTTGAGAAGTATGTTCATAAATGTGGCCTTGACATCAATTGTACCATAGATAGGGTTATTCTGTTGGAAATTATTTTAATATATTAAAGTAGATTAGCATCAATTAATTAATAATGAATAATTATTAGTTTAGGCAATTAGTTTAGCATTAAATGTTAAGCCTAAGAACAAAATGGACATTTGTTTAGTTGTGTGTGTTCTATGATAATTTAGATCACACACATAAGTTCATTTAGGTAGAGGCCCAAACTGTTAGCCTTTTAGTGGTCAGTATGTCTTGTCACAAGTTTGACTTGATGGTAAAGATAAGATTGAGTTTTATTTATTATAAAAAGTTTAATCCTTTACAAGATTGATTATTACTTCGCTAAACCCTAGAACTCTTTCTCCTTTTCTCCATCTCTTTCAACCTAAGAGATAAAGTCAGTTATAGTACTTTACCACTTTCCTATAGGTCTTTATCTAAAAACACAACAATTACATCCTCAAACTCTACATCAAGTAAGAACATGCTCTAATGATTTAATTCAATATGATTTTTATACTTCTAACATATGGTATCAAAGCAAAGTTAGGAGTATAATTAAGTTGATATATAGACATAGTAATTGCTTCTGAAACTCATTACTGTGTCAAAATTCCTAATTTTGAGTGTTCAAAACCCTATAAATTGGGATTATTAAAATTTGACCTAACAACATGAGATTGACCTAAATTAATGTTGCATACATGTTTTAGGATGTATTATGCATGATCGATTTGCATCAATTCGTGCAAAATATATTCGAAACTCAGAATTGAATTTATGTATTTTCAAGTTTCTTAGGGTTTTATATGCATGAATTTCCAACCTCTATATGTGTAATTGACATGGGGTTATTGTTTGTATGGGACTTAGAATGTTTTTCATGTACTTAATTGAATTTCCATGCTGCTGTGCTAATGCATCAAAAAGTTAAGGTTTGAATTTTTTTTTGGAGTAATGTTTTTTGCATACCCTTCATTGATAGGCATGATTGAATCATAGATATTGTTAAGAATAATGCATAGTGTCATTTTTTGGGTATTATTGCATTTGAACAGCATAGTTTCAAGGCTCCCAGACTCAACAATGGCGGACGTCCACTATTGTTGTGTGGTGCTGAAGCTGGGAAGAAGATGACCAACTTCAGCCACGCCTACTCGTAGTCACGCATGTGTGTAGGCGCGTGTGGATCACGTGCTTGGGGTCTTAGCCCTCAATTTGTTCTGGTTCCACTAAAATTTTATTTTTTGTTTAATGAATATTTTTTAGAAATTTTTTGGGGCCTAGAAAATTATATTATGATTTTTTGAAAATATATTTGGCATGGAAAATATATTTCATATGATGAATTTTGGCCTGCAAAATTTCTTGAGTACACTACATATTATTATGCCCATTGGTGTTTAAACACTCTCTCTGGTAGCAAGTATAGTGATGTAAATAAATTTAAGAGCCTTTAAAAGTTTGTTTTCCCATGAATTTTATTATTAAAAAAAACACCCTTCTTTATTGGCCTCACAAGTGTTTAAGAATATTGCATTAATATTTATACACCTAATGGATGAATACTCACCCAACGTGGGTTCGACCATGAAGTAAGTGTCTGTGTTATGTATTTAACTCTTTTAAATAGGTGAGTTGGATTAATTAAATATTACAATATTTCTTATACCCTAACGATATGACTATATTGAATATATTTTGTATAAACTTTTTTATGAGTGTATGGTTGGTATATATGTTTTGGAAAAACCTCTTTAGTTATATATTTACTATAACTGAATACTAATTGGGAGTCTTGTTTATAATTATGTTATGTACACATAATTAATACCTCTCAATTTTTTGTTTCTTTCAATTTCTACTTTTTAGCAACTATCTATGATTAAGACTTATAATGGGACAAACTATGATGATTGGAAAGAGCCTTTGAATATATATCTAACCATTACTAAGAAAGATCTGGCACTTAGAGAGCCTAAGCTAGTAGATCCTACATTTGAGTCTAGTGTCGCGGATAAGAAATACCATAAACAATGGTATGAGTCAAACGGAATTTGCCTAGCCGTAATTAAATATACTATTGAGAAGAGGATCAAAGAAAGCATCCCATAAAAGCAAAAGACATTAGAGTATCTAAAGGCTATTGGTGGAAAATTTAAGAAACTTGATAAAATCCAGAAGGCCTACTATCTTTCACTGCGTGACAACACTCGGTATGATGGAACATCAAGTGTCAGAGAGTATATTATGAAGATGATTCATTATTATAATAAGTTGAAATTATATGGCATTGATCTAGGAGAAAGTACATTGGTTTATTGAGTTCTTCAATCACTACCATATGAATTTTCATTCATGAGAATCTCTTATAATTTGCAAGAGGCAACATGGTTAGTAGACCATATGATATCAATTGTGACTTAGGAAGAAGATGCAATAAGGAAAAGCAATTTTCAACCACATTTATAAATCATATATCCCGTGGTTTTGATAGTAAGTCAGGTGGCAATGATAGGAAGGGAAAGAAACCACAGGTACAAAACCTGGCAAACTTGAGTTCAAGAATAGTGGTGAGAATGGTAAGGCAGTACAAAAGAAATTCAAGGGGAAGTGTAATTATTGTAAAGTACCTAGGCACAAGGTGTCTAAATGTTATAAGCTGAAGAATAAGTGTGAGAAGATAGGTATGTTTTCTACCTCTCTAGCTCTAATGTGTTTTGAATCTAATGGCGTTGAATCATCTTCTAAATTTTGGTGGTTGGCTGGTGGTTCAATGGTTCATGTTGTAAACTTTTTGTAGGGACTCAACAACATACAGATCCCAAGTGAAGGAGAAAAGACTATCTTGGGAATAGCAGGCAGTAGAGTTTATAGAATTAGTCTCTTTATGTTTACCTTTTAGGACATGTTTTGAATTTAAATAATGTCGTTTATGTACCTTCTACAAGAAGGAACTTGATTTCTACTTCTGTTTTATATACTTGTGGTTATTCTTTTTGGCAAGGAAATAGAAAGACTAGTATCTATTTTAATTCTATTATTGTTGACTTTGCTACATTATGTAATGGTTTATACCATTTGAATTTAAATAATCACCTTGCTGAACATCTTAGTGCTCCTATTAATGCTATGATTAGACACAAACATGAAAGAATTAATGAAAAATCTTTGATGTTGTGGCATCAACATTTGGGTCATATTTCTAAAGCTAGATTGGAGAGAATAGTTAGGCAAAGTGCATTGCAAAATTTATATTACTCAGATTTTGAGACTTGTGTTGATTGTATTAAGAGAAAACTTTCCGTTAGAGCTAGAACCAACAATAATAATATTAGCCTTATCCCACTAATATGAGGTCAACTACATAGATCATACGACGCTAATAGATTCTATCAAATACCATCTCCTCAGATAAATTATTTATTAAGATGTCATTCTTTATAACTTCCCCTAGTATCTTTTTTAGTCTTTCTCTACGCCTTTTGATAGGGTTCCAAGCCATTTAATCAACTTTCCTCGCTGGCTTCTCTTCTTTGTACATGCCCAAATCACTTTAAATGATTTTTCATCATTTTCTTCTCAATAGGTGTTATTTCGAATTTCTTTCATATACAATCATTTTATATCTTATCAAATTTTATATAACCACATATTCATCTCAATATTTTCATCTTTGCTACCTTCATTTTATGCTCTTATCGTCTTTTCAAAGCCCAACATTTACTACTATATAGCATTACTGGCCTTATAGCTAATCGATAAAATTTCTCTTTAAACTTAGTAGGTACCTTGCGGTCACAAATAACTCCTTATACTTTTCTCCACTTTAACCACTCAGCTTGTATCATATGCATAACATCCCCATTAATTTCATCATTACTCTATAAAATTGACCCCAAATATCTGAACTTTGACACTTCTGGAATGGTTTGTTCCAATTTTTACCTCTAAATTATTTCTAACTAACCTCTTATTAAAATTGTGATGCATATATTTCGTCTTACTTGTACTCAAATTAAAACCTTTTGATTTCAAAGTATATCTCCATAACTCAAGTTCAGAGTTGACATTTTCTCTTGAGCCCTCAATTAAGACTATATCATCCACAAAAAAGCATATACTTTAGAATTTCCTCGTGTATATGTTCTATTAGGACATTTAAAACTAAATTAAATAAGTATGAGCTCAAGAAAGATTCTTGATGTAAACCTATCCTTATAGGAAAGTTCTTTGTCTCACTTCCAAGAGTTCTCACATTTGTTATTGCCCCTTCATACATATCCTCTATGGCTCAAATATAAGGCACACGAACACATTTATTCTCTATTACTTTCTACAACATATCTCTTGGTACTCTATCATAGACTTTTTCTAAATCAATAAAAACTATATGCAAGTCTCTCTTTTTATTCTGATATCTTTCAATTAATAAGTAAATAGCCTCTATTATAGACCATTCTGACATAAATCTAAATTGATTTTCCAAAATACGAGACTTTTTTTCTAGTCTATACTCAATCACTCTTTCTCAAAGTTTCATGGTGTGACATATGAGTTTTATCCCCTGATAATTTGCACAATTCTAAATATCCCCCTTGTTCTTATATATAGGCACTAGAGTGTTCTTTCTCTATTCATTTGGCATTTTCGTAGACCTTAAAATCTTATTAAATATCTTAGTGAGCCATAAAATCTCTTTCTCTTCTAAGCATTTCCAAACTTCGATAGGAATACCATCAGGACCAATAACTTTATCATTATCCATTCCTTTAAGAGATTTTTTTACCTCTCCAACCCGTTTCCTATGATAGAAATTCAAATTCAGATCTTCTTCATGAATTTTTAATACTTTTGTATCAATAGTCATACCCAATTTATTATTGAAAATCTTATAAAAGTAACTTCCTCATTTTTCTTTGATATCATCATCTATAACCAAAATTTTTTCTTTCTCATCCTTAGTGTATCTTACTTAGTCCAAATCTCTTAACTTTCTTTCCTTTCTTTTGTAAATTTTGTAAATCTTACGTTCACCATTCTTTGTTCTTAAATCATGGTAGAATTCCTTGAAAACTTTAGATTGAGCCTCACTTACTGCTTTCTTAGTCTCCTTTCTAGTCAACCGATAACATTTCCAATTTTAATCGTTATTGCACAAATGTAAGGTTTTGAAACACTCTTTCTTATATTTAACCTTCTCATGCACATTTTCATTTCACCACTAAGATTCTTTATAAACTTTTGGATTCATCCAAAACAGTTTTAGCGGTAACTCTGATCCTTTTAACCATTTCATCCCACAAGATGTTAGTACTTTCTTGTGAGTTCCAATTATCTTCCTCTAGAACTTTTCTCAGAAAGGCCAATTATTTCTCTCCTTTTAGTTGCCACCACTTGATCTTAAGATTTAAAACTTTTCAACTTTTCAATTTACAGTCTTTAACCAGCATATCAAAGACTAAGACTCTATATTGTGAAATTAAGCTCTCACCAGAGATTATTTTGCAGTCTTTACAAGCTTTTGTATGTGTTTCTTACAAAAAAGTAGTCAATTTGTGACCTTTGAGCTCTACTCTTATATGTTATTAAATGCTCCTACTGTTTCTTGAAACAAGTATTTACAATCATAAGGTTATAAGCTATTGAAAAATCAAGAATGAAATGCCCTTTCTCATTTATGTCTCCAAAACCATAACCGTCATGAGCTCCCATATATTATCTTGTCTCTTTTCCCATATGATCATTAAGGTCCCCTCAATAAAGATCTCTTCCTCTTGTGAGATATCTCAAATCAAGCCCTTCAAATCTTCCTAAAATTTTTCCTTAAATGCTTCCAACCCTACTTGAGGTGCGTAAGCACTAATAACATTGAAAGTATCGTGCTCATCAGTCAATTTTAAGAATAAGATCCTATCTCTAATCCTTCTGACTCCTACCACATTCTTTTTCCAAACTTTGTACATAATAATATCAACTCCATTCATCGCTCTGACATTCCCTACATATCAAAGTTTAAAACCAGTAGTGTCTAACTCCTTAACCTTTTCTCTTACCCATTTAGTTTCTTGAAGACACAAGATATTAATTCTCCTTCGAATCGCAGCACCCACCACCTTCATAGATTTACCTTTTAAAGTACCAATATTCCAAGAATTGAATCAAATCTTACTCTCCTGAGTTAACTTTTTTATCCACATCCATCCAAAATGATATGGGAATCCTTGCTCATTTAACACTACACCTGGGCGCTAATGTAGCGGTTCTAACTTATTTGACACTGCATTCGAGCCATACAATGCATTACTTTTGGGTAACGACCTAGCTTCAACACAAATACATCCCTAATCCATGTCATAAAGATTTGACAAATTTTTATATTGGCTGTTGAGAGTTTAACATAACCCTCCTCCTTTACCTGAGCTTGGGACTGACTATGACACTACATAGGCGGACTTTTGCTAGAGCTAGAACTAAGGGGTTAAATAGGTCTAAGAATATTTTGGACCTAATTCACACCAACATATATGGACCCATTACACCTCTAGCCATAGACGGATTCAAACATTTTTTTACTTTCATTAATGACCACTCAAGATATAGATGGATTGATCTTCTACTTATGAGATTATAATCTCAAGATGCCTTCAAGAATTTTAAGGCTGCAGTTGAATTTAAGATAGGTAAGCCATTAAATGTATCAGGTCTGATAAGAGTGGAGAGTACTATGGGAGATATACTGAAGTTGGCCAGAATTCGAGTCTATTTACTTTATTCTTGCAAGAACATGGTATTGAAGCTCAGTATACAATACCTGGAACCTTACAGAAAGATGTAATCGCACCCTTATAGACATGGTTAGAAGCATGATGAGTTACTCCACATTTCCAGAGTTCTTGTGGGGTGATGCTTTGAAGACTGCAGTTTGAATTTTAAATCTGGTGCTTAGCAAGTCAGTGCCCAAAATGCCATATGAACTTTATTTTGGAAAGAAACCCAGTGTGAAACATTTTAGGGTATGGGGTTGTAGGGTGGAAGTAAGACCATATAATCTTCAGTTGAAGAAGCTGGATTCTAGAACAATCAGTGGGTTTTTCATTAGATACTATACAGGATCAAGAGGGTGTAGATTTTATTGCACGAATCATACTACCAAAGTAATTGAATCTGATCAAGCATTTTATTTTGAGGATGATTTGGATAGTGGGAGTTCTACACCCAGGGTTATCAATTTATCCGATGAAAGCACCCTCTTGCCTATGCCTACTATGATTCCTTCTTCAATTGATGAGAATGATGAAGTATCAACCTCCACATGCATTGATGAACCAATTGGTTTGAGACAGTCTCAAAGAGTCTACAGACTTGCAATATCAAATGATTATTTGTTCTATTTCCAGGAATTTGAGTCAGATGATGTTAATGGCACTGATCTTGTATCTTTCCAACAATTAATGTTAGATCCTCATACTTCAAAATGGTTGGAGGCCATAAAAGATAAGATAACCTCTATGCATTGTAATTGTGTATGGGAACTCGCTAAGTTACCCAAGGGGTTCAAACTAGTTGGTTGTAACTGGTAAAGTTGAAAGGTATAAATCTAGACTGGTAGTAAAAGGCTACAATCATAGAGAGGGTATTGACTACACAAAAACTCTCTCTTGTGTCTACAAAAGATGCTTTTAGAATAGTCATGGCTCTAGTTGCACAGCTTGACCTTGAACTCCATCAAATGGATGTTAAGACAACTTTTCTGAATGGAGACTTCTATGAAGAAGTTACATGACTCAACCTGATGGTTTTGTTGAGCCTAGTAAAGATCACTTAGTGTGTAAACTCTGAAGAACTATTTATGGGCTGAAGCACCCTCTAGGCAAAGGTATCTGAAATTGTCACCTCTTTGGGGTTCGTTGAGAATACTTCATATCAATGTATTTATTAAAAGTTTTTTTAGAACATGTAACTCATATGAGTTAGGTTAAATCTTTTGATGTAGTCTTAGTTTAGTGGGAGTCTGAGATGTTTATTTATTCATGTTTTTTAATCTTTTATGTATTTTATTTTAGTTCAGATATTGAAACATTATTAATGCGGTTATATCATTTGTTTTTCTAACGGATTTAATGATTTTGTGTAATTACGCTTTATGTTACTTGTTTCTTTTTTCTTTTTTGAACTATGATTGAAAGATCTATTATTCATTCCCTTCTATTCAGAATATGAAATCTTATGATTATTATTGCTTGATTCCCCAATGGGTTCAGTGATTTTACGCAGTTTCACTTTTTGAATTCTAGTTATGGCTTAATATACACTAATTGCTTGAATCTTGTGTTGTATGTTCCAATTAATTAATTAATGTTATTCAAGTGGGAGAATGATGAAAATTATTTTAATTTATTAAAGTGGATTAACATTAATTAACTAATAAGGAATAGTTATTAGTTTAGGTAATTAGTTTAGTACTAAATATTAATCTTAAGAATGGATTGTCCTTTATTTAGTTGTGTGTGTTCTATAATAGGTTAAATTACACACATAAATCCATTTGGGTAAAAGCTCCAACTGGCAACCCTTTAGTAGTCAATATATTTTATCATAAATTTAACTTGATGGAAAAGATAAGATTGAGTTTTATCTATTATAAAAAGTTTAATCCTTTACAAGATTGATTACTGCTTCTCTAAATCCTATAACTCTTTTTCCTCTTCTCTATCTCTTTCAAACCTAAAGGGCAAAGTCAATTATAGTACTTTACTTTTTTCGTACATGTTTTTATCTAAGAACACAACAATGACATTCTCAAGCTCTCCATTGGACAAGAACATGGTCTAATGATTTAATTCAATATGATTTTTATACTTATGACTTATCCTGCCTGTGTTTGCCTAATTGGAACCAACCCTGCTGCTTTCTAACTACACTCACCATGATCGCTATGTGAGGCATCTCAGCAACTCCCTCTACACGGCACTTGGACTAGGCTCCCAAGATGACTGGATGCTTCTTGTTCTCACTACCAACACACCCGCTGGATCTACTTTCTCACTTGCAACTTCTCTTCTTTCTACAGCTGCTTTCACCAGTTGGGATTGCAAGCGCTTTGCCCGTTAATTGCTTGTTTGTAATATATATATATATATATATATATATATATTCCCTTACTAGTTCATTTTCCTTCATCGCCAAAACGGGCAATAGCTTGAAATTAAGGATTCATTGTATGAAGAGATTTGGATTTGAGATAAGTATAATCTGAATAGACACACCCACAAACACAAAATAGGATGAGAAATAAATTGCAAATCCAGATAATTTACCAAAGAAAAGAAAATTATAAATTCAGATATGTATGTTATCAAGTACGTACGGGACATTCTCTCGCAATTCTGGCGGCAAAATCTGACTGAGCCTTGTTTGCTTAGAACACATTCGGCAGATGGCTTTGGTGGCAGCCTCTCGTTTTCCTTCTCCTAAAGAGTCCAAAGAAAAATATAAAAGATGGGAATGGGAGCCTCACGCCTACGCCCAAATAGGAACTTGAAATTTTACCAACATCTATATTTAATTTAACTTGGTAAAAAAAACATATATTTAAAAAATAAATAACTAAGGGCTTGTTTGTTGTAGTTTTTAAAAATAATTTTTTTATTTTTAAAAATAGAAAAATAAAAAAATTTATTTAATAAACCTGTTTTTTATAAACTGTTCTGAGAAATAGAAAAAATAAAAGAACAAAAAACTCAGAATATCTTTAAGATGCTTTGTAGTTTTTGTTCTGAAAAATAAAAAAAAAGGTGAAAAATACCCACCTCATTAATGGTAAAATTATAAATTTTTAATACCTCATCTATCACTCACTAATTATGATTTTGAGAATAACTATTCAAATAGATTTTTTTATTTTCTTATTTTTAAAATTTATTTTCAAAAACAATTTTACAAAAGTGTTTTAAGAATAAAAAAATAAAAAATACTATCAAACAAGTTCTTACTAGCTTTTGTTTTGAGCCAAATGATAACTCAAATGGTGAGATTTTTTTTGAATATCCAACATTATCAAAATTCTTTTTTACTTATTCTTTAACACTTCAATTTAAAGATTACTTTAGTTTTATAAAATATTTTCAACAGGAAATTTAGTCTTAAAAATTTAATATTAACGTTCTAACATTAGCTGATGAGATAATAATATTTTTAACGTGACAACAATATATTCTCACAACATAAATTAACGTGACATATAACCCGTTATAGATAATATAGGCGTAGGTGTATTATAGCTGGCCCTTGCAAATCCAGTCACCCAGACCAGAAGCTGCTCCTCACACCCCAAAGTGGTAGCAGCAAGAGCGCAAAAGGCAGGGCCATAACACATACACAGGGAGATAGACACCGACAGATAGGGGAAGGAGTGTGTCAAGTCTCTCTGCTATGGCTGATAATCAAGCAGACGACGATGACGACGAGAGTTTTGGTGACTTCAAGTTTGTTTCTTTTCCAAATCAGCCTTTTCAGATCAATGGGAAGGACCTTTCCACAGATGATGACGAGTGGGGCGATTTCATGAACTATTCCAATCAGATCAATGGCGGATCGGTCCCCACACCCAATGGACTCTTCTCTTCCAACTTTCCCTCTAACCCCTCCGACACTTGTAATTTTTTTGACCCCCTTGGGGTTGAGGTTCCCCAAGATCTTACCCAGAAAAACGGCTCCCCTGTAAACGATATCAATCGGGTTGAGTTGGCACCGACCCCGGCAGAGCCAGAAAAACCCCGGTGGAATAAGCCTCAAGGCGCTCTGCCGCTGTCGATCTTTGGCGAGGAGGAGGAACCTGCCGCAGGCAATCTTACCCTTGGAGATGATGCCAATGTATTCTCTAATAAAAAGGGTGATCCCGTAAAGAAGGATTCTGATTCGAACGGCGCCATTAAAATCAATGATTTGATTGCGAATTTGTATAATCAACGCCCCCAGATGAACCATGACAATGGATCGATTTCGGTATTAAGTGTGTCTGATTTGAATTTGCCTGGAGCAAGCTCTAACGTCGTCAGCTCGATATCGACTGTGGCTGCTTCCAATGCTGACGTGAATGGACTAAACTCCATTTCGAGCAATTTGAATTATGATTCGGTGGATGGATTAGAGGACACCGGGGATGACGATGATGGATGGGAATTCAAGTCTGCAGGACCCGAAATCCGAACAGAAAGCGAGGATGTTAAGGTAATGAAGGAAAATTGATATGATTGCATCAAAAACCAAGGTTTTAAATTATAGATGTTTCTTATAGTTAAGTAAATGATGGACTATAGATGGTATCTACCAGAAATATGCCTATTTTTGTTTCCTTGATTTCCGAAATGTTAGTGTCGCACTGTTACGGTGAAGTTCGGTTAATCGAGCACTAAAAAAGCTGTGCTTTATCATTTGTGTTTGGAAGTCATTTGGCATCTCTCTTCATGGTCTGTGATTTTATATACATTAATTGACTGACTCTAATGCTCTTTGTTGGGAGATTGATTTCATCACTTGAATATATTTGCTCTTCAATGTGTCTGTAAATATACACGGCCTTATGTTGATTTAAAGGCTTTATTTTAGTTAACATGTTTGCATTCTGCTATTTAGGTTGAAAAGACAAAGCATGAAACAACCAATGCAGCTGAGTATGCATCCACTTTTAATAATGGTGTACTCGGGGTTGGTGACATGTTGGATTCATCCAGTGGGATTTCTCACAAAGCTGATGAATGGAACCTGGGATTTGAGTTCGGTCCCAGTTCTGTTGTGCAAAGTCTTATTCAAGTATCGGAATCAGGATCAAATCCTAATTTGGTGAGTCACTTCAACATAATTTCCTCTTTTTGTGTGACAATGTTTGGATTGTAAAGGAAAATTCATTTAAACACTCTGGATTTGGTATTAGGAAGCTCCAAAGTTAGCTGCCACTTATCCTGTTGATGAGAAAGTACTCAAAATTGATGATGAGGGTCCCCGTAATCCTGATGATCAATATGTTGCATCAGAATCTCATCAATCTGATGACTTGAATTTTGGCTCTATTTTCTATCCTAGATTTATGGGTGAAGGCCATCATATATCAGAGTCATATTCTAAAAGAAAGCAGGATGATGATGAGAAAAGTTTCAATACTCTCCCTTCAAACTCAAATGTTGATTATGATGTAAATTTTTTTGAATCTAAGGATGCAGTTTCAGAAATCGGAACAGAGTCAGAACAGAAGGTACTGAATTTGATATCTTATTCTGTATATCATGTGGTATTATCAAGGATTGAAAAGGATATCAAATGCCAAACAACTTTGACACAAGCAATTCACAAAAGAATTCTTGGGTTTGTCTGTTCTGCATATTGTTTGATTTAGTCATTAATTTAGTCTTCGTGATTTTTGTGGCAATAATCTTATTGTTGCTATTCTTTTCAATTTCCAGAAGAACCAAATTAACTCAGAGAACCGTAGGGAAGCCTTGTTTCTCTCAATTTTTGGTGATGAGACGCCAGATGCTGATGAGCTTTCTGTGTTTGAAGTTCTAGGTTTTTCTTCTTATGCACCATCAACCTCTATAAGGAATAGCTTTAATAATCCTGGTTCCAACCTATCTATCAATGATTTGATATGGAACTTATATGGTCAAGCTGAACAAAAACCTTCTCATAGTACACCAAAAGCAAGTGAAAATGGTCAGGCACTATCAGACTCCAATTTAATCACTGGTGATAATGATTTTAATGATGATCCCTGGGAATTTAAGGATGCTTCGCATGAAACTGGAAGCCTTGACTCTGTGGAAAACACTTATTCTAATCATAAACCACAAGCCAGTGAAAATGGGCACCATCCTTTACAAACGGTTGTGAACCCTGATTTGATTAATGGTGATGATGGTTTTGAGGATGACTTGGGCGAATTTAAGGCTGCCTTCTGCGAAGCAAAGAGTCAATATCAGGGATCTCTTATAGATCACAGGGATTTACCTCTGCAGTCATCAACAAAATTAGAGCCACCTGATTACATAGATTTCTATTGCAAATTGACGGATGAATTGTCCAATGCTGTCCTGTTCCATCTCCAGAATCTCAAGGTTGGTAACTATTTGCTGACTTGCATTTTTTTTATAGAAATGTTGATACTTAATGATTAATGATTATAAATTTCTTTTATTACTTAAAATCCTTAGAATGATCAAAGTGTTGCTACAATTAATGGTGAAGATGCAAAGGCAAGCGCTCTTCAGGAAGAAATTCAGGTTAGTTTATGTACTTGGGCAATATTATAAGTGTTCAGTTATGCATGCTTATTATGATGTATGACATGTTATTTTCAAATTCCTATTGTATGCATGGCTTTTTTTTTTTTGCCCCGCGCGGGGGGGGGGGGGGGGTGTTGTTTATGGCTATTATTCCTGTTATTATACCTAATAAAAATCTTCACTATTGTTTCCTCTCGTCTCCTGTTTTAGGAACTCTCTGACATGCTACATCAGTATAATGTCCTCCCAAATGAACATGTTTCAGAGAATCAATCTACAGGAAATGTGTGTCTTGGCAAGCTTATTGAAGTTTTGAAGGTACCTAAGTTTCAAACTCTTGAGTCAGAATACAGGCTGACATCAAGGTTGTCAATGGTACGTGAAGTTCGTAAAATGTTGAGTATTTTATGTTTAAACTTTAAAGATCCATGCTTTTGCGTTGAACAGTCAATGGAGTTTGATAAACTTGTAGCAGTTTGTACTCTCCACTTGATTTTATAACTGCTTCAAGCTCTGTGTTGGAGGTAGTTATTTGTGTCAGTAATACGGACTACAATTACTTGTTGGTATTTTGATTATTGATAAACTTTTTGTATAGGTTGATTTAGCTTAATAATACTTGTCACTGCATGATTTATTTTGAATAGGTGGAGACAAATATGAGATCTGCTATCGAACTCTTAAAAGATGCAGTATCAACGTTAAAATTTCTCAAGTTGGGGTCAAGAGAAGAACAATCTAATTATCTTACTACGTGGTCCAAAATAGCCTTGGTTTGTTCTGAGGAGCTGAAACACGGTGCCTTCATTTGGAAGCAATCAGTTCAAAAGAATGTCCGTGACCAAATATTATCTAACCCAAAAGGTAACCTACTCATTATTGTGTATAATGTTTAATGAGTTTTATTTAGTCCTAAATAAACTCTACTTGTTTGTGGGATGGTTGAGTGACTCAGGCTATCGGTATATCCTTGCACTCGGAGAAATTTGTAGAGTAGCAGAAATTATTGGAGTCTCAGCTAAACTTCACAAGCCATGGATGTTATCGGGTTCTGTAGATCCTGCAAGATTGTTTGCACTATTGAATGAGTGTTATGCCATATGGTCTGATTCAGGACTTGAAGAAGCCCTTCTTTGTATATCAAATCAAACTAATGTAGAGCAAGATGAAGATGGCATTTCAAGGGAATTACTTGAATCCATTAAGTACATTCACGGGCTTGATGAGCTTGGACTTCAGAGCCGTGTCATCACTGGTCAAGAAACTACTTGCCGGTTGTCAGCCTTACCTGCTGGTTTTATACCAGGTATGTGGACAATAGTTTTGGCTGTCTTCAACATGCAAACAACAAAATTTGGCTATAATTATTTACATTAGTAGAGTTCTAATGGATTTGGATCCTCTCTTATGAGGGGATCACATGATAGTGCCGCTGACGTGAGATATATATATAGTTTGTAGGTTTCACCTAGGCGTCAGGGGATTGCCCATTGTTAGCGATTAGGAAATCAATCATTGACGTGTGAGAGTTTAATGCTCATGAACTTTTTATCATGTTTTTAACATTTTGGATCTCCCTTTGATCCTTTGGCCATTTTGACGTACATACTCCCTCCAGCATAATCTTTTCATGCTAGTTAAAAAGATATGATTGCAGTTGTACCTGCACACATGTTCTCTGGTGATACTGTAACTACTGAAATATACAGGGGATGGGCAACGGAAATGAAACAAAATAAGTGCATGTATCACAGGTTCTTAGTTGTAAAGGGTCTTTCTACATTCTATGCTCCTACTGAGTGTCTTTTTTAATTTACAAATGAAAAAGAAAGAATCTAAATTATTAATCATTCGGGGCAATCTTAATGTGATTTTCTTTTTCCTCATGATTTTTGTCAGGATTAAAAATGGTAACCTGGAATGGGAAGCAGTACTTCCTCACGCTTGCAAACTTGTGGATAAATCTGGTAAATTCAGATTTTCCCAAGGTGTGAGTCAGTGACACCTTGCAACTCTTGTATGCTGCCTTTGACGAGGGGACTCGTCCATCAGATTTTTCAAGTGCTGTTGAAGCTTTCTTGTGAGAAGAATAATATAAGCGAGATTGTGGCAGGAACCAGATTTTTTCCCTGGATGAAGCCCTTCTGCAGCACTCTCAGCTGTTGCTGGATGGAAATGGAATTATTGTATGGAATGAAATTTTGCAATTCAAGTTTGGTAGTCCTCATGATCATACTAGCATGACTGCTTGGTGTGTGATCAGGCAAAGCTTCTGGTTAAGATATTCTTTGTTGAATAGGCCAGCATTCTTTCTGTGGAATCTGTATGAGTCATTGGATGTTAGGAGTGGTGTACTACTTTGTAACTTGTAATTTAAGATATATGCTGATAATAATGAAAACTCATAAATACTAAATAGAATATAATTCACGATGATAGTGATTGAGGCTTTGAAAATCATTCTACTTAAATATCACACAAACCATTTCATCTCATATTATTTAATGTGAGATTTAGACATTGTATACTATTAAGTTTTTATTCCAATTGATGAGTACTTAAGTAGAATGGAAATTTTTTTTCAAAAACTAATTATTGATGTAGGGGAATTAAATCGCATAAATATCATCTAGAATATTTTATTTAACCTAATGTGAGAGATTTGGGTATTTTATATTACTTAAGTGTCCATCAAAGTATCACAATATAATTTTCCTGATCAAGTTTGAAGACTGAAGTTTTAACTGAGTCCCTCTTCTCTTTCTTGCACTGCATGTTCCAATACTGCAAGGAGCGCGTGCTGTAGTAACCAGGAAGTGAAAATTTGGTAGATCATTGCTCAAAATTTACTGAATTCGGATATGCGGTCACTTTCTTCCAATTTTGTGGTTTTACTTGCTTCTTTTGTGGAACAAATAAGTTATAAATCATGTAATATAAGTATGTTATAAGTTGAAATATCACGTCGTCCAACTGTTCTATTTGAGGCTACAAATGTAGTGAAATTTAACTTTATTTACAAATGAAAATTGAAATAAGGAATGAAGTATTGATTTATTCAAGAAATGTTTCTTAGAATTACTATTTTGTTTGAGATTAAACATTTGATTGAATAAGGTGAGATAATAATTTTTCTACCATTTATAGTCAATTCACCCACATATAAATAGGATAACGGCTACAAATCATCAATATATTAATATAAAAATATATAATAAAAATTCATAACAAGTGACAATATTTATAAACAATTCATCTCAGGTACAGAAAAAACATGTCCAGTTAATTATTATAATAATGTTAATATGTTTTGGTATGTTATTAATTTTTTTGTGAGATGGTTTGCTATTTATTTATTTTTAGCTGAGGTTTGTTATTGATTTAAAAATAACAAATAAAACAAGTTTTACAATGATAATTTGATCATAAATTTGCAAAATGCAAAATTAAAATGCACGTTTCAAAGCATCACAACCGAAATCAATATTAATACTGAGATATGGGACGTAGATAGACTATTTTAGATGATAAAAATGAAATGAAGTGTTAATAGAGGTCAAGATTAAAACTAACCCTCTTTCTTGTGTGTGTGTGTGTCTGTGATGTGAGAGAGAATACTTAACAAGTGGACCATTTGTTTGAACCCAAAAAAAAAAGTGACTTTTTGAACGCGCTTCTTTATTAGATACGTTTTCCATATTTTTACCGGCCCTCGGTCTACTGAATTGTAAAACCCTCTTTCCTGTCTACTCTCACTCTATAGAGAAGCCGCGCCGCTGCTGACTAGGTCCGATTGCATTGCTGAGAATGTTGGACATCAATCTTTTCAGAGAGGAAAAGGGCCACAACCCTGAAATGATCCGTGAATCTCAGCGCCGTCGTTTTTCCAATGTCGAGCAAGTCGACGACGTCATCAATCTCGACAAAGAATGGCGAAAGCGTACTTCCCATTTCTAGCCCCGGCTATGCTTTGCTTTTTTTCCGTCCTTTTTTTTTCCTTTCAACTTTCAATTCCCGTTTATGCCTTTCAGGTCAATTTGAGCTGGAGAATCTCAAGAAAGAGGTCAACAAGATCAATAAGGAAGTAGCTAAACTTAAGATTGTGAGTGTATTTTGTTTCATTTTTCCATTCTGATTTCAGTAATCCTGTTCCGGGGCTCTAAATTTTCGATTTTAGTAGGTTTTGACGTTTTGTAGACAAGAAACAAAGAATCGAAGTTTCAATGATATATAATGTGGCAAGGGCACCTTTTATGGGGTTTTTGTTTGCTTACATAGCTATCCACGCTTTACAAAGACGCCAAGTCTCTTGACATGTATAAATCTGGAAACCATTCTACATATTCACCACTGAAAAGTTAAAAGCCCATAACTCGTAAGCTTATCATCCACTGAATTCTGGCGGACTAAATATGGTTTCTATTTCTGTCTGTTCCCTTTTCTGATTGATAGGCAGGTGAAGATGCGACCAAGTTAATCAGTGAATCGGAGGAGATTAAGAGACTGATAGCAGAAAAAGAGGTTGAAGTTCGGGAAAGTTCAAAACAGCTGAATTCAAAACTGGAAATAATTGGAAACCTTGTGCATGATTCGGTTCCAGTCAGCAATGATGAGGTTTGTTGTTTGGTTTGGTTGGTTTTGTTGCTTTTTTTATTATTGCTCAAACCTATCCAAAAATCATTAGTCTGTGATATTTCTTAGGCCAACAATGCCGTGATTAGGTCATGGGGGGAGAAAAGGATGGAGCCTAAACTGAGGAATCATGTGGATCTAGTTGATCTCCTCGAAATAGCAGATACAAAGAAAGGTATAATTTTATTCATCTGATGTTCAAGCGATGATCTTGTTTTTGCTTGGAATGTCTTTTACAAGTGACACATTCTTCTGCGATTTACCATTCGATATAGCATATTGGCATGCAATTCTATTTCAGGATTTGTTATCCCAATTTGGTCTTAAATGCGGCTATTTTATGCTGTATTTGTAATATACCACCAGAATCCTTTTTGTTCATGACCACTTTAGTGCAAGAAATACTTGCTTTTGAACCCTTCCAGCTGAGGATTTCACAAGTGCGTGCATTTCTGGTGCTATTAGTCTTTTAATATAACCTAGTGCTTTATGTGATGTTGCTTGATACATGATAGGAGCTGACGTCGCTGGAGGTAGAGGTTTCTATCTCAAAGGAGATGGTGTTCGTCTCAATCAAGCTCTAATTAACTTTGGACTCGATTTTTTGGAGAAAAGAGGATATACTTTATTGCATACCCCTTTCTTCATGAAAAAAGATATAATGTCAAAGTGTGCTCAGTTAGCCCAATTCGATGAAGAACTATATAAGGTAAAATTCATTAGTTGTTTCAACAATTTTCTTGTCAGGTCCATCTGCAGTTTGGTGATATATCAGCTGCTTCTATATATAAAGTTCAATTCCTTGGTTTAAATGAATGAAATGAGTGCATGACTGCATGGCTAATTAGTATGCTTGATATTAAAACGCTGATATATTACACTGGTTTTTTTTATGAATAATAGTTCAAGTGAAATCTTTTCCTCTGATCATATCTGACTTGTTATGCAGGTTACAGGTGAAGGAGATGACAAATATCTGATTGCGACAGCAGAACAGCCCTTATGTGCATATCATTTAGGTGATTGGATCCACCCATCTCAGCTGCCTATAAGGTAATATACATATATATATATATTTAGTGAAACAGAAACAGATTAATTTCGAAGGATTGCTTTAGCCTTTGATTCGAAAATATGCTCTTGCCAGATATGCTGGATATTCAACATGCTTCCGTAAGGAAGCTGGATCTCATGGCCGAGATACTCTTGGAATATTTCGAGTTCACCAGTTTGAGAAAGTGGAACAGTTTTGCATCACTAGCCCAAATGGCAATGATTCTTGGGATATGCACGAGGAAATGATGAAAAACTCCGAGGATTTTTACAAAGCGGTAATATTTTCCCTCATGAAGCAATTGGAATATGATTTATATTATTACTCCTTTGAGTCCATACCTGACTTCAAATAAATACATATTGTTCATAACTTGTGAATAATAGGTTTATACTATATATATTGAAAATGATGATTTGGAAATGGGTATTCAATCTAAGCACTTGTATATAATGGGGAATGATCATTTTTTAGCTGGCATGCTAAATATGCCTGACAAGGGTATTGTTTAAAGTATCCTAATATGATACTAATGATATTAAGTGCATTTAAGTATATGATTGTTTGTATATAGGACATTTGGGTTGACTTTATCTCTTCCTACTTGTAGATGTCATTACTTGGAATATTGCCGCAATGGTTTTGTCCTTCACAAACTAACTATTCTTTTGCCCTTGGATTGGATCTAATTTTTTGCAGTTAAACCTTCCTTATCAAGTAGTTGCCATTGTATCTGGTGCTTTGAATGACGCAGCAGCAAAGAAGTATGATCTAGAAGCGTGGTTTCCAGCATCTCAAGCTTATAGAGAGCTAGTGTCCTGTTCAAACTGTACTGATTATCAGGCCAGAAGATTAGAAATTCGATATGGCCAGAAGAAGGTCAGTTATGCCATATGTCATTATAAATTTAGACAGTGTTCCCTAACTTTCTTTAACAACTTTTGAATGAAAACTATAAATGGCTTCATTTCTATGCTGAGTTAATATGAATGATATCTATCGAATTTCTTAGCAATGTTAGTTGATAAAATTTGTTGCAAATCCTAACATCAGGTGTCTATTTAGCTTATAATTACAAGTAAATATGATTCCATTCTACTTTTTTTTTTTTTTGTTTGGGAATAATGAAAGTGATTTTGGTTATTAATTAATTACGGAAAGGTGACCTAGGAAATGCTGCAATGAAAATTTGATTGTTCTAGCGGTTGGTATTTAACTGTTGGGCTGTTGTATCTTGTGCTGGTGCAGAACAATGAGCAGACTAAGCAATATGTTCACCTGTTGAACTCTACTCTCACCGCAACTGAGAGGACCATTTGCTGCATACTAGAAAACTACCAGAAGGAGGATGGTGTGGAGATACCGGAAGTCCTAAGACCATTCATGGGCAGCAAGACTTTCCTTCCTTTCAAGAAGCAAACAACGAATGAAGCCAAAGGGAAGAAATCGAAGGCCTAATTGCATAGTTTTTAAGTCTGATATTTATGAAAAGAGTTCATCAAAATGAATTTTGGTTTATCCCTGTGTTATTCCCTATCATAACCTGCTGACACCTCCCCTTTATCATTTTCCTCTCCCATTTCCTTTGAGTAAATGATCTTTAATAACAACGCGCAATCAGGGAGAGAAAGGTTGCTTATAGAAATGCAATCATACAACTGACTATTTTTGTAGAGGTGTTGTCAGAAGGTCCTTTGAATTGGATACTCTGTAACTTACGTTAATCCACATAATTTGTAGTTTCTTTACTTTTTGTATTTGTATGTTGATAATCTTCATTATTAAATTCATTCACTCCGGTGAGCAATGTGCTTGTTTTCCTCGAAATGCAAAATTTAGCAGACTTGACATGGAAGGGGAGCAAGGCTTTACATTTTATCATGTACAGCATAAAATCAACTGTCTGAATGTATCAATTTGCTATTAGTCGATATCTTCCTACTAAAGATATGTATATGTAGCACTAAGAGGTGAAATGACTATCTTTGTTGCGTGAAATGGGGACAAAGTGTGTTAGCGTAGTGGATTATTGAAGGTGAAGGGCCAAAGGATGTTAATTTAAGTGTCACCCGAATCCCCTGGAATTCTCTCATTCATGGAGTCAAGTGTTCTGAAGTTGGTATTCCTTTGTGTCTTGCAGGGCCTTGAAGCGTGTTCATTTTAATGGAGCTGTGCCTATACTGAATTCAATTATGAAATTGATTGAAAAGAGGAATCCGGTCTGGAAAATAGGTACTGTGATTTTCAGCAAAGTTTTGTAGTGAACAATCCTTCAAACGAATAAACCGGGTGGGGGACTGAGAAAAAAATTGGCAAGCCTTCTGTAGCCAATTATTTATTCGAGAGAGAGCAGGGAGGTGATGAAGGGCTAGGAAGAGGAAGATCCATGATGCAGCATGCAAGCATATTCCTGCCAATTCCAAGGCCTTATTATTTGTCAATAAATTCTTATTGCGTTCAGAAGGGTGGCCATTGTTAATTACATGTTACCCACACAGATTTAAAAGCACCTGAGGTTTTTGGTACCTGATTTTGTCCACGTATCAAAAAATTTATTTATAAAAGTATTTAGCACTCTAATATTTGGGGGGAAAAACATATACTTTAAATACTTGCCACAGCACCTTGAGGTCACAAACCCATATTAATTCAAGTTACCCAAGTAATCCTTATTCTACATCATACACAAAATAGAATAAAATGGGAGAAAATTTGTCTCTATGCTGGCAAAATAAATAAATAAGTAAATAAATGTTGAGTAATAATTATTACAAATATATAATAGATATTAGGTAAGTCTCCGTGTATTGTCATTGGTCTTTTTTCTTTGGCCTGAGTGTATTGTCATTTGTCACGAGTCATGTTATTCACAATGTATAAATAATGATATTACCATTTGTTATAAATTTTATATTTTATATTAATATTAATTATTGTAATTTCTATAATTTTTTATTGATTAACCAAACAGGATCTGAATACCTGCGTAACTGCCACACTTGCTGTTTTCATTTGTTTGATGTGAAAGACAATAGTGACAAATACACAATTCGTGTGCCATAAATATAAGAACTCAAGATATAAGGATAAAAATGTGTAATTTCTTTTTTGGTAAATAAAAATATGTGTAATTAGTTTTGTATGCAAGGCATCATAGGGAAGGGACCAGATCATGGATCCCCAAGAAAAAAAGCATCATGCATTGATGTTCATGGTTGGTCGTTATGAAATTTATCGAAGCAGACGGTCGTCGACTTGTATTAAAGGTGGCCATTTTTTTTTTTATTGATTAAAGGGGGGCATATTTACTGACCATGTTGAATAGCGGAGCTTCTATGGTATTTTCGAGCCAAATCATGCCCAATCAGGGCTTAAGAAGCAAAAGCAAACAAGTTCGCGTTATGTTTTAATATAAATTATATTCTGATAATTTTTCTTAGTATAAGCTGAATATAGCGTATGTAACAACAAATGTCAAAATATTTTTGCGTGTGTATACACACCCTGGAGTACAAAAGACTGGTGTCGGTAAATATGAAGGAGCAACTGCACAAGTTACCTATATATTTGCCACAAATAAAAGAATACATGAGGATTTTATCTGTAAACTATATTTCGGCGATAAAATGTAGACCTGAGCTGAAACTGTAAAAACTCAATTGTTATCTATACATTCATGCTCCTTGATGATGATCCCAACTCAGTTTCCTTTCAAACTGATACTTTGAAGAGTTACAGCTTTAGGGCAAAAGCTAGAACCAGCTGCAATAGAGAGATGCCAGCAACAATCAAGAACCACCTTTCTCCTGCCGATTCGATATGTGCACGGAGGTCAAGTGCCACAAATGTTGCCGACATGAATCCAGCCACACCTGCAATCTCCAATGGCACAATTGACATACACTCCTCCAAACCACAAACGTTTTTAAATACCAAGGCTGAAAATGCCACATCCCGTCCCTTTTTTGAAGGAAGAAAAATCTGAAGAGCGCTAACTCACCAAAGCCGGAATAAAGACAACAAGGGAATATCCGTAGAGACAGAATAATTGAGCAAGGCTCGATGGTGCAGGTAAGTATTTGAGGATTATATACAGACAAAGAGGAACAATGATGACATAACCGTAAAACAGACCAGCAGCCCAAGTCACCAGATTTATACCATAGTTCCATTCCTCGTTCTTCAACTTGTGTGCTATATATGTGTATATTTAAAGTGCAGTTTAGAGTAACATGCCGCAAGTCACTACACGTCATCCAATGGCTAGTTTCAGAAATATGCTTCAAAAGCCAGTTTTTGTGATGCAAACTTGCCACACGTAAACAAATCTATATCCCACTTCACCGCTAAATAGACAAACTCGAACCCATAGTTGCTTATACCATGGTTGTTCATTTGTTCCGTGCATATAAGTTTATCTTGAGAGATATTTATTATAAAGATTTAACCACAATAATTTAGCTATATCTTTTCCTTAGAAAAAAAAAATTGGCATCAACGCTACCCATTTCATCATTTTTTTTATAGGAACTATCCGTGTCCACATTTGAAAAGGCTAGAAATTTGGCATTGATAATTTAATCAGTTAGTTAAATAACCAAGAGAAAATATACTCACAAATCGGGATTGCTAGCAGTTTTTTCATTGAAGGTTCCTCTAAATGGAAAAAGTGACTCTTTAATCCTCTCTAGAACATCTAAAGTGTCAATATCAAAGTATGGTTTGTATGCAGCAACTGTGAAAGCCCTAAACCAACTACTCTACTGGGATTCATCAGAACCAGATACAGGATTTGAAAATGTATCTGTATACAATGAATAAAACGGGAAGACACATATACCTCTGACAGATGTGCAAAATAATAAAACATAGTAACCGCAACCATAAAATTGCTAAAAGCATGTTAGGCAAGGTCAGCAATAGGCATCAATTTTCCGACAGAGTAAAGAAAATCTGTGTATAAAGAAACCTCAAAAGCATGAAAAATATAACAGCCATTGATGAACTGGTCTTGGCTTTAAGTCATCGGTATTAGTTGTCTTTTCCTAAATGATCAAGAAAAGTTGGACTCTTTATTGATTAGGAATCTTAAAGGTGATACATCACATTCATGGTTGCCCAGAGTTGTTCCCTCTTCCAAGCTTATCATCGCTACATGACAATGTGGTTTTAAACCTTGTCATATATGAATACAGATCCAGAGGAGCATGAAAAAAATTGGATGGTCAAGATTTTATTTTATTCTTAAAATTTTAATAATTTTTATTTTAATAGAAGTATAATATAAAATATAGATTATCTTTTAATTGACAATTTTTTTTAAAATGAAGTTTTAATTTAAAAATTATAAATGAAAATTCGAAATGTTCAAATTGGATGAGCACTTTAAGATAATCACCCAATCCAGGCCTTGTCATGTATTATCAATTCATGCACTATGTGAATACCCCATTTTATCCGGATATAAAAATATATATATATATATATTAAAAAATAAAAGGAATAAAAATTCACTTTTATGTAAGGAAATTAGTAATTATAATTTAATTTCAAGATAAATGCAAATCTTCTAAAATCTAAAAGATTACTCTACAAATCCAATCTCTTTTCTTTGAGGAGTTCAAAAATCCTATCTCTTTCTTGTTTTTTTTTTAAAAAATCAATCAATCAAATCATTTTCTTTCTAGGAAAAACAAAAATGAAATCCTGTCTTTATATAAAAAAAAAAAAGAAAAATCCCATCCCTTTATTGTTATTTTATCCAATCTCTCTCATTTAAGATTTAAACAATAAAAAAATTCTCTTTATATATAACAAAAATAATATAAAAAAATAAAAAAATAACAAATAATAATAAAAAATTTTACAAAATAAAAAGTATTAATTAAAAGAAAGGGGAAGAAGGGGCTGAAACGCTATGTTTCAACCCCAAGTGGCCTGAGCCCTAATTTTAGGGCTCAGGCACGCGAGAACTGGAGAGAGGAGAATAGAGGAGAGGACCAGAGGGAGCACGTGTGAGGGCAGAGGGAGCCGCAGAAAGCCTGAGAGAGCAGTACGCAAGCACAGAAAAAGCAGGGCACGATGGAAATAAGAAGAGAGCCGCAGGGAAGAAAAAGGGGAGGAGGAGGCCGAGAAAGTTAAAGGCGGAGAGCGAGAGAGAAAAAAGAGTAAAGACGGTGAAGAAAAATGGAGGAAGCTGTACGTGGTGAGAGACACCGAGCAATAATGGCATAGATAGAGGAGAAAACACGGAGGCTCGGTTGAAATTGTAGGGGAATCACAAGGAAGAAGCCCTAGAAATTTGGTGGCTAAAAATTTGAGAGAGAGATTTTAGAGCCGTGGGGAAGTCTGAGCAAAAGAGGTAGGGGAAAAAACCGAGAAGGGACAAAGAACAGAGTAGCCGCGGAAACAGAGAGAGGGGCTAGAGCTGAGAAAAAAGCTAGAAGGAGTCCAGATCGAGGGAACCAGAGGAACAGAACACGAGCAGCAAGGGAGGCCGAGTTAGAGAACAAGAAGGGAGGACAAACCACGAACAGAGCCACATCGAGAAGTAAAGGGGATCACGCTGAAAAACCCTTGAGACTCAAAGAAGGAACCACGGGCAAGAGTAGGAGGCATAGCGAAGGACTAGAGGGCAAGTTTGTTCAAAGAGGAGGTCTGAGGGTTGGCTTCGAGTTGTTCACTTCTCTCTACAGCCATGACCATCGAAGACGTAGGTGGATATGGAAAGTAGGTAATGGGGTTTTTGGTTCGGTAATATTTTCTTCGCAAATCTTGAATCTCGCCATCCCTTCCGAACATCGTTTGCTTGCTGAATCTGTGTAATTTTGTCTATAGGCCAATTTCAGTTTCCTTGACTGTTTGTGTAGAGGAAAGTGTGTTTGGGTCTAAGCTATTTGTGTTGTTTTGGAATATCAGCAATCATCCATGTAGGAGGGGCTATAGAATTGCTTGATTCTAAATGCATATGTGAAATCAAACCCTTGCTGTGTACGGTTAATGTTGCTATGTTGCGTCTGATCACTACCTGAGGACGAGTTGACCATACCAGTTTGAGCCATCTATGGGATATGATTTGTATAATAAGGGGATGGCATTTTGAATTTCTATAATGAAAGCTTAGTTCGAAAATAACCTGTGATGATTTTTAGCTGTGATGATTCTCTTAGTAGGAACTTAAGTTGCAAGGCATTGTGATGCTTGTTGAGAGTAGTGCAGCATACATTTGACCCCAAATCTGTTTAGATACCTGTGAATTAGTGGCAGTTTATTTTACTGATTAGATTCATTTTATTAAAAGGTTTAGATTGATGGTATGATGTTCCTATTTTTGAAGCAAGTTTATTGTCATAATATTGAAGGAAACTAGAAGATAGTCATAGTCTTGGCTCTTAATAAATTGCAATTGTTGAGATTTCTTTCTTGTTCTCCTGGCACTTGCAATACTGTGTTAGTGATCCCATTTTATCAATTGGTCACGAAGATTTTTAGAATTTTCGCAGACCCTTAAAACAATCGCACCGTGTGAGCTTATGGGGCTACTCGAGTGTATTATGAAGGCACAATTATAATAGGTCTCAATGGCCTTTCCATTCAAAATTTTATTTTCTTATAAAAATAAATAAAATAAAAAATAATAAAATGAATAATAGAAATAACTGACTTAGTAACCACACCACGTGAGGTTTTTGGAACCCACGCAGGTATTCTGGTTTACTGAGTTGTCGCGTGAGATTGCAAATTCACGTAGATGTACCAATCAGATAATTTCTCTTTATGAAAAAACTAGATAAAAAAATAATAATAAACAATAATAATATAACAAGTTTTTCAAATTTTATTATTATATGGAATTTTAAAATATAATAAAACATTTATGTCGCGAGGTTTAGAACTTCTGCAGGTAATTAAGGAATTGATCTATCAGATATGACTGTGAGTTTGCAATAGGTTGATCAATTTTCTTTATTTGAAAGAAAAAAAAGAAAATTTTCAAAAGTATAAAAAATATGATGGTTATTCAAGAGTCAAAAATCAAATAAAAGCATTTTCAAACATCAAAGAAAAATAAAAAATATTTTTGAACAAAATAAAATGAGACTAAGTAAGCAGAATTAAATTATCTTCTGCGAATTAAAACATACCAACTTAATCTCAAAAAACTGTTTTGTTTGTAAAAAGATAAATTATTCTCAACTAGTTTTCTCTTATGACAAAATTTACAATTAAAAAAAATATCAACCAACTGACACGCATTTTTAGTCCCGAACTACGTGGACTTTAATCCCTATCGCAAGGTACGTAAGCTCCAGGCTCTGATCCTGGGTCAAGTCCTCCTTTGTAAATAAATAAATATTTTCTAATTTATTTTCCCAATTCCTTTTCCTCATTTTTTCTTAAATCTCCTTAATTTTTAATTTAATTCATTTTCTTTATTTTTGTTTTCCAAACTTCCCAAATTTTCTTAATTTCTTTCTTCTTTACCTTTATTCTCGCGTGTGAATGATAAAAGGAAAACCAAAATACTTTTAAAACCATATTAATTTGCACAATCAACGTAAAGTAACCGTTCCTAGAAACGGGTGTTGTGGGGTGCCTAACACCTTTCCCACACACAATCGACTCCCGAATCCAACTCTAATTACGCAAACCATCCTTTCCCTTCCCAATTCGGTTTCCCAAGATTTTCCCTCAAAGTTTTGGTGGCGACTCCTCACAAGTCAGTTTTCGTTAGGAAACCCGATTTGTCTCACTTTTGTCATCTTTTTCCTTTCGTCGCATTTTTTCCGAGTGCGACACACTGAACCTAGGATCAAATCATTCAACTACAATCCTCAACATATATATTATATTGCCCATTCCATCTCAAAGTAATCTGCCATAGAGAGTTAGAGCAGACCCCTACTGGATCAAACTCACATCTCATCATAAGTAGTATACCATACTATAAGTAGCATCAGAAATGAGTCAGTGAGATCCAACCGTTGGGAACATTCTAATTTCTCTCGAAATCAGGTATTCAATGAAAATTTAAAATCAACTAGATATTTCTACTGAAAAAAAAAACTAGATATTGGCATGAACAGCTTTGTTATGGACAATTGTAATTCATATGACAATAATCTCCTAAGTACTAATTACAACTAAACACAAAACAAACAAATTAGGTCAATTTGAATTGACACATACCATCAGTATCATGAGGTGGGCAGGAACCACCAGAAACCTTCCCTGATGGTACAGATGGAGGAAATGTCTGGAGATTGGAGTCTACATGTTAATAGAGGGAAAAATGATTATTCAGGCATCAAAGGAATCAGCTTATTGTTTTATTAAATTATACCCAGAAACAGCTAGTACGTATCGTTTAAACACATGATTCAATGGGACGTTGTTTCTATATTTTTCTTTGTCTAACGTGAAAGATATTGCAAAGCCTATTATTCAGAATTCAAGTTCATTCATTCACATCTATATCCAGACCGAAAGCTAGTCGGCAGCCAAAGCGAAAAAGTGTAGATTGGATGTGGTAGAAAAAGAATTACACCTGTGAACTTGATGAAATCTGAGGAAATCACAATGATACATAAATCATGTATAATACGTTAACCAAGTCATGCAACCAATAGATACGTAATATGCTTGTGGATCCCACATCATTGTTATAATATTATTTTCTTGTTATTTGTTGAGATAGGGATATATCGTAATCTTGTATATAGGATTTTATGGGATCACGATAAAGGCATCAGTCGTATATATACACTTCTTGAAAGAATGATAAGATACATGACTCAGTTTTCATGACTTCACTTTTCTTTATGGTATCAGAGCGGGTTAATTTCTAAAACTCATAAACACACACCTTTGTAACCATGACAGGTTCAAAGGAAGAAAAAGGTGGGAGCACATCAGTAGATGCGCAGTCAGGCAGACTAGATATGATGTCTCCATTTTATATTCATGCCTCAAATAACCCAGGGCAAATATATGTCAGTGAACTACTCCGCGAAAACAATTATGTGGAGTGGGTGAATGACATGAGTAATGCTTTGTTTGCTAAAAATAAGATCAGATTTGTGGATGGGATGATTCCGATGCCGGCAATGGGATCAATCAACCTTGGGCATTGGACACGATGCAACTCAATGGTCAAGGGTTGGTTAAAGAGCGCAATGGATAAGAAAGTTAGAACTAGTGTACGATACGTGAAGACAGCACGAGAAATTTGGATAGATCTTGAAGAGAGATTTGGGAAGGGTAGTGCACCTCGAGCTTATGAACTAAGAAGGGCCATCACGTTACTCGGGAAAGAGAACCAATCAGTGCCTTCATACTACACCAAACTCAAAGGGTTGTGGGATGAGATGCAGACAATTATGCCATAGCCAAAATGCACATGCAACAAATGCACTTACGAGATCCAGAAGCAATTGGTGGAGATGAGGGAACAAGAACAACTCTATGATTTTCTCATGGGGTTGGACGATGCATTCAACACAATAAAGACACAGATACTTAGTACTAAGCCATTGTCAAGACTTGGGAATGCATACAGTTTAGTAGCTGAAGATGAACAACGACGGCAAATATCAGCCATGCACAAGCCAATAGGGGAAGTGGTAGTGTTTCAGGTATATGGCGATAGAAGGGAAGGAAGGAAAGAGAAGCCACGGTGCAGATACTGCCAAAAGCTCAGACACACCGAAGGCAAATGTTACAAGCTAATAGGTTATCTATTTGATTGGAAGAAAGGAGGTCGTGACAAAGGAGAGCGATGGAGTGATAAAAGGCAAGGACCAAGAGCAACGCAAGTCACGTCAGAATTAAGTCCTATTCTAGGTTTGACGATGGAGTAATATGGTAAGCTGATGCAGTATCTTAATCGTGGTGAAGAAGCCCACAAAGCAGCGCAACATGGTCAGCCCACAGTTAACATGATAGGTAAGACATATAGTAAGGTTTGGATCTTGGACTCTGGAGCAAATGAACATGTAACGCATACGAAAGAATGTCTAAAAAGGAGAAGAGACATTGCAATGACACCAGTCAAAATACCAAATGGGGAGAATGTATCTGTCAAGGGAATTGGTGACGTTGATTTACCAAGTGGAATGAATATATATAATGTGTTATATGTGCCAGACTTTGAGTGTAATTTAATTTCAATTAGAAGACTAATGAAAGATCTTGATTGTGCTGTGATTTTTGTGGCAAATTTTTGTGTGATACAAGACCTACGAACGAGGAACCTGATTGGAGTGGGTAGAGAAAGTGGCGGCCTGTACCTTCTTGAAGCAGTGAGACAAGAGGGTGTGGTTATGGCAATTCAGAAGGTAGAAAGTATGGATCTTTGGCATTGGAGATTGGGTCATGCATCGGTAGAAAAAATAAAGGAAGTAGTTCTGCATTCCAGAATTTTGAAGAATAAAAGTATGGATTTTTTTTACTCTTGCATTAAGGCTAAGCAAACAAGACTCTCTTTTCCTAAAAATTCAATAAAGTCTGTTGCATGTTTTGACTTAATTCATTGCGACATTTGGGGAGGATACAAGGTTGCATCACTCTCTGGAGCTCATTATTTTCTTACTATTGTAGACGATTTTAGTAGAGCAGTTTGGGTTTATTTAATGAAAAATAAATCAAAAGTTGTTCATTATTTACCTAGCTTTCTTAACATGGTTGAAACTCAATTTGGTAAGCGAGTTATGAAAATAAGAGCAGATAATGGCATAGAATTCCAAAGTAACACGTTACTCAATTTATATCATGAGAAAGGCATTTTAGTACAAACAACTTGTCCCTATACACCCCAACAAAATGGGGTTGTTGAACAAAAACATAGGTATATTCTTTAGATGGCACGGGCACTTAGATTTCATGTTGGGTTTCCCTTAAAGTTTTGGGGAGAGTGTGTGCTTACAGCTGTATACCTCATAAATAGGTTACCTTCAAGGGCAATTAAGAATCAAACTCCATATGAAACTTTGTTTAAAAAGAAAACAAAATATGATCATTTGCGAACTTTTGGATGTTTAGCATATGGATATAACTTGAAAAGAAGTGACAAGTTTGAGGAGAAGGGGAGAGCATATGTATTCATTGGGTATCCACATGGATAGAAGGTTATAGATTATATGATGTTGAGAATGGTAGTTGCCATACTTCAAGGGATGTCATTTTTGTTGAAGATGTTTCTCCTTATAAGCAGAAACCTTGCTTGTTGAAGGAACCCAAAGTTACGTAACAACCCACGATAATATTAGAAGATGATACAGGAAAGAGAGTACCATCTAGTATAGAATTGGGTCAGGCCCACAATGATGAAAATAAAGCAAGTGATGAACCTGGACTTAATAACTCTGAACAAGTTATCAATATTGATGAATCATATGATAATTTGATGAGCAATGATGACATAGATGAGATGGGTCCTAGACGAAGTCAAGATGCAGACAAGCACCCAAACATCTAGAGGACTATGAAGTGGAGTTGCCACCCTCTGTACAGTCATGACCATAATCTACACCATCCTCATATGACTCAGTAAGGTATCCTCTATCACATTTTGTTGCTTATGATAGATTTGCTGACTCACACAAAGCATACCTCATGGCCATTGCATCACGCGATGAACCAAAAACTTATGCACAAGCCCAGAAACATGAACATTGGAGTGAGGTGATGAGAAAAGAGATTAATGCTCTTGAGGAAAATGGAACATGGACGTTGGAACACCTACCACCTGGGAAGCATGCGGTTGACTCAAAATGGGTTTATAAGATAAAATACAAGCCAAGCGGTGAAGTAGAAAGGTACAAGGTGAGACTTGTGGTGAAAGGTTTTACACAGGTAGAAGGCGTTGATTTTCATGAGACGTTTGCACCCGTTGCAAAGCTAGTGACGGTCAGGTGCTTGCTAACAGTTGCAGTCAACAAAAATTGGATTGTTCACCAACTTGACGTTAATAATGCATTTTTGCATGGTGACTTACAAGAGGAAGTCTACATATGTATACCAGAAGGATTTGGTCAAAAGGGGGAGACAAGGGTTTGTAGGTTGAGAAAGTCATTGTATGGTTTATGACAAGCATCTAGAAACTGGTACCACAAGTTTACAGGTGCGTTAATATCCATAGGCTTTCAGCAATCAAAGGCTGATCATTCATTATTTTATTATAGAGAAGGGGATATATTTGTGGTGAGTTTAATATATGTTGATGATGTAATATTAGCTGGAAATGATGCTAAGAAAATATAGGAGGTCAAAGTGTATCTTAATGACAAGTTTAGTATAAAGGATCTTGGTCCTTTGAAATATTGTTTGGGTATAGAAGTTGCTCGATCCCCTAAAGGTTTTGCACTTAGTCAACGCAAATATACACTTGACATATTGAAGGAGACAGGAATGGAAGCTTGCAAACCTAGCAAATTCCCTATGGAGCAAAACTACAAGGCAATATCTGATGAAAATGAACAATTGGCAAATGCGACGCGTTACAGAAGACTCATAGGACGGTTGTTATATCTTATTGTCACAAGACCGGACATCGTTTATGCTGTAAATATCTTAAGCCAGTTTGTGGCATCACCACGTCAATCACATATGGTGGCTGTGGAGCGTGTATTGAGATACTTAAAAGGAGCAATTGAATAAGGTATCCTTCGTTCGAAGTCAGAGTCATTAAATTTGATGGCATACTATGATGCTGATTGGGGGGTTGCCCTATGACCAGACGCTCTTGCACTGGTTATTTTATCATTCTTGGTAACTCACCAATTTCCTGGAGGACAAAGAAGCAAACCATGGTGGCAAGATCTTTGGCTAAAGCAGAATATAGAGCCATGGCAACAACATTTAGTGAAATTGTATGGCTTCGATGGCTTTTGTTAGAGTTGGGAGTGGTGCAAAAGGAAGCAACTTCATTATACTGTGACAACCAAGCAGCGTTACACATTGCAACGAATCCAGACTTTCATGAATGCATTAAGCATGCTGAGATGGATTGCTACTTTGTAAGGGAAAGGGTTCAATCAAAGAAAATTTCACCATGTAAGGTTTGGACAAGAGACCAATTAGCATATATGTTCACAAAGGCTCTTGGAGTAGAACGGTTAGTACTTCTGTTAAGCAAGATGGGCATTACGAATCTTCATGTGTCGCCTTGAGGGGGAGTGATGAAATATGAGGAAATCACGATGATACGTAAATCATGCATAGTGTGTTAACCAAGTCATGCAATCAACATATACATAATATGCTTGTGGACCCCACATCATTGTTATAATATTATTTTCTTGTTATTTGTTATTTGTTGAGATAGGGATATATAGTAATCTTGTATATAGGATTTTATGGGATAACGATAAAGGCATCAGTTGTATATATACACTTCTTGAAAGAATGATAAGATACATGACTCAGTTTTCATGACTTCACTTTTCTTTAGAACTTGACGGTGACATGTCCAGGATCTAAAACAGCCTACAATATCAAAAGAGAACCTCAAGGTCTGATAAGAGTAAGTAAAGGAGAATCAAAGAAGATGAAGAGGAGTCTGAGGAATTAATCACTCCCAGTTACAGATCCCGAAATATGTTGATCATCGTATACTTTCCTGACATCATTGTGTGTACCTTGCATTTTCATCCTCCTCCTCCTCCTCCTCCTCCTCTTCTGCTACCACGGATTTCCTCGCCTCAAGAACACATTCCTTTTTCTTTTTAATTTTACATTCTTTTACCATGTTTTTTGGGTACATAAACATTTACGCTTTATTTTTTTTAATACCAACAGTACATTTTCACCTCAAAATGTAGCATTCCAGTTTGCAGGTCAAAGTTTTGGCCCAAAACAACAGTTTGTGGGTCAAAGTCAACACCAAATAGCCCAATTTACGAGGGTCCAAAAGTACTCACCAATACAGAATGGGCTTCTATTTTTCTTAATGTAAAAACACATCAATACAACAATATTCTTCCTTCATTGCTAAATAAATAACATCTTGTATAAATAATATTTTATAAAAAATATAAGATATTTTATAGAGTTATCTGATACACTAATTATTATTATTTTTTATTTATATCCTTAGTCTATAACTAATAAGTAAGAGATAAATATTATGAAAAATATAAAAAGTAATATAATTAATAAGGATAAATAATGAAAAATATTATAATTTCTTAACAAATTTAATGATCAAATTTATTTTTTTAAATATATGAGATAGTTAAAATTTTTATATTTAAGATCGGAAGAAATAAATATTAAAAGCTCTGAATAAATTATATATTTACAAGTTATAAATATTATGACTCTTCTAATAAATATTTTATCTTAAGTTTTAAATAAAAGCATGAGCTTGCATCTAGTTATTTATAATAATAATAATAATAATCAAGATGGTGATGATCTTTTGAATTTCAGGACAAATCCTCTACATTCACTGGTGTATTAAGCTCATACACAGCTATGTATCATGTATTACTCCCCCCATATGAATACATGAATGGAGACTAAATAACATGTTTGATGGCATATAGTATTAGTTATAAATAGGAGTAGCTTGCTTGATATAATTTTTATTTAATAAAATTAATAATTTCTTATCTATCACTGACAGTTTGTTGATTTTTATACTTCATGCCAATCATAAAAAATCTTGCTTTTAGTGTATGAATTAATGATATATTAAATTAGGGACTACAAGTGAATATCTTTATTACACTTTTACTTATCTCCACATAAAGATTATGCCAGTTATTGGGCAAAAAGAAAAGATTATGTCAGTTAAATATAAACTTCTAAATATTTTGGTATAAACTACTATTTATCTTTATTTTTTTTCTTTTTTTGAATTAAGGCTATTTATCTATATAAGAACTGCTTAATAAATCGTCGAACACTTGTACTAAAGAACCATACAACTTGAAATCCAAGACATTGGACAATAGTATAGTGATTAAAGGTGCTGTAAGACCCTAGCTTTATTATGTATAAGACAACTAAGAGGCCAATAAATGTGCCGGCTAGCTTGTTAAACATGCTCAAGATCGGAATGTTAGTTTTTGTATATTTAGTGGTTGTTTGGTTTATTTTTATAAAAAAAAATTATGATTTCCAATCATGATTTTCTAAGGAGATATGAGGCCTATTTGGTAACTGTTTTTAAAACAGTTTTTTTATTTTCAAAAACAGTAAAATAAAAAAATTTATTTAGTAAACATATTTTTAATAAAATATTTTGAAAAATAAAAAAATAAAATAACAGAAAACTCAGATTATCTTTAAGGTGTTTTGTATTTTTTGTTTTGAAAAACACAAGAAAAGGTAAAAAATACCCACCTCCTTAATGATAAAATTATAAATTTTGAATAATTCATCTAACATTTCGAGAATAATTATTTAAATAAATTTTTTTATTTTCTTGTTTTCAAAACTTATTCTCGAAAATTGTTTTGTAAAACTGTTTTGAAAACAATAAAACAGAAAATACTGTCAAATAGGCCCGTGTTTGCCCAAATACAAACTGCCTTTTTGAAAAATAAAAAGTGGGTTAAAATATGATTTTAGAAAAATAGGGGAAAAGTTACTTTTCCTTTAACAAAATGTGGGTTTTGGAAAAGGAGAAATAAATTTACTCTATATTATAAATCTAAAAGTACTTTTAATCCTTATTATCCAAACAGATTTTTTGTCAAACTTACTTTTATAAAAAGAATGTCCAAACATAACAACTTATAACAAATTTACTTTATCTAAATTTCACTTTTACAAACTTTATTTATTTTAAATTAATTTTATAAAATGAAAAACCAAACGGGCTTAATGATTCGATCTTTTTTCCGGCCAAAAATAAGGGATTCGATTTTATGCTGAGATTGATAGATAGAGTACTTAATTTACTTTGTTCTCCATTGTACTTTCCCTCTTGTTACTGAAAATAATAATAATAATAGGAACTTTTTCTGAATGAAAGCATTACGCTATAATATAATATTGGGTGTATAAGTATAATTTAGAACAATAATCATGTTTTAGATTTATATTTTATTTGGCTACTATGTTTTAGCTTTATTGGATGTATCATGTTTTGTCTTTTTTATTTTATTTTTTTTGGGTTACAACTCTAGATTTTTTTTAATAATTATCTGCTATCAAGTCATTGCTTTAGACTTTAATTAATTCAGATTAAGTTATGATTATATCCATTCAGAAAAACTCCTAAAGGCATCTTTTTGCATTTATTTAGTTTCAAACCTGAAATATCATTCTTGTGATTACATCTCTAATTTGTTTCAAGTATTTCTTAGAAAACAATCACGATTGGAAAACACAGAAATAAAGGGAGATGAAGCCAGTCCGCTGCTTTGACAGCTTGGGATCCATCTGAAGCTCCAATGAGGGAATATTTGTGTTATGTCCTCTAATGAAAGCTTAGTTTACCGGCTATCAGAAAAAGTTGCCAAAATAGTAGTCAAAGAACAAATCGCCCATGCTTGATAATTTTGTTCTCCTATGGGAAATAAGTGTAGAAGCTATCCACTTATATAAATATATATCAATATACAATATGTTAAACGGAGCATGTGACGATTAATGAGATCGAAACTGAGTAATGGGTGGCAAGAGGGCTTCGATACTTCAGAGAAAAAGACCCTTCTACACCGCATAACACAGAAGAAAGGTTGAAAATAGGGTACCAAATACAGGACGAAGCCAAGACTAGTCCACGAACATCATCAATTTGGTCATCGTTTCACACAATTAGAATTTTATTCTCTGCGTCGTATATCCACAAAATTACATCTTGAATTCATACATATCATTGCAAAGTGAAATTTATTTGACGTCACCACTTCACCTACGCACGATAAATAACAAGTCTCCCTAACTTAAGAGGAACCTACATCAGGGAAACAAAGAGTTCCGTATGGTAAAACTGCTTTTAGCATCACAAAAGGCGTTTGATATGCAGATTGCAGAAATCAACTAAACTACGCTATGCATATCAGATTTAAGCATTTTCATTCACTTATTGCTAATTTATAGGTTTTTTACTCTACCCTTTGGGAGCAACAGAAGCCTTCTAACTGCAAGTATAAGCACCCAAGTAGTGGCAGAGATCTTCTCCTTGATCATCAAAAGCAATGCAGAGCTCAAAACAGTCTTTAAGATCTGAGCATGCAATCCTTTGAAGAAGCCCACTAAGCCCTCCCTTTGCCATATTGCGCAGAGAACTCCAAACACTGTTTTCTCTGACTTCTTCCGTAATTTTCGGGTTGGTGTTTCCTCAGAGTCTGCAGCTTGAATCATGACCTTGCACCTAAACGCAAAAAAAACTTGAAACTGGTCCTGGATATTAAGTTCACAAGTGAAACAAGTTGGAAGGAGCAATTATGCACCTGATAGCAGGATACGTCAGGACGGTTGCAACACTCTTTGAAATAGCTCCCAAAAGAAAGGCCATAAATGCAGAAAGGGATGCTGGAGATGATGCTTTGTCAACATTGTTTTGCTGATTCTTCAGGGCTCGTAGTTTCAGCTGATCAAACACTGTATACTGAACCACACAGTAGCTTCAAATTAAGCCATTTTAGTCCCCCAAATCAAGCATTCTAAATGGAAAATAATTTACCAGGTAATGCTCAAACGCAATACAGAATTCCCCTCAACACAAAATTTACGGCTTGACTCGGAATACCTGAATTGCTGGGTTTGAGGTCAGCAGTAAGGAAATGCTAAGACCATCAAATGCATCACTCCAAGAGCCTTCTGCAAGGGTCTTCAAGAGCCCTTTAGATTTTCCAAAGTCACTCGTCTGCATCCTTGAAGAGGCTGTATCCAGGGGCTACAGAGTCATCAATGAGATACTCTTGTATTAAATTATTTTAGTTTGATAAGACATCCCATTGCCAATTTAAGGGATGATAAAGGACGAAAATAAAGACATAAATATGGGACTATATATAATTGACACCCATTTTTCATGTTCAGCTCCTTCCATGACATCATGGATCATTGTAAGTACCATGACAGTATAAAGCAGAAATGCAACAAATCCATTCCCTAGCTTTTCACATTCCACCAATTATTAATAATAAAAAATCACGTCACACCAACAAATACGTGGAACCATAAAGTGTAACAATACAGGACTACAATCGTGTTTTTTTTCCTGTTCCACTACAATCATGGTTTTAACCTAACAAAAATGGCAATACCAATATTATGAAATTTTGCTACAAATGATCTCACAGTTGGTCAGGTTTGACCAAAGCTAACAATAGCTCCCGCTTCATATGTCACAAATAAAATGTTTTGAAACAAACTATATTCGCTTGGAATTGTTAATTATCAAAAGCAAAAGATTATATCTTGACTTTGCCTCACCTGAGTCACAATGGCAGTACAGGCACCAGCAGCAGCAGCAATGACCAAGTTTGCTTTGGTTCCAATTTGTTTTGAACCACTCTTTCGCAGATACATTCTTTTAAAGTAGCTGTAGCCATAGAAGTAGACAAACTGCGAAGTGAAGGATTGGAGGTTTTTTGTTCCCAGACCCTGGTAAAGTGAAAGTACCTGACGGGAAGATATTGCTTCCCATAACACATCAGAGAGGTTTCTGCAAAATTCAAAGCAAGTAGAATGAACTTAACTGAACCCAAAAGATAAATACTGTCAAGCGATTGTCACCTTACACAACAGGATAGGATTAAGATCCATATACCTGCATAATTAACATAGTCAATTGAAGTAACTAAGAAACAATATTTTCATGGCATTGGAGCACAAGTAATACACTTTTATATTATGAACTATGCTTTATCCCCATTTTTCATTGGCTTAAATCATTCGAAGATTTAATTTGATTGAGAAATTCATAAGTAGAACGACCGAGTTTAGATAGGTTGTATCTTGCAAGCACCGAGGTTAGTCTAAAACAATCTCTGACTAGTACTTGAAAACGGGGTATTGAATACTCCAAAGCCAAGTACTTGAAATGCAGTTATGCAAAAACAAATGGATTACCCTGTCGCCAACAGAGAATTATAATACAAGAGTTAATTGGAAAAAAAAAAACTACTTTTACTCCATGGTATTAAGAGTCCAGTCTTGTGCTGTGCTAAGAGGCAATTTCACAGGACCAGACCAGCAATCTATATTTCACTATGCGAATGAGTCAAAAAAAAAAACCAGTGGAGGACGAACTCCAATTCATCAAGGATAGTGTATCAATTAGAAAAGACGATCACGGATCATATCGTTCAAAAAGAGAAAGCAAGAACCGAAAGAAGAAAATAACAAAGAAACAAGGGAGAGAGATGAGTCAGATCAAGGACCTATATTTTTGGTGGCCATGGGCCCGAGCCTCGGCTTGGTACTTGGTCTTGCAGGTGTCAAGCGGGTACAAGATGGTTGTGCTCAAGAGTGATCCTATGGCGCCTGAGGTCGCCTCTGCTAACGATTCCAGATCAACACTCATATTCGGGATTCAGATACCAGAGCGTTAGACGGAGGCGCTAAAATTGAGAGAGAGAGGATCAGGGAGATGTCAAATGAAGGAGTCAGACGGCGAGGGCCAGGTTGGCGAGGAGAAGCATTAGTAACGAATGAATTTAGGTACGAGTTGCAAATACGGGAATGAGATTTATGGGATTGGGACTTTTGAGACTATTACGAACGTGACCCGCATGCTCCGTCCACATGTTGATAACGGCGTTAGTTAACGGATAGCCACGCGGTGTGCCAGTCATCTACGGAACGGCACACCTCTCGAACTTGGCTGTTGCAAACGTGAATCCTATGTGCGAGTCGCGCGTTTTTTTAGTCCAAACGTCATGCTGTTCCTGTCATTGGATCTTGTATCGTATCTGTTTGACTCAAAATATTTTCCCTAGAAAATGGGCTGAACCTGAATGGATGATTTGCTTACAATAAAAGAAAATGAAAGGCCAGCGTAGGTGGCACATGTGGTTAAGAAACCATATAAACTTTAATAAAATAAAATAAAAAAGAAAAAAAGAAACCATATAAACAGGGGGGAGACCCCGGTGCCCGTGTCAGGAGCGAATTAATTTTAAGAAATAATTTAAAAATAATATTTGACAAGGTCTGTTTTTTTTTAAATAATGTCTTCATATTGTCACACCCGGAAATGCGATGCGAATGGCGTAGAAAATGAGATAAAAAGAAAAAAGGTGAAATCGGCCCGCCCGACGGAAGGCCTATTTCGAGGGAGTCGCCACCAAAATTTTAAGAAAAATTTTGGAAAACCAAAATAAAACAAAAAGGATAAGGATGCTCTGCGAATCAGAGTTGAGTTCGGGAGTACGATTGTAAGTGGGGAAGGTGTTAGGCACCCTCACAACACTCGTTTCTAAGAACAGTTATCTTAGGTTGATCATGCAATTTTTATGACTTTTAAAAATTATTTTGGTTGTCCTTTTACCATTCATATGTCAAAATAAATATAAAAATAAGAAAAATGAAGAAATGAAAAATAATGAATGAAATGAAAATATGAAAAGTTGGGAAAATGAATTAAATGGAAAATGTTATTTATTTTCAAAAGTGGACTTAAAAATAAATTGATAAATATTTATTAAATTAAGGAAAAAACATCAAATAAATCTGAAAATATTTATCTATTTACAAAGACGGACTTGGAACAATCAATTGGTAAATATTTATTAAATTAAGAGAAAAAATACCAAATAAATAAGAAAATATTTATTTATCTACTAATTAAGAGAAAAAACACCAAATAAGTTGGAAAATATTTATCTATCTACTAATTAAGAGAAAAAACACCAAATAAATCAGAAAATATTTATTTATTTACAAAGGTGGACTTAACCCAGAATTACAGTTTGGGGCCTACGTACCCTGCGATAGGGATCAAAGTCGACGTAGTTCGGACTAAAAATGCTTGTCACTAGGTTGGTATTTTTTATTTTATATATTCTTTGAAAAGAGAGGTTTATAAAAAATAATTTGTCTTTCCACAAAGAAAACAATTTTTAAAATTGGTTGGTGTGTTTTAATTTGTAAAAGACAGATTAATTCCCAGTATTTACTCTTTTCATTTACTTATTTTTGGTTTAATCACCTTCTAAAAGAGAAGATATATCTTTCCTCAATTTAGAAAATACGATTAAAATTATGTGTAATTTTGAGTATTTTATTCTAATTTGAAAAGAAAATATTCAAAAATAATTTTATTTTTACAAAACCAATTGATATAATGTGGCGACTTTATCACTCACAGTACACCCATTGATGCCTAAATGTCCACGGTAGTGTTACTCGAGACAACAAGGCGTAAAAAAAATTTGAAAGAAAACAAATAATTTTTATTTTTTTGTACCAATTATTTTTTTATTTTCTATTATTTTTTTATAAAAATCATTTCAACACTTATTCATTTATTAAAAATGAAATTAAAAAATATGATCATTGCATATATTTTGAAAAATAACAATCAGCATATGTGGTGACTTTATCACTCACAAGTTACTGATTTATGCTTACATGCTCACGGTGTTACCACTCGGAGTAGAAAATACCAGAAGGAAAATTTTATATAAAAATCAAACAGCATGTATGGTAACTTGATCACTCTTAATTTACTGACAAGTATTTAAATACTCACGGTACTATCACTCGTGGTAAATAAGCGAAAAGGGTAAAGATTTGAGGGACATGAATAACTTTTAAATGTTGTTTTTTAAAAAAATGCAATTGGAAGACTCTCTTTTCTCCTTTTTTTTTTTGTTAAATGCAATTGGAAAATTCTCTTTTCTCCTTTTTTCCTTTTTTTTTATGAGTCATTTTTATTTGAATTATGCGATCACAAAATCTCTTTTTTATTATTATTATTTTCTTTTTAGTTGTATTTTCTTATTTTGGATTGTGAAAATGAAAAGAAACCATGAAAAAGAAATTTTTTTTTATTTTTTTATTTCAAATCCAAAAAGAGATCAGATAGCACTGCTGACTATATTTCAAAACAAACTTGAACAGTATATATGGTAACATAATCACTTATACTTTACTGTTTTACGCATACATGCTTGCAGAGTTACCACTTAGAGTATAAAATCAACCCCACCATTTCATTCTACTCCCAATTTTACTATTAAAAGGAGGAGCAGGGCCCATAGAATATAACTCTAATGACTCTGCCCGTGTTCAGCCAAGGGAGAAATAAGGGACAGAAATACAAAGGCAATCATGGGCCAGCAGACAATAGGCACCCAATTTGAACAAAGCCCATTCATTCCTATGAAATTAGCAGTTCCCTATAGCAAACAGATCTTCATCTTGGAATAGGATCACCACTGTTTTTTTCAAGTCCAACTGAGATCATGCTATTAGGTTTACGAGTTTTAGATCAAAGATAAAACTTCCCATTAAGGAGAGATCATACAGGCAACCCATGAAGCAGGCTTCACGCTAACATTTGCTGCGTAAAAAGAGAGAAACTGGATACCCAATTCAGTCCCAAAATATCAGGTAAAACTGGGAAATAAACAATGGCAAACACGGCTTGCAGAACAGATTATTCAGCAACAATCAAGCCCTATTACAATGTGTGAACAAATTCTAGCATCCCTTTCAACCCGATGGACAGTCACTCGAAACATGGCCCTCAGACAACAACTTAACAGAATAAAATTTCTCAGTAACAAACATCAATTCTCAGAATGCAGAACTTTGGCATACAAGAATAATCTATAATTCAATGAACAACTAATGCGTTCAAACTCTTAGCTAGCAGCAGAAGTTAAATCCCAAAATGCAGAATGCTACAAGACACCGCAAGCAGATAACACGAGAAGACCGAACTGCAATAGGAAAATCAAATTGACCGACACGGCACCGGCACGGGAGGGCTCTTGTCCTTAGTTCACGTCTCCTCGAGAATTTCCTCTGCCTCTTTCTGCAATCGCCCTCTCTGATTTTCTCTAGCTCACACCCGGGATCTCCTCTTCCTTTTTCTTTTTCGCCCGCGGCCTCCTCTCGGCTTTTATAGAGTTCCCAATCACGTGGTCGTTGACTTGCTTTTCCTGTCTTCACGGCTGCTTTTCCTGTCTTCGCAGCTGCTTTTGGGCTCCCTCTGCTTCCCTTTATGCGTGCTCTCTCTGCAATTCCAACCGTGCACGTCTTTCTCTGTTTCTGTCTCTTTTTCGGCCTTTGCTTCAGCTCCCCTTACTTCTCGGTCTTCGAGCGTCCGCTACTCCCTCGGTTCCATTTTTCCTAGCCTTTAGGGGCTCAAATCTCGTGGCTCCCTTCTTTCCTTTTCTCTGCCACCCTTCTCTGACTCCCTCTGTTCTTCGCAGCTCCACACCATTTTCTTTCTTTCTCGGCCCTTCCTTTTCTTGGCCTAGCTCCCTCTGCTTTGTCCCTTCTGAGACCTCCCTTCGGTTGCTCCTCCGTGGACCGGCCACCTTGGCCTCCGAGTTCTCTCTCTCTGGCTGCTCCCTCCCTCTCCTTTTCCTTTCGCGGCTGCCTCTCATCGTGCTCCCTCGGCCTCTGCTCTCTTAGGGCAACGCCCTTCACCCGTCCACGAGCCCTCACTTAGGCTCTTGGTGGGTTGAAGGCTGAAGCATTTCAGCCAAAATTTTTTCTTTTTGAGTTTTCGCCCTTTTTTTTTGTTTTTGGCCGAATTTGATCCAAAGTTTTCTTTTTTTTTTATTTTTTTTATTTTTTTGTTTTTGTTTTTTTTATATTCTTAAGAAGAAGGGATTGTCTTAATTTTAATTTCATTTTATTTATATGTTTATTTATTTATTTATTTTTATTATCCTTTCTTTTTTTTTAGTTTTTATTTATTTATTATTGTTATTGTTATTATTATTATTATTTTATAAAAGTGTATGGACAAAATGGGGTATTCACACATATCTTATCTCAATCATTAATTTAATCTAGCTTGGGTATAGTAAAAATAGCTAGAAAAATAAATGTCAGTTAAGTGAGTTTAATAATTAAGTTAATGGGCTTGCTTGATAAAGAAGTGAATAATGATATTTTTTATGAAATAAATATTAGTATTTGGGTCTATTAAATTTAAAATTTTGGGTCAAAGTTAATTGGGTTTGAGATAAGTTTTCTTACCTCTAAAGTATTTTTAAACTTAAATGTATGTGGATTAAATCAAAAATCAAATAGAAGAGATATATGAGAGTTAAAATATGTAAATATGAAAAATAATGGTACAAGAAATTAAAACTTATGAGTACTACTTGTAATTTTCCCCACTTCAATGTGGCCGGGTTCGAATTCCCTACACTCACTAAAGTTTTACTTTGGTGGTAATGTTAATGAGTTCTTTGAGCATCTAGTGGTTAACTCATTCTTAAGATTCAAGATTTTTAGTCCCTTGAAAGCAGTTAAAGATGTAATATGAATCCTTTGTTGTTAAATCTTAGTAATCTCTTAAACTACATTGGAAAATATCAATTTTACTTCTAAGTCAAAGTTGACTATAGGCAACAATAAGTTGAAAATAGAAAAGTAGGGACAAAATCCACATTCCACGTCACAAATTGATTTTAGCTTCATACTTTAATATATGTGAGAAATTTTGCAAGTTGTGGATATGTTTTTCAATTAACTCTATTACACAATACATTACAAGTCTGGTGGATATTTGGTACACACTTTACGCCAAAAAAATTGGTACTCATTAAAAAACAATAATTTGATAAGTAAATTTATATTTGATTGAATAAAAATAATGAATGATACAAGTAGAAAGAAAAACAAGAGAAATAACTTTTATGGTTCTGATATAAAAATAAAATATTTTTAAATGATTTTCAATAACAAATTATATTATTTATAAGCCATAAGGTTTATTTCTCATAGTTCTTACAATGCATGAAGAAATATATTTCTTAATAATAAAATGTGTTAATTTAATCATTTTAATTATCAATATTAATAGAATATAATACAAATAAAAAGTTCTTGACACAATTAATAGATAATTAATTCTCTTAAATATATTGTTATGAGTTCAATTTTTTGCTACTCTCAGTGTTCATCAAAACAAATTTTAGCTATAAATAATAAAATACGAACATTTTTCAATTTAGGTTGGAGTAAATAGTATAAAATTTTACTGGTTAGATATGTTTTTAGTACATGGAGAAAAATTAGTTATTATCATTGATAAGGGTATTCCTTGTTCAAGGAAAAAATCAAATATTTAATTATTTTACATCACAAAAATATTTTCAAATTCCTAGAACAAAAATTACCAATTGATAATTATAAGAGAAAATTTCACTTAAATATCATGGAGACAAGATATTTTAAAAATACATCACAAATTTGCAAAATTCTTTATAGCCACTGATGTATCAAACTGGAATGTGTCAGGAAATGCCAATTTTCCCAAAACATTTTAATTATAGTTTGACATACCTTGTAGCTATTAGAAATTTTATAAATTTGTGATATATATTTTTTGAAATATTTTGCCTCTATGATATTTCAGTAAAATTTTATCTAATTATAAAAAATATAACAAATATTATAAAATTTATTTTTTCCCACAGAATAAATAATCATGCTGTAATATTGTCCAACTATAATTTTGCTAAAAACATTAATGATACATTCGTCAAAGTTCAAACTCAAAAGGAATTTATGTCTAAAACGCAGTTATTTTTCAAGTAAAAAAAAAAAAAATATATATATATATAAATAAAAGAACGGAAATTAATTAATTAATTTAAAATTTTTCCATAGTAAACCCTGATGTCCGGAGCTTAAGGCACCGAAGATCCAATTGAGCACCTGAGTCACCTGACAGTTTAGACTAATTTAATGTAATATTTTATATACGACCAGTGCTGTGAAAATCTCCGAAGACATAACCCTCACACACGGACCTTTTGATTTGAAATTTCTCTTTCTTGCTTAGAAAGCCAGCCACCCACATCAGGGACTCTGCTAGGGTTCTTGTTACTCTCTGAAAGCTCCACTACTTTGCAAGAAATAGTTCTCGCTCTTCTCCTTCATCAATTAGGCTCGCTTTACTTTCAAGCCGACGTAATTCCTTTTCGGTCCTAGATTTCTGCTGTGTCTTCACTTCAATTAGAATTTTCACTTTCGGCTGACTACCGTATTTATCCCCACGAGGCTTCTTTTCTCTTTTATCCTTTCAGCTGGCCATTGCATCAAACCAACACCATAAATCTCTCTGCATACATGAATTTATATTTTTAATTTATATTTTTTTTTGTTGGAATTATTTGTCCTCGTGCTCAGTCTGGCTTTGACAATGGGGTTTTAGGGTCTTGCTAATAGTACCGATGGCAAAAGCTTTGGCGGAAACAGTGAACCCATATGGCCGGAGTGGAGTTCGTATTGTTGTTGCCGGAGACCGGGGTACTGGAAAATCAAGCCTGATTATTACTGCTGCAGCCGATACTTTTCCAGCAAATGTGCCCCCAGTGTTGCCTCCAACGAGGTTGCCCGAAGATCTGTATCCCGATCGCGTACCCATCACTATTATTGACACACCTTCCCGGTATGAATCTGAATGTTTTTATTTTTTGTGTTGTAGTTAGAATTCTTTTCGGTTTTAGAGACACTTTATTAGGAGAAAGATTCTCTAATCAATTTAAATAGACAGTCTTCATTAAGAGAGTGAGACCTGGGCCAAGTGGTTTTTCAAGTTACGATTGGCAAACTTGTGGGAAAAATTGCAGATTCTCAATCTACAGAAGACAGCCTTTCCAGCTGTGCATTTTTGACATGCTGCCATGAATACATGGTAATAAGGATAAATGCAATTTTGAAGTGGCAGCATGAGTTGTGGTGATTTCGATCACTCCAGATATAGTTGTTCTTTGATTTTGTTGCCTGGGGATATGATATACAATATCGTGTTCCCTTAATTCATGGTTGTTAGCTGTTCCCTGACCAATTTAATGAGGAAATTGTTTTGACTTTGTATTTCCCTCTTCTTATTTGCTCCATAAGAAAATGACACTGTTTCTTTTGGTATTACTTAGGACAATGTGATTACTTGCTTTGTATAGACTGATCAATTCAAAGAGAAATGTTAATATGAAGATCTTCATCTGTTAGAAGAGATAATGTTTTGTTTCTGTCGGTTCTGTCAATTTCTGTCAGCAACAGCATTAAGTTTTTGTTATCGTTATTACAGTGCTGAGGATAGTAACAGAGTTGCTGAGGAATTGAAGCAGGCTGATGCGGTTGTCCTTACGTATGCATGTGATCGACCTGAGACACTTGATAGATTGAGTACATTTTGGCTCCCACATCTTCGTAAATTAGAGGTTTTTACTTTTTCCAATACTTTGAAATATGGCATTCATATGACAAGAGAAGCTACATTGTTATTTTCAAAAGTGAAGAGAGAGGGGAAAGGTGGAGAAAAATAAACCATTCCTCAAGAATGGAAGTGGGAAAAAAACATTATACTTGCCCAATAACTTTTCTTCCGTCTTCAAATATTTGCTTCACAAGCATACATCTTTAAGTCAGACAACAAAAATATATTAAAGAATATTTATTTCTTTTTATTGCAATTGTATATATGCCTGATAGAGTGATGTGATCCTAATGAACAGGTAAAAGTCCCAGTTATAGTGGTTGGTTGTAAGCTCGATTTGAGAGATGAAAATCAGCAAGTCAGCTTGGAACAAGTGATGTCACCAATTATGCAACAATTCCGGGAAATTGAAACTTGCATTGAGTGTTCAGCATTTAGGCATATCCAAGTGAGTGTAATTTGTGCCATGTGAATTTTTATCCCATATTGGAATCATATTATTGAGGTGCTAATAGATTATATCTTTCGTTTTGTGCTAATGCATCAATATCACTACTTAGGTCAGTGAGGTGGAACATTTTTGTTGACATTCAAAATACTGGCTTCATGAGATGATTGGCTAATGTCTTCTGGCAGGTACCTGAAGTTTTCTACTATGCACAGAAGGCTGTTCTTCATCCAACAGCTCCATTATTTGATCAGGAATCACAAACTTTAAAGCCTCGATGTGTGCGGGCCTTGAAGCGAATTTTTATCCTATGTGACCATGACAGAGATGGTGCCCTTAGTGATGCTGAACTAAATGATTTTCAGGTTTCAGATTTTAATAACTTCTTTAGATATTGAAATTGAAGCTTGGCTATGATTGAGTATTGTAGTGTAAGGGTGTGACACTTTAATGTGAAATAAAAAATTTGTTTCTGTTATGTTTTGGTGAGACAATTTTCTTGTGAGATTTGTGAAAGATCTAACAAAATTTTAAACAGGTTAAATGTTTCAATGCTCCTTTGCAACCATCTGAAATTGTGGGTGTTAAAAAAGTTGTACAAGAAAAACTGTCTGAAGGTGTGAACGAACGAGGGCTTACTTTGACAGGTTTCCTGTTTCTTCATGCCCTTTTCATAGAAAAAGGGCGGCTTGAGACAACATGGACTGTCCTCAGAAAGTTTGGATATAATGATGATATCAAGCTTGCTGATGAGCTGATTCCACCCTTGAAACAGGCTCCTGATCAGGTATATCCTATTGCAGCAGATTGTGACTGTACCATCAGGCATTGGCTATAGTATTGCAATTTTATGTTCTCTTGCTTATTAACTTCGATTTGAATCACATTCTCTTGACTTTGTGCTTGACATTCGTTACTTACAAATAATAAGGAAAAATAAACTATTGGATTGGGAAAATGGAATTGTACAACCATTTTAGATAATCCTATTTAATTGGATCCAGATTATTTCTGTTTAAGATTAGGAGATAAAAGCTGTCTCTTGCAATCCATACTGATCTGATTTGGTTGGAGATGGAAAATCCCTGATTCTATAACTATATCATATATGAGTGAACTTTTATCAACAGCCATAATTTGCTGAATTCATATGTATATAACTATATATGTAATGCCTGATCTAGATTGGTTGGAATGATGTCTGCAGAGTGTGGAGCTGACAAATGAGGCAATTGATTTTTTGAAGGGAATCTTTGATGCATTTGATGGGGATGGCGTATGTCATTTTTGCACACAATCTTGAATATTTCTTTTCCTATCCATTTATTTTGTTGCTATCAACTTGTCAATTGGTCATAAATCTTCTCTGGAGTTTTACTGTGACATGGCATTTACAAGTGTTAGTGTGCCAAACTATGGTCAAAATTTGACCAACACCTTTTGTCCTACAGGATGGGGTGCTCAGGCCTCGTGAAATTGAAGAATTGTTTTCAACTGCCCCAGAAAGGTGATTCAGTTTACTTTTACATGCGCAATCCAATGTTATCTTTATTTATGATAGTTGACACCAATTGACTTAGCCGAACTTCATTCCATTCTTTGACTGTTTCTCTATACTGATTTATCTGCCTCTGGCAGGTGTTTGTCAATTGCCATTAGTACTTTGTTCCTTGCTCTTATTTTAATTGTATGTGTATGCCTTTAGCAAATCCGAACATCAATAATGGCTACTGCCAATGTTGTTTGCTTAATTTCTTTTGCTTTATTATTTTTCTTGGAATATTGTAGTCCTTGGACTGGAACACCATATGAAGATGCAGCAGAGAAAAATGCATTTGGAGGGCTATCACTCGATGCATTTTTGTCAGAGGTGTGTAGAGCTCCCTCTTGGGTCTTCTTTCCAATTGCAAAATAACTCTCAACTAATCCGAGAAACTAGGTTTATCACGTCTTACAATTGAAACTGATCTAAGGGAATCATAATTGCTATAAATTTTTCTCCATGAGTATGTGTTTTTTATATTTTAAATATTTATATCTAGTTACTGTACATTTTCATCATGGGTCATTTTATTTCCACTCATTTTTATTGGAATCTTCTTATTTTTGTGGACAGTGGGCACTTATGACACGTTTGAACCCAAGATTTAGTGTTGAGAATCTGACATACATTGGTTACTCTGGTGATCCATCATCTGCTATTCGTTTGACAAGGAAGCGGCGCCTTGATCGCAAGAAACAGCAGTCAGAAAGAAATGTTTTGCAGTGCTTTGTTTTTGGGCCTAGGAAGGCTGGAAAATCTGCGTTGTTGAATTCTTTTATTGGAAGGTGTTTTTGTTTTAAATGCTAACATGAAGCCTCCGTGCATGAACTTTTGTAATTGAGCATATTGTAATTTTACTGCTTTTGAATTGATAATGCAGGCCATATTCTGATAATTACAATCCAACTACTGAGGATCGCTATGCAGTGAATGTTGTTGACACTTCTATGGTAAATGTTAATTTACAAAGCAAAATATGACATCTCTTTCTCTCGTACTCGTAATGCTTTGGATTCTAACTCATGCCCACACATGCATAAAGTACTCATTCATAAATCTAACTAAAAAATTAAAAAAAGTGCTTTAACACAAGTCATATAAAAAGCTCATTAGTCGTATAATTTGTCAGTAATTAATTCTTGAAACAATCTCATGAGTAATACTCTTCTTTGCATTCATTTTTTTTTTGGTGAATTCTTCTTTGCATTCTTTATAGAAGGCATAGACAACTTAACAATTGTCATGCGAAATATTGTTTTCACATATTTCTAAGTTGCAAAGTCATGCTATTTTGCCATATTAGCTTGATCACACTATTCATGGATCCTGCCGTTGATTCATATCAGTGGTTTTGTGACTTATTGCAAATCATAAGATTTGAATTGCGCATCATACAATTGAGGACTACTTTTGATTCAACCACTGATTTAAATTGTTGGCTTTGTAGTTCATTCCGAATTATAAGATTTGAATAGTTAATCATATGATTTTGATTATGTGTACTTTTGATATCTCTCTTCCAGTAATTCTTCAAACTAATGATTGAGGCAGTTTGCCTGTTTAAATGTGGCACCCTTGAAAGTGATAACCGCAGGCATGTTAAAGAGGTCTACAGTTTACCATTTATTGAAAGTTGCTGAGGGGGTTTCCTTTGAATAATTACAGGAAGAAAGGCTAAAGTTTTGTGACTATGAATATAATAGCCTGTTAACTTGTTGTCTTGTCTCCCGTATTAGTTGGACATATCTTACTGTGCTGATCTAGTTCTCAGCACACTTGTTCCATTATCATAATTTCATTCTGCACATCTCTTCAAGCTTAGGGCACAATGATGGCATTCATTGGGATTTGTCAAACGTCCTGGTTTTCTTATCTGTTTGTTTATTGGTACATACACTTCTGTGTTAAAAAAATTGGATTCAGTTAATTATTTTTAGGGGCATCAATGAAAGAATATATTTATATTTTCTCAACTTGGAAATTTGATTTCTCTTTCCTTCTCATGTTCTAGGCTATATTTTGGTTTTGCATTTTGGCCTATGCAACTCAGCCTTCTCTAATTCTGTATTTTCATTATAATGTTTGCAGGGGAACAAAAAATATCTTATATTAAGAGAGATTCCTGAAGATGGGGTTCGAAAGTTGTTGGCCAATAAGGAGTCTTTGGCTGCTTGTGACATTGCTGTTTTTGTCCATGACAGGTGACCAGTGACATGATAAATAATTATGTTACTAGTATGAATAATAGTTGGCCAATATTTCATTGTTTGGAAAAGGATCTTGATTTTTTCTTCCAGAAGACTTAACACTAAATATTTTTTGATGCTGTCATTGCATAAGTAAACACTATTGAACAATCTATTTTCGATCAAGGTCTAGAGATGATGCCAGAAACTACCATTTTGTCCCTTAATTACTCATATTTTTCTCTTCACTTTCTGTAGTCTGTTTGGGTTTTTTCATAATATATGTGCTTAATCAACATGATAAACACTTTTTGAGCAAAAGAAAACATCATAAGCACCTAGAAAGAATTGTGTATTTAAATGAGCTTTACTTAAAACAGCTCCCAGATGGGCAAATTTTCTCAGCATTTTTTTCTTTGTTGAAATTATGTCCAGTCATGATCATCTGGTGTAAGCCATTCTTTTACTTGAAAATTTCTTTTTATAGAAAAGCTGAATGCTGACCTAATTTTCATTCCAGGTCTGATGAGTCCTCATGGAAGACAGCGTCTGAACTCCTGGTAGATATTGCTGGTCATGGTGAGGATACTGGCTTTGAGGTGCCTTGCCTTATTGTTGCTGCTAAAGATGATCTGGATTCATTTTCAATGGCCATACAAGAGTCAACTAGGGTATGCTCAAATGATTGAATTTTTTTCCATGGTTGTGTACACAATTGAGCATTCTCATTTGCTCTTGTAAAACTGATTTCTGGCTCATAAAGAAATCTTAATTATTGGCTTGTTGGGTATGGAAATTGCTAATATATTGTTCTGTGCGTAAGGTTTCGTCCATAACTCATATATAACGTTTGGAATCTGAATCCTAGACCTGTAAACAATGTACTAGTTTCTCTTCATTCTATATTCCTCATGTTTGGTATTATTGTATGAGGATGATGATTGACAGAAATGAAATACAGTGGGGTAAAAAGTCTCTCTGATTTAGAATTGATTTGTATTTTTTTTTTCCCACATGTACTTGTGCTGGATGTTGAGATCTTTTCAATCAATATCTCTTTCTTGGATCGATTGCAATTACACTGATGACTTGCTTTGTTGCTTTGTAGGTTAGTCAGGATATGGGAGTGGAGGCACCTATACCAATCAGTGTAAAGTTAGGTGATTTCAACAATGTGTTCCTCCGAATTGTAACTGCTGCGGAGCACCCTCATTTAAGCATTCCAGAAACTGATGCTGGGAGAAGTCGCAAGCAGTATCACCGCCTTGTAAATCGTTCTCTCATGATTGTTTCTGGTATGTATGAATCGTTCACTTACTACATCTTGTTTTTTGAGCTGTTTGATCTCGTATGCCAATTAGAGGGAATCTAAACTTGTTTGGGAATTGGATTATCTTGGTGACAAGGTTCTGTGTTTTTCGGCTTTGTAGTTCATTTGTATTCGAGGGTTTTGCTTCCAATTGGGCATTCTGTTTAGAATTTTGCTTCATCAATCATTTTGTTTCTTTGTGCGGAGATTTTGTTTTATGCTTATGGTGTTCTATTTTTGGTATTCATTATGTATATTGCAGTTGGAGCTGCCGTTGTTGTAGTTGGGCTTGCAGCCTATCGCGTCTATTCCGCAAGGAAAAATGCGTCTGGTTAGAGACGAAGTTTTAGTGAATGGGCCAATTCAATTAGGGCTACCTTCATCCTAATATCTTGGCAAGCTCACCTAGCTTCCTATTTGGCTATCTTTATGCCATCCATTGTAGATTTTTGGCATATTGCTTGTTTTGATTACATCAATTTATATTTTATTTTTTAAATTTTGACTCTTCAGGTTCAGGTTGCAGTTAGCAAAAATGTATGTTCAATCTTTTTTATCTTGTTTATTCTTCTTTTGTTAGTTCCAGTTTTTCGCATCATGCAAACAATAATACACAGCTTAGCTATGACGTGGGCCCAGTTTGTTACTAGAAAACATAAAGAAGCTTACTTCGTTTTTTGACATTAAAGTCTTAGGAAATGCTGATCCCAGCCTGCAAAATCTTTTGCCTTTTGCTCCCTAACTGCTTCCTTGAATTGCTGAATTGAAGTGAATTCCATCCTAAATTTGAATTTGGATTCTTTGCACATCTCGATTGGGTTATGTATTGGCTGTACCTAGGATTGCTATTGGACTACTCGAATTGAATATTATCGTAAGGATAATGCCCACCTCCTCATATAATCATAGATGATGGTACTATGGTAGCTTATATAGGCTGCTCTTGGATGCTCTACTCAAATCTTCATCTTGTCAGCCTATGTTAAAAAAAAATCCTCATCGGTATCCTCTTCACTATCATAAAATTAAATGTCATTTATGCTATCATCACTACTGTATCATTCTTTCTTGCTTCCATATCTTGGAGTCTCTCTTGCGGGGGCTCCTGCTGCCTCCAGCTGTTACATTACTGCCTTTTTTTAAGTTAAAAATTATAGGTAAAAATATATTCTTTAGGAATTATGGAGATATGTATTTTATATAGTTTTGAATTTTTCTAATATTTTTTTCTTAATTACTAAAATACTGCATAAAATTGTAAACTGTGGTGATACACTTTTTGTTGTATAGTATTATTTGAATATTAAAAAAATTTAAAACTATACAAAATATTGTAATTTTTAATTAAAAAAAAAAGGAAATCCTGCTACAGCTGGGTGTCTCCGACACATGGTCATGCGTTGTCTAAATCATCCGTGGGTACTATTATGTTTGCATCGTTAGCAAGATGCGTTTATTAAAGTACCATTCCTTTTACGACCTCACATTGAAAGACCTTGTAAGAAATATATCTACATTGAAGGACTTTGAATTTAGAAAAATATAATGCAGGATTTAGGTTCCAAGTTGGAAAAAATTGCAAAAACAATGGAGTTGTAAATTGTTAAAAGGAAATCTCGTGTTCAGATTTTATAGAACTTGAGTTGCAAATTTTTTAATCCTAGTTGTAAATAACGAATAATGGAGTTGTAATTGCGAAAAATTAGTTGTACATGAGGGACATTGGCAGGGCCTGGTGAAAGGTTTCGAGGGAAACAGACATGGGAAATAAGGTGGAGAAGATCTGTCCAAGCGAGACACGAAACAGTTAAAAGAGGTTCAATGGTACAACACTAGAATTGATATGGACATTTAATTTGTCAAAATAGGGAACAGTTGAACTATATAGTAGTATTTGATAAAACCCTGCCATTTTTCTCTAGTCATAAATAAAAGATTTCGTCCTTACTGTTATATTACATTTACCCTGTCAGGCTGACAATTATTCGTGAAATAGTCCGAGAATTGAGGATGATGAACCAACAGCAAAAATTTGAGATGGAGCTCCAATACTTTCTTTTTTAAGAAAAGTAATAGCAAACCAATCAGCACCCTTATTACCCTCTTAAACTGCTTAAATCAACCCCCTAATCCATCTCTATCAAACTCTGACCAGTTGAGGATCCCCCAATCATCCTTCACTTGTATTTTTCTAAATCCACTTTCTCTTATACAAAAACAATGGTAATTCAGCAAGCACGTATTGTCCAAGAACAAAGTAATGGCTTAATCTTATCTTTGTTTCTAGGTTGTACGTATCAACATAAAACACTTTGCAATAGATAATTCAACCTACCATACATGACTTTATTTTACCTTATACCTATCATTCCTTATGGGGTACTAACACTCTGAAGATCAAGTGGATTTACAGCTACAACCTGAGTTCATCTACTTTGGCCTTTGTCACTTTTCCTACGAGTGGTGGAATAATGCCGAATCTGATATTCTTCGACCACTGCCTTATCAAGCTGCTCACAATACTTCCAGAAAACTTGAGTGGTTACGAAAAGTCTAAAATCCAGATTAAACAGGAACTCCAATTCCATCCTGTTCATCTCTGCAGTGCTAACTCCTCCCACTTTGGCATAGTGCCCATTGCTGTAGCACCTGCAAAATTACTCCACTCCGTTACCAACTGTAACTAGCCTCTTCTGCTGTTTCAGCAATATTTTTAGTACTTACCCGTCATCCACAAATTTTGCTGCCACCATAACACTTGTGATGAGGAGGCGATGGACGTTGGAGGACGTGAGGTAGCCACCCCTTCGTTGAAAATACCTGTCCATGTATATTTGTGCAGTGACAAAACAACAGGGGCTGCACCGTGAGTACTTGAAGATTCGCTCCATGTACTGTCTTACGCTCAAGTTTGGTGCTTTCGTACCATGAAACATGGTAATGGGGTCGTTCTTCTTTATTGATCTCAGATGCTTCTCATTCTTCTGAATTGTTCTCTCCAAAACAGAGGACAAGTTTAGCAGAATCCGTGGAGTCTTTGAGGTGTAAGAACTTTCAGATGCATCCAATTCTAGTGATTTATGAACCTCTAAACTCATAGCCACGCCTTTGAAGCTGAATGCTATTGTAATTTGTTCCTTGTTCACTCCACACTGCTTAATTCCGGAAAAAAGCTAAAAAAACTTGGTGATTTTGCCGCTGACAGATGATACCAATAAGAAAGTAGAAAATCTTGATTTGTCTAAAAAGATTATTCTTTCCTTTCAATTAGAGATACTCAAACAACTCACCAAAGAATATGCATATTTTATTAAAAACTAAAGCAATTCCATCTGTTTAGGCCGTCTGTGCATAATTAGTGGAGCTTTCCTTTAAGGATAAAAGAATTCTGCGAGTGGGTTATAAATTGACCCAACGAATATATTTGTGGGGAAGCCAGGTATTGATAATAAAAATATAAGGAATAGAATACATGGATAAGCTGAGACTCCAAGCTTGTCTTTTAGGCTGCACGGCAATCAAATTCTTCAGTAGTATATAAGGCTAAATTGAATTATACAATTTAGGAGAAAAACAATATATTATAAATATTACGTCTTTCTATCGTAATCAAAGATTAAAGTCAGTAGAAAAACAGAGAAATAAGTAAAGCATCCGAAACTTTATTTACAAGAATTGATCGAGAATGCACTTCTTTGAGAGTTTTTACAAATTTGCAATTGTAGTAATTCGTAGGAAAAGTGCAGATAGGTTGCCATAAATTTTATAAGAGTATAGGCAAATTTTGAAACTGATTTCCTTGAGTGATAATCACCATTGATCATCGATGTTTAAAATAAACGATATTCACCGTCCGGGTTATTTATTATCTAGACATTGGATTGTTACTTTGGGACTAAACATACTTTTCCAGAAGGGGATTGTGTAGCGGATTGGGTAGCAAGTTACGCACTGAAATTTGGTATCATGGCATATCCCTTGTTTAGTTCGCATTCCTCAGTTGATGAGACAGGTCCTCTAATCAGATAGCAGATTTCAGGATACTTTCCTATCCAATAATTAACTAGTTTGATGCTAAAGAACAGTCGCTCAATATCAAAATCTAATATTGCTGTCATTATATATAAATGGTACCTTTTCTATTTCATTTTTTTAACAAATATAATGACAAATCATTTGAATAAGTACCCGGTCTCATTTTCATCCTAACATCTTACTTTTCTAGTGTTGTTGTCCCATTAAAAATGCATTTTTTTAGACCCTTTAAAATTTTATTATTATTATTATTATTATTATTATTATTATTATTATTATTATTATTATGATGATGTGGTGGACTACAGGTGTCCCCACGGAAAAAAGAGACTTATCTCCCTTCCTTAAGGTCTCAATGGAAAAAGGTATACCACATCTATTCTATATAGGAAGGTTGAAATTTGAACATTTAATCACTTAGAGATGAAAGTGTAAGTTTTAAAGATCTAAAACAACAATAGGATTTATGCATGTATATGAATGTATGCGTATCTTTTGATGACATTTTGAAAAATAATGTGTCTAGGTCTAGGTCTTCCTCTCTAAATCCCTAAGGTTTTTAGCAGTGTTAGTGGGGGAGCTCACCAAGATAGAGTTAGAGAGAAGATTTAGCCTTCTTTAAAAGAAATGATTTTGTCGAGTTCATCAACTATAATTTTTAGTAAAACATAATGGCTCACACTTTTTGACGCCTACCAAACTTAAAATTAAACTATGTGTCTAGCCTGTTAATCTTATGATAACAAAATAATGTTGGGTTTTGACATCTTAATGGATCATTGTCAACCCGTTTAAGAAAACACAAAATAATTAATGTGAGCCCACAAATAAAATATTATAAATTTTTCTAACATTTTCCCACTTAGACCACATTAATTTTAGTTTTGAAAATTCATTTTATTTTGTAAAACGACTCTCGAGTTAACAACTAAAACTTTTATGTGTGCACACCTTTTTCTAAGTAAAACAGTTCATAAGACGACACAAGAAATCAATTCGATCCAACAAAATCATCAATATGGGATTATGGCAATTGTATATCGTTTAATAGACATACTTTCAACTATAATCACACATATTGATAATAATGTCGACATAGATTATAAGTCTGGAAGCATGGTAAGAAATAATACCCTTATATGATCAAATATATTATATGTACTATTTCTTATTAGTCCTTCAATTTCTTAATATTCCTTATGCAAAATCGTAGTTTGAGAAATCATTTAGCTTAAATAAGTTTGTATGTCTCAAATAACTTTATCTTGAGATAGAAGCTTCATATAAATAGAGACATACAATATCAAATACAATGATCATTTTAAAATAGTCATTACCTCTTAAGATACATGTTGTATTCATTCTTTGCCTATACTAAAAACTTAAACTTTAGCTACACAAAGCGCAATATATTAAATAAGATAATAATTAATAATAATTAAAGAATATACTTTATTAATGGTGCAATAAATAACATATTATAACAAAAGAAGTTCAAAATGTAATTAAGAAGTCAAAAAGAAAAATTGCACCAAACTCCCACTAACCCAAAAGATCAAAAGACCCTAAAATACCCATGTTTTCAACATGTTTCTTGAACTGAATGGGTCTAAGTCCTTTGGTTAGAGGATCAGCCAACATGAATTCTATATCTAGGTACTCTATGACAATATCACCTTTCTTGACCAGGTCTCTGACTGTAAAATACTTTATTTCTAAATGCTTAACCCCACTGCTTATCTTATTATTCTTATAATAAAACACAGATGCACTATTATCACAAAAAATAGTGAGTGGTCTAAAAATTGAATCAATGATACAAAGCTCTGGTATAAAATTTCAAAGCCACACAGCTTGCTGGGCTGCACCATAACGTGCAACAAATTTGGCATACAAAATCGAAGATGCAGTTAAACTCTGTTTTATACTCTTCCAGGAAATGGCACCACCAGCTAGTATAAACACATAACTTGAAGTAAATTTTAGATCATTTGGACAACCAGCATAATCAGAGTCTGAATACTCCACCAGTTCTATATTATCAACCCTCCTATAAACAAGCATGAAATTTTTTGTTCTCTGCATATAACTCATAACTTTCTTGGCCACAACCCAATGATCATGCCCAGGATTTGAAAGATATCGACCAAGAACGTTCACAGCAAATGCAATGTCAGGTCAGGTGCGTACCTGAGCATACATCAAGTTGCCAATTGCGCTGGCATATGGTACATCCCCATACTTGTAATTATGTATATTGAATCTCTTCAACACATGTTCTATATATGCTCTCTGAGATAATCCCAGAATACCATGAAATCTATCACAATGAATTTCAATACCCAGAACAAAATAAGCTTCTCCAAGATCTTTCATATTGAAAGCACTTGATAGGAAGGGTTTTGTTTCATGAAGTACACTCAAATCACTACTCGCAAGCAAAATATCATCCACATAAAGTACCATGAAAATAAATTTACTCCCACTGGTCTTTATGTATATACACTGATCAAACTTATTTCCAACAAACACAATGGATATCCCTTTGCCCCAATTAGAAGATGTGACTGTTGATAAAGATTTATCTACTAAGGTAGAGGCCCCTGTGGTAAATGATCAGACAGTTGAAACATGCCTAGATACGCACGAGACTCTTTAGACAACTGAATTGATTCTGGAAACACATGAGCTAGTGGTACTAGAAGTTCCTCTAAGGAGATCTCAGAGAAAAGAAGACCAGCAATTTCAAATAATTATCATGTCTATCTAAGAGAGGCAGAATTTGATGTTAGCCAAACTGTAGACCCTTTGGCTTATACTAAAGCAGTTAATAGTCCTTAATCAGATATGTGGAAGGAAGCAATGAAAGATAAGATAGTATCTATGGCGAATAACAAATTTTGGGATCTTGTTGAACTACCTAGTGGATGTAAACCAATTGGTTGCAAATGGGTGTTCAAAACGTAGAAGACTCTAAGGATCAAATTAAAAGATTCAAAGCCAGGCTACTAACAAAAGGTTATTTGCAGAAAGAAGGAATTGATTTTACCAAAACTTTTTCGCTAGTGTCCACCAAAGATTCTTTTAGAATCATTATGGCCTTTGTAGCTCATTTTGACTTAGAACTTCACCAGATGAATGTGAAGACGACTTTCTTAAATAGGGATATTAACGAAGAAGTTTATATGCTACAACCATAAGGTTTTACAAAAAATGGTAAAGAGCACATGGTATGTAAGTTGAAAAGGTCAATATATAGTCTCTGTATTATTTTAATTTTCCTAGTTTGGGAATTTTGTTTTACATACTTGATGGTATTTATTACCAAAGTGGTTCATTTATTAGGTTTATAAAACCGCTTAGTTTCGATGTTGATAGAAAAATGAGGCAATTTTATTCTAGTCTGTGAATATTGTTTTATAAATTGTTGCAAAATCGTTAACTTCTCTTGTTGATGAAATTGTTTGAATTTTTACATATAGTTACTTGTCCAAAGGGGATAATTATATGTATAAATTCTAAGATTGCATGAGGCATACGGTTCAGAACGTGGTTGAGAAGGCTCATTGTTCCAAAGGGAATGGTTCCTTTGAAATCACAAGGCATACAATTTGATTAATTTATCTGCCCAAATAGAGTAAATTTTTTAAATTAATTTTGATTAGCTTTATGCAAGTGGGACTAATTGCATATCGTGTTCTTTACTCAAAAGAGAGTCCATGATTATGCATGCAGTGCCCTTGGAGATAGCTTGTTTGGGGTTTTATTTATTTTGAGATATTTTTTTAATTACTTTGTACACTGACAATGTTGCATTCTATGAATTAGTTTCTTTTGTTGTGAACAACAATACTGCTACCATTTAGGTCTTGACTTGTTCTAATTACAAAATCTGGAAATAAGATGTGAAATTTTCCTTGGGTAAAGTCGATATAGATATGGCATTACGTGTCAAGTACCCCCCACAACCGACTAGTAAAAGTAATGCTGAGGACAAGAAATATTATGCTAAGTGGAAAAGATTTAACTGTCTTTGTCTCATACCAATGAAGAGATTAATTGTTAACACTTGATGAGTGGTCTGCCGGATACAAATAATGTGTTTAGGCTTTCCTCTCTAGATCCCTAAGATTTTTAACGACTTTCAATGGGAAAACTCACTAGGATAGAGTTAGAGAAAAAACCTACTTTTCTTTAAAAAAAATGGCTTTATTATGCCCACTCACTATGAATTTTAATAAAACATAATTGCTCACATCTTTTACTGCCTATTAGACTTAAAATTAAATTGTATGTGTTTAGTCCGTTAATCTTTATGAACACAAAATAATGTTGGGTTATAATGTTTTAATGGTCCACTATTAACTCCTTTTAGAAAATACAAAATAATTAATGAGTTCACAAATAAAATATTATAAATTATTCTAACAGAAAGTTCTTACAACTCACACACGCCAAAATGAGTTTGTTAAATATTCTATTATTCAAATGGCGAATTAACAAAAAAAAAAGGATAAACAACAAAATGGTAATTGGTGTCTGTATTCCTAATCACATTCATGCATCTATGCGCGCGATAACAAAATGATACCTACAGCGTACCCCACGAGCAAATCCTGTGTTTAAATTTGATCGAATATAAGATTAATGCCATTCATTAACTTTCGTGAGAGGCTTGCTCGCCCAAATGGCTTCTAAGTCCTCCCTTTCTCATTTGTCTTTACACCAAAAAACTTTCGTCCTGTGTCTTTTGCTCGTCTCTCTTCCGCTGCTGCTCTTCACACCTCCATTGAAGTCCCAAAGATCACTGCTTCAGGAGCAGAACACAAAACCTGCTTGGTTTGATGTCATAGCAAGAGATAATGATCCCGCAAAGATTAAGGTAGGTCTGGTTAACATTGATGAAACAGAACATGTTACTCTATATGAACAGTTAAATAAATTATATCCACAAGTCATACAAGTTGTAACAGTCAAATTCGATTGTGTTGATGAGAATTTGAAATGGCGAGATTTTTTTCCCGTGTGGATTGATGAAGATCACAAGTGGGGTGACCCAAAGTGCCCTCCTATGCCTATGCCAACGTTGGAAAATTACCGGGATGTGAATGTGGTGGTGGCCAGAGTTCCATGTGGGGATAGAAACGGGACAGAGAAGAGAGGGATTAGGGATTTGTTTAGGTTACAAGTGAATTTGGTGGTGGCTAATTTGGCAGTGGAGGGTGGGTGGATGAAGTTGGATGGTGATAATCATAGACAAGTGTATGTTGTGTTCATTGGGGATTGTGGCCCCATGATTGAGATTTTTAGATGTGATGATCTTTTGATGCATCAAGGTGAGTATTGGGTATACAAGCCCGAGTTAAGGAGGCTCAAGCAGAAAACTCTCATGCCTGTTGGATCATGTCAGATTGCTCCTGCTTATGCAGAAACGGGTATGTTTTAGATCCATTGCACAAGTCATATATTATGCTATTTTGCTTGTTGAAACGTTATGAGAAATTCATGAACAAGAGTTATTAGCATTAAAAACAATATCTTGACTGTTCAGGAAGATCATAATCTGCCCCTAATATCTTAATCCCCCACTCAACATGATGACTCAATCATGACAGTTAAACTGATTTACGAATCCATAGATAAATATATTTTGTTGAGATTTTATTTCCTGTAATATCGTTGAATCGAGAGCTTCTAAAATTTCGTTTCCAATTTAAAGGAGGTTTTTTTTTTCTTCAAAAGACATGATGACATAATTGGGATTCCCCTTCAAATAATACGTGGACTTTATTGTTTAAGTGGCAAATCTTGTATTGTAAATTTTTTTCTTTTAAAAATTGATATTAAAAATTTTAAACTTAGATACAATTAAGTTGATAATTTTGTTGTTTGGAGGGAGAAATTAAACATAACACTTGGTTTCAGTTTGAGTAGACTCTGCATTTAAATTTGTTGCTTGACATATTGCGCAATTTCATTTGGATCTTCTAAAGCCTGAATATCTCAATTCTATCCTCTAATAATTTTAAATTAACCTGAATTTAATCAAGTCGATGACCTTAGTTCAGAGTATGATTAGTTCAATGGTCAGATACATAATTCAGTTAAGTTCAGTTCATTTGATGAAATAGAATTAATTGAAAGACGAAATTGTAAGATTCATGCTCTAAGGAAAAAAAGCACTAGTTTTGCATCATCAAGAAGAATATAATGTTGTCATACTCATAGTCACAAACACAAACCAACATTTAGGTCCTAGTTTAGTTATGTAATAAAGGTATCATAATTGACAGGCCGAGAAGTGTGGAGAGCTTATTTGTCAGAATCAAAGATATTGAAGCGGGACCCAAAGCCAAAATTGGCCTATGTCACAGTACTTCACTCCTCAGAAGCCTACGTGTGTGGCGCAATTGCTTTAGCCCAAAGCATTCTTCAAACCCCACAAAGCCTCTTTCAGTTCTACAACTACACCCGAGACCTCATCCTCCTTGCTGACCATTCCGTCTCTCCCAAATCCCTCCATGGCCTTCAAGCCGTAGGATGGAAGATCAAGCGCATTCAACGCATCCTTAACCCCTTCGCCCAGAAAGGTTCCTATAACGAGTGGAACTACAGCAAGCTCAGGATATGGCAGCTCACCGACTACGACAAACTCATTTTCATCGATTCCGACTTTCTAGTCCTCAAAAACATTGACGACTTCTTCGTCTACCCTCAGCTGTCGGCTGGGCCTAATGACTTGATGTTCTTCAATTCTGGGTTGATGATAATAGAGCCATCCAAGTGCATGTTTGAGGAATTAATGAAGAAAGTTTCCCGATTGGAGTCGTACAACAAAGGCGATCAAGGCTTTCTGAACGAGGTGTTCACGTGGTGGCACAGGTTGCCGTGGAGGCTGAATCGTTTGAAGGACTCTAGGGAGGTGGGGGATGACCTGTACGGGATGCATTATTTGGGAGTGAAGCCATGGATGTGTTATAAGGATTATGATTGTAATTGGGACATCGAGGATCGTCGTGTGTTCGCGAGTGACTCCGCTCACCAAAAGTGGTGGGAGGTGTATGAGGGAATGCCACAAGAGCTGCACTCATACTGTGGGCTTACCCACAGAATGGAGGAAAGGATAATCAAGTGGAGAAGAACAGCTCGAGATGCTAATTTCTCTGACAGGCATTGGAACATTGAGATCAAGGATACTAGAAGGAATCCCCACGTCATTAACGCATTTCACTTTTGAGGTGGCCTAGTAAGTAATACAATACTTGATGATTTCCGCTTTTGCATTTAAATTCAATATAAACTTATGGATTTAAACTGCATTTTAATTCCAGAAAAAAAAAGGATATCTTTCTGTGTTTTTCGGTAGCCAATAAGAAAGAAAATGTAATTAAAAGAACAACATCTCTGGCCAAACGCCAGCTTAAAACAACTTTATACGTTGATCAAATTTTCCATGGTCTGTTCCAAAAATTTGCTTCAAATTGCTAATTGCTTTTCTCTAGGATCCTTGATCTATAGAAGACGTACTACCAGATTGGTTCCCTGTCCAGTCAAGCTCATCATTATTAAATATATATATTAATATCGGCAGATCAAAAAATAAATATAATAATAACATACAACATGATGATAAAATAAACATCTAAAATATTACATATGTATTTAATCAATATCATTAATATAAGTACATAAACCCCATGATAAACCGTTCTATTTATAAACTGTAAACAATACACCACATTTCATAGACTCTATATAATATATTAAGAATCTAAGGTGTACTTTATTTTAAATTCTAAGAAATTTAAAATACCACGATTCATCCGCAACCCTTGACAACATCAACGTTGTCAAGAGGCTCAAGTTTGTTGTTCCTACCATAGTTAATCAAGATCAACGAGTTTGGCCAAAAGAAATCGACACCCATGTGACTAAAATACAATGATGCACATATATCCTCAGACAATGTGCTAATTTGGTTTAGAATTTTTAGATTTTGAGTACGTAGTCAAAATTAATTACCCTAACTTGTGATATGTTAAATAAATTTGCTTACGCAAAACCAAAAGGTAAAACCTGAAATACATCCTGAATGATATTGCATACGTACATAACCATATCATGAGTTCGCCCCAAGCCCTTCCTAATGAAATACAGAAGAGATGGGATAAAATGCATATATACTTGCGTGTTTCAGTGAATTGAGAAATGAAGCTCTTATAATCAGCTGATAACTGCCTTCGTCATTTTATGTGCAGGATGGCTGATTGGTAACCGCCGCCCCAATGTTAGAACCAATCAACATGCTGGCTTGAAGTTTTGGGTTGCTTCTTCGGCTTTTGGTAACGGTTATTCTCATATTTGGCTTTCGTTATAAGTGAGTAGAGCAGGTCTGCCTCAGTCGACGTATCATAAAAGGGTGCATTCAGTATGCTGCAGCATCAATCGAACGAAAAAAAGATATAATTAAATGGAGTAAGACTATAAAACCTTTATGGCATTTGAACAGACATCATTAAGACAAGTTACATGTTATGTAAGATAAATGGAAGAATCAGTCAGGCTCCTATCCTTCAAGAACATAATATGTAAAACAGGGGAGTTAATTTCATAAATTGTTCCACGGACTACATAGAAAAGTTTTGAGGGACGCCAAAGAATAGTTCAACTGTACCTGTCCAGTAGCTCCTCTAAGATGATTCTCTGCGATGGGGTAACATAATGAATGCAACTTCTCGGGCATTGACCAACAGCAAGTTGAACTTGGTAATCTTCACCATGACCTAAAACAGTTTCCCAGGACGAAGGCATTGAATATGGTCATAAATTTATGAAAGAACGACATCTGCATAGCATTTTTTTTTTTTTAAATATGAACACTGAAACAAAAGGTAGACATTGTTCCACACACACACTCTTCCTAGATAGAATTAAGATACTGAGTCCCACATAAGCGAACCTTGAGAAGCTGCACGTGCTGTTCCAGTTGAAGAGACATACGTGAAAGCATGAGGCGCTCTTTTCACGCATGAATTTGAGCATGCTGCAGAAAATGTAGTTGTCATTGTGATGAGAAAATAATAGCATATAACATACTTTAGTTTCTACAAATATCAGAGTCCACATTCCACTAGTTGTAAAGCATAGGCAGCTGCAAAGTCGATGTTAAGCTTGTTGATTAAGAAGAATCATTTGCGCAAATGAAAGTTGCCCCCATAATTCTATTACTGATTTACTTTTCTCGAGTTTCAATCAAAATTCAAGTAAAAAGTAGCCCATACTAAAAATATTGGTACCTTTGCCGACACAAAGAATCTCGTTAACAAAAATATCAACAGCCTCACACTCTGGTCTGTCAAACGGATCTAAGCATTCCCTAAAAATGCAACTTGTCAGCATTGCATTAAAAATAGATAAAAGTAGTAATGGTCAAGAACTAAGGATTTACGATTATGGAAGCTCCAAGAACTCTGAACTATCCATGAATCTAGCCACGAGGCCAGCAAAATCAACTTAAAAGAAAAAACACTATAATAAGGGGCCAATGGAGAACGAAAATATAGACACACTGTCAGCACTGAAATGTTGAAATCTAGAAAAAGTTTACCTTTCAGTTATCTCTGATCGGCTGTAGCTAGATAGAATCTGCAAGAAGCATCAAGCTGGAAATTTTATTACTTTAAGTAGAGTGCCAAGCTATGGGGCAGTGAAAAGAGAAGTGGACAAAAATAATGTACAAAAATCAATCCTTAACAAAGAAAATAGCAGGGGCAGAATTGTTGATGGTAGTACCTCATATGCCTGGATTACCCGGCGAATCATGATATCTGAATTTCCTCTGTCTTTGCTCACATCAGGATGGAACTGCTTCACCTGAGTAAGGAATATTTAAGTCGTCATTTGCAAAAATAACTGTTACATACAACTATTTTCTCCCCTTTCTTTCTCACTCTGTTTTTCTAATCAGAAAATTTCAACTAGATGCCTGAACAAACTGATGAGCTAAGGCTTGGTCGTCCAAAGTGCCTAAACAAAAACGATGAGGAAAGGGCTGAAGGATTTCCGCGTTATTTCGACAATTCATCTCCACAATAAGTTGAGAAAATGCATTTTGTGGTCGCACCTTGGCTCGAAAAGCAGATTTCAATTCGAGAGCAGAGCAATCGGGGTGTACTCCGAGGACAGCGTAAGCGGAAGCAATGGAGAGAGGAGTGTCGTCATGTGCTCACTCTCTGCAATTCACTCTAAATCTACAACAACCAAGAGTCGGATGCTTTACAGAGAATGGATGAAAACTGCGACAACTGAGATTCGTGACGGTATTTCGAAATACAAGAGTCGCAGGGGTTAGGCCGCTCAACCATCCCATTCTGCCAGCGGAAGCTTAAGGCTATAATGGCGCGTGCGCTTATCTAGGTTCTGCTCCTGTTTTTGTCGTTTTGGGTTTTCACAATCATCATCACTCGTCAGTATATAAATCCACTTGCTGTAGTATATTATAACGTACTGAAACCACTCTTATATTAACAAATTTTTATTTTATTTTTAAATTTATTAAAAAAATCAAAATTTTTAGTTTTAACCAAATTAATTCTACCATTTTTATTAAATATAGTATAAATTATAATATTATTAATACAATAAATAAAAAATTATTACATAACACCTTATATTATGAATTAAAAAAATTTCTAAAACACCTTATAATATAAATAAGATGGATTATATTATTATAAAATTTATGATAAATTTTATTATTTATATGCTATAAATAATTTAATTCTAGTTTCAAACCCAATATAATGGAAAAAAGTTTCTCTCCATTTTCCTTTTTCTACGGTTTTAATTTAAAAAAAAAAGGGAAAAATAAACATTCAATCCCTGAAATTTACATTAATTTATAAATCAATCTCTAAACTTTATTTTTTTAATATCGCTCCTCAAAGTATACCTTTGTCACAGCATTTGTGCTTGAACAATGAAGCCGTTAGGAAAGCGGTCCTTGAGAGTGCTAGATAGCAAGACGCCGAGAAGAAGTTCATTAGTTGGCAAACGGAGAAGCATGCATGCAGGCCATGTGGGATTGGTTGCTACTAATGAAGAAATCGTGCAACCCGACAAAAAAAGGAAGCAAATGTTGTTTGCTCTTGACTTTGGATCCCATTTGCGAGGGAATCTCCCTCTCTTGTTGGTTCCCTTGTCGTCATTTGACCTGCCATGACTTTATATCCCATTGTCGTCAGATCCTTCCATGCCGTTGAGTGAGGCATCACTTGCTCCGCAAGAAATGGGTCCCACCTCAAACACCATTGCTAACAAAGCTCCCTAGAGCAAATTTTTATCATCAGTGTCACCACCATTGACCATGATCTCAAGTCTAACCTTGTTTTTCCTAATAACAAAGCCATCAAGTTATCCACGTGTAGTTGAGTTTGGTGTTGTTAATGCGCCTAGTTGAGTTTAGGTTTCTTTGCATTTAATTTGGATGTAATGTTGTCCGTCAGTGTTTTATTGTACTGTAGTTTTCAAAATATAAAAAAGTTGTTACTTGTATATACTCCATTATACATACTTCCTTATTCTTATTCACATCATTTTTTTTTAGTCGAAACAACTATAAATATACACTGTTCCACTAAAGATGGCAACTTATCATTTATGGGACTTAATCTCACAATCTCCCTTAACTCAGAAAATACCAGTGTCACTAAGCCGTTAGGCCATTAGCTTTCATATCATACTTTTATTCAAACATGTATGGATGTTAAAACAATGCTCTCAAAGGAGTTTACTTTTCCAAAGATGCTTTCAAATACTAAAGCTAACGTATTTTCAAATAGTTTCCTAAAACAAATTATATTTGTAGTGGTTGGACCATGCATATTTAGGAAGGCGAAAGAGATATTATACATCTCAAATCTCTTCATAAATGAAGCAATTGCCAAATTAGATAGAAGAACAAAAAGTCCATGACTTGGAAAATCAATCCATCTTACTTGTTCATTTTACATGTCTATTATGGTGGATAGGCCTAGTTAATGTTGATGATGTTACTAGAGTTGTGGCATCTACCAACCTAAAATAATGAAATATGTTCCAAGACTATATTAAAAAATATTGGGTTTCTTAAGCGAATTTCTTTGCTCAAAACATCAATTATAAATTAATTACAATCATGACAAGTTAACAAAAAACTTCAAAATTCCAGTGAAGCAATTGGGGAATGATAACATAATGCCATTACCCCACTATCTGCAGAAATTTGAACACAAAAAGAGGGAAAGAAAGCAAACAAAAAAAACTTGGTTTAACCATATTACATAAAATAAAGCAACAAAATAAATCACAAAAGTTGAACAACGTTTACCAATAATGAATCGAAATAGCATAAATTGGAAATTAATGATGTATTCTTTAGTAAAAGATCTTTTTATTTCCTTCTCTTAAGAAAGATCTTTTCGTGAATTTTTTGGGATGTTAGTGTGTGTCACTAACATTAACTATTTTGAAAATTTTGCCCACAAATAAAGAAAAGATGGATTCTAATATATTTGTAAAATACACCCTTGTTTACATATTGCAGAACATGGCAATCTATATTAAATTATTAAATTATCTTAAATTGAATTTCCCACAAATATTTGGCTAGTAGCGTTGATAGATGGGAAATGATGTGAGGGAGAGAGAAAATGATTCTATTAACGAGAAGAAGAGGGGTTTTTAGAACTTGAGGGTGGAGGAGTGTGATGGAGTTTTATACTGGTTCTTCATTGCAACAATATTCTATCGATGGGTTCAAGGTTCTCTTCCAAGTCTCCTAGGGTGTATAGTAAATTTGCTTCTTGTGTGGCATATGAACTAATCCTACATGGCATGCATGCATGCATGCGGCTCCGTTTGCCAACTAAGGATCTTCTTCACAGTGTCTTGCCATGACACTTTGAAGGTCCGCTTTACTAATGGTTTTGTAGTTCAAGGACGAACACCGTATCATTGGTATGCTTTGAGGAGTGATTTAAAAAAAAATAAAGTTCAGGGACTAATTTATAAAATGATGCAAAATTTAGGGATTAAATGTTTAATTTTCTGAAAAAATAAGTGTTGGATCAGAGATGCTCATCAAGTTTGGGGCAAGCATGCCTCAAGATTTAAAAAATATTTATAAAAATAATTATAAATTACCTACTAATGAGGTCTTTACATTAATTGGAGGATTTGAACTCACACCATAATAGAGTATGAGTTGTATCTTTATCAATTGATTTGTTGACTTTTTCTACAATTATCCTCCAATTCTCATCTTAAATAAAATTTGAATAGTTTTAAATTTAATATTTTATAAAATTATTATTAAAATATTAAATAATAAAAATAAATAAATAGCAGTTAAATCTTTATTTGAATAGTTCAAAATAAGAGCCGGTAAAGACTGATTGTTAAGATTTATCAAAAAAAGACTGATTGTTAAGAAGAGATTGCAGTAGGGGCGAAAAAATTTTACCCCATAAAATGTTAAATGTGGAGGATCAAATTTTTTCCTTCGAGAAGTAGAGGGAAAATTGGTTCCCAAAAAAAAAAGGAATAGAGGGAAATTGAAGGGAAAACGAAGCGGAACAAAGCCATACGAATATAATGCATGAAAAACGTGTCTTGCACATAAACTCAAGTGATTTGTGATTGAAGTGAAAAAAGCTACTCCCACCATTTTCCAACAAACAATTGACAATCTAGATATTTTACTTTGATTTCAAATAATTGTGATTTTAAAATTTTAAGATAATATTAATAGTTTTTTTTATATAATTTTACCCTTCAATAATAATAAAGAAAAAGAGAAATATTAAATAATACTACATAATTAATAATAGTACTATAGTAAAATATTTATTAATTTTTAGATTATTTATTAGTTTTTTAAATTTATGTGCATAACTCCAAATGTCAATTATTTGAAAAGGAAGGAAGTATAAAAACAGAGATATTAATGATATTCATATTCCTAGTAAAAAAAAGGATATTCATATTGATAAGTATATCATTTTTTATTTCTTTAAAAAATTATTCAGCTGGGATTTATATTTTTCATAAGAACTATTGAATTTAAATTCTCTTACATGTGTTTGAGAGTTTCAAATGAGATGAAATGGAATTAGTCTAACAGAGCATAAGTCGCAAACCATCAATATCAATATATTAATATAAAATATCAAATCTATAATGGGTAACTTAAAAAAAAAAAGAAAAAAAATTGTGCCATGTGTGTGACCCAATATTTTCTAGAGAATAAAGGCACCGGTTCAATTCAAACATCATAGAGGACAAATTTGTTGCTGTACTATTTGGAGTAATATCACCGTAGCACATAGTACACAACGTGACAACAAATATATAAAGCATCCGCGAAAGGATGAGCCTCAATTGCTGAAAAATTATGACAACGGATCCAATAAATAAGCACCACCAACCACAAATACATAAGAAGAAAAATAACATCTTAACGAACAATTGATTGGGAACCAAATTGGGGTCTATCAGCAGGGCTTTAGAGATTAATAACGCCGGTTACCGCCATAGACAAGACTATCGGAGTTATGAAGAATAATTTAGTACCTGTTTGATTTGTCTTTTTATAAAAATACTTTTAGAATAATTACAATTTATAAAAATGAAGTTTGGATAAAAGTAGAGAAATTTACTGAAAAACTGTTTAAATGAAAAAGGAAAAAATGATGGTCAGAAAGTACAGTTTAGTTTACAAAAATGCAAACCAAACAAGTCTTTAGTGAATCCAGTAATCAATATCAATAAAATAAGTAGAAAGTTGTATTATTTCTCATATATGACTAATATAACTTATCTTACGATTTGTAAGAACTAGATTTTACTTCAACGCAATGTGTGGGGATATTTAATGTAAATTTTTATTCTCTCACTTTTTATTTACCATAAAATAGTTTTGTATGTAAGCAATAATATAATTTAAATATCTGAACCTAAATGATAATATGAATTTATATTTTAAAGAAGCAAATTTAAAATAAAAATAATAAGATATAACTTTCTGACCTATATGTCTCCAAATCTCATGAATCATATGTAGGAATATTATAGTCTTACATTGACTATCATTTTAATGAGTCATTTGTTTATTGTTCCAAACTGAAATCATCAAGTATAAATAGTTTGGTATAAATGTGTTCAAAGTCATATATATCTAAAAATTGTAATAGGTAAAAAGAGACTAATTATTGGATAATATGACAATCACAAGAAAATCATCTATAATTAAAGTCATGCAACACAAGTTTTTTTAGTCATCATCAATATAGGAGGCCCAATCTAAATTGAAAATCATCTATAGATAAAGTAAAAGATAGGCTATCAGTTTGCTCCTTTCAAATAAAAGCCATTTTTGACATTAGGTAAATATTTTTCCTTTTTTCTACTTTATCAGGAACTGACTATAGTTTCTTTATATATATATATATATATATATATTATAGTCATACAAGTCAGAAAAAAATTAATGCAAGACTTATGCCTCAGGAAGGAAACTGCTAGGATCTCAAAGCACTGTATGTACTCAATATAATGATTAGCCCCATATTTTAATTAAGTACCCCTCTTGCAAAGACAAGATATCCACCAGACTTTATCATCCAATGTTGGTCCTTCTTGTACTCAACAACACACATTCTTATATTGAAACTCAATCAAATTATGTTTACTTCTTAACATTGAAATCAAAAAATCAAAAATAAAAAAATGAATACTAAATGAAAAAGACCAAGGGAAAAAGATGGAAATATTCAGCAATTACAAATATAGTAAACTATTTGTGCCAAGGATCATTAGTAATGTAAAAAAGTAAAAAACCTACTTTGGTCAAATAGGAAGTTTATGTCCGAATTCACTAAACTCACATGCGGTAACTATTCCAAACATTGAATAAATGAATAGCATACAAGGATTTCTACTATAATCAAACGTTGAATTAATTTAGCCAAAATTTATTTATGATTGCTAAGAGTACCAAGTTTTCTCAGTCAATGCCATTTGTAAAAAAGTGCATATCAAAAAAGGCTACATGTAAGTGAAACAAAAATGACAAATAAAGCAAAAAGAATCAACAAAAATCATATGGACGATATACGTCATAATGCAAATTTATAATACTCTAAATCATATATGAGAAAGAAGAGGAGTAAGAAAAACTCAATGATCCTTAAGGAGAATGGAACCAAAAAAGATTGCAAAGGTGAATACTTTATCTTGAATATGGAAGCCCGACTTCAAGCTTTCCTTGTCACGTTTTCAATTCTAAATGGGCAGAGAAGTGTAAAAAATTTAGGATTCAGTGTGGAGAAGGGATATCATAATGAAAATAGAGATACAAGATGGGAAAGAAAATAGAGAACCAAATATGATCTTGTAAGTGAAAATAGAGATGCAAGATGGAAAAGAAAAGAGAACCAAATATGATCTTTCCTTGTGCCAGTGAATTCGCCCACCTTTATATTTGACAGATTTCCGCAATGTTGCGATCCAAAATGAGTGTGGAAGGTGCTCATGCCGTTGCCATCTTGAAAGTCATAGATCCACCACTTGCTTGAGAAGCAGCTATTTGTTACCTGCAATAGCATGAAGAAATGAATTGAAGTGAAAATAAAAATAAGGGAGTCGAAAGAGGAGAGATGAAAAGAAAAAATGAGAAAGGAAGATGGAGAGACCCAAGGAAATGAGAGGAAAGAGATGAAGCAATAAATGGAGATTGAAAATGAAAATGCGATGAGATAAGGGACATACGGAAAAATAAAAGATTAAATTAGAGGAAAATTTAAAATTCAAATTTTAAAATTTTTTGAAAGTAGGTAGAATGGATAAAGGAATCTAAAATGTGGCCTATGTGAGAAGCAATTAAAAGATAAAAAAGTGCAGAAGAACTAGGCCCCATGGCTGAATGAAGGGGAACAAAATCAACAATGGACATGTGGTAGAAAACTAGGATAGCAAATATACACTTGGCATGATCTAAATTAATCTGTATAAAACCCAACAAATAAGCCATATAAGCCAAGACTAATGAACAGTAAAACTTGATTCTCCTTTATATGTAGGGAAAAAAAAATTAACAGTGAACATGTGGTAGAAATGTGGGGCGACAAATATACACTTGGTATGATCTAAATTAATCTACATAAAACCCAATAGATGATAAGCCGAGATTAATGACCAGTAAAACTTGATTCTCCTTTATATTGGGATATACGGGATCCAGTTTAGTTGGAATAAATAAACCAAAATTGTTGGGATTGGGTATCTTGTGGGTCTTATGAAGAAGTGGAAGGTTATGGTGAATACAAAGAATTATGAGAAGACAATAAAATGAGGAAGGTTTACGATTCCAAAATGGGCTTCAGGATTTGTGCTTCAATTCCAGTACATATTACCAAGTATGTTAACTGCAAATCAAATGAAATAGCAACATAACTAAGTTTTTTTTTAATCCACATATCATAACGCATTTTTTATGTTACAGGGGTGAGGAGTAATTTTGTATTTGTAATTGTAAGATTTGCTCCTCTCATTCCATCAATAACCCACAATTTAGATGCCCACAAAATTTTGAGTTTAGGATGATTGAAGATAATTTGAGAAACTATACCATTCCACTTTTTTAAGAAATTTCTTCCAAACAGTCAGTTGAGTTCTTTTGCCACTCCACTAAGTCAACTTCTTTCTCAATGACAATTTTTTTTTCTTTCTTTCTTTTTTCCCTTTACGAAACTCTTGATATCTAATACCCTTTCGGCTTTTTCTTCACTGGAGTAGGTCTACCTAAAATTTCATTGGAGTCATCACCTATGTAGTGTTGTGAGCTTGGTCTCTAGAGTCGCTCTGCCTCCGCTCCATTCCTTTCTTTTCTTATCACCCACAAGAGTCTCCCTACTTATATCCTTCTTTATTTAAGATGCAATTTATCATTAATTCATTTGAGATTATATGCAGAAACTACACCAATCGCTTGTGAATCCAATTCATAAGATGACAATGGAGGTGTAGTGAGAGCTGGAAGAAACATTGGCAAGCTGGCTTGCTTTCTACACAAACATCATCATGATCGTCACTAGAAATTGAACTGTCAGTATACAAGCAATGTCTAAACTTCTCTTTGACCCAAGTAATAAAGAATATACTTCTCGTCAGGGACATATCCTTCATCTTTTATGTGTTTCAACAACCCAGATAAAATCCAGTATATGATATCAGCTTCCGGGTGCAATCTGTCCCCCACAACAAAGCTACTGATTTTCTTTTCGATCTCTACCCAACTAATACCTACCTCTTTCGCTACTCCCATGTCCTTCATTCTCTTGATAGTTTTTGCTCTCGCTTTCCATTTTCCCTCAGTAGAGTATATATTGGACATCAAAACATATGGAGCCGGGCTATCCGGTGCAGCAAAATATAGTTGATCAGCAGCATATTTACCCATTTCTGAATCACCATGTATGCTACAAGCACCAAGCAGTGCTTGCCAAACCAAAACCCCAGGATTCTCTGTTAATCCCTCTATAAAAGCTTTTGCTTCCTTCAGAAGCCTTGCCCTGCCCAACATGTCAACAACACAGGCAAAATGTTCTGACCGAGGACTTATACTGTGATCCCTTGTCATAGATTCCAACAACTCCATGCCCTTCTCAACTAAGCCTGCATGACTGCAAGCATGAATTAGAGACAAAAATGTAACATCTGTGGGATCTATACCTTCTACTCTCATCTCTTCATATAACTGAAGAGCTCTGAAACCATCCCCATGGCGACCAAAAGCTGCAATCATGGAGTTCCATGAGATAGAGTTCTTCTGGGCCATTTGACTGAAGACTTGGTGAGAGTCATACAGATCTCCACACTTGGAATACATGTTTATAAGTCCATTACTAACAAAAGTATTCTGCATGAAGTTCTTTTTAATGACTAATGAATGAATCTGCTTGCCTAGAGCCAAAGAAGTATCAACACTAAATACCCCAAGAACAGCTGAAACCATGTTTGGATCAACTTCAATCCCTGACTTCACCATTCTCATAAAAATCTGGATAGCTTCTTCCTCCAACCCATTTTGAGCAAAAGCTACAAGTATTACAGTCAAGGAAACATCATCAAGTTCTTCAGCTGACTCAAAAATCTGCCACGCAGCTTCTAAACTTCTGCATTTTGAATACAAATCCATCAATGAACTTTCAATGAGCAAATCTGATTGCATTCCCAATTTCCAGAGCAGGCCATGAATTTTCCAACCTTCCTTCAACGCTTGCTGACCTGAACAAGCCTTGAGTGAGCTCAAATATGTCAAAGAATTAGGATTCACTGATCCACAGCACCGCATTTGAGTGAATAATTTTAAACTATCCTCATAAAATTCATTTTGCACGAGGCCTGAAATCACTGCCGTCCAGGTTATAACATTCCTATTATGCATTTCATCAAAAACCTGCCTTCCATGACTAAAACACCCACATTTAAAATACGACGTTATCAGAGCATTCCCCACTGTAATTTCGCACTCAAAACCTCCCACAAATACTAAACCGTGAATCATCTTAGTTAGATTTGAGGACGCAGGACCATCGCAAGCTGATAGCATTGTAGTCAGAGTTGCTTTATCAAATCGATCACACTCCGACTCACACATCTGATTAAACAAATTATACACCAAGTCACAATCCCCGTATCTTAGAAACCCAGAAATCATTGTATTCCAAGATATAGTATCTCTCACAGGCATACGATCAAACAGCTTAACAGCATCCAATAGTTCACCGCATCTGAAATACATAGCGAGGAGAGAGTTCCAAACGAATAGGGCATTACGGGTACCATTTGAGCTCTCAAAGTCAAAAGAGCGTACCTGTTTGATGATGCGGGCATGGATGGAAACACCAAGCTGAAGATTTCCATCTCTCCCGCAAACTGAGAGAAGGGAACTTACGTCTGCGTGGTTGAGAACAGGTAATGGATGTGACAAAAAGGGATTTTGAAAAGTTGAGAACTTTAACGAAGAACCGAGAGAAGACGTCCATGAACGAAGATGAGCGTTGAATTTCCATCTGGCTCTCATCCATGAAAATAGCGAAGATGGTGGGAAATAAACTGTTGGTCGATGTATGCAGTGGAGCAGAATCCCACGGAGTAAATATTTTTTTTTGGCCACGGGTAGAAAATATTTGAAACACGGTGGTTTGTTTGTTTTTTTTAAATAAGATTTGCCAACAGTTGAAACACAGTGGTTTACTGGTTTATGTATGGAATAAATTATACTCCCTTCTTCCATAAAAAAAATTATACTCTCTTCTAGAATTTGGAAAGATTTTTAAAAATAAATGATATCCGCATTGTAGGAAGTATAAAAAATGAATTTCTAGAAAATAAGAGTATAAAAAAATGAAGCATTATCATAAATACTATAGTACAATTTGTCAATACAACAATTGGCAAAAGGTGAATATGAATCCTCAAAAGTAAAAATGCAAAAGATTTTTAAAATTGGCCTTCTGTTACATGGAATCAGGCGCCCTATTATATTTTTTCGATCACAAATGGCAATTCCTTTTTTTTTTTTACTCACAAAAGGTAATTTCTCTATTCAGTGACTTGAGTCATAAGTCATTTGGGCCGAAAAAGTCATAAGTCATTCACTCGATCCAATGTTATTGTCAGTCTGGCCCAACCCAACCTAGGATGTGGATTTTTGTTTTTAAATACAGTCCGGGACAAATGTAATATCTCCCATTGGGCTAGGCCCTCAATCCGGCCCGTCGCTACTCCCCTCCAACTTTAAAGCCGTTGCATATCAGCTTCTTGTTTTTTTGTCCCAAATTCAAATTTGAAATCTCATCAAAACCCTGCAGACGGTTTAACGAGTAAAATAGTGAAGTGTGAAGAATCTCTCTCTCGCTCTCTCATTCTCTCTCCAGATCAGGATGAAGGAGAATTCTGGCTGCATGGATGAGAATAGTCTATCCAATGGAACCAATGAAAATTCTCCAGATCAAGGTCATACACTTCCAATATTGAAGAAAATACTTGATTTGAGTTCCAAAATTCAGGTAATTTTAAAGATTAATTCGTTGTTCAGTCGAAATTTGAAAGATTAATTCAGCTCTCCTGATTTTTTTTTTAAAAACTTCTTATGAATTTGTGGCTTCTCCGTTCTTATTCCGCTCCTTCTTTTTATTTTCGTTTTGATTTACCTGGTTTTTATTCTTCACGCATCAGGATTTGAAGAATCAGCATGTAGCCCTATCTGATCATGTGAAATTCACAACTGATTCCTTTCCAAGCCTCGAAGTATTAAAGTCTGTTCAGATTCTAGGTAAGGCTCTTGAATAAACCTAAAATCGAATGAACTCTCCACCTATTTCTTTTTTGATTAGTTAAAAATTTATTTTCATTTTTTTGTCCGGTACTAGGTACTGAGTATGAACTTCTGAAAAGAAAGTACCTTAATGAGTCCACGGAGCGTAGGCGGCTTTACAATGAAGTGATTGAAATGAAGGGAAACATCCGAGTTTTCTGCAGATGCAGACCTCTAAATGAAAGTGAAACTGCGAATGGAAATGAATCTGCCGTCAATTTTGAGTCATCTTCTGAAAATGAGCTTCAAGTCATTTGCTCTGATTCGTCTAAAAAGCAATTTAGATTTGACTGTGTCTTCAGACCTGATGATAAACAAGGTACCTGAGTATTTAGTTTTTGTATATTATTTTGCATTGAAGAAATATCTCTCTCCCGCTGGCCCAGAGAAAGAAAGAAATATCTCTCATCTTGTCAAACGCTTTATCGTGGGTTTATTATTTATCATGCAGAGGCTGTTTTTGCTCAAACAAAACCTATTGTTACATCAGTGTTGGATGGGTTTAATGTTTGCATTTTTGCCTATGGCCAAACCGGAACTGGTAAGACATTTACTATGGAAGGAACAACGGAACATAGGGGAGTTAATTACAGAACACTGGATGAATTATTTCGGATATCAGAAGAGAGACGTGGCATAATGAAATATGAACTGGTCGTTAGTATGTTGGAAGTTTACAATGAGAAGATAAGGGACCTCTTGGTGGAAAATTCTGATCAACCTACCAAGAAGTGAGTATTCATTCTTGTATGTTACGTCTAATTAGCACTATAATTTAAGTTTTTTAAGCATCTTGATGTTTAATCAAATTTTAACCGATTTCCACTTATTTGAATAGTAAGTGTATATTTGCTACCGCTATTTTTAAATATCGTCAGTCATGTGGAGATTTAGCAGAGGAGGACATGTTCTAAACTTTATTTTACTAATGAAGGTTGGATATTAAGCAAGCAGCAGATGGAACCCAAGAAGTTCCAGGACTTGTTGAAGCTCGTGTTTATGGAATCGAGGACATGTGGGAAATGCTCGAGTCTGGAAACAGGACCAGATCTGTTGGATCCACCAATGCTAATGAGCTTAGCAGTCGTTCTCATTGGTATATCTCGATTATACTTAGTACTTTATTTTCAAAATTTTCTAAGCACTCAAAATATTATGCTATAGGCAAATAAATAGCGGAGATTTTCCATTAATGTCACGTATTTAAATTGATACTGGAAGCGTTTTGTCTACTCGTACAATCGATGATTCAGAAGTGGTTCCCATGCAGCTTGTTGCGAGTTACTGTTATGGGGGAGAATCTAATCAATGGCCAGAGAACAAGGAGTCACCTTTGGCTTGTAGACTTAGCAGGCAGCGAACGTGTGGGAAAAACTGAAGCTGAAGGAGAAAGACTAAAGGAATCTCAATTTATAAATAAGTCTCTATCAGCACTCGGTGATGTTATTTCTGCACTTGCATCCAAATCGGCTCACATCCCTTACAGGCATTTGTTTTTTTCTTTCTTAGACACATTCCCGCAGAATGCTTTGTTATTATATGGATATTCGTAATGTTTTTTTGTTTGAGACAGGAACTCGAAACTCACCCATATACTGCAGAGCTCTTTAGGTGAGGTTTCACGTCAGCATTATGCTCCTTTGGGAACATCTTCTTTATGGTTGGGGTTTACAGCTGAATCCCGTGCTTTATAACTGATAAATTTTCTTGGATATAAAACAAAAGAATCCAATTGAAGTTGGATTCTTTAGGTGTGCATTATTTGTTATTTGTGATGCTGATCTGGGATTGAAATGCAGGAGGAGATTGCAAAACTCTAATGTTTGTCCAGATAAGTCCAAGTGCAGCAGACCTAGGAGAGACACTATGTTCACTGAATTTTGCCACCCGTGTCCGAGGAATTGAAAGTGGCCCAGCTCGCAAGCAAGTAGACCTAACTGAGCTCTTTAAGTACAAGCAGATGGTATGCTGGAGGGTAATTATTTTTTACACAGGGAATTAAACATGGTTTTTGGTATCTAAAATTCGAAATTTCATCAACAGGTAGAAAAGCTCAAGCATGATGAGAAGGAAACAAAGAAATTACAGGATAGCGTGCAAACATTGCAACTAAGGCTTGCTGCCAGAGAACACATGTGCAGGAATCTTCAGGAAAAGGTAAATCGTGACTTGAGAAGTGTGGCACTATACTTGTTCATGTGCGCAAGTTTTTTGTTTGGTTTGGTAGCTTTGTAATGGTTCGTTCCTATCACCACTCTGTGGTCGTATTTTGACAGGTTCGAGACCTTGAGAACCAGATAGCAGGGGAGAGAAAAACAAGATTGAAGCAAGAAAGTAGATCCCTTGCAGCTTCAGCTCAACCCTCAAAACTCGCATCACTGAAAGAAGCACCAGCTCGGAATGCTCTAGCAGAGAAAAAGCCGCCACTGAATCCTTCGAAGTTGAGGATGCCACTGCGGAGGATTACGAACTTCTTGTCTCAACCGTCTCCTTTGCCCTCAAAGAAAAGTGGGCATTTCACTTCCAGGGATGGAAAGGAAAACGCTGCCAGAAAGAGGTCAATGACAAGAAACGCAGAAGACCTTGTGAAACCAAGAAGGGTGTCCATTGCTGTGAGACCACCGGCACCATCCACAAGTCAAATTTTTCAGCCCAGGAGGCGGGTCTCAATTGCTACATTCCGCCCAGACACTAGTTCTGACTTGACAACTCCACTTCGCAGCTCTGCCTCTGGATTCACCAGCGGTCAGCAGTCTTCGATAAGAAGCCAAAGGAAAGCACGGTATTCAAGGTTGTTCGCCCCATTGCCAGAAATTAGAGCATCAGTTGAGACAACCCCAAGTATTATGAGGAGCAGTAGCAAGTTCATGGGCAGTCCCTTAGGGGCAGATTCGCGAATGGCGGTTAGGAATCCGACTGTGGTTGCACTGCAAAGAAAATCTTTTGTGTGGAGTCCTCTGAAGCTGAGAGAGTTGAAAAATAGCAGAAAGTCGTCATCACTGTTGCCATCTCGGCCTTCCTCCGAAATGCACTGAGTTGGGTTGAAATAGAGTAGCAGAAAGTAGTCACTTTTGCCTGCCATCTTGGCCTATCCAGAGTGCAACGAGCCTCGTCTCCTTAAAAACAGGGGCAAATAGCCCAATAGTGTGTTTGGAACAAATAAAGTTTTATAAATAGCCTAATAGTGTGATTTGATCTCTTCAAATTGAATGGAGGGAACTTGTTTGAATGGACATGGATATCTTTTATATCATGATCTACTAGCGACACCCACGTCGAGGAGAAAAAAGAAAAATTGGCTATTTAAAAAAAAAAGACAAACAAACTTACTTTAAAGGTATGTTATTCAGTTCTTGTTGGTGTTTCTTCATACTTTGTATTTGTAACACGATTAGTTGATAATTTAATCTTTAAATATTATATTTTTTAATTTTACTACTTGAAGATAAAACTTAATTTAATCATTTAAAATATTTTTTCAAATCAAAAGTGTCTCTCAATTAGGTGAATTCTCTTTTTGACTGAACAAGAATCAGCATAGTCATTCATTAACCAGTAACCTACACTTGCTTAATCACCATTTTCAAATGGTATCAAGGTAAATTTTTACAAGGCTAAGTGACAGAAAATTGTTTAAATAACGTTTCTTTCAAAGGACTGATTCATGCTATAAATTTTGTTTAGGAGAACATATTGATTAGGAGAAATTTTTTTATACTAAATAAAAAAAATTTTATATAAAGAATTAAATAAAAAAGAATCATTTTTCAGAATAAATTATTAATTTACCTTTCTACTAATTCATAATTAGGAAATGCATTAATTTAAAAATGTATGAATGTCTGGCCTGAGCTTTTTTTAATTTTTTAATGGTAAGTCTACATTTTATTTTATCAAATAAAAGTTGACTGCAATACTATTATTTACTTCAAGAATATGTATATTCTTGTGTTTTTGTTATTATGTTTTTTCATTAAAATAATAAAATGTAATACGTATATAATTTTCATACAAATGTATAATTATTTAAATAAACTATACTCTATACAGTTGTAAATTGTAATGTTAATATTTAAGAATAATTTTTTTAAAATTTAATTCAAAAACTTAAGGATTTTTTAGCTGAATCAAAAAAATTAAGAATAAAAAAAATACATATAAGTCTATTCTATATTTTATATATAAATAAATTTATAAAAAATCACATTGTTTATAATTCATAAACATTACAGCTCATCTTAATTTTCATGTAAAGCATAAGTCCCATATTTGCTTAAAAACCAAAATGGTGACATGCTATTCACTTGAACGCCCCCCGCTGGGAAAGGAAAAAAAGGAAGTTAAACCACTGTTAAAACAGGAAAAATGTTTGCTCCGTTTGAATCAGTCAATTAAGGGCCCACGGAGACAGGGCAAGATAATTGGGAAAAAATACGTTTAAATAGAAACAGTGATTACTGATTAATGGCGAGGGGGAAAAAAGCGATTAATTATTTTATTATTTTTATCATTATTATTATCTCCCTTATGAAAAAAGGGGTTCAATGTAGCCGTTACATTTGTTTCGCTCTGATGGAGTCGACCGTTGGAACCCACTGAACATGTGTTTGACCTTACTCTTCGGTGCCAAACTCTGAAAGAAAAAGGTTTTGGGTCCGTGTCTATCTGTTAGAGAGAGAGAGAGAGAAGAAAACAAAAATTCATTCCCAATCTTTGGTTGGGTAGTTGGTTGGAGAGAAAAAGGTTTGGGGTCGGTGTCTGAGATCGAAATTTTGAGATCGACCCACTCGTGTTTCCTTCGGATAGAGCAGAGATGGTTGCGAGAACCCCACCAAAGTCGAAGAAAATGTCAGCTGCACTCAATCCTCTCCTCATCAGAGAAACATTAAAGAAGGTAATCTACATTTTCCGATTGTATTGCAGGTCTCAATCAATCAGACAAGAGCAAATTTAACCTTAAATAATATAGTCCGATTGTAGTGTAATGTCGTTTTTGTGGGTATTTGAAGATGGACCAGTGCATGGCACGGCTTCAGGAACTTCAGTATACAGTGGCCGGTGGGACGAAGGTGGTTTCCGGTGTGAATCTCAGCCCTCGCAGCACCAGAGGTTATCTAAGAACCAGTCTGAGGTGCAAGCAAGAATCACTCAGGTTTGGCTTAGATTTATATGTTATATTATATGATGATGACCTAAGTTAACAATTCAAGTTTAAATTTTTAATCCAAGTGAGATTATTAGTTAATTAAAATTGTAAGATGTGTTCTCGCCATTTTGAAGGGTAATGAATGGTGCGCGTTCCAGATCTCCAAAAGGGAAGTTTCCAGCAAATACAGGAGGTCTGTCTCTGTCTCTTCTTTCCCATATGAAGCACTTTTCCTAACCGAAAACCAAATTCTTTGTTGTTGTTGAAGACAAATCCGTGAATGGGCATTAATTAATTAATTCGTGTTCTTATATGTGACTAATAATTGAAGAACCATTTGTTAAAAAATGCAGGTGAATGGAGGCGAATGTCATTGCCAGCAATGCTTGTTGGGGAAACTCTGGGGGAAATTCTGCAGGCTAGTCAATTTGCCAGAGAAATAGTTTCGGCAGTTGCTAGGAAAACTGATACCGAAGACCCAAAAACTCCGGTACAACAACGGACAACCCAGAAACTACAACACCCAGAAAACACCCAGCTCAAAGCTAGAAGGAAGAAAGAGAAGCAAACCAAGCTAGAATCGGTTCCATCAGAATCCAAGTCCCCTTCACTTGGGCGGGCTCGTTCAAGAATCAATTTTAAGGTTTCTCCACAGAAAGTTATAAGAGAATTTGATAGAAAAGAAAATAAGAGGTATATGGCAAACAGGGTGTCCCCGAGGAATAGGCCTTGGGCTAAGAAGACTGTGCTATTCCCCAACCCTTTGTTCCTGTCTACGCCTTCTTCACAGCAACACAAGTTTTGCAAGACAAGATCTCCGGTAATATCCAGAAATAGAGGGACTCCACACAGGTTCCTGATCAAGTCCCCACCTTCTACTTCCAAGAACAAAAGCCCAACATCCAAATTCCAAGTGAAGATTAAAAGCCCACCACCAAGGTTCCATGCCCAGAAAAAAAGCCCGCCCTCCAAATTCCAAGTCAGGATCAAAAGCCCCCCAGTTTTGTCTCTTTCTTCTTCACCCACAAGACCCCCGAGTCTCATGAAAAAGACTTCTCCCAAGAGATCAGCCGTATCCAAATTGCGTCGATCTTTCTCTCCTTCCAGACTGGCGACCAGATTTGTTTCACTTTCCCCGTTGAAAAGCAAGACAAGTGTAAGTGTACAGAAAAGTGACGGGTTAGTGAGTGGACTGAAACATCGTCCACCTTCAACAGTGCTAGTCCGTGCTCGAAGAATCTGAGAGTGTTAGGTTGCCCTGCTTTTTATTTCGTATCTAAGTTAAGCAATTCTTCATGTCCATAGCTATATGTATTATTTCCTTTTTATGGTTGGCGGTGTGTATCCCTTTTATTTTATTTTATTTTTCTGTGTTCATAAATATTCTTCTTTACCACATTTTTTACGAACACTAATCGTGAATTCAATGTCAAGAGCCCCCCTTGTTCTGTTAAGTTGAAATTATGAAGGGACAAATGCGCATGTAATTAATTACCGAGTCACAAATCAAACTGTAATTATCATTGAAATTTTGAAAAATAATTAAATAAGAAAAGCAAAGACACCTAGTGGCAACTCATTCCATAGGTAATCTGAAGCCACACAATGCAGATTATTTTTTGATTTTACAATCGGGGCACACACACTTGAGACGTGCAACCATTCCTCAATCCAAAAGGAAAGAAAAAAGCAACACCTGTATATATTAATGCTTTCCATAGCAAAACACTAGGAAGAACATATAGCATCGAAGCTATAATGTGGCCGGATGACACCACACTGAGCAAAAAGGCCACATCGGTGGTATTATAAAATATTAACACCCTGCAGTGAAACTCGTTTTTGCAGCTAATATATGGGGGCCACGCGGAAGGGTGACCAATCTGATAGTCTCTATTTGCTGGGTGATGCAAATCTTGTCCGTTCTCTCTGCCGATTTAAGGCCCGATCCTTTGGTGATGATGTTTTCCCCCCTATACCACCAGCTTGACGCATCATTTCTGCATGTAAAGATATACAATTATATCTAATCAAAACTCAAACATGGGAGTCTCATATACGAGGTGGGGACAAAATAGGAAAGGAAGGAAAACTCTCCCGTGTTAAAAAAATAAAGAGAACAAATTCTAACCGCGCTTTCTCTCAAGCTCCTCGTCAAGTTCTTCTTTCCACTTCCTCTGTCTCTCGGAAAAGCTTAAACTGCAAGTAAAACATCTATAACATTCAGATTACATCAAACATTTGGCGATAATTAAGACAGGGTATCAGACGATAAACAAACCTTGGGCTACAAGGCTCCTGCTGGGAATCAACTAGCAATCCTTTCCATTCATTGAGGGGCGGTGATGGTATGTTCTGTGAATTATGATCAATTGCATTGCCAGCACTTGGTGAGGACCTGCCATTACTTCCAGGACTTTCGGTGTGGTCAACTGCTTTTGATGGGGTTCCAATTGGAACCCGATTCGGGGACCTGCTTTTAGGAGGTAATTTCAAGAACTTCGGAGTAGTTTCGTCATTTGTGTTTCCGATCGCATTGGGAGAGCAGGATGTATTAAAACTGTTGTAGAACTCTTCATATAAAGGTGTCTGCAGTTTTTTCAGTCCTAGAGCCTGCCATGTAGGCATCAAATATGACAATTTAGTGGAAAATAAGACTAATGAGAACTTGATTACAGATGGACTAATACCTTCTCATCCAAAAAAGCTTGTATTTTTGACTCCGTGAGCTCATCATCCTCTTCAGACACTGATGGTTCGCCTGAAAAGGAAAAATCTCTCTGCTCTTCACGAAAAGCCCCCGAGTGGCCAGAAGGCTTATACATTTCATCAGTGTCAATACTAACTCCACTATGATCCAGTTCTGGACTAGCATCAAATTTGCAACTCCAATCATCAGACGGATCAGACATAGGGTTGAAACTCTGCATATTAAAAAATTAATTCCTGAAAAGTATTTATTTTCCTATGGATACAACAAGGCATAAGGATCAAAGTGCCATCACCTTAATGTTTTCTGACATCGAAGATCTAACTTTGACAGCCCCCTCAGAGAACTCATTTTTGTCATCAATCTCACACATGTCATCATCATTGTTCATTCCCCAATACTCTTTATTTTCTGTTTCCTCAGGATGTACAGTTGAGCTGCAGGGATTAAACAAATTATAAAAATTAGTAAAAACTCAAGACAAAAGATTAAGATTTTGTGTGCATCACAAAAAACAACTACCAAATCTTGGAGGTTCAGAGAAAAGATTTCGATGCTTACGTGGTTTTGACGTTTGAGGCACAAGATGCTGAAGGAACTTCAAATTTTTCCTGTCGCAAACATAAGTTATTTTCCTTAAAAATTGGATTATCATACACAAATGCAACTGCATCTTAAATATCATTTTTAACTATACAAACCATTGCTGCACATGACACAGGAAATGAACCAATGTGTTCACCAGTAACAAAGGGATGCTGCATCAATTAGAAAACTTGACATTAGGAGAACATAATCATTGATGGCATAACGCTGTTATATCAATTCAGTATACTCGAATGGCCACTCGTCTGTGCATTCAATAAAGAGAAATGCCATCAGAATCACCTGCAGCAGTTCCGATGCTGATAACCTCAAGACTGGTTCCCTACACAAAGATAGTAGGCAACAATTTAGTATTTGAAATCTATCCTCGACAAATGAGTATAATTTATGAAGCCCAAAAAAAACTCTATAATGTTTATCGTAACATACCCACATTTCAAGAATATAACTTAAGAGACAAGAATTTGATTATTTGGGTTAAAGAAATCTAAAACACTCGTAATTCTGAATTGAAACTAAAACTAACGAAGACAAGGAAGAGAAAATTAAAAGCAACATACTTCTGCAAGCATTTTAACAGAAAATCTTTTGCTCCAACAGAGAGATGATCCGGGATTGGCGGATGAGACTTTGTTGTCCCTATATGGAAGAGAGCAGCAACCTGAAGGTCCATTCTTTTATTAGATGTTCATAGATTACCTCAAAAAATATAAGTTACATCTTAAGATACCTCTTGGTACTGCTGGCTCCAAGGAGGTTTCCCAGTGGCCATCTCAATCACTGTACAGCCAACGCTCCATATATCAGCAGAGCTGAAAGAACATTGTCATATTAATCTACTCCTATTTTCTATGAGAAAAAGCAATTTTAAAATTAAGGTGTTAATCCCTGTTTAAAAGAGTAACGAGATGTTTAACTCTATCATTCAATTCAATATCAGTAGTTGTTTATTTGTAGATCATCAAAGAGCAGAGCAGGAGATTAAATGAGAAAAGAAGAGAGCGAGAACCTCATTATAAGCATATAGAAAATAGAGCAGTTTATCACAGAATATGTGAGGAAGGCTGATTTCCTTACAAGCTGTGCCCAGTCTGGAGAATAACTTCAGGTGCCATCCAATATGGAGTACCCTTCATAGACTTGGCACCAGAAATGGTAGCCTGGAGCAAAGCACATCTTAGACCAATATGCAAGTAGAAGAACCTTCACAGCATAAAGACAGAGTATATAATAGTAGAGTGACAAATAAGATTGACAATACCAGCTCAACGACCTGTTTGGATGCCCCAAAATCTGCAAGTTTTATGCATCCTTTATTATCAACAAGGATATTTGCCCCCTGAAAGAAATTATACCTGAACATTAACCACTTAAAAAGAAGTTCTGATTGCATATAAATGGAATTGTAAGAAAAACCACCTTAATGTCCCTGTGCATGATTCCATTTTTGTGTAAGTACTCAAGTCCAAGCAGTAACTGCTTCGTGAAAGTTCTAATGACCTGCTCTATGAATTAGTAGCCATATAACGATTTATTAACGTAGTACATATATTCAGCAGCTAAACTTACAGCCTCAGGGAAAGCTCCAAACTTCCCCAAGAGTGATGATATGGATCCACCCGGCACAAATTCCAGAAGAATATTTAAGGTGTCCTCCTCTCTAACTGTACCCAAATATCTCTACGAGCCAAAAATAACATATAGTCAAAAGAGAGTTTCTTTTAACTAAATTGGCTTTGTCAATGCCATTCACTAATTGAATATCATACTCACAACAATGTTGGGATGTGAAAGATCTTTAAGAAGCTTAACTTCTTCCTCAAGCTCCTTTATATGAGCCTGTCAATTGTTTCAAAATGGTACCCACAATACCAAATGTCAGTCAAATAACATCATAAGAATTTTCAGTCATTCAATCAAGATGAATCATATGAAGTGTGGGAACGAAGGAAAACCAATGTCTTTTGCATCCAGCATTTAGATAATAAGATAAAAAGGAAACCTCCAAAGGAAGATACTGCAAATGTGATAAGTTTTGTCATTTTGAAAAATTTCCTGCGGTTTGATATTTTCAGCAAATTTTTTAAAGCCAATGGCTTAGATAAGGAACACTTAATGATATGCAAGACATGAAATTAGAATTAAATAAAAATCCAAAAATAGTAATTTTTCTATTTTTCGCGCTAATTATTTGAAGCCATTTATTAAAGACTACCGATCAATTCACTGGCATTTAGTCTTCTAAATTGATGCGATACTAAGTCCCTGCGCAGAGACATAGTTACCTAGATTGATCAAACAGAGAAACACGCAAGATACCATAATCACTGGGATATTTTCAATGTAGAATATTGCATAAATGCAAAGCAAAGAAACTGGAAAAATAAATTTGAACCTGTGCCTTCTCCTTTGAAGCACTACTTGTCCCGATCAGAACCTATAAAATCAGACAAAACAAAAATAAAGATAAACTTTTTACCATATAATATAATAACTATAAGCACACAGCGGAAAAAAGGGACATTGAAATACTTGAAAAAAGAATTAAAAAAAAATCCCAAGATTCATTTCTTAAATTCCAAGCGAACAAGAGAACGAGATAGACTGAGCTAAACTCCAACTATAACATTAAAACTTAATCAAAATCCAAAGAAACAAAAAAAGAAAATTGATTGCATTGCAAAATCAACAGGAAAATAAACTGTAAGAAAAATTCGCACAACCGCAATTAACATCCAAGAGAAAGGCGCGCGAAGTGAAGAACTTACCTGTTTTACTGCTAGAAGCTCTCCAGAATCAAGATTCATGCCCATGTAAACTCGGCCAAAGGCACCGCATCCGATCAACTCGCCCTTGCGCCATCGGATCATAGGCGAAGAATCCTTAGGGATGGGTGGCAATGGCGGTGACGCCGGAGAGGGTTTAGAGAAGACTCTGGACTTGCGGATGCAAGAATTGATCTTATCAACTAGGGTTCCTCCAAGAGAGGCTTCTTCGTTCTCCGGCGAAGTACGAAATACCAGTGATCGGCGAACTGATCCGAAAATGTCTTGCATTTGCATTGGTGTGTGTGTCGAGTGAAAGTAGTGAGCAACTAGATATATTGCGTCGGCAAAAACACAGAAGGGGTGGACGCGGAGGGAAAAGGTGTCGGGGATCTCACTTTTCAAAAATCGGGGTCTACTAATACAATTACGTGAACTTCGGGGGCCTTTTGTTAACTGTGCAATTCATTTTTATTTTTTAACTGATGTTATTTATTTTCTCTATCACGCTTGAGCTTCTGAAAAATTACTGCTCCTCTTTGTTTAAATCATCTGTATCAATATATAGCATAAAATCTTATGGAAGGCGCACTGTTATTCATAATTGGAATCTTGACATGATTTCTAAGCTTATATTAGATTATGTATGGAAATTGATGGGTGATGTGACTTTATAATAAAATTTATTTAACTCAATTTTTAGGTTTTGTATTCTAATTCGATCATGTTATTTTACTTTCATTTTACATAAATTCTCCTAAGATGTGATTTTTTTTAAAAGTTTATTATTAACCTCATATAACGCAGGGATATTTTTTAATCTAAACTCATTAGATTAAAGGCTTAATGCCTTAATCTTTTATTATTTTATTGTTGTGATGCGGTGAATTCAACATTTTCAGTTTATCACCGGATTTCCTGGAACCACAAAATCATTTGACAAATAAGAAGAAAAAAAGAAAAAGAAACGGAGAGATCCCATTTGACAAATTGTTCATGGGACAAAGTTTCATTATATTATATTTCAATGAAAAATATCTAACCGTTATAACTACACATTTACCCACTTACTCACACGCCTAAAATATCTAAAATAATATCTTGTCATTTGTGAAATTTGATCTCACAATCCCCCTCCACTTCGAAAATATTAGCATGACTAGGCCATTGGCCAAGCAAAAATAAAACGTTATTTAAATCACACGGACAATTTGTGTACTATTCAGCCTGCTAATTATCAGGGTTATGTGCCTTCTTTTCCCAATTCGTTTTAAATTAGTTTCCCATAAACAATATTTTCAAACTTTCTTATTAGAGCTCCAATTACTGTATTAGATTTGATGGAAACATTAACTATTCCCTAACCATTATGCATGTTTATTTCTAAACTTTTCTTGGTCATATTTCCTTGATCATGAATGAATTACTATAAACAACGATAACCATCACAGCAGTCACACTGAGCATGGAAATTGAGGTTTTATTATTATTATTATTGGGACCAAAGCTAATTGAGGTTTCATACAGTTTCTATTTTAGCAAATCCGTTATGCGACTAAATAAGGAGAAGTGGAGGTATCAGTCAAACTCAACTAGAAATATAATAACGAGTGACACCCTATTTTGAGAAGAATTTAAGCACGTCGGTTCTCAATTTAATTTCAAATTTTTTTTTTTTGGTTATAATACTCAACTTTAATTTACGGAGCTTTTATTTGCGGAATACACAACAGACATGAGATGAGAATGGGAAAGACAAAATCAGATTTTGGGAAGAACCACCGAGCGAGTGTTGTTCCAAAGCCACTGGCGAGCAGAACCATCCAGCAACGGTGACACCTGTCGGACATCAATTTAGTTTCAAAATGATCAGCTATTTAATTTTGCTATGCTAGCCAAATGATTATTTTTAACAAGGTTCAACTTAGTCACCACTATATTAATTTTAAGATTCTAACCTTGTTAGACGGTTAAAAAGAAGAGAAATTTATTGGAGGGAGAAGGAATGGGTTTCGTTATGTATATGTTGAGGGAGAGGTTAGTCAGATAAAAAACAAGCATGGTCAAATATCATTAAGTATCTATAATTCAAAAGAGCTAAATTGTAGTTACATCAAATCCAAATACGCTAGAACAAAAAAATAAGACCAAGTCAGTTCCAAAAAACATATCGCAAATACCATGGACAAGGAGACTATAAGGCTTGTTAAATGTGAGCTAAAAGAGCCAATTAAAATACCTTTTCCCAGACCTGTGAGTGGTAGCTGTTAAGCCAATCAACCTCTGTAGCTGATAGCAGAGACAAGTCAACCAGTTTAATCTGCATGATATCACCAGGTTAATCACAAGTTACGGAAGAATATGTCACTCATAAAAACATTGATGACAATTTAAAGGAAAAGAAAGGAAACTGAATGCAGCACTTCAAGAAGTAGACTAAAATAGTAAAGGAAAAGTAAGGAATCTGAAATTAAACTGCAAGCGTCACTTCAGGAAGTAGTAGACTACAAATGTATCCCAAAATGATACCATTTGCAGCCTCTAATTAATGGTATAATCCTCAAGAAAGACTGCCTTCGGCAGCCCAGCTTGAAAGGAAATAGGTAGGGTGCCGGATATATTATTTTTCACATGCATTTAAGGGGCACTCAAAATATAAGACCAATTTATTTTACTCTAAAATAATATATATATTCATTTATTGCACCAAACACAGTGAGTTTCCATGGTGACGAACCACCAATGGTCAATGAAGCCTCTCACTCCTATTGCTTACGTGCAAGTGCCCCCCCCCCCCCCCAAAAAAAAAAAAAAACCCAAACAACAAAACTCGTTTCTCTTGCACCCTACCAAGTAGCAACAAATCAAAAGACAGAGTAGAACAACATAGACAAATAGCTTACCTGAATGGGTACGAATGTGAGTTTTTCAAATCCTAGGTATTGAATCCCTCCATAGTGATTTGGTGTCTCCATGTCTCTCACGTAAAGGAGATTCTGCAAGCTAAAAGAGCCACATCACTACCCAAGAAAAGTAAGCAGAATACAAAAGCCTCAGCATGCAGACCTGTTGTTTTAACGGTTAAAATTAGAGGGGGGATGGGAGAGCAGCAAATGATACACATTTGTTGCAAGTAAGAGGGCATTCTAGGTTTCTGCTGTTTACTGATGCTAAAAATATTAAACAGGCTGAAAATCTTGCATCGAGTAACAATAAGTTCATTCACTGCAAGCCTCTTATGACACTTGTGAAAGGTTTCAGAATCCTAGTTTGAACATTCCCACTAATTACCATTTAGGAAATATTGAAAAGACCGATCAAGCATTCACATATTTCAACGACCTTCACTATATTTTCTTAATTATTCTCACATGCTTCAACTTTTTTTGCAATGGATGTCCCTTTAAATAGACAGTCAATCAATATGCATAAACATTGCCTAACATAGTAACCACACAAATAGTACAATCAAAATCCATCAATAAGAGGAGGATTGGAGCTGGAATTAATAGTATTTTAGAACATGTAAGATCTCAAGAGGATATAACCTCAATCCGAATTCCAAAGGCATGGTCTTCATAATAGCCAGGCTCATTGCTAACAACCATGCCTTCCTGTAAAGAGGTCAAATTTCCATAACGATAACTGATACTTTGGGGGCCCTCATGAACATTCAAAGCAGCACCCACACCATGCCCAGTGCCTAAATAACCAATAATTAAGCACAAAAAAGTCAATCAATTACTACATCAATTTGGCTTTATATGAAAAGAAGGAAAAAATAAAGCTCTCCTCTTGAAGTCAGAATATACCATGTCTGTAGTCAAGTCCAATTTTCCACAGAAATGAACGGGCAAATGCATCCAGCACAAAACCAGGGGTATTTTCAGGGAATACTGACAGATCAAGAGCTATATGTCCCTGCAATTGGACATTATCAGAAGGACAAAACAGAGCCTTAGGAAGCTCCAATACCCATAGTAAGATTTAAAGTCAAATTTTTGCCATTATAAATGTACACAATTTAAAAAAAAAAAGTGTGCCCCCTCGCAACTCACACATTAACCAAGACAATGAATTGTAATGGCAGTATTTTGGTCACATTGCTCAAATAAATTCGGGTACATGCAAGCCAATTAAGATACCTGTAAAACTCGGGTAAAGCATTCTCTTTCTCTTGCTGTAGGCTTGCCAAAATGAACTGTTCGTGTTATGTCAGTTGTACCGTCAACATATTGAGCTCCACTATCCAGTAAGAATAATTTATTGGCATCCACAATACTACAACTTTCTGGTTCTGGTTTGTAGTGTACGACAGCACCATTTGCACCGGAAGCTGGAGAATGATAAAATTGTGACCGTTAAAATCTAGAAATGTATGTTACAATTGCCATGAGGAGCTAAACTAAAAGTTGGTTTTATACATGAGGTCACAAGAAGCACATGTGAAAAGAATAAAGGATAATGTACAAGCCTACTTGATTCAGTTGAAAAACAACAGATACAGATATAACATCAGATTCCACATCCATGGGGACATTGTGGGTGCATGAGTTATATACTCTCTAAACAAGCATCCAAAGGAATATAAAAATAATGAAAGGAAGCTGCAGACATACCACTTATGGTCTCAAAGCTTGTATCCAAGAAACCAGCTTGCTTTGAACGAAACTCAAGAAGTTTGTCAGAAACCTCTAATTCTGTTAATGTCCTATCTGTGCTAATTTCTTTCTCTAGCCAGTCCCAGAACTCAGCAAGGGCAGCAGCATCCCTGGACACAAGAATAGCCCAATTAGTTACACGCTGAATATCATTTACATTTGTGACCTTTTATATTAAAGTTTCGCAAACAATTGTGAGTATCCAATGGGGAATAGCTCAAATAAATATAAGAGTAAATTACTCTTTGGGTCCTCAAAGATACAGGAATGTTCCTTGATTGAATCTTTGAACTTGATCATTTTAATTTGATTTATACTGGTCATTTTGTACATCCTAAATGCTTTAAATCAAACACTGGATGTGTGAGGGAAGACCAAATTGAAGAAAATTAAACTAAGGACTACATTGAGAAAAACAAACATGGGCATCAAAGTGAGTAATGTATCCTTTTTTCTTTTTTCCCAGAGGGTAATGTATCCTTTAAGAGATGTGTATAACAATATTAATTATCCAAGTATGAAAACCAAACATCAAGATGCAAAAATACCAACATTTATTATCAACACAGTAAAATATGGCAACCTTAAATGACAGTTCCTCATCCCTTCTAACTCTGATTCATTTTTTATGGCCTTCGCCAGAGACACAGGGGATAACTTGCACACTGCAGTGGGTCCATTAAAGTGCTCACTGGATCCATCAAAGGTCCTATCCTTCTGTTTAGTTCCTTGCATATGAGGATATTTATCACAAGCAGCTTTGTAGGTATTTACAATAGCAGCATTAACAGATGAAGTATCCAACCAAAGGGAAGCGCCTTTTGCTGCCAAACTGAAAAAGAACAACATGCTACAGTTCCCAAAAACAATGGACAGAATGTGATATACTATTTAGAAGCGCCCCTGGTCCATTTGCAAAAGTTCTGTTAGATATTTCCATTAAAAGATGCAAAAATCACATAGCCTCCCCAAAATATTGGACTCCCTAAAATTACCTTTCAATTTCAGATAGAATTGAATCATATGGCCTCAACTCTATGCCAGCCTTCTTCAAGTGATCACTCACCTCTTCTGTGACTTTTGATTGATCTATAAATAGTTTTGACCTGTCAATCTCCACAATCAAATATGCATACATGATAGGTGAATGCAGAACATCACTTCCTCTCTGTAAAAGATGACATCAAAAGTTACTCTTATTGGTTAAAACAAAGATAATGGTTAGAAAAAGGAAAACAATCTATTTGGTAAGTAAAATGGAATGGAATAGACAGGGAAATGGAATAAAAAAGTCATTTTATAGTTTGAAAATATCCTTTGTGCCCTAAATAAAAATAATAATAGAAAAGAGCAGTTGCTGTTAAGTCATGATAACGGAGGATAACAAAAATATTACATATATCTCATTTTTTGTGCAATGGAAAAGAAATACCTTTTTATTGTTATTACAAATGCTCCCTAAGATAATCATGTAAATCTAGAATGAGCCCAAGCAGTCAGAAAAGACTTTTCAAAGAATGTTTATGAGGATATCTGATTTCACATCAAACAAACATCAGTGCATCAAGTTAAAGAGCATGGTATTGAAATATACTTTACCAGGTTCAACAACCATGCAATTTCATCAAGCATGGAGATAATAATTGCTGATGAACCAGCACCAACAAGTTCTGACCTCAAAGATGACAATTTTGCTGCTACATCTAAACCAGCATACTTCAGGTCATGTACCCTAACTGGTTTATTTGGAGGCTTTGGCCTAGATTCTTTCCATATTTCATCCACGAGATTTATATTGTTCAAGTAGACCAGCTCATGGTTTTTCTTAGAAATGACCTCCTTCATTTCTTCTGCAGCATCCGAAGTAAAAAGAAACTGCTTCCTTCACAATGTGTAAGTGAATGTTGTATCAGGCACAGGATCAATGAAAAGAAGGGTCTGATATATGATTAAATTAAAAAGAAAAATAATGCATTTTGATTTTAAAAAAATACAAAAAGTCAAGCAGATGAGAAAAGAAGTACAAAAAAAAAAAGAATTTAAAAAGACAGTTAACAGGATATTCAGCTACTGATTGAAAAGGGTAATTGTACAACTTATTGTGTTATGCTTTCAACATTGTTCATATGACATAAGAAGAGTTTTCTTAACTGCTTAATATTGGATTGGAAGGGTTTAAATAATATATTTTGAAGTAGAACTTCAAAAAGAATAGTGATAGTAATTAGGCAGTCTGATTAGTAATGCTTCATCAGAATAGAAAATATAGAACACCCAACAAGAGGTGCGAATTACTCACAGGATCGATGCCAACTCTACCACCAGGAGCCAAAACAGCATTTAGCCATTCACTAGTAGTTGGAACTCCTGGATTCCCTGCCCGCATGAGAATCCAACTGGAGCTCAGTTGCTTCTCAGCCTAAAATGAGGATTGGGAATATTAATCACATAGATATACTGCAAGCATGTGATAATAATAGAATGCAACAAAAACCTGCAATGCAGATAGCCTAGTAAAACTCCTAGCACAAAAAAGCTAGGCAGAAAGAAATTATGGAGAAAATAATATTCAGTAATTGCTTGAAGCAGCTGATGAAATAATATCTTGGTTCTATGTTATAAATGAGAAATTCACATACACTAATATTTCAGGTGGGTATCCAACATTTGGCATCACGCTAAGTCAGCCTGGAATGTGGAACCCAACACTTGAGCTGATGTCAACGGTCAAAGAAATTATATCTACCCAGAATGGTAGATTATTACAATGAGAAGCAGCCATGTAGGCATATCAGAGGTGGGAATCATTAAAAAGTACCATATATCTCCATATGGCAGCTTTTCATGGTTTATCTATTCTACTCTACCCAATAACTTTGCCAACCATTGGGCATGCTCTTGGAGTGAATTAGAATTTCTCTCAATAAATCAGTCAATTGTCATTAGGGGTTTGCATATTCATAGGTCATTAAGAGACCAATCTACTAGAATGATAAAACCTAATCTATTTCTAGATAATTTTCACAATACAATAAAAGCATTTTGCCCTTGAATGTTTTCTGTATACTGAAGTTGTTTTCCCTTCTAATCAGTCTAGGACGTATTGCTGAACTATAAGAATATTGTCAAAGGAGAACAATCCTTCCCATTTTAACCTTTTGTTTTCCATTATTTTTGACACATTTATTCTGCAAAATCAACTGAATTCCTGATCAACACAGCCAATCTCCTATCACAATCAGTATAAAAGTGAAAAGGAAGAACAGAAGTTGAAATAATAATAATAATAATCTGAGGAGTTTAATAGGATCAGGAAAATAGAAGTTATACTTCCAGCCCAAACCTGAAGAAAATATCGCCCGTCCGTCCAAAGAGCAGCTTTGTCCTTCGTGACAACAGCAGTACCAGCACTACCGGTAAATCCTGATATGTAGGGCCTCCTCATGTAACATTCAGCGATGAACTCACTCTAAAGCCAAAATAAAAAATAACATTAGTTTACTAAGCCTATTTGTTGTGAGCGTATGCAAAAATTATCAGAAAAGAAAAGAAAGACGAAATTCAGCTCAAACTATAACGATAAGAATCAAGGCAAGGTTAGACCATCTAGGCAGATTTCAAGAAATACTTTTGAAGAATACAAACTCAAAACCAAAATGAATTGAGTATTCCGAATGACGCAGATTGAGAATCTGCTTTGTTTCCAACTATCAAGTTTACCAAAATTCAACTGGGGAAAAAGAGGGGGGGGGCCGGGGTGGGTGGGGCGGGGACGGAGGTCTGAGAAGCTAGATAATGCGGACTGGCTACACAAGTGAAGAAACCATACAGGAAGTTAGGCTTTAAAGCACTGGAATTCTTTTATTTACACCCTCATTCCCAGCAACTCAAAACAAAGCCTATAAGTTAAAATTAACAATGAAACCTGGTGAGCATCCTGAGAAGGGATGATATAAGCGTCAATGCCTACTCCAGGCTTGGAGAAAAGTTCTCGGAGAGCCCGAAGCTTCTCGTCGGGCTGGGAAACAGCACGGGCCTTTCTAATTTCAGAAGACGACTTAACTCTGATGGAGCCGCAATTCCGCACGGCCAAGAAAGGGGACTTGCGGGATTCTCTGAGAAATTTGGGCCCGGTACTAAATTTACAGAGAAGAGGGTCCGAGAGAGGGAGGAGGCAGAAGTACCTGGAGGTTGAGGGAGTAGAAAACGGGAAGGTTGATGAAAGCAAGAGTCGCTGCATTGCAGCTTGCAGGTGATGGCAACGATTGGAGGCAAAAGGCCCACCCTTTGCGCGAACAAAGATGAAATAGGAGGCGGAAATGACAAGAACTCTCCCAAGTTCCCGATAACCTTCTTTACCCCCGTTTGGTATACCCCCGTTTGGCAGAGGATATTTAGGGTGTGTTTGTTTTTCAGCTGGAAAAGTGGTTTGGGGTAAAATTGAGTTTGATAAAGTTGTGGGAGTGTTTGTGTGATTTTTACTTTTCCGTTTCAAACTCATTCTACACAGAAAACGGGTTTTGGGAGGAAGGGATATCGGCTGCTTTTCCGTTAAACTTTTTTTTTGTCTGTATTTATTTTAAAGTCAGATAAAAATAAATCAATAAAAATAATAAAAAATAAAAAAATTAGAAAAATAAAATTTCCATAAAATTTTTTCTATCTATTAATTAAAATATTCCTTCAAAATTTTAACTTTTATAGATCATGACCTATAAGAAAATATTATATCAGATATATTATGTTCTCAATTAAATAAATTTAAATTAAGTTTTAGTCCAAGTAAATTAAATTAATCATAAAATAGAGTTTAAGCTCAATTTAGAGAAAAATTATGAGTTTTGTCAAAACCAATTTTTAAATAAATTATCCAAACATAAACACGTTAGTCCAAAACCAATTTTTATCATAACTACGTTACAAAACCAATTCTACCAAAACTCATTCTCAACCAACTGAAAACCAAACGGGCCCTCAGGGCCGTTTGGTTTCACTTGTGAAACCAAGTTTGAGCTCAAAACGTAATTTACCATATTTTTGAAGATGTTTGGTTACAAAACTGATTCACGTTGGAAACCAAGTTTGCTCTCAAAACTCCGTTGAGTCAGAAGTAGCTTGTAGGTTGCTTTTCAGTTTTGCTTCTTCATTTTCATCTGTATTTATTTTAAAGTTAGATAAAAATGAATCAATAAAATTGAGAAAAAATGGAAAAATTAGGAAAATAAAATTTCCATAAAATTTCTTCTATCTATTGACCAAAAGGTCTCTTCAAAATTTTAATTTTCATAGATTATGAACTGCAAGAAAATATTATATCAGATATATTATGTTCTCAATTAAATAAATACAGATTAAATTTTAATCCAAGTAAATTAAATTAGTCACGGGATAGAGTTTAAGCTCAATTTGAAGAAAAATTATGAGTTTTATCAAAACTAATTTTCAAATAAATCATCCAAACATAAATACATTAGTCCAAAACCAATTTTTATCATAACTACATTATAAAACCAATTTTACTAAAACTCATTTTTAACCAACTCAAAACCAAACGTACCCTTAGGCTGTGTGGTTGGGGGGAAATGAGGGAAGGGAAAGAAGGGGGAGTGATTTTACTTTTCTTGTTGACAATTAAATAATTGGAGAAGGGAAGGAAAAATATTATTAAAATTTTTTCTCCCCTTTTTTTTTGTATATTTTCCCCCTAAATTGGGATAATTTGGGGGGAAAATATGGTATTGTGTCTAATATGATTAAAATATTTTTCATTTTTTTACAACTCAATCACACAATATACTAATCAGTCTTGTCGCGTCTCTCCTTGATCTCACTCTTAAAATATGAAATATCTTAGTGACATATATGCATAAAGTCACGAACACATACAGACACATTCGTATATTAACATATACAATCATGGTTAAAGTTGAGAAAAAAAAAGAAGATATATATAATCATGGTTGAAATTGAGAAAAAAAAAAGTATTTCCTTCTGATTAAGAACTTTGTCTAATATTTAAAAAAAAACTCTTTTTTAATATAGAAAAAAAATATTAATTTAAATAAACTAAAGATATAATAATCAAATTATAATTATTTTCCTTCCCTTCCTCTCCTAACCCAAACAAGGTAACATTAAAATTTCTCTATTAAAATCTCTTATTTTTTTTCTAAACAAGATAAAATTAAAATCTATTTTTTTTCCTCCATTCCTGTCCCTCCATTAAAATCTCTTCCATCCTTTCTCATCCTTTAAACCAAACATAATGTTAAAGTGTTTAGCGAAAAATATTTAAGGGGGAGGGAGAGAAGTTGGTTCCTCCCCTTATTTGGATTATAAAGGGATTTATAAATTACCAATAAGGGACTTACCTCCCTTTGTTTGGATAAGATTTTTCTCAAGGAGGGGAGGGAGTCCAGTTCTCTTTCCTTCCAACCCTCCCCCGAATCTGGGGGGTTTTGGAGGGGCAGCATTTTTTTTTTGTTTGACTATGTCCCTTAGCTCAGGCAATGAGAAGAAGACGATGAACGAGTAGCCACAAACCCCAAAATCACATAAAGCCTTGCATATCTATTCTTCTTCACAGAATAAAAAATCCCAATAAGTTCATTGACAACTTCAAGTCCAAGTAATAACTTTTTCAACTTGGACCAGAGAAAGGTTTACAAAAAACAAAAGAAAGCTCACTGTGTATTCGGACCTGGTAGGAAATGAGTTCTCTGTATAGCCCACTCAAAGAAGCAATTTTTTTTTTGTTTCTTAGACATCTCAATGTTTTTTTTTTCTCAATTTTGATTCTTAATCATAAGATCAATATTTAATGATTTAAATTAATAAAATTCCATTTAATAAAATTAAAATTTTAAATAATAATTAGTTTAGACCATTAAATATTAAAAAGTAAAAATAAATTGAGAGAATTCAGACCCTTCTGTATCTCTGTATCCTACTAGTTAATTATAAAAATGAGTTGTATAAGTGGAAATAGTTTCACGATTAAAAAAAAATAAAAAACAATATACATTACTTTCCTTTCGGCCAAGAAAAAAATAGTTATAACAAAGTTTAGGTTAAAAATCAAAATAACTCCTTCCAATTTTATAAGTTATTTCGTTAAGTTGGTAATTCGTTATTAATATAAATATTTTTAATTGTGATTAATATCTAAATAGTTAGTCTTTCTGTTAACTCTTTTTTTTTTGTGATTAATATAAATATTTAAGTTGGTAATTTGTGAACGGGTAATTTGCTTTGCATTTGCATTGCAATTTGCCGTATGCTAGTCTTTTTTTTTTTTATGAATGTGCTAGTCTTTTTTTTTTTTGCGGTTAAGCGTTCAGTATCCCGGCCTGCCTCTGGAGGACTTCAACGTGGCCAGACTAATCTGGACTCGAGACTGGGTGCGGCCCCTACCGGGAAGCCTCTACCACACTCCCCGTAGGAGATTTACCATGCTGGCTGCGTACACAAGGCTCAAACTCGAGACCTTGCTTAAGCTAGGACGACCCCTATCCAGTCGATCTAAGCGATTGGTGGTAATGTGTTAATCTATTTTGATATACTATAGCCGAACATGTCTTTTTTTCGACCCGACCTGCCAAACAGGCCCTTCCGAGTTATGATGAGAGGACGACAGTGTGCACCTCCGAAGTTGCTTCTGTGTCTGGATTCTGAAACCAGCGTGGATCTAGTCTTGGAAGCTAAAAGAGGAAAACTTGTATCTCAGGTTTAGACTTCACTTCGTGTTCGAGTAATGGCGATCATAACGGAAGAGCACGACCACCAAGAACCTAAACCCTTACAACCACAGAGCCGACCTGCCAAACCCCACAAGTCCAAACCATCCCCTAGCTCAAGAACAAATGAACAACAATCTCTTGGAATAAATCCATTCTCTTTCTGGTTCTACTTTACTCTTTCTGTCTCCCTCATCACTCTCTTGTTTCTCTCTATCTCGTCCTTCTCTCCACAAGATACCAAAAGTTGGTTTCTTAGCCTACCCGTCGCCCTTCGTCAACATTATTCAGAAGGCCGTAGCATCAAGGTGCACGCACGTTCTAATCAAGCACCCACTGAAGTTTTCACCGTTGAAGACGGTCCCATAGTGTCAGAGAACGTAATCATTGTACACGGTTTGGGGCTTAGTTCATACTCTTATCGCAAAGTTATTAAATCTCTAGGTGCCAAGGGAGTTCGCGTGATTGCAATAGATCTGCCTGGGAATGGGTTCTCCGACAACTATACGGAAGAGATTGTCGAGGGGCAAAACGGGATTTTGGGGAGGTTTTGGTATGTTTACAGTGAGATTCAGGAAAAGGGTTTTTTCTGGGCGTTTGATCAAATAATCGAAACTGGTCAGATTCCATATGAAGAAATACAAGCTCGAATGTCGAAGAGGAAGATAGTTAAGCCTATTGAGTTAGGACCTGAAGAGATGGGCAGAGTATTAGGACAGGTAATTGATACTATGAGATTGGCTCCTGTTCACTTGGTTTTGCACGATTCGGCCTTGGGATTGAGCGCAAATTGGATTTCAGAGAATTCAGAATTGGTTAGAAGCGTAACACTAATTGATACAGCAACGAAAACCACAGGGGCCTTACCCTTTTGGGTTCTGGAAGTTCCGGTGATTAGAGAGATAGTGTTGGGGTCTTCATTTGTTTATGCGAAGATGGTAAACTTGTGTTGCTCAAATCGACTTGGAGCAGTGGATGCAGATGCTCAAAGGGTTCTCTTGAAAGGCAGAGATAGACGAAGAGCGGTTGTGGCGATGGGAAAGAGTGTGAATTATAGCTTTGATATTGCACAATGGGGTGGTTCCGATGGATTGAAGCATATGCCTATGCAAGTGCTTTGGTCTGCTGGCTGGTCTAAAGAATGGACCGAAGAAGGAAATCGGATTGCTCAAGCTCTTCCACATGCAAGTTTTGTTACCCATTCCGGAGGCCGTTGGGCTCAGGTAAGCTCAAAGTTTATTCTTATTTTACATACAATAGCTCTCCATAATCTTGTTGTCATGAAGAAGTTGTTTGATTGGATTGGAAAAAATGAGTGGAACAAAATGCTGAACCAAGGAATAATAGAGGGATTATGTTCTTAGCCCTTACTATTGAATTAGGTAGTTGGATTTTGGACTATTCTTCTTAGACTGTATTCAGATATTGCACTATCGCAGTACTAGATTTTGACGTGTTCTGGGCTACATTCATCTAAACATTGTTGAAGAGTCATACAAGCTCGTGATAGTTTGGAATATTTTCAAATGAGATTCATTCTGCCAGCAAATAAATGCGATCTTAACTTTTAGACCTGATCAAACTCCAACCTTAACACCCTGTAAACAAGTTATGCTTGCGTTTGAGCTGGGGCTTGTTTTGATTTTGCACAATCAATTTCTATCAACCCCAGAAATTTGTTGACTATCTGAAGTAAGTCTTGTGGTATATGTAGTAGATTTGGGGTCCCCCTTATCATGGGCAAAAGCATTAACCAGGCATGAATGATGGACCCGAGATTAATGTTTTAGGGGCAGCTTGCCCCCCTCAAAAATTCTCGTGGTTCCAATTTAATTAGTACTAAATGAAGCATTGAAAAAATTGGAATTGCATTGGTGGTGCAACATGCTTCGCCCACATGCTATCCCGGAGTTACATCAGATATAGGCTCTGAAAACTTTATTCTTCTCTCACAATTTTCTCTTCTATCCGATTAACTAGAAAAGCTTTGTACCTTATAGAATTGGTTACTGAAAAACATGAACTGCGAAATTATATCTGCTTAGTAGACCTGTATCCATTATGAAGAAGGATGATCTTGATCCTTTTTGAAAAGGGAAGAACGAGTGAACTTTGTTTTTTGCACAAGGATTTTGAAACTTGGGTCAACAAAAGCGGAGCAATCTAATCTTGCCTTACATTCTGATTATTCGTTTGTGTTTATATACATGTGATACTGAAATCATTGTTGTTTTGCATTGACTATTGAATTAAAGCTACTCTCTAATTCGGTGACCTCAGGAGGATGTAGCGGTTGAGTTAGCTGATAAAATCTCTCAATTTGTATCATCCTTACCCAAGACTGTAAGGAAAGTAGAGGAAGAGCCCATCCCAGACCACATTCAGAAGATGTTTGACGAAGCAAAAAGCAGCGATCACGATCACAATCATGATCATCTTCACCATCATCATCATCATGGTCACGACCCTTATGGTGGTCATGGAGCTGGCTATATGGACGCATATGGGCTTGGTGGTGGTTGGTGAAAGTGGTGACAGATTGTAGTTTTGCTCATATTACGGTTGCTGAGGTCTAGCCCTTCATGTTGTATGTTTTATTTTTTATTGTTTGACCTTGTTAAAAACTCTGAAATTAGTGACAAGATTGTTTAGTTGTGCGTGGTGAGGCGCTTCCCCTAGCTCAAGCTCGCTTCTCTCTTTTTTTTTGTTTTGGGCCTGACGCTCCATTAAATTATGCCGAGTGACTGCCATTAGATTCTCACCTAGATCCACCTCATTTTGTTATGTTGTTGTGGTGTTTTCTTAAGTTGTTTGGTTAGTTGATATTGTGTACGTCTGATGGCCAACTTATATTTGATCAATTTTTATTTAAAAAATTACTTATATTTAAAATTGTAGGAAATAATACGCAGTTAGATTTTTTTTTAATGAGTAATTGAGATTTGTTTTTGAAAGTAATTATCATAATGGATGAATGAATTAAACAGTTGTGAGGAACGAATGAAATAACTTCATCTTCAACTTTTGGTTGGAAAAAAAGAAGAAAGAGAGAAAATGTTTAGGGAAGATGATGACAAACGCTGTACACGCGAGGGAGAGGGATATCGTAAAACCCACCAGTTCAACCAGCCGGAGAACGGGGGGTTTGGTGAGGGCTGAAGACCCTTTTATCTTATTTTGAAGAAATGGGTTGCTGTTGCGATGAAGACGACGGCGACATCCTCAAACATCTCATGAATTCCCATTTCACCTCTTCCTCCGTCGAATCCCCACGCCCTTTGTCCCCTCCTACCTCCTCTTGCACTGTTATTTCCCCTCTCAATTCCCATTTCTCTGCCCTAGCCTGCAGGGACACCCTCCGAATCATCTTCCTAAAACTTTCCATTCCTGACCTTGCACGCGCCAGCTGCGTTTGCCGGCTCTGGAATTCCGTTGCCTCCGAAAGGGATATTGTGACTAGGCTTTTCTCGCTCCTTGGAATTTGAAGGATGTGGTTGGAACTCCACTCTCTGGAAGCTTCTGGAGGGACAATGGTTTGCCAAAATTTGCCCTGTCCCATCGGATTGGCCGTGGGGATAGTGTTGCCAGTCTTGCCGTCAAATACTCGGTTCAGGTATGTCTGATTCGCGATTGCGCCATAACGGATTTCTTCCTGGTAGAAACTTGAATTAAATGCCTTGGGTGGCTGAATGAAATTATAACATGATATTACAATATTCAGTCTAGAAGGAATGAGAAGCAAATAATTTACAAAATTCTTTGTTCTTAGTTTCTGTAAAAGTACCAGTTTTCATCCAAAGAACATTGAATGAACACTGCACGCCATATACAAAAATTTAACGGTCCAATCCCCTTCCAAAAAAAAAAAGAATTCATCCTCTCATGATGATATTATGTGAAAAATTATGGTTCAATCCCCACTTAATTCGTAATTGCTCCAGTGAGTTTGACATTGAAGATATTTGCATGACAAAGCTGATACTACGAGTTCACCTCTTGCTGCAGATTCGAGCAGGCATATATGATCCTGTTTTTGGAGAGTGTGGAGGTGATATCGTTATTTATTCTCACACCATTAAAAAATTGATAATTAAAAAGTCCCACGTCATCATTAATATACTATATAATATCACATGAGCAGAATGCATTCAATGAAATGATTGTCATCCTTCCTGTTCATTTCTTGATGTGGCCCAGTTATATTTGATTGTACAGATATTTCGAAACTGCATTCTCTCTGCTTTATTATATTCTGTTTTTTCCTGGTTAAAAGCTTGGCAAAGAATTGAAATCAAATTGCATTGACCTTCTAATAATTTCTTGTTTCGGCAGGTTATGGACATAAAACGTCTGAACAACATGATGAGTGATCATGGCATATACTCAAGGGAAAGGTTATTGATCCCCATAAGTAATCCTGATATTCTAATAAACCGAATTTGCTATATTGAGCTAGATGTCTACGCAAAAAGAGAAGTAGCAGTGTTGTATCCAGATGACATGCCAGACAGAAGAACTACCTATTTATCGAACAGAATGTCCTCAGAAGGCAAGAAAAGAATAATTAATTCTTTAAAGAGAAGCATGCAAGTTGATGATGAAACTGCGAAATACTACTGGTTTGTTTCAAATGGTAATCCCCGGGCAGCTCTTTCTGAATTTACGGAGGACCTTCAGTGGGAAAGGCAGGTAGGTCTTTCCTAATCATTGGAAAGCATAATAAAATGTTGGGTATCTGGCAAGAGCTTGCTTTGATTGCGTTCCTGGTAAATTAATGAGTTAGTTCTTAGCACATCCCTTTCCTGGTAAATTTTTAATGGTTTACCAAAAAAAAAAGGGCAGTATTTTAATACAGTTGCTCCAAAGTTGTTAATCCAATCAAAATGGTTTCATTATTAATTTATTATGCAAATATTTCCCAGTTAATAAATAGGAGTTCAAGTCTGTGTCAACTCATGACCTGAACTTGTTTAAGTGATTTTTCTTTTTGCAGAACGACATTGCTTGATCAAATTTTCTCAAAAAATGGCCTCATTTTGACATTCATGAAATTTTACAAAATTATGTGTTCTTCTCCATTAAAGATCCGGGAGTGAAACATTTGCGGATTATGGTATATATCAATCAGGATAGTGTGAATATGTGATGTTCAGAGTTTGTCTAACTTGTAGCCTGTAATTAATGTGTTAATAAATGCAATTTGTAATTGTGAGCATGGCTTCACAAACAAGATGAAGCGTTCATATTGTTAGACAGTAATTCATACTACTTTTGTATAGTGATATGATAATATGATTGCGTATACTTTCTTTCTGATTATGCCAACAACACCTGATGAACTCGTGTCAGAAAAAAAAAATATGGGATGCATGAATGAAACTCCATGTGTACAGGGATGCAATGTGTCGGCAAGTTCCTTTGGTAGTATTCTCTGGGGTTTTACAGGTGATGTGGACATGTTCATTCGTGCCCGTGGCCCGTGGATTTGCTTAATCCTCAAAAGTGCTTCAGAGAATTTCGAAAAGTGAACATCGATACTCTATTCTCACAACCTTTCGAAAGTTTTCTAATTGGGCAACTGATATCGATGCCTCATGTTGGCCGTTCTGTCCGCTTACTTGCGATTTGGTCCTTCTTACAACACTCAACAATTTCAACTCAAATGTTCAAATTATAAATATTATATACTAATTTTTAATATTTCAACAAGACAATGTTGAACAAAAATCATGACTAGTTGAATACTACTGCTAAATTACTATTGTAATGCCCAGAACTGGCTTCACTGCCGCGGTTTGTGTGATTTCCTGGAGATGTGTGTGATGTGAACCTACCGTTCAGTGTTTTGGTAATTTCACAGAGATGTATGTAATGTGAACACGTCGTTTTTCTCAATTAGAAACGTATGTAAAGACTGAGTCTTTTTAAGACTGTTTGTTTTTAATGTTGTCTGTGTTCGGCAAAACCATGAATACAATATTTTTTTAATGAACAGTGGCGCATGCTCGCATAGCATACTGTAAAGTTGTGTTGATTTGTTCTCATTTATCGTTTCTCTTTCTTACTGCCAAATCTGACTTAAACGGTGTTCACTTGACTAATTCCGAGTCATCAGTCATTAACAACCCATTTGTAATTCCTTGCACTTGAAGCAACAGTTAATTGAACTGATTCTTTCACTTTAACTTTATTATTTTTATTTTTGGGATGCTCATATTTATACTCCTTGTTTCTGTGCTTCTTTTTTTCAATTCCTTTTTTATGTTCATTGTTTCCCTTTAACAGATGTAGTAATGTCAGAATTTTAGAATGTCAAAGTAACTCGAAAAGCAGCTTATTCTTTCAAGAACCGATTCTATGCACCAAGCAATATCCCAACATCAACCAGGAAGGGAATATATAATTTTTTATCCCACATTCTATAATTTACTTTATTTGATGTTATCAATTTATAATCTACTTTAGAGTGGGAACGCTTGATATTTAATGAATGAAAGGCACCCATTGATGATAAATTTTTTTTTTGTTGCATTTGATAAAACCTTGACTGAGTAACAGTCAACTTCAAGTCTATTAAGTATAAACACGACAAATAATAATAAGAATATTATTCATGTTTCCAAATGTCTCTCGGCCTCCCTCCCCTTTATTTAGAGATGTGCACTGCTTATAGTCATTCCCATTTCTAGACGCTGTACAACTTGAAAAATTAATAGCTATTAAAGAATAATTCTATCAAAATTAAATTTGATATGGACAATTTGTGAAAAAGAATAATTAATCAATCAAAATTGTATACATAACCACGCTTATAATGTGGAAAGGTGAATTTTTCTAGGTAGGTATCTGTTTTCTGGTTCGTGCAAGACTTGGTCCGCACTATATTAAAGTTTTGCTTTTTTTCAACATACTAATTAGATAATCAAACAAGAAATTAATGCCATGTTTGGTAAAAAAAAAAAAGATTTTAACTTTTAAGAAAAGAGAATGAGAAAAAAAATTCATCTTAATGTGTTTGATTTTTAATGTAAAAACTATTAGTGACTATCAAGTGCATTAAGGTTTCTAATAAAAGAATGATAATAATTGACTATTAAACATATTAAAATAGATTTTTTTTATTGAAATTAATTTTCTTTATGTCAAATACTCTATGGCATACTCCCTCCATCTCATGTAAGACAAAGAAAGAGGTTTCACATATATTAAAAAATATTTATTATATTATTAAACTTGTAAAATAAATAAAATTTTTAATTCTATTTCTATTAATTTTACTCCTTTTATTAAATATAGTGTAAGTTACAATACTAATAATATAATAAATTATGGGTAAAAATAATAAATTATTATATATTGTCTTATATTATAAAAAATTTACTTATTATTTTATAATATAAAATAAAGAAAAAAATTTCTTTTTAAATTGAATTATACCGAGCATCTTAATTTTATGTTGCAGGACCAAACACAACTTACGATGCAAATAAATTTAAGCGAGACACGCAAAACAAAAATCCAGGTGTTCCCTAGAGTTTCATCGAAACTTTTATTCCAAGTAATTAACGGATGCAGGATGCAGCAATTACAACGAAAGTCATTAAGATCAACTTACTCTCTCCTTTTTCAAATATAATTTTTTTTAGATTTTTTTAATATAAATTTTATTTAGTAATTTCTAAAATATTAATATTTTTTATTTTATTTTTATCTACAATTAAATATAAGAGAGATAGTATAATTTAAATGTAATACATTACATAGATGTACTATTAAAAAATAATAAATTTTTTTATAAATTTAATGAATAAAATTACATTTCTTAGTTCATGTAAAATTAACTAAATATGACTTGTATTTTAGATTAAAAAAATCACATTAAATCAGACTCTGATGAATACTGACTTAAGAAATAATCTTATTTAAGTGATTTTATCCCTCTTCACTGTAACTAACCTCTATTAGTATGATTTATGGTACTTTTATATGCGTGTGTGGGAGAGAGATATATAACGTGATTCTATATCAAATTGAGAATGCGACAATAGTAACTGCTGAATTAAGAAAGAAAATGAGTTATAATTTATCCTTTTTTTTATTTTTCCACATATATAATGTGTATATATTCAATTGAGTTCAATATGTTATCTAGAAATTAGCCATATTTCTTCCTTCTTCTGTTTTCACTTTGACGGAACAACTAGACGAAAATCCCGTACAACATTACAAACGTACGATTTTTTGTTTCAATGTTCAAATAACTTGCATACGATACAAGGAAGATTAGTAGGATTTTGCATAATAAGGTACTAGTTATGATGATGCGAAAGCTGACAATACACATAAGTTAATAATTATTGACTAAGAAGGAGCAGAAAACAATAGTAATTTATGATGAAGATATTAAAATTGCAAGTAGTGAATAGGAAAAGTCATGACACTAACAAATGTTTGGATTGATTGGTGGGAGTTATTTGAGTTTAATTATAAGTCTTGAATTTTAGAAGTAAGAACGCAACAATATAGAGTGGTAGAGGAGTTCACTCTTGAGATACATGTCTGGGTCTCGATATGGATTAGTTTAAATCCCATTAAAATTTTCACAATTTGAGTGGGATAAATTTAGGATACCCACTAGTTATTACCAAAAAAAAAAAGAGGGAGAAGCCATCACGTGCCTCGAGCACGAAGAAAGCAAATTGACTTCATGAATTTCTTGGGCAAAAATACCAAAACCCTGTTCGCTTCCAAGAAAGAGAGAGGAAAGAGGAAATAAATACTGAGATCCGCTGTGGCTCAACAAGTGGAAGCTTCCTATTGGCGGATTCAAACTTCTCTTTTTTCTGTCTATAAATACACAGAATACTGATCACTCCCTTCCTCACACACAATTTCACAGCGCTAGTTCCCTTCTAGTTCTTTTTATAAAACTTTTACTCGGAGAGGTAGCTGCTTGAAGAGGAAAGAGATGTTTCACAACATCCTCACCGCTTTCACCGGCAACTCCGACCCCGACGGCCACCGCACAAGCATTAAAGGAACGGTGGTTTTGATGAAGAAGAATGTTCTGGACTTGAACGACTTGGGTGCCTCCGTCGTGGATCGTCTTCATGAGTTAGTGGGCAATAAGGTTTCTCTTCAGTTGATAAGTTCCGTCAACGTTGACCCTGGTCAGTTCACCTACCTCTCTCTCTCTCTCTCTCTCTCTTTCTGGAGGTGGTTCCTGCAGTGGTTATTTTTTGTTTGTGGGGCTGAATTAACGTTTAGTGGAAGAAAGCAATCAATACATAACAGACAAATGGATAGATAGGCACCACAATAAATCATGATATATCTAATTCAATACTACTACTATTGTTTTGTTGCTTAATTCTCTTCCTATTTTCCTCATTCTCGGACTCTACGAAATATTGTGTTGTGTTTCATTTCTTCGATCCATCCCTTGATTGGAGGACACAGGGAAATCGGCGGTCGAATTCTGAAGCGCTTGTTTGGAATCGTTGTGTATTTTTTTATATATAAATAAATAAATATATCAAAAATATTTTTATCATCAAATTATTTTAAAAATGTTTATTTGAGAGAATAAATAAAAAATGATCATAATACATAATCTTGAGTGTGGGTATGGGTGTTTTATCTCTGTCTTATGGGAGTTAAATTATTGCTGTTATTTTTTTTTTTTTGCCAATAAATTATTGCTGTCAATTGTTATACTATCACTTAAAAATAATTTGTTTAAAATAAAAGTTTAGTTAAATTTCAGTGGCGGCTGCTAACTCCGACGTTGGTACTTTAGTTAGACTGCTTTATTTTGCTGTTCAAGTCAATTTCTTGGCATTGAAATATGTTATCTCTTTCTCGAGTTTTCGTTTATTTCCAGTTTTCAACTACTCCAGCTGTCATAATTTGTAATTCTGGTTTGGCCTATTCTTTATATATACAAGTACAATTTATTTTTTAATATTTTATTTAATTAATTTTATTATTTTTAATTTAATAAAGTTTCTGTAGCATCAGAGAAAAAAGAAAAGCCCACAACCATACTGAAGGCACGTGCATCTGTTCCAAACCATGGTGTGCTTTATTGGGCCATGCCCAAATTATGTCGAACCATCATTAATCTGGTGCAAAGGAATTTCAAAAAAAGAAAAGGAAATTTTGTGTGAGGGAGGAGAGAACAGAAAATTGATGTGGGGTACTATTGATTTAGTACTATTTATTATTATTATTTCCAGTGACCAGTCGGACAAAACAGGTATTGACCTCTCATTAAAAAAAAAAAAGGGCGTAAAGGACTTAAAAAGAGGTATGAAGATTTTCCACAGTCAGTCTGCTCTTTTACAACTTCGTAATAATTTTCACATTCCACTTTCTAACTCTAGTCCTGATGTTTCTGTTCTCTTTCTAATTTACGTGTCTTCCAAACCATCCCACCGCCTGTGTCGGAAATGATTTTACTTGTAATAATATATGACAATATGATGCCCTGGTTAGATTGCATACGATATGATCAAGTATTATGTTATTTTGTTGCCCTTTCATTATTCTATTGCGAAACCCAAGTCAGGATCCACTATTTGGCACATGACTTTTTGTCCCTCAACTCTCATCTACGAGTCCATGGTTTGAGTTATGACGGTATGAAAAACTATCCATATTGACATCGATTACTTACCATGAAAGCTTCTGAACTTAATAAACTGCAGGAAATGGGTTGAAAGGGAAACTTGGGAAGCCTGCATTTCTGGAAGATTGGATTACAACAATCACACCTTTGACGGCGAACGAAGTTGCATTTAGGGTTACGTTTGAGTGGGATGAAGAGATAGGAACTCCAGGAGCATTTTTAATAAGGAATAATCATCCTAGTGAGTTCTATCTCAGAACTCTAACTCTTGAAAATGTTCCCCATCATGGTGTTATCCACTTTGTTTGCAACTCTTGGGTCTTCAATGCTGACAAATACAGAAGGGATCGCGTTTTCTTTGCCAACAAGGTACTTATGAATTGTTTATTAGTGAACTTCATCTGTAGAATGAGCTTTAGAACAATATGTTAATTGCCTATGTGTTGAAGTCACTCCTTCCAAGTGAAACTCCAAAGGCACTACTTAAGTACAGAGAAGAAGAACTGCAAAATCTGAGAGGAGATGGAAATGGGGAGCTTAAAGAATGGGATAGAGTTTATGATTATGCATACTATAATGATTTGAGCAATCCAGACAAGCCTCAGCTTGTTCGTCCTATTCTGGGAGGGTCTAGCCAATATCCCTACCCGCGAAGGGGTCGAACTGGTAGACTACCCAAAAAGTCAGGTCGGGCTTTTAAATTTCCTGCTAGAACACAAAACTTATTTTCTTCGTCTAATTTATGTGGTATTTTTCAATCAATTTGTTGTTTATATCTTCGCAGATCCTAATGTTGAGACTAGGCTGAATATTGCATTGAGTTTCAATATCTACGTTCCAAGGGATGAAAGATTCAGTCATGTGAAAATGGCGGATGCTCTTGGCTATGCACTAAAGCTCATTGTTCAAGTTTTGAAACCTGAGCTGGAATCTCTTTTTGACAGCACTCCCAATGAGTTTGATAGCTTTCAAGATGTGCTTAAACTTTATGAAGGCGGGATTGAGTTGCCTGAAGGTATATTTAAGGATATTAGAGAAAACATCCCAGCAGAATTAATCAAGGAAATTTTCCGAACTGATGGTGAAAAGTTCCTCAAGTTTCCCACACCTCAAGTGATTAAAGGTGTTGTACATGACCATTAGTTAACTTAACATGCTATTTATTTTTTGTGAACCCTTCTTGTTTAACAGTGGCATTCTTGATGATTTCGAGCAGAAGATAAGTCTGCATGGAGGACTGACGAAGAATTTGCGAGAGAGATGCTAGCTGGTGTAAATCCTGTCATAATTCGCTGTCTCCAAGTAAGCTAAAGTGCTACTAATTAATTGTAAATATTTGGATTTAGATAAATAGAGAAGAATATGATCTTCGCCTAACTGTCAAATTTGCTTGTCTTAATAGGCTTGCTCAATAGCCTAACGGGGAGTTGTATATGTTTTTCCCCCTCACGATCATCCTAAATTATTTGCAGGAATTCCCACCAGCTAGCAAACTAGATCGCGAAGTCTACGGTGACCAAACAAGTAAGATAACCAAAGAACAAATAGAGTTAAACCTGGATGGATTCCCTGTAGATGAGGTAACGTTTCAAGGATGATATGATGTTGTGCTTCACAGTCATTTAACGAGAAGAATTTTGTGACAACTTCATTTTATAGTCAGAATCATTTTTCTGGGATATGATGTTCTGAGTCATGTCATTATTTTATTTTTAATTGTCTAGGCCATTAGTAAGAAGAAGTTGTTCATATTAGATCACCATGATACACTAATGCCATACTTGAGGAGGATAAACTCTACTTCTACGAAGGCTTATGCTAGCAGGACAGTTCTATTCTTGCAAAGTGATGGTACTTTAAAGCCATTGGCTATTGAATTGAGTTTGCCACATCCTGAGGGAGATCAATTTGGTGCTATAAGTGAAGTTTACACTCCTGCCCAACAAGGCGTTGAAAACTCCATCTGGCAATTGGCTAAAGCTTATGTAGCAGTAGTTGACTCAGGCTTTCATCAGCTTATCAGCCACTGGTATAACTCTATCGAGCGAACCAAACTCAATAACTTAGTTCGTTTATTTTTAAAATTAACTTTTGACGCTTTACATGTGTCCCAGGTTGCATACTCACGCAGCAATTGAGCCATTTATTATAGCAACAAACAGGCAGCTTAGTGTGCTTCACCCTATTCACAAATTGTTGCATCCTCACTTTCGTGATACCATGAATATAAATGCACTTGCGCGGCAGATCCTCATCAATGCAGGTGGTGCTTTGGAGTTAACAGTTTTTCCCGCTAAGTATTCTATAGAGATGTCATCTTACATGTATAAGGATTGGGTTTTCCCTGACCAAGCACTTCCTGTTGATCTTATCAAAAGGTAAATTTCACAAGCACATGACTACTGTTAAAAATCTGTGGATTTAAGTTATTAAGGCATGGAATTTTCATTGCCTTTCCTATGTTTATTACGAGAGGGCATATAACCGAACTGACTTAGATGATATCATATTGGAATAAAAGTGATAGAACTTTTGATTTTAATGAATTGCTATTTGCCTCTTTCAGAGGAATGGCAGTTGGGGATCCAACTACCCCAGAAGGCCTTCGCCTATTGGTTGAGGATTACCCTTATGCTGTTGATGGACTAGAGATTTGGTTTGCTATCAAGGCATGGGTCCAAGACTATTGTTCCTATTACTACAAGACAGATGAAACAGTCAGGGAAGACTCTGAACTTCAATCTTGGTGGAAGGAATTGAGAGAGGTGGGCCATGGTGACAAGAAAGATGAGCCTTGGTGGCCTAAGATGCAGACTCGTGAAGAACTGACAGAATCTTGCACTATTATTATATGGATTGCTTCTGCTCTCCATGCTGCAATCAACTTTGGACAATACCCATTTGGAGGTTATCCCCTTAATCGCCCATCTATAAGCCGGCGATTTATGCCCAAGAAAGGAAGTCCAGAATATGATGAGCTCATGACAAATCCTGAAAAGGCTTTCTTGAAAACAATTACATCACAGCTGCAGACTGTTCTTGGCATTTCTTTAATAGAAGTGTTGTCAAGGCATACTTCTGATGAGGTCTACCTCGGACAGAGAGACACTCCAAATTGGACATCTGATAAGGGGCCATTGGAAAACTTTTCAAAGTTTGGAAAGACATTGAGAGAAATTGAAGAAAGAATTATGACGAGGAACTGCGATGAGAAGCTGAAAAACCGAGTTGGGCCAGTAAAGATGCCATATACCTTGCTTTGTCCTTCCAGTGTGGGTGGACTAACTGGCATGGGAATTCCCAACAGTGTCTCGATTTAAATGGGCTGTGGGGCCTGGGCCTTAGCTATAGTGACTTCTGAATACTCCGATTTCTACGAAGGGCGTAATATGCTTAATAATATTTAGTCGATTATATTTATGACAGTATTTTTATGTTTAGTCACCTTTCTCTTTCTTTCTTTTTTGAAAAGCTGTCTCATTCTAGGAGATAGCCATCGGAGTTTGTATGTGTTTTTATCTTATAATGTTGATAGAAATAAATTACCATTTTCTGCTATGGAGTTAATATCCCAAAGGCAAAAAGCAAAAGTTTACCTGAGTTTGTTAAAGTACACTGCTTCAAAATTGAATAGCGTGCATTCTGATTCTGGAAACAGTAGCCAAGGGTCAGAATGACCAAAAATTGTGCAAAAAACCCATCCTAAGAGAGGAATGTGCCAAATGTTTGGGAACGTTGTGGATATTCGTAATATTATCGATCTCTGTGGAGACCATACAGAAAATCTATGATCAATAACTTTCTTTTTAGGCAAATATAAGATCAGTAACCAAGAAAATGAGCCTTGCTTGGCGCGAAACCGATTAATACATCAGCAACTTCCTATAACATGGCAAAACTGCAAGAGATCCTCCTTGGCGCTTTCCAAAAGTGGCTGCCATATTCAATTAAAAAATATTTAATTCACTATATAATAAAAATGTAACATTAAGAGATAAATTGTTAAAATGAAGGATACATATCAAAAGCACAGAAAAATCCAGATCAATTATTCTAAGAAAAAATTAGATGAGGAAATAAAAATAAGAGAGAGAAAATCTTTTATTCCTTAATTGAACTCAACAAAATATCGGGATTGCCTATTTATAAGCTATCCCCGTATAACTAATCTCTGTACAACTAATATTCCCAATTACCACATCAACACTAATGGAATATTCATAACAATACTCCCCCCCTAAAGAATATCCTTGTCCACAGGGATGGTAGAAGAAACAGGTGCAACTGTAGGGAAATGAGGAAATTGCTGCTGAATGATAGAGAGATCCTCCCAAGTTGCATCTTCATCCTTGGTATGCTTCCAGCAAATCAAAACTTGTGTGATAGGAAGGTTACCCTTCTTGACAAGCTTTCATCCTAAGATCTCTTATGGTTCCAAAGCAAACTGACCTTGCTCATCTACTGCAGGAAGATTAGTGAAAACTAGATGCCTCGAACTAACATGCTTCTCTAAAAGAGAAATATGAAAAACTAGGTGGATACGAGTAGTGGAAGGTAAGTTCAATTCTTAAGGCACAAAACCAATCCTTTTCAGCACTTTAAAGGGACCAAAATACCTTGCTGCTAACTTATGCAAGGATAAACTGTTAAGAAGGTTTCGTCGAAAAGGTGCAATTTCAGATAAACCAAATCACCAACAGAGAATTGCCTCTCAGTTCTATGCTTGTTTGCTTGTTGGACCATACAATGCTAAGCCTTAAGTAGGTGTTGTTTCAAGACCTGTATAGTAAGCTGTCGAGCTAAACAAGTCTTGTCCACTAAATCATTAGAAGAATCACCCTCAAGATAAAGCAAATGAGGAAGGGAGGTACTCCATAAACTGGCTCAAAAGGTGTAATATCAATGGCAGAATGGAAAGTGGTATTATACCACAATTCAGCCAAGGAAAGCCACGTCACCCATTACTTTGGAAAATCATCTGTCATACAACGAAAATAACACTTAAGGCAGAATTCAAGACCCTAGTTTGGCCATCAAATTAAGGGTGATGGGCCGATGAAAATTGAAGTTGTACTCCATAAAGACAAAATAATTATGTCCAAAACTTGCCACAAAATATGGGATCTCAATCGCTCACTAGGGACTTAGGAAAACCATAAAGCTTCACTACATAGTCCATAAAAAGCTTAGCAACATCAAAAGTTGTAAAGGGATGCTTAAGAGTAAGAAAGTGAGCAGCTTTGCTTAATTTATCCACCATAACTAAGATAGTAGATTTCCCATATGATTTTAGTAGGCCACTAATAAAATCCATAAATAAATCTAACCATATGTAATCTAGAATTAGAAGTGGCTATCGTGAACCAAGTGATGCTATATTTTCAGGCTTAAAACATTGATAAGTCACACATTTGCGAACAAAGTTTCAAACATCCTTCTTAAGACCCTTCCAATAAAAGAAAGAGGAGATTCTTTTGTAAGTAGGAGAAATACTTGAATGACATGTACTATCATTAGAATGAAAGAAGGAAAGCAAATTAGCACGTGGGGTCCTGTCAACCCCAACCATTAATCATTCCTTTTGCTTGAGTAAACTATTCTACCAAGAAAATTTTGGTCATGCCATAGGATTCTGGTCAAGTACATGAATCAAATTTTGCAAATGGTTGCCAGTGATCCATGAGTGCTTAACTCTATCAAGCAAATTAGTAGTTGGTGTCTAAATGGAAAAAATAGCACAATGAATAGTAGGAAACCATGAGAGTGCATCAACTACTAAATTTTCAACACCTTTCTTGTAAACTATCTCATAACTAAGACCCTACAACTTATAGAGATACTTGAACTGATCCGGAGATATCTCTTGTTGCTCCAACAAGTGTTTCAAAGGAAGATGATCAGTTTCGATGATGAGTTTGCGTCCCTAAAGATATGATTTCCTTTGTTTGACAGCAAAGATGATTGCCATTAACTCTCTTTCATATGCACAAAGATATTTTTGATGAGGTGATAAGGGCCAGTTAGCAAACACTAAGGGATGACTGGTTTGAGAAAGAATAGCTCCCAAACCAACACATGAAGCATCTGTTTCAATAACAAAAGTGTCATTGAAATTTAGCAGTGCCAAAATAGGAGGAGAGATCATCACCTTCTTAAGAGTATGGAAAGCATTGTTAGCATCTGCATTCCAAAGAAAATGCTCATTTTTCTTAAGCAATGTCATGAGGGGTTTGCAAATTGCACCATAGTCTATAACAAATCTTCTATAATACCCTATAAGTCCCAAAAATCCTCTCAATTCATGACTTGTAGAGGGAACTAGCCAGTCAACAATAGTTTAAAGCTTCTTAGGATCCACTGCAACACCATCTTTAGATATTATGTGACCCGACAATACAAGTGGTTGTAAACACACAATTAAAAGCTTTAGCAAAAAGCTGATATTGCCACAAAATTTGTAGTGTAACTTGTAAGTGTGATAGGTGATCACCCCAATTGGTACTATAGACCAAAATATTGTCAAAGAAAACAAGAATAAACTTTCATAAATATGTATTAAAAACAGAGTTCATCAATCCTTGAAAAGTGGCAAGTGTGTTGGTGAGCCTAAAAGGTATGACAACAAATTCATATAAGCACATTTGAAGTATGCATATGAATCTTATGATAACTAGCGCGCAAATCAAGCTTAGAATAGAACATAACTCCTTGGAGCTCATCAAGTAACTAACAGGAATTTGAAACTTATTCTTGATGGTGGCATCATTCAAGTGGTGATAATCAACACCAAAAGGTCAAGTCTCGTCCTTCTTTAGGACAAGAACCATGAGGGCAGCAAAAGAACTGCAACTATCCTTTATAAGTTCACTATGTAACATCTGCTGAATCTGACACTCAATTTTAGATTTTTATATAGGACCATATCTGTAAGGCCTACAAGAAATAAGTTGATCATTTTTAAGGGGGATTTGATGATCAAACCTACTGGCAGAAGGTAGAGAAGTAGGTTTCTCAAAGACATCTGAATATGCTTTCAAAATGGCAGTTAATTGCTGACTTTGTTTTGGACTCAAGGAAGAAGGCCTTGATGAAGCCAACTGATGCTAAGACTCAGCATTAATAATGAATAATTGATTGGAAGCTTGAAGAAGTTTTGGAGCAAAAACTTCCTCTACAGGTAACCTATCTTCACCATTTATACCATGAAGAACATAAACGCGACCATGTAAATGAAATTTAATTATTTTCTCTTGTATGTCTAAAGCAAACTTCCTAAAATGTATAACCATTTAGCACCCAAAATGACATCAAATGCTGAAATTTTCATTACTAAAAAATCAACCTTGAAAGTAGACTTGTCCATAGTCTATTCTAAGCTTTGCACCGCTTAATAACCCACACAATAGACCTATCAGTAACTGTAACCTTCACAAATCTAGATTCTTGTATTGGAAGTTTCAATCTCTTAACTAAAGTAAAAGAGACGACATTATGAGAACTCCCAGTGTCTATAAGGATCAAAATCATCAATTTTTTAATAAATTTGTTGATTTTTAAGGTTGACACACCCACATTTCCTTCAATAGCATTTACTATAACTAATAAGGGCTCCTTTGTGGCATCAAGAAATTCATCATCCTCATCCTAAAAAGTTAAAGAAAACAATTGAGAATCCTTACACTTATGCCCAAGAATAAATTTTTCAGGACACCAAAAATAGATTCCCTTCTTCATATGATCCTTCATTTCCTTTTTAGACAAATTCTTAGTTGGCTATCTAGGTATTCTAGCATTATTACCAGTACTAGCAACAAAGAGAGGACTAGGACTCTTGTCAGCTATGTTTGATGTCATACTAGGAGCATTGCTACTATTCAAAGTAAGAAAAGGAAGCTTCCTTAAAGCTATTAGTGCACAAGCATGAAGAGCTCTAATAGAAGTCTCCTGCACCTTGGCCATGCACATCACACTTGCCAAGCTAGAGGGATTGAAAAAGGTCACTGCAGACTGTATATCTTCCCTCCAGCCACCTTCAAAGAAATTAATCACAGCTTCCTCTAGAATATTAACTTCTAAAAGTAAGTCATCAAATTGTTCTTCATATTCATCAACAGATCCTAGCCGGCGCAGATTCTTCATGATAATCAAAGGATAAGCCCTTTTGATGTCTGCAAATTTAAGCTCCATCTCTCGGTAGTAGTCTTGCCAAGTCACCTCAGTTACCCGTTTATTCTTCATGAAGTTTAAATGGCACTTCAACACTCACTTTTCTAAATGAATTTGAGAAGCTTAATTTGATTCTCCAATGGTGTTTCATCCACCTCGAAAAATTGTCGACACCTATAGGTGCTGTCGAATTTGGGAAACTCTACATGGCTCAGTTTCGTTGAAGGATTATAATTGTGTGGATTTGCTGAACGGGTCCTAAATAACCCGAATTGAGGAACCATGCTTAAATAAGGATGAATTCCTGTCTAATTCTGAATTAAAGGAGGCAGTAGATTCTAGAGCAATGGTAAACACGACCTTGGTGATTGTAGATTCACAGCTGAGTCAATTGCCGAATGACTGGTACTTGTCGACGGAAGCACAGGCTAAGGATTCTCAGCCACATGATCGTTCTTGGGAATCTTAGCGATCATATGCTTCATCAATGATTCCAATCGATTCATCGATGCCTTCAATTCTCCAATGTCCGAAGAATTTTGCTCCAAATATGTCCTATTGTTCTCGACCAACACTACTTGCAGATCCAAATAGTGTTCTAGATCACTAATCCTACCTTGCAATCGTGTCTCCGATGGTACCATGGCCAGAGAGTGACTCTGATACCAAATTGTTATCCAAGAGAGATAAGATCTTTTATCCCTTAACTGAACTCAATAGAATATCATGATTGCCTATTTATAAGCTATCCTTATGTAACTAATTTCTGTACAACTAATATTCCCAATTGTCACATCAGTACTAATGGAATATTCGTAACAAAACTCATATATTCGTAACAAAACTCATTATTCATAAGTCTGTAATAGCATTTTTCTTTTAGATTTCATATAATGTACAAGAAAATATGTTTGCTATGTGAAACATAAATACTTTTTTAAATGCCAATAATCAAGTCAAAAGAAAACAAGAATGGAGTTATATTTTCATCATTTTATATATTATTTATATACACTAATCTTGAAATGTAGAGTGGCCATGAGTGTGTGTATCAATATAAATATTAGTCTTGACAAAGTAAAACAATTGCGTTAAATGCTCACAAATTATGTATGAAATGGTTCAGTTGTAGTATTCATCAACTAAATATGATTGAATTCTATATAGAAAACAAAAATAATATTAGCAGTATATATAAATCTAAAACTGTGTAAAAGTGTTATGCAATGTTAGATAGATTAATGTTATCAAGTTCTTGTAGACACTAAATGGTGTGTTAATAAGTATTCCCTCCGTTTTCATATCTAAGATATGAATAATTAATTTACACATATTAAGGAGAGTAGTTGGGAGTATTAAATTTGTCAGAAATTCAAAATAGATTCATAAAATACCTCCATTTAATGTTTAACATTTCTCTATTATAATTAATAAAAACTAATTGTATTAACTTATTTAATGAAGGGTAAAATTGAAAAAAAAAATAAGTGTAGCAAACAACCCATTTCCACGTCGTATATTTAAAATAAAAAAACCATTTATATATTATATATAGAAACGGAAGGAGTAATATACCTTGGTGGAGTAACATAGTAAAAGATGAGGGGTCAAACTCCCATTGTTATGGAGGCCTTGTTATTTAGAACCAAGATGATGTAGCCGAACATGAGGGGAAAGAATTAATTTAATTACATAAATATATATACTCCCATGTGATTAGAACTGAGATCAAAACCAAATATACCTTACAGAGATTGTTGCTGAATTTGTACAACTATATCAAAAACTCAAAAATTTATTTCAAAGATCCACTGGGTTGGGTGAAGACTTGGTGTCCTAAAATATTCATATAATAGTTTGATGAAGAACTAATGAAATTAGGAATGTCCAAAAGTATTGACTATAGAATGAAGAAGCAAATATGGAGAGTATGTACCTCAAAATTTTCTTCAAGCAATGTTGTGTCCAGAGACATCCACTGCACAAGAAAAAGAAAAAAGACAAGTTATGACCTAGAAAAAATATTTCCCAACAATAACTTCACTTAAAAATTTTTGAGTGGCATGAACTAAATTTCTATCTGAGATCAACTAAATTTCCAAATGATGATTTTATTTAGTAAATATTTTTGTTCTCATGTCTTAATTTATCTTTCTCCTACAAGGAAAACCTGGAGAAAGAAAATCCTAGGAGGTAGGTGATATCAGATAACCTAGTACAATCCAATCCTGGAAGGTGGAAGCCAACTTAATGGCATCTAGTATTGTCATAACCGAATCGGATATTGAACCAAGTAAGGTATTAGTTCATTGTTCAATGGTTCAACTGGTTCAATTGTTATCTAATCGTGGTTGGATTGGTAGTGATTAAAATAATATATTTTAAACAAAGAATACAAGTTTAAACAAATTTTATGGTTAAATTAAAGTTTTAAATTAAATAATACTGAATCATTAATCTATTATCCACCACAAACAAATTATTAATAGATTTCATAACTTAATATTTAAATTTAAAAAAGTTAATATTCATTCATAATCATAGTTTGAGTTCAAAATAATCAACTAATAATCTATTATTATATTATTTATTAAGTAAATTTATAATTTTCAATAATTATATATAATAATGCTTATATAATATTATAATATTAAAAAAATGATGTTATTTTATCTTAAAAACTAAAAAAATTTAAAAAAAAATTGGGATCGGTTCAAGACTGGTTTATAATTAGTTTGGTCGGTTCCTGAAATCGGCAGTTGAACACTATAACCAGATCAGACCTGACATTGATTATTGGTCAAACTGGTTGGTTTGATCCGGTTCTAATCACGTTGATGGCATCTAATCCAAATATAAGTTGCAAAAAGCAAAATGTGATGAGAAGTGACAAGAAGAAAAATGAACTACTCATTATTGGTTCAACACCCAATTTATTTACAATTTTTTTGATTCCATTATCAGTTGAGGCCCCATTTTTCTAATAAAATTATTTATTATTATTTCAGGTGTTAAATAACAGTGACAACAAATAAATTTTTTTGGGGAAAGACCAAGAGCCAACCTTAATTTTTTTGGCCAATAGTTAATTTTTTTTATATACATATAATATTTTGTACCTATATCTATTAAATAATAGTGACAAAAAATGAAATTGTTGGGAAAAAAATAGCCAACCTTAACTTTTTTTTGCCAAATGTCCATTTTTTTTATATGTATATGATATTTTTAGCCTATCCTATCTCAAATGAAAGATTTGACTTCTCAAAACCTGTAGTGAAGTAGTTAAGAGGTATAATCCCTCATGTGTCTGTTTGGTTTCATTATTAAAATCAAGTTTTAATCCAAAATTTGGTTTGATTTATTTTGTATGATATTTGACAATTTTTTTCATTTCTCGTTGGATAATCATTTTCTAGCCAAAACGTGATTCAAGCATTAACAGTAATGGACTTGCTTTTTCATTTTCCTTCTCCATTATTGTCTGTATTTATTTTAAAGTCAGATAAAAATATACCAATAAAAATAAGAAAAAATGAAAAAATTAAAAAAATAAAATTTCCATCAAATTCCTCCTATCTATTAATCAAAATGTTCCTTCAAAATTTTAATTTTCATAGATCATAACTTATAAAAAAATGTTATATTAGATATATTATATTTTTAATTAAATAAATACAAATTAAATTTTAATTCAAGTAAATTAAATTAATCATGGGATAGAATTTAAGCTAAATTTAAAAAAAAATTATGAGTTTTATCAAAATTAATTTTTAAATAAATTATTTAAATATAAATATGTTAATTTAAAATCTATTTTCATGATAATCACATTACAAAACTAATTCTGCTCAAACTTATTTTCAACCAGTGAAAACCTACACTAACTGCTAAGTGATAACCAATCTTAATTATTACGCAAATACCAGTGGGCGACCAGGGCGAGTAAAAAAAGAAAGGTAAAAAACAGCTCCTGGACCGCAGACCCCGTAGGGTTTAAGGTTTATCTAATCACCGGCTGTCTGGCTCTCTGTCATAGTGCATGGTCGTCATTTCAATCTTATGGCTTACCGTCCTTTCTCTGTTCTACTCATCAGACGCATCTGTCTGCTTCCCTTAAACCCTAGACCCACTGCTACTACATGCTCCTTCTTCCTCTCTCTGCTTCTGACGTCTAAACGCTACTCAACTTCTCAAGGCCCTGGCACTGACCCCAAACCCACTAGCCTTTCCGCCCGACTCAGCTTCGTCTTTGATCAAATCGACGCCATTGAGAAAGAACGCGATCAAAAGCACCAAACACTTCAACGAATTCGAGCCTGGCGAGAATCTAGGAAGACCCAAGTGCCGCCAAATGACACTAATGGACCGGAATCGGAAATAGGATCTGCAGCTAATGTCAACCCCAATTCCGTTGATGCCGGTTTAGCCGAGTCGAAGCTGGAGGCGACGAGTGTGGAAGAGAAGCGTGGTGAATTGGCGAAGACGGAGGTGGAGGTGGTGCACCCGTGGCCGGAGTGGATCGAATTGATGGAGAGGTTGGTTCAGCAGAATTATTTTGATCACAGAAGGAGGGATGAGGATAAACTAGTCCAGGATTTGGGCTTCGATTGTGCCGGGGTTGCAGATGGTGCGGGATTTGATTTCACTAAGGATTTCAAGAGCGTGCAAGCCGCTTGCCTCAATTTTGGGAAAGACCGTTTCGATATATTAAGGTTTGTTTATCCATTTACGCTGTCTAGATAGCCAGAAAAAGGGCCAAAATTCTACTCTGCATCATAATTACTGAATTACAAGAGATTGATTTCAGGTCCTTGTTGAGACAGGATATTCAAATTCTGGTTGGTTTCGGATGCCCAACTGCAGACAAAAAAGTGGTTTTCTCTGCTAAACTTCTAAGGAAGCATGTCCACCTCGATGAAGGAGATGTAAGCATAAAACGTTTAGTTTTTTTTTTTTTTTATGAAATAAAACTTCTAGTTTGTGTTGTGCACAATATGGTAATTTATGCTTGGCCTCTGCAGTTCCACAACTTCTAAAATTTTTAGCTGCTTCGTGATTCATTGTTTGTCAAATTGTCCATCGTGAATTTTGATAGTATCATTGTTTGATTTGTACACTACCATACTGCTTATACACAAGTAAGTGAAAGGGGATATTGTTTGATCTCGAAAGCTGTTAACCTTTTAAAGTACCATTCAGTATACTTAAGCATCTTTATTTCTATTTTTATTGTTGGTGATAAAGAAAATGAGATTGACTACGCTAGCAGCTCTCTCTCTCTCTCTCTCTCTCTCCCTCCCTCCCTCCCTCCCTCCCCATGAATCTATAAGATCCAATTTGTATTCTTCAATGCCTAGTTTATGTTAGTTTTTATGCATTGCATTTTGTATGTTTATGATAAAAAAAATCATTCTTATCAGGTCTGTAGTTCCTGCAGTTTGAGAAACTCTTGTGAAAGGGCATATCTGCTAACAAACAAAGAGGATGAGGCACGGACAGTTGATGTTATGCGGGTCTTATTGACTGTTGGCTTTGATCCTGTGAATGGATTGTCCATCAACAAGTCACTTCTAAAGCAAAAGTCTCTGAAAACTGTAGTCCGAAAGTTGCTTAATGAGGTTGTTAAGTTGAGTTCTGTTCCTATAGATCCAAATCTTCCCCCTCCTGTGATTAGAAAGCCCCCACCAAAAGTGAAGCAACCTCCTCCTCCTCCAAAGAAACGTGTTGGACGAGATGATGTTGAGATGAAAAAAGGAGACTGGTTATGTCCAAAGTATGTACTTTAAAACTCCCTGTGATTGTCTTTCAGTAATAAATAATTGATAGTATTATTACATGGCTGTGTGTCATTTCCATTGAAGAATTTGTTATTGCCATTTTCGCATGTTTGGTACTTCCTGTGAACCATGTAACTTGTTATGCGTATCATTAGTATTTGTGGACAAAGTCCATGTGAGGATGGTCTGTGTTATAGAATAGGAAAGATTAATGTGAATAATATCTCTGCAATTAGTGCACACAATCATAGGGATGTGATTGGCATTATCATTAGAATAGGATTACCTTGATTTCAGCCTTGTCTTGTGTATAAATAGGGGCTTTGTCTTGCATAATATATCAAGTATTCAGTAGTTAATATGCCCTTTTGTTGACTAAATATGATATTCGACTTTGCAGGTGTGATTTCATGAATTTTGCAAAGAATACTGTTTGCTTACAGTGCGATGCCAAACGTCCAAAAAGACAGTTGCTGCCAGGAGAATGGGAATGTCCTGAGTAAGTGTTAAGTCCCATTATTTCTGCAAATATGGCTTTGTCTTCTCTTTCAAACTCCTGTACCTGCCTCTCCCACTCCCTGTCACACCCATATGCACACTAATAAACTGCATTTATCTTTTATGAAGTACATAATATGTTCATTAATAAGCTTGTAATGTTTACATAGGTACTGCAGAGAAGTTGGTCTTATGTTAACTTTTTGATAAAATGTGATTATCATTATTGCAGCCAATGGATTGGTCCTTCTCAGTTCCCACGTTGTCGACCTCTAAAGAAATTTTTTGCTTACTATTGTTGAATCGAATGGGATGAAATTCCTTGTTCCTTATATTTACTTTTTGTCCATTAGTAAGTCATTCATGTCCAACTTTAGAACTGTTAACTCTTAGCATGTTTGGTATTAAAGTGGAGTCCCTTGGTACTGTTGTTTGTATCTTCTTCAAGCTTCTTTTACTGAAATATTTTGAGCATACTTATGTTGTTATATTTCTCTGGCAGGTGCAACTTCTTGAATTACAGGAGGAACATGGTATGCTTTCATTGTGAGTGTAGACGCCCACCTGATGAATTTCTGGAGAATAAAATTCAAGATAAACAGCATACTGCCAAACCAAGGGTGGATAAGATTTCCAGCCAGCGAGAGGTTTCCAATGCTTGGAATTTTGATTTTGATGATGATGAATCAGATGGTGCAGATGTTGCTGCTTTTGAGTATGCAGATGCTCATGCAATAGATGAAGATTTTCCTTCAAATACCGAGGCTCAGCGTGGGAATTTTGGACGGTGGGAAGGTGAGTTTGAGAAAACTGATAGAGTGCAAGGATCCCATGATGGAGAATATTCTAATCCCGATCTTAATAGGCCTGGATTGGGGTTTGATGATTTTGATGATGAAGATGATATAGATAGTTATGAGCTAGAGACTCACAGTAAAAGTACAAGTGTGAAAGCTTCTAAGGGTGATTTTATTGAATTTGAGGACTCTTCAACCATGGAGGATGTTGAAGATCATGGAGATAAAATGCTCACTGGTCATAGAACAGCTTCCAAAAGAAGTGTGCAATCGGGTTCCTTTCATAGGAATTTCTCTTTCTCTTGCTCTGAGGACAATGATCTCACTTTTGACTCAGATGAACAGCGGCCCATTCATCCTAATTTCAAGTCTAATCGTTTTTCTGGTGCTGCACAGAAAGGCAAAGGCAGGGGTCCAACCAAGAAATCAAGCTTTGATTCTGAGGATGATGATCTCAGCTTTGATTCGGATGAACAACGGTCCATTCATTCTAATTTTAAAGCTAGACGTGGTTCTGGTGCTGCACAAAAGGGCAAAGGCAGAGGTCCAACCAAGAAATTAAGCTTTGGCTCTGATTCTGATGAAGGCCCTGTTGGTGGCCTCTACTCTGATGAGGATGAGGATTTAAATGAGGTTTATGCTTCAAGACGAAATAATTGGAACAAGCCTGCTTCAGGGAGTAGAAACTTCAGTAGAGACAGGCAGTCTAAATCTAATGGTTCGCATCGAGCAAACTTGTTCAGTGATGACCTTGATGGATCATCCCGGCAGTCTTATGGTCATCGAAGAGAGTCTAAAAGAAACGGCCGTTTTGAAGGCAGGGAGCGAGGCACACGACACTTGAACAAATCTTCTAGAGAACATTCTGAAAGACATGGCAGACGGTTTAACAAATATCATATGGATGAGAAGGATTTTGGTGAATTCAGAAATAGCAGACGTGTGATTGAACGATAGAGGCATATTCTCACTCGGTTTGTTGTTTTTGGACACAACACACCGTTGATAATCAAAAGCAAGTTTTCATTAGAGGATTATTCTAATATATTTGAATTCTAATTCTAATTTTAATTTCGTGGAATTGATTATTGACCTGGGAGGCTTGGACCGTGGAAATTATTTGCAGCTAACGACCTGCAACCGAAGTTATTTAAGGTTTGTTTGGTTTGCTTTTTTTCAAAACCAAGCCATTTTAGTTTTCAACCATAATTTTTTAAGAAGATATATTTGATTAAATATAAATTTTCTTTTTGAGAAACAAAAAATGGGTTAAACTATGATTTGAGAAATTAAAGAGATAGTTACGTTTCTGTCAATAAAACTATGATTTTAAAAAATGAGGGGATGTTAACTTTATATTATATATTTAAAGGTATTTGTAATTTTTATTATTCAACTAGGTTTTTTTGTTAAATTATGATTTTGTAAACAAAATATTTAAATATAACAACTTATAACAAATATATTTTTACTAAATTTTATTTTTATAAATTTTATTGATTCTAAATTATTTTTGTATAACTGAAAATCACCCAGACCCTAAATGATATGAGATAATAGTATTTTTAGTATTATTTCATTCAATTTTTAATTAAAAAAATTCTTGATTAAGTTTTTATAATTTAAATATTTTCAATTTAATTTTTCTTGTCATATTTTTGTTAGCAATATATTTATATGTGAGATATTTTTATTATCTATTTTTATCTATATATATTTAAAATGGTTTAAATAATATACAATTAGTATATATGTAAATTAAATTAAAAATTAAGTAAAATTATAATTATAAGTATAAACATACAATATTTGTAAATTGCCTTTTTTAAATGAACATATAAATCAATTAAGGAAAAAATCCCATAATGTGCAACAACCTTTTATTATCCATCGCTTCTTTGTAAAAGAGATAGGGGTTGATGAAAGCTGAAAAAATCAGAGCACATGGCATTTGAGATGGAAGTCGGGTCTACTTGAGCCGCCATGGCATTTGACTATTTGTCAGCAATGGCAAAGCGCTCCAGGGGCTATTTGAGCTGATTTGACCAGCCTGTGTCAACTCAACTCAATGGGCAACGTATTGACTGTGAGAGCACTTGTATTCTTTGGTTTAATGCAATTTTCCCCTTCCACTAAAAGAAAACTCAATGGGCAACGAAAAAGGATATTTCTCTCTCTTTTTTTTTTTTTTTATGTAAAAGGATATCTCTTTAGGGAAATTGGGATTTGGTAAAAAAAAATATTTGGAAAATGAAATGAAAATTCACTTTGTTTCAAGTTAAATTAAAAATTTTTAAGTGAAAATAAAAAAAATTTCTAGGTCATAATAAATTTTTTTCTATTTTTGTTTAGTGCTAAAAAAATTTTATTTTAACTTGAAAATTTTCCATTCTTATTTAAAAAAATTCTATCATAACTTAAAAATAGGTTGTACTTTAGTCACATTTCCCAAATATTTTATTTTTTAATCTTTTTTTCCCAATTTTTCCTATTATATATATATATACACACGTGTGTGTGTGTTTGTACATTCCTCGCCAAACTGTTATTTTTACATGGTCTACTAATGAGAGGATCTCAATTCCTTCCATTCTGGAATATATTTTTTATATAAAAATAAATGCCATTAATCAGTTGCATATTAGGTGATGTAAGTGCGATATTTTAAATTTCACGGGGTTTAATTTAACAATGCTGGAAAACACCGGGAGGCACTTAAGGGATATCTTTCTAAAATTTCAAACATAATCTCATGTAATCACGCGTTCAAATTCCAAATGGCGCGCACGATCTAGGTCGTCCGCATCACTTGCTGAAACACGTGTAGGGTTAATGATAGCCTAATACAAACCGTATTCTCCCTCCTCGACGGTCCTCGACCTTCACACACTGTTGAGAAGAGATCTTATTGGCTAATAGATCTTTTTATTTTAAGTTTCGCGGCAACGCCTCTTTTCTTTTCTCCTCTCTTCCCTCACCGCTGTCTATCTCAGAATTCTCTCTCCCACTCTTCTTTCTTGTTTCTACCTTGCCTCCGCGGGACTCGGGTAGATCCGATAAACGGTAAAACCCCCATAGCCCATTTCACTACCCGATCTGTATTTTAGGGTTTGAATGTGAAGAAAGGATTTTATGTGACCTATTAAATATTTTTGAATTAGACAAAATCAGTCCTTATATTGTCTATTGATAGGTTTTGTTATATTGTTATTGTTTTTTTGTAAATTCAGAAACTGTTCGGTACCAAATTTTGTCACTTGACTGGTGCTGTAATTTGTTCTACTGTATTCGAATCTGCGTCTTCTTCCATTCTATCTTTGTGGGGCAAGGGGGTGGCGTGAAGGGCTTACGTTCTATTGATTATTTGATGATGCGATGCTCGAAGTAAATTGCAGAATACGGCTTGCTAGTGAGAACATCTTCTCGGAGTGCGAAGAACTTGATTACTGATTGGTTGTGTCTATCTTTCAGTATTTAGAATTTTCTGCTTATCTGTAAATTCGGAACTAATTCTACTGTGTCACAACGTACCGGTTTTATTTTTTACTTTTTTTGTTTTTTGGTTGTGTGTAGCGCCCCCACCTCAGGGGCTGCAGCGGATCCGTCTAGGTTGACCATGTTTCCTAGATTTGATTTATTCTGAACTGGTGTTGAAACTTGAGATCAAAGGAATTTCATGTATGATCATCATCTGCAGCTCAATTATTATCCATTTTTTTTTAAAAAATTATTGGATAAATTCATTTTCTAATTGTAGGTAAAAAAAAGATCGCAGTAAGCTAAACTGTTGCTGTAATTAATAATTTTATTGTTAAAATATCCTACTTCCAAGTGGGGGGAAATCAGATAAAAAAAGAATCTCTGCTATTGTGTGCTTGAACCTCCTTCCACTAATGATTTGCAGTCATCTGATTTTAGAGCATTTTTTTTTTTCACCGTTCAGCAATATATTCAAGTTATATATCATGCAATGTAACAATAATGATAATACTTTTTAACTTGTGGAGGAGATGGGAAGAAAGAAGGCTGAGGATCTTGTACTGACTTCAGTCCCAATGTTTATTGAAACATTTTCAGGAGAAAGCCTTTGTGCTATTCTTCTAATATACATTATTGATGAGTTTGCTCTCTGGATTACGAATGATCTAACTTGTTTCTGACTGTTATTTTATTTTCTGGTTCAGATAAATAATGGCACCAACAAGGAAATCAAGAAGTGTGAATAAACGGTTCTCAGGTTTAAATGAGGCCTCTCCCGATAAAGATGGAATTAACTCAAATAAAACTAAGCATCGGGTATGTGATGGTTAGATAGCATTCCTGTTTTGATGCTAGAGAAGGAAAAGACAGCAGCACTTTGTTAGAACTGTTATAACTTATAAAATTGCTATTCTTGGTTTTTACTTGAAAGAATAAAATAGGTTTCATTTGATAAAGTCATATCCATTTAACTTACTGATTCCTTGCCATAATGCTGCATGCTCTGAATGTATACTTTGTACAGAAGAAAAAGCTGTCTGATAAATTGGGATCTCAATGGAGCAAGGAGGAACTAGAGCGTTTTTATGAAGCATACAGGAAATATGGGAAGGATTGGAAGAAGGTGTGCTTTTATTATTTTTTTGTCTTCCATTGTCATTACAATTATTTTTACTCTCTGCTCTTATTGGTTTGTTTGATTTTTCAGGTATCTGCCATTGTGCGGAACAGATCCATTGAAATGGTGGAGGCTCTTTACAATATGAATAGGGTACATGAATACTAGCCCAGTCTACTGTATCTACATTTTGTGAGCCTTATTGGAAGGAATCTGCATCAAATTAGGAAATCATGTTGTGTGTCTTGCCTTTTTTAACTGGTTAGGCTAATTTTAGATGACTTTTTATAGAAATTGATTAATGATTAATTGAATATTGGTTTCTATCTCTGGATGATCAGACTATTTACTCCCTTCTCCTTTTCTCTACCCTTTCCACCTTCTTCTTGGAGTGTATGGGTTATTGGATACCTAACCATGGTTGTCAGTTCACCAACTTGTAATGAGTAGGTTCTCCTCAAACAACATGTTTCTCTTTAAGTCTTAATGACTTTGAATGTTTCAGTTCATCATTAATTACAGGTTTCTCTTTTATCTCTAGCTATCATGAAATGACTCATTGATGTTGTTTGGTTCTTTTGTTTCAAGTGTACTTTAACTACATTTTTTTACTTGACTTGCCTTCAATTTGCAGGCATATTTATCTCTTCCAGAGGGGACAGCTTCTGTTGTTGGTCTGATAGCAATGATGACAGATCATTATAATGTGCTGGTAAGGTCCAAGTTCAGATTTTGTGCTTAAGTTTGATGCACCTGTATAGTTTTGTTGTCAGGTATATTTGTGACTGAAGTATAAAGCTAATTTTCTTTATTGTTTGCTTTGAAATACTTGTTTTCTCCTGTTCAGAGGTGTGTTTTTTCTTTTCTGTGGTGGGGTAGGGGGCCAGCTGGCCAAGAGGAGCTGAAAACAGGAACCCTCCCCCCAAAAGCAAGCTCTTAAAGTGGGAGAATCAACCCATTAAAGTGCCCCATAAAGCATTCCATGCTACTCAGTGTAGGACTTAGGCTTCCCATATTATCTTAGTCTCCATAAAAAATCTTTTATGAAAACTAAGAAAAAAAAAACTATGCTGAAAATAAATGAAAAAAATCTGTCCGTAATTATTGACTATCCCCCCCCCCCTTCTTACAATATAATAGCTCAATTATCATTACAACCTGATCTTTGCAAGTTTAGTACTTCTGAATTTGGTTTGGATTTGCTATTTTTCACCCATAATTTTCTTTTAACTTTGAGTATGTGCTCTGAATTGTATATTTGCACACACTGGAAATTGACAGGAAGGGAGTGATAGTGACAGGGAGAGCAGTGATGCACCAGAATCTCAAAAGCCTTTGAAACGGAAGCGTGGGAAAGTTCAGCTTAGTTTTTCTAAAGATTCTGTTCAAAGTCATTCAGTTGCTTCTAATGATGGTTGTCTCTCTCTATTGAAGAGAAGACACTTTGATGGTAATTACTTTTGTAGTTTCTTAAAAGATCCTCTCTGTGATGGAATCTATTTGTCACATAGGAATGGAAGTGAGGTCAGTAAAATTCACCTTTATGACAGGAAGGCTAACTGAATCAGTGAATCTTACCTCCTTGCTCCCCCCTTCCTCTCAAAAGAAAGAACATATGTAAACTTTTACAAAAGATATTCTTCACTCTTTAGACTTTGTTCTAATAATTTCTGTGCACTAACCATATTTAAATTGAATTTATGCGAAGGATTCGTAATCATGCAACATAGTGGTTCATGGGACTGAAATTTGATGTAATCAAGGGGTTTTCTTTTCATTGGTATTATCATTTCATGACTTTGAATAAGGTTGTGATGTTGCTGATGTCAAGTGCTGTCGAGATTTTACTATGGAGAAAATTAGTTATAAGCCAATTTCTAGAGGTAGTTTGCTAGTTGAGAATTATTTTGATGCATCATTTGGCATTGGCGGCATTTGCTTCCACTATTTGTGAAAATCCCATTGATTAAAAGTGAATAGTGGCTGGGAGAAAAACTATTCTCTTCTTGAATCCCTTCCTTCTACTGGATGTTAATTAGCATAGAAGATGAAACTCGAATACTTCCCTTCAACTTGATTAAACTACTGAAATCTGAAGAGTAATATTAATTTCATCAAAGTGTTGTTGCTCATGTACTTCGAATTTTTTTTTCCCCACAATATGACACTCTGCAGTAGACTGCTTTGTTGATGGTTGTTAATTAATCAGGTAGCCAGCCTCGTGCAGTTGGAAAACGGACACCTCGCATCCCAGTTTCCCACTCTCATAAAAAATTTGATAGGGAAAATTTTGTTTCACCAATTAAAAGAAGCCTGAAGTCAGAGAGTAATGCTAATGATGATGAAGTTGCTCATGTTGCCGCTCTCGCTTTAACTGAGGCTGCAAAAAGAGGAGGCTCTCCTCATATTTCTCAAGCTCAATACAGAAGAGCAGAACAGAAATCCTCTCCTGTTCAAAGCTGGGAAAGAATGGTATTAAAATGTTCACATGCATTTTCTGCCATCAACTTGCTCATATTAACAAGATCACCATTTAAAGAGTTAGTTGTGTTCTGAATTTGTGAACTAGCATGTCATATAAATAAAAGCTTATGCCAAGCTTTGTGATTGACTTGCTTCTGTTTGATAAGTTGTTGTTTTAAAGGTTTGAATTAACTATTTTCCAATTTATTGATTATTGATTGGCACCAGCAGTCAAAGACAGCTCGTGCCAAGTTTCATGATGCTTCTGTTGATGAAGAGTGCATGGAAGGTAGTGTAGAAAGTGGGGAGGCTGAAAATGGAGAATATGCTAGAGATACTAGTCCATTAATGGACATGGAAGGTGTTGGCACAGTTGAAGTACATCACAGGGGGAAGAAAATTTACAGAAAGAAAGAGAGAGTGGAAAATGTTAGAAACTATCAGGTTGATGATGGTGGGGAAGCATGTAGTGGCACTGAAGAAGGACTTTATTTCAATTCTTTGAAGGAAAAGGTTGATAGTGAGGTTACTAATGCCAAACCTGAGCAATTCTCTCCTAAAGGTCAGAGGAAAAGAAGCAAAAAACTTTTCTTTGGAGGTAACTCTATTGCTTCATATCTCTCTGCAAATTATGTCTCAGTGCCTTTTCCTCCTGTGGCCTGGGGCAAAGTGGATGGTTGGACCACTGTACAATTTATTTTGTCTATTTCTTCCTTTCCCTTTTCAGTGACAATTTTAATTGTTTTATCCTATAGATGAAAGCTCGGCCTTGGATGCTTTACAAACTTTGGCTGATTTGTCTTTAATGATGCCTGTGTCTACAATGGAGTCTGGTAAGAGTTTGGTCATTGATAATCTGTATCATTAAATTAGACATGTGGATGTGCACATACCTATGAAGTGTTTGAGAGAGCATCACACTCTTACAGTTAAATAGGAAAAATTTATTCTTCAGTTTTCAACCTCATCACATTCGACACAAATTACTATTCTCTATTTAGCTTAGATTGATTTGCTTTGTTTTTTAGTTTATATAATGAACCAATCTGCATGAGTTATAGTTATAGAGAGCCACTTTCCAATCTCTCCCATCCCTTTGCATATCTGTAGGAGAATCTCCCTTTTAAGATACTAGTGAACACCAATGGGGGACCAAAATCGTAGATTGGTTTTCATCAGTAGGCACCAAAAAACAGCAGAGAAATATCATTGCCATTATTTTTACTGAAGCTTCAAATATTCAAAATTCAGTCATAAAATAATGCTCCAAATTCAGAGGATACATGCAACATTCAGTTAAAATTCCAAATAATGTACTCCAAATGGACGTTATATCTGGCAATGCACAAATAAATGGCTTGCTATTTCTGAATCTACACATTACATATATTGAGATCTTATTCTACTTAAATACTTAGAACTAAAATTGTCTCGTTGTTAGTTGGCCAAAAAAAACTTAATATTGCTGCTGCTGCTGCTGCTATCATTGGGACTTTGCAAAAAATTTTCTTTCCATTTGATTTAAATTCACTCATATTCCCTCATCCTCCCTTGCTCCATCTAGAATCATCTGTCCAGTTGAAGGAAGAAAAAATGACTGTTGGTAAAGATGATAAGCCTACTTTACCTGAAGCTACATTTACAAGCCAAAACAGAGACAAGCTTAAACTCCCAGGTCCAAAACAAAAGGTTCTTCATGCAGTTCCTGGAATTGAGGCTTCAACCTCGAGAAAATCTAAGCTTGGACGGGAGTTAGAAAATGAAACAAATGCTTCAGCTGAATCAAAAGAACAGATAACGCCTCCTGATAGAACATGGAAAAGAAAGCGCAAGTCTGTGGTCTCTAAGGTAAGCATGTTGCTTGTGCTTTAAAAACTAAGTTACGTGGTTAGTTTAGTTCTAGGCAACGGTGAGAGGAGACTTTAGATTATACTTTATGATAGATGATATATGCTATTCATATGGCTTCATAAATCAAAATCTACATTTTGAGGAGTGATGCAATGATTATGATGTATGATCATCATTGTCATCCTTGTCATTATTATCATTATTTTAGTTCCTAATTTGCCCATTGTCCTAATCTTGACAGCCAAATTCATGTGTCACCAATTGTCAGTTGGTTGCAAGATTATTGCAATAGAGCTTATGTTGACATATTAAGTTATCTTGTTAGTTATGATTATCCAGTCTTCTTTTGCCTTGCCTCTTGCTTGATTAGTTTGAGGATAATTATCAATGAAAGGTTTTTAAACAGAACAAGGGTCTATTCTTTTAAGTTGTATTTCCTTGGCAGTGGTCATATTGCATTGTAAATACCTGAATATTCATTAGAGTAGTCAAGTGATTCTTTACCCTCAGCTATATTGCATTTTTTAATGTAGTCTAGACCTCGTCATGCTTATAGCGTGCTTGGTAATTCCTCATTTGTTATCACATCCAATTCATCTATATTTACTATTAAACTGCATAAAGAACAAGATATGCAATATTTATTATACCCCTAATATATTGCTTAACAGTGATTATCTTTTTTTATTACTACTTTTATTCAGGTGCACTAAAGACATTTCTTTTTTACAAAACTACTTTTTTTATTCTATTTTTCCTTTCATTTCATTCTATTATATTTTCCAAACGGCTTGTAAAACTTTGACTATTGGGCAAAAGGGTAGTTCAAGAATTAGTGTAGGCTAGTATGCTTTATTAATTTGAAAGAAGTGTCAATAATTAAGCATCTACCTTTATTTGACTCGCAATTGTTAGAATTGTTAGATGTGATTGAATGCTTCTTAGCCACCTATATTGCAAGGGAGCAAATGCTCCCTCACATACACACACACGTGAGGAATGTTTTATATCAATATAAAATATATAGCAAGCTGCACTATTCACAAATTGTGAACATTATAACTTCTTTTTTAGACTCTGAAATACACAAGAAAATGTGTCTAGTTTTTGAAGTATTTGCTTACTGTGAGAGATTGGAAGAACTCATAAGGGTTGGGATGGATATTCTGTCTTAAAATTTTAAAACACTTGAGTTGTCTCTTTATCTTTTAAAAGTGTTCCTACCAGTTTGGATTCTTACCATCAGTGCTTGGTTTATATGTTGTAAGAACTTATTTTTGTTATAGTATATCAGCATCCTGGCCTGATACACTCTCTACGTCTATATAGATCCATAGGCACAAAGATATTGTAGTAAATTTATCAGCAAATAGTGGAATATGTATACATGGAATGACAATAATATAAAGCTAGATATCCATCCAGTTTTTTTGGATATATCATGTGTGTGTGTGAGAGAGAGGGAGAGAAGGAAATGAAGATGATATAAGTTTTATCCTCTTTAAGTGAGGCTTCCCATTTATTTAGGATGTACTCATTAAAGATGGGTGTTCCTTGCAGGCTGTATCTGATGAAGAGAATAAATCAATGATTAAAGGAAAACACAGTAGTCAGGTTTTTGCTCTCCCAAAACAAATGAAGCCAGTCAGATCATCTGAGAGTTCCTTGTGTAGTGATCCGAAGGATTTAACTGTATCAACTACAGAAGTTCCACTAGCAAGTGAAGTTAGTTTACCAAATAAAAAAAGTAGACGTAAGATGAGTCTACAGAAGACATTCATGGTGAAAGAAAAATCTTCTGATAACATAATGAAAAAACAACCTGGCAAATATTCTTCCAGTCTCCAAGACAGGGCTTCATATTTAAAGGTTAAAGCTTTATGTTAATTTAAACAGATTATTATATCTGAAGCTTAAAGGCATCCTTTGTTCTTTTTATGACTAATGATGTGATTTTCAGGAAAAGGTTTCTGGTTGCTTGTCGTCATATATGGTTCGTAGGTGGTGTACTTTTGAGTGGTTTTATAGTGCAATTGATTATCCGTGGTTTGCCAAAAGGGAGTTCATGGAATACTTAAATCATGTTGGACTAGGGAATATCCCAAGGCTCACTCGTGTTGAGTGGAGTGTTATAAAAAGGTATGAAATTAGTTTTGTTTTGCCTGATTTATTGCTATATCTTGTACAATTACACACACACGCATAGTTCCAACATATATAATAGGCTGTGCTTGTAACTTGTGTATTTGGTGAGGTTTAAGAGTGAGAGTGTGTGAGGCCTATATTGTAGGTGATAGGAGCCAGGAGAGAGTTTAGCTATCAGGGAGTGTGTGAATGGGATAGACTGCCTCTTGAATGCTGGTGCGTGTTTTTGTTAAGGAGGAAGAGAGCAGACCCCCCCCCCCCCCCCCCCCGCCGGGCGGCCGTGAAGAATTTCCTTCAACTTCCAAAACTGACTTTACCTCCAATGCAAGCCCTTTTATAATTGAGTCTCCCAACTACTTGACCATTTAGTGGCTTAACTAGCTTAACCACTTCATCAAACTTCATTATCCTATCAATTTTTCATTGTTTTCTTGTAGTACACTTGCTTAGACCTTTACTCTGGCAGATTTCTATTGATTAGTGTCCCATATTCAGCTGGGTTCCATCATATAATATATATATATATATGGACATATTTGACATCAATTTTGCTGGTTTTTGCAGTTCCCTGGGGAAACCTCGCAGGTTTTCTGAGCACTTTCTTTGTGAAGAAAGACAAAAACTTGAACAGTATAGGGAATCTGTGAGGAAACATTACACTGAACTGCGCACTGGTATTAGGGATGGACTTCCAACTGATTTAGCAAGACCTTTATTTGTTGGACAACGAGTAATTGCCATTCACCCCAAATCAAGGGAGGTTCATGATGGGAGTGTGCTTACAGTTGACCATGACAGGTGCAGGGTTCAGTTTGACCGTCCTGAATTAGGGGTTGAATTTGTCATGGTAATATGATCTCTTATTATAATGCCATTTTTATTAGAAGAATTTTGGCATGCCATTCATGAGTAGGTGGTTTTAAACCTAAGATCAAAATTTTGTAAAATCAGAAAATAAGTTGTACATTTTCTTTTCTTTTCTGTACAGGATATTGATTGCATGCCTATGAATCCATTGGATAATATGCCAGAAGCTCTGAGAAGACAGATTGGTGCTGGCAAAGTTTCTTGTATGGGCAAACAGCTACAGATAAATGAAATATCTAATTTTGAGGGTTTTGTGGCATGTGGCTCAGGTGGAACCCTGGAGAAGCTACCCACACCTACAAGTACTTTGGTAAAGCAGGGAAAGGTTAGACATATTAAATCTTAAAATCCTGTAATTTTTTATATCGCAAATCTTTTTTCTTCCCCACTTTAGACCCTACCCCAAAAAAAGCTTACGGTACTTTTTTGTGTGTGTATTCTGCTTATATTTATTTCTCATTAATTTCATGAATTTGATCTATAATTATATGCTGATGGAAAGCAATTCCAGTGAATAAGAATTCTTTCTTTCCTTTCATAGGTCTTACAAGTTTTAGGAGCTGGAGGATGGTTTTCATAGCAAATTATATATTTTTCTTTCTATTCATCGTGAGAGATTGAGGCCGCTATTCCTACAAATGTTCGTCTGATGAATATGCCTCCATCTAATGAAATTGTTTCACACTGCTTTAATTAAGTGGGTGAATTATGCATCCCATTTTTCTCTTCTTATGATCAGTTTTAGAAATACCATAAACCTCTAGTGGTGTTCTTGTTGAATTTTCTGTGCTTTACCCATATGTTAGCTGTTTGGGTTTCTGACTTTTGGCAGCTAGAGGTGAAATGTTGATGTTGATATTATATATTTTAAAATTAGGTAATTTTGTTTCCCTAAAACTTTACAGGAGGATGTTAATCATGCCGTTGCTCAAGCAAAGGTTGGAACCATTGATAACATTGATACGCTCCAAGAAGCATATGCTCAACCTTGTACATTAACACATCATCAAGCTAGAGAAGCTGATATAGGTGCTCTTTCTGAACTGAATCGTGCTCTAGATAAAAAGGTTTGTATGAACTTGAATAAATGTTTTTTGCAGTTCATTTGTAAACTGTTGTATATTTCCGGTCTGTTGCCCAATTCATTTAGGTGCCTTGTTAGTGCTTAGGTGGATTCATTTAGCTTAGTTATCTGAATTTTGCTGATTTTTTTTTCCTGGTGTGGTGGGTGGGGTGTTACAGGAAAAATTGTTAATGGAGCTTAGAAATGCAAATAATGACTTATTGGAAAACCAAAATGACGTAGACTACTTTAAAGATTCAGAGTCTTTCAAGAAGCATTACGCCACGGTACTTGTACAGCTAAAGGAAGCCAGTGGGCAGGCATGTGGCTTCCGTGAATTATTTTTTCTTTTGACATTACATTCTGACTTGGACCCAGAAATATCATTTGATTGGTCATTTTATTTTCAGGTTTCTTCTGCTTTGCTTAATTTGAGGCAACGAAATACTTACACAGGAAACTCCCCAACACCATGGGTGAAGGCCCCAGCAAGTTCCATTATTCATGATGATCTTCCGTGTACATTAGATGGTTCTCTCACACAAGAGTTAGCATCAACTGTTATTGAAATTATCAAGGGCTCCAGGCTAAGAGCACATGCCATGGTGGATGCTGCAATGCAGGTAGGTGGGATTGTCTCTACTTTCGTGGTCATTATGAATTATACATAAAATAATTTTGAACACTCAGATTTTCGCTGCATACTTTGGCAATGTCCAAAGGCCTAGCATTTGCCTTTGTATTTATAATTTATTCCTACTGTTTTTTTTTTCAATTTGTTTTAAGCAGTTTGTCTAAGTCACAATCAAAGTAGATGGGATATTGCAATTACGATTGTGTAATTGTATGTTGTTCATGGATCATCAATAATTTATATTGATTTTACAGTAGCTCAACCATCGTGGAACGCACTGTGAATTGAAATTTGCAACATTGTCCAAGCACTAGTAAGTTCTAAGCTCTTGAAAAGCTTTGTCTAACTATATCTCTCGATGCTTCAGACGTTGTCTTCAACAAAAGAAGGTGAAGATGCTTTCATGAGGATAGGGCAAGTATTGGATTCCATTGATTATCAGCAGTTGGCCTCCAACACTAGGATACCTGTAATCAGATCCCAAGAGCAGGTGAATGGCAGTTTTGGTCACCATGATCAGTCAATTTGCTGTCCATCAGAAACTCTACATAGTGATACATCAGGTCCGAAATTGTTGAATGATTCTCACAAAGTTGATCCACAAATTCCTTCCGAACTCATCACATCCTGTGTTGCTACCTTGATCATGATTCAGGTAACCAAGTACTGAGTAGGATTTCTAGACCCCCTTCCTTCCTCTTTTCCTTTTATTTTTTCCTTCTTTTATTGAAACAAGCCCCCCTTTTTCCAAGAAAACAATGCAGCGTTGGAGTTCTTGCTAACGGTAAATATTTTCCATTCAACAGACTTGTACTGAACGGCAATATCCTCCAGCTGACGTTGCTCAGATATTGGATTCTGCCGTCAACAGCCTGCATCCTTGCTGTCCTCAAAACCTTCCTATATACAGAGAAATTAAAATGTGCATGGGAAGAATCAAGACCCAGATTTTGGCTCTCATCCCAACTTGACTTTTATCCTCTCATTTATTATTCAAGTTGTTGTACATATGATGCTGGAAAATTCACTAAAGTTCCTCGACCCCCATGTAATATATGTTTATTTCAGGTCAACTAGTTAAGTGCTTAATTTTTTTTTTTTTTGCCAAAAAGAAGCTTCACTGCTTTAGTGATCCTATATTTCACCACCCTTGTCTACTATCCTTTCCATATCGACAAATAAATTTGCCTTCGGGTGGAACAGCTTTGGTGCATAATTGAGGGGCTGAAGTGGATGTTCTCGATGTTTGTTGCTCCATCTGCAATTTTGATTAGTTTTCAATGAATATGTTCCCCAACATAATATTCTACAATATTTTAGTTTTAAGAAATCATCAATTCAAACTTTTTTGGTTTTGTTTGAGTAGCTTCATTTTATGTCGATATTTATACTGTATGTCCATTTGTTTGTTATTGTGAAAAATGTCCATTTTTTTGTTAATCTCGCAGTTTGTTGAACAAATTTAATCTATATCATTTTTATATTAGAACCTGTGATCATATTTGAGAACTAAGCTGTAAGCAAAAATTAAGCCGGGTCTGTATTAGGCATACACGTCAAGTCATATCACAACTTATGCATACTACAGTTCATTTGTCCTTGCTCTAGTAATAATACTAACTAGAAATTCGGATCATGTATTGAATATATTAAGATCAATATATTAAAAAAATTATAAGTTGATTTGATGCATTTGACTTGTAAATAGTACATTGACCAGGTATTTGACTTGTATTAGATTGTGTTATCCTTTCATGACGTTAATTTATTTAAGTTCCATTTTTTTTAAATGAGTCATGTGACGCCCATGTGATTGATTATTTGAAACATCTTGTGCATTGCGTAGAAAAATATTCAAATTTAAATATCGTACCACAGAATAAATATAAAATTAACTTACCAAGAAAGATGTGATAAAAAGGTATAATAACAACAAATTTTTTAAAAACTGTCCAAAAAAAATTAGATAGCTACCTAAATATTTTTACTGAAAGACTACTTATTGAAAAAATTAGTCTTAAAGCAAAAGCATTTAGATTGCTACTATTAAACTTCAATAATTACATACATCTTTTTTGGAGAAACATATACATGTTAATTTAACTGAAAAAACGTAATATCATGCAATATCCATAAATTTTTCAAGTAACAAATTTGTACACAACTGGATTTTCGTAATTGTTCGTCCATTACGAATATGAAACCGGGAGTGATTAATCATAATGACGAGATGACAAATAACATTATTAAATGCATTCACTTCCAGTAATGATAGATAATAAAAGTCAAACCTACTAGCATTATAACCATTCGCTATCAAACACTCCAAACGTTAAAGATTTCAAGAGAACTCTAGCTGAAAGCAGCAGGGGATTGAGGGAAGTAAATCCTACGCATAACCTTGGCCATCCACAATCGTGGATTTAAATTACATGAAAAGGGGAAAAAGTATTTCCTTTTGTGGCTTAACTTGGGAGTTTGCATGGCATGCGTCATGAGAAATGTAGTATCTGTGTAGGAAAGGAAAAAAAAACAATACAAACTAGCTATCATGAACTTTCTACAACGAACGAATGACGTAAATTGGCACATACAGCTTAATTTTTCATCTATTACTTCCCTTTATTTTTCTGTCTCCTCGATCATGTTAGCACTGGACACATGCATTGCAGATGTGCCGGCACAAAGGAGATGATATTTTGGTTAAGATGTGTTATGTTTAAAGGAGAAAAAAGAAACCTGATTTCACAGAATTTTGTCTATTCAAACTCTATCCTGAAAACGAGACTGGGCCTCGGCCAAGATGCCCATCCAACCAAACACTGAAAAATAAGCAGGTCAGGAAGGTAGGGCAAAGCTCAGAGATAACTATAAATAAAACAAATAAAGTCCTTTCCATTGCCACCAGTGGACTTTCCTTCTTGGTATATGGTAGCCCATGTATCCAAACTATCCTAACAAGAATCTGAACACATCACTCAACGAAATAATCCCCTCCACACGCTTGCTGCCTGGCTCCACAATCACAAGTCTTCTAACCCCTGTGTAACATCCAAGTTAAGAAAACTGGTGACCGAAGAAAATAACTTTCCTTCTCTTTCTTTTTGTTTCAATATATATATATCTATTTATTCTTCTATATATCTTCTTTTCTTGAAAAATATATGGGGAATGTGGAGATGAAAAAGAGAAAGGCTTGTGCGTGAAGAAGATAATACCAGGATTAGCTAACCGTTCCATCACTTTATGCAATGAATCAGATCTCAAACACATATGACATCTCTGACCATTGTAAAAGCCATATGGTGAATTTGCATCTTGTCCCAAAAGTAATGCCTACGACCATGAAGTACAAATCAAAATTTGCAAAATGAAACCAAGAGTTCCCTCATTGAGAGGTGGAGGCTTTCAAGCCCCACATTGGCAAAATGTGAGTGTGTGTGTGCAAGTTAGGAGGTAAGGGCTTTTGGACTATCACTTGTATTAAATAGTTTTGTCAGGTCCTGGAGGTCCATTTGGCCAAAAGAAGAAGCATGTGTGTGCAAGTGGAAAAAACCGGAGTGGGAGCGAGCTTTGCATGCTCGAAGGTCTTCACCGAAAGGTAGAGGCTCTTAAGCCCCACATCAGAGAAATATGAGAGCGTGTGTGTAGGCTAGGAGGCAGGGGTTTTTAGTTTGCCACCTGCGTTAGGTGATTTTGTTCGGCTCCATAAGTATATTTAGCCCAAAAAGAAGAAAAACAAATAAGAGTTCTATTAATGTCAAAAGCCATTTCCAATACTGAAATACTTGTCATTGTCATAGTCTTTTAGAAGTGACAGTCTTAAGTCTAGGGCCAGGCACTTTTCCACCAGTAGTTTGACCAAAATATGTTTTTCCTTGCTGAAGATTACATGTTACAAAGAAGGCCCAAAATATATAATTGACACTAAAGAAAGAGAAGCACGGTAAGTATCATTAAAATATTACCTGATGGATGCTAATTTGATCAAGGGTTATCCTTGCATAAGCTTTATCTTTAGCCAATGCAGTAATATCACTGGAAAGAAAATAATAGGTACATATCACATTGCTTGAGGAACATGATCTCCCATTTTCAAGGTATAAACAAGAAAATTGGATCCTTATGGGCACAATGAGCGAAAGTGAGATACTACCTTCTTGAATATATGTCAAGCAATGAGTCATTATCATCCACGATTGGTATTGAACTAACTTCAGCTGCAAAGGGGATGTAATTTCACATAAAAGACCAAATGCTAAAAATAATTCAAATGAAACTGTTATGTTCTTAACAACACTACCAATATTACATATTACATAACAAATAAATAAAATCAGATCTCTCAAATAATAACTAAAAATTTATGGAGAAAGGACTCTTCAATTTTTCAATCCATTTCAAATTGACAAATGTGTTTTAACACACATGCTATGATGGAAGGCTTTGTAAGAATCCCCATCATGGAAAACATGATCAAACAAAAGCAGGAATATGATGGTCCAGTAACAACAGGGCCAAGGGTGCCGAAGACCTATGAGAAAGAATGAAAAGTTAGTGCAAGGGAAACCAAGGCCGCATTATCTGCTAATGAGGTGGCCAGCAAGGAAGAAAGAGGAAATAGAGTGCTTGTAACTAACCATCACATGGGACAAGAGGTGGAGGAGAGAGAATTTAGGCTGTTGGCAGGAAATATATGAGAAGGTAGTGGGGCATAGAGGGGGCTAGCAAGAATTCAGTATGACTATCAATTCCTATTTTCAGCTTCGAGTGAGCATTCTAGCATATTTTATATAAATAATATAAGAGTTATTTGACTTCCATCCCCATATTACCTTAAGTGCTATTGGAACATTTAATTGCTAACAAGAAAAACACCCTGATCTCTAAGGAACAGAAGAATAATCACCTTGAATTAAAAGAGACAGGGCAGCACCAAGAGATGCATTTGGCCTAAGCATTGCAAATGGCTGTCCATTTGATTCCCCAACTTTTGGCACCCATGTACCCAAAGGTATTGAACCAATTGGTTGATGAAGAATGGGCAAGGAACCAGAGGAATGTTTAAAGTGCCTGCAAATACCTGAAAATTAAGTTCATACATTAGTTCTAAACCATTTTCCCCGTAACAAGAAGACCTAGAAGCTTACATTTTAGTACTTCTGACAAGGAAGCAACATGAAGCAGCTGAGGAAATGAACCATCCTGTGAAGTCGAGTGAATAATAGGAACTGCTGCCACATTGTTTTGCAAAATTTTCAAAGCCACATCTTTAAGACACTCATGAGGCCCAGCCTACAGATTAAATATAAACTCAGCATTAAGAACAATCACACAAGAAGTTAAACTCCAGATATGGTACTGTTATAGGGGAGAGGGAAGCAAACAAGCAATGTCTTCTGTCAAATCACTGAGAACCATATAAATGCCAAAGAAGTCATAGGCGTTTCCATTGCAACAATGTCAGTAATTTGAAGATAAACAACAACAACAACAAAAAAAAAAGCAGGTAACCAAGAGATGAAGACAAAACAGGGAAAATCTAGTAACCATATGTGTGCAGCATTCAGTTACCAATAAATCCACATCAAACCCTCCAAACAGTGAAAGAAAGAAAGGAAAATATAAACAGCGATTAACATTCTCTTCAGTCAGTTTATACATCTCGTGCTCTTTTTTATTTTAAATAAAAATCATACATGGGAGAAAACAAAACATTTGGAGAATTATAAAGAGAAACACAAAATGCACGAGCAGGAATCCTTTATTATTGACAAAGACATAAAAGCAAGCTGGCAGCCTACCAGTTCACTTAAAAATAGGTGCTTCTTTATTTAAAAATAATGGATACTGAACAACTGAAACGGCACAGAAGACTGAATACATAAGCTGCCTGAAATCCAACTGTAAGAGAAAGCAAACTTCCAATGACAGCTCAAGAATTGAAACATGAGAAAAGAAAAAGAACGATTGCACAGGACTAACCAAGTCAAATACAGCTGGATTCAAAAGCTCATTAAATAAGCCAACCAAAGAATATATATATATATATATATCTCAAGAAAATAGACCGGATTTATGACTGAAATAAAATAAACTGATATTTCTTTCTAACTAACCTCATATACCCTCCCAAACACCAAGCCTTTACACACAAGGAAAGCACCTTTCAGACCTTTTATGCCATCTAAGAAATTTTAATATCGATTTTAAAGTAGTCTGCCACCCAAAAGAAATTCCCTAAGACTTCAGCATAGCTATAAAAAAGAGAAAATTAATCATTTAGTACTTATACTTTACATCAATGTTTAATTTGGTCCTTACAACTTAAAAAATTTTTAAGAGCTCCTTATAATTTCAAACTCTATAAGAGTTAGTCCTCAGAGTTTACCACAGTTTAGATAGAAGTCCCTAAACAGGCCAAGTGGCATAACAGAGTTAACAATAAGCCAATGTAGCTAACTGATTGATGATGTGGAGGACACATCACATGACTTGGACTTTTATGCGCACATCAAAAACACATGTTAATCATCCAAGACTCAGTGTGTGAGAGGGAAAGAAGGAGAAATGCTTGAGATGTGGATAGGTGCAGTGCTGCAGAGAAAGAAGAGGGCTTCGTAATCGGAAGAAGGAAGTGTTCTCAAGAATGACTTTGTGAAAGAACTCTATAAATTTGCCACAATGAAGGATGAGCTTTTGAAGGTTCAGGTCTAGAGGGTCAAGGAGGCATTCCCAATTGTCGCCTCCAAGAGTTCAAACCCTTATGGGCTGGGTTCGGGTCGTGACCATGATAATGGCAATGAATACAATGATTTGCCAAGAGATTTGCCAAGAGTGAAGGAAAAGCAAGTAGAATCTAGATTGTGTTAAGTGGTGGGTCTATTGAGATCAAGAAGAGAGAAGATGATGGACATGGAGGATGACCCACCACTAGCGATAATGGCAAGCAATGGAGGGCAACTCACTATCAGGATTTCAAATTGGACACTCACCGGTGTGGCCATTAAGTACAGCATCAAGGTACAACTTTTGGGAGTGCTTAGTAATTAGTTTTTAGTTTTCCTTGAAGAGGGGTTATGTGATTTTTTTTCCATCTAATGTTCTGTCATTATGAGTTAAAGGTCTTATTTGAATGTTTAACATGTGTTGCTAACGTGGACAAAATTCTAGGTCATATGATGAGGTGTGCTCCCCATCATCAATCAGTTAGCCACATTAGCTTGACATTAACTCCACTATGCCATGTGGCATGTTTAGGGATTTCTATTTTACCTGTGGTAAACTTCAAGTACTAACTCCTTTAAGGTTTAAAATTATCGGGACCTCTTTAATTGTTTTTAGAGTATAAGGACCAAATTAAAAATTGATGTAAACTATAGGAACTAAATGATTGCTTTTCCCCCATAAAAAATGTATGCCTAACTGACTTCCTTTTTTTTGGGGGGTTGGGGGGAAGCATTCTTTGAAAAAATGCAATGACAGTTTATCTGTTTTAAGATTCTCCTAAAATCATTAAATACTAAATTGTGTAGCCTAGAGTTTCAAGAAGGCAAGCACTAAAGATTTTAGAGAAGATAAAAATTTCAGACACATAATGCATGCAAGTACATGGCATAATTACATTCATATGAAATTCACATTTTCTTAAATATTCATCAGGTATGTTGCCATATTATGGATGCATTCTTCAATATTTGACCAGCGATATAGCCCCCAATATCATCCAAAAGATGACACAACCCTACAGATACATGAAATTATAAATCAAAAAAGTAGGATAGTAGATTCACAACAGGAGCCCTTACATGAACAAAATGCAGAGGATACGATCTCCCATTGTCCATTGTTCTGCGTTGTCCTAGTTTCACCTCTTTCCATGCTGCTATAGTATGAGTCTCAAGTTGTTCTTCAGTCAAATTTGACCCATGATTCCCCAGCTGAAATTACACAGATTAAATTACTAACAGAATTTAATACAAGAGGATTAAATTTACTGTACACTTCCTTCACATCACTCATACTATACTTCCTTGCTATTCAATTTATGCACCTACCACTGGTTTAAAATTAAATAATGTATAAGAGGTGTAAGAGTTCAGTAAACATGGTCAGGAATACACAACCATGTACCATGCATCCTCTATAAGAGTAAGTTTAGAAACTGAAAGATAGAATCGCACCATCATAAAAGGCATGAGCATGCATATTCACACTAACAGAAGCCAAAAATATAACAATGGAAGAACAAGTAGATGTATTGCCAACAGATTAGAAAATTTAAGAATTCACATTCTTTCAAGACTCTTCCCTTAACATAATTCTTTTTAGAACAATTCAAATAATCACAAACAATCTTATTTTAACATTTGATAGATGATATTTAGACAAAAATGCAGACTAAAATTTGCTTATAATGATGCTCACAAAGTTCAGCAGTGCATAAATATACAGTAGTGTTACAAATGCATGACATTAATGATTTGCCTGAAATTCTGGAGACCAAGTATTATCATCTGCCAGAGCCCCATAAATTCTTTAACCTTCAAAAAATGTGGGCCTCAATGAAGCTGCTGTACACTAGAAACTTTTATATACGTGAGTGTGTGTATTGTTAAGTAGCTTCAAGGGTCAAACTAATAAATCAGTTTGTAGGATGCAGTTTATGACATTTCTCAGAAGGTGGCACAGCAGAGTCGTATAAAAATTTTGATCCACACAAACCTCTTTCAATATTAGAATGAAGTCCATAGCACTAAGCACTCCAACAAACTGGCTCTTGTGAAAATCCCATAATGGAGCCATAGGTATGCCCTGTAAGAAGATTAAGCTGTAATCTATACATCTAAGGTAAAAATCAACCAAGTAGATACTCATACATTATTGCATGGGCCACATAAACGTGTGCTCTATGATTATGAAGATGCATATATACGCTAATTCATGGTGTAATGAGAAGAAAAAAAAAACCTGTTCATAAAGAATATGGAATGCTTGCTTAGCAGGTAAATTGATATCAAAGGCAATGACCTGCCATTGAAACAATCAAACCAGAAGCAAATAAGCAACCTCAAATCAGGGTCAAATTCCTATTCAATGACAAGATATAAAAAAATTGAGAAGGAGAAATATTCAAACCTTGCCTGACTCAGGAAGCAACTCATAAGCAGTATGTGTAGACAAGAATATAGCTATACGGTGACGAGAGACCTCCAGATCAGATTCTGACGTCCTTAAGTTAGCTTCCTGGCAATATGCAAAAATCAAAGTAGCTGTCATGTAGCATAATCTTTAAGCCTAAAGAGATTATAGTTTGAGATCTGAAACTAAGAAAAGAGAATATAGAAGAAAAAGGAATACCCTTTTTTTCAAAAGCACTAAAAAAAATATAAGATTAAAAAATCTTCACCACCTCTCAAGATTGCTACATCAAAAATAAAAAAAAATAAAAAAAAGCATGGGAAAGATTCAATCTGATCAGAATCACAAAGGGAATCAAACCAAATTATTGGACCTTGCAAAAGATCCAAATAATCCAATAAATCACATCCTCTTCTGACGATTTTCTTATGTGATGCCACAATTGTACAAGGGAGAAAGCAAAGAAGTCATCACAGTAGACCATCATATTTCTTCAACTCATTGATAAGTCTTCTTACCTTAAGATAAACTCCAACTTAACTCTTTCAATCAAGAGAATTAGTAGTGTTATTTTAAGAGTGCATGGGTAAATTCCTACAATTTTTGAGGGAGAGAAGGGGTTCACATTTGTAAAGAAAGATTCATCTCATGCACACACAACCAATAGCATCACTATTCATAAGAATTGTCACTGCCTTACAATATTTAACTTTTACCCTTCATTTTCCCTTCATCCTCACATACCGCCACTATAGCTATTTTAAAGTCAATATCAAATAGTAAGATTTTAAGAAGACAAAAGTCTATGAATGGAATGTCCACAAACATGGATGTTGCCACAGGGAAAAAAAACCCTGAAACATAGAAATATAATACTAACCAAGCACTACTGTACATGCAACAACACAAGGAAACAAGGAGAGAGGAAGGAAAAGAACTTACCACATGCCCAAAGACATCATTATCAACCTCCATGTGGGATCTACCAGGTGTCTCGGGAATAAAGACAGAAGGTAAAGCATCTGATTCTCTCGTCAAGAAAATAGTATTCACTACCCCATAGCTCCCACTTACAAATGGTTGCTGCTCATCATGCTGCCACTCACCATCCACATTAAATTTGTACTGCACATTATTGGAAATGATAAATTTTCACGAGCATGAATTGATTATCCTTACCATATTATGTTTAGGGATATTCCAACACTTCCTTCATTGATCATAAATTACTTCAAGCAAAGACAAATTATAATACAACTGCAACACTAAATTAGGTAATGAGAAAGGCCAGAATGTAAGATAAGTGTAGATAAATTCCATTCTAAATTGTGAGCTATGAAAATTTCTCTTTTTGTGGAGTGTGGACCTACTGTCTCTTTTCACCATCAAAAGCTAACATATCCATACTTAATTGACTGTTACATGATAGAACAGAATAGAAACCCAGCCTACTAAATATTCATTAATCTGAATAACAAAGTTTTCTTGACATCCCACAAGAGAGGAAAATCCCCAGAAAGGGGGGAATACAACTAGAAGAAAAATAAGTGATACAAAACAATGAATCCTGGCATAACTTATCAAAATTCTCATATTCCATATAGCCACGTGTTTAGTTAATGACAAAATACCACTTCACATCAATTTAAATATGGAACATAAAGTAGAAAACCGAATGAAGTGATATGGAAAACCTAAATAACTGGAAATTACAAATAATGCATAAATGTGACTAGATATGCAAAAAACTAACGTTTAAAGTAATTCATTTACAAGCACATTCCTCCATTTTTTCCTGGCAACATGTGCATACAGTACAAACTGGAGTTTAGGAACTATAATCTCATCATCTCCTATTCTTATCTTCGAGGGGAAGTGCATTCAGACCAAATGGTCATTGGCCACATATAAGAGCATGACGAAAAAGTGTCAATCACAAGTAGAGTATTTCCACAGGTATGCCAAATCATAGAGGCCAAACAACCTGATGATATCCCGGCATTAAGCTGCAAACAACTTGAAAAGTAGTAGGGCATCCCTCCATTGGAGACATAGGTATATGTTCAGACCACCTGGACATATAAAGGTTAAATAAGTTACATTAATGCGATCAATACCGAAACAACACATTCGAAAAAAAAAAATCAATAAGAACGCTCTCAAGGAATGCCCTGTAAGGCCAGAAGAACCGCTAAGAAATATCAACCGAACATCCATCATGTTCACCAACAAATAAGTATGATCCAAAAAGTAATAACTGTTGTAATGAATAACTCGATAACTCAACTTCCTACCTTGTGAAAGAACCGCTAAGAAACACCCTTCTTCCTCCGTAAGGCCAGACGAACCGCTTTGGAATCAAAATAGATCCTGACCCTCCGCTGCTTTCATGTCCTGTGTCCGCTACTGAAGTAAACATCTCCAAAATTTAATACGCACAAGCCACCCACAATTTAGAGCAACTTTCCAACTTGTGTACCCGTCAAAAGCTAGAAATCTCAACCAATGGAATAATTTATAGAAAAGTCTTTGCCACGGGATCCTCCACAGCAGAGCAGAGGACCCCCTAAGACTGACACATGCAGTGGACCTTTACAATTATCGGAATAAAATTCCACCCTCTAAATGCAATCCCCGAAATTTAACGACTATGCAACGCCCACTAAATACAAAAGCCTAAGAATCGACGTCTGTGATCAATAATTCACCACCTGAAATCAACAAATTATACTGCCGTCAAAAACGATTCGAAGTTCTACCGATACAGTTTCCAAAGCTACGTAGAATTTCGATCTAATCTGCCACAAAATATGAGAATTTTAGCGGGAGATTCGAAGTAGAAAGCCCTCAAACTGCCGGGAAAAAATATAGCAGATAGCGTTGCTATGCTCAATACGTTCAGGTGATTTTAGGTCAGAAGCTGTACCTCGAGAGAGTAAGCAACAATAAAATTATGGGGAAAACTGAGAAAGTACGTTGCAATGTGGGTTATGTGATTTGTAGCTAAAGAATCTAAGGAGGAACGAGCGAGCAGAGGAAGAGAGGAAAACTACGAGACGAAGCATTAAAATAATTACAATTACAATTACAATTACAATGGCAGCTACCAGAAGCACAAAACAAGGAGAGAATAAAGGGAGAGAAAAGGGAAAAAAGGGGCGAAAAAACCAGCGAGCAGTAAATATGTGACGATGGGGCGAGGGAAGAGATCTAAATCGGGTAAACGAAAAAGCATTGCAAAAAAGGCCATCCACTGCGTTGTGCATTATAGAATACTCGCAATTAAGCAATTACAGGCATCAATTCTGGTCAAATATGTTACTTTCGGTCATTTAAATTTTAATTGGAATAGGCATTCAATGCATAGACATAATGTAATATATTCGTAACATTAGGGTGACCAAATCATTCATAATCATATCGTCCGTGACTTTTTATATTTTTTATATTTCATATTGAGATTTTGTGATTTGAATATATATGTGTGTGTGTGTGTGAATTATCATAGATGTTTTTCGCTTTTGGTAAGGATTACGTACCATTTTGTTAATAAGCAAGCCCAGTGAACTTAATTTGACCAGTAATTTGGATAATCTAATAGGTGTTGTTTGGGGGGGGGGGGGTTAGAGAAGTGAAATTAAGTGTTTGAGAGGGATGAATTTGAGTGTTGGAGTGGACTATAGTAAGATAGGTTATGATTCATTCGTGTTAATGCAGTGCAAGGCATATTTGTGACAGGCCCTTTGATTTTACAGCCAACCAAACAGACACAAGAATCTCTTATTTCGTTTGTCTGTAGTTTTGTCAGGGAAAAGGAAATAGAACCTAAAAAACAGCAACCAATCAACAATGAGCTTAGTATAGTTGATAAATAGTTGAGTCTCTTAAATATGTCATCTTGAATTTAATTCCTAGATATCTCAATAATTTCTACATTTTAAAAAGATTAGTTTTTAATAGGATTCCTTTATGCTCATAAAAAAAAAACTAAAAGCAGCATGGGATCTTGTCGTGGGCCCCAAACCTTAGTAGCCCAATAAGCGACTTTTTGGATGTCTGAGTAGGTGGAGCTGTGTATGAGGTCCGAGTGAATCAAATAAAAAATAACCATATCCAATAATCTAATTTAATTACTCCCTCATATCCCTTTTATAGGTTATTTAATTACTCTCTTTAGTTTTATTTATAGAAAAAAAATTAAAATTAGTTAAAGATAATTAATTTATCTCATATTTTTTATTTATTTTAAAATTATTCTTATTTAATTAATTTTTCTCTTAATTTCTTTCAAATATGCACATAGTGACTCTCAATAATATTAATAAATGAGGGTAATTTTATTAAAAAGAAACTAATACAATATTAACTCATTTTTTTCTTATAAATAGGATCATTAAAATGAAAAAAATTTTCCTTATAAGTAAAATCAGATGGAGCATATTATAATATACTAATTATTTTCAACAATACTTCCTGTTTTGCACGGCAAATTAGTTACACTTGATGTTAATCTGACAAAATAAATACATGATTTTTTAGAGAGTGGGCTAAATAATTTACTTGTTATCAGTAGGGACTACCAACTTCGACTCGTATTTGCCAACCGAATAGTGAATTTATTTGCTTGCCCACGACCATAGACAAATTTGATGGTCAATGTTTTCATTGTGAATTTTGTTAATTAAATAGTTTTCCGCTTTTTTTTAATTGTATCATGAGGATTTAAATCATGCACTTCTACTCACACCACACACTGTCTTTATCATCTAAACTAACTCTTCTTATTGTTTTTTAATTAATATTGAGTTCAATTGAATTAATCAAGTCACTAATAAATAAAAATCAATATAAATAATTGTAAAAATCTGTTACACTGAAAAAAATTGCATAAATCATTGTAAAACATATTTAAAATCAAAATTGATATGATCAGACCAATAACAAATATGAATCTTATTAAAACAAGAATGATATATATTATTAAAAAATTGTTAATATTTTGACCTAATTAAATGTGATAATGATGTTATAGATTATTTAATTGTGAATATGAATAGAATACAAAATGTTGAAACTAAAGGGCCAAAAAAAGGTTGATGGGTGACACTGATGACGATTCATGAAGGTGCTGGAGTGGGGGGCAGTGGGCTACAAATGACCGTGATTCTCGGGCAGCTTCCTCCCCCTGTTTAAATAAGGTAAATATGGATCTTAACCAAGCCCAAGTTAACCATTCTATTAATTTATGTATTATTTTAATTCAAATAAACACAAACACAAACTGAAAATCAATTCATTCTCATTATATCTTGAAATTATTATTATTATTATTATTATTATTATTATTATAATTATTATTATGAAAAATCGTCTTAATAGAGCCCTTAAAATCAGATTCACTTCCCATCATTGTACCTACCTGCCAATTTCATTTTCCCCCAACCTAGCGTCCCCTTCGTAATCATCTATGAAATGAGTGCCTTATATCCCAATATTTATAGAATCTTGATTTAACCCAAATGACATAATTAAGGTCACATTCATTGCCAAGGAGAAACAAAAAGGCGCGCTGAATTTCATCACGTACAATGATAAAAGTTAAATTTAAAATATAATTAATAATAGATATACACACACGTATATAAGTGTATTAAGCTTCATAATTTTCTTTTGATTAAATAAATTAAACATTAGTTTATTACAATTCAAGATGGAACCATAACTTTAAAAGAACTAATTTAATTGTCAAAAATAGGAAGCATGTAAATAAAATAAATAATATTTTTTATTAGTTTCAACAAACACTATTAACCTGTTTGGTATCACTTAACATAATTAATTATAAGCCTCATAATCAATTATTCTTAAGTAAAAACAATAAATTGTTGCTGCTGGATAATTGATTTTAAACTCATAATTAATTATCATAAGTGAAAAACCAAACAGGCACTATACTAATAGTAGCTTGCAATTTTGAGTTGATCCTTTGGTTCACCGTAATTGCAAAAATGTCAGGAAGCAGTGATCTATCGAAGACAGGTATTAAAGAAACTGCCAATGGGCATTGATGTCTTAATTCGATTGAAAAAAAAAAAAAGAGAATACCACGTCTGAATAAAGGTTCATAGCCCAAAGTTTATATGTCGGACAATGGACTTACCCACCCTTTGTTTGGCCCAATTGTCTAGAAATCAACGATTATAACACAGAAAAACAAATAAATATTAATATTATATAATACTATTATATTTTTATTATTATCATTTATTATTAATGACATAACTGTAATTTTCATAGATAAACTATTTTTTTAAATTATATTTTTAATTCTATTGCATTTTATATGCTAAATGAACTTTTTTTTATACAAGGGAAATCAAAACAAACATAACACACAACTATATGCTAAATGAACTTATGCAAGTAGGACATAAACCAATTGTCTCGTGTAACAAAGGAAGTGTGTAATTCTTTTGATGCCAAAAATCATAGAATGATAAATTTTCAAATTGTACATAGATTAATATATTAATTTAATATTAGAAACAATAATAAGAATCAATATATTAATGTATTTCTTATTGTCCTTTTTATAAGAGATCTTCTAAAAGTTTTTTCTAATTATTTTTATAAAGTGTCTTGTAATGTTTAATGAGATTTTTCCTGTTTTGTCCTTATTATTTATTTCTTCTCATGAATTATTATTAAATTTTTTATATGAAAGAAACACTTTCAATTGGTCAAATAATATTTAATGTAAATTATATTAGTATATTAAATAGAAGTAACAAATATTTAATTTTTTTAAAAATTTTAAAAAATATAATTAATTTTTTTAATCTATATAAAATAGTTAAAAATTGAACCGAGCAAAGGAAAACTTATAACAATTTACGTTGATGATTAGACTTCACTTAGATTTCAAACCGTGCTATTATATATATATATATATATATATATCGAAATCTGTTGCTGCCATACTTAGGTGGGCCCATGGGGCAATTTCGTTAGGGGCCCATCCAGTGCACGACACAGAGCATCACGGGTGTGGGGGAAACATCGATTGGGTACGGACTGAATAATGCACATAATGCATCCCCCAAACAGGTCCTCAAATTTATTTTTCACCACTACGTACCAGGCATCCCTAATCTACTGCCCTTTTGCATCATTCGCATTTTTCTTTTGCAAATCTACCTTCATTTCATGTCCCATTAGATAGATAGTTCTAATGTTTATACGAGCGGTATCCTTTTATCATATTTTTCTTTTAAGAAAAAAAATCATACCAAAGACACAAATTTTACTATGTATATATCATTGAGTGAACTGAGATTTCAACATGTGTCGATCCGATCAGTCAGAGAGTTTTCTATGCCATGTAAAACCATCTGGTTCGTCCCTATTCAAATCTATTTAGTTGAGTTATTGAAATGAATAATTGTTTTATTTCATATGGCACTAACAAGATTCAAAATGTAACTAGTGATGGCCCAAAGTGACTAAAGGCGTGGTAACCGTCTAGAATCACATTTGAGGCCAAAAATGAGTTTGGTGCATTTTTTATGTGTTTGACTGAGTCTTTTCTATTGCGGTGGAAACAGATTTTGGGAATAAAACCTCGTTCTCGTACAAGCAGATGGAACCTTGCTTTTGTTGATCTTTGGAAGAGTTATATATTTCACAACAACGCTTTCAAATCCAATAAAAATGGTGGGGAAGGCCAAAACTTGGTGTAGGAATGTTGGGGGAACAGCCAAAAATGGAAGAAGTTGGAGAGAGGATGATGAAGACGGTGAAAAGGATGAGAAATTGTATGTAAGGAATGGGTGCTATCCAAAAAAGAAAAGAAGATCACCTAAGTCTTATTTGGTTGAGTGAAATGAGGTGGAAATGAGGTGAGGTGATCAATTAAAATAAAATCTGATAAAAATGGATCAATAAAAGAGGAAAAATTAAAAAAATAAAATTTTCATAAAATTTCTCCTATCTAATAATCAAAATGTCTCTTCAAAATTTTAATCTCCATGGACAATAACTTGCAAAAAAATGTTACATCAAATAGACTATATTCTCAATTAAATAAATACAAATTAAATTTTATATCAAGAAAATTAAATTAATCATACGATAGAGTTTAAATTCAGTTTGGAGAAAAATTATAAATCAAAATAAAAAAAATAAAAAAAATAATTTTAAACTTTTATTTTTCTAGACAAACATATATATATTTGTTAAATAGATATTGAAAAAAGAAAATTCATTTATTAAAAGTTGGGAAGAAATTATTATACTAAAAGTGATTTTGATTAAAATATTCAAACATAATCACTTTTACCAAAATTAATTTTTGAATAAATCATATAAATATAAACATATTAATCCAAAACTAATTTTTACTATTAACTACATTATAAAATCAATTTCACCAAAACTCCAGGTAACTGAAAATTATGCCGGCACTAATAATTGCAAGTATGGTTAATGATTTAAAGCACGTAAACCTTTTAAAGCGACTCAAGTATATGTCGACCCATTGAGAGGAGACAACAGAATCCATGGTTCTGTCCAAATGTATAATCCTTTATATTCGTTCTCCTTTTCACTTTATAATTGAAGCATCAATGAAGGCAGGAAAAGATAACACTTTTCAAGATTTAAAATGAAAAAAAAAAGGAGCTTGAAAGGTTAAAAGCTCACAAATCATCATTATAGTACTGATCCAACTCACTCACTCTTCATCTGGGGTTTCTTTTTATCAGTATTAACCAAACGCCAGCAAAAAGAATTCACGAGATCTCCATAAGGATATCCCAGAGAGCGAGAGAGAGAGAGAGTAATTTTTATCACACCATTATTTTATGTATTATATAATAGTGGTGAATAATTTACAGAAAATCTTCAGGTGGGTATTTTTAAAATTTTAACCTCAGTTTCTTCTTAAGCATGGAGAATTGTTAATTACGTATACTGTATTATTTAGCGGTGAAGGTGATGCATACATATTATGGAAGAACTGTATTGTAAGATATTGAAAATTATTTTATATATAGATCATGACTACTTTTGCTTTTCCAGTGTTGATGACGAGCAAGATTTTATCAAAAAGAAAGGGGAGAAAGAAAAAAGATGGACATGCAGGTTAATAATTATATAAAGGCTGTAACCCATTCACGTATGATTGATACATCACTTTTCTTTTCCTATTAATATGCATGCAAAGTCTATTTTAATTACCTGTCCTCATCTTTATATCATTTCAATCACTCCTCACTTGTCCTTTGGACCTTTCATGTATAAAAAATTAACACTGGAAAGAGAAAACATATCATTTTCCTTTTCTGAAAGAAGAATTTAAAAATCTACATCTCAGGAATCACGATCGATGAAATGCCTATATATATATATATATACAGATGGTGACTGATGTCACATTATCGATCGCCTGATGGCAAAAAAATTAAATTTAAGCTTTTCTTTTCTTTTCTTTTTTTTTCCTTTGACACATGCATACTGACTTTAAGGTAACTGGCAGAGATGAGAACGGAGAAGAACAGAGAGAAAGCGCATCTTAAATGTGTGTCGTCTTTTAATAAATTATACTCCTATATCGATCTACGCATAAACAAAGAATGTTTACTTACCTGAAAGAGAAAATGGCCAGTTTGCAGGACATTGATGATGTCCCACGCACACATGTGCAAACTTCAGTTTATGTACTTAAAATTAAACCTTAATTTCATGGTCGAATTTACTTAAAATTATTGAATAATTAATTGAACACCTTTTTTAATATTCTTTTCACCCGTAACAAAAGATATGAAAAAGGATAATTTAAATTAAAGGACAAATACATGAGATGAGATGTGTGACTAGTACAGTACAGACGAAAGACGCAAGTTCCTGGGGAGAGGACAGGACACCAAGAAGAGAGAGAGAGAGAAGAAATGTATGGATATGCGGATGCCCTTATTTGTACCATCATACGAATTGGATGCATGATCAGAAGTTTCTCTTTGATCGGCTGTTGTTTGAATTTTTTGGTATTGTATATTTTGTTTTGTAGATGGATATATATACATCAGAGTCATCTGGTTCCTTTCACAGAGGTCAAGAATTGTAATCGATGATCACAAGGTCACCATAGGTAAATAATTAATTAATGACAAAATATGTGAGCAACCAAACTACGTACAAATTCATTCTGTCTTCTGTAATTAAAAGATACAGCTTAATTACTTACATATGTGTGTGTGTGTGTGTGTGCGCATGTGCATGCGCTCGCCAATTTCTCATCATCATTCTCATTGTCTTCTTCCTTCACCTTATATAACTTGTCAATCATATCATAAAATGTAACGTTAGTTTATTCCAAAAGTCATACAAAACACGGAATATACAAACGACAATGATGTCGGCTACGGCTTATAATTGGATATGCTCCTTTCCTTTATGTATTATATATATACATATATATATATATGATTAATTGCAGCTGTTAGGGGGCAACACATTTAATTTCAATATTATATATAGACGGGACCTTAATTACACTCACACATGTTCCGCCATGCTTAAGAAAAAAGTGGTGGGGGCCGATTTGCGAATGGACCATGCCCAGACTGAACACTCTTACAGCAAATCTGAGATCTGACTTTTATAGGGATATAATTCCGGGGTGTCTGTTCTTATTTTTGGAAAATAAGAACACCACATATTATAAGGGACAATAAACTCGCAAGAGAGAGAAATTTAAGCAACTAGCTTTTTTTGTTTGAAAAAGACGAAATTATACAAGGCTATGAAATTAATCATAACTTTATTCACCCCCCCAATTCTTTCAATCCTCTCCTCTGATTCCCGTTGTTGACTTGGACGACGGACTATTAAAGGGGGAAAGAAGTAGGGATTCTTATGCTGACGAATTTATTTGCACTTAATTATGTTTATGATTATATGGGCTAATAATAATATTAGAATATTGACCTATCATGTGACACGATCTACTTTATAGTTTAACATGTAGATGGATGGGAGAAGAAAAAAAGAGCATAAGAAAGGGAGAGTGAGTGATAGCAATATTATTGCTAGGTGGTGGCTAGGAGTTTCGATTCCTTCAACACATGGGAGGGACTACGTGGGAAAACAATCCCTCACCTTTTTGTTGATTGATAGAGATATTTGATGTGATCCCCGGGACTAAAGATTTAACAAACTCGCCTCCACAATTTTACTTATAATAAAGCAAGTTGGAGACGCCCAGGGAATTAGGGCCGTCCGATTTTTCAGATGGAGAAACACAGGCCGTCCATATATACTTATCAACTGACCACTGTTTCGAAATTTACTTGAGTAGTGCAAAAAGGTGTAATCATGTTTGTTGTGACCATGTTTACAAGTTAAGAAACCAATGCTTAGAGATGCAATTCTAAGACTTTGTGGGCATTTCGCCTACCATCACCAGATCTGCACGTACGATCTTGTTTAGATTGATTTTGGCAATAATGGTACGCACTAGCACTCTTGATTTCAATTATTTTATGGTATAATTATATATCAAAACCAACCTTCATTTATGGCAATTAATTAGTTAATTAAGCGGGATCAAAAGTCTTAATTCCCCTGTGCATGTGTCAACTTCAACATTAATTCCATGTTTAGTTATATGCATGCATCCAAGCTAACCTTGAGTGTCAATAGATTTCAAATTTTAATTCCTATATTTAAAAAATGGATGAAAATCAAATCAAACAATTTGTTTTAAATACCATCGGATTCATTATCCAGCTCTAATATTAACAAAGTTTGAGTTCATTAATTAGTATGTAATTGATGTCTTTGATCAGTTTAAATCATCAAAGTGGTGAGAAGCATCTATCAATTATTTTTTTTTTTTACCAAACACTCACCATTAATTTGAATCTATATAAATAGTATATATTTATTATCTGTTTCTGATATTATTATTACCATTTACATATTTTATATATTACAAAAAAATGATTCTCATTTATAAATCATAATTTCGAATCATTGGCTTTTTAATTAATGAATGAATATTTAAAAAGATGAGACAATGGTGAATTATTAATAGCCTTAAAATTGTTATTTTAAAAGGGAAAAAAGAAAGGTGAATGGGGGAGATGGACACAAAAATAGACGCTAAATAACTGTTGGATGCTGATAAGGTTGGGGAAAGGAGTACGATATTATAATAGGCAACAGCGGAAGCAACGTACGGTTCCTAAGTCCCATCAACTCATCAATGCATGTTTTCTTCGCAGTTAATCGCCACTGAGAAGTGAAAGGCATGCATGTAATTAAAATCCCCTCTACGACACCGTATTGTCATGCACTAAATCACTTAATTGATTGCGTAGGGTTTAATGATTCCAAGTTCTAGGCGATCCCTCCCACCCATAGAATTTGTCCTAGTAAAATTCAATTACCTTCAACGTGCTTAATTAAATACATATATATATATATATATATTTGTTTTAAAACAAATTAAATCATATTATCAAGGCACCGATATATATAAGAAAGGACATTCTACGATCTTATCACGTGTTTCTTGGTGATGCCATTTTATGGATGGGACGAACTGGATTATCAAACAATACTAATAAACTAGTAATTCACGAAGAACGTTATTTAATTTGATATGAATCTTACAATTGGCTTTGCATTGTGCGCATAGACATAGCATATATTAGTTAAAAAAAAAAGATGCTTTTTGAGGCAACAATATTGATCAGCATGAATGACTTTCTCGCAATTTTCGTTTCTCCTTGTTGAATAAAATTACACGCTACCTTTAATATTATAACTGATTATTATTTGTAATAATTATAACAAAAGAGTTAAATGTAAAGGCACCTCCGAGAGTAAAAGAAAGTAAAAAAGTAAATAGATGGAGACCAGAAGTCACGAGATGTGGTGATAGATATAGATAAGGGACAAATGACAAAAGGGCCGTACGGCTTAGACGTTAAAAGGTACTGATAGTGGTAAAAAGGAGAGGTGGTTGAATAAAAATGTGGTGGTGAAATTACGCGGAAGCAGCACGTGAACAGAAGAATTTTTGTATCATTGTCTGGTCACTTCGAGAACGATACGATCTGAGGTTGTCACTTGTCAGTGGCCGGTGAGGCTACTTTCGTCAATTTCCTCACCTCAAGGCGGCTCCCTCTTCCTCACTCAGTGGTACTTTTGTAGTTTCCATCAAGAAATGATGGCAGCCTCGGCACATTATTTTCCCCGTTAAAATATCACCTCTAATACAGACAAAATCTCTAGCCAGTTGCCCTCGTCCCCTAGCTATCCTTCAAATAAACTATACTCTCAAAACTTCAACTCAATCAAGTACCCATATCACCCTTAATTACAAATATTTCCATTCCCCTAAATATTTTCTCGGCCTTGTTCATCTCGCCTTTACCTCTTTTTCTACAATCATCCAGTACCAATGAATTCATAGCTCAATTAGTTGAGAGTTATATAAACTTAATCAGTGTTTAAATCTTGAATACACTTATTTAGACAAGAAATATGAGTCTAACTTAAAATATTTTTGGAGAAAAATAAATTCAGTGAACTGAATAAAAAGTGAGCCGTTATCACTCCAAAATCTATTAACACTACTTCTGAATTCTTTTTTAGAGTCATAATATATTATTATATAAGTTGAATTTCCAGTTCTACTTAAATATTTTCAAGTAAAGAATATATATTCTGTCTTTCCCTGGAGATGATTCAAATAGGGATCCCCCAAAAGAAAAAAAAAAGTTGCTGTTTTTAAACAGAGCCGCTTGGTTTGACTTTGTTCAAGTGCTAAGTACGTAGGATTTAATTTAATGCTAGAAAGGGGTAATATCGAAGGAAACTAGGGGCATTTGTATAGAGCAAGAAACAACAGTTCGGTAGAGAAATATATGTTATTTTATCATAATTAATTATTATAAAAATAATAGCTAGCGCAAATCCAAAGCCTGTGTCTTGTATTCTTGTGGCAGCAAAGAAGTGTTGTGGGCACACCATAAATGGAGGAGAGTTTCCTGGTATTTGTCTTCCTCTATGTGCACAAATCCCATCTTTCGGGTTTCATATTTTCAAGTAACGAAATTAATAGTACTTTCTTTAGGGAGCAGTGAGAAGGTAGGTAGGAGAACACTAGGTAGCAGAGGGAAATTAGTGATCGTGATTATTATAGCTTCAATGTCAAACATCACAACCTGTGATAGTGGGAGTTTCTCCACAGAGAATACCAGAGAAGATGCAGTTATTAAGCAGCAGCAGCGTCACCCCCAAGTTACTACAGCTGCGGCAGCTCATCAGTTTCACAGTCCAAATTCTCTTACTTCAACTACAACTAACAGCAACGGTTCCAACACTACTAATTCACAACTGCCTCCTCCTCCTCCTGTTAAGAAGAAAAGAAGCCTGCCAGGAAACCCAGGTACGTCGTCGGTTTTCCTACCTTAATTTTTCTATTTTCAGTTTCCTTTGATTTCCTCTTTTCCCTCGCTTAATTTTAATAAATCAATAATTAAATTGATTATTACTTGAATATATACCACATACTATAAGGAATCTGGCAAATCTGTCACTTAGCAGGACTCGTTACTTGATTCTAAATCAACGTTGTGAAATAATGTAGTCATGTATAAAAAAAATCTAAATGGCTTTTTAATACGTAAATAAAGAGAAGAGTAAGAATTGATCTCTTCAGACAGCTGAAGGCATAGTGTTTACTGAATCTCTACTTCTTATTCGTTGGGGAAGAAGGGAGAGGATGTGGGGGTGTTTTAAGCCAAAAATTGCAAAGCAAAATTAATTGATGATGAATTATTGGTGCCTTAGCAGTCGAAGGAGAAGCTCAATTATTGTCTGGAATTTACAATCATTGCTGCTCACTGTTCACTCCTCATATTCACACTGCTCTCTTCCTTTTCTGCTTCCCTTTTTATTTCGCAACAGTATCAGAGGCAAAGCACCACCCACACTCGCACACATACACCAATATATGTATATACATATATATGTGTAATATTATCCTTTGAAAATCAATCCTCTTACCACTCTCTCTCTATGTTCGTCTGAATGTTGTTGCCTACCTGTGTTTTGTATTTCCTTATCCGTCGAGTGTCAAAGTTAAAAGAGGTGGGGGGGGGGTGGGGTGTGGCCGGTGGGGTGAGACTTTGGATTCAATTTATGTACTATTTATCCTTGAGTTTCTGGCTTGAACGTAAATTCAGTTCAGATATATATTTATATCACATTTTATTTTCTTCGTTACACACACACATCTATCTTCATAAGGGGTGTGGGTCTCATCACACGATCAACTTTTTGACTTTATCATAGCAAATGATTAGTATCAAAAATAAAAATTAATGTTGGTTTTTTGTGTGTGAACTGATGTGGTGTATAGATCCAAGTGCTGAAGTGATTGCTCTATCACCGAACACCCTGATGGCGAGAAACAGGTTCGTATGTGAAATCTGTAACAAAGGATTCCAAAGGGATCAGAATCTGCAATTGCACCGGCGAGGCCATAACCTGCCATGGAAGCTTAAACAGAGACCCACCACGGAAGTTCGAAAGCGGGTTTATGTTTGTCCGGAACCTTCCTGCGTCCACCATAACCCAGCTCGAGCGCTGGGTGACCTTACTGGCATCAAGAAGCACTTCTCCAGAAAACATGGCGAGAAGAAATGGAAATGTGACAAGTGCTCTAAGAAATACGCAGTCCAATCCGACTGGAAAGCCCATTCAAAGATCTGCGGCACCAGGGAATACAAATGTGACTGTGGCACCATCTTCAACAGGTTCACACACACATATACAATGAAATTATCAAATTTAATTCAATAGTGAAAATTCAAAGTGCTATCTATACTTGAGTCCCATTCGCATTTAATTAGGTTCTTTACAAATTATCAGGACGTACCTTAATTGTAGTCTATAGTTTTCTTTAATTTCATTCTACTGAGTCTCTGATCTTAATATATATACTCTCATAGAAGGGCCCTTGATCATAAAACATTAACAATAAGAAATTCGAACTTACACAGACACACACAAAAGCCTCTATCGAGCAATGATTCAATTTTATAGTATAATTAATATAATATCCAATATTCCATGCATGTTTATATATGGGAGGTGCTTATGCATTGCTCTGGCGCGATTCCTCTCTCAAATTTATATATCTTAATTTAATTTTTCGTCATGAATAATTAACTCACTGCTTCATTTTGCATTATTTTCGGTGCAGAAGAGATAGCTTTATCACCCACAGAGCTTTCTGTGACGCGCTGGCCGAGGAGAATAACAAAGCCAACAACGATGGACTATTACTTCCAAAACTTTTGGGTTCAAATTCAAACTCCCAAGATCCACATCAAATCCCGAATCTTGTTTCTTCATTGCCAATCAACTCCAACTTCAATCCACAAATTGGGACGCCCCACTTGAACCATTCTGATGAAGTTAAGCATCCACTATCACTCCCTCATCAGGAGCTCCTGGAATTTCCAGCAAAACCATTTAATTACATGGCTGGAAGCGTCTTCGCAAGAAGCCTTTCGTCCAACAGTTCCTGTCCATCACTTCAACTCGGTTCAAATAATTCACTAAGCATGTTGGAAGAAAACGGGCACCAACCCGGTGGATCAGCTCACATGTCAGCCACGGCATTGTTGCAGAAAGCAGCCCAAATGGGAGCAACTATGAGTAACACTAACAGCTCTTGCATGGCACCCCCATCATTTGGGCATTCCTTGGGGAATAATAGTAACCACTATATGAACGGTGGACAACATGATATTTCATCTTCTCAGTATTTCAGCGGAAATAATAATAATAATAGCCTTGGGATGAACAGCGTGGACATGTTCAATGCTATATTGGATCAGAGCAAGGCGTTATCGAAGATGATAGAGCAGAATAGTCGAAGCAATAATATGAATAACAATGGAGTTTTGCATGGTGCGATGAATGGCGGGCCAGCTAGTAAAGGAAGTGGGGATGTGTTGACTCTGGACTTCTTGGGGATTGAAGGAGGAAGAGGTGGTGCACATGATGCTTTTCTATGGCGCCAAGCAGGCTGAAAAAGCTGCAACACTTTGAGGGCAACCAACCATAACGCAGGCTTTGAATCGTTCTATCCTTTTCATTTGGACTAAATTTTCAATTCACTTTGGTCCTCCATATATTTCCTCCTTTTTTTTTTATTTTAAGGGAAAAAAAATCCCTCCCCCCTCTAGCATATAAATAGTGGAAGCCGGTGAGTAGAAAAGAGTTGAAATGACAAATTCAATATGTACGCTTGGCTTGGCTATCCCCAATTTTAATCACATTATTCTGGTACTTTGAATGCCCAAAAATGGGTTCCGAAGAAAGGAATGGCTCTTATCATTAACTACAAACGAGAAAGAATGATGACCACACAGACCGGATAAGCGCTATCCCAGAGTCACAACCACACACAATCAGAATCTGCCACTTCATTGTTAATAAATTATTTCCCTTTGTTGCGAGATGCCGTGGAATTGGAAGCTCCAAGGACTCCTTGTATGAGTGAGATGGTAAAATATAATGTATCTATTTTGGTTACTAAATTAGCCGACTAATTCAATAAATTGAGTCCAACATTGATGATACTTGCTGGTGCCCTCTAAAGTAATTCTCCAAATATAATCGTGCAGTACATGGCATTGCAAGCCAGCTTCCACGCATGTACTCGACTTTACGTGACAAAATGTTCAGGTGATCGAGAAGAGAGTTTGAAACGACGGCCACCGGCGGAGGAGTTTGCACCATTAGCGATGACGTTCCGGCGGCGGCTTCTCGTTGGCGTTGGGTCGGCTTCACTCGTGGCCGTGGGAGCCAACTTTGGTGGAATTACCAGTTTTCTTCTGGGGTTGTCGCCGGAGATTGGCCGGAATCTTAAGCTCGACGTGGTTTATCCCATCGGAGGCTACAATCGCTGCATTGACACTAACGAAGGATTTGGTAAGTAATCAATTTTGATCTGGACTACATGTATTGTATTTTAACTTAGATAATAAATAGATCCAAAGAAGATGGGGAAAAATGGTGATTGGACAAGTGGTAATTCGCTGCGAATGACAGAATTCATATACCCAGCAAATTGGGTGGGAGATCAGACATTACTATACCGAGCAGCCAAGAAAAAGGAATTGGAACGATCACTGGAGCCGCCTCCCCTCAATGGTCGGCGCCGCCCTGATATCATGGAACCGGTTGTGGCATTTGGTCCGCCCGGCTCAACCGGCGAACTCAACGTCAGTGTCATCGCGTCGCCGGTTCCGCAAGACTTCTCGTGAGTAAGCAGCGATTAGTTATGAAAGAAATAAGCAAACTTGTGTGAATTGTTATGAGCTCATAGGCATCTGTTGTTTGCAAATTTTAATCAAGCTAGGATTGAAGCATTTGGAGGGCCAGAGGAGGTGGGTGAAGCTGTGATTCGGAGCATAACGGGATCGACGCAACGCCCAGACGTAGAAGGCAGATTGATAAAAGCAAGTGTGAGAGAGGATCCCCGGAAGAATGCAAAATACTACCAACTGGAGTTCAAAGTGGAGAGTCCTTCGTTTCGGCGACACAACGTTGCTGTGTGTTGCGCTGCCGCTGGGAGGCTCTTCACTTTAAATGCTCAGGCTCCTGAATCAGCTTGGCTGGCTTTCCAATCACATTTCTATCGAATTGCTGATTCATTCACCCTCAAAGCTTAGGGGATAATACGTATGGTCTCTCCATTGAATTATACATTGGGAAAATGAACGATAAATACCCACAAAGATAAAAATTCCAAAAATACATCATAAATTTGCGTAATATCAATTAGGTACCAAGTTATTAAATTATAATTTTTTTCTTGAATTTTTTGGAATGAAATTCCCATTTTATCAATGATTAATCTTATCAAACTATCACTTACAAATATATGAGATTAAATTATAAATAGTTAAAAATCAATTGTAAATTTATGAAACTTTTTTCTAAATGGACTATCTGCTATATTTCATCAATTTTGAATTGATTTACAACTTTTTTTTATGAATTTATAATTAATTCACATATATTTATAATTGACACTCATATATTGTCATTGTCAATGCATCTTCGAGAGAAAAAAAAAGAGAATTTAACTTTAAAAAATATTTTCAATTACCTAATTAGAATTATGCAAATTCCTGGTATAGTTTTGAAAATTTTATCTTCTAAGGATATTTATCTATCATTTTCTCTTATAAATTCATCATAATTATAATTTTTTTAATCACAAACCTTCCCTTCTGAATGTAACTTATTTATTTAACTATCATATGGAAGTAATATTAATTAACACAATTATCTCAGGAAAATGGAAATTTGAAAAAGAACATGAAGACGAGGTTTCACTTTACAATCATTTACTTCTTTTTTCAATTTTTAAAGAAAGTTTACTTTTAATTGTGCTCATCTTTGTGATAATTTAGAAAAATAAAATTTAACTACGTAATCTGACATTCTAATAATGAGACTATAATTCCAATTCTAAATATTTATATATCATTTTACGTTAAAAATAGTATTCTAAGAAGGGAGATAATTTTATTTTCTGAGCAGAAAATATATGCCCTGGTTGAGGTCCCTGAGGATGGGCACGTAACAACTGACAACCTTTTTTTTTTTTCAAAAATTTGAATTGCTTGGCCGCAAAAGCAAAAGACCAAACTGAAACCATTTCAAATTTTGAATGTCTTGTATTGGGATGCTGTAACCTGAATTCAACTATCACAGTCAGCCACAAAGCAGGCAGAAGCTCGATCGTGCGCCTATTGCATTTTTTCTTTCTCCGTATCGAAATAAACCAGAGTTTATAAGCGCCAATATGCACGATTCGCTGGTCTGTAGCCTGTAACCATGATGCACATTACATGATTGGACAGATATTAAAATACACTCAGAAATAACATCAATCTCTGCAATATTGCTTACACGTAACTATTTATAATACATGACCCTTTACCCATTCAATAGCCAAACGGCGTGTGTACTCAAGCACAAGTAATCTGTCTTCGCTTCACCGTCTTCTCGTAGTTCTCAGCAACCATTGCAGTCAGATTGGGATCTCCAAATCCAATCCCTGCACCAAGTCTGCGGCACAACAACAGTTAAGCTCCAACACTAATTATTTATAAGCACAGAAAAGGGGAGATGGAGATGTTGGGTCAGAATAATTTCATAATGAATCAATGAATAACAAGAGGAAACCAATATATTTCTGTCTAGGAATCAGTAACGAATTCATTTTCTATTTCCATAAGGGATTAAATTTTAATGAGAAAGAAGAAATTGAATGAGGGGAGGTGGGTTAGTGTGTGAAGAAAGAAACTTCAGCAAAAGCTAAGAAACATGTCAAATTTGCGTACTTTGGATCAAGAACGAGTTTCTGAACTTCTTTAATGGCTGAACTTGCTGCATAAAGAGATATCTTTCCAACCTGCATTAATGTCCAAGAGACGGTCAACAAAATACACTCAGGGAAGCTGCAAAAATTAAATGGATCTCAAGCAATTCAGTAGGAGACTTCAAGGGTTGGTAACGAAAAGAAAGGGAACTAAATTACACCCAAAAAAAGCAAAAGAAAACCAAATAAACATATGTAGCATTTTCGCTCTTCTGACCTCCAATACTTGAAGCTTTGCTTCATGTTCATTTGGCAGACAGCGGACATCCTCAGCCAATCTCACAGCCTCCCCCAAGCTTTCTGGTGATAAGAAATCAAGGCCCAGCTGAACAGTGGACTGAAATTTTCATAGTGTGGAGACGTTCACATATATTATGATTCATGACAAATATAATAAGGGAGAATCCATTAAACAAAGAAGTTTTCCATTTTGGTTCCTCAAAAACGTATCTTTTGATAAATTAACTGTAGACTTCTAATGAATTTAGGTTAGTTTATTGAAAATGGAATTACATGTCAAGGTAAAATTTCTTTTGCCAAGAGGAAGCAAACTCGAGTTTTATAAAAGACGAACCCTGGAAAAACAAATAATTAACTAAAAGAACTATTTGCGATTACTGGTTATTAAACAAACTTTACAATAATATACCAGATAGATTAGTTATAAAGTCTATTGGACAAAGTCAACCAACAATAACTCTCATATCTTTTGATTGTTGCCCCTTCAGTATTAGCCATTATCCGTGATTCTAAAAGATGGTAAAAATATATGCAGGGCAGCAAAAAAATTTAACTTACTATCAGAAGATGGTAAAAAACTATGCAGGGCAGCTTTAAAAATATTAACTCATATTGAAAAATGATCTCACCTGAACATTCCTTGCTTGGAAAGGGCATCCTGCAGGAACAAATACAGCTTCCCCCACATACTGTTCAAATGACCAAGGCTCCACTCCTATGTAGGAAGATATCCATCACATTAAAATGAAGAGAAAAAATAAAAACAAGTCCTCAGAGATTTCTATACAGGCTCCATAACTTCAAATCATACAATAGTGATTCAACTATAGGCAGCATACATTCAGATACCACTTAGATCACCTCAATCCAGTCTAGCACATACAATAGCGATTCCCTATCATTTTATTAGTGCAAGATTTGTCAACCTAGCACTTCCCAATCTGTCTCTTAATAATTCATAAAGAGAAAAGCATACTATCTTACCAAATTCTTCCTTCAACTTTCTTTTATGGTGCATGTTAAGAAAAATAACTCCATCATAAAGAGGCCTGGTAACCTTCAATCCAAAGAGTACAGTAAGCAATACAATAAAAGAAAACTATCCAGAGATAAGGTAGCTGACAAACCAAACCGTTAAAGAAGAAAGAAATACAGGGTTTCAATATACACTTACAAATTTTTTTACTATATCATCAGGCTGCCCAAATTCTCTCCAATGCAATTTTAGAAATTCAGTCAGTTTTGGAACATCCTGCCGACGAAAGACATCCCAAACAACTCCAGGATCTGTTTTCTGAGAGGCATCTCCATCTCTGACTGGAAGTTCAGAATTAATCATATCCCCTTCAGCACTAGAATAATTTTCAAACCCTTTATTGCTAATTGACGTTTTCTCATTTGAATCCAAATCCTGTCCATTTCTTTCCATGCCAAGTGATGAATCAGCTGAACTCCCCACTGAACATATTTGTGGATCCACAGGTGATTCATTTGCATCAGATGCTTTTTGTATCTTTTTTATTTTTGTTCCGTGCCATTTCTTCAGCTTCACTTCACTTGTATGGACCAAGAGGTAGACCTGATCAAACTCAGCAGATGTTAGTTTATAATCAGTTACTTTGCCTGTAGCCCATTTATCTCCTTCTTTTGTTTAAATAAATCAACACTCCATTATTTCACTCTAGACAAGACAGCACAAAAGGATATATAAATCGTAACATTATAATATGCACATGTTTGGGGGTTGTAAATTCAAACAGCACAATATAAATTGTCAAGTCATGGATAATTATTAACAACAATAACATTAGCCTTATTTCACTATGTGAGGCCGGCTACATGGATTATACGACACCAATAGGCTCTATCAAACACAATTTTCTAAGATAAAGCATTTATCAAAAAGGTCATTCCTTATAACTTCTCTTAGTGTTCTTTTTGGTCTTCCTCTACGCCCTTTAATAGGGTTCCAAGCCATTTGATCAACTTTTCTCACTGACTTCTCTTGCCCTCTTCTTTGTACATACCTCATGGATAATTATTAACAACTTGCAAATTTCAAATCAGAAGTTAAAGTGTGACAAATTCATAATCAAACATAAATTAATAATTTAGCATCAACTTTAAATTTCTTTATCCATGTTATAGAGATTTGACTGAGTTTTACATTAATTGTCAAAGATCTAACACAACCTTCCTCCTTTATTCGGGCATGTTGGGACCGGCTATGACAAAACATAGATGGAGTACAGTGACACTGTATAATCCATATAGTTAATCCCATATAGTGAAATAAGACTTTTTCTTGTTATAGCATCAAATTTAAATTTCTAAAGCATTCAAAATTAGAAACACAAAATGATAATTTGCAGGTCTAGGACCCTAGAGTAACATGATTTATTGTAATTTAGTTTGTATATACTCAAACTCAACAATGGAAAAGAAAGAAAATAGTGATTAATGAACAATTCTTATCCCTTAGGTTAATGACAAAGAACATACCATGTCACGCATGTTGAAATGGAGATTGGTCACTGAGTCACCACTACCAAGCTCCTCATTGACCCCATATGATATATAAATCTTGGGTCCTACATCATTCTGCAAGGAGTAATGAGGCAATTTAGCTGCAACATTAAGAAGGCCCCACTTGGAGTGAATATATTCAAGTAAAGGCAGTTTGCTGATAAATTCAGGTCTTTGATGCAATAAAAATTCTTCAGATGCACTAGGTGAAGGCCAATCCTTCAACTTCAATATTTGTGGCCAACCATTTTCATGGGTACGCCCCTCAAAGTATCCTTTCATGAATTCATTAAGTTCGATATCTATCTGCAAATTTCAAAGCAAGAAAAGCAGAATTCAGCATTGTTAACAAAAACTGATTAACTAATAAATAAACAATACAAGAAATAACCCAGATAAACTTGATCATCAAATAAATGTGTACCTCTGACCAGGTTAAACAATCCATGGCCTTAACCACTCTGTTCTCAACTGCTTTCATTTTCTCATCTGATGTCTCTCGAACCCCTCTCCATATGGCCATTGGATCCCAACTTGATGACCTATCAAATACTTGCTTAACAATAATGGGTTCACCATTTTTCCAGTGCTTTCTAAAATTTCCAATCCCATCATTTTTGAGATCTTCAGATGCTGGACAGTACAGATAATTATCATTACTGGCCCCCCTATGAGAGTACTGGCAAAGTTTGGGATCATGCAATTTGGTTTCTGACCCTCCAACTTCACTAATCTGGCAGCCACTAACCATCTCCTCCACATTTTTCACCAATTTTGCAACCCAATTCATCTTGAAGATGCGGCTTAAATTCAATGACGAATAACCACAGCCACCATATTTCTTTGGGGGGCATGGAATACTACCATCGCTGTTGGATCTCCAATCAGGCAACTTACCAAGTACATTATGATTTGAAAGTTTTGCTTCATCTGACGGAGTTATTTTTTCTCGATTTACATTTGCTTCTCGAAGATCTCGACAGCAATTAAGGCATAAATCATATGTACAATTTGGGCAGTGTCGGTGATAATCAGTAATGGGTATCCTACAGAAATTGCTGCCAGACAACAAATCAAATCAAACAAAGAATATGATCCGTTTTACTAACTCTAAATAAGGAAATATACATGATGCTTAGCACCTATTAAATCCGCCAATTATAAGAAATAAAAATGTCATAAAACATATATATGCAGAAAAACTTAATAGTATTCTTGCTGTACCAGCACATTTGCTCGTCTGCATTCAGTTTTGTCCTGGGAAGATCTATTTCAATCCCTGGAGAAGACAACATTATTTCAAAATTGTCAAAAACCAATAAACTTTCAAGCAAATATGAGGAAATATCATGCAGCATCTTACCACGCAACTTCTTTTCAAGTTCAACTTCATAACACTGCTCATGATGGATCTGCTTTACCACAGGAAGCACTGATGACAGCAGCAAGTGGAGATATTGTAACTTATCTAGAACAGGTATCTCCCGAATACGAACCTAAATCTCCAAAAGAACAAAAAAAGCTAAGAACCAAATGGTAAAGGAACTGTGTACACTTGAGCGATTAAAATACCTTTACTGAATTATCACCACGTAAGCAAACTTTGCAATTACAGGTGCCACGGCAGGCAGGACAAGTCCTCTGAATTTCGTCCAATGACATGTCTGAGTACCTAAAATTAAGAAAGTCAAAGCAGTAAACATTCACGATACACATAAAACAAAATTTATAACTAAAAATGGGGTGTCTGCACCAGTTTTTATATGCCCACCATGTTAATATACAGCTATCACAGTATCCTCTCCTATCACATCTTAGACACCAAATAACTCTGTCTCTGTCATTCCTTCGACACTGATGGCAAGTTTGCCCACCAGTGTCATCAGAGGAATCTGTACTTCCATCTGAGTATTCCTGGCGTATGACCTTTCAAATCAGAATCAAAAAACATAAAAGCAGCAAACTATTGGTACTATTGAGAACAGGAACTGCAAGCCAGGTAACAGTAACATGCCCCTTCAGCATTCCCGAGGAATGAAACTATAGTATATTGATAATTATACTCATTGCTATTATACCTTATATTTTCAAGGCAATTCAACTTTGAGGAAAAGATTTGCTAACTGTCACATGCTTTTCAGAGATTTAAGACCCTAAGTTTAAAGTTTCTCACATTTTGTGATGCCTGGCTCTAGAGCCTACTAGAAAACACAGGTATAACATGGATTGGATAAAACAATTAGTCAAGATTCCAGAATAATCACATAATTCTAAAGCCTTTTGAGCAATATAGACAGAACAACTGCACAAAGGAAGTGGCTACATATTTTACCATGATCAAATAGTTAATTAAGAATTCTCAGAAGAGGCATTATATCAACTATCAAGTTCTAGATAATATAGAGGAGCCGCCACTGTGTCACACGCTGAGAATGATCTTGTTCTGATCAGCTTTAGTAACTTATTTTTCTAAAAGCAGTTAACAGCTCTAAAAGATGCTCCTAATAACAATGTAAGCGGAGTTTTCTTAATTCTACTTAAGGACACTATTATTGTATTATATTACTTCATTCTACTGGGGCATCTTCTTAACATAAAAAGGAAAGAACAGAAATAGGTAAAGAAGAAGAAGAAGAATCAGCTGCAAATTTTTAATATCAACTCACTGTAGTTGCGTTGACATCTAAACTCCTTTGTGATCTTTTTCTGGATAAGTCCATTCCAGAAGCAGGTGGTGACTCATAAGGCATCCAATTTTCTTCATACTGGGGAATATCATCTGGTGAATCGTCATTTGGCTTTGGAGCATTACGCACAGAGGTGTTCCTTATGGTTGGTGTCTCCGCTGCATATCGAAACCGATTTTTTGATGCCTTGTTCTTTCCAGAGGCCGAATGCTGTTCAACTTTCATGCTAGCAAGTGGCATGTCAAAATCCTCGCTCTTACTCTCTAGATAAACGTCACTCTCACCTAATGACTTTCTCTTAGCCTTCTTCAGACTAGCTCTCATAGCAGAATTAGCTGCCCTCTTCTTTGCCTGGATATAGTGCTTCTCACAGACTGTTTTATCTGGCATGGACATGGCAGTGCATCTCCACTGTTTCCCATCCGACCTCTTGCATCGCAAGTCATCTGGAATCCCCACATTATCCTCGGCATTCCCTGAGGTCGATCGAGCATGATCCATTTTAAGTCAATTGTGTTCGTGTACAGCAAGGTGCCCCCGCTTTCGACACACGAGTGTTAATCTGATGTCATTGACACAAAGAAAAAATGCCAATTGAGAAAGAATAATCCTTGGAAAGCATAATCAGCGTATGTAAATTAGATGCATACCCTAAAAGGTTTAAATTAGCAAACATTCACATGAAATACACAATTCTAAGCGCATACAACATACATAATCGAGCATACAGCTTTGTCCCCTTGTTTATTAGGAAACACCCCACAAAAAGATGAAAACCCCGAAAAAATAAGGCGAGAGGGATAACTACAAGTGATCGCAGCTCATCGGCTACTGGGTGGGGCAGTTCCAAAATTTTCACATGGGAAATTAAGAATTAAGAATATCAATTAAAACCAATTACTATTATTAATACTATAAGAATTAGAAAAATAACCGCGCAGTGCAGGGATTCGGAATTGCGGTAATGAGTTGAATCAACCTGTAAAGCCGCGACCATTCAAGAAAAAAATGCTGCAGCGGCAACAAAATTTGGGTGCGCTGTCATTCGGTTGCTTCGAGTTTTTGTTTTTTGGACCAGTCGGTTGCTTCGAGTTGGAATCGGAAAATTTTGGTGTCACTGGAAATACTTGCAGCAACCCATCAATGGAGGTCCCCGTTCATGGGAGAGCGACAGCAGATTTTTTTTTTTAATTATGATAATGAAACGGGTTAAACGGTGTGATTGGCGGCCCAGCGCTGCGTGGCGGCCCCGTAAATTATTTCCAATTTCTGTCTCTCCATTTAAATTATTAAAAAAATGGACAATTTTTTTCGGATTGGAGATATGGGATTAGACAAAATGATCCAACAACGGTTGCATTAAAAAAACCTTTCCCGCTCACCTATCAGATACCCACTCACCACTCACCGATGATACCAATAATTAAAAAATGAACAAATTTATTTATGCAATTTTTTTTGCCAATATGATTTCATCTTATGATAAAATGAACTCAAATACTATTTCTTATAAATTATCCATAATTTTTAATGTTTTAATTAATCAATAACATTTGCATTATTTTTATATATCGTCTTTTAAACTGTGGATATTTTCAATTTCAAGTCAAAATAAATACTATTAATTCTGTTTCAATCCCACGTAAGATAGTCATTTTGAATGATAACTTGTGATATCTTCCTTAGATCATTTTCATAGAAGAAAATAAAGAATTTTCTCCTTGTCCTTGTTTGGGTTTGAAATCTCAATGCATCATACTCAGTTAATTTTATTTAGTACACTGGAAATTTCCAATAAGGCATCCAAAAGATTTTTAGATGATATCTACATTATTCCTTATTATGAATTTTTAGATTTTTTTTATAAAATAATTTTGTTTATTTATTTTTGTTGGTTTTCAATTTGTATTTCTTTAAAACCGAAATCATTTATTAGATTAAAATTAGAATAAATAAAATCTATTATATATACTCTAAGAGATTTCTTAAATTTAAATTAAAAAAATTATCTAATAGTATTAAGACTAGAATATCAATTTTATTATTTTTATTTGAATTTTTGTTTTTTATTTTTAGAATTTTTTTAATTAGATATATTTTTTAGATTTTCTAGATTTAATAGAATTATCTGAATATCAAATATTCTTAATTTCTTTATGATTATATTTTTCATATTTTGATTATAGACTCCTATATAATACATATTCTTCAGAGATAGTTGAATAATATTAAATATTCTAAGTTTAAATTATCTCCCTCAACTCTTCTATTTTTTCTCTTCTCTTTATTTCTATCCCTTCCCTTAAACTGTTGCTCATATTATTTGGTATCAAAGCCTTGGTTCTAAAATTCAAATATCCTTGCTTAGATCATTTGGCATTAGATCATTGGTTCCAAAATTCAAATATACATATGTGGAGATTGAAGTAAGAAAAGCACATTCAAGTCAATTCTAAGATGATAAATATTTGAAGACTAATTTTTTTTAAGAAAAAGGGACGGATGGAGATTAATAAGGCATTCAAAAGATTTTTAGATGATATCCACATAATTCCTTAAAAATTTTTAGATCTCTTTTTATTAGATAATTTTGTTTATTTATTTTTGTTGGTTTTTAATTTGTATTTATTTGGAGCCAAAAATATTTATTAGATTTAAATTAGAATAAATAAAATCTATTAGCTATTTTCTAAGAGATTTTATAGATTTAAATTAAAAAAATTATCTAATAATATTAATATTATAATATCAATTTTATTATCTTTATTTGAATTTTCATTTTTTTACTTTTAGATTTTTTTTAATTAGATATGTCTTTTAGATTTCCTATATCTAATAAGATTATTTGATCATCAAATATTCTTATTTTTTTAAAATTAGATTTTTTATATTTTTCCTATTTAAAAGCTCTTATATAATGCATATTATATTAAATATTTTAAGTTCTCCCTCTTAAGTCATCTCACTGAAGTCTTATATTTTCTCCCTCTCTTGTTTCTCTCCCCTTTTTTTTCTGGCCATTTCCTCCTTTGTTCTATATTTTTATCCCTTAAACTCTTTTTTTTCTCTCTTTCTATTCTCTGATCTCTATCTGTCTACTTTCACTCTTCTCTCCCTTACTCATATCACACAGTGTAATTATACATTACATTTTTTTAGATGAGCACCAAAAGTATCCCCATTTGACAGTTAAAGACTAATCACTTTTAGGAATAGAAATCACAAAAATGGGTTTTACCTCTCATAATAAAGTCTTTTCCATATATGTACAGTCAGAGATAATCTATATATTACATTTTATTAAAGGTTGCTTTACACAAAATTCTCCATAATTTTGATATTTAAAACTTAACACCATAAAATTTAAATATGTGCAAATAATTCCTCTTAATTAGTCTATGGTTTTATTAGTGGGGTACAAAGGTGGAAACAAATTAGGTTAGATTAAGTTTAACTGAATAAATTATGCCTCTATTGTGAGTTTAAAGCTTAAGTTTGATTTATTAACCTATATGATGCTTTTTTCCTCCCAGAGCCAAGCCTTATAAAAGTTTCACAGGTTTTGAGTCTGTTTATAAATAATTAATAAAATTCATTTGTATTATATTATATATGTTTTTGCCAGAAAGTTTTTTTTATATATTATATCTTATATTGTATATATAATGCATGCTATTATACTATATTATATATTATATTATACATGTAATAATACATATGTGATATTACATGTAAGAATAATATTTTAAATAGATCAGCCTAACAAGTCTACAAGCCAAACTTTACATAAATAAGTTTAAACCTAACATTTTTACTAAACAGGCTAAACTACACATTGCCCTAAATTAGGCTAAGTTACTAGTGACTTAACAGGACCTTAGCATACTTTTATCCTTAATTGAGCATAATAAGTTATTAACAATTTGCCCCTTAAACTTTTTTTTGGTGCAAATAATCTCTTCAAATTTTAAATTATGTGCAAATAACTCCCATAAGCATCAAGTTATTTTACATTTTTTTATTACTGGACACAAAATAAAGAAAGAAAAAACAAGAAGAAATGGGGTCTGTTTGATAGTATTTTCTGTTTAATTGTTTTGAAAATAGTTTTATAAAACTGTTTTCGAGAATAAGTTTTGAAAACAACAAAATAAACAAATTTGTTTAAATAATTGTTTTCAAAATCATAACTAGTGAGTGATAGATGAGTTATTCAAAATTTATAACTTTAACATTAATGAAGTGGATGTTTCTCACATTTCCTTGTATTTTTCAGAACAAAAACTACAAAAAATACCTTAAAGGTGTTTTGAGTTTTCTGTTCTTTTATTTTTCTATTTTCCAGAATAATTTATAAAAAACAGATTTACCAAACAAGTTTTCTGAGTTTTCTATTTTCAAAAATAAAAAAATTATTTTCAGAAACAAAATCAAACAGACCCATAGTCATTTTACATTTTAATTCCCATGCTTCTTGAGCTATATGTGTAGATAAATCTTGCCATTTTACAGTTCATTTATGAAATAATGGACAAGTTAACGGTGAGTACGTTATGTGGATAAATATAAAAGTTGATGGAAATTCATTGTAAAGGTTTTAAGGTTATTAGATTATTTGCATATATCGTGTAATTTAGCTATTTTAAAATTAAAAATTAACCCAAAGAACATATTAGATATTCTACAAGGTACAATGAAGTTATTTATTGGAAGAATGCCGAAAAGGTGGAAGAAGTGAAAACATGACTAGCAAAGTAATTGCTATGGATGAAGGCAACAGTCAACAGTTTCCTAAATGAGAGAAAAATTAACACTCAGAACATAAGTAATTAGCCAATCAAGCAATCATCAACATACAATTGCACAAGTATGCATCAGATTTATTTGTTTAACATCTACTTCATGCATTTTCACATTTGTCCTTAGATTCAGCTAGTTCCTAAATACTTACCCATTACTTTTGCAGCTTATTACACGTGTTTAGCCATGTAAAGTTTAATTTCCTCGTGTTTATGTTCATCATGTATAGAACTTCAATTTGGTCGTCGTTTCTGTCAAACCTTTGGCTTTGTGTTGTTGGTGTTGCTTTGTTAAGTTTCTTGTTGCTAATAAAACCTGGGCCTACTGGAAAGGTTTCCAGTGGACTACTGATTTGGAAGCTATGACGATTTCTCTTCTTGTTGGTCACTTTTTCTTAGTTCATCATTTGATGTTCTTTATCTGGGTGGCTTTCTTTTGCAATTTAGCTGGCTCTGGAGTAGTTAAAGAAATGTTAAAGGGATTGTGTTCTCTTGGTTGGTTTTTAAAACCCAAATCCATATTGTTTTGATTTTCTAGCTTTTAAATTTATGGGGTTGCTTTCTTTTTTAATAGGTTTTCCATTTGATTTGTCATATTATTCTGAACCTATGTTTTATTTTAAATGAAGTTTTTCTTTTGGCCTAAAAAGAAAAAAAGAACTTCAATTTATTTGCGAGCCTCATTCCTTAAGTTTGGTCTATTTTCATGTTTATAAGAAAAATAAATACTCATTTGTTATGTTTTTACTTTCAAATTGTAGAAATAAGATAGTAGAAATGATTTATGATGATTTAATTACAACGGGTAAGAGTCATAATAAAAGGATAAGGAAAAGAAAGTAATGAAATGATGATGATTATGGGTTTGTGTTTAGTGCCTTTTTAATTTAGTTTTGATTATCATACAAATGTGATTTTTTTTTTATTTTATTATCCTCAGAAAATTTTTTTTCTTCAACACACGTGTCTTCCAATAATTGGCACATGTTGCCCCGGTTGATTTATAGATATGATGCACCACATCCATTTCCATAATCGCTGATCTCGAAACGAACACAGTGAGTCCGTGAACACGATCCGGATCCGCAGACCAACCCATTACATTTGCCCTAAAAGAAAATGAAAAATGACAAATTATCACAGGATCCCGGACGTTCCTTGCCTCTGCCAAGTCCAAAAGCATTGTTTTATCCTCTTATTTTCCCATTTCCATTTGATTTTAGTGTTTTAGGGTTTGAAATCAATTGAGATATCAAGGCGTCTGCTCTCTCTCTCGGGTAATTTTCGGATTTGGTGGATAGCGTGAAAACCATAGAAAGGCATGTTTTCTGTGGTCTGACCCCTGAATTTTAAGTTTGTAGGGTTTCGGGGTTTTTGCATCTGATATAGTGAAGTGATGAACGACAATGATAAGCTTGAGAGAAGATCAGATGCGTTAGAAGAATCTGTAGAGAATGACGGGGTATCTGAAATCGGTGCTGGGGATTCCAACGAGAAGTCTTCAAACCCTCAAGTCACCGACCAAGTTTGGAATTCTTCGTCTGAGCTTGGTTCGGGAGCATCGGTTAGCGAGGACGATAACAGGCTTCCGCGGAATGTGAAATCTGAGAAGTCAGTAGTCAGTTTGATGGAAGAGTTTAGGGTTAGGGCTTGTTCGGATGGTGATGATGGAGGATCCATGGGCTCTGTGGTAAAGCGTGAGGCATCAACCATTGGGCGGTTTGACGATCCGCACAATAGACGCGAGGCTCAAAATGAGCCATTTAAGGATCATACAGATTGGTGCCACTCTCGACATGATCGAGAAGAGCATATGAATAGCAGACAAGCAGATACAGGGAAGTTTATTGGTTCTGAGAGCAAATATCTGTTATCCGAGTTTGATGATTATGTTGCTGCTGAAAGAAATGGCGGAGTGAGAGCTGGAGTGTCAAGGGGTCTAGGATATGGATTTGAAGTGGGTGATATGGTGTGGGGAAAGGTTAAGTCCCACCCATGGTGGCCGGGACACATATATAATGAAGCTTTTGCGTCTCCTCTAGTACGTCGATCGAAGAGGGAAGGCCATGTATTGGTGGCTTTCTTTGGTGATAGCAGTTATGGTTGGTTTGAGCCAGCTGAGCTTATCCCATTTGATTCAAATTTTGCTGAGAAATCACAGCAGATACATTCAAGAACATTTTTAAAGGCTGTGGAAGAGGCAGTTGATGAAGCAAGCAGGAGATGTGGCCTTGGGTTGGCTTGTAAATGCAGGAACCCTAACAATTTCCGTCTCACAAATGTTCAAGGGTACTTTTATGTTGATGTGCCAGACTATGAACCAGGGGGAGTCTATTCTAACAGTCAGCTCAGGAGGGCAAGAAATAGTTTTAAACCTATTGAAACTCTTGCATTTATAAAGCAGCTGGCCTTGTCTCCAAATGGTGGCGATCAAAGAAGCATTAACTTTATTAAGCATAGGGCTACAGCTTTTGCCTATCGAAAGGCAGTGTTTGAGCAATATGATGAGACATATGCGCAGGCTTTTGGAGTGCAGCCATTGCGGCCTTCTCATTCTCAGGTTAATCCACTAAATCAGCCTGTAAGGGAGCCTCCTAAAGGTATATGCTCTTCCTTGTTTTCCATTTTTGTTTGATACGGCATGTTATGTCTAGTCTTTGTTTCAAATTGTATGATTTTGGAGGGCTTGAATTATCTGATGACGCTCTGTTCTTTTGCATCCTTTCCTACTTTGGGTGATATTGATGGCATTTTCAGCAATTATTTTGTTATGAAAGAGAACCTGTTTGATTTTAAGGACCTTGACTTTCAGAAGAACCAGAGGTAAACCTTCCTAGGCTAACTCTAAAATAATGGGTGGTGCTGTCCCTGTTTGCTGCTTTCGTTTCTTAGCTGGATTCCTGACTTTTTCAGTGCTGAGCTGGAGAGTCAGTGTTCCTATAAAGGAGTTTTACCTTACCATAATAATCAGGAAACTAGGAAGAGAAGTGCGATCAGGATAAGGCTGAATCTACCAATAGGGATCCTGTAGTGTAGCTAAGGAAGACTTGAGGAGCAAGATGTTGCTGATATTTAATTACTTTCCCTAGGTGATGAGGTGAGTATCGCCTCATTGCCAACAACAGCTTTTTCTGAACCAGTATCTGAGACTACCTTTGTTGCTTCAACAAAGGATCTGCTTCAGTGAAAAGAATTATTTCACTGACAAGAGAAGCAGAATGAAATCTGTCTGTCTCCTAGTGGCAGGCTTCTCAATAATTGGATGTCTGACATATTTCTCTAGCTTTATCTCTTAATAATACTGTATTTCAATACTTTTTACTACATGTTGTAAGTGTCACTGTCGAGTTACTTAATCTGTGTAGATAAGCAGTGGAGTAATTAAGAATATGCAAATCTCATATTTATGAGTTATGGATTAACAACTTCTGGTTGAATTTAAATTTCATCTTTAGGTGTTATTGACATGCCATGATCTATTTAGTAACAAACATAGTTTAAGCTGGTCATTTTAACTGATTAAGATTACTGTTTTTTTCATAAGTGAATGTTTCCTTTTCTTTCTTTTAATTGTCTTCTTCTTGTGTTTTCCAGCACCTTTGAGTGGTCCGTTGGTGATGGCTGAGACTTTGGGTGGTGGGAAGAATTCTGCAAAATCTGGGAAAGTTAAAGACAGTTCAAAGAAGGATAGGTACCTTTTTAAGCGGAGAGATGAGCCCAGGAACTCTGTTCAGTTAGCTTACAGGGAGGAGGAGACACCTGATGCAGCTGGCCGTTATGTATTTCAGAAAAGGCCTCCAGCTGTGTCCGTGGCACCTCAAGTTGTGGATAAACATGAAAACACAGGGTTCATTTGCCAGGCTGGTGCTGACTCAACTTTAGATCTTAAAGAAGCTGTGATAGGTCAGGTTCAACTTGGCAATGATCTTGCATCCCAAGCTGTATATACAGGTGTGAAGCCTTGTCTTGAGAAGGGAAAGGAGGAGCTTTCTCAAGAAATGGTCATGAGTTTTGAGCAGGATGTTGCAAGTAAAAGCATGGGTGTTTTGGATTTGTCTAGAGAGACAGTATTGCCAAGTTTCATTGATGAGGCATTTCAGCCTTCTCATTTGGAGGGTGAAACTTCCCTTAATGTTAAACATGAAGGGAATGTAAAGCTCCCAAGACCACCTGATGATTTTGAGCCACCAGATCAGGGGATTAAGACTATAGCTGGAGCAGGCAATGGCCTAAGTCAAGTTAAGGGAACTCCACCTATTGAAGCAAAGCATCCCAAAATCATTGATGGTATGTTGAAGAAGGTAAAAGTCCATAAGCGATCTGCAGATGACTTGAACTCTGAGCATTCTGCTATTGGGGAGAAAAAGAAAAAGAAAAAGAAGAAAGATCGAGGTTTACAAACAACTGCTGACCATGTGGAGAAACATGCAACTTCTGGAAAAGTCATACCTATTTCAGGGAAACTGATCGGAAAACCAGTTTCTGTTGGGTTGGCGCCTAGAGAGGAAGTTCAGGTAGAACAAGTGAATGTGGATGTTAATGCCAATCATTTGCTTCCTTCAGATGGCATAGGAGAAGTTAATTATGAATTACCAGAACTTTTGAGTGATCTGCAAGCTCTTGCCTTAGATCCTTTTCACGGTGCTGAGAGAAAGATTCCTGCAATTGTTAGACAGTTTTTTCTGCAGTTCAGATCTCTTGTTTTTCAGAAAAGTTTGGTTTTGGCACCTCCAACGGATAATGAACCTTTTGAAGTTCGCCGTGCTAAATTTCCTTCGAGTGGGGGGGCATCTGACAGTCCTCATGATGATCGTGTCAGAGCTTCACCTCCTGTAAAACCTGGAAAACACGTTCGGCTGGATGATCCAACAAAAGCTGGGCGGAAAAGGACCCCATCTGATCGTCAAGAAGAAATTGCTGCAAAGAGGTTGAAGAAAATCAAGGATATTAAGGCTCTGGCTGCAGAGAAAAAGGTGGTCAGTCAGAAAACTTCTGAGGCCCGGCGAGGAGAGGGGAAAGAGTCCTTGGTTTCCACTGCACCCAAGTTAGTGAAGCCAGATTTAACCAAGAAGAAAGTGGAGTCTCCGCCTAAGGCAATTGAACCCACCATGCTGGTGATTAAATTTCCTCCCCAAACTTCACTTCCATCTGTTGCAGAGCTGAAGGCAAGGTTTGCTCGTTTTGGGCCCATAGATCAATCGGGTCTCCGTGTGTTTTGGACAACTTCAACATGCCGTGTTGTGTTTTTGCGTAAGAACGATGCTCAAGCAGCATATAAATATGCTGTAGGTAACAATTCCTTATTTGGCAATGTGGTTGTGAGGTGCTACCTCCGAAAATTTGGGGACTCTGCAGCTGAGGACTCTGAAGCTGCCAAAGTGAGGGGAGATGACAGCACCGTTGGGGCTCCTCGTGCCAAGGACCCTGCAGCGGTTCAGCGACCAACATCAGTATCAGCTCAGCAACCTCTTCCCCAGCCAACGATCCAGCTTAAATCTTGTCTGAAGAAATCCTCTGGTGATGAGTCAGGCCAGGTAACTGGTAATGGAGGTAGTAATAAAGGGACCCCACGTGTAAAATTCATGTTAGGTGGGGAAGAAAGTAGTAGGGGAGAGCAATTAACGTTGAGTAATAGGAACAACTTCAACAATGCTAGTTTGGCCGATGGCGGTGCACCTTCTGTTGCAATGGATTTTAATAGTAAGAACGTTCAAAAGGTCATTTCTCAACCACCGTTGCCTATTCCTCCCTTTCCTACTCAGTTTACGAAAGTCCCCCAACATAATTTGCATAATTCTGAAATGGCACCCAGAAATACTTCCAATATTATAAACACAAGTGCATCAGTTACTGCAAACACAGTTGATATATCACAGCAGATGATAAGCCTCTTGACTAGGTGCAACGATGTTGTGACCAACTTGACGGGTTTATTAGGCTATGTGCCTTATCATCCACTTTGATAAAACGGCACTATATTCAACGGTTCACCTAATTCAAGATAAATACGAGCGAGTTTGATTGTGGATGAATTGCCCTGGCACGGCGAAATGCAACAAATACAATTGTGGATAAGGATGGGGGGGTCCTATATTTGGGGCCAATATCGAGCTGTTCAAGAGTGGCTTATTTAAGCTTTTTGGGCTCAACAATGTAAATGTACTCTCATCATGACAGTGAAATCTTGTTTGTTTTCTGCTGCCTTTCCTTCTTATACTTTAGTTAGTTTCTCATATGACCCGATGCCTATTTGGGGCCGCCGCTCCTCGCTGTGGTTTTGGGTCGTAATACTAATTGCGATATAATTGGGGATAACATTTGCAATCCAGTAGAGTGTGCTAGTATTTGTAAGGTTTTTTCTAGCAGTAATGGTTCCATTTTTTGTTTTAACTATAATTGCCAAGTAAATCGGAGCAGATATATGGTTGTAAGAACTAATAATTTTTTCTTGAAGAAAAGAAATATCTTTTTAAAGAAATAATACAACGTAGTATCGTGACATGATTTATTATAACTTTTTATTCAAGCTATCGAACTCTACGTAGAGTAATGATTTTAGACGCCAGACTCATCGAGCCTCCGCTTTGTTGGTGTAATAATCAAGGTAGATATAATTTTTTTTCCTCACGGTGTAGTTTTTCTTTTCTGCCACATTTCATGATATATGTGTGAAGTTTGAAGAAATTGCTTTATTCATGATTTGCAAACATTGGGCTTGCTATTAATTTATCTCATTGTATACTTTCTCCCTTATTGAATAGTATAGGATACAATGAATTACTTTTTCTTGATTGATAATATCAGATGTGATATAATGATTTATTATTTTTATTCCTCATTTATTATATTACTAGTTACTAGTATTGTAATTTGTGTTATATTTAATAAAAAAAGTGAAGGTAATAGTGATAAAATTGAATAATTATTTATTATATTACTAATATTATAACTTGTATTGTATTTAATAGAAAAAAGTGAAAGTAATAGTAATAAAAATGAAAATTTTATTTTTTTTTTAAATTTAAGAATATAATAAAAGTTTCTTAATATATGTGAAAGTAGGGGTGTGCATGGATCGAGTTGGGTCAGGTTTCAACCCCATCCATTGCCCGGCCTGATGATACTCGGGACAAACTGGGCTAGGCATCAGGCTGGGGTTGGACTAGCCCGATACCCAATAATTTTTAAAACATTAAAAAATAAAATAAAAAACTAACTTTATCTATTAACAAAAAAATATAATTATTTATGTAAAAATAAATTTCCTTGAAGAATAATGTTAGAAAAGGAATTAATTTTTTTCAAAAAATTATGAATATCTACAATTATATATTATTTTCACATAATATTAAATTAAGAAATCAATTTAAAATTTTAAATAAAATTAAACTATCAAAATTTTAAAAAGTTTTTCATAGTAATCATATAATAAATATATTATATCAGATATATAGAGAAAAATATCTTATAAATAAATTAATATATACAAAATAATAGAATTTTTTTATATAAAAAAATAGATATATACTATGGATTGGGCCGGATAAACCATAGCTAGCCCAAAGCCTAGCCTGGCTTGAAATATGGCCTAACCTGGTTGGCCTGATACGACCGAGTTGGACCGGACCACGGGTTTGCATGCACAACCCTATGTGAAAGTAGTCCCAATACCTCATAATATGAACTAGAGAAATTAACTATATCACCAAGATTAAAGAAACCATTAACCTTTATTAAATTTGTCACAAAATAATTTAAAAAAAATACCCCAATTTAATGTTTAAATTTATACTATAAATTTAATTGTACTTAATTAATGTTTAAATTTCTTTAATGAAAAGTATTAGTGGAATAAATTATTTAATTCATTATTTGTCCTTTATAATTTGAACTAAAACAATTATCTCACAGTGGAAGGAATTTTGATTGCAATATTAAATATAGTCATAAACTAATCCAAGGAAAGTTTGATACTCAAACTTATATATTTATCATTTAGTTATCTAATATGTGCATTATTTTTTAGTTACATGTCACTAACTTTATTTGCTAACTCTGTTGACTCATATTTTAATTAAAAAATATCTTCAAGTACTGTTCCCATCTTTTGCTGGCTACCTATCTTCTCCTCCTACGACCCAAGCACGCACAAGTCGAGGTCATTGAGTAATCTGATTCCAAGCTCTGTTCTTCCAACATCGTTAATAATTTTGATATATTCTTTTCTTTTTTTCATGAAGTTTATAAAATGAATTATATTCTTAATGATTCGTGAATTGTAACAAATTAGTATAGACTTGATGATGATGATGATAGTGGAAGGAATAGTAACTTGTGTCGTCTTGCTGTAGAATCTCTGTACCAGTACGACTACGTACGTCTATTTAATGACGGTGAAGTGAAGGAATTGGGTATGTATTGAGGGAAGCTGGGGGAGCTTGGGAATGATAGTGCATATACACTGCTATGAATGAACCGGCAAGCCAAGCCGCGTTTGCTGATTCTAGCGGGTATGAAAGGGTGAACGAAGAAGCCGGACGCGATTGACGCAGAAGGAGAACAACGAAAAGAGAAGATGAGAAGTGGGAACTAAGGGGTAAGATAAGAATTTGAATTTCATTTGCTCTTTAACTAGCAAGTGAGTTAACAGCTAGCGTTAAATTTGATTAGGTCAATCAGATGTAAAATTCATCCACATACATGCACACTTGCAATTTTGCTGTTTCTGCAACTGCAACTCTTGCCATGTAAAAAATCTTTCAACTTCTCAACCAGAGGATTCCTTAACCGGATAACCCTCTTTGTTTAGTTAGAGGGAAAGGTAGGAGTGCTCCCCTCATCTATGAAAATGAAGAGATTTAGGGCTCATTTGATTCATTTACAATCCCCCATATAAAAATAATATAGACTTCAAATCACTTAAGTTTTGAGCGTTTAGTTAGACATTTCACATGTGATCCGAATTACTTAAATGATCCTATAAAGGTGATTCAGATCATATAATATTTTGCATATGAAAATCTTTTTATAAGTGTAATGAGATATAAAAAGACATTAATACCCTTATAAAAACACCTGTTAACAAATTCCCTTCGACCCTTTTCTCTGACCCTCTCCTCACCGTTGTTCCCACCCTCAACCTCCTCATTCTTCCAACAGCGTACAGGCGACCACCCACTAGAATAGATTTGAGACTCGCGAATGAAGAAGCACATGGCCATCCATTTTCGTCCTCCCCAATGTCGCCGTCATCTTCTTCATCTCCGGTGATCATACCTTCCTCCAGTTTGATCTTATCCCCCCCCCCCAAAAAAAACTAGATCTGAGCCTCGCGAATAGAGAAGTGACTTTGTGGCCATCAATCATCGTTCCTTCCATCTTCAATCTGATCTTTGTGGCTATCCATTGTGGACTCGACGCTAACTTTCTTCCATATTCGTCCTCTTTGATTTTCATTCCTTCTCCTTCAACCTTCTTCCATCTTCATCCTTCGATTTGATCTGCTTCCTGTGGGCTCCATCTTCATCCTCTTTTTTTTTTTAATTGTGATGGATGCTTGTGTGTATTGCTGCTGAAGAAGATGGTGATTGGCGATAGTTCTGATGCCAGGGAAATACTTGGGTGGGTGGAAAAAAATTTTAATGGTAAAGGTAATATGATCATTTCACTTCTATTTTTTTTAATATAAAAATAAATATTATTATATCATTATTTATATTCTACCAAACAAACCCACATATTATCACTATCTCATTGTATTACATTACATCCTATCACATTACATTATATTATCCTTATGTAATTAAACTAAATGGGTCTTTAGAGGAAATATAAGGAAAACTCTCTCTTACCCTCTCTTCTAACAAATCCAAATTAAAAAAACTAAAATTCTTCACTTTTCTCCCTTCCCCTCTCTCCCTTCCCCTCATTTTCCCTTTACTATAAGTTAATTATTATAAGATGAGAGATAATTCGTGTCAGATATGCTCTTATGGTTTAAAATAAAAGTTCTTTTTCAAATTTTTTTTTAAAATATAAGTCTTATTTGGTAATTTTTATGACATTAAATATTTTTTTCCTATTTTACCTTTATGTATAATTAAATGTAACAGAGATAATAAACTTTAAATATAATGCATTAAATAGAGGTATGGTTGAAAAAAATATATTTTTTTATAAATTTAATGAGTAAAATAACTTTTTATATTTTCTATACAATTAGTCATATATGAGTTATATTTTGAATTGAAGCAGGTACGCAAAATTCAATTTAAAAGATAGGAGGTAGAAAGAATAAAATCATGTTTTGCTGCTTACAAGTGGCAGAGACATTTATTGGCCTTATGATGCCATTAATTAACATTGTTGGTAAACTTGTATATCTAATAAAGATATGGCTAGTTATGTTATTAATAAATTGTAAACAACACAACTTGTTATATGTGCAAATGGGGCTATGCATGAATTCCATCATCTAGTAGATACTGAATTATAAAATAATAATTAAGTGCATTAATTGATTGCTAAAAATGTACTAAGTATATGAGAATAAGTACTTAGTTATCAAGCCACTTATGATTTAAAATGATACAACTAGATAATATTTGAATTTAACTTATCTTTCTGATAAATTAATTAACAGGCCAATCAATAAATTTGAATTTAAATTATGTGATTTGATAGGCAATAACACTCCAATTGTCCTTTTTTTTTGAGCGAACCGAGTCGCTGTTGCAACGTAATTTGACCACAAAAGATCGACTCGAGCTGAAATTATGATCAAGAATATGTTAATTATTATTATTATTATTATTATTATTATGGTGCATTAGCATTCCTTCTTCGCAATGAAACAATTCAAAGGTACTTTGTCCCCACATAGTTGCGCCCCTCGCATTAGTTTCCCTCGTTGCTTCGTTTTTCGGATTATTCTCCCGTTTGGTTGGTAATGATTGTCGTTGGTAGAAAACGACGAACCGTTTTGAAGGGGAGCAGATGGGACAGGTAAATATTTCTGGGCTAATTGCTTGGTCACACTGGAACATCCAACTGGAAGGAACCAACCTGGCATCGTCTTCCCAACCCAAGTTTATATTATCTCGTGCAGTCCCTTCCCTCCCCTCCCGTTTAGTTAATCCCATAATTGGGAATTCCTCTCACTCAGATGGCTCACGCTTCACAAACCCTTGTGGCCACCGAATCGGAGCCTGATGAAACTCCTCCTCCTCCTTCAGGTTCCCTTTCTCCTCCCACCCCAAACCCTACTTCTCCCAACCGCATGGCGAATCCAGATTCCACCCGAATCCCGACCCTCCTCCATATTTCTTTCAATCAGGATTCCGGCTGCTTCGCCGCGGGCACGGATCATGGTTTCCGGATCTACAATTGCGATCCATTCCGTGAAATTTTTCGGCGGGACTTTGGTGCAGGTGGCGGAATCGGTTTAGTTCAGATGTTGTTTCGGTGCAACATACTTGCCTTCGTCGGTGGTGGAGCTGACCCAATTTACCCAAGTAACAAAGTAATGATTTGGGATGATCATCAGTCCCGGTGCATCGGCGAGCTATCGTTTCGATCGGAGGTCAAAGGGGTTCGTCTTAGAAGGGACCGAATTGTGGTGATTCTGGTGCATAAGATATTCGTATATAACTTTGCAGATCTTAAAGTGTTGCACCAGATTGAGACAACGGCCAACCCGAAGGGACTTTGTGAGGTTTCGCATGTTTCAGGGACAATGGTGTTGGTCTGTCCTGGCTTGCAGAAGGGTCAGGTGAGAGTCGAGCATTACGCCTCAAAGCGGACCAAGTTTATAATGGCGCACGATTCTAGAATTGCTAGCTTCGCGCTTACGCAGGATGGGCGGTTGCTGGCCACCGCCAGCAGCAAGGGAACTCTGGTTAGGATTTTCAATACTTTGGACGGTACATTGCTCCAAGAGGTAGTTTTATTGGGTTATCTGAAGCTTGTTTTCTGATGCATACGTCTTTTATCCTACTTGTATAGATGCACATGCCTAACTATGCTGTGAAGTTGTGAAAAATTAACTAGTGCTCTTTGTTTAGAGCTAATGAGTCATGCATGAGGTGAATAATTTCCGGAGAAATTCTGAGGTTCACAGATGTTGATGAATATAGGAATTGTGTGCTAAACACCTAATAATCTGCTGAAAGTGGATACTGCGTGCCCGTGAAAGTAAATCCAGCCCGCTGAGATTTTATCTAAAGCAAAAATCAATACACTGGATTTTAAATTTACATCTCTCTGAAGGAATCTTAGTGCCTGTGTCCATCTCCTCCTACAATGCTTTTGTTTGGCCTATTAAAATCATCAATTTGTATCTAGGGACTAGGGAGTATAGACGCTGATATAGACACCATGACGTGGCAAAACTTGAAATATCACGTGTAAGGGCATGTTTGGTTTGCATTTTTGCAAACAAAACCATAGTTTCTAATTATCATTTTTTTCTTTTTCATCCAAACAGGTTTCCAGTAAACTTCTCTACTTTTATCCAAACTTCATTTTTGTAAACTGTGGTTATTCTAAAAGACCTTTTACAAAAAGATAAACCAAACGGGCACTAAGAAAGTGTATGTAGGTTTGCATCATTCCTAACACAAGTGTCCAACATCTATCACAACTCACCATTTTTGAAGTTTCATTGCATGATATTGAAGCCAACATTCACTCACTCATATCGTTGTCACATGTTCCATTTAACTTCTTGAACAGCATGTCATTGAAAGGGAAATGGCTTTATACATATGGCTAACGCACACACATATATGTATAAGTATATGTTTGTATTGTGGATAACAAATGGTTGCTTGATTAGCTGCTCAAATAAGTAAATTTTCATTGTTCTTATTCTATTGTCCGTGCCAATTTTAGAGTTATATCTTAGTTGTCGTTGCTGGATAATTTGACTGTTTGTTTAACTTAAACTGTGACTTCTGATATTGAAGATAGTTCCAAGAATTGACTTGTCAGCTGAATTAGTTGGTTGATCACAATTGGAGCGAGAACTTATGAAAGTTTAAACAGCCTTACCTGGAAATATGGATGTTATAGGTGGCTAGACATAACGTCAATATGGTGCAATGGTGAAAGTCAATGAAAAATTAGAACATGGATGAGATAGTATATAAGTATATATATTAATACAATGATTCTATGGAGTATATTAGTTAAATTATTAGTTGAAGTCGTATTACTTTTTAATGAATGATTGACAAACACTTCTCCTAACTGAGGCCCTTCTATAGTAAGATCAAGATGAAGCACTAACTACCCTAACTAACTCTCTTACTGATTTTATTAGTATTGTATAAAAGTAGTTACCATTCTACAATTTAGAATGGCGTATGAAAACGCTCTACTCCTGGTCTTCCATTATCATTCTTGAATTAGAATGGATTTATAATTTATTATTATTATTTTTTTTATTAGAAGTTTATGGTGCAGAACCATACAAAATACAAAAAGAGCAGAGTGCTCTAGGCACTCTGTTTATCAATATCTTAAGTTTGTTACACCCCATGGGGACGTAAGCAGCAAAAACTAAACATCAATTTTATGTGTTTCTCTAGCTAGCCAATTAGTGTATTCACTAGCCTCACGATAAACATGCTCCAGGATGATATTCCAATCTTGCACTAGTTGCTCTCTGATCTCCTCTGCCGTGTTTGCCAAAGGATAAGCTGCTAAGTTATCCCTGGTAATCAGATTTATGGCCTCCACTGAATCACTGATGGATTTATGATTTTATATGGTAAGATGTAAGTGCTGGGTACACAGTATGTGTATTTGTTAGTTTATAGTTGCTGTAAGCATTGGAAAGTGAGGTTTTGAGGATCTCAAATTCAGATTATCTTTTATGGATAGACTTTACTATTGTGTTATCACATTACAAAGTATTCGAACTGTAGTTTCTGCCTCGTTATGGTAATTTTTGTAGTCAAGCATCCAGCCTCCTCATTCTGACATTCATAACCTTTCAGAATTTTTTTGGGTAACAATATCAGTTTATCAAACCGTTCTTAAAGAGAAATGATTATACAAGGGCTCTTCTTAAGTTGTTTGAAACTTGAAAACATTAACTCTTTGAGATGTTCTTTAATGTAGTTCATAATGTTATGAAGTATAAACAGATAAGTCAAGCATTGACGCTAATTCATTATATTGGGAGCCGAAATTAGACTACTAGATTGTGTCACCTATATGGGATTGATGTGTTTTCCTAATCCAATTTTAGGAATTTTGATTGACTTCTTTCTGGGACTATATCTTTTCAAGTTCCATTCTTCAAATGCGGTTTGTTAGTGATTATTCATACCCTGCTAATGATTGCACTTTTGTTTTGTGGAGGCTTCTGCTATGTTTTTCGTGTAATTATTTTGGAGGGTGTTATTAAATTAGTTGAATGATAATTTCAGGTACGGAGAGGTGCAGACCGAGCAGAGATATACAGCCTTGCTTTTTCTGCTACTGCACGGTGGCTAGCTGTCTCAAGTGACAAAGGAACTGTTCATGTCTTCAACCTGAAGGTTGATTCAGGACTATTGGGGCATGACAGAGTGCAGAGTGCATCCGAATCTAATCCTGCTAACCCGTCAGCAGTTTCATCTCTTTCATTTATTAAAGGTTTGTCCACTTGTACACAATGAATAATTATGCTTTTGTCATGGATGAAATTGGGTGCATTTTTTTGGTAATGACAATTGACAAATGATGTAAAAGTGATTATGCATATATAATCTCAATTCTGAGTTTACAGGTGTTCTGCCCAAGTATTTTAGCTCAGAATGGTCTGTGGCTCAGTTTCGCTTGCATGAAGGTTTGCAATATATTGTTGCCTTTGGCCATCAGAAGAACACAATTGTAATACTTGGGATGGATGGAAGGTATTTGAGAATAATAAATTGTGTTTCTTAGATATACTAGACTCATTGACTTTGTGAACTAAACCTTTAAAACTCCTGCACATCTCCCTTTCAGATTAATCGATACTTATGCTTTAAATTTTTATGCTTAGGTTAGTCCTAACAGTGAAAAAATCTGGATTAAACTGTGACTTTTTATACGATGTTGGCTCAGGGGAACTGGATGACCCCTGATTTTATCTATAATTATTTTGGGCACACTGTTCAAAGTCAGTATCGTTAACTTGTAAGCATACAAAAATATCCCCAATTTCTTAACATTATAACCATTGAAAAGCATTAGTGGTCTGATGTCAATCTCAACAGTCCTTGTACTGGCTCAAATGTGTAAATTGTTATATGAATTGTGAAATATGAAGCATTTGTTATATTGTGGAATAAATTTTGATGCAATTATTTAGTGGATTTTTTAATTTTGATGCAGCTTCTATCGATGCCAGTTTGATCCAGTAAATGGTGGAGAGATGAGCCAAGTTGAATATTATAACTTTTTGAAGCCGGAAGAAATATTCTAGAATTAGATGAATCATGTATTTATCTTCGGTGGCCATTGTTGTGAATATTATTATTTTCTCGTCACCCTCTTTGCGGGTAGTGTAGAGGTTGTAAATATACGTAATTATGTACAGGGCCTAATGTTTTCCTATCCACTTTGTCGACCTGCGGATATCACTATGATCAATGCAATTATGAAAATGAATGGTGAGTAATGGACGCATAATCAGTCATTGCAACTTTGGCCCGTTACTATGCGCACTTGGAAAGACGATTCTGCGTTTTGGTGATATAATGTATGCAGGTTTTGCTTGAGGTTGATTTTGCTTTCCTTATTCATGTGAACGTTTTTATTTCCGTCAGATCATGCTAAATTGGTTGGCTTGGCAATCTTTTAGGTTAATTTGTAAAAGAACCAAATTTGTAAAATGTCGAGTTAATGTCAACATATATTGGTTGATTAGTTTTCTATTGAAAACCACATTTTAGGAGAAGTCCTCTTCCAATAAGAAACCAGACAGGTTAATAGTTCAAATTTCCTTGTGCATTACCCCCTATTTGATGCACATTATTCTCTATTTGATTTGAAAAATTTGAAAGAAAGAGGAGGAAAACTATTTTATCATATTTTTTTGACAAACCATATAATGAGAAGAGAACATTTTCTCTCTCACACCTTTCTCTCATTCTTATCTAAAAAGTACGGGTGTTCAATGGGTCCGGTTGGCCCGGTCATTTTGGGCCGGGTCGGACTGGGTCAAAAAGAAAAATTCTCAAACTGGAATAGAACCAGGCCAAATAAAGGGCAGGGCCGGGCCACGGGCATGTGACTTGCCAGTCCCGGTATATATATATATATATTTTTATTCAATTTTCTCATTTTTCTTTATTTGTTAAAAATATTGAATAATTTTATATAATTGTTTTTTCTTTATATGTCTCATGTAATAAATTAATTTTATAATTATAATAGATACATTTTATTATTTCAATTTTTAATTTTATTTCAAATTTTAAATTTATTTCATAATTTAATATTATATAAAATAAATAATATATAATTATTGAGTATTTATAATTTTGATAAATGTTACTTTTTAACCTAATATTATTTTCTATAAGAATATATTTTAAATGAAACTAGTTATATTTTTATTAAAAAATTAAATTAACTTTATTTATTTATTTTTAATTTTTTATACTGAGCCAAACCCGGCTCGGTATTGACCCAATCCAGGCTCGGTGAAGGACCGGGCCAGGCCGGGCCGCAGGCCCATTTTATTGGCCCGGGAGTGTTACGGGCCGGACACCGGGCCGAGGTGATGCCCTGCCCGGCCCGTCCCAACCCGTGAACACCCCTACTAAAAAAAGGAAGAAAAAGGTGTTTCTTTTTCTTATTTGTTGAAAACTTTTCATCACCTTTCTTCTTTAAATTTCTCAAATCAAATGGCGGGTTAAAGATTGCTCTTTGAGGAGCCAAGTTAGCCGTCATCAGCTCCTAACTTTACCATTAAATGTTTTGCAAAGGCTAGTTTGATATATTAAAAGGAAAATTATAATTAAAAATTAATACAGTAAATTAATTGTAAAAAAATTTTTAAACGATAAAATGTGTTAAAATTTAAATGCTAAATAGTAAAATTGAAAAAATAAATAGTAATATATTCTATTTATAATAAATTTGTTATTTTAACCTTAGATTGTAATTTTCCTTTTATGAAATAAATTAAGAATAATAATTTAAAAAATAAACAAACCATGATCTAATTTAAAACAAAATAAAATATAGTTACTATAAGGAAATAGTAATAATTTGCAAGGGAGAAAAAGGAAATCTCCTTGCCAGGACCGAAAGCAAGCAGTAAACAATTGGAGAAGGAGAGGAGGAAGTAACACTACTATTTTCCCGCGGCTGAACGGACAGCACTGTTAAATTCAAAATCAAATATCTTTAACTAGTGCCTTTCACAAATTGGGATTGGACTCCTCTGGAGTAACTGTTAACGTCACCGCTTTATCCCTTGCTCTTCTCACTAATACCTTGATGGGCACGCCAACTCTGTCCTCCATTATTTCAACTACCTGGGATATTAAATAATTCCTTCAGAGTATATCAAATATGTCCACTAGATCATGATCAACATCGGAATCTTCTCGCTTCACAATATTTCTACAGTATGACTAGGTTTAGAAAGGGAAAAATTATGCTCTCGTGAGATTGACATTAATTGCATTCGCGAGGAAATGACCTGGACACCCTGATCCCAGTAACAAAACTAAAATGGCAATAATACTTAACAAAAGATGTCAATACCTCCTTGATGCATTCTACGGGTTTCCCATCAAATTGAATGACTACATCACCAGGACGAAAGCCAGCACGATCACCAGGGGACCCCGGAGTTACCTGGTCGAAAACATGGCAGTGTACAGCAACAAGTAAGTTCAAGCATTCTAATCTTCATCTTCCCTAACCAAGGGCTAACATTCATTCTAACAATTAATCTCATAAAATATTGAAATTACATGGAACCACTGAATATACCCTTCGATTAATCAATATACACGTTGCATTGTTTATAAGGAGTCATGAACAGTGCTTTTTTTTTTTTTAAGCTTGGGCTCTGTGCAATGCATGAGGCCCGAAATCTTGTTACAAAAATATGAATTGCCAAGAGTCATTCGCTGATTGTGTTAAGATGTTTACAGCATTATCATTTATCATCAGTGTAAATGATCTATTAAGGACTTACCATAGGTACAAGAATGCCCTTACTGACATTAGGGAATGAAGGATCTCTCTCTTTCAGCTGGGCTATAACCATCTCATTAAGATCAATCATTTTGAGCCCAAGCCATGGCCGCACAACTCTCCTGTACAACACAGTAATCTTGTTTGTCCTTTAACATGGCAATATGCAAGAATGAATCTAAAAAATGGAAAAATAAAGATAAACTGATAAACTATCAGAAATGGAAGCACCAAATCTAAATGTTACTAATAACACAAATGAAAAACTAACAACAATTTACAATACAAAACATCAGCCAGCCATTTGATGCTTAGTCAATGTGATAGTTTAGATAGCATTACATACCCACTTTTCTTGAAGTGCTCTATAATTTTACACACCGAGTCAATTGGTACAGCAAAACTCAATCCATCAGCAGCTACCAATTTCATGATATTGACACCAACAACTTCTCCATCAATGTTAACAAGAGGCCCTCCAGAATTTCCCTATACCAAAGCAGAAGAAGCATACAAGTAGATTGAACAATCATGAAAGTTATTTGTTGATTTGCATGCCACATGTATGGTAGGTCTGTAGCTTGTGGGAAGAAGAGATAGAGTCAGACCATATTAACTGCACAATCTGTTTGTAAATACTCTCTTCGTGCACCACCAAGACCCAGATCACTACTTTTACGATCAACACAACTATGTCCAGAAATGAAAGAATGACAAAGGCCACAAGAATTTCATTAGTCTAAATGACAGAACTAAGCTTCTTCTTTACTTAAACCACATAAAATTCAGTCACATAATAGGTTAGTGTTCTTGAATCTATACAACAATAATCTAAACAACAATGGTTTTAGATCTGAAATAGAAATGATGAAACGAGAAACAAAAGAATGGCTTAAACCAGGGAAAAATCTGTCGTTGCCAGAATTTATTCTTCACACCTTACAATACCAGCTGTAACAGTATTCTGAAGGGAAAGTGGACAGCCTATTGCCAATACCCACTCGCCAGGATGAAGCCTGCTTGAAGAACCAAGCTTTGCTGCTGGTAGTGGGGTTTTGGAATTGATTTTAACTATGGCAATGTCAGAATGCAGGTCAGCATTTACAACTGTACCCTCAAATGTTCTTCCATCTTGTAAAGTCACATCAACCTGTAAAGTTGTTCATAGTTTCAGATCAGCCATTGACTTAATGAGCCAGAAAACAATTTCCAGAGGCATAAATTTTTAATAAGTGACATGATGTCTCAGGGAGGTCGAAGTGTTGAACTGATAAAAACAACAAAGAATACTATCAGACTCAATCTCACATATATTATACGAATAATCTGAATGCTTTGTAGGGTGGTTACTTAAATAAGAGATGGCACTTTCAAGTGAAGAATCTGAAGAAATAACAGTATAACAAAGTATCACAAGGCCATATCGCAACAACCAAAACACAAGGTCATTCCTCATTCATTACTACCAGTAACATATTGTCATACTTTTTCGAAAACAGATCTGTGGGCAACCCTAAAGCATGCTAATCCAACACTCATTTCCAGTCAGTTTTAGATCAAATTGGAGAGAGAACATAGTATGAAGATACACCTTAGCTGGGTAAGCAAGATTTAAGATTTAATGATTTATCGATTATATTTTAAGCAACCCCATACTGAATAATCTAAAGCCAAGAATCAACTGGTCAAGGACTAACAGTTATCTTGCTGGGTTGAGTGACACATAACATCCAAAATGAGAATATATAAAAAATGCCTATAATCTAGCTGGAAGTTGGCTTCAAGTTAACAAATAGAAATAACCAATTCATGCAAGGCATTGAGCTCATACATGCTCTCACGCGTGCATCGTTGAAAGCTATAACAATTATAGTTTAGCAAAGCATATGCTTGATTGATATGCTCCATCATAAACACGAACCTTCCCTTTGGATGAACTTCTCATGCCTTGAAAATCAACCACAACATGAGCACATGTCAATATTGTACCATCCTTGTCAATTATAGTTCCAGAGCCAATGCTCTTCCCGATAGTCATACCATAAACCCCTACAAGGTTGATGGACAATCTCAAGGTAAACACCGTAGCATACCAAATTTCAAAAAATACAGGTGAAGAGATCCAAATTCGCAATTAGCATACCTTGTGAAACAGAAAGATTTACAACAGCTGGACCAACCTTAGCAGCCGCATTTGCAATGGTATCTCTGCCCAAACAACCACATGGCTTCGAGTGATCATCTACAGTCCCAGAAGCTTCCTTTGGTATGTCAGATGATGGAACAGGACTGACTTTATAAGAATGTAGCGGAATTATTCCTGAAAAATTTAGACACTAAATGTGATACAAGCCTCTATCTATAGATGAGAATAAAAATTTCAAGTTCTAGCGAAATAAGGACAAACCTGAGAGACCATGATCCAAGGAAAAAGGCAAATTTCGAGGAAACAATTCATTCAGTATTTGCCACGGCGATGATATCGAATCTCGCAAATGTTCGGGGATGTGCACGGTCGCCAACGCTCCTAAATTTGAAACCAAGGTAACAAGATATTGAAATGACGGTTAATTGATACCTGATAGTTTTTGGTAGCCAAGAAATGCTGAACCGCGTTCCTAAATTTGAAACCAAGGTAATAAGATATTGAAATGACGGTTAATTGATATCTGCTAGTTTTTGGTAGCCAAGAAATGCTGAACCGCGGGTTAATTGTCAAATTAGGCATATACTAAGTTCTAAAGTGTGAGCTCTAAGAAAAACATCCAATTTAAACCAAGTTGTCAAAACACAAAAGTCAAGAGTGCTCAACTCAAAATATTCGACGAAAGAGGTTAACGTGCTCACTAAAATTAGTATCTCCATTGGAATACAAGAGACCCGAACCAGTAGCGGCGATCGCTATGACCCGAATGAGAGAGCTTCCGCCAGAATGAGAAAGCCTTCTCTGCAACGCATGTCACGTCCAAATCAAGAAAGGAAAAAGAATAATAACAAGTTACGAATAATAAACAAAGGTTATTCAAACTAATGCTGTCGAAAAAATGAACGCACAAAGGAAGACTACAGAACGACAAGAGTACCAGGAAATAGCTCATGACAGACGACAACCTGAAACTTCCTGAGTCTTCTTCAGTGAATCGAGCAGGCAAGCAGTGTTACTGTTTAGTAGAGTCAAAACCTCGGGTTAAACCAGCGTTCGGATCCTCTCCCGTGCGTGGAGAGAGATTTCCCCAATCCGTCAGTCGAGGAGCTGGTAAAGCCAGTGAGCCCACCTTAAACGACCAACCCGCCACAGGCCCCTTTTTTGGCAGCGCGGGGTGTGCTGGAGGACCGCGCCAAAAAATTTCCAACCCATCCCACTATCATATGTATGTATGGGCCTACGGCGGCCAGCCTATTTTTTTTATTTAAAATAATGTAAAATAACATAAAAAACAATATTATAAAAGAAAACTCCTTTCATATTTGTGATTTTAAAAAAAATTAAATTGAATGAAACTTTACCCAAGTTCTAAATGGATAAAATAGAAAAAAAGATTCAACCCTCAATTTAGTGAAATCAACAAAAATTACAACCTAATTTAGTAGAAAAGTAAGATTAAAGTTTTAGGAAAATGAAATTTAGTAGTTAAGTAGAATTAGGATTTTTTTAATTTCTAAATATAATTATATAAAATAAAATAAAATAACTACAAAAAGCATGCCGTACAAGGTGGGGATGTACCTAACTTTTTTTTAACACCTATTATAAATTACCCACATTTCTTCAGCATGTCCCACCATTTTTTGCAAATTAAGTGGGTTAACTCGTGAGTCCAAATCTATTTTATTGGCTCTAGTTAGTCAAAGTAAAAGCATACTGTTTCTAATTGTCGCAACGTATCATTTTTATTATTTGAGCTTTTCTACCTTAACTTGATCCCCTATCTCTCAAAAATCAAAATCCTTCACTGGCTGCTTTGGATGAAAAGTTTCTGTTTTTCAGGCCTTGAAAAATTTGACATGAAGTTCTGCTTTGGTTTGCCCAGGGAATGGGTTGCCAATAAGACACGTTCTGAGCTTGGGGACCTCCTATCATTTGATAATCTTATCTCATATTCTTTTGGTCCATGTCAAAAGGTTTTTTCTATTAATAATTGTTAAGAACAGAATTTCACTATGGAATTCCCTCAAGTATTGATTAAATATACTTGATTGACATGTGCGATAACCCATCATTAGGGTTGATAAGAGATCTAGGAAAATAGCAATATTGTTCGTTTCAATTTGAACTTTCTTTTATCTTAGTCTTGGTTAGAGATGTTTAATGTGCTCCTCATGAGTTTGATCATGTTGAGTTAAGTCTCAGGCAAGTCACAGTTCCAACTCGGCATATGTTTTTTTCCTTTTTACAATTTTTTCATTTTCCTTTATTTATTAAAAATATTAAATAATTTTATATAATTATTTTTCCTTTACATGTATCATGTAATAAATTAATTTTATAATTATAATAGGTACATCTTATTATTTTAATTCTTAATTTTATTTTAAATTTTAAATTTATTTCTTAACTTAATATTATATGAAAATAAATCATATATAATTATTGAATATTTAAAATTTTGATAAATATTATCTTTTAGCTCAATATTATTATCCATTAAAAAATATTCTAAATAAAATTAATTATATTTTTATTAAAAAAATTAATTAATTTATTTTTTATTTATTTTTATATCGGGCCAGATCGGCTCAGTCCCAGCCCCGTGCTTCGCCGCGCCAGACCAGGCAGACCAATTTTCTTAAGCCAAGGGTGTTCTGCATCGCATCGGACACCAGACTAAGGTAATGCCTGGGTTGACCCCTTAAAACCCCTCGAAGATGCTTTCATTTTAAAAGGGGACGTTTTATATAGTTCTACTGGGGTTTGTTTTCATTAACATTTCACCAGTTACATAAGCTTGTCACCAGGGGATGTCATGGATGGCAAGGACGTATCTTCCGATCACGTCATTGCAGAAATGCTCGAAATGGGGTTTGAATATGCCAATATAGTGGAAGCTCTGAAAGCAGTGGGTCCATCTATTCATAGCGCTGTGGAGTTTATCCTGAATAATGCTAGTAGAAATAGCGTTAGAGCATCTTCTGCTAGTATTAATAATTCCAAATTTTATAAGGACAACGAGAAGGGTCTCAGAAAAAGAGACCTGGCCTCATCCCATTCCGTTAGTTATGTTCGACAATCTAGCATGCTGGACCATCTCCAATCCACTAGTGAATCCACAGGAAGCAAGACAGATACTGTAGTAGGCGTGCCATTTGGTACCTTCGAAGTTCGTCCGGGCAATGCGGAAGAGCTCAAGGAACCTTTATCTGACATGGATGATGATTCCAATATGTTGTCAGGAACCTATAAGGTTCATTCCGTGGATGAATTGGATAGTTCATCAGATTGGGAGTTAAAAGCTTGCAGTCTCTTGCAAAAGCATTTTGGCTTTTTATCCTTAAAGAGTTTTCAAATGGAAGCCCTAACTGCTTGGGTAACTCATAAAGACAGTTTTGTCCTGGCTGCAACAGGATCTGGTATCATTCTTCGACTTTACTTGTCCCGATTACGTTGCTATTGTGCTTCTAATCATAATTACCTTTGGCCAGGAAAATCTCTCTGCTTTCAGCTTCCTGCATTGCTATCTGGGAAAGTGGTGGTTGTGATTTCACCCTTAATAAGTTTGATGCATGATCAATGCTTAAAGCTAGCAAGACATGGGATCAGCGCTTGTTTTCTTGGGTCTGGGCAACCTGACAATACTGTCGAACAGAAAGCAATGAGAGGCATGTATAGGATAGTATATGTTTGCCCAGAGACAGTTCTTAGGTAAAGTTAGGGATTTCTGCCATTGCTTATATTTTTAAGTCTCCTTAATTATTTTTTTTAATTAAAAAAATATATTCTTCAAATGTCTGATAACTGGAATTTAATCATGTTTAGATTGATTGAACCACTACAGAAGCTTGCAAAAAGCCATGGTATTGCTTTATTTGCAGTTGATGAAGTACATTGTGTTTCTCAATGGGGCCATGATTTCCGGCCAGACTACAGGTCTGTATTTTCCCTTCTATTCCACATTTTTCAATTATTTTGTGATAGGACTTTTATTGGTTGGTTTACACAGAGCATCTCAAGTGATCATAAGGTATGGTTTATGTGTTTAATGAACTAAGAGCAGTTGTGAAGTCATCACTCATATGATCATTCTACTATTTTATCTTGTAATTAGATATGGCTTATGTTCCTCATCTAGTGCATATTTTGTAATCTTTTAAATTCCTCTACTATAACAGGAAGATCAATTCTTTTAATAACGTGTTCTCTTGTTTCAGACGATTGTCCACATTGAGGGAAAATTTTAGTAGTAGCAAGCTAGAATTCCTGAAATTTGATATACCTCTGATGGCTTTGACAGCTACAGCTACTAACCTTGTTAGAGAGGATGTTTTAAAGTCGCTGCATATGTCAAAAGAAACAAAGATTGTTCTTACTTCCTTTTTCCGGCCTAATTTACAGTTTATTGTGAGTTTTCTGTCTGTAATATGTATATTTATCCCTGATTGTAGCTTGTTGTTACTCCATGACACTTGTCAGTCTCTCTGCCTCCATACAGGTAAGGCATAGTAGGACATCTTCATCTTCTTATGGGAAAGATTTTCATGAGCTAATTGAACTATATGGTAAGAAGCCAAAGAGGGATGACAAGAAAAAGGTTTTCAGATCAGAGGAATCACCAGAAGCTTTAATTAGCTCTGATGCCAATAGAATCTGTGAGACAGACTGTCTTTCTTCTTATGATTTGGATGGTGACCAGGATGATTACATTGAAGAAGATATAAGTGTATTGCATTCAAGAATCACTAATGGTTCTATAAAGGGAAAAGAATTGTCAGTTGAGTACCTGGAAAATGACATTGATGTCTTTCAAAGTGTGGATGACTGGGATGGTACTAATCTGTATGCTATTTTTTACTTAATAAGCATTATGATCTATAATCAGTAGGGTAGAAACTAGCAGCACTTTTTGTGTGGCAGTGGATAAAACTTTAATCTTATTAAATAATATTGATTATCTATTTTGTCTTGATCACTTATGTACCTGCAGTTGCCTGTGGTGAATTCTGTGGACAACATCCTCAAAAGGAATGGGAGTTATCTGAGATCATTGATCCTCCGAAGAAATCAGAAGAAAGAATTCAACTTCTTAAAGAACCTTTAGAGCGAGGACCAGCTATCATATACGTACCCACCAGAAAAGAAACACTGAGCATTGCAAAGTATCTATCTGAATTTGGTGTAAAGGCTGCTGCTTATAATGCATCAGTAAGGATGATATGTGTTACATGTAATCTTGTTTGATTCGATCAGCTTTTCAGGTTGGATAAGCCGTTCTCTATTTTGCCTATTGTTAAAAATCAAAGAGAGAGAACATTTTAGAAAGCCTTTATATTGAGGGAGGCTCTTTTTGCATATATTTATAGTTTATGGTAGAGAGAAGGTTGTATAGCTTGAACACATCCAATGTGGGACTTCTATAGTCTGCCTTAACAAAGAGAAAAGACAAACTAATACTATGTCCTAACTTCCACCTCAAGTTGAGGCATTTAAAAACTAATGCACCAAGCTTGTGACAAAGTATGTAACCCTTGAGATTGAAAGAACTTTAATAAAACCTAATTGAAGAGGAAAAATGCAGCCAAGAGAAACCAATTAATAAACAATCCTTGATGACAAATTTCTATGTGCATCATGTTCACTCTTGGGACAAAAAGCAACCAATAGATGACCTTGTGTTACGTATATTTACAGTAGAGAAAAGGTTGTATAGCTTGAGATACAACCAATGCGAGACTTCTATAGTTTAACTACACAAAGAAGAAAAACAAACTAATGCTATATTCTAACACTTACAAACCCCAAGAGTAAGATGGTGAGAAGTGACCGAGCCCCCTCTTAGTGCTGCTGGCCATTATCCAAAAGGGAAAGTATAAGCTCTAGTTAAATCTTTTTTGACTCCTTTAAGGTTTTTTTTCTTGTTAGACCGAGGTTAAAATTTTATAGGTCCATCTTGTCAATTTACTGGAAAAATTTTGATTAGCAGCATAACCTTGTGTTCAATACCATGAATTACATTTTTTCAAAAAGATTGTCTTAAGCAGGAAATTTTAAAGTGTACTTATTAGTCTGCTTTCTGATTTTTTGTTTTGAATATTTTATCATACTCTATTGTAGATTGTAAATTAGCCTATGTAACTTGTGAAACTATGTCTCTTGTTTGGTATTGAATTGATTTATTGGCTCAATTTCTTTCTTCAGCTGCCCAAATCACATCTAAGAAGGGTGCACAAGGAGTTTCATGAAAACACAATAGAGGTATGGATATAGATGAAGTCTTGTTTCGTGGTAATTATTTCATTATCATTATTTGAGTTCTCCAATTATAAAATGTGGATCCCGTTTTATCATATTCACTGTTTATTTACGATGCATGTTTCAGTTTGCTATACATTGTTTTTTAAATTTATAAGAAAAGAATCAAGAGTCTTTTTTCAAAGGGGTCTAGTAGTATTATTAAGACATGGCTCTGATTAGTTTTTACTTGTTTCCCTATGTTGTGTGTGAAGTTGCTTCAATTTCAATCATTTTCTTCATTCCAGAACTGTATCGAACTTTGTAAAGTGACAGGCACACACATGTTTTATCCAGATTGTTGTTGCAACAGTGGCTTTTGGAATGGGGATTGACAAATTGAATGTCAGAAGAATCATCCACTATGGGTGGCCGCAGGTCTGCATCTGTCCTATCCTATACTTGGAGTTTATCCGTATTCCCATTTGCATTAATGCATCTCAACCTGGCCTATGTAGCATGCAGCATATTCTTTGTTTGTTCATCTGAACCCTTATGTGCAGTGTGTTTTTTGTATTCTTATGCATGTTTAGTGTTTCTGGATCTTAATTTTTTTAATCAATATTAGATTATTAATTTAATTTAATATTGTCAGAGTTTAGAAGCATATTACCAAGAAGCTGGTCGGGCAGGACGAGATGGAAAATTAGCATATTGCAGTAAGTTTAAGTGCAGCTTTTTTGTAATATACTTTGTCACCTTGGATGTAAATTTACTTTGCTGTTCTTTCTTGTTATCTGGAGTTTGAGCGACAATTCTAAACTCCTCACTTCTATCTTGATTATTTCGCAACCAGTTCTCTTTGCAAACCTATCAAGAGTACCATCACTTTTGCCAAGTCATAGAAGTGAAGATCAGTTAAAACATGCCTATGTCATGTTGTCTGATTGTTTCAGGTTTGAATAGGTTAAAACATCTTTTTTTCTCCATGTAGTCTTGTTGCACTTGTGTTTACCGAAGAATATTTCATTGTACTTGCAGATATGGAATGAATACTTCATCATGTAGAGCAAAGACTCTCGTGGAGTACTTTGGAGAGGATTTCAGTGATCAAAAGTGTCTCATGTATGCTGACTTCGTCTCCACCATTATGAAATTTTTCAGTATCCCAATAAAATACAACTAAGTGGAAATCTTGTATGTATATTAAATTTGTCAATTCATGTGACATTTTAAATAAGGACTACATGCCTAATCTATTTTTTTTCCCCTTTTCCTTTTAAATGTGGTGGCTTTGATGGTCTTATGGTGATAGTAATTTACTAATGTATCTAAACCTTTGTATTTTGGCGGCATTCTGTTAATGAACTTGCTATCATACAGTTGTGATGTGTGTGTTGATGGACCACCTCAAGTGCAAAATCTGAAAGAGGAGGCGTGCACTTTACTACTGGCTGTAGCTGCACATTATGTATGTACGTTAATTTAATTTTTATACGTATTACACTTGTCATTGGTTCTGTATCTTACATAGGAAATTGTATTATGGTAGTTCTGGTTACTCAATATCAGCCATGTATGCCTGAGCCTTCTTCTTCTGTGTATCTTTCTCTTCAGTTAAATTTCAACAGAATAAATTAGTTGACCAATAGCATTGTTTTGTGTAGTTTCTAAGGTCACTGTTAAGAGGTGAGTTTTGTGGAACCTTTTTCTCTGCTTCCAAAATCTTGAGAGATATAAAGTTCATGTAGTGCGGTGATTGGATTTTCTACTTGCTTTGAGGAATGGAACTAATAATGTTGCTTTTTCAGGGACAAAACTCTGATATGGATCGCTTATATGATGATGATCTACATTTTGACACGGAAGCGAGAAGAATTGAAGGGAGGCTAAGTCTTAATATGGTTGTTAGGAAGATAAGGGAGCAGGTCATACTACATATGATTGACGTTTTACTTCTCTCAGTCTTGCATCTTGTTCTATTTGATTGTTAAAGTGTGTAATGAGTTTTAATTGTTTCATATGATTGCTATTTGTAGTCTAAAAAATTTTTGACCACTGATATGCTATGGTGGAGAGGCCTTGCTCGAGTTTTGGAACGTAGGGGATACATCAGGGAGGGAGATGACAAGGTAACTTATTCCAGCTGGGAAAATGCCTTGCCTATGGATTCAAGGCCATGCTGCCTATGCTAAGTGTTCATTAGTTGTGATGTGGTTTTAACTGTATGTGTCTATACGATGACAGAGTCATGTTCAGATAAAGTACCCGGAGCCAACAGAACTGGGGTTGAAATTTGTCAAGTCCAATAGTGAGCAAGCTTTCTATGTTTACCCTGAGGCTGATATGCTGCTTGCGGTGAAAACTAGCAAACCCTACTCCTCATTCTCCGATTGGGGAAAAGGCTGGGCAGATCCTGAGATTCGTCGCCAACGCCTCCAAAGAATGCGTCACCATAGAAAACCACGAATGCTGCCAAGTCCTGCAAAGTCACGCAAGCGAAAAGCTAGTAGAGTGAAGCCTGATCTCAGGACTTGTCGTGGCAGACTTGCTGCAAAACTCTCCAAACATCAGTGATTTGGAGGTGTCGTCTTTTCTATTATTAATAAAACCTTCCATCATATGTTGGCATCTAGAAGTTGATTTATCCATCACGATCTCAATTTTACTGTGAATGAGAAATTTGTTCAGATTTATGTGTATGGTCACCGATTGTACGCATATCGTCTGTAGTCAAGCAATCCTTCAGTAATCATACTAAGCTCATGCATGTTTCTTGATTTTTAATTTGTTCTTTATAATTTTAATGTTTTAAAATTATTGTTACATTTAAATTTAAATTGTTTGCAGGTTAGTCTTTGTAATTTCGTAACGCACAAATTTATTCTTTACAATATTTACGTGACATAATATGGACAAAATTCATCTTACCTGACTATCCACAGCCAATGTGATTATCACAAATACTGCTTTAAAAGGAGACTTAAGAGGTACCGTAGATTCAATCAAAAGTCAGTGTTATGTCTGAAGTAATGTAAAGCAGAGTTCATATCCAGGCAATAATTTATTAACTTTAAAAACTTCTCGTAGATTGATGCAACATGCAACGATTCCACCAAGCCCCAAAATACAAAGTCATAAGGGCGTTGATGCCGTGGAAGCGTACGTTGGATGTAGGAACTGTTTCATCTTAATTTGTAAGTATTTTTTTTTTGCCAACCATTTATAAGAACATATCACTATTTTTTTCATGAGAAAGAACATATCACTGTTTGATTAATGACAAAAGTTTGTCATAAAAAATATATAAATGGAATTTTAGCAAAAATAAACAAATATAAGTCCTAATAATATGAGATTGGGGGAAAGTATTAGTCACGGTCCCACAAAGATTGTGAAACACTAGGGAACCGAAGGTTCAAATATTCCAAAACCCCAGCAAAATCAAAATAAAGTTACACCCAATTTGTTGATAATTTGATTTCAATTCCTATGGAATGAACACACCAGACACTCTAAATCCACCTGAATGGTGCGAGAGGGTTTGGGGTGCGGGGAGCTTGGGACCTTCTGAGCTCTTTACAAACATTATCCAACATGCCCATAAAGTCCCTTACAATCACAAATATTCGAAGTGGGTTTGCGTCTTCTTTGCTCACATCCCCATGAAAATACTCCGTGATTTCTTTCACACGAGCTAGCACTCTATCTTCATCTCCTTGCAAGTCCCTTAGATTTCTCTCTGCATAATTTGCGAAAGCCTTCATCGAATTCACAAAGTTCTCACTTTGTTCATCCGCATTTAACTGCTGTATTAGATATTGCAGCTTAGCCATTCCCTCTTTAAGGTTTGAGACAGAGCTGGCAAGAACGTCCAAGTCAATTGTTGCTGTCTTCTTTACGTTGTATAACTCAGTACTCAATCCAGAAACAAGTTCTAATCCCATTCTTCTGTAATCTTCTTCCTTCTCTTCCTCTGTTCTGTTCTTACTTTTCTGGCTGATTTTCCCCATAATGCTATCTGAAACTCTGATTCCTTCTGATCGAACAATCTCCTGAACCACAAAATGGAGTAACGTAGTTTTCCCATCAGTTCCCTTAACATCAGCTAGCTTGAGAAGGGCATCGAGCTTAAATGCTCTGGCACCTCCCCTTATTGTCCCCACATTCATACGGTTTCCTGTTTTCAGCACAGCTTCAAGTAGTTTCAAGAAGAGCCTACTTGATCTTAGTTCCTTGCACGCCTCCTGCTTGGATAAAAGACAAGTAGAGAAATTAAAGGTCAACATTTTACCTTTAATGAGACTAGTTTTAAAGTTCGGTCTGATAATTTTAATTACCTCGAGCATTGAAAAAGAGTTCCTGAGGTGGACAATCTCATCCTCAAAGGTTTCTCTGTAAAGCATGGCTTCCACACGTTGAAAGGCAGAGGGTATGCTAAGCATTGCTCTTACAAACTTTTCTGCGGATCCCAAATCATTTATGTCTCCTTTATAACTCGAGAGCTTATCCTCTTCGTCCTTGGTGGGTACCATCTTGACCAGTGCCTCTAGTTGTTGTAAAGTGAGGTCCTTACCTATTTTTTAACCATTTGATAAGATCTTCAATTTCAGACGCATTGATTTGATCATTGATAGTCATCAGTATATGTTGTGAATCCACATGCATGCTATTATTATAGTCTAACTCAAAAGTGGGTGGAGGAATTTACTTGCTAGTCAGAAGGCTCAGACCATTAATGATTATTAAATAATATTGAGTGTCATATACTTCATCCCCCAGCATGTAGCAAATTTCCCTTTTATTATTTGTGCCTCCCATTACTGACAGAGGCTTTTGGATTTTGGAATTGGGAGCTTATAAAGAAAAGAACTCCTTTCATTATGGCAAACGATAACAATTTAGTATTATTACCTTGTATTAGGGTTTCGCATACTTGCTCAGCTGTCACATTCAGAGCTTTTGAGAGAATTGTTATGTTCTGCAGCCTCTTTGGCTCGAGAAGATGCTTGCTTGGAGAAGGGCTTTTGCTCTTTGTCTCGTCGTTCTTCATTGAATTTTGTAAGTTGTAGCCAAAAAGTGACTCGATCATTTCCTCATCAAACCTGATTAAAATTCATCATATGCTTGAACAGAGGATTAAAAAATAAAATAACGTTTACCGTCGTTAATGAATGAAGAACCTACTCAAATGAGCTTGATCGCAGCTTGTCCCAAACCATTGTGCGATCTGGGGCAGCTCTTACTTTGTCCCAGTGAAGGGGTTTAAGTTTTGGCAGGGGAGCTCCATCTTTTCCAAGAGGCGTGAATTGAGGAAGCTGAGACGGTGGTGGAGGTGGAGTTTTCACATTGTTGTTGTTACCTTTAAAGGGCGGAGGTGGACATGGTGGTGGAGGAATGTTAGGAGGGGATCTTGTAGGGGGAGGTTGACGAGGAGAAGGCGACTCATTCTCTCCGCTTCGATTCAATGCTGAGTTAGAATCCGAGTTTCTGGGAGATGATGAAGTGTGCAATGTTGAAGAACGTGGAGAGTCAGAGGGAATTCTAGATGAAGTCCGAGCATGCAAAGAAAACAAGGGCATTTGTAGAGCTGGAGGTGGGGGTGGGGGTGGCGATGGAGGTGGTGGGGGCGGGGAGGCTTGTGGACATGGTGAACAAGTTTCAGTCTTTTGCACTTCCTGCTTTGTAATGCATGGTGATTGAGGTGATTGTATCTTTGGAGATGAATTTTGGGGCGAATGAGGAATTTCTTTCGTTAATGGAATCGACGTACTGGTAGAATTAGATTGAGATGCTCGAGGGGACAAAGACCACGTCTCGCTTAGACTACCCGCTGAAGCATTGGAAAGTCTGACGTTTGACGATTGGGAATCGACAATGGAATGAAAACTTTCAGTATCTGATGAATGGCATTCCATGGTAATGATTTTATCACCGCCATCATCAGATTCGGATTCTTGTTTCACGGATTCGCCATCCTCGTGAATAGATAGAATTTCCTTTGTGGAAGAACTGCTGGCATTATCATATCCTGAGCTAATCACTTCTTGATTTAACTCTACATTCTCATAAACTGCACATTTTGGGGTGGAGCTATCATTTGAGCTTGAATTTACTGTTTCAGAAGTTTGTTTCAAGCTGCTGCAGGTGTGTTGCTCTATATCCTGTGCTAAAGAATTAAGATCAAATAGATCTATGGCAGAATTCAAACCCACCTGACTTGATGAGTTTTCATAAATACCTCCGTTCTTGCTACAGAGCGGCATTGTCCTTTTGGGTTTCCTTGCATGCTTTCTGTATTTTCTGAAAACCCAGATAAGCCCAAGAGCGCAAATTACTGTAGCAATTCCCACGGACGCAAGAACACCTACTAGTATTGCTTTAGCTCTGCCTCTATCTTGATGGTGAAACTTGTGACCTGATGGATTAAAATGGGAACGATGTCGGTGAGGAAAGGGAACATATACGTGCGGTAACGGAATAGATGGAGATGGAGTCCCGGCTTCAATGTTGGGTGAAGGACAAGGTGATGGAGAGAGAAACTCAGAATCGCCAGTGGATGGCCTTCTGGCGTGGAGACTCTTGAGTCCAAGCAAAGCTCTGAACTTTTCCACTATCAGAAGTTCCTTCTCATCATTCTCATCTTGTCCTGAGATTTTCTTAATGTGGTTGTCATTTTCTTGTCTATTCTCTGATAGGCGATGGATTTGGAAGTTTGCTGCTGCATTGAACAGAGCATCCACATACAAAATGTGGGTTATTTGAAAAGATAGGAGCAACAGGAGGATGATGATGAGGAAGGAGCGAAAAACCTCCGAAGCACAACCCATTTTCGTGCAACCAAAAGTCATCAAGACATGAATGCAACTTTCCTCTTCATGAAATCTGGTTTTCCTTTTTGTTGCATCAGATTTTCAAGACAAGGGTGGTGGTGGCAGCCGGTAGTGTGAGGAAGATCCAGAAGAGTGTCTTTAATGCTACTCCAAGGAACCCCTGAACTTGGCAGTTGTAGTTGTAGAGGGCCTTCTTTACTTCACCTCCTCATAAATTCTTCTCTCTTCTTTTCCCTGCAAAAACACTGTTAATGCGTAACACAATTGGGGAAAATATTTCCCTCCTTCTGTTTTACTTGATTCCTTTGTCATATCTGCGTTTTTTAGCCATTTGTCAGATAAAAGGTCTGTCTCCTTCTCCCGCTCATCATAATCAAATAGACAAATACCCTGACATACTCCTCTTTTTAGTGGTGTTGAGTTAAGGATTCAAACTTTTATTATTATTATTATTACATGAGATTTGAATGATGGTCTTTACCGTTGAATAATGCAATACATTTGGGAAGCTGAAAGTGATATAAACCTTCTTGATCTGAAGCAAACGGCGGGAGAGAGAAAGAGAAAGAGTGGGTCCCGTTTGGTTGGGGTTTTCCTAACCATCGACGGGTGATTGTACAAGAAATCTCCAACCCCATAATGATGAAGAAAGATGGCGACGGGGTGGGGACAAACAGTCCATCCCCTACTCATGTGACCTTGTTTGGCAAGGCAGCTAAAAAAGTGTGACATGAACATATATCAAAGGCAACTGCAGGATCTTGATTGTGTAATTATGAAAGGCTAAAAAGGTTTTAGTCTTTTTCCAACATTTGGTTACAAGGCTTTTACTTCACTTTCGATTGCTTGTTCTTTTGTTGTTTTGTGGTCTGAAATATGGTATCCACGATTTGGTAAGAGGTACGTTGATTTTTTGGCTCTCTTTGGAAAGATTTAGTCCCTCGTCCTGCTTCCACACCTAACCACCACACAAAACGCTCACACGCCCTAACTAAAAGAGACACACACACACAAAACACAAGCAGCATCGTCGCATTAGTAGTTTCGTGAATTTACATTCTTTAATTGTTTTTTTCATTCAAGAAAAATAAAGAATTTTTTTTTTTATGGAGAGAATCCATCCATCCGCCGATTTCATACATATTCTTCAATTAGCATTAGTAGAATCCATTGATCAAAGTCGAGAACAGGAACTGAGATGGGAATCTTGTTTTGGTTAGGCAGCATATAGAAGGGATTGGGACAAATCTGAAGCCGAGCAAAAAGTATATGGTTTTGTTTGATAATTTATTTTATTATTATTTTCGGACAGATTACTTCATTTAGTATGAGAGATTGAATCAAGACCTATAACGAGGTGAGGATTTCAAATAACTTATTATTGAGGCAGCAATAGAGAACATGGTATATGTACGTAGTAGGGCACGGAGGACAAGAAACAAGGAGACGAAGCTAGAGAAAAAGGTAGAAGAATCCAATGCAAAATTTTTTTCCCTCAATAAAATAGATCTTTTTTCCCCCAACAGATAGATCATGGTGTTTAACTTTAAACAATACGGTTTTGTGTACTATGCCGCCAACACCAGAGGGAGGCGTGTGTTTGGATATTGCTAGATGCAGTTGATGAGTAAAAATAGTATGGATTTGCAAATCGAATCTTATTTATAATATAGATATATATATATATATAATCTTTTTTTTAATTGATATAAATTTCTCTTCTAAATACGTAATTAATAGAGGACCCAATTTCATAAGCTTCGCGTTTATTCACAAGTCATTTATTTACTTATCTTTCATTTGATGTTTCTTATTCACCCAGCTTAGTTGGGCTTTCAATGCATATCGGGCGTCCGCTCAAGATTTGACGTTGGATATGGGCCTTGGATATCTTCCATGAGTGTTCTTGATGGATTCATCCCAAATGAGTACTTGCTCCAAAACCAGTAGGCAATTCACTGGATATTATGAGTTGACTGATCTTGGATGGAAATTATGCAGTTTTCATCTTTATACTTTTAAAAGTATATAGTTCTCAATCATGCAGATAAATAGTCATAAGATTTGTTAATTTTATCCACATCTAAATAGGAATAATATACCCTATGTTGGGTTTTCTGACCTTGTCCACCCTTATGAGTCATATTAAGGACCCAAGCCCATGAGCCCTATTTAAATTAAATGTTAATTTAATTAAATCAGATAAAGGAGTGATTCAATTTTTTTGTAAGGAAAAGGAAAACAAAAACCAGAGGGAAATGGGCAGCTTTATCAACGTACGTGCGTGTGTGAACATTAAAAAACTGTCTACTCAATTTTTTCTCTCTGCATATGCCTTCTTTCTCCTCCCTATGGTGTACGTACACTGTTGTGAAAACTGAAAAACAAGTCCTGCCCAACTACATGATACATTCTCATCGCATGGATATTGCAGGACTCAATACTTCGCTCGAGGTATGTATCTTTTCTATTTCTCTTCTTTAAATACGTCAGTCTATATTCTATGATAGTATTAGTTGCTAGTTAAAACAACCACCAAGTCATATTCTACAAATAATTATTGGTATTTAATATAATTTATTTTTATAGAATAAAAAAAGCATTAAAAACTTGTTTTCAAATTTGCCCTTCATACTTATGAGGAAGGGAATAATCAAAATAGTTGGATGAAGAAGGATTAAGAGTAATATAGTATTTAAGAGGGGTTAGAACTTAGATTTTAATAATTTTAAATAAGGATATTTTTGAAAAGTTATAATAATTTAAAAAAAATTCAAGACCATTAATTAATTTTAACAAATTTTTTTAATCGGCGTGAATTAATTAAAAATAACTTATATATAAACTAGATATAATATTCTTGTAAGTGGCAAAAAAAAAAAAGATATAAATATTTTTGTACGTTTAAACAATTAAACTCTAGGCGCGTGTGAATGAACATTATACTTAATTAGGTGGACTCCTCTTGTATTTATATGGGAGATGAATAATGAGTCACATTATTAATGATTTATGAATGATGGATGTTGTCATGTATTTTATATTGATTTTCATTTAAAACTCTTGCTAAATAATACTAAAATAAAGTTAAAGTTTTGATGGTAGTCTAAATTCCACAAACGCGCATCACGTAATGTAAAATTATTATTTTTTGTTTAATAAAGAACAAGAAGATCAAAACTTGAACTCTTAAAATTGAAAAGTAAGACTACAAAAAGAAAATTAGAGACTTTAAATTAACCTGTGTGGCTTAATTCACTGGCTGACATCATGAAGGCGTATGGAGTTGTTGAGTGGCCAATGAGATTTCTGAATGGACACAAATTAACGACAGCTGGTCTCCTCTTCCGTTTATATATTGATGATTTGATTTCAACCAAACATGTACGAAACACGCTGTCGTTTAATTAGCTTTTGGCAGCTTTTAAGTGTTGGGTCTCTTAACACGGTTTTGATATGATCTCCCACCATGGCCGTCGTTTTCACTGTTCAGAATTTCTCTCATGCTGATATCTCTCCTCCTTTTTTTTAGATGGAATTATTATCATCCAAAAAACCATAATCATTCCATTTCCATGAGAGTCAGTGAAAAGAGGAAACTCTTGGAGGTGGTTGAGATGAATCATGAACTCATGCATGTAGTACGAACGATGTTTGTGTACCAAACATGTTCAATTTTCCATCGTATTTAGACAATATATATATATATATATCTAAGCTGACATAATACTATGTATGATGTTACTAATCTAATCGTTCACCCACTTTTGACTACTTCTTTTCTCATGCCTTGTGTGTGTGTGAGTGTGTTAGGAGAACATGGACTAAAAAGGTGGTTTTAGTGAAACCAATAGCCTGCATTACCTGATTCTTGAAACGAGGAAATTCTCATCTTCGGATCATTCTCCTTTAAGCCCCACCATTAATTAGTTAATTCCAACTCTCACAGTACAGGCGGGGAAAAATGTCAAAACGAATCTTGACTTTTCTAGCTTACGATCAGCCACATTGAGTTGGCCGGTGGTGCAGTTCTATCTCACGTGAACAAACTATTTAGATAGAAATACCGAAATGGTGGACATTAATATCGAAATCGAACCAGATTTACTGATCTGGTATATACATCTAATCTAATAATTAGTATTTTTCATATACAGTTGAAAATTTAGAATATGCCAATAGCCACCGTTTGAACCTTTGACTTCAAACCATTGTACATAGACCATTATGTAAGGCTTTGATTGATCATGTGGACTTTAGGATTTGAGTTGTCGGGTTAGCTTTATCTGATTACATGTTCACATGCATGCATGGCTCAGCAAGTGTCCTAAATCCTAATTAAAACATCTCCTTGTGTTTTGAGTAATTAATTAATTAATGTTTCAACTTTCAATTATCATTACAACCCTTGTAAATATTCCATAGGTAGTTATGACAGAATCTAAGATTGACAATGATACTATTTCATGAAGACCGAGTTACTTTTTCTAACTAATTTCTGCTTCGAATGACATTTAATGTCAATTTGTCATTCCTCTGTTGAATGTAATTAAAAGACATGCATGCATCATGCATGTTATACATATATACTTGTCATAATCCTCAATAATTTTGCATGAGAAGTCTTTTAGTTAATCATTCGTCTTTAATTAATTAAAAAGGCATTTGAGTTGCGTGTAGGATGAAGATTATCTTCCATCAACTGCTTCGTTCCTTTGAGAATATAGTCATACTTAAATCAAATGGCCCCATGCATTAATTTTCTGGGCCAATTTACTAAAAAAAAATGTTGATTTTGGTTGGAGACATGTGCCATTGTGTTTAATTATCTCAAATGTCTCCAGAATTGACATACAAAATTAGAGAGAGAAAGAGATTAAGCAGGTAAATAGGGTCAGCGTCATTGTTATATAGTTGATGACTTGATGTTATACATGTACAAATTATTTTATTCTGGGGTCGTTAATCTACGAATTATTAAGTCGACGTTGTTTAATGATCGGCCACTAAATACAATCTGAACAATTGACGATTCAATTCTGGAGCAAAGAAACAACGTCCTCTAGCTTGCATAAATTTTCAACTTTTCCTGATTAAATATTAATTACTCCCTCCCTTTATTTACATATAAATCTTTTAATGTTAGATTAAAAATTATAATTAAGATGTCATAATTTTTTTAAAATTCTCTAATATATCCTTAGTTTATTATTACATAATAAGTGTATAGAATAATTAATGAAAACAAGGATATAATAAAAAAATTAATTAATACTTGAAATTTAAAAAAAAAATAGAAGTAACATTTTTCTTAAAAATGATTTATAAAATATCAACTTTAGTTTGTTTTTTGGCGCACTTGCGCTTAATTTTCTCCCGGATAGGACAATGTTTCCGAAATTAAGGTTGATGCCATTTTTTTTTTTTGGGCCAAGTTGATGCCAATTTTTCGATAAAGGGCCATTATATTAAAGCGTTAACAAGTTGATGCCAATTAAAAACTTGCTTTGGAGTATAATATGTTGCATGAAATTAGGAGTATATTAATTAATAGTGAAATTCCAGCAACCTGCAGTTGTACATCCAATGGCCACATACAACTATGTGGAAGTTGCAACGACACCTGTAAATTGAAATATTACAGGAAATTTGTCTTGTCCTTTAGTACTGGTTTATTAGATCTTTATCAGATAATCGAAAAACCAGATAAGATTGCGAAGCCATCGACCCACCTCTTTGACTTGTACCCTAACATTCTAGACAGCCAAGACTTTTTATATATGCTGATAACAATTCGTTACACTGTTTCCGAATTCACTCTTGAATCGAAGAGAACATAAAATAAAATTAGGTGAAATAATGATGGACGATTGATATTTACTCTTGAATTGATACATTGGTTAAGAATAATAATAAATTTGATATATATATTTTTTGTTTTTTTCCTAATGAAACTTCAAGTCACTTCAAAGAATAATTTACGAGTGTAGTGCTGTGGGTGTACGTATAAATAAATATTGGAATTATTTAGTAATCACTGGATTTACAAAAGGGGAATGAAAATTCAGAGCATGCTCATTGAAAGAGTGGGATTTGAACGAAGAAGCAGGACCCCCATCAACTCTGTCCGTCAACAACAACAACCACGCGTTCACAAAATCACATACCCATTCATCACAAACAAAACCACATTCCGCCGCTGGATTACTCTCCCCTTTTTTTGACTTCTTGTCTACTTCTCCTTATTATATATTTTACTCTCTTACTTTCCAACTCAATTTACGATTCTCTATCTATATATATATATATATATATCAACTCCTATCCTTTTCCTCTCCAATTTCTCAGCTAGCAGCAGCTGAATCTGGATCAGAAGCAACATCATTCATTCATTCATGGAGATTCAGGAAAGCCAACAGGATTCTTGGTCGGAGACGGATATGAGCACGGGAGGCCGAAGCACTCCGGTGGGCTTCAGTGGACCTCTCAGTGGTCCATTAGCGTCCGCCAAGAGGAAGAATAAGAAATCAAAGAAGGAGGAAGAAGAGTACGTGGAAATAACGTTGGACGTGCGTGATGACTCTGTATCCGTCCAAAACATCCGGGGCGGAGACCCCGAAACGGCCTTCCTGGCCAGCCGTCTCGAGAAGAGGCCTTCCTCTCTTGGCTCTCAGCTCTCCTTCAAATTGAGACAAGTATCGCAGGAGCTCAAACGCATGGCCTCTTCCAACAGGTTCGACAAGATGGACAGGACCAAATCTGGAGCTGCTCGTGCCCTCCGAGGTCTCAAGTTCATTTCCAAAAACATCGGATCCGATGCCTGGTCACAGGTGGAGCAGCGCTTTGACGACCTCGCTGTTGATGGAAAGCTTCCCAAAACCCGCTTTAGCCAGTGCATAGGTATGTGTGTGTGTATCTCACTTAGTTTCACTCAATTAAGTTGCTGTAGCTCCTCCATATTCTGCATGCGTAATACCGGTAGCTAGCTAGTATAATGCTGCTATCTTTCTTTACTAACTAACTAAATGTGAATATTCGGGTGGAAATTAATCGATGATGATCAGGAATGGAGTCGAGAGAGTTCGCTGGTGAGTTATTTGATGCATTAGCTCGCCGCAGAGGCATTACCTCAGCTTCCATAACCAAGGATGAGTTGCGTGAATTTTGGGAACAAATCACGGATCAGAGCTTTGATTCAAGGCTTCAGACCTTTTTCGACATGTAAGCTTTTTATTTTTATATTTCTCATTCTTCCCTCAAGCACTTGTACTGTAGACAGTAGACACAGAGGGAGGATATTTTTGGCTTAATTTGTCCGGATCACGGATCGTCGTTCAGCAAAAAGAACAGTAGTCAAAATTAGTGTACCCTTGATCATTTTTTATAGATACACTGTTGAAAAAGAATTTACTTTGGGTCCTTTCCATATTTTTTTATATATTTTTTTTATATAATTTTATTTATTAATTTTAATTTAAATGGTAAAAATTACTGATTGTTACTTTAAATAAAATATATTATTTATTTTAATAATAATCTTAAATAAGTATTATAAATTATTTTTAAAAAATTTTAACTTATAATAATAAATATAAATTATTAAATAAAATATATTATTTATTTATAGATTATTTTTTAATCATTATACCACATAATCAATAAAAACAATAATCATTATACCACATAATTAATAAAAAAAATAATGTATAAAGAGAAATATGAAAAAAAAGTATGAAGAAGATTTAAATCTCTTTGGTAATGGGGGTTTGAAGGGGAGAGAAATAAAAATTGTTGTATCTAAACAGGGGAAGGGGAGTGCTCCCTCTCTCTGTTTGGATAGATATCTTTAGAGGGAGGCTCTCGTCCGCTGCCCTCAAATTGTTCTCTCTGAAATTGAGGATGAATGGGATAGTAAATTTTTAACCTCTGGTTTTTTTAAATAAAAAATATTTTTTAAAAATAAGAAAAATTATTAAAAAAATTTAAAATATTTATTTAAAGATTTCAATACTAAAAAATATTACAATCAAGTTTCATATCTTAAAAAATAAGTATAAAAAATTTTAATATTAAACATAAAATTATAAAATATAAATATAAAATATTAAAGCATAATTTTATACTCAATATTAAAATTTTTTATACTTATCTTTCATGATTTTATACTTGTATTCTGAAATTTTATACTAATTTTGATCATGAGACTTATATATAATATTTTATAGTGTTAAAATTTTTAATAAATATTTTAATATTTTGGAATTTAATAATAATTTTTCATTAAAAATCGAATGTAAAAATTTTTTGATTTAAAAATAAGGTTTTAATATTTTTATAAAAAAAATAATTACTAAAATAAAAATAATAAAAAACTTCTTTAATTTTAAAAGTAAAATAGTCAAATTATTATTAATTACCTTTTTCTTCCCTCCTAAACTAAATACCAAATTATTAAAATTTCTTTCATTCCCTTATCTCAATCCCCCTCCCTTCTTCCTATATCTCATCTCTCTTGCTATTCTTTCTCCTTCATTAAATTCTTCCACTCTTTTTCCCTCTCATCATCGTACCAAAAATACTGTAAGAGACCGTGGACGGATGGAAAGGCTACAGTGTGGGTGTATATATATATATATATATACATATACATAAAGCTACACTCCGTGTAGGACAAGGGCATGATGGGATGTGAAATGATGCGCCAGAGGGGCTAGAGTGACTCGGTTTCATATTTAAAATTGCCCATTAAAGAAAGTGCAAGCTCTTTAAAAAAGCAACATAAAAGTGGGGAGTTTTTTTAACCAGTATTTAATGTAAGCCCCTGAACTGATTTTGTCTTCGACAATATGGCAGGGTGGACAAGAATGCCGACGGACGAGTAACGGAAGAAGAAGTGAAGGAGGTGAGGTTTTACAAGAAGAGAGTGCAAAAATGCAAATGATAAGTTGAATCGCTTATTTTCTTGGATATTCAAAAAGTAAGATTATTGAGTGTGTGTGGTGCAGATTATCGAGTTAAGCGCTTCCGCAAATAAGCTTTCAAAAATACAAGATCTTGCGGAAGAATATGCCGCACTGATCATGGAGGAGCTGGATCCCAACAACCTGGGATACATTGAGGTATGTTTCTATATTTTTGGGCTGGGGGGTGAAGTAGAGGCACAATAGTTGGCCGAAAAAGTAGAGGCCCAATAGAATTTCCCAATAGTGAAGTTTGATGCATTGCATGCAGGTGTACAACTTGGAAATGCTACTATTGCAAGCTCCGGCGAAGTCAGCGCACTTAACGTCGGGCAGTCGAGTACTGAGCCAAATGCTGAGCCAGAAGCTAGTGCCGACGAAAGAGAACAATCCCCTCAAAAGGCTGCTGCGAGGGGTGAGGTACTTCGTGGAGGACAATTGGAAACGTATTTGGGTGATAGGATTGTGGCTATCCATTTGCGCTGCCCTTTTCGCTTGGAAATTTGTGCAGTACAAGCACCGGGCTGTGTTCCATGTCATGGGCTACTGCGTTTCAACCGCTAAAGGTGGTGCTGAGACTCTCAAGTTCAACATGGCCTTGATCTTGTTACCTGTTTGCCGAAACACCATCACTTGGCTTCGTAGCAGGACCAAGCTAGGAGCTGTCGTCCCCTTTGACGACAACATCAATTTTCACAAGGTAAATAATATTAAATACTAATATATTACTTAACCTCACCAATAATTCCATTACGCTGCTCATTTGAATAATGTTTTGGGCATCCCTCTATTTATTTAGGTGATAGCTTTCGGTGTTGCCATTGGGGTTGGGCTGCATGTGATCCCACATCTTACGTGCGACTTCCCAAGGTTATTACATGCAACGGACGCGGAATATGAGCCCATGAAGCCTTTTTTCGGGGAGAAGAGGCCCAACAATTATTGGTGGTTCGTGAAAGGGACGGAGGGTTGGACCGGTTTGGTCATGGTCGTGCTTATGGCTATTGCCTATGTTTTGGCCCAACCTTGGTTCCGCCGGAGCAGGCTAAACCTACCTAAAACCCTCAAAAGGCTCACTGGTTTCAACGCTTTTTGGTACTCCCACCACCTCTTCGTTATCGTCTATGTGCTTTTCATCATTCATGGCTACTTCCTCTACCTCTCCAAGAAATGGTACAAGAGAACAGTACGTGTCTCAAACTTCCCCTTTATTGTTTTGCTTGAAATCTCTTCCCATTCATTGCTGGTTTTGCTTATGCAAACTTATTTGGCGCAGACATGGATGTATCTCGCCGTTCCGATGTTGCTGTATGCATGTGAACGACTGATTCGTGCTTTTAGGTCGGGTTACAAAACTGTGAGGATTTTGAAGGTACTTATTATTATTATTATTATTTAAAAAAAAAAGTTCCCTGTATTTTGATTTCAGTTTTCTGATGGCATTATTAAAAATTTCATTCTTCTCTAAAAACTCAGGTTGCAGTTTACCCAGGAAATGTATTGGCCTTGCATATGTCTAAACCACAAGGATTTAAGTACAGTAGTGGCCAGTACATCTACGTTAATTGTTCAGATGTCTCCCCATTTCAATGGTATGTTATATACCCTATTTAAGTTTAAAATCATATTAATATGAGGACAATGGCTAAGTTTAATTTATGTGGCATTTGCAGGCATCCCTTTTCTATTACATCAGCTCCAGGCGATGACTACGTTAGCATTCACATTCGAACGTTGGGTGACTGGACATCACAGCTGAAAGCTGTTTTCGCCAAGGTAAGTCTTTGCACTACAGAATTTGTCTTCTCTCTTTGGATTTTGGAAAAAAATATTATTTGGTGTTATGAGTTGGGCATTTCCCCCAATATCTTTCATGATGCAAGTGCATACTTTCCACATGATTGATGCAGGCATGCCAGCCAGCAAGTGATGGCCAAAGTGGTCTTCTACGAGCTGACATGTTAGAGGGCAACAACAAACCCAGGTAAACTATCTTCAATGTGGTTTTAAAGATATAACTGGCTAGAAAGGGCTATATGCTTATCAAAATGGCTTCTCTCTGACTCTAACAGAGCAAACCTTTTAATTATAGGATGCCACGGCTCCTAATTGATGGCCCTTATGGAGCTCCGGCACAAGACTACAAAAACTACGAAGTCCTCCTTCTGGTGGGCCTTGGAATTGGTGCCACCCCTTTGATTAGCATACTAAAAGATGTGCTAAACAACATTAAGCAACAACATAACCCAGAAGAAGGAATGGTAGAGAGCGGGATTAAGAGCAACAAGAGGAAGCCGTTCGCCACCAAGCGAGCCTATTTCTATTGGGTTACTCGCGAGCAAGGTTCCTTCGAGTGGTTTAAGGGTGTGATGAATGAAATTGCAGAGAACGACAATGATGGAGTAATTGAGCTTCATAACTATTGCACAAGCGTGTATGAGGAAGGAGATGCTCGATCGGCATTGATCACGATGCTTCAATCCCTCCACCATGCTAAAAATGGCGTGGATATAGTTTCTGGAACAAGAGTCAAAACCCATTTTGCTAGACCTAATTGGCGTAGTGTCTTTAAACATGTGGCCCTCAAACACCATGACCAAAGAGTCGGTGAGTATTGATTATGCTTTTTGACTGCTAAAATCCATATACTAGCTACTACTCTACTACGTATGCTTCACTTTGTGTATAATATTGGTTTTTGCTTGACTCATTTCCAATATTTTCATGTTCATTTTCAGGTGTTTTTTACTGTGGGGCACATGGACTGGTTGGGGATCTAAGAAGGCTTTCTCAGGACTTTTCCAGGAAAACCACCACCAAGTTCGATTTTCATAAAGAGAACTTTTAGATTCTTTTCTAATGTTTCGTTATTCTATCAACTGTATTATATATAGTCATAGTATATAGTTGGTGCCTTTTTTGTGTCTGTGTGTGTGTGTGAAAATTGTTAATGCATATTTATTATAGGTAGATTAGAAACTGTATTTGGAACATAGAATTGTCAACAAGTGATTGCATTCACTTCTATATTACTTGAAGTGATGATGTTGTTGTAAGCTTTCATAGAATCGAAGAATTTCAATTAGCTATTGCAGTGTATGAGACTCTATATTTAAAATTGACAATGTATAGCCACAGAAGGCACAAACCCCAAAATATTAAAAAAGAAAAAGAAAAGAAATTGGTTGCAGTCATACAATCACTATTAGAACTAGTCCTAGTTGTAAAATGAAACTGTGTGAGAGTATACTAAGCAAAGTTAGTTCATTAAAGCAATAAGTACGAATCTACTTTGGTAATAGACAAGAGAACTTTGCGCTCTTCCTTTTTTTTTTTTTTTCTAAACACTTTGCGTGCTTCCTTTTGACGTAAGCGCTCATAGATATAAATTATGCAATTAATTGACCATGTAAAACATCAAATTAATGTTATTATTGGTATTGGAATTTGAATATTGACTAACAAAACTGAAAACATTATGAACTGATGAATTTCCTAATAGCTTCACACTGAAGGCTGGGATGCAAACCTATCTTTCCAAGTTCCAACTATGTCAAAACTGGCATTCTTCTTCTCATAAACTCCCATAGCTTTCTGATTGGTCTCTTGCAAGTATACATGGCCAATTATAATATAAAAAATATCCTAAAGTATTTTAAGAGTTGTACCCAAGGGAAGTTATGATTCACAATTAATTAATTTTAGTCAAAAGGAAAAGTATGTGAAAATTGAGAAGAGATTAAAAATAATAATAATATAAAACTGCAAATATAATTAAGTGGAATTCAATCACTAAGAGTGCTATTTACTCTTAAATTGACTTTTTTTATAGTTATAGTGACAATTATTTTTAATTTGTTCTAATTACCTTTCACTTAAATTAATCCATATTTAGTTAGCTTTCAATTCACTCTCACACAACCAAAGTTCCTAATTAAATCTCGAAACTATAATTAAAGTAATTATAAATACCCAATTCTATCTCTAGGTTCGTTGTTTATGCCTATCTCTCTAAGTTTATGTTTACTCTTCACCTTTCAGTCTATTAAACTTACCCACGATATAAACTTTGTGTGGTTAGTCACAAAACTCACAAGAAAGTGCACAAGAGATAGATATGATTAAAAATAAATATATTAGAAGAATTTAATCAATAAACAAGAGTCATAATCTCATAGCAAACTTTAATTAATTCCAGTTAGGCTACATCTCTACCCCTAATTGAGAAAATTAGTTACCCATTGACAGTTTCCAATAAAAAAAACCCAAAACATCAAGACAAAAACTAAATAAAGAAAAGTAGTAGATAAAGAGAATGATTCAACCTTACTACGCCTTCAATTATTTTAGATTTGCTATAAGAATGCTTCCTCCTAGCTCCACATACTCCAGAACAGCTTCTCTAAGGTTTTAGAATCAGTGATTGTGTGTCTAATATGTTCGAAAAGCCCTATATTTATAAACCAAGCGAGCTGCTTGTTGAACAAGCCAAAGTGTCACTATAAACGACGTCATCACAATAAGTGTCATTATAAACTAGTTTGAATCCTAGTGAAATCATTCTCCCTGTTATCCAAAGTTGAAAAATATGGACATTGTTTAATATAGTAACTCTCACCACAATAAATGCAACACATGTGAACATATTAAGAGTCATTAACACGCGCAAAGCTACTAGCATTTTCATTATAGTTATCATATTCAAACCTACTAGTTGTTCTATTTTTCCACCAAGGATAAATCCATAAACAAAGATAAAAACAAAAACACAAGCTACAAGAAATAGACAAATATAAAAGTGAACATAAAAAGCACACTAAAACAAGAAAATTACAAGAACACTAAAAAACAACAAACAACAAGAAACACAAACAAATAAGAACAAATATATACAATGCTCAAACTTAAGCTAATAGTGCTCAATGAATTCCAACCAAAGACAGTTTTAGCACTCAAGTCCCCGATAATGGTGCTAAAAACTTGATGAGGACAAAATGTGTAACTGCAAGTGCACGGGTCATATCAAGCAATAAAAAATGAGTAGGGTATAGTTTCTACGGAAATTTGGTACCAACAACAATGTTGAGAATTAATGTCATACCTTCACTTAATTCGAGCAATACATAAGACAACGGAGAAAAAGCAAGAATAAAAGTCTAAGATACAGTTAAAATTAGCGGTGAATTTAGAACTCAAGTAGTGACATAGATCATTATAAGTTTTATCACTTCTTAATGTCCAACTTCCCCATTTAATTACCATTAAAGTTATCTTTGCTAGTCTAGGTCACTCAATTGCCTAATAATATCTTCCAAATCACTAAGAAGCATTCCAATTATATTAACCCCTAATTCATTAGGTGATTAATTAATTAGACTAAATTAAGCATAAGTTTAATGTAACTATGTAAGGCCGGTAGGTATATTCTTATCCTCCAAGTAAATCAAGTTATCCGGTGTTCAAATACTCGATTATGCACGATTCAATTGACAATCTATCCTAAATACTCTATTCTTAGCTTCATTAGGAAACCCAAAATAACCCCCAATTAGATTCCTCATGTTTTTGGACAATTAAACTCATAATCAAATCAACAAACATAATATTAATGCAGTCAAAGGAGTAAATCATCATCCACTAATCCATAATCAAAGAAATAATAACTCAAAGTAAATGTCTAACTACATATAATGAGTATTTCCACATACAAAGCATATAGCAAATCAACCATAAAGAAAAATAATATGAGAAATAAGAGAAAAGGAAGAGGAAACTAGTAATCGACGTCAAATTTCCGTCCATGTTGCCGATCGTTTGCATCCCAAAGCCTTAATCCCCTTTCCTTTGAGCCCCCAAACCACCTCCATGGTCTAAAATGATGAAAAATGAAGAAACCCTCGAAATACATGTGAAAAATTCATCCCAACTCGTGTTTAATGATGTTGTGCATTTTTTGACAATATCTAACGCTGCAGTGCAAAAGAATATGACTTGGAAACAGCAATTAGTAGCATCCATTTAGCCACCGTTGCAGCATAGAATAAGTGTTTTTAGGCAAAGAAACACTGATATAGCATCAATCAAGTCATGTTGTATCACAAAATAAATATTTCCCCATTCTTCTTTACGAGTTCAACAATATTGTAGCGTCTAAGAACTCAATGCTGTAACATAGAAGCCTTACTCAACCCACTTTGAAATTTGACCTTTTTTCTCTTAACTTGATACTCCTTGCTCCAAAAACATAATATTTTCTACAAAATCCCAAAAACACAAATGAAAAGCTTATCTGCCTCAAATAAACAATTTCTAGCTTATTTTTCATGGTTTTTCCAACAAATTTTATTTAAAGCAATTAATCCAATTTCTTCCAAACAAGTGAGAAAATAATATTTAAAATGTACCGATCACTCCCCAAACATACCCAAAATTATGCCAAATATTCCTAAATATGGGAATCCATCACCCAGTGTCGATTATTTTGTCATTTAATCTACCCAGCACTAGGTGAAATTATATTTTTTTCTCTTCCACTACACTTCACCAGGCACCAGCTGTTCTCCTTCACTAGTTGACTTGGCGTCGGGTCAATACAAGAATTGACATCCTTCTCGCTTTCTCACTGGGCCACAGGTGAGGAAATCAGTTGGGATCGGATTTTCTTCATGTTTGTGGCTTATTATACACAAAACTCTTCATAATTTTCCTGAAATACAATTATACTTCAAATTATTTAAAATCATGCTAAAAATATATCAAAATTTAGCTTTTTCAAGGGAAAATTAATATAAAATGTGAGTATTTTATAGGTATAAAATAGACACATCACTTTCCACTTCTAGTGTTGTTTCCATCTTAGCTTCAGTGCTTTTATGATAAATTATTTTGTTATCGATGCTTTAAAAAAAACTAAATGATGATGTACATGTTAGGCAAAATGTCAATCCACAAGTATACAGGCCGTATTAAGTAATATAGAGTAAGTAAGAGTATTGTTCCCACAGAGATTTGATACCAACAACCCCAATAAGCATTAACATCATCATTTGCTTCATTAAAGCAACATACAGGACGGAATAGAAATAAAATAAGCATAAAGATCTACACTACAGTTAGAGTTAGCAGTGATTCTAGAACTCAAGTGTTGACATAGATTATTATAACTTTGATTATTTCTTAATGTCCAACTTCCCCTTTAATTACCATTAAAATTATCTTTACTAGTTTGGGTCCCTCAATTATCTAATAGTATATTTTAAATCACTAAGAGGAGGTTCAATTATATTAACTTCTAATTTCTTAAGTAATTAATTAATTAGACTCAATTAAGCACAAGTCTAATATGATTATATAGGGCCGGTAGATATATTTCTATTCTACAAACAAATCAAGTTATTTGGTGTCTGAATACTCGATCCTACATGAATCAATTGATAGTCTATTATAAATCCCCAATTCCTAGTTTCGCAAAATAAGTCCCAATTAAATTTCTTATGCTTCAGAAAAATTAAGCTCACAATCGAATCAACAAATATAACATTAATGCAATCAAAGGAGTAAATCATCATCCACTAATCCATAAAGAAATAATAACTCAAAGTAAAAGTTTGGCTATATATCATGAGTATTTTCATATATAAAACATATAACAAACCAACCACAAAGAAAAATATATGAGCAAAAAGAGGAAGGAAAGAGGAAACTAGTAATTGATATTGAATTTTCATTCGTGTCGCTGATCCTTCACATCCTAAACCCTTAATCTACTTTCTTTTGAGTCCCCAAGACACCTCCAAGGTTTAGAATACCCAAAATGAAGAAAACCCTCGAAAATATACCCTTCTAAGCTTCAATTAGTTGCGCTGTGCATTTTTTACAGTACACAACATTGAAGCATTAAACCCACCACACTGCAGCATAAAGGGATATGACCTGGGAACACAATCACGCTGTAGCATCCACTTAACCACCGCTATAGCACATGATGAATGATTTTAGGCAAAGAAACACCATTGCAACACATAATAATATTTCCTTGTTCTCCTTTACAAGTACAAGAATGCTGTAGCGTTCATGAATTCAATACTGCAACACAGAAACTTTACTCTACCCACTATAAAACTTGACTTTTTCTCCTCTTACTTTATATTCCCTTACTCCAAAAGCATAACATTTCCTACAAAATCCCAAAAATACAAGTTAGAAGCTTGTATGCCTTAACTAAATCTATTCTAAATTATTTTTTATGATTTTTCCAATAAATTCTAATTAAAGTAATTAATCTAATTTATTACAAATAAGGAGGAAAATAACATCTAAAATGTACTAAAAACTTCCCAAATACACCCAAAAGCACCTCAAATATTCATATTTATGGGGAGTCATCAGTACTAAACTCAAAAAGTTTGGTTTTCTAGCATTACATAAACTATTACTCCCTCATGTTCTTAATATATAACCTCTTTAATCAAATCACATAGATCAAATATGAGAATTAAAGTTAATTAACTATCTTAATATTTCCAAACATCACAATTTTTTTCAAAACTACCATTAGTTAATCTCTCTTTCTCTCTACTACCTTTAATCAAATAGGGACTTTTTTTGTAATGCATAATAAATATTATTTTATATTATGTAAAGGGTTTTATATTTAGAATCAAAATAAAAATATCTATATTTATGAGCAGAAGAAGTATTGTTTTTTGTGACAAATTTTGAAATTGCATGCCTTGGTTGCTTTGAGCTATGGGAGAATGGTTAGGGAAAAAATCATAAAAAGAATCAGACATTGATCAGCAAAAGAAGAAAAAAGGGTGGTGAGGGATCACATGCTAAATTGGTATTGACAAGTGTCCACTACACAACTTTTGCAATAAAATTTAATGTCACTATTCACATACATATCCCACTATTTTGAGACCGAACCACAATGTTTTCCTCCCCCTATCACCTTCCCAAGGCCCTTCTTTTTCATAAGAGCCTGCCTTTCGTGTTTTTTGTTTGAGGCTAATGTCTTGAAAGTGTTGTTTCTTTGCTTTTCTTAAGCATTCCCATCAATTTCAAACCTGCCTTCCCCCTTCCTCTCTCTGGCTTCTATATCAGAAGTTCGAATGGCTACAACAGAAACAAAATTGGGAGTGAAAGAAGTGGAAGAATAGATAGGTAGAACCCCTCATTTGCAAGGCAAGGCACTATTTAATTGACATTATGATTCATTCATCTATTTAATTAATCGGTTCTTGAGTGTATCAGGCTCCGAACCTTTTTCCTTACGTGTGTTCACAGACCTACTTGTTGAAAGTCTCCATTCACTGCGAAGGTTGCAAGCGGAAAGTCAAAAAGTTCTACAGAGCATAGATGATATTACTAATAATCTCTGAAGTCTTAACACCTTATTTTCCGACTCTTATTCAAAGTTCATAGAAACTATGTAAGTGCAACTTTATTTAGAACTGTCTGTGCATGTGGTTTATTTTGTTATCGTTAACATCTAATATTTTTAGTTTCATTCCCAATTCTTAGTCTTACAGAACTCCTGTTTATGTTTTTTTTTGTTGTGTCAATAATTTCATTGTCCATCACATTTCAAGCCTCTCCTTTACACTGCCCTGAATTCAGGCGCTTACAATGTAAACATTGATTTGAGGGAACAGAAAGTCGCGGTAACGGGAGACATAAACAGAGAGACACTAACTAAGGAAGCTAACAAAATCAGGGTGGCATGCAGAGTTGTGGCTTGAAAAATTTGATTCAAAAAAGAAAAAGCAAGGAAAATCTAAGAACAGAGAAACAGAGTGACCCCGAGACCAGTGAAGACTACAACCAAATTTGCGACAATGAAAAAGAAGTAGCTGCTAAAGTTGTGGTCCAATACAGAGCCAAAAATGGCGAAGGTGGCAATCCCAACAAAAACAACGAAGGATGTGCAGCCAGTAAAAGCGGTGTACAGTTTGAAGAACTAGCGCTGAAGCTGAAGCGAAGTGTGACTATATCAGTCGGTAACCAACCACCGGTGCCGGGGTGTAATGAAACTGAAGCAGGGAATGAGAAAAGTGGCGTTGGCACAGGCGGTGGTAGTGGGAGTAAAAAGAAGAAAAAGAAGGGGGAAAAAGGCAATAATAACGAAACCGAGGGTGGTGGTCAAGTACAGGAGCCAGTTCCAATTCCAAGCACGGCTAATCAGAAACCTCTAGGTCATCACATCTACCCTCGGTACCCTGCGGTGTACACGGTGAACTATCACGCAGCATATCCCAACAACAACCTACGGTGCAGCGTATCATAACTCCATGTCATCGTATTCCTACACCCATGAACATCCAGGCATTGAGACGCAAATGTAGCCTTCACTGTACGATTTGGAACCGTATACATTACAGCCGTTGGATTCCTTTGTGTTCTTTAGCGACGATAATCCAAATGGATGCGCAGTAACATGAGCAGGCCTATGCGAGGAATAATCTTGTAATATGAAGGAGATATAGAATATATATATATATATATATATATGAAGAGGTTGTAGCATAGTTTAACTAAATTGGAAGTTTTAGATGGTAGTATCAGGTTAAAAAAATGAAAGTTTTAATCATTAGTTAGAGCTTTTATCTTAATGAGTAATGACATTGTTAATGTTTGTGACATTTTTTTCAATTTCACCCACCCTTTTATCCTTTTTCGCTCAAAATTTTACAATTTTTCAATTAAAATTTTCGACTCTGACTCACAGGCTAAAAAGTCGGGTAAGATAAAATGTATGGACTTTGGATCTGGGGTATGTGTGTGTGTATATATATGTGTGTGTGCGCTTTGTATATGTGTATCATCATACTGGTTTTTTGACCGGGGTTTGTATCATGCTGGTTGATGCTTCTGCGATGCTACCTCTAGAAATCATAATCTGATTTTTTTCTTCGTTGGGGTTCTGGAAATCATAATCTGATGATGCTCTATTTTCCCCATGTCTCATTGGTTTTGTGGCTTTTTAAGATGCCAATCCGGCCTAGCCTGAGAAAAGGGTAACGTGGGCATCACAGAACCAACAAGAATATTGTAAAAGAAGAATGGAGGTGCACGTGTCAAAATAACATAAATTGTTCAAAAAGCTGTTTTTGTTTTGGACAAAGCAGTCAAAAAGTTTGAAACAGTACAAATGTACCCTCTTGAAAGGATAGCAGAAAAATGCAAGTTGAAATACCTAACATCATGGTTTTTTAGTGTACAATTATGTAGATTCATAATTACTTATTTTCAAAATTTGTTACACACTTATTTTTCAATCATAATTAATTATAACTCAAATAATTGATTATAGATAAAATTAATTTTTTTTATTATAGTTACTTATTTCATTTCTTCACTTTATTATTTACCCAATAACTAGTTAAACCCCAAAATATAAATATATTTATTTTCTTAACTTACTTTTCAATTAAACATAATCATTTAATTTTATAATTAATTATAAAAATTATTTACTTTCATAATCAATTATGGAAAAACTAATGTAAGGATAAACTTAAACCTTGTTTGCATCAACTGCATCCCTTTTCAATCATTCCTCTTGCGAGCAAATGGTTGGTTGTATGGAGTTGGTGGGCGTTTGATGTCTAAATCTGCATGCAAGACCGTCTTTTGGAAGCACGAAAAAGACTTGAGTCCCAATCAATTTCTTGAAAAAAGAACCAAAAAAGGAAAAACTCTTTGGAAAGATTTTCATCTCTAAAGAAATACTTTTAGTGGCAAATTTCAGATGAGCTCTCGAGTAGCTTTTTATCCTCGGAAAAAAGGCTAAGAAATACTTAGAAAATTACATAAAGTTATTCTTCTCTTTTTCATCAATATCAAGGATATATCTACAAGCTAATGGAGGTTGCAAAAGAATAAGGAAGTCGGCTATTAATTTCGTATGCCTAATGAGCAAGTCAGTATGCTTACTCATTCGCTTCTCTAAACATATATTTTACAGTAATAGTCTAGTCTCTCGTAATAAAATTCTTGATCTCTTGAATGGTATTATTGTAAGGGTAGCCACTAGAATTAATACAAGTTATAAGATTGATAATCTCTATAAAGTCACTTTAGATGAATATCAACTTAAACCCCTTGATCTAACAAGTTAGAATCCCATGCCTATTAGCCTCTCGAGTACTATTAGTTAATCTATTGTTATATTTGGTAAAAAGAAAGATAATTTTAAAAAAGAAAAAATAATAGAAAAAATTCATCTTAATATATTAGGTTTTCAATGAAAAAACTATTATTAGTTACAAAAAATATTGAGATTTTCAGTGGAAGAGTTATAATTAGCAATCAAATATATTAAAATAAATTTCCTCTCTTCTTTTCTTTTTCTTAAAACTAATTTTCCTTTTACCAAACATAATTCTATTTGGAAAGGTGACCATCGGTGGCCGTGTAAACAACTGTATTTGGAAAGCAGTCTCTGTCTTTGCAGCGTCAATAAAAAAAATGGTGGACAGGACAATGCTATGGATGAATCGTGGAAAGCTTTGAAGTGATATGGATATGGTTCAATCAATGGTGGAAAGCCTTGAAGTGATATGGATATGGTTCAATCAATGATGCTTGAGTGTGCATGTATATCCCAATAACAAGCATATTCTCATCTGATCATTTGAGAGCAACAAACACAAATCCCTTCACGGAAAGGAACCTGATTTCTTCTATCCAAGCCTCCCACCTGGACATTCCATTGTTTTTGTTTTTGTTTTTTTTTTAATAGAGAAGAAATTCTATTACTAATAAAGTAAAATAGGGAGAAGGCAGTTAAAATAATCTTTTTTTTCCCTAGGATCACCAAACAGGAGGCTCCTTGAAGAGACAAAAAGTTGGACATATTACAACCCTTTTTATACTAAGATAGTAGCACATCTATTAGCCTGAACGAATAGATATTAGTACATATACGTGAAATTAACACCAGGATTTCAATTATAAAAAAGGATTTTACAAGCATTTGTAATGATACCCTCAATAGGATGGTTGTTAATGTCATCGATCCCTAGTAATAAGATTTAAAAGTATCAGGACACTCACTGTACACTCCAATCTTCCTATATCAAGGTTCCAGCAAACTTTTATGACCTATATATCATGTAAATAAGATTTTTATATGGTGAGTGTAAAATAACTATAATAAAATACTGGAGTCAGTTTGAAAGTAATTGCAAATAAATGTTAAGAATACGTATATACTGCCAAGGATAAGAACATATTATGAATAATACTAACAAGACGTGAAATTAAATTCATAAGACTCAACTTATGAGAGTGCCTCAAAATATAATTTTTACAAACTTTAGATACTTGATATATATATATATAACAGTGGCGGACCTAGGACTCGGGATCAGTGGGGGCGACTTAATATGAAGAAAATTTAATTTAATAATCTCTCAATTCTCTCCCTCATTAATTTAGGTTTTAGAAAATAAAATGATATTCGTTATAAAAATTATTTGAAGATTTAAGTTAGTTGGTCTTTTCTATTACATATCTGTATTTATTAAATTTTATAAAATCCTCACAAAAATTTTGAACTATATATTCAAAAAAATTTGAATCAAAATGTATTCAAAACTTGAGTTTAAAGGTTAAAAAAATAAAACTTGAATCTAGTAGGGTCAAAACATCAAAATTAATGGTGTCAAAATGCTAAAACTTAATACTATAGCATACAATTTGTCCAAGTTGAGGGGGATCACATCTATATGTAGGTCCGGCACTGTATATATATGTATGAACAGATAGGAGGAAAATCAGTTTTATCTTAAACATCAAACTGAAGTAGGATAACAATATATGGAAAAGAAAATAAAGAAAAATAACTATGATAACAGAAATGAAAATTAAAATGAATCAGCAAGAATAAAGCATTCATTTTATGATTTTAAATCGTTTTTTCATCAACATGAACATAGCAAACGTAAATAAGAAAGATAACATGTACAATTTGTATATTCAAAACAAATATTATATCTAAATTTAAAATAGTCAGGACACATCAACAGATTGTTACACTGGATGAAACTTTGAAGTGTAGAAGAAAAAGAGATTGGAGAAAAAGTTATGCACAAGTCTTCAAGGCGTGGGCAACACTTTCCTTTAGGCTTAATTCGCCCCCACCAATTTCCAAATCTTGGGTACAACTTGGGTTAGTGACGAATTTCCTGCAGGATACAATGAAGACCCTTGAGTAGGTGCTGTACTTCCAAAACTCAAGCCTAGACAACAATGGCTTTTACAAAGTGGTAATTTGCTTTTTATCCTTTGTGCACTAAAGATAAAAGCAAGTGAGTTTGTGTATGTTGAAACAAGTGTGGATAAAAATAAATTTCAATCCTCAAATGATGAAAGATTGTGGACTATTTATAGGGAATGAGAAGGCACCTCTTGAAGCAACATAACTCTTTCAATAAAAAGACACATACATTAACCATGTATGTACATTGTAATGATTCATGAATTTAGACAAAAGTCATATCCTTTCATATGATTAATGTATATATATATTGTAATGATTCATGAATCTGGTAAAAGTCACTTCCTTTCATATGATTAATGTATATACATTGTAATGATTCATGAATCTAGGTAGAAGTCACATCCTTTCATATTTCATGAATTTTGTAATTTTCCATGAATCATCTCAAGAGTCATCATTAGTTCATGAATCCTTTAAGAGATACCTTTTTATTTTGAAAATTTTCTCACAATCCCCCACCATTTTCAAAATAAATAATAATAATAAATATATTTTTAAATAACAAACTCTTATCACTTCAGAAATCTCATGTTTTCGGTAAAGGTGTCTTAAAGACTTGAACCTTTACTTAGTAAGACATGGTTTCACCCATCCGAATTAATATGGTAGACAAGCTTTGAACCAATTAATCCATTTGAACAGGCGTGCATAACTTACGCATAAGATCTCGGACCATTGTATGCCATTTTTAGTAGACACTTTTAATATGGCCTTGTGTCTTATATCCTTTTCATGAGAGTTTGAGAGTCAAGCCCTTGGACTCCCTGAAGCGGCCCCACTTCACTCAGATATAGGTAGACTCTGTCAAGAGTAACACCATGATAAGTACTCCAGCAAATATATGCTTACAGATCTATTAAGAGCTAAAGCTCAGCCTTCCTTTAAATCTATGGTAACCAAGTACTTTTCAACCCTGGGATGAATAGATAACATTTTACGTACTTGCAATCACTCTAATAGTGTACTCTCACCTTTGAACTCAAGACTTGACATTAATCAAGTGTGAGTAGGGTTTCCACCATTGGTGATTATGATTTAATGGGCTTCAATCCCATCCCCATTGATGTTTTCAATACCATATGCCTTGTCAGCCCTTTCGTCAAAGGATCTGCAAGATTTAACTCAGACCTTATATAACTAATAGAGATTACTCCATTCACAATCAAATTTTTCACATAGCTATGTCTTATTCCAATGTGTCACGACTTTCCATTATAAACTTGGTTATAAGCCTTTGAAAGAGTAGATTGACTATCACAATGGATAGATATTGGTGCCATTGGCTTGAGCCATATAGGAATTTCAAGTAATAAGTTTCTAAGCCAATCTGCTTCCTTACTACTTGTAGCTAATGCTATGAATTCAGATGCCATGGTGGAATCTGCAATACATGTCTGTTTCTTTGATCCCCAAGAAACAGCACCCCCACCAAGAGTATAGACCCATCCACTTGTGGAAGCATGGTCCTCTGAGTAACTGACCCAACTAGCATCTGTGTATCCTTCTAAAATTGAAGGATCACCACTATAGGTTAAACTATAGTGAATTGTTCCTTTCAAGTACTTCAGTACTCTATGAAGAGCATGCCAATGTTCTTTACTTGGATTGCTTGTGTATCTACTTAACCTTCCCACAGCATAAGCTATATCTGGTCTTGTACATGTCATAGCATACATCAGGCATCCAATTGCTTTTGCATAATCAAGTTGCCTCACTGGACAATTTTGATTTGGTTTTAACTTCAAATTAGAATCAAATGGTGTAGATATAGGACAACAATTAAAATAATTAAATTTCTTCAATATTTTCTCAGTGTAATGTGATTGAGACAAAGAAATACAATTGTTATTCCGTATGATTCTAATTCCTAGAATGACATCTGCCTCTCCCATATCTTTCATATCAAAGTTATCATGTAAGAATTTCTTTGTATTTTCTACCTCATCTAAACTAGTACCGAAGATTAACATATCATCTACATACAAACAAATAATGACACCTTTTCCATTATTAAATCTACTATAAACACATTTGTCAGATGCATTGATTTTAAACCCATTAGTTAAAACTACTTCATCAAATTTTTTTTATGCCATTGCTTAGGAGCTTGCTTAAGTCCATAAAGAGATTTTATTAATTTACACACTTTGTGTTCTTGACCAAGAACCACAAACCCTTCAGGTTGTGTCATATACACCTCTTCTTCCAATTCTCCATTAAGGAAAGCTGTTTTAACATCCATTTGATGGATTACAAGATTGTATATTGAAGCAAGTGCAATAAGCACTCTAATAGTAGAAATTCTTGCAACTGGTGCATATGTGTCAAAATAGTCTATCCCTTCTTTTTGTGTAAATCCTTTAGCAACTAACCTTGCTTTAAATTTATCTATGGATCCATCTACTTTTAATTTCTTTTTGAAAATCCACTTACAACCAATGGGTTTAGAACCAGGTGGGAGGTCTACTAATTTCCAAGTTTTATTTCCCATAATTGAGTCCATTTCATCTTGTATAACTTCTTTCCAAAATATTGCATCTTGAGACTTCATAGCCTCTTCAAATGTTTCAGGGTCTCCTTCCATATTAAAACAAATATGAATATGACTTTCAATCCCTTCTCTTGTTCCCTCAACAAGGAACATGAAGAAGTCTGGATCATAGGTTTTTGCCTTCCTAACCCTTTTACTCCTTTTATATTCATTTTGTTCCAATGAATTATCATTAGAAATTTCATCCTTTGGAATAAATTTCTCATTAGTTTGAGAAATTTCCTTGGGTCTTGTAACTGAGTTAAACCTATCTTCTTGAAAAATCACATCCCTTGATTCAATGACTTTATTTATGGGATATGAATCACTTGGTTCAATCACCAAGAATCGATATGCCTTACTATTTTCAGCATATCCCAAGAAGATACATTCAACTCCTCTTTCACCCAATTTCTTCCTTTTAGGTTCTGGAACTTTAACTATTGCCCTGCAACCCCAAACCTTAAAGTAATTAAGATTGGGTTTCCTTTTCTTCCAAAGTTCATATGGGGTTATCTTATTCCTTTTATTAGGAATCCTATTTAATATATAGCAAGCAGTTAACATTGCTTCACCCCAATACCCACTGGCCAGACCAGAGTAAGATAACATGGCATTTACCATTTCTACTAGAACCCTATTCTTCCTTTTGGCTATTCCATTTTGTTGTGGGGAATACGGAGCAGTTACTTGATGTACTATACCAATAGACTCAAAATATTTTGGATTATAGTATTCTCCTCCTCTATCGGTTCTTAAACATTTAATAAAAGTTTCACATTGCAATTCTAATTCAGTTTTAAAAATCTTAAATTTTTCTAAGACTTCATCCTTTGAATGCATTAAATATACATAACAATATCTAGTACAATCATCAATAAAAGTCACAAAAAACTTTTTACCACTCATAGTGGGCCAACCATGTAAATCACAAACATCAGAATGAATCAAATCTAACACTTTGGAACTTCTTTCTATTATAGGAAAAGGTTTTCTAGTGATTTTTGTCAACATACAAGTGGTGCAAGAGTCATGATTTCTAGTAGATTTTGGAATTAAGTCAAGATTCATCATGTTATTTAATTTATCAAAATTAACATGACCTAAACGATAATGCCACAAATCACAAGAGTCAACGATATAAGCACAATTGAAAACATTACTATTAACTTTAGCAACATTACATCTGAACATGTTCCCACATAAATAACCCTTGCCCACAAAGATTCCTCCCTTAGATAGAATAAACTTATCTCCCTCAAAAATAGACTTAAACCCAAACTTATTAAGTAAGGGTACAGAAATTAAATTCCTTCTAACATCTGGTACATAGTATACATCTGTTAAAGTAAGAGTTTTCCCAGAAGTGAACTCAATTTCCACAGTTCCTTTGCCTTTAACTTGAACACTTGATGCATTTCCCATGTAGAGCACATTTTCATCCTCTTCCTTGAATGTCTTGAAGAGATCTTTGTTCTTGCACACATGACAAGTTGCTCCAGAATCCACCCACCATGATTCATTATTTTCAACCATGTTGATTTCAGAAATAACAGCCACAAGATTGTCTTTTGATGAAGAATTGCTTTCTTTCTTCTTTTTGAAGAAACGACATTCTTTCTTGTAATGACCAATCTTTCCACAAAAGAAACATTTACCCTTCTTTTTCTTGTTCTTATGGCTATTTTGTCCATGGAATTCATCCTTTTCCTTCCCTCTTTTCTTAGAAGTCTTGGTTGACTGTCCTTCCTCTACCACATGTACTTTCTCATGAGCATTGATGTCTTTAGTATCATCTTGTTTACGATACTCCTCTTCTATACGAAGATGATTCCCCAGTTGCTCAAGAGAAATATCTTCTTTTTTATGCTTAAGACTCTTTTTAAAGTCTTTCCATGAAAAAGGAAGTTTGTCTATGATTGAGGAGACAATGATGCTTTCATCCATATGCATGTTATATTGTTTGAAATTATTCAAAATATGTTCAATTTCATGCAATTGTTCCATAACAGATTTTCCATCAATCATTTTATAATTATTGAAACGAGTAACAAGAAATTTCTTACTTGTTGCATCCTCTTGCATGTACCTTGCCTCTAGTTTCTCCCATAGTTCCTTTGCAGAGGTTGAGTACTCTTGATAAACATCGAAAAGAGAATCATCAAGTCCATTAAGAATGTGCCCAGTGCAGATGTAATCATCATTCTCCCATTTTTGCCTTTCTCTAACATCAGTCATAGTTTCTCCTTCTCTTTCTTCGGGCTTGGGAGTAGTGAGAACATAGGCCACCTTTAAAGTAGTGAGTAGAAACTTCATCTTCTTCTGCCATCTCAGAAAATTGCCTCCTTCGAACCTCTCCAATTTCACAAAATTTGTAGTCAAATCCTTCAAAGAAGCCATTTGAATTCAACGGTATTAAGCCTAAAGATTATTCCACTGGATGGAACTTTGAAGTGTAGAAGAAAAAGAGATTGGAGAAAAAGTTATGCACAAGTCTTCAAGGCGTGGGCAACACTTTCCTTTAGGCTTAATTCGCCCCCACCAATTTCCAAATCTTGGGTACAACTTGGGTTAGTGACGAATTTCCTGCAGGATACAATGAAGACCCTTGAGTAGGTGCTGTACTTCCAAAACTCAAGCCTAGACAACAATGGCTTTTACAAAGTGGTAATTTGCTTTTTATCCTTTGTGCACTAAAGATAAAAGCAAGTGAGTTTGTGTATGTTGAAACAAGTGTGGATAAAAATAAATTTCAATCCTCAAATGATGAAAGATTGTGGACTATTTATAGGGAATGAGAAGGCACCTCTTGAAGCAACATAACTCTTTCAATAAAAAGACACATACATTAACCATGTATGTACATTGTAATGATTCATGAATTTAGACAAAAGTCACATCCTTTCATATGATTAATGTATATATATATATTGTAATGATTCATGAATCTGGTAAAAGTCACTTCCTTTCATATAATTAATGTATATACATTGTAATGATTCATGAATCTAGGTAGAAGTCACATCCTTTCATATTTCATGAATTTTGTAATTTTCCATGAATCATCTCAAGAGTCATCATTAGTTCATGAATCCTTTAAGAGATACCTTTTTATTTTAAAAATTTTCTCACACAGATAACTTAGTAATGAAGTCAAAATTAATATATAAATAAATCTATATATCTAAGTAAAATAAAAGTTACCATTTTTTGCATGTTTTTCTTACGCGCATTTTTTTTTAATATTTTATATATCTCCCACATTGTTTGCAGCTTCAGGGATTAATTTCATTTTATTTTTTTGACAAAGCAACTACAGAAGCCCGGATGTTTCATTCGGAGCGCGCTGGATCCGTGTCCAGGAGGCTACCGTTTTTCGTGCCAGGGCGCCAACCCTAATTTTGATCATTCCTCTCTCGCGCGAGTTTCAGGGACCAGCTAATGGAGTTCACGTTGAGTGATAATGCCCTGAAAACCTTTGCTCGCTGCGTCACTTGTCTCGCCCGCGTCGGAAATGAGCTTTCCATTCAAGCCTCTTCCTCTCAGGTACCTCACTCTCTCTCTCTCGCTTTCTCTATCTCTCAACAATCCCTCTCTATTTCTCACCGTCACCCACGCTCTCGTAAGCTTGTACCAATGCTCACCGTCCCATGTTTATTCGTGAGTTTTACTTAATAATAACGCAGGATGAGCTCTTGGGTCATTCACACTACTCTTCAATTGGGGCATTAGTTTTTACTCGTCGAAAATTACATTCGTAGATCTCATTGTTTGCGCGTGAATAAAACTCATTACCACTTCCATTTAAGTTTGGGTTGTGCATAGACGACCCAGGCTTTTAGAATAGCACAATTAGTATTTCAGATCAGACAATTGAGATGGTAATTGCTGACTATAACTGCGTATTTTTGTTGTTTCCTTTTTTCCCTCTTCTCTTTTCTGCTTCCAGCTTGTTTTCCATGCTCTCAATTCATCGCGGTCTGCATATCAATCCATTACATTCAAACCAGGCTTCTTTGATGTCTATACAGTATCCGGAAACCTGGCGCAATTTAGTGTACTTCTGAAGGTGGGAGAACGATGGTATTTCGCCACTAAACTTCCACTTGTGGGCGGTTGTATCACTGACATACTTTGATTAGGCTATTTGTTCAGTTTTTAGGACCCCTATAACAAATATTGATCGTTTGACTGTGAGACTGCTCGGTCCTGATGCTTCTAAAGTGCAGTGGATTTTGGATTGCTGCAGTGGTAAAATCCCCATTCACTCAGTTTATGCATGCTTTCTCATGTCATTTTAACTGACTATCATGAAAAACTTATGGCATCAAACAGCAACTTGGGAGGGAGGGGTTTGGAGGGAATATTTAGCTGTTGGTTAGGTTTTAGATTTGAAGTAGTTAGCTGCACTCCAAACTTGATAATCATCGTGGAAATTAGACTACTTCTAGATACTGGTTACATGATTTCTTTTTAGTTGGTTATCTGAGACATTAAGGTTAGCTCAGCCTTTTCTAAACTCATCAATTGTGTCCTTTTTTTCTTTTGACACTTTTACTTTGTCGCCAGCTTAGGGGTTTTTTAATGAGCTATGACAACATGTACTTCCAATTAGGTAATTTTGAAACTTCTTAGCAATATGATAGTTTTCAATCTGTATAATAGTCAATTCAGCTCAAAACAAACTGAAGGCTAGGGTAATATGGTGGGCGTTTTGACTTGAATCTCTACTGTTGTAACATATAAATGGCACTATTATCATCTATGCTGCTTATATACGTGTTTGAAACTTTGGCCTTACAGAGGCTTTAAAATTTTCCTTTTTATTTGTTGACTGCAGGTATGAGAAAAACCTATTGGATTACTTGCAATACTGAATCTGACATACAACACTTATCCCTTGATAGGCAAAAATTCCCCAGTAACTTTGTTGTGAGGCCTCAAGTTCTCAACAGGTTACTAGCTAATTTTCAGTCATCTCTTCAAGAGATCACTATCATTGCAACAGAACCTTCCTCATTACCTTCCGATGCTGCAAGTGAAATTGGTGGAAAGGCTGTTGAACTGCGAAGTTATATTGACCCAACCAAAGGTAAAACGTTCTGTATATGACTTTTATGAAATATAGTAGTATTTATTCGTAAGTTTTTTTTTTTTGACAGATAATGACTCGTTGCTGCACACCCAGTTGTGGATTGATCCTAAAGAGGAATTTCTACAGTATATTCACAATGGAGACCCTGTTGATGTGACTTTCAGTGTAAAAGAACTGAAGGTAAAGCATGTGAAGCAGTCTTCTTGGCTTGACAGGTCATGACTAAATAAGTCTACTTACTGTTGGATAGAGATTGCAGTCACTTGACATGTTGATTTTTATTATTAGTGTCTTTTTGTTGTTTCTGGTAATCTTTCTTTCTTCCCTCCCTACAGAATTTAGAAAGTATAAATTACTTTTGTGGGCGTGATGTTTTATAAATGTCATCCTGCAGGCATTTCTTTCGTTCTGTGAGGGCTGTGAAGTTGACATCCATTTACATTTTGAGAAGGCTGGAGAGTAAGCTGCATTTTGAATCTTAATCAAGCGTCATCCTTATTATTTGCTTCCCTTATGGATTTATTTTTCCAATTGCACTTTTATATACATATTCTGTAAGTTTATGACGAGCATGCATGGCTGGATGTTCCTCATTTAGATTACTATGGTTATTGGTTATGGCCTATGGTATCATCTGGCAAAATCCAAATGCAGTTCACTGCTAGAATTATGTTCCTAATTCATGACTTATCAAGAGGAGTCAAATTTGTGTAGACAGACATTTCTTATAGTGTGTTTGGAGGCTACGCAACAATGAAGATGAAAGGGCGAGGGATGGATACGGAATAGTTTTCCTTGATATAAACTTGAAAATTTCTTAGTTTATGGAGAGGAACTGTCTTCTTTCCTTTCCCATCAAATCCTTTCATTTTGGCCATGTTTGGTACGCATGAGACAGCTTTCCTACAGATCAAATGCTTCCTTGGGGAATCAGGCTTCCTCCCATCAAGTTATGGAAGGGGATCTGCTTCCATGTAACCCAAATTTTGTGACCAATATACCTTGAATTATGAAATAGAGTGGCCATTTTGCCCCTTATTTCAGCCCTAAAAAACCCTAACCTTTCTCTTTGATGCCTTTGCTGTCGGGGACTCGTCTTTGCGATTGTAGCCGCTGCTCTTGTCACTGATAACAACCCCTCCTCACCGTACACTTCATCTCCATGTTCTCATCTATATATGTTGCACCACACACGAAGACTCGATGGTGAGCATGACATGAAAGACTGCCACACTGCTCGCCTCGGTCACTTGGCCAAGTTGAGAGATTATCTTCAAGCCCTACACTGAGATTGTTTTCAGAATTGATGAAAAATAAAAAATGAAGTTCAAATTCAGCACGCTGCTTTTTGAATAATGAGGGGTAAAATGTTCATTCAGGCATAACATTCTTCTTTTACAGCCTTCATACCAAGCAGCCCAGTGTAATCAAAATATTTCCCTTTGCATGCTTTCCAAACGTGTCTTGGGCAAAGAAAAAAGCTTTTTTTGGGGGGAGGGGGGGGGGGTGTGGTGTTGTTGTCCAACCACCTCCAAAAGGGTGGGGTGCAAAAGAAGGGAATGATTTCTTCTCTTTCTTAAAAACTTGTAGACTACTGTCTAGCTGTAAACTGAATTAATTAAAAAAGCTCTTCAGGGTTGTTTTGGAATTTTAAACTTACCTTTCTTTCTTTATCTCACTAATCATTCAAACAGTAGGAAGTGATCTCCCCGCCTTGCCATCACTTCCCTTTCCATCTCATTCCCTCTTCTAAAGTTCCAAACATAGTTTAGACTTTCCAGAGGATAGACATTCTGTTTATGTAACATATAAACCTATTTCTCTTGCTTCTAATATTTAATACTGGTCTTTTGATTTGATAAAATCTGATGTCACTCTTTATTCTTTAATCGTTAATGATAATGTGTCTCAGTTGCAGGCCTGTTCTAATGGCACCTAAATTTGGTATGGAAGATGGGCCTAATTCAAATTTTGATGTCACACTTGTATTGGCAACAATGTTGATATCTCAGATTCGTGAAGGCGCCCCAGAACTTCCACAGGCACCAACCAGAATTCATGCTCAAACTGAAAAGGGTGGATCTCGTGTGCTGCAAGAGAATTGTAGAACAAATGTATCTGAGCTTCCATCTGATCACACCCGTATATGGTCTGACCTATCAGGTAAATTAAATATTATAATTTGAATAACATGGAATTGATTCCAACTTCTCATTTGCTTTGTTTGTTTTGTTTTTTTTTTTGGCAGGAAGTGCAACTAAAAATACTAGTGGTGTAGAAGAAAGGCAGGCACAAAGAGAAACAGTTTTGAATAATAATGAACAAAGGGAAATTCAAAGGATTGTTACAATGCAAATTTCAGGAGTAGCATCGGTTGCAGGAAATAATTTTGTTCAGAACCATTCGTATCCTCAATGCCATAGTGTTGCCTCTATACATTATTATTTTAAGCATCATTGTTTACTGTCTCACTCACAATATATAATAGGGCAGACTGGGCAGTTCAAAATTGTCTGGTCCTCAAAGAAGACCTGAAGAATGAAGACTTTTATTGGGTTTATGCACAAAAGTTCCTGATTTAAATGCTTGCATTTACCCATGAAAAAATGCTTGCATTGAATGCATCTGGCCATCTGCTAACTGCATCCTTATCACTCTCGTGTTTTCGATTGTTAATAGGGTTGCTGGAAGCTTGAACATGCTCTGTAATTTGACTAATTGCAAATTTAATTTACCTTGACTGATGTATTAGCTGCCAACCAACTGAGAAAGATCGCATTCAAGAACCTCAAGGTCAGCTAACTCTGCTTGTTAATGGGCTTACCTTCATTATTGCGCTTGCTGTATGTAAATAATGACACTCTTCTGTCCAGATGGGATACAAGGTAATGGCCAAGGTTCTTCTCAGCATCACCCCAGTAACTGGGTAGAATCTGAAGAGGATGATGATGATGAGAACGAGCAGTATGTTCAGTCAACACCACCATACTATGAGGAATCGTAACATCGAGAGAGCTCTGTCTTAATGGTTTTTCTCTCTGTAAGTATTCTCGTGAATTCTCTTAACGTGCTTTGTCTCCTGAAGCATTATTGAGCAAAGTATAATCTTCGATGATCGCCATTCCATGAAGAAGAAGTTGAATAAATATATTATCAAAGTCTAAACCAAACAAGGTAAGTTTTTGTGATGCGACTGTTGTGTGTATTAACCTTATGGATGGTCTTTTGGTTTTACTCTAAGCTGTCAATCATAGCGCAGTTTTATGAATCTGATGTCTATTTTTAACATAAACCATTCAATCTCGCTAGAGTACTTAGCCATTGAACATTTTGCCTGTTGAAACATATGGATTATAGCGTTCAATTATCTGTAGTGTTGGCAAAATGAGGCATAGGCTGGGTTGAAAAGCCTGATTACCAAGATGGGCTTGAGTTTTCAACCTTGAGCTCGTGTGATTAGGCCTGTGGGTTTTTTTTTACAATATTAAAAGTCTGTTTACCAAACAGGCCGGCTCGTGACCCGATTAACTTAGTCCATCCGGGCTCGGGCTCAAAAGCTCATTTTATATTCGGGTCCCCATTTTTAGAACCTAATCTGTCTATTTTATTGGGTTAAATAAATTGACCCATTGAACTTAACATATATTACCTCTAATTAGCTGCTTACACAACCCTTTTTTTTTTTCTCTACCTAGGCCTACTACACATCCTTACTTGTACCTGATTTTTTTGATTATTTGGCAACATCTCGTTAGCGTTTTTCTGTAGCTTTGTAAATATGAATATTTTTGTTTATTAGAAAAAAAAAGATATTATTTTAAGGACTTCTCCAACTCCACTCTAGCTGCAAGCTTGTGGTTATTAGGCACTGATAAAGAATTAAATTTTCCCTCCTAATCCAGCTTTCACGGATGGGTTTATGGAATATGGTACGTGCTGCTCGCGTGCCCTGATGTTTTCACCATGATCTTAGATGGTATATGACTGGAAGGCACTCGTCTCGCAGCGTGTTAGAATTTAAATCAATGACAAGGAGCGAGTCAGACTTTAATGAATCAGAGTATTTTATTTAAATATATATTTTTGTGTGAATTATATTAATATACATATATTTTTGGAAAAACAATGGGTCAAAAGACCAAATAAAGAGAAAAAAAGGGAAACCAGAAAACATCTAACTTAAAACTGCTACTTTGCGTGGCTCTTCTAGTCCCGTAATATCCCATCTCATGAGATCTTCCAACTCAAATAATGGTGTAGCAATAAAAGTGTAATTCGAATCTCCATTGAGACTTTTGGTGGCAAGCTTATGGGCACATTTATATTAATATTACTTACAAATTGAATCAGATTCACACAAGATAAAAGATGTTTCAGTTATTAAATATGGTAGAAATAGTGGTTAAAAAGTTGTTAAATATATTGGTCCCTATACTGAAATCATGGCACATTCGGCCCTCTTTGTATCACATTTTCATGATAAAAAAAATTATGTATCTAATAATTCTGTAAGTTACGACTTACGACTGAAAACTTATTTTGTTTTGACATATTCAACTTATAGTGGGTTTTTCATCTTTTTCTTCTACAGCTTTTTTACGTCCTATCATTTTATTAAGTTTAATAATGTGATATTCTTAACTTCTCACACCCTGTATAAATTGAACAGACTCGCATTTAGTTTTCATAAATTTTCAAAATTGGTACTGAAAGAAATCATTTTTTTTTCGCCCCTCTATTAACCTTTAAGAAAAAGATGTTCGTAAATTTCAAGCGTACTTATTAATTAAACGTAAACGTGTCAGATTGTGACATCAACCCATTTTAATAAATTCTTACTGATTACAGGCATTCGAAATTCAGAGACTTTGTCATGAACCACTCAGGTATTGGTATTCATTCTGATTTGTAAAAATTGTTATTGTAGATTTTTTAAAATTTTTGATAATATGTCACTTTAGAATTCCAATAAAATAATAATAATTTATTTTAGTGTTTTATCCTCTTATTAATATTAAATATATTATTTAAGAGAGAATTTAATTGAGGTCATTTTGATAAAATGTCATTAAATTTTATAATATTTTAAATTATTTAATGATTTGTTTAGTTTGTATAAAAAATCTTAAAAAGACGACTTTTACAAACACAACAGTAAAACACAAATTTGCGGAGGTATATTGCTTTGCTTTGCAGTCACAAAGCTCAATACAACAATAAAAGCAATATTCGTAGATATACAAATGGAATTATTATTGGAATTAACTGAACACTAAATACCAAAAGAAATTTTTTTTTTTGTCAAAGATTAAGACTATTTCTTGCCAATAATAAGGACTGTTCCTTGGACACTAAAAGTAAAAAGTAAACTCTTTTTAACTAAGTTTGCTTTTTACATAAAAGTTAGGAATTGAATTCTCAATTTCTTGCACAAGGGTTTGAGCCTTCACCGAATGTCAATATGAGCTGGTTAAACATCCTTTTCTATTATCTGACGCCATTTTGTTTTCTGCCAAGACTATTTCTCCCATCTTCAATCCTTTATGGCTCATTCATTTCATTATCATTACTCACTTTCGCTCTCTCTGGGTTCGTTTCCTCATGGGCTCCCTCTTGGCCTATCCTGTACAAGCCCTCTCATATCAAGTATTAAATTGTTAAATTGCTTGCACGAGAAGATAGAAAAATAATGGTAGACCTCCCCTGTCATATCAATCTCATTTTCTCTGTATCTGTTTCTTTAATTAAACAATTAATAGTTAATTGGGTTCAAATCCTTGACATTTTGGGCGATAGTGTGCTACAACATAATGCTCTTTATTCAGTTTATTGTATCAATTTTATTTTGATAAAAATACTACATCAAATTTGAACTGTCGAGCTATGATCGGCTTTGAAAGTAGCTGCTTTTGTGACTGGATAACTTGCCCATCAAAGTAATAAGGATTAGTTTGGTAAATAGAATTAAAGATGATAAAAATAATATTAAAATAAAAAAATATATTCTTGAACAAAAATTTACCACTAAATTAGACATACTTATATATTATGCAAAATTTAAAGTGAATTATGTTATATTAATATTTTCATATAATTATTTGGTATTTGATACTATTGAAACTTGAGATTGTACTTAATGGGTATTGAATTCTCTGCCACTTAATTTAATCACTGCTGGTGTTATGTTATTAACATCATTTCTTCATGGTAAAAACAAAAAAGGAGCTCACATTCTTTTCGTGAATATATGATTTTCTGAGCCCAGTCTCTAATCGTATGACGGAAATTTGTCGAGATTCTATATGGGCCTCCTCAGAACAAGTGGGCTACTAGGGGCCGCTGATTTTATATCTTTGCACTAGGGTCCTCCCTTACAAAGTAAGCAAAGATTAATAGATTATAATATAATCCATGTCTGTGAAAATAGCAAAAACGCGTTAACGCCTCCTGCGCGAATGCGTTCTCATTGCTCACGGGAGCCGTCCGTCCACACCGTTCTACCTGCCTCACCTCCCCTCTTTACTTCCCGACACTCTTTCCTTCGTGTATAAAAACTCGCACAGGCCAACCTTGCTTTTCACCCTCTTCCCCCTTTCCATTTAATTTTTAGTTCCTCTAATATTTTCAGTTTCGACACTTATCATGGCCGAAGCAAATCCCCAAGTGCAACAAGATTCGGTATCTACATCTCTCCCCTTCATTTTGTCATAGTTTCCCCGCAGTTTCCTGTTTCTTTTACCTATTGTTATGTTATGGGACATTATCTCTTGTTTAGTGTTTGCTTGCCCATGAAACAGAGGATTAGGATTTTCCTTCTCTTTCCTTTATTTTCTATCGTCTATCGTCTGCAAAATAATTAGGGTTTAAGTGAATTTGCACATCGCAGTTTCTGCGATGTAATTCAAATTCAAGTGAATTTTCATGTCGCAATTTTCCTTGATGGTACACGCATTGAATTGACGAATGATTGATATACGGAATCTGTTGATAGGGTGACAATAAAGAACAGCAGCTAAAGTACCTGGAGGTGGTGCACGTGGCAAGCAATGAAGCTCGGATCCGCCTATCTAACGCGTATGTTTACGCCAAGGAACGGTCAGGCCCTCTGAAGCCTGGCGTTGAGACCTTAGAGGGAACCATCAAAATCGTGGTTGGCCCTGTTTACGACAAGTTTCACGCTGTCCCAGTGTAGGTCCTCAAATTCGTTGATCGCAAGGTCATTCGTCCCTCTTTACTTCTTTTTTATTTTGTTTCGTTTGAACAACTACCAACTGGAATCGCATCGCATGCTGAGACCTAGATTTCGATTTTGGAGTGCGTTACTGCAGGTGGATGAATCGGTGACTCAGTTGGACCGCCGCGTGCCTCCCACTGTCAGGAAGCTTTCGTCCGAAGTATTGACGGCGGCTCATAAGGCACCGGAGGTGGCTCGAACCGTGGTTAATCAAGTTCGGAGCGCCGGCGTGGTGGATACCGCGTCGGGATTGGTGAAGTCGGTTTACTTCAAGTGCGAGCCAAAGGCTGAGCAGGGCGCTGTTTCGGCATGGAGAAAGCTGAACCAGCTGCCACTGTTCCCTTGTGTGGCTAATGCTGTTTTGCCAACCGCCGCTTATTGCACGGAGAAGTATAACGAAACCGTTCGTTCCACGGCAGAGAAGGGTTACAGGGTCTCCGCTTACCTGCCATTGGTGCCTACTGAGAAGATAGCCAGCGTTTTCAGTGCAAATGAGCTTGACACTGAGGCAGAGCCGTTGATTTCTTCACCATCAGAAGCTGGGATTGTAGCCCACTGATTGTTCCCGGCGTCTACATTTGTCGTGATTTGTTATAGAAATGTACTATCCCTGAATTACTATTATACAGGCCTTCTCGCTCTTTGCTTATTAAAGTTCTGTTTAGTTGTCTTTAACACTAACGTTCACAATCATTCTTCTACTGCTGTGTTATACAAGGTGGGTTCATTCCCTATAGCAATGTGGCCCAATGGCAACTGGCCAGCCATGATAAAATGGGCATGTTCTTTAAAAGTTGGATTCGAAATAGAAAAAGGCATTCCGGGCCCTACCCGGTTTGACCCATTGGTCAACCCGTTGATCTTATTTTTCTTTTCTTTTTTAATTAAAAAATATATATTATTTTATTAATTATTGATTTATAAATTATAAAATTTAAAGATTATGTCATTTTTTGTGAATGAGACTGATAATGAGTTGGATTAATTTTAATAATCATATAAAAAATTATTTTTTTTTTAAATATGGACCCATACATCTACTACCTTGTACGAGTTTCGACTTGTCAAGCCTGTTTGGTCAAATGGGTTTTTTGTCCCGGCCCGTGGTGGAACGGTTTAAATGGGCTTGTGAACTTCCTATTTTGTCCAGATATTTTAATTAAAATAATAATAATAAAAAAAGTATGAAAAATGAGAAAAAAATAAAATAAAATTCTCTTTTAAGGAGGAAAATTAATAACTGTAATTTAATTTCAAGACCTAAATTTATCTTTCTAGAATTTGACATCTGAAATTTAAATAAAGAAAAAGAAAAAGAAAAGAAAACGAGATGAAGAAATTAAAAAAAATTATTAATTAAAACTGAAATCTTAAAAAAAAAAAGGAAAAACTCAAAAAAAAAATAAAAATGATAAAATATATCTGGGCTGAAATGCTTCAGCCCCAAACATGTCACGAGCCTAAGTGAGGGCTCGTGGAAGGGTTAAGGGCACAGCCCTAAGAACGGAGGGAGCTGAGACCAGAGGATGGGGCTGGCCGCGAGGAAAAAAGCCGCAAGCGAGGAGGCAGAGAACGCCTGAGACAGAGAAAGAGAGAGAGAGAGGACCGCGGCAGAATCACGAGGAAGCTGAGACCGAAGAAGAGGAGCTGCGATGGACCCATGGAAACCGAGGGAGCCGCGGGTGAGAACTGAGGGAGATCTGAAATAGAGGGAGCCGCGGATGAAAACCGAGGGAGATCTGAAACAGAGGGAGCCGCAAGATCTGAATTCCTAAAGGCTAGGAAGAAAAGAACCGAGGAAGCAAGAAACCGAAGGGTGTAGCCACGGGAGGTGACAGAGGGAGCAAGAGGAAAGAAAAGAAAGGTGAGGGACTGAGCATGCTCAGAGAGGCCAGAAAAAGCCGAGTAAAAGCAAGGGCGAATGCAGAGGGACCTAAAGCAGTCTGAGCAAGGAATGGAGGGAGCCACGGACGAGGCAAAATGCTGGGAGGACCAGAAGGAGACTGAACACGCAAAGGGAGAAGACAAAGGGGCATACGCGGAAGAAGCAGGGTAAGGCGAAGTCGGCTGGAACAGGGGAGCATGGACATTGACACACGAAAGCAGGGTCGAAAAGGAACGACCACACGCTCAAGATCTCACTTTTTCTTTGACTCGTGAAGTGCTATAAAGGGGGAGGAGGGACCGAGGATGAAAAGTGGGGGGAAATTGGGAGAAGCGGAGAAGCACTCGAGCACGGATAGGGGACGCGGACTCTCGAAGGAGGAAGTAATCAAGGAGGCTCCAACAGGTAACTCGTATTGTAAGTATAAAGTTTCAATTACTAGGTTAAGTGTGCAGGACTGAATCTAGAAGTGTGGTCTGTTATTTAGTCAGAGAATTTGGGATTGAATGTTCTGCTCTGTTGATGATTGACGCTGATGTTTGTAATCGGATTTTTCTGTAAACATCATACATGCTTTGATGAGTCTGAGTTCCTTTCTTTTGGACCAATGCTGTTCACTTGTATAACCATAATTTCTGTTTGGCGAGGCGTAGCCTCCATCTTTGTTGACATGTGCTCCATGAAGCCTCTAAGCGTCTGTTCTTCCAAAACTTTCTGTCTCCTTTGTATGCATTTGTCTGTGCCCATGGCATGTCCAAACCGTGAAGTAATTCAACTGGAATATGAGTTTGAGCTTTCTGGATTTTTCTTTTTTTCTTTCTTCTTTGTATTCAAATGGGGCCACATTGTGTGTGCCAAGTAATGTTTTAGGAGGGATTGATTAGCTCTATATAACACTGAGCTTAGGAATCTATTCGGGAACTGTTTTTTTTAGGTGCTCTATGTCTTGGTTGATGGTTTTCCCCACCCTGTGAACCTGTCAATGGGAATGGATATTTATCGAACCGTAGGTTCTTTATGTTCATGTTTAGCAGGAGTCTGTGAAGTTTTCAGTTACGTATTGGACATGCATTCCTGATTTTTGTTGATAATATCTACTTTTGGGTAAAGTGAAATTTTGAAGAAAGAAAGTCTTAAGCTAATGAGTCTTTTTCTGTTTTTTTTCTTACTCATTAATTTGTTATTAAAGCCTGAAATATTTGGAGAGAAGTCAATGTTTTCATGAGCTTAGAATCATTTGTTTAAATGATCTCGTGGTCAGCAAATGGTAACGGTTCTTTTTACTCTATTAGGAAAAGTTAAATGCTGAAGGAATGTTTGTATTGCTAGGGTGTCTTGGTAATCCATGTTATGGCAAGTCTAAGTGAATTTCTACATGTTCAGTATTGTGGCCAATCCAGTCTTTTAATATGAAAGGCGTACCCCGGTTCAGTTTTGCATGAACTCTTTGCGAAGGTTGCATGTTGATTATTCAAACACCTTTAATAGTTGTGGGCTAAAGTAAGTAACTTCTTGAAAATAAATAATTGAAAAAAGTATGTTTGGGTTGTAGCTATCATCTACATTTCCCTTAAGGATAGGTTTTTTACTTTCTCTGTACGTATTTAATAAGGCCATTACCTGAATTAGGATGGCTTTGAATAGCCAAGTATATTACTTGGCCACATTTGGATGTCCAGGAGAGAACTAAATGAATACATTGTGCTGTGATGTTGGTTGTTCCCCTTTACTTAAATTTGATGGATATATTTCAACTAAAAAATAAAAAATAAAAAGCATATATGTATATAAATGATTAAATGAAAGTCCTCTATTTAAAATTTTTCTTTTCATACTTTGAGTAGTGATACTGTGAGTATATAAGCGTAAATCAGCAAATTATGAGTGATCAAGTCACCATATATGTTGTTTGATTTTGTTGCAAAATTAATTTTAGAAAATAAAAAAAATTTAGAAGTAGCAGTTCTATCTTAAACTCTTTTTGAATTATTTCAAGTTTAAAAAAGAAAGAAAGAAAGAATTTAATTGTATTTTCCTATTTTTCAGTAAAAAAATAAATATAAATAATTTGTAAATAAAAAGAAAAAAAAGAAGAAGGATATGGGATGTAGCAATTTTATCTTAAATTTCTTTTTTGAGTAAAAATAATAAAAATAATAAAAAAAAGTAATAAAAAAAGGAGGTTTTGTGACTACATCTCATAATTTGAAATAAGGAAGTAAAATAATTTAAATAAAAATTACTCCTTTAAAAAAAAAGAGAGTATTTTCTAATTGCATTTTTTTAAATAAATAAATAAAAATCATTTAAAGAAAAATTATTCATTTCATTCAGGTTTTTATCCATTTCACTTATTTGCCTCGAGTGGTAACACCGCGGGTATTTAAATAATGATCAGTAACTTGTGAGTGATAAAGTCACCACATATGCTGATTATTTTTCTTAAAAAATATATGTAATGATCATTTTGAATTGTTCTTAATGTTTTCATTTTAAATAAATAAATATGAGTTAAAATGATTTTATGCGATTTTATTTTTATAATAAAAAGAAAATAAAAAAAATCATTTGCACAAAGAATTATTTGTTTTCTTTTGAACTCTTCTTATGCCTTTTGTCATGAGTGACACCACTGTGGACATTTAGGTATCAATGGGTATATTGTGAGTGATAAAGTCGCCACATAAGCCAATTGGTTTTATTTTGTAAAAATAAAATTATTTTCAAATATTTCTTTTTCAAACCAAAATAAAATGTTCAAATCACATATAAATTTTAATCATATTTTTTAAATTGAGGAAAAACATATATTCTCTTTTAGGAATTAATTAAACCAAAAAAATATATAAATAAATGAAAAGAGTAAATAATGGAAATTAATCTGCCTTTTACAAATTAAAATGTACCAACCAATTCTAAAAATTATTTTCTTTGTAGAAAGATAAATTATTTTCTATAAACCTCTATTTTCAAAGAATATATAAAATAAAAAATACCAACTCAGTGACAGGCCTTTTTTAGTCCGAACTACGTCGACTTTGATCCCCATCGCAGGATACGTAGGCCCCAAACTCTAATTCTGGGTCAAGTCCACTCTTGTAAATAAATAACATTTTCCTCTTAATTTATTTTTCCCACCTTTTCATACTTTCATTTTATTCTTTATTTTCATTTTTACATTTTTCTTATATTTATTTTTGCACGTGAATGGTAAAAGTGCAATCAGAATAAATTTGTAAAAAGTCATAAAAATTGCATGATCAACCTAAGGTAACCGTTCTTAGGAACGGGTGTTGTGGGGGTGCCTAACACATTTCCCACTCACAATTGTACTCCTGAACCCAACTCTGATTCGCAGACCATTCTTGTCCTTTTCTTGTTTTTATTTCGGTTTTTCAAAATTTCCCTTAAAATTTTGGTGGCGACTCCCTCCGAAATCAGCCCCCCGCTGTGAGGGCCGATTTCTCTCCTTTTCCTTTTTTATCTCATTTCCCACGTCATTCGCTTCGCATCCTCGGGTGTAACAAGGCTAGACTAGACTATTTTGCAACTTTAATTTGCTCAATGAATGGGTCTTTTTAAGATTTTTTTTGGAAAAAGTTATAATTTAGAGTATAACAAAATTTAATTATATTTGACTAAAATTTCTTTATACTTACATCGGTACTGATAAATTTTAATCGAATTACACGAATTAAGAATAAAAGTTAAAACTAGTTAATCACTTTAATTTTTTCAAAATTAAAATATTTTTTTAAAATTACCCTTATTTAATTTTTTTCTTTCTTTTTGTGATAAATTAAATAAAGAAATATGTAATAAATATTACCACGTTTTTTATTTTAAAAAAATCTTATATTTAAAATTAATTTATCAGAGTCTGAAGGGAGTGTTAAAAATGTTATTTCTAAGTGAGCTTCTAAACTCCATATACCCTGATTTTCATCAATGAAAGGCAAAACGGTTCAAGATTTATCTTAAAATCGTTAAGGCAAAGGCCATTTTAAAACAAAATTAAAATTTTTTACCAAATAAAACAAAATTAAAAATTTTAAAATAACAATTATTTTGGGTGAAATAAAAAATAAAATTTATAACAAATTATATTATTTATATATCATACATAATATCAATCATTTTCTACAAAAGAATCTCATTAATATTACTATTTAATTTAAAGTTAATTGAGTTGAACCAGCCAATTAGATTATATTTACAGCAAGTCTGGTCCCAAGTTCGATTTCGGGGACCAGTTGTGGAAGAGTAGACAAGGAGAGTCTTCCATAGTAGTTTACGGAGAAAAAAAAAAGTCTTCCATGGTAACTCTAGTCTTATTTAATAGCGTTATTTTATTATTGTTTTCAAAAATAAGTTTTAAAAGTAAAAAAATATAAAAAATTATTTAAATAATTATTACCAAAATTATAATTAGTATGTGTTGAATGAGTTATTCAAAATTTATAATCTTATCATTAATGAGGTTAGTATTTTTTATATATTTTTATATTTTTTAAAACAAAAATTATAAAATATCTTAAAAATATTCTGAATTTTTTATTTTTTTATTTTTCTATTTTTTAAAATATTTTATAAAAAATAAAATTAATAAATATTTTTTTTTATTTTTTTGATATTGAAAATAAAAAAATTATTTTAAAAATAACAGTCAAACATGCTTTGGTCAACTCTTGGTCAAAAAACAATTATGTCAATTAAAATTGATCAATACTTCTTTTAATTTATATTATAAAATATTTTGTATCAATTACATGCATATTAAAAAAATTATTTTTTATCTAAAATTAATAAAAAAAATATTTATATTTGTTATTTTATTTTTATTAAATATCTTATTATATTATTATTGTAGAGTTATAAATGAAAAATATGAAAATATTAAAAATAGAATAAAATAGAAAAAAATTTAATATTTTATATTTTAAATAAAAAAAATTTATTATTAAAATATCTTATGGGAGTGAGTAAATTTAGTAGTGGCATAAATGTAATGACTTATAATTTAGTTGAGATCATTTACTATACTCATAAATGGGTCATCACATCAGGAACTAAAATTTGAAAAAGTAGGCTTTAAAGTTGAAATTGTTGCGGATAGCGAAGACGGGATGAGGCAGCTCTGTTGTATAGAATTATATAATATAATATTTCATTTACAGCTCCTGAGATGAGTGGGGGAGCTGGGACTGCGAATTTCGCTGTGTATAGAATTTCAATTCCCACACTCTGAGGAGGTGATGAGCAATCCATCCCTCTCCTTCAGATTTGCACTTTTCCTCTCATTTTCTCTTACAGCTTCGTCGTCGCCGCCACTATTCTTTTCCAGACGTTCTTCTCCATCTTCATCGCCCACCCCCCTAGCCACTGCCTCTGACCTGTTTTCTGTGCTGGGTTCCAAGACTCAATCCTTCACCGTCAATCCTATCGTAGCGCAAGAGCTCAATTCCTGCTTCAAATTCCTCGTTCCGTTTTCTCCAAATGGTGTCAAATTGGAGCACAGTCAGCGTTCTCCGCGACGGTTATTGACTTTGACAAAATCCACTAGCCGGAGTCAGAGAGAGGAAAACCAGCTAATCTGGTGGCCACCGGAGCCTGTTTTAGAGCTCGCGCGTCTCGCCGTCGATTCCGGTGGTGACCCGGCGGCTATTCAACGCCTTCTCGATCCAACCATAATTCCAGTGAGTTTGCCTTGTTCTTTTAGTAACCTCTGTTAATGGTGGTTTAATTTCTCAATTAGAAGCCTTTTGATATAACAATACACTGGATTCATATATCTTGGATGATTGGGTATGGGATGCAATTCACATATGTATTCAAGATCCTCATATCTCATAAAAATCTAGTTTTTCAACGAATGACACTATTGGTAATTTATAACCCTAAGTAAAATGTTTTACAAAAACAAAAAAGGGTAAGATTTCCATTTTAACCTGCAAGGCAGGGGCATGAGATGTTTGCAATCGGTGGAATGCCATGTCGGTTTGCTGTTTTATAAGCGTAATGCCAAACACAGGCATATAACAAACATGACTTACTCTTATCTTTAAACATACTTAGAAGTTTTACAATCTGGAAGATGACTGATGACTACAGGCTCTGTTTAAGTTTATTATGTTATGCCCTTTATCGTCTTGGACATTGCTTAAATGTGCAACTTGGTTGTGAAATAATGGCTTATTAGTATTGTAATAGGTTCCTGATATTGAAGGATCAAAGGAAAGTCGATGTGAGATCACTAGAACACCATATGGCAGACGCTTTATTAGTGAGGTTGGTGGAACAAAACTACACTTCTTTTTGGAAGGATAATTAACAAATTAGTATTCATAATAACAATCTTCAATTTTACTGAGAAATTGCAGGAATTAAACTGGTATATAAAATTTCTGTTTGATCTCATTGCTGATCGGGGTCCATCTATTGGATTAAATGTAACATTGAACCGCTTTGATCTATTCCATGGTCACCTTTTTCTAGCCGTAGACTCTGGAAGACTCGGTATCTTGTAAGATGATCTCTTTATCAGAATACCTTCTCTTTTATTCTGTTTAGAGGTGAACTTTTCTCTATGTTGATTCACTGTCAATATCAAAATATAATTCGTTTTTCTACGATACTTTCGCAATATCACATTTGGCAGATTCCATGCAAGGGAGTACCCAGAATATGATAAAGAAATTTTTCCATACAATATGGGATTTTGTCAGCAAGGTATATTAGTATAAACAAAACTTTAAGCTTCTTTATATGCCATCAAATTCTATAAATGCTTCAACAGATTAAAATGAAAAATGTAAAAACGTTAAAGTGCTAGTAAGTGATTGATTGACAATCTTCTATTACTCAAACCTTTTTAAGGCATTTGGTTTTCTGAATGCTCTGCTAATGTTACAACTCTTCTTTCAGGGTCCAAAGTGAAATATGATGATTCAATGAACCTGCGAAATATGCTCTGGCTGGCTCCATTGCCCCACAATTCCACCAAATCTTGGGCAGCACCAGGTACCTTCACTTGTGTTAACTTAAATTTTTTCTTTTTTTCTTTTTCATTTGCACTCCATACTTAGATTGGAGCTCTCCTCCGCCGCCCCCAAATACCCACACCACCCCCCCCCCCAAAAAAAAAAACCAAGATTTTCCCCAAAAAAAAAAAACCTATTACCCAAACATTGAGCCATAATATATACATCATCAATTTTGATTCACTGTGATTTTAATGTGCAACTAAGGATGCTCAAAATCGAACTAAACTGACAAAGACCGATCCAAATTGAATTGAAATGAGGTCAATTTCGGTTGTTTCTCTACTAGAACCGAACCAAATAGTGCTATGAGACTTGAATCAAACCAAACCACACCTGATAACTACATTATAATGAGTTATAATATATAAACACCCAATTACTCATCATCACACCTATTTGTTTCACTTTTCTAATATTTATAAAGTATATTGGTTAGTAAATTATTTAGATATAATTTGTGTTCATAAAGTATTTATATGTAACCTATTTAATTTAATTTTTGAAGAAGAATACTATTTTTTTTAAAAAAATCAAAAAGTATGAACCAAGATTAAACCAAACCGAACCGATTATTGAATCAAACCAAACTAATTACATTTTGAACCTACAAGATCCAAGGAAAAGCTTAACCGATTGGTTTGGTTCAATTTGGTTTTTACCCAAAACCGAACCAAATCACACCTATGAACACCCTTAAATGTGAACTTTTCTATATAGAGTACTTGTCCTCATCCTCAGAGTGAATGCTTGGACTTATAAAGTTCTGCCACACTATTCCCTTGAAGTTTCTTCATTTCTATCCTAGGAGTTTAGACAAGGATTTCTATCTTAAGACTTTGAACATAAAATAAAATTCAAGATTTGTGAGAAACTATATGTGTTAAGACTATGCATTAATGCGGTAAGCCGATAACAAGACAGGACCCATAAAAAATGTTCTAGTGTCCCATTTCTCTTTACTATCAAAACAAAAAACACTTACAGCCCGTTTGGTTCGTTTACCTTGGGGGGTTATGTGAGTGATGGCTTTTACATGATGTAAAGCAAAGCAGATCACCCAAATTAATATAATAGTTCTCACACTCATTTTGCCAAATGATCTCCTTCATCTCACTGTAATCATTGTTAAAAGACCAAATACCCTTATCCCATCTCCTCCCACACTCGTTCTCCCGACCTTCCTTTCTTACACCACCTTCGTTCATCATTTCGCCCCCTTTCATGAGTTTGTTCATCATTCCACCGGCGTCACCACTATCATCCGTCCATCCTACAACCTTCTTCCTCCCACCTGAGTTCATCTGTTGCCATTTGAGTTTGTCCTCACCCTCGTACGAGTTTGTTGTCCATCCTTGCCTAAATTCGTGTTAGCCCGAGCTCAAGTCAAAACCTACAGATCTCGTCGTTTAGTCCTTGTTTGTCATCATTTGAGTTTGTCCTCATCTAAATTTGTAGATCCTATCATCAGTATGGAACCCGCTTCTTCAGATCTCGTTGTTTTTCTTCATGGTCGATTTAGCTAGATCTGCGTTTTTTTCCCCTTCTTTTATTGATCTTTTGATTTGAAGGCTGAAGAGGAAGATAGAGGAAGGAAAATGGTGGTGTGATGATGTGGGTGACTGGTGGCGGTGTTGATGTCATCATTGATGCTGCCGGGAAGAGAGGGTTTTTTTTTTTAACCAAAGGTAAAACAATACTTTTATATTTATCTATATTTTTTATTTAATAAAATATAAGCATCATTCCCTTATATCTAAATATCATGCTAAATAAACTCTCATGTAATTATCATCCCATTACATCCCCTCACATATTTTATATTACATCACCTAACTTGTCTAATAATTAAACCAAATGGGCTGTTACCCCTTATTTAGTTGGAGAGATTTAGTGGGGAGGGGAGGGAAAATTAAAATTTTCCCTCGTTTGGTTCAATAAGTAAGAGGGGAGGGGAGGGAAAATTCCCTTCCTCCCTTCTCCTCTTACCTCTTCCCTACAAAAGTAGGGGGGTTTAAAGAGAAAATGGGCAAATCCCTCCCCTCCAACATACCCAAATAAAGAAATATTAAAATCCCTTCTTTCCTTTCCTCTCCTCTATTAAAATCCCTCCCCTCCTTTTGTTGAACCAAATAGTGCCTTAGGCTCCAAATGCCAGTTATTCAAATGAGTTGTATGAAGGAAAGTGTATATTCTAGGTTATCATGGGCTATAACATTAGTTAAGCCTTTGAATAAAAAAGCATAAATCAACTTTGGGGTCTTGTTAACCACCATACTTTCAGGCTTAGGCTTTTGCTTACCCCTACCTGTCTTGTTACTGGCTAAAGCCATCAATGCATAGTCTTAACACAGACAGTTATTTACAAATCTTCAACTTTATTTTATTTTATTTTCTGGGTCTTAAGACAAAGAAATCCTTGTCTAAACTGTTAGGATAGAAATGAAGAACCTTCAAGGGAAGAGTGTGGCAGAACATTTTGAAGTCCAAGCATTCACTATCTATATTTTTGTTTGATGTATCTTCTTAAATGAAGATCTATATCTCTACTTCTCTGGAACTTGGATGTTTAATGTGGCTCTTGATTGATATTAGTTTCACATTCCGAGCAGTGCTATGCTAGATGCCTGTATTGTGATAGTCACAAATAGCTCCTACCCAAAAGTGAATATCATTTTTTAACCCATTTCCCCCCTTTTTTGTGCTTCTTTAATTAATTCTGCTAAAAAACGATTGCAAAGTGACGAATTTTGCAAGCGTGGGATATTTAATGCAAGGTAAAGATCAATTGCACAGGTGTTCTTGTGGTGCTGGATGCACGGCCTGATGGAATCATATACAGAGATCTAATACCTGATTATGTACATTTTGCACGGACCATATATGAAGGTTTTGTTTTCGTAGATTTTATTCATGTCTTATTGATCAGGATGTGTACGTTGATATTTTGTTGTGAAAGGATGAATTGATTGTGTTACCACCTCTGTGCAGATGATCTTGGGGATGTCGTTGTTGATGTGAACTACTTAAATGTCGGATCTGAACCTCCTAATTATCAAATTTTCATATGCTGATGCTCTATTTTTAAAAATTACTTCTTGTTTCCTCTTCATAATGATTACGTATGATATGAAGTAATGCTTTTATGTGAGTTAATCAACAGTTTGTTCTATTAGAGAATTTTGTGCTGTTCTGTGAATCTTCCTTTTTGCGGTTATAAGATATCGAAAGGTTTATACGAATAATGGATTTGCATAGTAGATTACGAAGTTTAACGAAATCCATGAGGAAGCTCCTTAGTGTGGGTTCAAAGCTTCTACATGATAAAGCCATGTCTGTAAAATAACCCATTCAATTCATAAATAAGTTTGTCTCTATCTTTGTGTGTGTGTGTGTATATATATATATTTTCCTTATTCCGGTCAAAAGACAGAAAAAGTTGTTATTGTTTTTGCATTAAAAGAAAATCTATTACTACATGTCTGTAAGCACTATTAGTCACGGCAATGTAGCTTGATGCCCCAACAGAATAAAAACCCGTGTTCTGTTGACTCGAACTCACTCGCAAAAGTTCACTCAGGCCAAAAAAAAAAAACTAAAAACTCTTGCAATACCGAAGTTCAGTCGTGCTCGTTATTCACCTTTTGCGGCTAGTTTCGAATTTTATTTTGGGTATCTTTTCAGCAAAAGGAAAGCCTTCAGATAGAATTTTCGGGAATCGAACCCGGTTCTCCGGGGTGAAAACCAGACATCCTAATCGCTGGACGACAACGGATCTTAATGTTGACTTCTGACGGAGGCTTTTGATTAACATTTTGTTAATATTCCTTTCTATATATACTTAAATATATTATTTTTCTATTTTTTAGGATCAAATCCTAAAAATAGCAATAAATTTGGGCTTTATTAGATAATCATAATCAGCAATCAATCTTGTAAAGCTGTCAAAACAAGCTTTCAATTTACGAGTTGACCCGTTTTATAGTGATCCTAGGTTAGGAAAATTAAAATACATACTAAAGTAATCTTTTTTTAGCTTAAACTGCTTAACTCGTAATCTAAACGGGCTAACCTGTCAAACCCATAGATTAGCTCGTTTAGCTTGCCTTTTTTTTTTATTTCCCAATTAGAAATAAGGAAGCAATTGCAAAATATTTGTTCACATTCTCAAAGGAATATTCAAATAACATTGATAAGGTTCATACTTTCATGAATTATGATGTTAAATGAACATTATATGACTCCAAATTAAGTAAAGATATATTTGTATGTATGTATGTATTAATGTATTTTGTTTAATGTTGGAATTGGAATGACCTCATATTTGGAATTGGTAGTTGGATAGATACTTGAAATTGTAATGGGTAATTTGCTCATGCTTCATGTTTAATGTTATTGAATTGTGTTGTAATACTTAGATAATTAATATATGTTAATGTATTTTAATTAATTGTTGGTATGCGGTTTTTATTTTTAATTTAATTATTTTGGTCAATTTGTGGTATGTGGTTTCAATTGATGGTAATATTTAGATTATTTAAGTTAAAAAAATTTAAAAAATATATTAATATATGGCTGGTGAAAAAAAAAATTGAAAAAAATTATATTAATATATGACGGGTTAGCAGGCTACTATAGCAGTCTCGAGCTTTAAAAATCCTGGCCTGTCAAAAACGGGCCAGCCTATCCTTGCATTGCTTCCATAGGCTGAACTGTTTTGACAACTCTCCTGATTCTGAACAAAAAATATAGAGACAATCATCCAAAATTCTTTATTATTTTTTAGACAAATATTATTCTTTTCATTAATTAAAAAAGAAACAATTGTAAAGACCTGAGAAAAAATAGTTCTTTTTTTCTTCTAATAACAATTAAGGATATCCATCATGACATTAGTATCTAGCTAGCTAATACGAAAGCCTCAAGAAGGTCAGCATTCGAAATATGAATGCAGAGCCACAGGAAACCTGTGGAGCTTTTTCAGTATAATCTAAGTGGGTCCTTAATGTGGCTGCTGCAAAGTAATTTTAGTTGTACGATATCTCCTCCTCCCCCCCCCCCCCCCCCCCCCCCAAAAAACAATTCTCACAGCCAAGTATCACATTAAACTCGAGGCATTAGTCACTCCGGATTCAGGTTTGAAAGCTCGGGCTTATGTTCGCCATAATTTGGTCTGAGGGGAAACCAAAAGGGTGGAACTAGTCATTCACTATCTTAAGCTTCATTTGGATGAGGAAAAAATAAAGAGTGGAGGAAAATTGGGAAGAAAAACAAGAGGGACTTCCAGTTTTTATCTCTTGACTCATCAGAAATTAAATTATTATTATGGCTCATCTTTGCTTCTTCTCTTACGATGGTCTCACTTATGAAGTAAGTCCCAGCACTCATACTGCTTCATCACCACAGTGCCGCAAACTATGCCATTATTGCTGCAAAAATATTGTAGTGCAGGTAGCTAAAGCTTCGAGCCTAACGTTAGTACTCCCCACCTATATCCACTCGTCGTTGGGTTGGGTTCCTTTGATCTACGGAGAGCTTGAAATTTGTTTGGACCTGAGTCAAGGTTTTTTTGTATAGAATATTTTTTTTAATACAGTAACTAATAATAAATACAGTACCATAGTACGCATCTGTATTTAAAACCTGATAATAAACTTTTAGGACGTGCATAAAACACCCCTCACCTTTAAAACTTGATAAAAAACCACCTTCAAGTTATATTTATGTGCAAATTCTTAACGGAAGATGCCACATCTGATATAACAAAACCATGCAGCATCTCACATGGAAATATAAGCATTTTTATAATAGTTGATTCAAATCATGTTGGATTCGATTAAAAAAAAAAAAATCGGCTTCCTCAAACACACCCATCGTCATCGATAATGTCAGAATGGCATCATCTAATCCATTATCCATCTCGATATGGCAGATTAGAGGTGAGTGTTCTTCTTACCTTCTTGGAATACGAAGGAGCAGAGGAAGGTCAATGTACTCTACTGGGCAGCATGTCAATTTTATCCCTTCCAATTGGGTTGTGAACGCTGCTTGTTTTTCCATGTTGAGAGTAAAAAATTCAAGTAAATTTCAAAAGCTTTGATGTCCTTTTCTCATTGTATTGTTTTGCTGTGTTGATTTTTTTTTTCGGGTGTTAAATAACAATGGGAGCAAAGGTTTCCATGAATCAATCTGATTGTAAAAATAAACATCAATTTGTAGATATTTGCCAGCAACATAGCCAAGCAATTGAATCAAGTTAGTTGTAAAATCAAATACTAATCCGCACATCAGCTCCATTAGATATCATAATCTATCTGCTGCATTATTAAAATTGGAGAAAATAGAGCAACAAAACCAAGTCGAAAATATATAGTTGAAAAAAAATATATATATATATATATATATACAAGTTTCGTGTTGGTGATTATTTTATTTGCCTACAGTGATGAACCGAAAATGGGAAGGCAGTAATTTTTATATTTGTGAGATAATGATTCGAGTCAAACAAAGATGGAGTTAACAGCGTGGGTGAGTTGTCTTCCTTATAAATTGACATATATACGTATAGTAACTTCCAGCATTATTAATCGCGAGGGTTGGCGTGCTGGAGTGATATCGTAATACTAAAATATAAGACAGGAATTGATGCGGGAATCACACAATGGTCCAGCAAGAGCACACAAGTTAAGTCCAACTTGCTTGGATTCACATGGATTTTCTGTACTCATTTTTTCTTCGGACTCTGATCCGCTGAGCTCATGGAGAGCGCTTGAATGAACACCTTTGTTGAGTCTGAAGCATCCATCAATGGCGGAAATCAAAGCCGATACAACTCACCCGCACACTCTGATTGTTTCAGAGCCAGGCGTTTCCAACGAGAAGCCGCCTAAGCCAAAGCGTGTCGCCTCGCTCGATATCTTCCGTGGTCTTACTGTCGCGGTACATACTTCTTCCGTTTCTCATCCTTTTCATAATTATCTACAGAATTCTTAAATTATAGAAACGAGAACGAGTGATTGAGCTGAAAACCATCAATCTTTATTTTCGTGCTCTAATGTGAATAGAAGAAATCCGCCAAAATGCTAAGAGCATTATAAGACGGTCAACCCGATAGTTTAGTGATAGAAAATTGATTTATTCTTCTTTTCAAGCTTCAAAGAACTATGGTTTGCTGGAAATACTGCTATCACCTCCTAATGTGCATAATTCGACATGTCAACTAACAATTTTTCTCTTTGGTAGATGACAACTGACAATTTTAGTGGGATTTGTTTAAGGCAACTATACTTCTTGAAGATATTTTCTATCAGTTTCCTCTTATAAACCTCACATATAATAATATCACTTGTGCTCTAACGTGTCATGGTAATATGTGATGTAGCTAATGATCTTGGTTGATGACGCGGGCGGCCAATGGCCTGTGATTGGTCATGCGCCTTGGAATGGCTGCAATCTTGCTGATTTTGTAATGCCCTTCTTTTTGTTCATTGTGGGGATGGCCATTCCACTGGCTCTCAAGGTTAGTTGTGTTGTAAATGAGAAAAAGGTTAGCGTCTGATGCTTAAAGTAATTTCAAGTTTCCTTTTATTCTCGAATGTTCTATTTTTATTTCTTCAGAGAATACCAAATAGACTTATTGCTGTGAAAAAGGTGCTAGTCAGAGCACTCAAACTTCTGTTCTGGGGTCTGCTCTTACAAGGTTAGTTTTTCTTCATGAAGAAAAATAAAATAAAATACAAAGCAACGTCAATAAGCAATACCGTTTTCTTCTTGTGCATTTTAAATGACTCATGAACATTTTCTGTCGGATTTAAAACCTTGAAAGGGTAATTAATATCCACAAAGAACGATCATGTCTAAGAGGGAATGAAGAAACATGAACTATCAAATCAGTGATTGTACAAGTTTTGTTAATTATCGCTATTATCTTCCAATAATTAGACGATTATGGGGAAGTCATTTTGCAATGAAATATGCTATTATAGTTGATGCTGATATTAACAATAAATTTCCCGATAACACATTATGCCATATCCTGATGTTAAACTTGAGCTCCATGTGTGATGAAGGTGGTTTCTCACATGCTCCGGACCATCTAACATATGGAGTTGACTTGAAACACATAAGGTGGTGTGGAATTCTTCAGGTGATTTTGGTCATTTTTCACTTCTTGTCATAGTGCAGAAAATCTTAACAAATGGAAATGAACATAAATGGAGTAAACTTGGGGATTGTGCCCTGTGTAGAGAATTGCCCTGGCATATTTGATTGTAGCACTGGTAGAAATATATTCGAAGAGTGAACAAGCTGAAGATCAGGCGACCACCCAATTTTCAATATTCAAATTATACTATTGGCACTGGTTAGTTTGATATTATGGCTTTCGGGTTGATTCACAATGCAATTTTCCTTTTAACATTCTATCTTCCTTTAAATTTTCAGGTTGGTTGGCGCATGCATTTTTATCTTGTACATGGCTTTACTTTATGGAATATATGTTCCAGACTGGAAATTCATTGTCCAAAACCCTGACAGCATTTATTATGGCAAAACCTTAACTGTAAGCCTTCAGTTGTCTGCTGCTGATTCATCTAATTTCTCTTTATTTAATTTCTTTAATGTCCTCTCTTCTCTTGGACAAAGTGATAATAACAATAATCTTTAATATTAAACCTAGATGCAGTTCTTTATATTTTTCTTGACAATGTTTCTCAATTAAAATAAAATAAGATATGATTTTCCAATCAAAACATAACAGGTTGTCAAAAGAAAAAAAAAATTCAGAACATAACAAGTGTATAATTTAATTAGGCAACCATATAAGTAACTGCATATAATATTTTTCCTAATCTTTAATGCATAAGGGACAATGTCATTTTGGCTGCATTTGGTTTTCACTCCTTGCCTTACCAATACACTCCTATTTTACTTATCGTGGTTGACTTCATTATGGTGTGATGAACATCATATGAGAGTTCATTTTCATTCGTGGGTTTGGTTGAAATACTTCTACTTTTGCCCTTTTTTTCTACTCTTCCTCCCTCTCTATTATGTTTTCTCAGTAATTTTAGGTAGCCTGTGGTGTTAGAGGAAAACTAGATCCACCTTGCAATGCTGTGGGATATATTGACAGAGAAGTGCTGGGAATTAATCACATGTACAAGCGTCCAGCTTGGAGGAGGTCTGAAGTGTGTAGCCGTTTTCACCCAGACTCTTTTTTCTGCAATTTATTTTTGACAGTACTTATTTTATGATCAGTATCAATTTGCAATATTTACTATCTTCTATTAAAATGCTACAGGCTTGTAATGAGAATTCCCCATATGAAGGGCCTTTCAAAAAAACTTCCCCTTCTTGGTGTTATGCCTCTTTTGAGCCGGAAGGAATTTTAAGGTCTGCATATGGTCCTTATATTTTTAGTGACTATTCTATGTCTAGATTTGGACCAGTTGATCACCATGTTTATGCCAATGCCATAGCCTATCATAAATATGATCAAATTAGAGGAAATGGTGCCTATCATAAATATGATCAAATTAGAGGAAATGGTTTACCCGTTGTTACAAAGAAAATATTTTGAGGGCTTCCATCCTTTTCAATTTTGCATATTATTTGAAATGTTTGGCCCCTGCTGAAGAGTATACTATGTACATTATACAACTTGTTCTACTGATCCTTAGAGAAGAGAAATATCATGTGCAACTGCAGCTCAATATCTGCTGTTCTCTCCACAGTTATCGGATTGCATTTTGGACATGTACTAGTACACTTGCAGGTGAAGCCTCTGAACCAAATAATCAGTGCTTGACAGCAAGTGATGAGTGCTTGATATATCTTTTTCTTCTGGCATTTTAGGACCATTCTTCTAGGTTGAAGCACTGGCTTCTTATGGGCTTCGCTCTCCTTATTTCTGGAATCATTCTTCACTTCACTCATGGTGAGACATGTTAATTCTGTCATACTGCAACTGATTATGCCATGATCTTACCCTCATTTATTCTGATCCCGCCCCCTTTCCTCTTTTCTTTCTACTGCAGCCATTCCTGTAAATAAGCAGTTATACACACTCAGCTATGTTTGTATAACTTCTGGAGCTGCAGCATTAGTTTTCTCCGCCTTCTATATTATGGTATTTTTTTTTTTCTTTATAAATACTGGCACTTTCTATCATACTAGATTTATCTTTTAGCTTGCTTTTGCTGACCCATGTGGCTAATGTTATTGGTTTCCCACTCTGAGTTGGGTTGACGGGAATTTGTTACTGTCTCGCCAGGTTGATATTTGGGGTTTGAAATACTTGTTCTTGCCTTTCAAGTGGATTGGCATGAACGCCATGCTTGTCTATGTTATGGCGGCTGAAGGAATCTTTGCGGCATTTATTAATGGGTGGTATTATGATGATCCTCATAATACATTGGTATATTTATCTCATCTAATTCCCTCCTCACTTTAGTCTTTTCCACTATAACTCATTTACTTGTCCTTATAAGGTCTCAACAAAAGGCTAATTCCCATATTGTAATTTTGGGTGCCCTTGAAATATTAAGATCTTGATATCTATATCCTAAATTATTCTATGTAATCTTAATATAAAATGTTGAAGGTATATGTTTTTCCTTGTTATCTTTACTTTTAACCTTCGGTTTGGTTTGAAAGATTTAAAAGAGAGAAAAGGGGAAATTTTCCATTCTAATTTTTTTCCAAACCAAATAAGAGATAGAAAATATTTTTCCTCCCATCCTCTCTTCTCCCTCTTGTTTAAAGGTGGGAGAAAAATCATTTTCTCCCCTTATTTGGTTAGAAAGAAAAATAGGATTGAAAATTTTTCTTTTTTTTTCCTTCCAAATCCTTCGAACTAAACTAAGGACCCCTTGATGAAGGGATTAACAACTAAATAAATTATGGATCTTGCTTCATCTATGAGGTTTTCCCATGGAACCCCTCCTGGGAAGTCAAACATCTAATTTACTGTGTCAGTTGACATAGATAATAGGCTTAAAAATTTACTGACTTAACTATGAGTACTTTTCTGCCTTAAAAAAAAGGAAGAAAAGTGTTCCTCTGATGATTGACTCATTCTTCTTGATGATGTTCATATTGAATCAAAATATGAGTGAGACTACAGACTTATGGATGATTTAATTTGTGGTTGAACAGATATATTGGATCCAAAAGCACGTCTTCATTAAAGTATGGGATTCAATGCGAGTAGGAATTCTGCTTTATGTTATCTTTGCAGAGATCCTATTCTGGGCTGTTGTTGCCGGCATTTCGCACCGACTGGGCTTTTATTGGAAGCTTTGAATTTTAATTTTAATTTGGTGTAAAGTAATTTTTACTCAGAATGCTGCGGTTGTATATTCAATGAATGGATCTTGAATCGCTGATGTATCATAATTAACTTTTGTTCCGTACCCAACTTAACTTTGGCAAATATTTTTTGACATTCCAGTTTTTTTTTTCTGAAAAATTTAGCTTTTAGTCCTTATAATTTTATCAAAATTTAAAGTTAGTCCCTATGTTTTAATTTTTTTTTTAAATAGCTTCCTGAACTATGCTCCATCCCAGCCGTTAGTCCTCCTATTTTCATTAATTTGAGCAAGGACTCATATTTGGCACTAACACTGTTAATCTTTGCTGAGGTGGTCGTTAGTGTGCAAATGTGGAAGGTGACCTCTCCCTCGTTTTTCATTCTTTCTTTGCTCACTCTGTTATTTAGCTTCCATTTCATCGATGCCCCTCTCCATTCGCATGCAATTGATGGGGCATTAAGACTCGCAGGAAAGTTAATCAAAATTGCATGGGCAAGTTGACTCGGGCTGAGCTATAGTCACTGAAGACTACACGACTCCTCAAGAATGAAGGAGGGCACTACAAGACTACCACATCATCAATGTTTCAAATTAATAGAGTAATCTCTCAGCACCCTCAGTTGAACTCTGTTGTGGGTTCGGATTTTAAGGCCTATGATCTCGAAGTCATCATTTAATTTGTTTGGATATTTTAATCATGCGGAGACACATATGAAAGAAAAATCCATGGGACTCAATATGATGTCAAATATGCGTGAATTAAAGGCCCCTTTAATTTGGCATATACGGCAGATCACTTTTGGTGTTATGTGTTGCAAACTCTGGGAGGTTAGGAATATTCGGATCTTTGCTGAAGAATCTTTCTCACCTGAAGCTATTGCCAGAGGGGTTAGAGACACAGTTACCTACAAGTCACAAGCTTTGGAATCTCTCCAGCATCTGACTACTCTTCTGCACTAATATATTTTGTTCCCCCATTTTTTTTTATACATGGTGTATCTCGTTCCGATATCCCTTTTATTAAGACACCTGATCTCATTCTTTTTTTATTAATACAAATCCCTTTTCACTAAAAAAAGGCCCCTTTAGTTTGGAACCTTCATGAGGAGCTACAAGAGAGATTGAAGGGAAAGATAGAGGATATGGCGGTGGTGTTTTGTCTTCTCCTTCAGAAATGGTTTAAAGGGCAAAAAAAAAAAGAAAAATTAGAAAGAGTGAACTAGATCGAACAAAAGAATAAATTAATTTAATTTTGGAGCTTTGGTAGGTGATCACTGGGATATGAACCAAAAACATGCATTTTTTTTTAAGATGGGTAGCCACTCTACATATTATTATAATAATTAGGTATAGTAATTAGATGGTTTATAATGTCCACGTGCTCATAGATAACAATCCCATATGTTTGCTCTACACTTTGACTCACCTACTATCAGGTACGTGTCATGTATGAATTCATTGTAAGTTCGCTAATGCAATATACAACTTGAGCCCATATCATTAGCCTTTCTTCCTCTCTCTTTTCTTCTTTTTTCTCTCTCCAATCATGGACTACGCTCGCAATGCCTTTTCTTGGCATTAAAAAGTTGGCAGTTATTGAAGCAATTGCAAAGGAAAGTGACACGCACGCCGGGCCGGGGAAGCACTTTCCTTTGCCTTTATTTAAAGGGAAAATGACACTTAAAGACCAAGACTTTAAATTAATCTCAGTTTAAGATCACAAAATTTGAAAATGTCAAAAAGGATCATAATTTTAAATTAATTAAAAACATAAATATGAAATGACCTAAATGCTCCTGTTAAAACGTTTTACACTCAACATCTGCTTTTTACTATTCTTTTTCATAAATTTGACACTAAACATCCCTAATTTTACACTGAACACATTATGAAATATGAGTATAAAATTGAGGAAGCTTAGTGTAAAATTTATGAAAAAGAGTAGTAAAAAATAGATATTGAGTAGTAAAAAATAAAAGTTGAGTATAAAATTATGAGATTTATCCAATATAAAATCAGGAGTCTTCAGTGTCAAATCGTGGAATATGAGTAGTAAAACGCAGAGGATGAGTGTAAAATTCTGAGAGTTAAATTCTTTATTGTATTCAGTGTAAAATTTGGGATGTTCAGTATCAAATTTATAAAAACGAGTAGTAAAAAGTAGATATTGAGTGTAAAATATTTTAACAGGGGCATTTAGGTCATTTCATATTTACATTTTTAATTAATTTAAAATTATGGTCCTTTTTTGGTATTTTTAAATTTTGTGATCCTAAACTGAAATTAATTCAAAGTCTTGGTCCTCAAGTGTCATTTCCCCTTATTTAAATAACTACAAAAGGAAAGTCCTTATCCTACATTGTACTGACTTACTTTGCATTTCGTTCTTAAAACACAAAGAAAACTCAGGTTATTACAAAAAAATTTAAAAATTTCCTTTGTAGTTCATTAAATAACCGTAAAGAAAAAATTTCTTTGTTGTTCTTGTTAATAACAATTGAACAAATTTCTTGTTAATTAAAAAAAAAAACTTCTTTCAATCCCACACCAGACTTTGCCTTGCCTCTACGTTCTAAACTCTCCTCATCTTCACAGTCTCCATCCAAAATCATTGCTCCCGTATACACAATAACAAGCATTTCCATATTTCTAGTCACGTTGGCTTCATACTCGTAAAAAGTTTCATCCTTTTCATTTATTATTGCAGTTTCGTCCCAAAATTTCTCAACCTCTATCTTTCTTTGTTTCACCTATGAGCTATAATCTAAAATCTCCATGGCCATGAGTGCGTAGTCCCACTGCCACAAGTGCGATGACTACTAATCTCCCCAACTCACACCCAATAGAAAGCACCTCTAGCTTACTCTGCTTGTACGTGGGTGTGTTTGGCTTCAAATACAAACTTCGTATGTGTATTTAATCTTTCATTTGTTGTTGCTTTTTGATTTTCAGGTACATTGGTGCTGATTTGGGGTCATGATTATGCCAATTTGGGGTAGATCAGTCATCCATTCGACTTGCTTTGTAATTTTTTTTTTCATTATAGTGTTGGTTAAAATTTTGCTGAAATTGCAATTCATCAAGTGCTTATAATGTTGCTAAAATTTCAATTTAGCAACATTATAAATTGAAATTATAGTGCTTATAATGTTGCTTTGTAATTATAGCTTTGGTTACAATGTTGCTAAAATTTCAATTTATCAAGTGCTTTGCCAAGTTCCTTTATTTTTCTTGAGGGGGGAGGGATGAAGCATTGAGACTTGTTGCAAAATAGAAGAGTACTTGTTTTTCTAGAGGATATCCTTAATATCACTACAACATTTGAGTGTCATGGAATTTGAGTGTTATAGTGCTTTCTTGATTACTAATTAGGAGGAGAATTAGATTTCATCATTTATTCTTAATTAATTTAGGTTATCTTAATTTGTTAAAATATGCTACTTTCTGTATGAAGAGGGGGCTTAAAACCCAGGAAACTCTTATTTTTAAGATGTTATGCTACCAGATTTTCTTTAAAAAGTGACAAAGTTCTTACTCTTATGTAATGCAAGTTGAAAAGGTTTAAGGAAACAAATTAAACGTGTTAAAGTAAAGGGGATTGTATAGTGGAAACTTATAAGGTACTTTAGTATTGCCTTCAAACTTGCTAAAAATGGTTGTGTTTAATTAGTATCTAATATAGTGATTGAATTTTGATAGTTACAGTGTGGTTAAGTTTGAACAAGCTCATGGAACTTTAGTTTTGAAGTTGTTATATTGTTGATTTTTCTTTAGAACTCAATGATTATTAGTTTATTAATTAGAAGTAATTTAATGATTTGGGACTTGATTATTGCTGTGATCGATTTATATTTTTTGTAATTTGCCACTTTTTGTATGAAGATAGGGCATAAGGCTTGGGATACTCTAATTTTTAGGTTGTTATACTGCTAGTTTTTCTTTAAAAGTTAGTCTATGATTGTATGGGTGGTCTATGGCTAAATCTTGTATTGCTTAAGTCTATTGAAATAGTGATAGTCCTTATATTTAAAGATAGCTTAGGTTGTTTGGGATTGACTGGAAAATGATAGTGCTTTTAATTAAAAAGTCTAACATTTTTGTGAGTTATTGTTGTAAAATTATTGGACCCTCAACTTTTGGGGGAGGCTTTACTAAAATTTATACAATTTCAGAAGAATAGATTGGTCATAAATGTTTGTGAATTGTTTGACCAAGGAATATAAGGATTGAGTGAAAGAGTTCATTAGGTTTGCAGTTGAGCATGTGAACGACCCTACTAAAATTTTATGTACTTACTTGAAGTGTTATTGTGGGAGGCTAGTTAATGCAAAAAACTTGGAAGATCATTTAATGTGTTATGGAATTGACTAAGGTTACAAACATTGGAAAATCATTTAGTGTGTCATGGAATTATCTAATTTGGTTTACTGCTATTTACATTAAAAATTAATAATCTAACTTAATTTTGTCTATTATTTTTGTTTGCAGTACTTCCTCGATTGTAAGAAATACTCCTCCAAAGTTCTTGTAAATGAAGTCATCAAGGAGTGGTCTAGATACATAGTTGAACTCAAGCAACGGTGGGTATAAGTGACTCTTAGATAATTAAGTTCTAAATTATGTTTGGTTTTATTCTATTTAGTTGGTTTAGGTTGTATTGTTGCTTTTGTTTTGGTTTTATATATCAATTGGTTTGAATTTGTGGTTATTTTCTGTTTTATATTGGTTTTGGTTTTCAAATTGATTATGTAAATTCTGTTGTATGCACACATTGTCATGAGCATACTTATAGTGGAAGCTGCAAGACAAGTGGCATGGTTAAAATTTTTTGGTCATGATATGCTTGTAAGTTTTAGTTTGCTTATTAGCTAGATTTCCTTGATATTTATGTGCAAAACTGTAGGAAATTAACTTAACATGTATAATACTGGCTTAGTTTTAGCTTTGACTTGTTAATGGTTATGGCTATAAAACAATGATTATGGATGCTGAAACTGGCATGTTTTGGATTTTGAATGCTATTTTAGAAATTTTATTTTGTCATTTTTTGTATGTAATACGGGAAAGATATAACCAAATAAATAGTATATTTTAAAAAAATTGTTTTCCTTTGCAGTTGTAGTCTAAAAGCACAAAGGATAGTGCATTAAAAAAAATTACTTTCCTTTGTGGTTGCATAAGGAAGTACAAAGGAAAGTGTGGAACAAATAATAATGAAAAAAATATATATAAACTTCCTTTGAGGTTACATAAAGAAACTGCAAAGGAAAATTCACTTTTCTATGCGGCTTTTGAACAAAACGTCAAAGGCAAGTGTTGCTTAAATAAATTATTTAAGCATAATAAAACTTTCCTTTGTAATTACAACACACAACTACAAAAGAAAATTTACTTTTTTTTTTGCAGTTAGAGATCACAAACAAAGTTTCCGCAGCATTCGATTCCTTTGCAGTCAGAATGGCAAAGGAATACCTATTTTAACTGCCAAGAAGGCCATTTTCTGACATCATGATGTCTACAATCTAATAGGGGTATTAATCAAGATTTGTCATGATCTTTTTGACTTTGGCTAAAAAGAGGAATATTACATTCAATAATATATACAGAAGAAATCAATATTGATGGTTTGAAGAAAACCAAAAATTGCAGGCTCTAAATTTTGATGAATGATGACAAAAGGAGAGAAGGCTCTAGATGCACAAAGAATGGATGTTTGATGGAAAAAAGGATGAGGATGAAAGAGTTGAGTGAGGTCATGTAGGTTCGAGGAGGTTGTGGAAACATCCACAAATTGTTTGGGTATGCCTAATTAATATGCAGAGTGCCACCTTCATCGTCTACAAAAGCATCCCAGCATTCACCTTCAGATTGACTTAAATATGAAGAGGAATCACACAATATTTGTAACACTTTGCTACTTGCTACTCGATGATGCGATTCTCAGCCTTTCAAATTCCCTCTCATCTTTGATGGCAACTTCGTCTGTGGAATGTCAAGAGCAAAAATGAACCAGAGTTGCGTTTTGTTCTGGTTTCATGTAAGCGATGTTTGCATCTATTCACATCACTTTCCAAGTGCGCAGGCAATTGGCCACATTAGTAAAACTAACAGTGTTGTTGCCATGTGTGAGCCCTTGCTTCAATATATGAAATCTCACGGACAAAGAGCTTAAATTGCACAAATTTTAGGAATTCATTTAAAAAAAATTAAAGTACAAGGACTAAATTCAAAACTATGATGACCAAAAGTTTAATTTTCTCTTTTTTTTAAACTAAAATGTTTGAGCCGGAAAATAAATGCAAAAGGCATTTTGTCATGGCAACTTATCAAATTAGTAGTTTTTAATGAACTTTAATTTAATTAAAATTTGAAGACTTGTCAATTAATGCCTCAAAATTTGATTCATTTTAGATCTATCGGTTTTCATATTACATTGATGCTCCTCCATAAGGAGAATTCTCCTCTGGAGAGTGCAGACATTGGTAAGGAAATCACATTCTTATATTATCTTTGTGTAGATGGCCAATTTTTTTTTTAAACTCCTACTTCTTGATTTGAATGATTCCTCAAAATGAGCAATTTACTTTCCATTTAAAAAATAAATAAAATTATCAGCATTTCCTGATGTTCATGGTTTTTTCAATAATATATGAGATATTTTTTGAAAAAGTTATAAAATTATTCTATATATATAATTTGTAAAAAAGTACGTTCTTTAAAAGTTATGATTAGTGGGACTTATTTTAAACTCTAGATGAGTCCCACAATATATATATTTATATATATTGGGCCCCCCAAAAAAATATAGTTTATACTCATCAATCTATGTTGGTAAAAGAAAAACTCATCAATATATTAAAATAAAAATAAATATTTCAATTTTTTAGATTAAAGATATTATCATCATATGTCTGGTTTTATTTTTTCTATTATTACTTTTTTTAATAAAAAATTAAGATGAAATGATATTTTTATTTATTTTCATATCACAGGACATAAACTATAAATCATAAGATTCAATTTTTATTAAAATTTATTCTTATTTTCATTTCTATTCCACCCAAAAATTCTTCATCAACCAAACGGGCCGAAAATTCTATTATAGAATGGCCAATACCTAGCTTCATTGGACCTGCTTTAACGAATGAAGGGCTTTTCAATAAGGCCTTACAAGACTACTAATCGGCCCATATAATCGTAAAAAGAAAAAAAAAATACAAGGGAATTTTATAATTTCGACCCCAACAAGTAGTACCCAGTAATTGCTAGGGGTGGAATTTGTAATTTAAATTCTATTCAGGGAAGAAAAGCTAGTAAATAAAACCCTTGTCCATCTGCTCCACTCCATCCCTCTTCCTCCCTCCTTGCATTTCCCTGTTGAATCCATTAGTTTCATTGAGCGTTTTTGGTTAACTGAAATTTGTAATTATGGCGACCGCCATGGTTGAGGACACCAACTTCGAAGATGATCAGTTGGCGTCCATGACAACCGACGACATTGTCAGAGCCTCTCGTCTCCTGGACAACGAGATTCGTATCCTCAAGGCTTGTCCTCTCTTTCATAATCTTTATCAATCTCTATTTTAGGTTTTCGCTTATGCATTGAACCTTCTTTCTCTAGTCATGCTGCTTCCATCTAGTGAGTTAGGGTTTACTTAGGTTTGATTTTGTTGATTTCGTCTCCCCGCTTTCGGTGGAATAAAATTGTTATTCTCAAAGATGTTTATATTTCGAGGATTTGTCTATTTTCTAAGGGTTTGTATTTTGGGATTTTTTTAAAAAAAAAAAAAATTAGAAAAGAGGATTTCTGTACCACCACTTTTGGTTTTTAAATGTGGCTTGTTTTGTGGTGTTGAAGGAAGAGTTGCAAAGAACTAATCTAGAATTGGAATCTTACAAGGAGAAGATAAAAGAGAATCAGGAGAAGATTAAGCTCAATAAGCAGTTGCCCTACCTAGTAGGCAACATTGTTGAGGTAATTCACTGCTCTTATTTACTGTGCTTCTCTCCTAGTTATGGGGAGTATGAATACAAATCATTTAATGTGATATATTTTCTACTGCTATTTCTAAAAAATTAATTGTTAGAGCTGTGAATGGTAGACACTATACAATTATAAAAACATGATATTATAGCCTCCTACGTTGAATTTTAGGATTTATATTTTCGAAACATCAACTGTAGATAGTGCTAAACCATTTTAGCCGGATGGTAGATTCATTCAATTGTTTGAGTGATGGAAAATATATCTTATTTTGAGACTTGAGATTTTGTTTAAGAAATAGATATCACAAAATCATTATAATATTTTGCATAAGACATATCTTCCTTAAGGAAAGAGACACGAATACGTACATTGCCTTACAATGAATATCTGGATTCATTTCTTCCTAAATTCTTCATAAAGTGATTTTTTAAAGTTTTCAACATGTCTTAAACTGTATATTAATTTATTTCTTCACCATTTCTTATATACATCATGATTTCAACTATCGCTACTTTTTCTCACAAACGTTACTTATAGTAACCGTTTTTCTGTTATATTCAAAAGGGTGGCTCATTATGATTTGTTTTGTAATATTTACCATTCTTAGTCCAAGCTTGAGTTGCTTGGCTGCTCTATCTTCTAATGTGCAGAAGGATAGTGAATACTTTACTTTCAAACTCAACAAAATTTGCTGATGAGAGAGGTTGTTTCTTTTTTAATTCTAATCTGATATTTTTCTGCTTTAGATATTGGAAATGAACCCAGAAGATGAAGCTGAAGAAGATGGTGCGAATATTGATCTTGATTCACAAAGGAAGGGCAAATGTGTTGTGCTAAAGACATCTACTCGACAGGTGATACTGTTGATTATTTCATATTTTTTGTATTTGAAGGAGATGTTTTTCTATATTTCAACTTCATGTTCTTATATAATGTCTTCATTGCTTTATTTTCATATATGGTTTAGGTCCTCCCCCCCCCCCCTCTCCCCCTCCCCCTCCTTTGGCTGTCCCTAGTCAACTTCAATGTATATGGGATCAATTATGGAAGAAAAGCCCTTAATACCTGTTACAGCTACCTTGAACTTCTTTTATTTTATTTTTTGACTGCAGACGATTTTTCTTCCTGTTGTTGGGCTTGTTGACCCTGATAAATTAAAACCTGGTGATCTGGTTGGTGTTAACAAGGATAGTTATTTAATCTTGGATACCTTACCTTCTGAATATGATTCTCGAGTCAAGGCTATGGAAGTTGATGAAAAGCCTACTGAGGACTACAATGATATTGGTGGGTTAGAGAAGCAGGTGAGATTAATTATTGACATGATTTGTGAAAAACGCTTTTTTTTTTTTCCATTTATGAAAAGGTAGCAAGATTTCTTTGCTGTTCTGAACAGATCCAAGAGTTAGTGGAAGCCATTGTTTTGCCAATGACCCACAAAGAGCGGTTCCAAAAGTTAGGAATTCGCCCACCAAAGGGAGTGCTTTTGTATGGTCCTCCTGGGACAGGGAAAACATTAATGGCTCGAGCTTGTGCAGCACAAACAAATGCCACCTTTCTGAAGCTGGCAGGCCCACAGCTGGTCCAGGTATGACAATTCCTGACTTGTATTTCTTACTTTAAAATTTCTTTGTAGGGCTAATATTTTGTATTTATATTATTCCTTGTTGGTTACAGGTTTTTTTTTATCCCTTGTAAGTTTGAATAAGTTAGTAATTTGAATTTTGATTATTTTCAATGCACCTGGACAAGGCTTTTTATTATATACCAATACCAATCTCAATTCCTGTTTTGATAATAATTTGGTTGTAATTTGAATTGACACTTGATCCCTAGAGATTGTATCAAGATGGTTTCTTATATAGCCTTTACATATTCCTGATACAAATGTTTGGGTTTTTTTCCTATCCCTTCAACTCAAATATGATAGAAACCTGTACCTCTCTATTAAAATTTACAGTACATGAAGTTTACATGTGCACAAGTTCCTTCAGTGTCATTAATTATGTCTCTATAAGGGGTTTGCACTCTAAGATGGGGTTATATAATTTGGAATTTTGTTCAGATGTTCATAGGAGATGGAGCAAAACTTGTCCGTGATGCCTTTCAGCTGGCAAAAGAGAAGTCTCCATGCATTATATTTATAGATGAAATTGATGCAATTGGCACAAAGCGATTTGATAGGTATAAGCAGGCAAAATTTTAGATCTACATCTGTGTAAATTTGCCCCTTGTTTCTGAAGGGCTGAGGGGCCATTTATTTGCCATTGAACTTAAGTATAGTAGCTTGACAATTTTACGATATACCATCTTGTGTCTGACTACAGTGAAGTAAGTGGAGATAGGGAGGTACAGCGAACAATGTTAGAATTGCTCAATCAGCTTGACGGTTTTAGTAGTGATGACCGGATTAAGGTTTGTCTTTGTTCCTTGTTGTCTCTGCCTTCTTCTGTTTCTGATTGAAGCGATTAGAAAAGCTTTGAAGATATTTGCTGCTGTTGGGTTAAGCTCTTAATTTTTGGTTCGTATGGGAACCTACGTTCTTAGACTTATCCTTTGACCAAAAAATTCTGACTTGTAAAATCAACTAGAAGTTAATATATGCCCATTTTTTATTTCAGTTTGGATTTCAGAGCTTGAATGATCATTTTCATTTATCCTGTAAATTGTAGGTTATAGCAGCAACAAACCGTGCAGATATTTTAGACCCTGCTCTTATGCGTTCTGGTCGATTGGATCGTAAAATTGAGTTCCCACATCCAACTGAAGAAGCAAGAGCTCGAATTCTGCAGGTTTGATTTCTTGCAACTTTATATGCTAACACTTTCACCAAGCAGAATTTGTACTGACTGGCTTCTAATTGATGTTTTAGATCCACTCTCGAAAGATGAATGTTCATCCAGATGTCAACTTTGAAGAACTAGCCCGGTCCACAGATGATTTTAATGGAGCACAATTAAAAGCTGTCTGTGTTGAGGCAGGCATGTTGGCTCTTCGTCGAGATGCTACTGAGGTTTGTTCGTTGTCTTTAATATAATATATTATAGATGATCTAAAATTCGTGTGATTAATTATTGCAATTAAGACACTACTAGGTGGACATTGCTTGTTGAGGCTGCTTGTTACTTTTGTTAATATATGTGGTTTTACCATAACTCCTTAGTTGTTTTGAGTGAACAAGAATTATTGGAAATAATGTAGTTTAAAGCTTCTGACCAAATCAATATGTTGTTAAGTCTGTTGGTTGTAACTGGCCAAAAAAAATTCTGTCGGCTGTAGTGGGAATAATAGTCTTTCTCACTGTTTTGTCTAATTGCAGGTGAACCACGAGGACTTTAATGAAGGTATTATTCAAGTCCAAGCAAAGAAGAAAGCAAGCTTGAATTATTACGCATAAGATGAATTCTGTTTTTTTTTTTCCCGACATGTGTTCAAGCCTAAGAAAAAACGTTGACGATCAATATTCTTGTGATACGTAATTTATATCCTGCCAACATTATGTCTTCATTTAGGGAAGACGTAATTTGTCGTATGTTATAGAAGCATGATCCGCATGCTATTTTAATTATTTCGTTCTGATTCTCTTGATCCGACATATGGAGGGTTACCTTTCTGGGTCTAGAAGACAGTATACAAGTGATAGTTGAGTAGCTGTGCCGAAGGCTGATCTGCTGCATGTGTTACAGAAACAAGTTGTTCCAAGAATTATCGTTATAAATTAGAGATCCTAATACATTAACATTTGGAAAGATGAAAGTAATTATGGCTTTGTTTGGAAGTTTGGAATAAGCGAAAAATAGAGGAAAAATAATATTGGGGAAAAAAATTAAGCAAGGATTTAGATAAGAAGTTATCAAAATTTTCTTTTGTTTTTTCATCAAATTTTTCTCTCATTTTTTCTTATTTCAAATTGAGGGTGAATAATTCTCAAAATTACTTGCTGTTAGGGTAATGAGAAAAATATTATCACCAATTGAACGGCAGTTCATAACACATCGAAACAAGGGCACAGCCAAATCTCAATTATCTTATCAAAGCGCCATTGAAACAAGGGCACAGCCAAGTCTCATATCTGAACTAAATTATTATATATAATTTTTCAGCCTCTCGTAACAACACGAAAGGGTGTACGATGACACTTAAACCCACGATTTCTACGAGAACACACAGCGTAAAATTAGGCTAATAAATATAATTCAGTCCGTACACCCAGAGAAAAGGACTAAATAACGATAATAACTAGAGGTTCTCAGCTCACATATGATAACTGCTTGAAGTTGCCATCTCAATCTCAGTCCACGAAGTCTTAACACTTGACTTCCTTCAATCCGTAGGCAATGTAGATAAAGGTTGGATCGGTAGCACCTTCCTTGTAGTATGCAAACACCACGCTGCCATCATCGTGCATACTCTCTCCCACGAAACTGCCAGATTTGTACTATATCGGTCAGTATAATTTATGTGAAAAGATAGCCACTGTCAATTAAGTAAGTACACTATAACCATAACCGAAGGACACCATAAAATCAGTCAGGGACGGTGGAACCATACAATTGGAGGTCACTGAGCTTCGAGAGGAGATACTTAGTTGCCCCCTCAATGTGCTTCTTAAACAATTCTTGTTTCTCCGGCTCTAATTTGGGTGTCAGCAACTTGATATATTTCTTCATAAAACTAACAAATTGCTTCTTATCAAACGCCGGTTGCTCCTGAAAAGGGAAATTTCCATTTACACACACAACAAATGGCTAAAGGGAATAACAAATCTTCCTTACCTGAAGCCTGAAAGTGTCAACAATATCAACCACTTTAACAGCTTGAGCATCTACACCTTCATCTTCTTCACCGCCTTCTGCAGAAGGATTAGCGCCAATATCTACGTTGATTGCCCCTTGAACAACCCACTGCCAGGAGCCATCAGAAAATTAAAGCAGGCAGAAGACCCAAATTATATATGTATGTAAAGGCTAAATAATTCCCAACCTTTCCCTCCACCTCCCACAGCATTCCATTCTCAATCTCCTTGTATGGGAATGAGTCGGAGAGAAGCTCATCACCTGAAAATTCATCATCACATGAGTGCCAGCATCTAGAGACTACTATTATGTAATCGATACTATTATGTAATATCATCACCTAGTTCGATGATCCCCCGATCAGGTCACAGAAATTATATAAACTCTTATCAAATTGAATAGAATCGTAACGACGGACATATGAAGAAATCGAATCCAGGGAACAGCTTATTATTTACGCGGACATCAAATTCAGAGTTCCAAGATTCTAAAGAAAAGAATTAAAAAAAATACCGAATTAGTAAAAAAAAAAAAAAAACTATCGAAAATTGAAGCTTTACCAGTAAGAATATCCTGATAAACAAGCATGGTTACAATTCTCCTTCTTCTTCTCGTTTGTCTGTGAACGAAAGACAGAGCTAATAACTCAGTGAGCTTTGGAGCAGTCGAGGCGGTGAGCTTTTACAGAGAAATTGTCAAGTGGACGGTGGTATTTGCAGATATTTATATTACTTTGATAGGCCCTGCTTTTCTCCAAACTCCATTACTACTCCCATTCGGATCAATCATCATCAAACAGCCCTCAGTTATCACTATATATATATATATTAATCATTACAGAAAAAGATGCTGGACTATTTTTGTCGGTGAAATATATGAACAGATGGATTTAGGGACACTGCATTCACATGGAAAATGGCGGCGATTATCTATTTTTTCTTCTTCTTCTTTTTTTTTTTTTTAAGAAATGCTTTGTATTGTTACAATGAGGGGGAAATTTATAATCAAAGTCATGATATTACAAACTGTTATTAATTTAAAATTATAATGAAATTAAGAAGAATGGTTTATCAGTATTTAAGGAATGGATTTTTTTTTAACATCTATAAATAACAACAAATAGCTGTATAAGTAACTAAGAGACACTACGTCACCAAGAAAAAAAAACTAAGGAAACTTAAAAATAATTAACATATAGAAAGTGGAAACCACAATGGAACCCAGAACAAGTAAATCAAATTAGGCAATTAGCCGAAGGTATGCCTAACATTTAGTTAGTACCCATTACATGGGAATAAGGAATATCAACAAAACAAAACTACCCATAACCATACAACCATATAAATATTGTGCTATCTTATACGTAGAGACATTAAAAATTATTGGGGATTGACTATAAGTCTACTTAACCGTGGAAAAAAAAAGGAGAATTAATTTACTTAACTATGGTATTTTCACTGTCTTGAGTTGTTCTCTCTACACTTCTCTATAATCAAAATTGTCGCAAAATCTAATGCATTTATCAGTGGCTAATTTTGTCCCAAGTTTTCATACAAGTTTTGGATAACAGAGAGCGAGAGGCATCCTAATGGATTAGTGGGTGATTATAATTATTATAAATGAAAAGTAGTTTGTGGTTTAGAATCCCAGTGGCTTCGAATATGCTGCAGACATATTCTTTTCAAAGATGGCGTGCTGTGATAAGAACAAGGATAAAGTGAATGAATCCCTGCACATAGGGTTGACAATCAACACCCCCCCCCCCCCCCCGGGGGGAAAAAGAAAAAAGTTGTGTTATTTATTTTATTTCAACATTTTATTCTTCGTTCAGTGTAACAGAAGAAAAATCTTAATCCATCATTGTTAAGATTTTTTCATGAAAACTACTTAAATACCTTTTCATGAAACTGCTTATTTAATGTATAAAAATATTTTTAGAAAAACTCAAATCAGTTAAAATTTTAAAATTAAACAAAATTTTTGTTGGTTTATAGCTTATTATGCAAAAATTTTTCAAAAATCATAACTAAATGTAGAAAAATTATTTTCTAGTGGTTTAACTCTCTAAAAATTGTGCACATCTTGAATGTTCAGGAAAAAATAAGGAACTAGGAAATGAACGCATAGATTCATACAGTTTATTATAGAACTATTACTATTCATTTTCTCATCCCTGTTCTTATCCGAAAACTGAATCTTAATTTTGAAAATTCATTTCTTTTAATATACATAGTTATTTGGTGCATACTTGGCATCATTAGAAAGCTTTACTTGTCTAATTTCTAACTATATTTTTTTCGTAAATTTATTCTACTTCTACTGGTCAGAGCATCAATATATATCATCAGAGGTAAGATAAAACTATCACTGAAACAGTTTTAGGAAATCATAAATAATTATCATTGTATATATTCAAATATAACCAAACTAGTGTCATTATATTCTTGAGACATGGATCTATCTATGAATATAAATCATAAAATTTTTTGATACATATTCGAATTTATACAATGAATTAAAATAAACAGCCAAAAATAGAGTAATTTAGTTGCAATACTTCATTCTTCTTCCTTCATTATCCTTGCTAAATTCTTTCCTTTAGTATTACTTAACCCTATCATTGGAAAACATGGATGAGAAAGGGAGACATCTTAGTAGCAACATAACTCAAACTTATCACATTAGTTTAAACATTATATAATCACAATACTTTCATAATATATTTTTGAGAAAACAATTAAAACTATAAGTTACAGTAAAAATTTTGGCAGTATAACGACTTAGAAAATGGGTATTCTGTAGCTTAGCCTTAACTTAAAATAGTCAAATCAATCATAAAAAGTAACCAAATATTATAAGAACATTTTTAAAATATAAGCACAATGTATAAATATAAAAGTTTAGTGAAAGAGTTACTACCTTAGAGCTTTAATCACTAAATCTTGAATTTTCTTTTTCTTGGATCACTTCTTTGATTTGATTAGGGTCTATTAATATTATTAAATCTTATTTAATAATTTATTATCATCATATAAATTTAACTCACCATGAACCACAAATTCTTCCCTTAAAATCACGTCTTAATCAAAAAATAAGAGTAAGAGGAAAAAAGAGAATAGTTTAAACTCTAACTAATTTTAAATTAAATAACTGGAGGAGAAATCTAAAAAAGATTTGGAGCAAGAACTTACCTTGAAAAACCTCTACTTGCCTTCCTTTCCTTCCTTCTTCCTTCTTTTTTCTTCTTTCTCTCATCGGCTTACTCCCTCCTTTCCCTCTCTCTATGCCTTCTCTCTCTTTCTCTTTCTATGTGTGTGTGGGAAAAGGTAAATGGGAGGGGGTATTTATTGGAAGGGTTAGTAATTGTGAACTATCATATTGAAATTTAATCCGAGGATTCATAATTATCCATTATACCCCCAGATATTTTTAAACTAAGAGAGTAGGAAAAGGTACAAATGTTCAACTTTTTCCTCCTAAATTTATGTCACATCAAGAAAAGGGGATAATGTACTTTTTATTTTTCAGATAAATTTGACTATGGTTTGAATATTTTTTTATCCAGATTTTCTATTATACTCAGCGTCTTTTCTGTTTACTTTATCAAGGGACCCATTATCTTTCTATTTTACTTTTTCATGTAGGGTTCACCTATCTTACTTATTTTTTTACTATTCATCTCCTTTGGCATTTACCATTTACGTGGGACCCTTCTTTTACTAAATTTATACTTTTTCCTCTCAGGACCCATATAGCCAATATCAGTCATACTTTTAACTTGCACCAGAGTATTAAAATATTTTTTCTCTCTCCTATTGTAAATGATAAATTTTCCCTTTTTAAGCCAATTTTTATATTCTTAGTTTAAACTAATTTAATTAAATATCTAGATTTTTCCACTTGTCATGAGTTAATCCAAAACATTTTAATATCATTTATGACATAATCTGGTCATAAAATACATACATAAAAATTAGGATGTTACAATATTGGTACGGTAGAAGTTTTTTTAAGGGAAAGGGAAATGGAGAAAAAGTGGAAAGTCTATTTTTCAAGTTCAATCATATTTGGTATGAAGGTAAAAGAAAGACTCTTCTAGTTGCAAAGGACAATTTGGTAGGAAAGGAAGGAAAAAATAATATGTTTAAATAACATATTTTTTTTATCATCAATGAAATATAGTGTTTAGTTTTCCTTCATTTTTTATTTTCTAGTTACTATTCCTCTCGTTCTATCTCACAAAAACCATACTTTTACACATCTCAGTAAAAAATAATGCATACTTTTTTTACTTAGCCAAAGATGGTGCCTTAAATAGTTAGTAATACTTTTTGCCAAATTTTATGTTCATTTTTATAATATTTTCATTAGTGATTTTAATTGTAATATTTTTACTTTTCATTATTTTATTTCACAAATCTAATCATCATATTAATTTTTCTTGTCAAATATAAAATATAGCAATAATTATTTAATTAAAAAATTTTATAGTTATATTATACCCCAAATAAAAAAAACTAATGGCTATAAAAATAATGTTGGGCTAAATATATATCAAAATATATATTATAACTTATATGGAGAAATAGAAATTCTCAAATAATAAATAGTCATAAAGTTTAGGTTTTAGGAAAAGAAAGTTGATTTTCACAGGTTCAATGGAGAAAGCCAACTTCCATCAAATGAGGAAAATAATAGTTCTTTGGAAAAGTAAGTTAATGAATATCAAACATATTAAGGGAGGCTTGGAGCTTGTTTAACAGCGTTTTCTATTTTATTATTCTCAAAACAGTTTTATAAAATTGATTTCGAGAACAAGTTTTGAAAATAAAAAAATATCTATTTAAATAATTGTTACCAAATTCATAAATAATAAGTGTTAAATGAGTTATTCAAAATTTATAACTTTTCCATTAATGAGGTGGGTATTTTTTACCTTTTCTTATATTTTTCAGAACAAAAACTATAAAACACTTTAAAAATATTTTGTTTTCTGTTTTTTTATTTTTCTATTTTTCAGAATATTTTATAAAAAAACAAGGTTACCAAATAATTTTTTTTGTTTTTCTATTTTTGAAACCAAAAAAATTATTTTGGAAATAGCTATCAAACAGACCATTGATCTCTGCTTTTCTTTTTCTTGAAGCTGCTGTTTTTAATGCAACAAACCTAGCCTTAGTCTCGGCTTATCATCTAATGGGGCAATATTTTATTCCCTTTCTTTATTCAATTTCTTGTTTATTTAGTTAGAAGACTTATCATACAACCTGAAGCTGGTTATTATTATAAGTAATGTTCAAAAAATCAGATTGGATTGGCTGGTTTGATTAGTTCCCAGTGTCAGGTTTGGTCCGATCAGAGATATCAATCGCCTCTTTCCAGAATCAGTGAAAACAGGAGAAAAACTAGTTAAACCGGTCTTGAACTTGTCAAACCGATTTATTTTTTAATTTTTTTAAATTTTTTTTATTTATTAAAAATAAAATAACATTATTTTTAGTACTAAATAACATTTTTTGTATAAATTTTTTTCTTTCTATATTATAATATTGTATAAGCATTATTTTGATGTATAATTATTAATAATGATAAATTTACTTAATAAATAATATAAAAAATATTAATTAACTATTTTGAATTCAAAATATGTTTACAAATAAATATTAACTTATTTAGATTTTAATATTAGATTGTGAAACTTATTAATAATATTTGTTTTATTTTTATATAATGTATAAAATAAAAAATTATTAAATTTATTACCACCGATTTAATTTCAATTGAATTACGAGTGAACCATTAAATTTTGAACCAGTGTCTTGATCAATTCAATGCCCAATCCGATTTTTTAAACCTTGATTACAAGAGTGACGTTATTGTAATTTCACTATTATCCACGTACATCTTTGATTTCATATTTTGTTGGGTACTAAATATAAAATTTTTTATTTTATTTTTAAATGAAAAACTCTTTTCAAAATATGAGATAATATTTATTATATATTTTTAAAAAATATCCTTATTTAATTTTTTTCAAAGAGAGAAAAAGATTAAATAAAAATAATTTTAAAAAAATACTTTCATTTAAAAAAATTAAAATAATTAACTAATTTTATTTTTTATTTTTAATTCCTGTGATTAAATTAAAATAATTTAAGTAAGAAATAATTTTTTTTCTTTTGGGAAGTGGTGGGTGATTGCCGAGAGGGCTATTATTGTTTACGCTAACTCTTAATTTCTAATAATACATTCTCTATCTTTATAATCATTATGGTTCTACCAACCGATACCTTCAATGATTCATTCAATAATTGTCATAAAAGGATATTGTTGCGGTGTTTTAAATGTAGTTTTGCTTACCTCTTTACAATGGGATGCTCCTCAGCTAGAAGAGACCGTCTTATTTCCAAAACGTCAATCTTCTACAATTAGTTGGCACACTTGAAAAGTTACACATAATCAATGATAAGAAAATCGGACCTGACACTAAATCAGATAAGGTAACAGTTCAAGGTTCAATAGTCATATTAGGGTTGGACTGGAGTCAGACTAGTTGTAATTAATATATATCATAAAGATTAAAATAATGTAAATAAATAAAAGCAAAGATTGAAGAAAAAATTTAGATGAGAAAAATGATATAAATCTTTATTATCAAATACTTTTAAAAGTCATATTAAAGTTAACTTAAAATGATAAAGTTTAAAATTAAAATATAGATAAATAATAGACATAACAAAGATTAAAATAATGTTATCATATAAAGAAAAAAATTAAAGCAATAAATATAAAAAATGAGTAAAACTTGAAGGAAAAAGAAAAAAGTTAAGAGAGGGGAAGTTTATGAACCTTTGTTATCAAATACTTTTAAAAGTCATATTAAAATTAAATTAAAATAATTTAGTTTAAAATTAAAGTATAAATAAATAATAGATATTATAAATATTAGAATAAAGTTATTACATAGAGAAAAAATTTAAGAAATAAAAAAAAGTAAGTAAATATTAAAGAAAACAAAGAAAAATAAAAACCATTTGACACTTGAAAGTCCCACATTACTTGAGTTTTAATAAAATGGGTGTGTTAAGGCCCATATAAAGATGGTTTTGTTGGTTATGTTAGAAGCAATATATTGAGTATTCTTAAAATATCTTAATGGGCTTGAAAATCTTCTTTTTTTTAGGCCTAGAGTTGTAATTTTTTAAGTTTTTTTTTAAAAGGAAACCGGACCGATTCTCACCGGGTTAACCAGTTGTTGACCAGTTCTCTAGGGAGATTGATTCTGGACCATGGATCGATTCCTGGTTCGACCGGTTGAACCGGCTGATCTGGTTCGATTCTCTGAACAATGAACGTAATATTTGATTTGATTCTCTTATGATTTTTTCTCCTGGTTGCAAAAACGATAGAATGAGTTAATTGTTTAGGTTAAATACTTAAATATATTCATTAATATTATATTCCTAGGAGATGCTCTGTATATGGTGTCTAATTAGTTAGACACTTCAGTGAATCAAATTCCTAGAAGAATTCCTAAGGAAGAACTAGCTCAAATTATGCCACTTGAGTGGATTAATAACTATGAAAAGGAGTTTCACTCTTCCAGAAGAGACGTCCATACTACAGAACAACCTGTTCTAGAGAGACTTTCAGATGGGATAGTCAAATCCACCTTTAAAAGGCCTGGCCAAACATCTTCGTCTTTTCATGGATAAATTCTTACCATTAATCTAACTTACAAACACAAGGAGAAATTTCCTGTGTATTCTATAGATGCCAAAGCTAAACCATGTTTTGTTGAAAAGGTTCATGGTCATTTCATTTGGGATCATGCACCTGAAGAATGTGATCCTAATTGTGGATGCTATGATTAGGACAACTAGGCAGGCCCAGAAGAAAACCTCATTTCTTGGAGTGGAGATATGATGCAAAAGCCTTCTTGTCACCTCAAAAAACCAAAATCGGACGATGATACAGATCATGGCATGAAGCAAACCTTATCTCAAAGAAAAAAGTGGGTTACTTTTCATAAACCACCTCCACCAAAGCCAATTACTTTTCTTGACCTATTAAAAGAATTGGGACATTCGGATCTAGCTTCTTGTCTTTTTCCCAATGAAAATACCACCTAATCTCCATAGATACATTCTCTCATATCCTCTCCTGAACCAGTCATCAAACCTATTTCAGAAAATTTGTCACAAACCTTGTCTTGTATTGCCATGATTAGGCCTACCTATCAGGAAGATTTTCCTTCTCTTGAAAGGCGAATCAATGAACCCTCTAGATATTCTTCCTCACCATTTGTCCAAACAGATCAAATGATTCCTCAAGGTCCTAAAACCATTTCCCAGTCAGAAGAAGTTTTGAATTGGCAAACAGAAAATTCATTTAGCTAAAACAAAGTCCTTCACAGGATCAATACGTGACTGGAACAGCTTCATGACAAAACAAATGGTTTTTCTATTCATTTAGATTCTCTAGATGAACAGGTGAAAATGTTATATATCAATTATTCTTCCAGAGCTCAGCAACTTGATAAGGAGCTCCAAGAATATTGATGTGTCTATTTTATATATATAAAATACCCACATTTAAACTCTAAATTGTATCTAAATATGTTTACATTGATATATTTTAGCATGATTTGACATATTTTTGTGTTTCATGGCGTTATAGGCTTATTTGGAAGCATTCGGAGCAAAAACATTACAAATCATTCATGCTGAAAAGTTTCAATATCCTTTGGTATTTTAATCATAACTCTCATATATAAACTCTGATTGAGGTGATTTAAGATACATTGGAAATATAAGACATAGATCTACAACTTTCATGTTTTAAGTTTTCCCAAATTCCAACTTTATCATGGTGAAAATCGAACTTAAAATGTCAATGCGAGCTAATAACTTTATAAAGCTGAAAGAAGCATTGTCCGTACAAACAGAAGCACCCGGCGCCAGGTCAAACTCATCCGGTGCCAGGTCAACAAGATTTTAACATTTTTTATCCTTTTAGAAGCACCCGACACTGTATGGGATGAGTATATGGACACCCGGCGCCGGGTCAAGCAACAAAAGCCCTTAAAAACATGTTTTTGACCCGTTTTGGTAATATTTTGGGCTTTTATGAGCTTCTAAATTTTTCCTATATAAGGAGACATGATAGAAATATAAAGGGGGATTTAGAAACACACTCAGAAGTCAAATAATATAGTTCTAAACGCATCTGGGAGCAACTAGTGTTCTAAATGCATCTGGGAGCAACTAGGAGCATCTTATAGAGAGAAAGAACAAGGAGATTTGGGGAGTATTAGTGATAGATTAATTCTTCTCTAATATAACTCTATTTTATTATTATTTTTACTATGATTTGGGATTTTATTTGTGATTTAATTTCTATTTCCATGAGTAGCTAAATTTCCCAGTTGGGAGTAGGGATGTAGCCTGACTTAGATGGATTGGATTTGTTTCTCTAGTTAAGACTCTTTGATTTGTTCTTCAAGTTATATTTAATTTATCTTTTTATTATATTTATCTCTTTTATTCGTTCATGTGAATTTTATACTTGATCACCATAGAATCTAATTAATGGGTAAATTTGATGGACTGAGAGATTTAAAGAGATAAACACAAATAACTAAGCTAGGGATAGAATTAAGAATTCATGGTGATATATGTTGTAGTTTTCAAGGTTTAATTAGAAAACTTAGTTGTGCGAGAGCGAATTGAATCCTAATTTAACAAGGACTAATTGATCGAGAGGTAATTAGGATGCTTTAGAAACAACATCACTATAATTATGCAGAGTTTAACTAAGAAATAAAATCTAATTATCTCATAAGGTGAATCCTGATCCCTTGACACTTCTAGAACTTAATCAAACTCAGACTTCATTTTGTTTTCTATTTTTTTCCTTTTAAATTTAAATTCTCAATTTGATTATCACTTGCTTTTGGGATTAAAAGTTGGACTGATAAATCTACTACCTCCCTTGGGTTCGACCTCTAGAATACTCCGGAGACTTTTTATTACTGCGATCGACCCTGTATACTTGTAGGATTCCGATCAAGTTTTTGGCGCCGTTGCCCGGGAGGCTAACGGATTTATTAGTTCATTGTTTTTAGTCCTTTTATAAAAACAAAAAAAAATTTGTCTTTGAATTTTTTTTCCTTGCTGCATGCTGTTAAGATCTAAAAGTCTTAATAGTACATCTGAATTGATTGCTATTAATCTTGAAATTGAACGTGCTTGGAGGGAAAATAAAGCTAAAATGAGGCACAAGATGGCTAATGAAGTAGTGCCTGCTAGGGCTCAAGCTAATTCACTTTGGAGAGATACGGATAAGCCTACAATCTATGATAGCCCATCATGTAACTAGTTATCTGACAATGCCAAAGATTATGAGTTTAAGAACATACACTTAAATTCGTTGCCATAATTTCATGGGCAAATAGGCGAAGACACATTGGGCTTTCTGAAAGATTTTTATGACCGGATTGACAAACTTCCCCCGAATGGTTTGACTCGGGAGGAGCTTAAGATGAGATGTTTCAATTTTTGCTTAAAGGATAATGCTTGGCGATGGATTTTAAATATGCCAAAAAATTCACTGACATTGTGGAGAGAGATCTATGATGCATTCATTGCCAAGTTCTATTCTCCTTAAAAAACTATAGATCTGAGGGATAAGATCTATCTTTTTCAACAACTCGAGGGCGAGTTGTTCTATGAAGCTTGGGATCGATTTAAGGATTACTTATATGAGTGTCCACACCATGGATTCCACGATATGATGATTGCCAAACTGTTTTATAATGCTCTATGCTCTGCCTCCCAGTCGTTAGTAGACATTGCTGCCAGGGATGGTAATCTAACTACCGAAGAGATAATGAATATCTACGATCAAGTGGCAACTCAGACCAAACAAAAGGGAGTACAAAGCAGGAGAGTACCTGTCAAGGAAGTTAATTCTCACTCTGATGTGTCTGCAAAGTTAAAAAAGTTAAATCAACGCATGGATCTTTTTTTCCAACAACAGAGCAATAATTCTAGTCTTCCTAAAGAATCATGTTCTGCATGTGGTGGTTCAGGTCATACTGTTGACACATGTGTGCACATGCTTGAAGATATTGCAGGAGTCAATTATATGGGATCAAATGCTAAACGTTCATAGTTTTTACAGAGAAAGAATGATCCCTTCTCAAATACATATAATCCTGGGTGGCGAAATCATCCAAACTTCTCTTGGAAAAATCCACTAGTACCACCAAGATCCCAGCAACAGGCGTCCCTTCAACCACCAATACTATCTATAGGAAAGTCTCCTCAGATGGAGGAGATGTTTGCTCAAATCATGGCTAGTCAAGTATCTACCAAGAAGAATTTGGAGCAATTTATGGTCAGTCAGGCAACCATCAATAAAACTTTTGATCAATTTATGGCTAGCCAGATCACTACTAATAATGCTACACAAGCGGCTATTCAAAACTTAGAGACACAGATGGGTCGCTTAGCAAACATGGTGACTGAAAAGGTACAAGGCCAATTCCCTAACAACACTGAAATTAATCCAAAAGAAGGAGTTATGGCAATTGCTCTCAGAAGTGGCGAGGAATTGAAGGAAGAGGTGAAAAAAAAAACTGATGGTGGTAAGAAAGGTAAGGATGAGGAGAATAAAGAGATTCCAAAAGCTGATCAAGTTTTTGGTAACACTAAAGGGCAGTCTCCTTCCACTGATGTGAAGCCATATGTGCCCCCTATTCCTTTCCCTCAGAGACTGCAAAAGAAAGGGCAAGATGCTAATTTTCAAAGGTTCCTAGATATATTTAAGAAGCTCCGCATTAACAGCACTTTTGCTGAGGCACTTGCAAACATGCCTTCATATGTCAAATGCCTCAAGGTTCTGTTGTCAAATAAGAAGAAGTTAGAAGAATGCACTTAAGTACCTTTGACTACAGAGTGTAGCGCCATCTTGCAAAGAAAGTTGTCTCTAAAGCTAAAAGATTCGGGGAGTTTTTCTGTTCCTTGTGTTATTGGTTCTCAATTGATTAATAATTGTTTATGCGATTTGGGGGCTGGTATTAATTTGATGTTGTACTCTTTGTGCAAGAAACTTGAGATCACAGATCTAACACCTACGAGTATGACTCTACTGTTAGCTGACAGGTCAGTAAGGTACCCAATGGGAATTATGGAAGATGTACTCGTCAAAGTGGGTAAGCTGATTATTCCTGCTGATTTTGTGGTGTTGGATACTGAGGATGAACTAGATGTTTCTCTAATCCTAGGAAGACTATTCCTATATACTATAGGTGCCTTAATTGATATGCCAAATGGGAAATTGATGTTTAGAGTCGGGGATGAAAAAGCTAGATTTAATCTTGCCACCTCTAACAATCCTACTTTTAAGGAAACTTGTTGCAGTATAGCTATAGGGCAGAACTATCAAAAGCAAGAATTGACATCTCTTCCCAGATCTTTAGATGTTAATAAAGGTTCAATTCAAAAGATTGTCAAAGAGGAAGTAAATGTTAGGCAAAAAGTGGTACCTCCTAGTCCCCAAAAGAAAAAGAGCACTTGTGTAACCTGAACGGACTGGCTGGTACCCACTTTTATCATAAAGAGCCTCTCTAAGGGAAGGATGAAATTAAAGTGGAGGAAAAAGATGATTATTGAATCTAAAGGGCTTAGATCAAAGCCTCTAGAAGATGCCATCCCATGATCTCCTAATCCGTCTGGCTATCGGCGTTAAATATAGCGCTTATTAGGAGGCAATCCAACATTATTTTTTCTTCTTTTATTTTTTATTTTTGTTTTCCATTTTTGTTTTCTTACTCTCATTACCCCAAACTCTCTCCCTTAAAACTTTTTGCAGGACTAAATTGATTATGGTGAAAGCAAGCTTGGAACAAACACAAGGAACTCCAAAGAACATTGCAAGTTTCATCTATAAATTAGGGCTCAGTTTCTTTATCTTTTATTTTATTCCTGCAACATTGAGGACAATGTTGGATCTAAGTGTGGGGGGAGTTTATTAAATGCTTTTAGTTGATCTGCCCTAAGAATTATGCTAATGTGCTGAAACTAGAAATTTTTTTTGCGAATTTATGTGTTTAATTGATTTTATTTAGATTTATTTTGCTTATTTTTTTGAGCTAGTGGTTATGTCTGTCACCATAGGATACTCAATTGTTATACTTAATGGGGTAAGATAATTAATTTATAAGTCAGGAACATGAGTCTTGAGACTATGATATTGAGCACTATAACTTAGTATGTAATAGGTGTGGAAAAGTGACCAAGTTTGTAGGAAGATAAATTATACATTTATTTTTGAACTTGGGTATTTACAATCATTGTGTATAAATTTATTATTTAGTTGGAGAGATGATTCGAGGTTTAAATGAAAAAAAAAGAAGAAGAAAAAGAAAAAAAAAGGGTAATATATAAATTTACTCCGCTGGCTTAAACTGTGGTTAGTAACCGGGGGACTTCATCAAAAAGCGTTGTCCTTCATGTAAAACGGTGCGGTATGAGTTATGAGTGTGCCAAAGGCATCTTGGAGCAATGGGTTATGTAGCTTGAGTAACTGGGGGTACGCATCACAAATGCGAGATTTTCACGTCAAAAGAGAGCATAATGGCCCAAAAAAAGCAAATAAATTCCCAGATAAAATTGAAGCACAAAGTACGGAAAAATTAAATAAATAAATCCTTGTTGATCTTCATGCACATGAGTTGAGTTGAGGTTTATGCACAATTAATTGAGGTATTTTAAGTTCTTAAATAAGTGTTGTAATTTTTCTTCTTTTTGCTTGATTGGTTGTCTGCATTTGTTACATGCTAGGTAGACACACACATTAAAGTCTCATGGACTAATGGGAAAGATAAGTGAATTGCTATTGAGCCTAATGTTTGATCTGTTGAGTACTCCTTTTATTTATATTGGTGAAGGACTATCACTAGTAAAGAGAAGTGAGTTTGATGAATTTAGAAAATAACTTTATGAGAGCAGTACAATTTTAGTCTTGCTTGAGGACAAGCAAAGGTTCAAGTATGGGGGAATTTGATGTGTCTATTTTATACATATAAAATACCCACATTTAAGCTCTAAATTGTATCTAAATATTTTTACATTGGTATATTTTAGCATGATTTGACATATTTTTGTGTTTCATGGCATTATAGGCTCATTTGGAAGCATTCGGAACAAAAACGTTACAAATCGTTCATGCTGAAAAGTTTTAATACCCTTCGGTATTTTGACCATAACTCTCACATATGAACTTTGATTGAGATGATTTAAGATGTGTTGGAAAGATAAGACATAGATATACAACTTTTATGTTTTGAGTTTTCCTAAATTCCAGCGTGTTAATGGTGAAAATCGAACTCAAAGTGTCAACATGAGCTAATAACTTTATGAAGCTAAAAGAAGTATTGTCTGTACAAACAGAAGCACCCGGCGCTGGGTCAAACTCATTTGGCACCGGATCAAAAATATTTTAACATTTTTTAGCCTTTTAGAAGCACCCGACACCGTATGGGATGAGTATATGGACTCGGCGCTGGGTCAAGCTACAAAAGCCCATAAAAACATGTTTTTGATGCGTTTTGGTGATATTTTGGGCTTTTATGAGCTTTTAAATTTTTCCTATATAAGTAGACACGATATAAATATAAAGGGGGATTCAGAAATGCACTCAGAAGTCAGAGAATATGGTTATAAATACATCTGGGAGCAACTAGTGTTCTAAACACATCTGGGAGTAACTAGGAGCATCTTATAGAGAAAGTAAGGAGATTTGGGGGGTATTAGTGATAGATTTATTCTTCTCTAATATAACTCTATTTTCTTATTATTTTCACTATGATTTGGGATTTTAGTTGTGATTTAATTTCTATTTCCATGAGTAACTAAATTTCCTAGTCGGGGGTAGGGATGTAGTCTGACTGAGATGGATTGGATTTATTTCTTTAGTTAAGACTCTTTGATTTGTTCTTCAAGTTATATTTAATTTATCTTTTTATTATATTTATCTCTTTTATTTATTCATGTGGATTTTATGCTTGATCACCATAGAATCTAAGTAATGGGTAAACTTGATGGACTGAGAGGTGAAGAGTGAACCTAGATTTAGAGAGATAAACATGAATAACTAATCTAAAGATAGAATTAGGAATTCATTATAACATATGTTGTAGTTTTCAAGGTTTAATTAGAAAATTTAGTTGTGCGAGAGCGAATTGAATCCTAATTAAATAAGGACTAATTGATCGAGAGGTAATTAGGATGCTTTAGAAACAACAATAACTATAATTATGCAGAGTCTAACTAAGAAATAAAATCTAATTATCTCATAAGGTGAATCCTGATCCCTTGACGATTCTAAAACTGAATCAAACTCAGACTTCATTTTGTTTTTTATTTTTTTCTTTTTAAATTTGAATTCTCAATTTGATTTTCACTTACCTTTAGGATTAAAAGTTTGGGCTGATAAATCTATTACCTCTCTTGGGTTCGACCTCTGGAATACTTCGGAGACTTTTTATTACTGCGATCGACCCTGTATACTTACAGGATTCCGATCGAATATACTGATGCTCATTACATGGATTCGCAATTTATCAGAAAAGAATAGGAGTTAAAGCACATCAAAGAGATATTGAAAAGAATTGAAGCAGATATTCTCAAACCTTCACCAACCTACTCTTATGATCCTTTTTACCAAACACCCTTATACTCACCATCCATTGTTACCTTTTTTTCATTTATATCAACCTACCACAAGAGAATCCTTTCAAATGACTTACCTTATTCTCAAAGAAGCCAGACAAAAATATTCTAAAAAAGTCCAGCTAACCCAGCTAGCTCAACCATCCTATGCCCAGGAAACACAAACCACCTACCCATCTACATCTTATACCCTAGAACCTATTCCTCCTGCAAAACCTTTACAAATTAAAAATCCTCCATCCTCACCAAGACAACAACAACCTCCTTTATCCTTCTCAAAGGATAAATTCATAGCTACCATTCGCCAAATGTCTGAATCGATTGCTAAATTCAATAATTCTGATGATGAGTATAATTCAAGTTTTGATTTATCAGATTCATCCTCTCAGTCTCACCATGTTCCAAGCATGTTTATGGTAACTCCAAATCCATAGGATCCACAGATATCAGATCAATAGGATTCTTCTACCCTTATTATTGAAGATCCTGTCGACTACTCCCATGGAACAAATCCACACCATTGACCCGCTAATGGCCCCTATTTTACTTTTGATGATCTTCCTCCACATAGATAGAGAGAAAAGATGCATGAATTTGGTGCATGGATTGATGTTCAGATGAACGAACTAGAAGTCAATCTTCATGATGTTTTGAGTAACTTTCTCTCAAGAATGACAGACAATCTCAGAGAATGGTTCATAAGCTTAAGTGAATATCAAAAGCTCCAAATGGCCCAGTATGATATTACAACATTTTTCGGAGCCTTACATCATGAATTTATTGGTGATTTCAATATTATTGACAGAAGAGCTCAACAAGAATTCTTTGAAATGAAGTGTTGTTCCCTTGAACGCAGTGATTTGCAAAGACATTTTAAAATGATGTCCAAAAAATATTACATGCTTGGGGGAGCTAATGATGTTAATCTTAGGCATATTTTTATTGCCTCTCTGACTGATGAACTTCAATCAGAATTACAAAAAGCTCTCAATTCTCTTCAAAGAAAGATGTCACAAATTACTCTTGGGGAAATTTATCAACTTGCTCTAGCCTCTTTGGATAGACTTTGTGAGCAACAAAAGTTTGTCAAAAATGTTCTGAAAAACAAAGCCCATTTGTACAAAGTCTATAAAAGACCAAATCTACAGATTAAGTGCAAGACAAGATTGTCTACTCATGTTCTTCAAAGAAGAAATCTCATTTCTTTAGGTTTCCTCACAAGGAAAAGAGTATTCCCATATGGCGACAAAAACCTTTCCGGTTTTTCAAAAAGAGGGCTTCAACTTCAATAAAGTCTAATAAATGTTACATCTGTGGAGAAAAGAGGCACTATGCAAACAAGTGTCCTAACAAGTCCAAAAGGGACGTTAAGATGCTTCAGACAATTCACAGAACCTTATCATTATCTAATGATGATGATGTGGAATCAGTTATTGAAGAATAGGACTCTCAAGATGAAAATACTACTTTTGTGATTAAACAAGAAACAGATTCAGATTGTTCTGAAAAGCAAAAAATTCTTGGTATTTTCCCATGTTCAAAGGAGTAACGTCCTTGCCAATGTCCTTATCCAAACCATCGGATATGTAACATCAATCTGACTATCAGACAACAATCTATAGTACCAATTCCCAATGTGAAAATCAAAGTTCTTGCTGATAAGTATGACAAGCCTACACAAGCTATTTGTTTTATAGACATAGATTTTTGCTACAGTGTCATGAAACCCTATGTTCTACTAGAAGAAGAATAGATTCCACATGTGTTGAATCAAGTGTTTTGATAATTCGAAACCAACTGGAGCTTGCAAAGAAGATATCAAAGGTGTGCAAAAGATCTCAAGAGAAGAAATCCAAGGAAAATAAGTATAAGATTAAATAAAGGATTTCTTATTGTATTCAAAATGAGTAAAAGACTTTGATCTTGCAAAAGAATGTTTTAAAAATGTGATTTTATGATAATTCATAAAGTATTTGATAAATACCCACTAACAGACGAACTTTGAAGTATTAAACTTGATTTGCTGCTTTGGAAATTCAAACTTCGGAGTGAAAATATGTTAGTAAAAAAGAGGTCCCTCTGACAGACGAATTTCATCTTTGAAAATTTGAATTTCGGATAAAGCACAAATTATGAAAAATGAAAAATTCGTCTGAAGATATGGCAAAGTTCATCTGAAAGTAAAGTTTAAAAAGAGTTTTAAATTAGTCCTCTGACAGACAAACTTTGACTTTGAAAAGTTGAACTTTGGAAAGATGGCCTGCAAGTCTGTTATAATAATCTTTTAATATACGAATTTTAGTATTCAGAAATTTAAACTTTGAATTAAGCCTGATAAGAGATTTCTCTGACAGACAAACTTTGACATTTGAAAATTCAAATTTAAAAAAGAAGAACTATTGTATCATATTGAGCTGCCCACTGACAGACGAATTTTGGGCACCAAAATTCAAACTTTGAAGGCACTGTAGCAATATGGAACAACTGTTCACACTTACAAGAAGTACTTTAAAATTGAAAATTCGTATGTTCTAATATAGAAGCATTTTCCAAAGATGAAAACTCAAACTTTTCTTTATAACAGACAAACTTTGAGGTTCAATATTAAAGTCTTTAGCTTTCGGTCTCTGTGAAATTCATCTGTTGACACACCAAAATTCAAACTTTGAATGTCAGACGCATTAAATGCGGTTGGTGAATGAATAGTTTTTCAGAGTAACCGTTGGGTAACATCTCTAACGGTTAGATCTTGTCTCTAACGTATAGTTAAGACATAAATTTATAAATAGAACTTCATTTGAATATGTGGGTAATGATTTTACATTGTATATACAGAAAATCTTTTAAATTCTTGAGATAAAGTCTTCTACTCTCACATACTTCATATTCTGTACTTCAACTTTTATAAACACTTTAAATTAGAGAGTTCAATCACTGTAATCAATCTTATCTTCATCTGAAAGAAAGATTTTCTTATGAGGGGATTTTACAAGGAATTTGGGAAGCACTTAACTAGAGTGCAAAGAATGAGATAGTAAGCTCTTGGAACAAAGCATCAAATTGTACTGAGGCATTGTAAGAAACCCATCGAATTCTTGCAAGATAATGAAAAATCTCAAGTGGTAGCTTGAGGACTGGACGTAGGTCAAGATAAAGAGACCGAACCAGGATAAACATCTGTGTCTTCTCTTCTCTTATACTGTTTTCACTTGGTTATCTTGTTATACTCTGTTTTTACTGTCACTCTTGCTTTTATCACCCTCTTGACTTTTGTAGAAAATTTTAATCTTCCTAATTCACCCCCCTCTTGAGAAGCCAGCATATCTAATAAGTGATATCATAGCCCAAACTCCCAAACAAAGGATCTAACAATCCGGGAAATTCAATGGCTGGTTTTGGAGAAAGCATTCTACTTAAGGGAAATAACACAAACAGACCACCTGTCTTCAGTGGAGAACACTATGGATACTGAAAGATGAAAATGCAAATCTATCTCCAGTCCATTGATCTGGACATCTGGTCTGTCATCCAGAAGAGAGATTTTGTCCCAATGAAGCTGCAGGATGATGGTAAATACAAGGAGAAGCCATAAGACAAGTGGAATAAAGAAGATAAGAGAAGAGTCATGCTGAACTTTAAGGCAAAACACTGCCTGATCAGTGCATTAAATCAAGATGAATTCTACATAGTATCACAATGTTCCACAGCCAAGGGTATGTGGGGTACTCTAGAAATCGCTCATAAAGGAACCATTGGAATAAGGGAGAACAAATTGAACTCCTGTATTGGCGAGTATGAAGGCTTCAAAATGGTGGAAGGTGAAAGTATCAAAGAGTTACAAAAGAGATTTACCTTCATTATGAATCAATTGAAGAGTCTTGGCAATGAGTACACTTAGCCAGAGAAAGTCAGAAAAATCCTTAGAGCTCTTCCTTTAGATTGGCAACCAAAAGTAATAGTAATAGAGGAAGCCAGAGGAGAGTTAATGGCCTCTGTCACAGCACTCTTCAGTAGCCTTGAAGAATATGAGAGAAAGATAAAGATTCTTAAGGAAGCAGGTTAAGACAGGAAAAAGAAGGGTCTTGCTTTAAAAGCTGCTGAAGAGAAAGAAGAAGAATCTGATAATGGAGATGAATTAGATGAAGAAACTCTGGCTATGATGGTCATAAAATTTGGAAGGTTTTACAACAAAAAAAGAAATAAAAGATTCTTCAAGAAAGGAGCACCTAGAGATAACAAGAAAGAAGGAAAAAAGCCTGTCCCGTGCTATGAATGCAAAAAGTAAGGGCACATCAAAGGGGATTATCCATAATTCTTAAAGAAGCAAGAGAAAAAAAAAAGAAAGCTGCTGATAAGAGCAGGAAGAAGGGGGCATACATCTTATCAATCTGGGGCAACAGCTCAGATGAAGAAGATGATAATGAAGATGAAATTGCCAATATTTGCTTGATGGCTCTTGCATCTAAAGAAACTCCAATCTCATCCAATAGTGATCATGAAGATGGGGTATATGAATCTGAACCTTCCTATTCTGAATTGCTTGATCATTTCATGATCTGCATGATGAGTTCATTAAGACTGCTAAAGAACTAAAATAGGCCAACAAAAAGATTAGCAAGTTAAAATCTAAGTGCACCATCTCTGACACTGCATCTCTGTATAGAACTGAATCTGCTTGTTGTACCTCATGTATTGAATTAAAGCAAACTAATGACTATCTGTTGAAAAGCATGGCTAGACTTACTAAGGGTAAAGATATGTTGTTCGCTTTAATGGGAAGTCAGAGAATCACACAAGGAAAAGCTGGACTTAGCTATGATCCTTGTGCAGTCAAAGAAAAGATTAAAAAAAAATCAAAATCCGTATATGAAACATTTTGTGGATGCTGATGGACATGAAAAGAAAAATCACACATCAAAACGCATTGAATCCTATGACCAACCAAAATATGTGAAACAAAAGTATTATATGCATTGCTTTCTTCCTGCATCACAATCCAGCAGTCCCTTTACCACCTTTCACTTTTATAACAAGAAGGGACACATTTCCAGTTCATGTTTATTGAAGAAGAATGGACTTGATAGGAAGGTAGAATGAGTTCTCAAATGGACTTGACAGGAAGGTAGAATGGGTTCTCAAAGATACATTTGTATATAGGAAAAATGCCACTGACAGAAAAGGACCCAAGCAAATTGGGTACCTAAAAAGAAATTCTGAACCTTGTTTTGCATATTTGTCTTAAAGCAAGAAAAAGCAACAAATGATATATGGATAGTGCTTGCTCAAGTCATATGACTGGTGATAAGGAGAAGTTTATCACTCTTAGAGATAAGAAAGGAGGAAATGTGACCTTTAGAGTTGACCAATCCGGCAAAATAGTTGGCATTGGTATTGTGGGTAAGAATCCTGAAATATCTATAGAAGATGTGCTATTTGTAATTGACCTTAATCATAATCTGCTAAGTGTGAGTTAGACATGTGACAAAGGGAGCTGGGTATTATTTGACTCAAAGTTCTACCTGGTCATCCAAAAAAATAATCATAAAGTAATCCCCAAGGCTTAAAGGGATGATAACTGCTATACTATTGATCTTGATGAACTTCTTTCCTTAAATTCTGTCTGTTTAATTAGTCAAGATAAAGATAGTTGATTGTGGCATAGAAGATCGGCACATGTTAAAATGAACTGGCTGTCAAAATTAATTAAGAATGAGTTAGTCACTGGCTTAGTAAAAATCTCGTTTGAAAAAGACAAAGAATGTGATGCAAGCCTCAAAGGAAAATAAACTAAATCATCTTTTAAATCTAAAAATGTAGTCACCATATCTAGACCACTGCAACTATTGCATATGGATCTGATAGGTCCATTTAGAGTAAAAAGCATTAGTGAAATCTTGTATATTCTTGTGATTGTGGATAATTACTCTAGATTTACCTGGACTTTGTTTCTTTCTTCTAAAAGTGAAACATTTGATGCATTTATAATCTTAGCTAAGAAAGCGCAAAATGAGAAAGGTATTTCTATTGTGTCTATCAGGTCTGATCAGAGGAGAATTTGAAAATTCATGTTTTCTGGAGTACTGTGATGAACATGGAACTGATCACAACTTCTCAGCACTAAGGACTTCTCAGCAAAATGGAGTGGTGGAAAGGAAGAACAGAATAATTGGAGAAATGGCAAGGGCAATGTTGAATGAAAAGGAACTCTCTCAAGTATTCTGGGTAAATGCAGTAAACACAGCAAGTTATATCATTAACAGAGCCTACATCAGACCAATTCTTGGGAAGACTCCTTATGAGCTGTACAAATGGAGGAAGCCAAACCTTTCACATCTGCATGTATTCGGCTATAAATGTTTCATCCACAACAATGGAAAAGAGAATTTGGGTAAGTTTGACGCCAAATCTGATGAAGGTGTATTTCTTGGCTATTCTAGTAGAAGTAAAGCATATAGAGTTTTTAATAAGAATACTAGATCAGTAGAAGAATCTGTGCATGTTGTGTTTATTAAAAATGAAACAGTTTCCAAGCATGTCATTGATGAAAATGATCTTATCTCTAACTTTAAAAACTTAGATCTTTCTGAAGAAGGTAAAATTGAACCTCCAAAAATATCTAAATCTACTAACATAGAGGAAGATATTCAGGAGAAAGATCTTGAGTATGAGAACAATGAGGAAATATCTCAAAAACTCCCTAGAGATTGGAGATATCAAAGGAATCATCCTGTTGATCAAGTGATTGGGGATGTTCAGGAGAAAATTAAAACCAAAAAACAACTCAGGGATCAGATGATCAATTGTGCTTTTATTTATCAAATTAAACCTAAGTGTGCTGAAGAAGCCTTAACTGATGAATACTGGATTCTGGTTATGCAAGATAAACTAAATCAGTTTGAAAGAAATCAAGTTTGAGATTTAGTGCCTAGTGCCTAGACCTAGAAATCACCCTATCATCGACACTAAATGAGTCTTTAGAAATAAACTTGATGAATCATGAACAATTATTAGAAATAAAGCAAGATTAGTTGCCAAAGAATATAATCAAGAAGAAGGTATTAATTTTGAGAAAACTTTTGCTCCAGTTGCAAGATTAGAAGCAATTAGAATCCTATTGGCGTATGCTTGCGTGAAAAACATAATGCTATATCAAATAGATGTAAAAAGTGCTTTTCTGAATGGATATATCATGGAGGAGGTTTATGTAGATCAATCTCCAGGTTTTGAGGACTCAACAAAACCAAACCATGTTTATAAATTGAAGAAAGCTCTTTATGGCTTAAAACAAGCTCCTAGAGCATGGTATAAAAGGCTAATCAATTTTCTAACTGAAAAGGGATTCAATAGAGGAAAAGTAAATACTACTCTTTTCACCAAGAAAGAATATAAAGACTTACTGTGAACACCCCATTTTGTCCGAGCATTTTATAAAAAAAAACAAAAACAAAAACAAAAACAAAAAACAAAAATAAAATAAAATAAAGTTAATAATAAATAATATATAAATGAAAAAAAAACAAAAAAATAAGAAGAAATTTGCAAGAATTAAATAAACAAAATTAATATACAAATACATAAAAAAAACACAAAACAAAACAAAACAAAAAAATAAAAATAAAATAAAAATAAAATAACAATTAAAAAAATAATTAAAAAAAACAAGAAGAAAAAAAAAAGGGGGGAGGGGGTAATTTCAGGCCCAAGATACCACGAGCCCACAATTGGACTCGTGGGCTTGGACCAAAGGGCTACCCTAAACAATTAGGGCAGCAGACAACCAGAAAAAGCAAAGAGGGAGTCAGGGAGAGCGGCCGAGCATAGGAGACCGAAAGAAAAGAAAAGTAGGAGGCAGCGTGGAAGCAGGCAACAGGTGAGAACTGGAGCACGCAAGCCACAGAAACAGAGGAGGCATGCACGAAAAGGAAATGGAGAGAAAAAGCCGAGAGAGAGGCAGGCAACCGGGGAGGATCCATGGGAGGCGAGTGAACAGGGGGAGGAGCAGCAGATCCAGCGGACGAAGCCTGAGGACCGAGCTCAAGCCACTGATCACCGAGTTATAGAGACCCAGTTTCGAACAGGAAGGTAATTTCTTGATTCCTTTTCATACGGTTCCTTAGGTGGATTTGGCCTCTTTCTAATGAATTATGAGACTATTGCTTATCATTCCATTTCGTCGTTCCTTACTTTTGATTTCTTCTTCCTTTGTTCACGGTGCCCTGTGTTCATGGGTTAAATCAAAGTTTGCTGTTAGCTGAGATTTTAACGATAGATTAGTTAGCTTTTTGCTATCCACTAAATCATGGTTCATTTTGGTTCTCTTTAATGCTTTGTTTATGGAACTACTAGTCTCGGTTTTCTTAGTGCTCAGCTCCCAGAAATCTTGGTCCAATCTGTTATTGGACGGTGATCTGTTTACGGTAACTGCATGCAGGATACTGTAACTCTGGCTGAACTACCTAGTGTAGCTCATCTGGATAAGTCTCATAATCACACCCGTATGCCAAATATGCTTGATGACATTCTTTTGACCATGTGGTGTGTTGGTGGGAAAAGTTCAGAGTCTCGGTGTATGATAGGATATCCTTTTGGTCATAATGTTAGGCTGCTTATGATGTTGTAGAGTGTTAGAAGCTTCCTAATACCATTTCGATTTGGGGAGGGATAGAAAATATCATGATGTTTGTTATGCCTCTTGAAACGTGCTTGTGGTATTGTGTTATGCCTCTTGGTATATTTTAATGGTCTTACATATCATATGCATGCATTGGGTCATGTGGGCAAAGCTTGGGGTGTTATGACACTGTTTCTCTTGTCTTGCTCCAGCTTAATGAAATACTCATTCGACTTTGGTTTTTGCATGAAAAGGTTTGTTTTAGGGGTTACATTAATGTTCTTGTTTCTAGCTCCAAGTCATGCTCATTGCACCTCACTTTGACATTGCAAGCTTGATTTTGCTTTCACAAACTTGTTGGTCCAGTATTATACCTAGAAAGGCTATCATAGGTCAACGCGCCTTGCATATGATCTGTTTGGTTGCTGCAAATGTCCACTTGCTTTTAAACACCTATGGTGGTCATGTGACCAAGTTTTTCCGGGGAAACTTTGACTTTATTGCTGTACATCTCCAATCAGTTGTAGGCTTAGGCTTTTAGAGTAGTCTTAGGGTCGTAATTTTCTGTACCTAAACAGTAATTTGATTACAGCATGTTTAGACATTGTTATAGGGCTGGAAATTGACCATAAGACTGTGTTTTCTCACCCAGAAAGTCTTGATTTGGCTGCTGCATGTTTGGATACTTTTGTTGACAATGAGAAGTGGTCATACATCATAATTTTTGTCATAAACCTTGGATTTATTACTATATGGATATAGTACGCTTTTAAACCTTTGAAATATCCATTCGACTTTGTTTTCCATGAAAAGGTTACTAGTCATCTAATTGTATGTACAGTTCTTGGTATGAATCTAAAATGTTTCCTTTTGGGCCATGTTTATGCACAAGTTATGTATTCTATTGCCCTCTTTGCTCTTGCATGAAAGGAATGTATTCATCCATATTTTTGGCTCAAATCACCTGTATTTTTGTTGTTGTGAGCTTGTTGATTCTTTCATTGATTTGAAAGAATAATTCGTTGCAATATCTTAGGAAGGAATAATGATTTGGATTTCCTAAATGATAATAGTTTTGGTCTTCTATCAATGAGTATTATTCTTGAAGTCTTGGCTTAATTTTAAGGTGAATATTAACCACCTCATCTTTTATCTTCTTGTGAGCACCATGGGAGTGTGAGATTAAGCTTGAAAAGAGTGAGTCGTCCTCATCAATGGCAAGGGTGGAACACCAAGGCAAGCACGGGAATATCAAGCCAAGCCTGGAAAATGGAAGCTATCAACTTCGAGACAAAAGGGAAGACATGAGAGTTTGCATCTAATCATCTTATGTTTGTGTCTAAGTTGTTTGAGTTTGCACAGTAACACACACCATCACAGAATTATACATGTTTATAAATATTTGGCATAATGTATATTTTATTTGCTTTTAAAAAAAAAATTGGTCATTGAGGTTTTTAGAACTTTCGCAGGCCCCTAAAATAATAGCACCTTGTGAGCCTGCGGGGCTGCACGAGTGTATTATAAATGTATATGTATAATAGGCCCCAATGACCTTTCCCTCCAAAATTTTATTTTCTCATAAAAAATGAATAAAATAAAAAAATAATAATAAAATGAATAATAGAAATAACCAATTTGGTAACCATACCACGTGAGGTTTCTGGAATCCACGCAAGTATTCTGGTTAACTGTGTCGTCACGTAAGATTGTGAATCTACGCAGATGTACTAGTTGAACTTTCTTTTAAGAAAATAATTATATTTTATAAAGAATGGAAAATAATAATAATATAACAAATTTTATCATGAATGATAATAATATTTTTAAATTATCGCCTTAAAATTATAATAAAGCCTTTATGCCGCGAGGTTTAGAACTTCTACAGGTAATTAAGAAATTGATCTATTGGACACGACCGCAAGTCTGTAACAGGTGGATCGGTTTTCTCTTTTTAAGAAAAAATTTCAAAAGTACAAAATATGATAAATGCATTTTCAAAAATTAAAAAAAAATAATAATAATGAAAAATAAAAAAATATGTACATTTTCAAACAAAATAAAATAAGAGTAAGTAAACGGAATTAAATTATCTTTTGTAAATTAAAACACACCAACTCAATCTCAGAAAATCGTTTTGATTGCAAAAAGGTAAATTATTTTCAATCAACTTTCTCTTATTACAAAATTACACAAAAAAATTTTTAAAATTAAAAAAAATATTAACCAACTGACATGCATTTTTAGTCTCGAACTAAGTGGACTTTGATCCCCATCGTAGGGTACATAGGCCCCAAGCTCTGATCCTGGGTCAAGTCTGCCTTTGTAAATAAATAAATATTTTCTGATTTATTTGGTGTTTTTTCCTCAATAAATATTTACCAATTTATTTTTCCAAGTCCGCCTTTGTAAATAAATAAATATTTTCTGATTTATTTGGTGTTTTTCCCTTAATTTAATAAATGTTTCTCAATTTATTTTCTTAATTCATTTTCCTCATTTTCCTTAAATATTCTCAATCCTAATTTAATTTATTTTCTTTATTTTCTTAAATTTCTTTTTCCTAATTTTTTCTCTAAACTCCCTTAATTTCTAAGTTAAATTATTTCTCTTATTCTATTGTCCAAATTTTGTAAATCTTCTTAAATTCTTCCCTACCCTTATTCTTGCATGTAAATAATAAAAGAAAAACCAAAATATTTTTAAGCCATATTAATTTACACAATCAATGTAAGGTAACCGTTCTTAGGAACGGGTGTTGTGGAGTGTCTAACACCTTCCCCACACACAATCGACTTCCAAATCCAACTCTGATTACACAGACCATCCTTTTCCTCTTCAATTCGATTTCCCAAGATTTTTCCTTAAAATTTTGGTAGCAACTCCTTACAAGTCGGTTTTCACTCAAAAACTAGATTTGTTCTCTTTTTTTCTTTCGTCGCATTTTTTCGGGTGCGACACTTACTTATTGTTTAAATTTATGTTGATGATATTATATTTGGTGCTACTAATGAATCTCTTTCAAAGAACTTCTCTAAGCTAATGCAGGGTGAATTCGAAATGTCAATGATGGGTGAGCTCAACTTCTTCCTTGGATTGCAAATTAAGTAATGTGATGATGGTATCTTCCTTAATCAATCAAAATATCTGAAAGAGTTGCTAAAAAAGTATGGCATGGAAAGAGCCAAGTCAATGGGAACTCCTATGGCTACTGCAACAAAGCTCGATATGGATGAAGGAGGAAAAACCTTTGATATAACTCAATATAGGAGAATGATTGGATCCTTGTTATACCTAACAGCTAGTAGACATGACATCATATTCAATGTCTGTATATGTGCAAGGTTCCAATCATGTCCCAAAGAATCCCATGCAATTGCTATAAAATGAATCTTCAGATATCTAATTGGAACATCACATATGGGACTTTGATATCGAAAGAGCAACAGAGAAGAACCCATAGGATACACTGATGCTAACTTTGCTGGATCCAAAACTGACAGAAAAAGCACAAGTGAAACATATCAGTTCCTTGGAGGATCTTTGGTTTCATGGTTCAGCAAGAAGCAGAACAGTGTGACTCTCTCCACTGCAGAAACTGAATATGTTGCCACTGGCAGCTGTTGTGCTCAAGTTATATGGATGAAACAGCAGCTTGAAGATCTTGAGATTGAGATGAAGGAAATACTAATAATGTGTGACAATCAAAGTTCTATCAATATCACAAAGAATCCTGTTATGCATTCAAGGATAAAGCACATTGAAGTTAGGCATCACTTTATAAGGGATCATGTTCTGAAAGGAGAGATCCCTACCAAGGATCAAGTTGCTGACATTCTGACCAAGCCTCTTCCAGAAGATAGACATTATAAAATCAAAAGAGAATTCGGTATGATAAATCCCAATGAACTGTAAGTAAGTCCTTATATACATCTACTTAAAATTTCTGACATTAAATCAATCCTAACTTTAGCATCAAAGTGAGTTTAATATGAGTTGCAGGTGCTCCTCATAAGTTCAAGTGACAACATATCTGTGCAATAGAGTTAATCAGACCCGCACAATCAAAAGATGCAAAAGGAAGCCAAAAATTTGAACTTCTGGATCTGTTCTGTAAGTTCAGAAATTTGAAATTCGTATTTTAGATGATTATTAGACGAATTTTCATGTTGAATTATGTTTTTTGAAAAGTCAGCATGCTCAACATTCGAACTCTGATGCCCATAAGATGAATTTCAGTTGGCTACACGTTGTAACAGTTCTCTCTTAACTTTCGAAATTCACCTGTTGAATAGCAAAAATTCAAATTTCAAAAATAAAATGCTAATCTCAATATCTCAAAATCTGTATTTTAGAAACTCTTTACAAAATGTTAAAATTAGAATTTTTGGATCAAAATTCATCTGTTGAAACATGTTCTCATAATTGGGTCTTTGAAAGATGAACTTTCATAATTAAAATTCGTCTATTTCCTGTATTGTTCATGATTACTTATTGTATAAATCTTTTGAAGTTCAAACTTTGTTGAAACAAAGTTCGTTTGTTCACTTATTATTCTCAGAGCTAAGCCTCTATCAGATAAACGTTCAGATGAAAATTCATCTATCAGTAAGCCTCACCGTATGGATTAACTAATAACTGCTCGAAATTTGAATTTTGACCTTTCAAAATTTGTCTGTTTAATGGTTACATACGTTAAAATCGAAGGTCTTTCTCTGAACAGACGCAACCCTCTTCGTCTCTCTCTCTTTCAAGTCTATTCAAATTCTCTCTTTAATTCCCATTAACTCCGTTCGTAAATCTTCATTTCTCACTGATTAAACTTCTTTTTGCACCTTATAAACTCATTCTTAGCATCCTTCTGAATCATTCACCTACAAGAATGGCGAGAGTTAAAAATCCAAAAGTTGGGAAAGGAGAATCAAGACCAAAGAGAACTGTGAAATCCCAATATACCTCCAAGGAGAGTAAAACTCAAAAAAGGAAGGGTGAATCTAGCAAGGCAACTCCTTCAAAGAGGCCAAAAACAACTCCTAAAGCAGACTTGAAGAAATCTGCTCCTACTTCCTCGAAGAAATCTGAGTCTACTGTTCCTGTTGCTCCTGTCTCTCCTGCCTTTTCTTCCTCCTCCAGCACTGAATCTGGAGAACATCAGTTAACCACACTGCCTTTATGAAGTAATGCTCATACTCTGGGAGAGTATACTACCAAATTTATCAGTAAAAAAGTAATCAAGCCTCGCTGCGTAATTTTGGAAGATTTTCTGATTTCTAACAACTTTGATGCCGGGCTTTGGATGAGAAGATACAAGAATTTGTTAGAAATTCTAGAAAGATATGATGATGAGATGGTTAAGACCTGGTATGCCTCCTTGTAGTACAATAGCAAAAAGAAAAAGTGGGAAGTAAATCTAAGATCAAGGACCATCTGGCTGACAAATGAGACATTCAATGAGGCACTAGAGATTCTAAGGCAAGATGGATTAAAAATTGACATTACTGCCTCAAAATACATGGATGAAGTTGAAACTGTAGAGGAAGAAGGAGGGTCTTTCCTGAATTACAAAGAAAGTACAATTCTGAACACGTTGTTTAGAAGAAAAGAGAACAGGCCACCTCTAGTTTGCTGAAACCTACTGACCTCAGTGCCCAAATCAGAATCTTACATTATATTATGTCCATGATTATTTTCAACAAAGGAGGCAGTTTTAATCTGATTACAAGGGCTGAAACACATGTGATAACAGCAATCATGCGTGGCAAGTTAATCAATATGAGCCACATTATTCTCCAATGCATGATCAAGGCAAGAGATCAAAGGAAGGATTCCACCCTGCCATATGCATCAATCATCTCCAAGATACTTCAGTATGCCAGAATCCAATATCTAGAAAAAGAAAAAGGGAAGCCTACTAAAATCTTTAAAGAAGAAGAACTACAAAGGATGGGAGTAGAAAAGAAGGAAGGAAGATGGATTGGAAAGGGAGCTGGAAAGACAGAAGACTTATTCTTTGAAGCAAATGCCTCCCAGCAACAAGTAGGAACCTCTGAGGCTGCTCCAAGATCCATGCCTCAGCCTTCTCAGCGTGTCCTATCTCCATCTCAGCCCACTCAAACATAAATATCATCCACTCCCTTTTCTTGGGCAAAGCCAACGAAGAACACTAAGTTGTATGATAGCTTGTCTGCACTCATGCTGAATAACAGGGATGAGCAAAATGTCAAATTTACTTATCTGCAAGACCAGATTCATCAGTTGGCAAAAAATATGAAAGTGGTTGCTGATGCATATGAAGACATCAAGAGTGTCATTTCCTCCACATCAGCTCCACCTCAGCCAGGATTCTTTAAGCATGTCATGTCTCCTACTCCTGAGCCTCCAAGTCCTTTCGTGCTAGCCTCCCCTGAACCAGATGATGATGCTACTAAGGCTGCTAGCACCTTGACCACTCCACAGGCCTCCAGTAATGAGGTAAGCCCTGGTCCTCCCTTGGACTATGGCATGGAGGAAGATGTTTCTCAAGAACCAAGCTCCCATGAGCCTATTACTGAAGATGCTCATGATTCAATTCTCTCTATTCAAGAATCTAAGCAAGTGGAGAAACTAGTGGCATGCATCTCTATTGTATTATTTCTACAAGCTGCCCTGAATGAAAAGAAAAGCATTGTACCCTATGTAGATCTAGAAGCTATTGCTCATGATGCTATTTTGCAAGCCCAAAGATTAAGGCTTGAAAAAATGTTTCGTCCTCCTGCTTTTGCTCCCTCACCTCTTTCTGTTTAAAGTTTCTTAGAGGCACGAAGGGCTCAATTAGCTGTTACTAGGCAAGAAATGCAAGAGCTTCTTGAAGTCTCTGATGATGAGGACTCAAGCCCCGAAGTTTCTGGACCTCTATAAAAGCTTAATCCTGATCTGCCTTTTGTTTCTATGCCTCTCAAAGCAATTCTAGTATTTCAGATCTCTCCTCCTGCTGTTCATGTACATATTCCTGATTATGGCAAAAAAGGGGAGAAGTCATTCGAGCAAACTGAAAAATTTGCAGCAGAACCTTCTGGCAAGTCCTATAGCAAGAAGTCCAAGCCTAAAAAGAAGTAATTAGATCTTAGGATTACTTGATCCTTCTTGTAGTATTGTTTTATGAATGAAAATCTTGCTTTTGAATTCTGTGTTTGCAATGTCATATCTTTGTATTGAAACTATAAATGAATTAATGAGTTTCTCTATTTGATTTGTTGTACATGACGCACATATCCTTGAATTTTAATGCACATGTTGAGGGGAAGCTCACTGAAGCGAACCCAAGTACTAATCCGGTTTGCATGTTATTTTGTTATCATAAAAAATGGGGAGCATATTGAATCAAGTGTTTTGATTATTCCAAACCAACTGGAGCTTGGAAAGAATATATCAAATGTGTGTAAAAGATCTCAAGAGAATAAATCTAAGGAAAATAAGTATAAGATTAGATATACGATTTCTTATTGTATTCAAAATGAGTAAAAGACTTTGATCTTGCAAAAGAATGTTTTAAAAATGTGATTTTACTATAATTCATGAAGTATTTGATAAATACACACTAACAGATGAACTTTGAAGTATTAAACTTGATTTGTTGCTTTGGAAATTTGAACTTTGGTATCTGAAATTCGAACTTCAGAGTGAAAATATGTTAGACAGAAAAGAGGTCTCTCTGACAGACGAATTTCATCCTTGAAAATTTGAATTTTGGATAAAGTACAAATTATGAAAAATGAAAAATTCGTCTGAAGATATATCAAAGTTCATCTGAAAGTAAAGTTTAAAAAGAGTTTTAAATTAGTCCTCTAACAGACAAACTTTGACTTTGAAAATTTGAACTTTGGAAAGATGACCTGCAAGTTTGTTATGATAATCTTTTAATATATGAATTTTAGTATTCAAAAATTCGAACTTTGAATTAAGTCTGATAAGAGATTTCTCTGACAGACGAACTTTGGCATTTGAAAATTTAAATTTCAAAAAGAAGAACTATTGTATCATATTGAGCTGCCCACTGACAGACGAATTTTGGGTACCAAAATTCAAACTTCGTAGGTACTGTAGCAATATGGAACAACTGTTCACACTTACAAGAAGTACTTTAAACTTGAAAATTCGTATGTTCCAACATAGAAACATTTTCCAAAGATGAAAACTCAAACTTTGCTTTATAACAGACGAACTTCGAGGTTCAATATTAAAGTCTTTAGCTTTCGGTCTCTGCAAAATTTATCTATTGACACACTAAAATTCAAACTTTGAATGTTAGACGCATTAAATGTGATTGGTAAATAGATAATTTTTCAGAGTAACCGTTGAATAACGTCTCTAACAGCTAGATCTTGTCTCTAACGTATAGTTAAAACATAAATTTATAAATAGAACTTCATTTGAAGATGTGGGTAACGATTTTACATTGTATATACAGAAACTCTGCTAAATTCTTGAGTTAAAGTCTTCTACTCTCACATATTTCATATTCCGTACTTCAACTTTCATAAACACTCTAAATTAGAGAGTTCAATCACTGTAATCAATCTTATCTTCATCTGAAAGAAAGATTTTCTTGTGAGGGAATTTCATAAGGGATTTGAGAAGCACTTAACTAGAGTGCAAAGAATGAGATAGTAAGCTCTTGGAACAGAGCATCAAATTGTACTGAGGCATTGCAAGAAGCCCACAGAATTCTTACAAGATAGTGAAAAATCTCAAGTGGTAGCTTGAGAACTAGACGTAGGTCAAAATAAAGAGACCGAACCAGGATAAATATCTATGTCTTCTCTTCTCTTATACTGTTTTCACTTGGTTATCCTTTTATACTCTATTTTTACTGTCACTCTTGCTTTTATCACTCTCTTGACTTTTGCAGAAAATTTTAATCTTTCCAATTAACTCCCCTCTTGGGAAGCCAGCATATCTAACAACATGAAGAATATTTTACCACTGCTGATGGTAATCCTTTCTTGATCAATATGATTTTCAAAAGAAAGATTGGAATTCAATTTTTCCCAAATTGCACAGTTTGGACCAGGGTGCTTGGAAGCAAATTGCCTGATAAGGATTTACTAATTGGCATGGATATCTATCACTTGGTAAGAGGATTACAAATCCTTTCTAAAGGAATAAGGTACAAGTCTTCCTTCTCCCCTTGGGAGATATTTCGTAATCTTTTTGAGATTCAAAAGGTACCTCCAGGTTATGAAATCATCAGAGACAAACCGTTACTTATTTGTTTAGAGAATCATGAATAGTTTACTCATCCTTTTCCTCTCTGGAAAAATGAAGAGTTCTTCATTCGACTTTCTTTAAAAAAGAATGAAGATATGAATCCTACTAAAACTTCTTATCCAGGAATGTCTCCTGAGGATTTTTCTCTTACTCGAAAAGAATGTGCAGGTCTTTTAAGACAAGGATTAATTAAGCCAATTAATTTAGCACGAGTATGTCAAGCCTTTTATGTTGAAAATATGCACACACAAAAATGAGGAAAAAATAGATTTGTTGTGGATTATAAGTCTCTTAATCATTTTTTACAAGATGATAAGTTTCCTCTTCCTAAGATCAATACTCAAACAGTTCATATGAAGCGTGCAAAGATATTCTCCGAGTTTGATCTCAAAGTAGGATTTTGACAATTAGGAATTCATCTTAGTGACAGGCATAAACTGTTTTTTGCATTCCGAATGCTCAGTACCAATGAAAAGTTATGCCCTTTGGACTTAAACATGCCCCTTCTTTATTTCAAAAAGCCATGGTCAAAATCTTTAACCCATTCTCCATTCTGCCCTTATCTATATAGATGATATCCTCCTATACTTAGAAACCAAAGAAGCCCATAAAGTCCTATTAATCCAGTTTGAGCAGATTGCTAAAAAATATGGTATCATGCTCTCAGCTACCAAAAGCCAAATATAATTGGCCCAAGTTTAATTTTTGGGCATGACCTTTTTTTAAGGACCATTTCAAACTTGACCCACATATTGCACAACAATTATTAGACTTTCCTGACCAAAAGTTGACCACCAAACAAATTCAATGATTCTTGGGTATTATAAATTATATCTGAGATTTCATCCCACATGTCACTAGATACACCAGCCAACTGTCTAAGCTTTTGAAAAGAACCCTCCACCATGGTTTGACAAGCAGACACAAGCCGTAAAAAGATTGAAACTGATTGTTCAGTATCCAACACCTTTATAGATTCCTGATAAAGGAAATCTTATCCTTTAAATAGATGCGAGTGAAGACTTTTGGGGAGTTGTTCTCATCGAAGAGGACAAAGGAAAAAGGTGCTATTGTGCACATGCCAGTGGTCAGTTCAAAGAAGCTGAAAAACACTATCATGCTATCTACAAAGAGATTCTCGCTATCAAAAGGGGAATAGAGAAATTCAGCTTTTATCGCAGCTTTAATTAACTCACTATTGAAATAGATTATACTTCCTTTCCAGTCATTTTGGACCAGAAGAAAAAATTACTTTCAAAAAAATAATTGCTTCACTGGAAGAACCAGTTTTCTTGCTATAAATTCACAGTGAAACACATAAAAAGAAAGCATAATATTTTAGCAGACTTGCTCTCAAGACCTCTTTCAAAAAACACTCAAGTAGCTACCATAAAAAAAATCCTCACCTTTTTTCATCCTCACCGTCTCAAAAATGCCAAAATCTCATCTTAGTCGCCAACTTGTTTTCTCTCCAAAACAAAATCCATCCATTATCTTAGAAATAAACTATGTTGCTAGAAAAAATCTTTTTTATTATCTCCACCTATTCCTGCAAGCCATAGGAATCTCACCAAAATCAGAGTTTTTTGACCCTCTTCTTCCATACCTGGTTATTCTCTTTATCAAAGTACCAATTACTACTGAGTTCATGTGGTATATGTGGTCTCTCTCTACCTTATTCTCCTGTGCCTTTACCTTGCCACCAAGACAAACTTATTAGTATCTGACTGATGAGCAAAACACCTCCTCCAACTTGTCCATTTTCCTCAGCTGGTATGCTTCATTATCCGTATGGAGAGGACGACTCTATAATATCATAAAGGAAAATAATATGTGGAATATTCCATTACAAAAACAAAAGGCTTACTCCTTCTTTGTTGTCCACCGTCCTTACGAAGCTAACCATGAAGGAAATCTTTTCACTCCTATCCAAACTCATCTGTGGAATACTTCATCGCATGGGCCATTTCGACAGCATCAAGTTATATCTGAGTTAAAAGATTTTCTTTTAGGCTTCAATAACTTTACAGGAAATGCAACTGAACAGATATGCACATCTTTTGGACTTCTGCCAGGAGAATTCTTCTTCCCAAAAGAAATGTCCACCACCAACCAAGCTGTCCCTTTTGAATGGCCTGATCTTACCTTGACTCCATCATCCAGTCAAGCTTCATCAAGCCAAGATCTACCAATGATACAGACCCCTCAAAAGATCAGGATTCTCTGCAATATCTATTTGAGTCACAAGACTCGTATGTGATAGATCCTCAGTTCTTATAGAACTTTCTCTCTCAGATGTCTACTCAACCTACTCTTGATGACCTTGACATTTATGAAGAGCTAGAAAAAGTACAAAGGAAAGCTGCAAAGAAAAAACAAAAGAAAGATAACGCGGCTGTCATGAATCTTTCAAGTGATCATGAGCTTATATGCAAAAATTTCTATAAGTCACTTGTCCTTTTGCGCCAACAGTCTAAAGGTGTTTGTCCTCATGTGAAAGTAGTTTGCTAACAGTGCTTTAAGTCTTTCAATAAATGTATCTGCTATAAAGTTAGTTGTCTCTATCTTTGTAAGTGGCCGACAAAGCTAATTAAGATATAAAGCTTGTCTGCCACTTATCTCCCACTAAGTGTTGCTTGTCTTTCAATCATGTAATTAGTCTGATGGCTCTAAGTCTATAAGAGGAGCTAAGTTTGTGAGAAGAAGGGAGACGAAGAAATCCATAAGCCTTTATTTGTGAAATATAATGACTACTTTCTAAAACTTTTTTCTTCTCTCCTGAAATTCCGAAATAACTATATCTTAGTTCTGTCTGTTTAAATTCAATTATGCTCTATACTTGCCTCATATAAGGAACTTATGCATTAGAAAGAATTTGAACAAAATCCACCTCAGTAACTTCCCAATACCTCTATTTCCAGAAATCTGTGTATTAGTTTATTCATTAATACGTGTGATAATCCTAAGGTGTCCTTTGAGTCTTCGATGCTTAGAAGAGGCTGTTTATATTCGAGAAAAAATTGAATTATCATATGGTTAATGATTAAACTAGTAACTTGGGTTTCTGATATCTGAGTTTTTGAGAGGGGACGACCAGTTTGGTAAATTCAATATTAACTACTCTTAAATTTTAGTCACAAAAAAATTATATTTAAGTAAAAACAAATTTTCAATATCCTAGAGACATAGAATCTATAATAAAATTTTTTTAAATCTATTATAATTTGTTATATTAAAATTTTAATATAGAAAGTTATATATATTTACAGTCAAACTAATAAATTGTTCAAACTAATAAATTGTAAATAATTGTTTTTACTGGCTGAATGAAAAATATGATTTAGAACACTATCAAATTAAATTAAATTAATAATTATAATTATACGTAAAATAAAAGATACTCCATACCATCAAGGAAAAGAAAAATGTTACAAGCGCGTGTAACGCAGACAAAAAGCCTACCAGATCAATGACAGCCGTGGATGAGCTTCGGTTGGACAGCGTTTATCATCTTACCCAAATATAAAGGGATCCAACGGTAACAAATGAAGACGCAGAGATAAACAGGTTGATTGAGAGAGACGGATACAGAAGGCGGATTTTTCCTTTCTCCCATCAGAGATTGCATTTCTCACCCAAATCCTGTTCCCTCTCCCAAACAATTTAGATCTCAGTTTCCAATCTTCTCTGTCGTCTTCCCGGCATATTTGCTTGTGGCGGTGTACGTCCCTACCCAGACGGGGAGAAGGCCAATAACATCAAACCGTGTTATCTCTGTTTGCAAAATTAGGGTTTTTAAACATACGTTTTATGATGGGCCTTGGAATCGATGACGATGTGGTAGTTGATGATGGCGACGGCGATGCTGGCGCTGGAGGCAAGTCCTTCGGTTCAGTGTCTTGTTCAATATGCCTTGAGGTTGTTGCCGATAATGGGGATAGATCGTGGGCCAAGCTTCAATGCGGGCATCAATTTCATCTGGGTAAGTAAAGTGGTGTTGGAGCTGGGAATTATTTTATTGCACTGTGTTTGAATTCATGGAATTTGAACTTTGAATAGGTATGTAAGGGGATTAGAACTTGTGTGTTTTTTTACCTGTTTGATAAGAATGGCGTCGGATTAAAATTGAGGAACTATTAATGTGCCAATCTTAGTCGGAATTATTTTGAATGGAGTTATTGAAATCTAATTTCAGTTTTTACCGAAGTTGCGAGGATTGAGAGAAAAGAGAAGATAAGGAATAAAATTGTCAGCCAATCATGACAGTTGTTGAGTTGTCGTTTGCTCGCTGGCCCTCTTATTGGGTTATAAGTTAAGAGGAAGTTTGAGGTTATGGAATCTCTTTTCCCTATGCTTTCATGGTGTATTTTTTGATTTTGAGCCAGCCACGAATGAGGGACTATTGCGAATATGATTTCATGATAGTATGATACAATATCCATTCTTTCTATTGGAAACAACTTTTGTTTATTGATTTGTTGCACATGTCATTGATGCTATGATGGATTGTCTCTTCATGTTGAAGTTAACTTTAGAATGGAATTATAAACATCCGTGCTGGATTTCAAGGTCTGAACTTTAATCTTGGCAGTGTAATTCATCTGTGTGCATGGAAGTTGGAAATAATCCAGATCTTGTTAGATTGAGTTGCTCAAATTTTGACATTTGAATGTTTGAACTAAGTTGCTAAATTCATTTATATTCTGACCAATACATGCAGTTGATTTCTGTTTAGATTTTAGAAGTATATGTAGACTTTTGTGTATAGAACTTGGCAACGTTGAGATTGAGGAACAACCGTTCATGAGTAAATGGTCAGTAGGAAACCTTAGAAGAGAATTTCATGGATAAAAAAGATTGGAAATGATATACCATTAATGATGAGAGATATAGTATATAATAGAGCAGCAGAAAACAAAGTACAAGATACTGTTGAGTTTTACATGTGATTGTACTTGAAGCTTTCCATTATGCCAAAATAGCTTAAGCTAGTTGCTTAGGGTTGCCACAAGCATATATGCCCCTCATCCTTGCCATTCCTTTCAGATGTGAGACTTCTCATACTTTACCCTCTAGACCTAAGAATTATTAGTGATTTTGTTGTGTGGATGTGAAATCAAGAACTTAGGGAATCAATGGATGCATGATTCTAGTTTTAAAATGGACTATTTTGATTCTCTGTAGATGATGGATTTCATGTGCTATGTCAAATAGTTCTCTCGAGAATTATAATTGATGTCAAATTTATGTATTAGTTTGTATGTTGCTTTACTTGGGACAGGTATGAAACTTCATCATAACTGTAAGAAATCATAGTGATATTGCAAGATTGCATGTATTTAGAATTAAATCTCTGACATGTTGATACCTGCATTTACTCTGCATCATATTCTTATGCTAATGATTTTATACCTTGAACTGTTCAGATTGCATTGGTTCGGCATTCAATATAAAAGGGGCTATGCAATGTCCCAATTGTCGGAAGATTGAGAAAGGCCAGTGGCTTTATGCTAATGGCTCTCGGTCATATCCTGAATTTAGCATGGATGATTGGGCACATGATGAGGACCTTTATGATCTTAGTTACTCTGAAATGGTAATAGTCTTTATTATTATTATTATTATTATTATTACTGGTACTGTTATTTTCTTGTGTGGTATTTTGTGCTTGCAAAAGAAACTTCACAAACTGATATTGTTTCTTCTAGTTCCTTCTGTTTGTGTAATTACGTTGATGGCATGTGTATTCTTTGTTTTGTTATGAAAATAGCATTAAATATATGAATCTATTTTTCTTTTTGTGTTTTTCATTTTGTAATTGTATCTTGCAAAATTATTTTTTCCATATGCCTGCTCTTCCAGAAGTTGATAAAACCACTGCCTCTCTAATTGCTAGCAATGTTTTCTCTCTTGAGCAACCTATGTTGGTTCTTTTTATCTGCCTTTATAAATACATCTTCATTAGTCTTATTAGAACCTCACCAGTACAAATTACAACTGGACTGCTGCTGACTTGTAAACAAATTTTTTAAGTTCTTTCAAAAAATTGTGTTAATCTAGAGAATGTCAATATGTTATCCTGGCCTTATCAAAAAGTTACATCATGCTCTTTTTTTTTTTTTTACATTAGCACGTGATTAGTTGAAATGTTACTTATATTTGTATGGAGTATCTCCTGCTAATCATTTTGACTTCTAATTTTTTTGTGCAGTCTTTTGGAGTTCATTGGTGTCCGTTTGGTAGCTTGACTCATCTTCCTTCATCTTTTGAGTAAGCCTAGTATCATGCCATAATATGCTTGCAAACTTAATATTTGCGGACTAGGATCTGTATTTGTTATTTTTTTGGGTAATTGCACGTGATACTTTTTTTGGGCTCTTTTAAGTGTTTGCACTGCTCTTTCTTTGTGTTTGATTCTCCTAATATTTTTTAACATTCATATTGAATTAAGATTTTGAAGGCAGTAGCATTAATAGAAATGGAAAAGTTGGTTCCTGAGAAGCTCCATAAAGAATTGCTGTCTTAAAGATTTTTTTAATTTAGAAAAAAGTGTAAATTAATCTCTAAGATGCCTGAGTTACATGGCTTACCCCACTATTTCAAAAGTTTATACTCCCTCCTAAAATTTTTAAAATGTGTTATAATGACCTTCTCTGCAACAAATAATATGCTATACTTAGGCTTATTTTAGCCATTATACTCTTAAAAGTACTACTTACATAATGTAGCAAAAATGTATTATGAAAACAAAAGGCATGGGAGCATACCAAAATGTGACACTGGTCAGACGTAGACTCCTAAACTCTAGCCTTTACTTTTGGTGCGTTAGAAATATCAGTTCAGATCCCTTACATGCACAAAAATAAATGTAGAGAGTGCATTTGGAAAGAGATAGAGAGAAAAAGGTAGATGAGTTTAATTATGAGATCTGGACTCCGTATACAGTCACGTTTTCTTGTGTCACTTTTCAAATGCATGAATGGAAACGATCCAATTTACCAAACGTAACATTTTTTTTTCCTTAACCTACAAGGCTTTCTTTCTAAATCCTTAATATTTCAGTACTTCGACCTGCCCACTCTCTTGGAGGTTGGTAATAGTTGCTGTGTGTTGGACCTGTTTGATGGCAGGCCAAATTGACCACTCATTCCTAACCTGTTGGTTGAGGTAGATCTGGGTGCATTGGTCATATACTAGCTGCCCTACTAAGAGAAGAAAAATGAAACCTTGTAGAAATCAAGAAGGCATAGTTAACTCTCGACATGAATCTTGGCTGTTTAACCTTCCAGCTGTATTGTAAAATTTTTTGGTGCTTGGTTCTTCAGTTTTTCTTAAATATATAGGGATTGATCTAGTCATAGTGGGACCTGAGATCAATCAAATGTTCTGGCTCAGCATTATTTCTGTGACAAAGGTTTTTAGTCAATTTTGAATTAGTGATGATCAATTTTAATATCTTCAGGTGAATTAACTTATGTAGCCCACTAACCCTAGGATTTAAAGGAGGAATTCTTGGCCTCCTTGCTTATGATTCTTCATTTCTTGTGATGAAACTTTTTGTGTAAAAAACAATTTTATGCTGTTGCTCTTTCATGGATGACTGATTCTGGTTGTGGTTATGTATCCCCTTCATTTGGCTATTGCTAGTATTTGCATTGGATGTAGTTTCTATTTTACATTAAAATAGAAGAATTAGTTCTGGTTATATTTGGCAGTGTTTTATAGCAGCTTTATGATTGTTAGATCTTGATCTACGTTCTGTGGAGTTGCATAAAAAAGTCAAGATGACTTTGTTTTGCCCATTTTTTTCTGTTTATTCCTTTTGGTTTTATAGATACTCTTTCATACCTTCCTTAAAAGAAAAAAGAAAGCGCTAAAATCGTTGTTTCTAGGAAATGATTAGCTGCTTGTCAATTTGCTTTAATATTGTGCTCCTTTTTCCAGGGAAGGGGAATTTTCATCAACTGCATGTAAGATCCTTTTTCCTGCTCTCCTTTTAGTTGTTGTTGAAGCTTGCATTTGACTGAATATGCTTCTTGACTGGAATGGTGGGATGCAGATCATGATATAGTGGGACAACATGCTATATTTGCCGAACATACAGCTGTATCATCTGCTAGTCATCCTTGCCCATATATTGCTTACATTGGACCGATACATCCATCTTCATCCAATGCTACTGGAGGGGTTTCAGAAGCTTCAAACTTTACCAACCCCTGGAATGGCCCATCTTTGCCTAATGACATGCCTGCTTCCTACACATTTCCTGCTGTGGATATCCATTATCATAGTTGGGAACACCATTCTGCACCTTTCTCTACAGTCAGCAGTCGTCTAGGTGCTGCTGATCAGCTGTCGATATCACCTGCCAGTCAAAGGCCAGCCAGGGGTGGCTTGGATATGCCAAGATCAGGATCTTTTATGCATCCTTTTCTTTTTGGGCACAGGTACCACTTTTGTGATTAGAAAGAAAAAAAATACTACTTTTTCTATAGTGACTAATTGCTCAAATGTGACTTGATATGCTCATGTTCAGCTTGTAGCCTCTCATAAATTGTTGTGCGCCTGCGCGCGCACACGATTATGTGCATATATGAGGAAGGAAACTGTGCACCCCATTGACATCTGATGCATGTAAATTTCTGCAGTTCTGCTGCAAGAGCTGGGAGCTCAGCTACTTCCTCAATGATCCCTCCTTATCCAGGCAGTAATGCTCGGGCACGTGATAGAGTCCAGGCTCTTCAGGCGTACTATCAACAGCATCAACCTACTAATTCAGTCATGCGAACACCTATTGCTTCAGGAACCCGAAGATCTAGCAGTCACAGAGGATCAGCACAGTTAGCACCGGTGGCCTCATCACCAGACCAAGGTGGCGGCTTTTTTCTTGTTCCATCAGGTTCATCAGGACGCAATTTTCAAGAACAAGAAAGTCATCTACCAAGTCGCTTCCATGCATGGGAAAGAGATCCCCTGCCTTCCTTGTCATCAAACCATGTTGATAGAGACTCTGGTTGGGTAGCATACCACCAGCCTGTCAGCGGGTCAGACCCAAGTATGAGATCTAATGGATTTCGATTTAGGCACGGGTCAGAGAGAATGCCTTCACAAAATCGGTGATATACGTGTTTCCCTGTGATGAAAACTTCCATTACTAGGGAAATCAAAATTTTATATAATGCTTGAGAAATGTTAAAGTAATGCTTGGCCTTTAGATCTATCATGTCTTGTTATGGCAGACTACAAACGCTGGCTGGCCCTGGAATTCATCTTCTGGCAGCCATGTGGTGGTGTGATTGATGGACATTGTCTTCATCTAGTTTCTTTTCCTCCGGGGGCATAAAATAAGATGGTGTCTAGTTGGAGAAATCGGTATTTGAAGAGCTTGGGGCATTGGGGATGGCAGCGACGAGGCAGCTGCGGCTGGATTGGATTGTAATGATGCTCGTGCAAATGCTCTTTGTATTGAGAATTCGAGAACTGGAATTTTACCTACATATCGTGGTGAGGGTGATTGCGCAAGAGCTGGCCCAGTGTATGGAACTTGCATGAGAACCCTGTTTCATTTGCATTATATTCTAGGCTGGGTTATAAATTTTTATTCTCTGGATATTTTAGTATGAAATATTATTCACTGCAAATAAAAGAGTTGGGAGAAAGACATTAGAGGAACTGATGAGAAAGGATATACCCAACAGAGGGCTTCAAAAATTTTAAATACCCAAAAAGGACTTGACACTTGGCAGAAGAAATAAATTTTTTAAGTGGCTAAAAATAACCTTGAAATATGGAGTATTGAAAACTATTGTGGTTAGTTACAAATTTTTCAAGTGTCATTTGGAAATTGGAAATTTAGGTTATCCTAGTAAGATGTTTTTATTATAACTACTTTTTTTCGCATTAAAGCTGAGAATTTTTGTGTTTGGTTGAAAATTATCTAATATCACTTAGAAATTTTGGTTACTTTTTTTATTTTTGATACAAGGGAAAAAAAGAGAAAAACAAGGAAGAATGACTAAATGACATCTATAGCTTGAAGCATATAAGCAGCCTCATCTCTCTGGAAAACTCTCAGGTCCAAAACTTGACTGGGAACACATTTGGCAAATAAGTCAGCCGCTTCATTCTCCTCTCGATTAACATGAATTCTCCTCTCGATTAACATGAATGAGCTGTATCTTCCAATCTCTTCTCATTATATTCTTGATCTCAGAGATAATACCATATTCCGCATGGGATTCATTAGCCTCGAATCTTATTAATTGTATGGCCTCAACAGAGTCACATCGAAGTTTAGCGTTCCGGATACCCATGTCCCAAGCACGTCGGAGCCCCATAACTCTGCTGTGAGATGGTCTCCATCTCGCAATCTCATCGCGAAGGCTTCCACAAACTTACCAATATGACTCCAAATCACTCCGCCACAACCTCTCGTGTCCATCCTTCTTGAGAAGGCCCCGTCAACATGTATAGCCGCTTCTTCATCCTCAGGTTGGACACAACCCATAGGACTTAAGTACCCTTTGGTAATAGATATTTTCCGGCACTTGAGTGTAGCAGATTTTAGGCACCGTAAAATACCCTGCACTTCAGCAATGCACGAGTTAGTGCTCTCTGTAGATTGGAGAAAAGTTCTTTCATTACGTCTTTTCCAGAGGATCCAACACACCACTCCGAAAATATCACACCACCGACTTTGCTCTTGGATCTTCATCTTAATGTTCGTAGATATCCACTCCTAGAGATTCATCTGCCAGAAATTTGTAAACAAATTCAAAGCACCCATGGCCTCCCAAACCACTCGTGCATGCTTGCAATCCCGCATCACGTGCAAGACAGTTTCCTTGGAGTTTGAGCAGTGATCACAACACCCACTACGATGAAGCTTCATATAGAATTTAGCCTCATTGGTCATAAGCCTCCCATGCTTAACTAGCCAAAGATGTGTTTTACATCTTTGGGGAACTTTGAGTTTCCAAATATTAGACCAAGTCATCTCATTAGTAGTAGTGTCATTGCACAGATTCGCATAGGCCGATTTAACCAAGAAAACGCCAGACTTGTCATGTTTCCATCGGACTTTTGCAGTATTAGAACATCTTTGAATTTCAATTCCAGCCTTCACATACTCCCAAGTAGCCTTTATTCCTTGCCAAACTCTAGATCTAGGCCAATCTTTGTCAATCTTGGGAATGAAGTCATTGCCACACCTGTATTTACCTCTTATGACATTAACCCAGAGAGCTTCCCTGTTAGTTGCAAGCCCCCATCCAAGTTTCGTGAGGAAGGCTTGGTTTTGTATTCTAGCATGTCGAATCCCCAGGCGACCTACTATTTTCTCAGTGCAAACACGATCCCATGCAACTAAGTGAGCCTTTTTCCTTTTTGAGCTGGAGCCCCAAATAAATTGACGAGCACTTTTATCAACCTCTTCACAACAGGAAATAGGGAGGAGGGCCATTTGCATGGCGTATTGTGGGATAGCTGAAATGACGGATCTCACCAGCGTGAACCTTCCTGCAAAGGAAAGGTTGTTAGCCTTCCAATTACTTAATCTAGCACGTACCTTGTCCACAATATACTGATACATGTTCTTTTTGACACGCTCATGGTGGAGGGGAACTCCAAGATATTTTCCTAGATTGTCTGTTCAACTGAACCCAAGCTCAGCACTTAATTGAGTACGCACATTATGGTTGACATTTCTAGAGAAGAAAACTCTCGTTTTTGCTGCACTAACTTTTTGCCCAGAGGCATTGTAGAAAATATTTAAGCATTGTTTGATCACCTGTACCTGAGACAAATTAGCTTCAGCAAAAATAATTAAATCATCAGCAAAAAATAAATGAGAGATAGGAGGGCCTGATTTATTTAATCTGATAGGATGCCATCTACCATCATCCATCGCTTCCTGGATCAAATGGGCGAGCTTCTCCATGCATATGACAAAAAGGTATGGGGAGAGAGGATCCCCTTGTCTTATACCCCTTGAAGATTTGAAGCTATCATCCTTACTACCATTCCAAAGGAGTTGCAAGGAACGAGTGCTAATACAGCCTTTTATGACTTCTATCAGGTTGTCAGGAAAATTCAATTCTTTCAAGCAATTAATTACGAATTGCCACCGAAGTCTGTCATAGGCTTTCTCTAAGTCAATTTTGATGGCCATGAAGCCCTTTTTCCCTTGCATGTTTATCATAGAATGAACCACCTCTTGGGCCACTATAATATTATTCGAACTCAATCTGCCTGAAACGAAGCTGCACTGGTTAGGAGATATGATGTTTGGGAGGATGTGCTTAATTCGATTCACCACCACTTTGGTGGCTGTCTTATAAATAACGTTGCACAAGCTAATAGGACGAAAGTCACGAATGGTCTCTGGGTGCTCCGTCTTCGGGATCAACACAATATAAGTCTGATTGATCTTCTGAACTTGCAAAGGGTTAGCAAAAATACTTTTGACATAATTAATTACAGAAGGGCCAACCTGTTTCCACTGGCTTTGAAAAAACAAAGCATTGAGTCCATCCGGTCCTGGTGACTTTAGAGCTCCCATGTGAAGAATAGCCTCCGCGATTTCTTCATCGTTGAGAGGTGTATTTATACTATTTAAGGCAGCTTCTTCAATCAAAGGGAAAGTAACGTTACAACTCGGCCACTCTTCCAAACCGCCTTCATCATTATCATCATGGAGCGCTTCAATATGGTAGTATTTTCTTCGAGAGGCTTTCGCATGAAAGTATTTGGAATTCTTATCTCCCAACATAAACCAGTCACATTTAGCTTTTTGAGCCCACATCAAATCGTCTTGAATAATAATATCTTTCAATTCAGTCCATAACTTTCTCTGAAGTTGTTCCAGAGAGGATGAGGAGCCATCATCAATAAACACCTTATTAATACCTGCGATTCTCCCCAAAAGTCTCCTCTTTTTTCGACCAAGATGGCCAAAAACATCATGACTCCATTTGGTCACCCCTGTAACGAAATCATTAACATTGTCATACCAGGACTTATCACTTCCCCAAAATTCTTTAACAAGTCGTTCAAAGTCATCATGAAGAACCCAGGAGGCTAAAAAACGAAAACGACGCTCAGTTCTTATGCACGGCTCGTTAGAGATCATGCAGAGAAGAATAGGGCGGTGATCCGATTTAAATTTGTACAAAGTAAGCGTAGTCATGTCAGGATAACTATCTAAGAATTCATTATTCGCCAAAACACGATCAAGCTTACTTCAACATCCGTCACGGCTCCAAGTAAAGAAACGCCTCGAGCATCTAACATCAGTTAACCCCATTTGGCCAACCCAGTTAGAAAATTCTTTATCAATCCCCAGTGAGTTTCTAGCAACTGATCATCTTTCATGATTATATAATGTACAGTTAAAGTCACCTCCTAAACACCATTGAGAATTAATATTAGCACTCAAATCAGCAAGCTTAGACCAAAGGACTCGTCGCTTTAAGCCATTTGTACTCGCATAAACACAAGTAATAAATTGCTTAGTCCCATTATGTTCAAAACTAAGATGAATATATTGATCAGAAGCATCTTCAACTTCAAAATTCCACCTCTCATCATCCCATAAAGCCCACATACCTCCACTCATGCCATTCGCATCAATTCTTTTTTAAGATAGTGAATGGAGTTCTTCCATTCTATTCTAACTGATCACTGATACCGGAATAATTTGTTTCCTTTGTTTTGTCTTAGTCTATGATCGGAACGAGTCGCACATACATCCTAGTACATGTTCCTCGGCGCTGAGGGCATCCCCGAAGGACGGGGGATTTAGTTGAAATCTTTTTTTAAGATACTCTTTTTCTATGCTAAAATATGGAAAATAATTATGATAATTAGTTGGGGGAAAATTTTTCTGTATTTTCAAGTGAAAATTTTTCATGTACAGTATCCAAAATTTCCAACCTTTCAGCACTATAAATTATAGCCAAAAAAATGTAGTTTTGGAAAAAGTTTAAGTGGGATAACTAAAATATCAAAGTAACATTTAAAAGATTTTCAACTTATTATAACTATTTTTAGCACTTCATTTAGCACTCCATCTGGGATAGTCAAATTTCTAAGTAACTTTAAAAAATTTCTAGGTTCTAACTCATCATAATAGTTTTTGGTATTCCATATTTCAAGGATATTTTTGTCCATTCAAAAAATTGTTTCATCTACCGATAACCTTAGTCCTTTTTAGGGATTTATAAATTTCGAATTCTTTTGTGGGCATATTTTTTCTTAGCAGGTTTTCGAATGCCTTTATCCCGAAAGAGTTATCCGAAGAATAGCACATTTAAATATTCACTATAAAAATAGTTATTCAATCAAAATTTATGTGTAAGAATTGGTCAGGAGGATAATTGAAGAGTTTAACTCGAATCCTATGGTGGTAAAAAAAAAACTAGAATCCCTTTGAAAAGGGTCTATGGCTGGAACTTGTGTTAGTCTCAACTTGAAATTTAATTTAGAACTAATTTGTTAATTTATTTTATAGAGAAATACTTTGATCTCCCTTATATTTTTGTCTTAATTACGGAGACATCTCCATTTTGAAAATGTACACACACCTACCATAAAATCAAAAGTTATAGTAATATACATTTTCTTCTACTTTTAAGGTTCTATTTTCATCTACCTAACCATTAATGTTGTTAACTCACTAAATTTAACTTTTTTTTTTTACTAAAATATCTTTTCGGATAGAAATTAGATATTTTAGAATATAAAGGTAAAAAAATAGTTTTAAGTTATTTTACTCTAACTTTTAATTGATATAAAATATTTTAGAATCTTTAATAAAATATTGTTAAAAAATTGGACTAAAATATATTTTGAAAATGACAATGTCTCTAATATTTTAACAATATTGAAGCAAGATCAATGTATTTTACTCTTTATTTTAATAATTTTTTTGTCCTATAAACTGTACTTTTTATGGTGAATATTATTTTATTTTTAATATTACGTTATATTTTATCAAATTTTTACATTATACTATAATTTTATTCATGCGAGATGTTTAAAGATAATTCCATAACATTAATATGTTTTATTGCCAAATGTGATCACCGGCGTGAACCTACAATAAAGACGTGCATTGCATCTTTGTTGCGATACTAGATCATAAAAAGCGCACACTTTAACATGATATTATTGAAAACTACGTGTACATATATAAATTATACCAAAATATTTCCTTGTCTCAAGCAAAACTAAATATGAAATGTCGAAAGAATGACCGTTAACACCAACCAGAGAACATTGGGCATAAAAGAATGCAACACCCCAATCAGAGTATGACAAACTAGATAGAAAGAGTTGATGAGTAGTCAAACAGGTTATTTACTTCTAGTTCAATATATCCACTTTGCTTTGTCGGCCAATTACATCAGCCATTCAATACACCATCTGACCCTTTATTTAGAATACAAACCCAACACCACAAGCAGCTACTACGAATTTTATACGTCCTAAAGTTTCCCATAAAATATCTGAAGCAATTCAAGCAAAAAGCACTCTCAATAGCAATATATAGAGTCCACAGATCTGCTGCGGTCAGACCTCACCTGCCAATCAATCATCCAGAACCTCAAGAAACTTAAAATACTACTTTCGAGCAAACTCCAGAAATAATTGGTAGGCCTATAAGGATAATAAACATACCGAAGGGGAACGGGATGACAAGCGTCTCCGGCAAGGACTGTGACTTCTGTGAGGTGGAGGCTGCTCGGTACACACAGAACAAAGGCATACAATTATCTTATGGAATAAATTCATGCTGATATAAAATACCGCTCATATTCAAGCCCTCTTTGGCTGGCGTGTCTCTTTATCCTATTTTCTATTCAGTTCTTGCATGGCATAGAAAATTAAGCAAATGTCAAGAGAAACTCAGCACCATCATTCCTTTTGGGCCCACAAGATTAACTAAATATTATTGAAGATTAAGAGATTGACATAATTAACATTTTACCAATCAAAGTAGATATATTTGGAGCTCATAGCTCATAGCAGCTAAAAGGCTCCACAATATTTCCGTTGTTTTCTTAACTAGCTACTGACAAAGAAAATGCTACCCTATAGGATTTGCTGTGTGTAATCAAAATTATTCGAGGGGAACATGAGATCCTATGATGAGGAATCGTCGACAGAGACGTTGAGAGTGACCCATCGTATCATGATCATAAAACCACCAGGGTCCTAGAGTAGATCGCGTCCGATTTCGCCCCCCTATTCTACTCCACCGGTGTCTCCATTTTTAGGTAATGTCGCTATTCCCTTATTCTAACCTTGAAATCTAAATTAATGGATGCCCATTGGCCAAGATGAATTGTTTCCACGGGAGGATAGTATTGTCATTTTGCGGTAGCGTCTATCTTCAGTGGATGATGATGAAACAAGTAGTGTTAGGTGCACCAAGAAAGGATGGTTTTTTTTTTGTCTGCATTTTAGCTACTCCAAGTGAAATTGACGGGTCCATTGTCATTTATACATGTACGTATATACGTATCCATTAACTAGAGTCAACTATAAGGTAACTTTAGACTTATCAAAGGTCATATAAATTAACCATATGACTTCAATATGAGAGTTAAATTGTTCATCATTACTTGTGATGTTTGTGCTTGCAAGTGAATCCATACCAATCAAACGTGGCTTTTATAATATAAATTACAATATCTCAGTATGGTTGGAAACCACTTGCGGTTCCATCTTTCTGTGATAATCATATATGTAAGTAGCGGTGATTATACAGGAAGGATTATGAGATTTGTGTTAAGCGCAGCGAGAATAGAAAAGTAATTGTATGTTGATCATTATTTTTTTAATACTAATAATAATTTAGGGTCAAGGGAGTCCTTCTGGTTTGAAAGAAGATCGACCTCAGATGCGTACGAGAAAATGAACCAGAACATATCATCAAACTCTTCTTTTGATGTCTGATAAATTATAGAGCCTCTGTGTCCCATCTTCCCTTAGGTATAAATGCATAAATGTGTGTAGAGCTGGATCCATGCGTAGGCACTATATCTTTCGGGTCGAGGGGTGCAATGGGGTGTAATTAACATGGGTAGGATTGTATGTATGATCTTAATCTGTGTATATAGAGCCTATTCTATGTTTTTTTAAGTTTTTCTTTTCCCTTCTTTGTAAGTTTTGTGGCTTGAACAAGAAGTTAAGAACCCACTTCTCCATAGTTTCTACGCTTCTTGTTTATGTGGACCTTACTCTGTTGTCAATTGATTATGTATATTGATGGGGAACAAGAGAGAGTGGCTGAGCATGGCAACATTTATCAAATTATTTGTCTTCAAGGATGGTTGCTGAGACACGTGAAAAATGAAAGTAGGGAAATGGGCCCAACTTTAATCATTGAATTTGCATATCGGAAGATATGAGTTTCTTTCTTTCTTTCTTTTTTTTTTTAAAGGTTAACAATGGCAGAAAGTCTTCTATTTTTGATGAACATGATATAAATATTAATAAATAAAAAGGGAAAGCATTGATTCCTAATTAAGTAACGATACTTAAAAATGATTGCACTTTTTTGTTGCTCATAGACGATTGCATTTATCTTTATGTGTCATGGAGAGCTAGTGCAGGAGTTTATCTACATATAAGGTGAGTATAGAAAGTGTTTTTGGTGCAGTCTGAAAATGTGATTTTCTCAATTTTAACAGTGTGCAACCATATTCTTTTTTACAACCACATAACTTATTAATTCGAGTTAGTTGAGAATTCCAAATGAAATTAGAGCAGTCATCAGAGTGGTGGTTTGCTTATCAATAACAAAGAAAGGAAAGGTAAAGGAGCTACAAACACAATCACCCACTTCCCCTTTATTTTCCCCTTATTATCCCCAATCTCCTCCATAATGTCCTATAATTTATTCATTTCATACAATATTTGAAGCATTAAAATATTAATTAAATAAGTGTACTTTAAAAGATGTGCGATATACGAATATAATTAACTTAAGAGTACGCACATTTTTAGACCTTTACCTGATGTTTTATGCATTGCAAGATCCTAAATTTACCTTTGCCAATCAAGGTGCTATCTTATTACTTACTAGTTATTGCGTTAATGTTATCAGAATTTGAAATGATGCTCCTATATGCTAAAACCAAGAATTCCATTTGTGTGTTACAAAAGCTGGGTTGTACTAATACATGTAAATGCCAGAAATGTGTACTTAACACACATGCATACTCTGTTTCTTAATTTCCTCTCTTTCATGCACAGAAACGGACAATTACAGCTGTACTAATGTGTCACCGAGCTTGCCTTCTTCACATCCCAGCTTCCATCAGATGCATAACTGCAACTTTCATCTAGGTCTCAGCTTTCAGAGTTGACAAATAGTTTTCAAACTACATTTAGGTCCATGAACTAGAAGGCAAGGAATTTAGGATGCTGTGCCACCAAAAAGCTGAATATTCCATAGGATAGAAATTAATGAAATGGTACTCTAGCCTTTATTTGGTTGGACAGATTTGGAATAGAGGAAAGGGGAAGAAAAATAAATATTTTATTTTATTTGGTTCAATAAGTTTGCAAAATTAAAAGATTTTATCTTCTCACCTCTTATCCCTTCCCTCTAAAAGTATAGGATTTGGAGAAAAAATGGATAACAAAAAATAATGACGAAAAAATTAGTCTCACTTTTTTTTTATTATTTCAAAATTGCCTCTAACCAAATTTATAAGTGAATAATACATGATTTTTTGGAACAAAAATAATATATGTAAGATTTGTTTATTAAATAAAGTGAAAAATGTTTATTTTTTCTTAAATAAGATAAAGATGAATTCTAATTTTAGAAAAAGACAAAAAAACTTAAAATAAATAAAGGGTATAATTATTTATGTATCAGTATTATTTTCTCTCCTCCTCCCTCTAATAAACCCAATATTAAAATAATTCACCTCCTTTCTACTCCCATACCCTTATTTCTTCTCCATTAAAATTTCTCTCATCCCTCCCTTGAATCAAATAGTGGCTTTGGTATTTACTAGATGTAACTATGGAGTAGTGATGTTGATAAGTGTCCCAACACGATTTTCTGGTCAAACGTGGCACTAAGGATTCCAAGAGGATGAATGGCCTTGTGTCCAACGGCAAGTTGTGGTTCACTATACCAATAGGAGTAAATATTTGCTAAGCAATCATTAAGATAAGTGCCATTGAACGTCGCTACTTGTTCAGAAACAAGAAATCTCTGCACTCACAAAATTACACTCTACTCTCCCAAGAACACAAGTGACCTAAATCTAATGGTGTATCAACTACTCTAATCATACGTATAAGGAAAAAAACTATTTTACGAGTATTAAGGAAAGAAGTTAAAATTAGTTAAAAATAATTAATTTATCTCACATTTTTTATTTTTTTCTAAAATTACCCCAATTTAATTAATTTTTCTCTCAATTTCTTTTAAAAATACACTTTGTGACTCTTAATAATATTAATAAATAAGGACAATTTTGATAAAAAGAAATTAATGCAATATTAACTTTTTTCCCTTATAAATATGACTATTAAAAGGGAAAAAATTTCCCTTATAACTAAGACCAATGGGAGTATAAAGTAAATCTCTCTGTTCTTGCACAAAAGAATGCATGGGTACTACTACAGAAAACACCATTTTATATTTGTTATTTTAGGTTTTTCATGGTTGTTCTTGAAGTGACGTAGAAGTTATATACATAAAAAGTATATGATTTTATGTTTGTTAGAAAAATAGCTATAAAAAACATGCCTTTTTATGGCTATTATTTAGAAAATAGCCATAGAAATGACACCTTTCTACCATAAAAAGTACACCTTTTTACGGATGTCATTGTAAAAATAGCTGTAAAAAGAGCAACTTTCTATGGCTGTTTTTCAAAATCCAACCATAGAAAAAGATATTAAAAAACAGCCTTTCACATCTATTTTTTGAAAAACAGGCACAAATTGAAATTTTTTTTAAGAATAATACTATGTAACTAACCATACCCAGACCTGTATTTACAATCGAATTGTACAAAATAACAAAGCAATTTTTATAGCTAGAAAAGTAACTAGCTTTTTACAATATAATCGTTTTATACAATGTCTAACATATTGTTCTGAACTCTATTTCGGTCAACTAAAACTAATTTATGTGATAACAAAATATATTCAAATGTCTCAAAAAAGAAATTCTAACCATATATTCCGAATGTGGTCAATTTCTTACTGGAGACAAGGACGATCATCATTGAAGTGCTGCAAGTTTAAAACTTATATCAACACAACCCATAAAATAAGAAGTCATAAGTTATAGATTTTATAATTACCTTATCCAATGAATCAACAACACCACCAGTAATTATGTCATATATTTATCGCATAACATAGTAGCCGTACTTTGTTCCCCTAGACTGGCAATGAGACTAGAAATCAACAAAAAAAAAAAGCAAAATCAAAATAGTTGGATTAATTTCCTTTTGGGATAAAATTATGTACATATATTTGGGTATTTCCATTTTGTTTTTTAAGCCTCTTTTGTGTGTTTTCCACCCCTTATTTGGTATGTCGTTTTAGCCCTATAATCAAACACATGAAAAAAAGTAAATCATAAACTAAAATCTATTTGGTATGTTACACGTGATCACAAACCAAAGTTTTACACAAATATAAACTTACAGGTGAACTACATCACAAAAACATATGAATCTATATATGTAAAAAAATCATTCAATATCAACACAAACTTTTCAAATCCTAATCTCATCATGGAACACAGTATCCATCTTGACTACACAAGAACCAAAATTTTCAAATAAAAAATAGAAAACCAAAACCTTATCTCCTTCCCAATTCTTAAATGAAAAATAGCATCATTGCATAATTTATTGGGGTGTTAACATGCATTGAAAGGTAAACATATATATCAGGTAAAGCTACAATAGAGGCATTTAGATGTTCATCAAAGAAAGGCTTGTGGCTGCATAAATTGGATATAAGTAGCAAAAAGCTTGATGTAATTAGAGAAGTTAATTTAAGCCATCACATACCAAAAGATGAATTCTAGATTTGCAACTTTTTTCATGAATGAAAGAAGATTTTTCTATTTGATCTCCAACATAGCCACGCAACAAACCTAAAAGAGTATTAACTAGAGCCTAAAATATGATAGAAGACCAAACTCAAATACAATTATCACAAGATGTTGAACTTCAAAGGTCATTCCCTAAGGCCAAGCTCAAGCTCTGACTCATCTTCCTCTTCAAACAACTTCAAAAGATGGGCATATTGATTTTCTCTTTTCTTCTCTTGCCACAACTTAAACAGCAAAAAATTAGAATAGCAAAACTACCACAACAACAACCACAATAATGGGAACTATAGAACTCGTGCTGTCGCACTCGAAAAAATGTGACAAAATGAAAAAATGAGAATAAATCTAGTTTTCGAGTAAAAACTGACTTGTGAGGAGTCGCCACCAAAATTTTAAGAAAAAATCTTGGGAAACCGAATTGAAGAGGAAAAGGATGATCTGCGTAATCAGAGTTGGAGTCGAGAGTCGATTGTGTGTGGGGAAGGTATTAGACACCCCACAACACCCGTTCCTAGGAACAGTTACCTTACGTAGATTATGTAAATTAATATGGCTTAAAAATGTATTTTGATTTTCCTTTTTATTATTTACATGCGAGAAAAAGGGTAGAAAAGAAGGAAATTAAGAAAATTTGGAAAATTTGTAAAAATAAAGAAAATAAATTAAATTAGAATTGAGGATATTTAAGCAAAATGAGGAAAATGAATTGAGAAAATAAATTGAGAAACATTTATTAAATTAATGGAAAAAACACCAAATAAAATCAGAAAATGTTTATTTATTTACAAAGGCGGACTTGACCCAGGATTAGAGCCTGGGACCTACGTACCCTGCGATGGAGATCAAAGTCCATGTAGTTCGGGGCTAGAAATGCGTGTCATTTGGTTGATATTTTTTTTTTGTAATAAGAGAAAGTTAATTGAAAATAATTTAACATTTTGCAAACAAAACAATTTTCTGGAATTGAGTTGGTGCATTTTAATTTGCAAAAAGATAATTTAATTCCGTTCTCTTACTCTTGTTTTATTTGGTTAAAATATTTTCTTTTATTTTTCTTTGGAAAAAAAATGCTTTTATTTGATTTTTTGACTTTTGAAATAACATATTTTTTGAGAATTTTTCTTTTAAAAAATCAATCCACCTATTGCAGACTTGCAGTCATGCCCGATAGATTGTTCCCTTAATTACCTGCAGAAGTTCTAAACCTCGCGGTACAAAGGTTTTATTATACATTTAAAGCAAAATATTGGAAAATACCACAACTCTTCTATTTCAAATGATGATTTTATTATATATTTTTAAATAAAAATGGAAAAAATCTGTTATGATATCATAATTTATTTTTATGAAGTATAATTGTTTTCTTAAAAGAAAGCTCAATGGATGCATCTACGTGGATTCGCAATCTCACGCTATAGCTCATCAAACTTAGATACCTTGGCTACGTGAATTCCAAAAATCCACGCGGTGTAATTATTAAGCCAATTATTATTATTTTGTAAAAATGGCTAAGTCTTTCGTTTGAAATGTTTTGAAATTTATAAAGTTTGTACGACAAAGTATTATTCATTTATTCAAAATGATATCATCTCCTATTTCCTCTTAAACGAGTAATTTAGAGAAAAGGTTTTGTTCCCCTCATGTATTTAGAGACACCACAGATTATTTTTATTATCGCCTTCAACATATATGTCCTTGTTGAAAAGTAGAGTTTATTTCAAAGAGTTACTTAATCCACTAATATCTGTGTGAACTTATAGTTTCACATGATATTTAGTAAATCAAAATACCAGCGAAAATTCTAAAATCTTCGGGGTACAATGATTTTAAATAATCGTAAATATAAATGTGTGGAGATCTTAGGTAATTTGGCTCCTTTTTCATTTTAAGGGCATTGAAAATTTATAACTCAAAAGTTATTTGTTTTAACAAACAAGTTAAACCTTTAACTCACACATCTACATGGATTCGCAGTCGCACGTGATATCTTGGTTAATTCTAATGCTTGCATGGGTTCAAAAACCTCATGTGGCATTAAATGCTTTCAGCCACATATATTTTACCCAAAAATAATAATAATAATTATTATTATTATTATAATGATAATAATCCTTAGCACCCATTTAAGCATGTTGCGTGGGTTCAGTACCAGAAAGTGAATTAGTGGGCAGAACAAAAAGAGACAAAACTCATATGCCCCAAAACTACATCTCCTCAGACTTGCCTAAACCCATAGGCCCAGGAGTTTCCTTCTTTGGGATCTTATTTCGTCCCATACTTCATCATGGTTGGACACTAAAGAAATCAGGCCCAATACGCAAACAAAAATGATTGAACCGAAAAATCTATTGAACCCAGAAATCAATTGAACACAAAACTCAAAACTCAGGATGTGATAACCGTCCACCCCTTTGACAAAATGATATCCATCCTCCACTACCTGTAAGATAAATTTGTAAAATGAGACCTTAATCAAGAGAAGATCCGTATACTCGTAAAAAACAAAAACCTATATAGATTAGCAGTGATTTGGTTGAATAGTAAGGTCTTCAATACTCTTAAGCAAGATTTAGAATTTAAATCTTGTAAATAAAAAAACACGTTGAAAGATGTTTCACTAATTGAGGGGAACCTAAGAATATACCATAAAAAAAAGAAGGATAGGCATGAACAAATATAAACTTGAACGTACTGTTACTTGTTGAGTTGGCTTATTAGAATAAAAGGGGTTTACCTAATGACCTCGATAAATGAGATCAAGGTCATTCTTGTCCAAAAAGTGTCTGAGCACGTCAGGCCCAAAAGTAAATGACACACCTCGATCAATAGGCCTAGCCCTAAACAGTGTGATCATGATCAGACCAAAGCAGATCACGGAGGAGACCATTATCAGGAATTTCAACAGACCTTGTAATCTCCCTTATCTGATCCAAAGTTTGTAATTCTAGGGAGAGACTGTTGTACACACAAAGAATTTTGCCATCAATGAGTGCAGCTGCCAGCAAATAATTAAAGCAGTCAATAAATATATTCCACAACCTAACATTGCACTTGCTTTTACATTCATCATAGAACCCATATACTCAATTGATCTTTGCATCTTCATGGTTTCCCCTCAAGAGATGAATTTTTTTAAGATATCTTATTTTGTAGGCCAAAAGTAAACATAGGAAAGCCTCCATGTTCAAATAGCCTTAGCAAGTTTCAATACTGTCCATGTATATCACGTGCCAGAGGATTTTTTCTGTTGGAATGAATTTAGGAACAAACGAAGAAGATGAGAGGGGAATTGAGACACATCTACTGCAGATTTTCCACACCATTCATTGTGCTATCTTATCATATAATGGAGGAAGGAAATGAGCCATAAAGTCGTAGAAGATTCCTTTTGTTTATGTAGGATTAAAAATGTTTTAAATAAATAATGTTGATTTATCGAAAAGAAGACCAAAGCAAAACATCATCTATAAGATGGCCAAGTCTCAATTTTATTTTATGAAATTTTAAGAAGAAGAGCCATATCTGTTTTGATATCAAACATGTAGCCGGATCGTTTATAAGCAAGAGGGAGGAAAATGAGTTGTTCAGTTTGCTATAATTAGAGCAATCCCATGATTAATTGCAATGCTAAGAATATCCAGTTAGAGGGGAAGGGATAAAGAAGGTAACCATAGATGCAGATAAGAGCATGAAGCTCGAGGAGACTAGGTTAGGAGAAGAAGATCCGGCAGCGTTGACATAGAGTTGACGGATCTCCGATTCAAAAAGTTGGACCTGTTTTCTACCTTTGCCTTCGAGCAGCCTCTGAATAACATCATTGAGAACACCATTTTCCATCATTCCCTCCATGGTCGAATGAAATCCTTATCCTAAACGAAAGGATGCATTTCATGTGATCGAATACTGAAGGCGGAGCTATGAGTGGAACAAGATAAATTAAGGGCCGTTTGGTTCACAAAATGACTGGGAATGAAATAGTTGGAAATGGAATAATAATCATTATAAGTTTGTTTGTTATGAGATTAGGTAGATAGAAAAAAATTAAAAAAGTAAACTTGATTAAATAAAAATAAATATAAATGGACTAAAAGGGTCTGTTTGATTCGATTCTTAAGGGGTTTGGGAATGAGATTTTGGATCTTACTCCAAATGTTAGACTGTTTGGTTGCATAATAAAGTGGGAATCTAGACTCTGTATGGAATAAGGACACAAAAAAAATAGGGAATAGGGATTACCACCTTGACTCATATCTTTCCTCATTCCAGCTTCCGTGACTTATTTTCTAAACCAAATTACCCTTTTCCACTAACATTGTCTTCTTCATCTTCATTTCTCTCTTTCACCCCCAACTTCCTCTTTTCCACCAACCTTTTCTCCTTCTCCACTGACACCACGATCAAAATCAATTTCAACGGCATCTAGTTTTGTTTTCAATTTTAATGGTCAATTTATTCTATTACATTCTATTCCCAATAATTCCAAGAATCAAATGGGCCCTAAGTTAAAGGGGGTTAGCAAACAGAAACAAATTAAGGAGATATATAGGTGGCGATTGAATTGCATAAATTCGTTTTAGATTTTGAAGAAATTGAATATAAAGAAGGAGGGAATCAGATGTTCAGGAATGCAAATCCGATTACCCTCTTATTTGCTTCTTGTATTTTTCTATTAAACTCAGTTTGGTTTTGTTTGGTTCAACTAAGGGAATTTGACTGGAGGGGAGTGAAAGGATTTTTAATAAAAGAAATTAGAGAAATTTTAAAATTTTTTTATTTGATGAAATTGAGAGGAAAGAGATTGGAAAGATTTTAATGAAATTTTATTTGATTCAAAAAAGAATAGAAGGAAAATTGGGTAATAATTACTTAATCCATTAAAAAAAACCCAATTTAAGGGAAGAAATAAAAGGGAGGGAGGAGTGACCCCTACATTTAAATACAAAAAAAAAAAACACTAACCAAATACAGCCTTAATAGAATATCAATCTAAGGGCGTCAGCTCTTTTTTGATTTTTTTTTCCCTTTCGTAATTTTCTGAGACATGTTGCTAACTGCCACAGTGGTTGAACCCTTCAATGGCGGGAACCAAACGGCGCATACGAAAATCAAGCGCGTGCTAGATGGAGATCAGTTCCCTGGGCCAAAATTCTGCATAACACTGGGGATTACGAAGCCTTGAACCTGTGCCTCTATGTTCTAACCAATGAACGATTGAATGTACATTTTGGTAACTGAATTGCTCTATTGATATTGAACTCGTTTCATCTACTTGCAAATCTAAATCTGTATTAACAAAATGATTGACAGAATAATGACGTAAAAAGCAATAAATATGTTACTTTTTTCATGTAAATAAATATATTGGTACTTTATTGCCTATGCGTTTGTGATCAAGATCCGTCGAGCTCAATTGAAAAAAAATAATAATAATAGTAACACAGACATATTTATTAGCCATGACACAAAGGAGTCACACTAGTTTAATTAAAATATGATAATATATAACTTTTACACAATTTTTTTGGGCCAGATACAATTTTTACAATTCAGAGATTCATGATTGAGTTATATATATATTATAAGAAAATATAATCACAAGCACAACAATGAAAAATTATATTTAAATTGTATATTTCTTTATTAAAAACCTACATATAAATTTTTATATATTTATTATTAAATTTTCTAAATGAAATATGATAAAAATATAATTTTTAATAATATATAACTGGACTCTATATGACATGCAGGCCGGATCCAAAATATTTTATCCGGCCCAGAATCGACCTTAAAATTCGCAAAACCCTAGGGTTTCCTCTTATCGCCTAGGGCAGAGAGGAAGGTCGTCAGCTCAGTTGCAATGGTTCTTTCTGCGGCTCTTCGTCTCTGAGACTTCGTTTTTCTCCCATCTGTACCCCTCGTGACCATGTTTTTCTTTTTACCATTTGTGCATAGGGTATCGATCTTAAGGCTGGCGGTAAGAGCAAGAAGACCAAAAGAACCGCACCCAAGTCCAATGATATCTACCTCAAGCTCCTTGTCAAGGTTTATATCATATTCCTTCTCATTTGTTTATTTTGATTTGCTCAGGGAGGCCAATTAGTAAATTCTTACCTTTCATAAATCTGTTGGTGTAAATGAACTATTGACTTCGTAGAACTACTTTTACTATTTGATGGGTGTATTGCTGTATTCCCACGATGATGATAAATGTGTTCCCAGCTCATTACGAGACTTTCAGTATATGAAGGTCTGGGAATAAGATTTGTCCACATTTATCTGAGCCTGACGCACCGTTCTGTCTTGACTATTTTCGTTTTCGTTCCTTGTTTGTTTAAATAGTAGCAGTTTTCTACCAAACGTGTTCGAAGCAAGCTGCAATTTGTTGAAATGAAACCTTGTTAAGCATTTCATACGGTATAGCAAATGCTTTCAATGAATCAAAATGTGGGGATGAAACAATTTTAATCCGAATCAAGACTATCTGGCGATATTATTTCTGGCGCTATTGTTGGGAGATTGAAAATATTTTTCATTCGTATGCCTTGTATGCTGCCAGATTTATCATCAACGTGGTCGACTTTAAATACAGGGCAGTTATTTACCCGCCTTGTAAGGTGACAATTTTATGCTTGCCCAGGAGAAAAGGCTTCCAATGATGCTGTTTTAAAACCATGCAAATGCCGATCATAGATGACTCAGAATTTTAACTTGTATCACTGAGGGAGCCTATACTTCTTCTCATTATTGTGTTTCAAACTCTCAATTCTCAATTTTAAGTTTCTAAAAGATTTTGGCAGAGAGTTAACTAGCTTAAGTGTCAGAAATTTGCTTTGAGTAAATTTAATTTTCTTCTGTCTGTAGTTAATCGTATGCGACAGTTACATAACATTATATCCATTGAAGTAGTCTGATTAGATGTTACATGATCAGCTTTATCGCTTTCTAGTCCGGAGAACTGGAAGCAAGTTCAATGCTGTAATACTCAAGCGTCTTTTCATGAGCAAAGTTAACAAGCCTCCACTTTCTTTGTCAAGATTGATAAAGTTTATCAAGGGGAAGGTTTGTTCTTCTATATTTGAGTCTTGGTAATCCTTGAGATTGTAGTTTGACTATTTTGGTGTACATTAATGCGCTTCTGAAATCTATTTGTATAGGAAGATAAGATTGCAGTCTTGGTGGGGACTGTGACTGATGATATACGAGTGTATGAAGTTCCACCATTGAAAGTTACAGCACTCCGATTTACAGAGACAGCACGTGCAAGGATAGAGAAGGCTGGCGGTGAGTGCTTGACTTTTGATCAGCTGGCTCTTAGGGCTCCCCTGGGACAGAGCACGGTATGTGTGTATAATCGGATGTATATTTTGAATTGTTATGGTCAGCATTTGAACTTAACATTTTTTTACCTCTTTGAAATAGGTCCTTCTTAGAGGCCCCAAGAATTGTCGTGAGGCTGTGAAGCATTTTGGTCCTGCTCCTGGTGTACCACATAGCCACACCAAGCCTTATGTGCGGTCAAAGGGGAGGAAGTTCGAGAGGGCTAGAGGAAGGAGGAACAGCAAAGGATTTAGGGTTTAAGTTCGTTTCACTAGCCCCTTTTTATCAGGCAGTTGTTCTATTTAACCTTCAGAATTAAAATTTTTTGCTAGAGCTGAAGACAATTCATTCTATTCTTGATCGGATATATTTTTATGCCTTGGTTATTTTTTTCCTCCTTTTCCCTTTTGCCATTTGGATAGGTGCCATTGTTTTGCGTTTGGGAATTAGAAAGCTTGTCTTTCAACTCGCCTTTGATGCAATATTGATGATCATATTTTTATAATATAATAAGGTGTAACATGGTTAGAAACTGTACTTCTCTGTTTTCAGGCCATGCAAGTGCCCTTTTCCACAATGTTTTGATTAATGGTGGTGGATAAAAGGGGGGAAAAAAGAGATCCCAAATTGAAGCCAACGAACAATTTTCGATCTACTTCCGGAGGTTAAATTGTACTGCTAGTGGTTAAAAAAAAAAAAACCTGTTACCGCTGATTTAGGATACTCCATGACGGCTGTACATTTACAATCAAGTTGTGGGAGTGGGAGATCACACTCCCATCAGGGATTGGAATTTGTAGAATCAGCTGAGGTGCGAGCGTATATGCATATTTTGTCACGATCAAAATGCCAATATTGTACGATATCCAGGCTTTATGACATACGCACGTTTAATAACGAAGCGTTAGAAATTAAAAAAAAAAAAGGAAAAAGATGTTTGATCCCGGAATGCGTAGGAAGCATTAAGATGGAGAAAGGAGGGCGGTCGGAGGAAAGCATAAGAAAAAAGTACATCCTGATTCTGGTGGACAGTATGAGATTACCAAGGGAGATATTGGTGGAGAAAAAATTATGTCCTTAAGATGGTGTTTAGTTCAATTGAGGGGAATGGAGTTTAATTAAGGGGATTGGAGGAATTTTAATAAAGTGAATTGAAGGGGAGAAAATTGAAGAGATTTTAAAATTTTCTTATTTGGTGGAATTTGAGGAGAGGGAATTTGAGGGATTTTAATGAAACCTTATTTGGTTTAGGAAGAGATTAAAGGGGATTGAGTAATTCCCCTCTAAAAAACTCCAAATTAGGGGAAAGTAATAAAGGGATAGGGGAGGGGATTAGGGAGAATTAAATCCCCTTCAATCCCCTCCAAATTTAAGAACCAAACAAGGGGAGAGACTTCCCCTTCCCTTAAAAGAACCCGAACTAAACAGGGCCTTAGAGATAAACTATTAGGGCTGGAGCAAAGGAATATTGGCCATGACGGAAGAGGAAGCAGTATTATTGAAGACGCTTGGAGAGAACACAGAGAGTCTAAAAAACTTTAGTAATGGGAAGGAAGACAATTCCAAGGTATTGAATCTGAATGGGAAGGGCGAGGAGGAAGAGGACGATGATCTTATTCCAACATTGGTGGTGACTCAGGAAGAATATGAAAGGTGGTGTGCACTGTGGAGGAAGTCGCTGATCATTAAGCTAATGGGGAAGGATATTCCTCTCTGGGGTATGAAGGCAGGACTCAAGAGACTTTGGAAGACGAAAGAGACGTATGAAGTGTGGGACATTGATAATGGATATTTTGTTGTCTCTTTTGCTAGCGATGAGGATCTGGATTATGTTTACTTTGAAGCACCATGGATGGTGGCCGATCATTATTTACTCGTTCAACATTGGTGTCCGAATTTTGATCCATGGAATGCCGAAACGCAAAGAAAGATTGCTGCTTGGATTAGAATTCCTCTGTTGCCGTTAGAGTTTTTCAATGCTGAAAGTCTTTTCAAGATTGGATGCTTGAGCGGGAAAACAATGAGGGTGGACTCTGTCACATATTTGACGGCCAGAGGAAGGTATGCGAGGCTTTGTGTGGAGCTAGATCTCAAGAAGAGACTCAAACCAGCAATATCGATATTTGGTAAACAACGCAATGTGGAATATGAGGGACTACATTTAGTGTGCTTTAGACGTGGCAAATATGGACATTACCGAGATTCATGTATGGAGGCTCGTGTCCAGAAGTGTCGTGGGGAGAAGGCTGCGAGTGACGGAAAGGAAGACAAGCAAAGCCATGAAGAAGGCCGTGATATTGGTAAGGAGACTGGAAAAAGAGAGGTAGGAGAATCACAGAAGAGAGGTAGAGACGCGGAGAAGGCTTCGGAGGGATTTGAGGAAGCAGAACCACCGTTGACGGAGGTTCTAGGGGCAAAGAATCTCGTCTGCCGTATGATGAGACGAAGCTCCGGCAGCGCAATGATCTCGGGGAATAGAGAAGGAAATCGGGCAAGAAACTCGCAAGAGAATAATACAGCGAAAGATCAGCGTGGTCAACGTCACATCAATATGGATATCCCAGCTGTGAGACAGAAATTTGCTCCAGGAGTATCTATGGAATCCTGATCATTTGGGAGAGAGATTACTAATAAAAAGAAACAGTGGGTCCCAGTGGATCAAGAAAGAAGGGAGATGGCTAGCATAATAGCACGAGGCAAGGAGATTAATGCTGATGGGCCTTATCATTCTAATATTGGGCCTGGTCCGTTAAATGGGAATGGAGAAGGTTTCTTGAATTCTATGAACCCGTTTAATGTCTTGATGGAGCACGATGAAGCGACTATACCTGAGCCCAGCACTGATACAAACTCGGTGAATATAGAAGGGAGTGAGCAATTAAATGGAGCACGTGACATTGGGGGAAATAGTTGTGTGGACGTTGAATGCTTGCATGCATAGGGAGAAGTCACGATAAATGCTGTCAATGAGATTTCACACGACGCTGAGATGGTTTCTGAATCTAAGGGGTCTAAAAGCAAGGAATCCCCTCAAGCTGTTTCTCCATGAATTACATTTTCTGGAACAGTAGAGGAGCTGGTGAAAAATCGTTCCCGGGCTTGATTAGGGAATTATCTAAGAAACATAATATTGATTTTCTTGCCATTTTAGAGACACGCTTGAGTAGGGATAAAGCTCGACAGATTGCAAAGAGGCTTGGCTTCTCGAATGTGGAGGTGGTGGATGCTTAAGGCTTTAGTGGAGGTATATGAGTGCTTTGGAATAATGATTATTGGAAATTTGAAGTGCTAGCTACCCATGATCAGTTTGTTCATTTATGTCTTGATTCTGGAAACGTCAGATCTTTCTTTACTGTTGTTTATGCCAGTCCTAATCCCATCAAAAGGAAAGTGGCCTGGAATGCTTTGAAGGCTATTAGAAGTATTGTTAGTGGGTCTTGGTGTATAGGGGAGATTTTAATAGTACTTTACAAATGCATGATCAAAGGTCTTTGGCTTGTTCAAATACCTTGATCAATCGGGATTTTTCTGGGTGGGTGGAAGAGCTAACTCTCATTGATTTAGGTTGCCATAGGCTATATTTTATCTGGAAAAGAGGGGGAAGTGAAAGCAGGCTTGATCAAGTTCTGGTTAATCATGAGTTCTTTAATCTATATCCTAATGTGTAACATCCCAATTTTTCATATATGAATATTATGATTAGATAATATTACAAATGATATTAATTTATTCTGAAATTTATGATGATTGGGGAAGTCTGAATATTCAATTAAATTAGTTTAAAACCCAAAATATCCTAAAATATAATAAGGGGTTTAAAAAGGCCAAAATTATTATTTACAACAAGATAAAAAATAATATTTTAAATACTCTGGTGCAAGGTTAAAAGTACAAGTGATACTGATTATGTGGGCCCTGAGAGGAAAAAAGTATGAATCTTGTAAAAGACGGATCCCACATAAATAGTAAATACTGAAGGAGATAAATAGTAAAAAGTAAGATAGATGAACCTTACATGAAAAAGTAAATGAAAAAGATAATGGGTCCCCTAGATAAAGTAAATAGGAAGAACACTGAGTATAATAGAAAATTCTGTTCAAAAAGTACTCAAAGCAGAGCCAAATTTATCTGCAAAAGTAAAAAATACACTATATGCTTTTCTTGATTTGACATAAAGTAAGAAGGCAAAAGTTGAACATTTTTGCCCTTCTCTACTCTCTCACATGCCCAAAAATATCTAGAGATATAATGAATAATTAGTATATTAAATGTGAGAATAATTGTGAGCCATTGAATTAAATCTCGATTTGATGGTCCACAATCCTCATACCTTTCAATAAATAGCCCCCATCCCTTTCCTCATTTTCCACACACACGCAAGAAAGGAAGAGGGAGCGTGAGAAAGAGAGTGGGAGCGTGAGGGAGAGGAGGAAGAAAAGAAGGAATAAAGAGGAAGAAAAAAGGAGAAAAAATGAAGGAGGAAGAAAGGAAAGGCAAGTAGAGGTCTCCTAAGGTAAGCTCCTACTCTAAATTTCTTCTAGATTTCCTATTTATTTATTTATTTATTTTAAGATTAGTTAGAATTTAAGCTATTTTTTCCTCCCTCTTACTCCTTTATTTAGATCAAGATATGATTTTGATATAAGAGTTTATGGTTCATGGTTGAGTTAAATTTATATGATGATATTAAATTATTAAGTAAGGTTTAATGATTCTATAGGCTTCAATCAAGTTAAGGAAGTAATGTAAAGTTTAGTGAAAGTAAGGTTCAAAGAAAAGTTAGTAAAGCTCTAAGGTAGTCTTTTGCCATTGCTCAATGTTATTATTTCTGAATGTTTTATATGTTATAATGATTTGTAAATGATGTCATGTTGCTGTTATGAATGCTTTTCTATGATTGGTGACTATTTTATGTTAAGGGCCAAGCCCGGGATACCCACTTATTAAGGCATTATGCTGTCGAAATTTTGTTACATAACATGGATGTTTTGATGATTTAATTAAAGTATGTTATATTTACAAATGTTTTTGTGATGACATGATGGCATGTGCAAGTTAACTACTAAGATTTTCCCAATTTCACCCCATAGTTAACCAATGTTAGGGCCAAGTCATGGCAAAGGGAAGCATATGGAGCATGAGGAATAATGATGATGGAACCTTGTTGAAAGCTGTTAATGTTCTGTTTATGTACTGTCTGATTCTGGTTATTGTATAAATTCTTACATATCTCTAAAAATTTAGTGGTCTATATGTATAGATAAATCTATGTCTTAGAAATAAAATGACACTGGTTTAGCTGTATTTGGAGCTATATAATAGTAGTTATTCCTGTTTTACCAAAACTGTTCTAGTAGATATTATTTTTAACCTCTGATCACATATATTGATTTCCTGACCAATAGGAGTAGAATAGATATACAAAAATATATATATATATTTAGAAATTATACAAATAAAGCTTTCCAATGATGCTAAGTATGTACTAAATGTCTCTGTATATTAAGAGAAATAAATTTCCAAAATTAAGGTTCAGTTTTTTGACAGAAACAGGGACTGGGAAATGAATAGTAATATATATAATAAAATGTACAAATTGGTACGTTCATTTCTCAGTTTCTAATTTTTCCCTGAAAATTCAAGATGTCCATGATTTTTAGAGACTTAAACCACTAGAAAATGATTTTTGTACATTTAGTTATAATTTTTTAAAAATCACTGCATAATAAGCTGTAAAGCAGCGAAAATAGTTTTGTACAATTTTAAAGTTTTAATTGGTTTGAGTTTGTCTAAAAATATTTTCATATATCAAATAAGCAATTTTTATGGAAAATATTTCTAAATGTAAGATGTAACATAATGCTTCTGTTACCACTTGCCAATCTTTAAATCTGATCATTACCCTGTCCTTCTTCGGCTTGGTGAAAGAGATAAACCATTTCAAAAGAAGAATTCTCCATTTAGATTTATGGCTTCTTGGGCTTTACACAATGACTTTGCTGACTTTGTAAAGGAAGCTTGGCATGGAGATTGGAAGTGGCAGGAGAATGTAAATAAGTTCACGGTTGAGTTAAAGACGTGGAGTCATGATGTTTACGGTTTCTTGGAAGAAAAAAGCAACATTTGCTTACCCGATTGGAAGGTTTTAACAAATTTTCCCACACTTGCTATAATCAACAATTTTTTGATCTTTTGATTCAACGCCTTTGGAGGGAACTTGAAGAGATTTTGATACATGAAGATATCAATTAGGCTCAGAAAGCTAAGTGCAACTGGTATTTAATGGGAGATAAAAACTCCAAATATTTTCATGCGAAGGTTAATGCCAGAAGAAAGAGGAATAAAATTGAGGCTATCCAAAATGATGCTGGCGAATGGATTTTTAATCATGAAGAGATTAAAAGGATTGCATGAACATTTTATGAAATGTTGTTTAGTGAGGAAGGGGATATCTCAGGAAATGGTGGTATTCACATATCTTACCCAAGTATTGATGCTGAGGTGCTTGATAGTTTGGGTGGTACTCCCTCATATGATGAGATCAAGCAAACAGTGTTTAATATCGGTGCTCTTAAAAATCACTGGGACCAGATGGTCTTAACACTTTGTTCTATCAGAATCAATGGCAACACGTGGGTAACTCAGTGTGTTCATTGGTGAAGAAGGCATTTAGGAATCCTTCTAATATTGCTAATATTAATGAAACTTTTATTGTCCTTATTTTAAAGAAGAATCATCCTGAAACTATTCGAGACTTTCATCCTATTAGTCTCTGCAATGTGATCTACAAAGCCATCACCAAAGTTGCTGCTAATAGAATTAAAGGTATTCTCCCTACTATTATCTCTCCCAACCAATGTGGTTTTGTTCCTGGTAGGTTGGATTCGGATAATATTATTATTGCCCAAGAAGTCATTCATTCAATGAGAACTTTGAAAGGGAAGAAAGGTTTTATGGCTATCAAAATTGATTTGAAGAAAGCTTATTATAGGCTTAGATTGGAATTTATCATAAAATGCATTAATTCAGGAAATTAATTTGCCACCTCCTTTGGTGGATATTATCAGGGCTTGTATATCCTCTCCAGTGATGAAAATTCTTTGGGAAGGTAGTAAAACGAAGCAATTCAAACCTTCTCGTGGTATTAAACAAGGGTACCCTATATCTCCTTATCTTTTTGTCAATTGTATTGAGAAATTGGCTCTGATACAAGAAGAGATTCAATTGGGAAATTGGAAGCCTATTCATCTCACAAAAGAAGGGCCTCCTCTATCCCATCTTTAATTTCTTCACCGATGACCTTATCTTGTTTGCAGAAGCTTCGATGGTGCAGGTGGCTGTGATTAAAAGATGTTTAGATCTGTTTTGTCAAATGTCTGGAGAGAAGGTTAGCCAAAGCAAGACTAGGGTATTTTTCTCAAGTAATGTACATCATACTAGAGTTAATCAAATTAGTGAACAACTTGGGTATGCAAGTACACCTGATCTTAGCAAATACCTTGGAATTCCCTTACATCATGAAAGAGTAAAGAAGGGCACTTACCAGTATGTTATTGATAAAATGAAGAGCCGCTTGAGTACTTGGTAGGCGAATAATATCTCTTTGGCAGGAAGACAAACTTTGGTTGCTTCTACTGTTCAATCTATTCCGTTATATCCCATGCAATCTTGTAACCTCCCCTTAGCAACGTGTGCTGAAATTGACAAGATGGCTAGAAGCTTTCTGTGGGGGTCTTCGAATGAAAGGAAAAAGATTCATCTTGTGTCTTGGGATGAAATGTGTCAGGAAAAAAAGAAAGGTGGCTTAGGGCTCCGACATGCTAGACTACAAAATAAAGCCTTCATGATGAAAGCTGGATGGGGCTTAATGAACAATAAAGATACTCTTTGGGCTTGTGTTGTGAGAAGTAAATACAAATGTGACAATGATCTTCTACCACAGATTAATCAGAATCGTGCTGGGTCAAGATTTTGGCAAGGTATAAAGGAGAATTGGAATAAAGTTTTGCAAGGAATTGAACATGTAACAGACAATGATGGAGTTAATAAGGTGAGATGGAAAATGGAAAAGCATGGAGATTTCAGTCTCAAGTCTGCTTATAGTATGATGTGTAACTCTTCGGGGATTAACCATCCTGTGTGGAACAAAATTTGGAAGCTCAAGCTACCTCAGCGTTGCAAAACTTTTTGTTGGCTTTCTATTCAAAACAAGCTCTTGACGAATGAGGAAAGAAGTCGACGAGGATTGGGGGAATTTAGTTCGTGCACTTGGTGCAACGTGAGTGTAGAGGATGCCATCCGCCTATTACGAGACTGTACTGAGGTAAGAAGATTCTGGGATTCTCTCATCAAGCATAGCGTTAAGCCCAGGTTTTTCAGTTGTAATATCTGGGATTGGTTTTGCTTAAATCTGAATGTGAATGTGAGTTATAATGAAAGAGAATGGCCAGAGTTGTTTGCTGTTATATGTTGGCTTCCATGGAAAAGGAGAAATGAGAAGATCTTTGAAAACCGAGTTTCGAACGTGAAGGACATACTCGGGAAGGCCAAGGCTATAGTGAACAGTTATAAGAATGCCAGGCAACATTTACAGAAAACTACTATCACTTGTGTTGCTTTGTATGAAGGGAGACATATGAGTCTTGATGATGGCTGGGTTATCGTTAAAGTAGGTGGAGCCTTTTCGTACTTGAATGGAAATACAGCTTGTGCTGGTATTGTTCAAAAAGGGAGGGAAGAAATTCTGGAAGCTTTTATGCTAAGGCTAGAGGAAGGAGACCCACTTTACACTGAACTTTGGGCGTGCCTCATTGGACTTAGGCGAGCATGGGACTGTGGTCATAGAAGAATATATCTTCGGAGCGATTGCTTGGAAGCTATTGAATTAATAGGAGGAGGGCATGTTGATATGCATGACCATTGCAACCTGATTCTTGAATGTCGAGAGATGATGAAGAGGGACTGGTTAGTTGACTTTGGATTCATCAGAAGGGAAGATAACCCTGAAGCTGATCACTTGGCGAAGAGAGCTCTCAACATGCCGCCGGGACTTCATTTTGTCTTGCCTGATGCTTTGAGTACCTTTATTTCTATTGTTTAGTTTGTTTTTTCCTCGTTTCAAAAAAAAAAATAACGAAGTGTTAATTGATAGTAACTTCAGCTCGATAATACTCCCATGTGAACTCAGTACTTTTAAATCTTTATTTATAAACTTGCCATAAACATCAAATTCGTTGGTTAATTGATAATAATTTATAATAACGTAGCGTACACGTTCTTGTTTTGTTCTTTTATCCTAATTGTTATTGAAAAATATAAAATTAAAATTAGTTATCGTTATAATTGTTAAAACCCATAAATCAACGGAGAAAGAAAGAAGTGCATACGATTACAAGCGCACGGTGAAAATATAAATATATTAGAATTAGAATGGGGATGAACCTTAGTGGATTGAGAAACATAGAAAACTAAAGGGAAGAGGCTATTTTGAGTTAAAGAACAAGTAGGGATAGAATTGTGCAATGTAATGTACGTAGTGCAGGGAGTCAGTACGTACGTACACATGAAAAAAGGAATATCACAAAGAAACTAATTAATGAGGCACCTAGAGATCAATTAGTGAGCACCCTCCTAAATAATATAATTGAATCAAATTGAATATTAACACCAGTTGTTGAGTTCATTGAGAGGAGATCTTTTTGGGAGCGAAGGGAGGGGAGGACATGGTGGTGGGATTGTAAGGAATTCTAGTGTCCTTAATCCAGTAATCTGACTTGAAGTAGCGCGAGGGCGTGAAATCCAAAGCATGTTGTGCCGTAAGATTCTTGATGCCATTCCACTTGACGCGATGGGAGGTGTCGGCACCTGGCCCCCTGTTATTGAACTCCCCGTACCAGCATGTCTTGTAGGATGTGGAGTTACCGTCCCACTTGAGAAAGCCTTCCGGATCTATCAAGTCATCGATGAAGGTTTCCATTATGATGGTCCTCGAGAAGTTCTTCCAAGGACGCGCTAGGTACGCCTTGTTCTTGAACCTCACTTTGTAGTACTTTGGGTCCGCCACTATGGACCCTCCTTGTATCACCAGCGCCGACGGTTGGTGCCTCTCCTTCCTCCCTTGCGCCGTCACTATGCATTGCTGGTTCTCGTTTGGCTTCCTTACCACGAAGGTGCAGTTCTGCATCACCACGGCAGCGTCCCCGAAGACGAAGTCTATGGTCCCCGTAATGACGCAGTCCCTGTAGAATTGACGCATGGTGTGTGCGTACAGCGTGTCCTGGTACCCATCCAGCTGGCATTTGTAGAATATGGAGAAGTCTGATTGCACCCTCACAGCCACCGCCTGATGTCCGTCGGGACCCGCCGAGTTCTCGAACCCCATGTTGATGGCGATGAAGTGGTCCCCTTCTATGGACACCGTGCAGGTGTTATAGGTGTTGGTCCCATCCGCGAAGTTCTTGTTCCCCGTGATGCGTGTCTTGTTCCCGCCATCCCCGACGAACACCACGTACGGCATGTCCTTCTCCACCTCCACATACTCTTTGTACTCCCCTTCCTTGATGTAGATCACGAACGGCTTTTTGTTCTTCTTCGGCACGCGCTTCAATGCATCTTTGATTTTCTTGTATTTCCCACTCCCGTCTTTCGCCACCACCACATCAGGCTTCAGTTTGCCTTTATGTTCGCTCGTCAGCAGCCTCCGAGCCGCAGGATTTTCATCGATCCATGTGGGAAGCTCGAAGCCGCCACCGAGTCCCACCACGTCTTCCTTGGAAATGGCACCTCCCTCGCCGTTTTCGACGTCGCCATCCTGATCTTCAAGTAGACGCCTCCCTTGTTTTCCGAAATGCAAACTGGTTAAAGCGTCGGCCATGTCATTGATGATGGCTAGGCCGTTGCTGCTCATGTGCATGGCGGCTGTCAATGCCTCCTTCATCTTGTGACCGGCATCGCTGGTTGTGTCCTCGAACCCTTCTATGCAGGTTTCCTGGTAAGTGATGGCTCCGCTTAGCCAAACTTTGAGGTTCATGAGAATCTTGTACAGGTTGTTGAAATCAAAGGTATCGATGGTTCCCAGTGACTTCCTGAACTCCCCAATGGAAAGTTCCATGAGGCGCTTGCACGTTTCGAGGGCTTGCTTGGCTCGGGGCTCCTTCTCCGCCTCGTGCAAGGTATGGGATTCCTGGAGACCCTTACTGATTTTGTCGATGGTGATGTTGAAGGCCTTCATGATGAGTTCTTTGGGGTCCGTGGTGTTGCCGGCCTCGGCTTCCAGGCTCTCCTCGCATTCTTTTTTGTAGTCGGTGGGGGCGCAAAGGCTTCGCAGTGCTTTTACTTTGTTAGATACGGTCCTGTTGGAAGCCTTCTCTTCCTCCTCCGACTCTTGTTGCTTCCATGTCACGCCGACCGTCACGGCCACCACCAATGCCACCAGTAAGAACGCAGAGACGGCAATAATGGCTATTCTCCTTTTGCTCTGCCCATCCACGGACATCTTCGATTAAGCAGCTCCTCCCAGCAGGTTTGAACACCTCCTCCCTGTAATAACAATCAGCCCATTAACTAATTATTAAATAAACCGCACATCAGATCAGGATCATCAAAACAACTGTTATTAATCAGAAAATTGACATATATATTTCGTCGTCGTCGTCTTCGTCGTTGTTGTGTTAACGAATTAATTTACGTAATTGATTTTAAACTATCCGTACTATCTATGGCCAGGCAAGCGAGAAAAGGAGCCGCCCAAGCTGTGAAGGCGGTGGTACGTAATCGTCTGAGAAAACCCTCTGAAGCGCACGTTTTTGAGGTTTCCCCAGCTAAACACGTACGGACATATTTATATACGAAAGGGTTGAAATTTTGAGTTTGGATATGGGTGTTGCGAAAATGTTGCGGAACGGAAGAAAAGGTAGTGAATTCTAAATAAGATGAATTACTTTGGGAAACCACACGATATAATACAATACAATGGAAGGGGAGACCTTATTTGACGGCTATTAATTATCTCTGCTGCCAACACTCGTCCATGTCTTATTAATTAGTTCATGGTGATACTGGTATTTAGCTTCTACTTTTCCATTTTAATTGTGATACACATATCTTCTATTCAGCCTATTTAATTCCAACGAAAGAATCTAGCGCTAGCTACGATCACATAAGTTGCGAGGATTCCATTTGTCTTTTTTCCCGTAGGCGTCTTCCTTTTCTTTTTTTCTTTTTTTACCCATTCTATCAGTCTGTTTTCTTAGTTTTTCAAAAATCCATCTGTCAATAATTAATTGAGAAATCAAACAGCATCATTAGTCTGAATGTTCCCCTATAAGAGTATTCCTCCTCATATTCCTATTTATAAGTTATTTTTAATTAATTCATATAAATTTAAAAAAATAAGATAATATTAGTTAGAATCCTTGAAATTATAAAAAATGAGTATTTTTCCAATTTATATTATAGAACATTTTATATGAGAAATTTCCGATTCAAGACATAGGAAAACATAGGATATTGAATATTTTTCATCTTGTTTAATTCCCATCTTTAATTTTTTCCTACCTCTCATTTATAATTCTACAATAATAATAAAATGGAGTATTTGATAAGGATAAAATATGAAATATTACTACTTTTTGTATTAATTTCATGTGAAAAAGTAAGTTTCTTAATATACGTGTAATTAATAAAAAATATCTTATAATATGGATTGGAGAAAGTAAAATTTTCCAATGTGACTTTCATTAAATTGTAACATTATCATAATTATACCCCTCTTAATCCCTCTCGATCTCAATTATAAATGTTTTGGGTAAAATTAGAAAAAAAATAATTTAATGCTCTTCGATACCACAAAGTTACTTATATTTTGAACCATTAAAAAACTTTTAGAATATATCTTATAAATGGAAACAGGTGAAGTATAAGATTTGCCAATCAATATATTTATTCTAGTTAGCTTGAGTTTAGGCAATATAGCAAACTTTTTTTTTAACACTAACCAAACATAGCCTAAAGGTATTCCAAGCCAATAGCTGAAGACTAATTCCTTCAAGGCGTAAAAATATTGAAGTGAGTTTTACTTCTTCCAACAAAACATTTTTTAAGGTGAAAAATATCGCCACATGGGTTAAGGATTCCATCAAAATTAAAAAATATTTGTGGACATGCATGGATAATACAACAAGGCTTCCCATGGGGAAATATAAATACACGCTAAGATAGAAGGACGAGGATAAGTATCAGCAAGGAAGGTCAAAGTAAACCACCACAGTAAGGCACTCCGGTTGTAGGTAGCCAAAAGTCACCTTGTAAGAACTGAGACACAGTGAAAGGAATAGCATCGGTCTCATTAGTTAAGAAATGGTACCCTGGCCAAGTAACCCTAGAACTGGTGTCAGATCCGGGGCCCCAATTATCAAATTCAGCATAGTAAAGGGTTGACAATGCAAAATCCCCTGACCACTCTGTCCAACCCGCAGGATTAATTAAGGAATCCATGAAAGACTGCATGTAAACAGTTCGCGAAAATTGCTTCCATGGCCTCCCTAGGTATATGTCTGAGTGATGCCAACACTAGCAGCCAAGTCAGCGGCGGCAGTAATAGTACAATTGTGTATGGAAGTGCCTGTGTTTTGGTTGATGTCGGTTCAGCCCTGAGCTGTGATAGTGTTGAACTGACCATCCAAGGGAAGTCTGGGGTAGATGTTGCAGTCTTGGAGCACAGCTGCTGCGTTACCAAATATGAAATCCACTATTCCATAAACGTCGCAGTTTCTGTAGAATTGCCTGAGGGAATGTGTGTATAGGGTGTCTTGGTACCCTTCAAAGCTACAACTATAAAACGCTGATAGATCCGCCCCGCTTCGCATGGCTACTGCTTGTGTTTGATTGCTCCCGCTGTGTTACGAAATGTTATATTCACTGCCACAAATCCTTTTGCAACCACCGTTGTAATATATATATGTGAAAAACAAATCATGAAAAACTTCTATATATGCAGTTCACGGAAGAAGAAAGCTCCTATGCTTGCTTATGATTAAGAAACATAGAGATGTTAAGCCAATTGTAATACTAAAGGATTTAGGTTAGGGCGCACTTTAAATCTTTACTCTGTATAGAAATAAGATGAAAGGAACTGAATGGATTAATTAATTACCAAATGTGGCGGAATTGAAGGTAGTCCAGCCATCGACGACGCTGCGATTACCGGTGATGACAGTTTGATTGATGCCATCTCCTATCATCATCAAGTATGTCTTATATTTGGGGATAGACAAGTACTCCTGGTACTCTCCCGCCACCACGTAAATCACGAAGAAGCCATCGCTAGCCCGTGTTATTTGGGGCTGCAATAACGGCGTCGTTAATGGTGGTGAAATTTCCAGAACCATCTGGATTCACCACCACCGTTTGGCTGACAGAAACATTGTCAGGAGGGGATTGCAGAAGCTTCCGTCCACTTGCACGGATAAGCTCGTACACCCTTTGTTCCCACGGGTGCTGGTGTTGCTTTCTTTCACTCAGCTTTCTGTGTTTGCTTGTGGGCACAGTCCATCCACGATTGAACAGAGAAAGAGATATGCCATAAAACTTAGTCCCGTTGGAAAGAAGGCTTAATAGGTCGTCATTCTCAGTGCTGTATGCTGTTTGTTTAAGGCTATCTGAGCAGGTGTCGTAATTTGTTAGAGTAGTGCTTATTAAGGTTTGCAAATCTTCAGCTTCACATGAGCTGCTTAGGGTATTGGTGGAGTTTAATCTATGTAGAGTGTTGGAACAGAAATCAAGTTTCAGGTCAGATAAGAGGTAGCAGTCTTGAAGGGCACGCGCGGTGGACTCGGAAAGTTGAGGCCTAGAATGAAGGTGTTGGAGGACTGACGACATAAAGGTGGTGGATGATGACAATGACATTTTCATAAAATATCGTGCGTGGTTATGGAAATCACCTAGATCAGCAGAAGGGAAATTAGATTTGTAAAAGGAGGGGTAAGGTGTAGGGTCACAAATTTTATCTATGGAAGAAGAGGAGGTTTCAAGAGACAAAGCAGAGGCTGAGAAATTGAAGAAAAGAAAGAGGAATATGCATGATAAGCTTATGGAAAACTGATCGAAAGTGGCCATAAGTGCTAAAGGCTCGAGATAGGGTTGTTCAGAATCGGCTAAACTACATATATATATATAGAGAGAGAGAGAGAGAGAGAGAGAACTAGTTGGTAAGAAATGTGTAGGGTTGATTATAAGGTGAGCATATATAATTATTAATGGTGTCACAGTATAGTAATACCATATTGTAAGTATGCAAGACAGGGACCCTAGCATGTTTTTTTTTTTTTTTGGCTTAAAGGAGTTGGATATAATTTAATTTTTTAAAGGAGTCAGAGGGAAAGAAATAGCATATTATTATTATTGTAATGGAGCGAGACAGAGACCCTAACATGGTTGCTTTATGGTTGAAATATTCTTCGGAAAATCCATGAATAATTGGAGGGAAGTGAGCTGTACGTACGTGTGTGTTAGAAGAGGAGCATGAGCACACAATATATAGGATAAAGTAAAGTTGGAAGGCCGCGCGAAGGGGCACCGACCGGAGATGCAGGCTTCAGAATAACAATTAATTGGGTACTCGTCAGTTAATTTGTTAAGCTATATATGAATGAACTACAACTTTCGAAAAAAATTCCATCCCATCCCAAATAAACCATATGCCCCATTTCTTCCACACCCTGCTCGGTGACTTGGGATTTTTCATGATGTAATATTGTTAAGTCACCAAACAAACTGCTGTTGATCTGCTTAACTTCCAACTAAAACGAAGTGAAGCGTAATTTTTAGATGTTAAGTCAATGGGCACAATGCCTGTTTTTTTTTTAATACATTAATTAATTAATTATGAGGATGCGCAATATGCTTTGAACCACGGGGGACACGTCACATGCCAGCTGTTTCACTTTTTTTATTCTTTTTTTTAGTACGAATGCCTAGTTCACTTCTAATCCCGATAGGCCGATACTTATTTTTGCGCCAACACGCACATGGAATTTGCATTAAATTTTACCCCAATATTATAAAAGAAATCAAAATTGCTATAAATTAAAAAATATTTTTTCGTATATTATAATTTAAATAATTTTAATATCTCAAATATCAAAATATAAATTTTTTATTTTTTATATTGAATGAGAAAGATCTCGGATCTTTGAGACCGAGATCCTTCTTCCCAGTACAAGGGAGTCAACCACACCCCCCCCCCCCCCCAAAATGCTGACACCCCCTCAACCCAAAAACCCTCCCTCCTCACTTTTCCTCATCCTCTTCCCTCTTTCCTTTTTTTTTTTTTAAGTTATAATTATTTTTTATTTTAAATGTTTATTAATTTTTTTATTTTTCTAACCACACAAATATAAGTAAAAATATATACTAAATAAAATAAATTAATTATACTAATAAAATATATTATTCAATATTATTGAAATTATATAGATTTTCTTATATTTTGAAAATATTTATTTTAGTTAAACTTTTAATGTTATTAAGAAAATATCTTTTTTATTGATTAAAATTTATATTAATATACAAAATAACTATAAGAATAGGATATATTACCATTCCTTCAATATTGTTAAAATAATATAAATCTCCCCTATTTTTAAAATATACATTTTAGTCAAATTTTTAACTCAATTAATGATGTGAATAGGAAGAACAATGGAGAGAGATAAAAAAAATATGAAGAAAAAAAATATGAGTTAAATTATAAGAAATGAGGAAATGGTCCCCTCCTAAAATATAAATGACTTTGGCGTAGTGCTGGACCCTCCTGAATATTTAACTCTTATTTTTTTCTTCATATTTTTTTTATCCCTCTCCCTTGTTCTTTCTATTTACATCATTAATTGGATTAAAAATTTGACTAGAATATATATTTTAAAAATAGGGGAAGATTAATATTATTTTAGCAATATTAAAGGAAGGGTTATATATCCTACTCTTATAGTTATTTTGTATATTAATATAAATTTTAATTAATAAAAAAGATATTTTCTTAATAATATTAAAAGTTTAACTAAAATACATGTTTTCAAAATATAAAAAAATTTATATAATTTCAATAATATTAAATAATATATTTTACAAGTATAATTAATTTATTTTATTTAGTATATATTTTTACTTATTTTTGTGTGTTTAGAAAAATAAAAAAAATTAATAAACATTTAAAATAAAAATGGTATAATTTAACAAAAAAAAAAGGGAAGAGGGTGGAGAAAAGTGAGGAGTGAGGGTTTTTTTGGGGAAAGAGGGTGTCAGCACGAGGGAGGGGGGAATAGCCGGACCCCCCTTGTACTAGGAAGAGAAGGATCTTGGTCTCAAAGACACTGAGATCCTTCTCATTCAATAAAAAAAATAGAAAATTTATATCTTGATGTTTGAGATATGGAGATTATTTAAGTTATAGTATATAAAGAAATATTTTTCAATTTGTACTATATTGAGAATTTTGATTTTTTTTATAGTATTGAGATAAAATTGCCTTAAAATTTAGCTCCACTATATTTCGTCTTTATTATTATCATTAACTTTTTAATAAAAATAAATTATTATATATTGAAAATATACCATTAAACTAGCAGTATTATATGACCGTATATAATAATAATAAGTTCTTTTTTTGGGGGATAAAAAGAGAAAGGGCTGCGCACTATTACATACTCGGATCAGAATACACCAACACGTCATTACAAACAAGAGAAGAGCACCTGCCCCGGCGCTTCACTAACAAACACATCATTAGTGTGATGCATGAAAGGGAAGACAAAAGAGGCTCATGGAAGGTTACTTTGCGGCAGATGAACAGTAATAGAATTCTACAGGGGCATTTGATTATATTTTATTATCATATAATATCCTGATAATTATAAAAATCATATAGCTATCAAATTTTATTAAAAAATTTTAATAAAAATTGAACCTAGCCTTTTTTTTTTTCCTTAAACTGATACCACATCTCAGGCCACTCAAAAATAATGTAAAAGGAGGGCCTAATTCTAAAGATCAAAGCCCTAAAACAATAGCATCTCAATCGACCATCAATAACAATTAATGATGCAATTATTGGACGTGCTATATACTAATAGTAATAGGCACCATCAATAATAGCTTAATTGGTCAATCCAGCGGTGAACCTAACACCTGTAGCGGGCAACCAGGAACCGCCGTCAATGAAGCGCTGAACGGTGAAGAAGTTGGCAGTAGCAGCATCTTTAATAATGTGGTAACCAGGCCACCTGACCCTTCCCGCGAGCGACGATCCAGGCCCATAATTCTTATACTCCCCGTACCACAAGGTGTTCAAGGCAAAGTTGCCAAACCACTCGAGCCACCCTCTGGGCTGGACAAGCCCACTCAGATACGTGTTCATATACACGGTCCTCGAGTACCGCTTCCACGGCCTACCCAAATAGGTGGGTTGGGTGGCTAGAACAAAGCTATCCTGGATTATAAACCCAGTGCTCTGGTGTGGGCTTTTTCTGCCTTGAGCCGTTATGGTGACCTTCTGCAACGGAAGTGGCACCCTCGTGTATAACTTGCAATTTTGCAGCACGGCGGCTCCGTTCCCGAATATGAAGTCTATGGTGCCATAGATTTCGCATTCCCTGTAGAATTGTCTGAGTGAGTGGGCGTATAGGGTGTCTTGGTGGCCTTCTATGCTACACCTGTAGAACGCTGATTGGTCGGAATCCACCCGCAGAGCCACCGCTTGATGGTTTTCTGGTCCTGCTGTGTTTCGAAATGTCATGTCCCGTGCTATGAATCCCTTCCCCGATACAGCTGCAAATTCCATCATTACCAGCCAATCAGAAATCAATATCTATGTATATTATATGAAAGATATAGATGATATGGAACTAACTAATTTAATTACCAACAGTGGCTGTTCGAAAAGTAGTCCATCCTTGCATGAAATTGCGGCTGCCTGTGACGATGGTCTTGCCAATGCCTTCTCCTACGAACATGATGTTGGTCTTCTTCCTCTTCATATCTACGTTCTCCTCATAAATCCCCTTTTTCACGTAGATAACGTACCTCCTGTTGCTCTGGCTTGGAGCTGCATTGACAGCATCCGTGATGGAACGGTAATGGCCGCTCCCATCCAAGGCCACAACGGCGTCCGCATGCACTCCTCGCGGCCGAGATCTAAGCAGCTCTTGATCGCCCTCCGTCATCCAATCCGGAAACTCCGGCCTCTCATCGTTGGTTGTGTTTGTTGGAGGCCTGAAGGGCAGGCTATGCAGTTGGGTGTACAAAGCCAAAACGTTACTTATAAGCTGTGTCACTTGCGACAAGCTTCCGCTGATGTAACCCTGAAGCCGCCTGTCGGTGCCCTCGAAGCCCTCCAGACACGTGTCTTGGTTGCTGAGTGCTGCACTGAGCCAAGCTTGGAGGTTGCCGTCATATTCCACGGTTTTATCTCCTGCTCGAATTCTCCTCATCTCGCCCAACGACCAGGCCAGCTCCGACACTGAGAAATCAAGCAGCTCCTTGCAGTCTTGAATGGCTACTTGCTCGCGGTAGCTAATGGAGAAAGTGCTGAACTTGGAGATTTTATCAATGGCGCCCATGGCTTCGTTGAGCGTGGCTCGGAGTGCGGCAGTTACAACTGAAGATGGGGTTGGAGGCCCATGTTTGACGATCTCGTTTTGGATGTTGGCGAGGCATGTGTTTTGGTTTTCGACGTCCATGCAGACTTGGGCAATCATGGCGTGCAAGTCTAGTTGGTTTCGGGTGTCTGATGGAATTTCGTCTAAGAAAGCTTCGATTTCCAAGGAAGGTAAAAGGATGAGAATGAAAAGGAGATGATGAAGCAGGGCCATGTTGGATTTGGATGTGGCAGAAAGGCAGTGATCGATCATATGCTCAAGTGAAGGCCTTTCCATGCAACTTTTAATGTATATATAATACATACACGAGGGGAGAATATAGGATTGGTTGCCTCCAAAGCAAACTAAAGTACGCAGGAGCTTTTCTTGTGGGTTTAGTATTCCCGGTCCCTTTATCAAAGTCTCAAGTTATTCTAATGCTTTCTTTTGTGGGGAGCTTGGTCTGATTCTCACATCGCATATATACTCTCCAATCTCTGCTGCTCTCATTTTAGTTTGTTGGCAAGACGTGCCGCTTCCACGTCTCAGCGATTCCATTAAAACATATATATTAATTAAGCTAACCAGTTTTGTGCCTTCATTTCAATTTATTAGTTGATATGGCCCCGAGCGGAATTAAAGCTATCTACAAAAGGTTTTGGGGGATCGAAACCTAATCCAGGCCCACAAATTCACCAACAATAATCTCCTCTTAATTAACCTATATATTAATATGGTAACTTCCGTAATAGATTTTCTTAGGGCATCCGGCATGTTATTTTGTAAAGCAAAACTAACACTTTATTATGGGAGGCAATATGCTTGACAAGCTTGTTTCATGCATAAGCTAAAGTAATAGTCAAGAATATTGAACTTTTTTATATCATAGGTGGTCCAATCCAATGCATTAAAATGAAAAAAAAAATTATATATATAATTACAATTTACTATATATATACTCTCTCCGGTCCACATTATAAGACATTTTATATTAATTACACGCATATTAAGAAAATCACTTTTTCAACTCAAATCAATGCAAAAAATACCCATATTTCCTATTTTACCCTTATTAAATACCCCATTTTATTATCATTAAAAAGTTATAAATGAAGAGAAATAAAGTATTAAAAACATGGGTAAAATGGGAAAAAAAATATCTAATACCCAATATTTTGGACCAAAAACTTGTGATACAATATGTCTTATAATATGAATTGGATGGAGTATATATTTAAAAAAGATATTAATTAGTCAGGAAAAAAGTTCCTTATAAATATTTGTTTTTTCTTGGAGAACACACCAAACTTGTAATAAGACACTTGTTAATTGAAAAGGCCAAAGGAGCATTCACAAGCAGTGGAGCAAATATGAATTCTGCTAAAAAGAAAAATAGAGAATCCATATTTGCTCCCCTGCCTGAGTATGCGCAATCAACCTTCACCTAATTAACTACTTATTAAAATGAATATTGAACTTTTTGATATCACAAGTGGTCCAATCCAATGCATCAAAATGAAAAAAAATTATATATATAATTACAATTTACTATATATATACATATATATATTTAAAAAAAGATATTAAGTCAGGAAAAAAGTTCCTCATAAATATTTGTTTTTCCTGGAAAACACACCAAACTTGTAATAAGACCTTTGTTAATTGAAAAGGCTAAAGGAGCATTCACAAGTAGTGGAGTAAATATGAATTCCGCTAAAAAGAAAAGTAGAGAATCCATATTTGCTCCTCTGCCTGAGTATACGCAATCAACCTTTAACTGTTTTGGTGCATTTTTATTTGTCTTTACTTGAAACTTCTCGTATAGTCCTTGTCGGGATACTATCGGTGGTTTTTAATTGGAATTTTGGACTATGAGCTACATATTTGAAGATTAAAAACTCAAATTTCAAAAAAGAAAAAGAAAGAAGAAAACTCAAATCTCTCCACTGTCTTGCATGTTTGCAGCATTTGAAGGCAAAATAACAAGGGCACAAGCTTTTCGTGACTAAGTATATATAAGTAAACTCTTCCGTAAATAAAATCTCAAAGCTCCTATGGTATGAGCCTTCAAAATACATCTCCAATCATGCAATTTTATTTATTTGTTAAAAGAAAATAATGCATTATTCATTAGGTTTACTGCCACGATACTATGAGAAGCAGCAATGGTAGGAACATATATACTTTGGTCGTATGACCAGAAAATGAGAACAACGTACCTGGTGACACTGTGGGGATAGAACTCCTTCTTCATTAATTGGACTCTCTTTGTCGCTCACGGAACGTGTGCCGAACAATTGATCAAGTGCACTGTTCCATTCTCACGGGAGTGGTTTTATATATATGTACTGAGATGAGATAATCGTATTGCTATTATGACGACATTTGTTCTTTTGAACCTGTACAATATGTGTCAACATGAGGTCTCCATATGACCACATCTTTGTACCCTTTGGAATTCTTTCTCACAATTTGTATTACTTAGTTTGGATCCAAATCAAGGAGAATATATATATATATATATGCCTTTCCGCTCTTCACCTTGTTTCCCACTTGCACACTTAAACTTTCTTTTTTTGGTAAAAGAAAGGGATAGAACCCAGACTACAAATAAGAAGAAAAACAAATCAAAACTACACAGTAGTAACACGTGGTATTCTCCTGCCCCGCAGCATCTTCTCTCAAAATCTGAACACGTTCACTAGGGGGACTTGCACACTTACTTTTGGACAGCAGAATCAAGCCCATACCTGCTCCCACACCTTCATTATCATATATACTCCATACCATGTATTTGGTGTTACACTTGTACGCAATTCTGATTTTGCCTTCTATTTCCAACCAGTCCACTGTCCTAAGCACTGCCGCCACTGGGAATCTGCAAGAACTAACCTTTCATCAAAAATTACGCATAAGTCTTTCAAACTCAACTTCAGGGTTACCTAGATTCAGGCACTGGTATCCAGCTCCATAACAGTGGGTTGTTGCTCCAGCTCATCGATAACTCCCTTGTAGACAGAATATAAGATTTCTTACCGGAATGTTTGTCCAATCTGAAGCTCTGTGTTTAGGGTATAATTACACTACACTGAATATATATATATATATATATATATACAAGAAGTGAAAACAGAACTTGATGCGAGGTGGAAAAGGGGGAAGGAAAAAAAAACAAATAAAAAAAGCGGCGTACCAAAGAGCATAGAAGAGGTCCTTCTTGGAAGCGAGGCGGAGGGCAGTGAGGGCTCTGGACGCAGAAGCTCTGCCAAACCATATTGGAATCAGAAGCAGATTAGCAGAGCTACAGAGTATCACTATTTAGAAGCTTCTGCTGAAGATGTATGATGACTACAACATTTTTTACATATGGCAATACTTTTCCCTGCAATAAATAGAACTATTATTTTCGAATTTAAGCAACACAATATTAGATAATTTTTTAAACTGTTAACTATAAGAAAATAGGTAATATTTTTTAATTGTAATTTTAGAATATGTAACAATTAATAGTTGTTGTCCATAAAATCACTCGTGACAATATTAAACAAATGTTCCCTTTAAGAGAGGCAACAAAAATAATTGTCCTTTTAAAACCACTAAGAATACAATATTTGCAACATTTAGCAAATGTTCTTATAATTTTGCTATATAATTAATTTGGTGCTATTTTTTTTCATTGGGAAGAGATTTGGCGCTAGTGAATTTCTTTTTTGGTGGTAATATATTGATTTATTATTAGTTTTATTAGTTTATTAATTATTAAATATCATTAAACAAATTAGTAATTAGGATAAAAAGGAAACAGAAAGAGAAAAATGCAGAGCTGGAGGTGGGCATCGATTGTGCATAGTCTCCGTTTATTCTTGCCTCACTAAAGACTACCGTTGAAGATGGACCTCCAACCGTTGTCTAAAAACCATCTTGTTCTCTGATTATACATAGTCTCCATGACAATATGCTATCTACTTTCTAAAGGACATCGTAGAAAAGTTTATAGACAACAATTGTCAAATGTTGTCTATTGGAAGTTTAGGCAATATTTATAGTTTAGAAATGTCACCTGTTGGAAGTTTAAACAATATTTAAAAAATGTATGTTTTGGAATAGGTAATAGTTATACTTTATTTTATAATTTAACAATGTTGCTTATTAAATATATAGGCAACATTTAAAATCTACATTTTATGTATAGATAACATTTAAAAATCGTTGCAATATAAGTATTGTCTATTTCCCATATTATAAGCAATAATTTTTGTGATTATTGCAATATGAGTCAAAAAACTATTACCTAAAGGTATGGGTAACGTTGGCATAAACAATATTTAGGTAACATTTTGAAAATGTTACCTGTTATTTTGGGCAACAGTTTTTATAGTTTAGGCAACACCTTTGAACTATTGTTATATGAAAAAATTGTTGTAGCATGTGTATGATAGAATTACAAAAACATTGTCTTCTCGCAATGTATCCATGGTGAGACAAGTTGCAAGCTCCCCCCAACCCCCCTGCGTAGATATCTATCTATCTATTTATCTAAGACGGATGTTTGAAAGCCAACCTTAGGAAATAATTGCAGATAGTTTGGCATTAGTTCAGATCCCAAATAGTGAAACCCTATCTCGTGGGTCACATGAATGAAGAAAATTAAAAAAAAAAATTGCTGTTTAATAATAATAAATTTTTTAAGGTTCTGCAATGAAAAATATTTTAACTTTATTCAGTCAAATATTCAAGAAGATTTTTATCAATATTATTAATACCAGTATTTATTTATGTCTTAAAATATTAATTTTTATAATCATTTAAAATTGTTTATTTATTTTATTTTTTGTGTTAGCTTATCTTTTTCATTAATTACGTCCCCTAGTTGTGATTGCCGAGGGAAGTACCTACACTATATCTGGCACAACCAAAATTGGTAGGCATTCTTGAAGACTGATGTTGTAGGGTGCATGTTTACCGTAGTCAGTCGGATAGCTAAGGCACTTCAACTGGACCTTCATATGCATGTAGGTTTATGAATTGTAGAAATTTGGAACCCAGCTTCATGACCGGAATTGGTAATGGGCATCATGGCTATTTCTTCCCTTGCATTAGTTTCTACTTAAATGACATGATTAATTGGCACCATTTTATGAGTAGAAATATGGAGTACCATATGCTCCCTCCGGTTCTATTTATGAGAAAAAAAATTTCATTTTTAATGATCTTATTTATAAAAAAAAAAAAAAAAAGAATTAATGTTATGTTAATTTTTTTTTTACCAAAATTACTCTCTTTCATTAATATTATTGAGAGTCATTAAGTGCATTTTTAAAAAAACTTAGATTATAAGATTAATTAAGTAGGGATAATTTTAAAAAAAATAAAAAATATAAGCTAAATTAATTATTTTTAATTAATTTTATTTTTTTTTTAATATTTATAAAATAATTTTTTTCCTTATAAGGATAAGGGGTAGTATTACAGTACAACTTCATTTCCCTTTTTCACTGTGAACGATAAACTCAAGTAACAATGTTTGCGATATTTGCGAATGTGGGTTCCTCGTCTGAAAAAGCACAGCTGGAACTGTAATTGGAGGAATTGGTATGTCTGTCAGGTGGAAGGTTGGAGAGCTAACATTTACCTATTTGACTTGAAAAATACAGTGAAGACCTATTTAATAGTATTTTTTATTTTATTATTTTTAAGATAATTTTATAAAATTGTTTTTAAAAATAAATTTTTTAAAAAAATATGTTTGAATAATTATTCTCAAAATCATAACTAGTGAGTGATAGATGAGTTATTCAAAATTTATAATTTTACCGTTAATAAGGTGGGTGTTTTTCACATTTTCTTATGTTTTTTAAAATAAAAATTACAAAACACCTTAAAGTTATTCTGAGTTTTCTGTTCTTTTGTTTTTCTATTTCTCAAAATAGTTTATAAAAAATATATTTACCAAATAAGTTTTTTTATTTTTTTATTTTTAAAAATAGAACCAAACAGGCCCTAATATTTTAAGACGGGACAAATGGTTTTTGATTAAAAAAAATAAAGATATTCAAGTTTTGGTATTGTACGTATAATCCATTCTTTTCGGCCTTTGACTCAAATTTTTATAAATGAGATTCAAAAATTTTCAAATGCAACTCAATGTTTTTTGAACAATTGGGACTTAAATTTTTCTAATTGAAAATTGGTTTTTTCCAAAAAGAAAAAAGAAATGTGGTCCCTTTTATGGTGCCTATGAATGACACATTTCCGACGTATGTGACCAAAAGGATGGTACCAAACTTCATAAATTTGTTGCAATTTTGTCCGATGACATGAAAATTAAGGTTGGTTCCCAGAATGTACACATATCCTACTTACTCTTTAGTATTCTAAATATAAAGTTTTTTGGCCCTAGTTCTAATAATAGAGAGAGAATAATTTATTTTTATCCCTATTTAATTAGAGAAATTTTGAAAAACTATGAAAATTTTTTAAAAAATCAATATCTTCTTGGTAGGTAGGAGATAAATAAATATAACATATTTTGAAACAAAAAGTGAAAGAAATTAAATAAAATATAGTTTTAAAAATATTGTGATCTTTATAAAAGTTAAGATAATTAATTCACTTGAATTTCCATCCACCCTTAGACCTACATTATTTGGGAGGGCAAATGCACCCCTCAAATTTTTTAAACCTAGATACATTAAGTTATTGTGATTGACATCGTACACCCCCTCAAATTTTTGCGATTTCAATAAATTAATTCTTTATGCCTAAGATATATATACTTTTTTTAATTCATGCATCATGTTCAAAAGTATTAATCTTATTTATTTCTTTAATATATATTCTAATTAGGGAATGACCTTCCACTCGCCTTTTTCTAAAAAATTAATTTACTTAAATTTTTCAATAAATAAAGCAACTTGATTTCTCAATAAAGCTTACAATCTTGGCTCTCATGAAAGCTAATCAATTGGCTCCTCCAAGAAGCCATCAACTTGGATTTTTATAGGAAGACAGTAGACTTGGCTGCTATGGGAAGCCAGTTGACTTGGCTTCGACCCAAAGCCAATTCACTTGGCTTCTAAAATAGACTTAGCTTATGTTATAAGCAATACCAAGTAAATTTCTTATTTCTCATAAAAGCTTATGATAATCCAAACATTTCATATTTGCATATCATTACCATAACTGAAACTCTAATCTCCCAAATATCTCTCTCATTTTGAGGAGTGTTTCAATTGGAATCCTATAAGTATACATGTCCAATCATAATATAAAAAATTTCTCGGAGCATGTTAGGAGTTATACCCAAGTAAGATTGTGGTTTATTCAATTAATCAATTTTAGTCAGGAGAGATAATTTTGAAAATTGAGAAGGAAATTAAACAAGAATATGAACAATAATAAGAAGCAAATAAGATTAAGTGTAATTCAATCATTGTGAGTACTAGGAGATTGGGTTTCACCTTCCTGAGATAATTAAAACTCACTCTGCGACTGACTCTTTTATAATTATTGTGATAATTATTTTTAATTTGTCCTAATCACCTCTTGGTCAATAAATTCATATTTTTTTTTAATTCACTCTCACGCAACCAAGGCTCCTAATCAAATCCTGAAATTATAACAAAAGTCACCATAAACACTTAATTTTAACTCTAAAACCATTGTTTACATCTATCTCTCATACATAGGCTCGCTCTTCACTTTCCAGTACATTAAACTCACCCACAAAATAAATTTTACGGTGGCCAATTATAAAATTCACATGAAAGCGCAAAAGAAATAGATGTAATTAAACATGAATATATTAGAAGAATTAAATAAAAAAAAGAGTTATAATCTCATAACAAACTAGATGATTAACTAGATGATTAGCCACACATAAATATAGTTTTCAACATCAATCAAGTACTAAATGTTGGGAATCTCAGTATACGCACAGCGGAATAAGATAATTGACATTCCTCCCATTGATCCTTCAATGTTACTTAAATCGAGATGTAGAAAAGAATTTTACCTTTGAGACGTGTCTTTTTAGGTTCTTCCTCCACCGTCAGAACTCAAGCACTAACGCTTCTGATCAGCACCTTCTACTGGTATCCACACGAGCTGTTAATCCAACTCGAACGGCGTGCTAGCACCACTATTCATGAACGTTCATACATTTCTCTCCTCTCTGTGCGTTCGTACACTTTCATTCTCTAAGTGTGCAGTCACTCTCTCTCTAAGGTGGGAGGAAACTCTCCTTTTTTTATTAACCATAGTCTCTATTATTATATAGATAGGGTTCATGATTTGATTAATTTAAATCAATTATTTAAATTAAATCAAATATTAATTAAATAGATTAGTTTAAATTTAAATCTATCACATAAAATAAAATTTAAAACTAATTCATTTAAATTAATTTAAATGATATACATATATTTGGAAATATATATTTAATATATCAAACATATATATATATTGAATTTTTATAAGATATATCAAATATATTTATAAAATTCATCCACCCTAAATTGAACGTTAAATTTATCGAATATAGACAAATCTTAGGTTCAATAAATCTGGCCACTCTAGTTCGAGTTGGCCCATTCTTGTTTGTGACTCTGTAGGCCCATATGATGTTGGCAGTGGGCCAATGACACTATTAGATCCACAAGTCACAAGTGGCCTATAGCAAAACATTGTGACAACTCAAATCATATGAGAACGATGATCTGATACAACCTATCATATAACTTTATTATATCCCTTTTGTCTCACGATATATAGGTTAAGTATGAGGCATGAAAACATCATCTTCATCTTACTCGATCATCACTTTCTCGATCTTCGAGCAGACTGACAGAACAAATAAAAACTCTTTCATTCGAGCATGACCATACATTTTTTAGTCTTACTCATCAAGGGGCCTAGATATATCTCTCCATTAATTAGAGGGATAAATTACATGTTGACCAATTATATTCTTCTACATAAATTTCACTATACCGGATCATAGTCTTTATAATCTTCTGATTAAATGTGACTTTTGACTATGTCAAATTACAGTATTTCCCATGTGGGAAGCCATGGTGATTTCATATCTGAGGGCTCAGTAACATAGTTATATATATATATATATATATATATGAGATATGCTTATGACTTGATCCATGCAGTTATCTCATGACGGGTCAATTCAGCGCTTGTTCCCTAATAGGTGCTTATAATTTTGATTTGTATCTTCATACATAATTAACTCATAATTATCAATCAAAATCATACTAACTTTAATTCTTCATTGTTCCCACAAAAATGAATGACTATGGATGTTTAGGATAAAAAATGATTTATCCAATGATACTATTACAAAGAAAACATGCAACAATATAATAATGTAATAAAAGAAAAAAATACCTTCTTTTTCATAATGAAGTACAATGTTCATAATATAATAATTGGCTTGGGGTACAATATCTAACACTAAATTCCCAAAACATAAAGACAAATACTAAAAGAAAAGAAGTAGTGGATGAAGAAAATGATTCAACTTCACTTCTCGCTCATAACTTCATGATTTGTCATTACAATGCTCCCTCACTGCTACAAAATAAGGCTTCAATGTCTGTCATTTATGCCTGTTAAAAAATAACAGGTATAAAAAATTGACTAATGACAATTTTGTAAATAAATTTATAAGTTTTAGATTTTTTACATCTATTTTATGAAAATTTGACATAAAAAATTTATCAATTACTTCTGCTTTCTTGAAGAACAAACGTAATACTAATGCTTTATTTGATATGATGGAGAGAAAAGGATGGGAAGGAAAGGATTTTAATATAGGGGATGGGAGAGGAAAGATGTAGGGAGTGGGAGGTAAAGGAAAAGGATGGATTGTTGGGAGGAGAGAGAAGTGATTTTAAAAATTTGTTGTTTGGTTTAAAATGGGAGGGGAGAAAAGTTAATAATAATTTGATTATTTTATCTCTACAATAACTAAAGTTGTTTTTCTATTATTTTTTGTTTTAATAATTATTTTTTATTATTTTCTCATTTTAAAAATATCAAAACCTTATCTCATATATTAAAATTTTTTAGTAATATAAATTTATCTTTCAGTATTTTATTTCCCTTATTTTTATCATTCTGTCTTATAATTTTCCTCTAAATTGAACTAAAATTTTATCTCGCAATCAATTTAATGTCTTTGAATCAAAATTTAACCTTACTTATGTAACATTTTTTTTATTGGAAATATAGTCTATTTAATATAATATTTTTTTAAAGGTCATGATCCATAGAAGTTGAATTTTGGGGGAAACATTTTGGTCATTAGAATAGAGAAATTTTATAAAAATTTTATTTTCCCAACTTTCCCATTTTTTCGCATTGTTATTTATCTATTTTTATCAGACTTTATTTCTTTTGCTTCACAATGCACTCCTTTGCACCTTTTTCATTCATCCAAACATGCCCTTGCATTTTCCTTCATCAGTAACACAATGCTAGACGACGAAGTATCTTTCACTCTTGCTGCAAATAAACGCAAGCTTGCTTCTCCTCTTCTTTTCTTTGATCTTACCCTCATCTGCTTCCCTGTTTCTTCACTCTCACTTACCCAGTACATGACTTTTAGAGAAGAAGGTTTTGTTTTTTTTTCCACAAACACATCTTCTCTTCTTTCTACTCATCCCCTTCACCATCTCCTTTGTCATCACCGAAGCTAATGTAATAAAAGAATACACCTCCCCTCCAAAACCCCCCAATTTCGGAGGGGAGGGCAAGAATAAAAGGGGAGGGGAGTTGCTTTGTTCCCCTCCTTCAGAAAAACCATATCCAAACCAGATAAGAGAAGTTGCTACCCTCCCTTCATTGGAAATATGCATATCCAAACAGGGGTAGGGGAGCAACTTTCCTCCCCTCCCCTTTGAAACCCCCTATCAAATAAGGGCTAAATGTTTTTCATTTTATTTTCTAAAAATATTGCGTTTATGTCAATTTTTATAAAAATAAACATATAAGAACATGTTTGGTAACTGTTTCCAAAACAATTTTTTTATTTTTGAAAATAGAAAAATAAAAAAACTTATTTGGTAATCCTATTTTTTATAAAATATTCTGAAAAACAAAAAATTAAAAAAACAGAAAACTCAGAACATCTTTAAAGTATTTTGTAGTTTTTGTTTTGGAAAATACAAGAAAATGTGAAAAATACCCACTTTATTAATGGTAAAATTATAAATTTTGAATAACCCATTTAACATTTACTAGTTATGAATTTAGTAACAACTATTTAAACAGATTTTTTTTATTTTCTTGTTTTTAAAATTTGTTTTCAAAAATAGTTTTATAAAATGCTGTGAAACAGCCCTAAACTTGTCCAAAAATTTATCAAGTGGAGTTTGAAATCTTGAGTGATGTTTAGATTTTGATGGATAAAGAATTGCATTCTATGGAGTTTAAAATTTAAAATTTAGTCATGGTTTAGCTTCACATAAGGTGTTGGTGGGATTGCTTGAATGACAATGAAAGCTAGTTCAACATCGTATGAAGTCTCTCATGATTATTTCATTTAATTGTGATGTAACTCTTTCAAAAACGTACAATGGACTGTTACTTGAATATAGAATGCGAAGAAAAATTTCTAACATTACTCTTTTCTTTTGGAATAACTCTAGTATAGTTTTTCTCCGTACAATGACTTGCTAGGTTCTGAATATTGGCTTCATATCATAAGCCATGAGCATTTAAACTTGTATAACAAGACCTCTTAATTTTTGTTAGGGCCAGAACATCAAAAGGAGATTATTCGACACTTGTATAATCACTGTAAAGCAAGCCTTTCTATTTAAATAAGAATGGGATGAGTGTAATCTAGAGGGATGAGCGAATGGGATAGGATGAAAATGGAACAAGTGCATAATTGTCTTTGCTTAAAAATTCTGCAGTAGCTTTTAGTTTAGACTTTAGAGGAACATTTTGTAAGACCATTACTAATTATATGGACATGACAAGTATTTTGTTTGATTGCTTGTTGGGTTGAAGGCCAACTTAGAGAACAATAAGACTTTTTTGGGACTGATAAGTGTCATTCTCTAAACATTAAAACAGCAGGTTACAGATTTTGTTTTTCTACTGTTATTTATTTTGATGATTGGTAATGGTAGGCAATAATAAATTTCCTTCATCTTGTCCCTTGTTATTTAATTATTTGGTTAGTTTAGTCATTATGTCATTGCCTTTTCTCTGTAGAATTCTCATAAAAATAAAATAACCCTAGTTATGTTTCCCATCAGTAAGATACCAACACAGAGAGAGTTCTCTCCTCAATCCTAAAGAAACAAGGAGGTATAAACCATATAGTAGTATCCAAATAATTGTCTCTTTGGTTTGGTCATGCTTACGCTCTGGAAGTCTGAAGTATGAAATACTCAATTTGTATCCTTTTTTTTGGTTTGTAATGTTTAGGCAGGATAACATCCTCTGTTAGAGTGGCTCATTCTCTATGACTTAGTTGGGCTTCCAACCATTAAGTTAAGTCTTATCAGCTTCTTTGGAGCCCGTTTCCTCTGTCAAGTTTTTTTTGTCTTGTTCGTCTTGTATATTTAAAGTTGGATGCAAACAATCAAACCTTTTAGTTGATGTGACCCTTGATTTGTACTCTATATTGGATTCTATTTTGTTGGCTTAATATAAGTAATTTATGTGAATTATAATTTGGTAATTGGTAATGAATTTTTTATTCCACTAGATAATCCATATGATGCTGCTGACAAATGGCTTCTCAAAGAGAATCTTCCTCTATCCTTCCGAGAGCAAATTGTGTAGTTCATACTCCAAAATACCGGACAAAAGGATATTACTTTTGATGCATCATTTTGTGATCCCTATACTGGCTGTAAGTAATATCTCTGACAAATGTTGATGTTTATTAACATCGAATCCTGTAGTGTAACTTGTTTACCTGATTGTTGATATCTTGTATTCTGTTTCAGCCAGTGCTTACATACCTGGACAACCTTCATACTCAGGTAAAAGAATTCACCTCATTCAAAGCCCATAATCAATTTTATCTTGAATGACTACTAGTGTGCCTGTGCTGCACAACTCAGTTCTCAATTAATTTTTTGCATCTTGCTTTTATGGCCACTGTTTCTGCAAAACCTACTTTCAAGCATATCCCTAGATACAATTTACTATAGTAGCTACTGTTGGTTTTAGTCTTAAACACATAATTTTGTGTGTTGTACAGTAGCATATTGAGAAAGTGGTTTGTGATTTCTACACTTTGCTATATCTGGAATCTGTCTTTATGTGTCAAGAAATTCTTTGCTTCACTAAATGGCTAATATGGCTTTGGGTATAGCTCATTGATGAAAAGGAAGGACTCTGACAGATGTTACATAGTGAGGCCTTTGTTTAATTTACTCCAAACTTGTATGGTGTAGACATAAATCAAATGGAAGAACACTAATTGTATGTTACCTAAAAGTGCTTGAGCTATGAGGAGATCTCCAATGCCACAAATGGTTTCCACTAAGCTAAATAACACAGATGGCTTCCGCCAAGGTAGATAATACAACCTTAAAAGTAATTGAACCCAAATAGCAAATTATCATTCATTTCACTTTGGCGGATGGTATGAACTCTCGCTCATTAATTAGTGGAAGGTTTCAGGGAACACTAATATCAAAAACGGCACGGCCAATATTTTATGCATTGCTTGCAAGTTTCAAAACTCTCACATGCATGCCGCAAGTTCATTTTACTCCTTCAATTTAATTAAGGTATGTTGGCTTGTGTTTTTTTTTATCCTTAACCTGCTAATCATTGATTCCTTATACTGATTTTATGCCATATGTTATGTTTCATTCTCGTAAGTTGTGAAGCTTTTTATGTGATTAAGGAGAAGAGATTTCCAAATTGGTCTTAATACATAATTGGCTTAGCTGACGGGATCCTTGCTTTTATAGAGAATAGGAAAAACACCTGGATCACTAGCTGTTGTTTATTGAATTAGCTAAAGTCTTCAAATGACAGAAATGACCAGCAAGTTATGGCTCTTAATTTCTGGTCAAAAAAATGCGTAGCTTCTTAGCTTTTGCTTGCGATTGTCTAGCGCTAGCTAGACAACTATATCCTTTGACTCACTATGATATTCTGCAACTTGCTTTATTTTGTTGTGCTAATAAAAAATCAATTTTATTTTCTTCCAAACATACCAAATATGTGTGAGCCTTCACAAATTGTTGTGCAAATTAAAACTCGGCATTGAGTTTAAAATACACAAGTTTGGGATCATTGAAACTCATTTGCAGTGAATATTAACTAGTATCACATACGAATTTTATAAGAAAAGATTATGTGAATGGCAATATTCATACAAAAAGAACTAAAAAATATTTTCATCATATGGTCAAATGGCAGACTCCATATTAGAGCCAGCCAGTAATTCAAAGAGATAAATAAACAAGTTGTGCTCAGTTTGGTAGATTATAGCTCTTTTCAATTGATTTAAAGACTAATATCTGATTTCTAAATTTGTACTTTTCTTCTTTAGGACCTTAGACTTCAAGCGTCAACTTGAAAAAAGTCATCAAGAGAAAATTTAAAAAAAAAATGACTTAAATGTAATTCCTTTTCCTTATAGAAATATCCTCAACCTCTGATGTAGTGCTTATACTAGTGAAAGGATTTTCTATATGCTTTCTTGATATGAATGAAATTAAATGTCATAATTCAAGCCCATGATCACTCATATTTTGGACAGAGTTGGGCCTACGTTTTGAGGACGGCATCAACAAGTTGGTAGCTATCATTCTCCATCTTAATGAATGAGTCTACAATTTTCTTCTTCTGTTACCTTTGCAAAATATTATTTGTAGGAGTCTGGATCTGAAAAGGGAAAGCATCAAGGTGAGATTTGGATATTGTACACAAATGAAACAACATTGGAAGGAGCTAAAGTGTTTATAGTTTTATGTTTTTGCTGCTTGAGCGGATTTCATAGTAGTAATTTTGAGAGATTGTTTAGATTTTATTTATGGTGTTGAGAGATTATTTAGATTTTTTTGTTGTCATTTGTAGTGTGAGGATGGCCTATATATTGTAAGTTGTAAGATATAATATATTAATAATATTGTTGAATTAAAATTATAGATTTGCAGTAATGGTTGGAATTGATCTTTGTTGTATTAGTTGTTGGAATTGATTAAACTTTGTTGTATAATAGGTCCTAGATAGGTGTACTAAAAAATAATAATTTTTTTTAAAGGATCCCTTTTATGTCTTTTTTTTTTTAAACAGATGTACAACAGGATCCTTTTATGTTTTTCTTTTTTTTTTTAAATAAACATAAGAAGCAGGGGTATTCACAGGTCGAGCATCACTTTGGCCCGGTGTCTGGCTCGAAGCACCCCCCAGGCCAAGAAAATTGGCCCATAGCCTAGCTCGGCCCGATATGGCCCGGTCCTTCAGCGGGTCAATATCGGGTCGGGTTTGACCAGATATAGAAATAAATATTAAAAAATAAATAAGAAATAAGTTAATTTAATTTTTTAATAAAAATATAACTAGTTTCATTTAATATATATTCTTATAAGAAATAATATTAGGTTAAAAAATAATATTTATCAAAATTATAAATACTCAACAATTATACATTATTTATTTTATATAATATTAAGTTAAGAAATAAATTTTAAATTTGAAATAAAATTAAAAATTGGAATAATAAAATGCATCTATTATAATTATAAAATTAATTTATTACATGAGACATATGAAGGAAAAATAATTATATAAAATTATTTAACACTTTTAACAAATAAAGAAAAATAAAAAAATTAAAAAAATAATATATACTGGGCTGGGTCAGCATGGGTATGTGACTTGCCCGAGGCCCGGTCTGGTTCGGTCCTCCTTTTGGCCCGGTCCGGTTCCATTTCAAAACTTTTTCTTTTTAGCTCGGCCCAACTCGACCTAAAATGAACAGGCTATACTGGATCTCCATACTGGATCTCCAGACCCATTGAATAGCTATAGTAAAAAAACATCATTATAGAAGTTGCCATTACGTGTGGTAAGCAAGAATAAAATAGTAAGCCTTTTATGACTATTTTTTAAATAATAGACGTACAAAAAATTGTCTTTTACGCCTATTTTTTACTCGACATAACAGGTTGTACTTTCTATGTATCTTTTAAAACGAATATAAGGTAGTCAAAATAACATATATTAAAGAGGTTTTTTGTATGGGAGCCTTCTATTTATAGAACTAGATTTTCCTTTCCTGGACGTGAATGCGCGGGAGATATTGGGAACATTTTATTTAACTCTAAAATATATCACTAACTCACCTATCAAAAAAATATTAAATAATATTAATTAAAATTAATATAAATTTTAGAATTAGAAAATATTAAATTTTTTTAAAAATATGAGGTCCACCTAAAAAAGAAAAAAAGATGAATTCCACTTGTGGAAAAAATAAAAAATAAGATCATTTAAATCAAATAAAAAACAGGAAAAAAAAAAAGAAAATACACAAAACTTAAACTAGGATAAAGTTGTAGTTAATGCACAATACCGACTCCACGGATGATTTGTGAGCCACTTGCCGAACACGTCGAAGTAATGTCATAAATCACGTTACCCTACTTTTTATTATATATTAATGATTCGCGAGCCACTTGCTGAAAAGGCCGAGGTAATGTAATCAATCACGTCACCCAGCGCCAACTCCTTGGCCTTTTTCTCCACACGGTGCCAGGTCCTTTCGTTTTTTCTCTTCTTTGTCCTTCCAACCTGGCACCAGCTGGGTAAGCATTCTTGCTAACCCAACCCCGAGTCAATACATATTAATTCCTCTCACCACTGCACCGGTGGCCAGGTGAAGGAGTTTGCTGGGTGAGCTTGTATATTAACACTTTTCTCCATCGTTATGACCATATTTTGCTCAAAACTTCTCATACATGCCCATGAGATACAAACATTCTTCAAATTACACAAGATCATACCAAAAAGTATTAAAACATAACATATTTAGATAAAAAGAAATATAAAATATAGATATATTATAGGTATAAAATAGAGATATCATATTCTAGTATTTTCATTTTTTTTTGTGATCAATGTTTCTTTATATTTCTTAATTATTCCTATTTTCTTTAATTACAATAAATACTAATAATATAAGCAAAATTATATTATTTGTATCCATGAAATTTTTCTATAAACTTTGATAAATATAATTGCCTCTATATATCTAGACTCAATTCAATTGCTAAAAATATTTATTTATTTATTTATTTATAGATGTTACAAAATGAATTGGAGAAAAGTATTCGTGTAGCATTGAAACCAAATGCCTCTTTTTAAAATTGCAAGATTCTTATTCTTTTTACTATTAACTAAACAAATAAGAGAAAACTTTATCATGAAGAATTTAGATCAAACAATCTCCTTCATATGATATGATGAATAAGAATTAATAAAGAACCTTTAGGTTTTACGCCTTAATTATACTAATTTGGTACTTCCTCCATTATGTTATATAAAGCATCTTTTAAATAAATCAATATTTCATGATATAAGATATCTTATGAATTACGTAATATATTTAATTTTATTTTATTCAAAATGTCCTTGAAAAAGGATGAAATTTAATTAATATTATAGAGTTTAATTTATGGGTCAACTATATTAAATAAGAGTAATTTAGAAAATGGTGCAAAATTTTTCAATTATTAATTATTACATTTGGTTTGTGTGTGATAATTAAAAGTGTGTTATAAATTAGAACAAATAAAGTAAAAACTTGTGTATTAAAGCTAGGTTTGGTATAAATGTAAGGAGTTTCTTGAAAGGGAGAATGAGAGAGAAATCCTTATTAAATACATCATTCAAACTTTCTATAAATGAAATATAACATTTTCATAGAATCATTCTCTCCATTTCCTTCTTTCTTTTCATTTCCTTTAAAATGGCTCATTCTTAACAAACATGCCTTAAGAATAGAAACAATGGAAGGATTTATCTTGTATTTTATTCCATCCACAAATATAAATGAGATGCCTTATTTATATAAGCATAATCTTACATTAAAAATTTTCATTATATTAAATGTAAGACGATGAACCATAAAGACATGCATTTAAAAACGTGAAGGGATGTGTGATGGTGGATATTTACACAAATACCTACTCTCTATTTCTTAATATAAAGGGTAATTAGAAAAATTTTTATATTTCAAAATATAAAGAATAAAAGAAATATGTTTTATGTATTTAATTATTTTTTTAAATATCCCTAATTAATGATATTTTTTTAAAACTAGTAGTACAATTTATTTGTATTAATTATATAATATAAAAATTATTAATATTAAATAGGAGTATTTTTTAAATAATTTTATATTTACATAAATTTATTATTTTTTTATTTATATAATTTTATTTTTATCCTTTATATTTTCTCCGGTCCTATATATATGATCTTTTGTTCTTATCCTAAATATAAGGCCATTTATAATATACGAGGTAGTATTTATTATATATTTTTAAAAAATATCCCTGTTTAATGTATTTAAAAAGAAAGGGAAAGAGATTAAATAAGGATAATTTTAAAAAAATATTAAAATTTAAAAAAAAATAGTTAATTAGTTTTAATTCTAATTCTTAATCTGTATGATTCAATTAAAAAAATCTTATATTAAAAAATAAGTATTAAGAAAAGAAAGAATATGTTTTGAAGTATAAGAAAAATGGTGGTTAAAGAAGAGCACTCGAGCGGGAGATAAATGACGAGTATTCCTAAGATTAAAAGACAAATCGTGGTTAAGGAACACGTTAACAAAGTCAGGAGATCTAGATCTAGATCTAGAGAGAGCATCCTTTGATTGAATGAGATTTTATCAAGTGAGGGAGGGTCCATAGTCCATTCTAGTCTCCGAGACTCCGACCCACCTTGTTGTTTGACAGCAAATTGATTAGATACTGAGAGTGGGATTTTTGGCTACGTGGCATGATTCCATAAGATGGCAAGCTGCTTGATCATCATCGATGTAAAAGTAAAGTAAAGCGACCCTGCACGGGCTTCTCACTCCTCCTAGAAACATACATTTATTGCGTCTACTCGGACGATACTATGAGTCGTAGGAAGCAGGAACATAGTAATTGGGCATTACTTCTCATGGGACATTTCCTTAACAATTTCATACATTTTGAAAAGTTAGTCATATATTTCAAAAATTTAAAAGGAATTTAATATCTTAATTTTACTCCTATTAATTACTAATTTTAAAAATTTATTATTTATCTTTTTTTTTAACTTAAAATAATAATTAATAAAAATAAAATAAATAAATTTTAATTAAAAATTATATAAATCATTATATTTTAGATCAAATAAAAAATTTAAAAGAATTCTTATACCATAAACGGGAGAAGCAGGCAAGAAATGCAGTCTTTTTTTTTTAATGGAAAGAGGAAACTTTCATTCGACGAAGAAATAAAAGAAAGCTGTACAAAACAGGCCCTCAGGGCGGGCATCATAAGGAAACTAAAACAATTAACAAATGAAATAATAGAGTGACAAGAGAATCTGAGGAGGGGTGAATGATTCCTGCTGCTGCTGCGCCAAAACCACAATCCTCTTGTTTCGCACCTCCCGTTACAGTTATTTCCAACAAAGGAAAGAAGCGCAAGGCAAGGGAGGAGGAATTAATAATGTTTAGGTCTGACTTCCATGCCTTCAAGGACAAGCCCTCCTTTCAAGTGATAACCCAATTCCGTTACACTCATCTTCACCTCCTCATCATTTGTCCCACTGAAAAATTCCCCCAACTCTATCTCCATCCACCCATCCTCTCTCTTGCATGGAAAACTTGTGTCGACCCCTGACTCCATCTTCTCATGCTCATGCCCAAAATATGCCTTTGATCCGCTCTTCACCTTGTTTCCCACTTGCACACTTACTTCCAACACGGCAGAATCAAGCCCATACGCATCCTCCGACACCTTCATTATCATATATACTCCATACCATGTGTTTGGTGTTACACTTGTAGTTCTGATTTTGCCTTCTATTTCCAACCAGTTCACTGTCCTAAGCACTGCCGCCACTGGGAATCTATAAAAGTGAACCTTTCATCAGAAATTACACATCAATCTTTCAAACTCGACTTCAAAGTTACCTTGATTCAGGCACTGGTATCCAGCTCCATAACAATGGGTTGTCGCTACAGCTTATCCATAACTCCCTTGCGGACAGAATGTAAGATTTCTTACCAGAATATTTGTCCAATCTGAAGCTCTGCATTAACAACTCAATTATACAAACACTGAATATTTGTAAGAAGTGAAAACAGAGCTTGATGCGAAATATACCTTATTACCCCCATCAATGAGAAGCGGACGGCAAAGAGCATAGAAGAGCTCCTTCTTGGAAGAGAAGTGGATGGGAAATGAGGGCCATGGACGCAATGTCTTCATAATCAGAGGGCAAGAAGCTCTGCCAAACCATATCGGAATCAGAAGCAGATTCGAAGGTGGAAGAGACGACAGAGTATCTAGAGGCTTCTGCTGGCGATGTGTATGACAGAATTGCAGAAACACACTCTTCCGGCAATTTATCCATGGTAGGATAGGCTGCAATCTCCCTCCGTTGATATCTATATTTATAACACAGATATTTATACATATATTGTTTTGGACAAGGCAGATATTTTGAAAAGCCAACTCTAAGATATTTTCTTCTTCTGTTTTTTTCTTTTTTTACCCAATACTTTAAGAAATGATTGCAGCTAGATTGGAATTAGGCCAATGTCACTTGGTGAACCCCATCTCTTGGGTCCCAGCAAGAAAATGAAAAAGGTTTTTGGTGAATTAATAATAATAAATTTTTGAAGGTTTTGTAATGAAAAATATTTTAATTCTATTATTCAGTAAAATATTCGAGATGATTTTCATTAATATTACTAATATTTATGTCTCGAAAGATCAATTTTATAATAACTTAAAATTATTTATTTATCTTTGTGTTACCTATCTTTTTTCATTAGGTGAGAAGTCCCCCAATTGCGATTTTCGAATGCCAAGAGAAAGTACCTGCGGGCCCGACTCAACCGAAATTCGTTGGCAATTCTTAATTTCCTAATAGAGACTTGATGTACCACACGTATTTGATCTCACCAAAAGGCCATAATAGTAAAAGAAATGATGGAGACAGGATGTGTCTACCGATATGCGGTGGGAAATACAAAGAAAGGCTCGTTAGCGTAATGCAAAGATAAATCATAAATGGGCGGGCCCCGGTTGTTTGTGGCTACGTGGCATGATTCCATTCGATGGAAAGATGCATGCAGATCATCACCCATAATGCGTCATCCATGTAATGTAAAGCGACCCTGCACTGGCTTCACGCTCCTCTTACCCGTACCCCCACCGACTCCATTAGCTGTCGTATCGAACACGCCTTTTAACACCGTCTATTTATTAGTGAAAATGACATTTAAATAGTATGAAGTCCATTCTACTTAAAAAAAAAAAAAGGAAGGAAATTAATCCGAGGGAAATTCCTATAAAATACCAATGCACGACACGAAGTTTCGTTACTTATGAGTTATTTTTAACAATTTTTTACAAACTCTAAAAATTAGTTAGGTTGATGAAATTTTAAAATATCAAAATTTTGTAATATTATTCTCATTAAATTATAATTTTATCATAATTATATTTTTTTATAAAAATATTTTAAATAAAATTAAAAAAATAATTTAATACTCTTCAAATATTATAAAATTACTTATATTTTGAATAATAAAAATTTTCTTAAAATATGTCATATGAAATAGGAATGTGGAATATTTTTAAAATAGTACTTGAATTTGGACATGAATTTGTTCTAATTCTAAAAGACTATCATCGTAAGTAATTGAGAATAAGTTTTTTTGTTAAAAATACCAAAACGCCCTTATAATTATTTCCAAGTGGTCTCCATCGATTTATAACATGTTTCTCGTAGATTTGCAATAGACTCTCATTGATTTGCCGTGAGTCACATTTTATCTACAATAAGTCCTAACGTATTTATATTTTATTTATTTTCAATTAATTTCTGTTGATTTATAGCTAACTCTTATAGATTTGCAATTGGTCACGGCATCTCGATCTTTTTAATTGAAAAAATTATTTTCAATTACACATCATGTGTGCTTATGAAATTAGACTAAATACAAATACAGGTATTATTTTAGAAATAACTCCCTATCTTGCTATTTGTATGCAACTTTCCCTTAACTCTAAAAACATACCAATAGTAACTTGTAAAATTTTTAACAGACATCAACATATCAAATTGGAATTAATTTATAATGGTATGATGAAAAATATTAATTTTGCTCGCACTTTTCTATTTCTAATTAATTATTATCTATTCCTAATTTTGACCTAAGAGAAAAATTGATACTTTTCAACACATTTTAATTCTAATTTGATATCTTAATATATGTTAAAAATATCATAAGTTCTAGATATAATTTTAGGAGTCATTTAGTTTTGTTTAGTACCCAAAAATTTTTAACTTCTCACGAAGTTTAACTTCACCTCAATAAGTTATATTTCCCGACTAAAATATAAGGAAATTCTACTTCCCGAGTTTTTTTTTTATTTTTTAATTATTTTTTAAATATATTCCTAACTTTTTAATCATTTTTTCAAATTAAAAATGATTTTTTTCTTTAACAATGTAATATAATATTTTAAAAAAATTAATTTGAACGTTTTAGAAAGTATAAAAGTTAAACAAGTAAATCATTTATAATTTTTTTGAAAAGTATATTTCTCAAAAAACATATTTTCTATGAACTTACTCTCGAGAAAAGATATGAAATGAGTCCTTAGAATCAATTTTCTTTTGTAATTCGCCTTGCTATAATTACTTTTGCTGCACTATTATTAAAGTATTACTATAATTTTTTTATCCCATATTATAAGATAATGAAAGAGACCAAAATTTTTAATTTTACCTATTAATTTCACTTCTTTTATTAAATATAACAAAAATTACAATACTAATAATATAATAAATAAAATAATAAAATAATAAATTACTATATATTATTTTACATTATGAAATTAAAAAATTTCTTAAATCACCTTATAATAAAAGGGAGGGAGTATTATTTATTATACAATGTTGAGGAGAGCACTTCATCCCTCCCAACAAGTGATAATACATGTCATTATTTTTTTAACTTTTCTATGCAAACAAGACTCCTCTCATTAAGTATATAAAAAAAAATCCTCTAACCGGAACTCCAATTAAATTTTAATTACAATATGCTATAGTATATTGTAAATTAATATTTAAAATGTAAAAAATTAAATAAAATTATTCACATGGAATAATAAATTGATATAAAATATATGTCATTAATTTCATTAAATATCTTAATGTTTTAGTGCATATTATCAATATTTTAATTTGAATTAAAAATAAAAAACAAATGTTTTATATTTTCAACGTCAAACTACGTAAATTTTTATGAGTCTACTCACTCAATCCTTTTTAAAAGGGTATTTTAAGAATGTTGTTTTAGTTTTTAATATATGATTCTTTTAGAATTATCAAAATCATAAAAAATTTTTATCCAAAATGTCCTTTGTCCAATAGTTACACAATTACTATTAATGAGGATAATTACTCCCGTGGCTTCTTTTTAGAAGAATTTTTTCATCAACCTGTCAAGAAATTTAGTTTAAAGTGATTAATCTCATTAAATCATCTAAAATTTCAATAATTTTTTAAAATTACCCCCATTCAATAAAATGTATCATTAGCATTCTTTCTTCTCATCAAGAGAATGATACTTCATTTGTTTTCTATTATAAATTATATTATAAAAAAAATAAAGTATGCAAAATATAAACAACTTTATAGGTATTAAATGCTCATTTATATATTCACCTCTCATTAAATAATTATGGTAAATAGAGAATAAAAAATATATAATTAAAATATGTTATGATTTAATGAAAGTAATATAAGAAAGTTATAGTAACTTTTACATGATTTACGAATTTTAATTATTTATAATTACTTTTCTTTGTATATATAAATCAGTCAAAAAATATTTATAATAGAAAATAGATAGAATATATCACTAATTACTAATGTAATTATTCACATTAATAATAATTGTTGACTACCAAGTAAAGTATAATTGTTGAGTATAAAGTAAAGGGCATTTTAGGTAAAAAAAACTTTAATAATTCAAAATATTCCTAAAGAACCTTATGCTAATACACAACAAAAATTCTAAAATGACCCTAAAAAGAAGATGCGGTATGTAACTAATGATATATTTTTCTAATTCCAAAATTTTTATCGTTTAAGATTTTGACTCATACATTAAGAAATAATTAATTGTTATATATGTTAGTAAAAATACACTGGAAGGACAAAGAGAATAATAATAATAATAAATAAGAGTATAACTAGGAGATGAAGTCTTAAAATTTTAAGATGAAAATTTTAAGAACAAAAATTTAAGATTTGAAATAAAATAAAAAGTCTAAAATAACAAAAATTTTGGAATTGAATGGATTTATTAAGTTCTATTTTCAGGATAGAATATTTCTCTAATTCTTTATATAAGATACCTTTTAAAATGATTTAATAATTTTAAATATAAGTAATTTTATAAGATTTTATAAAATATTAATTATTTTATTTAAAAAATATTTTTAATTGAAAAATTCTTTATAAAGTATTAATTATCTGAGAGAGTATAATATCTTGTTAAATATATGATATTTATTTGGCATAAAAATAAAATTAAAATAATTTTTAAATAATTTTATTAATAGAACTAATTTTTTTAATTTTAATAAAATAATTGAAAATAACTTTACTGAAAAAAAATTAACGAACTCCATTAAATGAGTAATTTTAAAAAATAATTAAAATTTTGGATAATTCAATTTAGATAAATTTAATGAGATTAATTACTTATTAATTAAATGTTTTAATAAAGGTATGAAATTATAGTTCTAAAACCCTTACTAAAAAAGAAAAAAGTCCGGAGGAAGTATTCAATTCAGTTAATGTGATTAAGACACGGTTGTACGGTGTGAAGGTCATAAAGGTTGCCACCGACTTTGACTTTTGAGGCAAAGACCATAATGTCACACAGGCTATCATTGGGTCCACTCAATTGAGATGTTTGTTCCTCAGAATGTGGGTGAGTGTGCGACCTTCTGTCCTTTAGTTCTTTTTTCTTTTTTTAAATACAACGGCAGCACCTTGGTAAAAAAAAAAAAAAATACAACGGCAGAACCAGCTCTTGAGACAAATAGCCACCCAAGGTAGTAGCTCAACGCTCCACTTTGAGCTTGTCAGGACCTTGTTTTCTACTTCGTCAGATATTTTGTACCATAAATTTGTTATTTAAAATATACCGCATTAGATTTTTTTAATTTATTTTTATTTTTATTTTTTTAACTTCTTATTTATAACTCTATAATAATAATAAAATAAAATATTTAATAAGGATAAAATAAACAATATTAATTATTTTTATATTAATTTTAAATAAAAATAATTTTTTTAATATATATATATATATATAATTAATATAAAATATTTTATAATATAGATGAAATATATTACTGATATCATTGACCGGCTACTCAGACATTACATTTAAATTGTTATACATATGCTCGTGTATTATTGAATTAGTTCTTTTTCTGTAAAAAATTAGTTCAAATATTACCTTCCATTCCGATATAGATGCGAGCAATGAATAGATCAAGTATAATATTTAAAAACAATTAATCCTTTAAAATAGGTCTCAAATTGAAAAGTTTTCTTAAAATAGTCCTGAATTAATTTATACATCACAAAATTTTTCTCTCACAAGATATTAACTCAAATTTAATAAATATTTGTCTCCTATCTTTTAGATCAAGAAAAAATTTATATTTACCGCTTATATTTGGAGAAAGAAAAAAGTATTGTGTATACAATAATTGAAAGTTATTTTTTTCATTTCTAAATATACAACATTTTTTATAAGTATTATTTGGTTTAAAATATATTCTCTCTGTTTCAATTTATTTATCATTTTAGATAATTTTAAATATCTTAATTTAACCATTATTTTATATTTCCAATAAAATATTATTTATCTTTTTTATTATTTTGTTTTCCATTAAAAATAATAATAGGTGAAGTATACAAGTTATCTTTTGGAGTAGCATTTAAGTTAAGGATGTTTTAGTAAAATATCACCAAATTTTACTATAATTTATGTCATTTAATAATTTTATTGATATGTATAAATAATTTTAAAAAAAAGTATAAAATGGGATGAAGGGAGTAAGACATATTGCAATTGCATAGTTATCAAATGTATTAATTATTTTTCTCTTCATACTCCTGATATAGTTAATAAATAAGAGATAAATATTATAAAAAATATGAAAATTAGTGTAATTAATAATGAAAAATACTTAAAATAATTAAAACTTTTTAATATATTTAATGATTTATCTATTTTTATAGATAAAAATGTAATCGACTTTGGATAGGGAGTATTTTGCTTACATCTGAATCTGTAAACGCCGTCTCTCCGGCCGTGGCAGCGCATAAATTCTAATTTAATGAACCTTAAATAATTGGGCGTGGGAAAGTTGAGATGTTTTGCAGTTTATGAATATTACTCCTCCGAATTTTTTTATAAGGAATTTTTTAAAAAAAATTTCTATTTTTTTTAAAAAATTTTATAATATTTAATGAGATTTTTTTTTCTATTTTGTCTTCATTATTCACTTGTTCTCATAAATTATTATTAGATTTTTTAAATAAAAGAGATACTCTCAATTTATCAAATGATATTTAATATAAATTATATTAGTATATTAAATAGGGATAAAAAATATTTAATTTTTTTAAGATTTTAAGAAAATACTCTCTCTGGTTCACAATATTGGATATAAAACCCATTTTTTTGTCCACAATATGAGGTGTAGAGATTTAAATAGATAATTTATCCTTACTACATTTAAGTAGTTACTTCTCTTTATTCTATAGATGTAATTACTAATGAAAATTTAACCTTTCATAGAAAATTACTTACTTTAATTATTTTAACATTCCCTTAATAAATAAGAATAAATTTAAAATTTTTAATATATTTAAAAATATTTTTTAATTTTTTTAATAAACGTGAAAACGGTTTCATATTCTAACTCACTTCACTAATCTATAATCTAGGAAATATAGTTGAAATTCCTGTATAGAAAAAGTACCAGAGCGAGTATAATGTTGCAGACTGAAGGTGAGGCAAATTGGAATTTGTGTTGCATGCAGATCGAGAGGAAGGAAGGTATTGTCTGTAGAGGCTTGCAGCTGAAAGAAAACATGCGCCTCCTTTGGATAAAAGGGGAACCCAAGAAGACACCAGAACCAAACAAATCTCAAATCATCTTCTAACATCTACTCCTTAATTAATTAATTAATTCACATTCTCCCCAACTCTTTCCAGAATCTCCTCCTCTTTCTCCTGTTTCACCCTCTTTCTCTCTGGCTTGGGCGCCGGTAAATTTGTGATCTACCCGCCGGACGCATGAAACCTGATTTTTCACTTTTTCATTACCGTTTTGTAATATATAAACGGTACTTCCTGCTTTCCCCTCGGGCGAAAGTTCTAAATGCATGCTGAAATTCTGTATAAGACTATCCGCAACACAAGTCAAAATTGAATTTTTAATTTCGGGGTTTCTGATCATGATGAGTAACATAGTGTCCTTTTTTGTGTGACGTTATCCCGAAAATGGTCAAGAATTTCTCTACCAGTGCTCGTCATTCTTTTCATCCCTCATACGCTCCATATTTAAATTAAATGTTGAAGTAACTGTTATAAATTTTCATTACTGATCAGGTTCTGTGTGATGGAGGATATACTCATATAAACGGAAGAAGCAGGTGAAGCGTCCCGTTCCGGCCGGGAATCAAATTGGAAAATTGATGGGGCATCTATCCTCAATGTTGAATGGACTGGCAAGGTCATTGGCCACGAAGAAAGGAGGAAGTTCTGGGAGAGAAGCAGCGGAAGCCATGGCAAAGGAGGCTAAAAGAAAGGACCTGATACTGTGTTCATCTGGCACTGTTAACGTAGATGGTTCAAACAACTTTGCCTCCGTCTTCTCAAGAAGAGGCGAGAAAGGAGTGAACCAGGATTGCTGCCTAGTGTGGGAGGTGTGCAGATAAAACATGGCGAAATTTGCCTTCCATTTATGATTGATTACTGCTCTGATATTGAGGAGTGACATTGCTGATGGTGGTAGGAATTTGGATGCCAAGAGGACATGATGTTTTGTGGGATATTTGATGGGCATGGACCATGGGGTCACTTCGTGGCCAAGAGAGTAAGAGAGTCAATGCCACCTTCTTTGCTCTGTAATTGGCAGGAGACACTTACCCAAACTTGTTCACTTGATCCTCATATTGATATCGATGTAGAGGCTGAGGAAAAGCAGCACAGATTTAACATATGGAAGCATTCCTACTTGAAGACATGTGCTGCCATTGATCGCGAGCTCCAGCAGTATCGCAAGATCGATTCCTTCTATAGCGGAACCACTGCCTTGTCCATTGTTAGACAGGTAATTAATGATACGGATACCCCTATTTGTTTTCACTGAGATGTAATTTTTAATTTTCGAATTGTCATGTGATATGCTTTATTGGTTTGCAAATCAAGCTCCACATCTCGATAATTCCTTTGTTTGCCACATAATGTTGGATTTTCTTGAAGATCTTTTCGATTAATAATTTTGAGCGCAAGCGGAATTTCTTTGTAGGGATATATTACTACTACTACGTCCATGACAAATTAGTTAGTTTGAAGTGGCTTATTAGAGAGCAATGGTGACGGAAAAGAAACCACACCCTAAAATCTAAATTAGGAAGCTAATAGTTTGAGTGATTCAGGTTTCGAAAGTTAAAGGAGATCTTTGCAAATGATTCAAATTTGATGGAAGATATTCCACTGCTGTAACACAATATTCATTCATTATTCATATATGCATATTTTGGTGATTTCTGAAACTTCACAGGGTGAACTCATAGTTATAGCAAATGTGGGGGACTCTCGTGCTGTTCTAGCCACAACATCAGAAGATGGAAACTTGGTGGCAGTTCAGGTCACAGTTGATTTCAAGCCCAATTTACCTGGTTAGTCTCACTCTTTCTCTCTGGCTGACTCCGCCCTCGCCAACCAACATATTGTACTAATATTGGAAAAAATTATTGTGTTCAGAGGAAGCAGAGCGAATAACACAGTGCCAGGGACGAGTGTTGTGCTTGCAGGACGAGCCAGGGGTGCACAGGGTGTGGCTGCCACACGAAGAATCACCGGGACTAGCCATGTCTAGGGCGTTTGGTGATTACTGTGCGAAGGAGTATGGTCTAATTTCTGTGCCTGAGGTCACACACAGGAGTATAAGCAGCAGAGACCAATTTGTGGTGCTGGCAACTGACGGGGTATGCATATGCAATGCATGTATTAGCCCATCGACGTGATGTGGTTTCTTGTGAATAGCTGAGAGACATGAAATTGAAATGTTTGGTTTTGTGGAATAGGTGTGGGATGTGATATCCAATGAAGAAGCAGTAGATATAGTGAATTCAACAGCAGACAAGGGCAAGTCAGCTAAACGTTTGGTGGAGTGTGCAGTGCATGCTTGGAGACGCAAGAGGCGAGGCATTGCCATGGATGACATTTCAGCTATCTGCCTCTTCTTTCACTCTTGCCCTTTATCTCTCGAGTAAAATTCATGGTCAATTCTAATAATGCTTATTTGTAGCTGTTCCGTGTAATTCAAGCTTATAACTGGTTGCTTGCTCAGCCCTCCGATCCCGCAGTTTGTTTGTACGTTGTTTCAGTGAGAGTCTTGCCTAAATGATGAAGCCAGAGTCTAGCCGTGTCAATGAGGTCTTACAATTGAGGTTTGTTGCTTATGATTTTGAAGGACAGACCTTATAATTTGATCGTACAGCACAATGAATGGCAGAATTAGTCAAATTGAGGCATGTAAATGTATTAGTGGCAATTTGAAAATTCGACATGGGGTTTGACACGTGTAAAGGTCTTTGTTTAGATTTTTCTTTTTGTTCAAAATGGCAATCACTGTGAAGCATGTTAGCAACATTGGAATAATTATAGTATCCGATGAGAGTGGAAAAGGCTGTCGTTTGTTATGGATATGTGCATGTCGTTTCGTTGCCGGTTGCATATTATGGAGTGTAGTAGAGATATGGTCCAAATCAATCGTAAATTTTCAGTCTCATTATCAAGTTGACACGTGCCGTGTCTTATTTTAATGTAGGAAAAATCCACACTTGGGATTCTCTCAATTTATGTTTGTCTCAATTTTAATATTTGACCATTACATTAGTATTTGACGATCTATGTTAATTAGTAAAGAAATTTATTTAAAACTCATAATTTCATTCAATAAAATTGTGATTAATCTAAATAATTAAATATGAATTTAATAGTTAAAATTTTAAAATTGAGGCAAAATTAAATTGAGATGATCCGAATTAATCCCGTTATTTGCAACTTCACCTTCCTCCATTTATAAAAATTTTTTTTATTACTGTGCTCCTTCTATTTTTTTTAATCTGTCTTTTAGAGTTTTACATATATATATATATATATATATTAAAAATATAATTAATATGTTAGAATTTTTTTTAAATTTTTAATATGCCCTTAAAATGATGGATAAAAGTATAATTGAAAAAATATTAATTAATATTGTTTTTTAACTTTTAAAAGAATAAGTAAATAGAAACCTTTTTTTTTTAAATGGACAGTTTACAAAGAGACAAATGGAATAACTATCTACTCCAGTTCAAAATAATAACTATTTTACAATTTTAGCAAGATATTAATGAATATGATATTATTTTATTTTTTATTAATAAAAATAATTATATGTGGAACCAAAGTACCTGTTCAAAAATAATTCATCAATATACCAATTTAGAAAAAGGCATTATTAAATTTTGTTGCGATCTAATATGTTAAATTTATTTAAATCTATATGCATGATTTAAAGCGATAGATATAGATATTTAAATTGTCAAACAATTGAAATTTTATACTTATCACATACTCCCTTGGGCATCAAATATATAAGATATCTTGTTCTTATAGTCAAAATATGAGTCACATGTTAGAATTTTTGCATTATTAAATATTTACTTTCATAAAATACCCTTCATTAAATAAAGCAGGAGAGATGTGGCCAAAAATAAAACATAAAAATAAAGTATGAAAGAGAGAGAAATTTGGGATTTACTACGAGGATAATCATCAATTAATTAAAAACAGATATGAAAAAAATATATTTTATTACAAATTTAAATAACTTAACTAATTGTATTAGAAACGTAATAGTGCCTTATATTTGAAACCGAACTGAGTATTTTATTATTAATATTTTTAATTTATTTTAAAATTTAAAATTCACATTCTGATTTAATTAAAAAACTTACGTAGGCAAGTTTTCCGAAAAAATTGCAACTTCCACTTGTAATTTAAAGTTTAAACACCAGCTTTGAATGCATTCGAGATGATGACACAGGTTTTTCATTTGTAATCTTTTTAAGAGATTATATGTTCTTAAGTAAAATCATTTTTTATTATAGAAAATAATTTAAATGCAATTATTTTTTTTTCTGGTACAAGCCAAGGCTAAGCCCAAAGTGAAACAATTAAATCATACTAAAACTGATTTGAAATGCAATTAATTATTTTGATGTAATCAGGAGTTTTATTCATGCATAGAAAGAACTAATTTCTCTTTGCTAAATTTTCATTTTCTTTTATCTGGGCCATCAGAGAAAGAAATAGGTGTTTAATGATGCCGACACTTCTACCCGTTTTTTTTTGGGGGAAAAAAGTTATCGCTTCACGTGAATTTTTTTTTTGAGAAAAAGGATGACATCAATTCACGAGTCGTTCACTTTAAAACTTTACAAATCACAGCCCAGCCTGTTCATTAAGATGAAAACAATACCTTTTTTTGTTTTTCGTGAGTAAAACATTACTTATTTAGGTGGCCAAGAAACAAGTATGTTGTTGAATGTAGGGCTTAATCAAGGCCCAAATGACAGCCCAATCTGTTAATTAAGAAGAAAACATTATTTTTTTGGGTGAGTAAGGTGGCCCAAAAACAAGTTTGTTGTTGGAATGTACGGCTTAGTCAAGGCCCAAATCACAGCCCAACCTGTTAATTAAGAAGAAAACATTACAATTTTTTTAGAGATATTTAAATTATATACTTTTTTATGATGAAAACATATAATTTTTTTTAAAAAATATTTCTAAAAAATTAATTTATTGAAGAAAAGTATTTTTAAATATCATTTAACTTTATTGATTATGTTATTTATGTGTTCAACATTATAACTTTAGTTTAATTTAGATTTAAAATTGACCCTTTTTGTATTATTCAAATGAATCATGTTGATATTTGCTCTATTATATTAATAACTTGATATGTGCCATGTGAGTTATATAGAGTCTTGAGAACATGTTTTGTTGTCCATGGCCTATGAATGTATGGGTTGTTATAATTATAAATGTTATATTGACATATAATTATATTTTAACTAAAATAAATATAATTATAAATACTTTTGTTAAAAAGAAAAGTATATATAGTATAACTTTTGATTTATATATATATATATATATATCTGTTTACTGAAATAAAAATGCCTTGTTATTTAGATATCTTTTTTGTTTGGAAGGGATTAAGAGTGTCGTTTAGCCTCTCGTGTGTAATGTTGTAGTGTATATATTATAATTGTAAGAAATTATTCAGCCTATTAAAGCCATATATAAATGGACAAAGTTTATCATGTTGAGGAATTTTCTTTTCCAACTTTCATGATTTTTTTTTTGGCCAAGGGCAATAAGGATATTAATTATTACTCAAGAAACAAAACCAAAGTCAGACAACAACACACAAAACAAGACCAGAACACAAAAAAAAAACGTAGCCAAAGCTAGTTTTGGAAGACAAAACACAAGAAGACCTCAAAGAATCATGTGGTGCACTATCTGACCTTGCCTCCTAGATAAGAATCAAAGCAAGAGGGGGCGGTGGGATGGAAACCCACCCATACGTACGGGCACACCCCTTGACCATGGTTGCTGCTAACCATTGTACGGCTTCATTCCTTGTACAAGTAGTCCAGGTAATAATAATAATAAAAATTAAAAAAAAAAGCCCAAGGGAAGAGAGTTTTCAGTAACATCAAAAACAAAATGTTGTCAACGCCAATCACATTGCTCAGCTGACCTGTGAGAAATCACTTGGACCCATTCCATACAATAGGATTCCAACACAACATTAGTTAGATTCAGCTCTTTAATAACCTTCGCAGGAGCAGCTAATTCAACTGCCTTTCCTAATGCAAGGGCCCCATAGCATACATAACACCGTCTATTGAAATATTAGTAATTCTATTCAGATGTATATGTTAGTTTACTTCTCATTAAATTGTTTTTCTTTGGAGTTTCAACCTCTGTTTTCAACCTTTTATTTTCTTCTTCTTTTTTAAATTCTTCATTTCCAAATCTTACAGATGGGAAAATAAATAAATTAGAGTCATGCAATCATATATTTATACCATTTTTTATTTTTTATGTCTTTTTTCTCTTATAGCATAATTGTATGCTTGCAGAGATCTAATTTCTATTTTGTAATTTTTTTAAAAAAAAATTAAAAACTGCACAAATATAAATGACTGCATGTCTCTAATTGAGCTATTTTCTCATTTGTAAATTTTAGTCTAAAAAGTTTTATTAAAAAAAAAAAACTAGCTACCGCAGGAGAGAGGCAGCACAGTATTGGCAGGGGACACCCTGCCTCCTATTAGATGCGTTCACAAGTGCAGCCACACTCCAACGGAGAAAAATCTTACTGTAATTTGTTCTCAAGTGGAGCATTTTTTTTTCTAATTTTTAACTTCTTACTGATCTGTTTTTTAATATGATATTTATTATTGAAACAGTTAGCAATAATACCTTTTTATTAATTTATTATAAGTAAAATTATTAGATGTGATATGTAGTCATTTTTGTTACATTGTTATAAATAAAATTCTACCGATCTATTATTGATTCCATGTGTAGGAAACAAAGCCCAAAAAAGGGGGGGCAACTGAAATTTTTTAAAATCAATATATCATTATTACTTCCTACACTTCTTTTTTTTTTTAATTTTTTTAATCGAATCACACATTAAGATAAATAATTAAAATTAATTAGAAATTTATTATTTAAAAAAAATTATTCTAATATTCTTAAAATACTCTTAATAAAAGTCATTAACCTTTACTCTTAATAAATACCCTAATGCTTTGTTTGGATAAGAAGATAAAATGGGAGAAGAAAAAAAATGGAGGGGAAAGAAATTCTCTCATCATGTTTGGTTAAATAAAAGAAAATTTAAATGAGAGAAAATTCATTAATTTCATAATAATATTAACATCCATGTTGTTAACCATTTTTATTTCACTATGTCAATAATAGATTTTACAACATAATGCGATGATAATTAGTTGTGGGTGATAATCAGTAATAAAGGGAGGTGGCAAAGGGCAATGACTAGTGGTGGAGGTTGGTGGCCAGCAATGGAGAGGAAGTAGCCAAGGACAAAGGGAAAGGCTGGCGAGGTTGGCCAATAGCTGAGGCGGAAGGTGGTGGTGATTTAGGGTGGAGGATAGTTTGTTGATGATGGTCGTAAACATCAATATATATAAAACAATTTCTAAGGATAAATATAAGGTTAAAAATGAGTTAAAATCATCAAGAACATTTATGAAAAGCATACATTAATCTTCACTTAATTTTGCAAAAATTCTTGTATTAAGGGCCAGGGAGAATCATCCTTAATATATTATTTATATTAAAAAATAATATAGTCCAATTTCTAAATTTTGTGTAACCATTTGCATCCAATAGCTTATATTGGTATAGATATTTTTTTATATGAAGTACGAAAATAGTATTCCCCCTGTTTTATAAAAAGTCACTTTAAGGCTTTTGAGATTTTTATCAATATTTATTATTTTAAAATTTTAATAAAATATTAATTACTTATTTTAGTATTTTATCACTTATTAATATTCTCATCATTCCATATTTTTTGTAGTTTTAGATTTTTTCACACAAATAAATAAATTATTTATTATGTATAATTTATAATAAATTTGACTAAAATATCCTCATATTTAACTAAAAAATAATAACCAACATTAAATTAAATGAAAGGAGGATATAATTTAAAAAATAATTAATAATACATTGAAAGTTTAAAATAACACAAATTTTGAAATAAAATCAAAACTCTAAAACTATGAAAAATGTAAAATGAATCTATCAAAGGGCTAACTTAGATGTTATGGTATTTTATAATATTTTTAATTTATATTAAAAACCTAAAGCTACAATTTTTAAGCGGGAGGTGGAAAAATTTATAGTCTTCAACTCTTCGTCAACGGCTGGTGACTGGTGAGCCTGACATGCAACGCCTGACCGTGTGTTGTGAAAAGTTGGATATCTCATTAAAAGCTTTTTTTTATTGCTGAAAGAAAAGGAAAAGAAAAAATATATTCGGTGGATAGTGGGCCACGCCAACGTCGAATCCCACTCCCCACGATACGAAGAACAAAGGAAATTTCGCGACACGAGAAGGCGGGCGACGCGCTGTTCGAGGGGCGTGAATGCGTGGAAAGCATATGAAAGCGACAAGCAGCCTACGTGGCATGAATGGATTAGTGGGCCCCCTGGTGGATGAAAGAACAATATCGCACCACTGCAATACGTTAGTTTGCTTCTTGCTATTGCTAATGCTAGCTTGGAAAAAGTTCATACCCATCCACTTTTCCACCTTACTGTATTTCGTTCACTCAGTTGAACGTCTCCATCTCTTTCCTCAGTTCAACTTTTCTTCAGTGACATCTTAATTATTCCCAAAATGGATGCTTTTTTTCTATAAAAAAAAGAAACTCTTATAGACTATTCACATTCTACTCTATTTTTGTTAGCTAAGTACATACCTGTTTGATTTATTTTTTTATAAAAATATTTTTAAAATAATTACAGTTTACAAAAATAAAATTTGAATAAAAATAGAAAAGTTTACTGAAAATCTGTTTAAATGAAAAAGAAAAAAATGATGATTAGAAACCATGAAACATGCCCTAAGTTTTAAATGGCAAAACGGATACTTTTTATATTCATAACATTTTTTAATTTGTTAAATTAAATAAGTTCGATTCTTCAATTATTTAAATCATTATATTTTTTAAATTTCATATTTAAAATATCATTTGTATACTTTATTTCTTGTAAGCAAATTTTGAATAAAATTAACCTTTTCTTTCATCATAGTGCAAGCATCTAAATAAATTAGACATTTTGGCTTATTCAATAAGGGGTGAGGGGAGGGAGTATTGGTGGGTGCTATGGTCTTCTACACACTATGTACACTGAAACAGCTAAACACACAATATATAATTATAAACACATCCTCCAAGGTTAAATTAAAATCTTGATTTCTCAGAGTTTTGAAGATGACTCCACCTCTGCATTTAGTATTACTTAAGACTGTATAAGTAACTTCACGTTAATAGTGATTTAACTTTTAAATACAATATTTTATTCTCTTACTGCTAGAGCAACCAAAAAAAAATGTATGAACTTTTCATGAGTTTTACGGTACTGACAAATCAAGAAAAAACAAATAAATAAAAGTAAGGAATCCTGCAAAGAAAGTTGCAAGAGAATAAATGTATAAAAGCAAATTTATAATTTCTAAATATCAAGCTTCTGTCTCCATAATATCATACATTTTTTTCATAAATATAATATCATACATTAACTTTTAAGGATGTGCTGGCAGGTCTTGATTCGTGAAACCCTATGAGCTGTTGTTGTTTTTCTTTTATTCCAATCAACAAAAGTATTGTTGAACTACTATCTCCCAATTCTTTGTTTCCATTTTTGTATATATATTTTCTAATCTATATATACCTTCATGATGTCGATATAGGTGTATATTGTTATCTAGTTCAGTAAGGCTTTGGTAGTAGTATCTGATATTGTATATATAGATAAGGATTAATTTCTCCAATTCTAGATGTGCTAACAAATTAAGTTGTCCGATAAGCCAATTAATTAATCTGGTCTCTGAGATTAAGTCTTCAAGGGAAGCTCCAATGGGAGGATTTTATTGGATTCTTGTCTAGTTCTAATCTAAATCACATACTTATAATCCCATCACATCTATTTAGTCTGCTATTCCTATTTAAATTTAATAATGATCAAATTTAATTTATTGTTAGTATTATGAATTACTTCCTCTAGTCATAAATAGAGGTTTTGATATAAATCCTAAATATAAAACCCTTTTTAAAATATAAGATAGTATTTATTATACATTTCTAAAAAAATATTCATATTTAATTCATTATAGAGAAATAAATATATTAAATAAGGTTAATTTTAAAAAAAATATCTTAATTTTTAGAAAAATCAAAATAATTAAATTTTAATTTTTATATTTAATTCATATAATTTAATTAATATAATCTTATATTTGACACAGAAGTATATGACAGAGTATTCATTTTAAAATAAATAACAAATAGATAAAAATTATCCTCCATTTCTCCGAATGAAAAGTCATAGCAGGCAATTAGGCGAGCGGTGAAATATTGGTGGACCCCGGCGGGTTGAAAAGCGGATGTCCAATCGATGCCATGAGGAGTTGCTAGTAACTACAACCAGGGACCATTCTCTCATCCAATTCCAATCATCCAATCAAGTGGGTGAGAATTATTCTCACCCAATTTATATTATAATATATTTTATATTAAATATATGTATATTAAAAAATTTATTAATTAAAATTAATATAAAAATATTAATTAATATTTTTTATTTTATTTTTATAAATATTTAATTTTATCATTATTATAGAATTATTAATGAGGAGTAAGAAATAATTAAAAATAAAAATAAAATTAAAAAAAATATCTAATATTTTTTATTTTGAATAAAAAATTTATCATATAAAATTCTTTATAATACTGACAGGTGAGAGTTTCTCAACAAAAATTATTAGATATTTGAGAGCTTCATGTACTCAGCCATGAGAAGTATTAGTATTACTTACAAAAATGATCTAAATAAATAGATTAGTAATTTATTTATCCTCTCAGTATATATATTTTCGTTCGTTAAAGTACTCCTCTTTTGCTGTTGCTTTTATATTTGAAGCTAGTATTTTTATTGATAATAGTATTAAGGGCATGATATTTTTATTTTCAAAATATGCAATAATCTGTTTGGTCTGACATAATTACCATCATACCATGCCCCAATTAACTAATTCCACGTTTGGCCAAAAGAAAAAAATTAACTAATTCCACGTGCTCGTCATTATTCAATAATGCTACATTTTATGCAGGCGTAGGAAGTTTAACTTTTTTCGCCACAGGCCAATGCTACATGTTATGCAGATTCAAGAAGTTAACTTTTTTAACTATTGTGCTGAAAATTGGATCGGACTGATCAGTTCAATTAGACTGGCTGGTTCAATTAGTCGAATTGAGAATCGATCCCTGATCTGATTTGGAACTCACGTAGAATCGGTTTCTCAGAGAACCGGTCAATGATCGGTAAAACCAGTAAAAAATCGGTAAGAATCGATTAGAATCGATTTGGCTCTTTTTTTTTTACTTAAAAAAATTACAACTCTATGCCTAAAAAAAAAGATGTTCAAACCTATTAAAATATCTCAATGATACCCAATATATGGCTTCTAACATGACCAACAAAACTATTTTTATATAGGTTTCAACACACCCATTTTATTAAAACTTTAGCAATGTAGGACTTTTAAATGTCAAATGATTTTTGTTTTCCTTGTTTTCTTCAATCTTTATTTTTTCTTTTATTTATTGATATCATTTTAATCATTATGATACATATTAATTACAACCAATCCGACCATTAAACCTTGAACCGCTATCTTATCAGGTTAAGTGTCCAGTCCAATTTTCTTAACATTGTTTTTAACCCGCTGGCATGAAAAAATAGAATGTTTCCCCCCAAAATAGCATGCATTTCCAAGGAAACGGTATAAATTATTTGTGTTGTACATATTTTATTGATTGGTTATTTTTTTAACAATAATAAATATTTAATTCCATTTTTACTATAGTTTGATCCCAATGTGAAAATAAATATTTACTCTTGAAGTAAATACTACATCATTTAAGATTTTAGTACACAAATAAAAAATATAATTAACATATTAGATTTCTTTAAATTTTTTGATATACTCTTAAAGAAAGGTGTAGATTAAATAGAGAATGTCTTAAAAATTTTAAATAACAAATAAATAGAAATAAATTAAAATTTTTCTCACAAAGGAGTGTAAATTAATAATTTCATCATGATAAAATAATTAGCATGATGTTGAGTATAATCAATAGCGATAGATTATGCTTAGTGCTCACACACAGTGAGATAAGCCATGTTACTCAAGTTTTTTTACCAGAGAGTTACTCAATTTAGTGCCTCTATGGATTATATTTAGACAAAAGTGATTTTAAATGAAAGTAATTTTGAAAATTGATTTTAATTAAAAATAATTTTGATTAATCATGATCTCTGTCTGAAAATATTTTTCGAAAAAGTGATTTTGAGAGAATTGATTTTGTATGTATATCATTTATAAAATCTCTTTTGAATTTAAAATATTTGGAATTAAATTAATTTTGAGAAAAAACCTTCTTGAAATTGGAAAAAATTGATTCTTTCAAATGAAAAAGTAAGAAAATTTGGCTTCTATAAAATTACCTTGTAACTGGAAAATTCTTTCACATCTTGATTTTCAAATTTTCATTCAAAGAGCCTCACATTACTACAAAATGATTATAGCCTTTTGAAGGTTTCACTGCTTACTTTTTATAGAATTTAACTAAAATACAATATTGCAATTTGAAAATTATTGGTATAACAGTAATAATAATAAGACAAAAGCAAACTTTTGGTCCTTAACTTTACATTAGATTTTATTTTGGCCATTTAATTTAATTTTGTTTTTTTAATTCCTTAATTTTTAAAATATAATCAAAAGTTTTTTTATTCCTAACAATATTAACTATATTAATAGAAAATGCTAAATAACCACAATTCAATGTAGATATTTCCATCTCTGATTTAAAACATTTTTTAATTAAATTAAAAATAAATAACTACAACTAATATACCTCTAAATAAAATCTTAATGTTAGATTTGTTTGTCATAAAAAATGACTTAATAAATACATAAGTATTCGAAAATGTTTGATCAATATCTGAGAATAATTTTTTAATATTTTCTATTAATATACTTAAAGATATTAGTGATAGAAAATATTTTGATTACCTTTTGAAACTTAAAAGTTTAAAAATAAATAAAATAAATTATGAAGATGAAAATCAATAAAGTTATGGGAAAAATATATTTTTGACTGATAATAATAATAAAATAATAATAATAATTATTAGTCAATAAAAATGAGGTTGGCTTACGGCATCTTCGTTATTCTTGGTCAATATATTGGCCAGAAAAGGGTAGCTCCCAGACAAAGTTGGAGAACAACAAAAAATCCTACTAAAGACAAAAAAATGGAAAAAAGAAAACGCGCACACATAAGCAGGAAAAGAACAACAGTACGGCCCAAGATGTGGGTCCCGGCTATAAATTCTACCTGCGCGTGGGTTCACATTCCTTTTAAAGATACACCGAACGCTACAAACCCTTGAAAATTATCGTGAGAAATTCGACTTGGATAATGATAAATTGAGAAGTAAAAGAGAAAAAGATTTAATGAACTGCCGATAGCGACAGATGACAGTACAAAAAAGAATGGGGTCGACTGGACGTGGGTGTCGAATATTCACTAGATTTGAATTAGTGGTTTCGGATCCGCGACAGTCTCCAGCGCCCTTATCACTTGCACAATGAGAGCTTATCATTTTTAACACTTGTACTTATAAGATAAGCAGAGGTACCTATGTCTGGTTGGTCAGTAGAAAAAGAAAGACCCCGGCCTGCACAACGCATCGAAGAGAGCGAGACCCAGTCTCTCTACGCTCTTTCTCTCTCCTCTTCTTATCCGCAGCCTTTCAAACCCTAGAATTCACGAACTTCGAGCTTATATAATCCTCTTGGGGCCCTAAATTTTTTGAGGAATTTAAGGTTGTGGACTATGAGGGAGTTCAGATTGGGAGTTGAGGTCGGAGCAGTTTGTATGTTTCAACCCTGATTTGTTCCTGTTGGGCGAAATTGAAGTTTGTTTCTCTTTTAGCTTGTGGTCTCTTGCATTTGTAACCGAAGATCGGGGTTTGAAGATCGAAATCATTGTGCGTTTTCAGATTTGAGCACCATCCATGTCTTCTTTGAGCAGAGAATTGGTGTTTCTCATACTCCAATTTCTGGAGGAGGAGAAGTTTAAAGAGTCGGTGCACAAGTAAGCTTCTACCTTTTTTCCTGACTCTTTTGCGAAGGTGTTTAAGTTTATAAGCGCGTGTGCTCGGAAGTGGTTCTGTGAAAAGGGATGGGACCTCAAACAAGAAATGGAGGAGAATTTTTTAAAATTATTTTTTTTTTATTGGCAGCTAATTGATAGGGCTGATATAATTGGGTTAATCTATTTTGTCGATCTTGGGATGAGCAGAACAAAATAGACATGTGGGTCGGAACTTTTCAGATTCATTTAGACTCTTGAGTTGAGGTTGTTCTTGTTGGGATTCAGAAGACTTATCATTTGAGTCTGAATGAATAAATTACACAGTCGTGGGCTTGGTAATATCCAATTTACGTGTACATAATGAAATCTCTCTCTCTCTCTCTCTCTCTCTGTGTATTATCCTTTCTTTTGGTATGTGACTCCATTTCTTTCTCTGGAGTAAGAAAGGCACATGAACGCATAATGAAAATGAACTACTAGAATATTGGGGTGTAATTTTTTTTTGGGGTAACCTAGGATGCTTATGACCTTGAATTGGGAAAAGGGGGAAGGCTGTAGTAGGGATCGAAACTGGCACTTAGTAAGTCTTAGGGAGGTGTCACTCGAGACAAGACTCTTTGGCAATTTAACTTGTACATTTATTGTTGTCAGATCCGAGATGATTAAAAAAAAAAAAATCCCTTCTTGAACCTTAAGGTATTGGGATTGTTTTTACTTGACAAGTTATTAGAGCTATTCAACAAGTGGTCAATGCATGACTCTCTAAGTAAGTTAAAAGAATGCACAAGGATTGGGTGATCCTATTTTCTGTCCAACCTTTAAGTTCAAAGGCTTTCGTATTAAGGGGAGTGATAGAGATGTCGATCTGGATCATTGAGATAATAACAATACAAAATACAAATTATTTCTCTTCTCATGTTGAAAGTTTTTACTATAGTGCAGTTGTCTTTCATAAGTGAATTTTCACTGGCATCTAAAGTGTCATCATTTTTTCTCTTTAAAATGTCTTTTAATGGTTGTAGGTTGGAGAAAGAATCTGGATTTTTCTTCAATATGAAGTACTTTGAAGAAAAAGTTCAGGCTGGTGAATGGGAAGAAGTTGAGAAGTACTTGTCAGGATTTACCAAAGTGGACGATAATAGATACTCTATGAAAATATTCTTTGAAATCAGGAAACAAAAATATCTAGAAGCTCTTGATCGGTATATATTTGGTATCAGTTTGAACTTTTATAAAGTCATCTCATCTATGCTTATTCTGAAATTTTACAGCTTTCATTTGTTATAAAATTACAGGCAAGACAGGTCAAAGGCTGTTGAGCTATTAGTTACTGATTTAAAAGTGTTCTCCACTTTCAATGAGGATCTATACAAAGAAATTACCCAGTTGCTAACCCTTAATAATTTCAGGTAATAATAGTCAATTATTGTGTTATTTTTGTGGACCATTGTTTGTTACTGCCTTCTGTTATCTGTTTGATTGATGACTGATGAGATTATATGAACTGCAATTCACAAATACAAAGGAGTTTAATGTGTTAGTTGTGATGTCTATCAATAGAAAAATTGATGAAGTTGCATTTCAAAAACCTCAGTTTGTAGACTTTAATCCAGCTAATGTTACTGATGTAGTGGCTGACTTCTGTCTGGTGGTAGCCGAAACATATCTGAATCAACTGGCATTTAAAATTTCGTGAATGCAGTTGTTCCCTCCAATTACAAATCACAATTATGCTAGGGACCTCAGCTTGCTTTTTGTGTTATTCCCAAGACAATTTGGCATCTGTTTAATTTCTAAAATTTCCCAAGTTTTTGTTTGTTTTGTCTCAAAAAGTTTATTTTTTGTTCTGAAATATGCAAGAACCTATGTCAGATGTTGTTTATGAGGTAGCTATAATAATAGGAGTCTTTGATGTGCGTGTGTATTGTTTTCTTCTATAGCTTCTATGATTCTGTCATTATGATTTAAAACCTATAATCTTGATCCTGAACATCCCTCCTTATGATTTCAAATGCTAGGGAGAATGAGCAGCTGTCCAAGTATGGTGACACCAAAACTGCTCGAAGCATTATGTTGATAGAGCTTAAAAAACTCATAGAAGCAAATCCTCTTTTCCGTGATAAACTTATCTTCCCTACTCTTAAGTCATCCAGATTACGGACACTAATCAATCAAAGGTATGGATGTCACAGTTTTGTATGGATATATACACTAAAGCTTTCTATAGATTCTGTCTCTCCAGAACAATTTCTGTGTTTTTTAATTCTATTTGCATTGTGACTTGAATTCTTTTCTACATCTTTTGAACATGTTGCTCTAAGAGTTATTGCCACCATATGGCAGTTAAAAAAGTAAATCTTGTAGCTTTGGTTTTCTTGACACATTACGATAATTTATTTAGGCACATTGCATGTTTACATTTTACTTTAGGTTATAATAAATCCTTTTAATATCATAGGTTCAGTTATTTGGTAAATGATAAACAATTGAGAAGTTGCCCACCACAGTTGTTTGTAGTTCTTGTTTGTTCCAATTTTAAGCTTGCTATTCCATGACTTATCTTTATTTAATTTTTGTTCGTCCGTTATAAGTGCAGCTTGAACTGGCAGCACCAACTTTGCAAAAACCCTCGGCCAAACCCAGATATCAAGACTTTATTTACTGATCACTCATGTACACCACCTAATGGTCCTCTGGCACCTACACCTGTCAATCTTCCAGTTGCTGCAGTTGCAAAGCCTGCTACTTATACTTCACTTGGAGCTCATGGTGTATGATGTCAATCTTCTCCAACCATTTGTTTCTTACATTTTTCAGTTGATTAAGAATCTAATTATTAGCATTTTGACTAATTAGTATTTCTGACTTATTTGTGTTATGTAGCCCTTTCCACCTGCTGCAGCAGCAACTGCTAATGCTAATGCTTTAGCTGGTTGGATGGCCAATGTCTCTGCTTCATCATCTGTCCAAGCAGCTGTTGTCACTGCATCATCGATGCCAGTTCCACAAAATCAAGGTTGAAAACTCTGGTTACCCTGTTTGCAATCTGCCTTCCTTGTATCAAGGGACTAACTCTACCAAATTTATTAGAAGTGAAATGCTCACTGTTTAGATTATATGTCTAGTGATGTTTGATATTTTGATAACATCAGTGATGTGCTGAAGAAAAATGCAAATGATACTCCATATCACTATTTAACATGAACTAGGAAACAATTTTGTAAGCAGAATGTTGGTTGTTGCAATTGTGTATGCTCCTGATATCTTGATCATAATACTGCTTATTCAAGTATTTTACATGAGAAGAGGGCGTCATGGGATTCCTTTTTGCTTAAATTTTATTTTTAAACAGTGTCTATCTTGAAACGTCCAAGAACACCTCCAGCAGCGCCTGGCATGGTTGATTATCAGAATCCTGATCATGAACAGCTAATGAAAAGACTTCGGTCTGTAGAGGAGGTACTTTGTAATTTTATGTTTATTATTTCATGATTAGCAGCATTTTCCTGCTACAAAGTTACATAGTACTTTCCTACTTTGTAATGGATGGCTACTCATGTCAGTAATTTGTTTCTGTTATTTCAGGTTTCCTACCCTATAGCTCGGCAAGCTTCTTGGTCATTGGAAGATTTACCAAGAACAGTGGCTATGACTTTGCATCAAGGATCCTCTGTGGCAAGCATGGATTTTCATCCTTCTCATCACACGTTGCTTCTTGGTATTGTCTATTATGATTTCCTTCAGCATAGCCTTTCATTACTAAAATTCTTACAAAAACTATAACATAGTTTTACTTCTCATGGTATATAATTATTTACTGAGCAGTTGGTTCCATTAATGGTGAAATTACCCTTTGGGAGCTTGGGTTGCGGGAGAGGTTGGTCTCAAAGCCATTCAGGATATGGGATATGTCGGCATGCTCATTGGCATTTCAGGTTTTAATTTCATTTTACAGTGATGATTTTTTTTCATGCTCTCTGATAGTTCTTGTTTTGTTTCTACTGCTCCCTTGGTTGGCAGTCTGATTTTCACAAATAGATTAACCAAGAATAAAAGTCTCCAGTCTAAGCTATTATGGACTTTATGATGGTGTTGAGCCATTCATGTTAATTCTGAGAATTGAAAACCATTGGAATCTTAGATTTGAGAATTTTGCAGGCAGCAGTTGTCAAAGATGCACCTATTTCTGTTAGCCGCGTTACTTGGAGCCCTGATGGAAATTTTGTGGGTGTGTATCTTATGTTGCTGAAACTATTTAAGTTGTCAGAGTGATTATCTGATTGGCTTCTTCATGTAGGTGTTGCATTTACCAAACATCTGATTCACTTGTATTCCTATACTGGTCCAAATGAACTAATCCAGCGTTTCGAGGTGAGAATCTTATCATCAGAAGTGGCCAAATTTGTGATTGCTGTTTGTTTTACATTTCTTCTTAATGCAGATTGAAGCCCATATTGGTGGTGTGAATGACTTGGCATTTGCTCATCCCAATAAACAGCTATGTATTGTCACTTGCGGAGATGACAAGTTGATAAAGGTGCACAAAGTTTACTGCAATTTTCAATATTGGATAAATTAATCTACTTTGTCTGAAGCGAAAGTCTCAACAGGTGTGGGACTTGAATGGGCGACGGCTATTTGTCTTTGAGGGGCATGAGGCACCTGTATATTCTATCTGTCCTCATCACAAAGAGAACATTCAGGTACAAAGACTATATCGGATGGTATATGTACCTCAAATGGGAGTGATGTGATGGCAGCTATCATTTGACTAACACACAAAGATTTAGTTGGTTCAGATCACGTTATTATGAACAACACAAAAATTGCCAATTACTGGCCTAGCTGACTCATTTTCACAGGCACCAGATTTCATGTCAGTCCTATGTTTATGCCATATGTCAAGGCTATGATCCGCATGACCTTAACTATAGCCCTGATTGCAGGATTATATATTGTGCTAGAAATTAACCACTGTCACACTACATAAGTAGCAATCTGTAGAGAAAGAACCAAAGAGTCCCCAGATTGCTTTTGTTGCTTCGCACTAAATTGCCTGCTTGTTGTATCCTAGAGTTTGGGATGTATAGCTTTGGTATACCATAAATTGAACACAATACAGTGAATTTTGAAATGCTTATACTGATAATCTAGAAGCCTCTTATTCTCACTTCTGAGGGTGTTATAATTGAAAGTATTTTTACCTGTTGAAAAACTCACATGCGAAGGTGCATCTTTCAGTGCTTCACATCTCTGATGTCTAGTTCTATCATATTGGCAATTCCATATGTTTACAGCATTACATCATGTTTGCGTTGGTTGTATTCTATCAGTATATCCTGGCTTTATACGTTAGAATAAGCAGGGTCAGAAGTTTAATTCACTCCAAGGTGATTGTTCTTTCTACATGTAAATTAGGAAGCCACTGGTATTTTCAATTGCAAGTATTTACCTTTTACAAGCACAACCGGATAATTCTTGCTAAATTATACAAGCCATTGATTCCAATACGCTTCAAGTGCCCCTTTACTGCATCATTTTGTATCTCTCATTTTTTACTTGGTCATGCCGCAAGATTATATGAAGTAGATAATATTAGCTTATATTTATATCTTTCTTGTTAATATTGGCTTCAGTGTAACAAAGGTTGTTATTGTGACTATGCAGTTTATATTTTCAACAGCCATTGATGGAAAAATAAAGGCCTGGTTGTATGATAACATGGGTTCTAGAGTTGACTATGATGCCCCTGGTCAGTGGTGTACCACAATGCTTTACAGTGCTGATGGCAGTAGGTAAGGTGGATTTGGATGGGTACAACTGTTTAATTTTCATGTTCAATTGATGTGTATTTTATGAGAAACACATGAACTAATATATCTTCAATTTTATGGCCCCTTTCTCCAGATTGTTTTCTTGTGGGACAAGTAAAGATGGAGAATCTTTTCTAGTTGAATGGAATGAAAGTGAAGGAGCCATTAAGAGGACATACAATGGGTTCAGAAAGAAATCTGCTGGTGTTGTGCAGTTTGACACAACACAAAATCTCTTCTTGGCAGCAGGTGAAGATGGCCAAATAAAGTTTTGGGATATGGATAATGTTAATCTTCTAACAAGCACTGATGCAGAGGGCGGACTTCAGGTCAGTAATTTGGCATTAAGCAACCATCTGTTTGAGTCTTCTGGAATATTGCTAAACTTTCTGAAAATATCCTTTATATGATTGTATCAATTTATTCAGACCCTTCCACGCTTGAGATTTAATAAAGAAGGAAATCTTCTTGCTGTTACTGTGGTGGAAAATGGATTCAAGATACTTGCTAATGCTGCTGGCCTCAGATCCTTGAGAGCCATAGAAACTCCAGCATTTGAAGCATTGAGGTCACCCATTGAATCTGCTGCAATCAAGGTTGTAAACATTTTTGTTAATTTTTACTTGATTTTTAGTATTTAGTTCCAGATATTTATGTGTACTGTTCACTGTGTTTTCATTATCTAGGTATCTGGCTCCTCAGCTGTTAATGTTAACCCTGTCAACTTGAAAGTGGAAAGGAGCTCCCCTGTCAGGCCTTCTCCAATTCTTGTATGACAGTGACCTTGTTAACCTAATATGCATGATTGTGAGAATTGCACAATGGCAATGATACAATAATCTGAGTTTGAAAATAAAAAGAGGCAGTATTCAAGTATTTTGGGGACTTTTGTGACAAATACACAGATGGAACTGTTGTGTTTTTACTCCTTTCTAAGCGAGTTACTTATTGCTTATGAAATTGATACTGCATATTCATACATGTTTGAAAAGCATTGATTTGCTTTGGTTTTCCTGATAAAGAATGGAGTTGATCCCCCGGGTCGGAGTGTAGAGAAACCAAGAATTGTTGAAGATGTAATGGATAGAACTAAACCGTGGCAGTTGTCTGAAATTGTGGATCCTGCCCAATGCCGGTTAGTTAACCTGCCTGACAGCACGGATTCCTCCAGCAAGGTCTGTTTGTGGCACCTTCATTTTCTATTGTATACTTTCTGTACCATCCACTGCTTTAACTTGTTTATGTGTATAGGTAGTTCGACTTCTATATACAAACTCCGGTGCCGGCGTTTTAGCTCTGGGGTCAAATGGTACCCAGAAACTATGGAAGTGGGCTCGCAATGAACAGAATCCTACCGGGAAGGTACCATCCAGCAAATAGTTAGTCCAATTATGAATCATCTCTCCCGTCCTTTCTTCTCTTCATGCTATGGATGATTTTTTCTAATACTGTAGATAATAAAATTCTGAAGCTTATGTGATTACAGGCTACTGCCAGTGTTGTTCCACAACATTGGCAACCCAACAGTGGTCTTCTTATGACTAATGACATCTCAGGCGTTAACCTCGCAGAAACAGTTCCTTGCATTGCACTCTCAAAGAATGACTCATATGTTATGTCTGCCTGTGGTGGAAAGGTTTCACTATTTAACATGATGACATTCAAGGTATGCTTCCAGGTATACAGTTTTGGTATCAGGGTCTGTTGTAATATTTACATGTTAACCATGGGTTGCTTTCTTATAGGTCATGACAACATTCATGCCACCACCTCCTGCCTCTACCTTCTTAGCTTTCCATCCTCAGGATAATAATATCATAGCCATTGGGATGGAGGATTCAACCATTCACATTTACAATGTTAGAGTGGATGAGGTGATTACTATCTTTCACTGTGCTTTTCATCACTTCGAGGAATATACTATTATTTTATTGCTTTCTCACATCCTTTTTCTTTTTCTCTTGGGATATCCTTTAGGTAAAATCAAAATTAAAGGGTCACCAGAAGCGTGTCACTGGTTTAGCTTTTTCAACCAATCTCAATATACTGGTTTCCTCTGGTGCTGATGCCCAGGCAAGTTTTTCTTTCACATGGGATCCATAATGACAAGGAAAACCTTTTGTGTAACTCATTAGTGCCTTATAATTTGTTTTGAAGATATATTTGTTAGTAATCTTATTCATCCTATTTTCCATTATCTGTTATTATTTCATTTGTCATATTAAATCCATCTCCCTGCATAAAGAATAATCGAACAGCCTTGTTTGAATTACCATTAGTTGATTCCAAACTACTGAGAAAGTAATTGTATGTCATTGTGTTCAGATGGTTTTTCTAATTAAAATACCACATTTTTAGCCTTGAAAAAGGTGGCCAAGAAGATGTCCATCACCAGTGGATGCATTCTGTTGCCCTTTTGCTAGTTTGTTGTGCTCTCTAAGAACACTGAATTCTGATTACTTATAGTTTTGCCTCTCCACTGCTCCTATCAGTTATCACTACTATCTCTTCTATATCTGAACATTATAGAAATAGACTTGAGGGACAACTGCCTGAAGGCAGTGCTTTTTTTTGTAATGAATTCCATTTATTTTTTGTTCAGCTTTGTGTGTGGAGCATTGATACATGGGAGAAAAGAAAATCAATATCAATACAATTACCATCGGGAAAGCCACTTGATGGTGATACACGAGTGCAGTTCCATTATGACCAACTTCGCCTGCTAGTGGTCCATGAGACTCAGCTGGCAATATATGATGGCTCCAAGATGGATCGCATTCGGCAGGTAGGAAATTTCTTACTGTTGATGGAGCTGCTAGTTGCTGACAATTTTTTGTATTGTTTTGATAGACAGTTGCTGACAAATCTAAAAGGTTATGTATGCTTACGCATTTTTTTTTGGTGCTGCAGTGGGTTCCTCAAGATGTTGTGTCTGCTCCCATAACATATGCAGCTTATTCTTCTAACAGTCAGTTAATATATGCTACCTTTACTGATGGTAACATTGGGGTCTTTGATGCTGACAGCTTGCGACTTCGATGTCGTATTGCTCCATCAGCATACTTGTCACAGGCAGCTCTGAATGGGTAAGTTTCAAGATAATGGATTGCCCTACTTTTGTGTTCAAGGATGTCCAATGAAGTTTAAAATGTCACTTTCATCTTTGTGCAAGTCTGCATTTTAACAATCTGGGCCAGTAAATTTATTGCAAGATACTGCATGGTGATTTAATGTGTACGCTTTCTATATGGTTTAAGTAATTGCAACTCCGATGTCACGCATAATATGCTGTTCTGTTGATTTGCCTTGATCTACAAAAGATTCAAGAAACTGCATAAAAGTTTTTTATGTTTACAAAATTATTCTGGAGTAGCTAGAAACTCACTAAAACCCGTGTTGTATAATGCAGAAGCCAAGCAGTGTACCCTATGGTGGTAGCAGCTCATCCAACAGAGGCCAACCAGTTTGCTCTTGGGTTTAGTGATGGGTCGGTGAAGGTGATGGAGCCCACAGAATCTGAGGGTAAGTGGGGATCTAGTCCGCCAATGGATAATGGAATATTGAACGGAAGGACAGCGTCGACTTCTACAACAAACAACCACACTCCTGATCAGCCTCCACGATAAGAGTATTCATTTGTATCATAGTAGCACAGTTCTGTTCTTTCCATCTGTAATTTTACCAGCCTAGGGTAGAATTTTAGATCTCCACTCCCTCATTACTTCTCCTCCTCAAGATAAGCTTAAGCTTGAACACAATGGTAAATGTTTAGATAAACGTCCTTGTATACTTGAATCTATTCGAGATAAACATGTTGATTTGTAATTTTTTTAACTCATAATGTGAATCTGTTAATTATCCCATTTGGCGTATGAACTCTAATTTATTTCCTAGCCACTACAGATGATTGCTTTGCCTCATGTGAGTTGAAGGTTGAAGAAAGAGGTGTGCTTAACCACTCCTCCCCTTTCTCACTACTTAACTAGCTGAAAACCTGTGCCATGCACGAATTTTAAGTAATTCATGTTAAATTTTTTAAGAAAATTATTTATATATAATAGATGTGAAAGTTGGAGTGAAAATTGTAGAAGTTAAATTTAAGCAAAAAGTTCATGAAAAATAAAAGGCCAACTTTAATAAGCTCATTAAAAATGTAAATTGTCCATGACATCGCACTGTCAAGATTATGGTGAATAAACTGATCAGTAATGATAATTGCTTCATCCAATAGTAGTACACAATTATTATGTGAAAAATGATCACTTTCATAAAGAAAGCCAATTCTGAATAGTGAATATTAACCATCAATTAATCATGTTGAAACTCATACAATGTCACCTATGAAGACTTATTTCAAGATATGCCAAGTGTCCACCCACATGTCAGCACTGAAGATGTCGTGGTTGAAATATTTTTTGTGAGATCCTTGTATATATTTTTTCAGCCTCCCTTCTCTTGTATTCATAAAGTTCTTCAGAGGGGGAAAAGCATTTACTTATATACAAATGTAAGCCATTTGAAGATACATCTGCAATAACTTGCTCTGATGTTTCCCCTGCAACAGTTTTTGTAGTTGCCAAGGGTGAGTCTATAAGTACTAGAGCAAGCCCTCAAGGGGAAATAGGGAGAAAGTTTAATGGTTTTTACTTTTTAGTATCATCATCCATGTTTCTTTGTTAAAGTTAAACTGGGCCTAAAGTCCCATCCCCTATCTGACGGGGGTTGTCTCAGACACCAGGTTTTGTTTTTTTTGCTAATAAAAGAGGGCCGAAACCCAACTGGAATAAATCACGTGGATAGAAGCCTTATTAGCATCATTCCAAAGTATAGGCTCCAGTTCAATGATTATAAAAAAAAAAAAGACTCCAGTTCAATTGGAGCTGTCTCAAATATAAGCACATTATAATTGCTGTTGATGCCCAGCTTGGTCAAATGATCAGTTACTCGATTAGCTTCTCTAGGTATGTGTGATTTTTTTTTTATGTATATACCCGGTATCCTAAACCTATCCCATTTCAATTGGAAGATTTATCGGAGTTGAACTCGAGACTTTTGGTTGAAACTGATATAATTCCTTTCTAGTTGAACCAAGCGCTTAGTGGGAAACATGTGTGAAATTTTGACCTACTAGTCTCTTTGATAGCAATAAGAGCCGAGGAATAAGAAACAACTTTTTGATTAATCTCTATCTGACCAGATTTATTGTTAACCCAGGAAAATTGAGTGTGGTACAATACATCTCACATTGCACCATTCAACAATTCAGGTGAGTAAGTTAATCATCAAGAATTTCTTTTCCTTTTAGTTACATGATATAATGAATATTGAACAATATGAATTACCACGAAATTAACTAATTTTTTTTTTAAGTCCTCAGGTCATAGGTATAGAAAGCTACAACGGTGTTATTAAAAGAAGGAAAAAAAAAAAAGAAAGATACAACAATGTCAGCCAGACATGCACCAATTTGTTTCCCAAATATCTACGTACTATAAAAATGTTGATCATCTTACAAAAAAAATCATTTTAGTATTTGGTGCATGATTTGAGAAAAAAATTGCCTCACATTCCTTCTATATTTTCGGTAATTATCACCTTTAAGTTCTTTCAGGCAAAAAACAGTTTTTTGGCCCAAAAGAAAGGTTTAAAAGTCATTTATTGGGCCCATTAAGGCCCATTAAATGGCGAAGATATACGATTGGGCGTTTCTAGGTTTTACTGGACTTCCTTGCTGAGGAGAGGACTGAAAAACCGCCCTTCTTCCCCGCATTTCGCCATTGTGTCTGCATTGCTTTTGCTGAAAATGAATTCAGTGGCAGTGAAACTCGCAAAGCATCTGAGAGTCTCTGCTCCGACGTCCTCTTCTTATGGTTTTCTTTCTTTACCCATCGCTCTCTTTTCCTTCGAATTCTATACCTATCTTATTTTATTTTATGCATATTCTTATTTGTACATTTACGTTTATGGACTGCGGATATCGGTCAAGCACTTTTATGATACTTTTTTCCCTGAGTCTGAGTTTAGGATGATACTGTATCTAGTTGGTTATCTTGAGCTTTTGTAGAGACCCGCCGGTGCTACCTTTATAAACTTAATCTATGTGGTTTGGTTAAGCCAATGCCTGGGGGAAGATGGGACTCAGCTATTATAGTGCTCGCGATTGTAGGTGTCGCTGATACTGATCTTAATTACATTTTCCTTTCTTTAAGGTCATTTGCTGGTCAAGATAACAAGACAGTAAAGTTCAATACCAAAACAGAATTTAGCACATCTGAGTAAACTTCAAGATCATACTGACATGAAAACCATAACATCCACCATTATACCAACATATTGTAGGTCCTACTGAACTAATGTCAGTTCCTGCTAAACACTGAAAGGACAGCTACAGAACATAAATCAAACCACTGAAGTAAACAGATAATTCTCTAGCATTTGAGAGACTAGATTCCCTTGGTGCTCGGGGCTCTTCTCCCTCAGTGCTTGGGATCCTCAAAACCCCTCGGCTTTCACCCATCGACTACTCTCCTGTGACTTACACTAGTGTCGATATTAGTTGTTTCTATGGATATTGTCTCCAGCTTTCCCCCCTGGATTAAGTTTTTTGGGCTTAATTATCATTTGGCCCAGCAAGCCCATCAGATACTAATGGTGATTTAATTCATGGATTGAGCAGTGGTGATGCGGAGAAGTGGGAGGTTATGGTATTCAATAACACCATCTGAAAGTGATAATGATGAGCGTTTAGATGATAATGATAAACCAAAGAACAATTCTGTCGATGAAGAATTTGATGATTTTCTTGGTAATCAGCCTAATTTACAACTGCAAGGTGTGGATCCAAAGAGGGGCTGGAACTTTCGAGGTGTGCACAAGGTATTGAATGCTCAAATTTCAGTAACCCACTGTTAGAATTTGACACCTCTATGTATGGATTTGGATTAGTATCCACTGAAAAGCCGGTCCATATATTTTGTTATTGCTGTGAGATCAATCACAGGTTTGTGTCATTGCTCTGGCCTCTTGTCTAATCAAATCCATTATTCTGCGTTGTGTTAGAAAATTTGAATATAAAACTAGTGTTCTAATTATCGTCAGGTGTTTTATAAAGCTCAAGCAGTGATCAGACGAAACTGAATGTCATGCTTCCTGGGCATAAAATAATGAAACAGTGATCAGAGCTTTAGGGTGTGTTTGGTTCAATTGAGGGGATTGAAGGGGAGGGGATTGGAGGGATTTTTAATGAAGGGGATTGGAGGGGTTTTAAAATTTTGTTATTTGGTCGAATTGGAGGGGAGGGGATTAGAGAGATTTTAATGAAATTTTGTTTGGTTCAAGAGGAGATTGAGTTATAATTACTCAATCCCCTCCAAAAAGCCCCAATTTAGTGTTTTAAAATGGAGATGGGGGAGGGGATTGGAGAGAATTAAATCTCCTCTTATTTTATGAACCAAACTAGGAGAGGGGATTCGATTAAATACCCTCCAAGAAACCCCAACCAAATTAGAAACTGAATGTCATTCTTCCTGGGCATAAAATAATGACTAATAATGTAACTACATATTTCACTTGAGAAATTATTTAACCTGTATGTAGTGATATGACACAGGCAATTATTTGTGGAAAAGTTGGCCAGGCTCCTGTTCAAAAGATACTGAGGAACGGGAGAAATGTAACAATCTTTACAGTTGGGACAGGGGGGATGTTTGACCAGAGAATTGTGGGAGCAAAGGATTTGCCAAAACCTGCCCAATGGCATCGGATTGCTGTGCATAATGAAGCACTTGGGGCTTATGCAGTACAACAACTTGTAAAGAAGTAAGTGTAGGAATTTAGAGGATCACATTTTGAGATTATCTTGGGTAGATGATAAAAAGAAAATGAGAAGTAGAAAATTAAATTCTGGTGCAAGTGTTTTGCATTGCCTCATGCTTGAAGCTTTAATGCAGCTCTTCAGTTTATGTTGAGGGTGAAATTGAGACAAGAATTTACAATGACAGCATCAATGGTGAAGTTAAAAGCATTCCAGAGATATGTGTCCGCCAAGATGGTACAGCAATCTATATGCTTCTATTTTTTCCTTGTATGTCTAAAAATTTCTATGATGATGTTATGCTGGTACTCACTATTTGATTTGTTTCCTTGCTGCTTATCATTTCTCTTCCCTTTTAACATACTAGATAATTAGGATTATTGATTCCGTTTATAGACAATTTCTTTAATGATAGTGCAGATTCAAGATTCGTACAGAACTATTATAGCTGAAACAGATCAATGGATGGCACAGTTCACTAGTTTGAATCTACACTAACAAAGTATATAGAGTACTTCTGTTTAATAAAAGGACGAAATTAAAAACTGTGATATCACTTATTACCTGTTGCTCAGAACAAGTGTAACTGGAACAGATCACTGTGATGTCGCCAGTTTGCTTCTGCGTTAGCAAAGCATATAAAGTAAGTTTAGGAAAGAAACCAAAATTAGATCAAGAGGCTATTAAGGAGGGATTGGATAGTTGAAATTTGCCATGTGTATCATGAAGGCAATAGGAGTGATGATTTTTTGGCCAGTTTTGCCCTGAACCTGAATGTAGGTGTCCACAGGTTAGAATGACCATCTTCTGGTCTTTTGAGATTTCGGCATGAGGATGCTTTGGGCCTGCAATTACCTTGACTCTGTCCTCTCTGATGTAATCTGTTGATTTTTGAATGGAGTCCTAATGATACCAAAAAAGAAAAATGAAACCAAAGAAAATGTTATCTACTCTGTTTTAATAGTAGCCTAAGTATGGGACATCAGATGCCATAGTGAAAAATCTCAGGCATGTTATCCATGATTGGGATGAGATCTTTATGGGGTTCTGATCAATAGGGACTGGGAGTTAATTTTTTCACTTTTTCTCTATTGCAGTTCTGAACTGTTCAGATCAAAATTTAAAAGTTTAGTTTTATTTATTTATTTTTAATCTTAATAATTTAATATTTTAATAATATTTTTATAAAATATTAAATCTGAACTATCAAAATTTAATCGAACGGTTTAGATGAGAAGTGGAGAGAAATTGAATCTAGGGCAATAAGGGATCAATACTGAAGTTCAAGCTGGATTTTTCTGAAAACAGAGTTTACTCTTGTTGTGTCAATAGTTATAAATTATACGTTGCAGCAATCAGCTTCTTCATATACATAGAAGTAATAATTCGTTTGTCAACTGTTTGAGTAGTGAATGAAGTACACTTTGGCACTTTTCCCACAGTAACTCTTCTGTTTAGAGTGCGAAAATATGTATGTATTCTCCGCATGGAAAGTAATATTTTTGGGTGCAGCTTGCATTGCATCTTTCTTTATATATACTTTCAGAGTTAATTTGGCGTAGTACAAGAGTATGGATAATATTAGGGGTCAAAGGATCCTGAACTCCCCCAAGTAGGTGAAAATCATAAAATTTCAATGTAGCATGTTGCATCAATGTTCTAATCTGTTTAAACTCATGACATACTGAAAGTTTGTCTTAAGCTGCTCTCTATGCTTATTTTTTCAGGGAAAATTCGCCTTATTAGAAGTGGAGAAAGCTTGAGTAAAATTTCCTTGGATGATCTGTCTAAGTCCCTTTAGTTGTAAGTGATGGCATGGTTTAATCAAGTGTTTTCCGCATGCTCTATACTTGATAGAAGTTTTCTATTTGTTCTGCGGGACACAAGATTACCTTGGGATCAAACTTTTTGCTAAAAGTTAACCGATGTGTTTATGTGCTTACATGCTGATAGAAGGATTGTTTCAGAAGAAATCCGGAACAATGACCAGCCGAAGCAGCAATTACTACGAACGCTGTGATAGATGTTCCATTTATTTAATTGTTTTTCCCTATATATCCTCTTGCATTTGCTAGTTTCGATCTCTACCATTTCCTATTTTCAAGTGTGGCGTAGTCGTAAAAATACAAAGTCGATTGCAAGTTGTGAAATGCGGATATGATACCAATGGATCAGTACTTAGGGTTACATAAATTCTAGACCGTATTATACCCTTGTTGGTGTCCGATTATATTTGCAGTAGTCAGATGAGTTTACTAATGTACATCACAATACTCTTTCATTGAGTTTCTCCACAAACCCAACCACCCCCCCCCCCAGCGTCTTAAATTCTGTTAAAAATCAAAATGGGATAACTTTCAAACCGTAAAGATAGTGTGTCCCAAATAATAGTTGCACGTTAATTGGATGAGTTTGATTTTCATCCATTATGAAAACTAAACGTTGGTCACAGTAAAATAAAATGATTAACAAAATATAGTAAATGCCCCCCATCATTTTTTCAGAACACCCTATCATTTGGATTTGAGACACATCGGTCGGAGCTTAATTAACGAGGTGAGATCTTAGAATCCTATTCCTCCGCGTTGTGAAGATGGAAACATGGTGCTGAAGTTATAAAATTTACTGTGAATAGTGAATATGAATATATTTACCCAATGAAAATGGACTTATGAATTAAAGTTTAATTAACAGTTCATTTTCTAGTATGAAAATCTTAATTCGCATTCGTTACAGCTGTGTGAATCTCTTAGTGGATCACTCACTGACAGGTGGTCGAGCATTGATTTTTCGGTGGTTTGCAAACTGACAGGTGGTGTCGACCATAATTCCTTTTATTAAAAATTAAAAATTGATAATTAATCACATAATAATCCATCTTTTCGCCTTGACTACTACTAGAACAATGTAATAAATTATTATGTGAGTATGCTGAGTATTGAATATTATAATTTAAAACTTTTTAAAGTTTAGTTTCTATTTGTGGTTAGTGTAATGGAATGTATGGAAGAGATATAAATTATGTGCAGTTATGTAATCTCATTGATAGTTGTTGTTGGATTTGATTATGCACTAATAAAATAAAGCTTCAAGGCACTTGGGACGGCCACTACAAGAGGTGATCCATGTGAATGCCAAAATAATGTTGAAAAGCCCCATCACCCATTTCAGAAACTTTAGCTGTTTGTCCTACTCGGATAATCATTCCCATCAAGATATGTCAAGAGTTTACAATTAACAGATGACCAATTGAGGAAATGAGAGAGCAACTAAGGAGGAAAGTGGCATTCCATAGTGGGGCTGGTATGCTATTTCTTTTAAAATAAAATCATCTAAAGTGATTAGAGTTAAAGCATTTCCTAATTCTAAATCAAAGTTTTTTTTTTCTTTTTAACAACGGCCTTAAGATTTGTTAACATATGTCTACCAAAGATTCAATCAATCTGTTTTAGTCAGGGGCGCGATCGGTCTATTTAGCTCAGTGAATACACTTCATTCTGCTTAAATTGGACCACGCATGTGCTTAGTTTTGCTCAACCCCACCAAATCTAACACACACCCACACTAAGAAAATTGTACAGTCCTGCATGTTAATTTTTTTCTCGAAGGAAAAAAATAATTTCATAATAATTTATATAAAAAATTTACTTTTTAGGGACAATATAATTCGATGATGACTTATATGACAATTTTGTTTTTTTTAGTGGATTTTTTTAAAACTTTTTATAGAAAAGTTTGACGCATTGTATTTGATATAGAAGTACGATATTTTATATTGAGTTAATGCATCGTATTTGATCTTCTCACCAAAAAAAAAAATGCATTGCATTTGATGTTAAAGTTATTTCTAAAGAATCACAGTCCAATATTAATTTAAAAAGAATTACTACTTCCCCAATTGAGCTAACTTAATAATCACGTCTTATTTGATATCATATTTCTTCAATGTAAGACACTTGACTATTCAAGATTTTTTCGGGCCAAAAAAAAGATTATTCAAGATTTTCGTTTGTTCAGATATCATGTTTTAAATTGTAATGTTCTCTAGTTATCATAATTAATATAGCAATGCTGATATGGCGGTGTAAAAATACAAGTTCACTAGCCACAGGATAGCATAAAACCTATGAATAACTTTCAGGAGTTTTTTCTGGTTTAAGAAACAAGTTGCCTACCCACAGGATCAACAAAAGCCTTGACCAGGGTAAACTACTTTGAAGAAATCTTTTTATTCAAAGAAGCAACTCACTGATTTGATAAAGATTTTTTTGCACCACATGTTTTATTTAGGTACAGGCTGACTTAAAGTGAGTAGCATTGTGGTGTATAAAAGGGCACACTCTCATGCATTTCTCAATACCAAAGTGATAATCTTAGTCGTTCCATCCCCTGAGAAAGAAGATGGTTCTCATTCCACTTATTTTGCTTAGTCTGCTAAAGAATGCCTCAGCTCTCATTAGTGCTTGTCCTAACTGTGGTGGCCTTCAAGTTCCATACCCACTTAGCACTAATGAGGACTGTGGAGACCCTAGATACAGAGTCTACTGCAACAATGGAAGTCTAGAGTTCTTATCAGCTCCTGCGGTTTATTATAAGATTCTAAGAATTGACCCAAGTGCTTCTAAGCTTGTGATCAAGCCACCCCTCATTCTGAAAGACACTTGTTACACTTCTGATCTCCCTGAAGGGGGGTTGTTGCTTGATGAGAATTTGCCATTTAATATTTCTACTCAAAACGTTGTGATGTTATTTAACTGCTCTGATAATATACTTCAGTCTCCTTTGAATTGTTCTGCGAACAGCATATGTAGGGAGTTTGAGCAGAAGGTGGAGGAGGGAAGGGGATGCTTGGGCACACTCTGCTGTCATTACTTGAAAGATTCAGCCATGACTTCTCATAGGATCAGAGTCAGGGTTGGAGGCTGCACTGCTTACACCTCTGTGGTGGATTCTCAGCCTCATGACTCTGTTTCTTCTTGGAATTATGGCATTGAGCTTCAGTGGCGTCCTCCTAACTGACCTTCACCTTCGCTCCTCATTTGAACGTCTTATGAAAACTGGTGCTTCTTCTTCTTCTTCTTTCTTTTTTTCCTTGTTTTACTTTGATCAGTAAGTATGTACTAAGTTAGATGTCTTTCTCTTATGTTCCTTGCCTTCGCTTCTGGTTTTGGTCTGGTTCGTGTTTGAATAAAAGATAGACTTTCTAATATTTCTGATTATATTCACTCACAGAATAACGGTTAGTTAATGCTCAGGGAATCAAACACTCGAAATGTACGAAAGCTTATACCAACCTTTTTTTTCTTTCGTTGTTTTCCATTTCTTCATTAGAAACGCAACAAAGAGCACTGCGGAGAGGAGTAGAGGGATAATGAATATAAACAATTTGTTGTGGGCAAATTCTTGAATTTTTGCCCCATCCATGTACAAAGTAAAAAATGAAAAAGGAAAAAAAAATCTTTCCTTCCCTCTATAACTAAAATTATACACAAAGGTATTGTTGCACACGATCAAACGCTCACTTTGCATTCCAAGGTCTTCTCTTTGCATCAATAGGACCAGACTGCTTTCTGGGTTGACTCACAGTGTCTTCTTTCCTTGAAGGCAAGGGAATCAATGACAGGCTCATACTCCTATTTGCATTTATAGTTATAACAATGGAGGAGGAAAAAGTGTCAATATCTACGCCACCAATGACTGTCAATCGAATCCGAACAAATTTTAACTGTGATTCATGAGAGGGATTACCTGATCTCAGGTTTCTTTGCAGATATGGGTTGAGTTAATTTCTTTGATTTAGACCCTGATCCAACGGAAATGCTGGTTCTTTTAGGCACATCCACCAGCCAATTCAATTCTGATTCTGAAGAATCACTAGTTACAACCTCAAGCTCATCACACTCATCTGTGGTGGCCATCTCATTCAGGTCCCTTTGTAAATCATCAGAGCCCTGCCTATCCTTTTTGTGCAATGTGACTTTAATGAAATGCTCCAGGCATATTTTTGAAGGTTTGAACATTTGAGAAAGTTGTTTGCTTTCTGCTTCCCATTGTCCCACTAGGTTTTCATCACTGCTTAAGCTGTCTTGCCTCTTCAACATGATCTTATCAACCCAATCCCCACAAACTGATATCTTGTCTTCCTCCTTCCTGTTCACCCTCCGACCGCCAACAAGTGGCCATGGATCTGAATTCACATACATTTCTTGGAGATCGAGGCTTCGCCTTTTCAGCTTTGATGCAGCCTTCTTTTGGCCCTACAATCCCACATATAAGCAAACATCAGTCTTGAAAATTTCCAGAATATTTTCATTTGGACACCATGCTTTAATTTGAGATATCATCTGACTAAATTGTTCATGGAATTATGATCAATGGATCACCTCTAGGCTACAAGAATCATCTCTTGGTTTCCTGCGGCCACTTGACATCCAACTAGCTTGTTTAGGAGAGGACCCATGAGACTTGGGTCTTGGTATTTCAGAATGACGAAATTGTTCTGCTTCTCTCTCCTTTCTTGACAAGGCTGCCTTCAGACCAGCAATCTAACAAACAAGGCAGTAAAATCACCAATAAAATCAAATCACCCATTAAACTGTTTGAAGCATAAAGTAGAAGGGAACTTTATAAGAACCTGCTCTTTGAGCTCTCTCACATCGGTGCTGTCTTTGTTAGCATGTACAGCTCCAAGTTTAATAGTGGAGACACGTTCCGCAAATTTAAGCGTACCAATAGTTTCTCTGAGAGCATCTGGCTCTGGATTGATATGAACAAACATGAGTGTTTGTCCACCTGGTATATACAGAAACCACATCCTTACTTAAATGACAAAAGAGCCAACACCGAACTAGGCAAAGAAAAATGATATACAAATCCTACCTAGAGAATGTTGAAGAAGTTGAGTAAGTTTACTATTCCTGTAGGGAACATGTGAATTCTTCTGGGACAGCGAAGAAATTACATCTCCAAGGGCAGAAAGCGACTTGTTGATATGCTGAGCCTCCTTAAGCCTCTCACCTGTGACCTCAGACTTGTCAACTCTTTCACTTCCTGCCAGGTCCACTAGATGCATACACCCCCGAACAATACTTCCTGAGAATAGGTCTCTTCCTTCAACATGAACTGTCACGCAGCTGCAAAAACATTTGAAAAATTTCACACGCTTATCATAGTACAAATTAACCATTCTTACCAAAACACCAGCTTAGTTTGTAGTACCTATGAGAACGACTACTCCGATCATTCATGGCAGTTGCACCAACCGCCCGATTCTTTGGTCCCATGTTCATCAAATGTATGACATCCGAGGTGGATGAAACAGGGACAAGGTTTGCATCTGGCACGTTAATGCCATTTTGACAACTTTGGCGAATTTCTAATGTATCTCTATGTTAAGGATACGTTAGAGTAATAAGCGAATTATTTAAGGGGGAAAAAATTCTGGCACCGAAAACGAAAGAAAAAAAAAAGAGGAAAACTCTCAGTAAAAAAACAATTCTGTTATTCTGAAATTTCAAGCTGCCTTACAACGAAGCCCTGTGTTCTATTTATACTACTGGATTATGGGAAGGGGTTACAACTGGAATTAAAATGGAATCAATTCTTATTATTGTGCTTTATTGTGCCATGTACGTTGTTTTCTGGAACGGACGGAAACGTACCGAACGGATGAACTTATTGTCTCCAACGGTGGCTTGTGTTGATGGCATTGAATGGGTGGGTGTTGGCAGCTGTAATGGCTCATTCCGTTTCATCCTTCCCGGGTTGGACGGAACTCGCCCTCGAGTTAAAGTCAGCATCGTCATCCATATAGGGTGACAAGTCAGCAACGTTGAAAGTGGCGGAAACTCTATAAGCACCCGGCAATTCAACCTTATAAGCATTGTTGTTAATCTTTTGTACAATCTTGAAAGGACCATCAGCTCTAGGAGACAACTTGGCATTGAGTTGTTTAGGAAAACGCTCTTTTCTGAGATGTATCCAAACCAAATCTCCCACATTAAAGATCTGTTGCTTCCGATGCTTATCTCGCTGTGTCTTGAGTTTGAAATTCTGCTTCTGGATTCTTTCACGAACTTGTTCATTCAACTTTTTGATTTCCTTAGCCCTTTGGTCTGCATCAGAACTATACTGCTGCTTATCAAGTGAAGGGGTCAAGTCTAGTGGACAAAGGGGACGAGTGCCGTAAACAACTTTAAATGGACGCTTTCCAGTTGCTTGATTAACAGAATTATTGTAGGCAAATTCAACTTGAGCAAGAACAAGGTCCCACTGCTTCAAATTCTTCCCCACGAAACTTCGAAGAAGATTTCCCAAAACTCTGTTAATAGTTTCAGTTTGACCGTCCTTCTGTGGATGGCCAGCGCTACTAAATTGGAGCTTAGTTCCCATCTTCTTCCATAACGCCCTCCAAAAGTGGCTCAGGAACTTACATCACGATCAGAAGTAATAGTTTTTGGAATTCCATGGAGACGAACAATCTCTTTGAAGTACAAATCTGCAACTTGCACCGCATCATTGGTCTTTTGACATGGAATAAAATGGGCCATCTTCTAAAATCGATCCACAACAACCATGATGGAATCTTTTTGCCTCTGCGTTTGGGGTAAACCAAGAACAAAATCCATGCTCACATCTTCCCACGGTGCTTCTGGAATCGGCAGTGGCATGTATAATCCTATATTTTGCCTTTTCGTCTTAGCCAAATGACATATTCGACATCGCTGTATATGCTGGTTGACATCTCGTTCAAGTCTTGGCCAATAGAAATTCTCTTTGACCAGATCAACTGTCTTGTCTCTGCCAAAATGACTAGCTAATCCTCAATCATGAGCTTCCCAAATTATTGCCTCCCTCAACGAACCCTGAGGAATACATAGAGTTTTACCTCGAAATAAGAAGCCATCATGTGGGTAATACTGGTGGAACGATTGATCGACAGTAGCTTTCCATACTCCACAGAAATCAGGGTCATCCTGGTACAGCTCCTTGACAAGATCAAAATCAATAACTTTAGCCTGCATTGTTGTTAGTAACATATGTCGACGGCTAAGAGCATCAGCTACAGAATTTAAAATCCCAGCCTTATGCTTAATGAGGAAGGGATAAGACTGCAAGATTTCACTCCAACGGGCGTGTTTGCGACTGATCTTTTGTTGAGAGTTCAAATATTTTAGGGCTTCATGATCCGAAAAAAGTATGAACTCTTTGTTCAGGAGATAGTGACTCCAATGTTGCAGAGCTCGGACAATGGCATAGAATTCTTTATCATAAGTAGAATACCTGAGTTTCGCATCATTGAGTTTCTCACTGAAAAAGGCAATGGGACGACCTTCCTGGCTTAAAACAGCGCCAATTCCAGTATTAAAGGTATCACAGCTAACCTCGAACACCTGGTCAAAATTTGGAAGAGCTAGGACTGGAGCTTCAGTCAATCGCTTCTTTAGCTCCTCAAAACTCCTTTAAGCTTGCTCTGTCCACTGAAATTTATCTCCCTTAGTGCAATCTGTGATGGGTGCAGCAATAGAGCTAAAATTGCGGATGAACCTCCTGTAGAAAGAAGCTAATGCATGGAAGCTTCGAACTTCTTGGAGAGATTTTGGAACTGGCCAGCTATTAATGGCTTCAACTTTACTTGGATCAACTCGAACACCTTCTGCGGTGATGATGTACCCTAAGAAAACAACTTCATTGATGAGAAAGGTACACTTCTTTAGATTGGCAAAAAACTTTTGGTCTCGCAGTGCTTGCAAAACTTGCTGTAAGTGATCAAAGTGTCTTCCTGACTCTTGTTGTAAATAAGAATGTCGTCAAAGTAAACAACAACAAATTTGCCAGTGAAGGGTCGCAATACCTGATTCATCAGGCGCATGAATGTGCTAGGGGCATTGGTTAGTCTAAAAGGCATCACATTTCACTCATACAAGCCATCTCTTGTCTTGAAGGCGATCTTCCATTCATCTCCTGGCCGAATCCGAATTTGGTGATACCCATTACGAAGGTCAATCTTGGAAAAAATAGTGGCACCATGCAGCTGGTCTAACATGTCATCAAGCCGGGGTATTGGAAACCGATACTTGATAGTAATTTTGTTAACAGCTCGGCAATCGATGCACATTCTCCAACTCCCATCTTTTTTGGGCACTAGCAGAACAGGTACAGCACAAGGACTAACACTTTCTCGAACTAGCCCTTTCTTCAGTAGCTCTTCAACTTGTCACTGGACTTCGGCATGTTCCTGAGGACTCATCCTATAAGCAGGCTTGTTAGGAATAACTACTCCTGGAACAAAATCAATGGCGTACTGTATGTCCAGTATCTCATCAGCTATCACATCTGGAAACTCGGATAATAAGGGCATAACTACTGGTGAGATGGTGGACTCACTGTTTGCCTCGAGTACCAGTATGAAACTCATTGTCTGGGTTTCAGATTTCGTTACCTTGAACTCTTCTTTCGTCATCAAAGTCACCAATGGCTTAGCTTCTGTTGAGGCTTTGCTAAACTCACTAGGCGGCAAAGGCACTAGTTTGATCTTGACACCTTCTTTAGTGAAAGAGTAGGTGTTTGTACGTCCATCATGCAGAGCATATCGATCATACTGCCATGGCCTCCCCAAAAGAAGGTGGCATGCATCCATAGAAACAACATCACACAAAACATCATCATAATATCTGTTCCCAATAGAAAAAGTAACAAGGCATTGCTTAGAGACTTTTACCTCGCTTCCAGTATTAAGCCAGTGAAGCTTGTAAGGATGCGGGTGATCATGCGTTGGTAGCTTCAACTTCTACACCATGTAGTCAGACACTACATTTTCATAGCTCCCACTGTCAATAATGACATTACATACTTTGCCCTGGGCAGTGCAACGGGTGTGAAAAATATTGCGTCGTAGCCATGGTTCTTCCTTAACTACAGCTGTATGCAGACTTCGTCTGATAACCAAAGCCTCTCCCTGATCTGCAGGCGTAATCTCCTCGTCATATACTGGTTCGGCTTCATAAAATGTAGTCTCCTCTTCATCTTTCTCAGGTGCTTCATAAACTTGCCCTTCCCTAATGGTGATAACCCTTCGAGTAGGACAGTCTGAGGCGATGTGACCAAATCCTTGGCATTTAAAGCATCGGGGTGCTTTAGAGCCAGATTCCTTGACATTATTTGATGGAGACTTGCGCATAGTGCTGGGCTGCGGCTTGCCTGATGAAGCGAGCTGCTGAAATTCTACCTTTTGACCATCAAAATAACTCCTAGAGGAAGAAGGTTGATAAGAAGACCTCTTAGGTGTTTGCTTCTCCACACGGATGGCTAGGCGAATCACATCATCCAAAGTCCAATACTGCTGAAGCTGAACTGGACGACTGATGTCAGCGTTTAACCCTGCAAGATAACGAGCTATCGTTTGTTCCTCCTTCTCCTGTATGTCACACTTCATCATAAGTTTTTCAAACTCTCTGGTGTATTCTTCTACAGATAAGGACCTCTGTCGAAGATTTTGCAATTGGATAAAATTATCCTGGTGGTAATGCTCCGGTAGAAACTTCCTAGTGAGCTGTTGTCTCATTTTCTCCCAATTCTCGATCTTACGCTTTCCCTCTCCTACTCGCTTCCGTTTAAGATTCTCCCACCATATGGAAGCATGCTTCTTGAGTTTAAGAGCGACTATCTTGACTTTTTGTCTGTCTGGAATCTCCTTGTATTCAAATATTCGCTCAACAGTTTGAAGTCAATCTACAAACTCATCTGGCTGGAGTCTTCCCTCAAATTCTGGAATGTCTACTTTGATGTCACTAGAGCGGAATGGTTGTTGTTGAGGTCGGCGGTGGTTGTCAGTGGATGACGAACTACTGCTACCCGAATCACCTTCTGGATTTTCTCTACGAGTTTCTAGCAAAGCTTGCTGTAATTCTACGGTAGCTTCCAGTTCTTATATCTGACGTCTCATCTCGTCCATTGCAACATCCTGTACATTTCTGCGTCTTGGAGGCATATTTTTTTTTTTTCACCTTTTCTGGAAGGTTAGGACTTAGGCAAAAATAATTAGAAGTATAGGGGTGAAAAGGTAATTTGTTGGGGTATAGGGATGGAAAAGGAATTTTAAGAAAATGTGAGGCAAAAATTGTAATTTTTGGACAATATGGGGCCCAAATTGCAATTTAAAAAAGTTTAGGGGTACAATTGTAATTTTTAGGAAGTAAAGGGGTGAAAATGTAATTTCAGAAAGATTATGGGCAAAAATGTAAATATGGAGAAGTTTAGGGGTCAAGCTGTAAAATATGAGAAGTTTGTCTGACTGGTCAGCGTGACGTGGCAAAGGTAACACGTGGCAGACACTGGGTAGCCGATATGTCGCTAACTGGACAGGTCAGGATGACGTGGCAGATGACGTCATCATCTTCAACCTCCAGAAGCGCGTGGCCGGCGCGTGGGACTTCTGGACGGTGCGTGGACGGCGCGTGGTACTACGGTGGTGGCGCATGAGGGCGCGTGTGGTGTCAGACGGTTGCGAAACTCTCCAGTCCGAGGTTTTCCGGCCTTCCGAGCTTGATGGCGAGATCCGTTTTCCTGAAAAGTGACCGGAACTGGATTTCGACGGCGGCGGTTGCTCACTTTTAGGCGACTCTTCGACGGCTCTCTCACTTTATGAAGCTCCTGGACACTCTCTAACCTGGCTCTGATACCAAAATGGCACCGAAACCGAAAGAAAAAAAAACAGAGGAAAACTCTCTGTAAAAAAACAATTCTGTTATTCTGAAATTTCAAGCTGCCTTACAACGAAGCCCTGTGTTTAATTTATACTACTGGATTATGGGAAGGGGTTACAACTGAAATTAAAATGGAATCAATTCTTATTATTGTGCTTTATTGTGCCATGTACGTTGTTTTATGGAACGGACGAAAACGTACTGAACGGATGAACTTATTGTCTCCAACGGTGGCTTGTGTTGATGGCATTGAATGGGTGGGTGTTGGCAGCTGTAATGGCTCATTCCGTTTCAAATTCTTAAAAGAGCCTAATTGTCATGATCTTACTATGTTCACTGTTGTGTTACCATATGATTGAAGTTCACAAATGGGGTTACATTTGAGCCAAAATAAAAAGATTTTCAGAGAAACCTTTGTTTAGGAATTGAAAATCATTTTCCCACAAAACAGGGGAGGGTAGAGAAGGATATCTGGTGTTGGCACCATCAGTGGCTAGTGAGTCTCTGACTTGATCATTGTAAATCTCAAGCATCTGAACAGCGATCTCATAGCGGAATGTGTCACTCCTCTGCCCTGAGAGAAGAAAAAGATCTCTGAGTGCCCTGTAATTAACACCCATGTTTTCCTCCTTAAGGTCGTCTGGTCCAGACTGCATCAAAAATACAATATGAGGGGACAAAAAAAAAAAAGAGGAAAAGCTGATAGAATTGTCTGAATTTCGTATCACACTCTCACCATGGTGTATGTTTTTCCGGAGCCTGTCTGGCCATACACGAATATGCAGACATTGTAACCATCAAGCACCGATTAAATAAGTGGTTGGGTGTCAGAGAAAACCTCTTCTGCAATAAGAAACACCAATAATGAATGAACAAACATATTGATCGAAAACAACTTAATGAAAATACAAACGAACACCAACCTTGGGTTGCAGAAGGACCAAACACTCTGTTGAATCTAAATATTTTCTTCCCGTTTTTCGGAGGCGCCGTAATGATTGAGATACTTCCTTCTTCTACGTTACTAACCGTGCTAAATTGGTTTGATTGCCCACCCAACAAGGGCCGAACTCGGCAGTATACCCTGATATTTCCTGATCATTTATAAAAAAAAAGTTATCCCCATTCAATCCCATTGAGAAACTGAAAAGCTGTGATCAGACTTGGTTTTACCTTTCAAATCCTGCAACTGATTGTAGAACTTGCTGTTTTCTTCAACAACTCTATGATATGCTGAAGCAGCAGAAGCTAGGCCTTGAAGGTGGATGCCTATCATTAAGTGTAGCTATCAATTAGATTGATAAAATGATTGGTGATATGCTGTGGAGGGATTTTAGCAGCATATGTACTTAAATTAGTGAAATCCTGCTGGTAACGCTCCTTCAAAGACTGTATTCCTGTCTTCGTATGATGGATGAGTTTTTTCAATTCCTAAACAATTGTCAACATCTCAAATTTGTCATTTCCTCTTCGTGGACAATGTCGTGTCGTGTCGCGTCTGCATCCAATTCTAGTAATATCAGTGGAGCATCATCTTACCTGGATCTCTCTATTTTGCTGTTCCACCAACCTTTGCTGCTTCGGAAGCTGCTGCCTGCTTGATAATTCTTTATTATTAAAATTGAACTTTTCAGCATCGCATTCTTCTTGTTTGAGCCTTACGTCTTCCATTTCTTCCATCTTAAATAATTTATCAAAACAAAAAGGTCACGTGGCTTAAATCTAATCTAAGATATTAGGATATTTATACTATGTTGATTTAATTTTCTATATCGGAATCCAACTATTACCTCTCTGTCTTCAGAAGCAGCGTCTTGGGCTGAATCTTCTGTTTCAGATGCTGCCTTATCTCCTGAACCTGTTTTCGTCTGCCAGATTTTCAAACTTTTTTGTCAGAAAAATCATAGATTCAAATGAAATGACCAAAGAGAGAGAGGGAAAGAGATTCGGATTGCAGAGACCACTTCCGGTTGGGTTGCTGTGCGTCGTTCCAACTCCTCCATGACTTTGCTAACCAGAGACTCCACCATCTGCTATAGCCAAAAAAAAAAAATCCTTTTAGCGAAGAACGCCTTAAAATGGAGGCAAAAGCAAACAAGAACCCTTACAATGGGAATTTCTTCTGGCTTCTTGTCAGATAAATACTCACGAAGTAATGAGTTCAAGGAATGAAGGGAACCCTGCACATACCAACCCAATCATCTTACACAGATCCTCATGCTTATATCTATTTTTATTAGGAGGAAAAAGAAGAGAGTAAATGATCGTGGACGATGAAGTTGAGTTCGCTAACCCCTTCACTGTGATGATCACTGCAGAAAGAAGAGTCAGTGGCGCTTGATAAAGAATTGATGGATGGTTCGGAGTTCTTGCGCAGAAGTGGTTTGGCAGAGGTAGGTGGCCTTGCATTTACACCGTATTTCCGTGATCCATGCTTGCCTCCCTCCATCCATTCACTGTATGACTTCAATGCTAAAACACAGTCCACTATCCTCCCACATTTCCCTCCCTGTTATATATCCCATCAACAATACCAATTAATAATATTCGAAACAAAAAAGATTCAAAGGCCCTATTTATTTGAATATTCACCTGTTCCAAATCAGAAGCTTCGAAGGTGGGAAGCCCCATCTCCTGCACAGCCACCAGAAAATTCCTCACATTCTCAAAGTACTGATACGCAGAAAGTGCTGCCCCTTGATCAGGCGTTACATCGGAATCGAAGGCACCTTCAACTACCTAGCAATATGCCAATATTGATAGATAGATATAATGAATCAAAGTCACTATTATTACTTGAGATCCATCACCATCATATATATATATATATGTATGTATGTATGACAAAGTCTTAATAATAAGACCTTGGGTACGGCTCCGGGCAGAAGTTTGTTAACAACATTACAAAGTATGATCCCACTGCGCAGTCCAATCCTGAATTCATCTTCAGACGGCTCAGCTGCTAAGTCTTTCCCTCCTACTACCCCAATCGTTTTTCTCAGCCACCCAGCTGCTTCATGCCTTCTTAATGCTGACACGCACCAAATAAACAAACATTTTAATTAATTAATAATATGCATGAAATTGAAGAGAGATACACACACGCACTAAAGAAACCACATTCATTCTGATTCAACGAGGGAATATAATGGGTACCAGCTTCTTCGGCCTTCCTTGACGCTAGCTTGACATCGTTGAGTCGGCTCCCATGCTGTTGAAGAGCATGATCTTCCACAGCAGACACTACAGAGTATTGCAACGCTTTTTCTGCCGCCATTAATGAGTCTCAACAATTTTGACTTAGGAGGAAAAAATAAAATAACGCTTTCTCTGGGCTGTCTAGTTTCTCCCTCTGATTTCGTCTCCCTAAATAATGACGCATAAACTAGAAAAGCAACACCGAAGCTGATTCCGAGCCTCTCGCTGCCTGGCTTAGCGGTTCGTATTAAACCTTTTCTCTTAATCTATTTCTTGGGAGAACAAATAATATACATACATATATTTTTTTAGTCAGTAGTTTATTTGTTTCAGAATCTGAAAGCAACTGGACTGGATAATTGTTATACATGATTGAATGTGGGAATGACAAGTTAGTATGTCAATTAATAACAAAATATCTGCTTGAAAAACTGCTTCTGATTTCATTGAGTGATGTATGTTTCATTGATGCTAAATAGCTGGCAAAATATGGGAAACTGCGTCCTATATTTAGTGGTAATCGTTTTCATGATCTTCCTTTTCAGAAGCAATTTGGTATTATGTATTTTGCCGTATTAAAATTTAAAAACCAGTCCTCTATTTTTTATCAACTATATATTCTTCGTTTATTAGGTAGAAGTGGCCAATCTTCGTTTGCTACTGAGGACGTTACATTAATTATTAATTAATACTATACTATATATATATATATATATTTACATCAATTAACACACCGGAGAACCTTTTTCTCACATGCCAAGATTGAACATGTAATCACCATTAAACAATAGACGTTAGATAACCATATAATTTCGCACAAAAACCGAATTTTCGCCAATTGGCAATTACATAAAATTATTCATAAGAATAAAATTATATGTGAATGATCGATATTTTTAAAATAAAAAATATTACACATAACTTAACCATCCGTAAGAATCGATCGGGAGAATATATGAAATGCCCAATTTATAATAGGTAATTTCCACGTTAACTTAGCTATGCCTATGGGATGGTTGTCACTCTCAAAGGAAGGTTGATGGATTGTAATGTAAAGCACGCAAAAGGACACAAGACAGAATGTTTCAAGTTAGACAACCATAAAGTGAATGAAGAAAGGCTAAAAGCCTGGGCAGTGCCAAATGAAATTAATTAATAATTACGAACAGAATCAAATCCCAACCATCCCATTAACAAACTAAAGTAAAATAAATAAACGGAAAATTAATGGGACCAACGCAAAGGGATAAAGCGCCATCCTTTACAGATTGTTATGGTACCCTTGGCCTAACCGCATGACCAATTCGGCTCAAGGCAAAATTGAGTTTCTATATATATATATATATATATCCTCAATCTCACACCCACACACTAAACTTTTTTTCTCTTTTAATTCATATATATATATATATATATATCTGCAATCTCACTCTATCCCCGACTTAAACGATTTCATATTTATACCACACCATCATTGCCGAACCATGCATGTTATATCTTCTAATTTAACCAATGCAGTGTCCCAAAACAGGCGGCAATTATATTTTTCGGTGAAGGAAATTTATTGAATTTGAAGATGATACATATATTTTATCACTGATATCATATATGTATGATCATGTCATTGGGTCTCTCACTAAGTAACTAACCTTACAATGACACATTGTACTAAATGCGTACAAGAATACCAACCTAACTAACACAAGTACATTCGAGACGTGACTGCTAATTACAGCTTTTGTGTAAGGAGGCCCCATGTTGGGCAAATTAACTAGAAAGTTAGGTTGGAGTGTGTGTGTATATATATATATATATCATATGCTTAATTAGAGGGCATGTGTATTTCTCGACAATAAGCATAATGCATGGTGCATGGCCCTATTTCCAAATTGGGATAATTATATATATATATATATATATCTCTCTCTCTGATATTGAGTGCAACAGCTTTAATTTTGATAATTTGCCTTTGATAAAGTAACTAGCTTATACCTTGCAATCATATGCTCCTTTTTTTTTTCTACACACGATAAGTTATACGATCAACTTAATTTACAAATATCGAGCTTTCGTAATATATATGAGCTAGACTTTTTTCTTTTTGCATATCATATGGGCTTTGAAAATAAACTTTCACTTATAAATAATGCAACTTATTATAAATATATATATGTGTGTTATATTTTATATTGATTGATGATGCATGGATTTACATTAAAAGTACAATATAATAATAAATAGTAATATAGGCTGACTCCAATCTCATGAGTTTCACGTGTGAGTTGATAGAGTAGTTTAAGTGAAATCTTAGTTGAATGGTGTCAAAAGCCAGAATGACATATAGCCTTTAGTTTGAAGGCACAAAGCGTGGTTTTATTCGTAGGGAGTGGGAGTAGGAGTAGGAGTAGGAGTAGGAGTAGGAGTAGGAGTGAGGCTTTTCTTCGGAGTCACTATTCTTACCTAACTAGTCTTTCAATTCATAGTGCTGCCCATACCTAACCCAATGAATCATCATCTACTCTTGGTTATTCTAATATGACTATATATATATATAAAGCAAATGCGATCTTTTCTTATGGTTCAACTATTAATTAAAACACACGGCCTACTCTCTCTCTCTCTAACCCCACAAAACACTAAGAAACCCTAAGTGAGTCAGTCTGAGGAATTGCTTATGTGTGTATATATATATATATATAAGAAGATCTGAAGTAGAGTGCTATAGCTGCAGGGTCCATTAATATTAATGTAACTTGTGTTTTGAGAAAGTGATCGATGAGGCTGGTCCGTCCATCCACGTCCAAAAATTAATATTCAGAGGAAGGCTTAAGAAGGGTACGTAGCTAGTACATGCTGTGTGTATTCACTTGATGGATCATATCCATTCCAGAGTTAAATTAACATATATGCTTCATTCCTAAAGTAAAAGCATCTATCTATATATGTCCCGCTTTTGGGGGCTCAAGCTTCCATTTTATGAAGCCACCACAAACCATTTAAAGACATATATAGAGAGGAGATAGAGAATTCATAGAAGTAAATACATTTTATTTTTGCATAGTATCTTTTTTTAATGTATGATGTTTGAATTGTAAATTTATATATATATAATATGAAATATATACCAAATTGCATTATTTATGAGTCACAATTATTGCAACCCAAATTCAACTCACAGTTAAAAAAGAATGGTAAGGTCCCCATACTAAAAAGTTGATAATATAAAGGCAATAGCAGCACGCTAAAAGCTATATCTACCCTTTATTACTTGAATGTTCCAAGTGGAATTAGGAAAAAATAGTCTTTTTTATTCGTATAGTTTCTATGTGGGTATATATATATATATATATATTTATAATTAGTTTTCAAATTTTTTAATATGTTAGAACAACAAGATTGGATATAACGTACGCTTGTAGATTATTAAATCTTCTTTATATTTATTGTTATGATTATTAATTACGAGAGGGTATATGGAAATAAGGGGAAGGTGAAATGGGAGCGGATGAAGGCCATTGGCAATTAAATGTGTGAAATGGATTTAGTACAGATCTCATCCAAATGAGATTTGAATGATTTAGATTTTTTAATGAAAATTTAATAACATTTTTATTTTAAATGATATAGAATATTAAATCATATTAATATTGTAACTATCAAATTATAAAAAATTATATTTTACTTTATAAAATAGAAAATGTAAAGTACTAAAATCTGAACTATCCAGATAAGATGTGCAACAGCACAAAATCCGTTACCGCTAGGCCAAATTCTCCCCCACATACTTTTTTTCTTTAATTTTTATATTTACACTTTATGTTTTTATTATATAAATAAACTTAATTTCTATGTTTTTCTTTTTTAAAATTAAGCTTCTTATATTTTGAATTTGAAGGACCTACTTATTCCAATAAAATTAAATAATGTTCAATTTTTTTTTTCAACTTGAGATCTCACTTATGCACAAAAAGTTACTGTTCAACATTTTTTTAAGTTGAAATTTTTTATTTTTAAAAATTGAAATTTAAAATTGTTCTTAGAGTCAGTCATATTTAACTTGCATTTCTGAGATGAAATGTAATTTTTTTCCCAATAAGTAGAATTAGAAGGGTGAGGAAAATGTAAGGGAAAATTACAATCAATATTTACTATTTAATACATTGAGAAAAAATAAGGATAAAGAAGGACCACTCCACTTTTTTTTAAGTAATTAATGTGTACGGCCATTTTGACCGAAATGACCTTATGGCCTTGCTGAGGAAAAAGAGAAGAAATCTTGGACTATCTCCTCCTCCTCCTCCATGTCCTTCTCACCCTCTCATCTACCACTCAATATTTGCTACTATCTCCTTCTTCTACCACCGTCTCCGACCAAGCCACTATCTCATTGATCTTTTGGAAGTGAGAAGTGAAGCAAATCAACATCGTCTATCAAAAATTGCTTTCTCGTTCAGGTGTTCGACTGTTTGGATGGTGTCGGCGATGATCCAACAACAACAACAACCAAAAAACAGTTTCATTATTCCTTCCCACTCACAGAACGAACCAATTTCCATCCCCACTTGTTCGATATTTCAGATCTAGCCTATCGATACTTTACAATTTTTAGGTTTGTGCAAATCACTTTCCTTATGTTGATGTTTGTCGTTGGTGGAGTTATTTTCAGTGGTGGAGTTGGTGAAAGGGAAGGTTGAGAGAGGGGCGACAATACATTTGCGGGTGATGGGCAATGAAGAGGAAGGTCAACAATTATTCCAAGGTTCAAATCTGGCTGTTGTAGTTTTTTTAAATTTTTTTTATAAACAAAAATTGCAACTTCTGCAAATCCTTGTGAGCATTGTATGGTAAATATGTCTGTGACAAACCAATTCAATTTCACTTCTTTGTAACTTGATGCTATGTTTTAAAATTGATGATTGAACTTCTCATGCAAACATGCTTTATGTTGTACCTTTTCTGTTATGATTGTTAGGTAATTTGGTTGTCAACCAAGAATTACTATATTGTTATGATTGGATTGAATCTTGAATTTTTAATTCAGGGACTTGCAAATTTACCAATAGTGGAGCTGATTTAGAATGATGGAAGTCCATTTGCAAGGAAGCATTTTATCCTTTGGAATCCCATCTACGCCCCGAACCTACAAGTTTTGTTGGTTTAATGCTTTATAGCTCATATGACATTAGTTGAAAACATATATTTTACTAATGAAATGCTGATACTTTCTAATTACAGTTCTTGAAAAAAGCTAAATTTGCTATGGGTGCCGATGAAGTTGCTGATGAAAGTGTTAATGTGGTTCTTTCAGGGTGATAAGCCATGGTATAGGCATGAGTGCTAATGAAGTTGCTGATGAAAGTCCTTCTATTTTTTTAATCATCTCTATTTTGTCCAATTGTGTTAGGAAGATGTACTAAGATGTATTTTGGTAAATTGTTTAAATCAAAATGCAATGAAAAATTTTGCCAGTATTTTACTTAAGTAATGGTTGTTGGATTATGAAGCATGCAATGAAAAATATGTAATGCTTGTTGGACATAGTGCTATTTGAAATATGTAATGCTATTTGGATTTTGAAATCTATCATGCTTTAATCATAGTTTGCTCATTTCGGGTTCAAGTTAAATTAACATAAACAGTTGACCAATTTCAGAACTGAACTCAAAATCACTAAACTATCACTAGACCAATTTCGGTTTCAAGCTCCGATGGAAAAAATTGGTTGACCAATCAGTAACTTGCACTTGATTTGCGTCATGTGTTAGTTGACTAATTTTGTTGAGGAGTTGAAAATTCCCCACGTTACATGACTTCGTATTTATATGGAAATTGGTTGACCAATTAGTGACTTGAACTTGGTTTCTGTCATCTGTTAGTTGACTAGAAAATTGAGAACTCAAAATTTCCCCACGTAACATGACTATAAATTGATATAAGGAATTGCAAAAATTAGTTGACTGATGGGTGAGTTGAACTTGATATCCATCATCTATTTGTAGACCAGTTTTATTGAGGGGCTCGAAATTTCCCCAAGTTACGTGACTATAAATTGATACCAGGGACCTGAAAAATTTCAAGTGGAACTTGAAAATTTGATGCTAAAAGATTTACAACTGGGACTTGAAAATTTTCAATAGAGACCTGAAAATTTATAACTTGGAGTTGAAAATTTACAACTGTGACCTTAAAATTAGAAGTTCCAAGATTTACGACTAGGATTTGAAGATTTCCAATAGGAATATGAAAATTTACGACTTGGAGATGAAAATTTTTAGTTGAAAAATTTCCCAAGGGTAACTAAAAATTTTGTGTCTAGTAATTTACATGGAGTTAACATGAAAATTTCATGGAGCTAAACATTTAATGTCACCCGATTTACAACTCTTAGATAAAAGTTAACAAAATGAAATTGAAATTTAACAAGACAGACTTAAAATTTTTTAAAATCCTTTTAGTTGAAAAAATTACAAGATGGATATGAAAATTTACTAAAGAGAGCTGAAAATGTCATGTTGCTCGATTTACAACTCTTAAGTGAAAATTAATAAGATGAAACTAAAAATTAACAATTTGGATTTGAAATTTTTTTAATTGAAACAATTATAAGATGAACATGAAAATTTACAAAAGGGAGCTAAAAATTTCATGTTGCTCAATTTATAACTCTCAAGTAAATACTGAAAAGATATACCTGAAATTTAACAAAGCAGCCATGTAATTTTTTTGGAAATCTTTTTAGTTGAAAAATTTATAAGATGAACATGAAACTTTATAAGAGGGAGCTGAAAATTTCATGTTGTCTTATTTACAACTCTCAAGTGAAAGTGAAAAGTGAAAGTGAAAATTAACAAGATGGAGTTGAAATTTAACAAGCGGCTCTAAAATGTTTTTAGTTGAAAAAAATTACAAGATATACATGAAAATTTATAAGAGGGAGTTGAAATTTTCATGTTGCCTGATTTACAACTCATAAGTGAAAATTAATAAAATGGAGTTAAAATTTAAAAATTTTTTAAAATCTTTTTAGTTGAAAAAATTACAACATAGACATGAAAAATCACAAGAGGGAGTTGAACATTTGATGTTGTTCTATTTACAACTTTCAAGTAAAAATTAACACTTGAAAATTTTTGAGTTGAAAAAATTACAAAATGAACATGAAAATTTATAAAAGGGAGATGAAAATTTCATACAGCCTGACTTACAACTCTCAAGTGAAAATTAACAAGATGGATTTGAAATTTAACAAGGTGGCCATGTAATTTTTCAGAAATATTATGAGATGGACATGAAAGTTTACAAGAGGGGACTAAAAATTTCATGTTGCATAATTTACGACTCTCAAATGAAAATTAACAAAATAAAACTGAAATTTAACAAAATAGTCCTGAAATATTTTAAAATCTTTTTAGTTGAAAAAAATTACCAGATGAACTTGAAAATTTATAAAAGAGAATTGAAAATTTCATATTGACTGATTTAAAACTTTTAAATGGAAATTAACAAAATGGAGCTAAAATTTAATAAAATAGTCTTAAAATTTTTTAAATTGAAAAAATTACAAGATAAACATCAAAATTTACAATTGAGCTAAAAATTTCATATTGTTTAATTTATAATTCTCATGTGAAAACTAACTTATTGGAGCTAAAATTTAATAAGATGACATTGAAATTTTTTGAAATTTTTTTAGTTGAAAAGTTACGAGATGAACTTGAAAATTTACTACATTGAAATGAAAATTTGCAACTTGAAACTCATAGCCCATGAGGGCCCACAATTCAAAACGCACAACGACATAGTTCTAGGGTTATTCATCACCTCACAAATCGTGCCCTACATTAGTCACCCTGCCTTCGGTATCACCAAATCATCAAGGTAAATGAAGAAAAAATTGGTTGACTAAGTGTGGATTTCAATTGGCATTCCTCGAATCTGTTAGTCGTCCAATTTTCGCACTTGGCACTGGTGCACGAAGCCTACCTGAGGGTTCAAGGTAAATTAAAGAAAAACCAGTTGATTAAGTGCGAATTTCAACTAACATGCCTTGAATCTGCTAATCGACCGATCTTCCCACTTGGCACTAGCACTGATGTCCTTTCTCTCTTTCATCAGTAGGCATGTTCAAGGCATAAGCAATAGAGGCAGCAACCTCGGTGATATTCCATGGATTCACCAGAGAAAGATCGCATGGAAGCTGCGCAAAGTAATCTGGAGAAACATTGAAACTATCTTGCAAAGTGAACACACATAAGAGTCACAAAAATACAGCATGAAATCAACAATTTAAGTTGAAATCTTGATACAAAACCATAAATTGAAATGGGAATTATGCGAAAAATGAAAGCTTATAGCGATCTCTTGGAGAAGAGATTGAAGAGTCGGGTTTGAAACTGGTTCGTTGTGTGAGTGAGAAGGAATAACAATACAATGTTTTGTTTGCCGTTATTGGATCGCCATCGTCATTGTCCAGATTACTCATCGATTTCAGTTTCTCCAAATATTGAGCAGTGGGTGAGAGGATGAGGAGGAGGCAAGAGGGGAGAAGGAGACACAGAGGAGGAGGCGGTCGGTGAAATCTTTTTTTTCTTTCCTTCTTATGAGGGCATTTCAGTCCATGTAGTAAATTGAGAAAAGTTGGAGTAGTGCATCAGTGTCCTACTTTTCCCGAAGTCCTGAACCTCTGCTCTTCCATTTTCTGCTCATCCCTTGCTTCTTTGCTAAACGACGTCGTCTCACTTGAAAAGAAAGAAGAAATTAAAAGAAAAACTCTTCAGTGCCGAAAAAGTTTGGAGGCTCGGGAGAGACCGAGGGCTATGGAAAACACACCTTCCACATTTTCCTCTCTAAAGTCTAAACAAATTCCACCTTTCCTTCTTCTTTCAACCTTGCTTCAAACTCTTCTCTTTTGATTGGAGTTTCAGCATTTCAGCAATATTCATTTTCAAGCTGGTTAGTTATCTCTTTTCAGCAAGATCCCCACCATTCACTTTCTCATGCAAAATACGAAGGAAGAAATTAACTACAAATATATATGTATGTATGTATGTATTAAAGAGGAATATTCGTTTAGCCTAATCTGCAAATATTTTTGTAGCGGTGAAGCCACACCTTCCCTAATCATCTGCAAGCCATTAAATCAATCATGGTTGAGAGCTTTAGCATAGCTTCGATAGCAATTTCTGTGTTATACCATCATCGCCCCTTTGCAAATGGTCGGGAATAGATAAAGATGAGGAGATAAATTTGATAGAGAGAATTACAGTTACAGATTAATAGAATAAATTAATTATAAAGAATAATTTTAACTAATAAAAAGTATTAAAATTTAGAATAATGAATAATAAAATTAAAAAAATAAATAGTAATAAATCTTATTTTATAATAAATTTATTATATTAGTATGAAAATGTAATTTTCCCAATTTGATAAATGTTGATAGCTGTGAGAAGGTGAGAAAAATGGGAAAATGTTAGAAAAAAGAGGGAAGAGAGACAAAGGAAGCAAGGGTTTGGATTTAATGGAAGAGTAAGGGCAGATGATTCTATGGATGATTTTTGAGATGCTCCATTAGTGATTTGTTTGAGAAGGGTGTGATTATCTGGAAATAGATCCTTAGCTTTGCTCGTACAGTAGCAGTACCAGCAGAGAATCTGGACAGTCCAAAGTTTTTTATAATTTTTTTAAATTTTAATGTTTAATTCAAAAAAAAAAAGAAACAAAACACAATATAAAAATAATCTCCCAACATTAAGATTTTAAAAAGATAATATTTAATAATAAAAATAAATTAAAAATATAAAATAAAATTTGGACGGTCCCGATTTCCTCTCAAAATAACAGCACTTGTTTTGAGAGCTACTATTTTTACCGGTGCACAGCCATAGGATCCGATTATCTTTGAGACTTGCTGAAAGCTTTGGTGCTCATGGAGGTCTGGCGCAGAGAAAAAAAAAAAGTTGTGATGGTGGAAAGGAGAAGGAAAGGTCGTAGTAATTGCTTTATGAGGAAAGTGTGAGAAAAATCCCCAACCTCCAAACTGGTTCGGCGCTGAAGACCGAAAAAATGCAAGAAAGACGACGTTGTTTAGTGAAAAAGCAAGGGATGAGAAGGAAAAAAAAAAAAAAAGGAAGAGCAGACGTTCAGGACTTCTTTTCCCTTGATGCCTTAAATAGTAAAAATTGTGGATGGCTCGCATCAAATTGTAATTATCCCAAAATAATGTAACGGTGACGGCAAACACTTTTAACACTTGGATGGCAATTTAGTAATTTGATTCATAACCGCCATTCTAAGTCCAGTTGAGACCGCCGCTGCACCCTCTGTTTCGAGCATACATCTTACCAAAGCCGCATTAACCGAGAGAATCATTTTCCTGAATCCGGGAAATACATTCGTCGTCCGTACACTCTTCCTCCTCTCGCACGTTTGTTTCCCAGTCTCCTTCTAATGCCCTCATTTTCATTATTGGAAAAACCTTTCTTCGGCTGCGATTGAAAGGAAATTATGTCTGCTATTTTTACTTCCCCGACTCGATTGATGATCGGTATCGTTTTGTTTGGATGGCAATTTCACATAATTTATGAGATTGACAAATCACGGGATAGGTGTAATTATTTCTTCGTTTTCTGTATGCTTAATCTGATCCACGATAGGGATGAAATTCCTTAATGATGCTACTTCCTTCTCAGCTACCAATAATTTTAATACCTCATTTAATTTAGGATCAAACGGGAAGCAATCGGGTTCAATAATCCTATGATTTTTAATCATATAATCTGAAAAATGAAAAACAAAAAAAAAACAATGCTTATGTCCTTCATTGGGATTATAATATAATCGCATTCGTCTATTTGTTTTTTGTGTGAGGACAGATGGTAAGGGGAGGAAAGGTTAGGTTCGGTCAAATGAAAGGTGTTCGGATGATTCAGATGAGGATTATGTGGTTTCAGATGAATGGCAGAAAAATGGAAGTATATCTTCACGAAAGAGGGGTAGCCATAGGACTGCGTATGCGCAACAAAGAGGAGAGAGGGAGATGGAGATACGAATGACGATGAGGATTTTGATTATGACAATGATGAAGAATTTACACCAGAGGAAGAAGAACTGAGAGGGAGAAAGAAGAGAAGTAATTGCATGAAAATGGGCAAAAAGGTTTTGCAGGATAGGGCTTCTGCGACTTCTACAAGATGTCAGAAAAGGAGGAGGAGCTCTAGAGCTGCCAGGAAACCCTTGAGAAAGAAAAGAAGAAAAAATGGGGCGTTGAAGAGGAAAGTAAGAGGTGGTGGTGATGGCAATTTTATTCACGGTCGCCTATCCATCAGGGCAAAGAGGAAGAAAAAAACAAGCGGAAAGAGGGGAAGACTCCTTGTAGATTCAGATTGTGTCTCTGATCGGTCATCTGATTATGAGTATACCATCTCCGAAGAAGAGAGAGAACAGGTGAGAGAAGCTGAGGAATTGCTTTTGAGGACTTACTTGAGGGGTTCATTACATCTAACAAAAGATGAAGAGGTTCGATTCTACAGGGGACCTCATCAACAAAGGAAGCCTCGAGGTCAGAATGGTAAGGAAAAGATAAAGGAACCTGAAGGAAGAAAGGGCAAAGAAAAGACACAGAATTTGAAAGGCGATGTGGGAAAGCAGGTGTGCAGAATTTGCCTGTCTGGGGAAGTTAAAAGAAGAGCAAGGGGAGTGCTAAATTGTTGCACTCACTATTTTTGTTTTGCTTGCATTATTGAGTGGGCAAAGGTGGAATCCCGCTGCCCTTTGTGTAAGCAGAGATTCAAAACTATCAGCAAACTTGCACGATCAACAACATATTTGAGAGAAGTAGTGGTACAAGTTCCCCAACGTGTTCAGGTATTTGAGGTTTTCCTTCTCTTATTTCTGCCTATGGTTTTGTACTTTCTTCAGTCGGTTCCCTGATGAAATGCATTTTGATTTTCATATGCCAGGTTTATCAGCCCTCTGAAGAAGAACTCAGGAGCTATACTGATCCATACGAGTACATCATTTGTTCAGTCTGCCATCAAGGCGAAGATGATAGCCTGATGTTACTGTGTGACCTCTGTGATTCACCTGCCCACACATATTGTGTTGGTCTGGGGCGGGAAGTACCTGAAGGTAATTGGCACTGTGATGATTGTACACTAGTTGCTTTGGGATCTTCATGCTCCCAAGTTCAAGAACGTGTTGCTGACTCAAGGATGACATTCCAGAGCCTGCCTGACAGACCATCACCCGTCACTCACAGACGAGGAAGCATAGACCTTAACTTGATGTCTTCACCTTTTAGTCAAGGATTTGGGAACTTTTCATTTAGATTTTCAGGCAGAAGTGTTGAGGGAACTTCTCCAGTATCTGGAGGTGGAGCACTAACTTTATCAGGGGGACGCCAGATATACCATCAAATTCAACAACTACTTCCAAGCCATGGAATTAGTTCTACAACTGGCAGAACAAATAGTATTTTAGCTACCAGGTCAACTAGTAACTTACATAGCTTTCAATTTGATCCAAGTAGGGAAACAGCCACTCAACATACAGTAATGCAAGATGTAGGAACACCATATCACACGTACTTTGAGGAGAGACTAGGCAACAATACTTCTCCCCTCATGCAGGGTAGGGATCCTTTACCAATGAGAGTAAGAAATGCGAGGGGGCCAGTGGTTCAAGATACAACTCCAGTCACCGACAGACCTGTGACTGTGAATGGGGCATTTTGGCCCTGAACTTTTGGCGACACCCCCAGGATCAGACTATGACCAAGTTCATCAGTCCAATAGCATATCAAACACAGTTGCCGATAATATTATGTTCCCTGTTGTCAGAGAAGAGGGTAAGTTGCAGGGTGTGAAGGAGCAGTTGCAGTTAATGGTTAAAAGCCACCTGAAGAGATTGTCCAAAGATGTTGATATAGGTGAAGTGCAACTTTCTTCTATCAGCTAGTGTTTATTTATTTAGTTTTCTTCTAATTAATTCCACCGCATCACATGGGAGGGATATGGTTCCATGATTTTTTTTTTAATTGTCATCTTGCTGAATTCTTCGAATTGCCTTTGTTTTGATGATTCAGGTCACAGTACTTTTAAGGACAGAGAGTTCTACACACACCATATTAGCTGCTTTTGGTCTTGAGCACAGAGAGAGTGAGGTTTGCACTGTACCTCCACCGTCCGTCTGTCCCCACATTGAACTAACGAGTCTGATTAAAGGAAGTTGCTCATCTTGCTTTGATTATTTTGTTGGAGATGTAGTGAAGAGGATGATGGACACAAGAATTCCCCAATGGTTACGTTTAGGACTTTAGGCATTATTGCAGAGACTAAAAGGCACGTCTTGTTTGTTTAGATGTTAAGAAAATTGTCATATGCTTCGGTAATGCATATAGTTTGCCCATACATTAGTTCCCTGTAATCCACAAGTCTATACGTCAGTTCTTGTTTTCATAAACTTTTATTTCGTAACAGCAAGGTGAGTGTGTTGTTAACGCAGAATTGGGGTATCCTGTTTTTGTATTGACTTAAAAGAAAACTGCGGAAAAAAATATGTAGAGCCTCAAAATGAAAGGAACGAATTCTTTTCCGTTGAAGGTTTATGACCTAATATTAATTAAAGGATGACAAGGACCAGAAAACTCCACATACAGCATAAATTACACTCAAACTTATTCCACTCTCATCAAATACCTTGACAACATCACTAGACAAATCATAGGTTGCAGGAAACCAATCTGTGATTTAAAGTCTGTTGATGCAGCCATCATGATGAACTTCATAAATTGTCATCAAATATGGTGGACAGCAACAGCCCTTGAACAAACTCGCATCTTTTTGCCCTCTCTTCCTTATCCTTGACTGACAGGGGATGTGTCTGGACATTTCTGAACAGCAATATTAGACATTTTAGAAATTGTAAGAGATTAGGTGATAGATTCCAAATAATAAAAAAACAGACTAATATACGGTTGAACTAGTGCTATTTGATCTGTCATTATCAGAAGAGGAGGAACAAGAAAGGTTTTAGAAAAAGAAACATTATGGAAATGACAAAATAAATAGTAAAACAAGGAAAGCAGGGGGAGCATGCAAAGATCCAGATTGCAAGGAAATAAAATGTCAAATTGAACATACTGGAATTTTAGCCAAAATTTAAAAAAGAACATGCTGGAAGCTAAAAATTCAACTTGCAAGGGCACATCACATGATTGGTATTAAAAGGAGAAAAATAACATTTTGAAATGCTTTGCAGATATATCAAATCTGAGATCCTAATTTAGACTGCCTTAGAGGCAAACAATCACTTGCTATACAACAGAGGCTATTTAGACCATTTACATGCACATACAAAATATATTTGGCGCCAAATCCTACTGAATGTCTTTGCTTTTTTTTTTAGTTCTGCTTCCATATATTTTTTTTTTTCGTTTAATAAGTTATGCTCAGCGGTCGCATCCTTTGAATCAAAATTTTGGAGCAACAGATAGTACTGTGAATCCAACCAGGTAACACCATGGCTCTAACAACCCTGTGGAGACTATAGACTTTCGTTTTTTGCATTCAAACAGTGAAATTTGGAGATCTGAAAATCATTGTTGTGTCCATCTCTGGAAAAGAGACAACTAATGCTAAAAACCAAAAGAAAATTTTGATCCTTCACCATTGGAGCAGCAACTTAGAAGTTATTTAAAATTATATATATTTCTCTAAACAGAAGAACAATGCATGCCTGTTTACTGCAACTGGAAGCCACTCATCTATCTGAAGTTATAGTTGAAAATATTAAAAAATCTTTAAGTATGCTACAATCTCCCATAACATCAACTAGATTTCTTTTCCCTGTGCGATGTGTGGGAGAGATAAAAACTTAAAACATTAATAAGATTGTACTCATCTTTCTCTCTCTTTTGATAGATTATACTCATCTTTCTAATATTTAAATTTTACTGAAATATGTGGAGAAATATTGAATTTTATTTGAAGAGATGGTATTTGATAGAACCCATTAACATCGTATGATTTATATAACTGACTTTACTTAGTGGGATAAGACTTGTTATTGTTGTTGTTGTATGTGGTAAAATATTGAATAAATAAAAACAAAATTGCATGGAACTCAATAAAGTATGGGGAGAAAGATTGAAATAATAAAAAAGGAAAACATGAAGCCCAAAAGGAACCACACTATTTATGGCTTGTGAATAGCATGGCTCCCTATAAATTTGATATATGATATCGATACTCCAGATTCTGCTATTAAACATGGATATACATTTATAGACAATTTTTATTGGAGTAACAAATATCTTATACTATCCTGAAAAGAGATTATCTTTCAGATGGATTACATGAGAACTTGAGAAATTTAGGCCTTGTTTGATTCATGTTCTCAGAACAGTTATTTTGTTTTTGAAAATAGAAAAACAAAAAAACTTATTTGATAAACCTGTTTTTTATAAACTGTTCTCAAAAACAGAAAAAATAAAAGAACAGAAAACTCAGAACATCTTTTAAGGTGTTCTGTAATTTTTGTTCTAAAAAACAAAAGAAAAAGTGGAAAATACCCTCCTCATGAATAATAAAGTTATAAATTTTGAATAATTTATTTAACACTTATTAGTTATGATTTTGATAACAATTATTCAAACAGATTTTTTTATTTTCTTGTTTCCACAACTTGCTTTGAAAAACAATTTTCCAAAACTGTTTTGAGAACAACAAAACAAAAAATACTATCAAACAGGCCCTTAACTTTCCAAAGAAAAACTCATAAGATGCAAACTAAAAGCAGAAAGCAATAAACCCCACTTTCACTTTCTAGCTTTTTGGATGTAAGAAATAGAGGTGGGGAGGGCAAAGAAGCAAAAACATTTAAGACCAAAATTCATGAGGGAGATAGGAACAAAGAACCTCAAACTGGGATGTTGATACAGCATTTTTTTTTTACTTCACTGCAGCATATTTTGTACTCAAGCACCCAAACAATGAAGAAATGAAAAACGTAGAATGCTATATCCTTGCATGTATTAACAACAGCCAAGATCAGTTAAAATAGTTTTGGCTTTCGGGAAAGAAGGCGCATAGCACAGGAACTAACTTCCATGCGTTCCCTATCAAAGGTACTGTACTCAAATTACTCGACTGTTTAAGATCTTCCAGGCACCAGAATCCTAAGGACCCTAATTGCAACCCACAAAAACAACTAACAATACCCACACCCCACAAGTACTTGGTAGGGGTCCGGCACCAATTTTGTCATGCCCATGCTTCATAGCTATAAACATTAAATATAAGCTGGATTATATTTGGTGTTACAAAAAAAGGAATATTAGCATGCAAACAAGCAGAACTGCAGGTAAAGGAAACTCAAGTGAAAACTGCAAGAGACATACCGGTTTGAAACAGTCTCATCTGAGATTTTCTTGGTTGACCTTGATTCAGTAGGAAAGTGGGGCTGAGAACAGGCCAATTCATCAGCTACAGGCAATATAAATGATGACAACAATGGATCGGCTGCTGCATTAGAAGAGGACGCTGTACATGAGGACCCACCAAAAAGGGATTGTAAATTTCCTTCTCGCAGCTCCTTCCTCAATAGAGATAGTGTTGAATAAGATCCACCTTTACGCGATTTCCTCTTGTGTTGCATGTGGTCAATAGTTAAGGTATCCAATGGATTATAGACATTGATAAAGATGAATAGGATGCAGTAACAAGATTACTCCTATACACACCAAGAATAAAACCAACTAATGACAGATTCTGGAATCAGTGCCACGACATAACTAGTTTTTAATAACAACAGAGTTGACGTGTGTTCATAACTATGGTTACTTAGACTCCACTAAGCATTTACTAATTACTAGTGTGTGACTGGGTTTAGCATAAATTAAAACATAAATCCATTCAGAAACCATAGACTTTACTATAAAGTAAAAGGCTCTGTTGAAGCCAATTCTTAATATCTTTCTGTAACCCTAACAAAAGTAAGATCTTCAGTTAAAGGGCACAAAAATATAAAGATACTCAAATAACTTGAACCTTCTATAGCGTGTCTCACAATGTAATAAGACAATGCCAAATGCTCCAAAATGAACTTGCAATAAAGTAAAAAAAAAGTTTGAAGAAGACTGAACAGTTGGCGCACAATAAATTTGACTTAAAAGAAAAGGATATCTTGAATATGCTTCCATGTTGAAGCGTTATGTGTGCAACCATATCAACCCCTACCCTCAATGCACAAACTGGGCATACCTGCATATGGAAATGCTCCAATCAGCAAAAGTCACCAATGATTTTCCCAATACACTGGGAAGGAATGTATCATTTTCTCCGAGTGAGAAATCATGAGCTCAGCTTAAATTTTGACCTTTTATGACTCAGTGAAAAGATGAACTCTTTAAATTCAAAGTCCTTTAAATCAACATTCCCAAACATACACCACCAATCCCTCTCCCTAATGAAGAAAAAGGCAGAGAAGGAAAATTTCTACATACTACTGACCATGATGATAACAAGAATCATGTGCACAAGAGTACCTCTATAATTCCACACCTTGTTTAAACATGATCCACAGTTGACAATAAAAATAACAAGAGTCATTCAGTATCAATCACTCCCAATTAGATTAATTGCATTATTGCATTCTGATGTCTATTAGAAATATTCATCACATAAAAAATCAAGACATTTAGATATGAACGTGACAAGAGTCTTGAATAATGATCCATAGATAAAGTATCAACCAACCATCATACTGTTAGAACAAAAGAGGTTGACATTAATCACTGCAAAAGGCTTAACCTCTCAAATTCGCAAAAATAAGTCTTTGAAATGAATAAGAAAAAAAAAACTCTGCATGAGTATTGCAGTATTGTTTGAACTTGAATTAAATGTTTGCATTCAGGATTATGCCCAGATGATCTAAAATTAAGCTCTCAGAATAATAATTACACGGATAATAATTACACAGATAGACTAAATTCATCTGAGCCTAAATTGTTAATGCCTGAGACAAAGATATGACGAAATTATACATCTACTGTCTGAGCAATGTGGAGGCAATAAATACTACAAACACCGTTAGATGCTTTGCTGTAAAAATCGTAGATTGCAAAGTGAAATAATTCATACCCCATTGTTCGCCTCCATGGGATGCTCTTCATCAATGTGGCAGCATAATCCAACAATATCAAAATACTCTGAACAAAATGGGCATAGAAATTCCTCCCTTATATTATCATCCCCATCATTTTCATCGAAACCCATAAACATATCTACAGTAGCAGAATCTCACATCAATAAAGAAATAAAAGAAAGAGATAGTTACGGATAAGCACCAGAAAATGAAAATATTCTGAGGAAAGGAGAGAGCAAGGAAAATAGAATTTTCAAGGTTCGCAAATAGGTCGCTTTCAGTATTCCCATGCCAACTTAAAAAGTTGCATGGATGAATTATAATAGCTAGGTTAGCTGAGTAAGATCATAAGATTAACCCACTTCTCGTTACTATTACAACTATACTAAGCAAAAAGAAACCAAATAGCAGTTAAATTTCTTTTTTCAAGATTTTGAGCTGCAATAGTTATGCTTCTGACAGGAAAGAAGTTCAAAATTTAACTTTTAACTTCCATCTCTTTCTTTTTGTATTCTGATTAAAATATCCTCAACCCCCTTTCGCTCATCCCCTTTCCCCTCCCAGAAGAAAAGAAAAAAAGTAGGCCAATGTTTATCAAACGAAGATCTTGTTTTCTCATTTTTGACTCATATGCACATAACCTAAGGATAATGAAAGCTAATCCGTAATAATAAATAGGAAAGGAAAATTGAATTTACAAGGACATAACTCAGAGACAATTTCGTAAGCAATTAAAGAGGCGAGGACGAGAAAGGTGAATCAAAGACAACCTGATCGGGATTGAAGAGCGGACTGGTAACGCTTAGAGGCAGCTGAAAGACGGGCAGCCCAAGAAGAATCAGCATCCATGGCTCTAGTTTAACGTTTATGAAGCGATACTGCCCTGTCAATCAAAGTGGGAAGGAACTATAAATTGGCAAACCCAGGAAATGATGATAGAAAAAGAGAGGGTTTGGAGGCTTTTTGAGGTTGAGGAAGTGAGCGAGTAAGGAGGAGGGGGAGCAGGAAGATGTTGATGAGACCAGGTGCTTCTCCGGAATTTCACCGAAAGTAGAAGGGAAAGGGCACTAATATTTTTTTCTTGGTAGACTGACACATACATATTCCTTTCCAGTTATGAAAATAATTAATAACTAAATTTTTTTATATTTTTTTAAATTATTTTTATTAAATGTATTAAATATAAAATATTTTAATAATAAATAAATATTTGTATCTATTAATTAAAAATAATTTTAAAAAAAATATATACATTATATAATCTGTAAAATACATTATATTATGAAATATAAATTTTTCAAAAAATAATGAATTATATTGCAAAACCGAGGGAGTACATTATTTTTGCATTGTAATTAATTAACTAATTATTACTAAAAAATTAACTACTTTCCAGAGAGATTTGTTTTGAATTTTGTTAAAATTATATATGCTCATTAAAATCAAAATTAACATATTTTTATACAATTATTCGATATGCATGTTTTTATCCACAAATTCAAACATATGAACTTGATTAAGGAATATTTAGTTTTTCTACTTAATCTAATCACCACTGGCAACATATATTTTGTTTTAGTTTACTTGAAATCATACTATTTTTATTTTTTAATTTTTTTTTAAAAAAATATAGCAGGTCATGTGTATTTGTATGGAGTTCCAGGTGAGACACATTAGCTTTGGAAACATTGTAGCCACATTTATTTTTTATTTTATATTGATATATTAATAATAACAAATTTAATTATTTACCTCAATCTAATTTAAATAATAAGTGTGAGTGTGAGTGTGAGGTGCGATGCCGTAAAAGAAAAAATATATGTAAACTTTTTCTTTTGGAGGCAAAAGTGAGTATATTAACTAGGCAGTATACATAAACTTAAAAAAATGAAAAATATGTCTAATTTTATCGAAATTATAAAAATCTTTATAATATGTATTTTAGGTTTTATAAATTGTGATTAAATATACATATTTTAAATTTTTTAAAACTGTTTATTTTTAATGAATTGTATAAAAATGCATTGAATTGTATACAAATGTATTATATATTTTAATTTAAAGTCCTTTTTTAATAATATAAACTTGGTTATATATATTATTTTTATTTAATTTTTTATTTCAAATAATATTATACTTTTAGATATTTTAAAATAATCTTCTAATATTTTACTTTAAATTAACCAAATAGAAATATGATATGAAAGATAAGGATACATAAATTAAAAATTGAAAATTTTAATGAAAACATATAAATAAGATATATACATATATGTATTAGCTCCAGATTTTTATTTTTATTTTTATTTTTACTTTTTATATTAGCAATAATAAGAAACATTGCCTCTCTTTTCGATCCGAGAAACATCTGAGTTCGAGTCCAGCTTACTCTATTTATCATTTATTTCTTTCGGGGGGAAAAAAGTCCCACCACTTCATAGGCATGGTAGTTGCTGCGACACCATGGCGTGGAGTCATGTAGGATTATTTTTTTTTTTTAGGTTTTTTTTGTTACTTATACATCAATATTCTAAACATATTCTGATTAAAAGAATTTTTTAGCAGTGAATCCCATTAGCATGTTATTTTAAATTTAATTATTGATTTTATGTATAAAAAATATTTTATTATAAAAGTTAAAATTCACTTCGCTGATGTTGGATTAGATTTTGTCTTCATACCAGTGGTGGAAAAAAAAAACCATTGCCATAAAACTTGGCAAAAATATGAAACAAACTTGTAATCCAAATCCAAGCCCCGCAGCTAGGGGTGGAAACAAGCCAGGCATTAGTCTAAACAGACAAAGCCTGCATGGCGGGCATTAAGTCTAAACTTGACCTGTTGGTCTATATTAGGCATTTTTTAAACTCAGGCATGAGTCTTTGAAAAGTTTGGTCTAGTCTGAAACCTATTTAAAAGCTTACTAAACTAGTAGGTCTTTAAGTATGCTTGAAAGCCTAGACTTTCTAAGCTTTAACTAGATCTCAGACCTACTTAAAACCTATATAAATATTAAATAGTTTTAAACAGAAACCTACTTAAAGCCTATATAACAAGCCTATTTAAAGTCTATATTAATATCAAATAGCATCAAGCACATCAACATATCTTACCAAGTACTGATAAGAGAGAAAGCAAGTATAACAATATGTTTCTTCAACTAATTCAACTTAGACATATTTTTTGCAATGACATTAAGTTGTCTTTCTAATCTTGCAAGCAACTATTGAATTTGAGGATAAAATGAAATGATGTATTTGGAGGTTGTAGCCACACTTTCAATGTCATTCTTTGAAGGTTAATTATGTCAATGTGTTTATAAGAGTTGTAGCCACACCAAATGGAATATGTTCAGCTATCATTCAAAGATATACAAAAGAATAAGTACAAGAAGTAATATTCTCATATAAGGGATTAAAGAATATCATAATCTCACCTACAACTTTAATTTTCTTTTTTGCCTTTCACCCCATTAGAGTTAACTCTATTAACTTTTTCTCAAACAATTTTTTCTCAAATAAAGTTAGCAATATCCACAATAATGTGCTCTTCATCATGTTTTCAATTTCAAGTTTATAGAAAAGACCACAATACAATTATAAGCTTATAAAAATGAAAATACCACAATACAATAAATTCATAATAAAACAAACAACACCATAATACAATTTTGAGTTCATAATAATACAAACAAGTTTATTTGTTGAAGACACAACACACAAGTACAATAATTTACAATAATTCAAATCCAATAAACCAGACAAACCAAGGTAAAAGGTAATACTAATATATGATTAGTATCTGACTATCTGGGATTAGACTATATTTGACTTAAATTGAATATATAGATAGATGTGGATGATGGATCTGCCAAGGAATTGCTTGGCCCCATGAATATCCTTTTTTTTTTTTGAAGCATCAAATTGTGTGGCATTCTTGAAGGGCTTAAAATGTGCTTTCAACAAGATAGTAGATGTCTTGTTTTCGCTAGTGACTCTATCTCTGAGAAGCAAATAAATATAAAAAATAAATAAATATATATATTTCTTATATATATATATAAAAGAAATATATATAAAACAAATATATACCTGAGCTACAATAAAGTCCGTCGGAGAAGCAGAAAAATTCACGACAGCTACAGGGAGAAGCAAAAAAACCCACGGTGGCTCCAGAGAAGTAGAAGAATACAACGGGGGACAAAGTTCGCCGAAGAAGCAAAAAAACCCATGGCAGCTACAGGGAGAAGCAGAAAAACCCACGGCGGCTCCCGAGAAGCAGAAGAATACAACGTGGGACGAAGTTCACTGGAGACAGAGTTGAAAGATGCAGGAGACAGAGTTGAAGGTCGATGCTACACGCACTGAACAATAGGAGAAAGAGAATGGAGATGTAGTCGGAGGTCACCACAATAGCTACACCTACGAGAGTTCATTTTAGTCTTCTTGGCGCTGTGATGGAAGCTGAGCTACAGTCAAGAAGTCTCACGCTGACGACCAACACTAGGGTTCATTTGTTCCTCTCTCAGTCTCAATCTCAATCTCTCAAACCCTTGAATCCTCGATGGCTTGATGATATGCAGTTCACTTTGTCAGAGTCCTTACTCTCGTTTGTTTTTTATTTGTTGGTTTATTAAAAAAATAAAAATTCAAAGTGTATATATATATATTATATTATAAATTATATATTATTATATTATAATATATTAATATATATATATATATACATAAACACGCCTGGACAAGTTTCAGGCCAATCCTGGCATAAACAGGCCAAACCTTTTAAACAAGCCTGACCCTATACAGGTAAGGCTCTGGATTGCTTAAAAGGGGTTTGACTTGTTCTCATCCTTATTCGCATCGTCTCTTATGTTTCGATTGTCACGTGACTTTCTGCCGGACAAACTCGATCACGTGACTCCCCCAGAGTCTCCACAACATACCAAAGTGCCTCTTCCACCATCATCGTTTGACCATGACGGAGCCTTCGTCCACTTAATCTCTGTTCAATTCGGATCTATGCTCTGACATTGAATCTGAATTTTAAGCTCTGTATGGCGACGAGGAATCGCACATTGCTCTATAGGAAGTACAGAGATGCATTGAAGAGTGTTCGGGTTCCGTCGAGTTCAACGGCCTCGACGAGTTCCGGTGATCCTGGTGGCCCGGTGATTGAATTGGTCAGTTCGTCGCTTCTGAATCAGAATCGTTCTTATGCTCCGCTTAGTACCGAGGATCCTGGTAATTCAAGGTGCGCCTTTACCTCACAAATATAGATCTTATTGATAATCTAAATGTTATTTTCCTGGATGTGGACCAAATGTGGCGATGCCCACATTAAGAATGTTTTCTCTGTCAATAATTCGTGAGTACAACAACGAGGTTTTGTCAGCTCACACTTCCGTTTCAGTTTCAAAAAGAAGATATAACAAATTCATAACAACTGATCAGAGATCGGTTGCATAGGACACTTTATTATTTATGATCATCGAGAACGAATACGATCTTATGTGGAATGATCGGTTTGAGGTCCTTCTCGTGGCACATCGTTTCTATATCGAAGCTAGAGTTGTCTTACGGAGGTGTTGTAAGATAATAAGATTCCTGCCGCGTTTTATTGGGGCTACAAATGCACAAGTTTTGCTCAACGTAGTTGAAACCATATTCGGAAGGAGTTGTTGGCCGAGAAAATTAGTGAAGGAAGTGTAAATGACATTAAAGCACTGAGGACTTCTCTTTTTTTATGGTTCATCAAAGTGAAGTTTTTGGAATTGGGACTAATAGATGAATGATTGATCTCACTCCTCTTGTTTATCGGTGAAAAAAAAATTCTTTTTTAATAATTCATCAATGTGAAGCCCATGGAATGTGGACTAACAGATGAATCATTTGCCTCCCCGCTCTTGTTTATCAGTGGAAAATTTCTTGTTTGTCTGATTGGGACATACCATGAAAAGGGATTTACTTCTTCTAATTTGGACACTTGTTCATAAAATTTTGCGTTCTGCAATTTTTGCTTTCGTAATTTGGTAATTTGGAAATGATTTATTCTTTGCTTTTGACCTGCGTGAATGTCTAAATTTATATAATCATACTATTTCTTATGGATTCAGTAAGGGTCCGCTTACTGTGGGACTACCTCCAGCGTGGGTGGATGTGTCTGAAGAAATATCAGCAAATGTACAACGTGGACGCACAAAAATGGCAGAATTGGCCAAGGCTCATGCAAAGGCTTTAATGCCATCATTTGGAGATGGTAAGGAGGAACAGCGAGCCATTGAAACTCTAACTCATGAGATAACTGACTTAATAAAGAGATCAGAGAGGCGACTGCAGAGACTTTCTGCTACTGGGCCTTCTGAGGATTCAAATGTGAGGAAAAACGTGCAGGTATAACTGCAGAACTGTTACAGGGCACTAATGTTAGAAGATGACCTTTCTGGGAACAATAAATCTTTATTTTTTTTTTGTTCATCTGACTCTTCAATGTGTCTTTATCAACCAAGGATTTAACTCTTCTGTAGTGTGTTGTTCTGTTACTTAGTGCTCCTCAGAGAACTGTATTCAGTTTCTAACTTACTGTAAACACTCACTTACAGAAAATTAATCAAATACATAGCTAATAGAAGTTGAAATTCTTCATCCTTGTAGCTTAGTGTACACTTCAAGTCATCCTCGGGGTTTACTGGCCTTGTTAAATAGTCCTAAGCTCTTGCTTGAGTTACATGTTTGGGTAAATGCACAGTAGTCTCAAACTTTTGATGATTGTTGTCCGATAGAAGATTTTCTGAGTTATAATTCTCTGCCTTCCTTTTACCCTTCTCTTTCTATTATTGATGGTGAAATGTTCTCCAAAAGGCCTGTTTTTCTGCACACACAAGGTGGAAGACTGTTGCTCACCGCTAATTCAGTATGATTATTGATTCCCTCTCTTTAGTCAATAAGCCGGTTGGGACATTTTCCCTTAATTGAGTCTTTGACCATTCCTTCTCTCTGCTGTTCACAACCTTCATCTTGGATAATATTTCAGTTAGTTTTGCAATTTGTTGAACTTTTTCTTATATTTCTGTGTATTTCATGCAGCGTTCTCTAGCTACTGACCTTCAGAACCTCTCTGTGGAGCTCCGCAAGAAACAATCAAACTATTTGAAGCGACTAAGACAACAAAAGGAGGTGAGAAATTTTTTAGTTAAAAAAATGCTTTCTTTGTTTACATTTTTTATGGCAGAATAACTATTTAATTAACCAATAGCATCATCTGTTCAATTCCATTCAATACAAATTTGCACACAAAATTCTACAATAGTTTCGTGCAGAAAATTGCATCCCATATTTATTACCATTGTAGCTTTGATTATCAGCAATTGAACTTCTATAATTCCATATCATCAGTTAACTCTGAACTGTTGATGAACAGATGAAGTATTTGGTCTTATGTCATGAAAAAAATATTATAAATCTACGGCTGACGATTGTGTTGCGCACCTTTGCTCTTTACTCTCTTGTTTGGCTTTCATATCAGTTACTGAGATATACAAGCATTAAATAACATGCGGCTCATGTTTTATAGCTCCTGACTAATATTTTGTGATGATGTAGGGTCAAGATGGTGTGGATCTAGAGATGAACATAAATGGAAGCAAATCAAGATTTGAAGATGATGCTTTGGACAACATGGTATTGGATTTGTATTTCCTTGATTTTTATCGGTCATTTTTTTCTAGGGAAGGGGGTGAGCTCAAAAGTTTTATTGCTATCTTGTTCATTAATTTTATTCACTGGGAACATTAATTGAAAAATTTTATTAATCCATTTGGTGGCACCCACTGCTGGCTGTTTCCTTGTTTACAATTTCAAATATTTTTGTACGTGATTGAATATTAGGACTCAGTTAAGCTGGCACTGTTAAAAAAATATGTTTAGGTATTTAATGAGCATCAGATGGCCAAGCTGAAAAAAAGTGAAGCATTCACAGTAGAAAGAGAAAAGGAGATCCAACAGGCAAGCAAAAGATCCTTATTTCCTGTTATTTTGTGACCTGTGTAGACTTGGTGATAATTGCTATGATGTTGATGGACTAAGAGATTCATTCTATGATCTTATAGGTTGTGGAATCAGTAAACGAGCTTGCTCAAATTATGAAGGATTTGTCTGTACTAGTAATAGACCAGGTCAGCAGATATTCTTTCTCTATGGAGTTTACTATTTTCTTAAAATGGTACTCATGATAAATTGACATGCTCTTTATACAGGGATCCATTGTTGATAGAATAGATTACAACATTCAGAACGTTGCAACCACTGTTGAGGATGGCCTTAAACAGCTGCAAAAGGTCTGACATCCCTGTTTACTACTTTTGCTGGACTTCATTTTCAAGCTTCCTTCTTTCCCTATCTATTTCATTCTCTTTTTTCCTGCTACTATGGTAATCTAATGGTTTATGGGACATGCAGGCCGAGAGAACACAAAAAAAGGGGGGTACGGTGATGTGTGCTACGGTGCTTATAATCATGTGCTTCATTATGTTGATTCTATTAATCCTTAAGGAAATATTTTTGTGATCCATGGGGACACTCTATTCTTTAACTATGGTCACTTCTCATTGCTGTGACCTGATCCCCTCCGCCGACACTACCCATTGCCTGCTCGGACAATGGTTATGCAAAGTGTCTTGGAGAACATTGAAGACTATATTAATTCTTTATATTTTTTTGCGGATGGATACGTAGGGTGGGAGGACGCACGTATTCTAACCTAGGTTGGTGGGATTCAGTAGGAGAGAGTACATATGACTGAAAAATGTATAGAGCGGCTGTATTGATATTTTTCCCCCCCTTTTTAGTAGAACAAGTATTTGCCCTCGCAACCATGTACTGAATTCCGTTTTTTGCCATTTTTTCGGTTGATATTTTAATTCTGCTAGGCTGTTCCGCGCATTCTTCTTGCGGTTCAAGGTAACTTGAATTTGTGTTTGCATCGAAATATTCATGCAATAAAATGACTTTTGTTTAAGTTGGAACAGAAAGTTTCCGTTCTGGATGGGACATGTATTGGGGCTTATCGTTTTGTTTGTTTGTCTTTTTTTTTTTTTTACATGTATTTGGGACAAAGGAAGGATACAAAATTATGAGAAAAAAATAGGAAAGAAAACGGAGAAACTTTTTGATATGGCAAAAAGTTAGTGATTTTTTTATGTGGTCGAGTTTTGTTAAAAAATGAAATACATGTAAATGTTATGTCTAATTATCTCATTACCTTTTATCTGAATAAATAATATAGACTCCACATTTGTTTATCTTATTTTTTTATGTTAGTTTTATTTTTACTTATTATTCTTTCTCTCATTTCTCTCTCCATCCCTCAACTTCCTTCCAACTTCGAAGAAAAGAAAGCAGCTTAAAACAAAAACATCTCAAATATTATTTGTTCTCATTCCTTTTTTGTTTTTAATTTAAAGATAAAGATCAAACAAAGGGAAACTCTAATGCGCTCCATTTGTTTTCCTTTCCTTTTTTACCGAACAAAGCAACTAGAATTCGTCTTGGCACGGAAACTCAGTTTATGCAAATCAAACTTCAACCGTTCACCATCTACTGGTTTTTTCGATGTTAACATGTTTTCTGACAGGCACAGGAAAATCTCCATTTTCTTTTTCTTTTTCTGGGTAAACATTTTAAAAACTTCAGAACCCTTAGAGAAACTAGCAGAGCTAGGGCAAGAAATAAAGAAGCAAATATTGTTTGACATAACTCAAATAGAGGTTTTGGCAATTTTATCAAGAACCAATGGGAATTCTTTAAAATAGGCATAACATTTTACTTTTCTTCCTTTTCACCTTTTAACCAAATAAAGAGAAGACATTCGCTTTGTTGGCATACGTAAGGAAAAAAACAAATCAGCAAATCTAATGGGAAAAAGCTTTATGGCTCGATAAATAAATGTCTGAACTTATTGAGAAGAAATTAACAATTACAATGTTTCTTTTCTCCTTCAGTTACAAGCACCCTACATGATCCACCTGTCAAATTATTGTTTATGCAATGATGAATTCTTGTCACTAATCTGTGGGTAGCTTCAGAACAATGAGGACCTAATTTCTTTTCTTTTTCCTCTACTAGGAAACGTAAGTCCTCCCGATGCAACTACCCTCCCTTTCTACAAATCAATATTCGAATACAATGAACAATACCACTTCGGCCTAAAAAAAACAAAGAAAAGAAACAATACCACTGAAAATATTGCCAGGCAACTAGCCTGCATTCTTCTTCCTCTTAGAGTTGACCAAATCTGATTCTGTAAATGATCTTTTGACTAGGCCAGATAAGGTCAACTTGAGATCAAAGGTCAATCTAGGAAGTATCCTTGACAATGTATTCACATCTACCATGGCCCTATGAGCTGATCCATCCACTCGAATTCTATAGAGCTCACGAAGGGCCTCAAGTGTTGTTGAAGAAAGTCTTGTTCCTGTTGACAAACATAGTGTGTTAAATTATTTCATACCTAAGCTACATGTGTGATATGAGGGAGACAGAGAGCAAGAAAGAGAGACCTATCAACTTCTTTAATGCACGTGCCAATGGAAGGGTATCTGCAAATAGCCAATTAGGAGGAATTTCTACACAACAACGACTAAATTCATTAATGATGAAGGGTACATCAAAACAGCGAGCATTATGAGCAACCCATAATACATATCCCCCAGGCTTCTGACGGCTTTGAATATACTGCAATAAGATGGGAATCAGGTCCTCCATCCTACATAAAATCCACAAAAGCAAATAAACGCTCAATGGTTTCCCTTGCAAAATTACATGAATTAACTTTAAATACAAATGTCAAATGAGAAAAGTTATAATAATACTTGTAGCTTTGTCAATCATCAATTCCCATGCTAACATGATAGAGAACATTTGAAACCAATACACTTGCCTGTTAATTCTTCCTCAATCCAATTGTTAGGTGCCATGTCAACCTAAACCTTAGCGTCTTATCCATATAATGTGAGGTGATTTTAAGTTGTTCATTTGTTGTCACTTAGTTGATGTAAATTCAGTAATTTTGATCTTTCATATGAAACTGTTATAAGCCTAGAATAAGGGAAGGGCAAACAGATGGTGAGACTGAGTACGGCAGTGCACAATTCTGGTCTTCTAAGCATAATCCAAAAAAAAAAAAAAGTAAAATCCACAGATTATTACCTTGGAACATCAGGTCTGTTAACCATCTTAGTTGTAATGCCATGGATATAGGAATTAGTAACACTGCATTGAGGATTTACAAGAGTTTGGAAAGTGCTATTCTCACCACCTTGAAGATCTCGAAGTGCAATCTCAATGATCCGTCCCTCTACTCTGCTAAGCCCAGTAGTCTCAATATCAAAAACAATAACAGTGACTTTACTAGACAAATCTTTGTTCTGAGCAATCTCCTGTCGTATGTCACAGTATTGAAAATCCTGGAATTGAACTAGCTGTGTTTTATTTACATTTACTGCACCACTAGTTAATATTGTTTCACTTGAAATTTCAGGCTTGATAATTCTTGGATTGGTGCTCCAGGTGCTTTGCTTATTTGCTTTTCCTTCTGTTTTTGTAGTCACTGGTCTTCTACTCCACTTCTTACTGAGTTCTCCATCCTCTCCATAGGTTCTAGAACAAAGTAGCCTAACACTAGAATTGTTACCATGAATCTTACTCGAACTGTGGAAGGTCTCATCCCAATAATTAGCTATGTTGTGTATTCTGCTTCTTGGTACTTGCAATAAAGAAAAAAACATGGTTCCTATCTTCATCTGAATCTAATACAACTAGGCAATATTATATGATCAAGAATTCTTCACTTTATGAGCCAGCAGCTAAAACCTGTAACAAAGAAAAAATAATAAAAAATATAATACACAAACTAAGAAATTACCACACTGGCTTAAATTATCATGCAAGATTGACCAGCAATTGTATGCTAAATCCGACAGAAAATGTAAGACATAAGTCTTATAGTTATTGATTCCTCAAGGAAAGAAAGTTATCATATTGAAAAAACAATTTAGAGTTCAAAGGTTTGGACTACATGGATTCATCTGATATCTTCATAATGTTGTAATTAGTAGACTCAGTGCAAACTCCTTACATATCAAACCTCAGAGTCCTTTTTTAAGTAAAATACAGCATTGTTGAGATAAATCATCTAAGCACCCAGCTACCCACAATGAAGTAATTTCTGAATTAAAGAAAAAGAAATTGGATTTTGTCATACCAGACCAACAGCAAAATCTTACAGAAAAGTAAAGGCAGAAGTTCAGCACCAAATTTTCAACCGACTCAGGAGAGTAGCAGGTTGGTAAAATTCAATTTCGTTACATCATATGAATTATAATGGATGCTACAATAGTTAATTCTCTAACAAAACTTGCACTAAATCAATTGAAAGCATATTTTTCAACTAAATCAACTCTAAATGGAGGTTGGTGTGCTTTGTCATACTAATTACATCAATCTGCCTTGTGCAATCTTAAACAATTATAGACCAGCATTGCTTTTCTGCCATATATATCCCACAAATCCCCAACAAACAAGAGAGTGAAGACATCTATAGGAGTTCATTATGCCTAGTGATAATGTGATAGCAGCATGAACCACATATTTAAAGCAAGGCGTGAATTAATTGAAAGGGCAAGAATTTCAATCAAGGCGTGAGTTTTATTTACAGATACGTGAAAGGCACTTTTACAACTCGGTCAGCAATATCAAAAAACACATTAAGATAAACTCTAGCAAGAGATTTACAGATAGAAGGAAAAAAGAAAGAAGAAGAAGGAAGAAAAAAATCATCACAATATTACAAATGCTATTTGTAAGTCGCTCAACCAGAACGGGGACCTTAACCAACAGTTGAAATTAAAACGAGAATCAATCATATTTTGAACAAAACACCAAGGTCGTTTATATGTGGCATAAATGCCCTCAACATCATCGGATACTCAATCCGATGAATATGAATGGGAATACTAGAACTCAATCTCATCTAAAAATGAGCAAACAGAAGCTCGATTCCAATATCCGGATTCATTTTGTTACTGAAAAGGAAAAGTAAAAAATCGTAATAAACTTAGATTCAACTTGGAGTTCACTAGAAGTCATTCATTTTGAAAATGTCAGGGCAAGCAGGCAACAGAGAAGAGAGTTGAAGGGAAGGTAAAGACTAAAGAAGAAAACTTTCCTGGTTCTGGCGGCGATCCCAAATGAGAAAGAAAAGCATTATGGTTGAAATTGGAAGGAAGGTCCATTTACTTATAGGCGGGAGAGAGGAAGGAAGAAGAAAGAACGTGGGATCATGTGGAGCGAGAATAAATATCGGAAAACTGGGCAACCATGTCCCCAACGACAACGTAACTTTCGGATCGCCTTGTTCGATGTGGTTTCTTTTCTACTCCACTCAACCCCTTTTTATTCCTTTTTGGCAAATAACTCAATCTTGTTAATGGATTATCCTGTTAAGTTACAGTACTACTTTAATAAATATTTTAACACAAGCGTTGGGTCGATTGAATTAAATCCAATTTGTTTTCTTCTTCTGGAGAAAAAAAAAGAAAGACTAACAAGTGGGAGTTAAATAAGATTTATGCATCTAATAGTTGAGTGATTCACAGGTTTATAAATGTTTGACTTTAGATCTAAGATTAAGGAGTTGAATTAATTCCCTTGGAGACAATTTAATGTCAATAAATTAATTTTATAAAGTTGGACAAAGAAAGAAAAACAAAATCACGTGTGGTTGATTGATATGTTCACTTTTGGTGTTGGTGTGGAAACTCGTCAAATTCAACAATTCAGAAAGCATGATTATGCAATGAGATTGAAATTAGTAAAGCATCGTTTGCCATTATGCGTTGCTTGAGATGGTAGGGCACGTTATACGTCTTCCTTGCTTCTTAACTTTTCCTAGTTCTAGTCTCTTGGATCTTAAGATTAATTAATTACATAACTGCTCAAAACATTGTTAATGATGTTAACAAATTTGAAAGGCTACTCTTGGTATAAATTGGGAATGAGAATGGGAACGAGAATATGAATTTCCCAAGAATGTCAATCAAGGTGGGAAAGGAAAGATTGATTAGGTGTGGAATTTGTAAAAATTAAGATCATGATATATTTGTAAAGTTAGGATTATAATTTAAATTATTTTATGAAGGATAATTTTGTAAAAAAAATTACTTTTCTAAAAAATCAGGGCTTTACCTCAACTTTTTTTTTTAAAGAAGTCACTTTTCTATAATTTTAGAAAAATAACTTTCTCGGTAATTCACTTTTCAATGTACCAAATGTATTTAGTTAAAAATTTCATTTTTTTATTCCTTTTTAAAAGAGAACTTTCTTATATATCAAACATATCCTAAAGGAATTGTAATTATAAATGTTCACACAAATCATTTAACCAAGTTTTTTAAATTTAGGAAAGGTATTATAAGACCATTCAGACACTGCCATTATTTTTATTAAAATAAAATATGAAATTTATAAAAAAAATTTATACTATTTTCAGGCTAGAGATTGTAAGTTGTAACATTGATTAAGTTTTTGTACAATACACAAGAAAATATACCTGAGTTTTCAGAAAAATAAGAGGGGGGGGGGGGGGACTCTGTCGTTCTTAGTTTGTTACCCGCCCATTTGTTAGTTTCATCAAAGAGAGAGAAAAGGTTTCTAAAATTAAATACAGCATAATATGAGCAAAAAAGAAAAAAAGTCACAAAGTCCATGAGTTCGCAAGTAACTTCAAAAATGATAAATTACTTTTTTCCTGTTTTGGTAAAAGACAATTTTTTTTTCCAAAACGAGACAAATATTACATATTGGGGGGCAGAAGACAGAAGGTTTTGGACCCGGGCGAGCGGATTTGAAGTTCGAAGAAGAAGGGAGGGAATGCCATAAGCATAAAAGAATCCAATTCAAAGCCAAATACGGACACCAATAATACCCCAATGGTTTTTGGGCCATTGTTAGAGAAAAGCTTTTACGTGTCGGTGACCCATAGAAATATAGCCCACAATTTGGTACTATGTACTAACGGTGGACGGTGGCTCCTACCTGCAATTGTATTCGTCTTGGGATGCAAAATTCTATCTTGGATTGAGTGTCACGTACACAACTCCTTTATTATTGACTACTCTTTTCCCATGCTGATGACCTGTTTTATTCACAAGAGGCCATCCTCATCCAGAGAAACCGAAAGACCTTGTGGCGCATTCAATTCAACCCAAGCAGCATATCAAATATACTCCCTTCCCCAACCCTAATTATAAAATACTCTCAATTATTTTAATTATTTAAAAAAAATAAATTAAGTTATTAAATTTATTTAAAAATTTTAATATTTTTTATTATTTATTCTTATTAATCTTATTAATTACATGTAATGTTTTATATTTAAAATTACATAATACTTTAAAAAAATATCTTATATTTAAAACTGAAAAAAGTAACTTCGTAAAATTTTAATTTTCCACATATATTCCTCAAATATTACAGAGCAAATTCCCACTAAGCTACGAAAATGCCCTCCAAAAACAAGAAAAAAAACTACTTACTATTCCTAATTCCCTCTTATACCTCTTTTTCTTAGCTTTGACTTCTTTTCCCCCTATCATATGAAATACCCCCCCCCCCCCCAATAACATCAACAAAGGGCACATCACTTCATAAATGTAAAAACTATACATCCAAAAAACAAAAAGTCAGCCAGAAGGAAACCAACAAGGCACATTGATTAGGGTTATGCTAAAATTGTTAACCCCTTTAAGCGAAAGCAAGGCCATAGGACAGTGCCATCAAACAGAAAGCGGCTTCCTCCACTTCCCTTAACTTCCTTTTTCTCTGGCATCTTTGTTTCTTCAAAACCCCAGGTATACCCTGCACCCAAACCTTCTCGCCCAGTCCAATTAAGTTCATTTTCAACGTCTCCTTCAAATCATCGACTTTACCAAAGGCAGCACTAGTACTAGTACTAGTGGCAACAACGGCATTAGCAGCGCGACCACTTGAATTTTGAGGTCTGTCTCTTTTCCTGTCTTGTCCTTTGCTCAATCCCACTGCACAAGCCCTTCTCTTCCTGTATCTAATCCCGCATGCGTTGCACAGGGTCTGCATCACAAAATACTGGAAATTTACTTTCCCAAATAAAAAACAGAGAGAGAGAGAGAGGGTAATAATAATTGTTACTCGGTAGTAAAACAAACATGAAAAGCAAGACCATGTGACGCAGCCGGTGAGACAAAACGAAGAGTTTAGAAGGAAAAAGGTATTAAATGATGTGATCAAGAATAAGGAACCATGATGGTACAGATAATAAAAGCACAAAAAATAGGAATGATATCCAGAAACTGGGAGGACGAAGTGAAATTGGAGGAGTCTGTGATGTTAAAAGGGAATAGTAGGGTGCAAATATCATAGGTGGCACTGAATACTGACAAAAAGGACAATGAATGGGTGGCGCATGATCCCAAAAGAAATGAGCCACAAGGTGAAGTGGTGAGACGTAGTGTTCGTGCGAGAAAAGTGCCCTGGCGTTTCAGGGAGTAAGTGGGCCATGCTATATTTATGCGGATAACAGAATCTAAAGGGGTGTGAAGATTTGGGAAATATGTTTTCCTCTCTCTTGGGTCTAATCTCTTCCTTCTTGTTGCTGTGTTTTGCTGCCTGATTCTCCTTATTGTTCTTGTTGCTCTGTTCTTTGGAACTTATATTATCTTTCATTTGCTCTATAATTTTGGAGAACGTTATCAGTGCCATAACATTGGTGCTCTTGTTGAGAGTCGAACTCAAGGTTAATGGAACAAAGGTTCAAGTGCTGCTGGATGGAGGAAGCTCTGATAGTTTCATATAACCTAGAGTGGCTCGCCACCTCCTACTTCCCATTGAACCAGCTCGCGGGGTTAAAGTCATGGTGGGAAATGGACAATTTCTGGTGGCAGAGGGAATTGTAAGGGCCTTATTGGTTCGAATTAATGGGCACTTGGTTTCATTCTCGGCGTATGTGCTTGCTATTTCTAGTACTAATGTGGTACTTGGGGCATCGTGGCTAGCTACCCTCGGAGCTCATATCGCAAATTACAAGGAAGCATACATTCAGTTTTATGATGGTGAGCGTTTGGTTACCTTGCAAGGTATTAAGTCTGCTTTACCCACTCCTGCTTCTTACCACCATATACAGAGAATTCAAGCCACCAAGGCTGTTGCTGAGCTATATGTGCTACAATCAACCTCCTTAGAAACACAATCTGATCCGACAGTCACCTTCCCTGATGGTATATCTGAAGAATTGAAGGAATTATTGCAAAGACATCGGGTTGTGTTTGAGTCACCATGGGGATTACCTCCTACTAGGACACATGACCATACTATTCCTCTTCAGGATGGTGTTACAATGGTTAAGGTATGACCATACAGATACCCCTTTTCTCAAAAAGCTGAGATTGAGCGAATGGTGGATGATATGTTACACGAAGGTATTATACAACCGAGTACTAGCCCATTTTCAGCTCCAGTGGCATTGGTCAAGAAGAAAGATGGCACCTGGCATTTATGTACCGATTATCGAGCCTTAAATGCAGTAACCATTAAAGACTCATATCCGATTCCTACAGTTGATGAATTGCTTGATGAGCTTTATGGATCATAGTTCTTCTCAAAGTTAGATCTTCGATCGGGTTACCATCAAATATTAGTGCGACAAGAGGATCATTCCAAGACAGCATTTCATACTCATCACGGGCATTATGAATGGTTAGTCATGCCCTTCGGCTTAACTAATGCCCCTGTTACTTTTCAATCTCTTATGAATGAGGTTTTTAAGCGTTTCTTGCGAAAATTTGTCTTAGTTTTCTTCAATGACATATTGGTTTATAGTTCCAGCTGGGTCCTTCACTTAGAGCACTTAGAAAGGGTATTAACTTGTTTACAACAGCAATGTCTATATGCTGAACTTTCTAAGTGTGTGTTTGGAACAACCAAAATAACATATCTCGGTCACGTTGTCTCTAGGCAAGGGGTAGAGGTGGATCCAGAAAAGATACAAGCTGTAAAAGAGTGGCTTATTCCATCTTCTATTACACAAATTAGAACTTTTCTGGGGCTAACGGGGTATTATCGCTGTTTTATAAAGAAATATGATTCAGTAGCAAGTCCGTTGACTGATTTTCTAAAAAAAAGATGGGTTTGTACGAATGAAAGAGCTCAAAACGCCTTTGATCGGCTCAAGAGTGTGTTAACTGAGGCCCCTATTTTATCACTGCCGAATTTTGCCAAACCTTTTGTGCTGGAAACAGATGCATCGGGGTTGGGAATTGGTGCGGTTCTGTCCCAAGATGGTAGACCAATCGCTTATTTTTCTAAGAAACTTTCCTCCCAAATGCAGAAGCAATCAGTATATGCTAGGGAGCTATATGTTATATCTGAAGCAGTATCCAAATTTCGCCATTATCTTTTTGGCCACCATTTCATCATCCTGACGGATCATCATAGTTTAAAGCACCTAAACCAGCAAGTCATCCAAACCCTGGAGCAAGAAGCATGTTTGCCTAAGTTGTTGGGGCACTCCTACACCATTGAATACAAACCTGGAAATTCTAATCAAGCTGCTGATGCTCTCTCTCGCAGCTTCCATATGGCTGTTACCATGCCTCATGCTACCATTGTTGAAGAAATCAAGAGCAAGATTGCTCAAAACCCACAGCTGCAGCAACTAATTCAACAATATCAATTAGATCCTTCCTTTCCTCATTATCAGTTTAAACATGGATTTCTATGGTGGAAAAATCGGTTGGTCATTCCAGAACAGGCCCAAGATGTTATTCGGAAAATATTGTTAGAATTTCATAGCTCTCCACTTGGGGGACACGCGGGTGTACTCCGTACTCATGCACGAATTGCCACTTATTTCTACTGGAAGTGTATGCGGTCTGCAATTCAGAATTTTATAAAGCTTTGCCAAGTTTGCCAAAGAGCCAAGTCTTCTCAATTACATCCAGCCGGGTTGCTTAGTCCACTCCCAATCCCAAATCAGGTATGGGAAGATGTTGCTATGGATTTCATCACTGGTTTACCCATTTCAAGGGGTTACACTGTTATTATGGTAGTTGTTGACCGTCTATCCAAATTTGCTCACTTTGCCCCTTTGAAAACCAATTATAATTCTCAACAAGTAGCAGAATCCTTTATTCAGCATGTAGTTAAGTTGCATGGTGTCCCTCACTCAATTGTGTCTGATAAAGACAAGGTTTTCACCAGCCAATTCTGGAAACACTTATTTAAACTGCAGGGCATATCCCTTAATTTAAGTTCTTCATACGACCGACAATCTGATGGGCAATCCGAGGCTTTGAATAAATGCCTAGAGATGTATCTGAGGTGCTTTGTGGCTGAAAATCCTCATATGTGGGTACAATATTTACCTTGGGCCGAATTTTGGTATAACAGTTCATTCCAAACAGCTATTGGGATGACTCCCTTTAAAGTGGTTTATGGCCAAGACCCCCCTTTCATTATTCCTTGTTCTCCTCAAGATTAATTTGCAGAAGGCTCAAGCTCAGATGGAGAGATTTGCTAACCAGAAAAGAACTGAACTTCATTATCAGGTGGGAGATTTTGTTTTTGTCAAACTCCAGCCTTATAGACAGTTAGCCTTGCGACTTCAGCGAAACCAGAAGTTGGGAATGAAGTTCTTTGGGCCTTTTAAAGTCCTGGAGCGTATAGGTTCTATAGAATATAGATTGGAATTACCATCTGAAGCTAAGTTGCATCTAGCCTTCCATGCCTCTTTACTTAAATGTTGTGAAGGTGATCCACAGGCTCAACACATTCCTTTTCCATTGGTTACAAATACAGATGATCCAATTATTTGACCTCTTTTTGTTTTGAATGCTCGGCAAGTGAAGGTACATGATGACTGGATTATTCAATTGTAAATTCAGTGGGAAGGACTTCCAGCACCCACTTAGGAATCTCTTACGAGTCTTCAACAACAATACCCTGAGCTCGCCCTTAAGGACAAGGTCAATTTTGATGGGAAGGGAAATGTGACGTTAAAAGGGAATAGTGGGGTGCAAATATCACAGATGGCACTAAATGCTGACAAAAAGGACAATGAATGGGTGGCACATGATCCCAAAAGAAATGAGCCGCAAGGTGAAGTGGTGAGACGTAGTGTTCGTGCGAGAAAAGTGCCCTGGCATTTCAGGGAGTAAGTGGGCCATGCTATATTTATGCGGATAACAGAACCTGAAGGGGTGTGAAGATTTGGGAAATATGTTTTCCTCTCTCTTGGGTCTAATATCTTCCTTCTTGTTGCTGTGTTTTGCTGCCTGATTCTCCTTATTGTTCTTGTTGTTGTGTTCTTTGGAACTTATATTATCTTTCATTTGCTCTGTAATTTTGGAGAACGTTATCAATGCCATAACAAAGTCGTTAGTATTTCCATGAAAAAGTAAAAGTGAACAAAGGAAATAGAAATTGCAAAGGTTAAATAAGTTAATAAGACACCACCATCCTAAAATTGACCCTCAACAACCAGATTGAAATCAAGAAGAGAAGAATTCACTTCATAACAACAACCGGAGCAAGCTAAAAAAGGCTACTACAAAAAAAGTGTGGGTGTGGGAATCATAATGAGTAGTAATAGAGTTGGAGGGCATCACCTTGGGCCCAGCTGGCCCACCTTTCCAGAGTGGGGTTTTAGTGGTTTTACAATTAGCACATCACTTGTTGATGGCGCCCGATTCATCCCATGATATTTCCTGCATTATTATTATTACCAAATACTACATGTTAGAATTAACTATTATGAGGATGGGATAGGACCACGAGAGACGCAACAGCGGCAACTCATAATTCAATCAACACAACCAACCACCTTTTCCGTTAGATCCATCACTTTAGAAAGAATTCAAATCAACCCGAGCTTAGAATCAGCAGAGAAAAAAAGGGGGAGGTCTTGTAGGTTTTCATAGCTACCCAAAAAAAAGGCGAAAAACTCCGAAGAGGAAACTAGAATCGAACAGGAATGCTCAAAACGGGAAAAGAGGAAGCAGAATTGCAAGGCAGGAGCAAAAAGGAGAAATTCAAACGAACGTGGAAATGGCGAGGGGAGGGACCGCAGCACCAGTATTAGTCGGCTAAATAAAACACTGCCTATAGACTCAGAGGATGGATTGATGGAAGGGAAGCAGAGAAAGAACCGACAGAGTGTGAGTGAATATACAGAAAACCCCAACACAGGGCAATATAATGACGAGAAATGCCCCCAATGTTCGCAAAATTCATACAGCCAAATTTCAGAAACTAGCGCCACCACGTGTACGTGTGGTGTCTACGCACGAAACAAATGGAAATTTCAAGAGCCCTCTTCTACATCATTCTCTGTACTCCACTCACAGAGCCATTATTTCTTGACACCATTGAGTATTTATCTTTTAATCACCAAAAATATTAATGACATAATAGATTTCATTATTAAATTTAATTTTTTTTGGATAATAATCTTTACCATCCGGTCGCCACTTTGAGTTGGGCCCATTTCGAAGTTCTTTAAAAAAAAATTTCTGCATTCATGCAGTTTCGGATTCAAAATATTGTCCTTAAATGACTCTAAACCCTTTCATTAAGACCAACACCTGTTAGGATTAAATTTAGATTATTTCTACACTATGTTACAACGATACTTCAAAAAAGAAATGTACCCATATCTGATATGTATGGAATATAATACTTATAATATATTTTACGACACATTATGTATTTTTAGTTTTTCTTTTTTAAAAATTTTAAAATAACTTAAATCTTATAAAAAAAATTCAAATTTTTTGTTTTTTATTTTATATATTTTTATAATACTTTTAAAATACATATGTAAAACTCAAATCTTTCTACATTTTTTATATTTAACATATTAATCTGTTGAATATATACATAAATTTTATATAAATATCTCTCGCATATGTTTTCTAAAATTTTAAAATTTGTCACATTTAATATATCGTATCGCATCATACCTGATATATATATATACTATACCCGAATGTGTGCATCATAATTTCTAGGTAGTTCAATTCCATAAAAATTATTTGATATTATTTTATTTTAAAACAAATCAAATAAAATAGAAAGTGTCTTTAATTTATAAATTTAAAAATTTAAAAATAGAAAATCAGCCACATTTATTAATTGTTCAGAAAATCATTTAAATTACAATGATAAAAATAAAATTCATATGAACTATTTAATTCCAATTAACACTATCCATTTCAAATTCATAAGTATAGGTGTTCAACAACCTGGTAGGCCCGATATTACTTGGCGTCCGGGTTGGCCTAAAAAACTGAGTCGAGTTAGGCACCAAGTTGAGGACAAAACCAATCTCATTCTATTCCAGTGTATATATAATTGTGAACACCGTATTTTGTCCGGACACTTTTAAAATACATATAAATATAATAATAAAAATAAAAAATAATAATAAAATAAATAAACAAAATAATAAAATATATATATATATATATGACAAAAACAAAAGAAGAAAAGAAAGAAAAGACAAAAAAAAAATATTCAATCTTGGGCTGCAAAGAAGAGAAAAAAAATTTCAACCTTGGGTATTTCAGCCCAAGGTAATCCTGAGCCCAACATAAGGGCTCAGACCCAAAGTTATCTTGAGGCCTAGGGCTCAAGTATAAGAGAAAAAGAGGTGGAGCCGCGTGGAAAGAGGAGGGGAAGAGGGAGTTAGGGTTGAGAGGGGGAAGGCAGCCATGAGCATGAGAGAGACGGAGTTTCACCAGGGGAGAGAGGGAGGGAGTTTGAACCGAGGGTGGCTGGCACCTGAGAACGAAGAGAGAGAGAGAGAGCAGAGGGAGCTCGGAGCAATGGAGGCCACGAACAGGGGAGGCGGAGAAGAGAGGGGAGAAGGGCTCAACTGAACGAACTAGAGGGAGCTGCGAGACAGAAACCGAGGGAGCGGAGGTGAAGAAGCCGGAGGAAATCCGAGGAGAGACACGACAAGAAACAGAAGGAGATCTGGGGCTGGTGGATCCGTGGAAACCGGGGGCGATCCAAAACAGAGGGAGCCGCAGGTGAGAGAGGAGCCGTCACTGCTGCTTCCAGGCTCGGCGACACACGTAGCAATGGTAAGGATCAAGGTTCACGAGCTCAGGCAGAAATCGAAGGCTGAATTGCTGAGCCAGCTCAAGGATCTCAAGGCTGAGCTTGCTTTGCTTTGTGTTGCTAAGGTCATTGTTCTATGCTTGCATGACAAATGTTTGACAAAATGCTCATGAGGATTTCACTTGTTTAGGGAATGATTCCACGGCAACCTTATTACAAAATATGGTCATTATAGCGTGATACCGTGGAATAATTATTGGTTCTTAGCTTGTTGAGAATGATAGGGTGTGAAATGGTATCTTGATCTTAATGCTAGTAGTTGCCACGCTCACTGCTTCTTCTTGTTATTTGTTAAATGCTATAACCGGTGCTTTATCTGACTATAAACATCTATTCATAGATTGGAAACCACTGAATTCAATTTTACTGTGATAAACTCAAGGAAAAACAATCATGTGCTTGTAGCCATTTTATCTTGCTCTGTGTTGAATTATTACCCATGGTCTATGGTTTTATCTATGAAAAGTGAATCGTGATTTGGACTATAATAGTAGAACATCTTATTAAAATAGAATGCTTCCCATGGGATTACACGTAATTCCATAATGCTTTAGTGTCCCTACCTTAACCTAGTGAGTAATGCCACTGATCAAACCTTAAAAGTTTTTTTTCTTCACATCTGGCCTGTAATTAACCATTGGGATAGAATGAGATCCATTGATCACTTAGGTGTTGGCTTGGTGTATTACCTTTCAACACTTGATTGTAATTTACCATGCAATTAATATGCAAATAAATTCAGGCAATAATGTATTACATGTAGTTATAGTTCTAAACAACCAAGAAATTTTTCTTTAGATCTTGGTTGGGAAGATTTGCCAAGATAGATACTAATGTCTTTGTATTTCTTTTTTGGGCATCATGGGAGCGCGAAATCAAGCTTGAAAAGATTGGGTCATCCTCATCGAGGCAAGAGAGGAACCCAAAGGCAAGCATGGGAGCATGAAGTCAAGCCGCAAAAGAATGAATCACCTTCATCAAAGTAACGAGCAATCAAAATGAGAAAACAGTTTGATTTTCCTCTCTTTATTTCTTGTAATTTTTTGTTGAAATAAATTATTATTTAAGCAGGCACACACACACACATTGATAAATTGGATTTGATTTTTGTTTTTATTTCTAATTTTATTTTTTATTTGATCATGAATTTTTCTTCTTTTCGCCTTTAGAGTTTGCCACGAGGGACCAAATCTCCGTGTGCCTATAGAGGGTCAGTCAATTATACCATGAGCAAAGAGTTGCCATGGTATAAACATTGACTAAATCTTATTTTTTTTTAATATTTCTGAGCACCAGTGTTTTTTGTTAAAAGTAAAAATGAATGAAAACCCTCTGTGCCAAATCTCTTTCTATGCCTTTGTGGTTCGAGTGGTAACACCGTGGGCATTTAGGTGTCAATTAGTGAGTTGTGAGTAATAAAGTTACCACAGATCCTGATTGATTCTTTTTCTAAAAAATATATATAAATAAAATAAATAATATATGAATATATACATAAAAGTTATATTTTTAAATTCCTTTTACCGCTTTTCTTTTTATAAAACAACCATAATCGTATTTATTTTTATAATTTAACATAAAAATGATTTTATTTTTTTAATTTTATCCTTTAAGTCTTTTTTACCTTTTGCCACGAGTGGCATCACCGTGAGCATGTAAGCGTAAATCAGCAAATTATGAGTGATCAAATCACCATATACGCTGTTTGATTTTCATTTAAAATTTTTCTTCTCGTATATCCTATTCCGAGTGGTAACACCGTGAGCATGTACGTATTAATCAGCAATTTGTGAGTGATAAAGTCACCACATATGCTGATCATCATTTTTCAAAACATACTAATGATCATATTTTTTTATCCCTTTTTTTATAAATAAATAGGTGTTAAAAGGAATTTTTATAATAAAAAAGAAAAAATTATTTGTACAAAAAAAATTAGTATTTGTTTTCTTTCAAACTTTTGTGCCTTTTTGTCTCGAGTAACACTATCGTGGACATTTAGGTATTAATGGGTATATTGTGAGTAATAAGGTCGCCACATAAGCCAATTGATTTTATTGTTTTCAAATATTTTCTTTTCGAATCAAAATAAAAATGTTCAAAATCGCACATAATTTTAATTATATTTTTTGAATTGAGGAAAAACATATCTTCTCTTTTAGAAGTTGATTAAACCAAAAATAAATAAATGAAAAGAGTAAATAATGAGAATTAACTTGTCTTTTACAAATTAAAACACACCAACCAATTCTAAAAATTATTTTCTTTGTGGAAAGATAAATTATTTTCTATAAACCTCTCTTTTCAAAGAATATATATAATAAAAATACCAACCAAGTGATACGCATTTTTAGCCTAAACTACATCGACTTTGATCCCTATCGCAGAGTACGTAGGCCCCAGACTCTAATTCTAGGTCAAGTCCACTTTTTGTAAATAAATAATATTTTCCTCTTAATTTATTTTTCCCAACTTTTCATATTTTCATTTTATACTTTATTTTCATTTTTACATTTCTCTTATTTTTATATTTATTTTTGCATGTGAATGATAAAAGGGCAACTAAAATAAATTTGTAAAAAGTCATAAAAATTGCATGATCAACTTAAGATAACCGTTCCTAGGAACGGGTGTTGTGGGGGTGTCTAACACCTTCCCCACTCACAATCGTACTCCCGAATCCAACTCTGATTCACAAATCATCCTTGTCCTTTTTCTTTTTATTTCGATTTTCCAAAATTTCCCTTAAAAATTTGGTGGCGACTCCCTCCGAAACCGATCCACAGCCGTGCGGGCCGATTTTTCCCTTTTATCACATTTCCCACACCATCCGCGTCACATTTTCGGATGTGACAATAATTTTATATAATTTTTTCTTGATACATCATATGAAATGAATTAGTTATATCATTATTATGAATATTTTTAAAAATTTAATCTTTTAATTTTATTTAAAATTTTAAATTGATTTCTTAATATTGTGTAAAAATAATATATTATTATTAAGTATTTATAATTTTAATAAATGTTACTTTTAGTTATAATATTATTTTTTAAGAAAATATATTTTAGATGAATGTAATTATATTTTATTAATAAATAAAATTAATTTTTTTATTTTTAAATATTTTTTAGGAATGAACCAGCCCCGGTCTTATATATCAGATTGGCCTAATATCACCTAATCTCACAAAAGTCAGGCATCAAATTGATTATTTATCCAATTTTTATACACCCCCGGCTGTATGAATCCCCACCGTTGAAAAAAACTAGTGTTCACAAAACCTGATGCTGAGAAAATAAGCTCTACCCTCTCCTTTGTGAAGCACTGTCGATGTATCAATGTCAAACATTTGATGGGAAAAAAGTTTTTAAAGGAATGGAATGTGAAATGAAAAAGGAATTGTGGTGAAAGAATATCAAAAGTAAAAAATAATATTACTCTCAATAAAGTTTGATACGATAAAAATTAAAAAGATCAGAAATAATCAGAGTCAAAAGACTAAAATTGCCTTAATTGATACCCTAAAATTGATTGTATAATAATATACATTGTATTATATGTTATAAATAATATAAGAAGAGAAGAAAGTAGAAGGAGAGAATGAGAGAAGGAAGATGCTTTTACCAATAATTGATGTATCAAATACAACTAAGATGCCTCATATTTATAGGTATAAGCTAATAACTAAAAATCTACAAATAAAGATATTATGAGATATTATGGAATAACTGAAAGATATTGTAAGATAATGGATGACCACCTTGATTTATATTCATAGCACTCCCCTTTAAATATCCATTATCAAAATGTTTTGCCTCATTAAAACCTTACCAGGGAAAACTCAATGGGACAAAACCCTAGTGAAGGAAAAAAAGTACATGATATGTTTATGACACTGCCTCATTGAAAATCTTGCCACAAAAAATCCAATAGGAAAAAAATGGTCAAGAAAAAAAGAGTACAATGTATATAAACCCCCCCTCAAAATGATATCATTTAATAGTTCTAAGTTTGCGAACTCTAATATTATAAACAAGCTTCTCAAATGTTGTAGTAGGTAGAGACTTGGTTAATAAATTTGCCAAATTATCACTGAAATGGACTTGTTGAATTCTGTTTCTCCATCTTTTTGAAGATCGTGCGTGAAGAAGTTTGATGAGATGTGTTTTGTTCTGTCTCCTTCGATGTATTCTTCTTTCAACTGTGCAACACATGTAGCATTATCTTCACAGATGATTGTTGGGATCATTTTTCCAGAAGACAGACCACAAGTGCTTTGTATGTGATGGACCACAGATCTTAACCGAACGTATTCTCGACTCGCTTCATGTATTGCTATAATTTATGCATGATTAGATGGTGTGGCTGCTATAGTTTATTTCATGGATCACCACAAAATAGTTGTTCCCCTATAAGTAAACAAGTAGCCTGTTTGAGACCATTATGGGGATCAGATCTGAATCCAACATCTACATAACCAACTAAATCCAGCTTGGTTTTGTTAGAATATTATAAACCCATATCCATAGTACCTTTAAGGTAGCGTAGGATATGTTTGACTTCATTCTAATACCTTCGTGTTGATGAAGAATTATATCTTCCTAATAGATTAACAGAAAATGATATATCAGGTCGTGTATAACTAGGAAGGTACGTCAGTACCCAATCGCACTAAGATATGATACTTCTGAACTAGGTAGTTCTTCATCCCTTTCTTGAGGCCTAAAGGGATCTTTGTCCTTATCCAAAGATCTAACGACTATAGGAGTGCTCAAAGGATGTGATTTGTCCATATAAAATCATTTTAGGATCCATTTTATATATGCCTCTTGATACACAAAAATACCATTATTTAAATATTTAATTTGCAATCCAAGGCAAAATTTTGTCCTTCCTAAATCCTTCATCTCAAATTATTGCTTTAAGCGATTCACAGCTTTTGGAAGTTCTACAGGAGTTCCAAATATATTTATGTCATCAACGTAAACTGCAATTACAACGTACTCATTTCTAGATTTTTTCATAAAGATACACGGACAAATAGGTTCATTCTTATACCCTTCCTTGAGTAAATATTCACTAAAGTGATTGTACCACATACATCCATGTTGCTTTAACCCATAGAGAGATTTATTCAACTTAATTGAGTATTGTTCTCGAGAATAGGAATTGTATGCTTTCGGCAATTTGAACCCTTCAGGGAGTTTCATGTAAATATCAATATCAAGTGAGCCATATAGATAGGCTATAATAACATCCATTAGATGTAAATCAAACCTCTCACGTGCTGCCAGACTACTCAGGTATCGAAGGGTAGTTGCATCTACCACAGGTGAATATGTTTCCTCAAAATCAATATCGGGTCTTTGTGTAAATTCTTGAGCAACAAGTCATGCTTTATATCTTACAATTTCACCTATCTCATTTCATTTTCGCACAAAGACACATCTATATCCAACATGTTTCACATCTTCAGGTGTGCGAACTACAGGTCCAAAGACTTTACGTTTTTCAAGAGAGCTTAACTCTGCTTCCATTGCTTCTTTCCATTTTTGCCAATCATCTCTTTGTCTGCATTCTCTAATAGACCTTTGTTCATGATCCTCATTGTCATTCATCACATTTAATGCAATATTTTATGCGAAAGCATCGTCAATGTTGACTTCATTTTGGTCCCATCGGATTCCATAATTTATTGAGATCTCCTTCTGTTTATCCATTTCAGGTACCTATGTCTCAATTGGAGTTGAGACATTATTTTTATCTAATAACTCTTTTAGAGTTTCCTTTTCATCGATTTGACCATCTATATTCTTAACTCCTTTTCTTTTTTGAGGATTTTTATCTTTAGAACCGATGAGTCTACCACACTTCATACGAGCTTTAGATTCATTTATAGTAGTTTGTCCGACGGGGACATCAATCTTAGTTGGAGCATTAGTAGTTGAAATATGTGATTTAGTTACTCTTTTTGGGTCAGTAAATGTGTTTGGTAATTGATTTGCTAAATTTTGAAATTGAATTATCTTTTTTAACTTCTTGTTCACATTGTTTTGTATGAGGATCTATATGAAACAAAGATAATTCATTCCAACTAATTTCTTTTTCTAGCTGCTTCTTCTCTCCCCCCAATGTTGGAAAAATTGATTTATCAAAGTGATAATCAGCAAAGCGTGCTATGAATAAATCTCCTGTTGATGGTTCAAGATATCTTATTATTGACAAAGATTTATATCCAACATATATCTCAAACCTTCTTTGAGGTCTCATTTTAGTGCGTTGTGATGGAACAATTGGCACATAAACCGCACATCCAAATACTCTTAGATGGGAAATGTTAAGTTCTTGACCAAGAACCATTTGTAAAGGAGAGAATTGTTCATAACTTGTTGGCCTAATGCGAATTAATGTTGCAGCATGTAGAACTACATGCCCCCAAGCAGATATTGGAAGTTTTAATCTCATAAGCAATGGTCTTGCAATTAATTTCAAACATTTAATAAATGATTCCGCAAAACCATTTTGTGTATAAATATGTGCTATAGGGTGTTTGACCTCAATTCCAATAGACATACAATAATCATTAAAAGCTTATGATGTAAATACAACAGCATTATCAAGGCATATTCTTTTAATTGTATAGTTAGGGAAATGAGCCTTTAGTCGAATTAGTTAGGCAAGTAGTCTCGCAAACGCCTGCTTGCAAGTTGACAATAAACAAACATGTAACCATCTAGTCGATGAATCGATTAAAATCATAAAGTATCTAAATGGTCCACATGGTAAGTGGATTAGCCCAAAAATATTGCCCTGTATACACTCTAAAAAGATGACTGATTCACTCCCAATTTTAGTTGGTGATGGTCGAATAATCAGTTTTCCTTGGGAACAAGCAGGACATGAAAAACTATTAGATTGAAGAATCTGCTGGTTTTTAAAGTCATGTCCATATGTATTTTCTATTATTCTTCGCATCATAATTGAACCAGGATGGCCCAACCGGTCATGCCAAACAAGGAACATAGGATTCATAAACTTCTGATTTATAATGGCATGTGATTCAATTGTACTGATATTCATGTAGTACAAACCAAAGGACAATGCTGGTAATTTTTCCAATATACATCTTTTATTCAAGATAGTTCTCATAATATAAAGATACTCGACATCCTTTTCATTGGTTGTCTCAATATGATATCCATTTTTGCAGATATCTATAAAACTCAATAAATTACTCTGAGACTTAGAGGAATGTAATGCATTCTCAATATGTAATTTCGTTCCTCTTGGTAATATTACATTGGCTCTTCCGGAGCCTTCGATTAGTTTTGTACTATCGGATATAGTACTAACATATGCTTCGTGCATTACCAAATTTGAAAAATATTTCTTATCTTTGAGAATGGCATGCGTCGTAGCACTATACGCGAGGCAAATATCCTCATAAGAATAGCCATTCTTCAAGAACAATAAATATAAGAAATTATTACTAATTAATTTAAAATAGGTAAATCATAAATTCAATAAATAATTCATAAGCTTTCAATGTTCTAATAATGCTAGAAACATGAATTCCAATGAAAAATACATAAAACTTAAATTTCTAGAAAAGGCAATGCAGAAAACAAATTTTAGCATAATGCCAACATAATTTATTTATGGACAATTCCATCACCAATCAGGTGATCAATCTTTCTATCTGGGTCAGCGAAGAAATTGGCAACATCCAGGTGGGAGACATCTATATTTTCATAATCAGGATCATTGTCATAAGATGCAAAGTTCGCCTCCATTTTGTTTTCCTTTTTAAGGGATTCCTGATAAAGGTCAATAAGATGCTTTGGGGTATGACAGGTACGGGACCAATAACCAATTCCACCACAGCGATAACATTTGCTTTTCAACATTTCTATTATTTTGTTCACCCTTTCTCTTATTATTTTGCTCAATTTGTCACTTTGGGTGGGAATTTGTATTCTGCATATTACCACTTGGACCTTGTTCCTATTCGTGACCATATCACGACCTCGGACACAACCACAACCGCGATTAGGGCCATGACCACGAGATTGCCCATAAGTATGGAGGTCATATGTTGCTACATTCGTTTCAAGGAATGAAGCAGTACCAGTTGGGCGTGACTCATGGTTTTTCAACAAAAGTTCATTGTTTTGCTCAGCCACCAAAAGACATGATATCAATTCAGAATATTTCTTAAAACCCTTTTCACGATATTGTTGTTGCAAGAGCATGTTGGATGCATGAAAAGTGAAGAATGTTTTTTCTAGCATGTCAACATCAGTGATTGTTTCTCTACATAGTTTGAGTTTAGAACTAATTCTAAACATAGCTGAGTTGTACTCACTTACAGTTTTAAAATCATGTAAGTGTAGATACATCCATTCATAACGGGCTCTAGAAAAAATGACAATTGTTAGGTGGTCAAACCTTTCTTTTAGGCTTTTCCAAATGACAAAAGGGTCTTTTATGGTAAGGTACTCAGCCTTTAACCCTTCGTGGAGGTGGTGACGCAAGAAAATCATTGCTTTTGCTTTATCTTGATCGGATGCGATATTAGCTTCTTTAATGATTTCCCCAAGACCATTTGCATATAAATGAATTTCAGCATTCAAAACTCAAGATAAATAATTCTTTCCAGTAATGTCTAATGCTATGAATTCAAGTTTTACCAAATTTGACATGTTTGTGCTATCATAAAAATAAGAATAAATAAAATTAGAATGACAGTTGTTAAGTGGTCAAACCTTTCTTTTAGGCTTTTTCAAAGGACAAAAGGGTCTTTTATTGTAAGGTACTCAGCCTTTAGCCCTTCGTGGAGGTGGTGACGTAGGAAAATCATTGCTTTTGCTTTATCTTGATCGGATGCGATATTAGCTTCTTTAATGATTTCCCCAAGACCATTTGCATATAAATGAATTTCAGCATTCAAAACTCAAGATAAATAATTCTTTCCAGTAATGTCTAGTGCTACGAATTCAAGTTTTACCAAATCTGACATGTTTGTGCTATCATAAAAATAAGAATAAATAAAATTAGAATGACAGTTGTTAAGTGGTCAAACCTTTCTTTTAAGATTTTTCAAAGGACAAAAGGGTTTTTTATTGTAAGGTACTCAGCCTCTAACCCTTTGTGGAGGTGGTGACGCAGAAAAATCATTGCTTTTGCTTTATCTTGATTGGATGTGATATTAGCTTCTTTAATAGTTTCCCCAAGACCATTTGCATGTAAATGAATTTTAGTATTCAAAACTCAAGATAAATAATTCTTTCCAGTAATGTCTAGTGCTACGAATTCAAGTTTTGCCAAATTTGACATGTTTGTGCTATTATAAAAATAAGAATAAATAAATTAGGAAACATTCACTGGAACTAAATTTATGATTTATAAAGATCAGGCATACTAATTAATTAATAAAAGAGAACAACTACTAGGGTAAAGAATTTAAAGTTAATTATGAACACATAACAACTGTGGATATGGGCGAAAAATTAGAAAGATTATATAAATAGAAAGAGATGAGTATATATATAACAATATTTGTATATTTAATATATATCAACTGCGTATAAAACTTTTCTTCTTATAGCATTTATTTATATTTTCTATTTTATAAAAAAAATTTGATTAACCTACCAAACTCAAAAGCATCATATATATTTTTATTTACATTGGAAAAAAATTTGAAACTATGTAGCAGTTTAGCACTGATATTAAAAAAAATAAAAAAAAAATCAACGTAGCCCCACTCATATTTCCTAGACTCTACCCCACACGAGGCATTAGCAAAGCCTGGCGGCATATCTAGAGCATGTTTGATAGTGTTTCATGTTTTCTGTTCTTAAAAACAGTTTTGTAAAACTGTTTTCAAGAAATTATTTTGAAAACAAGAAAACAAAAAAATCTGTTTGAATAATTGTTCTCAAAATCATAACTAGTGAGTAATAGATGAGTTATTCAAAATTTATAACTTTACCATTAATAAGGTGGATGTTTCTCATCTTTTCTTGTGTTTTCCAGAACAAAAACTACAAAACACCTAAAAGGTGTTCTGAGTTTTCTGTACAAAACTGTTTTCTATTTTTCAAAACAGTTTTTAGAAAACAAGTTTACCAAACAAGTTTTCTGAGTTTTCTGTTTTTGAAAACAAAAAATCTGTTTTCCAGAACAGCATCAAACAAGGCCCTATATTCTCTCAAGGTTGTCTGCTTGATTCGGAATCATATAGTCTAAATTCTAAATTTAAAGTTTTAAATTTATAATTTTTGAATGACAAACATATGTGAGTGACAATTATGTGAGTTCCTTTTATTCCTTTTAAAACAACAAGAATATATTAATATGGTCGCTACAAATTTATTTCGAGATAAAATAATTTAAGTAAAAGTAAATAAATAAACAAATGAATTTGAATGTAGATCTTTCTATGTAGATATCTTTAGAATCCATTTTATAAATTTTGAATGTAGAATCTTCTGGATCTACAATATGTTTCGTACAGAACAATGGTGCTCCATACTTCTAGATGTGGCACACCTTTTCTATCTTGAAAAATTAATTCAAAAGAACAAGGAAATAATTTAAAAGAAGAGAAAAGAAAATAACTATATAAATAATAATTTACAAGGGAAGATAACGAAGATTGTCTTAATATTTAAGTGAGTGAAGATTGTCTTAATATTTAAGTGAGTGTGCCTCCATCCCAGTTAGAAATGTTTTTACTTTTTACTAATAATTGATGTATTAAATACAACTAAAATATCTCCATTTTATAGGTATATAACTGAAAATCTATAAATAAAGATATTATGAGATATTATAGAATATCGAAAATATATTGTGAGAGGATAATGGATAACAACCACAATTTATGTTCATAACATTATATAAATTATTAAGTAAAATTATATCCGTGTTCGTGTTTTTTATCCCTGGAGCCCTTTTTTTCACTCACTTATCATCACCCTGTTTTACGATCACTTACCCCCCGGTAACTTTTCCCCCTCGACTACAATAACGGAACCCACGAAGCCCCCTCCCGCCATATACCCGACTCCTATCTCTTTTTGTTGTTAACTCTTGCACTTGCTCCGCATAAAGTCCGCCGACAATACATATCCACTCCCCCACTCTGTGTCCGTGCCACAAGGAAACAAGATGGGTATAAGATACTGGGCAGATTTTATCTCTCGATTCCATAGTGCCACAGTATCATTCCATCAACGCACCGATGGAATAATTTTTCTCAGCTGCTTTCCTTCTGGAATGGGAGAAACATAGCAAATCAAGCCCGCCAAACAAGTTTTATCAGCCTTTCATCACCCATTTTCTTTCCTTTGCAAACCAAACGTAACATTCATTATTGTCTGGGAATCGCCGATCAGTGATGACCAATAGACTTAAAAAAGTCTAGGTTGGATTTAAATTGTAACGTCGCCAGTAAATGCTAGATCTGCAAGACATCACTTTCAAAGATCGAAGACGAGATCTAACACGACGCAAAGGAATGCAAATGAAAGTTATTGTTTCTATCAAGAGGGACACGAACCTTCAGAGACCAGCTATACATAACATTTAAGAATACATCAAAGTTCTCGCACATCATATTCTGAAGAAATTTAACATACCAAAACAATACGACTACCTCTAAAGAAGAACAGAATGGATAATAAAAACTTTTTAAACAGTTAAATCCCTCCAGAAAAACGCTTACAAGAGAAAGGGAAATAAGAAAAGAAAAGCATAAAAGACACCAATATTCCTTGCAACTGTAAGGTACAGGTAGCAGGCATTTAGAATTTGACAAAAACAACCAAAATAGCAACAGGAATTTACCGAATCAATCAATCTATAACAATAGGAGGAAAAATCATAACTCCACTATCTTTATAACTGCCAGATCACTGGGAATGATGACCTCGCAAAAAAGAACTAGTATATGATTCTGGAGCGGCAGGCAAACCAAGCCAACCATCTACCATCCCCATGACATGTATAAAACCAGCTGTTGCAAAAACCCAAGCCGGCCCAGCAACCTCCTATTTAGTATTTACCAAGGCTGGACCCATATAGGATCCAAAGCACAATGATGACACGGAGTTGATTCCAGACTGTTGTCCCATCATCCTGAGAGTATTCACCGATGTATCCAATCAGCCAAGAATCCTGCAGTTAAAGTAGTTCTACATAATGTCAATAAAATAAACTTACACACGAAAAAACGTCCAAGTGGCAAAACTTAATTTATCACTTCTACTACAGAATTTAGAGACAAAACTGAACAATGCCAAATTTATGAAAAGATGACAATCTGAAAATAAACAAGTACCTTCAATTAAAGTTGAATCCCCCAGAAGGCACAGCAGGAACCTCAGAGCCACCAAAGTTGAACCCTGGCTGGGAAGATGTATCCCCCGGAGGCATGGTCTCATCTTCTTCCTCCAACCAATACGTTTCAAGAATTTTCACTGCCTTCTCATAAATCTCAGTGTTGTCATGACTCTGTAGATTCTCAATTTTCTCCAACCCCTCAGCTTCATCAATCATTTGGGCATATAGATTCACACCTCCAGTATTACCCATATTTTTATCAGCTTCTCCCACCTTCAAGATGTTTTCAAGCCCCTCCAGACAAACAGTCACAATTCTAGGATCAGGGCAGATGAGAAGATCACACAAAGGCTTAATACACCCCTGATTTACCAGGAACCTGTCAATCAAATAAATACAATCTATTATAATATCCTGCAAAAATGCAACAACAAATCCGAGGGAAAAGTACAAAATGAAGCTTGTTTCCATACTTGATTTGATCATGAGCTCCACCAGATGTAGCATTAGAGATAGCCCAGGCAGCCTCTTTCTTAATGTCAAACTCAGCATTTTGAAGAAGGTGAACGAGAGGACCAATTATATTAGCATCAATTACAGCCTATTCAAGAACAGTCAACAGGAGACCAGAAAATTACAATTTTCAAGTATCCCAAAATGCCATCACAGGAAGATTAAATACAAGAAATTTAAAAACAAACCTGAATCTGTTGTTTATTCCCAGCTGTGATATTTGATATAGCCCAACAGGCTTCCTTCTTTATGCTTTTTTTATAGTTATTTGTTAATAGATTCAAAAGACAAGGAAGAGCTTGATGGTTGATGATAACCTATGCATGATCAGAAGCACATTAAGACAAAAAGATAACAAAAAGAAAAAAACTAAATCATGGACAAGCAAGTCCCTTTGACTTAACACATCAATCCAGTAAATCATATAGGGTTATAAGGAAATCTCAAAAAAGTCCTACACAGGTCACACTTTTAAGTCTTAGACGAAGAATCAAGTTATTTATCCATCTTATGCTAGTCAAGATTAAACTTCAACATTGTTCACCAAGCAAAGCACAAATTAGAGAAGCCTTAGCATGATTCAGAAATAATAAATTATGCTGTCTTTCTTTCTTTTTTGGTTGTTTTTTTCACCCCCCGCATGCGCAGGGGTTGGGGGGGGGTGTTGGGTTTTAACACTAAATATGAACAGGAACCAGCTTAGCTAGAGAGAGCTAAACAAGGTTCAGATACCAACTGAACGCATATCTTTGATGTGCTCAACGTCAACAAACATCACAAAGAAAATATGAACAATAAGTTAAGCAACGATTAAGAGGTCATTCTGGTCCAAAACAGCAGATTTCCTCCCAAGGATAAGGCATACTATTACTTATTATCTTAAAACAGAAGTTAACACTAATATGTTAAAAGAACCACAAGACATTTTCCTGAACTAATACCTGAGTCTGCATATCATCTCCAGTGACAATATTTCCAACCGTACGAAGAGCAGGAATAAGCACAGAAGGGGACGGATGCCTGAATAAGAGCAGAAGATTTAAAATGTCTTGCCAACCCAGGGTGTAATGCATTCTTGCAGAATCAAAAAATAGATCCAGCGTACTCACAACAAGAGCTCAACAAGCCGCCCACATACACCAGCTTCAATTACAGCTTGAATCTTGTCATTTGTGCCATCGGAAAGATATGAAAGTGCCCAACAGGCATCAGTCAAGACTTCTTCATCATTTGAGTGGATAAGACGGGTGAGAGCAGGAAGCGCAGGTTTAACCTGTAGAAACCCATGAATGAGTCAATATATTCAATGAAAGAAAAACTTGCAAAACCATCAATGGCCCATCACTGCTGTAGTGCTCCATAAGGTAAAACATGCAAAATATATTCAAGTGCAACAACAAAAAACCAACTAATACAGTAGAGTATGCTATATCTACCCTTCTAGCCGTACTGACAGCAAGGAAATTCCAATGATGGTTACCACTCAAATAACCTAGCACTTGCACACCATGGCCAAGAAATTCAGAGAAGAGCACCAGTTGGGGGTTAGGGTGGGGGGAGAAAACTTATAGAAGAAAATTAAGAAATATGTCAAGACATCAAAACTCAAGAGAGGCATAGAAACCCATATTCTTATACCTGTTCAAAAGGAGGTTGCGGCTTGCCTCTGCAGAAATTTGAAAGTGTCCAGGTAGCATTTCTGAGCATAGAAAGCTTAGCTTGCTCATTCAACTGTGTCAACAGAGGAAACAAGGCCCCATGACTGAGAACAAGATCACGGCACCTAGGAGAATCCCCAGCAACATTTCCTAATGCCCACACAGCCTGTGAAGGGAGTAGAAAGGATCAAATTGGATCACAATAAGTTATACAAAGATGCCAACACTACAAGGTATTCCTGTGCTTATTGTCAACTACAAATTAATAACACTAAGGAGTCCAGCACCAAGTCCAACCTCTTTTTGCAAACAACTACAGATACCATACTAAAAAATTCCAAACTCAGGATGAATTAATATATTGTCTAGTCAACAGCCCTGGTTTTGATTTCGAACCAACAAAATCAAATCAAATCAAATCAAAATTAGAAAAGGCCAGCATCACAACAAAATCTCTTTTAGATTGGAAGATAAAAGCATACTAAGTACATAAAATATACACCTGTTCACGGACATCATCACTTGGAGAACCAAGGAGCTTGACAAAAATTGGGACAGCCCCGTGATCGATCACCACCTTGGTGTTTTCAGATGTTCCAGAAGCAATATTTGTCAAAGCCCAAGCTGCCTCAAACTACAGTACACATTTGACTATGTCAACACATGCCAAAATAATTTTTGTTTTTTGGGGGGATGGGGAAGGGCTGTTGTAGCGTTGTGAGTGTATAGTGGTAGGTAACAAACCTGCAGCTGGGGAAAGTCTTCCCTCATCAAAAATTCAACAAAGCGTGGAACTACACCAGCTTGAATAACCTCCTCAATTGGTGGGCTACGCTCTGACAAACATAAATCAGGTTATCAAAGGTGATCTAATATTACCCAGTGGAAAGATATTTTATAAAACAATAACTAACCAATTGAAAGCAACTTCCGAAACTGGGTGGTCGACTCAAGCTGCAGGTTATTATCATCTGTCCAAACACCTGCAACCATGGATGGTAGGTGTTCCAACTACAGCGCGATAGAAACGCATTTATAAATGACATTGGGTTGTAATTCTTATAAATATACACGATAACAATTAAACCAGAAGGCAACGTATACTGAGTACAACAACAACAGCCTTTGAGTTGTGAAGAAATGAAAGGTAAATGAACTCAAGCCCATTTTTTAAAACTCATTAGCCCATTACACTATTGTATGTTTCCATTTATACAAAATCCCTTGTCTCGACCTCTTATATCACATTCCGATAAACTCATTTCAACATTGGCAGTGAACAACATTAAAGTGTATATAGTCCACAGGCAACTTATCAAAATCCAGAATTCTAATTGGACAATTTACCTAATCACATATTCAGCTTAGTGGAGTAGACAGAAGATTGTTCATACAATTCAAGCTAAAACCGCACTCAAAATTAATCTAAACACGGAAAAGAAAAGCATATGGAGCAACATGATCATGCCGCCTCTGCTGGCTGAAGTCGCGATGAGGTAACTCGGGTTATCATCGGTGACGCTCAGCTCGATAAGAATAAGTACACTAATTAAATTAAACCAGCCATCACAGAAGGTAAAATCATAATTCGAACAAGCTTCCATCTAAATAATTCATATCAGTTGTCTTCTAAAAAGAAATAAATAAATAGAGATAAAGGAAATTCACCTTCTTCTCTACAGCAGTAGAGTGGACTGAAGCAGGCATCTGCTGAGCTTGCAGGCCCTCCCGCCTCTTTTTCTGCAAACTCTCTTCTCTACGGTTCTTGCGGATCTCGACCATGGTATCCTCTCGCCGTCTCCGACCTTCTTCGGCATCTACGGCCACCTTGTATCGATTCCGACGGACCTCGGTCCTGGAGGTACCGGTAGGGCGATACGACATCTTGATGGTATCAAAAAGAAGCAATTGACAAAACCTTGTAAAAGCGAGTGGGAGCAAGCAGTGATTCTGTACGTTCGGGGAACCGTAGGGTTCCGGATATATTAAGAGAGAGGGAGAGGCCTTAAAAAAGGAGCTTGGGTTTTCTCAGGGTTTGAAATGAATGTAAAGCAAGAGAAAGCTTTATATAGGGAAGGGGGAAACAACGGGTGGCGAGGAAACAGGACCTGGATCGGCTCACATTTGCGGAAGTGCCACTAGTTTGAATTGGAAGATGAGGGAACAACTCACTCTGATTGGGTGAAACAACTGGAAAAGTGACCTCCACTTGTAACGCCGTTAACTTTCATCCTCAGTGCAGCATGGGTTGGGCTGGGCTCTCGCAAGGGCTTCCGCTGGAATGTCAGGCCCAAACCCTTGTGACGTCTTTTGCTATCCTATTTTTGGCTCCACAAGTTTTAAAGATGTGTGTATATGTGACATGCTAATATTAGTATATATGTCATTGAATGCATAAAAAAAAAAAAAGTATATATCATTGCAGCATTTGCAATGCGGACCACTATTGAATATGGTGTTTTATGGTGTTCCACGTCACCATAAGAAATAATAATTTAAGATTTTTTGTGTACATAATAATTTAAGATTTAAGATTATCTATTCCTTAGGAAATTCAACTGTTAACATTGATACCATCCGTTAATTGTGCTCTGCCTCGATTAATATTTTAAGACTGAAGTAGTATAATAATAATGAATTTTACGGGGAAATGTGCACAATATGCCGTTCTCTTTCTTCTTCTTCCTTTTTTTTCACAAAATTAATTGTCAAAACAACTTGACCGTTGCATTATTTGAATTTTTTTGGCACAAAAATTTGGAGATCAAACGAACAGCATTCGAAGAAAAAAAAAATCGACTACCTTTGGGGCCGAATGGAGTCATGGATTGTAACGTGCTGACATGTTATATGGGGGTTGAGATTTCCCTCGAGAGAAAAGCACTTAACCAGAGTATTGGTCTAATTTACTTTCTTTTTCGTGAATTATCTAATTTGCTTTTAATAATAACATGCTCCCTCCATTTCTTAATATAAAGGATAAAAAATAAAATCACACAGATTAAGAAAAAATAATAAATTTGTTTAGAATATAAAGTAATTTCCAAAAATACCCTCATTTAATGTTAATAACTCTTCCATCATACAATTAATATAAATAAATTATATTAAAAATATATTATTTTAATTATGGGTATTTTGAAAAAAATTTATTAAATAACCGGATAAACCCCATGTGTCCCTTATATTTTGAAACATGAAAACCCTCTCAATTGTCTCTTATATTAAGGAACGGGGGGAGTATAAATTTTATAAGAGTAAATTATGTAAATTGGCATGTGAATAATTTTTTTAGCTATGTAATTTAGTTGTTTTTGTTTAATTATATAAGTGATTGAGTGGTTTGAATTTGAATTATTTTGAATTTGAAGTTAAACTTGAATTGAATAATAAAATTCATTACATGACTATATTGTTGTACCATAGTCCTTTACATGGTGATATATTCAGTACAGTGTATGTATGTCTGTATTTTTAGTTCTTCTCCAAATGTTCTCTCCAGTCATCCCTCAACATGCAATTGTCAACGTTCAACAGATTTAATGATCCAAGATTGCTTGCATTTTGTCCTTTTAGGCTTATATCAATAGTGAGTAATTGAATGATCCTTTTGATTAGATGACTTACACAAGTCCAATGCTATAACATCAAGAACTCTTACTTGTTATTAACGAATTGGTGCCAATGTCACAACCCATTCCACACATGAGCTATTTGACAATTGTGTGTGAAAATTTCAAATCCACAAGCTACATAATCACACTTTCTACAATAAGGTTCTTGATTATTGCTCAATCATGATTTCTGTCGATAGGAGTTATCAGCAAGATTAGAAAGGATTAAGAATTCTAACTCTAGGCAAATTTTGGATTATCCTGAGATTTATTGGACGACTCAGATGTTATGTTTAATCTCAACCATTTGATTATTTTAATGGTCTATATTGCATATTAAGCGAAAGCTAGAGGGAATATATTGATTATTGAGAGGATTTATTTCCTTTATTTTTTGAGCAAAATCACCCCCCATATTATTTAACAACTCACTCTAAAAAATAAGCCGCATTTTCATTATTTGTGAATAATATGACTTGCATAAATTTTATATATTAATGATAACCATTTAATATTTGATCCTACAAATGAATTGATAATCAAGACCGATCAATATAAGTATACTGATTATTTATACTAATGATTGAGACGAAGGCTTGATCGAATCATCTGATAAGAGGAATTTTCAATAGGTTGATGGGATGGCCTTTAGTTTTGGCGTCATGGCTTAGGCACATCTGACACTTTTATTTCTATGATTGATTCTCTCTTTCTTTTTGGCTTAACAAGAGAGCCCAAAATTACGGTTTACCCACACCTTTCAGTTGCGCATGCCTTTTCTGATATCAAAAGGAGGCAATAACAGTTCCTCAAAAGAAAAAAAAAAAAAGGAAGTATTAACAACAGCTAGGCCAGAAGATTATTACAGGTGTAGTTGTCATTGAACAAAATGGGAAAAATACCATTAGTAGGACTCTCAAGGAAGTGCAGTTGCGCATGCCTTTGTGCAGACGGCCGAGGACTACCATGAAGTAAAAGACAATAGAAAGTGGGACCCCCAACATGAACTTCATCAACAGCCAAGCTAATGTCTGAAGCCTAAAAAATCGGTGAAAAGAAGCCGGTGACCATGAAACCAGTACCAGTAGGCCCTCTTTGCTCCACTTACACCAACCTAAATATTCTACATCGGGCCCACAAACTGGGTACTGACTCCCCAACAGCCATTTTATTAAATTTGTTTTCCATTTGGCAAAAAACATTGTTTTAATCATGTGATCTTTCATTATCTGCAGAACTATATTTCTAATTATATACTATTATATATGTATATGAAATGAAAATAATATATTTTCATTTTAATTTTTAAATGTAAAAGTAGAAAATTTTTATTTTAACCTGCAAACGATCTTTACATATTTTTTCTAGCCTAGCAAATACTAACAACTATGCTACACACAAATCTTCACGCATGGCCATTAAATTCACGCGGGCGTTCAGCAACACGCGCGCTAAGCCATTCCCCTAAAGATGTCTTATTTGTTTTTGGACATACTTGAAGATTGTACTTTCATTTTTTTTAACACATGTTAAAATATATAAAAACATTAAAGGAATAAAATAAAATTTTACAGAATCCAATTGAACATTTAAAAATGTAAAAAATAAAAAAATTACACATAATCTTTAAAAAAAATACTTTTCATGACTAGTACAATTTTCTGTATTTTTTATGTTTTATATTAATATTAATGATTAGTGATTAATGATAATGATTCTCAAAAGATGTCCTATTTACTGTGTGGGTTAAAGAAAAAGCTCAAAACACAGCTACATGAAAAGAAATAAGATGAAAGGAAATAAGAAGAGGGAATTGGGTTAGTTGGCCCAATTGCTCCAGAACTCAGCCCCATTTCTCTGCTACCCCCCATTCGAATTAAAAACTACAGACTTCACATTACTGAGGGGGGAGATATTTAACGAGTATTTTATAATAATAAAAAAAAGGAGAAAATTACACGATAAGAATTCAAAACTAGCAGAGAGAGTTGCCGCGCTTAGCTGCGTTGCCCATTGGTGTACTGACACGTCCTCCCTTGCCACTCGTACGTTCATCCTTCAACTCGAAGCTCATCCCATCCCCACCAACCATTTCAACAAGCATCCTTTGCAGATCTTCCAAACTGTTCCCCTATACATAATAATAATTACTCATAGCAACACTTCCTCTAATCCTATTAAGACCTTTTTAATTAAAAATAACAATTAAAACTAATTAATTATTTTAAATATTTTAATATTTTTTAAAAATTATTCTTATTTAATTTTTTTTAAAATATATTAAATAAAAATATTTTTTAAAAATATATATAATAAATAATGTCTCATATATTATAAATAAAATTTTATATTTAAGATTGGTCAATAAAATTGGAAAAATATTATTATATAATATTAATAAATTTTTCGTTACATACAGCTTTCCTACTATCATGGTTCGTTTAACTGAGGAAATTATAGTCAATCAAGCAGCTGTACCTCGTCCTTCACCTTGTTCATCATCGAGATCATTTCCTTCATGAAATCACAGAATTCCTGATCCGTGGGTTGAAGACGCAAAACAATGATTAATTACAATTAAAATTAAAATTAGTAAAATGTAAATGTAAATATCTACTATAAAGTTACAAACTTTATTAGTTTATTGATAAAAAGTATTCCCTGTCATTTTCCAATCACCAGTAGCGTACCCTAGTTCAAGATGTGTAATTAACGAAACAAAAATGAGGGAAAATAAAATAAGATTTTATTACCGAGCACAAGGCGAGACAAGCGATATAGTCGTTTCGGCATACGCCCAAACGACACAAGTTTTACCTCGCCCTGTTTACGGTAAGTGCTTTTGCCTGAGCTATATCAAGGAAACTATACGCACTTCGTCTTCTTCTTCTAAAGGATCGTAGAACCCGGCATCGTACATTGACCTTTTAGACTGATCCGAAAGAACTACAACAGGAACACAAGAGTGAGTTTCGTTGTTGATCTAAACTCAACTTTGGGTTTACAGCAATGAAGTTGTGTTAATGTCACCTGAGTAAGCTTCTTGAATTTGCTGGAATCGCCGTTTGGCTTCCCCGATTATTGCAAAGTTTCCAGCCCATCTGTCCGGGTGCCACTTCTTCTCAATCGCAACACAAAAATAAAATTAAAAGATTCAAAATTCAAATTCCCTCCTCCGTTCGTGAAATTAAACTTTAAAATTGATATAGATGGGCATGAAAAACAGAGCAATACGAATATAGGTGGAAAAAATTACAAATCTATGTCGAATCTCCTGCACAAAATATTTCCCAGTCCCGAAAAACAATAGAGGTGGCGAATTTTATTGTTTGACGAACTAAGAAAAGCAATTGAAAGAATATGGAAGAAGAGCAGAGAACAGCGAGACAGCGCCGTATTATTACCAGAGCGAGATTCCGATAAGCTATACGGATATCAGAGAAAGAGGCGTCCCTAGAAATCCCCAGGATGGAGTAGTAGCAAGATCCGTCGTTGGATCCTCCTTCCGGATCCATCGAAGGACAGGACCAAACAAATGCAGCACCAACCAGCTGGATTCGAGGACAATTAACCGGCTCAAACCAGGTTCAGTGGGAGAAAAAGAATGAAAGAATGCAGGAGTAGAGAAGCGTAAATTTCAGAGGCTGAGAAGGAGCCGGTGGGAGAGAAGAAAAGAGGAGCGAGAAAAAAGTTAAGAAAGGGTGAAATAGGAGAGAGAAAAAATATCTTCTCCGCCCGATTAGACCGGAGGAAGATATTATGGAAGAAAGTTCCAGACATTTCAACTTGCAAGATAGATATTTTTGGGACCAGGACCAAAACGCCATCTTCAAACTGACATTGCTCCGCCGCTGCTCGAGCCTGTTCAGTTATAAATTTATAATACGGACTTTTTCATCTTTTTGATGAATATATGGGCTTTTTTTTTAATATACGGACTTTAATTACTAATACACCATAGAAGATTTTAGCAAAAAAATAAACAAAAAAGAAGATAGCAGTCGTCATCACACAAAAAGCCCTTTAATTACTAGGAAACTTTGCGAGGCCCATTATCCTTAGAGCCCAAACTTATAATGACAAACACAAATCTTACTTGCTAAGTTGTTTATTATTTTATTCATTTAAAATTAAAATACAACATGAGTACAAGTGGATGAAAAAGCCTAATATAATAATTTGGATCCTTTCAATATTTTATTTTTCTTAATTTGTTTGGATCCTAAATCTTAAGTATTTGACTAGTATTTGATCATTCAAATCAAACATACATTTATTAAATACAACTGTGAATTTTGAATAATATTTTCTAGTAATTGATTGGATCCATTAAATATTAATCTAATATGGCTAAAAACTAAAATTAATACAAATAAAGAGAAATCTAAATTGAAATAAGAGGATTCAATTCCAATAATATAAGGGAATCTATCCAACTAGTAGTGGAAATATGAGATGTTTGAGAGCGACCCGAATCTTATCCCACATTCTTATGCTTTTGAGTCCACGGGCAGTTGAAGTAGGCGCATCAGAATTAAAGAGATGGTGAACAAAAGAATAGCTGAATTCTGCTTGTAAGGATCGCTCATACGAGGTGGAAAGAAAATAATTTGGAAACGGAAATGGAATTAACAGAGAGTGTAATCCACTACTACCATCGTGGAAACCCCAGTCAAGCTGTTGGCCTGCAATCACACACACACACACATATTATATGGCCAGCAATCAACCAATGCGCTTTAATTTGTGTGCATTAAAATTGAAACGTTTGAATTGAATGGCTAGCTGCCTTACTTACCTTGTTGAGCAGCTGAGAGATCAATTTCTTGTGAAACTCCATCATCTGGTGAGGTACCCTTACTGAACTGCCCAACTTGTGGATTCAAATCCACTGGGGTGAAATCTTCCTTGTGTTGATAAGCTTCCTGCTTAGCTACTTCTACCAAACGCTGCCACCACAGAAGGGACTCCAACACTTTTAACTTTCAACTATTTAAGAATAAGAATTAATTTAACGTATAGAATATGTTGATATCTTTGTCCTATGGATGAATCCCACATTAACCTCAGCCAAGCCCTTGCAATGAAGGGGGTTCATAAATTGAAGAATGAAAATGAAATAAGCACACTTTGCAATAACTTCTCTAGAGACTATTTTCCAAAAAAAAAATTCAAAACTTGGGTTGGAAATATATACCAAACCATTAAGATTGAGAATAACACAGAATCAAATCAAACTTATTTTTAAGCTTCAGGAAGTAAAAAAAGTTCAAACCTATTTGTCACTCGACAAACTTATACCTTCCATTTCAGCGTACGCAGCACATTTTACTTTGAATCAGTTAAATTGCACCTTTGAGTAGAAAAAAAATATGAATGCATACCTTCTCATCCGAATTGAAAGTTTCTGGTAAACGAAAAAGTTTGACCATTATCGAAGCTCACCATCACAACCTCATAGATGGAATTAAAGATGAAGCACAATTGTCTTTCTATTGCGAGATAGCGGTAATACTCGCTATCATCAATAAGACAAGATCTAGTGTGTTCAATTATAGCCTCCCATTTTCTCCTCGAAATACTGCCAAGTTTCTAGGTTTAAAGAGCAAATAAGTAAATAAATGCATGTTAGTGTGTGTGTGACTATCATGTATTTCCATTAATTATGGAAGTAGAGAGAGATATAAAAGTTTAATAAATGATGCCACCTCTTTTAACCAAGATGGATTGATTGCGTAATGTTGCAAGAAAACCTTAACTATTTCTATTCCATCTTTGGATAGCTGCTCGTGAATTAGACCGCCTTTTGCAATGTGTCTCAAGTGCCATATTTCACTCTCCAAGGATGGCTGGTCAAGTTTCATATAGGCTGAAATAATCAATCACAACAGTTCCATAAATAGATATATATATATATATATAAGACATGCAGAAGTGAATAGATCAAGACTTACACTCTCCTCTTTTATCTCTGACGATAAAAGGGTCAGATGTAGCTTCCCTCATGATTTGCTACTTTGGATTTGGCTACCAATCTGAAGGTTCGGGTTCTTACCCACCTTGAGTTGTTAGTAAATTTAAGCTTATCAACAAAAGCAACTCCATCTTTTAGCATAATTTTTGTATCTCCCATCAGTAGTGCCTTTTTGCCTTCTCTTGGTCATAAGATAGTGGCATTGAATTCCTCCCTACTCCAATTCTGACGGTCATCATCTCCAAAATCACTAGGGAGGGCACAAATCTCTATCTTTAACGAAGACATGGACCTTCTTTCACTATAGACCCATATCGAACATCAAATAATACTATTTGAACATGCTTGTCACCCTCGGTCAATATTTTGTTCTGTGTATGATATGCTTCTTTTAATTTACTATTGAAACCCAACTGAAAGTCTTGGGCTTCAGATAATATACCACCACACTAATTGGGTGTAAATCTGCAAAAATTTAATTAAGCATACAAGAATAAAAGTTAAAACTATATATATCAAATCTTGTATAGGTAATGAAGGAGTATTATATTCTATTACATCACAGAGAACAAAGGAGGCCACGCACTCAATAAAAATTCAAACCTTGGAGATTGGTACTGTGTTGCTGCAGCCAGCTCTTCTCGGACCTAGAAGGGAAAGACACACATGAACCAATGAGCAGCTAGAAGACAAGAGCAAGAGAGATATTGCTATGCCAGCCTACAAATTGTTAACAATCCAAAAATGAATGAATCGATATCTCTAATCTCTAACAAATAAGAAAACAATCGATCACTAATTAACCAGTAAAGAAAAAGAGATGATTAGTCAAAAATAGAAAGGGCCAAATCTTGCCTTTCATGAAACGCGTATTCGGATCCTGTATATATAAGCTTATAAAAACACAACATAAATAGGACCATTGAGCACTTCATTAAAACAAGACAAAATTAGCACCACACTAAGAACTTCATTAACAGTAGCTGAAGCCACTTTCAAATACAGAAGGCCATATATAGAAGATAATTAGAAAAATAGAGACTAGATCTACTATTTCATACCACTTCTTGAAACATATCTTTAAGGAACAAGAAATTGACGACGATGCTGCCACACTTGCAGGGTACCTTCATATCATCCCCATCTCTCCTGCATAGTAACCACAAAATTATTACTATATTTTTAGAGTTGTTGTGAAGAATAACATTTCCTTATAAATTAAAAGTAGATTAATATGGAATGATCTCTTCTTCTTGTATAGTATCTTCGTGTCTCCGCTTTGGCTTTTCAATCAAAATTAGTTCAGCCTCATGAGCTTTTCTTTTCGATGCCATGATCACTGCACAGGACTTAGGTCTAAGATCTTGCTCGTTGATCCTCTATACTCAGAGAACGCCTTTAAATCCAGCTAGTAGGTATAGACCGCATTACATAGAAGTTGCGAGGAGGTTTACTGGAAATTACAACTACTTTAATTCCTGGTGGCATACTAGATGTACACGAAAACTACATAATTAATTGAAACTCCAAAATTCCTCCCTCCCTCTCTCTCTCTCTCGTCAATAATTATGATGAAGAATGCATGAACATACTCACTAGCTGAGCCCCAGACCCATCATAAGCTTCCTACATATCTTCTATTATCTTTTTTAAAATCTTTGTGATTTGACTCCATTTTTTAGGTATTTTTATTTTTTTGATTGGTTGAAAAATATTTTCTGGTAATTCTTATTTAGCAAAGTGGGGTCCATATGAATACTATTGGCTTCCTACTTTGGGCTCCGCACGGTCAAAATTTTTTCTTTTCATGTAAAACGTAGCACAATTGTATTAGTTGATTATCTTATATGTGAGGGCTTTTTGTCCTATTCATTGCGTGTTTTTTATTCCTTCAGTCTCTATTTTATCCTTGGCATATTCTGCCTGAAGGAAGGGACCATTGGGTAGGATTTTTCGCTCTCACAAGCCATTCGACAGGATTTTTTTTCCCTATGATAATTCAATTTTGAACAGCCTTCCTTCCCACTTCGTGATAGAATCATTTTTTTATAGCATTTTTAATTTTAATTTTTAAACATTACATAAATAAAATCTCATTCAATATTGATTGTTCCACTCCCGCACTCATGAGATTTTTCTTTAATTGCAACTCTCACTTTTTTGCTTTCTCTCTTTTCATCCTCAATGGGTGATACTGGAAATTAACGTGGAGCATCGAAAGTCAATAACAATCTTGAATGGTGCTTTAGAAGATGAAGTTCAAGTAGAGGTCGAAGGGTGATGAAACTCCAACGGTGAATGGACAATGGTGAGTCTATGATACATTGAAGGCAAAACACCCCAGATAAAAGAAACCCTAATTTCCAAATCATTCGATTAATCTATATCTCAAACTTCTTTGTTTTGGATTTGATTCTGGCAAGCCTTTCTTTGTTCACATGTTTTGAATCTTCTCCGGCTACAATTCGCCCAATTTTAGGATAACAAAATTTTCGACCATTGTCAAAGGAGCCTAGGAGGGAGCACTGGGTATACTCCTCTATTCTTTCTCCTACACTTCAATTTTTTAATTTGATTATTGTTGTAATGATTGCTTCTTAGTAATTTTCATCACTTCTGATGCTTATGCAGGATTTTAGTTGTGGATTTCTGGGTTTTTTTTGTTTGATCATAATGAAAATGTTGATTACTATGTAATTTCCCCGATTCTTGATGGGAATGGACAATACCCTCTAGATGATTCAAACAATACTTTGAAGCCTACGTGTTGAAGCCATCAACGGGTATTATAATGAAAAGGCTAGATTGTTGCTTATTTTTGAAACCCATTCTTATATCTTGTGATATTGGTTCTAAACTCATTCCTTATTTATTTATTTAATTTTTAATGTTTAAAGGGTTTACTGCATTGTAACATGAATTGATGAGTCAGAGGAAAAAGCTATGGAATCTTGTATACTAATTTATGCTACTTGTAATTCATACTTCAGTTAAAAGCTTAAAATGAATGATTATAGGTTGACCTATAAAAGTATCTAGAGTGCAGAAGAATACATTGATGCCTACAAAATAAAAGGGTTTACATTTTTTACATTCTCTTGACTTAAGTTTGAAACCTTAAAAATCTTCCTTCACTAAGTAAAAATGAATTTGTTGTTATCTTGTCTATATGTATAAGTGCAACAGCAAGCAAATTTCTTTGCATGAAATGCTTTATTGAATTTAATATTACTCTTAGGTTGTGACTAGAGATATGATGCAATCAAGATTCCTAAAAGCAAGAAAATTGTTGGAGGCTTAGAGCAAAGCTTAAACCAAGTTAAGGCTATTGTTCCAGTTATATTGGCTGCAGAGGTTTGTCATATTAACTTGCCTATGCATTTTCTTCCGTCCACCTTGAAGTTCTTTCTTAAAGTGATTGACTTTTCTAATTAGACCGTTAGAGTGCCATTCATATATAATTAGTTGTTTCTCATTAACCACTAGGCTTATTGGCACTAATTGACCTATCTAATTAGATTGTTGGAGTGTCATTCATATTCTATGATTTCCTTTTTAATTGAAAACATTTATATTGTGCTCTACATGATACTGGTAAAACCGTAGTTTTTTTTCCTCTTCAAATTATTGAAGACACTAATTTCTTGTGATGTTATAGCATATCAAGTAGCTTCTGAAATATGTTGAACATCAATTATGGTGGACTACCATTTGGGATTTGAATGTTGTTGTACAGGTAATACATGCTTATTTGGTGATAGTAACTATTCATTTTTCTATTTCAATGGGTGCTAAAAGTTATTGTGAGCAGATATGAGGGGGATTGAGTTGGTAGTGTGAGAAAGTTAAACTTTTGTGTCATTCTTTTGTACAAGGTTCTTCCTGACAATACTAATGATTGTTGTTGCTAATTATCTTGATAATTCTTTTTTCGCTTCATCTTCACTAATTTTTTTTCTTTCCCTTCCTTCTCTCTCCAGATTTTAACTTCATCTTGATTCTCAAGCTTCGAAGTAGGGTGTTGACAGGTGGTTGGATGCAAATTGTATTCAGTCCTAGGTATTCTAATTGTTATTTGGAATCTAATTGTTCTAGTGATCTTTATGTTTAACGTTTTGAGTTACCTCATTTTATTTTGAAAAATTTTACTGTATTTTACTAAGAATCTAATTTCCCCACTTTTGTGAATCCTTGAATTAGAGCGGGGACAAATTTTATCTTGGTTCAGTTACAACTACCCAAAAATTAATAACTGCCCATATTTGCTAAAGGGGTGCTTTGAAGATACAATGTTGGAAAAAAGTCATTGTTAATGCTTTGTTTATATGACTCCAGAAACGAGCCTTTTTTCTAAAATATGTTTGGTGTTCACCTTTTTTTGGTGAAAAATTTACTGTAATGCTTTTAAAAATTACTTAGATTACATTATAATCTCTCTATTCGTTTTTTCCAACTTTATTATTGATCAGTTTCACAACTATGATTCTACTCGAACTTACCTATCATTTTGTATTAAATCCCCAACATGTGTTTGTTTCCACTATATAGCATAAATAAGAATTTTTGTGTGAAGGAATGAATGATGAATGTTCTTAATTTTTCATATAGAATGAAACACAAAGGATAAAGTACTATCCGATCATAGGTTGAATGAATTAGGATATAACAAGATGCTAAACTTAGATATAGTAAATTACACCATAGAGATGACATCCTCAGCACAATAAGCTACAGGTTCATCAGATTATGATGTTATCATTTCCCTTGCATTATTACAACCAATTGCATTGCAATATTTGCTTTCTCGATGGTTAGTAGTTCATTTTCTTCATAGTCAAAAATACCAATTCTTCAATATTAACTTCAACTGAGTTCTGTATACCAGAGGAAAAAAACTACAGCTAACTTATTTGGGAAGTTTTCCTTTTCACTTTGCAAATATCACTTTAAAATCACCGTTTCATTTTTCTGATGATTTGTTTAGTTCTTCTTGAGTTTTCTGTTAATATTAGCAGTTAGCAATTCATATATTAGTTGTTTTTCAAGATTTAGTAGGACCCATGACTTTTGGAGCACAAAGTATTTTTAGGACAAACTCAGAAGGTGAGAGAAAATATGACAGACTAGTAAGTAATGATAGTATCAAATATGATTCTACACTAGATGATCTTCCTTAGTATGAGATTCCATGAGAAGACATCACTCCGGTAAATGTATCAAGCTGGGTATGAATGTACAACATTCTATAATTATTAAATCTTCTTTTAGATGATGCTATAATGTATAAGTGTTGGGCAATATGGAGTTCATAGATAATGCTTTAGGGACGTAGAGACAAGTATAGGTTATGTGGAATTTGTGCTATAAAATTGATAGGATTTTTTAAAAAACCTAAGGTCGGAGAAATTGAAATGTCAAGATTAACAGTTCTTTTTAATCAAATGCAGATCACCCACAGTTACAAAATGCCAAGAAAGCTCCTAATGTTTCATTAGGAGAAATTGTTAAGGCAAGGCTCAAGTTATTATTTGTGATGATTAAGCTTAAAAAAAGAGTTTCAAGGATAATACCTGCAAAACTTTTTTCAATGTCTATTTGGGGGGTTGTCTCTTATATATTTAGACATCTGACAACAATTAATATTTCAAAAACAATTAGTTAGGAATCCTGAGAAAAATTTTTTTGGCCCGCCGGGGGGGGGGGTTTACAAAACCCAAGAGTATTTTGACTTTTGGGCAAGGTCAAGAAAAAAAACTTTTTTAGTAGGACGTTGATAGTTATGAGAAATTTCGGATTGTCAAAAACTTCAGATAATAGGTGGTTACTAATTTTGTTGGAGAGATGAAAGTAAACGTACCTTTTGCAATCCAATGATGATGGATTTGGTATTTGGTATTTCACACGCATGTCTATGTATTGATTTGTTATTGGAAGCAGAATTTACAACCCCACAATCTAATTGATAAGCGCAAGGGAAGTAAGTTGATAAGTTGTAGCGTGTAATATAAAATTTTGTGCTAGTTCATGAGTTGAAGAGTGTAGATGAAATGTAAAATTTTTTACATTCATGGAAGAAGAAAAAATGCAAATAGCAAGAAGGAATAAGAAAAATCTTTTAGTGATTTATATAAGTAATCAATAACCGTCATTGTAATCTATGATTAGTGTTGTATGAAAACAATTTATTCATATAGTATTACATATCAAATTATACTCCTCACTAGAAAAATATCAAATTAAACAATCTATATCAGTTATTAATATGCTCAACATGAAAATATTATGATACACTTAATTTTTGTTTATATTTTACCGGCAATAATAATACTGCAGACAAAAAGCTTTTTTTACCGTACAAGGAGAAAATGACTACAGATTCATATTGTATCTTATTTCTTATACAGTTCATTCTTTATTAGTTTCTCATCCTTATGCTATGTGTCATTTCCACTTTATAATCTCATTTTCATACTATTAAAAATAACTGGACAATTATACTTTTTATATCTTGCGTGGATAAATAAATTTTGTACTATATTTTTTTATTGAAATGTTGTTAGTGCATATCCAATGCATATTATGTGAATTTAAATTACATTCCATTTCTTATAAAAATTATTGCTTCTATTTATTCTGCGCATTGTGTGGGAGAAAAAATCTAGTTTCTTTCTTTTTTTTTTATGAGAAAACAAGCACAACTACTTAACTAGGAAAAACCAGTACAAGTACCATAGTTAGACCTAAGTATGTCCAAAATGAAGTCAAGAGGAAAAGAAAAGCCTCCCTTATTGGTAGATCTACCACCCTGTTCGTCTCACAACTGCTTTAGCTAAGGCTTACGATTCAACAAAGTTCGAAGCTCTTGCAAGAGATCAACATCTTGGCTGACCTCCAACTCTTCTTTCTCCATAGCTTCCACGAATTCCAGACAGTCCATTTCAACAATGACAGCTTTTAGCTTTAAGTCCTAAGCCAACTTCAATCCCCTTATTGCTCCCCAAGCCTCAGCTTGAAAACTACTACTGCGACCAATATTGAAGAGAAAGCCCCCTAACACTTTGCCAACATGGTTCCTTGCTACCCCTCGAGGCTGCCATCAAGCCCCTGGCTTCACAAGCCCCATCCATGTTAAACTTGACCACCCCCTCAGGAGGGGGTGTCCACTAATCATTTGGCGGTTCCTTAATGTGATGCTTTCAAAATAGAACCCTAGCCCATCTTACATAAGCCCTCACTTTGGCAATAATTGTGTTTAGCCTCATCTTATTAGCATAAAAAACATGGTTGTTCCTATTCAACTAGAGCTATCGATAGATAATTGCAAACCAAACATCCCACCTAACACCATCTACCTTGTCCCTTTGACGCAGGTTCCAGTGAACCCAACATGTGAGACCCCTCATGGAGAAGAACTGACCTCTTATAATGGTAGGTGCAATAAGCTGCCAGACCCCCCTTATATTCCTATAATCCCTCACAACATGCAATATTGACTCCACCACTTCCTCACACATAGAGCAATCAACTAAAGTAGCTAAACCATGGTGTAATCGAGCTTTATTTGTCAGCAAACGGCCCTTCGCACAAAGCCACAAGAAGATTTTGCAACACTAGGGCACCTTAACCTTCCAAATGTTTGTCTAAAGACCCTAACTCTGCCTGCCACTACTAGGACAAAGACTAGAATAAGTCGACTTTATAGAAAACTCGCACGATGTAGGTCATCTCCATAAAGGGATATCATCGCTGCCCCTATTACGTTGCCCCTTAATCTGGCCAACCTCATGAAAGACAATTTCGGGAAGCATAGTCGCGAATCGTTCTCATTACCAACAAGCAGAATCTGTTATATAATCCACAACATTTAGCTTCAACTCCCTGTCAGGAATATAACGCGTTGTATACTGCAAAAGAGGCTCATGATATGGGACCCAGCAGTCCTTCCAAAACCTTACACTATTACCACTACTAACCCTCCATGAAATTCCACGTGATGTATTCTCCCATTGGTTTTTAATACCTTACCAAGCCTTTGATCTTGTCCTCCTAATATCGACTTTAGGAATAATATCCTCCCTACATTTATACTTTTCTCTCATGAATTTCACCCACAAAGCATCCCTTCTTTTCACAAGACCTTATCTTAACTTTACCATGAAAGTATCATTCTGTGTACGTGCATGCCAAAGGCCGAGGCAACCTACATCCTTCTTCTAGCATATATCATTCCAAGTGACTAAATGGACCCTTTTGATGGTATCATTTTGCCCCCAAAGAAAATTACAACATTTCTTATCAATCTCCTTGTAACAATCAACAGGTAGTTGAGCAAATTGCATTGCATAGGCCGGTATGGCCAACATAACCGACGACACCAACGTATGCCTTACGGCCATAGAAAGTGTCTTTGCTTTCCAACTCAGCAACCAATTATCCATCTTATCCAAAATGTACTAATACATATCTTTAAAGACTCTCTCACGATGGAAAGCTACCCCCAAATACTTACCTAAATTAGGTATAAGCGTAAAACCTAGGAAGCTACTAATTTCCATTACTCTATTATGATTCATATTCTTGGAGGAAAAGATTTGTGACTTGGCACTACTAACCTTCTCTCCAGAAATAGAACAGAAATAATCAAGACATGCCTTTATAAGACCCACCTGCTCCAAACTTGCCTCTGCAAAGAGGATGAGGTCATCTGCGAAGAATAAATATGATATAGTCGTACCATGTTGCTTTAATCTAAAAGGCATCCAATGTCCCAAACTAACTTCATTCTAAATAAGGTGCGTAAGTTTCTCCATAACAATCACAAACAAGTGACAAAACATCAGATCCCCTTGTCGAATTCCTCGAGTTGGAGAAAAGGTGTCTCCTTCCCTCCCATTCCATAGCAACTAGAAACTAGCCGAAGAGACATAATAATGAATAATTTCACGGATATTAAGCATTAGGTGCAACTCCTCCAAACATTTCATCACAAGAAACTATCTTACTTAGTAAAGCTTTCTCAAGATCTATCTTAATAGCCATGAATCCTTCCCTTTCCTTCATAATACGCACCAAGTGAATGATCTCCTAGGCAAGAATAACATTGTCCACACCTTGTCTCCTAGGGACGAAGCAGTATTGATTCAGAGAGACAACCAATTGCATTATACAGTTTAAACTTGCTGAAACAACCTTAGTAAGAATCTTGTATGTGACATTATAAAGACTAATAAGGCGAAAATCCCTAATAATCTCAGGCTTATCCACCTTGGGAATTAAGATAATTTGAGTACTATTAATCTGCTGCACATCAGAAAGGTTAGAAAAGATATATTTTACCATGCTCACCACCGAATGCCCCACAATATCCCACTGGCTCTGAAAAAATAGTAGATTAAGTCCATCCAGCCCTGGAGCTTTTAGGGGTCCCATATCGAACAAAGCTTGCCTTATTTCAAAATGATCGGTTTGTCTTTCGACCCAGTCCAACATGCTAGTATCAATATCAGGAAACGTGACACCAAAGTTAATCTCCATCTCCTCTATCCCATCATCCGTAAATAGATTTTTGTTGAAATATGTACCAACCTTCGTAATCTCATCCTCCTCTTAAACCCATTTTCCATCATCTCCCTTAAGAGTAGTAATCATATTTCTCCTCTTCCTACTATTTGCCATGGAGTGAAAGAATCGAGTATTCTTATCTCCCGCAATATACCAATTGCATCTTGAACATTGTAGCCACATGATCTCCTCCTGCACCAAGATCTCTTCAAGTTGCAACCATAGTTGATCTCTTTTACCCTCAAGAAAATGAGAACTCCCTTTTCTAGCAATTCTTCGATTCATACCATCCATACTGCAAAGTATCTCCTCCTTTCTCCTATTAACATTTTTCAAACACATTCCGATTCCACCTTGTCACTTCCTCTGTGAAGACTTGAATATTTGCCTCCCATCTCTGACTACCTCACCAAGCCCCCCTCACGAAATAATGAAAGCCATCATGGGTGACCCATGGTGCAAAGAACCGAAATGGTTATTTCCTACCACGCCCCTACTCATCTTTAACAAGTTGCAAGAGTAACAGCACATGATTTGACTTGCACTTAAGAAGGTGTACGTCAAAAACATAAGGAAGCCTCTCAAACCAGCTAGTGTTTACTAAAACACGATCTAGATGACTGTAGATTCTCCCTTTACACCATGTGAATGGTGGTCCTTGGAAGCCAATATCAACCATACCCGAATTCGAGACCCATTTCTGGAACATTTTATTAGCAAGAATTTTTCTCTTCACAATCGAGATGCGCTTGTCAACTCTCAAGGTTGCATTAAAATCCCTACAAATACATCAATTGTCGTCAACCACATGCTCAATACTCAACACTTGATGCCATAATTCCCTCCTTGTTACAGACTCAGGACAACCATACGCCACCGATAAACATCATTCGTCCCTCATTCCCTTGTTCATAACCCCATGAAGTGCTTGACTATACTTTCATGTCACCTCAAAAAGTATCTCTGCCACCCAAAAACACCATATGCCACCACTGAATCCCATAGCCTCAACTACCTCCACATACTCAAAACTAACCCTTTTAGCTATCCGATCAACCTTCTCACTCTTATGGTGAGGCTGAAGAATTGCCAAAAAACTGAGATTGTATTTTTTCTTTAATTCAATAAGCAACTACAGAAAATGCTTTCCTCCAGTTCTTTTGGAATTCCACACAATGTAATTCATCATAAAAAAAAATGAGAGAGGGGAAAAGCAGCACTTGAAAAGATCAACAGTCCGAGCCCATAGGCTGGGCATCTTGTTCAAATATAGCATCCTTAGCACTATTATCCGAGAGTAGATTTGACCGGATTAAGAAATTCCCCACACTTCGCGAACCTGGATCAAGAGGATCATCATCCTCATGCATCACGTCAGTGGGCACCACTGGAGCTTCAGATTGCAGCTTCACTCCGGAGGACTCGGCCCACTTGTCCATCACCCTATCATCAATATCTATTCCCATTTTATCATTAACTTTCGGCCCCATTCCCTACTTGTTGATCTCATTCAGGCCCAGTCTCACTTTAGCCAGTACTAAATCCTCCATAGCGCCATTCACTTGCTTCCCCTTGTTTTGGATAATGGGCTTTTTCTCCACATTGCTTTGGGCCTTAATTTTTGTCTGCTTGTTATTGCCCCTACCTTTGCTCACATTAATTATACCTTTCAATGGGGCCCGATTAATAGTCTCCCTTACTTCAAGCGTTGCCTCCCCTTCCTCCTCATTCATTAACACCAAATAGCGAGATCCTCACGCGTTCAAGTCAGATCCTCCCCTAATATCCCTCCGAAGATCGCTCCCTATCCCAGTAAAACCTCCATTCCCTCGAAATCCACGCGACCGTTGAACCAGATTCCACACACTCATCCTGTGTTTCTCCGCCGTCCCCTGCGTGGTTTAAAAAATCTAGTTTCTATCAGCATAAACTGTGAGATACTACAATAAAAATTACAATTGAACAGCACACAATTAATTGATCTTTCCCACTTTCAATTATGTACAATATCAATCTTTTTATCGTTAAAACTTAATAAACTTTTTTTTAATTCTTAAATTTATACAGATAATTCTCACAACGTTAATTAATTAATCCATCAATATTTAAAGATTAAGGAGTGATATTCATATGTAACTTAAAGTTCAGGATAAATATTAAGTTTGATTTAATTTAAGAGTATAGATATTCACTTAAATGATAATTTTACATATATATATTTTAAAAAAAAACTACTCTCTCAATTTTTAAATATAAAATACAAAAAATAAGTTTTTTTAAATATATATAAGACACATAAAATGATTATCTGGTGTATTTATGATTTTTTTTAATTTTACTCTTACATTAAATTTAATATTAAATGAGATTTTTTAAAAAATTATTTAAAATTTCAGATAAATTTAATATTTTTCTTGGTCAATGTGTATTTTTTTTTTTAATTTGTATGCTATATGATAGAAGGAGTAATAAACTTTGACGCATGTTTCTTTCCGAAAGAGGCTCACGTAGCGCTGTGGAATGAGTGCATTGATTTATATATAATGGAGTTTGTCCAAGTCTTAACCTAATAATTAACCTAATTGGCCAAAAAAAAAACTAACAATTAACCTAAGGAGTAACAAAGCATACTATGAAAGTTTATCAATTATATATTATCGTCCCTATATTCATCAATATACAAAATTTCGCCTTTAATTACGCTAATAAATATACTGTCATTGTATTGATTGGATGTCCGTATCATGGACATTTCAACGTCGTACTTATTTTTTAATTAAAATGGGAAGAATACAAGTCATTTTCCAAATCTTCTCATCTACGGACATGCTTTGGGCGCAAGCAACAAAATTTTCCACACGTGTACTACATTTCAGAAATATTTGGGCAAAAAAAAAACAGCTTTCAAGAATATATAATTGATTAAACGTCAAATCCATCTAAAAATGTTTTATATCTGAGATTCCAGTTAAAATCAACCTAGAAAATAGCAGGATGCCAGGATCTCAAAAAAAAAAAAAATTTACAAACTCAAACAAGGGAATAGTTTTATGTAAGATATATAAATTTGAACATGGACAAATTTTCAGTTAATATATATCAACAAGTGAATTTATAAAATATGTTGTGAAAATCAATGTTAATTTAGATTGAGGGGAAGGAAATTAACATTTCTTAAATAAGATATCTAGTTTGAGTTATGGAGAGAAAAAAAAAGTTGGGAGAGCTATTCCCCTTTTTGAGACTTAACAATGTTCAACTCTAGATAATTTATAGATGTTTTGTCATAAAAAATGCTGTAAAGAAAATTTAAATACAGCACATATATAATAGAATTTTTAAAAAGAATATAAGAAAATGTATAAATTTTATAAAAGTTCATAAATTATAATTTTCAGAGAACAACGCATATTCTTTTTTTTTTAAATAAAACCATATATCATATTTTTATTAAATACTCCAATTATAGATACATCGTTTTTCACAAATTTTTTTAATTATTATCTTACTCTCACAAATAAGCCTATCAAAGATTCAAAGTTAAAAAAGAAAATTAAACTTAGATTCCCGTGTTCTTGGATGCATCATTTGGTAAAAAAAATAAGATGTGGTTTTGGCAAAAAAAAAAAAAAAGAAAGAAAGAAAGAAAAGAAAAATAAGGCGTTGACCTGGACTATATATACTGACGGGACTACAAGTCTACCACAGATCGTAAAAGACGACGCTACATGGAAATTGCATTGAAGATGTGCTTTTTTGGCAACAAAAAAAAAAAAGACGTGCTTCAAGAAGAAGATGAGAATTGAATTTGAGAAAGTAGATTCTGCAGTAGCTAGAAGCTGATAGCTTACTGACCTGGGCACCACCGATCCCGCCGAAAAGAGAGACCAGTCGATGATTTACGGGCTTCACCCTCTCCACACATGCGCCGGCTGAACTACCTTTCGTCTTTCCAAAACTGGAACCTAATGCGTCCGTTTGGAGAGAAGGAAAAGAATTCAGCATTGCAGGTTCGGAAAGATGGGTTTTGCTTGCAGCACAGCCCTCCGACAATTTTTAATTTTGAGGGCCTTTCAATCTATGAAATTTAAATCCCTTGACTTTGACTTCTTATCACCCTATATCACATGCTAATCACCTCAGGCTTCCCTATATTTTTACCTATTCTACAAATTTTCAAACAAATTTTTATTCCAATTTTGTTTTCAAAAACTCCTAGGCAATTTTGAAATGAGTGTTTGCTAATTGAAAATTGCCGTCAAGTTCGTTACTTTTCTACTCCTTTTGTGGCCCCTTTTAACAATTATTATTAAGTGAGATCAATCCTACATTTTACCCAAAATTCACACAATCCAATTTAAAAATGTCAATGGAGGGGGGGGGGGGAGAGAATTGAATCATACATACATCTTAGAATTAAAAATAGCATGCCTAGTCAAATATGGCACAATTATTGAAATGAGCAAAGTAGGAATTAAGTATAACATAGAACCATCAATGTCCGTTTCTCACATTCATTGGTACAATGGAGCAAGTAGCTAATAAGAGACGTCCAGGACCAAGGAAAACTCAACGATAACTAAGCACTTTGATCAAATATAAAATGATAGATGAACAAGTAGAGTAATTAGTTACAGGGAATTAATTGAAAGCTTTCCCTTCCTCTTAGCCACAAAGGGCATCACCAATTTTAGAGCATTTCGAATCTTATTCCATACTGTTTTGCTTTTTCCTCTACTTGAACTTGAAATAACTCCAGCTGAATCCGGGAAATATTGATAGCAAAATTCTGCTCCATCACCACCATAAGAAGATCCAAAGTGATTTCCTAGCCCCCACGGCAACGGAGGAGACGGGCAGTTTGCTAATTCAAGCCGGGATGCATTAAGGTTCCAATCAATGAACTCTCCAGATACAAATTCTCCCCCACAACTGTTGAATACCATTTGCTCAGTGCCTACTCGTTGTTCATCCTGTATTAATGTCGACGTCGAAGGCTGGTCTGCATTGCATGTGGTCAATTCAAGCTCATTGGCTAAGTATTTGATAGATAGGACGGGCATATATATATCAATAAAACAACAACTGAAGCACACATATACAATTTCACCTGCAGCTAATGTATTCATCGACCCATATGTTGCCGTCTCCAGTGGGATCAAATCTTTCAAATTTTCGTAAGCATTCTTCTGAGCTCTTTCCACCAGACGCTGCAGCCAATGAAACAAAAAAGGATTTGATCACATCTGCTTCACAGTTGACAGGCAGATTATTATACATGCACTCCACTCATTAGTGAATCAGCATGTGGAATATATTAGATGGATACATGAAAGCGTACGTATACCTTCTCTTCGGAGCTCAGTGATTCTAAACAACGATAATTATGCCCATCATAACTCACTCCCACGAGCATATAGATGGAATTGAAGATTAGGCCTATTGGCTGCTCTGCTGTTGTGGGATTCTGGTAAATGTAACGCTTACCATCGTCTATCTCACAAGCCTTGGCATGTTCAATGATAGTGTCCCACGACCTCTTCGCAATTTTGCCCATTTTCTACTTGTCAGGAGCAAAAAGTCACATCGATCCCATGGTCTAGGCCATCAATTCAATTCAAGTATATTTAATGGCTAAACAAGTAGAAAAATCATAATCCGTATATTTTTACCTTTTGTAATAAAGGAGGGTTGGTTATGTACAGCTGCAACAGATCCCTGACAGTTTTTACTTGATGCAACGACAACCGCTTGTGAATTTTGCCACCTTTTGCAATCTTTTTCAAACGCCATATCTCATCATTCAGCGATGGACGGTCGTGTTTCGTGTACGCTGTAAATAGCATGTCAGAGTCAGACTTACAGTTCCAAGTAAAAGCAAAGCCAACAGATACCAAATTAGCGGTTCAAAGACTTACGCTCTCCACGTTTATGCTTGACGACAAAACCTTCACTTCTGCCTTCTCTTATGTCTGCTGCGTTCTGCACAGCCTTGGCTCCTAACCTGAACATGCGGCTTCTTGTCCAGCTCGAGTTATCACCGAACTCAATGTTAGGGATGAAACCAACTCCGTTTTCTAACGTAATGAACATATCTCCGTTCAGTAACTGCCCCTTACTATCTCTTCGAGGTGAGATATTGGTGTTGAATTCCTCTTCACTCCAGTCCTCACTCCCATTGGAACCAAACTCACCTTTCAGCATACACATCATTATCCTAGTGCACGAGAGAGGTCCTTCCTTAACTATACAGTTCTGAGATCTAGCATCACACAGAGCAATTCCAATCGGAGCACCATCCTCTGAGGTTATCCTAGTCTGTGTAAAAACTGTTGTAGGCAATCTATTTGTGAAACACAAACGTAAAGCTCTGCCTCTAGATGTTGTAGCCTGATGAAGGGTTTCCTGGCAGCTATTTTTGGACAAAATACGTATAGGTTATAATTAAGGACAAGTTATTTCTTAAACAGTGGAGACTTTGGACAAGATAAACTGACCAAGGAAATAGGTGACGGTGCCGCTGAAGTATAGGTGGAAGCTCCTCTCGTAACTAGATGAGGAAGACACACGACACGAATTAAAAGGAAAAGAAATGAGACACCTAATAACTACCAAAGTAAAGAACATTATTAATGAAGCTGGAAGATGACAAAAGTAGATACTAGATATATGGGACGAATAAAAGTGCAAAGTGCAATGTTAATTCTTAAATTCAACCCTATAATATCATTGAGAAAGATTAAAAAGGAATCAAAGATCTCTATTCTTTACACACCACTTTTCGAAGTACGGGTTCCAAGTACAACCCCATGTCATGCATTCTCCGTCCTCTCATAATATTCCGAATAGCACTGCACAGACACCACAGAACAAGAGTTACTGATGAAAAGCACCTCACTGGGAGAAATACAAATATCAAATATTGCAGTTTTACCCACAAGATATCTGCTTGTTTTAAGCTCCCATGTCTTCGCTTGGAGCCCTCTTTACTAGGAATCTGATGATTCGTGTCAATACCCTCCTCCTCGTGAGACTGTCTTTCCGATGAAGCCATTCCAAATCAATTCTCAGAACTCGATTAGCAGTAAGAAAGAAGAAAGTATTAGAGTGCCCTATATATATATATATCTTCAGGCGAGAGGACAGAGAGAAATTACAAGGAAGCCTCAAAGCTGTCAAGTCAAGATCAACGATTTACATTCAAAGAAGAGAGAAAGAAAATTACCGAAACGTATTTTAACAACGAAAACGAAAAAAGAAACGACATCAGAAATTCCAAACTTTGACACTTACAAATAAACCAAAATAACAAACCGTGTTATCTTATCTGTGTAAGCCGAGATAGACCCCACCAAACCTAACGAACATTATGAGTGTCAGTTTCTACGTAAGGTAGACACAAAAGCAGAGAGAGATGATATTCTTGTGGCCATCAGTTTAGATGTGACAATTAAAAAAATGCAGACGCGTATGGATGGTGAAAATTGTAAGTTACAAACCAAATTTTTAATTGCACATTTTTTTTGGACCAACATCTGAAGAATGAAGATACTACGCAGTACGCACGCGAAGGAAGAAATTCATCGGAGTTTCGGTTTGCCCCACTTGGGAAACTGTGATGTTCGTAATAGGAAAGTTCAGGTTAGGATCCGATTAAGTTCCAACAAAGGGAGAGGCAGAGTCAGTTGTCTGTTCAGCTTTTGATTTTCTCCAAGAAAACTCCTGAGTGAGTACTAATCTTTGAAAATAAATACAGTCTAGTATATAATTAATAATTTAATCAGTCTAGTATATAATTAATAATTTTATAGTATATTAACAAGAGTTTTTCTTGGCGGAATAATGGGAAATGTCACCCTGTGTTGTGTAACAGTTTAATTTAGTATGCTTACTTGACCACCGCAACAACTGTCACAGTTTCGAATGTCCAAATGTTGGCTGCTTCGGCGGTGAAATTAGAGCTAAAGTGCCATGTGAGTGTTTTCCCCATTTCTTCATTTCATTTGCCAAGAAGGAACAGAGAAACTTATACCCTGTTTCACATCTTCTTTACCAACGTCAAAAAGACCGCGGCATTCCCAGATTAAAAAAAAATGATTTTCCTAAATGGATTTTGGAAAGATTAATATTAATACGTTGGAAGAGAAGACGTGAATTTTTTTATCTTTAATTGATGAAGAAATACAACAGCATATAAACTTCAATCAGTATCAATAATATTCTTTAAATAATAATAAAAAGATTTATTAACTGGTGTTGGATGGGATTTGTCTCCTTTGTATGGTAAGGTTAATGATGATGCTTTAGATAAAATACGTTGTATTCATGTGTCTAGATATGGGAATGAGGACAGGTCAATTTGGTCCAAGGCTAAGAATGGGGAGTATATTGTGAAGAAGGGCTACCTTTCTTTGGAGGAAAAGAGAAGGAATTCTTCTAGTTCTGAGCCTGGACCTTTATTTTTCCTTCAAAGAAGGTATGGCAAGTAATGGGGAAGCTTAAAGGGCCTCCTAGAATTTCTCATTTTATGTGGCGTTGTCTTTCTAAAGCTGTTGCAACTAGAGAGGCTTTATATAGGAGAAGACTTTGTGCTTCACAAATTTGTCTGGTTTGTGATAAGGAAAATGAGACTTTAGAGCACCTTCTTTTTCTTTGTCCTTGGGCTCAAAAGGTTTGGTTTGGTAGTGGATTTGCTTTCAGATTTGACATTAATAATATTTCTGGTTTTGTACATTGGGCAATGGAATTTTTTGGCTCTGCTTTAATTGATGATTATGTGATGCAGTACCGGTGTTGGGTATGGGGAGAGACAAGGGAAAGAGAGAGGAAACTGAGAGAGAGAGTAGACCGAGAAACAGAGGGGGAGGGAGTACGAGAGGGGAGGCAGAGACTGAAGAAAACTCATAATAATTTCAATTCATTCATAAGCTGCATTTCATTTACATGAGTAACATATATATATAGGGAAGGTTTCCTTCTTATGAAGGAAACCAAGCAAGCTGCTTTGACATTGAAAAAGAAGCACAGAAGATAACACTCTGACATTCAAAAAGAAATAATAAAGATGATAGAGAACCTTACTGCTAAGAAAGCCATAAAATATTCAATTAAAATATAAAACTAAATTCCTCCTAGAATGGAATTTCCCAAACTTTCTATCATTTCCCCCTTGCTTTAAAGAACTCTCATTTGGAGAGGTAGAGAGTTGATAAGTTTCCAGCAAGGTGGGATCAATGCGTCGGAACTCTTCTTCAGTGATCCATGTAGCATCTAACTCCGAGCGACCTTTTTAACTGACAAGGTAGCGATAGTGGGGACCTTCAAGCGTAAGGACGGTCTGTTCATCCATAATGGCATCAATTTCTTCATCATGTGGTGTGACAGATGGCAGTGAAGGGACTGGCACATGATGAGGTTGAGTACCTGCAAAATCATCATAAAGCATAGGGGGTGGCTCAAAAGTACCCCAATAAGGAATAAGATTCTCAACATTAAAAACCGGATTAATAGTCATATCAGGAGGTAATTCTAGTAAATAAGCATTAGGCCCTAGTCTCTTAGAAATGCGAAAAGGTCCAGAAGCTCGAGCATGCAACTTTTTAAAAGAGTGTTTAGGATAACGCTCTGGACGAATCCTCGCCATCACAAAATCACCAACATTAAAATTCTGAGAGCGGCGATGAGCATCAGCAGATAATTTATATTGATCATTACTCAAAGTAAGCTTACGCCTAATTTCAACATGTAACTCATGAAGGCGATGGGCAAAATCTTCTGCAGATTCAGAGGTACAGAAGGTCAAAGGAATGGGTATAAGGTCAATAGGCTGTCTAGGATTATAACCTTGAACAATTTGAAAAGAACTCTTTCCTGTGGATTGACTAACCAAATTATTATAGGCGAACTTAACAACAGGTAAGACCAAATCCCAATTCCTTAGTTTGTCCCCAACTAGACTTCTAAGCAAATCTCCTAGACTTCGATTCGTAACTTCAGTTTGTCCATCAGTCTGGGGATGAAATGCTGAAGAGAACTTCAACTAGGTACCAAAAAGTTTCCAAAGGGTCTTCCAAAAGTAACTAACAAACTTAACATCTCTATCAGACACAATGGTAACAGGTAACCCGTGTAAATGCACAATTTCTTTAAAGAACAACTTGGCCAAATGAGAGGCATCAGTAGCCTTACTACAGGGAATAAAGTGGCCATCTTGGAGAACCTATCCATAACTACCAAAACAGAATCATGCTCATGTGTAGTGCGGGGTAAACCCAAAATAAAATCCATGCTAAGGTCTTTCCAGGGCGCCTTAGGAATGGGCAAAGGAGTTTACCATTCTGTATTTTGTTTCTTAGCCTTGGATGTTACACAAGTACGACATTAAGAGATTATTCTAGCAACATCACGCTTAAGGGATGACCAATATAACCTATCCTCGATTAAGGTGGTGGTTTTATCTCGTCCAAAATGTCCGGCTAACCCTCCAGCGTGTAACTCCCAAATGAGAAATTCTCTCATAGACGTCCGCGGGACACATAACTTAGTACCACAAAAGAGATAACCGGCACTTATAAGGAAGTCGGTATAATCATGACGATTTTCCCTATTAACCTCCTGATAAATAATTCCAAAATCAGGACAAGTAGCATAGTCATCTTTCAACCTGTCAAACCCCACAATGCTAACACTCATAGTGTGTAGTAAATTAAGTCTACGACTTAAAGCGTCAGCTACCTTGTTTTTCACTCCTGAATGATGCTTAACAACAAAAGTGAACTCATTCAGGAACTTTACCCATTTGGCATGTTTAGGATTTAAGTGCCGTTGAGAGTTGAGGAACTTGAGAGCCTGATGATCTGAATATATAACAAACTTTTGAGGAAGCAGATAGTACTTCCAAAACTCAAATGACCTAATAATGGCATAAAGTTCTTTGTTATATGTGGAGTATTTCTGCTTTGCATCATTAAGCTTTTCACTAAAGAAAGCCATGGGGTGACCTTTTTGACTCAGTACACCTCCAATTACTATTCCAGAAGCATCACAAGCGAGCTCAAAACATTTGGCAAAATTAGGTAATGTCAATACAGGAGCCTCAGATAGCTTGTGTTTAATGGTCTGAAAGGCTTGTGAGGCTATATAGGTCCAATGGAACTTATCGTTCTTCAAGCAATCAGTGATAGGCGTCATAATGGTGCTGAAATCCCTAATAAAGCGCCTATAAAAAGATGCAAACCCATGGAAATTGACTTAAGCTCAGGCCATTCACGAATGGCTTTGACCTTCTCAAGATCAGCAGCTAAACCTTATTCAGAGACAATGAACTTAAGAAAAATAACTTTATTTTGGAGAAAAGAGCACTTGGGGAGATTGACATAAAACTTTTCCTTCTGAAGGGTAAGGAAGACTTGTTTAAGGTGTGTCAAATGTTCTTCCCTTGACTTGCTAAACACCAGGATGTCATCAAAATAGACAACTAGAAATTTTCCCAAGTAAGATCGAAGCATGTGTGTCATAACATGCATGAAAGTGCTGGGAGCGTTTGTGAGACCAAATGGCATTACTAGCCACTCATACAACCCGTCTTGCATTTTGAATACAGTCTTCCATTCATCTCCGGGTCTAACTCGGATTTGATGATATCCACTACGAAGATCAATCTTAGAAAACCAACTAGATCCGGAAACCAAATCAAGCATATCCTCAAGCCTAGGAATAGGAAACCGATACTTGATGGTAATCTTATTTATAGCTCTGCTATCCACACACATTCTCCATGTCCTATCTTTCTTCGGTGTCAACAAAGCTGGCACCGCACATAGACTGAGGCTATGCTGAATGTATCCTTTCTCTAACAGCCCATTAACTTGCCTCTTAAGTTCTTCCTTATCTTTGGGATTCATCTTGTAGTAAGGGAGATTGGGGAGTTGTGACCCAGGTACTAGATCAATAGCATGTTGAATATCTCGCATGGGTGGTAATTCTGAAGGAAGCTCATTAGGTGTAATGTCTTTGAATTCTTCCAAAAGCGGGGATACCTCATCGGGCACATCAGCAATGATTGTAGAATCAACCCAACTAGAAACCTTAGGGACAACAGCAAGCATAATGTTAGCCTCTTTACTCTCTCGTACAAATTGCTTCTTGGTTAAAAGATGGAGGTTTTGGCTCTTTGGTTTCAATTTTTTTTTTGTTGATTCGAATCCTTTTTCTCAGTTTTTGGTTTGGCCGGACGTAACAAGATTGTCTTTCCCCTATACTTGAATGAGTGAGTGTTCTCCCGACCATAACTAGTATCATTATTGTAAATCCATGGTCGCCCTAATAGAATGTGAGCTACATCAATCGTAAGAACATCACAAAGGACATCTTCCTGATACTCTCCAAGCCGAAGGGGTACATGACATTGTTGTGTGATAGATAAATAAGTCTTTTGATCCACCCAAGCTACTTTAAAAGGCTCAGGATGGGGCTCTGGCTTAAGGCCAAGTCTAGCAACTCCCTGCGTGGAGATAACATTTCGGGCACTTCCTCCATCAATAACTAATTTGCATGACTTTTCTCCACATTTCACAAAGGTGTGAAAAATGCACGTTCTCTTCCAAGAGTCATCGGGTAATAGAATAGATAGAATACACCTCATTACACCTATGTACCCTATTTCACCTGCAATAAACTTCTCATCCACATCAGAAGGACACTCGATGGGGTCGACCACCTCGTCAACATCTGTCACTTCATTCTCTTCTTCTGTAGGGGACACAATAATGAGAGTGCGTTGGGGACACCTCGATGCGATGTGACCCTTTGAGTGGTACCGAAAGCATTCAATATTAGGGCCACTTGGGTGGGGATTAGACCCTGTTGACTCAGTAATCCTTGCAGTACTTCCTTTAGTACCAGATGCTTGACCAGGATGGAAAGAAGAATTGGTCCTAGAAGGGGGTACCCCTGTAAAGCGGTTGGTAGGATTAAAGGTACGATTATGATGAAAATTTGAACTCTGGACGATGGTACGCCTAGTAAGTGGGCTCCTGAACAAGGACTCTACTTCCAACCCCTTATGATGAGCTTCTTCTAAGGATTCCGGAGGGTTCAACTTGAGTTCTCTCTGTATGTCCTATCGAAGAGTGTTAACAAACTTTTGAACTGTCATCCATGAGTCTTCTTTGACCTCACACTTGATCATAAGGTCATCAAAGCGAGCCATATAGTCAGACACCGTAGAGGCTTGCCTCAAGTTTAACCATTGGTTATAGAATTGTCCCTTGTAATGAGTGGACACATATTTTTCTTTCAATTTCAATTTCATCTCGGCCCAAGTATCAATTGGAGGTTGTCCTAAGCACTCTAAATTTGATTGCACGTTCTGCCAATATTTCCTAGCCAATCTCACAAGCTTTATTTTTGTAAAATGGATACGTTGGATATCAGTCATGTCATACCACTCGAAGTAATCTTCCATACTGGCTAACTAATCTAAGAAAGCATCTGAATCTAATTGTCCATTAAATTTAGGGGCTTCGACCTTGACTTTCTTGGTTATATCTTCAGAATAATTCTGCTTATAACCTCCTCGTCTCATTCCAATGGGTGATCCATTTCACCTGTTATAAACATCATTGGGTTCTTGGTCTTCCCACTGGTCAAAAGCATGGTCATACTAGTGCTTAAAGATCCTAAGAGGGGAATCCCTATTGTGTCTACTTCTACTCCCATTTGGGAATTGATGATTTCCACTAGTTTGTAGGGGTATCTTTGACTGACCAGAAGGATGAGGGTGACCACTTCCTAAATTAACTTCTTTACTAGCATTAGGACTTTCAAGTATGCCTCCTTCATTCTTACCCCTAAATTGCCTAGTTATTAACCTCATTGATTCCATCATTTCATCATACATCTGCTTGAACTCACTATCCCTACGGGTTAACTCAGTTTGTAGAGTATCACTCAAAGATTCAATTGCACGATCCACATTCTCTTTAGTATTCCTTTCAGATTCCTCAAGGGTTTGTTGGGTAACTTGGTTGGATTTAGACATGGTAAAATTTATGGTAGTGAATTCAGGATCTATAGGGTCTTGTTTGTCAAAAAGGATCACACAAGAAAGGATATAGGAGGTAAAACATAATTACAAAAATACTGAGTAGGCATTAGTCATTATTAAATAATGGATCGATATACAATATAAAGACGGTCACTTTCAAAATTTTAAAGAAAAGAAATTTTTTTTAACAATAAAAGAGCATTATCAAAACACTAAAAAAAATGTTGCAAGTATAACTAGAGGTCCTATAGAAATGTAATCTAAGAACTAGCCCTAATTGTACTCAGATAATCTCCTAAAAAGGCCAATTAAGTCACAGTTTAAGTAGAGGGTTATTGGCCTTACCAGCATATCTTTAAAAGCCCAAAAGATATAACAATTTACCCCCGAATATGCTTCAATTTGGCAATTTTCATGTCTGGGATTGGCTGGGACTAATCAAACCACGTGAAACAGTGCAAATCAGGCAGAAAAAGTAGTTTTCTGGAGGTGTTGTATGGCGGCGCATGGGTAGCTCGTGAGTGCAGGTGACGTTGCCGGTGCGTGGAGGCGCATGCGGAGGCGTGCGGTGGTAGACCTCGGTGGACGGGCTGAGTTTTGGATGGCGAACACAGTGGTGGTGGTGGTGGTGGTTTGGCGAGATAAGGTCGGGAAGCTGGGTTTTCAGACATGGTAGTGGGTGCTTTGTTTTTGGTAACATGTTTTCTGGTCTCTCCTGTAACTGTGGCAGCCTAGGATCACTCAGAGTCTAGCTCTGATACCATACTGATATAGTACTAGTGTTGGGTATGGGGAGAGACAAGGGAAAGAGAGAGGAAATTGAGAGAGAGAGAGAGAGAGAGAGAGCAGACCGAGAAACAAAGGGAGAGGGAGCATGAGAGGGGAGGCAGAGACTGAAGAAAACTCATAATAATTTCAATTCATTCATAAGCTGCGTTTCATTTACATGAATAACATATATATAGGGAAGGTTTCCTTCTCATGAAGGAAACCAAACAAGCTGCTCTGACATTCAAAAAGAAGCACAGAAGATAACACTCTGACATTCAAAAAGAAATAATAAAGATGATAGGGAACCTTACTGCTAAGAAAGCCATAAAATATTCAATTAAAATATAAAACTAAATTCCTCCTAGAATGGAATTTCCCAAACTTTCTATCATTATGGCAAAGCCTTTGTAGCACGGACCTGTTGGTATATTGGGAAAGGTAGGAATGCTATGGTTTTTGAACATAAGGTGCCTAATTCGATGAAGGTTATTGTTGAGGTCTATAAAGGGCTGAATGAGTTTTGGTTTATCAATGGTTTTGATCACAATAATTCTCAGTCACATGGTGACGTAAGGATTAGGGATTTTATTTGGCTTCCCCCCCTTTATGGTGCAGTTAAAATTAATTGTGATGCATCTTTTGATAGTGTCTCAAAATCTGCTTCTTTGGGTTTGGTTTGTAGAGATGGGTTTGGGAACTGGATTTGGGGTTTTGGTGAGTCGATTTTTGACTTCTTTGCTTTCAATGCTGAATCTTTAGCTTTGAGAAAAGCTGTGGTGCTTGTTTGGGAACTGAAATATTACTTTATGGTTTTTGAAGCTGATTGCTTTGAGCTCTTCTCTTGAGTGCAGAAAAACAATGGTTTTAATTGTGATTGGAGGTGCAGGTCTCTACTGCTGGAAATTGTGAAAGATTTAGCTCTTTGTTGTGGTTTCTCTTTATCTTGGGCGTGTGACCAAGGTAATGTGGCTACAGAGACTTAGGTAGCTTGGGTGGGAAAGGGATTGGTCCCTCTTGGGTGGGTTAATGAGCCTCCACCCCTTTAAGTTCCATTCTGTCTAAAGATGCTAAATCTTTTGTTTCTGGTAGTAATGATGTTGCAGATTCAGTGGATAATGCTGAAAGGCTAGCAGAGGAGTTCACACGTACAGGAGTTGGCTAATTTCTTTTTGAGCTTACTTGTGCTTTTTTTTTATGTTTTTTGTAACTGGTTTTTGTATTTTGATGTCTAGGACTGGTTTGGTTTTGTTTGTGGACTAGTCATTGTCTCTTGCTTGATTGGTTTAATAATATGATTTCTGTTGGCCAAAAAAAAGTATTAATAATATTCTCTGTGCTAGTGAAAAAATAACATTTTCTTTTTAATTTCAGGCATCAAGAGCATCGAGAAACTCTAGAATAGAAATCTCAATCCATATATAAGAATAAATGTATCTAATGTATTTGGAGCAAAATAAACTTTTACATATTTTGTAGTTATAGAATACATCAACCTAAAATAATAAAATTTCATCCAGAGTCGGTCAAAGTGAAAAGAAGTGTACTGTAGACTCAAGGAATTAAGTGGCCACTAGCCCACTACAAGTTTTTGAGTTGGTAAAAAAAAAGACAGAAGCGAATGGGTCAAGTTGGTGGGCTAGCTTACTTCTCCTCTCATCCATCCGTATGAAGTAACCGATGGACTTCCACGATGGGCAATTTTTTTTTACCAAAAGCTCAGGGAAATGGAATCTATAAAAGGGCTTCACAAGAAGCAATTATATCGTCAATATACTAATCACATGGTTAAATTAAAAAAATCACTGTATTTCAATATCCGTATAAATGCATCAAAGAAAGACACTCTAATTAGTATTTTTGGTGAAAACAAAAACTAAATTGGGTCCCCGAGCAAGATGAATTATCTTAAACTGAATTATGAAACAATATTTAAAACAAAAAATGGCTTTGTCCTGAATGGCAGTCTGGGACTTGCTAAATTAGAATCTTTTTTTTTTAACACGTGTCCTGGTGCTCACTTGACCTGTTATCATGGCGGTAACGTTAGAGTCCCAGAATTGGTTCTCTGTTCTCGTTGTGGACCAAAGATGGATCGGCGCAACCAGGGGAAGAAAGTATTCCTTCCAATTAGCACGTAGGGAAAATATCTGGTTGGCGCCAAGAGCCAAGAAGCTTTTCGTTGCAGCAGCAGAAATAAGAGAGTTTAGAGAGGGAGAGCTCTGGTCCGACCAAGGAAGAAAGTCAGAAACCCAGCACTATAAACTTCTCGATCAGATTGGTCCCGACTGGGTAATTTGTTTATTCCCGGAACATCGGATTCTTTACCCCTCTATTCTGTTCAAAGGGTATATTCCCTTATTCTGTCCTTACGAGGCCCGAGTCTGCAAGATTTTCTGGTTTTATCTTTCAAGTGCATTACTGCAGCACTTTTTTAGATTTTGAGTCAACAAACAACAAATGCTAGTTTGGACTCCATCTTTAAAATTGTTATCTAACATATATCTGCTCTAATTGCAGTTTCCACCTGGAATGGAATTGGATGAGAATGTCGCAGAAATTGATAGCGACAAGGGCCATACTTGGACGCTATGTGTACATGCTTTCAATGATTTAACCCATGTCTCGCCAGTGGTATTTGTATACCTGCTGAAAGAATATTATTTTTATGGTATTATTTCTCCTCCTTGCTGCTAATATTCGTCGTCTGCGAGAATCCATCAAGATAAATGCCGAGTGTTTGCGGAAATGGTTCGACTCACTTTTCTTAGTATCTTCAAGTTAACGAGATTCACATAAAAATATGGACAATAATGATTATTATTCCTCTGTTTTACTGGTCAACCTTTGCACTCGGTGAGACTCGCACTGCGCTTCTGATGCTTCGGTGGATTTTTGAAAGGTTTATGACTGATAATTCCCGGGAATCCCTGGCGAAGTTAGTAACCAACTTTTATTTAAACAAGTGTGAAAACTTCTTTTTCGTTTACAATGAATGATTTCTTGCTATATATTTCGCTCTGTTACGCACACTCTTTTGCAAATAAACTGAAAATATTTACTGCTAGCTTTCATGTGGCTCCGTCTCTCGAAAATGTATCCTTTTTCTCACTCTTTTCTATGCTGTTTCTGTTGAAATGACATTACATAGGCACAGTTAAGGCGACAACAAAGTTCCAAGCCCTACAACAGCAAGTATATCTTGTGTTACATAATGATCCACAGCCTGGACCAGCTGCTTTTGTTGTACAGTGCCTATACGTGTCGCCTCTATATAATGATTGTAGTAGCGGCTTTAGTCATTTGATTATATCTGCTCTTGGTCGCTTCCTGAAAAGGGCAACCACTTTAGAAGACTCCTTGGAAGCAAAAGACTTAGCTGCCCATCTATTCATTGACATTGTTGGGGGCCAGGTCTATCACGATGAAAAGATTATTGTCAAAATACTGGAAACGTTTGATGTTAAACTAACAGATATTGAGAAAGTCATGTTCCGAATGAAAGCAAAGGATGGCTCAAATGGTGGTACAGCACAAGAATTTATTGAGCAGTATATTTTTGAATTGGTGGAATCCCAGTTGTACATAGCAGCTGTCACTCTGATTGAGCGCTTCTCTATCTTCCGTTTTGGGAAGTCTTTTCTCCTTAGTGTGATACAGAGCCATCAGTTTAAAGCAGCAGAGAAGTGGGCAACATTTATGGGGAAGCCAATGTTATGCACACTTGTTGAGGAGTACTCTGATCGGAACTTGCTAAAGAATGCCTATGAGATTATAAAGATAAACAATCTACAGCAATATTTTCCAGATGTGTACCAGAAGTGTAAAGAAAGGCAATTCACTTTCATTTGTCAATATAGGGTGGAATTTGGATTCTTATTCTTCCTCTAATTCTTAACTATTAGATTACTTCATTGATTTGCAGTTCAATAAAGAAGTTAGCAGACAAAGGATGTTGGGACGTTGCTGAGGCAAGAACAAACAGTGATAGACAGCTTATTGAATACTTGGTTCGCAATTCTTTTCATGATGACTATCATTCTATGTGCATTCTATGTCGCATAGAATTATATCACTGCAGACTCTGCTGAATTCTGGAGCTATGCTTTTTGAACTATGTTCTTCATAGTAATGTTATGATGCATGTTATTCATTAACACTCATGTGAACTTGACTTTGATTCACTTTGATATGTGGATTTTGTTAATACTTATGCAAACTCCTCCTTATGCCCCCCTTAGTTCAGTAAAAATCTATTATTTTTTTTTGCCAACAAGTGAAAATCTATTACTGTGCAATATCCTATGTAACTAATCTACATCTGTATCTCCTTGGAAACTGGAATAGTAGGAAGGGACAAGCAGGTATCATTAATGCTTCAAATAATCGCCTGAAAAGTTTGGCATATTTACTACAAAATAAAGGATACTTGCATACTATGAGGTGAAAAAAGTAATCTCTCAGTTGTACTTTATGGAAATGGGGATGCTATAAGGTTTATCATTGGTTATCTAGAGTATTAAGTGTTGTTGTTATAATTATTTTGACAATTTTGTAGCTCTTATTGTCCAGCTAAGACCTTTGTATATATTTGCTATGATCTTTAAATTCTGCATATTTAAGGTTTATTTGGCAATGGAAGCTGGTTACACAGAGAAGGTTGATGAACTGTGCAATCAATACTCACTTGAAGGGATTTTGCAAAAAGGTATGCCAATAGTGAATTGATGGGAAAAAAATATGGTACCCTGACCGACTCAAGTATCTAATGATTTAAGACTGTTTGTTGCTCAATCTTCATAAAAATTGCTATTGATCTTGGTGTTATTATCTTTTATTTTTGTCTACTAAATTGTTATGTTAAACTATCTGCACTTTTATCCTTCTATGACAAACTCACTGATTTTTTTTTTTTAAAAAATGCCTTGTAGTACCTGATGAAAGTATTCAACACAGGCATTATTTGCATCTTGATGAACTGTTTGTCGAAGACATTATTTGGGTTGATGAATATAAAGGTTTGCTTGATGCAACCAGTCATATTGAGGGATGTAAAGTTATAGGCGTTGATAGTGAATGGAAACCTAATCATGTAAAAGACAGCAAACCAAATAAGGTAATCTACAATGAACCACCTGATAGATTAATGTTTAAGCTTCCATTTTACTCTGTTGTTTTTACTTGTATGAAGTTGAGTATGTTGGGACTATGATATGGTTTCTCTAAGCAGAAGTCCAGTTGTTGATTCTCATGTTCCTCTCTTTGTTACACCTGCAATTTTTTCTTTTCAATGTGAAAATGACAGCTTTTTTCCATGTCTTAGGCTTCTATCTTGCAGATTGCTTCTGAAAGGTTGGTTTTCATCTTTGATCTGATAAAGTTACACCAAGAGGTGCCTGACATTTTAGATGACTGCCTGGCCCGCATTTTGCAGTCACCAATAATATTAAAACTTGGTACGAATAAGTCAAATGCATCAAGCATATTTTTGTCATGTTTTGTGATATGTTCAGCAAAATACTTGTGCTGAATGAAGGCAAACATGTATGTTTTGTGGGATGACTGTTTAAACTTGACCGTGAAATGAGAAAGCTACTATTGAGATTCAATAGAAAGTACCTGCTTATTCTCCATTTTAAGAATATTAGAGAAATGTCATTGTACAAAGGCTCATTTGATGTATATCGTGAGGCAAAACTAGTGATCCTTGCTTCTTTGTGGTTTGAACTTTCAGGTTATAATTTCCAATGTGATATAAAGCAGCTTGCCTATTCATATAAGGAGTTAAAATGTTTCAAGCACTTTGAATCGTTGTTGGACATTCAGACTATTTTTAAAAACCATCGTGGTGGTTTGTCAGGGCTTGCAGAGGTATTTTTTATTTATGTGTGTCCTTTTAGTACCTTCGTCTTTCTTATTGCATATGCTGTTCATTGAGAGTAATAATAAATTTGATCAAGACCCCTGGTTTTACTGTCTTGGCTGATTTTACAAAACTATTTTTGTGGTTATTGGTAAATTAGAAAATACTGGGAGCTAGTTTAAACAAGACAAGACGAAACAGTGACTGGGAGCAGCGACCTTTAAGCCAATATCAAGTAATTGCTCCCCTTGTTCGACTACTATTCATCAGCACCATTCATATGCAATGTTGTGGTTAGATTCCTTAAAAATTCATTATATTTAATTCCTTGGTTTTCTACAGGTTGCTCCAACATAAATCTTACATGGCTATTAATCCCATAGTTCCCTCTCTATCTTTCTCTATCTGTATCTGGGGTGTTAATGCAGGATGAGGAGATAACTTTATTTTATTATAATTTTAATATTTAAATGCACTTTGTGTTCGAGTCACAGATTACAAGATTTTTTTTTTGTTGATTAATAATATTGAAATTAGGATAGGATTTATCTTTCAATATTCTGGCAGGATTAAGATTTCTTATATTTGTTAATCATAAATGAGTGCCTAGTTAGTAATTATGGCGTGCACCCTTTCTTATTGATGAATAATATTGAAATTTTGTGATTATGAGATTTGTGTTTCCCCTATTGGTTATACATCAGTGGGACTACATAAAATTCAAGAGAGGAAATCAAGCATTCAGTTCCATATACGTGTCAGTATATGCCTTCTGATATGATAAATGAGTGAAGGGTTTCTATTTATAAATAGTGTTGCTTATAGTAGTATTGTTGTGAGACTCAGGGCTCCCAGAACAAAGGGTTAGATAAGACATGTCGGATTATAATTTGTGATCTGTCAATAGTATTGAGTCACTCAATAATCTAAAGCAGTACTAGATGTGCAGCTAGAATATGCTGCTCTTGATGCTGCTGTACTTATTCGCATATTCAGCCATGTTTCTGGTCAAGGACTTGACAAGTTTGAGTGGAAGTCTCATATTGTAAGTGACTATACCCTTTTTTCCTAGCAAATAATTCTGCCATTCCCCCCTCCTTCCCTTAGTTGTAACTTTTCCTTTGGCTTACTTGCCATTTTCATTATGTTTATAGTAGTTAATATCCTTTTGTGTTTTCTACTGCCACACAGGAGTCCCATACCAGAAGTACCAGGAAATCCAAGAAGTTCAACTGAGGCCAACAAGTACTGATTCTCAGCTTTGAGGCTGAAGTTGAGACCAGTAACTGTATTTTATTTCCACTCTTCAATAGATTTGATCATGTAATCAACACAGATTCACATCAAAATATAATTTTTGAAAATTTTAAGAGCTGGGAGGTATAGGACTTTTTCTTCTTCAACAATCAACAATATGGCAAATTTTTTAGGCTCCTGTTTTAAAACCAATGTTTGATTTAGTTGCTTGCAAAATGGAAACGAATCAGATCACAAAAACGACCAAAGGACTCAAGTAGGACTGAAAGAATGTAAGATCAATCTTAATATAAGTAAAAATGATTAACCTATAAGTAAAATTAATTTGTATGATAGCTTTGAATTATTGGATATGATCTGAGTTTTTTTCTTTTGGGCACGGAATTTACTAAATTATGGGTTAGAATGAGCACCTAAAGGATTGTTATTATCATTTTTATCCATTTATTTCAATAATTGAAAGGGCATAGCTGATGAACTAATAAAAGCGGGCAAGAGTCAATAGCATTTAAAGTTGTCACATTGAGTGGCAGTCGCTTCTGTTTAAGTGATTGATTTAATTTCTAATTTTTTTATATGGAATAAATATAGGTAGAAGGAACCTTTTATCCTTTACTATATTGCAAGAGAGATTAGTTTCTGAAGGATATTTCTAGTCATTTGAGGAATTATCACAAGCAGGCACAAAACTTATCCAATCCGCATGAGGACGACAAACTATCCAAATATATCTTCTATGCACATGCTGCATGTCTGAGAAGAGAGATTGAATCTGCTAAATTAATATTAATACTTATTTTGCCGTCACGGTTTGACTTATGGCAGTGGATGAAGTCCAAATAAAGAAAAGTGGCTCTGGTTTAGCATTAACTTCTATATTTAGTGGAAGAATCAGAAACTAATGGCGATCAATACGGCTAAATAGGTTGAAACCCATCAACAGGCCCCATTTTCAACATAATGGTGGTAATTGCTAAACGTCGTCAGTTCACCATATATAAATAAGGCATGCTTCCTTCCTCGTATTTCCTCTGGATCCCCAGATACAGAGCCTCTGGTGAGGAGGCCGGTGATCGGAGATGGAGGAGACCCTGCCCGCCGGTAGATGCAACGAGCATCATTCATCTCACGATCCATCTTGCAGGAGAGAAGAAAATAGGCGAAGCACATCCCAGGGGAATTGGTGGAATGACCCTGAGGCCAAGAGAATGCGAAGATTAGCCAAGTACAAGCTTTACACAGCTGAAGGTAAGGTCAAGACTGCTTTCAAACGGGGGCTTCGCTGGCTTAAGGTCAAATGCGTCGCCATAGTAATGTAACCACTCTGTAATTGCATTTGCATTTGCATTTGGGATCCATACTGTAGAGGTCCTTCAATCTAGGATTTATTTAGTATAAATCTTCATCTAATCAAATAATATACAATGTGACTTTTGGGGACTTGTAATCATAATGTGACGATAACATATTCCAATTTGCTGCTTCAATTTATACAATCTTATTTGATTTGACAAAAGATGAAATCGAAGATACACGTTTGACTTCTCTCAAAATAAATCTAGACATACCAATAGCAGCATAGCACGTCACAGAGTCTTTTAATTAACAAGATTTAGAATCCATCTAATATAAGATTTGTGAATCCTAAACACGTGGTTATAAAAAGAATATGTTCACATAAATTAAGGCACGTCACATTCAACATAATATAATCCCATCAATATTGTAATGTGCATTCCATCTTGTCTTCTGCTTCGGACAAAAACAAATTCTGACCCTGACGTTTTGATCAAACCTCTCACGCTTTTAGCACCCTGTCAATCAAACAGGGAGTACGCCCACGGCCACAAGTTCATATATGAGTTTAATTTTGGTCGCTCTCTGTTTTAATTCTAATTCCTCATACATATAATGTCAAAGATGAAAAAAAATAAACAATAATACTTGTATTATTTGATAAAAACAATGTAATAAAAAGCATTTGATTGATAGTAACAAAAATATTTTTTCATATTTTTTGCTATTCCTCATAGATATCCTTAATACTCATAAAAATATATATATATATATAATAAATATTACATATGTTTTTTATGTACTAAAATGAAAAAAATATTTTTTTTGGGTGATGGAAAGACAATATATTTTTTATACTACTGAATGAACTAGAACTTACGTTCTTTTTTTTCTGAAGAAAAAGAGAGAGAGAGAGAGAGAGAGAGAGAGCGAAGAGGAACATCAAAGTGACTTGGTTACAGCTTTAGGAAAATGCAAATCGCAGAGGAGATGATCAAAGTTTAGAAAGTACCTGACTAGTAACTATCTATTGAGGGAGAAGTGGAGAACTCTCTAAATAGGAAATCTGCTTAATGAGAAAGATAGGCAATAGGAAATTGGGGTTTGACCATTGTAATTGTAATATAATTGGTATTTACGGGTTGGGCAATTAGGTCTAAAAAAGGGACTCGGTTGAACCAACCCAATCTATGAAATTTACCTATTTACTATTAATTAAATAGATAATTTTTGTAAAAACTCAATTTAACTTATTTTACTTGTAAATAGTGTCATGATTTAAAATATTTGACTTATATTGAACTGCATATTTTATTATTTTATAAAATAATTTAATGGGTATATAATTTATTTTAAAAATTTTGAAACTCAACACAATGTTATAGGAATAGTAGGCTAATTTAATTTTAAACTAAGATCTAATTTTAAATGTGAATTTAAAATTTTTCTACCAAAGGCATAAAAGAATGTTTGAAATTTCCACCAGACGCGCAGAAGCATAGAAGGCCGGATATTTTAAATATTGAGCCCACCAGCGCATGATGTGGACAAGTAATTTGAAAGATCTATATTTAATACCCGGTTTCAAAATTTTTGTCATTTAAAATTTTGACATATAAATTAAGAAATTACTAATTATTTTATATATTGATAAAAATATTATCATTTGATTAATTTATATTGTAATTAAAAAAAAATAAAAAATAATATTAATAAATAAGAGTATAATTAAAAAATAAAATCTTAAAATTTTAAAATAATAAAATATCTGGAATAAAATAAAAATTAAAACAAAAAAAATTTTAGAAAAAAAGACAATGAATTATGGGAAGTTGGATTATCCAGAAGGAAACTTTTGATTTTTGGTTATTTTTTATTGGTTTGATAGTTTTTGTTTTGTTTGTTCGTCGTTAAATACCGGCACCACTTCTCCAATGAGTTGCTCGGACGCACCAGAGGCAGCATACAATCTCCAATCAGCCCCAAATCAGTAACATTAAACATCCACGTGTCAAACAAGTGATCGATGAGCTGTGAACACTTTCTCAGTCACAGGGGAGAAGTCCGATTCCTTAAATATGTAGAGAGAGAGGAGACAGCTCACAGCTCTGTCTCTTCCTCTGTGTCTCACTCTCCGATTAATTGCTTCGCTCTGGGCTTCTTGAGCAGAACCATACACTTTTCTTATTGCTCTATCTATTTCCTCTCTTACTCCTGTTACTCACTCCATCTCTGACTTGCCCTTTTATATTTTTCTCTTATTTTTTGCCCCCACGTAACCTCGATCTCCTCATAGACTCTTCCAAAGTTTTACTTCGCAAACCAAGTAGTGTTGCTTTCTCCCTTCTTCTGTTTTTGTTTTCCTTCGTCTTGTTCTGGGCTTCCCCGCTTTTTCTTAGATCTTTTTTTCCATTCCTCATTTCGAATATCTCCGTTAAGGAAGAGAGGCAAATTAGGGGAATGAAGAGAAGAGTCGTAGAGAGTTTTGGCTGAGATCGATGGATGAAGTGTAGGCATTGGATAATGGGTGTCTGGTGAGATTAACGAAAATGCCGCGACAAGTCAGAATTTTTATCCATTTTCAAGGGCACCTATGTTGAATGGAAGCTGGATTTTGGAAATGGACTGCGTTTGCTGGTCCTGGGTGCACAAATTTAGAGAAACTTGTGTTTTCACAATAAGGGGTTTCTCCGAATGAAAGATTTCTGGTAAGATTTGGATCGAATTGCTTATATTATGTATGTTGAAGTCAGCTGCTGGCTCCTTCATTACCCATTGCATTTCGTGGCCTTACTGATGCTTGATTTACATGTAAATTCATTTTTTTCCTAGTACTTGGAGATGCTGTCTCTAACTTGCCTCACGCGCACAGATTTGGGTCCTTGAGATAGAACAAGGATTTCACCAGACCATACTCTATATGCTTTTGCTTTGTGTTAGAAAATGGAGACCGAGAAGAGACGTTTCAAGGGAGGCTTCCTCAGTTTTTTCGATTGGAATGGAAAATCTCGAAAGAAGCTATTCAGTGACAAGTCTAACATACCTGGTAATTTTCTGCTGCCTTTTTGTTGTTCATTGTCTTATTGAGCGTATCTATTGGACTATAACCTGGCCTGTTATGCTTATTCGTTGAATCTTTTTCAACGCTTAAGTCATTCCCTTCTGCGGTTGTGATTTACCTGTTTCAAATATGTCTGCTACATTAACTTCAGAAGAATCAAAGCAAGGAAAGGAAAATGTTGAGAGCATGGCAAAGTCACAGCTCAATAGGGTTCGAATCTTCCCTATTTTTCACTTCACTTGTTCGTTGTGACCTTACTTTTTATACGTAAAATTAATTTTCGTTGTTAATTACTGTAATTATTTCAGATATATGTGGACGGGAATGGCGCAGGTTCAAGTTATATAGCAAGTTGTGATTTTAGTGGTGCACTATCAACTAATAGTGATGAAGGATGTGATACCAAAGCCCCTGGGCTAGTGGCAAGACTGATGGGTCTGGATTCATTGCCTGCTTCAACAGTCACTGAACTCTCCTCCACTACATTATGTGGCTCTAACTCTCTTGAATCTTGTCATGAGGGTGTTCTTGGTTTGATGAATGACTATCAGCCTGTGGACTACATAAACATGCCACTTAAGTTGGAGAAGTCTTCAAGGGATGCCACAGAATCAAGGGCTCGGAAAGTGGCAAATCGACCAATCAAGAAATTTCAAACTGAGATGTTGCCTCCAAAGTCAGCTAAACCAATTCCTGTTACTCACAATAAACTCTTGTCTCCTATCAAGAATCCTGGATTTGTCCCTCCAAAGAATGCAGCCCATATAATGGAAGCAGCTGCTAAGATAATTGATGCTAGCCCTTGGCCATATACGAAGAACAACATGTCATCAGCCGGGCCTTCATCGGTTCCCTTGAGAATTCTTAGTTTGAAAGAGAAAATGGAGGCTGCGCAAAGTGCACCCGTGCCTGAAAAGCCTGTGGATTCAAGCACTGCCATCCCTGTTAAAGGCAAGCTTGGTGGCAGGAGCAATAATTCATATAAGTGCACTCCGGCATTCAAGGTCTTTAGAGATTCTGAAAAAAATAGTTCTCACCATTTGGGGAGTAAAGGAAAATCATTTTCACCTGCAATACAATCTAAGGCCAACGTTCAGAAAAGAGATACGTTGATTTCAAATGGCAATAGGAGATATGTGAAGCATAAAGAACAGAATGAGATAAAATCAAATCAGTTCTCCAGGAGCCAAAAACCAATTGGGCAGCAGGCCATGCAGCAGAGAACTTGTACTAACCGGAATAGCCCTGTGCTTGGGCAGAATAACCAAAAGCAGAATACTGGAGCCAACAAAGGTGCATCAACTTCAAGAATTGATTCCAATAAGCCAACTACTCGAGTTCGATCATCAGAAAGTTCCCATGGAGGAAGGAAGACTACTAATGAGGGTGCTGTAAATGCAAATATTGGGACTAAAAAGTCAAGCAGAAGGGTAACTGATACTCAAAAGGAGTTTTCACTATCCAAAACAAGGAGTGTAGCCCAGAGGAAAAGATATATTAGCAGGGATGTTTTTGATGAGGCAAGAGATCCTAATAAAGCAGTAAATACTTATGAAAGCAAGTCCATAAAATGCAATATCACAACTGATGGAAGTATGAATCAGGATGCATTTAACATGAAAGAAAGCAAGGATGTTATTTCATTCACATTTACATCTCCCTTGAGGAGAAACATGCCAGACTCACAGTCCTCTATTTTGGTGATGGGGACAAGGGACAATACGGATATCACTTCTCTTGATCGCTGTGATTTGCTTTATCCTGAAAAATCATCATTATCTCCTCCTGGATTACATACAATAGATGGTGATGCTTTAAGTGTCCTGTTGGAGAAAAAGCTGCAAGAGTTGACTTCTAGAATTAACTTACCTCAACATACCCTGGCTACAGAGGGGTCTTCTGCTAGTATACAGGGCAGCTTGCTAGATAAAATGCCCAGTGTGGCGAGTACTATATCAAGGGAACAAGACAAAAGCTTTCAACCTGACCTGCCTAGTGATACATTAAACAGCACGCATGAGTATGGTTGTGCTTCAAGGGATGATCTAGTGCATAACAAGAATCAGCAGTTTCAGGTCTCTTTTATTTCTTTTGTATTGTCAGCTTCATCTACTATGTTTTTTTCTTGTATTTGTCAATTATCAATTATTTCATGCTTGGTAGCTTTCTGCCATCCATTAATCTAAAAATGATTTTTAAGAGGGTTGAGGTTGGGAAGGAGGACGTGTGGGGTAAGTCTTAATTCCCAAGTTTGCAATATAACTTTCTGTGGCTATAATAATATTTTGATATGATAAAAGTTGTGTATCTCATTCCCTTCAATTGAATATATAAAGCTTTATGCAAAAAATGAATGTTCAAAAGTGTGAAGAAACTTGTGAATGATGTAAAAAACCTACTGGGAATTGCTTTTGAGGAAAAAAAGAAAAAATCCAGTGTCCTTGAACATGCTTAAGCTCTTATGTCTGTTGCTTCTTTGGAACATGACTAACTAGAATATATGCAATAAATTTAGGAAAATGTTTGTACAAGATATGCCACGCACACCATTATACTGTGAATCACCTGATTATGTGTCCGAGAGTTAATCCTGGCAATCAACTCCTTCAGTATGGGCTCACAATGGGATTTAAGATTTTAAGTTTTCCTAAGTATGAGTTCACTCTTTAGAACTGGGGTTATTTAATATGAGTCATACATCATTGACTGACTCAAAAGTTTCATAAAGTTATCCATCTTTTATAAAGTGACTTGCAATTGGAGATATGTCGATTCTTCAAATTAAGCAGAGCTCATATATCCACCTCAACTACATCTCTTTTCACTTGTGCAGATAGTAGAAGCAATGGAGGAGCGCAGCTGTAGTAAAAATGGTGAAACTAGAAATGATCCAGGTTGTCAGCATCCTAGCTCAGTTGCAGTTTTTGAAACTCCTTGTGTCAGTGAAAGTCACTTGGATAATGAAGAAAGTGCATATGGTAATGTTTTGATCTCTGCTTACTGTTTAGTGGCATTTTCTTATCTAAATTTAAAGGTAAAATGTTGCAAATTCTGTGGCTAATACTCAGCACAAATGCATTTATTTCATGCTAATCAGTTTCTTCCCTCTTTTCAGGCAGCACAGTTTGTTCATCCATTCAAGATGAAGAAGTGTGTAATTTTTCTCCAATTAGTGAATCTGCACCACTTGAAAATGGGGAAAATTGGTATGAGCAGAGATCCTCCATATCGGCAGAGGGGGATACGACAGTTAAACAATTAAGTAGTACCACGAATTTCTCAGATTTTAAAATATCAGGGAACGCAGAACTTGAATATGTGAAAGATATCCTAGGCAGTGCAGAGTTAATGGCAGAAAATTTTGTGCTGGGTCAAACCAATGAGGTCATAATGTCAAATCTGTTTGATGTGTTGGAAAATCAGAGTGGTGGGACCACATACTATCAAGAAGAGGACTCCAAGCTCGAGAGAAAGGTTTGGTTTGACTGTGTAAGTGAGTGTCTTGAATTGAGATGCCGGCAAGCTTTTGTGGGAAGCTGTAAAGGATGGCCTAGATGGATGGAATTGGATCACAGGAAGGGCAGGTTGGCAGAAGAACTGTACAATGAAATTCTGGGTTTTAAAAGCACGGAGGAGGTAATGGTAGACGAGCTTGTGAGCAAGGACATGAGCGCTGGTTATGGAAGGTGGCTTAATTTTGATGTGGAGGCCTTTGAAGAGGTTTCAGATATTGAGTGGGAGATATCAACTTGTTTGATTAAGGAATTAATTTCTGATTTGTTGCTTGTTTAAGCCTTGTTGCGTCGGGGGCTTCCATTTTTTCTGATATATGTGGGCGAGCATATCCCCTAGTGGAATTTGTATAATTTCGTCCGTAGAAAAGAGATTGATACCGTTAAGGAATCGTCCAAAGTGACCTGCGGAAGTGTATACACTAACCTGTCCATGCCTTTCTATTTGGATGGTAGTATCTTGTGGGTACTTGTTACAAGTTTTACATGTAGGAAGAATATTGTTTCCGGTTTCAAACTTTGAATGTTGACCAGCTAAAGACTTCTCCAGTTCAACTGGGAGTTTAACTCAACCCTTTCTGCTACTGAAGGCGTGTGAATTCAAGTGATAAGAGTGCATCCTAGCCTCTGCCTGCTCACAATGACTCATATTGCATGAATCAAAACACAACTGTTTCTTTAATTTCTGAGTTGCAAGTAGGTGTTTGAGATGGATTCTTATCACTTTTTATTGAATTCAATTCCTTGTTTGGTACAGAATTGAAGTGGCTTGTATGGAAACTTAGAAAAAACACATTGCGGAAGAGTAGCAGTACAGTGAGAATGTGAGGCCACTAAAATAGTAAAATGAAGTTTCAGAATGCAGCAAAAGAGTGAGCATTAGTGATGGGCTCATATAGCCCACATGCCAAGGAGAACCATAAGATGGTCAAATCAAGTTCATATATATTTTCTTTTTTATGAAGTTGAAAAAGAGAGCCGAGTTAAACTAATATATTTTCTCCTAGTGTCATTCTCCTTCTGAAAAAAAAAAGGAAAATGGTAAACTGTGGAGGATTTGTAGTTGATAGATGTATGTAACATTAACAACATGGTGTAATGAAGCACAAGGTAAAGAGGCGTCACATGGATGGCCATAATCACGGGCAACAACATACCACGTGCGAGTGCTGTTATGTTTCCTCCTCCTGACCATTTCATTTTCACATCACCACCTCCTTTACCTTACTTTGTAGCAAGTCTCATTTTCTGTCTTCCCCATTTACTTAACCACGTCGGTTTCTGCCCACAGATTAATCAATCTTTTCTTTTGTTTTTGGTTCCTTCATCATCCCTCTCACTCACTCCTCTTCTCTCTTGCTGGCTGCCACAAACATCTGACTTAGCTTCTCCCAAACCCCACGAATTGAACCAAAAGGAGCCGAAACTCAAGCCAGATTTCACAAGCACCAGCAGCACCCCAACCCTCCATTTATCCTAATCCTAAACAGTTTCTCCCTTGTATTGTATCGCCCGGACACTATACATACAATTTCATTGTCTATAAATATTTACATCCACCATTATTTCATTATAAATCTCAAAGACTTTCAGATTGAAGCAGCATCAAGCTCAAGCAAATCAATAATTTTGAGTGGATTAAAAAAAATTTCAGTTATAAGCACTCAAACTAAGACCATTGACAGCTATAAAGATATTATTTTTTCAAAAAAAGAAATTTTAAAGACCACATTAAAATTATAATTAAAATAAATTACAAGAATTAATTATTTTCATGTGATAAAAAAAATACTTTTTCTTTGGCTCAACCGAACAAACACCTCTTAGGATTTCTCTACAGCCTAGTTTTCTATTTACCATCTACTTGAATTACACGGAATTGTTTCATATTATTTTGGGAAAAAGACACTTAGGGACCTTCGAAGACACATAATGACAAATTAGGGATACTAAATTGCGTAATCTTTCCTAAGTCCCTGGGTCCTGCGCTGGGATAAAAATAAAATCATGTAGACAAAAATAACCTTCACTTTTAGAAACAAAAACCCACGCATGGACGGCTCCCAAAATCAGAAAGCGCGCGAAGTCATCGTCTTCATCAACAGAGCTCCATCAAGGGCAAAATTCTTCCTCTGCCCAGGCTCAAAATATCTTCCTCCCCAAAGCTTGGTGTCATCTCAGTTGATGTTGGGTAAAGTATTGTTATTCTTCTCATCTACCTCTGTCATAATTTCTGCCGTGTTGTTCTTCTATTGTGGCTATCTCTCCTTGCTACCTCATTGCTGTCATCTTCATTTTTTCTGCTGCCTCTATCATTGCTACATCAGGCATTTCAGCTTTGCTCATAAAACATCAGTGGGTTTTCGGTAAAACGTTGATAAAGCACTGTAACTTGTTTTGTATAGCTTAATAATATGTTAAAACTACATATATCACACTTTCGATGGCGTATGAACCGATGGCTGATGAACGTATCAGTGGATATGATGTTTTTTAGTGAAGTGAAATCTTTTTTCTAAATGAAAGTATGGAGGAGTACTGAAAACTGATATGAGAGGTATGGAATTATGCAAACGTCAGTTGGAAATGCTTGTTATGTCTATGAAAATTATGCAGAGAACTGATCATTCTTGTAAACTGTAGTCTAAACTAATAATTGACTCATTGGGTAATTTTATTAATAAATATTATGATTCACTCTTGCTTAGTTAGTATAGATAAAGATGATAGAAATTTGTAGTTGGGAATTGTGGTTTAATTAATAGTTGTTATGAGAAATAATTTCATCTTAGTAAAATCATTTGTAACAATTAGATAATTGCTTCTTGCAGGGTTGATTTACAGATGTCAGGTAGTTCATTGAAAGAAGTATTTTGTTATGTTCACTTTGGGGGACAATTTGTGAAAGATGTGCAAGGTAGGATCCAATATGAGGGAGGGAAAACAAATACTGAGTTGTTAAGAGAAGGCATGACACAGCACGAGTTGTTGAGAATGATATCATTAACAACGGGTAATGAATGCAATGGAGTTGAAGTGAAGTATACAGTGAAGTTTGATTATAGTACATTTATAGATCTTGTAAATAATGAAGGAGTTCAAAAATTAGTAAGGTTCAACGATGAATTTGCACATGTATACATTGGGGACAACAGAATCAATGAAATTGTAGAGACATCAATGGAACATTCAGAAGGGTAAGTTGTCTTGGTTAGATGTTTGGACATACTTAAAATCAGTTTTGGAATAAAATGACAATAATGAATAATATTGAGACTGCTGAAAATAGGTAGAAAGAGTTGGAAATTCTAAATTTCTCACTTGGAAATTATGTTAATTCAAGTTAGGAGCATTTTATGAGGATTGATTAAATAAGACATTGAATGCTGAAAATTATTGTACTGAGTTAGAAAATCTGAATTTCTCTAATTGGAATTTAATTAAATGAAATTGGACATATTTTGAAGCTTTTTTCTTTCAATAATTTGTTGTAATATATTGTGATGGTTTGTGAATGCAGGATAGAGGCTATAACAGGATTCTCATTGGATGATTCTCCTTCTTGGGAGGAAGGGAATACTTGTGGGGAGGATGGGAATCCTTCTTGGGAGGAAGTCAATGCTTTACCTTGTAGAACACAAAGTTTGCCTATACCTCAACCAATGTTGAATTGTACGAAATGGAAGGACCTATTTCTTGGAGTAGGACAGACATTTCCAAATGCAAAGACATTTCGAAAAGTAATGTATAAATACAGTGTTGCTCATAAATTTGGGTACAAGTATGTAAAGAATAGTCGAAAAAAGATGATTGCAAAGTGCATGGTTGTTGGGTGTCAATCGAAAATAACAGCATATGTTGTTGGAAGAGAAAGCCCCTTCCTGTGTGTACATCATTTTCATAATCAACACACACATAGTGCACAAGACTACCTTCTTGTGCCTCGTAGGGTCAACTCAACATTGGTAGCATGTATAATTGATGATGCTTTGATGGGTAATCCGAACAAAACAACAACTGAGATAGTACGAGACTTACTGAGGGATTATGGCCTAATCCTTACTTACAAGCAAGCATATAGGGCAAGAGAAAAAGCGTTAGAGGAAATTCATGGGCATCCTGATAAATCATATATGTTAATCCCATGGCTTTGTGATAGACTGATGGAGACAGACTCTGATACAATTGCAAAATGGGAAGCATCGGGAGACAACAAGTTTCAGAGGCTATTTATTGCTTATGGATGTTGCATAAATGGATTTTTGCTTGGGGCCCGACCAATATTATCTATAGATGGCTCCCATTTGAGTGGTCCATACAAGGGGACCTTACTGTTAGCCTCATCATATGATGCAAATGATGACTTGTTCCCTCTAGCTTATGCAATTGTAGGTGGGGAGACATATGATAATTGGGTATGGTTTCTTCAGAATTTGAGAGAGATTACAGGTTCTGTGCAAATAACCATACTTTCAGATAGGCATAATGCAATTATTAGTGCAATGCGAGATATTTTTGGAAGTGATTGACATGCATACTGCTATCGGCATGTAAAGGAAAATTTCAGTTCTGAGTTTAGGAAAATCACCACAGGCAATAGAAGGAGAAAGAAAAAGGATGATGCACTTAAGTTGTTGGATGTTGTTGCATATGCAAGGTTGGAGCGTGATTTTGATAAAGCTATGGACAATCTGAGGTGTTTCTCCCCTGAGGTGACACAATGGCTAGAAACAAATGGTGACATTGATCGTTGGGCCTTATCTCGATTTCGTCATCGAAGGTGGGATCATATGATAACAAATCTGGCAGAGTCATTTAATGCTTGGTTGGTAAAGGAGCGGAAGCACAATATATATGCTTTGATAAATGAGCATTGATCAAAATTGGCAAAGAAATTGTATAGTTCGAAGATGGCTATGTCAAAGTGGACAAACGGGGTGAGTCTAAAAGTGGAAGAACAACTACAAGAGAATGTGGCAAGGGCTGAAACAATGGTTGCTGAACATTATAGCTTAACTATGATATCAGTTCGCACTGTTTTCGCAGATTTGAGGGTCAATCTCATAACTCGGGAATGCACCTGTCAAGCATGGCAAATGGTTGGCATTCCATGCCCACATGCATGTACAGCAATTAGATTAGTTCATGGAAATGTTTATGCCTATGTTGAAGACTGTTACAAGATTAGTGCACAAGAAAAAATATATAGTAGTACCATGATTCCATTGGAAACTAATGACATGCCACAGTTGGATGAACTAACATCTAGTGATTATGAATCACACACTTTTTTGCAGCCTCCTATTACCACACGTGCTCCTGGTAGACCACGGACTAGGCGACGGGAGTCTCAGTTTCAAAACAAGAAGGTGTACATGTGTTCATTTTGTCACCAACCTGGGCATAATCGCTGTAGCTGCAAGAATCCTAATCCTATGTAGATCTTGTGTAACTGTGGAAAATGAAAACCACCAGCATATCAATTGGTTCACCACTGAAATGCAGTTGATTTTTATCTTCATTTTGGTTAATGGTTTTGAATAGCTTTTTTGTATAAATATGCACCCCAAATCGATATTTTTTTGCAGAAGTTGGGGTTGGCAGAAGTTGGTATGCAGCCCATATATGTTTTTTTTGGAAATGGGCACTGCATATAGGTAGGCGATAGTGTTTATTTTTGGGAACATGGGTAGTTAACATGTTAGAATGATAAATTGTAAATTGCTCAGACTACCTTTGATGTACGAATGTAAGAATGATATATATGGCAGTAACATATATGCAAGTTGAATATGTTTATGTCCTTTGTTATAATTCAATGTACATGCATTTCTGGAATGATGTCTACTTGATTTCACAAGTGCCTGAAACAAAATTCCCAGGTGACCCAAACTGAATTCCTAAGGCCCCCAAACTGAATTCCCAAGTGTCTCATACCTGAATTCCTGAGTCCATCAAATCAAATTCCCACGTCCCTTAAACTGAATTTCCAAGTCCCCAAAACTAAATTCCCATGTACCCCAAACTGAATTCCCAAGTCTCATACTTCAATTCCTGTCTCATACCCGAATTCCCAAGTCCCTGAAACTGAATTCCCAAGCCCATCGAACTAAATTCCCAAGTGACCCAAACTAAATTCCCGAGTGACCCAATCTGAATTTCCAAGTCCCTTAAACTGAATTCCCAAGTCCATAAAACTAAATTCCCAAGTGCCTTGATCGGGTTCCCGCAAGTATACAGGGTCGATCGCAGTAATAAAAAGTCTCGGAGTATTCCAGAGGTCGAACCCAAGGGAGGTAGTAAATTTATAGTTCAAACTTTTAATCCCAAAAATTAACTGATAATCAAATTGATAATTTAAATTTAAAAGGAAAGAAATAGAAAATAAAATGAAGTCCGAGTTTTGATTCAGTTCTAAAAGCGTCGAGGGATCAGGATTCACCTTATGAGATAATTAAATTTTATTTCTTAGTTAGACTCTATATAATTATAGTGACTGTTGTTTCTAAAGCGTTTTAGGCACTTGGGAATTCATATTTAGGGGCTTAGGAATTCATATTGGGTCACTTGGGAATTTAATATTAGGGACTTGGGAATTCAGTATGACGGACATGAGAATTCAGTTTTAGGCACTTGGGAATTTAGTATGAGATACTTTGGAATTTAGTTAGAGGTACTTCGGAATTCAGATTGGGTCACTTGGGATTTTAGTATGAGGGACTTAGGAATTCAGTATGAGGGACATGGGAATTCAGTTGTAGGCACTTGGGAATTTAGTTTGAGGGACTCTGAAATTCAATGTGAGGGACTCAGGAATTGAGTTGCTTGTCACCTGCAGGGAACAGAGTAGGTGGTCTATTAAGATAGGAAGCTGAGAGATCACTTTCAGAATTTAATTGGCATAAACAAGCTCAACTTTGTCCATTCTTTTCGAAAATCAATCCATGAAATCCCACTTTCCACATTCAAAATGCAATCATATTCCAGACATGTCATCCATTCAGTTTTACGGAGAAAATGACATAACACAACATGTTCACCTGTTACCCTAATCTTTCCAGAATCTGAAAGACATACAACAAAATCACCATATAACGGCCAAAGGCAACCAATTTAATTTTCAATTATATTAAAACAACATGGTCAAATGGATCTAGTTACAATTACTCCATGTCCACTTATAATGCATACAAGATAGACAACTTCATATGAATAACAATTCTATGTAGACCTTTAATTACAAGCTTCAGAACTAAGTTTCAGAAAATACAAAAACTTTATATGATACTATCAACAATGCTTCCCTTTTCTATCTCTAGCTTCCTACTTCCCTTTTTTATCAACAATGCTAACTTCCTGATATGCTAACTCTATGAATTCATTCAGAATACAGGCAGTTATCAGTTCCTATAACTCCATCAACGAGTTCAGTTTCTTTATCAAAACCAGCTGCTCCAGTTCCACAACACATCCCATCGTACCCCAGCTTAACACACCAATATTGCCAACTTGTTTATGCCTTCAGCCTCCGCCTTTTGAGTTCCTTGGGGTTTGAAATAGAGGTCAACACTTGTTGGCACAGTTGGTTACGTGGATGTTTTACCAACCAATTCACCAACTCACGTCGCATATTATCCACTTTCTCCTACACGAACAAAAATGATAATACCCATTAAACTCCATTATAGGCCAAATGATAATAAACTAGTATACATAACATGAATCATGACAAAACTACTAACCATTGTTAAGTTGGGGCTTGTGTAACCACCCCACTCTTTATTTGGGGTGTTGGTCCAATGCTGTAGCCATGATATCACAATCACTCCATAATCATCACTACAAAAATTACAAGCAGTAAATAATAAACAGCACAGATAGGCATAAACGTACATGAATTAATCACTGGTGCCACTTACTTGGTTGGTTGTGGATGCATTTGGAGATATTTCAATTCCAAACTGTGGTTCTTACCAAGAACACCTGGTTTGACTAATCTCAGTATGTCTTCAATGTGTTGTTTCTATTCACATTAAAAAATCATAGACTATTAAAAACATTAGTAAAATAGCAAAAAATGATTTTTAGATGTTGTTTCAAGCTATACCACGAAATTGCTCATTAAGTTCATTCCCATTGCTATAGGATCCTTTTTCGAAGCCTTTCTCCCGTAAGTCTTGTCCTCACTAAACTTCCTTGAATATAGTGAGTCCAACACATACATTGTAGCTGTCTTCACTTCCACAACATGGCAAAACCAGTGTAGTGCGTGACACACCGGTGCAAAAATAAATTCACAATCCCCTATATTATACCCTACATATTCTGGCATTATGAATTTTAAGTCGTTCTCTGCTTTCCATTGCCTCGAAGTCATTCGTTACTATTTTCAAAATAATGAATCATTCAGATCAGTTCATATTAATGCATATTATATATCATGTAAGAACAATGTTTATGAAAATGAAAAAATATTAAATGCAAAACATTACCATAAGCTCTGAGGGGAAAATATGGCGTTGCACAACTCTATGTTCTTCCTTTTGGTCCTGAACCAAGATTCTTCCAATCACAGATAATACCTACAAACCTTCATTGAAGTAACAAATACCACAAATAACAATTTCCAACTACAATATCATTCTAGAGAATGCACTCACATGAACTTTTAACCATCTTCTTATACCTAGACACTCACAATCAGCTCTTGTGAGTATGAGCCCATCAATATTGACAATTTCCCTATTAGATCAATCAATGACCACATAATTAGGCATTTACAATTAGTTGTGGAGTTAACAAAATAAACATTGCTGAACTTACTCTTTCCCATTTGTTGTGCAATATCTGAACACCTCATCCATCTCATTAGTGTTTGCAACTGTCATTCCTCTTGTTTGCCTAGATGATTGAGCTTGATACACAAATGAAGAACGCTTTGTTCCTCTCTTTTCCCTTTGAGATCTTCTCCGCCCATCCTTTGCAGATGTCAAATCTTTGCTTGGTCCCTCTCCCTCTTCTCCTCCAGCGTCTCCTTCCTCCTTCTCTTCCTTATCTTGTTCTTTGTCCTCTCCCTTTTCTTGTTCTTCGTCCTCTCCCTTTTGTTGTTTTTCTTCCTCTTCTTCCTTTTCTTTGTCCCGTTCTCTTTCTTCTTCTTCATCCTCTTTCCCTCCTTCATCATCCTGTTCCTTGTCTTCTCTTACATTCTCCTCCTTCCCTTCATTAGCCACTTCCTTTTCCTCTTTATCCTCCTCTTTTTCCCCTTCTTCATCCTTGTCTGCATCATCTCTGCTTGCTTGCATCTTTAACATCTGCCTCAAAACTCTACCTGTACAGTTCATAACCTCAGCATACATATGTTTTAATTCCTGCAACAATGAAAATGATATGTCATTTTATATAGGATTATATAAGTGAAGCATTTTAATAATTTACTATTACCAAATCATGGAATGCAGACATGGGTGGCAAGTCTAAGGAGGAGGTTGCTTCATTGATACCAAATGTTTTCAATATTCCATAGAAGCTCTCCTTCTCATCCTCAACACGCTTTTGAACTCTTTCATTAGTCCAATATTTCAATGCATGTTGAGGTTGTGGCACCTCATTTATACCAAGGGGAAAATATTGCATAAAAAATAGCTGCAAATGAACCAACAGTAAGCATATAACTTAAAACAGAGATTTGAGGAAAATAAGACTTAAAACATATATTTGTAAAATGAAACCACGCACCACTAAAAAGTATAAGCACCCTCCAACAGTTTTTTTCCCTTCATTTTTCCCTTTTTGCACCCACTTTTTATATTCTGAAATTTCTTTTACAAGCTCCTTGTATACAAAAGAAGACCAGTCATACTGAGTGTCTCCAAACCTTAGACCAAACACAATTTTCAATAGTCTACGACTAATATTTGAACTTGTGCTTGGGTAAAGAAAGTTTCCTAAGCAATACAAAATAAAGAATAACTCAAATCTATCTTCATCTTCACCTAACAGTATCTTATTTTCTATAACCTTATAAGCTACTCCCCCAAATTTCCCCTTTAATGAAATGAAGGTCTCACTATCACCTTCTAACTTAATTTCTTCCCCACTATAGGGTAACCCAAACAATCAATTAACAGCTTTGGGGTCCATTTGGCATTGTTTACCTCTAACATAAACACTTGAGGTAGGTGGATCAAATGCCTTGATCACCTCCTCACATACCCCTCTATGTAGAACAAAACATTCCATGTCCAATAGGGTGGCAAAACCAATTTTTGCCACCCTTTCCACCAATGTTTGTCTCCCCTTAATATGCTTGAAAACTTTTTGTAGCTGCTTTGGTGAACACCTTGTTTCAAATGGAACCTGTTTGTTAAAAAAGAGAATCTGTCAATAATATAACTTCAAATCAAGAAATCTACGTTACTTCAACTCACAAATAGCATACCTCATAACACTATGATGTCATTTGTCTAACCTTTTCCTTTACCATTTTTGTCCTATTCAGAAAATTTTGCATTTTTTTGTCAGATCAATACACACACTTCAACTAGATAGAACACAACCACCACTAAATATTGATTATCACATTTGGCTAATCACTCATATTGAGCTTGAAAATTAATTCTGTCAAATTTTTAAACAAAAATATCTATAAAGCTGCTTCTGCATGGATGATTCGAAACTTGTTCAAATATGGTCACCATGTTTGGCCGCACCTTATATGAGAAAAAGACAAAAAATTCAGCAACTCATGACCAATAATGCCCAGAAACAGAGTACGCTAATTTGGTTGCCCAGTAACATCTTCCCTCTCTTCACAACAAATTTTTTTCATAGTGCAGAACCTAATGACCACTTCAGATTATAACTCAGTTTTACTTCACAGACTAATCTAGCCTAATTACCAGCCTCATCATACTGTGTATTCCCAAAACAAAATGTCATGGCTTCACTACGGTTTGCTAATTCACGCAAAGGAATATAACATGTCATAACTGATAGAACAGATCGAAGAATAGTCATACCTCCGGATCACTGTACACGATGAACTTTGGTGACGGAGCAGCGAACTCAACCTCGACCAATTAACTGTGAAAATCCGACACTCGAAGACGATGTGCCATACAATGCTCACGAACTCAGAACCTATGGACCTTCAACCACGACCAAATAAACGCCAACTGACTGCTCACGAACTCGGAGACTCAGAGACGACGGAGTAGCGCACTCAGAACCTCGGAACCTCTGAACTCACGGGGCAGAAGATTTTCAACGCCAAATCTAGCAGCAATGTCACGAACTCGGAGACTCCAACACCATGACGCAGATGATTTTCACCGAAACTGGAGCAGAGAACTGACCGCGGAGACTCGAAAATGATGGATGCAAAAAGTGCTGCCTTTTGAGAAAATGACATTAGGGCTTCGCGTGGGTGGGTGCGTGCGTGCGTTTTTCAAATTTTGACACAAATGGGTCCGTCTCCATGCATTTTTTAATAATTTAGTCGTGCGTGCGTTTTTGTTTCTTCAATTGAAGGGTAATTTTGTCTACATAATTTTATTTTTATCCCAGCGCAGGACCCAGGGATTTAGGAAAGATTACGCAATTTAGGATCCCTAATTTGTCATTATGTGTCTTCAAAGGTCCCTAAGTGTCTTTTTCCCTATTATTTTCTTCCTTAACGTTATTCTCCATAAACAAATCTAATAATAATTATCGATGTGAATGTCAATCATTATTATCGATGAAAATATCAATAATTATTTTTTGTGTGTTTAAAAAAAGTTTGTTATAAAAGATAAAATTCATTTTGCTGATTTTTATGCCCCAGAGGGATAGGTCTTTGACGAAAAAAATCTAATAATAATTAATTTAGTTTTATTTATTGTTATAAATATCAATCAATTAGTTAAAATATAATTTTGAAAACTTTAAATTATTATAATTTTATTTATTTTCAAGTATGATTATTCTGTTAAAAACCTACTCCAGATTTAAAAATAATGTTTTTATGAAGACTAATAAAAAAATTACCACTAAATAGTACCAACAAACAATCATTTATAAAATAGGTGAATAGAGAATTAACACTAAACAGTTGGCCAAAAAAGAATTAACGCTAAACATCATTTTTATATTATATAATAATATATGAATTCAACAAATTATTATTTTCTAAAAATTTGACTTTAATTTCCAAAAACATATATGTTTAATTTTAAAAAGATCTAAATATAATAAAATCATGATCAAGTATAAATTTGAAAGATTTCTTTGGTCAATGACACCTTTTAAGGATGAAGTTCTTGTAATTCAATCCTTTTATTCTTTTGGCTGCTAAATATTGGCTCTCGGGAGCAGCCGTGCTCAACCCTGCGAAGTGCGGATTGTTGTTTCCGTATAGTTTCACTTTGCCCAGCTCTTTCTTTTCTTGTTTGTCTTTTGGGTTTGTCTGTCACTGTCAAATTGCTATAGCGATAATCCTCTGTATTCTATTATTGTTTAAATCAATTGATCCCGTCAGAACAATTTTATAACTAGGGCTAGATTTTCGAGTGTCGATGGCTCACACTAGCAACAATGTAAGTTGTGATTTTCATTTCGACCTGTGTTTTTCGAATGGATAATTGTTTCCTCACAACTCTGCTTAGAACGCTTATCAGATTTTGGAGTTGTAAACTTTTTCAATCCATGCATCCTGTTCATAGGTCGCAGGCGTCGACAACACGTTTAGAAGAAAATTTGATCGAGAGGAGTATTTGGAACGAGCTCGAGAGCGTGAGAGGCAGGTGAGTTCTTCCATTTTTTTTAATGCTATTGTCCGATGATATTTTGCTGGCGATTTGAGAATAGTTTCGCCTAGTTAATTGTGACGTTTGTGAACAGGAAGACGAGGCGCGATCTAGACCTAAAAGTAAGTCGTTTGATTTTTGTTTCCGTTTGCATGTGCTTTCGGTTAGTAATTTTGTACTAAAACATTTAGGGCTTGTTTTGGTTGTTAACTCAGTACGTACGTTGTCGAGCTGAAGCCATGTTTACGGCATTAAGTAATATCATTTTTTTTTTTTTCAGCCAAAGGTCCTCCAGTGCAGAGGAAACCCTTGAAACATAGAGATTATGAGGTGGACCTTGAATCCCGCTTGGGGAAGACTCAGGTAGGCTGCTCTAGACAGGATTCTAGTTCTTATTGTAAATGTATGTGCTTTTTGGAAGCTAGGATTTTCTGTGTTGCATTTTGGTCTAGCTTTACATCTGCAACCAGGTTTTTATAGTCAGCTTCATGAGTGTCCTTTGCCTAGTTGTTAGGCTCTTGGCTGCGCGGTTTGCATAGACATTACATTAGTTTTATTCTCTTTGACCTGTTTACTTTGGTCAGCTCTCTTCTCTTCTATAAAGTGAAATATCTGTAGACTGCCCGCACACACCCCCCCCCCTTCCTCCTCCTCCTCTCTGGCTCAACATGGAAACATCTTTAGGCGTTCTTTGTTGTATGCTTGGATTTTTCTATGACTGAACTTTTATGGTGATTCAGTTTTTCTAAAAGTATGAATATCAACCTCTTGCAGGTTGTTACGCCCGTTGCACCACTAAGCCAGCAGGTACTTGCGCACCAAGTTTATTACAGTTTCCTAAATACTATAGCTGCTTTTGAAATGGATAATTTTCTTGTCTATTGTTGATTTTTTCCTTCAACTTTCTAACTCTTGAGATCAAATGTTTTCTTCTCCTCTCCTTTTTTGGGTGTTGGGATGGAAGTGATGGCTGATTAATGGTTTAGCTTGAGAAATCCATGCTCTAGGGAATTTTTTGATCCAACTGGGTTGAAGTACTTATCTTTTCTGCTAGTTTTACATGGTTTTAGTTTAGTAGGGACCGTTACTGTTCTGTTTTGCAATTGTACGGTTCTAGAGATAAATTTAGGACCTACAGTTATAACCTCGATGGTTAATCAGATGTTTGCTTGTAGTCTTGTCTCTTGTGGGGCATCAAAATTTTAAGAGTAACCCTTCTCTTATCCCTTGAAACACAAACTTCTGCTCTCTTTTGAGAATTGATACAATCCATGGTTGAGTTATCAAGTAAGATACAAGCTATGGATAATGAGGTTTATGAATAGTAGGTATTGAACATGTGGCTACCACTTGTTTAGGGCAATGACAATTATTGTTTCTTGTATATATGCACGAAGAACAAGTAGTTGAACTTGTTATACACTTGGATCTTTCAGAGGCTGCTTCATGTTTAATTGATTGTTATTTGATACTCTTTATTCTGGTATAACTTATTTGACACTTCTTTGTGGTTGTTCTTTGAATTATTCACCTCTATTGCAGGCCGGATACTACTGCTCCGTTTGTGAGTGTGTGGTAAAGGATTCTGCAAACTACTTGGATCATATTAATGGAAAGAAGCGTATGTGGTCTTCTCAATATGCTTGCCTTGAATCTTGATTTCTCTTATCTGAGTACTTGATTTAACTGCCTTCACTATTCTGATGATTATTATTTCTTTATCCCTTTAGATCAAAGAGCTCTGGGAATGTCTATGCGAGTAGAACGTGCTTCTCTCGAACAGGTACACTTTAAGATTGACTCTGCATCAGAAGTATATATTTGTGTTTGAATGTGTAGGTGCCTGTCTGTCAAAGTTTGTGTAGTTGTATCTGCACCTGTGTTGGATATCAGTAGTGAAATTTTTCTATGAAACACAGGTTCAGGAACGATTTGAAGTTCTTAAAAAGCGTAAAGCTCTAGGCAGCTTCACAGAGCAAGGTAAAACTTTGGAAGGGGGGATAGGGGGTTGACAAATTTTATAGTTAGTATTTTTTAAGCAATATCCTTTGTTTCTTAACCCTCAACATTCCTTTTTAAGTGGTTGTTTCTTACTATACAGATCTGGATGACCGGATCTTAAAACAGCAACAGGAGGAGGAAGAAAGAAAGCGACAGCGACGGGAAAGGAAAAAAGAAAAGAAGGTCAGTTGTGTGTTTCTTCTTTTGACTCTCTGCACAATTGATGGGTTGGAAGAAACATCCCGCCCTAGCCCCACCTTAACATTTAAGTGCCCTTGTCTTATGCTGAACGTGCTGGCAGTCCAAAGGGTTCCTGTTCCTGTTCTGGTTATATATTAATTAGTTGTAACTGCTTTTTTTGGTTCAAACAATGTAGTTAATTATGTTTTATTTATGGGTTCAGAAAGAGAAGGAAGTTGAAGAAACACCTGAAACAGATCCTGATGTTGCAACTATGATGGGATTTGGTGGCTTTCGGTCATCCAAGAAATGATGCCATGTCATATGCCCCATGAATTCTGTTCACAAGATTTTTAACAGCCGTTTTATAATGTTTAGCTAGATTTGGTATCTGGCCCGAGCATATGAAAACGAGGATGCATCAACAACAAAAGAGTTTGTGTATCTCTATAGCTGGAGTTTGATGGATTCAATCCATAAATTATCCAATTCGTTTGGTTCTTGTACATTTCTTATGTTAGCTGAGCTGATGTATAATATATGAAGTGATCGTTACCTTTTCTCCTGTTCTGTTATTTCGCTAATTTATTTCTCTTCAGATGCCCTTGCTTAACCCCTTGTTTTGTTCCGGGGGTTTAGAGGAATGCTCTCTTCCCCTTATTTTGTTTGGAAAAAAATGTGGCGGAAAATGTTCTCTCTTCCTAATCCCTCAAACCAAACAAACCTAAGGGAAGCTCGTCAATGACAGTAGATGCAAATCTGTTGTGTGCTCTCTCTGGAAAGATGACCTGATAACCCGAACTGGGTCATTCAATCACCTATTATTCTCATGTGTCCCAGAGGAAAAGACAGCCTTAGTAAGCTAGTGCTTGTATCCTGATAACTTATTTTCTTAAAGTGGGTGCATTGATCGTTGAATACCTGGTTAATCCATGTAATATTTAGTTATGTTGGAGAAAAGAAAGTCTTGCCTGGGTTGCCTTGAATAAGTAATATTGAGATAGCAATGTAATGAAGATTACCATGAATGCATGTTTGGTTGTTGGAATTAGTCCCTCATCTCATTCCATGATCATTCCCATAAACATGGGAAGGTGAATTTCAGTACAAGTTTGATGAAATGTTATTTTGTTTGTGAAAATTAGTCAATTATTATTTTGCCCTTTTGTCATATATTAAAATATAAAATTAATGATGCTATAAAAAAAATGCAAAGTTAATGTTCAAACAAACATAATATATTTGAATGATATTTCTTTTTTGTTATTGGTACTTAAAATTTTATTATATCAATATTGTTTTTGTTAAAAAATTAATAATGAATATTTTAAGATTATTTTACATGAAGGGTATTAAGACAATCTGATCATTTTATTTCGTTATATTATTTTCATCTAATTAAGCACAGTGAAATTTAGTCTTTGCATAACATATCAAATATAATCATTTTATTTTATCAAAATTCATTCCTATTTTTATTACCATTTTCATCTCTATAAAAATATCTCAGCAAGCAAACGAGCAAAAGGAAACATCAGGTGTGATTCCTGGCGGGCCGGACGATTGATATTAGATGTCTTCGGCTAAATTAACCGTAATATGTATACATTTGTTTTTATATTTATCTTGACAATAGTAATTGCGGTTTTTTTAAAAAAAAAAAAAACTCCATGCATAATATAGGAAACAAGACTATTCTAAAGAAGGGGAAAAAAGGGATTCTCTTCCGTATAGGATTCTCCCTTCTATCTCTATTTTAAATTTGCCTACTAACCCAAAGGAAGAAATTCATGCGCTCCATCTATCTGTTTTCAGGTGCAAATTAGATCAGAGGTTGCTCTAATGGTAAATTGCACAATATGGATCTGAAGCATATTTTTATGGATGTGCATCATGTCTATATTTTTTCTAATCATTAAAATTTACTTTATACAGTTTAAAATTTATTTTTAATTAGATATTAATATTTGATTGTTCATTTTAAAAATAATATAAAAAATAATGTTCAACTATTGATTTTTTAAAATATATATAACAAATAAAATAATTATAATAATAAAGGTGCGAATAATACAAATTAAAGAGGATGTATATTATTTTAGGGGAAATCACATTTTGGGACCAAGATCTCAAATTAATCACAATGGAGAATTTTTAATTAAAATCTAGTGGTAAAAATGGAAGATTGAGTTGAAAAATTGAAAAAATAAGTAGTAAAAAAATTTATTTTATAATTAATTTGAGATCTTGATCCATGATTTCTCCTATATTTTATTTGTAAATTTAAATATAAGATTTTTACTTAGATTTGCCATTCACGTTCAACGACACGTACGCCGGAGGAAGGACGCTTATAATAGGGCAAGGCCGTTTCTTTTTACTTCGAGTCAGGCTCAAGTCACCAGGCGTTTGGACCTTACGTTTACGGTTAACCAGTCCCGCCATGCCTGTCTTTTCCAATCTAACAACGCAGGCAGATCCTCTTGCATAGTGATTCTGTTATATTGATACAGATATGAGCACAAGCTGCCGGGAGATTGAGCGAAATGTTCTTCGTCTGCTTCACAGTCGCAATACTCGCGCCCAACTCACCCAAATTCATGCCCATTTCCTTCGCCATGCCCTTCATCATTCCAACCAGATCCTCGCCCACTTCGTCTCCGTTTGCGCTGCTCTTGATCGAATGTCTTACGCCGCCCGTATCTTTTCCCAAACCCACAATCCCAATATTCTTCTCTTCAATTCCATGATCAAAGGCTTTTCTTTATGCGCACCCTTCCAGCAATCCTTTCACTTCTTCTCCATTATGAGGAGCCGCGGCATTTTGCCTGATGAGTATACTTTTGCGCCTTTGCTCAAATCCACTTCAAACCTCTGTCACTACGAACTCGGCCAGTGTGTTCATGCGCAGGTTATTAGGGCTGGATTTGAAAGCCATGGTTCCATTCGTATTGGGTTGGTGGAGTTGTATGCTACTTACGAGAGAATGGGAGATGCCGAGAAGGTGTTCGACCCAATGTTTGATACAGATGTAATTGTTTGGAATATGATGATTCGCGGGTTTTGTAAGACAGGCTATTTGGAAACCGGTTTGAATCTTTTTAGACAGATGAGGGAACGCAGTATTGTTTCTTGGAATATCATGATTTCTTGCCTAGCACAAAATAAGAAGGACAAGGAAGCCCTTGAACTGTTTCATGAAATGTTGAAACAGGGCTTTGAACCAGATGACGCAACCTTGGTCACAGTTCTTCCTGTCTGCGCTCGCCTAGGAGCTTTAGATGCTGGGAAGTGGATTCACTCTTATGCATGTTGCAGAGGGTTTCAACGAGATGTCGTTGCCGTGGGAAATTCACTTGTAGATTTCTATTGTAAGTCTGGTGATCTTGAAGTTGCGTGGAGCATTTTCAATGAAATGCCTCATAAAAATGTTGTTTCTTGGAACGCAATTATATCAGGTTTGGCATATAATGGGAAGGGTGAACTGGGGATTGACTTATTCGAGGAGATGATAGAGAAGGGGGTTAGCCCTTCTGACTCGACTTTTATTGGCGTTTTAGCTTGCTGTGCCCATGCTGGTTTAGCGGACAGAGGGCTTGAACTCTTTGCATCGGTGACTACAAAATTTCAACTTCAGGCAAAACTGGAGCATTATGGCTGCGTTGTAGATCTTCTTGGACGCTGTGGACAGGTATGGGAAGCTCATGACTTGATTAGAAGCATGCCCATGAAGCCTACTGCTGCCTTGTGGGGTGCATTGCTTAGTGCTTGTCGTACTTACGGTGAAAGGAAACTCGTAGAAGTTGCAATTAAGGAGCTTATCAATCTAGAACCATGGAATTCCGGAAATTATGTGTTATTGTCAAACATTTACGCAGAAGAAGGAAAATGGGATGAGGTTGAAAAGGTTAGATTACTGATGCAAGAAAACAGCATCAGGAAAACTCCAGGACGGAGTGCAACTGGATAGTTGTAAGGTTTGTCTTGGCCGAGAAATGACTTTGTTGCACTTGCTTGGTCTTCATGAACTACAGGAACTATCATTTTTCATGCACAACGATGATATCAAAGAACGGTGTTACAAAAATCGGAGGATGCCACCAGTCTTGGCACTTGTCTTTACCAGTTGCTTCTTGTGCAACAAACAAAAAAAAAGTACATTCAACTCTACAAGTTGCCGGAAAAAAATGGTTTGATGTGCTTAGGATGGAGAAATGCTGTTTTCGAAGAGGTAGCATGAGCACTGTGTTCATTACTTACTAAGAAACTTTCGAGGATGTTGAGGAGAGTGTTGTGTGTGACTAATCTCCTAGTACAGGCCAGGAGGTATTCCGGTTAAGAAAGAAACCGTCATTGCCAAAGTCGAAATTGGATGTAATAATTGTAGTAAAGAGGATTCTATATTTTAAATCGTGTAAGGAAGCTCTGGATGCTTTTCATGCTTAGATATAGCAGGCGGTATTGATCTGTATCATTGATATTAGATCTCCCTGGGCAGAAGACCTTCATGTGATTCCTTCTGCATCAGTCTGATTATTTGTTATCAATATTACATCCTGGCGGTATCAGGTGTATTAACGCGTTTACACAATTTGAGAGTCGATTTCTGAATTTCATTATTTTATTAGTTTATGACTTGTATAGAGTTTGTTGAGTAGTCCAGAAATGCATTGAGAAAATGTAGCTTGTATTGAAGTTTTTTCTTTAGATTTTACCATATAAAGTACGTTAGTACAACAGCAATTGAGATTACAAGGAAACTATCAATCTGGTCGAGAAGAAGTTAAATGATTATCGGTTTCTTAATGCTAGTCATTGTGTCAGACTAAACTAACTGCTACTGCAACTGGAATGAAGAGATAGATTATAATCCAATCTGGTAACTTGCGGGCACTGCTTATTTCTCTGCCAATGTAATCTCCCAAATTGAAGTTCCCTATACTAACAAATTATTTTCTCAATTACGATATGGAATAGAAAATAGACGTGAAAGCAATCTACGCAGAAACAGAATAGCATGTTGACCTCTTTCTCTGGCAGAGTTGCAACCAGCAACGAGTGCATATCTTATTTGTTGCACACTGGCTTTATTGTAGAATAGGCATGTGATCGACGCAATTAAGCACAAGCTGTGTTTCTGTAAGGCATGGTCCACCGCAGAAAAAATCAGTGGCCTCGGGTGGTACGTTAATATTCCCAGATGGATTTAATCTATACGGTTGGTCACATCCAACATAGATCTGCAAAATATTCAAGGTCAACCCAGAAAGATGGCAGGGAAAGAAACATGATTGATGGTCCAAAAGATGATCAAACAAGCCTTCAAGAGCATAAGGTTAACATGAAGCCGCATGCTTTACAATACTGGATATAGACTCACGAGTTTATTATCAAAGCAAGATAAGGCTTTCGCTAAGCTTTGCCCCTGAAGCTGATCCTCTGGCTGTGCAGTCCCTGTTCATGGTAAAGTACACACACACATATATCTCATGAAAACTGGGGACGCAAGATGCATGGCATATAGAGAATGACAGGTGGTTAGAATATAGGGATAACCTGAGTAGCAGCATAACAGTACTATGGAAATTAAGGAAACTATGAATAAGCTTCTCTTTGGAAGGAGGGAGTATGCCATGATTGTGATGGTAATGGGTGGAACAGAAAGGTGCATGGCAACAATACGGAAGAATGAAACTTATATCAAGGTATGTATGAGTTGCCGAAGAGTTTGTCTTTTTTCACGAAGATGAGAGAGAGAGAAGAAGTAAAATTAGGCCAACTGAAGAGGTTAGTTAGAAAGGAGAGCAGTGAAGGATGGACACAAATTGACTGATAGAAAAATACACAGTGGGAACGATGCGTTGGTCACCAATTACGAGTTCCCAGTTGGAAAAAGGAAGCAACTGGAGATGCGGGGTATCGATCCCCGTACCTCTCGCATGCTAAGCGAGCGCTCTACCATCTGAGCTACATCCCCATACCTGAAAATTTAGTTTTTGTATTTTATTTAATCATTAAATTGATCCCTGAATTTACTGCTATCCATTATTTAATTGGTGTGACATTCTTTGATCTGTAGGACGCCCAACTATTTAACCAAAAACTTTTTATTTAATGACACATCTTGATGGTAGCTTCGGCTAACAATTCCACAGTTACCATTTTCTTATAAAAAAAAATGATAAAAAAAATCCTAGAGAAAGTGTAGTTACAAGATGAAGAATTAAGTGAGTTAAAGAATATCTCATGGAATTAAAACAGAAGTCTGCTTCTTGCAATTGCAAAGATTACATTGATTAACAGCAGATATAAAATCTAAATTTCAGATTGAAAACACGCTACATCTACGTGCAAATAGCCTCAGACGTGAAAGGAGAGAGAGTATTCTCACCAGAGAGAGAGAGAGAGAAAGTATCATGGTATAAGAGGATGCAAGGCAATCGCGAGTAATGGCTCCTAGGTTTTTTTTTTTTTGTTGGGAAACAAAAAGAATGGCTCATAGGATTTCGAGGGCAGTAGATATGGGAACTATATTGCATCACCACGTGCAAGCCAAAACCAATATACAGATTGTTTACAGAATCTGCACAAGACACCACCTCTTGATCGGTTCGCAACATGAAACTTCGAACAGTAAACAAAGGGTATACTCCAATGCTTTCAAACACCAATTCGGGCAGTAAAAATTGCCTTTTTAAAACTTTCTCCACTTGTAGCTTCAGATTTTTTTTTTATATAATATATTATGCCTTCAGATTTAACAGATGGATGATGCGTTAACACACAGGAAAGAAAGAAAAAAAAGGGGGGGGGGGGGGGGAAGAAGCAGAGATATAGAAAACTATGTTCACATGGGAAAACCCTAGCAGAAAGGGGAGGTGAGCGGATGAAGGGGAGAGAAACCATCTCGGAAGAGGGAGTTCACTACAACAAATTAATCTATTGAGAGGCTCAGTCCGAGGGTAAGGAGTGTGAACAACATTCGAACGGTTCAATTTTTCGGTAGAAGAAATCTGGATGATATGATTGGATTTTCGTTACTTCGACTTAGGGCTCAAAGAAAGCCACTGTATTCGCGTATGAGGAAAACGACTAGAAGCGTTCGGAAGATAGAGAGGCCAGAGAAGCAAGTGATTATATTGAATGATATGGTGAAATTGTACGATATCCAATATGTTTTCCGAAAATTCTTCCCTATTTTACTTGTTTAAAGGGAAAATACAGGGATCAGAGGCCTTGTTAATTCTAATTGATTATAGATTCTCAAACAGGCGGCCCCAATCAGGATACTAAGAAAAATTAATCAGAATTTGACTCTGACCATGATAAAAGCTGAGACGTCGACCAAATCATGATATCAATTCTCCGTTCCAATCAGCCGAAAAAAGTCAACATAAGGGGTGAAGCAACGCCTACGCAGTTTTTGCTAGTGACCTTCAACCGTTTAATTTCCTAAATGAAAATTCCTACTGCTAAAAAGAAATTAAAAAAAAAAAAAAAGGGAAATAATGGAAGCGATTGATACTGCTCAGTTCATAGTGTGTCACTTCGCTAATTCCTTAGAGCTCATCCTGCAAAAAGAGAGCATCATTAAAATGATTGTTGTTGAACCTGCTTCAAGGGGCGGTTGTTCAAAAGCCTTACATGTAAATCCTCTTCTTTCTTGGGTTCAGCGCTGTCCTCTGACTCAGCGTCGGCGTCATCCCCAGCGTCATCAGTATCTTCCTCATCCTCGTCGGCCTAAAATTCACGTTAACTTCATCAGAACCAGTATAATAAATGCTGCATCAGATTTCCCGAAATTGATATTCATAAACTTACATCAGAATCAACTGGATCATCCTTTGATTCCTGGAAAGTGGTGCAAAATGGGTATAAGAACATTGTCCGTGTTATTCCAAAATAACAATAATATAGCCTAAATATTGAAACAACATATCATACATAGAATGTCAGCTTTCAGAAGAGTTATTTCTATCCTAATACATGACAGCAAAGAAATATAGACAATACCTCCTCCTCTCTTTTCTTTTCTGCCTCTTCAAATGCCGCCTTTTCAGCCTACAAATACATTTGAATCAAAAAATTCGTTCAAAAATCATAAGTCATTTTCATGTAACACCAAACGAACAAGTAAATCAAAACTCCCATTAAATAAGTGAATCAAAACAACTCACATCTTTCTGCTTGCCCCAGGTTTCTTCGACTAGCTGCTTAGCATATTCCGGGTCATCCGTAATCAAGATATTTTTAAACAAAGTTCCAGATTTCACCTGCAAATAAAGCAGATTGCTTCTCAAACTCAGGATTCAGGCTTCAAAAGATTCAACCAAAATTGTATTGATGTAAACCAAAATATATCCAGGATATAAAAAAAAGGGGGGAAAAAAGGAAAAAAAAACTTATATTTACCTGCCACAATTCAATGCCAACATATCTCAAATAGGGGAAAACATAGAGATCAGGATCATCCTTGAAATCTGACAAACATGAAGATTCAAATATCACCGTCTTACAGACAGTCACATAATTCCACAACTAAACTTGTAGTTGAATGTATGTTATGATATAGATTATATAATTACTGCAACTGTAACTGAGGACAAAACTAAACCTGGGTTGTCAATTAATGGTGCCTTCCACTTTCCTTTGTAGTTGGGGTTCTTGATTTTCTGCAGAGATGGTTAACAGTCAGCACACAAATTCATTTCAAAACACAACATGCCTCACAAATTAAAACTTGCACAAACCTTTGGCTTCCAGGGGCCCTTGTACTCAGGGTTGGCGATGGTTGGTGGTGTCCACTCACCATCTTCCTCATCATCCCAGTCTTCAGGCTACAGCAAAAATGAATCTTATTAATACTAAGAAAAAAAAATTAAGATATAAAACTGCAGGAGACAATAAAGAAATAATTACCTTCTTGGCATCAGGGTCTGGGATCTCTTTGGGGATGTCATCATACCCCTACAAATACAGGAAGTCAGCATAAAGTACAGTTGCAAACTCCATAAATTTCTTCAGGAAAAGATATTACCTCTGGCTTCTTATCTTCAGGATCAGGAATATACTCTTTGTCATCCCAGTCTTCTGGCTGTGAGCATATTATATTATGATTAGAAGTTATTAACATCCAAAACCAGTTTGACTACTAAAAGTGAAATGGTAAACCATGAAAAGTAGTTACTTTTTTTGCTTCCGGATCCTTGATTTTCTTCGGAGGGAGAAGATCCCAATCAGAGTAGAGACTACCAGATTGCTTCTCTACATTGTCAATGAGAATACTGTAGGTTGCATCCGGACGGAGGATAAACATGTACACGTGTGTTAGTTGGTCAGTCTCACAAGGAACATCCTTCTTTATCAAGTGGTTTGTCCCATTGTAGGTCAGAATAGCATGAACTTTCTTGGTGCTGTAACCACAAATATCAGGGCCAAACATGATACTGCGACAAAGAAAAAGCTTTATTAGCATGTGTTAGAATCCACAGTAAAAGATGAGAGGCCATTTACAAAGGGGATCCATCAATCACCTATAAGGAGAATCCCCACCAAATTTCTTCTGATCTACTTCCCCGCTTAGTAACTTCATGTAACCACCACCGCAGTCAAGCTTCTGTTCATGCTTGACAGAAAATTGGAAGACAAGAGTCTTATCCTTATTGCTAAATTCAGGGAATTCAGCAGAAATAGCGTAGAATCTGTAGTCTTCACTTGTTTGTATACCTGTAAAAGCATACAGAATCAAGCCAAGTTACTTGACATAATTTTCAAATAAAATATCAATCTATTAGCAAGAGATAATACTATCAGACTTTGCCTCGCTGTTCTGCCAAGGTCAATTTACCTTTATCATTAGGGTCTCCATTCCATTTACCAGAGGTGTGGTTCCACTCCCCAGCCATGTTCTCATCTTTCTTCCAATCAGATTTAACCCACCTAGTCTCCCAACCATCTTTATTGTTCACCAGAGTATGCATACAAACGCAACATATAAAGTTAGATAAACAAATATGAATATTTTGAAGAAAATAAATACAGACGTGCCAAACAAAAAGGCGCTATCCTTAGAAAATGAAATAACGATTCAAAACGAAAACATATAGTCGCCAAATTAATTTATAGATAATGCAACACTCAATGATCAGAAGTGATTCGTGAATGTAAAAAGAAGGGATGCCAACAACTAAAGTAAGGTTCCAGTGGCATCCCAGGCTCTTAAGTTTGGGTAACAGATGTTCGAGCTAATGCCTTCTGAAGAAATTGTGACAGCCGCATTAGCACGGTTATAACTCAAACCAACTCTTACAGCTACCACAATAGAATTAAACATCAATTACGCCTATAAGAGAATAAAAATAAGACAAAACGGTCCATATGTTCATAGATCTACAACAAAACCATCCCATTTCAGAGCATGGAATTTGACGCCCACCTAAGTCCAAACCAAAGCCATCAGATCCTGCAACACACCTAAAAAGTCTTTATCCTTAAACAAGTTATACCAAATTCAACACCCGTCATTTGTCAATTGCACAAAAGAAAGATGAAAATCCTTAATCATCTGGAAATGCAGGAGAATATCAAAATTCAAATAACGATCTAGCGTGCCAACTGAAGTAGAAAAGGGAATACGCGAGAAAATGTCGGAGAAAAATAATACCGTCAAAACGTTCCTCGAAGAAAACCTTCGCGGAAGCGACCGCTAATAGAGCAAAAAGGATGACAGAGAGAAGATTAGGGCGTCGCACCCCGAACGCCATAGCTGAGGAGCTATGAACAGAGAGAGAGAGAGAGAGAGAGAGCAACGAGACAGAACACCTAGTTCGTCAGCAGTGTGAGCTTCCGGAACTATTTTTGTACTTGGATGGCTTTGATCATGGTAATAAAGGGCAAATTTGGAAATTGACGCGGCTGTGTCCGAGGTGGATGCAGGCTGGAAGATTCAACTAACAATATTAGGCCGCGTGTCTAAGCTTGTCATTGGTGTGATGTGGCGCAGCTTCATTGGCATTTACGGAAGACCGTAGTTGTCCGAGTTGGATGACACGTGGCATCCCCATTTCACGGCTAGTCCGTTTGGGCTTTCCGATCGTGAAAGGTTATACCCGTATGGATACCTCGCTCTAAAAATGGATTACGTCCTCCCACGAAAAAAAGAAAAAAGGATTCCATCCTCATCATCAGTCATAGCCTCAACTCTCTCATTTGTTAAAAATACAAAATTTATTATTTAGATAAATTTTATATTTTTTTATAAACTTCACATAAAATGAAAAAAATCGAAGTATCCAAATTTATAGATAATTGGGGCTGATGGTTCTTAAATAATTTATTATTTCAATATCAGCACCGGCATGATGAGCAGCATTTGACAGATTTCTCATCCTTCTTCGCCGCTGTGGTTGGTGGCTTCTTTTGGATCACCACAGGCTTCCAATCCTATGTAAGCGGTCTAATCCCTGCCATTTTCTTCTCTGATTGAATCTCTCTTTTCTGCGTGCTGAATAAGGATGAGAACCCAGCTTTCTCAACTCTCTCTTCCCCCTCATGCTTCCTTTCCTTTCTTCAAGAACCAGACGATGCTGACAAAGTGAATCAAATCGAATCGTGCCCCCAAGTTTTCTTTTGGTGACCCTGATTTCTGAAACAAAATCATTGGAATTGCACATAATCCTAGAGAAGTTGCAGGGAGAATTGGCTTCTAACTAGGAACCTAGAACATCATCAGTATTTGAATTCTGACAAAGGACTTGAACTTCATCAGAGTCTGAAACTCTCCCAGCAAAGAAATTCTTCGTTTGAGTGTATAAAGGCTTTTTTTTTTTTGTAAAACCATGGGAAGTTTGGGCCACGGAGAGAGTTTTTTGAATCACTCAAAACAAGACGAGAGATTCGATTCCCTTCTCTCGTGCAACTATTGTCTTTCTGGTGAATCATATCATCCCCTTTCTTATGCAATAATAACTTCAAATCTAGACCAAGCAATTTTCGTCTTTTTCCAATGGTAAAGTTGAGTGTCTAGATGGTGGTAAGGTGCGATGGAGAATGGATGAAAATGGCGAGATGAGATAAATTAGGGATGAAATGAAAGAGAAGGAAGAAGGCAACTCGAGATTTTTCTTAATTATTAAACTAATTTAAATTAACTTAAAAAGCAATTTACATTAAAAGTAATGACATGTCAAATAGAAATTTATTTGAGTTGGAACATTATGATTAGGCTGAGCACAAATGATATGGTACTTTAGGAGTACCTAAGAATTTCTCATGATAGCATATGCAAAGTGAACACAAAATATATGGAAGGGAGGAGCTTGAAAGGTGTTAATTTTAGAAGAATGTGAGTGCATAATGCTAAGAAATCAGGAACATGCAAAATGGTAGCATAAAAATCCAATATCAACACCCAATCACACATTCAACACACATACTCCGACAAAGCTTTAAGTTTTCTTATTCTAATTCCCCCCCCGGTAGGTTGGGGGGAGTAGAGGTGAAATAATTCACTTGTAAATGACATCATATCAGTTAAATATGATAATTAATATATTAGTTGACTATTAGATCTGATGGTGATCATCGGAACATAAGCATTAAATCCAAAAACAACTTGTAAATTGTCTAAAATCACTTACAAAAACATAATATTCACTTATAAATACATGATTATAACTTGTAAATATATGATTATCACATGTAAATGACATTGTATTAGTTAGGTATGACAATTGATGCATTAGTCATCAAGACATAAGTATTAGATCCAAAACAACTAGCAAATAGCCCACAGTCATTTGCAAATACATGATTTTCACTTGTAAATACATAATTATCACATGTAAATTACAATATATCAGTTAGGTATGACAATTGATACACTGGTCGACCATCACAGGAGGGATATAAGTAACAGATTCGAAAAGCACTTGCAAATAGCTCATAGTCACTTGTAAATACAAGATATTTATCTGTAAATACACGTTATTTACTTGTAAATGACATTGTATTTGTTAGGTATAACAATTGATGCACTGATTGATCATCAAATCTGATGTTGACCAATGGAACATAAGCATCAAATTCGAAAAACACTTACAAATAACCCAAAATCACTTGCAAATACACGATATGCATTGTAACTACACGATTATTACTTGTAAGTGACATTGCATCAATTAGGATTTATGGAATATACGTGTAACTTGTAAATAGCCCAGTAGCGCATGCAAATACACAATTTTAACTTGTAAATATATGATTATCATATATAAATGACTTGGTATCAATTATGGCAAATAGATAGCCCTTGTGACTTGTAAATAAACTCGAGGAATATGCAAATACACAATTTTCTCATGTAAATATACAGTTATCACATGAAAATCACCTGGATTACAAGGAAATTAAAATCAACACATCTATATATACATATAGACTAATAGATTATACATTTTTAGTAGGAATCTCGTGCATTTATAATAGATCTTCACTAATTTACAATAGATCCTTGTGTATTTTTGACCACTGTTGTAATTTATCCCATCAAATAATTTCCAATCATTTCTTAAAATTGTTGATGTGGCTGACCACTCAAGAGAGGGTAAATTGGGTGATTCAAAATGTTTGCCTAAACTAAAAGAATTAATGAAACAGTAAAACAGATAGAAAAATAGGGATAAACAGAGTATATTACAAGAAAATGATGTAAATGAGAAAAGACATAAGAAGTTTATTCTTGTTTGGCCTACACCAATTGACTTATGTCCAATACTCAAGCCACCATTTGAGATTTGCACTATCTCCACAAGTTTTGAATAAGCACTTGTGAGCCTCAATACAATGCTCTGTTTTTCTACGAACAATACTCTCCGTATAAGGAGTGATTTTATAATCCACTTAAGATACCCACTATCTTGAGTATACTCAAAATGATTCGTGATTAAAGCCTAAAGCTTTTCGTCAATAAATCCTCTCACAAAGAGATATATATAGTATAATGAAGTTCTAAGGTGACTGAACATGTTTATGAGCAAAAAAAAAAATGAAATTAATGCGCAATGCTTTCAGAACTTACTTCTTGTTGTTTTCTGCATAAATGAACAACTATGTATAGGTAAAACTTATTAACTAACCGGTAGGGACAATTAATTTCCCGTTACTTAGAGATTTAGTAACCGTTGAAAGTGCATTTAATGCTCACCTACCCAGATTAAACGATTATATGTGACAGCTAATCGGTTATATTGAATATGTGTTATCTTTGCAATGTGTTTCACCATAAAATAAATGATTATTTAGGCTTGAAGAAAATATTTTTAATATAGAGGAAGAGATTAAATTAATTTTCTAGCTTGCCCAAAATGACGTGAAAGCACAAAGGAATTTTTAGAAATATAATCGATTAAGGTTATAAAGCTAACTAGTTATCGACAAAAGAATGTATATGATAGACAAAGGATAACATGTTACATATGAAGAATAACAGGTTAGGTCTTGAGTCTTTCGAACAATATACCGAGGTAAACGATTATGAGTTAGAATGTAATTGGTTAGAATTGAAACAAAATGCTAACAAATACGATTAGAAAGGTAACTGATTACATAAGTAAACATAACATGTTAGTTTCAAAGATTGTAAGAAAGTAAATGGTTATATCTTTGACTGTAATAGGTTATTGAGACAAGAGAAAAGAAAGATCAAGAAGTAACCTGTTACCTTTTAGATTATAACAAGTTGAATGAGGCTAGGTAACGGATTGTAAAACTGAAGTAACTAGTTAGTATGCGAAAAAGATAAACACTAACTTTGACTTAAAAACAACAATCGGTTACTTTGGGAAAGATAATCGATTATATCAGTAAAAACAAAATTGAGTAGAAATAACTGATATAACAAGTTGCATAGCTTGATATAATCAGTTACATAAAGAGATTTTCAAAAACTAAAGAAATAGGGCTCTAAACCACTTCTAAACTTAAAATCTTCTAACATATTAAATCTTTAAGTTTAGAAATAAGATAAGAAGATTATTTAAAGTTCATTTGCTCATAGTTTGAACCACTTACAGAAAGAAATTAAGAAGCTTGTTTTGAGTTATCTTTAACTAGATGACTTCCTCAGATTATCCTGAATGATAAATATATCTTGCAAAACAATTCTTCTTTAATTTTATTATCATCAAAACATAGGAATACTATATTGATAAAAAGTAACTAAGTAAATCCATTTTATTTAAAAAAGATACACTAATTAGTCTAAAAATAATAATATATATATATATATAATAACTAGTTTCAAGAAAGGGGGGAAATTCTAAACAACTACAAAGACAAAGAACAAAAGAATTCATTATCCAATACCATTCCTCTTCAATATTTCCATCATATGCTTGCAAAGTAGAATCTTTCCGGCATCAGAGTATCTTGGTATTTTTTGTTGAAGTTTATCCTTCTTACTTCCAACTAAAAGGAAAATGATCACCAAAGAATAAACAGCCACTAATCAGAGTAAACATGGTCACACACACAAAATATGGCCAATTCTTGTCCCAAAGTTAAATACTTCAACCCCATATTTGGAGCCCAACAAGTATATATGCTTCCTTTCTACATTAAATCTCTATATGTACCAATGATTAATCATAGTTATGGAGGATGATGCATATAATGACAATAATGTGTCAACTTGAAGATTATAAATAAAATATTGAAACAAATATTAGAATAAAATATTAGTAAGAGTTAATATTCCAACTCATCAGAAAGAAACTCACTTCTCATCATCACTAAAGCATGTCCTCCGTAATGCTTGAACTTAATATTAAAAGAAGACGAACATGGAATTACAATAGAAAATGATAAACTCATCAACAGGATCAATAAGTATAAACTCATCAATCGACCAAAAAGTTGTGATATATTCACAAATTGAAACTAAAAGAAAAGGAACATGGAATTACAATATAAGAATGTCATAACCTATTTTGGTGAGTTCCAAAGAGGCTCTATAATACTTGAACTTTCACAAGCCATCATCAAAATTGATATAGTACTAATACGAGTTGTCTAAAAGATTTAATTCAACAAATCTCTTTTTATCAATTCTTTCTTCAAAATGTCTCTGAATCAACTGAATAATGAATAAGATTATTTATCTTAGTTACCAAATGAAACTTTAGTAATTTCACAAAATCATTAATGAAAAATCCAATCCACAAAAAAATGTCCTCTAATTTATGTTAATCATTCATGAATTGATAATAATATAAACTTCAAAACACAATGATTCTTGAACTTTTATAGGCTTTGGGTGTAACAAAGACAATGAATTTGAAACACTACCATAAATGTAGAATTACTAATATGGTATCTCACACACACACACACACATCCAAAATTAAACCATACAGAAAAGCAATACTAAATTATTTAAATCAGCATTGTCCAAAATATAAAATTAGAGAAGTTTAAAAATACCTTGAAATTGAATATGGGGAAGGTAAATCAATGACACTGGTTGACTTCAGTTGAAATTGAGGAGGCTGAGTCTGTGGTTGTGGTTGTTGTATTGGAGTTCTTCTGTTACCCACAAGCACTCTATGGTCTGATATGTTATTATTGGAGAAAAACCAGCTATGGTATATATTCATCAATAGAAACAACGGTGGAGCTAATTGGCACAACCCTTCAACAAAGAAAGAGCGAGAGGAAGCGAGGGATAGAGACTACGAAGAGAGAGTGAAAGGATGCAAGAGACATAAACCGATGAGGCGTGGAGAAGGAGAAAGGGCACGAGAAGGAGAAACCAAGACAATGAGAAAGGGAAAAAGAAAAGAAAAAGAGCCTACCGGAAATTGAAGACGATGAGTGCAGGCCAATGCAAGCAAAGTTCTTTCTATTTCTTTTTTGAAGAAGATGCTAGAGTAGTGGGTACAAGCCAGAGTAAGGTAGAAGAGCGATGGAAGGAGGTAGTGGAGGAGGAATGTGAGAGAGAGAGAGAGAGAGCGCGAGTGAGAAAGATACAATGAAGCCTGAGCAGAGGTAAACTGGACATTTCACATCAAATTTTTATTTCTAATTTCATATCTTGGTAGTTATTTGGAATTTGAACAAATTGTGCAAATATTTTGGCATTAAATTGTTTCCTAGATATTTATATGGAATTTTCCCTATAATTAAACTCAAAATTCATACTTAATCATGGGTTACATATTGGTTACATCAAACCCCTTTGTTGTGACCAATGGTCATACAGAACCTTAAAAATAAGCTGAAAAGCAATTATTTTCCATATATTTACTCATACATGTATTTTTATATCCACATACTTCCTCTCCTCCAATACACATACAATTGTTTTTTTTTAATACATTTGGTATTTAGCAATATGGACTACTTCAAATTCAAATATTATTGAGTCATAAATGGGAATATCTTTCTTGTCATGATTTTTTTTATTTGCAAGAATTAAGCCTAAGATATTGTTTAAGGAAAAAAATTAGTATTTGTTTTTTAGCCCTGTTGACATTCTTGTTAGTCAACTATAATGTACCAATACTTCAAATTATTTGACATATTCGTATCGAATATTTCTTCGAGACCAATATACGTCAATACTTCTTATATACGTATATGTAAAGTATCTAATTTATTTTTCTTAAAAAAATAAAAACTAAATTTCGATATATATATATATATATCTAATACATATTGGATGTGCGTCAGTGTGGTTCAATACTTTTTTAAATACTCCAAAGCATATTCTTAGAAATAAAATAAATATTATATCAACTGACCAATTAAAAAACTTAGAATGGATTTCTTCTATCATAAAAACTACTCCAAAACTATTATATTATATTTTCTTTTATCATATAAAATATATTTCTTTTATCTTAAATCTAAATAGATTTCTTTTATCTCATTTGTGGAGATAAATAGGACAACTTTGATAGTCTTAGAGTTTTATGAGTGGCAACCTTGTTTCTTGATAAACCAAACATATAAGTTGTCACACTCTAAACTCACAAGGTCTTAATATGTCTAACACATCCAAAACAGAGAAGAAAAGGCAGAATAGAGAGGTGGCACCGCGGCCTAAGGTGTTTCTGGACAAATCTAGGAAGAGACTCAAGAAGGATGGTGCCGCAGCGCTAATATTAGATTCCTTATCAACAGCTTGCTGACTTTTTGACCGAACTTCCGACGCACACAACTTCATGTTTTGACCTTTGATTGACTTGATTTCAACCCCTACAGGTCACTCTACTTCCCTTCTAATCGTAAACGCCAATCATGTTTCAAAACACCTTTGTATGAAGATTTTGGACATCTGATACTGAAATAGTCACTTTTGACCAAAAACAAGAACTCAATAACTACAATAGCCACCCATGAGCAATTGGTGTACAAAGACTATTTCTACAGGTCATAAGAGACATAAGGAATATGTCCAAGAAGGTTCTAACCTGAAGAAACCACTCCTCCCAGCTTTGACCCCCTTGAATCCTAACTCAAGCTAATGGGCTTTACGTCCATTTCACAAAACCAAGGGCCTAAGACCCACCTTAAGCTCACAAACTAAACATACAAATCCAAGGTGAGCTAGAGACATCAACCGTAAGTCCAATACAAGCTAACATTCAAGAGGGGCACATCACATAACATGCATAAGACATTGCTAACATTTAATACAACACAAATAGGGTTTTAGGCCCATCAACATAAGTTAGGCCACCTAATGCACCCAAAAAGAGGGTCAACAATAAACACACAATATTTAGGCCCCAAATCACACCAATCCATAAATCTCTATACAAAATAGTGGCACTTTACTGGAAATAACGGGAAAATCAATAACATAGGGAAACATAGTCCCCGACACCCACAAGTGTACTCTTAGTCCTTTTTGCCCGAGCCTTCCTTATCCTTACTAAAGTTAGATCCTTCACCTAGAAATTGTTAGCCACAGGATGAGACATACGTTTCAGTAACTAGGGGTAAACACATACATACACATAATCATATTTTCATGCTAATAACGAATATAACTTATCACCAATGCAATATGCATGATATGCAGACACCGATCCCATTAATACATGATTAGAACCATGAGCTAGTTACTATGACAAAGTAACCTCAACCAGTGGCCCCCTTCCAACAACCCGTGACGGTCGATTCCAAGGTCACCACCTAGCTCTCCTTCTAATGGTCATGACCCGGCTAAAGCCCATTGCACCAAAGATTAGATCATAACTATCCTTCCCTTGAACCACCCGAATTGATGGCTATTTAGAGAATGTGCACCCTAATTCACAACCACCTAAGTCTCCCGGTCATATGATGACTATTTAGTAACTGTAATATATATATGAGCTGCACCGCTTGAACACAGGGTCTCGTGTGCTATTTAGCGGATTAGCATACTACATGGTATATAGAGCATCGTCACCCAGACCATATGTCCCAACAATGTACATAATGTAACAATGTCCAATGCATGCTAACATGTCAACATATATCATTTTCTAATGTGCTAGCATGCCATATGAAAATATACAATACATCGTGGGGTGCACAATCATCAATTCATATCAATAGCCATCACAATTTATATTTAACATAATCTCCAACATCATATTATCATTTCATCATATAATGAGATAAGGATGGATAGTTACTAGCCGTGTAACTACACATATTATGATATGAATATGATCTACCATAATCTAGTTATAAAACATATCATGATATGAAAAAGTAAAACATAGATACATCAAGTGTATATATCATGATATGAAAATGAATAAACATATATATTGCAAATATAGAAAGAAAACCCTGGTTATTGATCGGGATCCTACAAATATATAGGGTCGATCGTAGTAATAAAAAGTCTTTGGAGTATTCCAGAGGTCGAACCCAAGAGAGGTAGTAAATTTATCAGTTCAAACTTTTAATCCCAAAAGCAAGTGATAATCAAATTGAGAATTCAAATTAAAAAGGAAAGAAATAGAAAATAAAACGATGTCTGAGTTTTGATTCAGATCTAGAAGCGTCAAAGGATTATGATTCACCTTATGAGATAACTAGATTCTATTCCTTAGTTAGACTCTGCACAATTATAGTAACCGTTATTTCTAAAGCGTCCTAATTACCTCTCGGTCAATTAGTCCTTATTTAATTAGAATTCAATTCACTCTCACGCAACTAAAATTCCCATGTAAACCTTGAAAACTACAACCTATATCACCACAAATTCTTAATTCTATCTCTAAATTAGTTATTCGTATTTATCTCTCTAAATCTAGGTTCACTCTTCACCTCTCAATCCATAAAGTTTACCCATTAATTAGATTTTATGGTGGTCAAACATAAAATCCACATGAATGAATAAGAGAGACAAATATAATAAAGAAACAAATTAAATATGCCTTGAATAACAAATCCACTGAGTCTTAACTAAAGAAAATAAATCCAATTCATCTCAGTCAGGTTACATCCCTACCCTTGACTGGGAAATTTATCCACACAGAGAAACATAAATCAAATTAGAGCTAAAATCCCAAATCATAATGAAAATAATAAGAAGAAGGAGTTATAGTAGAAGAGAATGAATCTATCTCTAATACTCCCTAGATCTCTATTCTCTCTCTATAAGATGCTCCTAGTTGATCTCAAATGCATTTTGAACCATGTTCTCTAGCTTCTGGGTGCATTTTTGAATCCTTCTAATGTTTTTGTTGTGCCTCCTTATATATAGAGAAAGTTTAGAAACCCATAAGAGCTCAAAATATCACAAAAACACGTAAAAAATGTGTTTTTACGGACTTCTGATGTTTGACCCGGCGCCGGGTGACCATAGAATCATCAAATACGGTGCCGGATGCTTTTGAAAGCCATAAAAACATTAAAAACGCTTGACCCAGTGCCGAATGAGTTTGACCCGGCACCATGTGGATCCATGGTACAGACAGTTGCTTTGTTCAGCTTCAGAAAATCATCAGCTTATGTTGATACTTTGAGCTTGATTTTCGCCATAATAAAGTTAGAATTTAGAAAAACTCAAAATATGAAAGTTGTATTTTTATGTCTTAGCTTTCCAACACATCTTAAATCACCTCAATAAGAGTTTATATGTGAGAGTTATGGTCAAAATATTAAAGAGTGTCAAAACTTTTCAGCATGAACAATTTGTAATGTTTTTGCTCTGAATATTTCCAAATGAGCATATAACACTATGAATCACAAAAATATGTCAAATCATACTAAAATATACCAATATAAACATATTTAGATACAATTTGGAGTTTAAATATGGGTATTTTATATGTATAAAATAGACACATCAATTACCTCAACCGTTAAACCCACTTGACACATTGGTAAGCCAATGGAGCAACCACAAATAATTTGATGCTTTCCCAAACACCAACTAGTGCCAAAGGATCACAACTATGTAAACAAACAACCTACATAACATTAATTTCCCATTACTATCACAATTCTTCAACCTTAACATACACATTTATCAACTGAAGTATATCTTGAATGGAAAATAAAGCTTTCTGAAGCCAACCCAAGCATTAGAATACCTAAAACAACTCTGAGAATCCTAATCATGCTTCCGCAAGTTCGGATTCTCAAATATGTCAACATTTGAGGGTTAGGGTTTGGTAGATATACCACTTAAACATCATAAAAATAACACTTAATCCATATAAACGTCCAATAATATCTCTAGAATGCATTTATACACAAATTAATCAGTGAAATTCAATCCAAATTTGAACCTTAGCCCAAATCACGAAAATCACCGATCATTCCTATTGAAGGTCCACTTACCAACAAGAATCAAGCTTCTAAATGCCAGAAATCGATCCCCCAGGGCCGGAAATGTTGAACCCTAGCAGAGCATATCATCCTCCCTCCGTTTTTCTTTCTGTTCACGACTAGTTCCGACATTTGATTTAACCAAGTTTCGCAACTGGCACCACAACGCCACTTAAGTTCACCGTGGTGCCAGGGCTCTTAGGTTTAGTCCAGGGACAATTTTCCATTATTCCTTGCCGCAGTTCCACTATTCACTGCCACAGCGCCAATGTTCTCTAGTTTCATTCTCCAAATTGCTCTATTTTGATCCTTCCTCAGGTCCTGATTCCTCTGGTCTTGTATCATTAGATCAAGTCTTTCTTAAAATGATGCACATGGTCATTACATAAGCCATCTTATTTACAAATAGTGTCCAAGAAGGAGATGATATTGATAATATTCTTATTAGTATGAACTAAGTAATAGGTAAATTTATAATGATTTTTTGTGTTTTTCTTGGTATTTAATATTATTAAAAAATATAAGTGTGTTCTTAGCTTGAGTTTTTTTATTATAATTGTATTTCTTATGTTTTATGATTTTTTTATTTTATATATACATATCCTAGAAGTATGATATTCCATATTTTTAGATTTAACGCTCTCAACATATATCTATTTATGTATTCCCTCTGATCCTTTTTTATAAGGCACTATCTAAAAGATTTTTTTTATCTTTTTTATAAAACCTTTTATAATATTAAGTATTGATGTTTTATTTTTACCCCTAGTCATTTACTTTTCAATCTCCTAAATTGTTATCAAGTGAAGTGTTTAATAGACAAAAGTTTAATTGGTCAATTTTAATTTAAGTAATATTTTCAATTCATGTTTTAATTGGTTTTATATCCTTTTTCATGTAGCCTAATTTAATGAAAATTATATTATTTTAATTAATAGAGATAAATTTTTTTTTAATTTTAGGAATGATACTAATTTTTTTAATCCATCTGAAGTACCTTAATTATTTGAAAGGATTAGGATAATTAATTAATTATTATACTTGGTCAATAGTGGCTCTGGATTCGGAGACAACGTGTGGGCCTGAGATGTTGGGCTTCGTGCGCAATTTGTGATTTATTCCCTCAGTACGGTGCGTTTGGTTTGGTTCGTAAATGTCGTACTCTCTCCCTGGCTGAAACCCGAAAATCCGAGACTTCGTATCAAGTCTTGAGTATATAGATATAGATAAGTTTTCAGATTCGTTTTGAAGTATGCAAACTGGCAGCGTTCATGTGATCCATAGAAGAAAATAGCAGCGAGATAGCTTCTTTGATTTGCAGGATTAGGGTTAATTGGTAAAGCCATGGATTTCCAGAAGAAGAGGGTTCATTTACTCCTCTTCGTCGCTGTCATCATTGCTCTTAGCATCACAGGTACTTTGGAATCACGGTGTATTTCTGTATCTGTGTTATTAGCGTTAATTACATTCCTTTTTTGAGTATTTCACATCAATATCATCCAAATATCAGCATCAATGAGAATCACAAATTGCAATCACATTGGGAAGTTTGGATCCTTACCTCATATACTGCTACATGTACCGTAAGATGAATTTGTATCTCGACGATTCTGTTACTTGCGTCAGGCTTGATTGAGTAGTGAATATCATATTTTCCCTCTCATCTTACTCTATTTTATTGGACTTTATGTAGTTGATTAATAACATAAATTCAGATGGGTGAAATTAGTAGATTAATTTTAGGATCTCTACTGCTTGCATATCTTAAAATTTTCTATCTTTGTAAGTTTTTCTTCTAAGAAAAGAAAATAAAGTTAAGTGAGAAGAAATTCTACTCGTCTCTGTTACGGAACAATCTAAACGGTTGTTATGCTCCTTCCTCTCCCCACCGACACCCCCCGGGGGCCGGGGTCCTCCCCCTCTCTCTTCTTCTTCTTCTCTTTTAACTTCTTGGTTGAAGACGCTTACTGAGATGTGGTTGATCTTAATTCCTTTTTCATGTTCAAAGAAGTAGAACTCCTGTATTGTTTTCTCCATTTAGTTAATTAAATTGTTGTATCGCGTTCACGAATTTTCAAAATGGATCTATTGGTTGGTATTTGCGCCTGTGTAAGGTCTAACAGTTTAGCATTTGAAGTGAACTCCATAAACATGAGGCAATGTACATTACAATTTAAAGTCGAAGTTCTGTTAACTGGTACCGAAGAAAAAAGCTACCAAGATTTAAGTGTCAATATTCATAGTGTCTTTTTTTTTGGACCAACACCAACATAGTGTCATACTATAATGCTTTAAACTTTAAGCCACCGTAACATATTTGGCTTGTTGATATGGATAGTTCAATTGCAATTCACTTCCAATCATTCTTTTTGCCCTCCTTAACTGTTGTGCTTTTCTTTTTTGCTGAAAGAAGAGATCTCAATGCGGAACTCTAACTTGGTGATCCGAGTCAAATTCCCATTGGGTGAAGGATAGGGCTTAGCTTACAGATGGCAGGGCAGATATGCCTGGTTGTGTGTATCCTAAGAAATAATAGGACAACTTGGAAAAATATATTTGTTTTCTAGCATGAATTGTAAGAATCGCTTCAAAGTCTCATAATTTTCCTCGTTTTGTAATCCTTAGCAAAACAGCTTCTGGTTCTTCCCAACAAAATTCAGTGCATCTGTTTTCCTTTATTTTGTACTTTTGATTTGATTGCTGAAGCCTTCCATTTACCCGATCGGGTAAGATTAGTGTCTGTTATGCTCATAAACACAGTTGCTCTTTTCAGCCGAAAAATGCAGGCAGCTGGTTGGGGAGGAGGCATCATCCCAAAGTGGAAAGTTTACATTCTTAAATTGCTTTGATATGGGCTCAGGAACTTTAGCATGTGTTGTCAAGGAAGGAGTGAAGCTTTATTTTTACAACATCAGAGCTGCTCATGTTGAAAGAGCAAGGCATCATGCAATCGAGGCTGCTGTCGTTGATGCTATGTCACAGGGAATGTCAGCAAAAGATTCGGCTAAGCATGCTCAGAAAGAAGGTGCAAAGGCTGCAAAATTGGCTTCACGCCAAGCCAAGCGAATTATAGGCCCCATCATCTCTTCCGGATGGGACTTTTTCGAAGCTATGTACTATGGTGGAACTATCACGGAGGGTTTCCTTAGGGGCACTGGTACTTTGTTTGGTACTTATGCTGGAGGCTTTCTGGGTGAGGAAAGGCTCGGAAGATTTGGTTATCTTGTCGGAAGTCACATGGGCAGTTGGGTTGGCGGTAGAATTGGGCTAATGTTATATGATGTGGTTAATGGAGTGCATTTCTTGTTGAATTTCGTTCAAACGGTTGGCGATGAAGTTCAAGAAACTCTGGCTGATGAAAGTTCTGAGGCATCCAGGAGTTCCTTTTTCTATGAAACTCCTATTTATGACAAGTCTGAGGGTTCTGATGAATCCAGTGGTTTGGAACCCTCTGCTGCCCAAGAATCCAATGCCTACGAATCTCCTGCCTATCAGAGCTATGAAACATATGAAAATTCCGAACTGTGATGAAATTTTGTAGTTCATGTCTTCAGGGCATTGTCTGGCTCTGCTCAAATGATAATTGGATGCATGATGGATTTGCATGTTTCTTCGATGATGTATTTGCTTCGACTTTTGTGTAACTCAGAAAGTTAGTTTTGTAACATATGCCCTCCACGTTTAATTTAGAAAACATATATACACACACCTTTAGCCTTTGTACTTCTAATTTCACTCAAATTTTTATTCAGTTCATATAATTTAAAATTAAATCCTTATTTTTAAAGAAAATTCTGGGGCTCATTAAATCGTATTCTTAAAAAAAATGTTATTAAAAAAATGCAAAGAAATTTGCTTGATAATTTATAGGGACTAATTCTCAGACATCTGAATATTATAAGGATTGTTTCGTAGAAAAATAAAATACAGGGACCAAATTAAAGTGAGTGCAAATTATAGTGCCAATTTTTTCAATTTTCTGTCTTTTTTTTTGGCCAATAAAAAGAGAATATCTTTTATATTGTTAAAGACCATACTATGTCCTAAAGTTATGTGGCATTAATAGAGTATTTCTAATATATAAAATGAAACTAAAAATAAGGATTTTGATTTAATATGAACGGATTCAATAAAAAGCCATAAAAGTTTATTTCAATGCAAACATATTTATGTGTACCAATGAGTGTTGGTTCTAGTGAAAAAATTTAAAGTTTTATAAATATAAAACACACCTTTTGGAGGGCTTCCTTTTGCATAGAAGTGGTAACAAAATATAGGACATTTAAAAAAAAGTAATGTGTAATATGTTTAAGAAAATAAAAATTAAATGTAAACAATATTTATAAAAAAATAAATATAAAAAAATTTAACTTAAAAATTAAAAAGAATGAATCACTTTTCGATCTCACCACCACCTACTCTCACAGCGCATACATTGTCCCTTTCAATTCTGTAAAAGACAGGGCCCTGCGATGGCCCGTGGAATGAAAAAAAAAACTCAAAACTTTTATATATATATATATATATATATTATATGTAATATAAAAATTTTATGGCACTATTTATAAATAATAAATAGTATTCAGGAAAAAAATAATAAATAGTATGACTTATTTTTCAAATTTCACACAACAATCATTATATATATTGATTTATTATTTGAAGAAAATATATTTCATTATAGTGGCACTTGTTAAATATTTAACGATAATTATATATTAATATTTATTTACTTTTTCGTCATTACACAGAAATATTAATTATTGTCCTCTTATCTTAAAATAAAAGAGTAAGGATGAAGTACACAAAATGAAAAACTTAATATAACGTCAATGGTATTTTTTAATCATTACAGGCGAAGGACAAGTAGGATTTATTCTAATTCTAAATTAATAATTGAAGATGTGCTTTGTTGTAAAAAAAATAATAAAAATTTAATTATAAAAAATTATTATTCTTTAACAATATTTATGGTCTTTTTTTTTGTTTGGTTAATATTCTCAAATAAGAGTACAAAAAAATATTTTCTACTCCATTCTGAAGATTCAACATACCAAATATATATATATATATACGTAGCTTTACACCATTCAATCATTCATGCACTATGCCTAATGTCAACCGAATTTGATACTGATATTAGCACGCGATCACATCCTTTTCCTTCTTTCTATCTTTCTCTTAATCAGTTAAAAAATGTTCAACAGTGATGCGTGCTCTGACGTTTTTCATTCATTAAGTGTGAAACTAAAGACATTGGAATCTACTACTGATTATTAGTAACTACACATAGGACCACTCACTCCCATATAATTAATTAAGCTGTAAAAAGGTTTAATTATTGAATAAAAATATTACAGAGCTTAGTCATTTTTTTAATTAATAATTAATTAATATAGACAGGGGAGTGCACTCATGCATCTCAAGAGTTGCATGCATATAGACATGGTTTGCGAGGAAGAGAGATGGTGATTGAAAAAGTGTGGGAGCTGTTCGATCAAATTTGAAGGCTTGAGAGCCTGAAACTGGTCCTCACAGTACGCATGCCATCGATGTCACCAAGCTCAGCTCCAGTCTCCAGCCTCCAGCCTCCAGTGTCCAAGACATTGGATCCAAACTCATAAGAATCTGAGGCGAAGCCGATCGATCGAGGGTGCTTTGGAGAGCCACTACTCCACCATCTTATCCTTAGGCTCATACATACCGCGGCCCCCTCCATCATCTCCACATCTTCCCTTACTGTTCCAACTCAATGAGGAATTATATATTGGACGCTGCTGACGTCGACGAGCAGGACGACTAGGAATTATCTTTCACTGTCGCTTACGTCCGTGTTTTTGACTTGTTTATGTATCATCAAGCTACCCAATAATATATATGTTCTCGTGATGTTGCATGTTCAAGAAATAAAAAACTATTATGTGTTCAAAGTGTTTCGGAAATTTTTAAGAATTTCACAATATATAGTAATTTAGTACTGATTACAACCGGAAAAGATGGATGTAGTGAAGTGACAGCGTGTGGGGGAAAGGAACATGTTGGACGCATGCGCCCTCCTCTCCTCCTACGTGGTTTGAGATGGAGCATTAGGGGCGATCGATAATGATTCCCACTGATCTCACATCAATTATTTTTGCATAATAATAAGAGGAGGTCAATCATTAGATGGTAAGTAAATTATCTGAATCAAATCTACCTTTCTACATATACATATGCATATATATACACATCATCCCACTTAACAAATATACCAACAAATTCTCATCGATCTTATCTTCGCGGCAGCAGGATTATTCAATTCAACTAAACGACATACCACCTGTTAAATCCGCATTCAATAATTTAGCCCAATCCATTAGATTGGCCCACATCACAAACCGCCTTCATGGGTAAGAAACACCATCTGAAAATCTCTGCCTCCTCCACCACTACCATCGCAATTATGCTTCGGCCCTATTAACATCACTGACCCTCAATGATTATATATATATATATATATATATATATATGCTTGCTCATTTTCGATTTATCATACATAGACTGACAATGGGCAAACGATGATCATATCATACATCAAATCTAAAACAAGGAAATTAAAAGTCAAGTCCGGTTAGAAACGTCCAAGTGATTCCATCCAGCCTCTTCACTCGGAATCACATTTTTTTGTAAAATATTTGAATTTACCCATGCATGGTTCTGTTCTGCCACTCCTGCAATTATATAGAAGGAAAGCATTGCTGTCCTGCCTATCTATCAAAAATTCTAACGAACCAATGAGCGACTCCGAGTTCAAATCAAGCGAATCACTCTAGAGAGCAGCTTTCTAAATCATATATGCTATATATCTTCTTTTTTTTTCCCCCTCTATCAATTCTCTGAAACTGTAGCGTCCTGACAAGAAAAATAATAGGTGACAGACACAGAACAATTACTGGCGATGCTGGCAACAACTTTAACCATTTTTACAAGCAAAAGGAAGTTACTTGGCATACAAGTGCAGACTCCAATAACCAGAGAGGAGCAAGTTTGTTTAGTTTCAGAGATCATGGCGTTGAAGTGCTCAACCTAGCTATGCCACCACCACTGACACCTTCCATGAAAGAAATACGCATATCTTCGGATGGTTTCCAATGCCGTTTCCTCTGATTGATGAACCAATTATTAATCTGCTTTTGATCAAGCCCAGTCATTTCTGATAGCCTCAGTTTCTCATCTTCCTGCCTCATTAATTATTGACAAATTAGGCTCCGCCTATATATCCAATATGGCATATACTTCAACATTAATACATATGTATATATAGCACATCTTACCGTAGGATAAGGCCATCTGTAGTGGGAGTTCCACCATTGAAGAAGAGCCATCCTTGCATCCTTTGGAAGCTTACCCTTTTTCCTTTTCTTTAAGAACTCCTTTCTCAAACTGCTAAGATAGCCACTGTACTTACGAAGCAGCATTTCTTTTAGCTCCTGATCGCCTGCACCACGACTGCCAGCGTCACAAGATTCATCATCACCTTCATCTGCTTCTGCATCCCCACAACCTATTCCCTTCTCTGAACTCCCACTTGCCTCATCTGAAATATATAACTACCAGGCCCCTCAGATACTATAGCACAACCACATATGAATCATGATCAGTGTTAAAAAAATTAAGAACGCCTTGTTACAAAACTGCACGTCAGTTTGGAATTATTTATACACCCTTTCTTCACAAATACGTACGATTATTCCATTCCTATGCATACAACAAAAGCAGATGAAACAAGACTTCATATAAAATTAAAGTAGCTACAGCTTCGACCATGTCTATGCTATAGAGCCTAAGCCACTACGTGAGGTCAAGTGGTTATGAGGAATCTGAATAAGTAACAGCAGGTCTTAATCAGTTTTAAATTCTTGTTCCTTAATGTACAGGTAATAAAAAAGGATGTTGAAACTTCAGTGTGGAAGGACACCGTTGTTTGTGAAGCCTAGGAATGAACTCATAGTAGAAGAAAATGGTGTTAAAACTTTGGCTGTAATCAGAGTCACAATACAGGGAATAATAATAGCCTATATTTTAAATGCCAATCCATGACCCTTTTGTTTTTATTTTTTGATTTCTTCCTCATGATGTTCACGACATAGAATAGAAATGGTCCCCCGCCGAAGATACTGCAAGATTCCACTTTGCTTCCTTCCTTTTTCAACAAAGATCCTCCTTGCCTCTTTTGGCTTCAAGAGACAACTTAGGTTGCTTAAAAGTGCAAAATGGTCCCCCCCTCCCTCCCACCCCTCTTCCCTCCCAAAACACAAAACAAAACCCCAACCACCCAAAACAATGTAGTTTTGACATTAAAAAGGAAAGTATAGCTTGCACTCAGAATTCATCCGATTTATTTACTTCCAATACTTTTTCTTTATTTTCATACAGAGAATAAAATCATAGTCCCATGAAACATCAGTTTAACTGTCTTTACTGCCAATTAAAGAATAAAATTACAGCATTATATCATGAGGAAGTTAACTTCTCTTAAAGGAATAAATTAAAATGGAAGTTTCTACAATATATATATCACAATATTAGAGAAGACAAGCGTAATATTTGAAAAAAAAAAAAGATAGAATATAAAGTATAAGTCAACCGATGATCGAGTGAGATTAGTATAATTTAGTCCAATTATATGGCAACGAAGTTAATAGCTAAAGCATTTGTTATATTGGATTTTCTTTCCTCCTAAAAGAGTTCCTATCTTATCATCAATAAAAAATTAAGGAAAAAAAAACTACAATATCGTTCCCTCATAGATATTGCTATTACCAAATATAGCTGGGAGGGATCCAAAACTTGTTGCCTTCAATGTTGTCCTAATTGAGTTAGCATCAGGACGTATCTTTCAAAACGTTAGGACTAGAATGATCACAATATACTTCAAGGATTAAATTAATCCCACTAAAGTTTTTTAGAGATTAATGTGATAAAGTCACTACGACTAGAGCAATATACTAGCGTGTTTGAAGTGTATATATATACACAAACACAAATGTACATATACATATACATTTACTGAGAAAGAAATATGGTAGATGGTAGTTGCAGCTAATTTATAATTTCTATATGAGAAAGAAATATTTCATAACAAACGAATGCGAACAATAATATCCCAAATTACACCATTTCTGGACCTTTTTACATAGACACAATGAAATGGGCCACACTGACATTAATGTTGAGATTAAATATACAATATAGTCTGCATCTCTAACGTACAGAGTTCAGCAAGTAATAGTTTTTTTTTTTCTTGTTTTGGAGGGGGGTTGGGGGTGGGTTTAGAAAAGAAGGGTCATTCATGTGTTTGGTTTAGACTTTAGACAGTATGTGCTTATTTTAGACACGATATATATATATATATATATTATATAAACAAGTGTTTACCGGAGGAAGGAGCCGATGAAATTGTGAATGTTCCTTTGCAAAGATTGTTGAGTTGTGATTCCATATTGCCGAGAAACAAGGTGGCTTCCTTGAAGGGCTTGGATAACTCTTCTTTGTATCTATGTAGAACTCCACAGTACGATTCCTTGCAGCAATAACATATGAAATAATCAGAAGCAATAATATAACTACAATCCTTTGAAAGATGAAGAAGACAGTAAGAAGCGCATAGCAGTATCTATATAGTCAGTGAGTAGAAGTATACCATGAAGTCATCAAGTTCAGGGTCGTCGCCTGTCTTACGGGGACCATTCATGATGAGGTGGTTTTCCAGCCCTATTTCTTCAAGAAGGGATGCTACTTCTGGTGGAGCTCCCACCTTGCAACACAATAATAATTAATAAGCTTCCCCTTAGCCTGAACATAACAGCCAAGAGCCTTTGCTTTAAGCAAGCGCTTGTTGGCGTGTGTGTGTGTGTGTGTGTGTGTGTGTGTGTATTAATGGGAGCAGAATTAAAATAACGTCATGAATTAGTTACAAATCATGAACCTTTTGGCACTCTAGGTAGGCAGATACTAAATTAGGATATAGAGGGTGATTGGCGATCTGGGTCTTGATCCGATCTGACCCGGATCCATCGAGGTGGTGGTAGTTAGTAGCGGAACAAGACCCACGAGTATTCAATTTCAACCCGTAATTGTTATCCATCAAGGAACCGAAATTCTTGGATTAGAGAGTAATACGAGTGCAAAAGCTTGGGATTATAAGAAATAGGGAGAAAGTGGTGTGCAAGAAGAAGATATATGGAGTTGAGATAAAGATGTAGAAGTAGCAGAAACAGATATTATGGAGGAAGAGAAAGCAGAGAGCGACCCAGTGAACTGAAGGTTGTTACTATATATATATATATATAAGCAAGCAACAATAACTTAAACAAGAAGAATGGTAGAGTTAATTAAATAAAGAAGAGAGAAATGAAAGAGGAGATGCGAGTATGAATATGGATTGCGGAATTAAGAAGGGGGCGGAGTACAGTACAGTACAGTACTGGAAGGATGGAGGAGAGAAACAGTGGAGGGAAGGATATGACAAGACTAATAAGAATATGGGGAATTTATCGGGCGTGTGATGAGCTATATATATCGGTCGAAGGAAAGAAAGAGCGAGAGAGGGAAATTGAATTGGATGGGATTTGTCATTCCTTCCTTCCTACTCCTCCTCGGGTACCCTAAATGCTTTTCGTTTCATTGGCTTTGGCTGAACTGAACAAATACTGCTGGAACTGGGATTGTGGCTACTTTTCTTTCTGAGGTATCTTCGTCGTCCTAGAGGCTAGAGTCCTGGTCCAACTGCAAACATTTCATTTCATATCCCTCGTCAAGTCAAATATTTGCAGTCTACTGCCAGGCTTTCAATTATTCTTGTGCTTATACTTCCCTTCTCAAAATTTCTTAATGACTTTTTGGAAACTCTATCAAGTGAAACATTAAAAAACAAAAATTGTGGGTCGTGCTCTATGTAGAGTTTTTTTTTTTTTGACCTGAAGCTTCATTTAAATTTTGAGATAAACTATATTATATACAATTTATAAATAATACAATTTTTAATAAATTTATATTATATAATATATTGATAAGAGTAAGTTTTATTTCATGCATATATAAATATATATACCTACATATACATGCGCACACACGTGTATATATATGTATAATTATTTTGGCTAGTATTTTTGTGTATGTATATATATTGTTCTTTATATTATGATAACAATCAATATATTAGTATATATAATAATCTCTACTATTAACGAATATAAACAATATACTCATTTTTTATATTTCGTATAATTCACTAGAAAACATATCTAGTTATTTGTATTTGAGACCATGATTAATCTATTTTAAAAAATTAAGTTGTAAGATAAAAATATTGTATTACCTTTAAAATTACAATAAAAGAATAAAATACTTTTATATTTTTTAAAGAATAAATATTACATGGATAGTTCGTATCATTGACAGTGACAGACACTAAATTTAAAAAATTAAGTTTGATTTTTAAAATAAGAATATTAAACTATAATTTAATTGAGTGTAATTGAAGAGGATGCAAGTTTTGTCAGCTCTCTTAAAACATTTTATTAAGTTTTTGTTTTTGGGATTTAGATTGAACCACCCTAAAACTGTGTAGAAAAATAATGATGTTAAGTTGTTTTTAACTTTTAAAAAGTAAATGGAATGAAATTAAATTTAAGAGATAAAAATGAAATTCACGTGATGATTCGACATGAACATGTTTAGCCATTTGCTGATAAACTATTTTGTCCAGGAAAATATACCTTGAATTTCCTAAACATGAACATAATATCTTTGGATTTTGTCTATTAGTTCGTAATTTTCAATAATTCGATTTAAGTTTTTTAACTAATTGATGAATATCATTACAGTGACAAGCCTAATAAGATAGATAAATTTTGGTTTTAATATTTAGTAATTATTGTATCATGATTAATATTTATTATAGATTAAAATCAACGGGATAATCACCCATATTTTTCTTTATCATATTAAATGTTTTATGGGATTGCATCTTAGAAAGAAAATAGTTTAGGCAAAGTTTATAATAAACCTTTTAAAAAAATTAATAAGTTTTTGGTAATTACATAAACTCGCACATGTATCATGAGACAAATAAGTGTGCTAACTAACTTATAAGATGGATTTGGATCCCTACAGTATCTATTCTTCTCAATTGCTCAAGTGTAGTTTATTTAAGGGAGAAAAATTTATGGTATATAAAATAAAAATATAAAAATAACATAAATATATTAACTTTTACACTTTAAACAATTGAGAGAAGTGGGCACTAGAAGGAATTCAAATCCTTGCAAGATAGGCTCATGATCTCCAGACCTAGTTTATGGTGTTCAATGACCCCCCTTTATGATGTATGGATTGGATTGTTCTAGATAAGCACAATGCTTAGGTTTCTTTTGAGTGTTTTCACTTTTTATTGTACCTTTTATTAAAAGAAAAAAAAAAGCATTGCAAAAGAGAGGTAGTTTGTATTTGGCAACATTATTTTTTTGGTTAAAACTTTTTTATATGTGGTATTATTGGTTAATATTTAAATATTGTTGGGTTCAAATGGAGATAGTTTGACAACATTATTTGATTAGTTTTAACTAATGTTTATTATGTTTAGTAATTTTTATAACTTTTTGTTATTATCTTATTATTAAATTTTCATAAATTTAATGGATTAAATAAAAATGTCAGAGATGATTATGATAACTAACAATTTTGATTGAGAATAAAACTGTTTTTAGAAAAAAAAATTGTTTTACTTTTATTTCTGTTTTGCACATTAGTTCCAACTTTTCTTTTCATTTGAGAGCAAAAAAAAAAGTTTCTATTATTATTTAGAAGCGAGAAATAGTTCATTTTCTTTTAAAAAAAAGGAAAAAAAATTCTAAATGGTTTTGTTTTTTAAATAACTAGATATATTGTAGTGTGCAAAATCTGAGTAGTGAACCGTATTGTTCAAAATATTAATATTTTTAATAGTTTTGCAGTTTGCTTTTAAAATAAAGAACATAAAAGAGCCCAAAAATACATTCGTCCAGAATAGCGGAAAAATATATCAAAGTGAGGTATATGAAGACGAAGAGCATGCGTGTTAGGTGCCTATGGATTGTATTGTTTTGGTTGAATTGAATTGCAGATTAACATCTCAAAAAGGAAAGGGTAAGGAACAAAATGATCAGATTTGGGTGGGAGTAATAATATCCTTACATATAATCACTTAATTAGCGATATCATGAAAAGTGGTTGAAGCCTATCGAGGCAAATCTGTGAATGAAAATGATAGTTATAATTACGACAAAATGCATTTGATGATTGCTCTTGCCATCATTAAGCCTTTCGGCCTGTGTAACTAATCTCTGAACGTAAAATCTGATGCAAATGGGTACCAGAATTTATTTTTGCTAAACAAAAGTACATTTAAATTAAGTTTCAGTTAAAAATCATCTTTTAGAAAAATTTATAATTTATGTCTGTCAATGTTAGTGACAACAAACTTATTTATGTATTTGAATTTGAATAATATCTTGGATTGAAGTCAACGAATGAACAGGAAAAAAGAAGGCGGGGGAGAAATTTTTCCTTAATAAATTTACTTGATGATTTTGAATCAGATTAATGAAAACTCAAAAACTGAGAGATTTAAGTTGAAAAGTCGCAACTTACTTCCTCCGGTGTATATATTATAACATATTTTATATGATAAATTTTTTATTTAAAATATAAAATATAAAATATTTTTTTTATTTTATTTCTACTTTTAATATTTTCATACTCTTTATTTATAATTTTATCATAATAATTAAATAAAACATTCAATAAAATTAAATTAAAAAATATGAATATTTTTTATATTAATTTTAAATAAAAATTAATATTTTTAATATATAAATAATTAATATAAAATATTTTATAATATGAAAAGCTATTGGTAAAGGTTCGAATGGAACACTAATAAAAGATGGGTGGGCCCTAGTCCAAGAAAGAAGAAGATGATGATGATGAAGGCGCCCGATAAAATTGAAGAGAGCAGCAAAGGAAGGACAGAGAGTTCCCCACAATTTGGAATATGATTGGATGACAACGTCTGCAGTCTGATTCAATCATGCAACCTTCATTAATACCCCTTCCCTTCTTCCACCGCAACCAACGCCTCCTCGTACGGTTTCGGACCCACAGTTTGAGGGCAAGTGTAAGAGTAAATTGGAAGAAAACATCAACTTTTTCTCTTCATCATTCTACTACCACACAATCCCCATTTAAACACCTATTTTCATACCCCTGATTCATTGAATATGTAGTATTAGGTAAGCTATAACTTTCTTCAAGGATGGAATTAATCACGTGCATCTGAAAATGAATTCCTTTTCCATCTTCTAACGAGGCTCTTGAAACCGCTCATCATTAAAAGCAGAGCTAATTAGTTTAGAGCAGATAAGTGAGACGGCGACACAAAAAGTTTAGGGTCGCACCAAACACAATGGGTCACCTCTCCAAACAGAAAAGACACAGATAGGAAGCTGTGTTGATAAAGTGTTTAGAACCCACACAACACCTCACCAGATTGAGGATCAGTTCTTAGACCCCATGCATGTACCTTCCCGACAAATTCTCAATCATTTGTTCTGGTTTTGATCATTTATTTGTTCATGAGATCTTAGTGGGTAGGCCCCCTCCTGCATAAGGTGTCGTCTTCTTTTTCCGCCTCTTTTTTCTCCTCCCCTTGACATCGCAATTTTCTTCCTTTCCTGTAGTCGTTTCCGATAGCGGTCAACCTCCATATCTATATCTTCGGTGAGGATGAGTTCGTCAAAACGCAGATTTGTCATGCTGGTTGTTATGGATTAAACGGTAAAAATTCTTCCCACATTTCAGAACTCCATTAACTTTAGGTAGCGTACCAAACAAGGTGAGAACATAATTTGTGGGCAACACAAACTAAAATACGATAGTCGTTGAGTCCAATGCAGTCCTGGAGGACGAAGGCATAGGAACAGGCATATACCCGCACGGGGATTCTAGACACCATAAGAAGGTACCAAGTTAGGAATCTTGTTACATAAGAAGTCATAAACCATTGTACCCCACCCAAATTCCTTTCACAGCTCTGAAAATGGTAGTTCCTTCCTCCAATCTAGATGCTTAAGTACAGAATTTCCTGTCCTCAGTATGGGTTAAAACAAGCAGGTAAATGTAATGCAGGGGGCAGTTAGGAAGACTAGTTTGTTCTTAGAAGAAAGAAAAAATAAGTGGAGGCAAACGACCTAGGGTAATATTCTTGTTTCAGAATGAAGGTCATGCTACTGATCCTAGAAACTACTGTTGGTAAGAATATCATCTCATCTAACACCTAGCAGCTTTGAGGAAATTGTCAAAGGGGCTAGCGGGAGGCAGCTTCATGGCCAGCCATGGGTCCCTCGACAATGCAGCTACTTGGGTATGTCCGCCATCATTTGTTACCTGCATGTAGATTGGAAGAGAAGTTAACCCTACATTTAAGGGTTGGATATATAGAATAGACCAAATCCTACAAAAAGTCCTATTCATAGTTTTTGAGCAATTTCTAACAAAGTACAAGAATGAAACCGTCTTTATATAACCAAGACAAATAAATCAGTAGCTCTATGAGGGGACATGCTTAAATTAAACATAAAAGCCTCATAAAACATAGAATAAGGCAGACCACCTCAAGCGCTGATATCCCAATTTCATTAAATGCCGTAAGTGACTTATCAGCTATATGACTGTAATGGTTCTCGTAGGAAAGCCAGTTTGAGAGCTTCTTCCTTGCACATGTTCCAAGGGCTTCACACTGGCTAGCCATGGTGTTGTATGGGAGAGGAGAAGTGGAGACAGCCGTTCCTGCAACTTGACCAGCCACCTCTAGTGCCTAAAAACAATAGTACAGGCTATTGAGACAAAAGAAGCAAGAAAAAGAAGTGACAATAACCACAATTCTGTCTCTCTCTCTCCCTATTTTTTTTTTTGGCCACAACCAAATCTGTCATTTAATGCCCATTATCTTGCTCAGAAAGTAAGCATCAAGACCAATTATGGAGATTCAACAAGTGTTTCACTCAAACTAAGGCAAAACCCATCCTGATTTCTGACTACAATATGATTGAGGTTTTAAATTTTCACAGCACCGGCCAATTGGTAGAACATATATTGAAATTGCTTCTCTCATATTTTTCCCAAATAGTTCTGCCAAATATTTTGGTATCAGGGTTAATAAAGTAAAGCTTGTGACCTAAAGCCTGCATTTCTCTCATCAAATTTTACATAGGCATGGGAGAAAAAGTGAGATACCGATTCCATAAGCTGTCCAATGCTGATAAGACGAGGGGGTACTGATGGGGATGCAGGCATCTTAGGAATAAATCTAGAAACATCAGAAACAGATGCTTCACTGATTGTGTCATCTTCAACTACCGAATTTGAGAGAAAATCCTGCATAAAGAAAGGAGACACCAATCAATGAATTTTTTTTTTACAGAAGATTTTTCTTTCCCTTAACCATCTCCGTTCCAATTTTAAAAAAAAAAAAAAAATCTTGGCCATGGTGATCTGTGGCAGCTGGCTGATCCTTCAGCTTAAGATGTCAATGTTTCATCTCCAACATTTAATTATATTTTTGAAGAGATTCTGAACTATTCAGATATTCACAGAAGAACTTCAATGATAAGGAAGCTAGTTTCAAATGTCATGTCAAATTATCAATAACCATTGGGCACTACCATGATCACAATCTAATTAGCCAAGAGAACATACCCCATCAAACGACAATGATTCCTTGGAATGCATAATCTTGTGATTCTGATCAAGAATTGATTTTGGACCAAACATAAATTCTTCATCAGGCCTGAACACTTCTTCCAACTGTGTAGCGAGACTATCAGCATCCAGCTTAACAGATACAAAAAGGAAAAATTAGATAGTGAGAGAGTGGCAAGTAAAGCACAAGGAGGGTCTCTGAATGCAATGCAATACCTTAGTGATGCTAGCCAGATTTCGAACTGAAACATCCTTTATGGTCTGCTTGTATTCAAGTATTTTGTTCTGTAACTCAGAAATTGTTGACATGGCCAACTGATTATCAGCAGCGGTACCATATTCTCTTGTATCCACATGGATCTTAGCATAAACTTGAAAGTCATCACTGATGCCCAAGAATGGATCAATCTGAATTTATAGAAAAAAAATAAAATGTTAAGGAGATAATTTTATAGACAAGCCTAAAAAATATTTGGCTTTTATACCACTAAAACGGGTATAGTAATCATCAAGCAACCATTAGATGCCACCAAAACGGCAAACAAATTGATCACTCACTTCAGATACTGCTAATGACGTGAACAAATCATTGAGTTCATGAATCTGATATGATTTGCACGCAAACATCAACATGCTTGTAGATAGTACAAATACAGACCTCTGACAAGCTGGAGGCAACATTCCTGCCAGAACAGGAATTGATCAGTTTCAATTTTTTTTTAATGCAGTTTACTGAGATCAGAAATGGAAGGTGTTGTACGGGTCATACCATTGCTTGGTTCCAACAACACATTCCAAAGAGATAAAGGAAGCTGGAAGATGCGGACTACCAAAATATCTTTATCTTTCTGGTTCTGCAACATTAAATTTTAGCATATTCTAACAATCAAACTAATGTGTGCAAAAATATACAAAAGAATATCAGTAATGAGTAATGACCACAGTTGAAGTTAGTTTCATATCAAAATGAGGACCCCATTGTTGCTGTAAGTATAAGCATACAAATCCAACAAGGTTGGCCATTGGCCTATGTGAATATGACTAACTAGACAATAGGAACCAGAAAAAATATGATGACAAAATTATTAATGATAATGAGGCCATCAAATTTATTCAGTTGATTCATGGCTCATGACAAAATTAAAGACAAAGTAGAGCATAAAACCATTCCATCCATGGTGCATGATCTAACCGAAAGCAAAAATGGAGTGACAATGAAAAAATGGGATACAAGAAAAATTAAGACAGGAAATAAAGCAACTAATATGACTGTATAAGAAAATCTACCTTAACGTGTAAAGTAGTTACTAACCGAAAACACAAATGGAGTGACAATGAAAAAATGGGATACAAGAAAAATTAAGACAGGAAATAAAGCAACTAATATGACTGTATAAGAAAATCTACCTTAACGTGTAAAGTAGTTACGGTTAACATGAAGGAGTGGGCTATAGCTTGAATATTTGAAGGCAAATTATCAGGAAGATTGGCTTGAACCCAAAAGGAAGAAAGCAACTGCGAAATTTGATCTTCACTAAGCTTCAAGACATTTGGTTCCTGAGCCAATTTAACACCAAACCCTAAATACTTGCCAAAAATCCATTTTGACTAAAGTATAATGACAAATAACAAAACCTATTCATAGAAACCAATTACAGATGCTTACTACCTCAGCCAGACTTGATGATCCAGTAGTCTTATCAATGATAGAGCCAAGTCTGTAAAAATTAGGGGAATTCTTTAAGCTACAACCCTGCTTCCAGTCTTCCACAATATCCCTCTCTTTATAACCATCATGAACAGCATGCCCATGGTTTTCTGTCTTAGTGGCATCATTACCTCTGCGGAGCTTTTCAAGTAAAGCTGTAACTGAAGCAGATGCAGTGGCAGTAAGGGAGTGACATTTTTTATGTTGGTCTGAACATTCATGAGGATGGAAGGAACTCGGAAAAAGAAGTGTAGAAAATATTTGGTGTGCTCCAACACGCGCCTCAACATCTGAATGCAGCATCACTGTCAAGAGTTGCACAAGTAGGACTTCGGGGAATGCCTACATGAAATCACCATAATGATGGATGGATGTATTCTAAGATAACACCAGTAAGCTTCAACCATTTAATGAAAAAGGAAATTTCTTCAGATTGATAATTAGGGTTCAGTCTGAATCTTCAGTCCAGAAACAAGTAGTAGAAGTTTAATCTGGTCAGAGTTAACATTCCAACATTACCTCTGCAGGATCATCCACAGTATGTAAAATTGCTAAATATCACCATGTTTTAATATTAAGATTAGCCTCAAAGTCGTGCTTCAACTTGTAGTATGCATCCTTTATTTTGAATGAGTCTGATTAAAAGAAATTCAACTCACCTCCTGTGCATGTGAACAGACTAAAGCCAAAGCTATCATACGGGAGAGTACTATAAGTGATCTAATGGTTGCCCTGGCAGCGATACCAGATGGCACATTTTCCAGGGTTATAGCCATCAAGTCAAAGAGCAGCCGAACATCAATGATCTATTCATCCGAGGAAGAAAAAGTATTTTAGTAGAAGACATTGACTCAATCTATTGTGAATCTTGAATTTGTGCCCAAAAGAAATCAAAAAAGAACTACTCATTTTAACTTACCGCTTTGGCAATTTCTAGTAAACAGTCCTCAATGGAATTCTGAAGCATAATATTCAAGTTTAACTCTTGCTCTCCAACCAATTCACTGGAGGCTTGAAGGCTTTTCCTAAGATGCCGGCAAAGGTCACCAACAAAACCAATCTCCATCAACCCTCTACCTGATCTAATTTGCATAGCTAAACCCGTGGCAACTTGAATGACACTAGTTTTAAGTTGCAGGTCATGTGAAACATTTTTGTGGTCCAAATGACGAATCACAGAAGCCAGAATTAACAGCTGATTCTCTAGGGGATAACAAAGAAAAAGAGGGGAATATTAGGAGAATATTACAACAATCCACTATAATTTATTTCCTACAATTATTTTAGTCAGGAGTGACTCAGAGAATTATACCTGAATTACCAGTGAAATGTGCCATGGTAGAAAGAACCATCAATGCTAACCCATGCTGCGGAGTCCAGTGACGTCCTGAATCAAAGTAGACAAACATAGGATCCAGTACACGGCGCATGGTTGTGCTTTCCTTTGCCAATTCAACCATTCTTTGAATGCATATTTGAGCCCAAATTTCTGGTTTCTCAATTTCTTCTCTGTAACAATTATACAAGTAAACTATAAAAGGAAGCTAACAAGTAATAAGCTGTGTAATAGACACCATCAGAAAAAACAAACTGTGGAACTGAAGCAGGCAGCAGGACTCAAATTGATAATAAATGTTCAAAAAACTCTTTTTGAGATCTTGAATAACCACTACCTACCTATTCAAATGGGAAGGATCCTTTATTTCTGGTCGCGGTTGGATGACCCAGCAATTCTCATTACTAATGACTGCACCACCCCGCCCCTCACATCGTACAACCTCATCCACCCAATTATGATGAGGCTCTGCCCTGACGTCAGTGTCTTCATGCCTAGCTCTCCCATAATTATCTAAGGTGGCATGGACAATCTGCATTTTGAACGAAACAACATAACACGGATGATACCTAAAGTTACAAGGGGATTCACTGCATAAAATTATATAGAGCAAATGATCAAAGAAAAACTTAAAAGTAATGATCCTATTGGAGCCTTATGATTTTAATGGCAGCTTACCACGTTTTCCACAAAAATACAAATTTCCAATACAATCATGTAAATTTAATGTAACCGCAAGTTTCTTTTCCCTAACATTGATCTTAAATGTTTGAGGACAACGAGGAAAATAAAAGCATAGGTAATGTGCCTCAAGGTATATGACCTGAAATTGCACTTAATCCATAATATTTTCATTCATGTTAATATTATTAAGTCCAATAATAATTTAACTTTAAAGTTAAGATCAAAATGGCTATAATGGTTTCACGATTGAGCAACTGAATGACTCACCTCATCAAAATCAACAAAGATGTGCGAAAATTCAGCCATAAACCAGATCTGTGGAGAACAAAAGCAGGAAATCAAACAAGGGCAGGAAAAAAAAATACTCAATGTAGCAATGAAACTGTGGTGTGTCTATTTTATACATATAAAATACCCACATTTAAGTTTCAAATTGCATATAAATATGGTAACATTAGTATATTTTAGCATGATTTTACATATTTTGGTGTTTCATGATGTTATATGCTCATTTGGAAGCATTCGGAACAAAAATGTTACAAATCATTCATACTGAAAAGTTCTGACATATGTTGGTATTTTGACCATAACTCTTACATGTGAACTCTAATTGAGGTGTTTTAAGATACATTGGAAAGTTGAGACATAGAGCTACAACTTTCATGTTTTGAGATTTTCCAAATTCCAACTTTATCATGGTGAAAATCGAGCTCAAAGTATCAACACAAGCTGGTGACTTGTCTAAAGCTAATGTCCATACCAAGCATCCACCCGGCACTGGGTCAAACTCAGATGGTGCCAGGTCATTATCCTATGGTCACCTAGCGCCGTATTTCATGATCCTATGGCCACCTAGCGTCGGGTCAACCACCAGAAGTCCGCAAAAATGCGTTTTTGATGCGTAAACTGACCTAGAAGCCAAGTATCTTCGCAATATGAGAGCAACTAAAAGTAATGTACAGAGTAAGAGCAAGGGATTTAGGAAGTATTAGAGATAGATTCATTCTCTTCTAATTTAACTTTGTCTTCTTATTATTTTCACTATAATTTGGAATTTTAGTTTTGATTTGATTTCTATTTCCATGTGTAACTAAATTTCCCAGTCAGGAGTAGAGATGTAACCTAACTGGAATTGACTGTATTTGTTTTCTTTAGTTATGACTCTTTGGACTTGTTCAAGTTATATTTAATTTTTGTTTCTTCATTATATTTATCTCCTTTGTTCATTCATATGGATTTTATGCTTAATCACCATAGAGTCTAATTAATGGGTAAACTTGATGAAATGAGAGGTAAAGAATGAACCTAGATCTAGAGAGATAAACACAAATAACTAATCTAGAGATAGAATTAGGAATTCGTGGTGATATACGTTGTAGTTTTCAAGATTTAATTAGGAATTTTAGTTGCGCGATAGCGAATTGAATCCTAATTAAATAAGGACTAATTGACCGAGAAATAATTAGAACACTTTAGAAACAACGGTTACTATAATTGTACAGAGTCTAACTAAATAATAGAATATAGTTATCTCATAAGGTGAATCATGATCCATTGACACTTCTAATAACTGAATCAAAACTTAGACATCATTTTTTTTTCCCTATTTCTTTCCTTTTAATTCAAATTTCTCAATTTGATTGTCAATTGCTTTTGGAATTAAAATTTTGAACTAGTAAATTTTCTACCTCCCTTAGGTTTGACCTTTGGAATACTTCGAAGTAATTTTTACTGCTACTATCGACCCTATATACTTGCAGGATCCTGGTCACTATGGACATTAGAAACCAACCACAACTCAATGAACTAAACTTTTCAGTATTTTAAGCACAAAGGAAATCAAATAAAGCATGAATTACCATAGCTGAAAGGCATTGCAGACTTGCTGCTCTCAAACAGCACTTTTCATGTGATTCACCGTGCTCCTGTGATAGCATGCATACTTTTCTCACCAACTTCTCAATGTTATAAGTATAAGTGGCATCTACCTGTACAATTATCAAGTCAATAGATGAACAGAAAAACAGTGTATAATAAAAATGATATCAGCTACTTTATTATGATGATATACAGTGGTATGACACACAGATCAATTTATCATTAATAAATGCTTATTCTCCCCCATCCCTTCCCCACAAGAGGATGAATCAAAATGAAGGATCAGCTACTGGTTGATTTGACCTGCATGGTTATGAATATAGTAGAGATGCTTTTACTCACTTTAAATTACTGTAGTACTCAATTCCCTTTCATTATTCATATTACAGATTATTCTAAGTAAGAAAGTTGATGTCAACAAAGTACAGCCATTGCATGAGTGAATAGCTGAAAGGCCAAGACTATCTCAACTATTTCTGATTATGTTATTTACCTGACTATAGATAAATGTCGTTAAGATTTGGCATCCAAGTGTCTGAATGTCATCGTGCTTAAAATAGCCCAAGAGCTCAGAAATCACATTTAGAACATTGACAGCAAAGTAAGCTCTGCAATGTGCAAAAGGCATAAATGTAATACTCACAAGAAGAACCACATACGAACTATGCTGTTATAAGGGGCCAGTATGTGGTAAACAAACAATATAGCAGAGTACTTTGTATAAAAATGGAAATGCACCATCAAAATGTGAAAACATGAACTCATTAATCCTGAGAAACTTACATCTGCACCTTACACATGGAAAGCAACTTGTTGAAAGCTTCTGTCACAATATTGACAAATTTGATATGCCCAGATCGGAGCTCTTTGTAGCATCTTTCTTCAAGATATTTTGCTATCTAGCAGAACAGGAAGAGATAATGAACCTTAGCAACTGATTCAGTTCATCCAAGCCTATCCATTTTTGTTTTCTGTTTTTGCAATCCCTCAAATTTTCATATTTACAGATACAAAACTGAAAAAATAGAATCAGTACCTTAGGGATTCGGAAAGGGTTTTTTGCTGCATATTCACATAATTTAACAATCTTCCTGTCACTTGGAGAACCACCCTGAAAAGCATATAATTCAGTTTTTGCTACCAGAGGCTCTGGCTTGCATAAAACAAAGGGAACGGGATGTAAAAATCATGCTTTTTTTCCTTCTATTGAACGCAAGTAATAACTGTTATTTGCCTTGGAAGCCCCCAAAGGTAACTGCGCTTGAATGGCTCTAGTTATGCACTTGTTAAAAAAAAAAAGGGCAAAAAACAGGTCCAACTTTGGTTATAAATACCTAACCAAAACGCAGAGGTAATAAACAAATTCAAGGTTTTATTTTAGAGAAGGGAGAATCAAGTCCTAGCAATGAGAATATACTGCATTCACAGCCTGAATATGTATAGTAATAACCATAGAGCCATTAGCCAGCCAAAAATAGTTACAATAGTGGGTTATCAAGCGGTGAGCCAACAGAAACTCAATGGGGTTACAGGATCAACTAAAAAGAAACAGTAGAGCACGTACAGGGGACTTCGGGAACATATCAGCGAGTAGTTTTCTGTAACGCTTGACCGGTTGGCGTGATCTCGACCTCAAAGCAGGACAGCAAACACACATGTTTCCGCATGCTGGAAAGATCTTCTGCGAGATGAAACCCATTTCCTGCACATTCCCGAAAGAGGATCCAAGGTAAAACAGCGCTAAACCAGAATGCAAATTATCCAGAGTCCAGAGGGCAGACATAATAGCAGCGGAAACGCAAATTGGGAGATGCGGAGAAAACCGGCTACCTACAGAAGTAGTAAAGCAAGATACAACTAGAAAATTGGAAAAGAAACATGTAGAGTATCACACACTGTACCGAGATTATTCTAGATAGCAACGAGAACCCGAAGACGACAATGAAGAAGTATGCTACTACTCCTCATCGGGGTCTAACTAGGAAGCCAGCAGACGATTCAACGATATTTCTGGGAACACTAGACAAGAAAAACAATGGGAAAATAACAGGTAAAGCATACCTAGCCCCACGGAAGCAGATCTGGAAAGAGAGAACGGTGAATCGTCCCGAGAGTTTGCCCGGCGAGAGAGCAAGCAGGTGGGAAGAACTGTGAAGGGAACCAATGACAGCAAGCAAAAAGCAGTAAAAGCTAACGGGAAACCAAACTAAAAAAAAAATTGTGCGGATTAAGATGAGAGATACTGAGCTAGATCACGTGATCGGTGTCAGTGTCTTTTCCTTTCTATGTTGCATAATTTGACTTCAGTTCCAAAAAAACAATTGAAAAGAGTTAGAGAAAGGAGAGGCATTTTTTCAAATTTATGAAAACCTTGAAGAAAAAATTTATTCGTAGGTGCCGTTCCAGGCTGTCAGTAACAGAAGCAACAGGAAGGTTAGGCTTTTATTTGGTTCGAAAACGAAGCCAGGATTAAGCATAAAGTAAACAGATTTGGATAAATGGGTTATTTTCAAAATGCATTGCCTTGTGCACGCCTTTGGGAGAACTGATGTTGAAATTTTGTCTTCTTCCATCTTTCCCTTTTCTGGGGTGATTAGAAATCTTATTTCTTTCCAACCTGCACTCCAAGTTTAAAATTAAAGTTGCATACTTTCAACTCTCTAAATCTAAACAAAATAATAAATGAGCAGTGTACAACAACCGGTTCTACTTGTCCCTCCCTGAACTGTTTAAGTAATAAAATTACAAGGAAAAATTGAGAAATAGGAAAAAAAAATGACTTATTTGGAAAATGAGATCACACTTCAAAAAAAATTTAATTGAAAAAATTCCAATTTAACCCAAAAAAGTGAACTATGATCCCATTTTTCAAATGTTTTTTTTGTCCCATTTCCCAGTTTTCCCTAAATTAAATGAATGTCTTCAATTGCATTGCATGGCAGTTTTAACACCGCTTTAAGTTAGTCAGTCACTATTCCTTCTTTGCTCTTCTTTCGCGGATTTTTTACTTAATTGTCCAGCTTCGTTGACTGTTATAGGTAGAGCAGAGTAAATAACGTCACAATTTCAGGCCAAGTAAAGGAACGTAAAACTAAAATTCAATTTTTAGTAAACTAACCACTACACTAGTCTACTACGTATACTCTAGAGTAGTCAAGTAAAAATGCCATCAACTAAAAAGCAACTGTAATACAATTATTATTGTTATTATTATCATGATATATATATTATTTTTAAATTAAAAAATACTGAGCAATTACTATTTTCATTGATTAGTTTAAATATATTTACTATGGTGTATTACCCGGATGCAGAAATTATATCTCTTCCAGTCTGTCTTATTACAGGGAAGCACCGATTTCTGCATTGACTTTATTTGGGAGCACGGGATTGGGAAAACGGTGATGCCTTGCAAGCGTTGCACTTGCGCGAGGCTAATCGTTCCTTTACGTCTTACAATACAATAAACAGGCTCAGAACTTCAACTCAATCATGGATGAGGTCCGGTGACATCCCTTTGGAACAAATATTTTGTCATTGTAGGAATCTGTCTTAAACAAGTTCCTCTTGGGCAGCCCCAACTTTTTTGTTATACAACGGTCTCGATCAAATCAAGGAATTTTAAACATCTTCTACGATTCCTACGGCAGAAAAACAAATTATAGTATCCCAATCTCCTTCTATGATGTACTCCGAGACTCCATTATTTAGGTTAGGATATTGATTGATGCTCTTAGACAGATCGCCCAAAATGACACGCATCAATGATCCTTGTGGTCCAACAAGCTTTTGTGCGAATGACCCACCTGATGATTAACTATAGCAACCACAATAATGTCTACCAGGCAGCTATGTTGATCTATCCAGTGTTGATGATCCATGGCAGTGGAGTATGAAGGAAACTAGTGGATTAACTAAGTTGGGCTCAATACCATATTGTCTTGAGAATAGGTTAAGCAAACGAATCATCATATATTATAATTTGAACTGGTGGGACTCCTTGAAGGGCTTAAATTGTGTTGGAACCAAGGACACAAATGCATTGATGCTTACTCTGCCAGTACAGATGCTATCAATATGCTTACGGAGTGTGACCTCATTAACCTTCCTTTTGAAGATCTCATCGTTGAAGCTCAGAGTTTGAATAACAGAAACTGGTTTGTTTGTATACAGTACAGTTATATGCCATTAGATTAGCTCGGCATGCTCTCTCTTTTACTGATCATTTTTTGTATACCTTCCAGTGTGCCCCTCCTCTTTTGCTTTCGGGTGCTAGAACATGATTGGAAAGTTTATATTAGCCTTCCTCCTCCTGTAATTTTTTATTTTTCTATGATATTCTTTTCCATTCAAAAATCCTTGAATTCAACTGCTAGAGAAAATTAACAAGAAATGCAATCACACGCTACCAACCCCTTATCTGAATTCTTACACAAGAAGTTGCTAGACAATATATGGTATTTGCTAAAGAATCCCTTTCTTTTTCTAATCACTTAATTTCAACTGTCAACTTGAGAGTCAACAATGCTAAAACACTTCAATATCATAATAATTTACAAATAAAAATGATGGTCGAACAGATAAGATCCATCCTACAATATATCTGTCAATGTTCAAAGCAGTATTTGGATATGAGGTTGTCAAGAATCTCTGCAGCATACTCCATCGGCGTTCCCCCATTATAGAACACTTCCCCCCAGATCTTGCGGAGATATGTAAATAAGCTAGCTCCTTAATTAAATCATGTTTGCATTGGTAGCACCAGAAGTTAAAACAAATAAAATTATTGCTGTTACAAGAAAAATGGGTTTGGATGTGATCATTATCTTGACTTCTTTTAGCCCTTGTAAAATAAGCACTCATGTTCAACGCAAACAAGAAGGAAATTTAGAAGAGTGAGTTCAGGATAAAGTTTAAGTTCATATAATGAGTAATGTGTACTCATTCCTTTGGGAGACACGTGTTCCCATTCCTGTTCTAGCTGTCTCCAATTTCTAATCCTTAGTGTATATATTTTCTGTGACTTCAATTCTATTAAAACTAAATCTTAAAATATGGCAGTACTAGCTCCTTGAAATTTCGTAATTGAATAATAAACACACCATGCTTATCTGTTGATGTAAGACACATGACCAGCATGTCAAATCTTGAAACCTTGGTCAAGTGCTCTATGTAATTGACAGCCAGAGCTGTGTCTTCACAGCCAAAAGAAAAAAAAACAAAAAATCATATTGAGTAAAGCTCAAACAAAGTTCAATACAATTGATATAGACTTTATGATATAACTGCTTACGTGGAAAAGGAGGCCACACACTTTATGATGTCGATTAGTAGCACAGAAGATAAGGCATTCTTGAAATATTTTTGGAAATTCTTAAGGAGATATCGCCTAACATATGACATATAGAAACCATCATAATTTATTTATTGCAAAAAGCAGGATACCAACGAAGACCAAGAATAAACATGCAACGAACCACCTTTAATAGTCACTTTGGCATGATTGAAATTGACAATGAAATTAAAGCACAAGTGACCAAGTGCGCAACAATACTGAGTACCTTTAACAGGCGAGCCTGCAGGGCAGGATCACCTGAAAACCCTCTCCATGAGACCTCAAACTGATAAGCTGAAGTTGGTGGTGTTATATTTTTTGCTGCTTCAGCCATGACTCAAGAAGCAACATGAGAAGCAAGATGTTGAACAGATGCCTTCACTCCATGCTCGTTAATTCTGTTATTTCTCTGTTACAGATGCAAGGCAACAAGTTAACTAAAATAGATACTCCATAAGTTGCATGCTTGCTTCATGTTTCTGGAAACAAGTATAAAAGGGGAAAAGAAATAAGAGGCCCTAATAAATTTCTCACACCTTTGTGGTAAATAGGGAACTTTTAACTTTTCACAGAAAAGATCTTATCAGGCATAAGATAAAACAAATGCTTCAAGGCAGAATAATAATGTCTCAGGCCCCATTTGGTTCATAGAAGTGATTTTAATGGAAGTGGAAGTGGAAATAGAAATATAGGTGGAAGTTAGTTAAAAATGTGTTTGGTAGGATAATGGAAGTTTGGTATAATTTTCATTTCTTAACCATAAAAATAAAATGAAAAGACTACAATACTCATAAAAAAGTCTCCTCTCACCATCTCTGTCAAACCAGACCACCACTGGTGTCTTCCCAAACCCTTCCACTATGGACCACCATGGACTACAACAAGGACCACCAACCGCCACCAGAACATCAACTTAGATTAACAGCAAAAGCAACCCAGAAAAGAAGCTCAATTATCAGCAAAACCCAGTTACGAAAAAAAAAAAAGCAAATCGAAGAACATAGGGAGCGATAGCGATCCAATGCCATTGGAAGCTTGGAGGCTTGGAGGTGCAAATGTCACTGCTAGAAGGGGTTGAAAAATGAAAAATTTATCCAAAAAAAATCCCAAATTAGAGTTATAAATGACGTGGGGGATGACAGAGACAAAGATCGGCAAAGATTGAGGATTTCATATAGTAGATCTGTGCCGCACAATGGTTGGAGATTGGCTATCATCCTCTCTAGCACCATCACCTGCCATCGTCCTCTCCATACCATCGTCCACCACGTCACCACCTTGAGCATCACCATCCTTACTATTGTAGCTCATTGGTGGAAGGGGTAAATCTCTGGCTTCATCTCTCAAATCGCCGACATCTTCTTCATCTCTAGCTTCCATTGAAGAAACATGACCGCCATTAAAGAAACATGGGTCCAAGCCGTCGCTATCGCCGTCATTATCGTTGCTGCTAGGGAACATTGTCACCGTCATCGTCATTTGTTGGGATCACACCATCAAACAACTGATCAAGAGGCAACGTAGAGAGACACAAGGGTAGGGATATGGGTGAAATGGACGAAAACCCACACTTCCATGGAACTTTGGTGAGTTCCATCGTGGGTATGATGGAACCCACTTCCATCAATTTTAATGGAACTACACTTCCTTGGAAGTGTGGTTTTGGCACACCAAATATGCTTCTCCCTCGATTCCATTTCTAGTTCCATTTCCCTCCTCCCCAATTCTAGTATACCAAACATGGCATCAGTAAAAAGATTTTGGATAAGCTTAAGGGAGGATTTCATAATGAACCATAACACTCTCCACACTTTTGCTTGGACTGAAACTTACAACTTCTTGTCCTCCAATCCTGCTTCCAATTCTTTCATCCTTGCTATTTAGTTCCTCCAACTTGAGCGATGCTTTTGCAGGAACTTTTTTATCATTGCTCTGGACACAGAATCCTAACTTTAGGATAGACAAGAACTGTACTCCAAAATAGTTTGAGGTATGACAGTTTGTAATTGCCTCTATCATATACATCATTTCAAAGTAATGTACACAATTTTAAATCGGAGTTTAATAGGTCAAGTCTTTAATTAACATGCCACCAAAGCTCCAAAAACTCACAGTATGAAAAGACAAAACAAATGACAAGGTTACATAAGGCATAATAATCAAAGAATTTTTAAGGTCAGAACATATGTGAGTTATACTACTCAAAGCTTATAAATAATGCAACTCCCAATACTTTTTATATTTTATATTGATATTGATTATTTGCCATTTTGATTATGAATTTGTGAGTTATGAAACTAATGTTTAAGTTTTTAAAAATTGGATTATTTTTATTAGGTGGTAATGATTATTAATTTTTTATTTATGCCATTCCACATTAAAAGTATAAACTATAGGAGTTGAAGTATTTCTAGTGTGACACATGAAAATAGAGTACAAAGCCTACTCCTTATACAGGGAATTTCGGGAACATATTAGCGAGTAGTTTTCTGTAATCTAGACCTCAAAGCAGGACAACAAACAAACATGTTTCTGCATGTTGGAAAGATCTTCTGCGAGATGAAACCCATTTCCTACACATTCCCAAAGGAGGATCTAGGGTAAAATAGCGCTAAATCAAAATGCAAATGATCCAAAGTCCAGAGGGCAGACACAATAGCAGCAGAAATGCAAATTGGGAGACACACAAAAAACCAGCTACCTAGACAAGGAGTCAAGCAAGATACAACGAGAAAAGTGGAAAGAAACATGTAGAATATCACATACTGTACCAAGATTATTCTAGATAGCAACGAGAATTGGTTGGCAACAACAAAAAAGTATGTCACTATTTCTCAACAGGGTCTAACTAAGAAGCTAGCTGACGATTGAACGATATTTATGAGATCCCAACAATATTTTTGTTTTTGGAAATAGAAAAACAAAAAGAAATTTGTTTAATAAAATGTTCTAGAAAAATAAATAGGGATTTGAATGTATTATCTATTTTAATATTTTCAAAATAATTTTGGATGGTTGTTTTTTAGAACAAGTTTTGGGGAAAAAATAAAAAAAATTTATTTAAATAATTATTACCAAAATTATAATTAGTATATATTAAATGGGTTATTCAAAATTTATAAATTTTTCATTATTAAAATAGGTATTTTCTACAGTTTCTTATATTTTTTGGAATAAAAAACATAAAATACCTTAAAAATGTGTTAAGTTTTTTGTTCTTTTATTTTTTATTTTCTAAAATATTTTATAAAAAATAGGTTTATTAGAATTTTTTTATTTTAAAAAATAAAAAAATTATTTTGAAAACATGAATGAAATAAGTCTCAAAAAAACTTATGACATCTTTAAGGTATTTTTTATTTTTTATTTTGAAAACACAAGAAAAGACGTAAAATACTTACGTTATTAATGGTAAAATTATAAATTTTGAATGATTTATTTAACATTTATTAATTATATTTTGGTAACAATTATTTAAATAACTTTTTTATTTTCCTATTTCCAAAACTTGTTTTGGAAAAAAATTTTACAAAAATGTTTTACAACAACATTAATCTTATCTTATTAAGTGTGATCGACTACATGTATCATATGACGTTAAGGGGCTCTATAAAATATCATCTTTTCAGATAAATCATTGATCAAGAGGTCACACCTTATAACTTCTCTTAATATCATTCTTGGTCTTCTTCTACGTCTTTTGACAGGGCTCCAAGCCATTTAATCAACTCTTCTTATGGCTTCTCTTGTCCTCTTCTTTGTACATGCTCAAGCCACTTTAAATAATTTTTTATCATTTTCTCTTCGATAGGTGTTACTCCAATTTTTCCCCGTATACAATCATTTCTTATCTCTTTCATTCTTGTATGACCACACATTTGTCTTAACATTCTCATCTTTGCTACTCCCATCTTATGCTCTTGGTGCTCTTTCAAAGTCCAACATTCACTGTCATATAGCATCGCTGGCCTTATAGCAGTTCGATAAAATTTCCCTTTAAGTTTTGTAGGTTTCTTACGGTCACAAATAATCCCTAAAACTTTTCTTCACTTTAATCATCCAGCTTGTATCATATACATAACATCCCAATTAATTTTATCATCACTTTATAAAATCGATCCCAAATATTTGAACTTTGACACTTTTGGAATGGTTTGCTCTCCAATTTTTACCTCTGAATCATTTCTAACTAGTCTCTTGTTAAATTTGCAATGAATATATTTCATTTTACTTCTACTCAAGTGGAAACATTTTGATTTCAAAGTGTGTTTCCATAGATCTAGTTTAGAGTTGACATCTTCTCTTAAGTCCTCAATTAAAACTATATCATTTGTGAAAAATATACATTTAGGAATTTCCTCATGTTTATGTTATGTTAGGATATCCAAAATCAAATCAAATAAGTAAATCTATTTTTATAGGAAAATCCTTTATCTCACCTCCAAGAGTTCTCACGTTTGTTGTTACCCCCTCATACATTTATTTTATGGTTTGAATATAAGCCACATGAACACATTTCTTCTCCATTACTTTCCACAACATATCTTTTGGTACTCTATTATAAACTTTTTCCAAATCAATAAAAACTATATGCAAATCTCTCTCTTTACTCCGATAACTTTCAATCAAACCTCTTAATAAATAAATAACTTTTATTGTAGACCATCATAGCATAAATTCAAATTGATTTTCTAAAATATGAGAATTTTTTTTTAGTCTATATTCAATCACTCTCTCTTAAAGTTTCATGGTATGACTCATAAGTTTTATCCCCTGATAGTTAGCACAATTCTGAATATCCCCCTTGTTCTTGTATATGGGTATTAAAGTGCTCTTTCTCCATTCTTCTAGTATTTTCTTTGACCTTAAAATCTCATTAAAAAACTTAGTGAGCCACAAAACCCCCTTCTCTCCTAAGTACTTTTAAACTTCAATAGAAATATCATCGGGACTAATAGTCTTACTATTATCTATTCTCTTAAGAGCTTTTACCTTTCAAACTTAGATCATACGATAAAAACTCAAATTTTGTTCTTCCTCACGATTTGTTAAACCTTCTGTATCATTAGTCACACCCAATCCATTATTGAAGAGTTTATAGAAGTAATTCTCCCATCTATCTTTGATATTATCATCAGTAACCAAAACTTTTTCTTTCTCATCCTTAATGCATCTTACTTGATTAAAATCTCTTGACTTTTTTTTTCTATTTTTGGTAATTTTGTAAATCTTATATTCACCATTCTTCATTCCTAAATATTTGTAGAATTCTTCAAAAACTTTAGATTAAGCCTCGCTCACTGCTTTCTTAGTCTCCCTTTTAGCTAAGTGATAACTCTTAATTTTTCTCATTATTGCACAAGTGTAAGGTTTTAAAATACTCTTTTTTATGTTTAACCTTATCTTACATACTCTTATTCTATCACCAAGATTTTTTATCTTTAGGCCCAAAACCTTTGAATTCACCCAAGACTACTTTAGCGGTATTTCTAATCCTTTTAATCATCTCATCCCACACGATATTTGCACTTCCTTGGAAGTCTCAATTATCTTCCTCCAATACTTTTCTCATAAAAGTCAATTGTTACTTACCTTCTAGTTGTCACCATTTGATTCTAAGATTTAAGTCTTTTCGATTTTTCAGTTTACAACTTTTAGTTAGCATATCATGGGCCAAGACTCTATGTTGTGAAGTTAAGCTCTCATCAAGAATGACTTTGTAATCTTTACAAGCTCTTCTATCCAAATTCCTTACAAAAAAAAAAGTCAATTTGCGACCTTTAGACTCTACTCTTATATGTGACTAAATGTGCCTCTCATTTCTTAAAACAAGTATTCATAATTGTGAGGTTATAAACCATTGATAAATCAAGAATGGAATGTCCTTCCTTGTTTAATTCTCTAAAACCAAAATTGTCATGAACTTCCACATATTATCTTGTCTTTTTTCTCATATGACCATTAAGATCTCTACCAATGAAAATCTTTTCCTCTTGTGGGATGTCTCGAACCAAATCCTTCAAATCTTCTCAAAATTTATCATTAATATGTGCTTCTGACCTTATTTGAAATGCGTAAGCACTAATAACATTGAATGTATTGTGCCTAATAGTCAATTTTAAAGATAAGATCCTATCGCTAATCATTCTAACTCCCACCACGTTCTTTTTCCAAACTTTGTCCACAATAATACTAACTCTATTTTTTACTCTGTCTTTTCCTACGTACCAAAGTCTGAAACTAGTGGTGTCTAGTTTTTTAGTTTTTTCTCCTACCCATCTAATTTCTTAAAAACATAAGATATTAATTCTCCTTTGAATAGAGAACACAGTCAAACAAGCCCAAAAAACAATGCAAAAATAATCGACAAAGCATATCTAGCCATGCAGAAGCAGATCTAGAAAAAGAAAATAGGGAATCATCCTCAGAATTTACTTGGCAAGAGAGCAAGCTGTGGGAAGGAACTGTTAAGTGAACCAATGACAACAAGCACTACAGAACTAGACCGTTCAAACTAAATTTGAACAATCCAAATTTCATTATGTTTCTTAATTTTTAAAAAATAATATTTTTATTTTAAAATAAATAATATAAAAATAAAAAATAATCTTTTAGATATAACTTTTGAAAAAAATAATAATTATTTATTAAAATTTTGGAAAGAGGCATAGTATTGGGACTATTCAACACTAAAAGAGTCAATGAAAACCAAACCTTACTCCAATTTGGGTCAAGCCATTTAAACGGAAAGTGGAAGATGGAAAATATTTTATTCTATTTTTTATAAACTAAATTAAAAAAAGAAAGTATTTTTCATCTCACACTCTTATCTTTCTCATATCTAACAAGAAGAGCCTTTCTACTTATTTGATTTAAAAAAAATTAGGATAAAAAATTTTCCAACCCTTCTCTCTTTTCTAAACCTTTTAAACAAAATGCACAGTTGATAAAAAAAAAAAAACCCGCGTGCATTAAGATGAGAGACACTGTGCTAGATCACGTGATCGGTGTCAGCGTCTCTTCCTTTCAATGTTAAAAAAAAAAAAACTTGAAAAAAAAAATTAAAGGTGAAAGCCTGAAAGCAAAGGAGAGGCATTTTTTCAAACTAGAGGGTCGACATGCGCGGGATGTTTTTTTTTTTTTTGACATGCTTACCTGTTGTAACGGCATGCATTAGCTACAGTTGAAAGTAAAATAGCTTTGAAGATGTATAAATTTCATTGAGATACTAATGGAGTGGATTTGAATTTCTTTGTACCAGAGGCTTTCCAAATTGGCTATAGAGATTTCTTTTTTATTTTTTAAATAACAGTCATGCAATTCGGAATTGAAATTTCAGAGAGTGGAACTTGATGTACCAAGTGATAACTGAGACCGTTTATAATGATTGATCTAAATCTAATGTTATCCATAATTTCATTGAATACTGTATTGTCATCGCATTTTTAATTATATGCTTTCTGGATGCATTTCTCTCATATTATTGTCTTAAGATCACTGACTAATTGCTTGTGTAAGTCGCACAATGCATTGAGAAACTAATTGATTTTTGGATACATTTGTCCCATATTATTGTCTTAATAACATTTCCCCCACATTGAATGTTAGTCGCATAATGTACCTTTATTTATTTGTTTGTTTTTCTTTTTTTTGTTTAAGTCGCATTATGTACCTTTATTTGTTTGTTTATTTTTCTTTTTTTGTTTAAATAGAACGGCATATATTGGGTGTCATAGAACATAACGGGCCCAATAAATAATTTTAACATATGGAGAAAACCAAGTATGGGCTGTGGCCTTATTGTTTTTGTTGGGTTTTTTTTCTCTTGTAAGTTTCGCTTTTTTGTTAATATATACAAAACCAGTGTACTCTGAAATAAATACAAACCCCAAAGCTAGGCCTTTTCAGGATTATAAAGACTTCAATTTTTTTTTATTTTCTCTTTTTTTCTGAGAAATAAAGAACGCAGAGACTATCCAATGACGCTCAAACACCACTAACATCAACTTCAGATTCCTCGTCTGCCTCAACATCTTCACTATCCAATGGTGTTCCCCCATGTAACTTGTCATAATATACTATGGGAAGTGTAAATTGAGAAATTATATTAATGGCATTAATGTTGGTTTTGATATTGATATTGATATTAATATTAATATTATTAAGAGGGGTTGGAACTTACAGGGGTTGAAATAATGGGGGCCGAGGAGAATGTGTTCATTTCTAATTTTAGATCTGAAGAGGAATGAAATCGGATTCTAAGAGATCAGCCTTAGTCAATTATTGGTCACTTGCCTAATATTCATTGTCTGGAAGAGCTTAAGGGCCCATTTCGTTTTCAATTTTATAAAAATAAATTAAAATAAATGAGGTTTGTAAAAATAAAATTTAATAAAAGTAATTTTGTTATAAGTTGTTGTGTTTGGATATTCTTTTTGCAAAATCATAGTTTGACAAAAAAACCTATTTATATGATAAGAGTTAAAAGCACTTTTAGATATATAATATAAAGTCAGTATCTACATTCTTTTCTAAAATCATGATTTTGGAAAAGGGAAAGTAACTATTTTCCTATTTTTTCAAAACTAAAATTTAATTCTCTTTTTATTTTTCAAAAAGACAATTTGTATTTGGTCAAATATATCTTCTTGAAAAATTATGGTTAAAAAGTATGGTTTCTTTTTGAAAATTATTACCAAACAGACCCTTAACTATTCGAGAGATCAATTTTTTCAAATATCCTTATCAGTTTTTTTCACTAGACTTTTTAGTTTTTCACAATGTTCCATTTGAAGGATTAAGTAGAGGGCATGTGCTCAAATTGAGATAGCTTGATGGTGAAGTTTAGATTGAGAATTCAATATAGTTGATGGTGAGGTTGCTAGAGATTTCTTAAGAGCTAGGACATGGTGTTTAGGTTCCTCACCCACAACAACTTTGAACCTATTCTTTCTTTCTTTTTCTTTTTCTTTTTAGCTCAGTACATTTTTTCATACATTGTATAAAATTTAAGCATCATTCATGAATTATTAATAGTATGATTTGTTATAGATTTTATATTGTTATATATATATATATATGTGTGTGTGATAAAACATACTCCCTTTCCAAAATGTAAGGGACATTTTTAACATATAGTTTGTTTCAAAATGTAAGACAAATAACTTTTGTTTGATAATTTAATTAGTAATGCACCTGTGTGATACACATAATACTTCAATATATAAGCCTTGTAATATATATATTTATTGGAAAAAATTTAATCATAATATTTGCCCATCTAAGCAAAAAAAATTAACGATAATATCATCTAAGACATTATGACTTATATAATTTGAGAATATTCCTCAATGTTAAATTAAGAGATTAAAGACAAAACTTATTTATAATAATATTCTCATCTCATATAAAGCGTGATACATGTAGCTAGATGACTATCCTTTCTTATATGGTAGATTGAATTTTCTTTTATTGCCATATGTAGAATTTAAAATATGTTACTTTTTCTCCAACGAGCAAACACAATGTTTAAAGCAATTTAATACTAGAAAAAGACAGTAAAAAACATTTTTGACCAAACAATAAAAAATATTTTGAAATTATTTATTTGTTATTTAATTATCAAGCAACAAATTTTACTAAATCATTATTTTTTCATATTAGATTGATCCCTTCAACCTATGACCCATGATAGGTTAATTTTCTTATACCAGGTTGACCTATATAACTCTTAACTTGTGGTGGACTAATTTGTTTAATTTATTCAACTTATAATTTATAATGGGTTAACCTATTCAATCTGTTGTGAAACTCCACTATTAACCTTTTTTTTTGTGAACATTCAATATCCTAAACCCCCACTTTAATTGGAAGATTTGTTGGGTCCATACTAATCCAAATTGAAACGGTTAGAATCATATGTATTCTTGGAACTCAAACTTGAGACTTTCGACTAAACTGTTACAATCTACTATCAGTTCAACTAAGCACATGTCCACTATTAATCCTTTAATAAGCTATAAATTAATTGATTTGATTGTCAATGATGACTAAAATTTCAATTCAAAATTAAATAAAATATAAAAATGACATTCTATATGCTTTCTCAAACTGAAAATTCTCACTATGCATTAAATATGTTATCAATTAAATGATAATAACATCAATTGTATCAATTTAATTATAATGAATTTCAACTAATTTAGGATAAAAAAACTTCAACTAATCAATTATAAAAAAGTTTATTAAATCCATAGACAAACCATTTTAAGGTTCAGACTTGAAACCTGTAACTTCTGAACCCCATGAAGATTTTTTTTCCTTCTCTCTTTCTTAAGCTGGTGATGCAAGGAAAATTTTTTTCGTAAGATTAATATTGAATTTAATGTAGACATTAGATGCAACATTCAAGTGCTTTCCTGTAACATTTTATTTACTAACTTAATCATTACTTGAATAACTTCTTTTTTCAGTGAGACCTTGCACAGTCTACCTAAATTGCAAGCTTTAAGTTTCTAAACCAAGTTATGGTATATGGTCAATTAAAAACATAATTATTTGAAATCATTATCAGTAAATAGTCATCAAGAGAAGGGAGTAATTGCTAATGTTTATACATTAATGTTGCATTATGGCTGTATGATTAAATTTCTCCCTTATTTTTACAAATTTGTATATATTAATCATATTGTAATTCTTTTTTTTTATATTTTATCACCTGGTATCTTGGGATATCATGAGTTCATTATCCATCCCAAACTAATTCAGACCCCATTGTGTAGGACTTTACAGCGGCTCACGTATACCGATGGAATCATATTGTAATCCTTTTGTTGTAAATTATAATAGTAAATTTAATTTTTTAATTAATGATTTAAATAAATTTGATTTAAATCTTTTTTTCCAACAAATTTTGAATCTATTTAAATAATCACATAGACCAAGGAAATTAATAAATTTTTTTAAAATATAAAATAGTTTTAATACCTTCATTTAATGTTAATAACTTTTATATTATGTAATTAATACAAATAAATCATACTACTAGTTTTTTTGAAAAAAAAGTCATTAATTAAGAGTATTTCTTTTTAAAATTATTAAATATACCAAATAAATCTATGTGTTTTTTATATTTTGAAATATAAAAATTTTTTAAATTGTCTCTTATATTAAGGAACAGAGTGAGTATATTTTATTTTTTATTTTTACAATTTTATAAACGTATGTCACATTTATTTTCCCCTCACTTTATACCAAGATGTTACATTATAGGGAGTTCGCAAAAAAAATTCAATTATAGGGAGCTAGTGGCAACAATTGAGAGATGTGTGATCCTCAAAGCATTTTATCCCCATGTGGCAAATTGGAATTTCAGCATTTATGCTTTTAGGAGCTATTTATATATTTTGATAGGTAAAAAAGAAGTATATATAATTTGAAAATTTAACATTATCCATGGAGACCGATTCTTTTGGTCACTTAATTTGAGATTCTTAACATTTTCTCCCTTGCAATATCATTTGCTTATTTGATGGGTTGTCTTTCGATACGTGGATTCATTCCACGCACCAAGAGCATGTTGCACTCATGGTCAAAGTGTAGCCATCCCTTGCCTTAAGATGCTGCCACGTCTCTTCATACCTCATTAAATGAATCGTTGCATAATACATGTAACATGATTACTCAACTAGCACATGTACAGTTTGAATGAGGATGTGGCACTTTTTTTTTTAAGAGGATGAAGTGCTTTTTAATTTAATTTACTGACAAAGAGGATGTGGAATATTTTTATTTTTTTTAAGAAAAGAATAATATAACTAACTCTTGGATCTATTAATCCATAATTTTTTCCTTATTTTTAAAAAAGCTAAACATGATAGTCTTAAATTACTCTATTTATCTTATATTATAAGGTAACAAATGGATTTTTTTGTCCCATAATATAAGACAATATGGTTTTATTTATCATTTTTGCCCCTAATTAATGTAATGTGTAATATCGTAAATTTTGTTGAAATTATAAAATGAGGAGTATTTAATAGGGGTAAAATAGAAATGTTAGAATTTTTTTAAGAATTTGAGAAAATTATTTTTATTTTTTAATATATGTGAAATCACAAATATTGTCTTATAATATGAGATGGAGAGAGAACACATACACACACACATATATATATATATATATATATGCCAAAAAATAGAAATATCATAATTTGAGCCAAAATTGTTTTATCATTCATTGGCCAAAAAAGAAAACACTAAATTGTCTATCCATGTACCGGATATATTAGAATTTAAGAAAATATGATATTATAAAATATATGTATAATTAAATTTACAAAAGGATGATGATGTAAAGTTAGTGAAATTTGAGAAAAAATAAATATTTTAAATTTGAAATATAAATTTTAAGAGAAATAGCAAAGCATTATTCTTTTCAAAATGTGTTAAACAGTGCTCATTTCGTAAAAATATTAATAGTTTTAAAATATATTGGAAAAATATATAATTAAAAATAACTAAATACACTAACTTTCACGACAACAAAAAAATAATAACTAAATATTAACAAAAAATATTATCACTTTGGCTCAAATTGTAATATTTTTCTTTTTTTTAGATATTTACTTGTTTTTTTTTTGGCTGTTAGATACATACATTAACAAGTTTTTAATAAATACATTATTTTTTAGATACATTAATTTAATAAATATATTATCATTTTGGCGCAAATTATAATATTTTTATTTTCTGGATATTTAACTATTACGTTTAATTTTTTTACCAAGAAAAAAGGATGATACTTTTTATAGATCCAACTGTCAATAATCTTATTGTTTTTTTAAAAAATTAAAAACTAATATTAATTTAATAAATACATTTTTTTTTAATTTTTAATTTCAAAACTAAAATTAAAAAGTTAACTAGCACATGTACTTTTATTATGCAGCAATTCACTTGATGAGGTAGAAAGCAACGTGACAGCATCTTAACGACTTAAGGCGAGGGATGGCTAGGTTTTGGCCACATGTGCAACACGCTCTACGCACCGAAACGGAACCCCTTATTTGATATTTGTATTGATGAAAGCCACATTCCGTTGCAAATGGATTTGGAGAATTAACGATCATCATTTGGATTAAAAGCATTTACTAAAATTTACAAAACTCGATTAACAATAAACATTTTTCAGCTATTCATTGCATATTCAAAATTTAAATTAAAAGCATTTACTAAAAGTTTACTTAAATCATATATATTTTTAGATAATTTTGCAATTATATATGAATTCAATACATTTGAGGTAGGTGTATACAGTCCAGATAAATATGACCAACACGCTCCCTTGTAGGATTTGCCCCCAAATACATTATTTTCAATTTCTAACATACACCCACAAAACATCAAAATACATATTAATTATAATATTCCTTCATGTAACCTAACATGATTAACGGTCGGTATCTATCACAAGTAAGAAATTAAGAAGCTCCTGCTCTACCCTTTTAACCCCAAACCTTTTTCACATTCCTATTCTTTATGCATGAGTGTGCCCAAAAATGTCTTAATCTCAATAGGTTGTGCCTTAGTATTTAGTTCTAAACTTCCATCTGTTCACACCATTAATTATAGCTAGCTAGGGAGTTGCTACCTTAGATTAATTCTAGAGAGATAAACCATGAATCAATGGAGAGAAATTAAAGAGGGAAAGAATGTTCGTGGAAAGCCCTTTCAGGGACTTTGGTGTGTGAGGGTTAAAAAGGATGGAGCTAGATTTATCGATAATTTAACATATAAGTTAATTTCAAGGGATCAATGCCCTTTCATGCAGGGACTAATGTCATTTAGTAAGCACTAGATAATATTAAAACTCATTACAGATATCAAAATATTTATAATGTTATTGCTTATAAATTCATTGTGTACATTATGTTTTTAGAATCAATGCATTGCTCGAACCATGGATAACGTATAGAAAAAAAGGCGTTATATTTTAGTTTATACATATATGAAACAAAATCAATTACTTTTTAAATAAATGCAAGCAGGTTAAAGAAAGTAAACCTCGAAAGTCTGCTGGAAAATACACAATCAAGTTCATCGCTTGTAAGATGTCAGTAAAACAAATTAAGTTTGAATCACTCATCTTTTTGAACCTCCACTTCCAACCCATGCTACACAGCCAAGCATCTCAGGGTCACATGTCTATGGTCCACTTGTCCATCAAAACCACTGAAACTATCGGTGAAGAAATAGGAGAGAGAACTGAGTCTAAGGAGTACCATATATCGTGTATAACTAAGAGGATGAATAACAATTGTTGTAGACACATGCTTCAACATACAATAGATATTCCAAAAACCTACATCTCCAATGAAATACAGAATGTATATAATTAATGAAAGGAACATGACTTCAAAAAGAAAATATCGGTGACTTTAAAAATGAGAATTATCACGCTGGGATTAATTGAAGGCATACATTAAAAAAGTTATACAATGATAATTATTACAACCTGGTAAAACATGAATATAGAGTTAGATCATACCAACATTACATCACTATGATCATCTTGTATCTGCAATCAAGAACTTCGCAAAAAAAAAAAAAAATCAATGATAGGTATTTATAGTGAAAATATACCCATTACCAGTTGCTTATTTTGGAACTACATCAGTACATATATATTAATATCAATCAATGCCAGTGAATTCAATTTAAATTTGTAGTCAGTCCTATATTAGCATGGCCACAATTTAATTGAAAAGAATTATAAAAATATAAAATCAAATTATATTTAATTGAGAAATGATTGCAAATAATTATAATCAATTCTTTTTTATATGCCAGATTAATTATAAACTATGCTGAACATGCGGTAACATGATGAATGCATTTAAGAAAATGATCAAATCTGCAGTTACACAAAGCCTCTTAAATTCATGAGCATCCTAGTTGGCACATCACAAATGATTGAATGAGAAGATTTGAATTTTTCTTTTTTCACTGATAAATTGGACTAAGAGCAGTCCAACATGGCAATGTAAATTTCCAAAAGCACTATAGGAGTTGCTTTTGCCAGCTGATTTTATATATAGATAGATGTGTTTTTTTTTTAAATTTTGTTTTAATTAAAATAAATTTATTATTCTGAGATATAAGTTAAAGTAGAGTTAACTCAAAGAGGGATTTATTTACAATTTTGACTTAAGGCATAAAACTCATTTTCCCATATGTATTAAGAAAAATATTACTATCCCATTAATGTGTTTCATCTTTATGAGCGTTTCATCTTCATGACTCTCCTCATAAATGTTACTACCTTTTATCTTTATATTTATCCCATTAAAGCATAATGGTAAACGTCCTAGGCATTCATCATTCCACAATTGAGTATGATGTTTCGATGGCCATTGGTGAGCATTCAAATGGAGTAGGTGCAGACTGGTTTCACGTCATCGACAATTCAATGGAGAATAAGGGTCATTTCGATGGAGAACCTGCTGAGTGGTTTGCAGTTGTTGAAGATTCAATTGATAAGGAGAGTCATTCCGATGGTGAAGGAACCATTTAGTCATTTCAGATAGTGAAAGATTCCTGGAGAAAGAAGTCAATTTGGTGGATGGCGAAGAAGTAATGTTTTTCGATGATGGAAAACCACAATCAAATGATAAGTTGAGGGGCCAAAAAATCATAGAACCAAATGAGAGTGTCCCTATAAAATCAAGTGGCGGCAACGGCAAGCAGCAATTTGATCTCAACAAGTTACTTGATGAAGCTTTCGATAAAAACGTGGCTGATGACTTAGAGGAATGTTCTGCTAAGCATGTATTTGATCTGAACAATCCTAGAGGAAGGCTATGACTTTGGTCTTGAGAATGAGGAGTTGAAAGAGGAGATGAATGCAATGTTGAAGATTTATTCCCATAATTCTTCTAAGTAAAGAGTGTTTAGGAGTCTTTATCTGCCAAAATAATTCGATCATGGTTTATGCATGTATATTTTGTTCATGCTTATTTCTAGTTTGCCATCTTATGATTAGTGTAGACTCAAAGTCATTCAATTTTTTCATGCTTATTTGTGGTTTGCCATCTTATCCTATTTTTTGTCATGTTTTCTTTCGAAGGCAATCCAAGTGTCATGACTCAATTTGTGTTGAAGTTATAGTGAAATGAAAAGCTTTTGTTCTACTCATTTAATGTACCCTTGTATGTTTTTAGAAACACCTAATTAATTTGTCTAATCTTATATTAGTTCCATTTCTTGTTGCACATTGTGGAACTTATCAATTACTACTTCTCTCAATGTACCACAAATATATATTCAATATTAGGATCCTATATGCTCAATACTAAGCAGGTAAAAGGTTTTTGCTCATATCTTAGTTCATAATCTTGACTGTGGTGAATATATCACTTAAATTCAAAGGAAATTGGAATTCCAAGTGAGTGCTTACCAGAATGTAGAAACCAAAACAAAAAGGATGAATATTCTGATTAATAGCAGTCCATTTACACCAAAATATGCTAATAAGTGGATGGAAGTTGTTACTCATTCAACTTACCCTTATTTTCATATATTGATATCGATGAAATTTTAAAGGACTTACATAAATTGAAATATCCGAAGTCCATACTCCATGTCCATTTAAACAAAAAGATAGAAAAGATCATGCACTTGGGTTCCATGGTGTGAACATAAATTGAAATCATGACATCTTAAGTGAAGGCAACAAAGCAAAACACATTTACTAACATGGCGCAGGAGTAAACAATCCAAAACACAAGCTTGGAGCAAGAGTGGCAAATCCTTTATGTATGACCAATGAATATAGCTGGCATCCCCAGCAAAGACAAAAATTGTTAAAAATATGGATAGAAAATAATGACTAAATTACTTTGGGTATGGTAAAGAAAAAAATTTTAAAAATTAAACTTAAGAAGTTAAGTAAATTTTAGGAAACTTTATAAAATAAAATATGGGAAACAAAATTAAATTTTTATAAGTTAATTTTTTGGCGTAAAAGGAAACTATGGAACAAAATTATATGAACAAAATTAGGTAACAAGAAGGAAAAGTATTTTTAAAAAAAAAATACTATGAGAAACAATGGCTGTGATAAATTTACCTTCTCATTCTTATGAAGCATCAATATTTTCTTAATGCTCAAGGAAGGCCTGAATTGCTTTGGGATCACATTTTTTAGTAGTTGGTAGTACAAGGACTGTATTAACATTAATAAGAGTATTAGTCTTAAGCATGTTTCAAAACCACTCAAAATGATTGTAGCATTTAGAACAAGGACTATATTTGCACCATTTCTTCAATGAAAATTTTCAATGCGACCCACCAATTTTGTTATTGTAAATTTGGGTGGGAATGAAAAAGTTGTTTATTTGCAGCATTATCTCTAATTCTTTTTTTCTTTTATTGAAAGTGGCAAGTTACAAACTTGAGAAGAGACAGAAGCCAAGCTACATATCGCCTAACACAAGTTTATCAAATTCAATCAAGACCCAACATTTGCTAGAGGGAGTATTTGTCCAACCATTTTCGTAATTCTGATGATTTAGTTATTTGTTTCATACATTTTAGAATATAGGGAGTATTTATCTATTAAATAAAGAGAAAATTAAGCTTTTCATCCATGAACTTTACACCGTTTTTGAAATTAGTCCCTAAACTATTTTTTTTTCAAACTATTTATTACATTTAATGGTTTTTGGCTTTAATCCGTTAACTTTGTAACCATTAGGCAATAGGTCCTTGAGGGTGCCATGTGGTATTACAGAGGAGTGATGGTGCTGACGTGAATAATAGTAGTTTGATGTGGAGTCAACTTGGATTAGTGATTGATGATGTGTGTAAAATAGGGCTTACGTAGGAAGAGAAAAAAAAGAAAGAAATTAGCAGTGTATGAAAACTCTGAAACCGCTTTTAAGTATATGCCTAGGATAGAGAAGTCGGCAAATGAAAGGCTGAAATGGAAATTGTCCTAGTGCAAAGAAGTCTCCCTACTGTAGAGAAGTCACCAAATGAAAGTGGAGAGAAATTACTGAAATTGGATGAACTGAAAAGTGGCTGAAGGTGAAATTCAGTTGCTGTCAGCATGAGAGAGAATAAGGACGAATTGAAAAGTGAGGTTGCTACTATTGGGTAAGTATAAGACTTATTTTTTTTTGTTGCAATGTAAAAAGCAAAGTCTTATGTATGATGTAAAAACAACAAGGACATGTGAGAATATTTTCAAATGTTAAAAAATTATTTTGTTGGGTGTGTGAGTTGAAGCTTCCTGCCAATAATATTGGGATGTCAACACTATAAAACCCACAAGTGGGAATCATTTAGGATGAAGAATACAAGTCCTTGAACTTCCTGTATATATATAGATGTTTGTTGGTATATATATGTAGAGATAGTAACAACCTGGACACATGGGGGAATCAATTATTTTGTATCTGTAGAGACATTTGTTAGTATATATATATGTATATAAATATATTTGTATATTTATATATACAAAGAGATGCCTATGGTGGACTTAGAGAGGTTTGTCAGTTTGTATATTTGTCTTTTGAAGTAGTCCCTGTGAAAAAGATGGCAACCATTAGTCAAGCAACTTAGTGGACTTAAAAGTATATAATTATGTGAAGTGGTCCCAGAAAAAATATGTGATAAGGGATTAAGCAGTTTGAATTTGTCAGTTTTTTAACCAAAAAGAAAAATACATTTTATAACTAATCATTTTTTAAATTCACCTATGGAAACCTTGCTAATGATAAGTTACTTGGTTTTTATAGATTTACTTATCATGAATAATGAAAATAATGTACCAGTGCATTACTCTTCATAGATTGATTCGGATGACAGCTCAGTGGTCATTCGATTTGATGATAGTGAATATGAAATAGATGATGACTATTTCCATCAATTTGTTGACCTAGATGTCAATGATAGCATTACACAAGCACAAGAGAGTTTTGTAAACGATCAACATTCTATAGTTGCTTCAAAAAATTCAAATCCTAATGAGTTAGTACCTAAAGGTTCAAATCGCATTTTGTTATTTCATGAAGACTCTCTTGCGTCTGACTATGAGTTAAATGATGTGCAATCTATTGGAGAATCTAATTTAAAGGATGCCATTGTCTCTTATGGGTGCATTCAATATAATCCAAGTGAAATGTGCAGGAACTTTGAGTTTAAACTTAGAATGGAGTTTTAAGACCCTTAAAGAGTTTAAATGGGCTATTAGGGAGTATGCATTACTCCATAGGTGTGGTCTAAAGTTTGCGAAAAATGATAAAATATGGTGTAGGGTGTTGTGTCGGAGTGGGTGTGATTTTTTGTTGTTTATTAGTAAGGTTGGTGGATCATTTACCTATAAAATAAAGATATTCAACTCGAAGCATAATTATGGGATCACATTCACTTAAAAGATGGCAACCTCTAAATGGGTTGCAAGCAAAATGGTGAAAACTATGACGTCAAACAAAAACATAAAGCTAGCTAATGTTATCTTTTCAATTAGAGACACTCATTATGCTACCATTTCTCTTAATATGACATTTTTTTGCAAGGAGGCAAGCAAGGAAGGAACTTGATGGTTGCTATACTGAACAACATAGTGAGCTTTGGGATTATATGGTAAAATTTAGAAAGAGAAATATAGGCACCACATTCCAACTGCAATATGAGAAAGTGAAAATTGATTAGCCACCAATATTTTAAGAGGATGTATCTTTGTCTTGAGCCAATTAAAAGAGGGTTCCTAAAGGCATGCAAGCCAATAATTGGGTTGGACGGGTACTTCTTGAAAGGACCATATGGGGGAATATTGCTAGTGGCAGTTGCTAGGGATCCCAATGAGCAATATTTTCCACTTGCTATTATGGAGAGTGAGAATAAAGATTCTTGATCTTGATTTGTGAGTTACTTATTAGATGATATTGGAGATGTGACTATGCATAAATGGGTCTTCATCTCAAATCAACAAAAGGTATGGAGTGATTTTTTTTTTGTTATAACATGTATGTGTCATACATGTTAATAATGTGAAGTGATTTCATGTTTACAGATTGATGTCGATGTTTAAAGATAATCTTGGTGGAGTGGAGCATCGGTTACGCATACATATATATATATACATACATACATACATACATGCATATATATATATATATATCCATCTTAACCAAATTTGGTATAGCATACTCCAAGTCTACAAAGTATGTACATGTTGACCTCCGCAATTGAGGTGATACAACAACAACTCAATTGTACAACCAAGACATAACCATCTAACCAAAAAATCAATTCTACAACACATCAGTTAAGTAAGTGATACTTTACACAGGACAACTCAATTCTACAACACATCAATTAACTCAACGCTGCTTACTTTACACAAGACTACTCAAAAGCTAATACCAATAATCACTACCTAGGATGACAAGTCAATTTTGAAAACCATTTTCATGCCATTGACAACTTCCTCTAGATTGACAACTCTTTTCTTAGAGGTTATCATTTTCATGTGCTACCTCAAGAAAAATATACAGCTATTTCTTTTTCATGTTGCATACAGCTTCCCTGGACTTTTGTTTGACTCTGAAATTTTAATGCATATTCAATGCTTGTAAAAGTAATTCCTATTTCGGTACCTCAACTTTTGCATCTACTTGCTTTGATCCATGCTTGAAGAGGCCATTAAATCTAAGACATGAAATTTTATATAAATTGCATAGTAAATCAAGCAGTTATTGTTAACAAAAAATTGTATACTAAATCATGACTATTTAGCCTCAATGTTATCCATACATTTCTCTGCACATAACTACCACAAACACACTCAATTTTAGCCTCAATTAAACTCCAAACAAGTTATAAGTGCAAGAGATCCACGCTTGAAGACGTTTAAATGATTCCTAGTACAATTGTAAATAATTTCAGCATCTAAATATATTACTTTCTCATTTAACCTATTCTCAACATTTGAACATCGAGTGTAATGGAACTAGCCAAAAACTAATATTAGATAAACATTTTGAACAAAAAAAATATTAGAGGACAAATTGCTTATAGGTTCAAATGATTCCTAGTACATTTGTAAAGAACTCCAAAATTTTTGTTGAAGTTAATTACATCATTGCAATCAAAACTAACTACACCAAAGAAATCCAAGATTTCTCATAGAAATCATGTGCAATAGAACCATAAGCCAATATGAAGGAGGATGGAAGAGAAGCACTGGCAACAGAGATCCTAGACCAATCAAGGACAAAAGAAGCTGAAGGATAAGCATTGAGAAGGGAACCTCCAATGGAGAATCTACAAAATATCAAACAAGGAGAAGGGAAGATAAGTGAAGAGCAATGCATTTAGAAGTGAAGATAAGTAAGGAGAAGGAATCAGCTGACAAAATGAAACTTGAGATGAGGTATCACAATGAGGATGACTTCAAGGAGACAACTTGTTGGTGCTGTAGCATATCGACAATCATGGTTAAGATCTCCAACTATCCAATGAAGTATACGTGATGCGGAATCATTGATCTTCAATGGTCCCCAATGCTAGCTAGGGCACAAAGTTGTATGATGTTGTGAATATGCAATGAAGAAGAAAAATACCGACTTATTCTTTTTTCCCCCAAATACATGGGCAATCTATTATCTAAGTGGCGTCCACATCATCATTCACTAATCCATGTTGTCTCCACATCAAACTAACCTTAGCCACATGAGCACCATCACTCCTCCGTCATTCCACATGGCACCCTCTAGGATTTATTGCCTAGTAGTTACAGAGTTAAGGGATTAATGCCTAAACTGTTAAATGTAATAAGGAGTTTAGAAAAAAAATAGTTCTGTGACTAATTTCAAAACTAGTGTAAAGCTCAGAGATAAAAAGTTTAATTTTTCCTTAAATAGAACATATAATTTTTTATAACAAAGGAAAAGTAACGACAATGCAAAAACAAAAACAAAGAACAAGCTCAAAAACCAAAGCTACATGGGATCACCATCCCTAGTGATCTCAATCATGGTCTCTTCACTAATGATTTGCAGTCCAAAGCCTTGTGTCATAGACCTCTTAGCCAACTTGTCAGCAAGCTCATTCTTCTCACTATCCACCACCATACGTTGTACTTGCTAATCACGGTGAACCATGTCTGAGTTCCAATTTCCAAAATCAACTTGAAGTCCCTGTGAAGGTCCGAGGCATCTTCACAAATCAAATTTATAACTTCACTCAAATCACTATATAACATAACCCTCTTCAATTGAAGGTCCCATGCTCTCTTAAGGCCCATAAAGCACCCCAAAGTTCTGCTGCTAGGCTATCTCCTCCAATCATTCGGAAGAGAAACATATTGTTTTATATGGACTTTGTATGTCTAATTTTAGTCGCAAAAATTTTTTTGTCATTAAAAGAATAGATTGAAAGAAAATAAAAGTCCTAATTAAATAAATCAAACGGAGGTATACTTCTAGTTCCCGCAAATTATTATGCTTAATGCTTCTTAATGTAGCTTTTAGTTTAAACTCAATACAAAAGCAAAATGGACTCTAAACAATCTCTTTGACAGATTAATTAAACTCTAGAAGCTATGGTAGAATAAAGTAAAAACCAGCATAAACATTTTTTCAATAAAAAGAAAACCAGAAAAAAAAGAAGCAAACGGCATTAGTAATTGGGAAGTCATTGAAAGTTGAAGGGTGAAACTCAACACTTGGGCAGATCCGCGAGCGGAGGACGTAGCTTCTTCTATATCAACTTCCGCCGGAGGGTTGTAGGGGTTTAGTATAGTCTGATAGAGGGAAAGAGAGTTGCTCTCCTTATACTAATGCCCTCACTACTTTGGGATTATCCCTATTCTCTTTTCTTTAAAAAGGAAAATGGCAGCGCATAAACCAGACTTCTATTCATTTACATCACAACACGCAAAATATATATTCCCTCCGATCCATATTATAAGATATTTTGTATGACAAATTTTTTATTTAAAATATAAGGTATTGAATATTTTTCTTCCTATTTTATCCTTGTCTTTAATGCTTCCTCTCTCCTCATTTATAGCCCTATAATGATAATAAAATGAGGGTATTTAATAAATGTTAAATAGGAAATATGAATATTTTGTGCATTAATTTTGATTGAAAAAATAATTTTTTTAATATATATGTAATTGATTCAAAATATTTTATAATGTGAACATGAGGGAGTAAATGAAACAATTAATGACCATTCATCAAAACAAATGCAATGGGGAGTTTACTTTAGCCAAATTTTACAGCGTACACATGTGGTATTGGTGGGAATAATTATTTGAATGAGTAGTGAAATATAATTATGTTGTTCCAAAATATAAGAAAAAAAGTAATTTCTTAGTGTAATAAATTTTTTCAATAATGCCCCTCATTAAGAAAATCATGTACCATTCACAAAGTCTCTTTGAGCATTAATTGATTTAGTGTTAAAAAAATCATTAATTGAGGATAATTTAAAACAAAAGTTTTTCTATAAATTAAATGAGATTATATTTCAACTAATAATATGATTTACGTGAAGGAGTTTTTTTTTTAGATGAGTAATTAGTAACTTTTTGGTCACTGTATTCCTTGCCGGCATATCTCCTCTACGGAATTAATTAATTATCATTAATCAATAAATAATTATTCATACCAATTATCTGCAGATTTAGCCAAAGAAAAGTACATCCTCGAGGAGTTTGCTGAGATACTAATGACACAATTTTTTTTCTTGGGTTAAAGTTGAGTTTTGGTCTTTTACCCATAAAAAAAAAAAAAACAGGATTAAGTTTTGGTTCTGAAGCAAAGCATCGTTGCGGTAGGAGGATCCTTCGCCTGACTGAGGGATCCACCTCTCGTTTATGTGACTGAACCTGATCTCCCAAAGGAACTGGCTCTCCAACAACCAAACGGCTCGACGACTGGAAAGTAACGTCCTTCCCTTCTGCGTCAATTCCATAACCCAAAGGCTCCTAGGTGCTTATGGAGGACGGGTAAGATGGAAGATTTCCTCTTTTATCCAGCAAATTTGACATAACACAAGACATCTAAATCCTCGAATTCAACTTCTAGTTCTAGAGAAAATTAACAAGAAATGCAATCACAGGGCTACCAGCCCCTGTGTCTGAATTCTTATACAAGAAGTTGCTATACAATGTATAGTACTTGCAAGAGAATCCTTTTCTTTTTCTAATCACTTAATTGCAACTGTCAACTTATGAGTCAACAATGCTAAAACACTTTAATATCATAAATAATAATTTACAAGTAAAAATAGTGGCTAAACAGATGAGATCCATCCTGCAATATATCTATCTGTCAATGTTCAAGGTAGTATTTGGATCTGAAGTTGTCAAGAATCTCTGCATACTCCATCGGAGTTGCCTCGCTACAGAACACTTCGTCCCAGATCTTGCGAAGATCTGTAAATAAGCTAGCTACTCAGTCAAATCATGTTTGCATTGGTGGCGGCAAAAGTTAAAACAAATAAAATTACTGTGTTACAAGAAAAATGGGTTTGGATGTGATCATTATCTTGACTTCTTTTAGCCCTTGTAAAATAAGCACTCATGTTCAGGCAAACAGGAAGGAGATGCAGAAGACGGAGTTCAGGATAGAGTTTAAGTTCATATAATGAGTAATGTGTAAGCATTCCTTTGGGAGACACTTATTCCCATTCCTACTCTAGCTGTCTCCTATTTCTCGTCCTTAATGTATATATTTTCTGTGACTTCAATTCTATTTAAACAGAATCTTAAAATATGGCAATAGTAGCTCCTTGAAGTTCACAACTAAATATAAACATACCATGCTTATCTGTTGATGCAAGACACATGACAAGCATGTCAAATCTTGAAACCTTGGTCAAGTGCTCTATGTAACTGACAGCCAGAGCTGTGTCTTCACTGCCAAAAAAAAAAAGGGAAAAAATTGAAAAGAAAACAAAAAATCATATTGAGTAAAGCTCAAACAAAGTTCAATACAATTGATATAGACTTCATGGTATAACTGCTTACGTGAAAAAGGATGCCACACACTTTATGATGTCGATTAGTAGCACAGAAGATAAGGCATTCTTGAAAATCTTTGGTAATTCTTGAGGAGATATGGCCTAACAAATGACATATAGAAACCATCATAATTTATTAGAAAAAGTAGGATACCAACGAAGACCAAGAATAAACATGCAAGGAACCACCTTTAATAGTCACTTTGGCATGATTGAAATTGACAATGAAATTAAAGCACAAGTGACCAAGTGTGCAACAATACTAAGTACCTTTAACAGACGAGCCTGCAGGGCACGATCACCTGAAAATCCTCTCCATGAGACCTCGAACTGATAAGCTGAAGTTGGTGGTGTTATATTTTTTGCTGCTTCAGCCATGACTCGAGAAGCTACACGAGAAGCAAGGTGTTGAACAGATGCCTTCATTTCTTGCTCGTTAATTCTGTTATTTCTCTGTTAAAGATGCAAGGCAACAAGTTAACTAAAATAGATACTCCATAAGTCGCATGCTTGTTTCCTGTTTCTGGAAACAAATATAAAAAGGGAAAAGGGAAAAGAACTAATAGGTCCCAATAAATTTCTCACACCTTGCGGTAAATAGGGGACTTCAACTTTTCACAGAGAAGATCTTATCAGGCATGAGATAAAACAAATGGTTCGAGGCAGAATAATAATATGTCTCAGTAAAAGATTTTAGAAAAGCTTAAGGGAGGATTTCATAATGAACCATAACACTCTCCACACTTTTGCTTGGACTGAAACTTACAACTTCTTGTCCTCCAGTCCTGCTTCCAGTTCTTTCATCCTTGCTATCTAGTTCCTCCAACTTGAGCGATGCTTTTGCAGGAACTTTTTTATCATTGCTCTGGACACAGATTCCTAACTTTAGGCTGGACAAGAATTGTACTCCAAAATAGTTAAGGTACGACAGTTTGTAACTGCTTCTGTCATATACATCATTTCAGATTGATGTACACAGTTTTAAATCGCAGACATGCTACCAAAGCTCCAAAAACTCTCAGTATGGAAAGACAAAACAAATGACAAGATTAAACAGGACATAATAATCAAAGAATTTCAAGGTTAGAACAGATGTGAGTTGTACTGCTCAAAGCTTGGAAACAATGCAACACCCTATGCTTTTTATATTTTATATTGACATTGATTGTTTGCCATTTGGATTATGAATTTGTGAGTTATGAAACTAATGTTTAAGTTTTTAAAAATTGGATTATTTTATTAAGCGGTAATAATTATTAATTTTTTATTTATGCCATTCAACTATAAAAAATATGAACTATATAAGTTGATATACTTTCTAGTGTGACACATATCAAAATAGTGTACAAAGCCTACTCCTCATACCAGAATATGAGGGAATTGCCACCTGAGCCAAGGCTCTTGGACATCAAAAGCTATACTTATTTTTACCTTTGTGTGATCTTGAACTTCAGCAGGCCCTAAACCTTTAGTACCGTTTGGAACAAGATCGATGGTTCCCTTATCAATATTTGTCCCTGACTTTCCCACTTTTTGAGTTCCTTGTAGAGAGCTTCTCAGAGCTCCAGATGCTTTCTGAAGAATTTCCTGGATAATAGACAAAGAGCTTTTTAGAGTCATAAATCACTGGAATTGATAAATGAGAATGACAAAAGTAGTAGAGACCAAAAAGGTATATTATTTTCGAAAACAACACTTAATCCCAGATTTCTGGAGATGCCAACTTGAACGTTTGATTAAAACAAGATAAAATCTTGTGCTTCATTTCTCTCAAGCAATAAAGTTCTATGAGGCTACGCTCTCCATTATTCTTCTGCAAAGATATGGCGCTTTATTATGTTAATATGACAACATTCTTGGTCTCCTCTCACTCCTCTCCTGTACTAGAATTTCATATTTTCTAGGCAGCCAAACAATTTAAAATAATCATTCCTTGTCTTATTCACAACCGCCCATCTTTGAATGAATATATATTCAATTTTAGGATTTGGTTAATATAAATATACATAACTTACCTAACTTTTTAAAATGCACCACCTTAACATATAATTCATGGTCCACAAAGCAAAGATAAATGTAATACTGAGTAATTAACATTTGTATAGCAGTCATATAATAATGACAGATCTATTGAGGTGCTTACATTCTCATACAAAGACTTGATATCAGCAATCTGTTTCTTGATTTCTTGATTTTCAGGTTCCAAACGCAGAGCAAATTCAGCATCTGTAGTCAGTAAATCAGAGTCAACATACTCAAATATAAATCAGAAATGTTTCATATTTTGCTAATGGAAAATATCCTGCTAGACTTTTAACATACCTTCCATTGCTTCTTTAAGTTTCCCAAGTTCTTTTCTAGCTGTTGCTCGACGTGAGTATGCTTTTATGTAATGATCATCAAGATTTAAGGCCTCTGTACAGTCATCCTCAGCCCGTTGGAATCTACAGACATGAACAGGGGGAGAAAGAAGAATATTATCCACATGTGGCAATGACCTTCACGATTACCAGAAAGGTAAGAAACATGGCTACTCTTTTGCAACTAGAGTCCTATTCTTAATAAAATTCACCAGTTGAACAATATTCTGAACTGAAGAAGGGGATATAATATTAAAAGATGAAATGCACATCTGTTTAAGCATGCCTTCTGAGCTTGATATAGGCCATTGCTTTATTTGCATATGCAACAGCTGTAGGTGACAAGGCAATACTTCTTGAATAGCAGTCAATAGCTTCCTCAAATTTCTTCAGCTTGAAGTATTCATTACCCTGGATAATACAGATGGATTACATGATCATCAATATGAATGATAACAACAGCAAAAATGCAGGAGGAAAAAAATCTTTGTATATAATGGCTCCTACCAGCTCTTTTTCAGAAGCAGCATCGGGAACATCTTCAGTAGCGAGACTACTATGGACATGACCTAAAGAATCATTATTTCTTGAGAAATCATATTGTCCTGAAGCACTTTTCATAAAATCAAATGGAAAAGTTTCTCCTCTTGATGCTGTCTCCACACCCACCAATCCAGTATTTCGAGATGATGAACCCTTTGTAAATTACCATCAGAATATTAAGCATCATTTTTCTCAAATACATGAAAGTCAATATATAAAGAAGCAAATAGAGATAAAACCCATGGGAACTCCACTTTTTTTTTCCCCTCCCAGCCTTTATGAAGGGTGCTAATGTATGAAGCATTAAAAACAAGATGAAACCCAATCAATGAGACTATAATTCCAGTATTCCATAATCAAGTACGCCATAAATTAATTGGTTGCTAATTCCATGCTTATATGACAGGTGGACTCTTTTCTGCCATGTTCTCTACACGAAATCTCCAGGTACAAAAGACTATACTAGTTGTTGATCCTCATTCTCGATATATGTTATGGAAGAAAGTAAATTAAGTTAAAAATAGTATCTCTAAAGACAAAATTTAAAGTGGAGGTTAAATGAACACAATAAGTTCATCGAAGACATAATGCTTGTTCAACTCTACTCAACCGCACAGGCATAGGTCGATCGAACATAGATTTGCAGCAGAATGATCATATAGTCCAGCACGGAAATACTTTGATAGCCGGTTTAAGTTCACACAAAAAATCTGTGAACAGCTAGCAACTTTTCTGAGATAAGATACAATTACCAACTTTTTCCTTTTGCAGCGCTTGTGACTTCATTTTTTGCTCTTTGTCCTTCCGAGAAAGTTCCCAATCCTGTAAGTCATTTAAAAATCCCTGGAAATCCTGCAAAAATAAGAAAAAGAAAAGTGACGATTGATAACAGTGTAGAGTTGAATGTTTAAATAAGGCGTAACATCGCGTGCAATGCAACATAATCAACAGAATATGGCAAAGAGAGGTAAATCCAGTACCATGCTCGGGTACTGACGAAATTCAGCACACAAAATAAGAGGAAGAAACAAAAATGCTATAGTAAGGTATGCTGGTGTAGCGCCGTTGGCATCGACGAACCATATGCGTCTATTGAGAGAAAAATCAGTCAGAAGGGGGCGGGGGAAGAGAGAGAAAGAGAGGTGACCGTATTGTCAACAGAGAATTTACCATGAACGAAGCGGAAGCGACAGCTCTCAAACTCGAAGCATCTGGCGCTCCCGACCGGAGGGGAATTTTTATATTTTAATATTTTTATCATAAAATTAGAAATTCAGATGGTCGTAAAGAACCTTCAAGATAGTTACGTGTGGGCCAGGCCAGTTTTCTAAATGAAAGAATAGGACTCTGAAATTGTGTTCAATGCTAACCCCAACCTTTCTTATCTCAGCCAAGCCCAACTCTTGAAATAGTTTTTTTTTTACGACCATCTGATTTTCTAATTTTATGATAAAAATATTAATAAAAGAATTGTATTTTATTTTATTTGTCCTGAATTTTACATAAAATTTTTTTGAATTGGTTTAAATCACATGTTTATATTTGAGTAGATTCATCTTATCTAAATTTAAACTATGTGAAGTGTAAATTGAAAAATTAGATATATTATTAGAATTTATTGTCGGGAAGAGCTTAAGAATATTGGAAAGATTGATTTCTAAAATACCTCTATTAACAGACGAAATGTGCTTTGATTGGGATTGTTGGATGGTGAAGTTTAGATGATTGAGAATCCCATAGTCGATGATGAGGTTGCTAGGGGTTTCTTGAGAGCTAGGACTTTGATGGATACATTGAGGCCTCAAATGGTTGGTGTTTGGATTCCTCACCCACAACATCTTAGTCTTGAACTTGTTTTTTTATTTGGTTAAAAAAAAACCTATTCTTATGTGTGTGTATATTGATTTTTTAGCTAAGTACATTTTTTCATACCTTGTATAAAATTTAAGCATGAATTATAAAGAGTATGATTTGCTATAGAGTCTATATTTTATATTGATATTAATATATATATACATTTATAGATGATAAAAAATATTTGGTTTTTTATGCTTCAAATAAAACATATTGTTTTATATGGACTTTGTAGGACTAATTTCAGTAGCAAATTTTTTTTGCCAATAAGAAAAATTGAATGAGAGAAAATAAAAAAAATCTAAATTAAATAAATAAAACGGATGTGTAATTTTATTTCTCGCAAATTATTACACTCTACGCTTCCTAGTGAAACTTTTCGCTTGAACTCAATACAAAAGCAAAATGGACACCGAACAATCTCTTCGACGGATTAATCAAACTCTGGAAGCTAAGGTAGAATAAAGTAAAAACCAGCATAAACATTTTTTCAATAAAAAGAAAACCAGAAAAACAAGAGGCAAACGGCATTAGCCACTGGGAAATCGTTCAAAGTTGAAGGGTGAAACTCAACACTTGGGCAGATCCGCGGGCGGAGGAGGTAGCTTCTGGTTAGGTTGCTTCCCATCCAGCACAATCCATGCCATCTTCAACCCCCAGCTCAGGTGCACTTCGAAATGGCAGTGCATAAACCACACTCCTATTCATTTACATCACAACAGGCAAAATATATAAATGAAACAGTGACAATTAATTCACAAAGCCACATGCAGTGGGGAGTCCACTTTAGCTAAATTTTATTATTGCGTACACATATGGGTAGTGGTGCGAATAATTATTTGAATGACTAGTCCAACATACTGACCTGGATTATCTGCAAAGAAACGAATAGCTGCCCACCCACCAGATGGCACTCCCACGGTGTTCCTTTCCACAGGATCCACAAGATTATAGTTCGCTGGGTCTTTCTTGGGATCGAAGTTACCAAAGCCCTGCCCAACCACATAGAAGTTATATCCGTGAAGATGGATAGGGTGACTCTCCGCCCCAAGAATACTCGTGTCCTGCAATATCACTTCTACGCTTGCGTTGAACGGAAGCACCACCACCTTGGTCCCGTTCATCACCATTGTGTTGTTGGGTGGGGTGCCTGTGTAGTTAAAAGGTATCAAAGGACGGCTTGGGAAATCAGTGGCGAGAACCCCATTTGATTTCCTCGAAAAGTAGGACTGTAGAATTGAAGTTGTGGGCAGTGCAAAGGATATGTTGTTCATGGAAGCAGCGAACTTGGTACCATTAGGGCCTTGGCAGGTCTGGTTTTTAGGGCACGGACTGCTTCCAAGGCCTACAGTGAAGAAAAAGCTCTTGTCCACAGTTTGAGGCACTTGTGGTTTGGCTAAGCTGCGGAATTTAGAACTGAAATTGGCAGCATAAGAAGTGTCGTTTATGGCAGGGAGGCTTGGCCTGATTAGAGCAGAGGATTTGGATGTCCCTTCATACTCGAGTACTCCTGCAGTCGTGGTATTATCGAAAGTGCCAAGGCCCGTGTTATAAGGTCTGGCTGCCATAAGGAAACGGGTATTTGGTTGGTGTCGTTTGCTTTTCAAGAGAACATTTGTGGTCTGTCCTGGGCCTATGAGCAGTATGTTGGTTTTAAAAGGTTTCACGTATAGCGCATCGGCTTCGACAACTGTGAGGCTGTGATTTGCTATACTGAAGAAGAGTTCATCGTTGAGTGCAGCGTTGATCAAGCGGAGGAGGTATGTTTTCCCCGGCTTCACCTTCAGCTTGAAGGTTTCTGTAAGCAAAACCATAAGTGTGAGTATATATAGACTTTTCAGCTAAAATCAGAATTTTGGTAGTATATATTACTTTTTTTACAGCTATTTACCATTCTGTGAGCAATTGTACAATGGGCCAGGGAGTCCATTGAGGGTGTATGCATCAGATACGTTAGGGCCACCGCCATTCTGAAGAGCTTGGCTTATTACTGCCTCTGTATCTGCATTCCACCACTCGCCTGCAATAGGAAAAAGAAACTAAGCCGTCAGTTAGCATCAAGAAAGGGAAACGGGTCGAGTAAATATCTATAAAGACCCAGAGTTAGTTTAATTTGTACCAAACAAGATGGGAATTTCCTTGTATGGTTTAGCAAAAGGGTAAGGAACTCGTGGCTTGGGAAGGATGATGACGGGTCCATAAAGGGTAACTCTAAGCCATGAGACATGGGCGTGCCAAAATAAAGTACCCCTTTGGCCAACTATTGTGAAGTTGTAAACGTAACTCTGGCCCGTTTGGATTGGGCACTGGGTTATGTATGCTGGTCCATCGGACCATTGGCTCTGAAGTTGTCGAATCCCGTGCCTGTGACCACCATGGAAACAGTCAAAACGAAGTTTGTTGACCAGAATCATTTCAAGTACTAGTAAGTGATATTATGCTTACCAGTGGATGCTAACATTGTATTGAACATGATTAACCACTTTAACGACTACTCGGTCTCCTTCTCTAGCAATAATGGGAGGCCCAGGGAATTTGCCATTCACTGTTACCACGCTCTTCGTGCGGCACAACCGTGTCACATTTTGCATCCTTATCTGTGAGATTTGAACACACAGATGATGTCAAAATCCACACATTTTAAGGAAATGGCTATTGTTAAATCATCATACTAGTAATGACTATTTGAGAATTAAGAGACATACATCAAAAGTATAGTGTCTTGTAATTGGTCCATGCTTTGCATCCACAATTCCAGGGAAGAAGCCAAGTGAGCTGATAGCCAGAAGAAAAGCTCCTAGATATGCAGCTGATTGGAAAAACAAAGCACCCATATCCTTGACTCTCGTGTGTTTATTTTCAAAACTCAACATGGAAAAGAGTACAACTCCAAATTAATTACTCAGGGTGCCTCGTCAGAGCCGAAGTTTGCTTCTTATATTGAATCAAAAAGCCGATGTTCAGCCGATTAGGTAACTGTATGTCTCAATAAAGCATGAAGGGGCCCAGTAAACTCCAACTGGAGTGGTGTAAAAGTCAATTATAATTGGGCCTTGATCTCCTCTCTGACTTGGATAATCATTTTCCAAATCCAGTCAAGTTCATCTTTCCTGTGGTTCCCAAAATTAACTCTATAATAAAAAGTTTCCTAAACTCAAGTGGGAATCAAATAATTTTCACATACAGCTAACACATTTATGTACACCAACCTACCAAATACGAAAATGATAAGTTTTTTCTGTGTTAGTATTTATACATGACAATCCATAATTTTTTTCTAGAATATTCAGCCGTAAAATAACTTGGATGACAAGTGAAAATCAGATTAATGTAATTGTATTACACTTTCAGGTATGCTTATGTCAAATATCATATTTAATATATTTTTTTATATTACCGAGTTATATTTGAATATTAGCGGTCCAAATAGGGATAGATGATATTTAATGTTTACTATTAAGATTATATATGTGGATATGTTAGTTGGTGGTAGCGTCTCCTGCAGCCAGAGACAGTTTCAACTGTCAAACCCAAAGGCAAGAAGAAGACGACATTTGACCCGCCTTTCTTTCAAGCAATAAAATGAATGATAGCGATAACGTTGGTTTGCCAGGATTTGTTATTATCAATGAAACTATATGGAGAAAGTTACCATGAAACCGAAGTAACTTGTCTAGCTTCATGATTTATTGAATTTATCTCCTGACGTTTACCTCACATTTCATAGGAGAGAAAGAAAGCATTAGAATCCATTATGAAAGTAAAAGATTATATGGCGATTATCATGGAGTGAAGAATTCAGTTTAGTTATTCTTCGATTACGAGTACCGGAGGATGATTAACGCACTTCTCCTGTAGCTTTCAACTGATTTATTAGTCTTTTCGTATTTCATACATGATTAACCATGGTTGGTACGCTAGCTGGCTGCAGTTGATGAGTTTAATCTCACTTGAGGCATAATTGCAACTACATATATATTGATCAAAAGGTTTCACGATAAGCGTTATTTGAACGTAAACAGAGTTTATTTCTTATTAGCTACCTTCCTCCCACTATAATCAAACTTTGGTTTGAATTGAATGCACTTTTATCAATATGCGACACTAAACGTCAAATATGGCAAAGTATTTTGAAGAAAAAATGGTCATAGCAAAGCAAAGTTGTATGGAATCACTGATTCTGGAATTGTGGGTGTTATTAGGATTTAGGAGTAAACCCTTTCTCTGGGGGTATTATTAGGATTTAGGGGAGACATACATAGTAAAAGAGGAAGAAGAGTAACGAAGATTCCACCGTTTGTGTATAGATTAGAGAATACGGAAGATGGAAGCTGCAAGAATGGTTGGTCTACCATGTTGGGATCACGCTGTTGATGCTTCACCGTGGGCCAGCGTTGCTTTAATTATACTCTGTGCCATTTTTGGCAAACTCTATAAGTTTAATATCCGCTTTCAACACCACCTTTTCAGCTGCTAAAAATCCAGTGTCTTTTTTTTTTTTTTTATATCAAAAAATCGAATGTGTTTTTGACTCACCATTCTATATTACTATTACAGGGTTGTTTTGCAGGATACAACAAACCACTATAGCAGCACTCATGATACCATTTAGTAGTTCGCAGCTCTATTATATATGTGTGTGTCGGTTTAGAAAGGTCAAGTTGGGATTCGTTGATGTTCTAAATTTATTAACTAATCAATATCTTTTCTTAGGTTGTACAGTTTTGAGATGATAGCAGAACTACTGATTACTTATTGGTAATAGATAAAAGTCCTTCACTTAAATGACATAGTCTGAACCGTCTTAATAAATTTAATGATTATAGTAGTTACTTTAAGAAACCTTACAAATTTATGTCATTGAGAGAGGAGAGCTGATAGCATCACTGGACTACTATAGTCGGAATGAAAATGTCCCAAAATCACAAACAGAATAAAGTTACTATTCGGACCACACTTTTGCTTTAGATATCTTCTCTGCACGATTCAGGCCGTTCAAAATGCTAGGTACGTGCAAAATTTTACTCTTTCTTCTCTTATTTTGCATGAAGCATAGGGTATAGTTGGCAAATAGGTTGAAAGGATGACAAATTTCACTTGACAGTTTTAATTAGGAAAAACAATGCCAGATGCATTAGTATGCTATGATCCGAGGTTACCCATCATCAATGGCTATTATTTTATATTCCATTGTTGCTATACTTTTCCAGAATTGCTTTATTCATAAAGCTCATTGATGTATTAAACACTGGGGAAAAAAATTATTGAATCAACAAATGCTTTACAAAATGTTTGTACCCGTTGGACCTACTAAGCTGTCATATACAGTCTGACTTTACTACAGGGCGTTTTACGCATTTACAGGTAAACCAATGTATTTATCCATACCATGGTGTGATCACGTGGGAAGTCGAAGGCCTCAAGCTTACTACTTCTAACTGGTGGATAATCTCCCACATTCTCAAATGAATTACATATATTTTGGCTTTTGCCTATATCAATTGGCCTTTGCATCAATCGAGGAGGCTAATGGAACAAACAACTGCAAAAACTAAAAATGCATTACATACCGTTAAAACATAACACACAAGATAGAAAGTAAGCTAGGAAATCAGTTGGCAATAAATGAAATGAATACTTACAAAATATCAAAACAGAGGATCATTAAAAAAAAGGTTCTTTTGTTCATCTGTGGGATTAAACAACCATCTACAAAACATCCATGCCGCACCAACTACTGATAGAAGAGACAACATTGCCAGAAACCCAAAATGAGAAAGGTCATTTGCAAATATTGCCACTCCCAGCATTATGGACTCTGCCAAACTAGCAACAGCAACCTCTGTCGTCCCTATGAGATTTGCTTTGGATGATGGAATCCCCGTCTGTATAATCTGAGCACCCACAACATCATATGACATGTGTCCTAACCGTGACAATATCTGCATGCAGAGGCACATCAAAACTACTTCATGAACAAAATGTTGCAACTACTTCAGTAGAGATACTCTCCCGGTGAAAAATAAAAGAAAAGGGAATTTCTGACAACTTCCACTTGATCCAGGCTCCAATTCTTGTTTGTTAACAATTGCACATAGCATTTCAAATTGAGAATTCAGAGGATCTGATCAATGTTAAAGTTTCCTTATAACAACTAACTACATTCCACATTACAGTTTACAAAACTAGTTCCGTATATCCCAAACTTGGATTGCTATCAAGTATCAACTATATCCACTTGCCATGATTTAGGCCTTTTTAAGCTGCAGTGAGCCTCCCTGCTTATAGTGTTTAACATGAATGAATAGTGGCATAATAAAATTATTAAATTAAAAGGACTCACAATAAGGGACAAGAAGAAAAGAAGTGGGCTTTGTTGGGAAATCGATCCGCTCCAATATACAGCGACAGCCATGCTGAGAAGTAAAGCTTGAAACACCAATCCAACTGCCCCAGCCTGATTAAGAGAGAACCTTCCTTTTAATAAAGAACCAAATTGCATATATATTAAGTTCTCATACTTGATTTTCTAGTAAAAAGAGGCTCAAGAAGCAACCTTTAAAATGCCAAGTTGTTTGACCAGAGTTGAAGATACAAATGTCGCAGCAACACCCATAAAAGCACACAATCCACTGAATCCTCCAACGATAGACGGATGTAGTCCTATTGAAGAATCCATGTAATATCTTGGGCTTAGTGCTGGTTTCAATCCCCCAAAAAAAAAAAAAAAACCCTCATCCCACCCAAAAATGTGAAAATAAAAAAAAAGTTAAATTTCAAAATACTACTTAGGGAAGCCTGAAAAATATAGAAAGATGGAGATTACAAAGAGGATACTACACCAATAAACATTAAACTCTTTTCCTTTCTCCCCTCCAGTCTCATCTCTATAGCACAAAGTACAAACAAGTTTATTTGACAAACAATAATTTATACTAAGAAAACCATCAATATCAATAATATAAGATAAACAAACAAGAAAAGCAAAATTTATGCACTTAAGATGACCTAGGTCTGGTCACAATTCTTAACAAGGTATGGATGTTATAATCAGAGATAGTACTATAAAAAATGGGGCGTATATTTTTTTAGTTTCAGTGAGTTAGTGTGAATAACTCCTTTTAGTGTTTAATCATGCAAATTTTAAAAAGGTAATTTTCTTTGTGAATTATGTGAGAGAGACATCAATTCTTTAAAAACTTGAACTTCAGTGTTTCACTGTTTTTTGCACTGTGGGATTTGGTTTGTCAGAACTCAGATGTGGAAGTCTTTTCCAAAGAAAGAGTTCAATGAAGGGAATTTTACATACCACGTTGCGTTAAAAATGCTGTCATCAAACTTCCTGGTGCAAGAACAACGTTGAAGTATAGGAGCACCCAGGCAAGACTTGCTGGAAGGACTGGCTGGCCCAGATATTCCTTCCAGCCAAGCTTTATGGCTTCTACACCTTTAACCACTGGTATTCCAGGAGGCAGTGTTAAAAATTTTTGATATAACCAGATAATGATATGATTCAGCAAAGAAACTATTTTTTTTTTAATTTTTTGTAATAGAATAAAAAACTATCACTATAAATGATACCAATGTTGTGAGCATGTGGCTCAGAATCTTCAGTGAATGCTCTGCAACAAGTTTGCGAAGATTTAGACCAGTCAAGAACACCAGTGGAGAGCTTGTTGGCCAACCATGTGAGAGCAATCTGTAAATTTCAGATGAAGAGTAAAAATAAATTCATCTTCCAATCAACAGAAGTAATAGAAGAAATAAAGCAAAGAAATTACTGTAACAGGCAGTAATCCCGTCATCAAGCCGGCAGCAAATTTCAAGCAGGTTACAGGATGAAATTTAGAAAGGAGAGCTCCAAATAGTGATGCCCCAACTATCTGTAAATGTACATTTCATAAGTTTCCTGGTCAAAGTTCCTAAAAGTGATGTGAAACAGCTAGTGCACGTTCTCTCCACAGTAAAACACCAATTCTATACTCTGATAAGTGAGAATTTGTAATTATAACTCGTAATTATTTATGCTAGTTGGTTTTTTTTTTTGGCCTGAATATGCTAGTTGATCAACTCAGAATGAAAATATGGATAGCAATGAAATACCTCGCACATGAGATCAATTCGATTTAATACAGCATTTGCCTGTGCAAGTGCAATTGGCCTATTCACTCCTGCCAGCTGTTGAAAGAAACCATGACGAGGATTAGAGCAATATTTTTTAACAGAATGTTAAGTCAGACATAACATGTCAAGGGAATGAGGGAAGCTCTTAATGACACTACCAATACAACCCAGTCACGTTCATTTGCAACTCCCACTGCTACACCACATAGCCTTTCAATAGCCCCGGCCGAAACTAATACAACAAACCATGGACATAGAAGCATGGAAGTCACAGAGGTAGGACGAACAGAATGGGCATGAATGATCATTGTTGCAGACAGCAACTGGGCAGCCGCCTGACAACAGCAAAATGGTAAAAATTATATATTTTTTTATGTGCAATATACTGCTTCACATTTTATTGCTTATAAAGACTCACCTGAATGATATTCAAGCAATTATATGTAGTTACTCTGGGAAAATGATCCATAACTTTCCCAACCAGAGGGCCTCCAACAATTATAGCAACTTTGGTGAAAAAACCCATTACCGCAACAGGTAAAAGGCTTGGATGAATCAAGGCAATGGCAGAAGGCCAAGCAAAATTCCAAAGCTGTTCCACTAAATTTCCAGCTACGCAGTTAGCATAGAAAGCTGAAAAACATATACCCATCAGGTTAACAGCTGCCTAGATGATTCAAGTATTCAACTTCAAAATCATCAATAAATGTCTAGGACAAACAATACAGAATAATATTATCAAACAAGATTCGATGTCCATCAACTATCTCTTGGACACAATGACATATAATAAGATCACCAAGCAAGGTTTAGCTTAGCCGATAGAAGACAGTGGCTGGACAGTGCTGTTAGGGATAATATCAATAGCTTTCTTCAAGTGTAATAGACAGGAATTCCATCTCTTCAAGATAGTGGACATGTGTTTCATAATTCAAGTAGAGAAACAACTACTGACTTCAAATATGATACAAGAGTTGTTCAATGTGCCTATGTAAATAGTTCAGTGAATACTTAAACAGCTATAGGCTTACAGCGTTGAGAATCACCATGCTTCAGTCTACCAAAGGAAACTTCAGTTGATTTAACTCAATTATGAAATATCACAACGTTCTCAAACATCACAATGATTATTTAATTGGAGTTAGTAAACTTGGGAACTGTCTCACCATATAACGCAGCAGGGTGAGCTGGTGTAGCTGCAAGGACATGTTGCTCCTCTTCGGACAAAACCTAAAGAGAAGACCAGATTAAGATGAGAAACAGTAAGGCAAGACTCAAGAACACTATAAAAGCAAGAAATATCATACAGGTAATCCTGTCAAGAGACTATCTACATATGTGCCTTCAGTCAGAAGATTCAGGGATTCAGTCTCAAGAATATCAGGTTTGAGTTTCACTATTGGCACTGGACAATTAGGTTCAACAGTTGATGATTCTCCTTGAGCCTCACCCGTTGTGACATGATCCAAGTGTATATCGGTATTTGTTATTGAACATCCTGAACTTAAACAGTCAAATCTGCAACCAAAAAGGGCAAATGAGAAAGGTTCAAACGATGCTTGAACTATTAATTCAGAATCGAAATTTGAAATTGTATGAATATCATTCATCTTTCAAGTCACCAAAAAAGTTGAAATACGCAAAATTCAAGTTCTTTTGAAACTTGAGCTGTACTCTTAGAAGACGTATCAACATAACACAGACAATCAAGTAGTGTTTCATCATTCATGACGTCCAAATTATCTTCAGCCCCGCTACCTGTTTTTCTTAACTCTCCATAGTTTGTACGAATCCTATTGTGAGCTTTAAAAAACAGAATCAGGCCGAATAGTAGACTTATTAGCAGAACAAATAATATCTATAATATAATTGTGACCCAAAAAATGTTACCAGACTGTTCATTCCTGCCTCCGAGAAAATTGAAAGAAAATAAGCAATCAATAGCATTTCATCTTCATCCCCTAACCCCGAGTCTCAAGCCAGGCAGAGGAATACGGTATGCTATCTTATGAGACGAAGAATAAAAAGGATGCTAAAATGTTAGTCCCGAAGAAGAGGGCGTACCTGTGAGAGGCATAAGAGTGATTAAAGTTCAACCATCGGCTAGAAGGGAAGCGATGGCGAATTCGAGCGGAAGACGGCGACGATAGAGAAGCGTGGCGAATCGAAAATTTGAAAGAATAGATAGAGAGGGCGGCCGGAGCAATAACCATGGACGCTGCTGCTTGTAAAACTTCAAGCTCCTAAACTTGAAGGACCCTATGGGGCTTGACCCACTCATGCAGTCCAGGAAAATCTGAGTAAATCCTTCAGTACTCTCCACAATGACTCCTTTCTTGGGTCAATTTTCACTCCTCAACAAACCAACCTTACGCTGGTCAGCCGTTCCTCTTAAAATGGGATTTCAGTAAAGAAGAGATTTTTTCTGGAAATTGAGTCCATCAAACAAAGCAAATGGATAATGGTTAGTAAGTGTTTGAAAGAAGGCAATCTTATCGTAGCGATAGAGTTTTCTGCAAGGTACGTGGCTGGCACTGCTACTGTTATGCTGGTGTCGTGCCCTGGAGACGGAAAGTTCAATGGGGGTCGTTTGTATGGGTGTTCGCTGAGCACGATGGCCCGTATGTTTGAGGATTTCGGGCTGAGCTAGGCCGGATCAGGGAGAGTTTGAAAAAAAATTAAAGTGTAAATATCGGGTCAAAAAATCTTTGGTGGGGCCCGATCTCGGGTAACAACTATACCTAATTATGCTTCTTCTGACATAGTTTGAGATATTTTTTTTAATATTATACCTTAATTAATATTTTAATAATTCTTAAAATGATCTCTTATGTTATGTCTTAACTTAAATATTTTTTATTAATTAAGGATTAATTTTACTACTTTATATTACATAAAAGTGATTAGAATTTTTTGAGATAATTACTTCAATAGTTATATTTTTTCATTAGATATTTTCAATAGCTATATTTTCTTATTTTGTTAATTTTGAATCTTTTTTAATGTGTCTATTTATATTAAATTATCAACTACACATGTTGAATGATATAGATTTTGTGAATATTTTCAGTTATTTTTTTTAAGATTAATTTGCTAGAATCATTATGGCTATTATTTTTTAGTTAATATAAATAATAGAATGATACTGAAAAATATTTATTGAAAAAAAAAATAATAAGCCATCTCATTTCCATAGTATCGGATCTAGCTCGACCCAATATTGTCTTGGTCCAATCCTCTAGGCCTCAGGCCTACTATTAGGCTAGGTCGGGACACGGGTCTCAAAATAAGGCATAGACCCTACTCGAGTAGAACACCAAACTAGGGGGTAACACAGGCCACAAAATAAGGCCCGACCCCTACTCTGGTAGAACACCGAACTAAGGGGTGGCCTAGCTCGGCCCGGCCCGGCCATGCCAGTGAACTGCCCTAGTCATTTGTGTGGCCATTAGTTTGGTGAACCATTGGCTGGATCTTCTTTTATAGATCCACGTGGCAGTATTGTCCTATCCTTACACGCAGACACACGATAAAAGTTTTCACTTCATTATGTTGTGTTTTCCACTCTTTGGAATTCTTGGGGCTAATTTAGTGCCCGTTTGATTTACCTTTTTGTAAAAGTACTTTTAGAATAATCACAGTTTACAAAAATAAAATTTGGATAGAAGTAGAAAAGTTTACTGAAAACATGTTTGGATGAAAAAAAAAAAAGAAAATGAGAGTTAGAAATCATGGTTTAGTTTGTAAAAATACAAACTAAATAGACCTTTAGAATGTGATCTATATTTCAATGTTCTTAAAAATTATTTTTAAGTATAAATTTTAGAAATAAAAAACCTAATGGAATAATTATTATCAAAAGTAAATATTAAATAAGTTATTCAAAATTTATAATTTTGTTCTTAATGAGTGGATTTTTTTATCTTTTTTTGTGTTTTCAAGATATCTTAAAGATATTCTAAATTTTTTTATTTTATTTTTTTAATTTTTTAGAACATTTTATAAAAGATAGACTTATCAAACAATTTTTTATTTTTCTATTTAAAAAAATATTATGAAAATATGAATCAAACATGCAATTGCTGATTTCACCGTTGATATCTAGTAATCACGAGTTTATGATAAGCTTAAATTTAGTTGTACATTTTTATTATTTTTGTTATCAAATAATTTATTCAATTCAAACATAATAAATAATAAATATTTGTGATGTAATGTTTATATATATATTTGTTTTTTTAGATGGCAAAAAAAATAAGTATTATCTTATTTTTAATTTATCCATATCATTTTAATCAATACAAGAGTACTACAAAAAATTAAAAACATTGTTATTGTCACGATGTATAAAATCAAATATATATATATATATATTATTTGTTGAATTATTAAAACATATGGACATTTCAAATTCAAATTTTTCTAAATTATATATTTTTTTAAAAAAATAAAATTATATATATATTTTTTATCAAATTTCTATATAAGTTGGGCGAGGGCCAGTGACATTTTTGTGACATGTATCGTATGGAAATTTCACGAAAGGAAATGAAATCGGTGACGTGGGAGCCTTTAGACCCCGTTAAAAAAATAAAATTATATATATATTTTTTATCAAATTTCTATATAAGTTGGGCGAGGGCCAGTGACATTTTTGTGACATGTATCGTATGGAAATTTCACGAAAGGAAATGAAATCGGTGACGTGGGAGCCTTTAGACCCTGTTACTTTCAACTCAGATTTCAACATAAAGCCCAGATATCTTATGAAGATACGTCTAGAAGCTTCGAGGCCATAACATAACGGATGCCGACACAGTCACTGGATGATCACCCTAGCCCAACCGCCACTGAAAAGGAAATTTGAGATTTTTATCTCTTGGGCTGGGCTTTTAGCACACCTTTTGTTTTTTCGGCGGCCCATAGGAGCGGCTTCTTGCAGGGAGTAAGAGTAGGAAGTGTATCATTTGTCGCCATTTTCCATGCAAAAAGGGGCATGGAGAGATGCGATCGGTCTCCAACTAGACGCTTGCCATGAGCTCGTGACGCTAAAAGAGGGTTTCTAAGACTGAAATCAAGGCCTCCAACATGCGAGCGTACAAGAGAAGGAAATCCAAGACCGAAATCAAGGCCTCTCAAACCAATCCCACTGATGCTCCAAAACCTGCCTCCTCCACTGACTCCGACACTTTCTACAAAAAACTCAGCCAGGTGTGGCAGTCTCATGGACTCGGTCTAATGTGGGTGTCCTCAGCTTGTTTTGTTTATTTTGCTTCCCATTTGCCCATTTTCTCTCTATTTGTCTGTGATATCATGGGTGGAATTCCTGCTTAACGGCCATTCTTTTTTGGGCTTATAATCTTATTCTTTGGTTCCTAATCAACTGCGTTGGAATTTCTTCTGTAATTATTTGGTTTCATTCCTGGAAATGCACTTGAAAATCTTTGCTTTATTACACTATACTTCTCTGATTAACCCATGCGCTTTTCTAATTTACCTGGCAGTATGAATGCACGATAAACATTGCTTGACCTGTTCCTGTTTTACTCGGAGGTGACCAGAAGAGGAGGATATCATCAGGTATATCTTGTTCAAAAATTGACATTGGCTCTGTGTTTAGTGTGTGTGGAATATGCATCTGCTTTTGGGCTTGAATATGGTATGATTCTATGCGTTGTGTGAAATTGTTTTCATGGGGTTCTTGTAATGTGGTAAGTATGAGATGTTTGAATATGGTATGATTCTATGCGTTGCGTGAAATTGTTTCCAGGTCACTAGAGACAGGAAATGGGATGAACTTGTCTCGGCCTTAAAGTTGGAAGGCAGCAATGCAGAGTTACCTGTTCAACTTGAAAAGTGCTACGCACTAGTTCTTTACCAGTTCGAGCAACTTTACCACTACAGGGATCCAGCACTAAAAATTGCAGCTAACACAACCTTAGGTTGATCTAGCTCGCCAACTTCTGCAGATTTTAATGACGTCTAGTACATTACAAATGTGTTTGGTATATAGGAATGCTTCTTGAAAGTTTCTTCCAATGTGTTTTGCATTTACTACTAGCACAAAAATACATGAAGTGTGTGTCGCAGCCTCTATGATCTTGGCCGAGCTGTAACTTTTAACCTCAGAGTTCTTCTTTTCTTTACCCTAGGCCTGCACACAGATGGCATAAGCTCAGAAAGGAAGCGGAAATCTGAGGCCAGTTTATCTGAGGTAATGGATAATGAAGATGGTGAAGTGGAGACAAAGACGTGCCAGGAAATGACAGGTTTGGTTCTATCATATAATAAGCTTTAGACATCGCCTCAGTTATTGACTTAGTTTTTGGTTGGACAAGCTTATAGATGGTATTGAGTGAATTTAGAGATATTTATGCAAAATTTGGGATTACATTGCAACTTAAAGCAGGGACCGAGCTTGCAGAACAGCAAGTGTTGCTACTGGCACCCCCAAAGGAAAAGAAAGTGAATAAACGCCAAGGTGCTCCACAGAGACATAAAAGTGCATATCAGATATTCATCAAGCAGGAATGTGCTCGATTGAGAAGTTGTGAAGAGGCATCAGCTGGTTCAAATATTCTCCACATGGCCATTGATGCATGGAAGAATTTGACTGAGATTGAGAGGCAGGTAAATTGAGGTTGAAAATTGATAATGATATCTATTTAAATTTGCCTGCATGTGGGAATCAGAGAGTAGACCAAGAAATGAATAGAAAGGAATGAAGTGTCAATGAACCTAAAACCCTCATTGATAATTCTGTTGCAGCCGTTTGTGGAAGAAAGCAAGAAGGAAAAGGAAAAACTGATGGGAGAGATGAACACTCAGAATCAGAATGAAGAACAGAATGTTAAGGCAGGTATAGGTATCGGTGACTACCATGTGACTCTACAACCTGATGCAGAGAACTACGGTGACGGCTTAGCTCTTAAAATGAGAGAAGAGGAACCCAAAGATTCATTAACTATTGACTGTGATGCTTACTTTTCATCGGATATACCAACTGACGTATGGATGTTTTAGGATGACTTTTTGTTTTAGGCAGTGGTGATGCATCAAGATTCAAGTGAAGTTTTGTGCTGGTGTTCTTGAAGCTAGAGAACAGTTGTTGTACATATGTTAGTCAAACCAAGCTGCTAGCCATAAATGTTAGTATTTTTTGTGTGTGTGGAAGCAGCAAGAACGAGGCTGGAAGAGTTGGAGAGCATCCTTCCACCTTCCTTAGACTAGGGCATGAATTTGTGTTACTGTGTTGCCTTCTGAATTCCACCGTATTGATAGCATGCATCGCGTCAGGCTGTTAGAATTGACCCCGTAATTAAGAGATTGATCATGAAGTTTTGAAAGTATATTAATTTTGGTTCATAAAAAAAAATATATATATATATATATATATATATAAAACTAGTTATTAAGGGATCCAAATCGATGTGTCATTCTAGCGGAACATGGCTTGACGGAATGCTCTGTCTCTTGACATCTATATTTGAAGATTTACGGGATAATCTCGCACAAAACCAAGGGAAAGAAAAGAAAACTAATAGTGGCTCGTAAATTAAGAGCTTTTCGTGTCACGCATGACTCATGAAAAACGGAATCGTACAAAGTTAACCAGTTTTGGGGTTGCTTCCACAGATTTAGTTACCCCTTCCGGGGTAAAGGAAAAGGTTTCACCCTTGTAATGCTAAGATTTCAATGTTTCTATTTATCACTCATGGCACTTGCGAGTAAAAATTCCATCCACGATGAAATAAAGCTCGCATTAAAGGGTTTAATTCTAGGGGGAATTACTGTTCAGGACCAATATCCCCACTTTATTAACTTTCAAGACCAATAGATTTTGAAATTAGGAAAAGGGATCTTAGGTCCTTAATACAAATTAAATCACTTTCTACATTACTAAAATACCCTTAATGAATTGCACGGTAAAAGTGAAAAAATGAAACCCCCCTCCCATTCTTATTTTCTCCATGCTGAGCCACGATCTCTTTCCTTCCCATTCAGTAGAGTTCCCGCCATCAGCAATGAACTGTGCAAATCGCTAGCAACCAAAGGAGGAAAACAAAGCTTAGAGAAAACAATGATTATGTGTAGCTAGTACAGTGTTCCTCGGTTGTATTCTAAGGCGTTTGAGTGAGGTAAATGCTATACAATTTGTTCAAAAATGGTTTTCATAGAAATGGGTACTAGGTTGCACAAAAATAGGAGGTGGGTTTCACGATAGTCAATATAAATACTGGTAAAAACTCTTAACTTTCATAAATGAGTTTGTGTTCAGCCATTGTTCTGATTAAATAGTAGCACAAGTTAAGCTAAGATTATTTAGATTAAAAGTTTTTGCTTTGACAAGATTGAGTAATGGGTCCACAATAGTCAATGGTATATCATCCATGGGTGTATGTAAAGGGTTTTCTGCAATGGTTCCCTATCTTAAGCGGAAACTATTTGTTCATATTAAAACTTGCATAGTAGTACTTGCATTGTTTTGCTAGATGGATAATTTAAGTGTAATGGTATATTTGAATATATTGTTCTATGATTGTGAAATCTCACGTAAAGGCTCTACAATGGTATATTGTTTTATCATTGTTAAATTGTAGAGAAGTTAGTGGTAAATAGTGGAATGTAAGTAGTAAAATTTAAAAGGCAGTTTGAGGATTTAAAATTTGAATTTGTATTAGTAAATAATGGATGAGAGTTGTGAATTCAGTATTTTTATGAATAGAAAATATTTGATAATGAGTAACAATAATTAACACATTTTAATATTTTTGGTGCAGGTTGATTTTTAGGTAGTGGGATGGCAAGTAGTTCGTCAAAGGAAATTTTTTGTTATTTTCATTTTGGTGGAAAAATGGTGAAGGATTTTAATGGGAGTATGCAATATGAGGGAGGTAGGAAAAATGGAAGTTTGATAAAAGAAGGAATGTCACTTGATGAACTGAAAAATGTCATATCATCATGTTTGAACTATGATGTTAATGGAGTAGAGTTGAAATACACATTAAAGTTTGATGGCACAACATTTTTAGACCTTGTAGATAATGGAGGGGTAGAAAAGCTAGTGAAGTTTAATGACAATTTTGCTCATTTATACATCAATGGGATTGGACATCAAAGTATAGACACAATTGAGTCATCTCAAAGGTAAGCTTTTACATGTACTAAAGAATAATTATCATGCTTTTGTAGTCAGCATTACTGAATTTAAATTTATTGTAAATGCAGCATGGGACTTGTAGATGGAGATTCACATTTAAGTTGTCCATCCAACCTTGAGATTGAACCATTGCCTTGTGTAATATCAGGTGTGCCATCCCAATTTGCCGAGGTAAATGCTTGCAAATGGGAGAATCTATTTGTTAGAACTGGACAAATTATTTCAAGTGCTGAAGCTTTTAGAGATGCATTATATAAGTTTAGCATTGCACAAAAGTTTGACTATGAGTATGTGAAGAATAGTCGTGACAAAATGATTGTAAAATGCATAGTTGAAGGATGCAATTGGAAGCTTACAGCATATGCATTTGAGGAGTACACCCCCTTCCTTCGTGTGACAGTGTTTCACAATGAGCATATTCATTCAGCTCAAGACAACTTGGAACTTACTCACAAGGCAAGATCCAAATTTATAGCATCTATCATTAGTGAAGGAGTGAGAACCACTGTGGATAAAGATCCAAATGAAATTAGACGTGACTTATTTAGGGACTATGGATTAAAGTTAACATATTCTCAAGCCTGGAGAGCCAAAGAGAGTGCATTGCAGATTATACATGGCACACCTGAACAATCATATCAGCTAATTCCTTGGCTATGCAATAGATTGATGGAAACAGACCCAGATACCGTAGCCAAGTGGGTAGCATTTGATAACAAGTTTGAGAAATTATTCATTGCATATGGGTGCTATATTAAAGGATTCTTGCTTGGGGCACGGAAGTTACTCTATGTGGATGGATGCCATCTTAGCGGTCCTTACCAAGCAACATTATTGGCAGCTTCAGCTTATGATGCTGATAATAACATGTTTCCATTTGCAATTGCGATAGTGGGAAAAGAAACATATGAGGGGTGGACATGGTTTCTTCAAAACACAAAAGAAATTACAGCTTCAGTTGAAATAACTATAATCTCTGACAGACATCATACTATTACTAGTGCTGTAAGAGCCATCTTTGGGGGTGACAGACATGCATTTTGTTATCGCCATGTCAAAGAAAATTTTACCACCCAGTTTACGAAAGTCGGTAGTGGAATGAAAAGGAAGAGCAAGGAGGCGGCACTGAACTTACTTGATGCAGTTGCCTACACTCGAATAAAAACTGATTTTGACATAGCCATAGGAAATTTGAGAACATTATGTCCACAATTGGCAAGATGGGTTGAAGATGAAGGTGATGTGGATAGATGGGCTTTATCACAGTTTCCACATCGTCGATGGGATAATATAACAACTAACTTAACTGAATCATTCAATTCATGGTTGCTTGATGAGAGGAGTCACAATGTTTTTCTATTGATCAATGAACATAGAGAGAAGTTAAGTCAAAAGTTCTTTGCTACCAAGGAAGGCATGAGTAAGTGAAAAAATGGGGTTGGTCCCAATGTTGAGGCAAAGCTTAAGGAGAATGTTTTAAGAGCTGAATTTATGCTAGCCCTGCAGTATGATGCACATTTGATATCAATTCGAACAGGTTCTATTGACGTAATTGTTGATTTAGCTTCACGAGAATGCACTTGCCAAGCTTGGCAAATGAGTGGGGTTCCTTGTCCTCATGCTTGTGCAGCCATTAAAAAGGTGCATGGTAATGTGTACAACTTTGTAGAAGACTGCTACCTCCTTAGCTCACAGCAGAAAATTTATAGTGGTACCATGTATCCGATTGAGACTCATGACATGCCCAACTTGAATTCCTTAAAAATGTCTGATTACTTGAATAATACCTTTTTGCATCCACCTACAACATCTCGACCAGCTGGCAGACCACGTCGAGCCCGAGTTGAGTCCCAATTTCAGCAGAAGAAGACTTATCATTGTTCTTGTTGTAAGGAGGCTGGTCATACTCGGAAGAAGTGCAAAAATCCAAATCCCAGCTGATATGGATCTATTGTGGTTCTACATCAAGTTGGATTTGATGGGTATATTTTGATGTTATATATATATATATAGTATGATGGGGTGAAGTGCTTTTTTGTTTATGCAGCTAGAAAATAGTACATTTTTTTTTATAAATCCATAGTTAGTAAATTCTGTAGGTACATGGTTCTTTTTTGATAGATGGTACATGGGAATGGGACATATTGTAGATTGGGACTAGACCTTATGTTTTGTATATGAAATACATAGGCAAGTGGAATGTACAGCTGCCATACCCCTCGCTTCTTTTTTGTAACAGGGGTACAACATAATGAATTACTAACTTTGTATTATGTCCTCACAATGTATGTTTGTGGCCACATGTTGTAAACGATATTAAAATTCAATTTAATCCTGATAGACCTAAAAGTCAATAAACCAAAGTCAAAATTGGGAAACTAAGCTGAAAAATTAGAATAAGACATATGGGAAAAATGAGTAAGAAGCTGTAAATCTGTGGCTCCACTTTGATGACTAAAAAGTTAAAAATCTTATTCTTCAATACTAAAATTCGAAAAACAAGTTGTAAAATTAGGACAACAAACATTGCAAAATTGGAAGAAGAAATTGTAAATCCCTACAACTATTTTGATGATTAAAAAGTTAAAATCTGATTCGTCTAGGTTAAAATTGGGAACATGAGTTGTAAAATTAAAACGCAAAAGTTGTAGAATTGGAAGAATAAGTTGCAAAATCTGGAACCATTTTGATGATCATGAAAGTGAAACCTGATTCTTTGAGGTTAAAATTGGGAACATGAGTTACAAAATTAGAGCTCGAAAGTTGCAAAATTGGAAGAATAAGTTACAAAATCTGGAACCATTTTGATGATTATGAAGGTAAAATATGATTCTTTAGAGTTAAAATTGGGAATATGAGTTGCAAAATTAGAACGCGAATGTTGCAAAATTGGAAGAATAAGTTGCAAAATCTGGAACCATTTTGATGATCATGAAAGTGAAATCTGATTCTTCGAGGTTAAAATTGGGAAAATGAGTTGCAAAATTAGAGCTCCAAAGTTGCAAAATTGGAAGAATAAGTTGCAAAATCTGGAACCATTTACTGATCATGAGGTGAAATATGATTCTTCGGGATTAAAATTGGGAACATGAGTTGCAAAATTAGAGCTCCAAAGTTGCAAAAATGGAAGAATAAGTTGCAAAATCTAGAATTATTTTGATGATCATGAAGGTGAAATATGATTCTTTAGAGTTAAAATTGGGAACATGAGTTGCAAAATTAGAACGCGAATGTTGCAAAATTGGAAGAATAAGTTGCAAAATCTGGAACCATTTTGATGATCATGAAAGCGAAATCTAATTCTTCGGAGTTAAAATTAGGAACATGAGTTGCAAAATTAGAGCTCGGAAGTTGCAAAATTGAAAGAATAAATTGCAAAATCTGGAACCATTTTGCTGATAATGAAAGCGAAATATGATTCTTCGGGGTTGAAATTGAGAACATGAGTTGCAAAATTAGAACGCGAATATTGCAAAATTGGAAGAATAAGTTGTAAAATCTGGAACCATTTTGATGATCATGAGGTGAAATCTGATTCTTCGGGGTTAAAATTGGGAACGTGAGTTGCAAAATTAGAGCTTGAAAGTTGCAAAATTGGAAGAATAAGTTACAAAATTTGGAACCATTTTGATGATCATGAAAGCGAAATATGATTCTTCGGGGTTGAAATTGGGAACATGAGTTGCAAAATTAGAACGCGAATGTTGCAAAATTGGAAGAATAAGTTGCAAAATCTGGAACCATTTTGATGATCATAAAAGCGAAATCTGATTCTTCGGAGTTAAAATTAGGAACATGAGTTGCAAAATTAGAGCTCGGAAGTTGCAAAATTGGAAGAATAAATTGCAAAATCTAGAACCATTTTGATAATAATGAAAGCGAAATATGATTCTTCGGGGTTGAAATTGAGAACATGAGTTGCAAAATTAGAACGCGAATATTGCGAAATTGGAAGAATAAGTTGCAAAATCTGGAACCATTTTGATGATCATGAGGTGAAATCTGATTCTTCGGGGTTAAAATTGGGAACATGAGTTGTAAAATTAGAAGAATAAGTTGCAAAATCTGGAACCATTTTACTGATCATGAGGTGAAATCTGATTCTTTGGGATTAAAATTGGGAACGTGAGTTGCAAAATTAGAGCTTGAAAGTTGCAAAATTGGAAGAATAAGTTGCAAAATCTGGAACCATTTTGATGATCATAACGGTGAAATATGATTCTTCGGAGTTAAAATTGGGAACATGAGTTGCAAAATTGGAGCTCCAAAGTTGCAAAATTGAAAGTATAAGTTGCAAAATCTAGAATCAGTTTGATGATTAGGAAGTAACAAAATCCATTGACTAACTTTGATGCTTAAGAAGTTAAAACATTTGAGTTGCAATATGTCGGTACAAATTTGCAATGGTATTTCTTCCGCTATTGTTTGACTTGTTTTTTGTGCTTGAGTTAGCAAATATTTGTCAGTGCTTTTTTTGTTATATGCCAATCAGATTACCAAATGTGGCATTATTGTACCATACCAAATTGCTATAGAAGTTGCAAATTCTATTAGGTTAATTTTTGGTTGAATTTGGGTGGATTAAGTTCAGGTGAACCCAGTTCTGCCAGAAAGGACAAAAAAAAAACAACCCATATGCTCATCAAATTGAAATAACTGAACAACCCATGAAAGAGATCTTCTTGATTAACCACATGTATATAGTGGTGGCAAAAACACTAATAGTTGGAAACCTTACAACAAAAATGGGGTCATAATGTCATCTTGATGACAATGACGTTACATACAACAAAAAATTACTATATTTACAATGTGAAATTTATACATTGTCAACAACATTCACATTTCTCCTACTTTCTCTCTACCCTCTTTCCTTTGTTTCTAGTTGTCATACAAGTCATGACTTTATCTTTCTCCATATTTTGGGGATGATTGAGTAGCCACCAAAGCAAGTCAATTCGAAACTGCAACAATTGTGCCTAAACATACAACACAAATATAAGTCAAAACTTATTGACTTAAATTATGAAGACTTCAACAAATGACTCCTATTACCATAACATTACTCACATTTGTAAAATCCATCATTGTTAACCCATTATCCTTAACTGTGTTGTCCCATTCTTGGAGGTACTTGATGACATAAATGCCACAGTCATAACTACACACAACAATCATGACTAAAATCAACATATAGGTGGGCATGGATAAAAAACTGCTGAAAACATACAACTTACGTATTAGGTTGTGTTGGCAAAGGTTCAAATTTAATATCAATGTTAGGCTCATTTGGATAAGCATCTGGTTTGATAGTTTGGAGTACTCTGTTGAAGCAGTTCCTCTACAAAGTTAAAAGAAGTAACATAAATTAAGTGGACAACACATAGAATGAAACAATAAACTGATGCAACCAATTAACTGTATTTCTAAAAAATACATTACATAGTCTGCTAGAGGACCCCTAGGGCAGTGTTTACAACCAACAAAATTAACCCTAGTCCACGTGGTGACATTCAAGGGTTGAAGCAAATGCTTACTCGACAATGAAAGACAGCAAGGCAAGACAAAAAATAAAAAAAAGACTACTAAAACAACACAGCAACAACACTAGATATAAAATAATTAAAACGAAATGTAACATAAATAATGACAATTTATACTGTCAAACCAGCCAAAATCTTCTTCTCCTTTGTAACATTATTGGGCTCACCATCCTTCTTCTTCTTCTTCATTTTCTCCATTGGTCCTTCTAATGAATCCAGAACATACATCTTGCTATCTTTCATGTTAATACAAAAAACAAACCAATGGAGATTAAACACTGCGGGTGCAAAAATGAAGTCACAATCTGCAATGTTGTAGCCTAGTATATCAGGCATTATCATTTTTTTCACTTCAGCATCTTCCACTGTCCAGTGTAATCTTTTGACAATAATGATTCTCTATAAATAACAACAACAATAAATCAATCATAGATAAGGATATCAGACAATAATGCAAATACATTTATATGGATTTCCACACACCATAAACTCAGGACTGAAGATGTGACGATGCACACTCCCTTCACGCTTCTGGTCACCCACTAAAGTTTGTGCAATCAGAGTTATAAGACCAGAATGGATCCACTTTCTCGGACCTAAGCACTAGCAATTTGCTCGAGTAAGGTTGAAATTGTACATGTCAACAATCACTCTGATAATTGATAAGCACACTACATTAGTTATATAATTCTTCATATCTCATAGTATATGTAAAACAACAAGCATAGATAAACTTACACATCACTCCCATCCTCATCGTCATCCTCCCTATCCTCATCCTTCCCAATCTTCCTAATGCACCAGTTGTAACATTCATTCTTCAGGTTAAATCTCCCCCTCTGGTTCATCGATTCCCGAATAAATGGTGACCATTTTAGCTCTTTTTTCCCACGTTTAGATCTTCGCACAAGAGGTTCATTTGTTCTCTTCCTCTTCACATTTTTGCTAGCAGAAGCAGATGAAAAATCTCCATCCTAATCTTCTTTTTCATCCTCTTCTCCATCAACTCCATCATGTATATCATCCTGTTGTCCATCAACTCTATCATCTCCATCATCCTCATGTCCATTATCTCCATCATCTCCATCATCCCCATAATCTCCTTCACCATCATCTTTGTCATGTTCATCTTGCCCTTCATTTTCCTTATTCAGGTTCCTTTGCACATCACTCTGAATGATGTTGTTTTGGACCCTAATCAATTGATGAAAAAATTCAGTTTCAAGTTGTTGGAGACGATCTTGGAACCAAGTGAACAAGGCTTTGATTTCCTGCACTAACATTCACACATTAAGTTTTACAACCATAAAAAACATATAATTCTCAATCATCCTTCAAAAGTAGAATGCATACTGGATGGTGTAATAAAGATGGACATGGCATACTAGTGATTGGAGCATTAGGAGTCCCAAAAAGAAGTCCATGTTCACTATCTGTTTCCCTATCCACTCGGGACTTAACATTTATCCAATTCCAATATTGCAGCAATGGTTCACCCACATATCTTGGTGTGTCCTCCAATGGAAATTGTTCAAAAAAAAATATCTGCAAAATAAATTCTTTGTTAGATGCTACAAATTTAGTGAACAACATAGAGAAGAGTTTGAAACAAACCATGAGAAAGAATAAGCAACCACCGATGCTTGCCTTCTTCTTTCCTTTTCGAATGGCCGACTTATATGATGACACTTCCTTAACAAGTTCGGACAATACAAATGATGACCAGTCATATTCTTCTGGCCTTGTCTTCCCGCTCACCACTTTAATTAATCGATCACTAACAGTTGAACTTGATGACGGAGAAAGAAAATTTCCAAACATAAACAACATTAACAGTGTTTCAAATTTTTCTTCCTCCCCCCCGGATACTATCCTTTTGTTCAAATAAGTCAAGGCAACTCCTTGGAATTCTTCCTTCATTTGCACCAAGGAATCACTGTCAACATCCAAAATAACAGGCTTTCCACCATAGGGTATACCGAGGATAGAATGCACATCCTCAGCATGAACAACAACTTGTCTCCCTCTAGCTGTAAGTGTTAATGTTGGTGGGTCATATGAATTTATTAGTACCTCACATAGCTCCCTAGGCAGCCTTTCACAACTAAAATTTAAGATTGATCCAAAACCCATTGAAATTACTCTTTCCTTTAATCTTTCATTGCACTTGATATAATCCACTACTTCCTTAAATTGACTAGGTGAGTATCTTGTGTTCATCATCATCTACACATCAAAAGAACAATATAATATAGTATAATATAGTATAACACAAAACTTTAATTTGCATAACTAATCATCATATCTAATAAGATAAATATCATACCTTACTAGAATTTTTTTCTTCTTTTGCTACATTCCTTTTTATTGTATCCTTCTTGTACCAATCTTTCTGACGCTCTGTCATCCTATTCCAAGCTTGCATAAGTGGTTCATTTGCATCTATAATATTCTTGTATTTTCCTTTATTTTTCTCAAAGAATTCACCTCTGAACTTATTAAGTCCAGTACTATGCTTTTTATGTTCCTCTTTCTTGTCCTTTGTCATGCTTTTATAACACAAAATATTCACATCATAAGCAAATCTATTCAAACAAATAAACAAATTAATGCTAACCAGAATTTAGTTATGATGGAAATCAGTATACAGTTTACAATTATCTGTTTAATTTTTTGTTTTTGAAACTGTTCACAAACACATCCAATTTGTACATAAGTTATCTCTTTAAGATTTTCATATTTGCTCTAATAATTAAAATAGAAGTTATATTAAAAAGAATGCAATTATAAAATTTAACCTATGAATATGATATTATGCATTCATTTGATTTGACTCTAAAATGCACAAGGTCCAGTTGAGAAGTTCTGGGATAGGAATCATTCGTATATGAGAAGTTCCAGTTGAGGTAATTATATAAAATAAACCCTACAAACAGAAGGGAGTGATTGAGTAAAATGGCAATGCCTTAGCACACACTAGAAAAGGGAGTGAAGATTTTCCTCTTAAGTAAAAGATGATAAATAAATATGGCACCAGATTAAAATAAGATAATTGGAAAAACACATCAATAATGAAAAATCATTTTGAGACAAAAAATTAACCAATTCTGATGCACACAATTATCATCCTTTAAAGCACAAGTAAATTGTTGAAGAAGAGAGAATGGATGAATGTATATCCGAAATTCGAGGAAGGGAAGGTATTGGTGACAAACTTGAATGGGTTTTCTTCACCTTAATCCATTAATAAGGAAGACAATTTGGAAATCAACATGACTCTGACATTTTTTCTATAGAGTTTCTCCACATCTTTACTCAAATTCATCTCTATGTATTTGTCAGGCTTTTGTAAAAGGAAGACAATATCTAAGATAAACACATACATATATTAGTTTTAGTGGATCATGGATGTTTATTATTGTAGATACCCCTATCAGATTCCATCTCATTGCACTGAACTGAACTAGTGGTACAACAACTAGGTGATTCATATCATTCAAAAGTAGTGTCGAACAAAATAAGATTTAGGTCAATTATGCCTGCATAAGATAAGTCTGAGGGTAACAAAGAATTAGTATATACAAAAGTGATTCAAAACAAATTTAATAACACATTTCTAATATAAAAAGACAGTGACCAAACTGTTGCACCAATGCAATGTATATGAGCTGACCTACACGATTAGTGGAACAAGTCCATTTCTTCCCTCGGTGGAACTGTTAAATTCATATGGCATCAGGTTTCTGAGTTTTCATGTGTTGAAATACATCATGCTTTCACTCAACAAAATTTCTTTAAGGACTATAACACCTCTCTGAGTGTGAACTCATCTTATTAAGTCTTAACCCAAAGAGCTATAGAACCCAGCAGTAAATAATATACATAAGATGTACAAAGAAGGGTTTAGCACAATGATATAGGACTAACAAACAAATTTAATGAAATTTGAGAAGCATACACCAACCTTAAAGAAGAAAAGATGAGAGATTCAGAGATGATGGAAGGGCTACCGGCTAATCTTCAGGTAAAGATTAAAATTGTTTATGTCCTGACAAAGTATATCCACGCTAATTACTCAACAGTGACATGTGAATTTTCATACCCAGAAAAGTTCAGGTAAAGATTAAACCACAAAAATGCGCACACACACACACACACACACACACACACACACACACACACATATATTTCACCAGAGTAATACAAAATTCTGAAAACTAAAATTCAAATCAATTCTTCAGTTTGTGATGTAGTAACATTAATGTATCCATGTCTTAAACAATTACAAAGAGAAAAACAGAAGTAAGAGATAGGAGCATGATTTGATAATCAAACAAGTCTACTTTCACTTTACGAATGACAAGAAAACATATTAAAGACAACATAGCAATACAAAGCAAACCAACATTAATGCAACACCAAAAGCCGATATGCCAATCATGAGGTAATGCTTTAAGTTAAACACAAATAGATTAAAAAAACACAGGCACAAGAAATCATTAATACTTGAAACACATAGTTTTGGAGGTTCAGTATGAAATTCTAAATATTTAGTGATTTTCTTCTGATGTTAGGAATGATTTAGTCAAATAGATCATGGTCAAGTATCTCACTAACGTCATATCTATTACAAAATAAAGTGATTGCAAACCAAATGAATGCACTGTTTATGCATACGATAAAATGGAAAGCTTGCAGCTATTTAAAATTAAGGCATCATGAATAATGCATAGATTTATATGAATATAGACAAAATGAACTAAAATGTATTGCATTTTTATAGCTCTGGTACAATTTCTCCATTCCTGTAGCAACATTGGAAGTCAAAGATCTTGTTTATGCTTCCTTCTTGATTCTTGACAGAAGTTCTACAAATATACAAGAAATATTCAGCAGAAAAATCAACTTTTTATGGTTTGATGCATAAAGCATGCTGGAAAATAAGAGTACAGTAAGAAGTGAAATTTTATATAAACTATGCCTTAAAGTACTTAATTCCCTAAGCAGTTATACATTGTCTGAAATATAATATACCCCCATCATCTCTTCTGAATTCTTGTATCAACATCTCAGACTAATAAAGTAAATGTTTTTGCATCTTATCATCTAACTTTGCACCTTTTCATTTTATTGACAAATCTAGATTCCAACTCTGCCACTAGCTTAGGGAAAAAAAACACTAAAGATAGCAAGCATCAAAAACTTCTTTTATCCATATTCAACTTAATGCTACCCCATTACGACCTTTCCCACTCAAGATTTGGCTTGTGATCATCCCAATAATGAGTATGTAAAAAATGAAGTTAAATGTTTCCAAATTCATGAAAAACATCAGCAACCCTAAAAAACTTAAAATAAATAAATAAGTAAATAACTTACAAAAGAGAAGAAAATAATCATTTAAAATACAAGATGCACTTCATAAAATAAAATGGTAAAGTGCAAAATGAATAATTATAGTTAAAAAAAGACTAATGATTTGAATTATGATACAAGCAACTACATATCAATTTATATCACTGCAAGAACCTACTCTTTTGAATTTTACTAACACTCTATTATCTAAATTCCATCCTTTGGAGGAGCCAGATACAATAATGGGAGCTTTCAATTTAACCTATTTAATCTAGACATTCTTCCAATTTTTACACAATATATCAGAAGAATTCTGTTATGGTAGAAGAAGAAGAAAGAAAGAAAGAATCAACGACAATGCATTACTTCTCAAATGCCTTTCCCTCGAATGTACAAGCTAATTATTATTGGGACTAGTTAACTCCTAACTGTCTTTCATCTGAGTTGGCTAATAACGCCCAAGTTCCAGCTCCCTTATTTATTCCTCTATCAATTTCATAGTTTCTGTTTCTGATTTCTAAGCCTTTACCAAGAACATCATACTGTAAATCAAATAATATTTTTTCAATATAAATTGGTGGATGATATTATTTGTAGAAACACAAACAAACAAGAATAAAGGAAATATATTTTAACAATTTAAATCACCTTCACGAATTTCAGAGATGATGGAAGGGCTACCGGCTGAGCTTCAGCGTCACTAGGTGGCAAAGTTGATGAGGGAGGGCGGTCGTCTTATTTCTCCGGTGGGGACGAGGTGGAGGGCGCGGTGGCAGGTGTAGTAGTACGTTGTTGTGAAGAGTCTTCAATTTTTTGCGAATTGTGGGGTTCGAAATGATTGATTAGGGATGATGATGAGAACAAAGGATTTGATTCTGATTTTGGTGGAAAAAAGATAGGGAAGAGAGTTTAGGTCAAGAAACAAAAGGCGAGGTTTATGTTGATGCAAGGCGAGAAAGCTTCTCAGATCGTCTAGCGGGCGGAACAGTGTCTAAGTCAGGACACAGTTAGGGCACATAGATAGGGCAGAGAGTTTGAGTCGAGAAAGCAGTATTGTGTGAGTTGCCGTTCATGATTTCGGTAAAATAGACTATGGGTATTTTTGTAATATAGAAAGTGATTTAATTTGTATTAAGGACCCAAGGTCCCTTTTCCTAATTTCACAATGTATTGGTCTTGAAAGTTAATAAAGTGGGGATATTGGTCCTCAATAGTAATTCCCCCTTAATTCTATGTAAGGTAAGCAACATTATCACCAAAAGGTTTAATTCTATAAGCCCTTTGTTACAGAAATTGCTAATGCAGAAGATATATCTAAAATCTACCATTCTTAGGTGGTACAAACTACTTAGTTTTGACTACATTTTTGGGGGAGAAAGTGTATGATTTGCATAATAATTCGGTGGGACAGGTAATTGCATTGAACACGTTTTGCATGTGATTGTTTACTCCAGTTCTTGGAGGAAGCAAGCTTGACAAGAAACAGAGCTTTATTTAAAAAGGACTCCGACGGTGACCCTGCAGATATGCAAATAATAGACCACGGACTTCTTGTTGGGATGAATGATGAATCGTTATTAATCGGGTCTCGAGATGGTTGCAAATTGGGACAAAAGCATGCGTCTTATTAAATCATTTCCACCAGTACAGTAGTACACTTTGGATTAGGGGTAGGGACCATATACGGAATATGATATGAATCAAACAGAACCCCCAGCAACATAAAACTACTTTCTAGAATAGAATGGGGAACAACTCTTTGCTTCTTTGAAGCTTGCAAGGTTTTTAACAAACATATTGTCTTGTTGATATATTGATTCCACACATACGATTCCTCCCAGGCCGACATCTTGTATGCAAATCAATGTGATGGCGAGCGAATCTCAGTAGAGGGTGTCCCCTTAGGATTCCCATATATAGCTTCCGTTAACTATATATCTTTCATCACCACTCTCATTACTGCTAATGGAAGTACTGTGGTTTTCTCATCACTGACTGCAAGTGCTGCGCCTGTTACTGCAGCAGCATGATTTCCACTTTGATCATGCGCCCCTTGGAAGATAACCCTTTTGGTATTAACTTGGATAGCTGATATAGATAGAGCAAAGCCAATATTTAACAGAGTCACAATCGCTCTCTGTCTCTCTCTTCATGATTATACTCTAGCTGTTGGATTAAATATATGCAGATGCGAAGGTTGATAGGGGGGAAGTAAACTTATGGAAGACATTTCTGAGCAAAATGACAACTAATGCAGAGTTTAGAAGTGGCCAAAAAGTATCTGAATCCTGCATTCATAATCTGAACCAGAAATGGTAGATAGAGTGGTCTAACGGGGAGTGGCCTATCAAAAGAGTCTGATCAAACGCGGAGTTTTCATTCTAACACCATTCTTCATGCTTCCATTATTGGGTCATCAAGTTTAGGCGCACCTAGAAACTGTAACATCTTGCTCATCAGTTGAAAGCTTAATTTAGCATTCTAATTCCAAAAAGTAAGTCAGTGCTGCGCATTTTGTAAAGCTTGAAGATTGAGGCAGCCCATTGCACCATAACATATTGCACTGGTCTTGTTCCATTCCCTAATTTAATTCCATGTCTTACTCTCATTATTATTATTATTTGCAATTTGCACATATGATCGATATTCAAATGATGAGGGTCAGGATATGATCAAGAGTTTTTGTTCCACCTATAGCTGCTAGCAAATAAAACAGTACCAATTCAATCGTATTAAATAATGTTAAAATTTTCATCAAAATTTATCCAATCAAGTTTTGAGTGGTTGTTTCGTGGATAAGCAAATGGAATGGATTGGTTGCCAAGGAAGACACTCGTGCACAGTGTTTTTAATTCCAAAAACAAAATGATGGCTGTGGCTCAATAATTAATTAGACAAATAGTATATATATTTTATATGCTGTATAGGTTTTCATAGCATAGGGTTTTAATTACCACTAAGTACATATGGAAACAATTTTTGACAAAAGCAGTCGGCGGCTGCTAATCATGTGAGGCCCTGGAAAGAATACGAGTTTCAATTGAAAAGGGGTTTGAATATTGAAATAAGACAAGAGTAAAACGCGTTAGTTCCACCAAATCCCACCTTAATCTTCTGCTTAGCAATTTTGTTCCATTAGTTTGGTGCAAACCACGATATGTATATGTTGGTGCGTTTACTCTTAATTAGGCTTCATCTTCATTCATTCATTCATATTTGACGGAATATGTCACTTAGCCCAAGGAAATAATGAGAATTATTTGTGACGAAAGCATCCAGATTCATGAACTTGTTATGCCCAATGCCCATCCAAAAGTTCTTGAGACTCAATTTTTTTCTACTGACTCGGTAATTGATATTTACCGCCGCATATGTACATAACACGCCGAGCTTATATCTATAAATTAAAAATCCATTAGACATGGAAATTTTTCAAGACAGGCTTCATGAGATATAAAAAATTACTATAGCTTGCGCCAAAATGATCTAATTAATTAAATAGTAAGTATTTTTTGGCCAAGTAATTAAATATTCAGTAAGTTTCTAAAAAAAACAACTGGAATCTGGACATGATCAAGGCTTCAACTCTTTCCTTCCGGACCCACAGAGCTTTATCATGTATAATAAGTTTACCTATCATTTTGCCCCTTTTAACTTATTATTTATTTCTAATATAAAATACTATCATTTTTTCTTGTTTCAATTCAGTCTTCTAAATTTTCAAATTGTAACATTTTTGTTATTTTTTATCACATCAATTAAAAAATTATTTAAGAAATTAAAAAAAGTTAAAAGGTTGATTCGAAGACTAAAAAATTAAGAATTAAGTTAGTGAATCCATTTTCTTTTTTACCTGAAATACACGTAAAATTAACAAATGAATTTGACAATATGAAATTTAAATTAAAACAAATAGATTTATTCAAAGTCTAAAATAAGACATATTTTTTCTCCATATACACAATCACTTATTTAAAAGATGAAAACTTTTACCATTAAGGCAACCTATGTTGGTTGCTTGTAATTAGCTTATTTAAAGATCTAAACTCAATATGAGATGCCGCCAGGGGTTATAAATCTGCTTCATCCACACACACACACACATTTTAGCCACACATGCATGAACGCCATTCCATGATTCACAATCCACTGTTGTAATTGGGAATCGCCCAAACCCAAGACAAATTGCATCATTTTAAATCTTTGTCTCCATTTGAAATTTAATTCAAAACAGCAATCATCACTGTCCTGACAAACTCAACATCGCAATCGCATCACCAATTAGCATTATCCTCTCCTCCATGTGACCCTTCCTATGGATTCGACAGAAGTGTAAGTCCACGATATTCGGTAGAAAAGAGCCATTTTGGAGGGAAATAAAAAGAAGAGGGAGAATATATATATATATATATATATATAAATATATATAGGTTTTCATGGATAGACTTATTTTGATATATATCAAACATGTCATGCGTGGATTTTTTTCTTTTTTTTCTTTTTATGAAACTTCTTTCATGCCTATCAATTATATAGCCTAAATCTTAAAAAAAAAAATAGAATTAATCAAGACAATTGCCTTGGTGAACCTAAATGAGTATATATGATTTTAATATACTTTTGATTATTTCACATGGATTAGTGAAATTAGTTAAAAGTAGTTTATGTCATTAAAGGGTTCAAAAATCACTACTACTTAATTAAATTATCATTACTCAAATGCAAGAACAACTACCAAAGAGCTACCTATTAATTGTAAAACAAACAAACAAAGAACATTTGTGAAAGAAAAAATTTAAACATTGTTCAAATTACTTTGTAACGTGACTAATAATTAGGAACATACAAAATTTATTTCGGTGATTTCTACACCTCAAAAAAATTAGTTTTTGTCTATCGATTGAGGATATCTTTGGTGCTCACCTAAAATTAAAAAACTAATTAGGTACATAGTACATATATACCTTATAAAAAGTGATTAATAATAAGGAAATGAAGGTTGTATGTTGATCTTGAAATATTCTAATTCTAATTCTAATAATATTAATTGAGCCAGAGGGATAAAATAATATTTAAAAAATATGAGAACTAAATTATGATTGATAATTAATAAAAGAACTAAATTTAAATTTTAAACGATGACAATTAATATACATTTTGAAGGACCAAAGTAATAGGTTATTGTAGGGGTTGGCGCCATGATCATGTGATTTGATTCACGTTTAGCGACAGTTGAATCTGCATATATAAAATTTCTAATTTTGATAAACAGCTTAAGCTTGTTTGATGCGCAAGGTCAAATAACGATAGATGGGGCTATAAATGGTGAAAGGCAGTGGACATATATATATATATATATATATATAAACAAACATGTAAGAAACTGATGAAACATGGCGTATATATGTGGGTGAGTGTGTGTGTAGTATATAATATATTAATGGATGGAAGGAAAACCATGCATGTTGGGAAGGATGGCAACACCACTCAAGAATGTTGTTTGTCTTATGCAGTCACCTCTTGTTTTGTATATAATACTACCACTGTTATCCCAGGCCCAGCTTAATTAACTTCAAATCATCGTCATATCATTATATGAATAAATATATATATATATTTTTCCTCACATATATATATATATATATATAGTTATAATATAATGGAAGAGGAACGCAAATTGGCTTCTTTTCAAAGAAAGAAAATGGTTATGGAGAAAGTCAACCTGATGATTATCAAGATTCCCATGCCTTTTCTGAGGATCAGGACTTGCAAACTCCCCTTACATAAACAGAAACTAAAATATATATATGATATTATATTTAGTTATTTATTTATATACGCATTAATTGTTTGGAGTGATGGGTGAAAATTAAACAATCAATTTGTGACCAGCTCGAAAATCTTTGAAACATCAGTTCTTGCCCATGTGTTCCATATCAGGACACTTAATTACCACCAGTAAACTTTAGCCTCTGGCGTGGAAAAACAACAGCAGAATTCATTCATTAATGTTAATAGTATATTGAAATGAAAGGGGTAGTAGTGTAAACAATGTAGTATAATATAAATTAATGGGAGATGCATGGTGAAAATCACTAATTGCATTGTTTAATATATAGGAGAATCATATTAAGGGTCGAATGATCAGCTGTTGGAGAGCATGGACAGTAAAGACTGTCTATGTGAGGGGGGCAAAGCAGTCTGGCATGTTTATTGGTTACGAGGCTGATATATGATCTTTTCCAGATTCGTTTTCAAATTTCCAGGCCACATGCATGCCTCCTACCCTACTTTTTCTTTTCCTTAATATATATATATATATATACATAGTATTATTTTTTACTTTAAAAAACAGTCATCGTATTGTTATTTATTTAGAATTAATTACTATTCTCAGCGCCACACGATCGAAAAAATGGGGGTGAATACCAATAATGCAGGGTGATGTACAGAATTGAAGGATGTTGTTGATGTTGAGTGTGAGGGAAAGATGGGGATGAGGCAAAGCAAAGGCAATGTGGATGAAACCTGGCCACATCGCATGAGAGAGAGAGAGACGAAAAATGCAAAAGAAAAGGCCCAGATGACAGGAAGTGCCATGAAAACAACCACATGCCTTCCATTTGGGTGCATCCCCCCTCTAATCATTGCCTCCGATAACGACAAACAACTTCGGCCCCATTTCTCCAACCAATCCCTGCACGTCAACACCATTTTCTTATCCAATCAGCTTTTCCCATGTCACCCACCATCCCCCCTCTTTTCCCCTTTTTTTTTTTTATATTTTAAATTTCACCATCCCACCTGGCCAAAACTTTTCTTTTTTTTATTTATTTAATTTGAATCCTCCATATCCAATACTTAGTTGTTCCGGACCCCCAACCAAAAGGGGAAAAAAAAAAAGTAAGAAAAGCAATGAGTTTTAACATTCTATGGCTTTAATAACATATCATCGATTTGTCATGGGTTCTTTCGCCTTGAGAGGAGATCCATTTCTCTCCATTTTAAAAAATTTTACGCTATACTTCACCTGAAACTAAAAATGTTAAGATGTGTTATATAATTTGTGATATGTTTTAACTATCGAGTTTACAGGCATTTTAATGTACGAAAGGAATTTTTTTCATTGTTCAAATAAATAGGAAAGAACAAGAGGGACTGTCTGAGATGAGATCCAATGAATCTGATAGTCCTTTTTTTTTTTTTTTGCTTTTAAGAAAATAATTTATAGAAGGATAAATAAAACTGATCCCTTGAGGTTTAGGATAAGGAGCGCCAATGCGGTAGCACTGTTGGATTGGATTTCCTATGCCCTTGTTGAAAGGATAAAAAGTGAAAAGATAAGTTTTTACCCGCAAGATGACATAGAGGTCAAAACAACATAATCTTCCAAACACCGCTTCGGTAACCAAACAAAAACAAATTTTAATGTTCTGGAGCAGCAAATGAAAGTTAGACACTTTGGTTAACCTAATAATGCTTTAAAATTTTCTTTTCCCTTCGTTCCCTCTTCCCTCCTCCCTCTCCCTCTCCCTCTCCCTGACTTGTCTTTCTTCGATCGGCTTTCTATCTTCGCAAGCAAGTTAAGATGATTGAGCCAACATAGGGGATCTTATCCGTAAGCGGTACCCAAAAAAAAAAAAAGACTAATTAGATAATATGCTTCCCATGACATATCAGCCTCTAGGATTAATTAATGGCTCCCGTGACAATTGAATTTTCGTGTTGGTTTTGGTTGAACCGAAAATTTGGAATACAGAGAGAGTGCGGGGTCGATATTGGAGAAAAAGAACGCGAATTAGTTAGGACTCAGGAATGCATACGAATAAGATGATGATTCAAGAAGGCAAGTGGTCCAAGCCAGCCACCTTGTCCAATCAAAATATCAAACGAACCTAAACTTTTCTCATGGCATCTCCCATGTGAGGTCTCCATCCTTCTCCCACTTTTTATTATTTTTTTTAAGTACATTTTTAATTCTTCTTTAATCTTTTCTTGTTTATTAGTCAAGCTCTCATTTGTTAAACGCCGCTTTGGTCTTAACACTCTTTAAGGAAACTTCCTACCATTAACCTCCATTACTGCAATTTACAGATGCTATACGGCCAGTGGCTCCTAAACCACACCACATGTAGATAGATTTCAATTTGTCTCCCGCAGTGAAAAATAAATTTCTCCTTCTTCTCTGCTGAATCTTCAGTCCAACTCTCGCCCCACCATCGTCTTTCTCTCTCCCCCTCCCTCCTTACAAATACTAATTTAAATCAGATAAGCCATTGCCTACGCTGCTCCCCTCTCCTTCTCTCTATCTCCTCTTTTTACCTTCATTCGTTCCCAACACCTTCTTCGCTAATCATCCATTCAACAGCACAACTATATTGATCATCGGTTCTATTTTCGTCGCACCCCTGTTTCCAATCAACCCATTCTGAAAAATTCAATCATTTTTCTTGCGTTCCTTCCCTCGATTTATATTCTCGGTATTACTCTGGTTCCATACACAAGCTTGAAGAGAAAGGAGTTATCTGCCTTTCTGTATATGGCATCTTTGGATTCAATTGTAGATTCGATTAGTTCAGAAACGCATCAAGAAGGCAATCAGAGAAAGCGCAGGAAAATCGGGGACGATGCCGGCAATGATCAGAATTCGCTCGCTCCTATTCCATGGAGATCCGAGACAGAGCAGCGGATCTATTCATCCAAGCTCGTCGAAGCTGTCCGCCGCGTTCTTCATCAGAGCTCTTCTTCCACGACCAAGCCTCGCGTCGGACGTGAGGTTCGTGGGATCGCGGACAGAGTTCTAGCAGTCACGGCGAAGGGCAGGACTCGGTGGAGTCGAGCGATATTAGCCTCTCCGCTCAGCCGAAGAAAGTTCCAGAGGCAGCATAGGAGGGTGAAGAAGGCGGCGAACGGATCGAAGAAACCGGAGGTTAGGAGAGAAAGAAGAAGGTTACCGGCTGTGCAGAGGAAAGCTCGAGTTCTCGGCCGGTTGGTTCCCGGTTGCCGGAAGGTCTCGTTTCCGAGTCTTTTGGAAGAAACCACTGATTATATATCGGCCTTGGAAATGCAAGTGCGAACCATGACAGCACTTACCGAGCTACTTGGTGGCAGTGCACCGGCCGATCGGCCCTTGGCTCGCCCGTGAAACCGTCGGAGACGATAAGCGCAGGCTGGTCATGCTAGGTGTTTCTTGTATTTTCTTTTTAATATATAAATATATCGTTTTTATTGGATTTTTAAATTTAAATTCATGTATCTTAATGTGTATATGGTTTTCTTTTCTCCTTTGAGTTAAGGTCCACTATCTTTTCATTTCTTTTTTCTTTTAATTCCATTTGAGAATACATAGTAACCGCCTTGATTCTTTTTTGGCTCTTTTTCTAATAAAAGAAAACTTGATATGCATCTTTAAAACAACTACCGAAGTATTTCACTGGGAGGAACCTGGAAATCCGATTTAATGCTTCCAAGTCTGAGTTGATTCTGCACTCAAGATTTAGGTTTGTTAGGAAAAGAAATAAAAAATAGTAGTGTGTTGTTACGAAAAGAAAATCTCTTATATTTTCACCACCTTATTGGCATTTACGGGATTCCATGGTTGGAATTCATCACAGATTCAGCTTTTACATTTTTCAATTACTGATCATACAAATTTCTCAGGAGATTTATATGTATTGCTTTGAATCTAACTTCATGTATAATTTCTACTTGGCTGAAAACGTAGGATCCACTCATCTATTCGAGTTCTTCGATCTTTTATTTTCCTTTGGGACTGGAGCTTCGTCCAAGTTTCTCATCTCACGGGTTAAAAGCACCACTCTTAATAGTAAGAGTGCCCATCGATTCGACTTGATAAAAACAGAAGAAAATCTATGCACTATATATGCGCTCATGCAACACCACATGTACGAACAGAACTATTAAGCCGTTTATACATGGGAGCTCCTATTGGCCCTGTAATGCCCATGGCGGCATCACACAGTGGCTATATATGCTTATCATTTCACAGTATGAACAGTTTAATTTATGGTCCACTTTGAATGCATGCTAGCTAAGACAAACAAGATTAACAGTTGATATATTATGTCGCAAGGTGAAGTATTCCCTAACTCCTAGTTTGAAGCAAAACCAGCAGAGTATTTTCGATCCAATGCTGAAATAATTACCACCAAATGATGATCAAGAATTCATATATAGTACTGCTAGTGAAAGAAAAAGTAAAGGGGAAAAACGAAGGTGAATTAATGGGAAAGCTGAGGAAAAGATCATCCTATAGTAGTTTTGGATATTTGGAGGATCGGAGGTAGGAGGTTGCAAAAAGGGAGAAAAGTGAAGTGAAGCCGAAACCCCACTGGTTCCAAAATTAGAGATATAGGCAAAATCAAAACAGCCTCAGATGCCCGACGGTATCAAGTGCATCCAACACTTGAACGTCCCCACTCCCTCAGTTTGCACATTGGCTTGCATGTGACTGTGAGCATGAAGAAAAGAAAAGTTTCACGTACCATTTTCAGAACGATCCAGCATTCGAGCTCATCCACAATCCACATTAATTGTCGCTGGAACACACAAATGGGTATATGCTTGGCCCAAAATATTCCCCCACACTTTTGAAAATGTGCAGAATTGACATATAATTTAAATTAAATTTAGACAATTTAATTTTTTTTTACTTTTAAAAAAATTAATTTAAATCGTTCAATTCAGCTTAAATAATATATATATATATATATAAATATAATTCATTCAATTGAATTCAAATAAAATAAAGTGAACACTTCTTACAAAATTTGAAAGATATGCAACAAATCTGAATTCAAATATATCCTTTTCATAATTAAAGATGGACACGTGGGGAAGCTTGACAACACAACTGTCAAAATTCAGATGGCGACATACATATGACAAGGTGGCAATCCCATCAGTTGGGACCGCCTACATTGTATTTTTGTTTGCTCATGCTGGCCTCTTCGTAAGAAACCACATTATTTGTGCTCTTCTATTGATTTTCTTGTTTTCACAGTCATCATATTTCACATGCATCCATGTGCCTCCTTTAAAAAGTCACCTCTCATTACCTCTTCTTTTCTTCCTTTTCCTCCTCTCATATTTTTATTCCCTTCCGGTTATTACAGAGGAGGCCAACACAGCCTCCAAATTTCAAGCCTCTATTGCCTCGTCAATCTAATAGAGGCACTTCATAGCAGGTGTCTTCCCTCACATAATAAAAAGGTGCCCTCCCAATTAAGCCTATTTTTTTTTCTTTGGAAAAAAAACGGACAAGATTGATTTCGCGGGAAAGCTGCTTGTTTGACCCACGCGCTTTTCTTAAAAGGAATTTGGTCCGTCTAATAACGTAGCGAACTAGCTCTGCACCATGTGAAAAGGGGTAGTTTTATCAATACATTCTTTTAAATAAAAAAGATGGGGGTCACTCTTAATGTCCCTTGGAAGATTGGGTCGAAAATCCGAGCAAGATAATTAGGAACCATTGGTTTCTGTCATGAACCTTTGTTTTGGTAAAAAAACCAGCTTACCTTATTGTCATCATTGGGGTCGTGGGTTCCGAAATCTTGAGTTGCAGTTCACTTTTGATGCGCATGATGCCCACCCAAACCCCTCAACAATACTAACTATCTTTATCTTAGGACTTAAGGAGCCTTGGAGCCTAAAGCATCATGATTTGGGACGGAAATCTCTCTATCTAATACATGTCAGGAAGCGTGATTCTTATATTCACCATCCCCGTACTCTTTACCTGGAGAACTCCGTACTCTTATTCAACACAATCCTCTGAATCTGCATAATTGGTGCCATCTGGCAACTAATGACACTCTCACCGAACTGAGGTATCACTTGGATCAAGGAAAAGCACCTCCGCTTATTCTTTCGTCCTAAACTAAAACAAGTCAATATTCTATCTTATTCTGCTGATTCTGATATCTCTTGAAAAAACCAAATTGATTACGCCCAAAACCTGATGAGATTGGATTTGCGCACTAGAGACTGGAATCTGCGGTTTAGGTATGTTAATAGGCAAGCAAATATGTTGATCCTTTAGGGCATATAGAAGCTTTGCCCTCCATGAAGTTTTGCACTCTCGCTTGTTCCTAGTAAACTTAAGGGACCTTGTATTGTCTGATGTTTTGGGATTTAATTCCCCTTGTTGTATATAGGGCTTTAGCCAACTCTTTGTCCATATATTGAAAAAAGAAAAATGAAGAGACTGAACAAACAACAATCATCCTGTATATTTAACATCCAACAATTGAGTATCATAGTTTGAATATTCGCCATAGAAAATTGGGAAAAATAAGACTAGGGTAGATATATAATAGACAACACATTAATTAAATTTAATAGTAAAAACAATCAACACAAGGTCTCAGATTTGATCTAAAAAAATAATTATTCTCATTCAGAGTCTATCAATACTCAATGCCGAAGTATTTAGCAGTATTCTATACTACAATTGATTATTGTAAAAAAAATAAAATAAACACCATAGATGATGGGGGAAAATGTTTAAAATTTATATATGACAGTGCCACATTGAAGCTCAATGGTGGCAACGGACCTCTGACGCAAAATGACAGATAGGGACAAAAGTTTTCGTCTCCGCTGAGTTTGATCAGTTTAATTAGCTCATTAACAACGAAAAATGCTAGAGTTACAATTTTTTTTCTTACCGTGCACTTGATAATTCAAGCACAATAGAAGTTAATATCTAGTCAATTATGAAACAATTAGGAAGGGATGCATGCTGCAAAATTAAAGAGCATCCGTTGAGTTTGACCGAATAAATGAAGCATTGAAATATCCTTTAGTCACTTAATCTCCGATTTGCCAAAAACAAGTCATACAATAAGGCAAATGCAGCGAAGGCATCAGAATGACCAACTGCACGATTGTCAATTAGGACAAGTCTATTGTGTTTAAATGATACGAATACCAAAAATTAGCCACAATATCTGACTGGGATGAAGAAGTCAGGTAGCATCAGAAGCAATAGACTTACTCTTTCCATGTTTCAATGCATATAGAGTCCAGCATTCACATATTGGAACGGCTAAACATGCAGGCTTTGGTCTAACAGAAAAGCTATTCAAGAAACTGATCATGATTTGATTGTTCCAGCTCGTGGCCTTCATAATCCCAGCCTGTACTTGTGTGCATATTTCAATATCAACCTCCTCTCTGCAAAGCAGAAACCATAGGTTACAGACAAAGAGTTTGCATAAATTCACATAATCTTCAGCCATGCGAAATACTTCATCTACCATCTGGAACACTTCAATAAATGAATCTAACACCACTTCCTTGTCATACTCATTCAAGTAATTAGATTCACAAGATAGTCACAAAAGCTTTCGAATGACCAGGAAAATAACTTCTGCTACCTATATTCCAGCAGTAAATACTACAAAATTCAACAGCTTATCGGCCAATGAGATGGCTTTGTTACACACTCACATATTACTAATGGAAGAGCTTGGGAGAGCATTGAGGGATTCAACGAGAAAGGAAAAGAATTAACCATGTCTCCGCGGCCTAGCTCTCGTACGGAAGAGGACGTACAAGACTGGAGTGGACGCCAACGAGGCTAGGGGAAGGAGGGAAGGTAACCTGGTTGAGATGGGGAAGAACAAGCGCGAGGACAATCTACTCAAGAAGAGACCGGATGGGATTCTTCTTCGGGCCCGCCAAGTTCTCGATGCTTCAAATAATGCCGCTTCCTTGGAGATCAGAGTTTGTACTCTACTCTCCTCTGCCTCACAATTAGGAGAATCCTATTTTCTCTTGTTCTTTATTGAGTCTCATTATTGTCATACAGTCATTGCTGAATCAGCTATATTTTGGCAGGCATACATCACCTACAGGCATACATCACTTGTCACATCTAAGTGAGCTTCCTGTTGCCATGGAAAATGAGTTATATCTGATTCTCTCAATATTTTTTTTTTTTGGTTGCTTGGCTATTTATGAATTTGTTTTGGTTTCCATAGATGTGCGCAGGAAAAGTTCACTGCATTGATCCTGTAAGCCGATTTTTATCCAGAATAACAAAAAAAGCTGTTTGCATGCAGTGCTACTTGTTCCAAAATGTGGTGGACTGAACGTTTTGTGTTTTATTTGGAGTTGCACTTACTGGGATAAAATATTATGAATCATATCTATTTTGGGAAAATATCATAAATCAGTATGGTTCACCATTGCATTCCATTTGCCGTATACTACTAATTTTGCCCCAATAAAACTGATACTTGGTGGTGCAACGATACATATCTTCAATAACAAAATGACAAAACCTTGCTCTTAAGTGTCTTTAAGAGACCCCATAGTGAATTTGAAAGAAAGCATCTGAACATTTTACTAAATCCTTGCAAGACTTGATTTACTTTTGCCTTTTATGTTGCAATATGTCTTGGTTAAACTTGTCTAGTGCATGTGTGATGAATGGTCCTGTAGGCTCCTTTGTGAGTCAAGGTTGCATAAAGCCCCTGTGTGATCTGTTGACCTGTCCAGACCGAGGATCGTGACAGTATGTCTTGAGGCTATAGATAACATTTTGAAGGAAGGAAAAGGGACTGCATGGTAGTGTCACTATTCATGCACAAGTGATTGATGAATGTGAAGGAATAGATAAGATCGAAAATTTGCAGACTCATGACAACAATGAGATCTATGAGAAGGCCGTGAAGATTTTGGGGAGATATTGGGCAGAGGAAGAAAAGGAAAATCAGGATGTCCAAAATGGTGGGGAGGGTAACCAGCAAGGTTTTTCTTTTCGAAGCCCAGGGATACATAATTAAAGTTGTTGGCACCTGGGTTTTCATATCTTTCCCTGGTGTAAATGAATGTCGGTTGTATGTGTTTACTCAGAGCCAAGGATCAGGATTTTTTGTCTGGCACATATATAGGTGGCAGTTGCCTGACATTTATTCTTTCATTACTACTACATAGGAAGAAAAATAAAGTTTACGTGAAATTAGCGATATGTAGGGTGCTCATTCTTAGCTCTATCAAAGTAACATACACTACTCTAACTAGATTTCTCCTGTTCAATTGTCTTCGAAGGTTTGGCAACAGAAAGATGAGGCGTACATATATCAGATGGGATAGTCCAACAATCTCTTGCTCACCGGCAGCTCCTTTTTTATTTCTTGTCCTTTAATTTTAAGAGGTCGATGGTAGCCCTTTTTGATCTCTTGCTCACTGGATTGTTTTAGAATGTGGTGGTCGTGGCCGTGGCCCTTCGCGGTGCTCCCACTCAGCACGGCTGTTGAAATAAAATAACATTAGATCTTGTCTTAAAAATCGTTTTTAATGTCCTCGTAAACGTGAGATTTGATAACAGGAAGAAGCAAACAGGCGGTGACGCCCCAAAATGGTCATGGATGCAGCTAAACGTAAAAAATCACTTACATTTCGTTAAATCTTTTGTGAAGATTTCCTATCAGTTTTATCTATTAAAAATCCGTTTTCTTGATTTGATGCTAAATTGTTAATTTTAGTATAAAATAAGCACTTATTTTTTGGATGGGGAGGAAATACATTCATGGATCAGAAAGTACAAAACAAGCTACCAGTAAGCAAAACGTGCTTCACAGATTTTCCCTAGGATAATGAGTATGCGGATTTTATGGCAAATCACGCTTTACAGACGGAGGTGGGGTTTCAACTCATGAGTTTGATCATTCTCAGACGGGGGTTGTAGGTCTCTTAAACAATGATATTGCAGGTGTGGCCTTATCGAGAATATGTATTATTTAGTTAGCTTCATTGATTTTTTTTTTGTTGTTCTATAATTCCAAAAAAAAAAACCATTTAATTTTACACTTGCATTTATTTAATATTATTAAAAATAAAAAATAACACTGAATTTACGATTAAGGCTTCATTTAATACTAAAGATAGCCATATTTTTTAATTATTTTTGTTGTTAATATTATTATTATTATTTGATAATATTTAATTCTATTTTTAAATAAAATATGAGAGTCATTTTTATTTTTAATATTATTTTATTTTATTCATATTTATTTTACATATCAAATAGTTAATTGTTTAAGAGTAGTAAATATCGAATCAGTATTAATATCAATAAAATTCATAATAAATTATATTATTTACAAATGTTTTGTTCGAATCAATAATTAAAATAAGTTTAATATCAAATATGAATTTTATAATTAGAGTGTTTTTAAATTATAAATATAAATAGTACAATATTTTTTCTACCTTTAGATCAACATAAACAAAAAGTGTCCGGTTAAATTATAAATATAAATATAAATATTACTGTGTCTTAATTTTTTCATAACTACTGTATTTGATGTTTCATTATTGCTCTAAAATTTTATTTTTTTATTTTTAAAATAAAAATTTAAATAAATTGGATATTAAAGTTATAGAGAGTAACCCTTATGATTCAGTGTATTTATAGAAATATATACAGATTACCTTTAAAAAAAGGGATGCGAACTCACACTCTTATATGAATTTCATATTTACTATTTGAATTAATTTTTATTTGAAAAAAATATTTACTCTCATGAATTTTTGCTTTTTTTTCTTATTAATTTTTTATCACACAAAATGTATAATATTTTAGGACGCTTTTGATAATTCTCTTTATATTATTTAATTATAAATTTATTTATTATTATATATTATAAAGTAGAGATTAAAAACATGACATATTGTGATTTCAGACTCCACATTATTATACTGACTATAAAATAATAGAGTAGAGGAGTTTGATGGTTTAAATATACAGACATTCACTTCTTATATCATTTTCCCTATTTTAAATGTGGTTTATTTAATAACTTTCTATTTTTTAACTTTGTATTACTTTTTCTCCAAATTATTAAAAAACTTTATAATTAAAAATTTGTATACTTGTATATGTTATGATGTACTTAATATAGATCTATTATTCAAAAATTTTGAAAAATTTGGGTTCAAGTGTATCCACACTACATCATATATACTTAATATAGATTTATAAATATTTTATCATATTAGGTAATCATTAATTTTATGTGCTTCTTATTTGTAGTTATTATTTTACTTACATAATTGAATGTAAGAAAAATTAATAAATAAAAAAATCAGATTATGAAAAATCACATTGTTATATTTAATAACGTAAAATATATAAATTTATAAAATATATTTGGTATTCATTTTTATATTTATTTATTTTAATTTCATAATAATAACTGGAGTTTTTGTGCATTGTAGATTGGCGAAATCTAATTAAATATATTCATAAGTGTGAAGAAGAAAATCTACTAATCTAATCTAAAATCTAATTGAAACGGGCAAAAAAGTCGGACAGGACAACCCGCGAGAGGCAGGGTGCATCTTGAATCTTGAATTATTAATATTACTAATAATTACTAATTAATTAGTTAATTAAGAAATTATTGAATATCCTATATCGTCTGGTGCTTTTATTGGTTTATGGAGTGTGACGCTAATAACGCAATTTAATTTGGGAAGTAATCCTGTGAATCTTTAAACCCCTAAAGCCTCCAAACCGGCGCCGCGCGGGTGGCTGGGAGCCCAAAATGCAGTGTATCGGAGCTATAAGAAAACTATCAAAGAGGGTTTCATTCACACAGGTATTTCTTCTGAAACCATCTTCTTCCTCTATCCTTTCTGTTGTAACTCGTCTTATTTCGTTAGTTCTATATGATTACTGGTGCGGCTAGATGCTTACTACTCTGGACGACATTTTTATGCTGACATTTCTTTAAATTTAACTTTATTCTTCGTGGCGTTTAGCTGCTTGTTCTTGCATCTTGAAATGTACTCGTCTCTTTCCCAGTTTTTAAATCTTTTGCTGTTAGTGTATTTGTGTGTATGTCGCTGCAGTTAATTTTTTTTTGGGTACCGGAAGCTACATGATGTTTTATTTATTTATTTTCCTTTTGTTTCTCCATCAAATTGCGGAAGAATTAGGTGTTTCATTTAAGTAACTCTAGCTACTTTGCATTTTGCGAGTTGGGCTCACAGGTTCTAGGTCCTCGTTCGTATTGCACTGCAAATGTTGTTGATATTGGACAGCCAACCCCTGCATCTCATCCACAGGTGCTGTTACCTAATATTTTTCTTCTTCTTTTAAAATATATACATAAATAAAACCTTCGTGAGGTGGACAAACACTCACATACTGGTGCTCGCATATTTGTTAAAATTAATTAGCATAGCATTCTCTTATGTTACCCTGCAGTTACTAAAAGATGGAGAGATCACACCTGGCATAACTACTGAGGAGTACATCCTACGGAGAAAGGAGTTACTGCAACTTCTCCCGGAGAAGAGTTTGGCCATCTTTTCATCTGCCCCCATAAAAATGATGACAGATGTCGTGCCTTATACATTTCGGCAAGATGCTGACTATTTATATATCACAGGCTGCCAACAACCTGGTGGTGTGGCAGTTTTAGGTCATGACTGTGGTCTGTGCATGTTCATGCCTGAAGCAAAGACTCATGTGTGTCTGTTATCTCAGCATAAAATAAATTTCTGTGATTAATTTCAAGTGTTTTCAATGGATTATGTAAATTTTCTTTTTATGTTAAAAAACTTGCGTGTAACCTTTTCAATTGCTTTGTTTTTAAATAATAATTTTGTTTATCTAATTACTAATATGTCATCATTTTGAAATTTATGTAACCTTTTCAATTTATCATATGAGAATGAGAGACTGATATTCCATTATGTATTCTCTGTGTTATGATATTATAGTAGTATATTAAGGTAGTTATAGTAGTTGGTTATAATGGTATTTTATGTCAGTTAGCAGCCATTGGGAAGGGTCCCTGATCCTATATAAGGGGACTTTGGACGTCTGTAATGGCTGGTGTGAATATTATGTGATTTTCAGATAGCACTGTGCTGCTCTTGAGCGACTTTCCTCTTGTTGCTTCTTTTACAATTATAGAATGAAGAAGCACCTAATCTTGAAAGTAAAATAATTTTAAGCTCAATTTATATAGGATGTGATTTGGCAAGGGCAAATAGCTGGAGTTGATGCAGCATTAGGTACTTTCAAGGCTGATATGGCATATCCGATGAATAAATTGCATGAGGTAAATGCTATTGACTATTAAAAAGTGCAATTACTTTTATGTTAAACATTTGTTGTCTAGCCATCTATCTTGACCTATACACATAATTGTTTCCACAGTTAAGTGAGCTTGCATTGATGTTTCCACAATTTTGCTAGCTAAGCATAATTTTCTATACTGATATAAGTACCTAATAATTATAAAGCATCTCTTTGATATCAATGCACAAAATATTATGCTTATTAGTATTGAAATTCGATTATCAGAGTTCCATTAGACCATGGTAGGAGTTAGGAAGAATATCTTATATACCTGAACTTTAAGGCACCAGAACCTTATGTGCCACCCTCCATTTAGCCAGTAGTTAGTGTGAATGGCCACTTGATGTTTCATGGTATACTTTTGTCTCCTAGGTTAAAGAGTGACTTTCTTTTCTTTAAAATATATTTTTCTTAACATATTTAGTTGATGAACTCAGATTCTTCCAGATATGGTAAGGGGATCCTCGAAATTGTTTCACAATGTTCAGACTGCAATTCCAGCATATACGAATCTGGAATCCTTCCAAAAGCTATTTTTTTCTAATAATGTGAGGGATCTATCTATTTATACCCATCAACTACGGTGGATAAAGTCACCTGCAGAGATCAAGTTAATGAAGGAATCTGCATCAATTGCATGCCAGGTACTTTAAACTATGGCTGATGAATGCAATATTGGCAACTACTTTTTCGTGCTATACAATTAGTAACTTGAGGATTCTTGGATGTCAACCACTTAATAAGATATGGATTCTATTAGCTAATGGTTATTTGTAAGTTAGAAATCTTTCTAGAATTGTGAGTTGGTGATCTGAACTTTTTCGGTCTTGAGTAGGCTCTTCTGTTGACAATGCTGCACTCAAAGACGTGCCCTTTTGAAGGGATGCTGGCTGCAAAGGTTGAATATGAATGTAAAATGAGAGGTGCTCAGCGAATGGCGTAAGCATCTTATTATTCTACAATTTGACCTTGAAATTGCAATTTTTCATGTTTGACTTCTGTTCATGCATAACTTTTTTCTATGATTTAATTCTTTTTTCCCCGTGTTTCAGGTTCATTCCTGTTGTTGTTGGTGGGCCTAATGGAAGTGTTATACATTATTCTAGGAATGATCAGAAAGTCAGTCACTTTCTAAATGAGATCTCCTAGTTTGTTGATTTATCTTGTTTCTGAATCAGTACAATATGTTTGGCAGATTGAAGATGGAGATCTTGTTTTGATGGATGTTGGTTGTGAGTTGCATGGGTATACCAGTGATCTTACACGTACTTGGCCACTTTGTGGTAGCTTTTCTTCTGCCAGGGTAAGCATAATGAAATTCTTTTATCAATTCTGTTCGTTGCAGTAGCACTGAATAAATATGGTGTAGGACAAGGGGAAAAGGGGGGAGGGAGAAGGAGGAGGCAATAGTAAGAGAATCAAAGGAAAACTAGGGAAAGAGTTGAGGGAGAATAGTGATCTAGGGGGGAAAAGAGAGAAACTAGGGGAGAAAATTAATGGAAAAAATACTTCTCAACAATAATTCATCTAAGGTTTGACTTTAAAATAACCTTTGGCTATCTATAGAGCACTAGATACAAATAATAAAATCATAATATTAATTTAAACTAATTTAAATTTAAATCTAAATAAAACATAACCTAATTTAAATAAAGGAAAAAATTTAGGTAGTTAAGCATATATACTTAATGTACTTTAATCCAATCAAATCAGGACAAGTGAAGTTATTCATGTATTATTTACTTATTCTATAACTAACATTTGTATTTATATTGTTAATTTATTTTTAAATTTAAAATCCATGCGCTTTGATTTAATTTGATAAAAGTATATATTAAGTATATAAGTTTAAGTATCTAAATCTTTTCCTTAAATAAAAGCAAAAATCCTAATTATCTTAAAATAAAGAATTTAAAGAAACATAAAATTACTAATTACTAAAACATTAAATAATTCTAACTATATTTCCCATTATTTTCCCTTGAAAGAACTTTCCTCCGGAGAGTAAAACGACTAGAATAATGACTGCAATCTGGAATTTTGCATGTTTGGCGTGTGCAGCCCACGTGCAAAAGACCTTCCCAGTGCGTGGTGGTGCCTTTGGCCATATTTGGTTATGTGCTTTGGTGGATGGGCTGAGTCGGTTGAGGTAAACACAATGGTATGGTTGGTTGGTCGATCTAGTGGTTAGAATTATGTGATTTGGCATAGGGAACATGATTTCTTGGGTTCTAGTGTGGTTCCAGTGAATTTCTGGCTACAAGAGTATGCAAGGAATGTTGATATGCTGAACCTTGAGGAGACCAATATGATTCATTCTAGTCAATGTGAAGTACATGTAGTTGATATATATATCACTGTAGTATAGTTCAATGAATCTAGAATGTCAAGTCCATTTGTGATCATTTGGCGATACTTTTGCTACTCTTGAAGGAGTTGGTGACTCAATGTGGTACCCTAATCTGGGAGGAGCCACTCAACATATTGCTCGAGATGCAAGATGCTTGCGGAATGCATCTTCATATAATGGATTTGGGTGAGTTATTGATGGAAGTGGTGAGCCTCTATTTACATCCTCCGGTGGATATTCTGATACCATGTAATACACTAAACCTTTAAGAGACCAAACTGATTTATTCAAGTCAAAGTGAAGTACATGTAGTTGATATATACTCCGTCTGTTTCAAAATATAGTGTGGATTTTTGGAAAATTAAGGTTTCAAAATATAAGTTACTTTGTGAAAGTTAGCAATCATTTAATATTCTTTTTTCATTTGTTCCCTCATTTATGATAGACTTCAATTAAAGTGCATACTTGACTTCTTCGTATGGTGGAGAGAGATTAAAAGAGATAGTAGTAATTAAGATGTGGTAATTTAATGAGGGTAATTTTGGAAAATTATGATCATTTTTGAAAAAATTAAGGCATACAACTAACTTTAACTACTCTTCTTGGTGGGAGTGAGGTAGTTAAATATGACTTGTATTTTGAAATAAAGGGAGTATTACTAGACATGTAGTATAGTTTGGTGACTCTAGAATCTAGACAAATCTAGTTCACCAATTTATCATAGGATTGGGCCTTGGCCCAACATTGCTACACACAATGGGTTTACACTATGCTAACAAAGAACATGAGGAACCTTTCTTTGACACCAAATTGTTGTAGGACAAGGGGAAAGAGGGGGAGGGAGGAGAAGGAGGGAGAATAAGGCCTCATTTGGTATGCTGGAATTGGCAAGCTGCAGAAGGAATCCAGATAAAAGCTAGTTTGGTATATTGGAGTTATGATTCTCAAGGAATCAGATTCAAGCAAAATTGCTTGAATATGATTCCATCATATTGAGCAGGGAATTAGTAGGATTCTGGAATTACTCTTGTGAGACTGCCTTACCCTCCAACCTTCTCCACGTTCACAGCTCCACCGCACCTCCCATTACACCTCTATCATCCCCCAACTTTGACGCCGGCGTCAATGTTGATGTCAACACCACTATCACCAGCATTGATCTGCTTCACCTTGTCCTTTCCAAGCAGTGATGTCTTCATCCTCTTCTTCTTCTTCTTCTTTGATCATTGAACATCAGCTTCGATGTCCTCCAGTGACACCAACTTCAATCTTCTGTTCTCCCTTGATGACCATGATCGATTTCTTTGATTTTAATTTTTTTGTTCATCTTTGTTCAGATCTGTGCCTAGGTTGTGAAAATTTCTGTTGCTTCTAGTTTTTCGTTCATGCTTCTGGTTTGTATCTCCACCTCCATGGCTCTACCACACCTCTTGTTGCATCTCTATCATCCCCCTCAAACTTCGATGTCGGCATTTAACCTCACCTTCGTCATCTTCTTCTTCAATTAGAGGTAGAGAACTCCAATTTTGATGTTCAAAATTACTGTTGCAGTGTGGTAGTGGAGGTGGTGTGGTTGGTCGATGGCAGTGTGGTTGTTGACGGTGGCATGGTAGTGGAGGCGGCATGGTGGTTGGTTTTGAATCTCTCTAAAGGATAGTTTTTTTTTTCAAAGACAAGGGCATTTGAGTCTTTTTGTTTTTTTAATACACACATCAAAGAAAAATATACCAAAATTCTATTGACATACCAAGTGTATTTTTAAAACCTATTCCTATGCCTTTTCTTATTCCTATTCCCATTCCATAAAAAACCATTCCAGCATACCAAATAGAGCGTAAGAGACTTCAAGGGAGAGAGAGAATTGAGGGATAATAGAAATTTCAGGGGAGAATGGAGAAACTGGAGGATAAAATTGATCGGCAAATACTTCTCAATGATAATTCATGAAAGCTTTGACATCAAAATAACTGCTGGGCTTTTTATATAGCCCTTAACGCAAATAATAATGGTGGTGGTAGCAATAGTAGTAGTAATTATTTAAGCTTATTTAAACCTAAATAAAAAATTATCTAGATATTCTAATTTAAATGAAAGCAAAGGAACCCTAATTATCTTAAAATAAAGAATTTACTAAAACATAAAATAATTCTAACTATATTTCCCATCGAAATGTTTATCATATTTTTTTTATTATCTTTGAAAGTTCTTGAAATGTTTGATTTATGATTTATGCAACTCTATTCATCACTTGATCTTTTGTGTCTAATAATCATTTTGTTGATTAGTTATTGGGTTATTGTTCTGGCATCAATTTGAGATCAGCAGACTGAATATTGCCTTTTTTATTTTGAATAATAGAACGATCACAGGGCCAACAGGCTTATAGATGTCTCTGATACACTACTCCATTCGTATCATCAACCACTGCCTTGTGACAACAAAGTGGCGGTTGATTAAAGGAAGCAAAATCAGTATCTAAGCTATGTGACATCTTAGCTAAAATATTAGCCCATTCATTAGCTTCCTTGTAGACAAAGTTGAGACACTTCCCAGAACTGAATATTGCCTGTTGTCCATTGAAGACCTGGTTTACGGGATTAAATTATTTGGCTCATCATTCTTTAAGTAGAAGTTTATCTGTTGTACTTGTGCTCTGATTTTCAAAATGTTCAATATATCAACAAGTTGTTTCATTACTGGGGCATTATAGCTTCATTTAAAACGTTAAGGAACCTTTGAGTTCAGTTCCTTGCTGAAGTCATCACTCAACTAATATCAATTTCTTGAGATGGCATGATACTGTTGTTAAATTTTCTTGTCAAGGCTTAGCACTTTCTATTTTAAGCTTCATGCTGGTTTGAAATTTTGAATTCATCTGAGAATCATGATATTGAACCTGTCTTGAATAAGATAATGGCACAAGAATTGGATGCCAAGAAGTTGAGAGTGTAGATACACAACGTGTGGTTACCTTTTTCCATTTAATATTGCTTCTTCCTTGATAGTAGTTAAAGCTGTCAGAGCAAATAAACGGAAGTTTGAGGAGACCTGTAAATTGATTTGGTAATTTGGTACTTGCACTTGGTTGGGTACATGCTTTGCTTCAAGACTTGAAGAAATAAGCTTTATTAGTAGGCAGTTGGCCTCTTAGTGAAGAATGGACCCCCTATTTATTCAAAGCAAGTTGAAGCAAAGAATGAAGTTTACCTATAGTTTTTATAATTAATATACTTACACTTGTTCGAATCTTTCATCAACTACTGGAAGGGCTTGTCAATTTATATGGAGCTACATGCAAGCAGGCAAACAAAATTGACTTGCTAAATAGGTCATGTAACCAGTATGAGCATTCTTAGATTTGAAAATATATTCAAGTGGTAACATAATTTCTATTTGTCTTGTTCATGCACTTGCCCATTTAATGGAAATTCAAACTTTGGGATAGATTCCCAATCTTCCTCTCTGTTTACGGACCTGGAGCCAAAGCTTTTCCCTCCCTGCCATAGGTGATAATTGTATGCATGGGATTTTTTTCTCTGTTTATGCTAGTATATGATGTATGAAACTGCTTAGTCTGTGCTCTTCATTCATGCCCAATGAATTTTGAGATGAAAGCTACCTATGTGACGCATGCCTTAGTACTTTTAAGTTAGTCTCATGGAATCTTTTGTTTCATAGTCTTTTGGTTAAGATTTCCTTTCATGCCAATAGCATCGCTTTTTGTATGTTTCAGGAAGAGCTTTATGAGCTTATACTGGAAACAAACAAGCAGTGTGTGGAACTTTGTAAACCTGGTGCTAGCATTCGGCAAATACACAATCATTCGGTACCTTCATTTTTACACCTCTTTCTTTTTTACTAGCCATTACTGTCAGAGTGACCAAAAAATTAGTCATTATTACCAGAAACTTTTTTTTTTTTTAAAATATTGCCACTGTTAATTGCTAGTTCATGAATGAATTGAAAAGAAAACTATTTTTTGATTTTTTTTCTTTAGTCTTATGATAATCTGCTTAGATATAAGCAGTAGGTGCTAAAGCAAATATCCTAAAGTAGTTAGGAATTATGACTGTATAAATGGTTCGGTATTTAACACCTTCCTTTATTCAATATTATTCTTATAATTTTTAATCATAAATTAAGTACGAAATTTATTTTTGAAATGGTCTGGTTGCCTAGGTTGAAATGCTGCAGAAAGGACTCAAGGAGATTGGAATTTTGAGAAATGTTCGAAGCAGTGCCTACCACACACTGAACCCTACTTCTATAGGTCTCTTTTTGCATCCCTTGAAATATAGTTTGGTTAATCTTTTTGCTGACAGATTGAGAAGAATTATTTGTTAGCTCTAAAAAGTTTTAGGCTAGTTTGAAACAATAAAGATGATAATATCTAATACAGACTGGATGTGTATTTTCATGTTCTATTGGTCCAGGTCACTATCTAGGGATGGATATTCATGATTGTTCAAAGATCAGTTATGACCGTCCTCTGAAGCCAGGTGTTGTAAGTTGTCTCCCTCACTGAAGATTCTCGTTTTCTTACCTGTAGTTGCTCTAAATTTGAGATAAGTTGAACCAATGGAAGTCTGGAACTATATATAGCATGTCCATAGATTAATTCTGCCATAGTCCCATAGAGCCATATTGGATGCACCAAACTCTTAGCGTGGCATATCACATGCCAATTGATATTTCTAACTGATATGTTTAAAAGTAACAGATACTCAAGGTCAACTAATAATCATCACATGTAATGAATATAAACAAAAGATATTTTTCTTGCTGAAAATGACATTTTTTTCATTCCTTATATTAGTAAAAGGCAACCATGTAGGAGTTTTATTGCCTGCGTGTGTCAATGAAATCATCCATGCTGTAGCCGTGCTGATTGACATTGTTCATTCTAATAGCTTGGTCTTTTTCATTTTTATTTTATTTTATTGTTTGTGCAGGTGATAACTATTGAACCAGGAGTATACATCCCATCCCATTTTGATGGTCCAGAGAGGTACTTACTGATCTCAGAAAAATTGATCAAACTTAAATTGTTATGAATTGGTACTGTCCTGTGCTTACTTCTCTCGTGAAATTTTTTTGTTTTATCTGTCTCTACGAAAGACATACAAACTCATGCATGGGAGGTTCCATTGACCACCAGCTTTAAAAGTTTCTCTTGTTATGTTCTTCCTTATTTGGGATTTGGCTGTATGCCAGGAGGCTAAAATCAATCAATTGGTGTTGCAAGCAATAATTCCCCAGCATGTTCATTATCTTGATTCTTTAAAATTTTACTGATTTACAGTGTTCATATACTTTTCCCCATCCAAGAGATGTGCTAAGTCATCGGGATCTTGAATTTTGCACCTGCAAATTGAGAATCTTCTTTCTGAAGTTAATCTGTTTCATTTTTCCTCTTGGGCAACTATGAATATATATGATGACTTTAACCCCGGAGCCCTGAAGATGCGAATCTCAAGTTGGGTCAATGAAAAAAGCACAATATATGATATGACTTTTGGTTCTTTCTTTCATTATTCTGCTTGTTTTATCTTGTCGTCACTGGCTTCACTACATCTGTAGTTGATCCCAACGTCACATGATTTGTAGTCATAAACCCCTTGAGAAATTTTGTCTTCTATATTGGCATTAAGTGTCCCAATTTCCCTTTACCAATGTTTGGAGGATGTGCAATGCAGGTATCGAGGCATTGGGATAAGAATTGAGGATGAGGTTCTTATCACTGAAGCAGGTCATGAGGTAATGTATTTGCATGTTTTTTTTTTTTTAGAAAAATTGAAATTACACTATCAAATATATGACAGCTAGAGATGTGACTCCAGTTCTTTTGAGCATTAGAATCATGAATCAGGATTGCTTTGCCCTTTGCAATAAATGGTAGTCAAATCTTCTAATTAGGCTCTTGCAGATATGAAAATGTTCCTAGCTGTTAAAATAAGAAGATATTAGTCAATTTAGGTTTTATTACATTTTTCTGTACTAACTGCATTTTTAGTTTGAAACATATTTATAAAGCTTACCGTCCAAGTAAGAGGTCTTTGTTATATATTGATTTACATGTAAATTGCTCTTTTATGACCATAGAATGAGAGTAAATTATGTTAATCTCTCGTGAGATTTGGCTAAATTATATCTGATGCTTCTCTTGTTTCGAAAATTACACTTGACTCTGAACATTTTAATATTTACTGCAGAAACTTCTCTTCCAACTTGTTTTTTGTATACATTATTACCTTTCTGCACAATATAAGTTGTGATTTTATTATTATTATGACATAAAAGTAAATTTGATTGCCAGAAAATAAATTACAGGAGAGCCAATTTTAATTTTTCAAACAAGAGGAGTATTGGTGTAATTTAGCCATACTTAAAGGAGATTAGCGTAATTTACTTTAACATAAACAAACACAGGATCTAAATTGCTCGTTTATGACATTTGTTGGAAACTATGGTATGTTGAACTAGTAATTTCTGGTCAAAGAAAAAAAAAAGAACCAGTAATTGATACTGTATGGCCAGCAAAAAAAAATCATTAACTGATATTGTAACTGTCTTGCAGGTCCTTACAGCATCAATTCCCAAAGAAGTAAAGCACATAGAATCCCTGGTAAATAACTGCCATGGAAAGGAATGGATAGCCACAGTAAGATGAGAGCTACGTTTATTTAATATTGTCCATACACGAAGAACAAGGACAGTGAATCCTTGAAGTCCCGGGGTGCGTGCCGACATTTGAAGCCCGGGAACAAACTGCTCCAAAATAGACAATGTTGGGCAGGTTGAGGTAGGCAAGTGTACTGCTTGGAAGCCCTTCTTTTAATTCTCGCCTTTCTTTTTGGTGGGGGAAGTGTTCCTTTGTTGAGATTATTTTATTGCATTGATTATGACTCATTAAATAGCAAAATGGATCAGTGGCAGAGGAAAAAAAAAAAAACAAAATAGCTCATTTGGTCCATTCAAATGAGATTTGATTTAGACTATCTAGATTTTTCTGTTAAAATTTTAACAACTTTTTTTGTTAAAATAATTCCAATCTTATAACTATCAACTTATAAAAAACTAATATTTTAACTAAAAAAATATAAAAATAAGTGATGAGATCTGGGTTATTTAATCTTATCTGGAGATAACAAGCATGCTACATATCCTTGAGGATATATAAGCAGGTACCTCACCAAAAGAAGGAAAGGAAAAGAGAAGAAAAGAAAACAGTTTGAGTGTATGATGGACTCGGTTTATTTATTTTGGGTATGAACGTCTTCCAGCTATTTTGTGGCGATAAATAATTGTTATCCGAAATATGTAATCTTACCCTTAAAAGTCAGCACCGACACTACTTAGTTTAGAATAAGGAAAGGGGAAGTGATTAACATGCTTGAGCGAGGATTCCTTGTTCTGGAAAATATAGGATATGGGCGCAATAGTATCCTGTGATCATAACCATGTGTTTTTGTAGTGTTGTTAGAATCGGATTAGATCAGTTGATTGTCAAATTGGGAATTGATGCTTGGTTCAGTCTGATTAAGAAAGAGAATTGAGATAACTCAGAATGGGTGAAAATTGATTAAAATTGTTTCATTGGCTAAGAACCAGTTTTAAATTGATCTCATTATTTTTAAAAATTTTTAAAATAAAATAATATTATTTTTAGTAAAAAATATTCTTTATATTAATAATACTTATGTAATATTATAATATATAATTATTAAAAATTATATATTTACTTAATAAATAATATAATAATAGGTTATTAATTTATTATTTTTAACTTAAAATATGATTATGAATAAATATTAATTTATTTAGATTTTAATATTGAGTTATAAAATTTATTCATAATTTATTTATAGTGAATAATAGATTAATAATTTAATATTATTTAGTTTGAAATTTTAATTAAGTAATAAAATTTATTTAAATTTATATTATTTATTTTAAATATATTATTTTAATTATTACTGATCCGGTCCCCATTAAATTATGGCTGAATTATTGAACTTTGAAATAGTATCATATATGATTCAATGTCAATGTCCAGTCTTATTGTTTTTGTGAATGAGGAGTTGTACATTTTGTTATTATTGTTTAACTCCAATCATTTAGAATTGTAACACCACTTTAATTTTTTAGCGCACGTATTTAAAATATTTAAATTTGATGATATGTCTCGTTCTTATTTATTATGGATGTTTTTGGCTTCAACGTTGATTAAATTAATGATTAACTTCTCCAAATTACTTCATTCAACGTGATTCCCTTGTCCTGGATATACTTAAAGGAAATAAAGTTTCTAATAACCATAAAAAAGGTGTTATTTCCATACAAATCAATCACATGACAAAAGGGTTAAGAAATGATTTTTTCCTATGAACAGGAGTCTACTCAAATGATAAAAGGTGATTAAGACAAGAAACTCTAAGAAAAGGATGGTTACGGAGTGACTGGTTGCTTTCAAGTAGCTTAGGATACGGCTTCACCTTTGATTGGAAAGGAAATACTTGAAAATCTTGGTATCCTATTCATTTGCTTCGAGAAATGATTTAAGATTAAGATGTTAGTAAATAGAGACGGTTGTTAGATGGAGTCGGGATCCTGTATGGAAGGTAATCAATGGGGTGTAGGTCTCAGGTAGGCGGTAGCAGGTGGCATGCCAGATATCATTTCCCAATAAATAGGTCGCCCTCCCAACTGCATTACGCGTGAGTCTTTTTCATTGGCTGCCCATTTCATCCCACCGCTTCCTCCTTTAATGTGCCTTAAATTTGTGAACCCAACTAGCAAGTGTTGAAAGTTGAAAGCACGTTGGCCGGGTAGTTCGCCTATATTGCCCCTCTCTATCGCCTTTATCACCGTCTCCCCATAACGCCATTCCTTCCGGTTCATGAGATATACGAGGGCAATTTCATTACCTGACCACTATATCAGCCCACTTCTCTCCATCCTCCCCTCACGATTTGCAAATCAAACATAAAGAAACATGTCTCAGATCACACAGGAGATTAGAGCGAAAGCAGAGACGTACCATGGAGATGAAATGTGCCAAGAAAAGTCCAAGTTATTGCTGAAGGAAATAGGGTTGCCCAACGGGCTTCTACCCTTGAAAGACATGGAGGAATGTGGGATTGTGAGGGAGACGGGGTTCGTGTGGCTTAAGCAGAAGAAGAGCTCAACCCACAAGTTTGAAAAGATTGGGAAGCTTGTTTCGTATGAGCCTCTGGTCACGGCGTGCGTTGAGACTGGAAAGATCAAGAAACTGAGTGGCGTGAAGACCAAGGAGCTGGTGATCTGGGTGTCACTGAGTGAAATTTATGTGGATAATCCTCCCACGGGGAAGATCACTTTCAAGACACCTGCCGGGCTATTCAGGTCGTTTCCAGTTTCAGCTTTCGAGGTTGAAGAAGAGGAAGAAGCCAGTGCCGACACTGCCAATAAGGAAGACAATCCCCTTAAACAGGTGCAAGTCAAGGAGGTCTGAATATGTGTTGTATTACTATTAGGTGTCTTTTTCTTTTCTGTCCTTAATAATAATCCTTCTAGCTAGCACCATATAACTACGATCATGCTACAGAGTTTTTTCTTTTTTTCTTCAAATCATGCTACGGAGTTAGAAGAAATGAATTTCAGAATTCCTTCTGAATATTCCAATTATCTAAATGACTATGCTTAGGGAGGCTGAAGCAAATAAGGATGCATGTTATTAAGTCTTTGGTAGCAATTTATACGAGAGTATCTTAGCGGTTTGACCATCCAACTAAAATACTAGTTTCAAGTTGGTATTGTATACCTGGACCGGTAAACCAAGTTATTTAGCATTTTATTTATCTCTTGTGGGTAGCGTCACTTTGACCATCTATCTATGACTGCCAGAATAACAAAAATACTTGCAAACCGCCATGCAAGACTGAAAATGAAAGTAGGAAGCTGCCCCTATACAATCTGGAGACTTGCGGGTCCCTATATTGAGTTTCCAAAATTTCATAGTTTACGTCCCTTCAATATTTTCCATATTATGCTATAGATCGCAACTGAAATTTGATCCCACGGTCGATCGCGCTTAAGTTGCTCAAAAATTTCGACGGTCATGTGAGCGACGACGAGTCAGGACAGGACTACCAATTTTTTCTCAATTTTAAAATGCTTCTAGAGTGAAATAGAAAATATGTGCATGCATATATTCTTTTCTCTTTCACTAATTTATTCGATTTTTCCTTAATTATCTCTTACATTGAGAGGACTTTTATCAGCTTCTCAAAGACAGTATATTAAATTTTGTATATATTTATATTCTGTGTCATTTTCTTAATTTATAAATATTTTAAATCTAAAAAAATTTAAGTCAACCTCAATATCAATCAATGTGGATATTAATTAATATTAATATCATTAAATATCAAATATAAAATTTATAAGTAGATTACACAATTTATAAGTAATAAAAAATGTTATTCATCTTGTGAATGGAAAAAACATAATGGGGGATTAATAGGTTCTACAATGTTTGAATCTAATTTAACAATATTATATGCCAGATAGGCAAATATTTCATCTGATCTCAAATATAAAGAAAAAAAGTTATTTTACACATAATAATGAAATTAATTAAATTAATTTCATTTATAGTAAAATATTTATTTTGAAAATCGCCCTCAATAATGGTTTTTTTTCTTTCCACTAATGAGAGGTATTTTTTGAAATATCCCGTCAAAAAATTTATTTTCTCTTGGATCAAACTCTTTCCTCCCAAATTTGCTTATATTTAATTGAGACGCGGAGGGAGTAATTATATAAAAAGCTATTCATTGCAGTATGAACAAGTCTTGGATGTGTTTGCTTTTGTGTTTGTCCGTGTTGGAGGAGTGGGGAGAAAACTCTAATACAAACAAATTACACTATCACAGAACGCTACCTATTCCTCAAATTTTGTACGGTGCATCATCACATCATAAAATTAATCTTTCAATTAAAAGGTTTGATGTTTTGACATGGAGTTTGGTATAGAATTCAACTAACTCTTAGGGTGACTTGGTATACTTTCTAAAAAGTTAATTTTTTAAGAAATTTATACATGTTGGGTTAATTTTTTATTTTTTACAAAGTTTAAATTATTTTTTAAATAAATATATTATGTTATAATGTTAATGACATAAATATTTTTTTATTTCATGATTTTTTAAGGTAATTGAGAGTTTTTTTAGAAAACTGTAACAAAATACTTGCAAAGTAGAACTTTGCCTGATTTTTATTGGAGAGTTTAACTTTTAGAACTTTAAAAATATTTTTTGTTAATTAAGTAAGAATTATTTATTTACTTTTTGAGTCGGGTGTCTCTTGTAGATACACCTCTTGCCTCCCTCCTCCCCTTCATTTTTTTTTGTTTTTTAATATTTAAATTTAAAAATAAAAAATATATTTTTTAGAATTACACAGCAATAAAATTGTACTATTTTTATTATTTTTTAATTTAAATATAAAATAGGAATATAGAGATCCTATTTTATATATTTTTTCATATCAGTTATTGATAAATATTTTTTACTGTTTATCACTAACTGATCACTTTTTTTTTTTGTATATTCATTGCAATCACAAAGCAAATGCTAATAACTTGTGTCTAATGTGATCAATGCCCATGCACAGAGCAACAAATTGTGCCCGTTCAAATATTATATATTGACAGACATTGTTGAGAAATATTTGACAAAAAAAAAAAAGAATGCCAGAAAAAGAAAAATGACAAGTAGATTGAAGCGGTCAAAGTTAATGCGCAGAATACGTATTTATAGGAGTTATATTGCTATGAAGATGGAGTCGTGGGAGGATTTTAGTGAAGGACTAAACAAAAACCTATGCTATTCCACCGCTGTTCTGTTAAGATTAGGAGGATATGATTATCCCCCTCTTTCTCTCTATTGCTCTGTTTTAACTCGGAACGCAGACTTTGTTGGTTTTGGTATTCCCCTTCTTTTGATTTGAATTTTCTCTCCCTCACCTTCCTTCATATTCCTTTTCTGTTCTTTTATTCATAGTAAAAAATGTGACGACATTTCTTACTCTTCCATGAAGTAATTGACGTTCAAGAAACCAAGTTTCATGCAGAAAGCTTTATATATATATATATATACATATATATATATATATGTTGAAACACTGACAGGGAAGATTTGGGTTTGAGGCTTGTTCATTCACATAGAGACATTTATGTTTTCTTTTATTGATTCTGCATTCAATATTTGTTTTAAGAAAAAACAGGGGATTATTATTATAGGTTCAAGAAAATGGCAGACTTGGAAAACATGCTTCTGGAGGCAGCTGGAAGGACCAGTTCTCCTGTTAACAAACGGCACAAGCTTCCAAAATCAAGGTTCAAAGGCGAGGGTTCATATTCTGATGGTGGAAGTGAATCCAGAGACGAAGACTCTGACGATGATGCTCATGCTTCAACCAAGAAGCCATCAAGATCTCAATCCCATGTCCCCTTAAAGAAGAGGTTAGACCCCACCAAAAGACCTCCCCAACAACATGATCGTGATCATGATGATGGTGGCGCTTCTGCTCCTGATGATGCAGAATCTAGCGACGAATCTGATATTGGCAGTGATCTATACAAGAACGAAGACGACAAGCAGAGGCTAGCCAAAATGACCGAACTTGAAAGAGAGATAATTTTGTCTGATCGAGCGGCCAAGAAAGGAGAAAAGGAATTCAAAGAGAAATTGAGATTGAAAAAAATGGACAATGCTGGAAAGAGTAGCAAATCGTCAAGAAGATCACAAACTCCCTCCTCTCTTCCATCCTCTGCCAAGCTTCGTTCTTCTGCTAGATATGCTGAGAGGACAGCTTCCAAAGGAGATGCTCTGAGTGAATTGAGAGCCAAACGTATGAAGCAGCAAAACATGGACACTCATGGTAAACCGAGCAAATCGAAAACCGCCTCAACTAGCAAGGGAGTTTCACCAGGCCAGCGAAAACCTGGAGTTACAGAAAGTCCTAGCAGCTCCAGTCAGAGTGAGAGCATAATAAGGTCTGACAGTGACAGAGAATCCTCGGGCCATAATGGTTTGGCGGATAGCGACGATGATAGAGACATGACAGGATCAGAGGTTCCAACATTTGACGACATTCAGGAGATTACCTTGAGGAGGTCAAAACTTGCCAAGTGGTTGAATGAGCCGTTCTTTGATGAGTTAATTGTGGGTTGTTTTGTGAGAATTGGGATTGGAAAATCGGATCGTGGACCTGTGTACAGGCTCTGCATGATCCAGAGTGTTGATGGGAGTAACCCGGATCGACAGTACAAGGTAGAGAACAGAGTGACTCATAAGCGTTTGATTTGTGTGTGGGGAAGTGAGAGCTCAGCGGCCAGGTTTCAGATGTCTGTGGTATCAGATTCAGCACCATTAGAGAAAGAGTACAAACAGTGGGTGAGAGAAGTAGAGAGAACTTGCAGCCAGATACCAAGCAAACAGGATGTAGCAGGAAAGAGGGAGGCTATTAGAAAAACCAACACATATGTTTATTCAGCAGCCACTGTGAAGCAGATGCTAGAGGATAAAAAGTCTAGGCCTTTAAACATTGCAGTGGAGAAGGATCGCTTGAAGAATCAGTTAGAAGTAGCAAAATGTAACCATGATGAGGAAGAGGTGGATAGGATCTACACAAGGCTGCAGGAACTAGAAGCAACCCGGCAAGCTCGAGACAAGGATAGCAGGGCCAAAAGGCTAGCTGAGATGAACAAGAAGAATAAGGTTGAGAATTTCAAAAATTTGTCAGAGTTGAAACGAATGAGTGGAAATCTCAAAGCAGGGGAGGATGGGTATGATCCCTTTTCCAGAAGATGGACAAGGTCGAGGAGTTACTATGCTGCAGAGCATGGGGAAATTAATGAAGCTAGAGGTGAAGGAAAAAAGGATAAAGCCACAAGGGGTGACAATAGTAAGGAGGGAAGAGAAGATCAGGAAGCCAGTGTGACAACTAAGGCTGGTGTTAAAGCCACAGAAGCAGCATTGCAAGCGGCGGCTGATGCGGGGAAGTTAATCGATACAGTTGCTCCGGTGGATCACGGAACAGAGACAAACATGCTGCATGATTTCGAGTTACCTATTTCACTGGCTGCGCTTCAGAAATTTGGTGGACCACAGGGATTGAAGGACGGATTCTTGGCGAGGAAACAAAAGGTGGAATCTACCGTCGGGTGCCAAGTCCCAGAAAACGACGGGAGTAGACATGCTTTAACCTTAACCATCAGTGACTACAAGAGAAGAAGAGGACTCCTATGACACATCAAGATTTCTAGCTGTTGGCTGTAATCATTAACAGTGTGCAAACAATATTACCTTTTTAAGATGTTTCTAATAGTTGTCGTCATCTGAGATTAACACTGACTATAGAATACAAACGATGTCCTAATCTAATCTTAATATCAATGGTGAGAAGGTAAACTCATAGACGCGAAGAAGGGTGGAGTTAACACAATCTAGATAAACAATGAGAATAACTTATGTGAACATGAGTTGAGTCAACTTACATAAAGACAAAGAAAAACCTCTCACCTATCCAAAAGAAATTCTTTAAATAAAATTACATTACAGCAATGTGGAACATATGGTTAATTTCAAAAATTCAATTTTCCCTCCGTCCTATAAAACTCCTGCTATACCCTAAACTTTGTATGTGTACATGAGGCATTCTGCCTTCACAGTTCAAAAATGCATAGACTAATCACACAAGAATCTGAGACTTGGCAGCACCACGGGAGCATTTTTTTCTGCCACTCTTGTTAAGTGCACAAGCACACAACTCGAGAATTTCATAATCCTCCTCCCAGAATAATAAGGATGCCATTTCAGGATTCGTCAAGAGCATTTTGGAAGCAAGGAACCCAGCTATTGTCCATGTTTGATAAAGCCGTGCTTGCTTTCCGATAAATTTTCCAGTACGGGTGTCATAATATTCAGGCCAAGAATCTTTCGGCAGCCTCTTCTCGGCCAAAGCAACTGCTTTCTGAGCTAGTTTAACTCTCCCCATCTTGATGCATGCCAATGTGAACTGAAAATGGCTCAAAAAGGATGAAAATCAGATATTTTATACAACACTTCATCATTTATTTATTTATTTTTTGTGAGATTCATGGCAAAACTATTTAAATGCAAAGATATTCTCCCTCGCAATCAACAACCCGCAAGAATACTCTCCCTTATTTTCTTTTCTCTTCTTCATTTGATATCTTAGCAGCACTAGAATTTTTTCAACATCCAAAACTATTTAGGCAGTACACCTTGGAGGGAAAGGGGAAACGTCATTTCAACAGAAACCAGCTTATATGCATCCTACACCTTATGGTCAGCGCCACGGCAATTAATGGCTCACTGGTTAGGGGCATCAAGACACACCACAAGATGGACCTACCAACATACTATAAATTCAGGAAAATTTTACCTGCCAAAGCAGAGTTGGCCAAGATCCACCATTGTGATATGACCAAGGCCTGCACAATTTCAGCAAGGAGTTTTGGTTAAGATCTGCAACATATAAGCAATTCTGACTATAACAAGAAGATAGATACATCACAAAGGAGCAACCAATAGATGATAAAATTACAGAATGAACTTACGTATTTTTCGGGTCACTGCCAGTTATTATGCGCCATTCTTCATACTCCAGGGCAGGAAAGCATATCTTAAGAGGCATATGTGCCACAAGATCATCCCATTTGGTTTCTATCAGATTTAAAATAGCTTCATTCTGTTTTGGGGTACCCAAGGACGACACAATAGACCAAAGATTGCCAAGCATGAAAAACCTGAAATCCATGTGAGCTGGCTGCAGGTTGCCAATCAAATACCCGCCCTCCTCTGGAATCCAATCCATTAGCCATGAAGGAATTTGATCTGGATATATATTGAACTTATTAGTGGCATCCATGGAGTACTCTTCTGTTTTATACCTGTATATCTCATTCATCTTTTTCATATCCATCCAATAGTATTCTCTAATGTGGAATGACAGGGCACTTAGTCTGTTGTTGATGGCCATCACCAAATTCTTGGATCCATCATCTACAGCAAGCATCTCACGGGAGCAGCGAAGTGCTGAGTAAAATAGTGCCTAAAGGTAAACCCATATAACGAATGATAAGATAATAACTAATAAGAGAAACAATGGAGGCACAATTCAGAAACCACACCACCTGCACCGAATGTTTCATCTTAAGTTTAAAATAGATAAATTGTTTCTAATTAACACTATATAGACATCAGATAACATCAGGACTCAAAAGTCAAAAGTATAGACCTAAAGACTAGGGCAATAGCAACTGATCAACATAAAGTATCATTCCATCATAAGTAAAACAAAATAAACCAACAGCAGATTTTCAAATTTATACAGCAACTAATACCGAACCCAGAAGAACCAAAGCATAGAAAAATACTCACTTGAATCTCAAGGGGGTGGCCATGAATGCCCATTCTCCTGTCTATCATGCAAGAACCATCTGTGACTAACAGAGAAGGAAACATGTCAAAGCCATCAGTTAGACACAAGTTGAGGATCATTTTCAAGCCTGTTTGAACATCCACCCTTTCTTGCAAACTGTAGTCACCAGTGAGCTTCCCATAAGCTCGCAACATGATGATCCACCACAAACCTATCAAGAAACCACCATAGAAATAACAGATGACAATCATTTCATGATATTGTCAAATAATATTTTGAAAATGCCCATTCTCTACAATGCATTAACAATTTTTGCAAAGCATTCTTTTATTCTATTCTCAATATTCAAAGAAACAACAAAATACTGACCTGAATCTACAGGAGCAACACGACCAATAGCTGATTCCCCAAAATCAGGATCCAAAACTTCTTCATACTTTTCTCCATCAAGAGGCACGTTTCTAACTTTGAAACTAGCAGGCATCAAGCCCTGCCCAGGGCTATAGCAATCCACAGTTTTCTCCCAACTCTGATAAAAATAAATGGATGAAAAATCATCAACTTTGAAGTATTAAACAACATAATATAGCAAGACTCGAAGCATATGAAATATTTCCAAATCATACTAACACTAACAAATGGCAAAAAAAAATAAAAAAAGGCCATACCATGTGTCCTATTGTGATGTGATAATACTAAACATAGAACAATATAAAGAAATATTTTGTCCATTTTGTTAGATATATTACTATAACTATACTCATTTACTAAACAAAATCAAATTAACCCAAGTAAGAGTTACTAATCATTAAATAAATTAATAATTTAAGCAAATTAATTTATTAGCTTTCGACAGTAAACAAACGAATTACGAATGGTTAGATATGACACGAATAGTGGTCAAAAGAATATTCTCTGATGATTTACAATTGAGGAGTACACGGGTATATATACAAGTTACCCTAGGAGCTAAAAAATAAATACAGAATATTTACAATAAATGTAGGGATTATAATCCCTGATTCTATGCTGATTCTATGAAAGATAAGAATAGAAAAGAATCAATATAATCTAAATAATATCCTAAAATATTCTAATATCTTCTAACACTCCCCCTCAAGCTGGTGAGTGGATATTCGCCAATCCCAGCTTGGTGATCAAGTTCTGAAAATGAATACTAGACAATCCCTTTGTGAGAATATCAGCAAGTTGCTCTCCAGTGGGAACAAATGGTGTACAAATTAAACCAGTATCCAGCTTCTCCTTTATAAAATGACGATCTACCTCAATATGCTTGGTCCGGTCATGTTGTACTGGATTGTGAGCAATATTAATTGCTGATTTATTATCACAGTAAAACTTCATTGTACCGTCCCATTTAACCTTCAAATCTTCCAAGATTATCTTTATCCATAATAGCTCACAGATTTCAAGGGCCATTGCTCTGAATTCAGCTTCTGCACTAGATCTAGCAACCACATTCTGTTTCTTGTTTCTCCAAGTGACAAAGTTTCTACCAAGAAAAGTACAATAACCTGTCGTTGACCTCCGATCAACCATGGAACCTGCATAATCTGCATCGGTATAGACTTCAAGAGTTAATCTATTTCCTCTTTTGAATAAGATTCCTTTTCCTGGGGTACCTTTCAAGTATTGTAGAATTCGATGTACAGCCCGAAGATGTGATTCTTTAGGAGCATGCATAAATTGGCTCACAACACTTACAGCATAAGCTATGTCAGGCCTAGTATGAGACAGATATATTAGTTTGCCAACAAGCCTCTGATATGATCCCACATCAACAGTTGTATCGTCTGGGAAGTCACAAAGTTTGTGATTAATTTCTATTGGGGTATCTATTGGTTTACATCCCAATTTACCTGTCTCAGTTAATAAATCAAGAGTATATTTCTGCTGTGATATAAAGATTCCTTACTTTGAATGAGCAACTTCAATTCCTAGGAAGTACTTAAGCCTCCCTAATTCTTTAATTTCAAACTCTTGCATCAACTGCTTCCTTAAGAAATTAATTCCTTCCATGTCATCTCCTGTGACTATAATGTCATCAACATAGACTAGTAACACCGTCACTCCCCCTGAAGCTGAGTGTCTGATAAATAGAGTGTGATCACCTTGACTTTGCTTGTACCCCATACTAAGCATGACTTTTGTAAATCTCCCAAACCACGCTCTTGGAGATTGTTTGAGCCCATAAAGTGCCTTTTTAAGTCTGCAAACTGTATCGGATGTAAGCTGAGAATGAAACCCCGGTGGAATCTCCATATAGATCTCCTCTTCTAAATCACCATGTAAGAAGGCATTTTTAACATCGAATTGCAGTAATTGCCAATCTCGGATAGCAGCAATAGACAATAAAATCCGGACTGTATTCATTTTTGCAACAGGGGCAAAAGTCTCCACATAATCTATGCCATATGTTTGAGTATATCCTTTCGCAACTAACCGTGCCTTGTATCTTTCTAAGGAACCATCAGAGTTGAACTTAGTTGCGAAGACCCAGCGGCACCCAACTGGTTTCTTACCTCTTGGCAACGGAACCAAGTCCCATGTCTTGTTTTTCTCTAGGGCTTCCATCTCCACTTTCATTGCTTGTACCCAATTTTCATTTGCCAATGCCTCAGATAAAGTTTTAGGAATAGAAATATCATTTAAATTTGCAAGAAAGGTTCTATGGCTGTAAGACAAATTGTTATAGGAAATGAAAGATGACAAAGGATATAATGGACGTGTTGTGCAACTGCGAGTACCTTTGCGTAAGGCAATAGGAAGATCATCATCTATATTTTCAGGGATATTTTCAAGGGAAGGAGTTACCTCTGTGCCTTCAGGAACAGGTGCCAATTCAGAAGATTGAACTTGCTCTGGTTGAGATGTCTCTTTCCTGCGAGAGTAAACCTGTAAAGGACAAGTGGGGAGTAAGGGCTGTTGAGAATCACAGGAACTGGAAGGTCCAAAGGAGTTATTTGGTATTTCAAGAAAGAAATGATCTTGACTCTGGTTATTAGGAAAGACAGTTCTCTCTGAAAGAATATTATGAAAATAGGACTCACTCTCAGAAAAAGTCACATCAGCTGAGATATAGAATCTTTTTGAAGGAGGATGATAGCATTTGTATCCTTTCTGAGTAGGAGAATAACCAATGAACACACATTTTAGGGCCCGAGGATCAAGTTTGGTCCGATTTTGAGAATGCACATGAACAAACGCAATACAACCAAATATTCTTGGGATGAGATTATTCGAAGCTTTGAAGTCAGGGAAGAAGTGAGTGAGAAGTTGTATAGGACTTTTTGAACCAAGAGTCTGTGTGGGAAGTCTGTTGATTATATAACTTGCAGTTAAAACTGCTTCCCCCCAATATTGTTTAGGAACATTATTTTGAAATAGCAAGGCTCTTGTGGTGGCCAAGAGATGGCCATTTTTCCTTTCAGCAACCCCATTTTGTTGTGGAGTATTAACACAAGAAGACTCATGAATAATTCCCTGAGTATCAAAAAAAGTTGATAAAGATTGATTGAAAAAATCTTTTGCATTGTCAGAACGAAATCTCTGTATCCCAATCCCAAATTGAGTTTTGATCATATTGTAAAAGGATGGAAATATAGAGCTTACATCAGATTTTTGTTTCAAAATATAGATCCAAGTTACACGAGTGCAATCATCAATAAAGGACACAAACCATCGAGATCCAGAAATATTAGGAATATTTGAAGGGCCCCAAATATCACTATGAATTAAATTAAAAGGAACAGAAGCTCTTTTATTACTAATAGGAAATGAAGATCGTTTGTGTTTAGCAAATTCACAAACATCACAATGAAAGGACTCAATATCTAGGTCTTTAAATAAAGAAGGAAACATTATTTTAATAACATGAAAAGAAGGATGACCAAAACGGCGATGATGAAGCCAAATGCGGTCTTTATTCAAACTGAACTCTTTGGAATGAAAGGAAGAGGAAGACAAACTTTGAAATCCATCACGTCCACTGCACTCATCAAGGAAATAAAGTCCATCTTTTTCTTTAGCAAGTCCAATCTTCTGCCTCGTGCCCAGTTCCTGAATTTCACAATAGGTAGAAAAGAATAAAGCACAACAATTAGAATCGCTGGTAAGTCTTTTGACAGATATAAGATTGGTACAAAGTTTAGGAATGTGCAAAACATTTCTCAAGATGAGAGATGGACTTAAACGGATATCACCTTGACCAGCAACAGTAAGAACAGAACCATCAGCTATTATAACCTTTCTGGTACTAGGACATGGATTATAAGAGATAAATTTTTTTGAAGAATTGGTCATATGGTTATTAGCTCCAGAATCCATAATCCATGAGTCAAGAAAAACCTTATTTGAGGCAGTAAAAGCAGATGACAATTGAGTAATAACAGATGAAGGTTCAATAGAAATACCTGAGAATACCAAAGAACATGTACCTGAAGTACTGGTAGTATTCTTCTCCAGTGATTCCAGTAAACTCCTTAATTTTTCAATCTCATCCTTAAGATCAGGATGGTTGAAGCTTTCCTCTCCATTTGAAACTTCCGTTGCTACATGAGCTTGCCCTTGCCCCTTCTTCATATTCGGAGGTTTACCATGAAGCTTCCAACATCTATCCTTGGTGTGACGAGGCTTGTTGCAATAAGTACACCATAGGGAGTTGTTAGAATGCTTTGGTTGAGAAGCCTGATTATTACTCTTTGATACCAAAGCAGAAGTTTCAATTGTCTTGGACTCCATCATCACATTCCTACGACCTTCTTCTGCTAAGATAATAGCAATAGTTTCATTTAGAGTAGGTAACTCTTCTCTCCCAAGTATTTGAATTCTTACAGTATCAAGATCTGCATTCAATCCTGCAAGATATTCAAATATCCTTTCTTTCTCCATAAAGCGCTTCAGGATGACAGTATCTTCAGTACATTTCATCATAATACACTGATAATGATCCAATTCCTGCCACAAACTTTTCATTAGCATAGAATACTCATTAACAGATTTACCTCCCTGTTTAGTAGAAGAGATTTTTGTCTTAATCTCATAGATCTGAGCAGCATCCTTCACTTTTGAATAGGTCTGATGCACAGAATCCCAAATCTCTTTAGCAGAACTCAGGAATAAACATGATTTACTGACTTCAAGATCCATGGAATGCCACAGCCATGACATAATCAACGAGTCTTCTTCATCCCAGGAATCAAACTTTGGATCACCTGGCTTAGGACCTGTACCCAATAGATGACTGAGTTTTCCACGTCCTTTAAAAAATGTGCGAACAAATTGAGACCAACTCAAAAAATTTTTCCCGTTCAATCTATAAGCCATTGGAACAACCTGCAACTCCCCAGAGACACCACCGATGCCAGCGTGATTACTGACAGTGGAAGACTCAACATTAGGACCGGTAGTAGATGACTCACTCATGATTGAAACAGGTGCAAAAAAGAATGGAAGCGGTCAATAGAATGCGCCGGTCGAAGATTAAGCGTGAACAGTGACCCCGATGGTGAACAGTACCACCGTGAACAGTGACGCACAGTAAACAGTCGCCAACACAGTGACTGTAGCCCCGGTGAAAAGTCGCGCGCGGTGAACAGTGCGCACAGTGAACAGTCTCCAACACAGTGAAACAATAGCCCCCAGCAAACAGTGCCGTGAACAGTGCGCAGAAAAATTAGAGTAGAAGAAAAAATATGATCAGAGAAGAAATAGAGTCTAGCTCTGATATCATGACACGAATAGTGGTCAAAAGAATATTCTCTGATGATTTACAATTGAGGAGTACACGGGTATATATACAAGTTACCCTAGGAGCTAAAAAATAAATACAGAATATTTACAATAAATGTAGAGATTATAATCCCTGATTCTATGCTGATTCTATGAAAGATAAGAATAGAAAATAATCAATATAATCTAAATAATATCCTAAAATATTCTAATATCTTCTAACAAGATATATTACTATAACGTGACGTAAAGGCATGAATAGTGAACAGTAAACAAACGAATGGTTATCAAACTACTAATTGATATATTAGCTTTCGACAAAGAAACTTTGTTGCCAGCTGTAATCCCCGGTATATCAAGGTCTATTTGGAAATCTACTCTTATTTACCAGTCTCTTTTCTTGAGTAATCAGCATCCACTTCATTAATTACGAAGAATAATCAGCATCCACTTCAATAATTACATACAAGAATCTTCGTTAAGCACCAGGTAGCAGATATCATGGGAGAATACTAGAGAGAACAAGAATTACATATGAACAGCGATTTACAAGGTAGGAAACACAAAATCTATGACGAAGAGAAACCAAACAATTAATTGACTATCACATCAAAAGGCCAAATTACCTGCAATTGCAAGGTATGAAGAAGAAAGTTCTTGACAATCTCCTTTTCTCCCCTCAGCAAAAAAGCAAGTGCTGAAGGAATGAAATCCCGAAGAAAGACCTGATCGTAATTCAACGGTTGCTTGTCCCCTGGGTCATTCGCTGCCACCGTTCCCACAGGATTGCCACAATACGCCACAACTGCATCCTGCAGTAGTTTCCATGCCTCTTTTTCGGCATCTGTCTCCTCAACTCTAGTCTTCGGACTCACATCCTCAGATGCATTCAAACCCCCTGACTTCTCTATGATCTCACTTTCACCGCCAACTTTTAACCGAGACTCTTGCTCTACTACAATAATCTCATCTTTATCAATTCTTTCCACCACTAATGGTTTCACATTGATTCCACCCTGTACATAAATCCTCTCAAAATTATTTTCATTCACACAAGTTTTGATTGACGTTGAGAAAACGCGAACCTCGGATGCAACTCTAGTAATGACAGAGACATCCCTATTTTTTGTTCCACTTAAATTGAAGAACCCAGAAATTGCCCTCAACCGGCCACAATTTGAAAAAGCTAGGCAAGAAGCTTTCTGGATATAATTAGTCATGCGTCGAAACCCCAACATTCGAAATGGGTAGTCACTGCTTCGATCCAAATTGAAAGTAAGTTTCGAAGAACCGTTGGCCACAGCATGGTGCCCCTTTGCTGGTATGAACCCGAAAGAAGAGAAATTGTGGTAATGACGGAAAATCCTACGGGAGGATTTCATAATAAAGTAGCTCATGAGGCCGACTATGTTCAATCGCAATAAGGAAATGGAAAGACAGACAAACCAAATCTGCGCCCTGGAAGTTATGTAAGCAACGATTTTTTTATTTCCAATGAATGAGTTAGGGGAGTACTATAAATTGATGGAGAATCGAAGATTTTCCTTCCAAAAGGCGGGACTATAATTCTAACGATAACGGGAGAGCTAGAGAAGTTCCAGCGCCTGAGAAAAAGAAGAAAGGTCACGTGGAAGAAACGTGACAATTTGTAATTTCTTTAGGCAGTGGCGGTGCTTCTCTGTGGGGAAAGAAAAATCTGTCTTGGAAAACAAGCCTCCAACCGCCACAGGCCCTTTTGGCTAAAAAATAAAAGTAAAAACAAAAGCAAAAACAGCCACATTTTCCTTTATTTATTATTTTTTCATTCATAGTTAAATTGCCTGAGACCAGTTTTGAGTTTTGACCAGGAAAAATATCTACCTCTATATACGTATGTGCTACCTTCACGAGGAAAACCCTGTATAGTTTTTACGAGGTAATATGACGATGCATCCCTTTTGTGGTACTCAGATTGTTAGATGGAGGCCTGTTTTGAGTTTTGATATGAAGATGCATCCCTTATGTGGTACTCAGATGCAATCTTTGGGAAAAACTCCTAGTTGGTGGAATTTTATTCAGTCTCATGGAATTTTATTCAGTCTCATCTCCAATTTTGTTATTATCGATCTAAGACCATTTTAACCGAATCATATAAATTAAAAAAAAAATTAAAATTAATTAATTATCTTAATTTTTTTAAAAATCATAATATTTTTTTAAAACTACCTTTATTTAATTTTTCTCTTTTTTTTAGATATATTAAATAATGACATTTTGTTATAAATATATAATAAATATCACCTCATATATTATAAAAAATTTTACATTCAAAATTAAAATAAAATATTTTATACATAGAACTTGGTCCCCCGGGGGCCCCGCACACCGCCCGCCCGCGCCCCGGGGGGGTGGTTGGGAGATACCAAATCCAGCAATCCATTCCTTCTCTTCCTATTACTTGAACCGATGTACTTTGATGCGAGAAAACCCAAAAAGAAATTGATTGACAAAATTAAGCCTCTTCTAAATTATACGAGTATGAGTATTTTTAGCCTATTTTTTACCCTCTTTCGTCCTGGTGAAATCTTTTGCCCACTCGATTAAACGGTTTTGAGACAATCGAAAGCTTTTACACAAAAATAATTCTCTGTACACAAAAAAAAAATCATCTCTTTTTGTATACTTGAGCTAAAATCGACGTACAAAATGAGGCCAACCATAAATAAAACACAGGATCATTTGAGGCTAAGATTCTATGGAATGTTAAGTTCATACAAATTTGATAAACTGTTCGTTCAATTTAAAAGGAAAATCACTTTTGCCAAATGAAAGAAAGACAATAAAAATAAAAATAAAAAATAAAATTCAACCAAATATACAAAATACGGACTGCCTCTCCCTTTCCCTTTTCATTCAACTGTTACCTGCAAACCACTAAGGACCTTAATCGTCAAGAGCACAAGTCACATAACTTCATCTCACATTTAAAAACTAGGGGAAACAAAATTAACCCTTTTAAACAATTACAATTAACTTATTTCACAATAAAAGGTAAGAACAACCAACTGAAATTCCACCTGAATTATGGTTACTGTTACCCGCAACAAAATTTCGCATCCTGAATTATCACTTCTCAGATGACTCAATGGCAAATGCAAACTTATGACCTGACTTCAAATTCACCTGCACGGGTTAGAGCTCGGAAGCCTTTATAAAAACGGTACGGTACACTCTTCAGATCCAGCTTATCTATTTGCAAACCAGAGAGGGCAACGCCCATTATCCTAAAAGCCACTCGAAATGTTGGGAAAACATGAAGGCGCTCCAATCCACTCTCAAGCACAAGTGTTCCAGACATTGATGGGGCTTTATCTTTTGGGATCCGTCCAATGGACCAAGTGCATGTCTGAGAAAACAAGATAAAATATGAAAATACTTTGAAAAGATAGAGCTCTAAGGTTAATAAATTATCTGTGAATCTTCCCAGCAGCTATAATAGACAAACTATAAAGCAGAAAGACTGCTATTGACTAGAACTATGATAATCATGCAAAGTAGATACCTTGTTAGAAAGGATGTTTACTGTTCCGTGATTTGAAGTGAGATCAGCAGATAAGATGCAAGGAGGAAGAATAAACTGAACAGTAACTGAATCAATTGTCTTTCCAGGATCATTTCGTATGCCAACCAATACATTAACACGACAGGTTCCACCATCTGATGTTAACTGTGGCTTTACATATATTGGGGTGCTCTTCAATTTTCTGACCCTGAAAAAGTTAAAAAGCTAGAATCTTAGAGAGCAAGTGTAGTGCAAGCCACCAGGGATACAATGGAACATCCAAAAAAAATTAAATAAAGCGTCACGATTACATCTTTCTCCAATTTGACTTCTCACACATGCAGGATTTTAGTTCATGGTAGAGCACAATCAAAGGGATGACAAAAGATTAGCTACCAGCACGCTGGTCTCAAATCCTGATTTTGAAATTGCCGTAAAGCTGAGTAATTTACCTGTAACTCATTAGCTTAAACTGTCCATCAGGAGGCACAAATGAAAGAATTTGATGAGATTCCCAAGGCCGAAATCGAACACAGCGATGGAACCTCACATCATCCAGAATAGAAGGATTTGCAAATGAAAGAGTCAAGTCAGGAAGACCAGTGATATGGGAATTTACTTGAACTTCACCATAGATCTCACATTTCACCAAAACTCCATCCCTGAAAGAACAGAACTTTGTAACATACAAAACATACAGTACGAAGACATGAAGCACAAGGTAAGTGTCCTTAAAATAATCTTCAGTGACCCCTCGGAAATCTACATCAAGTCCAACTGGTACATAAGACTCTCCACACTTTAAAGTGCACAGAGGTACATCCGTACAATGCTTTTCAGGATTATAGGCAAACTAACCAATTTCTTTCTCATTGTAATATTTCAGGTTTTCTAGCAACTATAGGAATATCAACGTTAGGAGCTTTTCTATCAAAAAAATATATATATATCAATGCTAGGAACTGAAAAAAGAGAATGGGAACATTTGAGCATAAGGACCTGCTTATTGTAGCATCCATTTCCTCAACAAGATCTACATAAACTTCATTATTTGCATACTTCGGGTCTGCTGCTCTCCAGGGAATACAAGACGCGGTGGCTCCTGGAAGGGTGTCACTCATATTTGAACTGTTGCCAGTCACAACGCTCAACACTTTGCTAACAATATTTGGGGGAGCTATCATTTCTTGAAGGATATTAGGTTCGGTAGTTAGTGGGAAGCCATTGTCCATCATCTCATCTAGCAGCTGCCAGAATGAAACAAAGTGACGTTCTTCATCAATTCAACACAAAGCAAGGAGCAAAACTACAAACCTACAACAACTGAGAAAAAAAAATGTTCAAGTTGGAATGTAATACAAGGGGACAGAAAGGATTTTTTCGGCGAAAGTAAATCATAATTATATATCTTCCAGTTACAGTCAATTAACTTCATAATTTATATCCATGAATTTACATAAACAAGTTAGTTACCGGAATCTTGACTAGCTATTAAATTGGTATATTACAATAATACACTTGGGCATAAATAGAACCTATTTGAAGAAATTGAAGCACTGATTCAAGTATGTCAATTCCCAACATCACAGAAGTACCTCATATACAATAACGAAGTTGTCCTTTATCAAGTCTTCGTTCAATCCTCCAAGATAATCATTGAGGACATCAGCTACCCTACAAAGGAACTAAAATTCAGATAGTTAAAAACAAAATTAGCACGATTTATGTAGCACCACGTTATGGGTTCCAGAGCACATTAAGAGCTCGAATATATACCTCAATGCCCATCAATGGTGGCATTTCAACTTGGGTGCACGCCAAAAAAGTAATTCCCTCCCGCAAAACTTGGAAAAGATAATGTGTCGGGGATGCAATTACTGGTTGTTGCTATATGCATGCACAGTTTTTATAAAGAGGTAAAGAGGTTAGAGCAATGTCACACGAGAAAAAAAAAAAGAAAGAAAGAAACAAAAAACAAAAGATTGGAGAAAGACACCGAACACCCTCAATAAAATCATAGGAACCAGCAACATAGAAGTTAAATGTTTAACATAAATGACAAGAATAAAAATTCTGAACAGAATGGCTAAAGAATGCTCACTGTAAGTTCCATACAACTGGCCGAAAAAAGGGAGGAAAAAACACAAAGCAGGCTTAATATACCTGAGGACCAAACAATTACAACTTTATCAGATGGAAGAAAATACCTTGAAGGAATCACCCTGTGAAATGGCCTGCTCCCAAAACCAGGCACAAATAGATCGATCTACGCGGTGCCCAGTAAGTTGTTTCTCTAGCATGACCTCTCTAAGCAATCGAAGTTTCAGAGTCGACCAATTAATGCCAGAAGCAATCATTAAACAGCGGAAAAAGAAAAGAAATTAAATTGAATTTATAGCATTGAATCACAGGTTAGTAAAAAAATTTGAATTTGAGAAACTAAGCGGCGAGTAAAGTAAAATTATCTAATTGGCAATCTAAAAGGGTAGAACTGAAGAATGCTATCCTCCGAGAAATGTAATCATCAAAAAGACTCACCCGGAATCGGACAGAAGAAATATGCACTGCAACATCCCTGATCTCGCCCTCTTCTATGGGATCGAAATGAGGAGCTTTAACTACAGATCGTAGACGTGAATATATCCGATGCTGAGGCCCAGGCCAGAGGAGTACCGAGCAAAGAAAAGATACATTGATGAAGCAAACGAGACGAGAGTTTAATTGAAATTATAGGAATTTTTTACTTTTAGGTGAAAACTTTCTATTCTACTTAAAAATACATGCAGATTTTTTTAATACATTTTAAGATTAAAAAATTAAATGATGAATGCCTTAAGTTTATTTGAAATGAGTGAAAAATACCAAAAAAAAATATTATGAAGAAAAATAAGAAAGTATCTAGATAAATAAATATTTAAATTTTTTTTATTTTTTTTCTAAATTTTCCTCATTCAAACGCTGGTTTCTAAAAATTTTAGAATTTTAAATTAGAGTGAAATATAAGTTTTTGTTTTCCAAAATAAAAAGAGTTTAGTACATGTTTATGAGTTTTTTTAATAGAATAAAATAGGGTGAAATGGCAAGGTTAATTATCTTATAACAAACTTTTGGTGTTAAGGTTGTTAACTTACTTATAAATTTAAAGCCTATATTCTTTCTTTTTCCAACAATTTAAATTCTAAGTTTGATTGAATAAAATACCACAAATATATGGTTGAGATTAGTTTTCGGATATTCTTATACAAGAAAGAAAATGAGAAAAAAAATTCATCAAACTATGTTTGATTTATTTTTTTTACAAGAATATGTTTAATTTCTAATAAAAAAGCTATTATTAAATATTTTCAATGAAAAAGTTATAATTCACAATCAAATATATAAAATGGATTTTTTTCTAATTTTTTCTTTCTTAAAACATATTTTCTTTCTACTAAACATAACATTTATACTAAAAAAAAACTAAATTATCTAAATCTTTTCTTTCAAGAAATCAATTTAAGTTAAATATTTTTAATTAAAATAATATATATCTATTCATGTCAACAAAATTTAATTAAATAATAATTACAGTATTTTAATATCAAAGATCTTATTAGTAAAATTAATCATTTGTTCAAACGGGAGTCATTCATAACATATTTTTCAACTTTATATTTTAACAAACGCGCACCTATTTTAATTGTAATAATTAATTTATTGAAAATTATTTACATCTATGTAACAAATTCATTTTTGATATTATTTTTTCTTCCTATATATTTTTATGTATAATTATTAATAGTTATAAATTTATTTAGCCAATGTCATGATAATGGATTATTTGCTAATCATTATGAGTCCAATATATAATTATAAACCTTGGTAAAAATAAATAAATAAATATATAGATAAATATTAATTTGTTAAAATTTAAATATTAAGTTATAAAATTTATTAGTAAGTGGTAACAGTTTCTCCAATTTTATAAATAGCATTTTAACACATACAATAAAAAAAATATGTTAATTTTATTAATTCCAGCCCCATGTCACGGTAAACCTTAACCCAGTATCTTAGATCTATCAGTTAAACGATCAATCCAGTTCTAAAAATATTGCCCACTTGTCACACCTCATTGCATAGCACTTATAAGTTTCATAATTGTTTAGTTGTCACTTATAAGTGCTTATTTATTAGATGTTATTAACCACAATATTTTGACCTAATAATCAATTAAACTCTTAAAATCACTTATTTTTATAAGTTAAAAATTTTCACATTTCATTCTTATTAATCATTTTCATTCCCATTAATCACTTATTAGATTGTTAGCCTCACTTAAACCCTCCAAAAGTAATTTTGATAATCATCTAAATATATTTCATTTTTTCAAAGTCACTTTGTGAGATAAAAATATTCAAACATAAATCACTTTTAACAAAATTAATTATACTTAAAATTAATTATGCAAAATCAATTACCCTCATAATTAATTAGGTAAAATCTAATCCAAATAAGTGATTTTGTGGTGAACACAAGTTCTTCAATCGACTATAATCTATCTTGGTAGCAGCTACAGGTATTTGTCTTGTTTTCGTTATAAAGTCTTAATGTAAAATTGTAAATTTCTTTTACTACCGGTGCAATAAAATGAATGAAAAATATGATTTACATCTGAAAAGAAGAAAATGTATTTTGTATCTGCTGCGTAATTTCATCACTTTCACTCAATGCATTACATGAAGTACAAAATTTCAGAATATCCCGTCTCGTACCTCTGATAGTTCAACAGGTAGTCAGACTCAACCCAATCCGATGCTGGCAGAATAGATGTTTTCTTACAAACCACCAACACGCATTGATCGATACTACCTATAATCACTTTGGCGGCTACTGTTTCCATCTCCGGTGACGGATAACTCAGACAGCACTGAATGCTGACTGTATGGAAGATGTGAACCGCGAGGCAATTGTCTGGGTGGCAAATTGTTGAATCTGCTTCTTAGCGTCTGAGAGCAAAAATAAGCTTATTTAGCATGATCAATAGTAAATTTTCCCAATGGATAGCATGTAGAGAGCTACTACATGAAATAACTGATGCTCGAGGTCAACTCCATACAGAGGATACCTTAACATGTGGGAAAGAAGAATCCCAACTACGAAAATATAATAATTTCATTATTAAAAGTCATGTTGGAACTAATGGAGGCCTGCACGGCTGCACCACCAAGGAACTGACTAGAAAAATCACACTTCGCTGTTTGACACAAAATACCCTATACACAATTCACCATTATTACAACTCCACAAGAATTGAGCAGAATTCAGTGACGTAATTTGCCACGTCTTCAAAATGAGAAAGTGGCCTTATCTTCAGGAAGACACGATTATCTTTTCTCTTAATGACATGATAACTTAGCAATTAATGTTGGGAAAACAGTAGTAAACTGACATCAACAACAGATGCAGCCCTTTCATGGGAGGGGAGGCGAGATAGAGTACCCAATACCACTTATATGAGAAAAAATTATGAATTCTAAAAAAAGAAAAAATAAACTACTTGCTCACCTTTTCGGCATTTAGTAAAACCCACAATATTCGCAATGCTTAAGGTCAAACAAACTCCTACAACAAGGAGATAATCAGCTTGTAGCCTTATGAGTGAGAATATTCCCAGCACGATCCATGCAACTGCCTATAGAACACAAAAGCTTCACTTTTTGAACAGATTCACATAGGACATTCTTATGTTTATGTTACAGGGAAAAGAGATATACATAAATAGGAAGCAGAGGCAACATATCTATTTCAACCATCAATGAAGGTTGACTGCTAAGTAACACATGAACCCTCTCATTTAGCCAGATCAGGACAGGGTGTTCTCTCCTCCTCTCCTCTTTTTGAAAAAAAAAACCCTTTTATTCAATATTTGATACCTGATATTCTACCAAAATTCTGCTTTTCTACTGGAAGAATATCAGAATAAAAAAATAATTGGGTCATTGAATGCTGTATTTAATCCATATTTTCATACCGTAAGGTAAAGGGTCCACCAGAAAAGCCATGAATCCTTCTTATTCATCCGGGCCAGTGACTGAAGGGGAAAAAAAGTATGACTGAGACGCAAGTATCTATGGTGCATTAGGAGTACATTCTAATGCAATTGAACAGATAAAGTAGATAATAGGTTGTTCGATATTACTTCAAAGAGATACCACAGAAAAAAAAAAATATATATATATATATATATATGTATGTATGTATATAACACTTACCTCTTGGTCAAGAGATTCAAATTTCCAGACACTCTCACCCAGATCATTTATTTCATTCCACCACCTCAAACCTACTAAAATACGTCCACTGACATTCTTGACAACCCAAAAATCAAGAGCAGCAAGAAGGACAGTCACCACAAATATGATGACGAAGTTATCAACGAAAAGGGCAGAGAGAATGTAAAATGCCAAGGCTGCAGCCTGCCAGATACGAAAAGGGTTACTTCTATGAAGTCAATATGGTCAATTTAGAAAGTTAAGCGAAGAACACACTTAGTTAAACCTTGAATAGAACATGAAAGAAGCAAGTCTTCGGATTGGCGTAGTTTTCACCCACAGGCTGCACATGGAAGAAAAATTAATCAGTCATCCACAGGGAAGCAGCAGCATGAGATTTCCAGGCAAATAAAAGGCTTCTCAATTTGACCAAAGAAGGCGAAACATACAACAAATTCTAAACCAAAGCAAGAGTTCCAAATCTGTTGATTCAGTCAGCCCTCAATTACGAACACACACTCTACATTCATCCTAACATGAACATTGATTTCCCTCAACATCGGTGAAAAAATTGATGACAGGTAGATCAGCAAAAGTTCAATCAAGCAACATAAAGCTAACATGGGCAAACCAGATCTAATCATAGGCAAAAGCATATTGTTAACAAACATCGCGGTCAAGAATAACGGTTACCGCATAAACCCTTCCCTAACAAAAAAAAACGATAGCAGGGAACCTCAAAATCGCAGATTGAAAAGGATCTAGTTTTGTCACCTGGTTGAGATCCATGTAGTACGAGAAGGATTTAAGCTTCTAAACAGTTTTGGAGGTAAAGCGCGGGAGCGTAACAGATCTTACGAACCCTATCACTGGCTCCCTACGATTTTCACTTTCAGATGACAACTCTCGTCTCAGCTATTTGTATGTGGGACTTCCCCGGGATCCAAAAAAATGTTGGATTTGTAAGAGAGCCCTTAATATTTTATAAAATTGTAATAATGCCCATGTAATCTAATTATGCCATTAATTTGGTGAATTTGTAGTTTTATAAACCCTTGCAAAGTACTTTTTATTTTTGCCAACCCCTTGCAAAGTATAAAGACAGGTAAATTTATGATAATAAATATTTATATAATGATACTTTTACTGATAAAAAATAATTGACTTTGAGTTTATTCAAAATTCAAAATAATTAAAAAGGAAGTGACCAAAAAAATGAAAAAGGAAAAAAAATAACTACAGTACTCAAAATGTTTGGTACATATAACAACTCAAAACGACCATTTCTTTTGCCAGGTACCACCCTTTTGCATGCAGCAATAGCAGAAGTGGTCATGTTTTTTTCTAGAGATTTATTGATAAAATCAAGTGTGGGAATAGAAATGGAATGAGAGGTTAAGGATGGGTCGTTGCCTTATCCTAAGTGCCCTAAGTCAAGAAGAAGTGAGCAGTTGGCGCGAGGAAACGCACATTGGAACTTGAGCCCCAAAGGAATGGCAAGGCTTGTGTCCCTCCAACATAACCAATTATCTCTCTCTCCCTTGGCTTCCTCTCTTTCTGATTTCAGTGGAACCAGACTCCACTCTCAAATTCAGGTTCTACCAATGAGCCATTTGCTGAGCCTTCTCCATCGATCCCTTTTTTAACTCACTGCATTCTAATTATCTGGTTACAGTTTAAAAGGAAAGTATGGCAGCCAAAAGGGGGTTTTTATGTCTCGGCATCAAGCACCAAGAAAATCCTCATAATGGGAGGCACTCGCTTTATTGGGGTGTTTTTGTCTAGGCTTCTTGTCAAAGAAGGTCACCAGGTATCACCTATCCACTTCATTCCCACATTATTTGGCTTCATAACAGTAACAATCTGTGAGTCGATCTTCATAAATTTGGCAGGTGACTTTGTTCACGAGAGGAAAAGCACCCATTACTCAACAATTGCCCGGTGAATCAGACAGTGATTATGCTGATTTTTCCTCCAAGGTATGCACTTGTTTAGCTGGCTTGATCCCATATACGGACCATATAACGTTTGTGATAATTTTGGTTTTCCTAGGTCTTGCACTTGAAAGGAGACAGAATGGACTTTGAGTTCGTGAAGTCCAGTCTATCAGCAGAAGGGTTCGATGTTGTTTATGACATAAATGGTGTGTACAGTCTTTACTTCATTTCACCTTCACTGCGCCTAGTATCCTTTACCTTGTTCAATATAGTCAATATTATTTCATTGTATGTCTCACGCTTGGGCTTCAAATAATGAATGATTGACATATGTTCCAGGACGAGAGGCAGTTGAAGTAGAGCCCATAACTGAAGCTTTGCCAAATCTGGAGCAGTAATCTCTACTATTCTCTCAGTTTTCTAGAATCCAAGTCAGCAATAAACACGACTTGTCATTCGGCTGTTAAATTAATCAGTTTCTTAGTTAGTTCGTTTTGAGAATAAATTCGATGACACTATAGAAAATTCTGAAGTTTCAGTAGTTCTTTTCTCAAAGGTGTCATCCACAATCTGACATACTAGCTGGTCAGAAAATATTCTAAAGCAATCATTTGTTACTGTGATTGTGTGCAAGTTTCTCCAATTCTCGTCTCATAAAGAGGGAGGTTTCAAATCTAATATAAAAGCTATTTATGAGCTGTTTGCTACCTTCCCTGTCCTTCAGTTGCTCTCGTATGTGCATATTGAAATTTGCTATCAATGTATAAAAACGGTGGGTTAAGAGGCTGGACATTAGATATGTGGATAATGTTCCATCGGCAAATGACTAATTTTTTTTTAAGAAATTAAATTGAATAGTGACAATTGTGTTGTGACTAAATTTGGGATCTAAATTGTAGGTACATTTACTGCTCTTCTGCTGGTGTATATCTCAAATCCGATGCATTACCTCATTGTGAGGTGAGTAGCACTTTTCTGTTTACCTTTCTTTCAGTGTTTTCAGATACTTATTGTAAGACGCAATTGTTTTAAGCTTCAACCTTACATAGAAATCCATACAACGGAACAACCACACTTTCACAAAGTCAGTTACCTTGTTTTTCTTTCACAATAAATTAATGTAATGCTAGGAAGATAAAATAAGAACTGAAGATCTTCTATGGCACGACATGATGATGCTAGTTACTTGTACTGAAAGGTGCAATGTGAGAACTTAAATTTATGTTTTAAACATTGTTGGTGGGGGGTGGGGTGGTAGAATGATGCAGTAGATCCAAAGAGCAGACACAAGGGGAAGCTAGAGACAGAGAGCTTGCTGGAATCAAAAGGCGTGAATTGGACATCAATAAGGCCAGTATACATCTATGGACCCTTGAACTACAACCCTGTTGAAGAGTGGTTCTTCCACCGTTTGAAAGCCGGTCGTCCTATCCCTATTCCTGGCTCTGGTGTACAGATTACACAACTCGGACATGTTAAGGTATTCAAATGGCAATCTTCGCTGTATCAGTATATGGAGATTATTACATCTAAGTCTAACACAACTATTCTGTTTTGGAACATAACTATTCTTTTTTTTTTTTTTTTTCTACTGTGAATTAAGTTGACGTGATATTTATGTCATTGATAGAGTATGGTTCCATTCTGACAGGATTTGGCAAAGGCTTTTGTTAAGGTTCTTGGTAATGATAAGGCCAGCAAGCAAGTATTCAACATCTCAGGAGACAAATATGTCACATTCGATGGATTAGCAAGAGCATGTGCCAAGGTAAACAATTTGTATCAGTATAATAGTACAAATTCCTTAATCTTGCCAGATTTTTTTTTCCGGCATAGTTTTCTTTGTTTTGTTTTTTTCCCCGTTTTGCAGGCTGGCGGATTCCCAGAGCCAGAGATCATTCACTACAATCCTAAAGAGTATGATTTTGGGAAAAAGAAGGCATTTCCCTTTCGTGACCAGGTGAGAAGGACAGCCACATGATTGTTAATGGATAGAAACTATATTAACAATTTGGACTTTCAATTCAATCGTGATGAATCATATTGATTAATTAATGACAATTTCAATACTACGTGCAGCATTTCTTTGCATCCATAGAAAAGGCAAAGAGTGTGCTGGGTTGGGAACCAGAATTTGGGTTAGTAGAAGGACTTGCAGACTCCTACAACCTGGACTTTGGTAGAGGAACTTACAGAAAAGAGGCTGATTTTTCAACTGATGATATTATTCTGGGCAAGAGTCTTGTCACTGCTTGATCTCACTACTTCACGCATACAAAAATATACAAGTTTAAAACAAAATGTCCAGACCCAAACATGTTGAGTTGTTCATTCAAATTGTATTTATAAAAAACAGTATATGTACATCTTTCTTTGATCATAATTGGCATGAGTTTACTGCATTCCTGAAAAAAGAGTTATGAATTGCGTAGGGTTATGGGCTTTGGAGTTAGGGTTGAAGTAAGGGGGATTTGGCACGCCGTTGATTTGTGTGGTCTAAGTTAACGATAGTGGCACTAAGTGTACTAGTGTAAAGTGGGGGCAAAAAAGCTAAACAATTTTGGTGTGATGTGGTTTTGGAGTTTTTTTTCGGAGGAAGAGTGAAGAAGGGGGATAGAGCAAGCGTTGGGCCCAAGAGGCTGGAGCTTTTGTTTGATCTGAGACTCTTCAAGGCCTGGGTTTGTTCTAGTCTTGTGGCAACCGTTGGACCCTAATTTGCTTGTGAAATAGCCATTGGGGGCCGAGACATCGTAATGTTCACTGTTATAAATCAGATCTTGGACCCAAGACAGACCTTCAAAAAAGCTACTATATCCTAATTAGTAATTACAGCAATGCTTTTTCTAATTTTGCTTGTAATTGAAATTCCTTTTTCTTTTGGAGTATCAGAATAAGATGCAACAGTGTCATGCAATTGCGGATAACCCAGAAGCCTTAAATAGGCCATCGAAAATAAAACCTTATGGCCCAATTTCACCTCACCTATTAGGCCACAGAAGCCCATGCAAGAAAAGCCCGCTATTCAAGAATCTTTACACATCCTTTCTGCAGCCCACTTTAGATATCCGTTTCCATATTTTAGTCCAAAAACGGAAAGGGAGTTAAAAAACAAATTTTGATGCCAAAAGTAAAAAAGGAATAAAATAAACTGGTTGATTGATATGGAAGTGGGAGAGACAGAACGAATAAAGAAAATGTCGGTTTGGCTTCCCCTAATATATTACAGAGATTTTATTTTATTTACTCAGTAAAGAAAGTTAGTACTATTTATCGCCTGAATTTGAGGACATCAAAATCAAACAACTGTAATCTCTCTTGGGGAGGAAAATAAACAAACGTAATCTGTCAAAGTTGAAAGAGTTTCCACGAGTAAAACGATGAGTACTTTATTCTGCTACGGGAAGCTTCCCCAATAGATTAATGTGTTGATTAAGGCAAGGCATCTGGGAATTGTGAAAGAATATTCGTTTTTATTTCCCTCTACGTTCTGCAATCTAGCTAGCCGGTCTCCATACAATTTTGGCACCCAAACTGTCGACATCATTATCCATTAGTAGTAGTACCATTTTTGTAATGTGGTCGGTTCAGTCTTAAAAGTCCAATTACATTATCCTCAGTCAAAACATTCAAGAAAGGTGTTACTAGAATTAAAATATGCTAAAATCCATTTCATTATTATCCTAACTAACGGCCTCGTGGAAAAGTTAACGGTGGTGTTTATTCAGATTGGAACAGGTCTAGCATTTGAACCAACTTAATAAAAACATAACGTCGGAGGTTGGTCACTGGGTCCAAGGCATCGCCACCTGGGGCCCCCACGGCCTCTACTGAAGGCCGCGATTCTGACACATGTCCCACAAAGTCCTGTGCTGCTCCGCATTAGACACGCAAGGGATTACATGGACCCCAACCCCTTTAATTTAAACAAATTACTAGTAGTAGAAAAGTGCAACATGCTCCTACGCGATTTGAGCTGAGTGGCCCCACCGGTAACGTAATTGATGAATCCCCTGAGACATGGACGTCAGGTGTAACAGCCGTTTCATAACATGCCGCGTGTCTCGTAACGGCGGACGTGGCCACCATTTAACCGGGATTTTGAGTTTTAGCACATTGCTTAGTTAATTTCGTAGGGCCAGTCGGTGATGTTTGGGCGGTGGCAGTTAACCAGCTCACCCACTATTTATTTTCTCTTTACCATTTCTTTTTCTTCACTTTATCTCCTTTTTTTTTTTTTAAATTAAGTAATCTCATTTCAAATGAATAGAAAGATTAAAACCAAATTCTTGTTTGTGCTGATTCCCTGTCGTTGATACTACAGTGTAAAGATCGGCGCATCTGGTAGCCCTCAGTCTCTTGTTAGGAGACAAAAGTTTGCATGGTACAATATGTCTGGATAGAAATTTTAAATAATTATGAGATTTTAGAGGTGATTAGGCGGTAAAGTTACAAAACAGAATTAACTTTTTAATAAGAACTTATACCTTAAATAAATCTTAAAGTTAATTTTTTTTACTTATAATAATTATTTATTCTCCTATAATCATTTATTTCACTTTTTATTCTTATTATCCATCAAATAATCACTTAAATCCCAATATCTAAATATATTTTTTTCTCAAAATCACTTATGTAATAAAAATATCAAACACAAATTATTTTTGAGATAATAACGTATTTTTATAATTTATTATGAATAAGCAGTTATTCTTATAATCACTTATACATAAGCTAATCCAAACGCACACATAATTCTCCATTTCATATTTTTATATTATATGGTATTATGTATCACAAGTTTTTTATCTAAAATATATAGAGTGTTAAATATTTTTTTCTATTTTATTTCTATCTTTAATTCTTTCTTATTTCTCATTTATATTACAATGATAATAAAATATAGTATTTAATAAGAGTAAAATGAAAAATATGGATACTTTTTATATTGATTTTAAGTGAAAAAATAATTTCTTTAATATATATATAATTGATACAAAATATCTTATGATATAGATAAGATAAAGTATAAACTTTGATTCCCCAGTCAAGCAAATGAATTGATTTGATTCAATCACTACCTTTATCCGTATTTTCTAAATTACATTAATTTGGTTCACGTATTTTCTTGAAATGAATTATTTTTAAAGCAGAATAAACATGAATCGATCAAGTAAAAAAAAAAAAAAAGATTAAGAAAAAAGATCTTGCGATTTGCTCATACTGTACGTGGAACTCTTCTCTAGTCACGTGTGCCTAGAGGTGAACCATTCATTAAAGGCGTGACGAGAAATTCCAAGATTTTCTGTTGGCAAAAAAAATAATAAATTCTAAGATTTTCTCAACAAAAAATAATGATGGAACATTATCAAAATAATAATAATAATAGTATTAGTAGAATACTAGAAAGGGGAAGAGGAAGGGTAGTAGAAGATAGTTTACGAATCAATATATTCATTTGTGATTTCAAGCATTTAAGTAGGGTATCCTGCTAAAAGTGAAGTAGTGGACCAAAGCGATAATGTAATAAATTGATTTCTCAAAACGGATCGTTGGCACCGTCCGATTCTGATACCTCTTCTCTTAATCATTGGATCAAATTGCCGACACGGAGATTTGTTTTTTTTATTCTTTTATAAACAGATTTGTTATTTATTTCAGTCCTGAAGTAATGGTGATCCCCTCCCAGGAAGGAGGAGGTAACATCGGAAAAGAAAAACTCAAAATAATGTCCAAATATTATTATAAGGTCAAAAATGAGATTCTATCACAGATTCAAATCTCTTAACTTCCAAAAGTTCAAAGATAATATATTAAATTTTGTCAACACTCAATTTAATTTTTTGTTTTAAAAATTTTTTAACAGTAAATAGACGCCTCCCAAGTTCTATATAAGCTGCAGCCCTACCTCCATTTCCTCACAGCAAAACCAACCCAAACCTTTCTTGCAAACTAAATAGCTTTCTTCTCCTACACATTCTCTACTTTTGTTTCATTGTAACTTCTCTTCCTTTCTTTCCCCGTAATATAACTCTTAAACACTCGGCAACTAAGATGGCTCCTGATATCACCACCGCCGCTGCCAGCGCTTCTGCCACCCAAGCCAAGGCCAATGGGAGGAGCTGTGCCTTCGTAACCTTCCTGGCTGGCAATGGTGACTACGTGAAGGGAGTGGTGGGACTGGCAAAAGGTCTCAGAAAGGTGAAGAGCAAGTACCCTTTGGTGGTAGCTATTCTGCCTGATGTTCCTTCAGAGCACCGTCAAATTCTGATCTCTCAAGGTTGCATCGTCCGCGAGATCGAGCCCGTCTACCCTCCTGCGAACCAAACCCAGTTCGCCATGGCTTATTACGTCATCAATTACTCTAAGCTTCGTATCTGGGAGGTTTGTTTCTCGTCTCTTTCTATTTTTGAATTACATTTCCTACGCTTAATATATATATATATTTTTTATCATCCTCTACGACTCAATCACCCATATATATATATATATATATGTCGTGTCTTATTTGGATGAGAAATTGTGCAGTTCGTGGAGTACAGCAAGATGATCTATCTTGATGGAGACATCCAAGTGTTTGAGAACATAGACCACCTTTTTGATCTGCAAAACGGTTACTTCTACGGTGTGATGGACTGTTTCTGCGAGAAAACTTGGAGCCACACCCCACAGTTCAAGATCGGGTACTGCCAGCAGTGCCCTGATAAGGTGCAGTGGCCAGCGGAGTTTGGACCCAAGCCTCCTTTGTACTTCAACGCTGGCATGTTTGTTTACGAGCCCAGTCTCTCCACCTACCATGACCTCCTCACCACCGTCCAAGTCACCGAGCCTACTTCCTTCGCTGAGCAGGTATATATGCACTTTATCAAATCAATTCTACTATATATATATATATACGTTCTGTTTTTGTCAAATCAATTCAAGAATTGTGTTCACATATGCAGGACTTTTTGAATATGTACTTCAAGGACAAATATAAGCCCATACCCAACATTTACAACCTTGTGCTGGCCATGCTGTGGCGTCATCCCGAGAACGTTGAGCTTCACAAAGTGAAAGTGGTTCACTACTGTGCTGCTGTGAGTATAGAATCAATTTCAGTGGTGGATCATGCATGATTTGAAGTACATACATGCATGTGCTAATGAATATTGGTTCTAAATTTTATTTTACTTGTGGGTGGCAGGGGTCTAAGCCTTGGAGGTACACGGGGAAAGAGGAAAACATGGACAGGAAGGACATCAAGATGCTCGTGAAGAAATGGTGGGAAATATACGAGGATGAGACCTTGGACAACGTGAATCCAGTGAATGTGGAGCGCATCCAGGAGGCGCTATCGGAGGCTGGTAGAGTTGCATTCGTTCCCGCCCCATCCGCTGCTTAGTTTTATCATAGAGTTTGAGACTGTAAAGAAGTCAGATATAGTCTTTTTTGCTTTTACTATCACGACCCTGTGGGTCAAGAGTCTGGTGCTTGATTTGGATGATCTTCCTATTTATACCGGAAGTCATTCAATTTTTTTTAAGGTTTTAAATTCTTAGGACTTTGAGGACCGTATGGAGTCAGTTTTCTTCTTTTAGGAACCATGCATATTCAGCCATATTGTTGAGCTGTGATATGATATCTTCTTCTTCTTTTTTTAACAAAATGAATATATTTTATTTTTGTATTTTTAGTTCTCTAAGTATCTCTTATAATTTTCTGCCATTTAATATGTTCCGACGGGGGATTCGTAGGGTGTTGTTCGATTGACAGGCCCATATATTTTTTTTTCTGCAAATCGTTTGACAAGAATTAAGGGTTTTGAATAAAGCTGTTATTGATCATAAGAAATTAAGTTTGGGTTCAGTTACGTATATTTTCGGCCTCGGTTCTTCCGTAGCCCAATCAATGGAGATGCCAAGATCGAATGCGTCAATTTGTTTCTTCGTAGAAGCTAGAAGATGTGGTGATCATAAAAGGGTTCATTCTAGGTTTACTGAGATTATGTGGGATCCGTTTCCGTAATGGTAGAAGAGGATCCGGGAAAGAGGCTCTTCTGTCTCATAAAAGGGTTTTTCGCTAATTCCGTCTTTCTTTGTTTACCACTGTCAAGATTGTTTATTTCTTCCTTCACGGTGTGGGAACTGTCCCGCTTGCCGACCTCTCGGTTTTTTTTTTTGTTAATTCATGAGTTCTGGAGGAGATTTAATATTAAATTTTATCTTCATACTTCACGGTTAAGTTTTTGGTTAGATCGTCGTGCTAATAACCGAAGGTCACAAGATCAAAACCTGCATGGGCTATAATTTATAATATAATGAATAGTCTTTTGGACTCATTTGGGATATGCTTAACGGTCGGGTCACATGAATAGAATACTTGGGCCATTTTTATATTTTTATTTTTTGGATTTATTTGGGCTATTCATTCTTAAAAGTCTACAAGTCTACAGGGATTAGTGTGCAGGGTCACCTTAATCGCATAAGCTTTCACGCTAATCTTTTTGTTTTTTCGCCCACTGCTTTCACAACACTAATCGCTTATGAGAAATTCTTAAGATTGTTAGTAAGTTTTTCTACCATTTTATTTCTTAGTTTTAATAAAATGAAACTTGTATGTGCAAGTTATAACATAAAAAATTATTGTTTAAATTTATTGAACCTAAACTCTTTTTATTTTTACTATTAAATTATAAATTTTATATTATATGGATATTTTCATTTGGTCGTCATAAAAATAAATTTCTTGAAACTTTTTTAAGAATTTGAATTTTTTTTAAGATATTGAATATACAATATATACTTTTTATGGGAGGATGACGTGGCATCATCTACATGCTAATTTGTCCTTGATGTTAGCATTTTTCCTTACCACATCAGTTGTTTGTTTTTTATCCAAAAAAAAAAAATCGGTTGCTCGCTACGCACATCAGACAATTTATTGACTAATAAGTTACTGATAGATTATAATTCAAAGATTAATTTCGAAATCATTATACGATTTAAAAATGAGTTTACAAATTTTTAAATTATAGGTGCTTGTTTAAAAAATGATGTACCATATTGTAAGGAGCAATTGATCATTTTTCCAAAATATAAATATTTGGAGCATATACATTTACTGATGATTTTCATAATGTATTTCAAATTATTTTAAATATCATTAAATTATTTAAAACTTTAGTGGTTATAATAGTGGTTCTTGGCTAGAAGCCAAGTTTAAAACATTGGTGTGCCTCGATAAAAATAAAAATAAGTAGAACCATTTTTTTGGAGCATTGCATCACATGAGATGAATCATATTATTCATATCTTATAAATAATACAATTTGCTATAAACTATATATTGATATTAAATATTAGGAGTACATCTTCAGTAATAACATTTCAGAAAACAAGGGAACAACTTGTAAAAAATTTGCATGTGTGCAGTAACAAATTACAATCAACGTTGTATTGATAATTCACCGATGTCGAATTCTAAGACAACTATGTTCATGACATGTATAACGTTTGATTAATTATTTTTTTTAGGATCTACAGCGATAAATGATTGCTATCATATAATAAATTTTCTAAACAAAAGAAATATGTATGCAGTAGCAAGGTAGGACCCCAAAGAGACCCAATGAATGTAGTAATTCAAGCTCAAAGCCACATTGAAACCAGATTGCATTGCAGGTTCCTCAAATGATTGTTTTCAAGCCTGATACACAAAATATAAAACCAGATAATTATTTTAAACAGAAAAGAAATCATCCACGGGAGATTTTAAATTTAAATTTAAGCGTACCTTGTTGGCTATGTTGTTGGAAAGCCAATCTAGTCCCTCGTAGAGTCCTTCCCCAGAAGTGGCACATGTGCTTTGGATATACCAGTGGCGTTGACGGAGAGAATGAAGGCCAAGCTTGTCCGTGATTTCTGCAGCATTCATGGCATTTGGAAGGTCTTGCTTGTTGGCAAATACGAGCAGTACCGCACCTCTCAACTCATCCTGTACAGTAAACCACAAAAAGGCCATACTACTTAACATGAACGAAACTAATATTTCAAACGAACGGTTTCACCATCATCACTCTGAATTGTTGCACTTATCAGTGCGAGTTAACAGAAGTTGTTGATAATATAGTTAACATCTAGTTAAGTTAGTCAGCATAGATAATATTGAGAGAGTAATGCAATCATTCAATTTCTTTCTCCCACTGTATTTCTTGTCACAAGTGTCAAGACAACAAAATCCAACATCCCATTTAAAACAAGGCCTTCGCTTCCTTCATTCTTAATCAGTTGCAAAATATAGACTATTTCCTCTTTACTAGAAATAGAAAAGTCATTTGTCCACTTCTTGTTAATGCAGAAACCCAAAACTGAGAATCTTCTATTCACCTCATTCAACATCCGGTGGAGCTCATCTCTAGCCTCAACAACACGATCACGATCATTACTATCAACAACAAAGATAAGCCCCTGGGTATTTTGGAAGTAGTGCCTCCATAAAGGACGAATCTGTAGCACATGTACAAAAGATCATTAATGAAACAACCTACTATAAATAACATGTTAGAATAAAATTCTTCGTTAAGCAAGATTACGAGTTAACCTAATCAACCTTGCTTTTATTCACTTTAATTATAAAAATGGCAGCTATGCATCACATACCTACCATCTAAAAAAGTAAATATAAGTAGACAGGAGATATAAGCAAAATGTTAACCAAGAAATGATGGAGTGGACTTAAATGTGCAGAAGATCAGGTTAATGTAGATTATAAATCCTTTCAAAGCAATCAACGAATTAAAGGAAGGACAAAACGCATAAAAAGAAATGTACTAATGGGAGATACAACTCAATAAAGGACAGTCTATTAGCTCATAGAACTCCAAGATTAACAGTAACATAATAATTTTACAAAATAAACCTGGAACACAAAATTATTGTATAGGAATTGTGTTCAACACCACATTTGGACAGCCTTCCCTCAAATCAAATGGTGAATGAGAAAATTTAGAAGACCAGATGTTTCAAATATATATATAGCTTAGGTATGGAATTGCATGGCAGTAAGTACAACTATAATGAGCACATGTCGCATCAGAACATGTGCCAACGGAACAGATAACATTCAATAAAATCTACACAGAAAATGTAAAACAACTTAATAGTTAATTACTGTGCATGTGTTTGCATGTTTGCTTAAGAAAAACCCTAAAGCACGACAACTGTCCATGGGAATACTCTGTTTATAAGTACAGTGCAAGCCACGATAGGAATAGCCTTCCCTATTACACTTGAAGGAAAAGCTTGAAAAACAAGATGGCCTCACTATTCGCAGCTTAGTTTGTGTGGTGTGCAGATGATGACAACTTTATTTAACACAAAACCATCCACAAGCACATATGAAAACAAAAATAGACTACATTGACCATAGTCTAAAGAAATGAAATGAATAATAAATTAATCATCAATTATCACACATATGCATGCGTGTATATTTAAACTAAACCAAAATAAATGTTCCTAGGAATACTATATATAGTTTATCATGTAAGCCACAACAGGGACAGCCTTGCCTTGTATAGTTAAAGGAAAAACTTGAAAGACAAGATGGCTCAATGTAGCTTATGTTTTTGTTGTGTGCTAATGATGATGCCTTTAATTAGCACAAGACCGTCCATAAGCACATATGCCGGCAAAACAAGACAGATGACACAAGGTAAGACCTATAGATGATAATTCTTTTACTTTTTTGGGAAAGAAAACAAAAAAGATATAACTCGTTTTCAAATACTTCTTTCCGGGCTGATAGCACTTCATGAAGAGAAGGAGAAGACACACAAAAGAAAAGCATGATTCGTCACATAACTAAATTAAAGATTATTTGTAAGCGATCTCATCCAACTACAGCACATAATACGACCATACAAGCCACACCTTATCTTGGCCTCCTACGTCCCAGACCGTGAAGCTAATATTTTTGTATTCCACAGTCTCCACATTAAATCCTGGTCGACAATGAAGTTGGATTGTTAAATCAGATCAAGGAAACCCTTAGGCACTCAAAACTCTACAACTTCAGAAAATTAAAGATCTTCGAACTGAGATAGTGTAAGCAAACAAAAAGAAAATTATAGAGAAGCATACCGATAGTAGGAATGGTTGTCACGATCTCTCCCAACTTGAGCTTGTACAGGATGGTAGTCTTACCAGCAGCATCAAGACCTACCATGAGAATACGCATCTCTTTCTTGGCAAAGAGTCGACTAAAAAGTTTAGTGAAAGACAGCCCCATCTCTTCACTTAAGCTGGACCCAGAATTCAAGAAGTAGAGACACAGATCAATTAATACATAAAAGAGCACATTTCTTCATTGATCAATCTCTTTCTTCAAGACAGAGGATCACCAAAACATTGGATTATAATAGAAGAAAAAAGCCCAGATCTTCATCTTGGTGTAAAATTTTGCAGACACACGCAGTAAGAGGGGTATTAGTTGTTGGATTCAGACACAATATCTTAGTAACTAGCGGTTAAAAAATTAAAAACAAAACGTAAATCACAAATAACCATATGATATTCCTATCACAAGTTAAAAAAGCATTGTCGAAAAAATGAGATAGGTAGATCGGAAAGTAGATGCATGGATGTCTCCTTACAATAGATCTGGTAGAAATCCAAATCATACTTTCTTGTAATCCTTACAACAATAAATTAGCCAGATACAATAAGATTTCAGATGAAGCAGCTCCGATTTACGAGAATACAAGCAACCAGATTGAAGAGTTGATGATTCAGATTACAGATCTATAATGGAAACATTAGTCATCCAACGAACACCCTTCCAGCACATAAATAAGTAGCAAATATTAAAAAAAAAGTAGCCTATAGAGGAACGCAAACTTACATGGAGGACGCGACAGGTTAAAGAGGAGGACAGATGAAGAAGGGGGAGCTGTCCAAGGCGAACCAGAAATGTAGATTGAATTGAGAACCCAGGCACCCTCGTCAGTTAATTTTTGGAGCGGCCAAGAGATTCATGCTAACGGGAGGTAACAGCCATCCTGACGGCGTTTGTGTATTGTTTGTTTTAAATTATTTTATTTTAATTTAATTCAGTTGAATTGAAACTATCAATTCATGAATTTAAATTATTTCAATTCAATTTTAATAAAAAAATAATTTATTGCAATTGTAAACAATTATTAATCCTATAATCCATTTGTATTATTTAAATTTATTTTTCATTTAAAAATAAATAATTAGTTTTAGTAAATTTATATCATTTAGATTAGATGATCAACATTAATTTAAAATAATAATAATAATTTTTAATAAAATTAGGCTAATAACCTTCTTTTTTCCCCCCTTTTTTTTAAAAAAAAAGAAAAGGAATTCGGGTGACAATTTACAAGCCATTTTTTTCAACTGAAAATTTACTAAGCCATTTGTTTAGCTGGTTTAATTAGCACACCCTCCCACATTTACATGAGTTGTGTACTGATTAAGGTAGGGTTACAAACGAAAAGGTTTTATTATTACGTAACTAGATAAATGATATAGAAAACCATAATCTAGCCACCAGACGTCTGCAACTTTTAAATTGAGCTCTTGCTGCTGATATTAAAGGTTGAAGTGATCTCAGTGATCACTTTGATCAAGATGACACCATGTAGGAACAATTGATTAATAATCCAAATTGGATGGTCATGGATATGCCTCCGCAGCCTGCCGGTTTCGCCGCCGCCGGCTTCTCTCTAAATAGCAGTATCGTGGTTTTGATCATTTGAAGCCCTCCCAACCCATAACTCCAGGTTGCAACTCGCATCCTTGTTTCCATTCTCTTTCAATGCTTCTTCTGTCTTTTGATTTGCGTCTCTCTCAACATTCTTGTCCTTGCTCTTTCCCCACAAAACAGAATAGAGCCCCAAAACTATCAGGACGGACCCTATCACACTAGAACCAATGAATGAAAATCTTAGATTATATTTATATATATAGTCGTACGTGAAGAAGGAATACGTACAGAAGAGCAAGCTAGAAGATAGACAAAACTTCCTTACGTTCCAACATATAACTTCTCCTGAAGTAAGGCCCAACTGACAATAGCAGTGATGACGAGTTGTAGAGGGCTGAACACACAGACAAAAAGAGCGCCTTTCCTCTCAATAGTCCATGACATTAGGCAACACGCTACCCCAGTGCAAATAATACCCTTATCATAGCATAATTACCATTATACAAAAATGTTTTTGTTCTAATACAAATGGTTCTGCTTCTAAATTCTCAAATTATTAATTGCACATTTAGAAGTCATCAACCATTAAAAATAGTTACCATTCAATTCGTTCACCTTCGTTTTGGTACGGTGAAAAGACTAACCAATAATACAACAGTAAGGCCAATTAAAGCAAGCATACCGCATAAAGTGCAGATGTGAGTCTCATAGAATTGGTGAGTGACCAAGCTGAGGGTTTGCGTTCAAAGCATAAAGCAATGACCACACATTGTATGCTTGCCAAAAAACACATGAAGGTGCTGCTCTTATATGGAGCTGGATACTTCTTGCACAAGTTTGCCTGGATATATATTTTCAACACAGCTATAAATAGTAATCTTCTTGACGACCCCAGTAAATCACTTAATGAGATGAATCTTACCTGGATTATGAACCATAGTTCCCAAATAAGAGCACTTCCAATTACTAAGACAGGACCAAAGAACGAATTTGTTTTGGAGGTGTGCATGGAGCTTAACTGTTTGACTTTCTCTGCATATTCCCAGTGAATCCCAGATCGGCCCAAAGTGATGGCTTTGCCACTGTAAAATGATAAAAAATGGGCTCCACCAACACCCAAAATAGTTCCCAACGCCATAGCTTGCCCAGCCTTCGTCTTGATTCTCACGTACTCTTGTCTACCAGGAATCAATAAATTGAATCAATGTATGAGGTACGACAGTTGAAGTAGGGCTGGAAAAGAAATTCCAAAATAAAAAAAAAAAGAAGGAAGAAATGAATAAAAGAAACTATATATGTTGGTACCTGGAGAGGACAGCAAGAATAAAAGTGAAAGCCGGGAGCAAATTGGTGAGTGCACTTGCAATTGTAGCAGTGGAATATTTTAGCCCCACGAAGTACAGTATCTGATTTACTGTAACTCTGCACTCACATCTCAAGTGAGTAATTAATTGATAGAAGTTTGACAGGGAAACGAAGAGGGAGGTTATTAAAAATTACACGAGGTAATATGCATTATAAATAGAACATTCTATAATGAATAATATATGCTTGCGCATCAAATTTTTTATATAATTAGACCCTACTTGTTTGCGTTTGCTATTATTAAAAATTTTTAAGAAAAGCATTTGGTCAAAACTGTGCAAAGAAGTAATTGAACATTAATGTATCAGAAACGAAAATTGTTACTTGAAGAGTGTGAATACTTGACGCTTACCCTGTCAAGGAACATAATAATATCTGAAACATTATGGGCATCGTCAACCTGCAAACCGTTTTCCTGCATAAGAACATAAAAATGAACTTTTACGAAAGAGGGAGAAAGAGAGGCACTCTCACAAATTTGACAATTCTTTGAATGAGACAAAAGTAATAAACTACAATACAACATTCTGTTCCAATTTTTGTAAGTTGTGTAGTGGTATATGAATGCATTCGTACGTTAATTATGTAGTCTAAATATAACATGAAGTAATCGATCATAAGGCGGAATACAAGTGACACCCTCATTGTTTATCACATTCCTGCATGCATATTCTCTCAGTGAGGGAAGGAAGCACGAAGAACTCAAGAAACATATATAAGCAAATATACTGATCAGAAGCAGGACTATCGCAGCCAATGCTAGAGCTAGACAGAGCGGTTTTGAATGTGATCATTAATTAGAGGGAAGCTTATAGTTTATATGAAGTAAAAGCTTATATAGTTAACGTATATACCGTTCGAGGCAAAAGGCAAAAGGAGCGATGAATGCAGTGGCAAAGAGTTGGCGATAAGCCACAAGAGCAAGAGGATTCATCCCAGATTGTAGTGAAAGCTTGGGGGTAATAGTCATGCCAGCATAACCTAGCTGCACTAGAATCATGGTCAATACTGGAATCACATCACCACTCCCCATATGGCCTAGAGGAAGCAATGGAGAATGGGTGGGGAGAGAGAGAGAGAGAGTAAAGAGATATATATGCGTTGTTGCAAACGATATATGAAATGGGGAATATATAGGTTTTTAGTATGGATGCATGGATTTGTTTTAGGGCAAGCTTAGGGGTTGTGGAGATATATAACAAAGGTTTGGGTCTAAGTGTTTGACAAATTCCCACTTTGGCAGCTTTCGCTGTATTCGGTGAACGTTTTGGGGCAACCAATTAGTTTCAAGCCATACCCATGCCATCATGTGTCAGCAGCAACAACAAACGGCCCGGCACCCATCTCACCCCCCCATCCATCTCCTTCTTCCTTCCTTCTTATCTCTTCATTCCTCTCCATTTGTCAATGATGATGCATGATGCAGACAAACTTTACCACATAATCTGTTTTGGAATTCTCAAATCCATATATTAATATTATCGATATAACATATACAATTACCTATATATTTCAAAGGACTGCGGCTTATCTCGTATTCTTATTTCATTTGAAAGTGAACTCCCTACATTTATTTGCATGAAATTTGAGAATTTCACTATTAACAATACAATTCCTTATACATTTTATATTTTAGATAAATGATATTGTGCATGTGGACACGTACTAATCGTGAAAAGAAGTGAATGTAGAGTGTGATCATGAATAAGATTTTGTCATTTTTAAGTTTGGGTTTAGCCAGCTGGCTCGAATTATCTACATCTGGGCTGGAAAACTAGTTAGATAGCCCATGCTTACTTTATGATCAAAAGGAGCTGCGAGCCTCATCCATGTCTCTCAAAGAGCCAAGGCAATGTTTGATTCCACGTGTCAATATAAAATCATGCAGAGATGAATTTGTTTATTTATTGTGTTTTTTAAATCAAGAATATACCCTGACAAAAAGAAAAGAAAAAAAAAGGGAATCAATTGATCATCAATAATATACAAAATTTTCAAGTTGTTTGGCATGTGTTGCCCAACTAACTAGTCCTCGGCTTTTTCCCCGCCAGCTTCTTGAGGACGTATGCATCATAAATTGATAATTGTTTAACTTCTGCTCTAACCTTGGCGTTTTTCTTGTCCATTATCTCTTTCCCGAGTGTCATCATCCCCTGCGGAAAAAGCAACCAGCATGCCAATAAAAAATAAAAGGGCAACCAATATGCCCTTCTCTTCTAAATATTTTTGTTATTTATTTTAAATCATTTCTTATTTTTTCAATAGATTTGAATTCTGAAAATTTGTTTAGTAGTAGACCTTGCCAAAATTAATATGATGATGAAATTATTTACCATAAATATATTATTATGTACTATAATGAACTACGTTTAAAACTTGAATTCTAAGGTGACATATTACCCACCACTTGTGTCTAGAAAAACACAAAGGCCAAGAGCCACGTTTGTAGCCTTTCAAATTTGATCCTCTGAAGCTGTTTGATGTGTCAGGCCAACAAAAAGAAAACGCTGTTTTGATGTGGCCTTTCATATTTGATTGATTTCCCAAACTTCCATTGCGTAATTATATTCTTGTCTCATGTTATATTCCAATGCATCACGCAAGCTATCTTAACCTCATTTAGATAAGAAAACAAATAGGGGATGAGAAAAAATCGTAGAAAAAATAAAAAAAAATCTAAATATTTTTTTGTCTAGATTGCTCCATTTTTTTTCCTTAATATTCATCTTCCCTTGTTTTCTTTTATTTTCAAACAAAACATAAATATCTGGTACCACGTCACCAAGCATACCCTTCATACTTTCTTATTTATTATAAAAATAAATGAAAAACTTATCTTTTAAATATTTACCCAACAAAATCAAGATATGTTTTTACTTAAAATCACCCGAAAACACAATTCTCGCACGAATGTGAAGCATTCATGTATTATCAACCACGTTTTTTTTAATTTTTTTCTGCCCCGTGCATTTATGGTTAATATATTCAGTTATTGGTGCGAGTAAAAAAATTTGTTATTAGAAGAAACTCGACTTTTAACGTAAACATGCTCGTGGATATACAATTAATAGTCTTCTTCTTCTATTTTTTTTTCAATAATTACGCTCCAAGGGTTCAAATTTATTTAAATTATGGTTACTACTCACATTATATCTTACTTTTGTCCTTTAAACTAGATTTTTTTTCTTTCTGCAATGTATGAGGAAAAATAATAACTAAATTTTTTAAGATTATGCTCTTTCTTTTCAGTCATAGGTTAGGAGTATTTTTTATCGGTAAGACTAATATCCCTTAAAATTCTAACACATTTAAAACTTGTTTAAAATATGTATAAAAATATTAAAAGAATAAAAGAAATATACAAAGCCCGATGAAATGCATTGAAAATAATAAAAAAATTGCACAAGAGAGTTGAACTATTTATAATGGTTGTATATAAATTTTATATTGATAAAAATATATATGGTGACTTTTCAAGTTTAAAAGAAAAAAAAAACTTTTTGAGCACACTAAGGCTCTGTTTGGTGGGAGGGAGGGATTTTAATGGAGGGAAGGGAAGAAGAGGAGAGATGAGATATGGAGCGAAGGGAAGAGAAGGGGAGGAATTTTAATAATTTGTTGTTTGGTTCAGGAGGGGAGGGGAGTTAATAATAATTTAATCATTTTACCCTTAAAATTAAAGAAATTTTTTATCATTTTTATGAATATAAAAAATTTCAATATTGATTATAAAATTATACTTTTTTATTTTATACTCATACTCCATAATTTTATACTCACTTTTTGAGATATATGAAACTTAAGTGTAATATTTTTTTTTTATTGAGACACTAAAAAAATATTTTTATGTTTTTGAAAATTTTAAACAACTTTTTATATTTTTAAAAATATTTTTTCTATAAAAATAAGATCACACTACAAAAAAAAAATTATTCCCTCCATATTCATTGGGGGGGGGAGGGGGGGGGGAGGGTTCTAGGGGGAGGGGAGGGAAGTTTGTCCCCTCCCCCTCTCTTATTTGGTGATTCCAAACAGGGGCTCCCCTTCCCCTGTTTGGAATGAGTTAAATTTATGGGGGGAGGGAAGTTAGGGGAGGGAAGTTGCTTCCCTCCCCTTCCCTCCCCTCTCCTCTCCCTCCCTCCCCCTCTACCAAACGTAGTGTAAGTGAATCAAGATTTGACTCTATATTTGGATGGAAAGAAAAATATGGGGAAGAGAAAATTGGAAAAAAAAATAAGAGAAAAAATAAATTTTTTTCTTGTTTTGATAGTAAGAAAAAATAGAAAGAAAAGGGGGGCCCGACCCCCCGGAGGAGTCGAGGCTCATATATTTATCTTTCAAAATTCTATTTTCTCTTAATTTTTTTCATGTTTTGTCCTGTATAGTCATCTAAATATAAGGAAATAAACATTTCCTTTCCATTTTTTACTTCCTAAAGCATGAGATTTACAAGTGAATGAACCCATGAAACTAATGTTTTAAAGTTAATGTCTGAAGCAGCAAGTAAATATATGTTTAATTGATTTTAAAATGTTAATGTCGCTGCTTGATAATTACCTTCCAACTCCAAGCTGCGTCATAACATATGAAAGTAAAAGAAAGAGTCAACTAACGGAGCTAATTACCCTTAACCATGGACATTATCAAACGACAATATCTTTTTTTGAAGACATTCTGTCTTCAATTGACAGCACAGGTAATGTGAAAGCGAAGTTGCGCACAAGATTTTACTTTAAGATGCCCTTGGTGGTCCCTCATTATCAGAAAACCCCAACTTTTCAGAGAAAAACCTCTTTCTTCTCTCTCTCTCTCCCTCCTCATTTGCCTAAACCAGAGCAGAATTGCGATTCCCGGACTTTCCTATAACAGCAACCACAGCATTTCAATTTCAAGTACTATATATGCTCGGTAGAGGACTGGAAACAAAAAAACGAAGGGCAGTGATCAGATCTACAGAGACTTTGATTTTCACTGCCTTCTTGTTTGGAATGCTTGAATTGATTCTTGGAGAGATATGCGGTTATATATATATGTGTATATATATTAATAATTAATTCATATGCTGATATTAAGTAAATCTCATACATATATACAATTATAAGGAAAGGTTTAGGTCTAAATGGTCACTTGCTTTCTCATCATCTTCAATCTGAGGTGGCGGCGGTGCCGATGCGGTTGCCTCAGTTGGTTGTTTATCTGCCACTTGCATAACGTCATCGTGTTTTGCACAGGTACTGGAAGGAGAAGGAGCAGTTGGGTTTGAAAAATTGTGGGTGCTTCGGAACCCTTGCTGGTGGCAATCAATAAAATCCTCAGGTTGAAACGTTGGCTTCCAAATACCCTTGTCCTTCTCTTCAACCACATCCTTCTTATCTTGCTTTTCTTTAGTGTTATAGAGGCGATCGCGTACATCCTTTGTGCTTCTTATCAACGCAAGGAACTTCTCCAGCTTCTCCTCCTCACTTTCTTCTTCATTATTCTCTCGTTTCCTTTTCCTCCTCTCGCCTTCCATGACGATATATATTTTCACTGCAAACTTAGAAAGAGGCACAGAGAAAGAGAATAAGAGAGTTAACTTAAAAGAGATAGAGAGAGGATGGAATTTGAGAAGCAAATATGAAGATAGGCACAGCTGGTCGATGAATCATGGAATTGGAAACTAAAAATATCAGAGCAAGTGAATGGGTTTATCCTGCTTTCTTGGTGAGTTCAATCAACCAAAACAGTATTAATTGACACGCGAATTGGGTCAATCCCCCGTGATTTTATTTAGGAAGATTTACTATTCCGGGCTTCCATCTCAATTTTATAACACAACAGGTTATATTGTTCATTTAATTATAAAAAAAAATTAATTTTTAAATTAAATATAAAAAATATAAAATTACTCAAATTCTCTCAAGTTTTATTTCTCTTTTTGCTATCACCAATCAATGGTGATCGGCCACCAATCAACGGTGGATGATGACCGGTCTACGATTACCTCGACTCATCAATGTTCATTAGAAAAAATAACTTATAATTTTTTTTAGATTTTACAATTTATTTATTTTAAATTTATAACTTAATTTTCAAACTTTTCCTTTTCAATTTCTTTTCCATAATTTGTAACTTTTTTACTCTAAATTTTTAACTTATTTTTCAAAATTTTACTAAGAATTATTTCAGTGCTTTTGTAACTTTTTTTTTTCAGATTTTATAATTTATTTACTTTAAATTTACAACTTGTTTTTCAATTTTTTATTATGAATGGTTTCAGTGTTTTACAACTTTTTTTCTATAATTTATAACTTATTTACCCTGAATTTGTAACTTGTTTTCTAAATTTTTATTATGAATTGTTTCATTGTTGTTATCACTTATTTTACATAATTTATAACTTGCTTACTCTAATTTTGTAACTCATTTTCTAATTTTTACTATTAACTATTTTAATATTTTGTAACTTATTTTCAAGAATTTGTAACTCATTTTTCAAATTTTTACTATGAATTTTTTCAACGTTTTTCAAATTTTACTCCAAATCTTTTAACTTGGAATAATTTCTGATAAATATTTAAAAAATAATTTACAAATTTAGAATAGACAAATTGAAAATTTTATAAAAAAAAGTTGCAAAATACCAAAATAATTCTTAGTAAAAATTTGGAAAATGAATTATAAATTAAAAGTAAATAAGTTATAAAATATGTAAAAGAAGTTGCAAAAGAACCGAAAAAATTTATAATAAAAATTTTAAAAATGAGTTATAAATTCAAAGTAAATAAATTGTAAAATAAGTTGTAAAAATATTAAAATAATTCATACTGAAAACTTGATAAATAAGTTACAAATTTAGAATAACCAAGTTACAAAATTTGAAAAAGAAGTTGCAAAAATACTGAAATAATTCATACTGAAAATTTGGCAAGCAAGTTATAAATTTAGAATAACTAAGTTATAAAATTTGAAAAAAAAAGTTATAAAATTACTGAAATAATTTATACTAAAAATTTGACAAACAGATTGCAAATTTAAACTTAAAAAATTGTAAAGTAAAAATTTGAAAACTAAATTACTAATTCAAAATAAGTAAATTATAAAATCTAGAAAAAATTGTACACTATTTTGTCCCACGAATGTGGCAACCATTGACTATCGTTGGCCGGTTACCAGCGACGGTTAACTGCCAGCCACCAGCCAATGATTTATTCACCGATGGCTGCCTGAAAATAAATAAAATTTGAGAACTTTTTGGTAATTTTATTATTTTTTAATATTTAATTTAGTAAAATTAATCTCTTTTTATAATTAAATGAATAATATCTTCTGGTTTATAATAAAATTAAGATGTTGGACCTTAATATCAATCCCCCCTTTTATTTAGTACTCCCTCCGGTCCTATATATAGGACCTTTTGGCTTGGTCCTAAATATAAGACTTTTTATAATATACGATGTGGTATTTATTATACATTTCTGAAAAATGCCCCTATGTAATGTATCTAAAGGAAAAAAGAGAAAGATTAAATAAGGGTACTTTAGGAAAAATATTGAAATTTTTGAAGAAATTGAGATAATTAATTAATTTTAACTCTCCTTTTTAATTTATTTGATTCGATTAAAATGATCCTATATTAAGGATATGAGGAAGTATAATAGATCATGGATTTGGCTGCAATGCCCAACCCTTACAATAAAATTGGCCGTTTAAGGTGAGGGTATCACTGTAATTGAGCGATGTGCCTACCACATAGTTATGCGAAAGCATTAAATTTGCGTCAGCTGATAACGTCATATCTCCGCTCCCATAGACATGTGTCATGTCTTAATGATGAGGGTCATACATAATTACAAAATTAATATAAAATTTATAATAATATATTATTTATATTATTAATCGTGCTTAAAAATATAAATTTATAATAAATAATATTATTTACAAATCATAAATAATATAATTTGTTTTCCAAATCTCATGCACAGCATGCGTCTAACTTATACATATATATTAATAATAAAAACAAATTTATGAGATATATAACGCAAATTAATAGTCAATTTTATATTTTGTTTGTTTGTAAGATTTTAAATAATATTTTATTGAATGCCTACCTGCAGGGTAAACCAAGACGGTCTACCAGCAAGCTGCTAGTTTTTCTCGCTTATCATTGCAAATCTGTAACATCTATTTATTTCCAACAAAAAATAGCGGGTATTATCATAAAAAAAGGGGTATTAATGAGGTCATTTCATTGCTAAGTGCGACCAAACCAAGTCAATGCAGATCATTATTTTTTTGTAATCCATTAGCTTAACAATAATCTTTTTTAATATGTTTTTGGACGACTTGACTCAAACAAATGATAATCATAATCAATCAGATAAAAGGACAATTGATAGAAGGCAAGTGGGAAGTATATATTAGGTAGCATGTGGGAGATAATGATAATTCTAGGATTAAGTAATGGCAATTAAAAATTGAGAAATAATTGGCCATTATGAGAAGAATTTTGGAGGAATATAATTGAAACTCGCAAGAAAGTGTTAATATATCGTGGAATGAGATGTTTAAAAGAATCAGGGATACCACTAAAGCAATTCGGAGTGAATCCAAAAGTTTTGGATTTAAAGATAGAGAATCTTGGTGATAAAATGAAAGTGAACAGGAGAAGGTTAAATATAAGAAAAAATGTTTTAAAATCTTACATTTATGCAATAATGATAAAAATTGGAAATGTTATCGGTTGGTTAAAAAGGAGACTAAGAAAATAGTGAGCCATGCTCGATCTAAAACTATTGAGGATTTTTATCAAGAATTAGAAATGAAGAATGGTAAACGTAAGATTTACAAAATTATCAAGAAAAAAAAAGAAAGTCAAGTGATTTAGATTAAATAAAATGCATTAAAGATAAGGGAGGAAAAATTTTGATATCAAAGAAAGATGATGAGCTACTTTTATAAGTTTTTCAATAATAGATTAAGTATGACTATTGATACAGAAAAATTAACAACTCATGAAGATGATTTGAATTTGAACTTCTATCGTAGGATTCGGGTTGGCGAGGTAAAAGAAACTCTTAAGAGAATGGATAACGGTAAAACTATTGGTCCTGATGTTATTCTTAACGAAGTTTGAAAGTGCTTAGCAGAGAATGTGGTTTAGTAGCTCACTAAGTTATTTAACGAGATTTTAAGGTTCAAGAAAATGTCAAAAGAATGGAAAAAGAGTACTCTGATGCCTATATACAAGAATAAGGGGGATATTCAGAATTGCACAAATTATCGGGAGATAAAACTCATGAGTTACATCATAAAACTTTGGGAAAGAGTAATTGAGTATAAACTAAGAAAAAAGTCTCGTATTTTGGAAAACCAATTTAGATTTATGCTACGACGATCTACAACAGAGGCTATTTATTTATTAAGGGGTTTAATTGAAAAATATCGAAGTAAAGAGAGAAACTTTGCGGATGATATAATCTTAATTGAGGACTCAAGAGAATATGCTAATGCTAAACTCGAGTTATGAAAACACACTTTGGAATCAAAAGGTTTTCACTTGAGTAGAAGGAAAACAGAATATATACATTACAAATTTAACAAGAGACCCATTAGAAATGATTTAGAGGTAAAAATTGGAGAATAAACCATTTCAGAAGTGTTAAAATTCTGATATTTTGAGATGATTTTACAAAGTGATGGTGAAATTGATAATGATGTTATGCATATGATACAAGTTGGGTGGTTAAAGTAGAGAAAAGTATCAGGAGTTATTTGTAACCACAAGGTACCTACTAAATTTAAAGAGAAATTTTATCAAATAGCTATAAGGCCAGCGATACTATATGGTTGTGAATGTTGCACTTTGATTGGACAACAAAAGCATAAGATAAAGGTAGCAGAGATGAGAATATTGAGATGGATGTGTGATCAAACAAAATTGGATGAGATATGAAATGATTGTGTATGAAAGAAAGTCGAAGTAGCACCTATCGAAAAGAAAATTATGAAAAATCGTTTAAGATGATTTAGGCATGTACAAAGAATAAAGCAAAAGGAGCCAGTGAGGAAATTTAATCAAATGGCTTAAAATCTTATCAAAAAGTGTAGAGAAAGACAAAAAAAGACACTAAGAGAAGTTTTAAGGAATAACCTCTTGATAAATAATTTATTTAAGAAAGTAGTATTTGATAGAGTTCATTAATATTGTATAATTCATGTAACCGATATCATATTAATGGGATAAGGTTAATATTGTGGTTGATATTATTGTTGTTGGTAAGTCGAGAACTTTTTACTAAAATTATAAATTATAATTTTACTTTATAGCTTTTTCATACATGATGTCATAAAAGTTGAATTATTTGTGATTTGTAAATAATATAATTAATTTTTATAAAAAATAATATAGTTTATTATAAATTATATAATATATATATTAATATATTGATACGTTTCATTCAAAATATGAAAAATTAAAATAATCAATAAAAATTGATTTAGATGATAAGGAATTAACATCCACAAGGATATAAGTTTCTGCTATCAACCTCAACCTTATTGACAGGTTGTTCATAAGGTGCCGTAAACTCTAAAACGGTACAACTTTCAAACTCTCAGATTTGTTGGAGACCGAAATCTAGTTAAGCGATAGTCAAATCAGATTATTTATAATAGTTTTTAATATTACTTTTTTAAGATGAAAATATGTCAAATCATTAAAAGAAACATTGATTGAAAGATAATATGCACTAGTACACCCAAAAAAAAAAATATTTATGTTTGATTGCACAAATGTTATTGGTTTTTCATAAGTCTTTCTTTAATGAGAAATAAAGCTTTTTTGTATTTTTTTTAGACCAAATTTATAAAGATATAGTAAAATTTTGGATATTTATAATTAATTATAAAAATAAATAATTATAATAAAAATAATTTTTATTTAAATTTTTTATCTTATAAGTGATTTTCAGAAAAAAAATATTTAATTTTAAAAATTTAAGTAATTATTTAATAGATAATAAGAAAAAATAATTATGAAAAAAATAAATAATTATTAAAAAAATAAACTTTTCTTATAATTATTTATCTGAGACACAATTACTCAGTGAAAAACGAGTCATGTTTGAAAACTTTTTACAATAATCACTTTTTTGTTCCCATAAGTCCTTATTATTGCATTCCAAACGTACTATAAAGTCAGGATAATGGAAATGACCCAAAGGGTTTTTCCAAACAAACAAAAAGAAAGAAAACAGAAATGACCCAAAGGTAAGTAGGTAACCACTAGGCTGGCAGTAGGCACAGAGAGAACGTGGCCATCTTAAAACTCTGGAGTCACAAAGCCTTGTTAGTCCATGGTCCTTATTTGCTCGAGTTTTAATTTTACTTTAATTATATGATTATATAATAACATAAGACAGAGAAAGCATAGTTTTTGGAGGACAAAAGGTGCTATTCCTCTAGCCATTGCACACCGTGATTTGCCCAGAGGTAGTATGCTCCAACTGGACCACGACCACCCACCTCGTACAACTCCACCGATATATTCTCTCTCTCTATCTCATCCAGAATCTCACACAGAATGTTCCACGCGGCTTCCACCTCATCGCTTCTCATAAATACATGGTTATCCCCATCAATTACATCTAGCAGAAGATGCTCATAACGGTCAGGTACCTCCATGGATTTATACCTGTCACAGCAGTCACGCATGCATTAACTTAATAATCTAGTGGGAAGCAACAAATACTGTAACATTTTTCAGGTTCTTACTTGTCCTTGTAAAGTAAATTCAATTCTGAAGAATCCAGTTTCAACCCCAATCCGGGAATCTTGTTGTTAACTCTAATCAGGATTGCTTCATCCGGCACATCACGAAGAATTAGTTCATTTGTGGCCCGCTCAATGTTACGCCCGATGCAGTCGTGGTAAATATTTCCCGGGACATGACGAAACTGGATTCGTATCTCCATTCTGCGTTATAATTTTCAAACGCGGGTGAGCAGATATATGGAAATAAGTAATATTTCTATTAAAGAAATTATTCAGCGAAAAAAAATATGATTGATATTTACTGGTGTTTGATGAGTCCTAAGCCCGTTTTCACCAAAAACGGCACACCATCCCATCGTGCATTGTCAATGTAAAATGCAGCAGCAAAATATGTAGGTGTCAGACGGTTTAAGGATACATTAACCCTGTTTTCGCTACTTGCTTTATACTGCCCAAGGATGACATCTTTAGGTTCTAATTTTCGAATAGACCTCAAAACCTTGACCTGGAAAGTACCTTGTTACCAACACCATTTGACGCTTCAGGGTTCCTAGTGTGAAAGCTATATTGTGTGTACCTTTTCATTTCGAATATCTTCTCCGTCGAGGCTTACAGGTGGTTCCATGGCAAGCAATGCTATTATTTGGAGCACATGACTGTGAACAATGTCACGAATAATCCCATAATTTCCAAAGTATCTGCATGGGGGTATTTAGTTGGTGTCACTCTATGCAATATGCCTGTGGAGGAAAAGTTCATTATGCATATTCAGTACTTTCGCTCCTTAATTTGTACTCAAACTTTACCTTCCAGGTTGCATGGCCAAATCTTCTGACAAAATGACCTACAATAATTTAATTGTAGCAATATAATATTTTCAGCAAATAATAATATTGACTGAGGATGAGGAAAGAAAGTCAACAGATTTAGATCAAATAAGATGCATTAAGAATGAAAAAGGAAAAGTTTTGGTTATTGATAATGATATTAAGAAAGATAGGAAAACTACTTTTATAAGCTCTGCAATGACAGATTGAGTATGACTAGTGATATAGAAGGTTTAACAACTCACGAAGATGAATTAAATTGGAGTTTCTATTATAGGATCCGGGTTGGAGAGGTAAAAGAAGCTCTAAAGAAAATGAATAATTGTAAAGCTGTTGGCCCCAATGGTATTTCTATCAAAATTTAGAAGTGCTTAGGAGAGAAGGGAGTTTTGTGGCTAACTAAACTTTTTAACAAGATTTTAAGGTCAAAGAAAATGTCAGAGGAATGAAAAAAAAACCACTTTGGTGCCCATATATAAAAACAAGGGAGATATTCAAAATTATGTTAATTATTGGGAGATAAAACTCATGAATTATACCATAAAATTTTGGGAAAGAATGATTGAGTATAGACTAAGAAAAAAGTCTCATTTCAGAAAACTAATTTGGATTCATGTCAAGATAGTCTACAACAAAGGCTATTTATTTATTAAGGGATTTTATTGAAAGATATTGGAGTAAAGAGAGAGACTTGCATATGGCTTTTATTAAGTTGGAAAAAACCTACAATAGAGTACCAAGAGATGTGTTGTGGAAAGTAATAGAGAAGAAAGGTGTTCATGTGACTTATATTCGAACCATAAAAGATATGTATGAGGGGACAACAACAAGTGTGAGAACTCCTGGAGGTGAGACAAAGGACTTTCCTATAAGGATAGGTTTACATCAAGAATCTTCCTTAAGTCCTTACTTGTTTGATTTGGTTTTAAATGTTCTAACAAGACATATACAGAAAGATAATCCCTAGGTATATGCTTTTTGCGGATGATATAGTCTCAATTGAGGACTTAAGAGAAGAAGTCAATTGTAAACTTGAGTTATGGAGAGACACTTTGGAATCAAAAGGTTTCCGTTTAAGTAGAACTAAAACAGAATATATGCATTGCAAATTTATCACGAGACCAGTTAGAAATTATTTAGAGGTAAAAATTAAAGAGCAAACCATTTTAGAAGTGTCAAAGTTTAAGTATTTAGGGTCGATGTTATAGAGTGATGGTGAAATGGATGGGGATGTTATGCATAAAATACAAGGTGGGTAGTTAAAGTAGAGAAAAGTTTTAAGAGTTATTTATGACTGTAAGATACCTACTAAGCTTCAAGGGAAAGTTTATCGAACTGCTATAAGACCAGCAATGTTATGACAGTGAATGTTAGGCCTTGAAAGGGTAACAAGAATATAAGATGGGAGTAGCAGAAATGGGAATGTTGAGATGGATAAGTGGTCATACAAAAATAAATAACATACGAAATGATATACAAGGGAAAATCGGAGTAACACCTATCGAAGAGAAAATGGTGAGAAATCATTTAAGGTGGTTTGAATATGTACAAAAAATAAGACAAGAAGAGCCAGTAAGAAGAGTTGATCAAATGACTTGAAACCCTATTAAAAGGTGTAAAAAAAAATCAAGAAGAACACTAACAGAAGTTATAAGGCGTGATCTCTTGACAAATAATTTATCTTAAAAGATGGTATTTAATAGAGTTCATTGGTGTCGTATGATCCATGTAGTCGACCCCACTTAGTGGAATAAAACTAAAGTTGTTGATGTTGTTGTAATATAATATTATCAGCAGTACGCTGCTCAAGAAACTAATCAAATTAAACTTAAAAAAAGTTACCTGTACATTACGTATATACGTACGGCTCCACAATGGCTCAAAGACTAGATTTGAAAACCTTAGAACTGTAAGGTTTTCAATAAGGTTCCTCCCCAAAAGATGATCAATCCTGACAATAGAATGATCTATAATTCTGAGTGTGCATGAGCTGATGCGTTTGAAAGAGAGGGAGGTGGAGGAGTGTATGAGTATAAACACCTGTATAATTGTTTTTCCTGAAACTTGGAAAGAAGAGATTGCGTCAACCTATGAGAAGAGAGTGCATCAAATCCAAATGGTTTTTCAATTATAACACGATTCCAGCCCTTTTGGGTCTGAGCACTGCTAGCAAGACACGATGCGACATCCAGAAGTGCTTCTTGTGGCACAGAAAGGTAAAATATCCTGTTGCCTTTGGTTCCATCCTGTGGGATACAAAAGCTGCTACAGAGTCAGTTACCAAAAGGCTTGGACTATCCAAGAAATCAAGTACTTAGACAAGAACGCATTTGAGAAGAAATGCACTTTCAACACACACACAGAGGTAAGATTTGTTCAAAATTACCTCAATCTGCGTCATACGAGCATTCAACTTGGACATCCCAAGTTTATTGTCACAGCCACCATTGATGTAGTATGTTCTACTAAGGAAAGCACCCATTTTGTCCCCACAATTCTCTCTAACAAGTTTTTGCATTCACATTAACCGAAAAATCATCCCATAATGTAGAGTTGTAGATGAGTAGAAATGGCCATCATTCTTCAATGATTGTGACTTAGAAAATGGTTGATTATACAAATACAAATGTTTACATGGAAAGTTAAATTTTCAAGAGACTCTATAAGTTGGGAGTGAATACAGAATAACCACAAACCATGAGGAAGAAGTCAGTTTCTCAAGTTGGTTAAGATCAAATGATAATGATTTTTTTTCTTGGAATTGGAAACAGGACACTGAAGGTAATAACTTGGGTAAGTGATAAGAGTCACATACTGATGATCAACCCGGCATGTTAGTTTCGAAGCTATAATGGATTGTAGGTCTTTGTCTGTCATATCCTTCCTTGAATATCCAAAAATAGCAACATTCTGCAAACATAGGAATGCAAATCCAAAAAATATTTGAAAATTTTAGAATAGGTGGAGATGTAAGCATAACACCAGGCAATCAGTTTTCATGATAAATCCCAACTAACTTGTTGCTTATTGTCATAGTCATAGAAATTCGACAAAATTTTACGTTGACAGTTGAGAGCCTAACACAACCTCCTCTTTTATCCGAGCTTGAGACCGGTTATGATGCTATATAGGCGGAGTTTAACTTATTGCTTCCTATAGGGGAAAAATGTTAATTTGGAAAATACATCATACCACAAGGCCAAGAATCCCATAACATGACAAATTCATATGAATGAATTTTTTTTTTGGGGGGTGACTCTGCCTATGTGGTATCATAGCTGGTTCCAAGCTCAGATAAAGGAAAAGGATTGTGTTAGGCCCTCAATAGTCGATATAAAATTCTGCCGAATCTCTATGAAATTGTGTGTGTGGGGGGGGGGGGGGTGTTGGGTTAGGATAAAACAATAGTTCTATAGATGAATCTGACCAATGTAAAACATTCATATTATGTATCGATGCATAGAGTGAACTTTTAATAAGCATGTATAAGAACTATCAAGTTAAAAATAAATAATCTTGCTGTACCTCAGGAAGGAAGCCACTATAGTACAGAGCAAATAGTGCAGGAAAAATCTTCCCCCTTGCTAGCTCGCCAGTAGCTCCTATAACAACAATGGAAAGCGAGGGTGCTCCACTGACATCAGTGGGAGAACTGGGGGAACTTCTATGTAGCAAAGGTGGAGATTCAATAGATGTGAACGTGTCTGGAAAAACGTTATGCTGAAAGTAGTTTTGGGAATGATTTTTTTTTTCCTTATTTTATTTCTCCTTAGTCTGAAACTTCAAATTTGAATACATTAATTTGGCCCCAAAAAAAATTGAACACATTAAGTTTCCAAACAAATTATGAGACGCAAAATGCGATGGAAATAGAGAGAGCCTCAAGATTGGTAAAGTAATGGCTAACCATTAGAAACATCATGGTTTGAGCATGAAGCAGAAATTGGTCTTTTTTCATTTGATAATCCTGTTTCCAGATTGTTAGTTAAGTGACTTCTATTTTGACTTTTCGATTTCTTAGGCTCCTTTGCTGGTTGACATTTTTCACTCAGTAGATGAAAATTCAACCTCTCAAGTATCCATAATTTAAAACCACGAAGTTTTCGGCAGATGTTCGTGTCTCCGCCATTTAGTCTAACACGACCGCGAAAGTAGCTTGCTGCAGCCTGCAACAAACGAGAACAAAGAGTGAAAAGCACTGCTAGCACCACTATTAGACATATCATCAACATATAGAAACAAAGGCATCAAGGAAGATTATCTTCCATTTTTTAACCACTTCATTTTTATTTTTATATTGAGCTTCAAATTTCCAAGTCCACCAAATTACCACCAAGAAAGTTTGTTTTTTCTATGCCACATCACAAAACAAGCAACATGCAACCAATGAATCAACTCACAGGACAGCTACGAGCGGTGATTCTGAGACCATCGGAGCAAATATGTTTCGGTCTTGAGATCGAAGATTCTGAGAAAGCTGCCAAGGTAGACGAAAAAGACACGGACGACATTCTTCGAGGAGTTTGGAACCTCTCCGTTAAGGCTTGGCACTTGTATTATTCTAAGATCTGGAAGAAGGTTGCAATCGGAGTTCTTGGTCGCGGGCGCAGAAGAAACAGCGTTGACCGCTATTCCGGCAGCCAGATTATTGATCGAATTGGGAAGTTTCGTGGAGATTTTAGAGCTTGATTTTGTATGACAGTATCAGACACTGCACTTTGCACTGCACTGCTTTTGCCTTTTGCAGAGTTTTCATGGAGGAAGAACGATGGCGTCCCCGCCCTCCGCCAACTCTTTCTAGTGTAATCGACAAAACGACGTCGTTTTAAGTTGATGAATCCCATCCGTCCAATTGCATAGCATCTCAGCCCTCCATTTCAGGACACCCACTCCCCCTGCATCCCATTGTCCGGACTTGTCCTTCACGGACTTGGTATACTGTGTTGCCTATTTTCCTCAATTGTTTAAGTATAATATATTGAAAGAAAATAAAACAAAAATATAAAAATATTATAAATACCTTAATTTTTACACAATAATTAAGCAATTAAGAGAAATAGGTATCGCAGGGATCCAAATCCGTCCTTCAACTTTCCTCATCGAAAACCAACCCTCGTTTATATTGTTCTCCCAGCTGCTTCCCTTATTTACACAACAGGTTTTGTTGAATTTTGATGGATAAATTGATTGATTTGTTGGAGTTGAATTTGGGATTTAGATTGGTAAGTTGAATTTGTTTTATGCAGGTCTGTAATCTGTGCTGTGCATGGGCTTTCCCAAACAATGAAACCCCTAATCTGCTATTGCTTGGATTTTAATTTTAATTTTAATAGGATCACCGGCTTCTCCTTATACAAATATTGAAATGAAATGATCCCAACTACTTCGCTCTCTTTGCAGCAAAGACACGCTTTTGCTCTTTTTTTTTTTTTTTCCTTCTCCCGAAATAATGGTTCCCCGAATGCCCTGCTTGCTTTTGGTCAGGTTTAGCAAAAACGTCCTGAATTGAATTTCAAATATCATCTCAGCCATCCCAATTTTGTATAACAAATGAAACACCTTATTACTACCATGATTCCTTCCTTATCCACTTCTACATTTACATTTTATCTGCTTATGAATTGGTTTCTAACCTTCTTATTCCCTCTCAAGTAAACCTAGATATTATTACATTTAAAAAATGATACATTCATAATATTTCAATTAAAAATTGTGACGATCAAATTCAATGTTTTATCAAAAAAGGATCGCGTTTCTAAGTAGTTAGAACTTAGAATTATTGGTAAACCTAGATATTAAAAAAAAACAAAAAAGAAGAAGAAGACAAACACGGCAGATGTATAATTCATCTTAATTGTTTTTTTTTTTTTTAATTTTTCAAAGTTCAAATGGATACTTCAATGTTATTTTGTCCGTATGCTCCATTGTCCATTCCCCTTGCCTACCATGGCTGAAAGCTGGAAGGATGTGTCCAAAGGTGACGTGGAAACAGAGACGGAAGGACGCAACCACTAATCAATTAGCAATTAAATAATGGTAATTCAGATTAACACAAACATCCCCACCAGCCAAACCCCAATTATGAAATATTGCTCTTTGCCTTTTCTCTGTCTACAACTTGACCCCTCAATGTATAGAAAAGAAGACCTAATGCTATGTTTCGTCTTTTAACAATTATATTTTCTTGTTCACTCGTTAAAAAAAATAATTTTTTCCTAGGCTCTCTTCTTCTTCTTCTTCTTCTTCTTCTTTTGGGTGTAGGTTTAAATGCTATGTTAATTAGAAAGATATTTCCACTTTTTTTTTTAAGAAAAAAACAAAATTGCCAAGCATCACCATCATCTCTATCTTCCGCCTTTAAAATTAAAATTTCACCGAGTCATAAGTAAGCCCTTTGTTTGTCAACGTGATGTTACTTGGTGCTAAAGGATGGACCAAGCGCTCGATTGCATGCTTTGAAGTTATTCTACCACTCTACCAAAAAATTGTTAAAATAAAAAAGAAACTACCAATCTTGTGGCTGTGGATTCTTACAAGTGGAAGGTTACTTTTGACGCTCTATTTTGAAAAAGAAGTAGATTCTCCTGCAAATCGAAAACACAATCAATACACTGGGAGGGTAAAGTCAAAATTTTAATATTCTTATGCTTAATTTCGTGATGATGGCGTCCTCCTTTGAAATGTTACTATAGCGCAAGAAAAGGAATCTTTACTCTGTTCATCGTCTTTTTGTTCTTTCTTAGTATATGACGAGGGTCCCCTGAAGCTTTGAAGGAGATGAGAACTGGATCACGGAGCCGTTAAATGAACATTCTAAACCACTATCTATTATATGGTTTAGGTCACTCAAGTTCCCTTATTTTAAAATGGCCACTTTTAAAAATGACAATAAGAAATACTTAGCAAGTTACGTATTCGATAAAGAAATAATAATAATAATAATAATCCATTATGATGTCGTACTTAGGTGTTTGAAAGCGAAGTGCATTCGTATTTATATTTTCCCCTGTCCTCTTCCCCCTTTTTTCTAAATCTGATCGGAATCTTCACCAGTTAATCAAGTTTGAGTAGATAAGACTGGTGGATGTGTCATCTCTCTTATTGAAGATTACTGGTGAGGAAAAAGGCTCTCAATTTCATTTCTTTATTCTCATAAAACATACTTAATTATAATTATGGGTTTTTTTGTTTTCGATAATATTACTTTTCTGGGTGTTTGATCATACCTGAGCCCGATCAGGTTAAGGTTGATGGCTTTTTGGTATCACGTTTGGGTTTGGTGTGGTTTGCAGCATAATTCAGCGTTCAGTAATCGCCGGAGTTTCTCTGTCTCTCTTTTCCCTGAAAATTTTTTAATCGTCTCAGATGTGTATATCTATGTTCTGAAATACGATCATCCTTTGTGTACAATTTCGTGAGACATAACTCTCTACTATAGTTATTCAAATCAAGCTCTCGACTTATTCAATTAGCGAGATTATGTCACGACCCAGTTTTTTCCTTTGTGCTTCCGTAACTGACTGTTTCCTCCCCTGAATCGATCGCGGTTTCTATTTAAACAACCTTCTCTGATTTGATTTCCGTGTACAGCCTTGGAAATTTCTGGACATTCTCATCATAATATCCACCCTTTCGATTGAATCAATGTTCATCAGATGCCATTCTAACATGAAGAGCACATAATTTGAAGGAGAATATTTTTGTACAAACACAACGACTTCTAGCATTAACAAACAGTTAATTGTTATTATAAAAAAAAAAACAGTTAATTGATGAGGGTGATTTAAGGAGGATGATGTGATCTCTAGGTATATGATTGGCAACAAACAGTTCGATTCTGTGCCTCATTAACTGAAAATTATTCATCATTTGGTGCAGATATCTGATAACTGTTTTGTACTTGGGAGCTATAAATATTATATATTCAGGGAAATTGGCAAATGGGGTCCGAATGTCCTCCAGCACCAGTAACTGTTCATATAACAGGTTTTAAAAAATTCCATGGAGTTTCAGAGAATCCAACGGAGGCCATTGTCAATAGTTTGATAGATTATATGAAGAAGAAGGGTTTACCAAAAGGTTTAAATATTGGGAGCTGCAGCATTCTTGAAACTGCCGGTCAGGGAGCACTTGTTCCCTTGTACCAGACCTTGCAATCTGCCATTAGTGCCAAGAACTCTGAATCTTCAAACTCCAAAAGAGTTATTTGGGTGAGTTGCCCGTATAAATTTATAGAATTACAGTTTATGTTGATAGATTCACTCTTCTTAAGTTCTCATTTATGTAATAAGATCCATATTTATACTCATTAAGCAATTTACTAATGAACCTGGCTCTCTGGTATTTTGGTTATCTAGTGAAAACTTGTTACTACGACATCATCTAACATGGTACAGAGTTCTATCCAGCACATTAGAAGTAGATGAACCCTGTTCTGCTTTTAAATTAAGTGGGGCTGGCCTCATCATAGATAGTCTCCGTGTCACTGCTACTCTATCAAAGTCTGCTCCCCTAAAGCTCTTTTGCTGAAATAGTATTTTTGTGATGCACTGAAAACTGGTTTATGCAATTTCCGAATCATTTCCAGATAAGATCAATAGCTGATGAATTAACTTTGATTGAAGCTCACTGAACTCTGTTACTAAATTTTCTTTTAACATTTTAGTATGGAACTATAACCAAACTTGTACTGGACTTCCATTTTTAATCCTTTTTATTTTTAGGTAAACCATTTTCGGTACTTCTAGTCAGGTAATTCTATGGCCAAACTAAAGAAAATAGTTGTGAAAGTTTGAGGAGGGTCAAAATATCATGTCTTAAATACAAGAATCCTTTTAGATAATGGAGAGAAGGTACCCAGTTGGCTGGGATCTTCCCTTGATTATATTTAGCTATCCTGAATCTGTAGTCATGTGAAAACATATCTGTTACTATACCACAGCGTCTTATTTTCTGACTATATGTCATTTTGCTTATTCAGCTGCATTTTGGGGTTAACAGCGGAGCGACAAGGTTTGCCATCGAGCACCAAGCTGTCAATGAGGCTACTTTCCGATGCCCTGATGAAATGGGATGGAAGCCCCAGGTTAGATTGGAACATTTGGATACATGTTGAACTTGCTTTCACTAACCTCTTAGAAAAGATCTTGTTTGATCATGTTCTCATTCACTGTATTCTCTACATTTTGTCTGTTGCAGAAAGTCCCCATTGTTCCATCAGATGGTGGAATCTCACGAACACGGCAGGTAAATTGGATAATATGATTTTTGTTACGCTCTTTTTTGTATTAATTAATGCATACCCTTGTTCCATCATCGTTTTCGCTGAAGTTGCAAGTATTTAAGGCTGCTTCCATTTTGTAATACCATGGCCAAGTCTTTTGTGTATAAGGATTTTCACTTATTTTTGGTGCCAAAGCATCTAAAGTGCTGTACTCTTCTTTTTGATTAAAGTGAAGAGGCATAGAGGGTATTATGCAGTTAAAGTTAGTGGTATGCAAAGACAACATTAAGCGAATAACTTAACATGGTTTTCATTGCTATATGGAAAACTGTAGATGATTGAGTTAACTTTATGCAGACTTGCCTTCCAGTAGAGGAGATCACCAAGGAATTGGCAAAGAAAGGATATGATGTTATGACATCTGATGATGCAGGCAGGTTTGTGTGCAATTATGTTTACTATCATTCCCTTCGCTTCACTGAGCAGAACGGCATCAAATCCCTCTTTGTGCACGTCCCTCTCTTCTTGACAATAGATGAAGATACCCAAATGCATTTCGTTGCTTCCTTGTTAGAGGTACTTGCTTCTGTATGTTAGCAACATTCTGAAAGTGGGATGAATGTACCATCACCATCACCTAAGTACAAAAAGACACTATATTTAAATTTGAAGGGGTTAGAGAAAATGGCAGATGTAGCCGAGGCATTTGCTTTCAGCAATTTGTCAGAGATGAGTCCACGTCTTTTTACTTTGTGAATAAGTGTTCATTTTCCTTAAAACTGCTCCCATATTGCTTTCTAACGTTTCTTTATTTAATCATAGGCCCTTATTGAATGGGAGTAGAACTGGAAACCACAATCTTTCAGTTGGAAGCTCAATTTATTGTTTTAAATCATTCACAGTTGTTTCATCGGTCATACTACTTTACAACCTCCTCTCCTGTTACTGGAGATTTTGGGTAGACTAGCTATACCAATGTAGTGTGCCTGTGTAAACCAGTCAAAGGATTTTAAGATTTTTCAATGGTCAATCCCACACTCAATATAATGATGCGAGGCGCTTATACATGAAAGTCGAAAGAGACGGATATATGATAGAAGCTAAATTGTCCAAAGCCGAAAGGAAGACCTCTTGGTTTCCAATTGTCTAATGTTACCCATGCGGATAAAATAGATGGTAGATACTGGTAGGCCAGAAAATGACATGATATAATCATAAATTCATTATTCAAAAGATTAGTAGGATAAGAGTGAAATTATGAGCAATAATGTTCATTTAGAAAACTCAATGTGATGTACGGAATATGATATCTGTGGAAGTATTTTCCAACTATGTAGACCATCAGAACAAGAACAACCGACCAGCGGTGGAAGTATTCTCAAAAAAATTAGAAGCGTAAGAGAACATTACTGCCCTCGGTAATTCGGACATGAAAACATGATATAACTTTTTGTCACCACCAACCATCGACCTCAATTGGCAGAAAATATGTTCGAGACATGTCTTGTTTTGATGCAATTCGTCATCTTTGTTCTCTTGATCTCTCCCTCTTTGTTTTTCGGGGGAAGGGAGGGGGTTACGTCATATCTTCAGATCATAATTCCAATCAGAATGGGAAAAGATTGAGCTAAACAAATGAATACAGATAATAAAGGGGAGTAAAACACTATACGACAGCCGCTGACCACCACATTACAGAGCATCACTAAATCAAGTATCCCATTTAGCATTTAGACAACTGCGGATATTGTCTTCTGTCGAATGTTACAATCTGTTGGTGATACAGGAAACAGGGTATTCTGAATACCCATCGAGGGTTCGGTAACATTAAAATATTACCATATATCTCTCTAAATCTGACTTTTACAGGGCAAGGTTATACTACAAAGTACATAAGTGGAACAAAAATCATAAATAAAGGAAACACGGAGATCTCATACGGAAACATCACTGGCAGATTTGTTACATTTCACAACAAATTACAAACCAAGAAACGGGCATTGCTTCCTCGAGTGCTCTGGAATCAATTTCACTAGAGTCTCCACTGGGACTCCCTTCAGTTCTGGTACAAAGGTACAAGGACATCCCAGAAGGTCAGCCATAATTATTGACAGCAACGAAGGACCAGAGTTGCATGAACAAAATAGCAATAGAATATTCCATAACTATCATACCATGAGATTTGAAGTTGAACAGTGGCGGAAGGAAACGTCCATTTGGCAAGCGAGTGTTTGGATCACGAAGTTCATCGAAGAAAGAATGGGTCAAGGCATCTAACTGCGTCAAGGGGAAAAAAACATAAATCGCACTGCCCACACATCCTACCTAGCTTACGTTACATAAAACAGGACAACAAACTTCTGAGAAGAAAAAATAGGATCAGCTAAAAGGCCATGTACTCACAGCTGTGCACCGTAGGTTAGGGGAATATTGTAGTAGTCTAGAAACCAAATCAACAGCTTCTGGAGGCATACGCTTATGGAAAATCTGGAAAGAGCAAGTTAAAAAATATTTTAGCAAGGTGTGTTCATTAATAGGTAATTAGCAAATAATTGTACGCTTAAAAATGAGCATGAAATGCCCTTAAACTAGCAATATATATATACCTTGTGCCACGGATGAGCTTTTATCTGAGGGAATTTAAATTCTGTATAGTTAGGATTCATGCACTTAATCTCTTCCCTTGTTGGAGTGCCCAAAACCTACCAAAAAACTCATTCATTTCAAGGAAAATGTTTAATGAAAAGATCACGGCACTGTGAAAATAAGCAAGGATACCCATCAAACTAATTAGTAACCAAGCAAAGTCTCTTATATACAAAATGTCCTTAACTATCTACCAAAAGAATTATTAAAAAAATATCAATGCCTCTCAATTTTCTATAGCTTGAGTGTGACCAAATCATCCAATCCGGTTTTAAAAAGTTAATAGAAAAAGAAAAGTTCAAGATGCACAACTTAGTTGTGTACAAGTGAGTCCAAGAATATCACCGTCAATGATGGATTACCTTGATGATCTCAACAAGCTGATCAACTCCACTCTCACCAGGAAACAAAGGCTGAACAAAAAAATAAATAAATAAAATAAAATAAAACAGAAGCAATCTTCTGTCATATATAGATACTCATATTTACATCAGAAATTACGAGAGATCACATCAATGGATACCAACCTGTCCAAGAAGCAGCTCAGCCAAAACGCAACCAGCTGACCAGATGTCAATGGCTGAAGAATACTCAGTTGCTCCAAATATAAGCTCAGGAGCTCTATAATATCTAGAACATATGTATGATATATTTGGTTCCCCTTTTACCTGTCAAAAGTCAACCCGAACAATGTGAAGCGTTTAAAGTTAACAACTATCCAACCTAGGAAAACTGAAAGCCCAAGAGAAAGGAAGAAAATAACACAAATACACAAGTGTATATAGAACATACCAACACTTTGGCACTCCCAAAGTCACATAATTTAACCTGGTGGGTATGAGGATTGACCTGCACAGAAAAGAAATCTTCCATCAACATAATCAAACAAGCATTACTGACCCTTCACGTTTGAACCAACAAGTAACCATCTTTAGGCCACTCAAGCCATAAATGCAATGCGGAACTAAAACAAAGAATTAAAAAATTGTCTAGAGAATATATGCAAAATAAATCAAAGTACATACCAACAGGTTTTGGGGTTTGATATCCCGATGACAGACTCCAATACATCGATGAATATAAGATAATGCCCTAAAGATCTGCCATACATCAAAAAAATTTTTACACCTTCAGCAGGATGAAAGATTAATACAAATAGGACAAACACTGATATCCCTACATCTAACAAAGCTAACACTGTTTTGCATAATATACCTGGTATGTATAGAGTTTAACATATATCAATGGCATCCTTTGATTCAACTTGTTGTAATGCTTGATCACACGATGAACAGTTTCAGGAACATACTCAAGTACCAAATTAAGGTATAATTCATCCTTTTCAGTTGTTGAAAAGAAACAATGCTTCAAAGAGACAACATTTGGGTGGTCGAGGAGACGCATTGTGTGCAGCTCCCTGTTCTTATACCTTTTGTCTTGAAGAACCTTTTTGATAGCAACAGTTTCACCAGTCTCCAAGCATTTTGCCTTTAGTTATAAAGAAAAAAGCTCTAAATACAATGAACTCTGGAAAGACAAGATTAACACAAGGAAACAAATCATCCAGTCATTTGACATGGAGCAGTACCTGGAAGACAACTCCAAACGATCCATGCCCAACAACAAGCTCTGCCATATAGCTTATTGTCTTAAAACATTAAAATGTAAAATTAGTGTAAAGCAATAAGTAGGGCAAAAAATTTTTTTAAAAGAACAAAATCAGAAAGAAGCTTCACAAGAAGAAGCATCCACTATATTTTTATCATCCTATTCAATCATATATCATGGGACTTCATCAATTAGAAATCAATTAAAGGACATATTTGCCAACATAAGACACAGACACGTTGAATACAGCAAATAGTTATGTTACGCTACTCACTGGATAGACTTACAAGGTGCGTGTAGAGCTGGCACAATATCTAAATCTTTTTCAGAAAATGACATCACAGACATTTACAGTAATTATCATTTCAAAATTACAAAATCCATAATCACAGCAGCTACAGGAGAAAGGAGACATTGCACAAATGAATATATCAAGCTGGAGCATCAATTGTTCATCAACGTCCACCAATTGTATGTAATTACAGCAGTCCAGACTGGGCCAGGAGTCAAATTATTTTCGAATGACATACAGCAGCGCATTATATGCTATTAAAAACGACGGTATACCTGCTTTGGCTGACCATTTCTACCCCCGATGGTTGTGACAATAATGTGACCGTTCTCCGTTCCATTACCATCAACAACTGTGGCTTCCATTTCCTACAAGAAAAGCAATCTATAAGAAGCTCCGTCTCGAACTCATAATCAAAATACCAAAAGATAATTGAATAGAGAAATTAGAAGCAAGAAATAAAGAAAAATGAGCAAACAAAGAATCTGGCTGGCATACTTTATCGTCCCTAATTTTCATATCGTTCATCTCCTCAGGCAGTCTATCAACACCTGCTGTATGACCAGTGGGTTCTCTTAAACCTGACGTTGGTGCTACACCAACCGACGCCATCAGCCAATAAATTTCACTGACTTCCTGGCTCTTTGAACTTGTTCAAGCAACTCATTTACCTGCAAAAACACAATTGAAACGGGATCAGATCAGCGGGAAACTTGGAGTCTTTTCATGGAAACTGAAGCCCAAATTGAAAATTTGCGTCAACCACATGCAGCAAAGATAAATGCAAAATTTTTTCTTTTTTTCAAAGGTATTATTGAAGGACTATCAAAGACGAAAAGTCCATCCTTCAAATAAGACGAATTCATCCGAAAATCATTGTCGCATCAGCCGTCTCGGAGAATTCATACAAACACCAAACTAAAAACAACCCATGGATCTCCATAAGCCGATAGGGTCAAAGTCCAAAGAAACCGATCCAAGCATCCAAAAGAAAGTGAACGAAAACTGGCGCTTAAACAAAGCTTCAGTGAAAATTCAGAAAAATAACAGCAATATAAAATGAAAATCGAAAAAATAACAAATCAAAGGAAGAAAACTGTACCGTTCGTAACATAAAACTACGGATACCAGTTAGACTAGTTCGACGAAGGGCTGGGAAGGTGAAGATCAGAGACTTAGATCCACGGCTTCCTCCAGTGGACTTGTGCGAGCAACAGTCTTCCACTTTTCTGTGTGGCGTGGTGTGCAGCGTGTGCTATAATGCGCTGGTGACAGTCAAAGAAGAACACTATTTTATGTATTTTTAAAACAAAAAATTAGCCTATGCAGATGAATGAACGTTAAAAAAAATCACTGTGAGAAGCATGTCTCTCTTTTTTGACCGTTCAAACTTACTTTAAATTTCTTCTTCTCTGCTATTTAAAAAAGGTGGGAAAAAGAAGCGCTTTTGCCGCCTTCCTGGTGGGCACCCTCACATTATTCTTTTCCAACAAAAGAAAACTCTTCGCCTAATTTATATTAGTGGGCACCCTCACATTATTCAATTTGTTGCCCAACTATAGAACAAATATTTTTACTATAATAGTAATATATTAATGTCTGAATACTTAGAAGTATCTTATGTGCATTTTAAGAACTAAATTTAAAATGATAATATGGCATGTGCAAATTATTAGTTTAAATAAATAAAATTACGAAGGCTGCATAAAATATATCATATATAGTAAACATATAAATTGTAAGGCATAGATATAGGATAAGGATATAATGGTCTTTTCAAAAGGGGGCGCCCATGTCGTGAAAAATAAGGCCATCTTCATTATTGGTACATGTCGAATGTGCCACTATAAAATTTCGTGCGGCTCAACGAGACCATAGGGGCGAAGCCAATCATCGAATAAAAAACCAGGGAGCATTCCAACACATTTCCAAAACTGGCCTTTTAAATTGTGCTTCATAAGATGTCCTGGTGAGCTGTGACTTGTGACTGTAATTTTTTTACACACTAATCTAGCGACAATAATTATAAGAAGCTTGCCAGCCAAACGGAAATGCATCCTCTACTGCAGCACCAGAAGGATTTGGACCATCCAGAAAAATTATGGACGGTCCAAATTTTTTAGATAATATTTTTTTAATTTAAATAAAATAAAAATAATTTATTAACAATAAAATTTTAAAAAAATAGCATTTAATAATAAAAATTAAAAAAATATAAGATCAAGTCTGGGTCATCCATAATCTATTAATAGTTCAGATTTGCTCTCGAAACAGCGAAAAAAACCAGATCCCAGCCAAATCCTACTTGACATTGTGGACCCACCTAATGTATGCCCCTCTAGACAGGTCATTGGAAACAAATTCCAACCTCCCACTTCGCACTCCCTCCTCGGCCTGTTCTCTTTCTCCAAACTATAAATTTTTTTTCTATTTTTTATGATAATATATATATATATATTTTAGAGAATTCAAAGTTTCAAAATATAAATCATGAAATATATATTATTTAATATTTATTTTTTATTTTTAACTTTTTTTAAAATACCTAAAAGAGTTATGGTGAAAAAATATCAAGAGAGATAATTTAAAATGAGTTATAATTTAATTAGAGTAATTTTAGAAAGTTAGAATAATTTTTAAAAATATTAAGACTTCTAAATAATTTTCTAGTTATGAATGAGATAGTTAAATATGACTTATAATAGGGAATTGGGAGAGCATACATTTATAAAAAAAATATTCATATTTACTTCATCTAAAAAAAAGAGATTAAAAGATTAAATAAGGATAATTTAAAAAAAATACCTTAATTTTTTTAAAAAAATTAAAGTAGTTAATTAACTTTAATTTCTATTTTTAATTCGTGTGATTCAATGAAAAATGTTTTATATTAAAAATCGGAGAGAATATTTTGTAACTGAAAAAATGTCTCTTCCATTTAGCACAATAGTCTAATAATAAGGCAAAACTCAGGCTATTTATGATAGAATTACTCCTTCTAATCATTTTTATTAGCTAGAAGTGTTTTTCCCCTAAATATATATAGGTCACTTTTAATAAAATTTTCAAACATTAATTATTTTATTTCTAGAATATCCATTAAGGGTGAAAATAGAAATTACATTAGTTTTAAAACAATTTGAATGGTACACCAAACTTTTTTCTGATTCAAGTGAAGTGGTTAAAAGTCATTTATAATTTAGAAATTGGAGGGAGTATTTAAATCCAATTAAATTATAACAACATGGCATGCTGACATGATTGAAACAAGAGTAATGGTGCTAGTTAGGTGAGCATGAAGAGATTAGATTGGTAACGAAGAAATGATAATAGAGTGATGGTGCTATGCCAACTAGATGTGTCTAAACTTTGAATCATAATCACTTATTTGTTATGAGATATCTTCAAATAATGATTCATGAATGTTGTTGTGGCTGATATCGTCAAATAATGATTCATGCACTTGGCTCCACAAAATTTAACGTGAATTCCCACCCAACCATGGAATGCGCAACCACTTCGTTTCTAACTTCTGTTTAGAACCTAATTTCCTGCTTTTTGAAGTTGTAGTTTGCTTAACGACAATGAAATTTTTAAGCACTTCATTGTTTAATTACTCAAGTAAAGATTGGTAAATAAACGTCCCTTAACATTCATATAATTAGCTTAGTTTCTCAATTTCTTGTTCAAACTTCCACAAAACTAAAGCCTCTTTATGATTAATTATTCACACACTTGTTACATATTTTACAAGATGTTATAATCTGAAAAATTAGTTTGGGTAGCGGTAAAAAAAATGGTAATCCTTTACCCAAAACAAAAAATGGCAACTAGTCTGGAGTATCAATATTTTAGAACAATACATAATTTATCATTACCCGTTTTTTCGCTGTAGCTTGGGAAAATGCAAAATGGTTAAGTTGTATGGTTGGAGTAGTAGGCCATGTGCCAAACTCCTCTCTATATATGGGCTGCTGAGATTGCGCTGGGAATTATTATGCCGGAGTAGGCAAGTTTGTATGTGATAGGCACAATCCACTAATACTGAACATGTTGGCATTTGGAGGAATGCAGTTGATGGGTGTTTTCTCTATTTACGAATAGTGATATGATACTTATAGAAGAATAGGATGAAATGTAATGTCAAAAGGTTAAGTACCTTCTGTGATGTGGTTAAAAGATGCACATCCTTGGAGGTGCAACTGTGAGGAGACTATTCTCTATTATATCAGGGATTGTCAGAAAATTTGGAGATTTTGGACAAAGATTGGTGCAATCTGCAACATGGAAATAGTTTGTTATTTACTTCTAATTTTCAGGTCTAGTGCAACTTAAATTTCACCATCAAATTAGGGTACGACGCACTTGCATGGTGTTAACTATTTATAGGGGTGCTCAATTGACTTGCTAGCCCAATAAGTCTCATCTGGCAAGTTGGGTTAGTTTCGAAGATCGGATTAGATTGGGTATCTGATTAAAGCTAAATTCAATGTCATCCCGTTTTAGTACATATATAATTTTATATGTTTTTTAAAATTTATATAAATATTAACTTTACATGATATTTTTTTAACAGTAATAAATTAGTTATATTATTATTATGAATATTTTAAAGAATTCAATATTTTAATTTTATTTAAAATTTTAAATTAATTTCTTAATATTGTGTGAAAAATAATATATGATTATTGAACATTTATAATTTTAAGAAATATTATTCTTTATTATAATATTATATTTTAAGAAAAAATATTTTGGATGAATCTAATTATAATTTTATTAATAAATAAAATTAATTAATTTTTTATTTTTAAATATTTTTTAAGATTTTGAGCATCTCTCACTGACCTCAAGAAGATTGAGCATCAAGTTAACTATCAATCTGTTCTTACTTGATCTTTGTACACCTATAATTATTTATTTAACAATAATATTTATAAGTTGATAATTAATTTGACCATTGATTAATGTTAATTTACAGATAAAATTAAAACTATTCCAACATAAAATGCCAAACATTAAATTGAACGTAAGATGATCACCATATAAAACCAAACCCATCAAGAGTAAAATAATTGCAGCTAAAAATCTGAGCACATAATTGATATGTATAAAAAATAATATATATCTAAAATAGTATTTTTATGCATTTATATATATTTTAATTGATTAGATTGTGACAATTTAAGTGTTCAAGCTGTGAGAAGAGTTAGATTTTTTTTCTTTGCCAAACTGTTGAGAGGAGTTAATTTCTTCACAGATTATGAATATTGTGTTTTTTTTATATATTGTATATTGATGTTAATGTATTAATTATATTAAGCAGTTTATAAATGATGAGAGCTAATTCATTGTCTAATTTTCGTGCAAATGGCGAGAGATAGTGGATTAAGAAAAATAGACAGTTCAGGGCCCAGAAATAAAAATTTTCAAGAACTAAATTTTCCATTTATCCATTTCACACTAAAACTGCTGATTTAAAAATAGTTATATATGAAAATAGTTGTCGGTTAAATGTCCCGAAGTATCTTTTTGCCCCAATTGGATAAGTCATGAACATATTTGATCGAATTTGAATACATTAGCAAGTCATTGTCACGAAAATTGCTAGTCACCTATACACCCACCATCCCCCGTCGTAATAATCAGAAGCCACCATCGTCTACTCTATCGGTATCACCGTCATCAAATTGCCATCACCTCCATCCCCTTGACCATCTCTCCCAAGTCCCAACCCCATTCTCTTCTTCGCCACTTCCACACTTCATCGTTTCAGATCATAGTCGATACTCAACTCCTGTCGTAATGGCGAGGAAGAAGATCAGAGAGTACGACTCCAAGAGGCTTCTCAAAGAGCACCTTAAACGACTCGCTGCCATTGATCTTCACATGAGATCCGCTCAGGTCTCGATAATGGCCACCTTTTCCGCTTCCAAATTGTTTTTTACGCATTTCATTATTGTCATTATATCGGTTTGATCAATTTCGATTTAATAGATTAAGTTGCCTTTCTCGTAACATCTTAACATTGTAGGGCATCTTTTAACTCCGCAAGCTTGTCTTTTACTCTTGATTACTTTAATTAAAACCTACTTCATGTAAAAGAAAATTGTTAACCTTCGACTTATTTTGCAAAATTCATATGGTCACTTGCAAGTTCTCTGCTTTGAATTCATCCCTTATCTTCTTTGTACTAAACCACGTTGTAATCCAGGTGACGCAATCAACGGACTTTACTGAGCTGACAAATCAGCATCCATGGCTTTCATCCACAAAATTGGTTGTGAAGCCCGATATGTTGTTTGGGAAGCGTGGGAAGAGTGGCTTAGTGGCTCTGAATCTAGATGTAGCCCAAGTGGCAGAATTTGTGAAAGCGCGCCTTGGTGTTGAGGTTATTGCTGACAAGAATATGGTGGAAAGTCTTGATTGTTGGTTCTTTTATTTCATCTGCCTGAATTGTGTATTGGATAATCCTTAGGTTGAAATGGGTGGTTGCAAGGCACCTATAACCACATTCATTGTTGAACCATTTGTCCCTCATGACCAAGAGTATTACCTGTCAATTGTCTCTGAAAGGCTGGGCTGTAACATCAGCTTCTCAGAATGTGGAGGCATAGAAATTGAAAAGCATTGGGACAAGGTATATATGTGTCTGAAGCTGTTTCATTTGCTGTGCCAGTATTTTTACTAATATTTGTGCTACCGTTCTGAAAATGGAACCCCAATAGGCTGACATACATGCATACATGCTTGCGTGCATGTGTACATGTGTGTATGATTGCTGCCTCATGTAGGTTAAGACTATATTCCTTCCAACAGAGAAGCCTTTGAAACTGGAGGCATGTGCTCCTTTGATAGCTACACTTCCTTTGGAGGTGAGTATTGATGCACTTTTCTGATATTTGTATCAAATTCTCCTTTCCATGCATAGAAAGGCATGCTTGTAACACCTGTTGGTGCTAGACACTGCTATCTTTTTTCAAAGATTTCACACTACTGCTCTTATAGTCTAAAACTTGTTTGTGTTGTCAATTTTTCTTCTGCATTGCTTATCTCATTATCTAGAAATTGCTTATTCTGCCCTTAATCTCCCAGGTCCGGGGGGAAATTGGTGATTTCATAATGGGTGTATTTTCTGTCTTTCAAGGTATGAATTTAATATCCGTTGGAAACTATGGTGTTCTGTCACTATTTTAAAACCTGGGCCATAACATGACCTCTGGAAGAGGAGCAGGGTTTGGGACCTTGTACATGTAACATTAAGTCATTTATCTTTTTATTTTGACAAATCATGCAGTGCTAGTTAAGAGAGTTATGAATATTATTTTTTTTCCCAGTTATAATCTGTAGGAACAAATATGATTAATCCATTTCACGCAAGACATGGTTCCTTTACTTGTTTTGCTCATTGGTAATTACTACTATGACGGTTAGTTTTATACACACAATCTTCAGGTCTAATCTTTTGCCCCCATTTCCTTCATAGATCTGGACTTCAGTTTCCTAGAGATGAATCCTTTTACACTGGTGGATGAGAAGCCATATCCATTGGATATGAGAGGGGAATTGGATGATACTGCTGCATTCAAGAACTTCAACAAGTATAATCCTTTGATATAGATGCTAAGAATGTTCAATGTGAAGAGATTGAACTGTGAATGCATATAGCTGATTGCTATCCTATTACTATACTGTCATGCATTCAGGTGGGGTAATATAGAGTTTCCATTGCCTTTTGGAAGAGTTCTGAGCCCTACAGAAAGTTTCATTCATTCCCTGGATGAAAAGGTTGTCTTCATTTTTATCCACTTAGTTAACATTATATTAGTATATGCAATCTCTTGTAGAAGATGACCTTGCAACTAGGCTTTCTTTTTATTAGATGACTTCTTTACAATATATGTGATTATTTGATTGACCTGTCATGATCTCAATAATGTAAAGGATCCTCATCTGATTGAGGAATGTTCAGTTAGTATGCATACTGTAGACTTTCCTAGGCAAAGATATGCGCGCACACACAAAAACGGAAAAAAGAAAGACTTTCCTAGCCAAATAAGTGAAAAGTTGAAATTGAACAGCATTTACCAATTTCATTCTTATAATTTCTTCATATGTCCACTCTGCTCCTCTGTCTGTGCCATATAAACCATTATATTTATATCCGGATGAGTTGTTTTCATTGAGGAGATTCTAGGTCCTTTTGTTTAAGCTTTTTTTTTCATGAAAAAGTCCTTTTTTTAAAAAAAAAAGCTTTCAAGAAATTTTAGAATGTTTGTTTAAACTTTTACAAATAATTAGAATCTAAAAAAAAGATTTTATATTATTTTGAGAAGTCATTTATATAAATAGCTTCTGAGTAGTTAAAAATCACTTTTCAAGTAAAAAATACCTTTTACATTTGTAACGAAACGCAAAATAACTTTTGCTTTTCATAAAATCTCCAAACTATAAATCACTTGTTTAGACAATCTGAAAATTATTTTTTTTAAGCTGAAACAAATGGGCCCTCTGTGGTTTTAGCACAAGGCTGCTTTTGAAGAAGGTCCTGTTCCTCCCTCATTTTCTAATCCTAAATATACATGGTATGTGAGCATAACTTCCTTGTCCACAACCTCTGATGCAATTGGTTAAAAAATTTTATTCTTACTATCCATCAGTATATTTTACGTGGCATTGGTTACATTAAAACATCATCTTGAAAACTAAGTACCATACAGGGTACTTTTGAACAGTCAGTTGGGAAAAATCTTAAGAACTTAAAATATGTTATTAGAATTTGAGGTTTTTTATTATCATGTTTCTGATTAATCTGGAATACAGTTCTCCAAGCTTCCTTTAACCATGATAAATCTTTGCCTAAATGGTTGTCAAAAGATGGAAGACTGAAGTCAAACTTATCTGTTTTTAAGATTATATTTTTCTCCACATAGATATTGGGATAATATATTTTTGTTTCCACACTGCAGACAAGTGCATCCTTGAAATTTACTGTATTGAACCCAAAAGGACGTATTTGGACAATGGTAGCTGGAGGAGGTGCAAGTGTTATTTATGCTGATACTGTAAGTTGCCAAGTTTGTGTACTTATTCTAATGTATCCTATACCCTCGTCTTTGGCTGAAAACCTAGATAATGATGCACCAGACAGTGATTATTGGAAGGTTGGCGGTTATTTTGGTGACTTAATTTACCTTATGTTTACTAGGTTGGAGATTTAGGTTATGCCTCAGAGCTTGGCAACTACGCTGAGTATAGTGGAGCTCCAAATGAGGAGGAGGTGCTGCAGTACGCAAGAGTCGTAATTGATGTAATGAAATTTGGTTTTCTTTTTAATGTCATTTTCAGCGTTTTGTCCTAGTTAGTGACTTAATCAACTTGTATTATATGTGAATATTGTGCTTTACTGCTTTTTATTATGGTGCCATGCAGTGTGCTACTGCAGATCCTGATGGTCATAAGAGAGCCCTTCTTATTGGAGGTGGCATTGCAAATTTCACTGATGTTGCTGCCACATTCAGTGGGATCATTCGAGCCCTGAAAGAGAAGGAATGTTTTGATTATTATGTTTTTATTACATGTATCCTTATCTTACTTCATGTAGTTAGGTTATTAACCATTGACTGATTCCCCTATCCCTTTTCAGGAGTCGAAGCTTAAAGCAGCAAGAATGCACATTTATGTTAGAAGAGGTGGTCCAAACTATCAGACTGGTTTGGCAAGGATGCGTGCACTGGGTGAGGAACTGGGAGTACCAATTCAGGTAATGACAACTTGTATTGTTGACATTTGCGTTTAAATTTGTCATCTATATGCTCTGCTGCTTACTGTTAATGGAAGTTATTTGCTGACTAATAACTTCTAGTTATATCTGAATCCAACATCAGCCTCTGCCTGCTTGGTCTTTTGATTTGTGGTCCAAAAGGGCTCCTAAATGTTACTTTGGAACCTTGTAACTGTTTACCAGTTAGCTCAAGGCTTTGGCATTAAAGCCTCGATGATCTTAAAACAGAACCAGCGGGTGTTATCCGTGTCTTTATTGGAATCTATGCTTATGCAAGCATTCATTACTCAATACTGAAGTTTTAGAGATTTCTCCTCCAAATGATTTCTTTTATCTAGTTTTTATTGAGTGTTGAAAACCATTCATTATGATATACTGTGGTGAGATTGTGGTAATCTTGTGGTTTCAGGTTTATGGGCCAGAGGCTACGATGACCAGCATCTGCAAACAGGCTATTGATTGCATCATGTCTTAAGCATAAAGTCGCATTCATTTGCCCCCACGAATAATAAGGTGTTTCATTTTGGATCCTAGTTTGGCGCAGGTGAAGGGAGGACAGGGTAGACACTGAAATTTTTCTTGGTTATTTTTACTCCCTCTAATGTGATTCAACTGTTGGGACCATATTTTTGTCATCGCACTTTTGGTTTTCCGAAAGAAATTCATGTAATTTTAGTTAGAGACCAATTTGAAGGCGTGTTAATATTCATGTGATTTGCTATCAAGGACAGGCCTGCGAGTTCAGATTTCATATTTAGCCAATGATTGGTTGAAAGGGAGTATATAGAGTGGTGGACCTATATATAATTTAGGGGATCCAGATTTCACTATCTTCAAGTTTTATTTTTTTTTTTTAACTTTAAACTTAAGTTTTGAATATGGGTTCAAATTTTTTTTGAATCAAAATTTTTGTGAGGATTTTATTAAATCCAATTAACATAAAGTTGAGGTGATATGTAACAGGAGAGCTCAACTAATTTAAATTTCAAATAATTTTTATAAAAAATATTATTTTATTTTTCTAAAATCTAAATTAGTAAGGGAAAGAGTTGAGAGATAATAAGACTAATTTCAGTTCAAATTAGGGTACCCTACTCAAGGTCTTAGGTCCAACACTGAGTGTGTGTGTGTGTGTATATTAAAAGCTCTATGAAGTATCATTATTCGTAAATTATAAACAGTACAGTATTTTGTTTTGAATTCCATGTAAAACATGATGTATATGTCTAGTTGCATGGAGCTCTCATTGTTGAGCCCTTCCTAAAGTGAAAATTTTATTCTGGATTAGCATTTGAAACATGCCTTGCAAAATGCTTAGTCATTGGTTGATATCTTTGGCAAACTATATGAAACCTTATCAATAGATATTACTTTTTTCAATCCATATTATAAGATATTTTGTATAACAAATTTTTAGTCCACATTATACAGTGATAGATACAATTTTTTCAATTTTACCCCTCTTATTAATTCTCTTCTACTCATGAAAAAACTATATCCATGGAAAGTTGTGCACAGTTCCCTAGTCCTAACAATAATAATAGAGCATTTAATAAGGATAAATGAAAATTTTTGATACTTTTTTTATGAATTTAAGATAAAAAAATAATTTTTCTAATATCCTTGTATTTTATATAAAATATCTTTTAATATAGATAAAAAAAGTAAAATTGAAGGATTATATTGCATATGATTAATTATGCAGCAACACCATAAATCCATATTTAAGAATCCAACTCTGTTAAAGAAAGAGTAAGGAAAAAGACTCAAAGTTGGAAATAAAATTACCTCTCAAAAGCGGGAAAGGAAGTCTTAATTATTGGTCCCAAGATTTCCCAAAATATTTTGATAATAACAAAACCTTAAATTTTAAATAATAAGTATATTTCTTTATTTATTTTAATAAGTTATGCTGAGATTAATTTATAAATTGAAATTTGAAAATTTGTTTGGACATGAAAGTTTAAGAAATGAATATTTAATTAGAATAAGATATTACAAATAAACTAGATTTTATTTTTTGTCTAAATAAGAGTATTGAACATTTTTTAAAAAAAACGGATTTGTTGAAAAGTCAAACGTTTAATTTGCTCCAATGCTTCGTCGATTGGGATATGAATGGAGACAAATTATTTTGTACTCTTGGGGTAGTAAAAGGAATCTTTATGACTTTAAAAAAAATGGAGATCAGTTGTTTTTTGGCACATCCATAGAAGGAACGAAATGAAGCTTTGTGACAGAATTTTAATCTCTCATGTCTTTGGCTCGCGTGCCGGCAAACTACTGAAAAGCTGAAAGGAAAGGAAATTGTTTACTCTCACATTAGAAGAAAAGAGAGCACCAAAAGACCTGAATATCAGTAGGATTTTCTCTAATTGGATTTACTCTATTGCTTTCTCTCAAAATCATCCGAACAGAATAAAGAAAGGCAGTGGGTCAAAGAGAAGTATCATGAAGATATGGTGGCAACAGTTATCTGATTCAATGAATCCTCATCGGTCAAAAGAATGGAGCATTATAAAAAAGGGATTCAGAGAAGAAGTTGATATACATCATGAGCAAGATATAAAATTGTGTAAAATTTCTCTTCCTTTTTTCACTTTGATTTTGGTTTTATTTGCTTCTGAAAGCACCTATTAAGCTTTATCTGTAACCCTTTTTAGGGTTCTATTTATATATATATATTGAGTGAAAAATCTTCCTATGTGAGGAAGTCAATTTGAGGATAAGTTGAAAAAACTAGTGAGCACTAGTGTATAAGTTCTAATTGGCTAGTAGAGATAAGTTAGTGATGAGCTTATTGGAAACTATTTATTGTAATTTGTTATTTTGATAGTAAAGAAAATCTCTTATAGTACAAAAGGACAGGACGTAAGCTACGGAGGACCTAACTGTGATGATACTGAGCCTATGTGGGATGGGTCAAAAGGAAACCCAAAAGGAGAGGTATCCAATGAGAAATATATACTGCTGAAGGAAATCATGGAGGCATGGTGAATATTGAGAGAGTTCTTCTTTGCTGCTTCCCTCTTGGCTTTCTTCTTCCTCTCTAGCATGTGATCTTCTTCTTCTTGTGGAAACTCATTTTATTATTTCCCTACTATTGTTTCCTCATATGTGGCTTAGTTTATTATATAATTGTATCTTCATATGTGGGTTGTCAATAACAGTAATAATACCATAGTGTTTCTAGTATTTTATTGAGGATCATAACATTTTGTACTTTCATTGAGAGTCCTACCCACCCCATGGAGATCACAATTGATTTTTCAAAAATTGAATGTCGAGTGCAACGATTCACTGAATGGGTTAAGTGGTGCTATGGCAAGGTTGATGATTTTGTACGTCTAGATCACTCTATACCATCTATTAAAGAAATAACTCATCGTGTTGAAGCTATATCCCACAAGATCGATTCCATGTGTCTTCCCTCTTCCATTAGTGTTTCGACTTCCACGGCCGTAATTGCCATGGCGGTTGCTGCACTGAACAGCATTGAAGAGATCACTACCAAAGAACCCATAATGTCGCTAGCTAGTGATATTGTGTTGGTTGCAAAACATGATGCCCTACTTAATATTGAAGTCCTATTGTCAAATAGTGCAACTGTGCAATTTGTTTATGAAGACATTGACGTTTGCTTCTCCAATTTCAGATACAATAGATGGGCTATAGGTGCCACTTGGTTCTTTGTGTTGGAGGTTCTTGCTCAATTTAGGGTCCGGTTGGTATTTGATCTTGGTACCTCCATCTATGTTCCATTTTCTTCCTTGTGTGACAGACCTACTAGCAAGTATATAATTTGAAATACTGTAATTGTACTGTCGCTGGTGAAATTGCTTACTAATAGCTTACCAACTGTTGGATCACATTTGAGAAGCAAAAATCTAATGCCTTTAGTTAGCATGCTTGATGGTGGAAACGGTAAGAAACTAATGACTCAAGGAAGTATCACAAGATTGGTTGTGCTTAGTCTTATTAGTAGCTTAGAGAAAAAGAGAGTATATGCTTTGCTTTATAGTACCATTGTATGTCATTTTGGAAGACATATTCACTCTTCTATGTTGCAGTGGATTGCATTGGCAATTGATATTCCTATCTCTAATGCTTTAATTAGATTTTGCATAAAGGTTGGACAAATGGCAGATGCAGAATTTTTTTTTTCAAAAATGGATGCAAGGAACTTGATTTCTTGGAATGTTGTTCCTGTGGGCTTTGCATGTAATGGTGAATGGTTTAAAACATTGCATATATTTGGTATTTTGGCATCTATAGAGATGTTACTGCTATATCATATCATTATTGTCAGCATCCTTCCTATTTATGCTTCGTCAAGAAATTTGGAGATAAGACAACTAATTCATGCATATATTTTCAGCAAACCTTCTGTTTTTAAGGTTAGTACAATTGTAAGTGCATGTGTAACTTTCTCTGCAATGCATGGTGACACAAAAGCAACATTTCATACCTTTTCTATGATGTCAATAAATGATATGGTTTCATGGGATTCTATTATTCATTCCTTTGGAGAGTTGGGCTATGATTGTAAATCTTTCAACTTTGTACATTGGATGCTTAAAGAAGAAAATTGGCTTGCTTCCATTATGATATTGACCATCATTAATTTTTGTGATTCTCTTTTGCACATAGAAAAGGTTCAAGATATACATAGTTCTTCAGTTCAGACTCACTTTTTGAGTTGTAGTACTACACCCACAATTGGCAATGGTTTTGCATCTATTAAAGAGAAGAAGTTTCGCCCCTTGCACACTTGTTGTAATGGTCACATCAGTGATTTATTGGTCATTGAGTTTGGACACTATTGGCCTTTCTTATTGATATTCTTGGATGACCAGAACCCTTTACGTAAGATTAAATTCTTGGCTCATTCGACAATTGCAATTCTAGTATGGCCTTGGGTATTAGCATTTGTTAATAGAGAAGGCAACCTCTTGCAAACAAAGTACCCAATCTTTGACGTTGAGGACAAGGTCCATTTTCATGGGGAAGGCAATGTAATGATACTGGGCTTATGTGGGATGGGTCAAAAAGAAGCCAAAGAGGAGAGGTATCCAATGAGAAATATATACTATTGAAGGAAATCACGGAGGCATGGTGAATATTGAGAGACTTCTTCCTGATTGCTCTACTACTTCCCTCTATACTTGCTTCCTCCTCTCTGGCCTGTGATCTTTTTCTTCTCGTGGAAACTTATTTTATTGTTTCCCTTTATATTACTATTATTTCCTCATATTTGACTTAGTTTATTATGTAACTGTATCTTCATTTGTGGGTTGTTAGTAATAATACCATAGTGTTTCTAGTATTTTATCAGGATCATAACATGAACCAGGATAATTTACTTGATGTAATTTTTTTTTCTTATCCCTTCTTTCATGTTTTAATTTTTAATTTTCTATTACATTGTCATATTATGTTATTATGTCTTGCTACCTGGCTATGTCTCAGTCCTTGTTGCTTTTGAATTTTGTTAAATTTGATTTTTTACTGTTACTCAAGCATTTTAGTAAGTCATATTTATTTGGAATTTAAAGTTATTAAAATAAAAATAATTTAGTAATTAATTTTCAGAGGAAGTTAGAATCTAAGTTAACCTTATTTAAGTATAATTTTGCAAAAATAACTATACACCCCATCTAGATGTATTTTTTCATTAAATAAATTTGCAGCTAGTTCTATCCCCATCTTTCCAATGTCTTACTTTCTCTTCCCTATCAAAACTTGCAAAGAATTAAGCATATTTGACAACTGTTTTGGAAACGGTTTTTTTGTTTTTGAAAATAGAAAAATAAAAAAACTTGTTTAATGAACCTGTTTTTTATAAAATATTTTAGAAAACAGAAAAATAAAAGAACTGAAAACTCAAAACATCTTTAAGCTGTTTTGTAGTTTTTGTTTTGGAAAATAAAAAAAAGTGAAAAATATCTACCTCATTAATAGTAAAGTTATAAATTTTGAATAACTCATTTAACACTTACTAATTATGATTTTGGTAACAATTATTCAAATAGATTATTTTATTTTCTTGTTTTCAAAACCTGTTCTTGAAAATAGTTTTATAAAACTGTTTTAAGAATAGTAAAATAGAAAACATTGTCAAACAAACCCTTATATTCCATTATTTCTAGATTTTGGTGGAGTGAAAAAGAGGAACGGAACAAAATTCACTGGATATCCAAACAGAAATTAAAAAAGCCAAAAGCTGAAGGAGGGTTGGGATTCAAGGATTTTAGAGCATTTTAATCTGGCTTTATTAGCAAAACTTCGTTGGAGAATAATCCAAAATCCTAATGATTTATGGGCTAGAATTCTGAAAGGCTTATATTTCCCATATACAAATTTCTTTAATGCTCAAAAGGGCGTTAGAGCATCATGGATCTAGAGTAATATTGTGGCGGGAAGAGAAATCCCTAAAGGAAGATGTTGCAGAAGCATTGGGAATAGGAGAGACACAAGAATCTAGAGTGATCTGTGGCTATCATCTTTACCAAGACTCACAGGAACAGTTTTGGAAGGCGTTGTGTGATGAAGCTATCAAAATTAACACTGGCTTTGGGATGCAGCATTTGTGGTGTGCGATTATAATGGTTTCCTCCTTGGTGGGAACTTTAAGTTTTTAAATGCCTACTCTTGTTTTTCAGTGGAAGCAGAAACTCTTTCCAAGGCATTTGACTTTGCTACTAAAAATGATCTAATTAATGTTATCTTTGAAACTGACAATTTGCAACTTTTCAATTCTGTGAATTCAATTAGCTCTTGGCCAAATTGGCATTGTGAAGTGCTACTAGAAAACATCCTTTCCAAGAGGAATTTGTTAGGACACCATCAAGTTGGGTGCCTAGGAAAGCAAATCTTGTAGTCGACTGGATTGCTATATCAGCTTTAAAGGGAATGTGTTCACTGGGCTGGATTTTAAATCTTCCATCTCCTCTTTTATCTCTTCTAGATTTATATATTAGAAGTAGAGTTGACTGATATTTTTTTTTAATTGTATGAACTATAATTTATCTTTAATAATATCTTTGTTTTGGTAGAAAAAAAAATTTAAGAATCCAACTCTAGTTGAATTAGGTATCATTCCGTAACAAAATGACTGAAATGCACATTAATCTTAGTACGAAAGCATCACAATGTAGAAATTTTTCTTAGAAGGACCCATCTCTTTATCATTTTTTCCTTCAAGGTTTTTATTGCTTATTTCTTCAAGAAGAGCTGGATTCTTAATTACGATGCTCTGTATAATTAATTAATTGCATCATAATTCAATTTCAATAGTTACTGATAAGATTACGAATATGCATTTAAATGCCAGTATTCATGTAATGATACTCCCTCCGATCCTTAATATAAGACCCTTTTAACCGAATCACGCGGATTAAGAATTGCAATTAAAACTAATTAACTACCTCGATTTCTCCGAAAATCCCAACATTTTTCCAAAACTACCCTTATTTAATCTCTCTATCTTTCTCTTTGGATACATTAAATAGGGGCATTTTTTTGGAAATGTATAATAAATACTACCTCGTATATTGTAAAGGGTCTTATATTTAGGACCAGAGTAAAAGATCTTATATATAGGACCGGAGGGAGTATTTTTTAAGGGATCCGCTGCTTCACTTATTTCTTCAAAGAGATTCTGCATATCTATTTAATTGAGAGTACTCATGTAATGTGAATATGCATTTAATTTTTTTAATTGAGTTAGAAGTAGAAGAATATTATTAATCCAAAAGGAAAAACGATTCGAGTATCACAAAGATACAGTATGGAGGCTTTTGCCTTTTTTGTCAAATGAGCGTTGAGTTTATCCAAAAAAGAAAAAAAAGAGCATCAAGAAGGCTGGAAAAAGAATGTTATGCAACTCAAAGTACACGAAAGGGCTACAATATCATGTAAATAGCCTAATACAACCAAGGGTTTTTTTTTTCTTGAGAAAGTGGGCCTGAAGTTCAAGCGATGTTCTATTAAAAAACCGCTTGGTCCCGGCGGGGCTCGAACCCGCGACCTTCGGCTCATAAGACCAACGCTCTAACCAACTGAGCTACGGGACCCAGTGACGGTTCTTTTGTTATAACTATATATTTAATGAAAAAATTATCAGAAAAGGAATGGGAATTCCAGCAACAGGGAATATTACTAAATAAAAAATATAAAAGGATAGGGTACTGCTATACACTTGGCAAACAGAAGTATGCTAACAATAATTTTGGAGACGCTAGAATTTGAAGTTGACCATGTATAAAATATGAAACTATAATTTTTCTTTTTGCTTTTGCCAGTGCCAGCCATAAAGTCCTGCGAAATCACGTGTTGATAATTCAATTTGGGATTCCCTGTTCAGTACAGCATAAAATATTGAAAAAATAATAGCTGATAGGAGGAAGTAAGAAAAATTTGTGTCCACACCACACGTATTAGTAGTTACATATGTAAATGGATCCGAGTTTTTAAGTAATTCAGAGTTCTACTCTTATAGAGTCAAATGTGTGTGTGTGTGTGTGTGTGTGTGTGTGTGTAGGACAGTGACAAGAGCAGGCAAGCGGCACAGGGGAGGTGCTTTCCCAATCCTTGTTATATAGAAAGGCAACACAGAGTGGTAGATGAAGGAGTTAGTAACAATCTGAACAGCAACTGGGAAATGTAATTTAATTGTCGTGTCAGCGTTCAAAGGTTTTAAGGGTCCCATGACTCATCCTCTTGGGTTAGTTGGGGCAGTCTTAAATTCCCTACCAATATAACTAAAACCTTCAATTTAAGGATATAAGTTGAGTATTATAAATTGGGAGGGAATGGCATTTCATTTCAAACAACAGAGAAGAAGGAGCGAGGTTTGAGAACATGGAGAGAGTGAAGTTGTTGGTGGTGTTAGCTATGGTGGGGGTGCTTGCTTCACAGGTTGAAGGCGCGAGGAAGCTGAAGGTTGATCAGCCTCAGAGCTTCTTGGGAGGAGGAGGAGGAGGGCTGAGCGGAATTTTTCCAAGCCCGGGCTTTGCTGGAATCGGGTTTGGGCCATCAGGCTTTTGCAGTTTCCCAGGTGGATGTACTCCAACCCTACCCGTTACTAGCCCAGGTGTGGGAGTGGGAACGCCACCGCATGCATAGACAAGCCTAAGCCAAGCCATCTAAAACTAAAACTAGTACTTTCTCATGTTAAACTAGGTTGTTCCTGTGATACTATGTGTGTTTTGTTGGTATTGTTATGTCGCTAGCGCATGTAGTTTGTGAGTTGTGGAAGCTTACTTTTCTGAGAGTATTTACTGTGTGAGTTTGGTTCTGTATTAGGGTGTAAATGAACGTCATATGAATATTTATTATGAAGTTGCTTTTGTTGAAAATGATGAGGGAAATATAATATGGATCCACATATATATATGTATGTTGTGAGTTGATGCTTATTAATTATATGACTTGGCTTTGGCTCTAGACAAACGTGCCTCATGTGATGCTGCTCCTTTTACGTTTGGTTAAAGCCGAAGCAGATGCGTGGCATAGATAGCCATTTATTTCCTGAATTAAACAGTTGTGGAGAGACACTGTTAAACTTAAACCTGCCAAGAAAAAGCTTGACAAGTTTAGAGCGAAATTTTACTGTTTGTCAGAGGGTTGATTTTTGCGTGTATTCTCGATGCTTAAAGTCAAAACGCATGCAATGCAACCGCATATTTGTCATGGCAATGGCAATTGTTTTTGCCCATAAATTAAGAGTCTAGGCCCAGACGTTGAAGTCCAAACCCAGTTAGTGTCGTGAAAGCCTAATCTAGGGAGCAAGGTGTGTCGGTAGATCTCTCACTCTTTAGTTTCCAGCTTTGCTTCTTTTGATTTTGCTATTGTGGTGGAGCCCGTGGCACTGGCAGACAGTGATCTTGGTTGAGTTGAAAAACACAGCATCGCAATACATTGTTCCACATGGGGTTGTCCCCTTGGATATTCTTCAAAAACATTAGTTTAAATTTACTGAGCGAATCACCGTTACATCTTCGACTCTCTCCCCCTCACCGTTATACATATTATGACTATATATCCGTTAAGGCTTCGCCTTTTTTTTTTGGATGAGTAACGCTTCGCCTTTTTTTTTTTTAATTTAAGATACTATTACAACTTTTTAAAAAGAAAAAAACTTTTTTTTTGCCACACTTCAGAAAAAAAATGTATGCGTGCACTGTCATTGAGAACTAACTATACACAGTAAAAAAAATTGTGTACAATAAAAAGAGTAGTCGATGTCAATGGCACAAAAAAAAAAAGAATTAAAAACAAAATGGAGAGGATTCGATATATAATAATCTTGAATCAAGCAAGTATATATAAAGGAAAAAGAAAATCCAGTGTCACATGGGGCGCTCAGGAAGCAGTAAGAGATAGTAAAGTAAGCAAATAAAGTTTGGGAGAAGACAGTGAGCACTTAAAAACATTCACGCACTTAAAAAAGCAGGAGGGGGGTATTAGTATTAGATGAGACGACAAAATTTCCGAACCCATCATCCTTAAGGACAAAGTAACAAGTTTTCTTTATCCTCACAAATGGATCCTCTTTCATGCGACACTTTTCACTCTCTATCTTCTATCCACGCCCCGCTCCTCTCTCTCGCCCTTTTTTTCTCTTCAACTCAATCCCCTGTAATCATTCCTTCTTTCTCCGCATCACACTCCAACACAAACACTCTCATCCTCTAACAATGGCCAACCCTCCCGCTTTTTTCCTCTTCCTTCTCTCCATCCTCCTCCTTCTCTGCTGCTCCGGTGAGTTTCTTACTGATCCTACCCTCCCTCCTTCTTTCACTCTACTTTTACTACTCCTTCTTTTATACTCTGCTTATTCTGTCTACAATACTTTCTCTCGCTTTCAACTGATTCTCTTCCAAATTCAACTGCAATCTCACGATTCTCATCCTCTTTTCAGGATTCCTGCTGACCTTCTCCGATCGCGACTCTTCCACCCCACCTCGTGGAATTATCTTCCTATCTCAGATTCCTATGATCGCGAGAAGAACTTTAGGTGACACCACTGTCATCACTGTACCTTCCAGCAATCCTGTCACTGTATACCCAACCAATCCAGCTGCAGTGCCTATAACAGTACCTTCCTCCAATTCCCCTGTGCCAGTTGCAGCTTATCCTCCCCCTTCTCCGTCGCCGACCGGTGTTCCTGTCACAAATTCTCAACCACCTCCTCCCCAAACCACAAATAATGCTGGGCAGAGGTGGTGTGTGGCTAAAACTGGAGCTTCACAATCTGCTCTCCAATCCGCTCTTGACTACGCTTGCGGAATGGGAGGTGCCGATTGCTCTCAGATACAGCCCGGAGGGCATTGTTACAATCCCAACACTCTGCAAAACCATGCGTCTTATGCCTTCAACGTCTACTACCAAAAGAACCCTATTCCAACTAGCTGTGACTTTGGCGGCACTGCGACCTTAGTTAACACCAGCCCCAGTAAGTTAGATCTTTGTTATTTTAGACACTCAATTACTTGTCTCACACATATGATTCCATTCGCCATACTGAACAATACTTTTTTTTTCCCCTCATAAAATAGGTTTGGGTTCTTGCATTTACACATCGTCGTCGTCGTCATCGTCGTCATCGTCCACTACTCCAACGCCATCGTCCCCAACAACATCGTCACCGACAACATCCGCGTCATCCTCACCATCAACATCTCCAACTCCAACAACACCGTCATCACCAGGAGGAGGTGCTTTTGGGTGAGTTTCATGGCATGTCCAATTCTCAAGTGTGGACCTTTATGTATGGCTTAAAGATGGATGCTAATCCTGCTTCTGGTTGTTATCATTGTTTGCAGCTATGGTAGCCCATCATCGGCGTTGAATTCAAGCAGCCCGGCGTCAGGGTCAGGGTTTACGCCAGCTTTTGGGTCGCAAAGCCCACCTACCACCACCTGGTCACATTCAGCTGGCCTTAGACCTTTTGTTGCCTCCACGCTCCTGCTGGTATCACTGATCACTGCAAAACTCAGCATGAACCCTTAATATTTAAGGGTAGGTGAGTAGAATTATTGAAGTTACTGCGGCGTCTGGCTTCTAGGCTGTGTGCTACAGCGGGTTGTTGTATTGTAAATATAGTATGAGAGCTATTGTAGTAGTTTGGGGCGTAATGGCCTGGCCACAGACCTGCTTAGAAAATTCATTTGCATTGCATAAATGGGGAAATGACATTCATCTGAGTCTGACATTATTAACATTATTCGCCCATATACTTAAAACCCCAGTTAAGTCAGATGATCAAAGAAACAAGTTCTATTTCGATAGTGGTATGATTTAAATGTACCTGAGTTATTGAACAAGAACTGAGGTACCGGATTATCACGTGCGGACTTATTCCAAATCTACCAGTCAGAAACCAAGAGGGTTCGTTCATGGCATCCAAATATTCTAAATCCTTAATATTAAAGTGAGAGTCCTTCAGAAAGCACCCTTAAGCTTGGGGGCGTTGGTTGCTAACAGTTGACTTTTACTCTTCAGCTAAATGAGGCTTATCACTGGACGCTTGGTTCGACTGGTGGGAGTTATTATAACTTAATTACGAGTTTTGAATTCGAGATGTGAAAATTTAATAGTGTGGAATGGTAGAGAAGTTTACCCTTGCGGTGTCTGTTGGATTAGTCTGAGTCCCTCGGAGGCCGAGCATCTCAGGTGCTGATGCAAAAAAAAAATAAATAAATAAATGAGACTTCCAGAGAATGCGCATAAACTGTTTAGTCGGTCATATTTCGCCAAGTTATGATTATAGAAATAAACCAACTTGATCAACCGGCTCTGGGATGCATCAAATAACTGGTACGGTGGACCACAAGTAATTTTACTTTTCCAATAGACAACTAAAATCTCGTTGGGATCCTGACGCTGCGGAAGCCAAAGCTAAAATATTATTTCTACCAGCAAAAATGGTTTCTACAAATTCCCTGGACTCCTTAAATCTTTGCTTCAATCTATATACAAGAATCATTTCATAACGGAAAAGCTTCACCGCTTTGAGAATACAACCAAGATCAGCATGGACATAGAGGCCACTATTTTGAATCCACAGCTTTCCCAGAAATTTTGGTTTTGCTTTTCTGCACCCGCTTCAATTTGTTGCTTTGCTGCTAACTTATCTCTCAAATCTTTTATAGCTTTGTCCCGTCTCTCTCCCATCTGTATCCATAAAAACATACAAACATGAAAAATATATGTCATATGGCCGGGGCATGAACTTGTTTCTAAGCCTAGTAGCAGAGAAAGAACCAACTCTTTCAAGTATGTATATCCTGACACAAACAACAGTACTAAAGCAAATCATGAAATTTAAAAGCAGCACCCTAGGTCCGAATCATGTAAAACGAAAATGCTATGAAACATCATGGATAAATATTAAATACACAGCAAAATCTTACCTTGTGAAGCTTTCGTGTCTGAGAACGGGCTTCCTGCACACAAAATTCCAATTTCAGCACCCTTTCTTCAGCTCCTGATCAACACATCGATGTTTCTCTAACCGTGTTTTGAAACAAATAGATATTCATAAACACAAAAGCCATGAAGCTCGAACAACAACAAAAAACAATAGGTAAATTATCGATTACACAGGCAAACAGAAGGTGGATTTACCTGTGATTCTAATTCCTCAATCTTGAGCTTCGAATAAGAAGACAATCTTCATTTCATCCTTGAGTTTTGCTATTTCTTCATCCTTAACAACCAGAAGCTTATGTATCCTCTCGAAGTTCCTAGGGTAAACTTCATCTAATATTTTCCTCAGTCCATAATTCTTGTTCGCTCCAGCTTTCGCAAGGGCTTCCATGATATCGTACTCAATTTGCAGAACTTCATCTTTCAGTTGCTTCTGTGAAGCTTCCCTTGCCTGAAGATCCTTCTGTAGATTATATAGTTGCTCTTTCATCCTAATCATACGAATCTCATGCTCTCTCAGTGAACTATTTTTCTCATCTAATTCTTTTACAAGTTCCACATATTGGAGTTGTGCTGATTGAGCTGATGCAACACATGCATCAGCAGCAGCTCTAGTAGCTGCGATCTGTGTTCTAAGATCATCTGACTCATTTAGATACTGCCTCAAAATCACATAATTAGTTGATTAGTAAGTGACAAGCATATTACTCTGATTGGGCAACCACCAACAAATATGTTTCATTATGATTTTACATTAATGAAATTGCACCACTAATTGCAGTAGATATCAAACGATAGAGTAGTCCCCTGCAGCACTTTATGTTAACAATAAAAATTGTTACCAAGATTGGTTACAGATGTCATAAGGCCTCAAGATGTATGTCCTGATGCATTCATGAGTATAGATGGCCAGAGGGAGAAAAACAAATTTTTGAACCACCATCTAGATTTCATTTTTGTTTGATTACATTATAAAAAAATGTGCACGGTGTATCATTGAATCTGATAAGCAAAGGTCAACAAATTAAGCTTAGTTTCATGTGCCAGGAATTCCTAATTCGTGTCAGATCTAGTGTCACCCAACAAATTGAAAATCAATGCCGCACACTGTAAAAGAATCTAACAATTTTGACTCTGGCCACAGCTCAGACGAACGTTGTACAGCTGTAGACCTAGTGAAGACCAACCAAATTTAAAATTGCTACACCATGGCTTCATTTAGTCCTTGTTAGAAGTCGAAAGTAAAACAATAAAGATGTATTATGCTACCACAGTACTGGCAAAGTCCTTGAATCTAGTGAGTAACTCGTTAATGTTATGCTCGTCTAGTAAAAATCAACTGATCGAGGAATGAGGATGAAAGCCGAAAAGCAAATCAAGGAAATTGCTTATATCAGCGACTTGCCAACTTGGAAAGGCAATCATGGATTGTTGCTTAAATTAAAATTATTTCACTAATGATGCTGCCTAGACTGTTTATAATAATTAGTCCAGAAACAAATACCATAGACAACAGAATAATTCAGGTTAAAGGGAAACGACATATTAATAATATAACAAAGTACTAAGGGTCTGTTTGATGTAGTTTTTAAAAACAGTTTTTCTATTTTCGAAAACAGAAAAACAAAAAAACTTGTTTGATAAACCTGTTTTTTATAAATTATTCTGAGAAACAGAAAAATAAAAAAACAGAAAACTCAAAACATCTTTAAGTTGTTTTGTAATTTTTTTTCTAGAAAACAAAAGAAAAGGTGAAAAACACTCACCTCATTAATGGTAAAATTATAAATTTTGAATAACTCTCCTATCACTCACTAGTTATAATTTTGAGAACAATCATCAAACAGATTTTTTTGTTTTCCTATTTTCAAAACTTATTCTCGAAAACAGTTTTACAAAATTATTTTAAGAACAAGAAAATAGAAAACACTGTCAAACAAATCCTCAGTCACCCTTTCCTCCCATGGGCTCCAAGAAAAACAAAAAGGTAAAAAATATTTGCACAAATGAGCATCGAATCTGTAGTATTTGTTTACTGCCAAAAGAAGCCAATGCAAAACATTTAAGATAGAGAATCGTATAAAGATTTCCTATGTGCAAACAAGATTTAATAACAATCCTTAATCATAATTAAAAAAAAATAGGGGAAAATGTTCCAGAAATAGTAAAACATGATTAAACCCTTCTCAACAGTTGAGGCTGAAGCCTGAAGCTCTCGTTCCTCTCGTCCAATCTCTTCTGCAGTCTACCAATTTCCTCTTCCAAGTTCTTGGCTTTGATCTCTGCTTCCTACAATAAAATGTTCATAAAATATTGCTCGATTAAAATTTGTCCCCACTATCAAAAGGCCACAAAGTAAAATTGGTAGGTTTCAAATTTCAAGGTTGTTATAATATATTACTATATGGAAAAGATTAAAAAATAAAAAATGAAGATTGTAGTTGTATGAAATGAAACAGAAGCAGGCTAAACCACAGAAAATTTTTTACCTGTCTTGTTAGGGTTTCTTTGGCAAATGATTGCTCTTCTGATATCAGGCGGCTCTGCACCTCCTTCAACTTTGCAGCTAATGACATCATGTTGAGCTGGGCCTATTTGGTTCAATTACATGAACGTTAAGTGATGTGATATTGTGTAATGGAATAATGATTATATGGGCATTTGTTTGGTATGAGTGTGGAAATAGAAGAAATAAATTTATTTTTAATGTTCAATTAAATGAAAACAAAAGTGAAAAGATAAAACTGTCATCAATTTTTTTCCCATTCCTTCTTCCTCTAGCAACACATCCACCTCACCGACGATAGATTCACATCAAGATTAACTCCACAACAATTACATAAATCCAATCTATCAATATTCAGATTCACAAACATCTACGTCAGAAGTCAAAGCTTGAACCCATAGATCCATTCCTAGCTCCCATCATTCTTCTTGGTCGTCTCATCATCTGCGAAGCTTGAACTCGAAAATCGGAGGTCCTATTGGTTTGCCGGAAGCACATGTGCAAGATTGGGATGAAACATTGTCAATGGAGATAGCAAAATCTGGACAATGCACCATCGATGGAGGCTGCAAGATCTAGACCAAGCACCGTCGATGGAGGTTGCGAGATCTAGACGAAGCACCGTGGATGAAGTTGATGAGGATGATGGGTTGAAGGCGAGATCTAGAGGAAGAAGGTTGAGGTGCAATAGAGACGACAATCAGAGTTCTGGAGGAAGATGGGTCAAGGCGTCAAGGTGAGGAAGAAGGAATGATGGAGGATCGAGGACAAGAATGAGGAAGAAGGGATCGGTTGGTTGTGTCATTATTTTTTTGTGAGGAGTAGTTTGGACATTTTCCACATGATAACATAACAGTAATGAGGATTACACAGCAAAACTGATGTAATGAGCATTACTTGATTAAAGGTGTTTCGGTTTACATATGTAATGTGTATTGCATAATATAAAACCAACCAAACACTGCAACTCTTATAATGTAATCATCATTACACCATACTACCTGTGATCTAAATAAACCAAACGAGCCCAAAGCTTAGCGTGTTTTCATTTAAATCCTTTAACAATGGATCAATATCACGAATCATACTGATGACAACGGCAAAGATTGGGACGAAGATGGTTTCTCCAAGCTTGACATGGTAAATAAAATAGAAATTTTTAATCCAAAGGTAAAAGCACCGAATCAACTCCTATGACCACCAGAATAGTAGTTTACGACCTTTAATGTAGAACATATAGTTCTCCGTTCCCGCCTATTAATGTGGTAGTTGTGCATTAAGTTCAAATGATCTCCAAGAGAAAACGTATCAGTTTAACAAAAAATAACTTTAGACAAGGTAAAGAAATCAAACTTATTTGCAATGAAAGTTTGTTTCTTCTTCGGCAACTGCAACGAAGGGTTTCAACCATGAACTCAATTCGAAGTAGTCTTCTCAGCTACATATTGAATTGTCTGTGGAAAAATTGAGTCCAATAAAAATTTGCTAATTTTTCAGGCACAAAGCACGCCAAATATCCACTTCCAAATCCAACAATATTTAGAGGGAGAGAAAAAGACATAAAAACAGTGTCCCGCTATAAGGCTATTTGTCAATGTCGAATAATAAATACTCTCTCAGCTCTATAATATAAGAATTTTTTTAAAATTTTTATTAGTTTAAAATATAAAAAATTATATAATGTTTAATAAGAATTTATTTTTTTATTTTTATTAATTATCATCTCAAAAAAATAAATTTTTATTAATAATTAATAAAAATAAAATTGCGATGTTAATTTTTTTTAAATTTTAAAATATGTAATTAATTTTTTTAATTTGTTATTAAGTATAAAATATGTACTCGAGGGAGTAATAAATGAGCGGGAGAAAGACAAGCTCACAATTAATGGTTGCGGCTTGCATAGAAGTTTCAAAAAGATTTGAACTCAAAAATTCAAACTCCAAGCAAGTCTCGAGATATGCATCTCCTCGGCTGCCCAAGTTTAGGGAGAAAGAGACATAAAGAACAAATTCAAGAAAGCATGAAGCTAGCATGGCTCGCAAAGAATCAAAATCGATTAATAGATAAGGGTTTGAAAGGAGAAATACCATATTCAGTGTCTTCCATCTTCAGTGTTCTTCAGCTGGAACTATCTGCTGTGCATCTGAACACCTGCTTCTCTCATTTATAGGAAAGCCAACGAAACAAATGAAACAAAAATAAAATATTGAAATAAAATACGAAATTCCTCAATTCGTGTCCTGACGTCGGCGTTTTGGAGAAACATGCCATAAGCATGGAAGAAAGGAGTGACAACAGAGGTTTGGTTCGGATTTGATGGTACTAGATAACTTAAGTTTGAAGTTTCCGAACCTCAGGTTCACTGACGTGACGTATTCCGAAGCCATAGGTAGGGTGCCATATTATTGACCACCGGATATTAAGTGCAACAAATCCAAATTTTAGCCTAGGCCAATCATTCTAAAACACGTGGGTATACAGCTTTTTACGTGAGTGGCATCAAAAGTAGGGGACAAATCTGAAGCCTATTGTTCACATATACTCCGGAAACAGATCATTCGAGTATGCAACATCAATCCAGTGGTCTGATGTGGAAAATAAAATTAAAATGGAAAATTAATTTTAAAATTAGTGTCTGAACTATTTTTTTTTTAAGTTTCTTACTTTATTTAATAATGTCCCTCAACTATCATATCATTTATAAATTAGTCTCTAAAAATATCATATGACAAAATTGAGATGAAATGGTGCTAACATAGTAAACGGAGTTGTGGACATGATAAACAAAGTTACTAATGTGGCAGACATATAGACAAGAAATGCTAACTAAGATTAAATAGAAGCTGATTTTAGTCTTTATATTTTACCATAATTTATAATTTAACCCTTAAATTTCATTATTTTTCTTAAATTGATCCTTAAGCTTTGCTTTCATTTAAACAATCATTCTTTAACTCTTTAAACACTAGTCATTTCATCCATAAGTGTAACAGGTGGTAAGGAAAATATGAAGATAAAGAATATGAGATTGAATAGGTGAGTCGTGAATAGATGTGTCAATTCGGGCAGGCCCGGCCCATTTGGGCCGGCCCGTCTCGGGCCAGGCCTAAATCGGGCCGGGCCAAAAAGCCCGAATTAAAATATGGGCTTGATTTCTCAGGCCCGAGCCCGCGGGATCGGGCCTACGGGCCGGCCCGCGGGCTTTTTTTTATTTTTTTTATATTTTTTAATGTTTTTTAATAAATTTTTTTATATAATTATTTAAATTAATACAACTAATTATTATCATAATTTAAATTAATATAACTAATTATCATTATAATTCATAAAAAACTAACATAATATTTAAATTTTACAATTTATATATCACTAATTAATAAAATAATATGTATTTTTTAATATTTTAAACCAAAAATAAAAGAAAAAGAAAAAAACATCGGGCTTTCGGACCGGCCCATGGCCCGCTAGGGCCGACCCATCACGGGCCGGGCTAAAAAAGCCCGGATTATGTATTTACTCCCAAATTTGAGGCCCAAGCCCGCTCATTTTTCGGGCTTTTCGGGCCGGCCCGTCGGGCTTGGCCCATTTTGACGGCTCTAGTCGTGAAGAATAATAAGAAATTTTTCTAGAGAGTGAAAATCATCATTTTCAATGAGTTCTTATTTTAAACTTGAACATTCAAATTACAAATTTGGATTTCAAATAATATTGAGATAAGTAAAATGCAAATCCAAGGTATTAAAATCGCTAATATAAACCTAAAATTACATTCTTTTCTTACATGTCTGCCACATTAGCAACTTTATTTACTATGTTAGTACCGTTTCACCTTAATCTTGCCGCGTGACACCCATGAAAACTAATTTGTAAATGATCTGATAGTTAAAGAACTAACTATGCCATTACTAAATAGATTTGGAAGTATTATCCAAAGAAAATTAGTTTAATAACTAATTTCAAAATCAATGCAAAGTTTAGGAACTAAAAAGCTAATTTTTTCAAATTAAAAATTGGGCTCTATCTTCTATTTAGATACATTATAATGCATTGCACAGATGTCCTCATCAAACATCATTGGCTTGTTATACATAATCTATTTTTAGTATTAAACCACCTATGTTTATTAATCATATTAGATTCCAATTAATTCAAGTTGAGTTAGGTAAAACCATAAGAAAAATAAAGATCTACTAACAATTATTTAATGTAGCTACATAGCTATGGCTCATATTCGGGATTTCTAATTAAATTAGCACAACTCCCAACTAAAGCTAGAAATATCTAGAATATATAATTTATTCCCTATATTCTTTATTATAAGGTGCTTTTTAGAAGAATTCATGTGTGTAAAATATAATTCACATTTTGAGTATTAAATGTTGTTTTTCATGTTTACCTCTTATTAAAAGTTATGGTGGGGAGAGATGAAAAAAGATACAAATAAGATGAGTTATAATTAATGAGGATAATATTGGAAAGTTATGGTAAATTTCATAAAGTTTAAAAATTTTAATTACTTTTAATCTCTTGTCTTTTATGTATAAATTAGTTAAAAGTGATTTATAGTAGAGAATAGAGGGAGCATTTTTTTAGATATAGATAGTTTCATTACACCAAACCATTGTTTTTAATTACTCTTGAATCTTGGTTGGAAAAAAAAAAACTCTTGAATCTTGATATGGAAGCGTTTTTCCTCATTTTATCTTCCTTTTTACATGTGGATTTTGTAACTCTCTTGCAATAAAAGATTTCATTATGTCGGTGAAGAAAGCCTTTTGAAAGAGTAAACCCTAAAACTGTTTTATGCTTTTTCGGTATAAAAACTGTTCTATGCTTTATTTCTTCAGCTGTATTGTTGGCAAAGTGTATTGTGTAGCTTTAATATTTTGAAAAATGGGATACACCTAATAATTAATAGGTTTGGTTTCTTATTTTTTTAAAAAAATATTCTAAAATATATATTTATAATTTTTTAGGGGTTACTTAATATGAAAGAAGTGATAAGAGAAAATTAAACTTCGTAGGAAGCAAAGTAATTACTCTTATTTGGTTAACAAAAAACTTATAATTTTATGAGAAGATAGGCTTAACTTTGGAAATAGAACTCAAATAAAGGTTATGGAAGTTCTACTTCTCGAGTGTTTTATAATATATTTTCAAAACAATCCTTAATTTTTAGATCAAATTTTTAATAAAAAAGTATTTATGTATTTAACATTATATTATCATATTTTTATTTTAAAAATAGTTTGAACTTCTCATGAAGTAAAAAAATAAAACAAGAAAAACACAGATGAATTTATTGGGAAGCATACTTTTTTGGATATTATTTTGTAGGAAGTATACCAAGCAAACCCCTTAAAGAAAGTTTAAAATTATTCTTGATAATTTAATAAAAATATGTGATATGTCTATTTTATACCTATAAAATACATACATTTTGTATCTATTTTTAGTTCTAAATATTGTATTTTGATATTTTTTTGCATAATTCTATATAATTTGGATATATTTGCATTACAAGAATATTTATGAAGATTTTTGAGCTACTTAGAGCCAAAAAAAAGGAGAAAAACATTGATTTACTAAGCCACCCGTCCCCACCAAGTTCCTCACCTGCGGATGGGTGAGGAGGCGAAGAAGAATTATTCAAACAGAAGGACCTGAAATCGGTTCATCCATAAAGGTACCCAGCTGATGCCGGGTGGTCACGAAACTTGGAAAAGAAGACATGTTACATCCAGTGCTGGGTGAACGAAAAAAAGAAGGATCTGGCACAAGGTCCATGGGAGAGGTAGAGTTAATTATTTTGCGTCTTCGTAATTTATTAGGCTTTTATGGGCTTCTGGACTTTTCTTATAGAAGGAAACATGGTAGAAACGAAAAAGGGAGTTCAGTTGCGTATCTGGAGGCTAGATAAAACAATTCTGACACTTTTGGAGTAACTAGAAGAGATCAGGAGACAAAGAAAACAAAAGATTAAGAGAGTTCTGGAGCAATATTCGAGTTTCCTTTATTCTTCTACTTTTATCTTTAACTTTGTTTGTTTATGATTTGGGAATTGAACTTTGTTAAGATAATTAAATTTATGGATTGCTAAATTCCCAGTCAGGGGTAGAGATGTAGCCTGATTGAGATTAACTTATCTAATGATTTATATTACGACTCTGGAGTTTTTATGTATATCTGATTGAATCATTTATAATTATATTTGTCTTCCTTATTTAGATATTGATTTTATGATTGGCCACCATAGAATATAATTTGTGGGCAAACTTCAAGTACTAAAAGAAGAATAGTAAGCCTAGACTTAGAATGACAAATGTGAATAACTAGACTAGAGATAGATCTAAGAATCTGCGGTGACTTGATTGTAACTTCATGGTTGGTTAGATGAGTGAGTTGCATGAGTGAGTTACACGAGAGTGAATTTAACTCTAATCAAACAAGGACTATTACACTGAGAGGTAATTAGAACATAAAAGAAACGATTGTCACCATAATTACATAGAGTCTAATCAAGAAAGTAATTTGAGTTATCTCGATAGGTGAACCCCGATCCCTTGACACTTCTAGTGACTGAATTAACCTACAGATTAAATTATTTGCTTCCTTTTAATTTCAAATTTTCTCATTCAAATTGTTAATTGTTCTCTTGAATTAAAAATTGTGGACTGATAGATTTCACAACCTCCCTTAAATTTGACTCCGAAACACTCTGAACTTTTTATTATTACGATTGACTATGTATACTTGCAAAATTTCAATCAATATGACACAAAGTAACAAATCGAAGCAAAAAATTAAGACATATGGTTAAAGTAAATAAGTTGAACTATCTAAATTATAACTAAACTAAAAAATTAATAAATGCAGCAAAAGTGACAAAATTCTAGACAGAAAATGAACGCTTATTAGATGAAATTTATCGCAAAGTTATTGACATCAATATATTTGTCATAGCCCTAACGTGAATTAGTTGAACCCCCACTAACGAGGGGATAAAAACTTTTGCTATCAAATTGTATAGGATTAGGAGGGGCTAATCTAAACTCATCAGATAACAAAAATCAGAGGACAATAAATTCAGATGAAGATGAAGTGCATGAAGTTATCAATCACACATCGTTTACTTTTAACTTTATGACATATTTATCTAACAATTTTTTTATTCTTTTTTTTTTTGCCTTTATTTTGTACTTCTCACCTATGAAACTATTTTTAAATTAATATTATTTTTTTTTATTGTTTTGTTCTAGAAAATAGTCTTTAAAGTTATTTTGCAAAATATTTTTCAAAAAACCAAAAACAAAAGAACCCAGTTAAACAAGCCCTAAAAACTCAGCCACTTTTATCTAAACCATCAGCGTCCCAATCAGTATCCCAAAGTAACCTATAACAATCCACAGAGCGGTTGCTAGCCCAAAAACAGAAAATTCAGAGAACGGTTGCCACATTTAATTTTTTCCTACACAAGGTAAGAAACTTTACTTTTTTTATTGAAAATTTCTAAAAGCTTTTAACTTGACCTTATTCATTGAAAAAGTGTTTTTCCTATAAATCAAAACTGATGAAACAAAGAGAAGTCTTTGATTCCAAACCTTATTTTCAGAAGTAATAACATTAAAATTTTAAAATCTGTGACATTGCAGCGGAATAATATACGCTCATTCCACCATTTCGTTGAGAAACTGCCCCATGATCTCGATCGCTTCGCCTAGGCACATTGCTTTCGTAGGGTGGTACACATGCACTACATACTCGAAACACATCTTGTTTCGCGTTTAGATCTCAATGACGCCTAACATCAAATATGGCACCAAGCAAAAAATATAACCACTGCACGCGTTGTGACCGTCTGAAGAAACCACTCTCTCTATAATCAAGACTAAATTTCTCAAAATGAAAATGGGTACTCACTCATAAAGATAAAACAAAACCACACAGGAGATTTACATGGGCAACCCTCAGCTGCACCAATTAAAGACGTGGAACTAAATTTCTCAAATTGAAAATGGGTAATCACTCATAAAGAACAAATAGACATGAAACAAAACCACAGGAGATTTTACATGGCCAACCCCCAGCTGCACCAATAGAAGACGTGGAGACTTTTCGCTTCTTGGATGCAGTGCCATTAGAAGAAATATACAACAAACATGATCAAATATCCAGGTGGGCATACCTTCGAACCAGTGCCTTCAGAAGAAAATCCAAACTTCAGAGTCTTCCGCTGGACCTCATCAGCTAGTGTGGTAGGAGTTCTAGATTCAGAGGAAACTGGAGCGGGGCCAAATACCTCTTATTGCTGTTGAATCTGTTGCTGCTTTTGCACATCAGCATTGATTGACACTAAAAAAATCCAATTTCAAGACGAAATGGAAAGAGGGATGTCAAGATTACATCAATTCCTTCACCAACCACCCATCCCAAACCCAAAAATCGGGTGACAAAATTATGATAGTACGAGGCTTGAAAAAAAAAAAAGGCACAATATCAAGTGTGAAAGCAACAAAATACGTTTGTTCGAATTCAAACTGATCCATTTCTCTCTCTTGAAGTTGCTTTTCTCACTTTTGCCAATCATCCTGGCTACTACAACCATGCATTTCCTTTATTTGTTTGAAGCACTATAATCTCCATAAGCAAAGTTGCATCAGAAAAAAACTGGAACTGGCTTTGCTATCAGCCAATAAAAGCTAAATTGAGTTACCCAAGTGTCCAACATTTTGATTTCTCTGATTGTGATCATATGTGCTCAGGTGTGCTTCAAATACCATTGCTAATTTGTATCGCTTGTTGAAGAGGTCACAAAAAAAATTTTTGGTACTTCTTTAACCTCAGTTTAAATTTTTGCTCTAGGTCTGCTAGCGCCTGTTTTTTCATAATGTGCATGGAACAGACAGAAGAAGCCACCAGGTAATTAAAAACTGCAGGAGATTCTCAAGACCTTCCCAAGTTGCTGGTTCCCTACGACATGCCCAACCAAACAGAAGACAATGCATATATATTACTCCCTCCGGTCCTATATATAGGATATTTTATCCTGATTCTAAATATAAGACCCTTTACAATATATGAGGTAATATTTATTATACATTTCTAAAAAATACCCCTATTTAATGTATCCAAAGAGAGAAAAATTAAATAAGAGTAGTTTTGAAAAAATATTGAGATTTTCGGAGAAATCAAGATAGTTAATTAGTTTCAATTTCAGTTCTTAATCTGAGTGATTCAGTTAAAATGATCTTATATTAAAGACCAGAGGGAGTATATGCCGCCTTCAAATACTGGGTGTAGGTTTCAGAAATTTAAAACATCAACTTCAATGCTACTGCACAACTTTGCACCAAGAGCAACTACTAAGAATTGCTACGTATTCCTCGCATTTTACTGTGTCTCCTCTAATTCAACATCAATTTATTTTTTTCTGGATATTTTCTTCTGCAGTGAAAATCATCTTCTCGTTTGCCGATCCCCAATCTTGGATCTCTTAAATCCCAGATTTTATTGGTTCCGTAATTCCTGCACATGTAGCAGTCCAATATTGAAGATGGAAGAAAGAAAATAAACAGCAGCAAAAAGGTCCACTAACAGTGAAAGTCAAGCACACATTCAGGTCATTCAATGAGATGGAAAAATGGAGTAAAAAATTAGTGAAAATAATAGCAACTAACAATATGCATATAATCAACTACAGTACTAAGAGTCAGATATATCGCTATCTTTATTGCTTACAAGCATATCGCTATCTTTATTGCTTACAAGCATATAAACCCAATAAAAATGTCGTGGAAATAAAAACCAATAAAAATATTGGAACAAGACATATAGAACTAATAATTTTACTGTGCAATCATTTTTGCCATTGTTTTCACAAGCTATTGAATATTCATTTACAGCAGCCCTAAGGAGCAACAACCACAGACTCTGATCAGCTCTCCATGTTTACACAAGTAGTCCAAGACTCCAAGTCACAGCAGAAAAAAATCAGAAAGATAAGAGTGGCAGCTCAATACCCAACAAAGAAACACAGGAATACTTCAGAGCCTAGGGAGATACTTTAAACAGCAGTCAAGATCAACTAAAGCAGCATACTAAAAAAATACATAATATATTGAGCTTTAAAACAGCAGCAACAGGAATAATGCTTAAGTTTATAGTGATTTAACTCTTGAAAAGAAAAGGATGCATTAAAATTTTATGAACCAGTGGATTTCAGCATCTGCTATCCTCCAATGGAGGTTGGGAACTTCTTAAACGATGATATTGCTGGTGTGTCCTTACCGAGAATATGTACTGTTTGACTATATTGTTTCTCTCCTTTATTTGCAACCCCAAAAAAAAAATGTTAAATAATAGCGTTCACAACAATGAGTTCCTCCTTGGACTTGGCACCTAATATTGGGTCATCTCCAATTTCAATGTTGACTTATAATACTCTCTCTGTTCAAAACAATTGACACTTTGAGCCTTTTTTCTTATTTCAAAACAATTGTCATTTTACAATTTTCAAGATAACATTAATTGTCTTTTAACAAGTTTACCCTTAATAATGACATTATTAGTGAGTGGTTTAAGTGTTTATATATATGGATATTATAGTAAAATACACTCATTTTGCTAATCACCAGATTATTTACTAGCTTTTTTAATCTATATAGACAACTTCAAAGTATCAATTGTTTTGAAACGGAAGACGTATATTTGATCAAAATTCCATATTTGCAACACTAATTATGAAATAACTAAATAAGAAACTACCTTGTACAATGAGGATGAATTGTCCAAAGAAGTTTAGGGCAAACCTCTTCAATCAGAAAGAAGGGCACAAGTAAACTTATTGCGCACAAGTTGATTAACTGCATCCCTGAACTTGAGATAATCATCAATTTTGTTGTAAACTTGATGAGAAATTCGGCCATATCCAGTTACTAATCCAATTTCCCCATCTTTTGGGGATCGATAATATATAGGCACTTCAACGCCAAAATCATCCCTCAAATGTGTTCTTAACTTCAGAGCATCGGAATCACTCAATATCCCCAAGCAAGCAGGTAACCCAACCATGATCATGCTCGAACACATATCTGCAGGACTCCCAAGATGGGTTCGCCATGCCGTGGCCAACATTTGTCCCATCTCCACAACAGCATCATGATTCCTCTTCTTGATTCCTTCAATACCACCTTCAAATCTATTGACAAATTCCAACGCTGTCGGAACCACCAATTGTGCACTATAATCTCTTGTGCCAATCCAAGCACTTTCAATGGCCAACCCATTACCATACTCATGGGACACCACGGGATGATGCAATTCAGAACTAGGGGACTTCCGACCGTACAAAAAGGCAATGGAAGGTGGGCAAAAGAACCACTTGTGCAAATTGCTGGTATAAAAGTCTGCCCCGATCTCTTTCACATCAACATCGGTAGAACCAATAGCATGAGCTGCGTCCACAAAAACTTGATCAACCCCTTCGTCCCTACAAATCTTGACCAAATCCCTAACAGGTATCACCACGCTTGGCATTGAAGTGACGTGATCAATCACAGCTAATCTAACCCTGCTACCGTTAGCCTTTCCTCTCTCCAGTGCTCTTCTAAATTCACTAATAATCTCATCATTAGAATTCACAGGAAAAGGCAGTTCAACTTCAATAACTTTACCTCCGGCGCGCGCAACATAGGCTTGAATTGACTTCTTGACGGAACCGTAAGCGTAATGAAGCATAACGACGACGTCCCCTTTCTGGAATTTTCCTTCTTGAAAAGCCCAGGCAGTCTGCTGAAGGACGATAGCAGCAGCTGTGGTGGCGTTATCAACAATAGAAATCTCATCAACGTGTTCAGCATTAACAATTTCCTTGATTATGGTCCTAGATTGAAGAATCCCTTCCTTGAGCTCGTTGAAGTAGAAGCGGTCCGGTTGGCAGAGAAACTTCAGCTGCCATTGTTGCTGAGCGGCAATTACAGAAGCAGGGCAGCAGCCGAAGCTACCGTTGTTAATCCGAGCAACAGCGGGGTCATGGTGAGCGAATTCGGATTGAATTTCGGAGTCAGTAATGAAGGAACATAACTTAGGCCTTTTGGGTACGTGAGAGACGGAATTATCGCCGTTCAAGTGATTATCGTCGTTCTTGTGATTATGATTGTGGGGATGAGAAGCCATTGGAAGGTTAACGAGTAGGGCAGGAAGAAGGGCTAGGGTTTCGAAGAGCTGAGTGACAAACCCGAAAAAAAGAAAAAGAGAAGGGCCATAGTTTACGACAAACGGTGGAGTTAGCGAAGTAATTTGGGAAAAAAATACGGACAACATATGTTCGAGAATTTATTATTATTTCTTACTTTTAAATTTTACAATAATATTAATTATTTTTTAAAAAAATTAAAAATAATATGATTTATTATTTTTATTTATCTATTTATGGAAGGGTATAGTAATTTTTTTTTAACAAGAACATTATATTATAATATATAAAAAAATTTAAACAGATTGAATCCCAATAATTGGACTTCTTATTTATATATATATATAAATTATATATTTGTTATGTTAAATTAAACATTTAAAAATAAAATTAGACAAGATGGTTTAGGTGAAATTACACTTTTATGTATTGACTTAAAATTTTCAAATAAAATATCTTTTATCAACATAAATATATGATTGAATATTAAAAATAAATATCATTTTATTAAAATTAATGAAAAATGTAATAAAACATGTTTTAGAAAAACATTTAAAATTCAATCAGTATAACATATATAAAATATATCACTTGTTTTTAATTTACTATTCTTTACTTATTTATTTATAAAAATATTTTTAAACAGATTGTTATGTTTTTTGGGATGTGTGTGCTTTCTAAATTTGAATATTTTTGTGCATATATGTAAAAGAACTGTTTTTTATTTTGGTTTTGGGTAAATCAACAGGCGCCCAATCAATAAGTACAAACAAATCAAGTGTGGGGTTTAAAAAACCCACTGTCTCCCTATACAAGAATTCCTCTAACCATTACAGGAGGATTATTCAAAACATACAAGCCAAAATCACAAAACAGGCTCATAGTTGCTAGCCTGTCTGGTATTATCCTCCATATACACATGACTGGTCTTAATACACCAATTAATATCAACAGCTCTTGCCACACGATTAATAAATTGATTCTGAACTTCTCCATTGCTCAACCAATTCTGAATTATATTACAAACAGCTTGCAAATCCCCTTCCAGTTCCACATTTCCTCCAACTCCGACCCATCTTCTCCTTCAGCAGTTCAATACCCGTAATAAGACCCCACATTTATGCTTTTATTGCTTTCCAGTCTTATCTTAAAAGCCACAAAGCCATTCGCCATCACTATTTCTTATCACTCGACCACACCCAGCTGGGGTTGCGGTCTAGACCCCTGCTGCCACAGTACTATAATGGCAATTTTTTTAATTAAAAATTATAAATAAAAAATAGATTTTCAAAAGATCATATATATATATATGTATTTTGTGCAATTTTAAATTTTTTAATATTTTTTCTTAATTACTAAAAAAACTGCATAGAACTACAAATTACAAAAATCAAGTTTTTACAGTATAATATTGTTTTAATATTAAAAAAATTTAAAATTACACAAAATACATATTTCTAGTGGTCCTTGAAAAATATAGTTTTTATATATAATTTTTAATTAAAAATAAAAAAAATCCTACCATGACAGCACTGTGGTAGGAGAGGGTCTCACAGGAGAGACCTCGTGTCCCACCCAGCCATACCTAGACCTCCCTTAGCACATCCATCAAAATTCAATTTCAACATTTCCCGTGGTTTCCATTTCACATCCACAAATGTTTTACCATCTTCTTAACATCCCCTATATCCCATTCTATCATCAATTTCTCACAACTTTTTGGTCTTTAAACTTTGCATTAATTTTGATCTGAACTCAATTTTTTTGTATAACTCTTCCCAATCTATTTAATGGTGACATAATTAATCCTCAAATATTAGATCATCTACAAATTAGTCTATATGAATACCATGTGGTAAGATGGAGGTGAGCATTACTTATGTTATAAATAGAGTTGCTATATGAACAACAAATACTAATGTGAATTAAATAGTAATAAATTTTAATTCATAACTTCACCTTAATTTATAATTTAATCCATAAACTATACTTTTTCTTAAATTTATAATCAAAGTTTGTTTCTATTTAAACGTTCATCTAACAATTATTTAAACATTAACCATCTCAACCTCAGATTAACTCATGGGCCACAATCTGTTCTATCATATGTTTGTTTGATTACTATTACACACAAATATTCAGGGGCTAAGTGTGTCTAAGCTCAGTGTTCGCCGTCCATGGCCTCCGATGGGGAGGCATCTCCAGATTCGCTGATCAAAGAGTGAAAACGGTCTCTGTAGCGTACAAGCCCCCCAGACCGTGCCCACTCTAAGTCAGATTGAAGTACTCGTTGCTTGATAAAAGGGATCCTCCACCCTTTCTTGACAACAACCGATTACATGAAAAAACAAGAACGGACCTCCAAGACGAGATAATCACTGAAGCCCTAAATTCTTGAAGCCTCTAATCCACAGAGGCCTATTCCACCTTCCTCTACCGCCGACCCTGTACCGCATGGAGCAATGGAAGGAATCAATGCCAATGCAATGTTTCACTCAGACAAACTTGTTGGGTAGCACACTATAGTGGCGTTTGAAGTTGAAAAAGAAATAGAAAAGCTTGTCAATGATGAGAAAGATGTTACTGTAATGCACAACAGTGCCTCAAAAATAAACCTTCAAATCTAAATCTTATTTTCATTATTTTCAAGAAGTAACGACATCAAAATTATAAAATTTCTGCTATTGAAGCGTAATAATACATGGCTTATAGATTGCTTCATGATTAAACTAACAAATATCCACAATATTGATCGCTAAGTACATTACCTTCATAAGGTGGTATATCCTTCGGAGTTAGGGTCTATTTGGTTTAATTGAGGGGATTAGAGAGATTTTCAATAAAGAGGATTGGAGGGGTATTAAAATTTCCGTGTTCGATGGAATTAGGGGGGAGGGAATTGAAAAAATTTTAATGAAATATTGTTTAGTTCAAGAAGGGATTGGAGAATCCCAAAAAAATCCAAATTTGGGAGAAGAAATAAAGAGATGGGGAAGGGGAATAAAGGGAATTAAATTCCCTCCAATTTTTTGAACCAAACAACCTCCCTTCTCTTTAAAATCCCCGAAGAAACCACTCCCACCAAAGGGTTTCTACTCAAGAGTCTACCAATCGACACAAACCCAAGACAAAACCTCTAGGATTGAAAATGCAAACTCATTCGTCAAGAACAACTGATATTAAAACACACACACACACTGGAGATATGTTACATGGCAAACTCTGGGCTGCAATAGCTGATTTCCACTATTCTTCATCAGTATCATGGCTGAAAATAGAGGACATGGCAACTTTTTGCTTCTTTGCAGATCCACCAGATGAGTTCTAAGAATTGGGGGGCGGGGGGGAGGAGAGGGGAAAAGAAAGAAAATGATGTTAGCCAGATACATTGGTCATAATAACATGGAAGAGGGTAGCGGGTTAAAAACCACTTACACCACGTGTATGGTAAATAAGTTTCTCGAGTCAGCATATAGGGGCAAAAATCTACATATTCGGTAAGCACGATTAAGTGCCATGAGGTCCATAACCGGCTTCTTACCAAAACCTTTGATTCATCCAGTTATGTAAAAGAAAAATTCAGGAAACATTACCAAATATTCAGTTGGGCATACCTTGGAAGCACTGCCTTTTGAAGAAAACCCAAACTTCAGAGTCTTCCGCTGGTTCTGTTCAACAAGTGCGGTAGCAATTCTAGATTCTGAGGAAACTAGAGCAGGGCCAGATTCTTCTTGTTGCTGTTGAATCTGTTGCTGCTTTTGCGCATCAGCACTGAGTGACATTAAAGAATCCAAATACAAGATGAAATTGACACGAGAAAGAAGGTTTTCAGGATTACACTAATTCCTTACCCACACATGCCTAACCCAAAAATAGGGTGAAGAAAAGAAGATAGTACAACGCATGAGAAAAAGCACAGTATCAGGTAAGCACAAGGATACATTTGAGCAAACTTAGCCATTTCTTTCTCTTGCCGTTGCTGTTCTCGCTTTTGCCTATCATCCCAGCTACTGCTACCATGCATTTCCTTCATTTGTTTGAAGCGCTGTAATCCCCATCAGGAAAGTTGCATCAGAGAAAAAACTGGAACTGATTCTGACATCAGACAATGAAAGCAAGATTGAGTTACCCAAGTGTCCACCTTTCTGTGATTGTGATCATACGAGCTCAGGTGTGCTTCAAATTCCATTGCTAATTTGTATTGCTTGTTACAGAGATCACAATAAAAAACACTTCGTATTTCTTTAACCTCAGTTTGAATTTTTTGCTCTCGTTCTGCAGTTCTGCTAACACCTGGATTTTCATAATGTGCACGAAGCAGGCAGAAGAAGCCACCCAAGTTGATGGTTCCCTATGACCTGCCCATGCAGTCAGAAGACAATGCATATATACTGTATGCAGCCTTCTGCTATTAGGTGCAGCTTTCAGAAAATTTGAAAACATCAACTTCAATGCTACTACATGACTTTCGCACTAAGAGTAACTACTATGTATTGCTATATCATATCTCCCGCTTCCTCACATTTTCCTCTGTCTCCTCTAACTCAACATCAAGTTTTTTTCACTGGATATTTTCTTCTGCAGTGAAGAAATCCTCTTCTTCTTGTTTGCCTATCCCCAATCTTGGATCTCTTATCCCAGATTTTATTGGTTCAATAATTCCTGCACATGTAGCAGTCCAATATTGAAGAAGGAAGAAAGAAAAGGAAAAGCTGCAAAAAGGCCCACTTACAGTGAAAGTCAAGTGCAAATTCAAGTCATTCGATGAGATGAAAAAAATGGAGTAGAAGACTTGAGAAAATAACAGCAACTTACAATATCCAAATAATCAACTACAGTTCTAAAAGTCAGATATATCACAATAAAAATATTGGAACAAAACATATAGAACTAATAATTTTACTGTGCAATCATTTTTGCCATTGTTTTCACAAACTCAAGTGTTCATCAATGGCAGTCATAAGGAGCAATAACTGCAGAGATCAGCTCTCCATGTTTATACAAGTAATCCAAGTCACAGCATAAAAAAGATCAGAAAGAAAAGAGTGACAGCTCAATAGCCAACAAAGAAATAAAGGAATATTTAAGAGCTTAGGGAGAAGCTGCAATCAGCAAGCAAGATCAACCAACCAGCAAGCCAGAACAATACATAATATAATATACTATGAGATTTGAAGAACAGCAACAGAAATAATATTTAAGTTTATAATGATTTATCTCTTGAAAAGAAAAGGATGCATTAAAAATTATTAGAAGAAAGTTATTACAGAAATTCACTTGTGTTCCAAGAAATCAATAACCTTGCTCATCCTTTCCAAGACCCTTTCCTTTCCATCCCATCTTTTGGAGAAGCTTGAATCCAATATTTGATGATGTTAACTGAGTGTCTAATGATGCTTGTTCCACATTATCTAGATCAACATTTTCTGATGGCCTTTGGTTGATTGGCAATCGGAAATCCTCTGTTATATCCTCAGCAAGGGAGTCTCCATATGTCTGTAAAAGTAATTCAGCTCAGCACATGGGAAATGATAACAGTTGGGCATTTACAATACAAGCCAACTGCAAATAATTTTTTACCATATCAAAAGATGAAATTTTTAACAACAACCGGAGGAGCAAAGCTATAAAGGAGTCCACTTGATTCAAAGATTCATCAATTACCTGTTCATTTACAAATTTCCTCCTGTCACGGGCACCAGTTTCCTGCCTACCTTTGGTCCACCGATAGTCCATTTTGTATCTACCCAGGTCATGAAAATCCAATAATAACACAAAGATTATTCATAAATCTGGAGCATAGATTAATTATATGATGCAGCTCAGATAAATCAAAAGCTATACATAAGTCTGAAATTCAACAACACGTGGTACTAGATTTTGTCAAACAATCAGAGACAATGATTAGCTCACAATCATAGCCTATGAAGTAGAGTAAATTATTAGTGCAGGGATTGAAACTGTCATTTCACAGAATAGGTAAGCATCTACTCAATTGATTGAGTCTTCAAGTCCAGAGTCCCAAAATGGGATAGTCATTCTCACAGCATCCAAATATATGTAAGGGGTTTATTCAAAACGATAAAGTAAATCAACTTTACATTAATAAATTCATGGTAATATAATAATTTATAAAAAGAGTGCACACAGAAACGAAAGTTACCCACAACAATTTTGTCCGCAGATGCAAGAATCAAAATATGGTCTCATAATTGTTCATGATACGACATTCATTGTTTGAAATTATAGTACCATCCTTTTCAAGAATTCTATCAATATTTTAAGCTGTTTATTTAAAAATGAGTCATTTTTTAAGGGAAATGGCGCGGGAGAAGAGGTTTCCTTCAAAAAGCTATTTTTGGTCCCTCATAAGCTTAAATTATGTGTCCCAAACATGTTATACAAGTACTTCTCTCTCATTTTCCTTTTCATGAAACCCATTTCCTATGTACCAAATCTAGTGTCAATATTGCAATATAATTCATGGATATATTTCGCCAACAGTTCTCTCTAATTTAATTTTTCTAGCTCATCTCCCAGATTAATTAATATTATATTCATGTCAAAGACATTCTTGAAAATCATCTATCCAAAAGAGCACATTCAGTACTCATTGCATTGATGAGCACCAATGTAAAACATCGATTTAATCTGGATGGTTCATATATAATTTTATTTTATTATTATATTTTTAATATACTTTTATTTTATTAGATGTAGAACTTAAAATAGAAGTAATTTTAAAACTGTTGCTTTTTTAAAAAATGATGTAAAACTTTAAATTTGGACCATCCAAACACAGCCATGCAGTGCTCATCAATGTAATAAGCACCATATGAGGGTCCCAATTTATAATGGTTATAATCACATTAAACCAATTATTAAACTTCTGAAATTTAACTTCTATATTTTTGCTACAATTGTGTAATAGCGAAAGTGATTTGTAAGAAATAGAATACCTCATAATTTAAAAATATATGTTAAAAGAGTCTGAATCTGTCAAATTTTGTTATCGAAAAATTCTTATAGAATTTGGAGTTAAAAAAATGACTAGGAGAAAAATGAATAGACTCTTACGGATTTAGACTCTCTCCAAACCCTACGAGCAACGGATCTTTACACATGTAAAAGAATATCCTGCGTGCATCCCACGGTTCCAAAAGTAATAGTAATTGATAAAAACAGCGCAGCCAAATCCACCCACAACGGCAGTATCAACAGAAGTTTTTAAGGTTATAAGAAGTCATGTTCTCGACCGAGAGGAAGGTCCTAGGACAATAAATGTGCAAGCGTATACAGAAACAATTAGAAGTCCAATTTACTTGGAACTCAATCAACTTAGCAGGGGACCTTTTTTTTTTTAGCCAATTAGCAGGAGACTTTGAAAAATATGATTTTTCAACCTAAACGAAACACCAGTATCGTAAATCATTTTGGAAGAAAATCAAAAGGTTGATTAGATTCAGAAAATCCTAGTTTAGATCTACGGTCAACAAAACCATAGCATATATATAATATAGCAGCAATTAGAAATTAAGTCGAAGATTAGGCCATAAAAGAACAGCAATAATTATAAGAATAATCTAGGAAAGCGAGTACCTTTACATAGATGAGTGCAAAAGTTCTGACATTAGAGCGCTGATATGATCTTCCCCACGGTACTGCATACTGGTCTTCGGAGACTAGATAAATGGTATCAGTGAACTCAACAAAAATCATGAGACGGGCTTGGCGGTGTTGTTGGATCAGAGGAAATGCATTTCATTTTGGTTTATCAACGGAGGACATGAATTCTTTCAGCTTCTTGGACCAGGACATCATGAAGTTGTCAGCCCAGAACTTAAGAATAAAAGTCTTAAAGTCCACATCAGTTTTATTAGATATTTTAATTAAATTTGGTTATTTCATTAAAAAAATAACAAATAGCCATCAATATATCAATATTAATATATAATATAATATACTAATAATATACTAATATTTTTAATCATATAATATCTCAAATTCCTTGTAACACACCAAGTCTACTACTCTACTCATTGGAGTTAAAAATTAAGTTAAAATTTCCATTTAAAAAGTAAATAAAAAATTATGTGATTTTATCAAAATTTAAAAAGATATATATGTATAATTTAATCAAGAAATTATGAAACTAATCTATAAAATAAAATTTTAATGTAACCCGCAGGGGTTTACATCAAATTTTAAGTGGTGAATAATATCAGCACCATCAATATATATAAATATATTAAAAATTTTAGGAAATTATGCTTTTTTTTTGGTGCTGTATAGGAAATTATACTTTTCACAAGTTGTTGGTAAAATAAATATTCACAAATCATGAATAATTTAGTTTCTTTGATGCATACTTTATTTTAGATTCTGTATAATATCCATTTTAATTTAAAAACTGTGTTAATAGCCAATAACATCTGTGATAAAAAGAAAAAATGAAAAAAATGGCAAACATTTAATTTATACTCTTTTTATCTCATTTTATTTGTCATTTTATATATTTTTAAATATTTTATTTTATTTATTATTTTAGAAAATCAATGATTAATTAATATATTTTTCCAATTATACCTTTAAACAATTAATAGTATATATATTTTTTGTAATTTAATAATTCATAAATAAATAATAATTAAGGATAATTTAGTTAAATTACATTATTCACTATGTTATTAATTATTTTTTTAACTTTAAATAATAAATAAAATGGGTAATTTAATACTCCATATATATATATATATTAAATACTAATATAAAATATGATGCAAAAGATAAAAATGACAAAATGTAACTGGCTGACCAATACTCTGTAGCCAAAATTAAACCTCGAGTCTTGGTACAGTAGTACAGCACAATAATAGACACGGACGTACGCCCAATCTTATACTCCTAAGCTAATAAACCTTAAAAAGGAGGACGGCTACTTCGCACAGTACATTTCCCATGAATAATTAAGCCACAACCTTTCTTTTTCGGTGATCAAGCCGCAACTTGTTACCTACTATTCTCTATGTCTCTTGTATTTACCTTTATTGATTTAATTTAATTTTTCTATAAGAGAAATCATAAAGAAAAAAACGAAGTTCTCAGGAAAAAGCTGTAACTTCACATTCACGATACTTTAGAAACAAATAAAGGAGATCATCCTTTTAACTTGATTATATGGCCTTTTCATTATGACCATTATTGGGGAAAAAGATCCTTGCGAATTTGATATTGGATATATGTCACAGATAGGAAAGTAGAAAAAGTGAAGAATAAATTGCAGCTTCCAAAAGCAGCTTAGATCCGAATTATTTTGCTACTTTTCTTTTTTCTTCTTCTTTGTATTGTCTATTTTCATTTGGTTAGAATTCGAAGTAACCATCAGACAATGAAATGTCCTTTTTTAGATCCATCCTGCTTTGTATCACTCTCAATCAATCAAATATGGTTCCACTTCAGTTCTAACAAATTTTAGTTGATTAATTTTTCAAACAGCTTTTGAATTTTGAAAATTTACAAATGAAACACCCCAATAATTGAAACAGGAATAGCAGATCAAATTCAAGTGAGATTCATGTAGATTTTAATATATTTTTACGTGGATTGATTGATTGAAGTTTTTCAGATAGAAGACTATATAAAAGTTTTAAAAAAAATAAAAAATGATTATCTATACAAAAAAATTAGGGTATTTTACTCAACATTGAATCAACAACAGGACTTTCTGCACAAAGTGAGCTCCATCTCTTTTCCATATTTGGTGAGGCATAGATATTTTCTTACAGAAATATCTCGGAAAGAAAAATACAGAATTTTATTCTTGTCCTCATTTGTTGATGGTGGAAAGCTAAAGATTAAAGAGAATTGGGAGTTGTTAATATCTATATAGTAAAAGGAGGAGTCTGAGTTAGAAGGCATGTTGCTTTCACAGCATCACGCTTTCATTACCATTGGCTGCTTTAATCATATAAACAAATATAACTGAACACCTACTTTCTTACTATTTCTTCATGTTATGCAGATTCCACCTAACTACTATTTTTAAGGCCTCAATAGTTGGCCAATGGATTAATGCTTTTTTTGCCCATTTACACAGACTAAAATTTTAATATCCTAGAATTATGCAAAGCGTGAGAATTAAGTTTGTACCGTTAAATTCACAAAATTACAGCAAGGAAGCATGACCGACCATAATGACTTAAAAATATCAGTGCTTAGGAAAAGAAGAATATTGCAAGTTGGGTATGCCAAACCCTGTTTTATATATATTTCAGATATATTCCAAAAAGCTGGACAGCCTGGAGGCAGTGAATGATACCAGAAAAGGGAAAGCAGAAAGCTCATTTCTCAAATACTTCCGCAACTCACTTTTTTACTGCTAATTTCATATATTATGGTTTATAGTACACCGTGTGCTAAAACTTACAATTCTGGTTTTGCAAATTTAAAAGTTTCTAATGCAGCTGGTAGCCACTAAGGACTTTCTACGTTTGAAGAGAGACTTACAAGGTAACAAGAGAATCCACTTTTGTTTTTAAAAAACTCTCAAAAACCTTACTATCCTTGGATGTGCCCGAACCAAATCAATAAAGCCATTCTTTCGTGTTTCACATGATTAATAATCCATTCTTCCTGAATATATATTTTCTGTGTCCCACTGTTGCATTCATAATATTGAGGCTGCCAAATCGATCCATGTGTACTATTTTCTGCTATAATTAATTATAACATATATGCTTTCATATCCACGAATGTTCTTCTGAGATTGCAACAAAGTGCCTAGTGAGACCACTTACATTCGAAAGTATCAATCTAGAGTAGATTTTACCAGAATATGTAGGTTTGGTAAATAGGTAGCATAGAGCCAGCCAGCCGCTTTGGTAAAGCTAGTGAAAATACAATTATGGACCCAAATAATGTAAAATCAAGTCTAGTGCCAGGTGAAGCAGAAGCAGTAAGAATTGCGCGTTAAGCAATATTGAAGGGTGAGGAGTGAAGAGAAGCAACAAGAATGCACAGGTGAAGGAAGAAACCAGTGATGCAGAGCAAATTAAAAGTGCGTTTGTGGAAAGTAGTCAAACAATAGAATTCCATGTCATTGTCAGCTTATGAGGACCATGAATAAGGGTCTTTACCGGTCGAATGAATCAGATTCTCGTATACACAGCTACCCATCCCTTGGTCTCAAGGGAAGGAGGGCCTACTTGTATAAATTGAAGCGCCTTAGCCCTCCCAGTTGCAACACAATTGCTTCAAGTCCATAGCCACCACCAAGTGTTGTTACTTCTCATTACTCGATGGGAGGGAACAATATTAGGCAGAAGAAGTCATCCTCTTTCATGTCTGTCTTCAACATATTCAAAGCGAGTAACAGCAGGCACAGAGGAGGGCATCAGAATCACGATGCTTACGAAGACAGAGGGCGCAAAGTGTGGCCTAGCGATGAGGACAGAGGGCGCTGGGGAGTAGCCGAGCCTGGCATTGATATGAGGGCCGCTGCTTTTATTGCCGCCCAATACCAGAAAAGGGTTTCCGAGTCTGAAATTCACTGCCAAGCTCAACCTCAGTAATATATTATTAACTAGGATGTCTTCATCTTGTGCGTTGTAATTACATATTGATTAACGTTTTTCAATCTCAATAAACAATGTTAGTATCAATAACATCTTGTTCAGATGGATGGATATCATATTTTGTATACGTACGTAAGTACTAGTATTTTGTTGTCATGTTTTACGATGAGTTTATAACATAGGGAATCTTGTATTCTGATCATTCAAATTAAATACTCACTACAGTTTGTGAATCGCAATAAAAAAGTACGTACATCTACGTAAATAACTTTGTTCTGCTTTTTTGCTTTCGTTTAGCTGCGCTGATTTTGTGCTCACCACAACCACCAAAAGACTTGAGAATGTCTATTTGCAAGCTAATGTTATACTTTTAACTGTTCCTCTTAAAGGTTGTGTTAGGCTCTCGACAGCCAACGTAAAACTTTGTCGAATCTCTATAACATGAATCAAGAACGTTTATGTGCTAAGACTAAGAAATAACGCGCTGTATGGCTTAAATACAGTGTTAAATGAGTTAGAGCTATAACATTGACACCTAAGTATAGTGTTAAATGAGTAAGGGTTTTCACATCATTCTAAACGGGTGTGGGTAAAGAAGTTAGTCTAGGAGAGCAAGATTCGGTTTGACTATTGGAATATTGGTACTTTAACAGATAAATCTATAGAGATGGTGGATGCTATGATTCGAAGGAGAATTAACATTTTGTGTCTTCAAGAAACTAAATGGGTAGGAAGAAAAGCTAAAAAGTTAAATACTATTGATTTTAAACTTTGATACATAGGGAATGTCACATCAAGGAATGGAGTTGGTATTATTATGGATAAAGTTTGAAAAAAGAATGTGGTGAGAGTTTGAAGGGTTGGAGATAGAATCTTATTTTTAAAATTGACTATTGAGCATGATACTTTTAATGTTACTAGTACTTACACACTTTAAGTAAAGTCAGAAGCACATATTAAGGATAAATTTTAAGAAAATTTGGAGGGTTTGGTTCGAGACATCCCACAAAAGGAAACTATTTTCATTGGTGGAGACCTTAATGGTCATGTGGGGAAAGAAACAAGACAATATGTGGGAGCTCAATTTTGGTTTTGGAGAATTAAATGAGAAGTGGCATTCCATTCTTGATTTCTCAATGGCTTATAACCTTACGATTGTGAACACTTGTTTCAAAAAGCAAGAGGAGCATTTAGTCATATATAAGAGTAGAGCTCAAATGTCACAAATTGATTTCTTTTTGGTAAGGAATTCATGTAGAAAAGCTTGTAAAGACTGCAAAATGATCCTTAGTGAGAGCTTAACTTCACAATATAGGGTCTTGATTCTTAATATGCTGATTAAGAGCCTAAACTGAAAAGTTGAAAAACCTTAAATCCTAAGATCAAGTGGTAGCAACTAAAAAGTGAGCAACAATTGATCTTTACGAGAAAAGTATTAGAGGAAAGTAATTAGGATTCACAAGGAAATGCTAACATCTTGTAGGATGAGATGACTAAAAGGATCAGGGATACTCCTAAAGCAGTTTTAGATGAATCCAAAGGTTTTGAATCTAGAGATAAAGAATTTTGGTAGTAGAATGAAAGTGTACAAAAGAAGGTTAAACATAAAAAAGAGTGTTTCAAAGCCTTACATTTGTACAATAATGAGAAAAATTGGAAAAGATCGCTTAGCTAAAAAGGAGACTAAGAACGCAATGAGCGAGATTCAATCTAAAGCTTTTAGAGAATTCTACCAAGATTTAAAAATGAAGAATTATAAACACAAGATTTACAAAATTGCAAAAATAGGGAGAGAAAGTCAAGAGATTTGGATCAAGTAAAATACATTAAAGATGAGGAAGGAAAAATTTTGGTTACTGATGATGATGTTAAAAAAAGATGGGAAAACTACTTTTATAAGCTATTCAATGATGGATTAAGTATGACTAGTGATACAGAAGGTTTAACAACTCACGAAAATAAACTAAATTCAAGTTTCTATCATAAGATTAGAGTTGAAGAGGTAAAAGAAACTTTTAAGAGAATGGATAATGATAAAACTATTGGCCCTAATAGTATTTCTATCGAAGTTTAGAAGTGCTTATGAAAAAAGGGGATTTTATGGTTCACTAATCTTTTTAATGAGATTTTAAGGTCAAAGAAAATATCAGAGAAATGGAGAAAGAGCACTTTGGCATTCATATACAAGAACAATGGAGATATTCAGAATTGTCGTAATTATCGGGGATAAAATTCATGAGTCATACCATGAAACTTTGAGAAAGAGTAATTGAGCATAGACTAAAAAAAGAGTCTTATATTTCAGAAAATCAACTTGGATTTATGTCAAGACGGTCTACAATGGAGGTTATTTATTTATCAAGGGGTTTGATTGGAAGATACCGGAATAAAAAAAGAGACTTGTATATGGTTTTCATTGATAGAAAAAGTCTTTGATAGAATACCAAGAGATGTGTTGTGAAAAGTAATAGAGAAAAAAAGTGTTTGTATGGTCTATATTCAAACCATAAAGGATATGTATGAGAGGGCAACAACAAGTGTGAGAACTCCTGGAGGTGAGATAAAAGACTTTCCTATAAGGATAAGTTTATATTAAGGATCTTCCTTGAGTTCATATTTATTTGATTTGGTTTTGGATATTCTAACAGAACATATATAGAAATAAATTCCTAAATGTATACTTTTAGCAGATGATATAGTTTTAATTGATGACTCAAAAGAAGAGATCAACTCTAAACTTGAGTTATTGAGATACATTTTATAATCAAAAGATTTCTGTTTAAATAGAAGTAAAACGGAATATATGTATTACAAATTTAATAAGAGACCAGTTACAAATGATTCAGAGGTAAAAATTGGAGAGCAAACCATGCTAGAAGTGTCCAAGTTCAAATATTTGGGATCAATTTTATAGAATGATGGTGAAATTGATGAGGATGTAATATATAGGATACAAGTTATGTGGTTAAAATGAAGAAAAGTTTCAGAGGTTATTTGTCACTGTAAGGTACCTATTAAGCTCAAAGAGAAATTTTATCAAACTGTTATAAGGCTAGTAATGCTAAATGACAGTGAATGTTGGGTTTTGAAAGGGCAACAAGTGCATAAGATGAGAGTAGCAGAGATAAGAATATTTAGATGGGTGTATGGTCATACAATAATTAATAAGATACGAAATAATTATTTATGAGGGAAAATCAAAGTAGTACAAAATAAGGAGAAAATGGTGAAAAATCGTTTAAAGCGATTTGAGTATGTACAAAGAAGAGGACAAGGGGAACCAGTAAGGAAAGTTAATCAAATAACTTGAAGTCTTATCAAAAGGTGTAGAAGAAGACCAAGAAGGACACTAAGAGAAGTTATAAGGTATGACCTCTTGATAAATAATTTATCTGAAAAGATGGTATTTAATAGAGTCAATTGGTGTCATATAATTCATATAGTTGATCTCATATAAGACTAATATTGATGTTGTTGTTGCTCAATTACTTTGATGTGGAGACATTTTAAAGTTTTTAATTTTACGCAGGGTCTCTTATTATTATTATTATTATTATTATTATTATTATTTTGGCCTTTTAATGGATGGCAATATAATGGGAGATTTCTCATCGTGGCAGGGATTTGAAGTTTGATGCCTCAACCCATGCACAATAGTATTTCTGCATGGCTTCTGTCTCGTTATACCTAGCTATCATCTATTGATATGACGATTGACACTTGGATACATCTCCTGCATGTTAACCGACTTGAAATGATGTTGATTAATTGTTTGACAATAAAACTTTATTGTTTAAGAGTTCAATGAATGCCCGCCTTTGGAATCCCACGTACTTTCAGGAAGTGGGGTTGTAGTTTCTATGAGAAACAATACATGTTCCGTTGTCGACCTCTTTTAAGCTTCAGCTCCCAAACGAGTCCGTCCTTTCCTCTCTTCTTTCCCCTGGCCTTCCTTTATTCCTTTCTTAACCACTAGTCACTACCAACTTTTCTACTTTTTTTGGACCAAACAAAGCAACAACGCTTGTTAAAAACCACATGTCTCGAGCATATGCACCACACGACTTTCCACTTTGCAGAATTTTCCAGAAGGGGGTTGAAGGAGAAAACATCCGATTGGATTCTCATCTTGCACGGGTCGTCTGTCCATTATAGACTTGCCATTTGGTTTGGTGTAACATTTCTGCTCTTCTTTCGGTAAAAATTTGTACTTGACGCAAAATACATTAACCATTGTTTCTCACAAAATTACACGCACCATAGAGATTAAATCCAATCTAACACATGGTTGAGAGACATTCTTTTATAAATAGAATTTTTGCGATCAATGATGGTTTTCAAACTTTTTCTTCTTTATAAACATTTTGGGGAGACTTGAAAATGAGGTGAAAGTTCAAAATTCAAATAGAGGCCAAATACATTGGGAAAAAAAGAAAGAAAGAAAGCAAGAAAGATACAAAGCGGGTCGAAATAATTGGAAATGATTGTACCAAGTGATGCAGATTCAGTAATTAGGGGCTCTTAAGTGAAAAGAAGAAAGTGGGAATAATAAATGAATCTTCAGGGGAGGAGAAGAAAGTACAAAAGCAGGAGAGCCAACAAGAGTGCATTATTGGGAGAAGCCTGCAGGAAGCTTTGTTTTGGTCTATGTACCAACCAGCGGACCACATCAAATGTGCTCTGCTACGACCAAAAGTGCCGTTTATTAGGCCGCCATGTCAGCTTCAGTTCAACCAATTATATGCCCTTTCTGTTCATTTATCAGATTCTTCACTGTTCTCCAGTTGTACAAAGCAAGCTTCCCTCTTAGTATAAATTCAGGACCACATTGCCATATTTCAATTCAAAACCAAGAAACTCACACCTTCCAGATTTCTTTCTCATACAAACAACAAGAGCAGAGAGTCATGGGAGGCAACAACAGGCAGAGGAAGTCATCTTCGGGTTTCATGTCTGTTTTCAACATGTTCAAATCTAAGAAGAACAGAGGAGGCTATTATGTTGCCTCCGACAAAGTGTGGCCTAGTGATGAAGACAGGGGTCGTTGGGGGGTGGCAGAACCTGGGATTGACATCAAAGCTGAAGCTTTTATCGCTCAGTACAAGAAACGTGTCTCTGAGTCTGAACGCTTTCAACTTGATCCTGCTGCAGCAGACGCCCAATAAGAAACGACATGCATATTTGTTTATTTCTATAGATTGCCATTTTCACATCCATATTGCTTCTATTCTAGTTTGTACTTAAAATAATCACTAGTTGTGTATAAATTAATATAGCTGAATAAGTTCAATGATTTTCTTGTTGTCGTTCGTATTTCATTATTCAGTCTGATTTACTTTACGTGACACATGATTTATTTAAGTGGATGGATGACACATTGGGTCCGGATGAACATTCAAAAACTGGATAACTCCCTTTTCATTCATTGTTTCACTTGTTGAATCTATGATGAAACAGTTAAGGAGACCTGACTTATTTGTGTAACTTTCAGAAGCTATTCTTCTATTCCGGGTATGGAAAAACTGAAAATGGGGAAGAATTGAGGGAATACCAGCTCTTGGATTCCCATATGGCTGATGGTTTCACGGGGAGAGGTTTTCTTTTTAAGAGACATTTGTACGGGGGACATGTCTCTGTCACAAACCCTTCGTGATAAAGAGTGATTTGAGTTCAAAAAACCGTTTTTCTGCGTTGTCTTTTCGGTCAGGCTTTATTCCTTGCTTATGTTCTGCCTTTTGCAAAGTAAAGCCTAAAAATGAAGGCAAATATAATCAAATGCAACAGTGGAAGACAAAAAGTTTCCTCCTCTTCACGGACCTTAATTTGCGGTACTGGGAGATGGAGATAAATATTAGAATAAGAGTATGTTTGGATTAGATTATATATAAGTGATTATAACGATAAGTGATTATGAGAATTAGTGATTATATCAAAAATAATTTGTATTTGGATATTTTTACCTCATAAGTGATTTTAAGAAAATAAATATGTTTGGATATTGAGGTTTAAGTAATTATTGAGTGGATAATGAGAAGGAAAAATGAAATAAGTGATTATGGGAGGATAAATGATTATCATAAGCTGAAATTTTCAGCTTCTTTCATAAGCACTTACTTGAGACATAAGTACTTATTGAAAAGTTGTTTCTGTATGACAACTCGACCACATAATCATTTATCTGTCTCATAAGTGCTTATAATATGAAATCCAAACATGCTATAAAACAATGAAGTACTGTGAGTCGTGAGAAGTAGTCAGTAAAAGAATAAAAAATAGGGGAAATATGCAAGTTTGAGTGTTGCGTCATTATTCTGGGTCTCTCCTGAGTCTTACATTCTTGATTAGAATGGTGACCATGAACAAGATCTAAGTCTGAACTCTGAGAGCATGCATTGATATTCCTCAAGGGTTCAAAGGGCTTTTTTTAGGTCATTAGCTGGGAAAAAGAGAAATTTTCTTAATCCCAATTAATGTACAGAGCACAACTTTGCTAACAGAAACCTTGGTTTTTCTGCTGAAAAATATTGAGGTTTCTACCGAACAAAATATCTAACTACAAGGAAGTAATTGTTTTATTAATTGATATATTTAAATAAATGAAATCAGAGCACTGGATAGGACAAAAAGAGAAAGGTGAAGTATCAAGAGGGAGGAATCAAGTGGGCAGCACATGGGAACCATCCAAAAGAACTCACCTGAGGGTATCTTGGGAAAAAGGAGAACCTTTACTGATACAGCATGGAACTATATATAGATGATCACTAAGCAAGCACCATCCAAATTTCCAATCCTTAAATAACAAAAAGAACTACGTACATCACTCAAATGTAGCATTAGCTTTTAGCCAGCCTGGCATCCTCCTAAGGAAATTAAGTTCAGGGGAGAAAAAGAGGAAAAGACAATATATATATATATATATATAGGGGAAGAATCTGTAAAAACTTGGGGTGAGAATAGGCGGATTTCATTTCTCCAATTTATGTGATGTTTAGTTAGTTGAGATGGAAGGTTGAGTGGAGTGGGAGTCAGTGTATGGTTTGGGAACCAATATGGGAGGTTGGCGACGAGAGTGCTTCAACACCTCACACACAAAGGTGTATTAGTGGCTTAGTGCAGAATTTCTTTGCTAAAGCCACTCCACCTCTCGCTCATTCAACAATGTTCTTTTCTGATAATTATTAAGGTCATCTTATTTATTTCATTTTTTTATGACTCAAACTCAAACTATTTCCATAGATACGGTCACTTAAAGCAATTATTATCATAATATAATTATTATATAACCTGTTGAAACCTAAATATAAAACTCAGGGACACGATGAATGGGTCATACAAAATAAAAACTTGTCATATTTGTTATCCTTTCAATTTTAAAAATAATCGTGACTTTAGAGTTTTGATCTTAAGACAAAACAAGAGAAATTGTTGAACAGTGAAGCCGCTAAATAATCTTGAGTAAATGTAGGATACAAGACACTGAAATGGCATTAGAGAAGAATTTGTTGGTCACAATTAGATGAAGTTCATGTATTTTCCGGAGGTTGAAAAACAAGTTAGTTTCATTTTCCTTCGTATTTGTAGTGATTGTTATTAATTAATATTGGATGGACAAGACAGTTTCGGGTTTGTCCCTAAGCGTGGCGGATGTGAGAGTAAATTTCCGGAATTGATTCGTGTGAAATTTCGATCGTGGAAACTGCACATTCTTAATTTTCCTTAATTTTTTATTCTGATCACAACTCAGAACAGGTCATTGTTTTTAATCCAACGTAAAGGCCACTAATTAAAGACTATTTGTTTATATTCACCTTACTTTTTATGTTTTGCTTTACCCTCATCAGATATGAGTCTCATATTTGTCAACTAAACCAACTTTCATCCATCGGCTGGCAGATTATTTTATTATTAGTAGACAAATGTTGGGAAGTGGAATTTCAGAAAAAAAATTGTGGAAAGGAATTTTGTTTCAACATTTTTTAAACTTGACGCAACAATAAAAAAATTAACCATTATTTACAGGGAAAGGTGAAAAATTTTCAGTTTATCATTTCATTTAATTTGATACATTAATTTCTTTATTACTATCTATTACTCTTGAAGTATTTTTTAAATAACATTTGCTATATTAATAAAATTATTTCAGGTAATAAATTTAAATGACAAGAAGTTAATTTGAACATGAATTATGACCTATAGGATATTGCAGCAAAATCAATATACCAATATAAATTCGTAGCATCTGCATACTTTTCAAACTCCATATGCAATGTACGTAAGAAAAATGTGTTTAGGTAAGTTTACTTATACATGACAAAAAAATGTTAAACATAATTAATTTTGTCTTTAAAGCCATATATATTATGTTACACAAAACAGTGGAGGGGAGAAAAATGAAGTAAGAAGAACAAAAATGGCTGAAGTAATTGTCAAGCTATGTATGGGGTATTAAATTTACGCAAAGTGGGGGAGAAACAATTTGATCATTTTATATGTCTTACTCTATAAATTATCTACAGATAAAATTAAAAGATTTTTTTGTTATAAATTTAAAAATAGAATGCCGCTTTTTCTTTGTATATATGGGGAGAGATAGAGAAGTATGTTAAAATGTAGATAATCTGCTTTGCAAAAAAAAAGCTAATCTATAAGAGAAAGAAGAAGTATATATTTGATAAATGAGGAGGCAGAGCATCTAAATGGTTAAAAGGAAGTTGACATGGCGGGATAATAAACGACAGCTTTGATAGGTACCGTACCAATATTCTCAAAACGCATTATTTGAACGAGCTTGCTCCGGCCTTCACTGGTTGCTTTGATAGGTACCGTACCAATATTCTCAACTCTTGTTGCCTCTCCTGCATTTCCATTTTCTTCTCTTCCCACCACTTGGATTCTGTGGTAGCTTGTGCGCTACAAGTGATACAAACTCCCCAATATGATATTATTTTATTCCCCCTTTCTTCTTTTCTTTTAATTCCCTTTTGGAAAAAAAGCCCCTAATCACTGCATCTCTGCATCGCTCGGTACATTGAAGTACTACCACCAATTAATTTCCATATCTCTCGCCTTTTTCAAATACGGGGGGCCATTTTTAATTTTGCATTTGCTTCTTATTTTCTTGTAATTTCATTTCATTTCATTTCACCCAATCGAGGTTATACTTTAAGACGCGCATGGTCATCCAAGACCGGAATCCAATTCTGCCTATAGTACTAGAAAGAAAGAAACAAAGCCATTGGATGCATTGGCATGCCACATGGGGCTTTAACATTAGTAGTATTAGCAGTGATTAAGGACGGAATAAATTAAGGGTGTGCCAACTGGAAAGGACTCTTCGGCAACTGGACCTTAAAAGAAGTCAACAAGGAAGCATGTACGACGACGTACGATATACTGTTGGAGTATATAAGAAACCACGACCTCACTTCCTCGAAGTCTCTAGGATTCCGAGAGCCAGGGCTTTCATTTGATTCTCCAACAAAAACTTTCTTCTCATGCAATGAACCTAACGTCATGAGAGAGTAGTTACATGGAGACAGAAGCCACGCACCACTGTCCATGTTTTGAACAATTCTTGGCATCAAATCCCTGTCACTCAGAACCACGGCTTTCATCGCCCAATGCTAGAAAGAAGGGATTCGGAGCTTCAAATTCACTCGTCAACCCCAAGCAATCATTATGATTGTCTTTGAGTACTATTAAATTGGCACCCTTTCAGCGTTTTGTTCGTGTCTCTCTTATGATTAGATACTGATTACCCTCTGTCAATTGCAGTAGAAAAGTATTAATTACCCCCCCTCTCTCTCTCTCTCAATATAAAAGCATTTTAACGGATGAATAATATAAATTAAAATTAATTAATTATTTTAATTTTTTTAAAAGTCACGTTATTTTTTTTAAATTATTCTTATTAATTCTTTTATTTCTCTCTCCCATGAATTAAATAGAGACTTTTTTAATATATAATAAATAATATCTTATATTTTAAAAAAAATCATATATTTAAAATTAAGATAAAAAATCATATATTTGAAACAAAGAATATAGTACTATATGAATATCTTTGTGCCCTTAGAGGCAGTCTTTTTTGTTCAGGCAGATAACTGATTAGTTTCATAATACTTGCGGTCTTGTATTTAATTGTAGACTTGAAACCGTTTCAACATTGTTGTTTGCGCCTCCGTTGAAACTTGAAATTAATTTAGATGGATTAGTTTCTACAGTTTGGTGAATCGCAATTCCAAATGCTTGATGTGAATGACTATAGTGTGTTCAAAGTATTCGCCTTAATTCTTCCATACAAGGAACTACGTTATAGTACATATAAGTTGTGTCACCGGCAGTCACCCAACTGTTTCGCGATAAGGGAGTTATGCTGCGCAGCTGATGAATGCTCAATTAAACCACACCAAGTCATAATGACAAATCTTTATCCATCTACTTACATAAAGCCTATAAGTGACGTAAATTAAAGCAGAGGGACACACAGAAATAGGAACAACAACACAAAATCCTTCAACTCACTGAGCTAGTTTTATTTTTATGGATAACTAATACAGAATAGAAGCAGTATGGATGTGAAAATGGAAATCTATAGAAATAAACAAATATACATATGTAGTTTCTTATTGGGCGTCTGCTGCAGCAGGATCAAGTTGAAAGCGTTCAGACTCAGAAACACGTTTCTTGTAGTGAGCGATGAAAGCTTCAGCTCTCTTGTCGATCCCAGGTTCAGCTACCCCCCAACGACCGTTATCTTCATCACTAGGCCACTCTTTGTCGGAGGCAACATGATAGCCTCCTCTGTTCTTCTTAGATTTGAACATGTTGAAAACAGACATGAAACCCGAAGATGACTTCCTCCGCCTATTGTTGCCTCCCATCGCTAGCTAACTAGCTCTTAATTTGTTCTTGGCTAACACCCACTATATATTTATGTATCAGAAAGAAATTAAGTTGATGGGTGTGAGTGTCTTGGTTTTGAGATGAGATTTGGCAATGTGGTTCTCTATTTATACTAGCTAGACATGTGTGAGGCTTGCTTCGTAAAACTGGCCAACAGTGAAGAATCTGATGATGGGGCAAATGAAGCTGACATGGCAGCTTAATACACGATAGTTGTGGTTGGTAATGGTATTGGTACCCAGTGAAAAAGCAACACTTTCCACTTTGACCAAATAAAGCCCCTCATTTGTTTCGCTTTAGACCCAAACATGTTTGTTACACTACTGGCCGAATTAATGGAAAGGCGCGGAAGTGAAAGTTTGTTTCACTTTTCAACTAATACCAGTTGTGACCACAAGAAAATTAGATGATGAATAAGGATATGTCTTATCTTTATTTTTTTTAAGAGAATCCACATTATATTTTGTACGGGTTTTTAATATCTTTTTTCAGCTTTCTCTTATTATATTATATGTAATGTAATCAAGTTGTACCAGTAACTGTAAAATATCTAGATTCAATCAAATGTCCTTTTCTCCTTTCTTTAATTTTGGCCCTACCTTTATGAATCTTTTCTCCCTTTATTCCTCCCTTAATCATTACTCAGTTACCGTCAAATCCTTCACTTTTGGGTCAAACAAACTAAGAACTCTCCTTAAACTATAAGTCTCCTGCAAATGCTGCGTTCCACTTGGCAGAATTTTCCTCTCCTCTCTTTCAAACGAGCCTGTATTGATCTAAGTACGAACCAGCGGACCACCATAATAATTGAGACCCAAGGAATTCATTTTTTTAATGCCGTTAGTGTCCTATATATGCCCAACACTTACTGAATGATTATTTGGCGGCTTAACTGTTCAACGTTACTTGCACAACTATTTACAGAGAGTTATTGAATATAGAACCACCGATAGAAAAATTCATTACATATAGGAGCAGAAATATGACAACCCTTTATTTTGTACATAAATCCTTCTATATATATATATTTATATGTATGTATATATTCTGTCCCCAAGTTTTATTTTTCTGCACTGAAGGCACGAGATTTAGGAAGTTGGAACTGGAAAAAGGGAAAAGATTGGAATTCAATTCAGTAATATCAATTCTCTTTGAATGATGGCAAAACTGTTGTTTGAATGAAATGGTTTTCCCATTTGGTGTTGGTAAAAAAATGTAATATAAAAATTCTTAGTTACTATTGAAATAGTTTGTATGATAAATTCCTTTATAATATAATGTCAAGAAATAAAGTAGTGAAAAATGAAATACATAAGATTGATATAACTGATTAATGAGCGAACATTGTTGAAAGAGTGAAAAGTGAGGTTGCTTTAGCAGAAAGAAATTCCGCACTAAGCCACTAACCAACCTTTGTAAGTAAGGCGTTTGAGCACTCTCGTTCATTGCCTCTCTTGCATATATACTATACTACACATGGAATGAGCTCGACCTTTCATGGAAACAGAGCAGACATGGCAAAATTGGAGAAATGAATATATAGTTCCCCCTATTCTAAACAGCAGTTGCTGGAGATTCTTGCCTTCTTCCTGTCACTGTACACCGAATGTAATATTATTTCTTCCTTCCTTCATATTTGATTCTGATCAACAAACAAAAAAAGCAAAACAAGTATATGAGTGTTCAGACCTTTTTTTATTACTGGTGTGATTAGTGACCATCATAGTTGTATTCTACATAAATAAAGGTTCTACTATTTCTAAGATTCCCTTAGCTGAGTTCCTTTGGATGGTTTCTATGGCTTCCCCTCTCCAGAGATTGCTTTAGACCCTCGAATACTTCACCTAATTTTTCGTTTTTGTCCTATCTATTCTAGCACAGTGAGTTCATTATATACATATATACTATATATTAAGCACAGAGATCATTAATTTATAGTGAATGTTGTAAATTTTAATAATATTTTATCAAACTCTTTTAAGTGATACAATTGATATTAAGAAAGGGTAAAATAGTAAAATAAACAATTAATGTTTTATTAAAATTTTAAAATAATAAAAATTTTAAAAGCCCTAAAGAAACAATTTTTATGAACCGGAAGATAATAAGATTACTGTTAATGAAGGAACAAATAGAATAATATAATACTCCCTCTGGTCCTATATATAAGACCATTTTAACCGAATCACGCTAATTAAGAAAGGGAGTTAAAACTAACTAACTACCTCGATTTCTCCGAAAATTTCAACCTTTTTCCAAAACTATCCTTATTTAATCTCTCTCTTTTTCTCTTTGAATACATTAAATATGGGCATTTTTTGGAAATACATAATAAATACCACCTAAAGTATCCTATATATAGGACCAAGGTAAAAGGTCCTATATATAGGACCGGAGGGAGTATAAAATAAAATCTCACACGCTTGGGCTCTTCTATTTTGGCAATTCGATCTTGTGGAATCAACGGGAGGTATGTTGCCGCCGCGTAATTCCTTTTTGTCATATGGGAAACCGCTCAATTATACTTACCCGACTAGTGTGCCGCGGTGGGAATCACAAACTGAGCCACTTGTGGGAATAGCGGAAGTCGATTCAGCATGTGCCAAGTCTACACTGCATAGTGCTCAGCCACCGGCTCATCCTTCGAGTAAAGCTCATTAGTCGTCGGTTCATGCTTAGTGTAGATATTCTTTATTACTTTCTCTATTTCTTATTATAAAATATATTTTTAAAAAATTAAAATTTTAAAAATATAAGTCATATTATAAAATTTATGTATAATTTAATATTTATTTTCTATTTCTACTTTTCTTGAGAATATCCAAAAGAGTTATAATTGAGAAAGATATATTTAAGATGAATTATAGTTTAATAAAGATAATTTTAAAAAATTAAGATAAATTTTGAAAACAAGATTTTTAAGTAGTTTTATAAATATATGTAAAATAGGTAAAAATAACTTATACTCCCTCTGGTCCTTAATATAAGACCATTTTAACCGAATCACGTAAATTAAGAAAGGGAATTAAAACTAATTAACTACCTCAATTTCTCCGAAAATCTCAACATTTTTTCAAAACTATCCTTATTTAATCTCTCTCTTTTTCCCTTTGGATACATTAAATAGGGGCATTTTTTTGGAAATGTATAATAAATACCACCTCGTATATTGTAAAGGATATTATATTTAGGACCAAGGTAAAAGATCCTATATATAGGACCAGAGGGAGTAATAAATATTTTTTTAGTGGCATCCACCAATCTGTCGTGTTTTTTGTGTGATATGATGACAAGAGCCTTCTGCACCACAGTAACAGAGCTTGGATCGATGTGCACTTTAGTAATAAGAGCAGATGGTGCTCCACCTCGATTATGGACTACTTGTCTACCTACGTACAGAACGCAATCAACCAGTCATAAATTCTTAGTGAAATACGGATTGAAAACCAATAAAAAATATTGCTACTAAACATACCATTAGCTAGGGGTGAACACTATGCTTGAAAACCTGAATGCCTGACTCGGACTGAGAACAAAACAGTCCAACCTAAAGATAGATTAAGCTGCCCAAAAAGTTTCGGGCTGTCCAACCCAAAAAATATCACACGGGCAAGGTCAAGTGTCGGGCAGCATAGATGGACCAAGCTGCCCAGCCTGACCCGAGTATGTATATATATATATTTATATTTAAACAGCTTCTTTTTTTGTTTTGTGATGTAGCTTCCAAGACGTCGTTGAAGATGAAGGAGTAAAGAACAAAAATCAATCCTCTTCCTCTTAGTCGCAGAAAACCCATTCATAGTCCTAGCCGCTTTCCTCTTCTCTTCGCTGTCAGGAGTTTTCCTTTGGCTGTTTTAGCGGTTTGTCGTCTCCTGGCATCGTCTTCTAGACTTGAGCTCCATCGTCTCCTTCCCTTCTTCTTCAGTGGTCCTTCCTCTGGGATTCGGGCATTGTGTCATTGGCCTGCCCTTTCTCCGCTCTCTCCTTTTGGTATTCACTTTGTTGTTTCACTGTGAAAGAACGCGTTCGATTAGTGCATATTTTTTTTGGTTTTTTTGCTTGGCTGTTTAATGAGGTAGAAAAAGAAAGTGAAATGACTTAAGTAAAATGTTGCGAATCTATTTGTTTCCCCTGCCTCAATGCCTTAGAAGGTTAATCAAATTTAAAATACAGAAATCAAAAATAGATTTTGGAGAGGAATGTGTCCTCTGCGCACGAACACGACGAGTGAAAGCTAGTTGGAACAGGTTTGATCTTTGGTTAAATAAATGATAAATACATGGTGGACCTGATTTGATACTGTTTTATCATTTTGCTTTGGTTTTAATATACATTTTGTGTGTCAAAATTCTCTCAGTATTTGCTTCATATGTACATTTTGATTGTTGAACCACAACTTTCACATAATTAATGCAGAACATATCATCTGAATATGTGTATTTGTGAAAGATAATATATAATGTGATTTTTTAACAATGATGGAAGATATATTGGATGCGATTTTTTTTTAAAGTAAAACTTATTTGAACAAGTTTGTATGAGTTTATTTTGTATTAATGACAATTTCATGACAATTTAGTACTTGAAACATGGTTATATTAATGACAATTTCATGTTATTAGCTTCAACTTTCTTTGATGTTGAGTAGAGATAGTTGGACAAAACATATTTTATCCAGATTTATTAGATGACAATTTGAGTATGAGAAAAGATTGAGCCTTGAGTTTCTGAAGCTGTGAATGAGTCCAACTGTCCATGTCCTATCCTTTGCTCTTTAATTAGCAAAGCTTTGATTCTTGCTTTTACATTTTTTGTTTTTCTAGTATTGGAAGTGAAATCTTTGAGAATTTAGGCTTTAATTTAGATTTGAAATTTGCCAAAAGTTGAAGCATTGTGGATCAGGAAAACAATCCCACAACCTGAAATGCCCGTGATGGCCCGACCCTACTTGCCCGACCCTACCAAGATTGGGCTAAATGTCGGGCAGGGCCGAGTATCGGGCAACCCAACCCTGCCCTTTCATGTTCTAGGGTCAGGCATCGGGCAGGTCGCCCAATCCGACCCTGCCCATGTGCAGCCCTACCATCAGCAAAACTGAGGAGCGTGAATGGAACATCTTGGAACTTCTCATCAATCGGTCCAATCATGGTTTTGACAATGCCTTCTACGGACCAGGATTTTCTTTAGCAAATTCATAGATGTTTGACAAGTATGTGGCTACATAGATCGATGCCACTTGAACGAAATTCAGATACTTCAACCTTAGACAATATTGGGAGAACATTTTAGACAAAAGAGAAGAAAAATTGATCCCGATTGAGAATAATATATATATACTAGATAGATTTGCTCGATTGCCTTCCTATTCCGCCATGTTTGTTTCGATCGCTTCTGTTACTTCCTTCGAAGATGGAGATGTGATACGCAAGTGTTGGAGACTTGACGTGGTGGAGTATCACTTTGTATGCATTATTTACTCTATGAGCATCATGGGGAATTGCAGTTTCCTGATTATTGTCCTCACATCAACACTAACAAATCTTCTACGTTATACTGTATATATAAGATTAATTAATTTCAATTGTATATTTAAATTACTTACATGCACTTTAAGTTATTTGTTAGTGCGAGAGTAATATGAAAGATAATGTTTTAAAAGTTCCTTTATATAAATTCACACATATGCAGGTATTGATAATGTTTAGAACATTTTGTAACCATGTGCGCGGAGCACAAATAAGGCTCACATCAAATGGAAAATATAACAAAAGTATAGAGTAGTACATACTACGTAAAGAAAATATTGATTCTTTTTTCACAAATCTAGAGTTACAATAAGGAAGGGAAACAATTGATACAGAGGTGGTATGAATATATATATATATATATATTGCATGTATGTATGTACGTATATGTATAGACACACACACAAATAATAAGAACAAGGGTTGAAAGGCTGTACATGGATTAATCCACATATATACATACATGTGTGTTGTCCTGCTCTGACGATGATCTAGGTTAATCCAAATCCTATGTATATAGAAATGACATTCTGAGAAGATGAATAAATAAAATGTGTGAATTGAGGGGGGATAAGATGAAATTAAAAGAGGGAAATTAAGGATATATATATATATATATATAGAGAGAGAGAGAGAGAGAGAGAGAGAGAAATTAATAGAGAATTAACTAAGGGAGGGAACGGGGGTTTAATTACTTGGAAAGATGTCAAGATCACTTCATGAGGAGGACATAGACAGCATACACAATTCCAGGGATATAAGCAATAATGGTAAGGACCAGACAGATCCAGAACTCAAGCTGCATCCATATACAATTAACAATATATGTTTTCGTTACTCACTCACAAAAACCAATCCAGAATTACACCGTCTTAATTCATTCCTATTTTAATTCATCGCTTTTAATATTAAAAACACATAAAATGACAGGGGAATTACAGGATATATATATATATATATATATATATATTACCTCGAGTCCGAATTTGAGGAAGACACCCAGAGGAGGCAAGAAGATGGCGACCAGGATGCCTATGCAATCCACCGTCTTCTCAGCATCCATTTTTTCGTCACCTTTTTTTTTTTTTTAATGAAAAGAGGAACTACCACTCAAAAATCAACGAATGCAGAAGCGTCTAAAAAAGGCCATAACAAAAAAAGGCCAAACAAAACAAAAGAAGAGATCCAGTTTCATAAAAATTGAAGGACGTCTCTCATTCTTTCTTCTTTCTTTCTTCAAGTCTGAAATCCGCACAATCTCACCCTTTTCAGATTAATATGGAAATTGCCCCCTGCTTATCCACACACCTGTCAACTCCCACATCCTTTTCTTCAAAAGGAAAAAAAATTGTAAACGATAAATAAAAACAAAATAAAAATATACAACATTAACATTACGTATGTAAGGAATAAATGTAAGATTACAGAACTCAATTGTAATTTTCGGTTATGTAAAGTGGGCCTAAAGTATGTTTTTCAGTGAAAGGGTTGGAAATGGGGATTAGGAGGGCCTAAGAAAGGGGTGGACATGGACTTCATCCCCCAACCAAAACTTGGGCTTTAGGACTATATATATATATATATATGAGCCCCCACTGTGTGACGCTAGCTCATGGGTCACTTTTTAATTTGATTTTATATATTTATTTATACATAAATGCATAATCCTATATATCTCAATATTTCATGGCTTACCAACCTCAGCCTGTATCCTCTTTTTAGAAAACCCCTGATAACATGTCCAACATTATGTGAAGAGAAGTGGTGTCCCCATTCCAAGATACAATTAATGTTGAAAAGAAGTGCAAATTGATAGGAAATATTGAAAAGAAGAAATTAATGTTGCACATGAAAGATCATAATTAATCAATTCAATTGAAATGTATCCATGAGTAGAGTTGGTAAAACAAGTCAAGTTCAACGGGTCGACTCAAAAAGTCTAAAAAAACTAGAGGGTTGAATCTTAATTTTTAGTGTCAAAATATAATTCAGGATTTTTGACCTTAGCCTGTTTAGGTCCGGCCCTGGCGGGCTCGAAAGCCCATTCCTTTTTTCTTTTTTCTTTAAAATATTAAAAAATACATATTGTTTTATTAATTAATGATATATAAATTATAAATTTTAAATATAATGTTATTTTTTAATAAATTATAATAATAATTAGTTGTATTAATTTAAATAATTATATAAAAAATTTATTTATAAAAAAACTGTGGGCTGGGGCTTGAATTTCTAAAACCATTTGTTAAATTGGGTATTTAAACTCGACCCAATTTAAACTCAATCCTAGATGAATCGGCCCAATTTAACAGCACTATCCATGAGGTGTCAGGTATTTGATACTCACGACCGTTGCAGAATATGAAAGCCCAAACTACTTCTCAGTGCAGGCATTTTCCAATCAATGCTAGCTCTGCCTTTCCTTTTTTTTTTTTTATTCATGACTTGCACAACAACACACACAAAAATAAAAGTAATGATATATCTATACGCTGCGCTGGATGCTCATGACTAAGTTTAGGGTTGCTCACAAGCAACTCTCGAGTTACTCACAGGTAATTAAGCCCAATATGCTTCTATACGAATTTGAAGAGCCAACTGAGAACATGTCAGGACAAAGGGATATTCCTTTTGTTTTTAATTACGAATATAAATATATCCACCAGCTGTATTTAAGATTTTTGTATATATCTCGAGATCTGTAAATCAACATGCTTCGACAGTGGGCGGCGTTGCAGGGTACGTTCTGTTTCTATTTCTGTTTAATTGATGTTTAAAAATTTTTATATAAATTAAAATATAATTAATATATTAAAATTTTTCTTAAATTTACTCATATATCTTTTAATAAATTGATAAATAAAAAAATTATTAATATTAATTTTTTAAAAATAGATAGAAATATAAATAAAATAATAATAATTAATAAAATATTAAAATTTAAAAGTGGCATATAAATAAAAATAATTTTTTTTTAATTGACAACTACCAACAAATATAGAGGACGTGTATATAATATGTGTCCTTTTGCTCCTCAAAAGTTTAAGGCTTTTTCTGACTCCATCTTCAGTGCGTTCTTAATTAATACCGGTCTAATAATATATAAAAAATTTTAATTTAATTCTAAATATAAAATCTTTTATAATATGTAAGGTGCTATTTATTATATATTTTTAAAAAATATCTCTATTTAATGTATCTAAAAAAAATTAAATAAGGATAATTTTAAAAAAATATTGAGATTTTTAGAGAAATTAAGATAATTAATTAGTTTTAACTTTCCTTCTTAATTCCGATAATTTGATTAAAATGATCTTATATTAAGGATTAGAGAAAATATTGTGTATTTAATATTATATATATATATTAAAATTCATCCCATGCATTAAGGTTTATATTTTTTCCCTAAAAAACTTATTTTTTGACATATTCACCGGTGTGATTGAGAGTAGAAGTAAAAGTTGTAAACTTATTTTATTTCTTATTTCATTATATGTGGATCAAAATTCAGTGAATAAATAATATATATGGTGAGCGGTTTCTATACACACACACACGAGGTTGGGGTGCAAGTGAAGCAAAGTGGTAATGCCCTGTTTGGGGTGACATAATTGTGATTGTGAAAGAGGAATCCAGAGATTTAGTTGTTAGATACATCAAATTAAAATCAGATTTTCACGGAATCAAAATTCCATAGAGTGAATTTCATTTTGGGGAGCAGGGAAGTGTGATAGCTTAGCTATGGAAGCCAAGTGAAAAAGACAATTTTACACCTACACCTTCATTTCCACTAACCTATTGACAATGATGAGAATGGCAGAGGACGTGATCACACGGAGGACAAATGGTGTTTAAATGTTTGATTTAGTTTAGTTTTAGTAAAAGGCAAACCGAAACAAATCAATCGGGTTGACACATTTTAAAATTTATTTGATTTTCTTAATTAATTTAGTTCGGTTTAGTTTTTATTTGAATTATACTAAAATAAACTTAAAAAAATATTATCTTTTTTCAAAAATTAAATTAAATAGATACTAGATAGATACTTTATAAACATAAATTATATCTAATTAATTTACTAAAATATCAATTTTTTATGTAAAAATTTTGTGTATATTTTTTCACATGATTATTTATAAAAATACACTAATTTATATTTTTTCTCTTTATCTAATAAATATCTTATAATCATGTTCATGAGCTTATAGTCTAAGAAACACATGTTAATGAGTATAATATAAATATAAAATATATTAAATAAAAAAAGTAAAATCTATTAAATTAGTATATTATAATTGTATTAAAAAAATATTAATAGGTTTGGTTTAGATTTTAAATGTTTAAAACCGAACTAAACCAAACCGAATCAATTTCAAAAGTGAAAAGATCAAAATAAACCTCATTTAAGTTTGGTTTGGATTGGTTCAAGTTGTTTTTTATTCGATTCATTTCGATTTAATCGGTTTGGATTGGTTTTGAATATCCTTAATGTTGGATTATAAGGAGAGGATGAACAAGGATGGCTTTACAATTTTTTGGCCTCCATTTTTACTCTGCATACATTCATCTCCTTGTCAGTGGCTTCATAGAGCCAAGGGTGGATGGGCGGATGTACCCCAAATTGTTATCTTAATTTTACTTAGGATATTTTAGTCTTTTAACATTATAAATAAATACATAAATATTTTCATTGACATGACAAACTTACTTTTAAAATTTACTTCCATTTCTTTCTATTCTTTATTTCCTTCAAAACCACTCCTACCACTAGGAGACATAAAATAATATAGTGGGCGTGGAAAGAGCGTGGTCATGTGAAATTTGCGCCTTGGCAGCAGCTATTTTGCCTCTTTTTGGTTTTTTTTGGGACCAGAGGAAGGTACCAAGTCTTGAACCCTTAGCATTATGTTGGAGCTATTTGCCTATTTCACAGTTGTTGTCCTCACACTATTTGTTTGGTGATTGGGTTTTCAGCAATTAGGAACTTGTAAAATTCTCTGCTCACTCACAAGGTAAGTGACTGTAACAACCCTCATTATATTATTCCGAACTTAGTCTCTAGCTAACGGAATGCAATTGATGATGTGTGTAGGACTAGCGGAACAAGGGTAGAGAAAATATTATAGTAGAGGTAAAGAAGCTCCATGCCACGGTGAAACACAAGGCTGTCAAGGCGAACAAGCTTCAACTTTGAAAAATTTTCGATCGAAAAGGGCCCCACGCCATGGGCCAAACTTTGGATTCCTATAAACTAAAAACATTTCAGTCGATGAAGTAGAGAGAAATGGAGGGAGAACCGAAGAAGCTGTATTAGGGCTCGAGATTTCTAGTATTTGGGAATGATTTTCGAACTCTAGGAGCTTTGATCTTGGCTGGTAAGTGATTATTGCTCCTTCCTCTCCATTTTTCTTTGATTTTAAGTTGGATTTTCAGATATATGGTTGGGTTTTCAGTTTTGGTTGAATCCTACCAATTAAAATAGATGAAATGAGATTAATGAGGTGCTATTTAGTGTTAGAAAGCCTTGGGTATGAGTTTAAGTTAAACCCTAGGATGATTTTGGTTGAGGAGGCATGAAATCCGAAATGAATGGGATTGGTTAGGATTTGAATGATTATTAGGAGCTCATTGATGCCTAAAAATGTGGTTGGAGCCTTGGACTAAGCATAATTGGTTGAATTGTGAATTTTGGATAATTATGTTATATGTTAATTAAATATATTATGACATTGTAGAAGTTGTTTGGTTGACCAGAGGAGCACAAGTTGTGGTTGGCAATCCAAGAAGTTTGTGGAATCATGTGTGTGGTATTGACAACTTAAGGTAACCGGGTGTTTGTATTGTGTGTATTATATGTTAGTATATATAGATGTGTATATATGCATGTTTCCGTTCATACCACGATATTGTTATGTGTATATATGGTTTTTCTACATATCATGATATGCACATGGCTAGAAATTATAGTAGATGATGATAATGATGATTATATGATGATGATGATGTGACATTATATGATTTCATAGCATGACATTGAGAAACATGATGAAGATAATGATTACATGATGATATGACACGAACATCCCCACTACATGAATATTGTGAGAAAAGGTGGATCAGGTGGTAATGATGATATATGATATGATATGATATGATGAGATGTGATATGGTGAAATAAGGAAGGGATCTCTGTCATTAAATCCTCTCCTATGGTCAGGAAAGCAAGACGACAGTGGACTGTACATTTCTTAAAATTACCACTAATTCGTGGTGGTCAAGGGGAAGGAGAGTCACGGTCCAAGTATTAGTGTTACCTTTGGCTAAGTGCACTAGTGTGAGGTGAGCTTGGTGATATCCCAGAATCAGTCTTCACCAACTGTTGGAAAGGAATCACCTATACGAAATGTCATGTTATGACGATAGCTCGTAGTTGTAGTCGTGTGTGAGGGAGAACATGCATTTTATTACATTCTGCATTCATGGTACCATGTGCATTATTGTGTGAATTATTATATATATTACGAGTGATTGTTCTCAGTTACTAAGACTTTATCTCACATCCCTTTCTCATGAACTAACATTTCAGGTGAGGGTTCTGGTACTAGTCCAGAGAAGATAAGGGAATTGTAGTGTCTTTGACATGGGAATATTCAAGTCATGGTAGTATGTTGTATTGTCTATATATGTTGTACCAAGTAGAATAGAATATTTGTAATTTATATGATAACAATGAAGTTGTGATGATGATGGATGTAGAATGTTGATGATGATGAATGACCTAGAATGGTAATGACAATGATGTAGTATGGTTGTGCACATGAAATGTTGTATGTGTGTGGTGATGAGATGGACCCAAGTATGGGTCCTTGTTGTTGGTGCATGTGGTTGAGAGATGAATTTGTCGTATGGGTGAGCCCAAAAGGGGATTTTAGGCAATGTGTGTGAGTTTTGGGCATATAGCCAATTATGTGAATTTGGGGTTTAATGGGGTCAAATTTTGGAGGAATGGTTTCTCTGAGGTAAAACCTCTTTGAACAAGTTGGTTAAGTCAATTAGGATCTATACGAATGGTCTATAAGGGTAAAATTTCCCTTAGTGACAATTGGAAGAGGTTTATGGTAAGTTTTAGTTAAAAAGTAGCTAAAACGGTATTGAGTGTCTAAAATCTCCATACAGAGAGGGATTTGAGTGAAATCTATAAATAGATTGAGACAAAAGTGACCTATAAAAGTTGTAATCAGGTCAATTAGAGATCAGAGTATAAAGTTATGTGCGTCGAAAGTTTGCTATGAAAGTTGAAATTTGTTGATATGGCATTAGTAAAGGGACGTCGTGACGCCACACACTTCTGCCCAACTCATGTCGCAGCGGTACTATAGCAGCCGCGGCATGATCCCATTCTGTCTAATTGAGGCCGCGACGCCATTGTAGCTAGCTACAGCCTCAGCCCTCTTTTGCCATTTGTTGGTGATTTTTAAGGTTTTGATGTTTTGGGAGTTAAAGTCGAGATGTTTCACTTCATTTTAGTCAGTTTTTGAAAATTTTTTATCAAGACTGGAGGTGTATTGTTATAGAGTGTTATAGTAACAAACTTGTGTGACTGTCAAATAAATATTAGTATATGTTATCAAATTTTTCTAACAAATACTAATACTGTCGTGAGAGGAAAAAAAAAGGTACTTAATTTCGAAATTTTGAATTATATATTAATTTTTTCATTTTCTAATAGAACAATGATTTTTCTTTAACTTTTAATTTCATGTAACTAAAATCACAGCATTGATAAATTATAGTATCTTAAATATATATATACATCACCTAAATTTTAAAGAGATTATTTATATATAATATTAAATTTAAATTGATGCTTTATAAAAAATAAAAATAAAAAAATATTTATTTATATGTCATATCTTATTTATAAAATTAAAAATTAATTTATAATAAAAATCATCAATAAAAAATTAGATATTTAAACAACTTTTTATTGAACTTAAAAAATCATAAAATTATCTAAAGCTAGCTAAAGTGACAGGTGTCGGTAAAGGAGTATTGGGGTAGTATTCAGATCTTTTTTTATTATTATTTTGGACCAGCGGTAGCATTCAAATTTATAATATAGTAAAATATTTGCATATAATTTAAAATTAAAATTAATTTTATAAAAATAACCCAATAAGTGATAATAATAATGATATTATAATATTTCATGTGAAACAGCAAGCAACACTCAACTAGTCAAATTAAAGGTCCTGAAGCCTTACCGTCTCAAGAAGGGTCCAAGTGGGCATTACCCATTCCCCATATCGCGAGGCCACCATCAAACCTAAAAAATCCCTTAAATAAGATATGCTTTTTTTTGTTAAAGTTCAAATCTGCCCCCCAAAGTTTCCTCGAAGTTATTGTTGATATCCTAAACTTTTTTTTGGAGCAATATTGCCCTTAAAGTATCAAAATTGGAGCAGTATCGTCCAAAACTAACATATGCCATTAACGTCTGTTATTTCTGCCACGTGGTGATGACCTGTTAATCACGTCACATGCCACATATTACAGCAAAATATGTTGGGTAGTTCAAAAAGGAGAACAAATTTTGAAAACAAAGACCTGAGAAGCTCGCAAGAAGAAAACGAAGGTGTAAGAAGTCGAAAAAGAAGGTCTGCGAGAGAAGTTGTGCTCCCCTAAATCAAAGATTAAGTAAATGATTGTCTGGAGCATTTTGAAGGACAAAGTTGTGTTAATCAATTGTGATGGGTACATAATAGGTTATCACGAGAAAGATGAGAAGAATAAAAGCATAACATGTGATATTGTAGAGTATAACTGATTGTCGAGTGATAGAAAAGGGAGAAATATAAATAAAAGAAATTATAACCGATTGTGAGGCATTAGTAACCTAATATCATGAAGGAAAGAAACAAGAACTGAAAGAGACTAGGTCATAAACAGTTGTGTTACCTCAGGTCAACGTTTATATCAGCAAAGAGAAAAGATGAAGCATTGAAAAGCTAATGTAATAGGTTACATTAGCAGAGATAATCAGTTTTGTGAAGGTAAACTCGAGAAAGCTTGATTAAAATAACTAGAAAGCTTTACTTTGGTCTTAAAAACTTCCAAAATATTAAAATTTAAGTTCAAAAAGGCAATTAGGCATATTTCATATCAGATTGCTTAAAAATAGCTCAACCATATACATATAACACCACGAAAAGAACTCCCTAAGAGAACTTAGCTTGATTTTATATCTAAGTTATATATATCTTGCAAAACAAATCATCTCTAGTTTTGTTATCGTCAAAACATAGAGATATCAACAATTTCCCCCTTTTTTATTATGACAAAATCTAGATGCAATATATTAGACTCGACAGGATTGCTCCCCCTAAATAAGTGCACAAAGATAAATAGGCAATGCATAAGTTATGCATAACAAGGATGAGAATTACTAAATCAAGTAACAACAACAAACCATAGAGAATTAATGAAACTTAGAAACCATCATAAAGTAATTAACTTATCATAAACATAAACTAATATTTTAAAACACTAAGTTCCTATCCACATAAGTTAAGAGCTCAATCTGAATCTATGTCAGTTTCTTCTTACTCTATTTGAATTCCTTTGCCTTTGGCTTGAACTTCATCAGTTTTCTTCTTCTTCTCCCCCTTTTTGTCATCATCAATAACCACTATTGGGAGAGTTTTTGGTCGGGGAGGAGGAGAAATCATAAAACTTGTAGTCACAGTTTGTTCAAGCATATGTGCAGCCATGGTAATGTCAATAATGGGACTGGGACGATCAAGTGCATTCCTTAGACCATGAATGAATGGAATATGTGGCCTTAGGGTGAAAGCATCAAGAGCAAACATTTTCCTGACAACAAGAGGAGTCCTATTAGAGAGTATTTCTTTAGAGGTAAAGGCAGGGATCAAGGATAATGGTTGCAAGAGTTCAGTAGGTGGGTTATCTGTTAGTGGTGGAGGTGTTCGAGATACATAAGGCTCAGCTGGTGTTGGTGCATTAGATGGTGAAGCTGAGGATAGTGCCCACAGTGATAGTATGGGTTCTCATTCTTGTTTTACAGAAGACTTGGCAAGTTCTGGACGAAGTCAGGAGGCAGTAGCTTTTTCATTCCAGTAATAATGCCTAGTATAAAATCTTATATCTTACTTTTGACCTCGAATTTCTTCTAATGCGTTTTCTATTCAATTGACTTTATCATCTATGGCCACTAAAGAGATCAAAGATCTTTGAGTGATCATCAATGAGTTTCTTCTTCATTGCAACAATTTCTTTAAACACTATACCAATAATGGTTGTCATCATATGATTCAAAATTTTGGAAGCATTATCTGAATCTTCTTCTGAAATATGTCTAGAGGATTTTTTAGATTTCTGAGTCTGAGATGGCGCAAGCTGATTTATAGGTGCCTGTAAATGAGCTGGTGAAGGAGACCCTTTTCTTTTCCAAGTTCTTGCCACAATCTATACCCCTTTCTCAAACTGTAAGCCCATTCGATGAAGAGTTTGAGAGTTGAATTCCTTAGGGACACTTCTTTCTTTACCTTCAAGATGCCATATGTTGTTTCTTAAAATCAAAGAAACTAGAGTGGCATAAGGCAAAAGCTCATCCACAGTTCTAGCAGCATCAATAAGCCTTTTGGTAATAATACTTGCTATTTTCTAATCAATCCAGTTATCATTTTCAACTCAGGTGAGGGTTAAGTGTCCAAAACTAATAGCCTCATTTACTAGGATCCTCATGAGAATGTAATGGAGAACTCTGAACTTGATAGGCAAATCAGAGGGTTTGATGTTATATGTTTCTGGGCTTGAATTTGTTTCCATAACAGCCTAATACATCTATGGTTTTGTAAAAACAGTTGCTTATTCAAGTTTTGATCCAGACCAGTTCAACTAATCACATAAGTCATGTGGAGTTACCATAATTGTTTGACCTTGCACAATAGTAGAAAATTCTAATTCCTTTTTATCAAAACTCATATTGCAGAAAAATATCTTCACAACAAATTCTGAGTAAGAGATTTTCATTTCAAGCCATGTCTTGTATCTCTCCAGTACGTCTACTATTTGAAATTAATTTTCATTCAGAAATTCAAGTCTAACCCGGTATTGATTGCAAATAGTTCTCTTGGCAAATTTCTCATCATATTTCTTTTCATTTTTTCCTAGAGAGAGGCTTTTAGTGATCATAACTTCAATGGGTATTTTTATGACACTGCTAACTGCTTGTGTTAAAGCACGAGTCTCAGTGGCAGAGGTTGCATGAATTGAGGATTCGGCCTAAGCAAAACTAGAGGCCACAGGCTTCATTCTTTTCTTTGGATTTTCACTGCTTTCTTTTTGTTTCTTCTTCACGGTTTTCTCAATTAGTTTATCATCGTTTTGCTTCCACATGTCAGTACCACTCATGTAAGCAGAACCAACATTTCTCTTTGGCCATTGCTGAATAGCTTCTTCCTCTCAAGTATGAAGTAATTCCTCCACTGTAACACCTTTCTTCTCTAATTTCTTCAGGAAATTTTTGTTACGTTTTGAGATGCAATGAAAACCAGAGCAAAGAATCTGACAAATGAGTTTGAAGTAGAGGAGGAGATGACCTTGAAGTTACCCTTTGAGTAAACGGTTGTGTCTGTTCAGTTATGCTTAAAAGAACTATTATTTCAATAACTGGTGCGTTATAATTGATTGCTTCAACTCATGTAATCGATTATCAGGCTGTGACCTAGTAGAATTGGGAACGGCTAAGGACATAACCGATTAGGGTACCAATCTAACAAGTTATTATGTGATAGGAAGGAATGCGCATAAACAGTTGTAACTTCAAATGTAAACAATTAGCACACTAAAAAAAAGGAAGAAATGGCTATAACTTTAAATATAATCAATTGTTACACAAAAATAGATAACATGCCTTAACAAACGATTACATTGTGCTAGATAAATGATTAGCATGGAAAAGAGAAAAGACAACAAAATTATCTTGAAGCAATCGATTATCTCTAACTATATACCCTATTACATCAATCTTTCAAACCATAGTTTCCCTCGTTGCTGATATAAATGTTTGTCTAGGCCAGTATAATCAATTATAATCTTTTTTCCTTTTAGTATTGGTTCTTCTCCTCTTCGTTAATAGGTTACATCATGCTACATAATCGGTTATAACCTCTTTCGTTTCATCTTCACCACTCCTCAGCTTCGAAAATCAATTATATCTTGTAATATAAATGGTTACATGCAAGTTTTCTTTTTATGATAACATGTTGCGTGTCTCTCGTAACCTGTTGCCAAGGCTTTCCTTTCATTCTTCTCTTCACAAGTTTTCGATAATAGGTTATCTCCAGCAATATAACTTATTACGTGTTTGAAAGCTTCTTTTATACCTTGATAACCTGTTACAAGTAACATTGATAGCCTGTTACGTCTTCATTTCCTTCTTGTGAGCTTCTCAGGTCTTCGTTTTCAAAATTCATTCTCATTTTCAAACTATCCGACCCATTTTGCTATAATGTGTGGAATGTGATGTGGCTAACAGGTTATCGCCACATGACAGAGATAACAGATATTTATGGCTTCTGTTAGTTTTGGCGACATTACTTCAATCTTGACATTTTAATGGCAATATTGCTCTAAAAAAAATTTAGGATATCAGTAGCAACTTCAAGAAAACTTTAAAGGGCAAATTTGCACTTTAACCTCTTTTTTTTTTTTAACTAAAACTTAAAATAAGATATATGTACATCACCTAAGTTGTTATACTTAATTACTACCCTTTTTCCCTGCACTTTATTAACCCTTTAAATGGTCCCCTAAGCACTCCTCGTATTTGGGCTAACGTGTCTGTTGTTGGGACGCCTCATGCCTTTTTTTTTAATATTTAAATTTAAAGATAAAATAATTTTTTTAAATTATATAGTTATAAAATTATACTATTTTTATTTTTTTAGTTTAAATATTACACAATAAAAACAACATTCATATGATATGAGTAAACAAGATACAGAACAAGGTAAAACTGCACACACACATATATGGTGACTGTATGATTCTTGAAAAATATATGAAATTATATTTTATTATTTATAATTTTTAAATAATAAAAAAACCAAGCCGTGTAGGAGACACCTGATTCCTCAAATTTACATCCTTTCTTCCTTCTGTTGGAAACCTTTCCTTTGTTTTTTTAATCCCTTTACATGTGGGTCCTAAAGTCACCTAATTCATAACTAACTATAACATTTTATATACTCCGTCCCATCCTAATTATAAGGTTTTTTTTACCCTAATTCTAAATACAGAATTTTTTATAATATATAAAATAGTATTTATTACATATTTAAAAAAATATTCTTATTTAATGTATCTCAAAGAGAGAGAGAAAGTGATTAAATAAAAATAATTTTAAAAAAAAAATTGTGATTTCCTGAGAAACTGAGATAGTTAGCTAATTTTAACTTTTATTATTGATTCGCATGATTCAATTAAAAAAGTCTTATATTAAGAAATAAAAGGAGAACTAGCTACAAAATTTTATATCCTAAATATTTGTATTTAATGTTATTGATTGAATAATGTATGTTGACTTTTTTCCCCCTTGATACCTTTTCTTTCATGATCGTAAGGTATTCATATGTGCACTTTGATTAAATTTTAGGTAAAAATTAAACTGAATTAAATCAATTGGTTTGGCTTTTCTTTGAACCTTGTCAGTTCAAAATGTAATCGGTTTGATTCGATTCGATTCAATAATCAGGTTGGTTCATGTTTAATTGATGCTTTTTAAATTTTTTTTAAATAACATTCTTCTTCAAAAATTAAATTAAATAGGTTACATATAAATATTTAATGAACATTAAAAAAGTAAAATAAAATATGTGTGATTATGAGTAATTGGATATATTTATATATTATAACTTATTATAATATAATTATAAGATGTGAGTTGATTTGCTTCTAAGTCTCATTATACTAAAACTAAACCAAGTTGATTCTAACAAGAAAAAAACTAAAATAGATTTCATTTTAATTTGATTTGAATTAACTTTTATCAATTTAGTTAGATTTAATTTGATTTGACCAGTTTAATTTGGTTTTGAAAACCCTCTCATGTAGTATACAATGGAGTTTGAAGGCTGCAGGGTACACTGACCCAACGAGAAAATGGCATCTGAAGGAAGATACATTAAGATAAACATTTCACGGCAAAAGCCTGATTGTTAAATATAGATAACTATCTTCTCTCTTTCTCTCTCTCATCTTTTATTTATTTATTTTTAATTTTTTAATAAAGAACAGGCAGAATCGTCATTATTTCATGGACGCATATCTAATATGTTCCCCATTATAAAGCTATTTTATTAGTTCTCCACTTTTATTTTTAATGCTGACTTGTCTGGTTTATTAATTATTTTATAATTTACACTTGTAAAATGTTTAAGTAGACCCTACTTGTATTTAGTCCGTACTTAAAGTTGATGATTAGGAGTGCTGGCTTCAGATTAGGAATCTAAGCAAATATAGTAAAGCACATCCTCGAAATTAAAAAAGGCAACAATAATCTTTATAGTATTACTGCCTTTGCTTGAAAACAAAGGCTAGCAGAGCAGCAGCCAGCAGGAGATTAATTGTGGCGACAATAATCAATCATGAGGACGCATGTAAAATTACTAGTAGTTAATTAATCGTAAATATAAGCCTAAACATCTTAAAGAAAATTAATTGCAGTAGTTATCCTTAAACGGCTGCCTTTAATCTTTTTTTTATTAATAAAAAATAATCATTCCGAATCCGAAAGCTCTCTTACACCAAATCTAAGACCTGCCAAGAGTTAGTTAGCAGATAATAAAATCAGGAAAAGGATACCCCTTCTTCGCATCATTTCGATGGCATTATCAAAACCAGTCACACTCACACATATAAGCGCCTCCATGACCATTATCCAACTACTATTAAGGGAACAGAAATTACTATTATTATTATTATTATAATTCACATCCTTCCTTCGGTCACTGTATTAGTCGTCTAATTAATCCGTAGTCATCAAAGTTGAAACTAGAAAATGATATAAATAAATAAGAAAGGCGATGGATGGAAGAGGGTAACTTTCCAAAAGAGGGTTATAATGATGGGGATATGATTTTGTTGCGTTGCATAATGCAGGCATTCATACACAAAAGCCCACACCCACTGCGATAAATGCCAAGCCTCACCGGATTTCGGAAGGAAGGATAATATTAATATATATACAAAGAAACATGGGTAACATTAATTAATTATTATATATTTTATTTTGTTCCTTCCGAGTCCAAGCACATACAATACGGACACTTCTCTCATCATCTCATGGCCATTTGGGCAGGGCGACCACCGCCGAACATCCGCGTGTGCTCACTCGCTCAAGGGGAAAGTGGGCCTCTGTTAACTGTTACTCTACACCGCATCGTTACCGCAAGATTTGTGTTATGGGTCCCAGACACAGCATCAGGAAGCTAATCATAATGGTAGCTTGATTAACCCTGGTTTACAAAATTAAAAACCCCTGAATCAATTCTCTCTCCCTCGGTGCCCCGTGCGTATCGGTATTTTTGCACTGCTTTACTTGCTCTTCCTGCTTGTCTTCTGTTCCTCTGCAAGCCTTTTTCGCCGTCTTCTCCGTCCATTTGAGCTGTTTCCTGTTCTGAAATTCTTTGAGCTCAGATACTCATTGTGACGATTACTTTTGATAATTTCCGGAGTTAGATTGCGAATGATCACTCAATTTTGATGCTTTTGAATTTGAATAAGCAGATTTTGTTGGCCCCGAGGAGCTTAGGTTTTCCGATATTTTTGGCCCCTTTTTCAATTCCCTGATGAGGAGTTTACCAGCTGCTTACTGGGTATTCAGAATCTGCAGTTGTGATTGAAGTACTTGGTTTTTCCCATGATCTTTGCCCATAGTGAATGCTCTTGGGATTTAACTCCGAGCTGTGTTCTGAGTTTTTATTCTGCTAATTTGAAAATCATCATTATGTTATTATAAAAGTGGAATCAAATTTATTGTTATAGTATCATTGGAGCATTTCATTTTTGTGCTTTCATTTTTTCCAAGAAAAAAGAAACTGCTAGACAAGTTATAATAAATTCGGATGTTTAGAAGTCTCTAAGACCTTACTTGACAAGGTTTTTGGGTGATATAGCCATTAAAGAATTTGTTTGACTGATGCTCTAGTATTAATTAATTGTGCTATAGTTTTTAATGTTTTCCTGTTAAGGACTTTAGTATTAAAAAGGAGGATTTTATTTTGTTAAATTACAGTCGTAAGCTTGTGTTACTTCTCTTCTACTTGCTTCTTCTATTAAAATTAATAGTGCGATTGCCTCATAGCGGGACTTGCGTCAGGTTTCCATGTCTTCAAAGTTCACACCCTATTTGGCTTCCACAAATTTCCAAGTTAAGATAGGATACTGGAAAGCACCAACTTGGGCTAAGTGCAATAGTTTAAAGCGTTTCTCAGACTTTCTATCGAACATATAATGCCTCTATCTGAGTTATACCGGATGGCAAGAGAGAATCTTGATTCTCAAGACGTGAACAGAACATGTGCAACCAATCAATCTTCGGCGTAAGTTCAATAGCATCCGCTGTTAGAATCTTTTAATTCCTTTCATATGGGTTTGACCTACATTTTCCATATCATTTTATTTTTTTTCTTTTTTGTTGCGTTTCTCAGTGTCTCTCCCTTCTAGTTTTAATTCTGGTTTTGTGGGTTTGAATGCAGACCTGAGAATGATTTTTTTGAGTTGGTTTGGGAAAATGGTCAAATTTCAATGCAGGGCCACTCCAGCAGAGCTAGAAGGAGCCCGACTTCTAAGAGTTTGCCGTCTCACTGTTTACCGTCTCACAGTGCCAAGATTCGAGATGAAGATGTGGGAAATGCCACCGATACCCGGATTGGAAAGTCTGGGGATTTAAACTCTGGATTAAATGAAATCCCAACATCGGTGCCAACCGGTGAAGTTGACTTGATCCCAGATGAAGGCATGACTTCGTGGTTGAATTATACGATAGATGACTTTTTGCAACATGACTATAATTCTGAGTTTTTGCATGAAGTAACTGGGGACACCGTAAATGAGATCCCTGCCTCAGATGACTATTCTCTGAGGGATAAAAGATATAATTATAATCAGGAATTTAGGGACTGTCATAGAAACCTTGTGCATGATGTTTCAAGTTCAGAACAGGGGATCGTTTCAACGGGATTTTCGGCTGGAGAAGTTGAGACCACTAGAACCAAAGCTAGCACCAGTCAGCTGCATCTGTCATCATCGCAGCAATGTCAAGCATTATTTACATCTGTTAGATCCAAAGTATCTGATATCACTGAAAATAATACCGGTAGTGCCATCCAGCATTCACCTTTTGGGGAAATTACTCAGGTTCCATCTGCCTCTGGATGTTTCTCAAGCTTAAAGATGCAGAAGCATGATCCAGTAATGCCAAGTACTGGTTCTGCTTCCACCATAATCAACTTCTCCCACTTTGCAAGACCTGCTGCTATCATGAGAGCTAATCTTCAGAGCATGGGTAAGATGTCTGGTTTATCTTCGGCAAGATCAGAAGGCAAGGTACATATGAATATAGATGCTACTGCAACTAGCAGCAATCCTCCTGAATCAACCTTTATTGGTTCCAGGAATGAACTTCCAAGGGAGTCAAATATCCACTGCCAACAGGAGTTGGATTCCTCGAAGGCTGGTTTGAAACCGTTTGAACTGAAATATCTCGAACAGAAAGGTTCCCCTTCTGAACAGTCAAACCATGTCTGTAAAAAAGATACCTCAAAGGATGATCAGACTTCTAGTCAAGTTCTTACTGAAAGTGGCACTAAAGGACATACAGCTGTTGAGAAAAGCACCACAGAGCAGGTAGTTGCCTCTTCCTCTGTTTGCTCTGGCAATGGCGTGGAGATGTTTTCAGACAACTCAAATCAAAATTTGAAGCGAAAAAGTCAAGATACCGAGGAATCTGAGTGCCACAGTGAAGTAAGTTGTCTTAGATTTACACTGCCCTTCTTTACGTTCATTGGGTGTTACATTATGTATATCTTTTCTTCTCTGTTTTTTAAATAAGCAATTTTACTTGCAGGATGTTGAGGAGGAATCAGGGTTTGTTAGAAAGGCAGCTCCTGCACGGGGAAGTTCAGGTTCCAAAAGAAGCCGTGCAGCCGAAGTGCATAATCTATCTGAAAGAGTGAGTATGGCCATTTTCTAATTAGGTTTTGCTAAATTATAGAAAGTATACTTTTCTATTAGTTTGTGTCCTGTTGTCTATTATTTGCATGATTAAAGCGTATTATTTTTTTGGACTTAAATATACAGAGGCGAAGAGACAGAATCAATGAGAAGATGCGTGCATTACAAGAGCTCATACCAAACTGCAACAAGGTTGACCTTTTCTTTTTTCTCCCTTGCTAGGTTTGCTGAGTAGCTTCATAAGATAACGGAATGATCTTCTTTCAAGATTTTAAACTTAAAACAGGCTCATTGAATAAATTCATACTTGAAATAGTAGAAGTTTAAGACCCTTAACATAACAATCCTTCCATGCACGCACAAACACATGATTCCTCATGCCTTTTGGACTTTGCTGACTTGTTACTTGAAATATTAGGTGGATAAAGCTTCAATGCTGGATGAAGCAATTGAGTATCTTAAGACACTTCAGCTCCAGGTTCAGGTAAACTCTTATGTTCATAATCTAATTTCAAATTTTCATTTATTGGATAATTCAGCATAGTATAATATCATTTCTTGTCTCTTTATGCAGGTGATGTCAATGGGAGCTGGTTTATATATGCCTACCATGATGTTATCCCATGGAATGCAGCACATGCATTCGCCAATGTCTACATTTCCACCTGTGGGTGTTGGCTTGCCAATGGGGTTAGGAATAGGATATGCTATGGGTATACCTGACGTGAATAGTGGGTCTTCTAGATTTCCAATGATTCATGTGCCCCAAATGCAAGGAACTCACTTCTCTTTACATGGGATGACGAGATCAAATCCTCAAGTGTTTGGGCTTTCTGGTCAAGGATTTCCCATTCCAGTGCCACGAGCACCTGTAATTCCTTTGTCAGGAGCGCCTCTCATGAACCCATCGGCTTTGGGACTAAATGCCTGTGGAACAACTGGACTTGTGGAAAATATGGATTCTGCTTCAACCTCTGGCTTAAAGGATCCTGTGTCAAATGTGAACTCTCAAGTTATGCAAGGCACTGGTGGCAGTAACCCAACAAGGGAGATGTCTACCCAGGTCTGTTTAATGACTAGCTTCTTGAGGTTTGAAAGATAAATCTCTGTTGGGATATAGGTTCAATTTAACTTAAAGATGCTAGTACGTTAATTTATTGCAACAAATACTGAAGGATATACTTGGAATACTCGCAAACTTGCCTCAAACTGTGCTGAATGATCTATATAATCGTTTCTATTCATTGCTCCCTCCCACGGGCGGAGGGACATTGTAGTTTTCCTTCCCAGTGCATGAGTTCCACACAGCCCCCCCCCCCCCCCCCCAAAAAGGGAGGCACGCCCGCCCACCTGCCCATCCACCAAAAAAGAAAAAACCCCCCTCCCCGAAACGCCCTTTCCTTCTAGGGGTGGGAACTGCATAAGATCTAATCCGACTTAGCCTATTTAACTAAATATGTTAAACTTAGGCCTACGGATAAGTTAAATAAACCTATCCTATTTAATTATGGTTTAGCCTAGAATCTATTAGGCTAGGCCTATTTAAATAGTAACAAGAAGCTTACATATTAATCTGATGGTGATAGTTACTTGCTAATGTGATAATTTTGCAAATAAACTCTTGTTGATGTTTTAGTGAACTATTCCTTTTTTGTGATGCTAGTGTGAAGCAGCAGATGTTGGATTAGAAGAATCAGCTTTCGCACATAATAGTGGTCATACGCCCAATGCTGATGACAAGGGAGTTGTTAATCCAGGCAAACAGGATAATCTTGTAACAAGTTAAACCTGTGTAAGAATCCCTGGTCTCGCATGTATTTTATTTCTTTACATTCATATTATAAGTTAAATAATGTCCCGGTGGAAGAACTTACTGCTAGGTTGTACTTGCAGGTCATGAAGGATGTTCAGCACTGACTGAAAGGAGATAGGAGAACTTACTTTTTCAGAAATATGAGTTTAAAATCTTTTGTTTGTGTCTTGTCTCTGCAAGTTCGGCTTTGAAGTACCACAGAGGATAACTTAATGATCACAAATGAAGAATTGTTATCGCAGGGGATGGCGCCTATTTGTACATATACTTATCTACCTGTTCAATTGATTGGAGTTGGAGTAAAGAATTATAATATGTTAGAAATATCCATGCTTGATTTTAATCTTCCGTATTAATTCTTTTAATCAAATGGAATAATAGATTATAGGTTTTTTTGTCATAGACCATGCAAAACTCCTTTCACTTTGTTTGGTTTTGTTCATTCATATCACAACCACATACTGAATGACATTCAAAGTGAAATTACTATGGACCATATGGAGAGCCGTGCATTGTTCCGAGAATTGTCCAGAATTTTGAAGCCCAGAACAATAAATTATTGCGGTGCAAGACTACAATATAGTTGTGATGGATGGAGGCTAATGAAGTGCAATGTGCACCATCATAAATAAGTACTTTTTTCGATTTATATTATAAATAATTTTAATTAATTCACGTTTCTTAAAAAAAATTAGTTACATGTCACAAATTTTTTATTAAAATTCTCAATATCTCATTTTTATATTTATTAATTATCAAATTGTATCTTTTTCTCTTAAGTTATAAGATAAATAATAAATTAATAGGGGTAAAAAAAGTAAATTACTATTAAAAATTAATATAATACCATATATTTTTAACTAACTAAAGGTTTTAGAGAACATTTTATAATATGAACTAACTAAAGGTTTTAGAGAACATTTTATAATATGGACGAGAAAAAGCATCAATTATCACTCATGCAATGCACAACCAATAACACATCAGTATCAACCAAAATATACAAAATAGAAAATGAAACAGAAGGATAAAAAATCTAAAGTACTACCTAATGCATAACCTAGATATTTTTATGTACTCTGCACACCCTTTAGAACTCAAACAATCAAACCCCTGAATATTATTGGATACCAAAGAAGCATGTCCGTAAATTCGTTCATTCCATTATTTGACCTGAATATCACCTTGGATCTCCGAGGAGATGGTTTTGGATGTGGAAGATTTGCCTGTGATGGCTTTTTTGGCTTTCAGCAATGACTGTTTTACCTTGAATAATATGTTATTTGATTGCTTATGAGGTGGTTTGGCTGCAGTTTCCTTTGTAGGTGGGTTTGTGATTTGATCCCCCATTTTCACAGGTTCATCAACTGTTTCATTCACCTTATCTACACTTGTAATAGATTCCTCTTCCTTTTCTTCAAATTTAGATGCCAAAGTTTCTCTCACTGATTCACTTACAGCTCCAGTGATTTCGTCTACCTTCGTCTCTGCGTGTTCTTCTTTCACGCTAATATCTGCAGGTTGATCATCTTTCACACTCTCTATCTTCTCTTGCTCTTCTTCAGGTGTAGCTACTTTGTGTGCCTCTCTTGATAATCCTTCAACAACATCACGTGCGTCCCGTTCCTTCCTGTCATCACATATTACAGCCACCTTTTCCTCCACACTTGGAACAGCAAAATTCTTTTTTTCTTCTTGTAGGTCAGTTTTAGCTTCCTGATTCACGAAAACGCCTACCGATCCCTTTGACACCCTTTCAGTCTCATCTTGAACACTTGGTTCCTTCTTGACCTCCTCTTGTACAATGTTCTCTGCAATTCCTGGAGAAGATTCAGCCTCATTTGCAACTTGAGCTTCCTTATGTGGTGAAACTTGTGGAGGGATACCTGGTTTCCCTGTGCTTTCAACTGCTATTTCAGGGATAACTGATTGCGTTTCGGTTTCAATAGGGTTTCCAGTGGGCTTTGCTTCGGAGGTGGCTGTCTCCTTCACAGCCTCCACAGTTGCGTCAGATTCGGGAGTTGCATTGATGTTAGGCTGCTCCACGTGTCCTTTTTCTTGGGACTGCAAAATTTGTATCTCTTTCACTGCTTCTGGTTGATTCTGTTCCCCGGTTCCTACAATGGGCAGTGGTTCTTGCGATTGGGTTTCGGGCGTTTCAGTGACAGAGATAGAGATAGCAGGTGATTCAGAATTGAGTACCTCGAGGTTATCTTCAACACAAGCTTCTAGAGACGGAGAATCACCATTGTTTTGTTGCTCGGCTACAGCAGCGTCGGCCTTCTTATCTTCACCAGAAGCCCATGTGACTGTTGCCGGAGAATCATTCGTCTTTTCAACTTCAACCTTCCTGTCTTGGGACTTGTCATGTTTCTCTTCATTTAAGGAAACGCTTTTTTCTCCACTACCTTCTTCCTTTGTCTTCTTCTCGAGCTTTTTAATGAAAGAAGGAATAGCAATGATCATCAGGACATCGGAATACCCACTTCTTCAGCATTTTAAACACACAAACTTGGAACGGAGACATTTGAATGAGACTATTTTGCTTAAGCAAAATTTAAATTTAAATATAAATAGTAATAATAAAAAGGGTAGATCCATGCATCTCTGAAGCCTAGCAGTAATGGAAACTAAACAACCAGGGTGAGTCTCAGGCGCTCCTTGTCTACTGCTGTCCATCTTGCGAATAATAAGCGATTTTTCTTTTTTCATATTATACAGCCTCCATAACACAACTGTTTAAATACGTACTCAGACATTTCGTATCGCATAATTCTACCTTGTCTCATATTTCTGTACCAAAATAATATGTGAGAAAAAATAATTAAAGGAAAAAAAAAACTGACTAAACTTGTCTGCACCTATTCCGTTTCTAGCTAGAGGAGACTTCTTTTCTTCTCCTGAATAAGAACGTGTAGACGTTGAATACATCTTCGGAAATTAACATGCCACGGCCAAACAAATACGTTATACTGTTATCAATTTATCAAAAGGGTTGTCTCACACAACTATATATATCTTTCTTCCATGATTCAGGACAGCTATTGATCATAGTGTCCACCTTTTTTTAAATATTAAGATCACATGATATAACGTATTACAGTAACTGAAGTGATATGCCTTCCCTCTCTTGGAAAACAAAAGAATAATCCGTAAAATTTGTTCATGCTTGAGTTGACTAGCAAACAAAAGTGTAGTAAAGAAGCTTGCGCTTGAACATGAGCAAAGATAGATATATAGTAGATAGTAGCAGAAGTTGAGGATTGAAACTCAGAAAGGAACAAACCTCGTCAGTAGCCATCCGTCCAAGAACAAAGTTGTAGCTTCTAATGGAAAAACGAGAGATAAGAAAGTGTAAAGAATAATATGGGTGGCAATGACTCCAGGCAAAAGAAGAAAATGCAGGATCAACTTTGGGAAGAACTACAACTAGTTACCCACGCGGGGAAAAAATTAAAAAAGCTGAAACACATGTCTGACAGACTGTTCCCACGAGTTGCTAGTGATAGGGACTCAATAATTTATTGACTTATGAGGATTAGGATTAAGATGCTCTCACGCTAAAGTTTTCCCATCAAAAAAAGAAAATCAAGTATAAATCCTTTTTTGGTGGGGCCAGAACGGCTAAACAGAGAAACAACAATAAAGCAAAACAGATTAAAAAACTATACAGTGCTAGCCATGTCAAACTTTGGTGGAATTGGGGACCAGATCCCCTCCATTCATTCAATGGTCCAAAATATTTGGGCCCTCCTGTCCATCTTAATATCTACGAGGTCTACTATAAGATTCCCATATATATATATATATATATATATCTTTAAGCTCCTAATCTTAATTAAAAATTGGCTCTTAAACTGTAAAGGTCATAAAGTGAATAAAGACATCAGTAAGCGTCCGTAAATGTTCACCCACCGTGTTCGACATCTTTTCACTTTTTCAAAACTAAATTTCCTACTCCAATTTCACATCATTATTACTTGCTGTTATCAATGAGTCCAAGACGCACCATGCCTTATAAATAGTAGTGTTCATTAATTCCAGGATTTTTAATATATTAGAATGTGGAGATGCTATGTATTTCTTCTGATATGATATTTCTGCCAAGAAAGCGAGATGAAAAAAATCATAATAATAATAATACCTCGTCATACTTTCTCAGCCAACCCATAGAAATGTGGCTCCCATGATCTTTTATTTATTGCAATAAAAAGAAAAAGAGTAATCATGACAGCTGCCACGGCCCCTCAGTGAAAGAGCTGTAAATCGCACAATCTCCCCCTTTTAATGAGTTTGAGCCCGGGGGACGAGGGTGCATGATGTTTAGTAATGACATTGGTCTGGGCTAGAAGCCCAATTACTATATTGGGCGGCCGTCATCATACATAGTTGATAATCGAGTGGAATATATTAGCCGCTCAATGGGCCTAATACAACTGGTTCTGGACCGTGGAACTAAATTCTCAACCAAAGTTGATCACCAAAAAAAAAAGCTTCTGGACCAAAGTTCAGCCCAAAAAAATTAAATATAGACACTTATATATTCGAAGAACTTTTTATCAATTAAATTAGAATAAGTGTAATTTTTTGTGACGAACTCTTGTTATTAACACTTTTAATTTAACTTTAAATTTAAAATTGACGTGTTTTTAGTTGATTGCAAAAAAAATCTTAAGTGTATAAAATTAAGTACGCAAGCTTTTCTAAAAAAAAAAAAATGTAACAAAGTTTGTTTTGGTTTTGGTTGGCCTGAACATGTAACTAAATTTAATTGAATAATCAGGCGGGTGAAGTATAATATAATTGGGGTGAATGATGTTGGAGACAGTGGCAAGTGGGGTACTAGTCAGTGATAGGATCAAAGTTGCGTGTTCAATTAAGGGTGATCCGGTTTGAGTGAGGCACAAAAGTAGTTTGGATATATATGCCACATATGGCCTAACCTAAGTCCACGCTACAGAACCATGTTTTGTTTCTACAAAATTAGGACAAACCCACTTGATTCACCCTCCTTGCTTTTAATTCTGCTAATTTCCCCCATCTAAGGCCATTTTGCTTGTTTACAAAAGCCTAATACAGTAGGCCGGTTAGAAAACCCAATTACTCGCCACCTCTACTTTGATAATTTTGCATGTTGTATGGACACTTGATACATATATATATTTTACCTGAAAAGAAAAAAAAAATCATGAGGGGAATCCAAATGGCCCTTAAGCTTGTTTCTATTGTTTTTGTGGTCAAAGCTTAATTTCCATTCATTTTCACGATGTTTTGTAAATTTAGCTCTACTGGACGGGAAGTACAGCTGAAGGACTAACGCACCTTTTTTTTAATATATATGTATGTATGTACCTAGTAATATATAGAAAGAAAGCATCAGTGTTAATGATATACATACATCAATTCAGACTGTTACTAAGAATAAGAAAAGAAGGGAATTTGTGCATTGCATTAAACAGAGTTTAACAAACAATTCTGTCAACTACTTTAAGGTCAATACGAAGGTGGGCGCGGAAACAAGAAGATAATGACATAATACAGAGGCATGTTGAGGAGAGGATACACAACCATTGCGGATTATCTTGAAAACTTTAAGAAGTAGTTATTATAAAGTATCCATGAAACAGGTCCAAGGGTGATGGATAAGACGTGGGAAATTTGATAAGACCGAAGGTTATGATGAAGATGTGTTTAGGGTTGTCCATTGAGGGATGGACACAAGGTTTTGTGAAAATGAAGGCGGGTAGTGGAGCAAATGCGTAAGAGAATCTCATACAGTCGATTTAGAGGTATTAGGGCTCTCTCCCAAAATTACAAGTAATGATGTGAATGTGGCCATAAAGTTGACTATCATTTCCCACTACCCCGAGAAAGCAAAAGCAAAAAATGTAATTATATATTCTAAGGATTACAAAGGCCAACCTTTCAACCAGACAAACGCCTTTGATCATTGTTTAAGCCTTTTTCTGATGTGTTTATATGTCATTCAAAAAGAAAAAGAAAGAAAGAAAGAAAAGCTGGCTGCATAATATATATTAAAGTGTTGTTAAAGTCAATTTCCATTGAGTCATTGTCTGAGTCTCAAGTGTGCTCTACATCACTGATAGATTGCTAACATGTTGTTGTGAAACAGAATAAAATAAATGAATAGTGGAGGGAGTTTAATTAATTAGCTGAATAATGATGAAGTGTTGGACGTTAATCTTCCAGATACAGAAAGCAACGTCATGACAGGGACATGAGTAGATGAAAACTGCATGTGCTTGTGTTTCCAATCGTCCTTAATGGCCAATTAAGTTTAGTAGGCATATTTATTCCCCCACCATTTCTTAACTCTCTAACGTCTTCTCTGATTGTAACTCCTTACCTTACAACCCCCTTCTCTTTATCCACCATATCAACCTTTCATTAAAAAAAAAAACTGCCTTCTGCCTTTTTTTGTTAAGAAAAATATTTTGTTACTATACCGTTTTATTTTTATTAATCTAATATTTGCATTAAAAATAATCATTATTATATTATTTTCTATGTCAAATTTAAGCTTAGTTTCTTACGTGAAACACATACTATATTTTATTTTTCAATCAACATATCATAACAAAACAAAATTTGACGTCAAGATAAAATATGGTAGATTTACTGTTCACTTGCCCATGAGACTCATAAAATCTACAATAAATTGCGCTATTACAGTGTAAAATACATAGTATGTTTGGATCGTTGCTTTTTTATTTTAGCTGAATAATGCTAATATTTATAATGAAAGACCTTATAAATAAAACTTATGTTTAAGGACTGAAGAACTTTTGTTTGTGGGTTTGCAATGGCAAAAGTACCACCTAGTCTTCTTCTTTTTTTTTTTTTTGGTAAAATAAGGTAGGATAAACCTAAGAACAAACAACTACATTACGGAGGAGACAAGCCCCAAAAGATTATTCTAAACAAATTCACCCACAAGACTAGGTGGTACTTCCAATTGATCTTTGCTAGTTTGAGTGACTATTGCACATCGAGCTAAATTGTCAACAACGCAATTTGCACAATTCTACTGATATGTCTCACCTTCACCTCCCATTTTGATCTATCAATTGTTTGCCTTCTCTCTAACTCTGAAAACATCATCTCTCTCTTCTCTGTTATTAAAATCTATTGAAGAAGCTTACAGAACTTTGAAGAGGATGACTTGCTCTTGTACAAAAATATCATTTTGCAAGATGGAACAACTGAACAAGACGCGTCCGTGAAAATATCCATATTCGTGAAGAAAACACATCCGTCAGGAATATTTATTTATTCAATTTTGTTTCTGTTTAGTTTTGGCTTGAGCTTGCATTTAAATTGGATCCTTACATGTTTTTGTGTGAGAGTGAGAGAAAATAAAGAAATTAATATATACAATAATAAGAATGCTTTGATAAAGCAAATAGGGATATTCTTCAAATTCTTAATATAAAATTATTTTAATTAAATTACGTGGATTAATGTTGAAAGTTAAAAGTTATTTAATTACTTTATTCTGTCAAAATTACTTTTACTTAATCTCTTTCTCTCTCTCTCTTATTGGGATACATTAAATAAATATATTTTTTGTGAATGTATGATAAATATTACCTTGTATATACTGTAAAATGTCATATAATTAAGATTAAAGTAAAATATCTTATATTTAGGACTGGAGGTAATAATTTTTGTCTTGAAAATACAAATATAGTCTTAGTCTTTTAAAATAAAATTTATTTGTATGGTCCTTCATTTTAAATATTGCTAGTAGCACATTTAGATCCTTTAATGTAAGTTTTTCTAAAGATAAAACATTATTCCTAGAACCCCATAAGGTCATGGAAATTGACAGCCTTTTTGGTTCATTCACCAAAGGGTATGTGAAGGTGATCCCCATTACATTATTTGAGTATGCACATTAGGTTGCAAAAAAAATGAAGTAAATGATATTACAATTGTAATGGACATCACCTAAATTAGGATGAAGGAGCTCACTCTCATTTTGGCAAATGGAGGAGCTCACAATGAGGTTAAGAGATGTTAAATGACCTTTCTACCCTTATCTTTCCCATCTTTCCTTATCGATCTAAGTCTAATGAGCATCGTCTCTGAAAGAGCATCGTCTCTGCTTTAGTTAGCATTGTAATGACACATTTATGGGATAATGTGTGGGATTCTTTATGGGCTATGCTAGCTCCAGCAAAGAATTAGAAAGGCATTCACTGTAGTGCAGTTTAAATAAGTTATTATTATTAGTTTAGGGATTGGAAGCTTGGAAAATTTAATTAAAAGCCAATGTAGTGGCAGTGGTTACAACGTTTCCAAGAAGCTAGTAGCTTTTATATATATATATATATTATATATCAAATATTTGGGATTGACTGACAGACAGCTATTTGCATTGCACGAAGCAAATTAAAGCAAAATGGAGGTTGTTAGGTCCTGAAGATATAGAACCACAATCCAATCCCTCTTTCTTGTCAATTAGTTGTCTGTTCCATTTATAATTGGCCGCTGAAAAGATGTATTTAAGGATAATGCAGACGCATCCTCCGTTTTGTTTCAAGGGCAAGAGGATTGTGTCTCCCTCATTTTCAATTGCCTTTTCTTCATTGTTACGATCTTCCATATCTTTCCCTTTCCAAATTCCCCATCACCATGATAGTTCTTCCACCCTTTTCAACGTCATATATAATATATAAATATATATACACCCTGAATTGGCTTTACGTAAATACATACATATATATATATGTAATTCAACTGTTCCCAATTTCTCTGTGTTCTGGTTTACTTGTATTGATTTGAGCAGGAACAGAACTCCTCTTCTATTTCAATAATAGTAATCAATGGTTTTCTCAAAGACTTTGAAAAATAACTGAAAACAAACAAACGCGCTCGCACAAGGAGAAGGGTTTGTTTAATTGGCATTTGCAGCAGTATGCATTGGACTTGGACCTTAATAATAAGCTGAATTAGAGGCATAGGATGGACCTACCAAGATCGTTATCACTTATTCTAACACACAATAATGCCACACACACAAATCAAAATCCTTTTGTTATCAAGTTTTGCCTTGCCGTGACTGGGACCAACCCCTCCAAAATTACAATTCATCCTTCCCAAATGAATCACACCTTACCAACCTGTGAGACAGATACACAGCAAAGTGAACAGGTGATTTTGGATCAGATTTGTCCCACCTCTTGTCTCCCTCCCTCTCATTCATATTATATTATCACTCCCCTTCAAAATATCTTTAACCATATATATCTACCTCTACGCCTCTTGCCTCTTCCCTATATGCTATAGTATTACCATGATTTACATTTCATTCTAGTTTATGTAAAAGCTTGTCCATTATCTTTATTTGACTTTAATTAGTTTTCACGCACGCGTTTCCTTGAAGAAAACTATTCAATATTTGACTGACGACACTCCCCCAGATTAACCTGTTCTGGCAGCGAATATTTGCCGCTTCATTCATTCTTTGATAATGAGATGCCAGGTTTAATTTTTTTTTTAAGGGTTTAAAATATTGCGATTTCATTGGTTCCAATCATTAGCTATCAGAGATTGATTCCCAAAACAGAGACATCAAAGTTTCATTTTCCCGGAAAGAAAGAAAAGGGTTTATGGAAAAAAGAGGATCAATAATATATAGCTGACCAACTTCAATTTGATCACTTAATTAAAGAACCAAAATTGATTATTTGCGGTGAAACTCCAAATGACAACGAAGCCGACATATATTATGAACGTACAGAGGCAGAAACAATTTACAATGGTTCGAGTTTGACTTCACTTAACAGCTCATGTGGGAATGGGAATAATAAGATAAGCTTACAAGCAAACGCATGATGAGGTATGGACTAAGGAGATTACAGAGCATCTTCCATGGAATCTCTTTTTTAAAATTTCTGGTACCCCATCGGGTATGTGAATTAGGTCATTGTTTACGCCACGGGAACTTTCAAAATATCAGAACAAGGAGAGACAGGCTATCAATATTAGGGTATTATAATTATTATTGAGAGGGGAGGATACTTTTTCAGATTATGAACGTGCTCATGTTTAAGCTATGCACTTAAAGGACAATTTACTAGTTTGGATGTTTCTGTTCCATGAACAACATTTTAGAGAATATTGTACAATTTGGGCCATCTGACATAGACAAATGAAGTGATTAATTTTGTATGCCCCCGCAAATGTTCTTTGATTACTTCTATTCCAAGATATGTAATTATTGTTTAGAAAGAACAAGAAAAAAAAAATAAGCTCACACATTTAGAACCCATTTTTAATTAATTCACAGTTGCTCACACTCATGCTGTTAGACCCTTTTTGTCTTGTGAGTTTTCCTGTTGTGAAATTATTCATTTGGGGTTTAATTATGCTCCCAGTTGATAACTTGTCCTTCTGCAAAGCATGCATGGTAACAATAAGTTATTGATAAAATTTGCTGTTCAAACATGCTCCAATTCAATCTCTCATCATTACAAATCGGGGAATCTTCCCTTGATGATCTCATACTTTAAAAACATTCTGAGCATTTGAAATTTGACTTTGTCCACTGAAAAAGTCAGCAAAATTTGTCCAGAGCCATCCTGAGCCTTTTCACCCCCATAATCATACGGTAATTTTTTCTGTTACCGTAAAAGTTAGAAAGAATGTATTATTTGGGGTAAACTATACACACATATATAAATATACAAGACTGCAATTCAAGTTTTGACAATTTGAGTGTACCAGCAGTTTGTAATAATTGATAGGCCAAATTTGTCTGCTTTCATGTATTTCAGAATCGCAGGCTTGAATAAAGAAAGGACAATTGCATTATTGTGATTGTCGTATTTATACATACAAGTACAGTTGTTTATTTCCATTATTTAGGATTGTTTAAGTGGTCGATCCCCACAAGAAAAAACTATGATTTTATTATCTTTCCACACAGCCACAGAATTTGAATAGCATCAGAGTATTGAAATTTAAGGAACCCAATTGAATGCCAAAGTAACGTAATTTTCAAATTGCGAAAAACATAATGATTTGGAGAGTTGGTTGAATTTCCAGTATTTTCTAAGGGAAGAAAGTATGACCCAAATCAACTTGAAAAGATGTCAAAAGTAAATCTGTATCTGTACCCAAATAATGAAACTTTTCCAATCGATCGAGAATTCAGAATAATCGTCCCTAAAAAGCCAAAAAGAAGAGACGCTTAGTTTTCTACCAAAGAGTACGTAGGCAGAAAAACCCAGTCAAGGAAAGGAAAGAACCATATCAAATTTCCAAAATTTCAAAGCATTATCCCCAAAGGGAACCTATAAATCATCAATTTAATGCGGCATCCTTTCTTTGTCCACTTTACTAATCTCGGCCTTTCCTTGCTCCTCAGAAACTTACCCTTTATTCTTTCCCTGCCCTATCTTCTGCCTTCAAGTTCCACATAATTTATTGTTATTTTTCTATATTGTAGGACACGATGGCGTTTTTGTCGCACTCGAAAATGACTCCCATGACTAGGTAGTAGGTAGCATGCATGATATAGGTGCCTAAATTACTAAGGTCGGTGAAAATCTTCCTGGCTTTGTAGCCTCTACTTGCCACAATTTTTCTTCTATAAATGGACCTATAGTTAAAAATAAAATGGATTTAAAAAAAAAATTTTTTACTGTCAAAGTATGAGATATATTGAGAAAATGGCCCCCAATGTGGGGCCCAGATGATTATGTGATGATTGAATTCACTCCATATATACATCGTCATATAATTTTATTTGTTATTTGATGAGAATTAAATTTGATTGAAAAATAAAGACGAACAAATAATAGGAGGGGAGGCAGGTCAAGACTTGAATAAAAATTGAAAATATATCCTCTTGGGGCGCAACTTTCTGAAAAGGCTCCTTCCTCTATTTATTTGATTCCCAATCAAGCTGCCATTTTATTTTCGGAACTTGCTTGTCAAAGCCCTCCAAAGCCTCCCTTTCGTTGTCTTTCTCGTTTCCTAGAATTCACATAAAAATTCCTTCCTTCCTGCTGCATCCACGTAGATAAAGATACTCTGAGTGGGGAACTCTCAAAGCACTGAAAAAGTTACTGCACATGGGAAGGCACTCTTGCTGTTACAAGCAGAAGCTAAGGAAGGGCCTCTGGTCACCAGAGGAAGATGAAAAGCTTCTCAATTATATCACCAAACATGGCCATGGATGTTGGAGCTCTGTCCCCAAGCTAGCCGGTACTTTCTGTCTTTCCATGTTGCACTTAACTTTGTACTCTGTACAAGACGACTCTCTTTTCTTTTTCTTAGATTAAAAAAAACAACTTATCTCTCTCTCTAATATTGATGAACACGGCAGGTTTGCAGAGATGTGGAAAGAGCTGCAGATTAAGGTGGATAAATTATCTGAGGCCTGATTTGAAGAGAGGAGCATTCTCCCAACAGGAAGAAAATCTGATTATTGAGCTCCATGCAGCACTAGGAAACAGGTATAGAGATCAATGTTCGCATATATCAGTACGTACTTTAATTTTGGCCTTTTGCAATTGGGATTATTCATGTGCTGTTCTTGTTTATGCGGTTGGTCCTGAACTTGAATTTATCAGGTGGTCTCAAATTGCAGCTCAGTTACCAGGAAGGACCGACAACGAGATAAAGAATCTATGGAATTCCTGCCTCAAAAAGAAGCTCAGGCAAAGAGGCATTGACCCAAACACCCACAAACCTCTCTCTGAGGTTGAGACCGACAAGGACAAGCCTTCCTCCGCAGACAGAAGCAGTCAAAAAGCCTCGTCGTCCAATGAACACGCTCTGGCTCATGACCCAACAAAACCAAAGCCCGCACAACTATACCCTCTTCAAGTTTCATCCACCTCCACCATCAACAATAATTCCCATGATTTATTTCTGGATAGGTCCTCCTCCGATATGGTGGGTTATTTCTCTTTCCACCACTTCAACAGCTATGCAACAAATCCCGACACCAGTAATGCTTCCCTTCGCTTCATGCCCAGTTCCACTTCCACCAGTTCCTCTCAGGTTATTTCAGACCTTAATTCGGCTGTCACTCCCACCATGCTCCATTCAATTTTGCCAACCCATGTAAATCCCACTCTTGGCCTCCAATCTGATCGTAATCCCTCTGGCGATATTCATAGTGTTCAGGCATGGGAAGCCCCTACTACCTTTAATAATAATGGAGGGAAGAACAGTGGGAGCAACAGCGATATCCCATTACAAAACAGCAATAACTTCCTCGACGACAACACTTTGACGTGGGAAAAAGATGCCCATGTTAACGTGGTACCCCTACAAGCAGAACAAGAAGACATAAAATGGTCTGAGTATCTTAACACCCCGTTTTTTCTGGGAAATCAAATCTCTCAATCTATCTACAGTGAGGTTAAACCAGAAACGGGGTTCATAACTGATGAGGCGAGCGCTAGTTGGCACCATAGCCAGCAGCATCCCCAAGTTTTTCAACCTTCGGAGATATATACCAAGGATATGCAGAGATTTTCAGTGGCTTTTGGACAAACACTTTAGCTTCGATTCAATGAAACAGAAAGGTGCCGACATTTCCATGATGAGCTGGGGTCAGAAATATGCCTTGTGAGTTCTGACCACAGGTGTGTGCTATAAAATTAATTTTCTTTTTTCTTTTTTAATTTTGTAAATGTGTCTGATAGCATTATGTCAAAATATAATATTTGCGATTGATTCAAGGCTTCTTTTCGCCATTTTATTCGTCAAACAGAGAAGAAATCACTGCAGAATAAGGCTTGTTCTAGCAAAGCTAGGTCGTCTCTTTCTTATATTATTCAATTATCATAGACCTGAAGCGTGTATGTAACTTGTATCTGTATAAAATTAACATCATTCTTTATATTATTTCGTCCAAGTTGAAGCTTCAACATCATTATCATTTGACAGATGAAGTATAGTTCATGGAGCAAATATCGGTGGGAGTGAATAGTTTCAAATCCTAATAACTTTTTGGATGTCCGGGATTTGTTCTCTCTTTTTAAAGTGTTGTAAGACAGTCCATTCCAGCTTTTTCAAGTTGAGAATCCAGCAAAATTGCATCTTGTTTTCTCCATCAAAGCTCAAGGGACCATTTTGCTTAAATGGGCGGCCATCATTGTCTCCTAAAGATGGAGATGGCTTTCACTTTTTGAATACAACACCAAATTATACTTTGTCTTCCTTCGGTTCATATACGTTTACCCCATTCTAGAGGCTAATATAATAGCAAAGAAAGACTTGAGAAATACAGCAAGTGAGCAAATGAAAATGGAGGGATAGCTAAAGGCATGGACAAGAAGAGGATATTTTAGAGTAAGAGTGGATTGGTTAGATGATAGAATTCTGTGCGAAATCATGTCCTTTGCGTGGGCCTAATTCCTCTTCTACCCTTGCTTCAGCTCATGGGTCCCCCGTGGGAACGCCGTAAGATTCTAAAAAGAGAGCAGAGAAGAGAAATTAAGATTAATAGTATTTTCTATTTTCTTATTCTCAAAATAGTTTTGTAGTATTTTCTATTTTCTTATTCTTAAAATAGTTTTGTAAAACTATTTTTGAGAATAAGTTTTAAAAATAAGAAAATAAAAAAATCTGTTTGAATAATTATTCTTAAAATTATAACTAACGAGTGATAAATAAGTTATTCAAAATTTATAACTTTACCATTAGTAAGGTGGATATTTTTCACCTTTTCTTATGTTTTCTAGAACAAAAACTACAAAACATCTTAAAGTTATTCTGAGTTTTCTATTTTTTTATTTTTCTATTTTCCAGAACAGTTTATAAAAAATAAGTTTATCAAACAAGTTTTTTTATTTTTCTATTTTCAAAAATAAAAAAATTATTTCAAAAACATGAATCAAACAAGTCCTAATAATTGAAATTCAAACAAACCATCCTTCAAGTTTAGTTTGTTCTGTTCTGTAGAAGCATTTTCTCCCACAATAGGACAGGACAGTCGAGAGTTGAAAATTGAAATTTACTGAAAACCCCAGGAACAAAAAAAATTACCCGTACAGAACTGACAGTTGATATTTCACACACTGAGGCCCACCCAGGGCCAGCCAAAGGTGAAAAATAAACCGGAGTCAAAGTAAAAACGACCGTATTATCTATCCTTCCTTTTCATTTTGCATCATCACATTTCAGCGAAACTAAAGTCAAACTGTTCCAAAGCAGCTTCCGTGACTGTGATGCCTTTTCGCTTTCAAGTTTTTTCTTTTTTCTGTTTTTTTTTCTTTAGCCACCTTCGCTTTCAGGTTTCAATCCACCCCTTTTTCCAATTACCTGAGAAATAAAAACAGAAATACAAAAATCGTCAACTAATTTTCCCTATCGGAAATAAATCAATCAAAACTCTTAGCTCACGCTAATCAGAGAGAGATGTCCCTATTCCGGAGGAAACTGGACAATTCTGAAATTAGTATTGCCAATTCAAAAAATAAGGACAAAAATTCTGGAGCCATACGTACAAAACTGGCTCCTACGCCCACCCCGTGTTAAGAGTCCATGTGCACTCGCATTCCATAAGTCTATCCGTCATTAAGTATTTGAGGCCTTATTCATTCTTTAATATGTACAAGATAGCGATTGTATGTATTAAACCACCCTGCATGTGCCACAAATTATTGGGTCTAACTTGTTGGGGCCCTACAATCATCAGCCAGTGTAGTGTTGGCTATGCAATCCCAAGTTTGATTCCCCAATCAATAGGAATTTAACCGTAGACATTGAGTTTTTCTTTTTTTCAATTTAAAATTCATATAATTGTGTGATGTGACCGACAAAACATATATTTTACAAGTCAATTAAATATACAGGCAGGTACAAGTATCAAAAACAAATTGTTGATCATGATAAAGATGAATATAGTGATGGCGACGTTGATTGACCTAATGATGATGGACGGTATATATATATAATAGCCTTCGCTGGAGACTAATTTGTATGAGTATGATAGATAATTTATGTATAGTTTTAATATAGCAAGTTGAAGGCCAATAAGAAGTCACAAGTTGAATGTACTATGAAGCACCGATACGATCTGTATGAAAAGGAGCAATATTATATATTAAGTTTTAACCTTCATGTTATAGGTAACTTTTAAGATACTCTATCTAATCATAATTTTTCTCGTTGAGTTAATGACAAAAACAAAATTACGTGGCGTATAAACTGTCAATCTATGTAGAGTATACTTTTCTATTAAACACATTTATAAGCCACGAAGTGTGTGATCCAGTAACAAACGAAGGATATGAATAAATAATGGAATAAACTTTTGAATCCTCTCAAACAAGAAAAATATTGTCAAGATTCCACTAAATCAAAGCCAACGCTGTTGCCTAATAATGACCATACTTCTCAAATTTTGGAAAAATATATCAGAGCAATTGGCTCAGTATTCACAACTAAACTAATCAATACATCAATATATATTAAAAACTCTAAATCACATTATTCATGAGCCATGAATATTGCAACTTTTCTTATAAACACTTCATTTTAAATTCTGAAAAGTATGGAGCATACGTCTAGTTTACTTTTAAGTTTAGAAGTGAATTTCATTGGATTATTACTTATAATTTATAAATCTTGGAAGAGGCGAGGCAGGCTGATTCAATTTGACCTAATCGCCGACCTTGTCTTTTATTGTGTACTATATTGTAATTGAAAATAGGAGAGATGAATGAGATAGAGACGACTGATGGAGTTCTGGTCATCTGAAAACCAGATTGTGACATGTCTTATCGCATGGGTATGGATAATCGATTTCCTTCACGCCTGCTCTGTCGAAATACCAATCTCCAACAGCCAAAGCGATTGCCTGCATTTTCCCAGTCGATAAACATGAATTTTATAAACAACTTACAATTAAAGACTAATATAAAAAGGATAATAAGCGTTATATTATGCAAGAGTTCATCTTTTCTCTCTTTCTTTGTTTTTTGCGTTTTATTCTATTAAACAAATCAGAAGGAGGAGAAGAAAAGACGACTTCCAGGCATGATATATCTTGTTCAATGACAAAACAAAATTTCTCTTTCGAAGCAGAATTAGTTATATCAGCAACAGCAAGCAATCACCGTTAAAGAGCATATCTCCATAAGCAATCCTATATATTTTCCTAGAATTTTTCTCAAATATCATAGCATTTATTAATAATTTTAAGGATTCATCTAACATTCAGCCTCATTTTTAGTTATTTCAATAGCTAGAATCTTGTATATCATAGCATTTATTAATAATTTTAAGGATTCATCTAACATTCAGCCTCATTTTTAGTTATTTCAATAGCTAGAATCTTGTATATATGAATCTGCGATTGGTTCAGGTTTACATACATTTTCACACGCCAAACAAAAGCATGTAAATAGACATTTGTTTGCCTTTTGAAAAAGATTTACGAGGAAACTTAAAGGAGTTTAAAGGACAGGAAAATCTACTCTCTCCTTTCAGCCAAATGCATACTCACTACACATGCAAGTGTTGTTTTTAACTGAAACTAAGCTAATGAAGTGTCTCAGATCAGGCATACCTTGTTCTCGATGACGGGGGAATTATCAGCAAACCATGTATCCTGCCTCTCACTTTGGCAGTGTGAAAAACATGAATTTATAAACAAACCATTATGATTTGATCTTGAAAAGCCTCTCACAGCATTTAGCATTTGATTCCTGAATCCTGCATAAAACAAACGGTGATATGGCTAAATTGCCTCACTGATTTAATTAAGACATCTCTACACTTCAGGATCCAAATTTATCATATGTCAAATCACCTTGCAGAAATTGAAGTTGTGGACCAGTGCATTTGGCATAGTTTAATCTACAATCATGCCATTGCCCCTGGGGATCTGCTGATGGAGGGGCTAAGCTGGACTGAATCTGATGACAAGCAGCGAACGATATATGTTTAGATTAGTTGGTTTCAATAATTCATTTATTGCATTATCACTACTACCAGAGACAACGACAGTTTGCTTTATCAGAAGAGCCAAAGACTGCCAGATGACTGAATTGGAGAATTTACCTGCCATGAATCATAGGCTGCATTGAGAATAAATAGGGGGGTTCTCACACTGCCAATCAAGTTCTGAGGGAAAAAGCACTGTAGGGGGACCAAAAGAAAAAAATGAACAGGAGTTCAACTAAGAGCAAGCAGTAATTAAGATGGCAAGTAATTACCAAAGTGGGATTAAGATGGGTAGTGCAAGTTTGTGGCAGATTCTTCTTTACCCCCTGCAATGTTTAGACAACATCTATCAGCATGAATCATAACACGTCAAAAGGTCAAATCATCAGTCAATACAAGATATCCGGCATGCGGTAGATTTTGTTTCTCATTTCAAAACTCGATGCAATTGTGTAGCAAAGTGTTTCAGGTCAGGTTCAGTGAGAAGAACATGGAAGATCTATGACCAAAACAGGATTTATCTAACATGATGTTTGGGAATCAGTGAAATTGATGTTAAAGTTGCTGAATCACATTAGAAACATTATATTTTGCAGCGAGACTATAACAAAATTAGTGGCCTCAAACCGAAGTGTTACCTGCAACCCTACAACTCCATTGTACATTTTCCTGAGAGTACGCCCTCCAGATACATCAACCCTATAATTCCAAAATAGTTTACAATTACTTTGACCATAAAAGAATAAAAATACTGTAGTTCTGTGAAAAGGCAATGATCAATAAAAGTATGAAATACTCTATCAGCCACTTACGCATCAAGAAATAACCCAGCATCACTCAGACACTTCACTTTGGTAGTCTTTGGAAGTAGACTTCGAAATTCATCACAGTGTATAATGGTGGCCAAACCACCAGCCGAGCATCCAGTAAGAAAAGCCTGAAGCATAAATAGTCATTTATCATGAGAAGAAAAATGATTGAAGTAGTATTTTATGCGGGCATGTGTGTGCACAACCTGCTTGGCAAATTGCATTCCCTTTGACATCAACTCTTCCATTGCAGCCAACCAAATACGCTGTCCTCTGAATTGTAGTTGTGCATTCTATCTCAACAGACAATTAATTGCATTATTGGTGTTGAGTCTAGTTATATATATCATCAACATTGTTACTAGAATGGAAAAGGCAAGCACAAAAATCAGTCACTCTCCACATGATGCTCTTCTCATGAATTTTTCATTAAAAAAAATTAAAATATAAAAACTATCCACAGAAAACAACAACAAAGACTGAAAAAAAGTGAAGATCCTTTTAAGACAGAAATTATAAGATTAATCAATGCAATGCCTTGCAACCAAATTCATAAAAATCACCAAGAAACAACTAAAAAAACACTGTTTCAAAAGAACCAGTGGAATAAACAAATACCAATGAAATTAGCCAAAAACAGGAAATTGAAATCTAACCTTGTCTTCACTGTCCCCAGCAAAAGAGGCCCCATCACAATAACGAATCTTCACTCTGTTCCAGTTGTAAAAATCTGCAATCTCAAGGAACAATAACATGACCAAGGCTGGCAAAGCCCATAAACAGGGGAAAGAGAAAAGCAGAATTTGAATTGTCCTGGTAGATCAATACTGTAAAAACCTGGATTTTGTTCAGCATTATTGCTTAGTATTCCTGTAAAAGGAATCTCCTTCTCCATGAACTGTGATGATCCCCTACGTGTTTTCTTGCGGTAAACACATGTCCTAACGTTATCACACCATCCACCTCCCTGCCAAAGGATTTCACTCGAGTATCAAGAGAAGTTTTTCACAACATAACTGAAGTAGCTTGATCAACAAGTGATGAACATTTTAACTTTTACACCGCACTTAAGCAATTGAAATTCATATATGATTGGATCCCACAACACTGTCAGAAGAAATACTTCCAAGGTACTAAGAAACAAAAGATTGTCAAAACTACTAAAACCAACAAAACGAAATGTGCTATAAAACAATTAGAAAGATAAAGTGAAATGAAACCTCTAAATTAACAAGCCAGCTGTTTGCCCCTGATCCATATCCTTGATGCAAATGATAAGCAGGTAATGACCCATCCAAGCAGACTGCCAGAACGGAAGAAACGAAGCATAATTTTTCAAATTACAGTTGCAGAATTAAGACTTCTCAGGCAATATTACCGTAATATATATCAGATTCCTTTTCGAACAACGATTCATATTTTTTAGTTAATTAATAATATTATTAATATTAATTAATGCACATGCACAAGGCCAACATAGCCTTGAAGATCACATATAGAACAGGGGTTCGCTGAGAGCAAATGTGAACGAGAAAGACGGGCAAAGATTAACATGGAAGGGGAAGATGTAATAGAAGAAAATGAAGTAAATAGAAACCACAAATCAGTCGGGTCAATAGACCAAATTCAAGAATAACAGATTTGCATAAAGCATGCAATACGTATATACACAAATAAAAATGCGAGTGCTCCATCAAAAAGAAAGAAAAAAAAATAAAAAACTAAACCTTTAATCGCATAAACTAAGAAGAAATAAATAACATGAAGTGTATTATAAGCAACAAAACAATCTATTATTAAAATAAAAAGACGACCAATGTTTGAAATCTGGAATAGCGGGTACAGAACGACAATGACAGATGAATCTGATTTGAATGAAATGAGGCTTGGGAACAGACGTTACCTGCTCCTTTAGCGGCAGCACTTTGAATAAGGGTGAGTCCTACAAGCAGAGGGCTGCCCCCAACGAAGGATGCTTCTTGAGACTCCAACAAAGACAGCTCTGTTTCATTGAAGGGAAAATCTACAAAGCCATCGACCCACTTGCAAGAAACGAGACCTATTAAAATGCCAAGCCACAAAAGGTTCCCCATTTGCTCTTTGCTGCAAAAACAGCTCCGCCACCCTCTGTATTTGGGAAACCAACAGCACAGCTCCGTACTTATCGGAAGCTACGGTGCTTTGGATTGGGAATGCACGACCAAATCAGCCATTTTATACTCCTACTTAATAACAAAATTTTGGAGCTAATTAGATTTGGGTCTGTTTGCTTGGACGAGGTGATTGGAGGGGAGGATATGGAAAGAAATTTTAATAAAGGAAATAGGGAGTAACAAGGTGGAGCGATTTTAAAATTTTTTTGTTTGATTGGGTTGAAGGGGGAGGAAATTTAAAAGATTTTAATAAAATTTTGCTTGGGTAAGGAGGGGATTGAGTTATAAGTAATTAATTTTTTTAAAAAATTTCAATTTGAGAGAAATTTATAAAAGGGTGGGGAGGGAATTGAAAGAAATTAAATTCCTCTCAATTCTCTCTAATTTTTTAGTTAAATAAGAGGAGGGAATATAATTCCCTCCACTTCTCTTAAAAAATCTCCAACTACTTATTAATTTTGTATTCTAATGTGAAATATAACATTTTTAAAGTAGAATTTGTTTTACTATCACATTTTGATAATTTTGAATTTATATCTTACTTGTAGTGAATTAAATTATTTAACTCGTTTGACCTATTAATTATAATTGATTTTGACCCGTTCAACCAATGACTCATAATAAATTAAATTATTTAACTCATTTAACCTGTAATTTATAATTAGTTGACTTAGTCAATTAGTTAACTTATGATCCGTGATGAATCAAATTATTTAATTCATTCAACTCATAATTTATAATAGGTTTATACATTCAATTAACATGTTGGCCCTTTCAACTCATAATTTATATTTAACTTTTTAAACTTTTATCTATTGAAAATGATATTTCAATTTTTCTTTAAAAAAAAGAAGGGAAAACAACAACTTCAATCACACACCAAATATATAAATAAAAAATTTAATTATTGAAACATCATCTTCAACACAAAAGTAGATGTGCACGGGTGCAATATATGGATTCATTTGATAAGCCTACAAAAGAATAAATATTTCAAAAACATTTAAATATAACAAAACATATAACACATAATAATAATATTACTATTGAAAATTAAGTAATTGCATTAGTGCAATGCATTGATATTACTATTATCTTTGCTAAATACTTTATAATAAGAAGTAATTTTATCACAAATTTTCATAATGATAATAAATGTTAGAAGCATCTAATATGTTAAAGTTTATAATGCAACAAAATAATAGAAGAAAATTATACATATTTAGGCAACAAATAAATCAACAAATATGAGCATAAGTGAAAAAATAACATTAAAAGTCAATGTAAGTTGATTCAGTTAGTGAAAGTATGATTTATACCTCATAAGGGTGTGAATTTGAATGTCACTACTAATATGATTAACTAGTTGGGAGATAATTTATAAGTTTCCCTATAACATATTTTTAAGTCTCAAGACCTATTTTGACTCTAATAGTCTTCAAGATACAAATAATCTAAACTTTCAAATACCAAAATAAAAAAAACATATTAACAATATAATATACATCACATTTCTCTTTTAATAGATTAATTTTTGTGATATTTTAAGTACATTATTAAAGAAGATTGCATTCCTTATTTTCTTTTTCTTTCTCATATTTTACCAACTCCTCTTCTTCTTTCTCAACTTCTAAGTCCTCCCTCCTCTAATTCTTCCTCTTCTTCTTCCCCTTTCCCTTTCCCTTCTTCTTCATCTTTATTTTCTAATTACTCCTCCTGGTCATCCTCCTCTTCTTATTCCCCTTCTTCTTTCTCCTCCTCCTCCTCCTCCTCTTTTTCTTTCTTTTCTTCTTCCCCTTCTTATTTCTCTGCCTTTTCTTCTTCTTACTCCTTGATTTATTGTTCCTCCTCCTCTTCTTCCTTTTCTTCTTCCCCTTCTACTTATTCCTCTTTCTTTTCTCCTTCTTCTTCCTCTTTCATTTTTTCCAGATCATCCTCCTCCTCCTCTTCCTCTTCCTATTCATCCATTAAGCTTTAATTAAGAGGTTTAAAGAAAAAATTCTTTTTAATAGCATTCTCACCCCACATAATAAATAGTGTATGAACCAACAAATGATATATTGAATTTTCTTTTATTGCCATCATTGTGCAAAATTGAAAATGTATTGCACTCCCTTCAAGAAGGAATAACGAAGTTATACCATTAAACATAATGTTTACAATAAATTTTTTGGCTAGTGGTTTACAACAATTTAAGACTAATTAAAAGATATTAAAAATAGTTTAAAATATTTATTTATTTTTAAATATCAAATAATAAATTTTATTAAGTCATTATTTTATATTATATTGATTCATTTAACCCATGACTCATGATAAATTTTCTCATAAGTTAAGTTATTTAATCCAAGACCCATTAGAACTCTTTGTTAGACTTATGTCTGGTTTGGAATATGTACCGGTCTTGTCCTACTTGATTTTTTAAAACCCCCAAATCATATATGAATGACTCACTTATCCCGACGTAATATCTAGTTTGAAATATGTATCAATCTATGTTACTTAATGCAAACTCTAACTTTAATAAAGGCTTAATGGAGCCATAATTATAAAATTTAGATAAATTTATAATTGATCTAAAATTTATTTATTTAAATTTATAATTAAATCCTTATGATTAAATTATTTAATTACTTCTTCTGATCCTTAATATAAGACCCTTTAAATCGAATCATGTGGATTAAGAATTGGAATTAAAACTAATTAACTATCTCGATTTCTCCAAAAATCTCAGGGCCCGTTTGGTTCTTCGTTTTGTAAAATTAAGTTAAGATAAATGAAGTTTGTAAAAATGAAGTTTAGATAAAGTAAGTTTGTTGGAAGTTGTTATGTTTGGATATTCTTTTTATAAAAGTAAGTTTGACAAAAAATCTGTTTGAATGATAGGGGTTAAAAGTACTTTTAGATGTATAATATAAAGTAAATTTGTTTCTCCTTTTCCAAAACTTACGTTTTGTTAAAGGAAAAGTAATTTTTCCCCTCATTTTTCAAAACCACAATTTAACCCACTTTTCATTTTTCAAAAAGTCAGTTTGTGTTTCACCCGTGTTTGGCCAAACACATCTTTTAGAAAACTATGGTTGAAAACCATGGTTACGTTTTGCAAACATGGAACCAAACAAGCACTCAATATTTTTCTAAAACTATCCCTATTTAATTTTTTTTTTTTCTCTTTGGATACATTAAATATGGGCATTTTTTGGAAATGTATAATAAATACTACCTCGTATATTGTAAAGGGTCATATATTTATGATCAGGACAAAAGATCCTATATATAGAACCAAATAGAGTATAAAGTAAAATTGATTGCTAGTAATTTATTATAAATTCAATAATTTGAAATCATTAATCAAAATTTTACATTAATCTTATTTTTTTAAAACAATTATGTAATTTCAAAATTAAATTCCAAGATAGGATTCTTTTTTTATACCACATGTTTAAAAAGTTAATATAATATTTAATTAGATATATTGAAAATATTTGAAATATACATAATACAATTGAATTTGAATTGGTGAATTTAAAATTAATTGAAAATCAAATAATATTTAATTACAATTTTTCAGTGGGTTAGTCTTGGTTAAGGACTTAAAGTTATTTAAAATGTTTTAAATTTTGATATTAAATATTATTTATATAATTTTAATCAAAAATTATATTATCATATAGTTATTAGATTTTTTGAAATATTTTATCTTACCCAATAGCCGATATATATAAAATATAGTTGCAATTTTAATTTATGCTTATGGCATTAGAAATCTGAGTTGTTTTTTCAAATTATTATGATAACTTACTATCGAATTAATATATTATAACAAAATAGAAAATGTTGGTATTACATATCAAAATTCACTGGGCCAAGCTGTATGTATAAATTTGATTGCCTAACCTAAAACAAAAAATGTATAAATTTTTATACCCGTACAACGTGTGGGCACTTTTTTTTAAGTTAGTTTGTTTATTCTAGTTAATTATTTTTTTTGATAAACCAGGAAAGGAAGCAAACAGAAACAAAACTAAAAAAAACAAAAAACTAAACCTATGAAAGTGCATCCTCATGTAGCATTCCACAAGCAACTTCACCCGAAATGATTTGTAGGCCCACTGCCAAAGAGAGTGCTCGCTTAGCAAAGAAGTCAGCACGTTCATTTTCCTCTCGAGCAATAAGCTTCAGCTCAACTTGCCATCGTCTCTCCATCATGCTTTTAATCTCTGAAATAATTTGTCAGTCCATATGTCGCTCATATGCTGGTGTAAGAGGCATCACACATGAGCTTTACTTTCCTCCAGCCTTTCTCCCATGCTGTCTTCAACCCCATGCAACATCCCCTCAATTCTGCAGTGGTTGCATCCCCTTCCATAATCCTAAAGCTAAACGCTTCTTCAACTTCACTCTTATCATTCTCTAGAATTCCTGCACATCCAACCTTCCTATTAATCTGTGAGTAGGCCCCAATAACATAAACTACCTTCCATCCCTCACCCACCTCCGACTCAGTAACGTGTGTGAAATGTCGAGCATGATGTATACCTTGAGGTTGAAGTCGGACTTTAGCCATCTGTATATATGAATGAATGCCTCTTGCTTCAGCGACACATCTATCTGCACTTTGATGTAAATTATCGTGAGTTTGTACATTACGTCTCTTTCATATTAGCCAGCACAATATGCAGAATAACTCTCCCCATTTACCATCATTAATCTTACGATTAGAGCTCAGGTTTGATTGCACCCACTCACGAAAGTCACCATCAAAGAACTTATGGAGTCGGTCATGGGGCACTATATTCCACCACACTTCTCTTACACTCTGACAGTCTTGAAGAACATGGAGTGTGTCTTCCTTCATGTTTGAACACATGTCACACATTCCGTTATGATGAATACCTCTTCTTAGCTTGGCGTCATTAGTCAACAATCGTCCTTGAAGCACCACCCACATATGGGTTTTACATCTCTGTGGAATGTTCAACTTCCATAGCTTTCCCCATATTGACTCACTAGCGGTCGCACTCTGATTAAGAGTATTATATGCAGATGAAACAGTGAACATACCATGCTTCTCTGGTTTCCATCGCATCAAGGATTCTCCCTGCATCTGTATGATCTCCATATTATTAACTGTCATTTCCTAGGCAGACTTGATCCCACTCCACACTTTCGAACCAAGTTTCTTCATATCTATCTTAGGTAATAGATCATCACCACAACCATACTTGCTCCTCATAACACGGACCCAAAGTGAATTTTTATTAGTAATCAAACCCCAACCTAGCCTCATCATCCAAGCTTGATTTTGTTGTCGTGTATGCCTCAACCCTAATCCTCCCAACTTCTTATTTTTACACACGTTGTCCCATGCTACTAGGTGGACCCATTTTTTCTCATTGGAAGAACCCCACAAAAAGTTTCTAGCACTTCTATCAATTTCTTCACAGCACGCAATCGGAAGAGGATTAGTTTGCATCACATAGTTTGGCATAGTCGAAATAACAGCTTTAACCAGAGTGTTTCTACCAGCAAAGGACAAGAAATTTGTTTTCCAACTGCTCAAATGAGATTTAATCTTGTCAATGACGAACTGGTAGGTGTCCTTACTCATTCTTTGATGATGTAAGGGGACTCCTAAACATTTCCCAAGATCTTCCGTATGACTAAAGCCCAAAGTTTCACTAATTTATGTTCTCACAATGTGGTTGACGTTATGGGAGAAGAAAACCTTTGTCTTTACATAGCTAACTCTCTGCGCGGAAGCTTCGCAGAATTTTTTGAGGCATTTATTAATCACTTGAGCCTGGTCTAATTTTGCTTCAGCAAATACCACAAGATCATCAGCGAAGAATAGATGTGACACCAAAGGGCCATTCTTCTTAAGGCAAATTTGCCTCCATCTTCCTTTATCAATTTCTTCCTAAATAAGATGAGCAAGCTTTTCAATACAAATAACAAAGAGATAAGGGGATATAGGATCACCATGTCAGACTCCTCTAGTTGGGTGAAAAGCCTCAGCCCTCCCCCCATTCCAAAGGATTTGCATGGACGAAGAAGAGATGCACGCCTCTATAATCTTCACTATGTGGAGGGGAAAATTCAACTCCTGTAAGCAACTTATGACAAACTTCCAATTAATCCGATCATAAGCCTTGTTTAAGTCAATCTTAATAGCCATAAACCCCTTCTTTCTTGTCATATTTCTCATAGAGTGTATCATTTTTTGGGCAACAATGATATTATTAGAGCCAAGTCTCCTTGGAACAAAACCACATTGGTTTGGTGCTATAATGTCAGGGAGTATATTCTTGACCCTAAATTATAACATTAAGATTTGATTGATGTCAATAAGTTCACTCAAAAATAATTCGTTAATACATAATTTATGAAAATAATTATGAATATATAATATATCATACTATTAATTCAAAATTATTTATTGAAGTTTGACCTAAACTTGAAAAGATTTAATGTTGTTTTGGTTAATTTATTGCATTTTATTAATTAATAATTAAAAATAAATGATAATATTTGAATCTTATAAGAATAACAAAATTATATCCATATTTTAACTTTTGATCATTAAAATCTCAAAAGACAAGGGATTCTGAGAGTTTAAATATATTTATAGTTATAAATTACCAACTAATTGCACGACATTAGAATTAACAAATCTTAATATATATATATATATATTTCAATTTGAAATTACCTACACATAAAAATAACAAAATTATAGCCATATTTTAACTCCTCATCACAAAAATCACAAAAGTTAGGGGCTGAGATTTCAAATAGATATTGATAAATAATTTTGAACTAATTATATGACTTAAGATATAACTTATTTAAATTGATGTATAAATAATTTAGAATTTCTTAATTCTTCAAAATGTTGACATGAATAGTAATTCAACTTTTGGTTTCACTTCTATACATATATATAAATAGATTTTAAAAATCATAATTTAGACTAATTGATAATACTAATAGTAATCCTTAGGGCCTGTTTGATTCGTAGAATTGTTAGGAATGGTTGGGAATAGAATAAAATTTTGTAACTTAAAATTTTGTTTAGTTCATCATAGAAAAAATATAGTTAACAACTTAAATTTGTTTGGTTAGACATAAGAAAATGATAGAATGTGATGTGAATAATGTGCAAAAAGTCAAAATTACCTCTAAGTAAAGATTTGGCCTAACATCAATTGCTTCAATACTGTGTTCGTAATGTGACCTATTTTGTTTCTTTTATTTTTGTTAATTACAAACGGATGACCTCTTTTTTTTTCAGATAATAACCTTATATTTTAAAGTTTTACATATTTTTATTTTTATTAAATAAAAAATATCTAAACATAAATTGTAATATAAAAAGTAGAAGGAAAACTTATATATATTTTAATTCTTATTATTTTTTATTTTAAATTTTTTAAATCAAATATTTTTAGAGAAAACAAATCATATAAAAAAATTGGTAATTTAACTTGTAGGAACTAACGAAAATTTTTCAAGAGAACATGAGATATATAATCTGTTAAGGATATTTTAAGAATAATATATCATAATTAAGATCATTTCTGTCATTTGATCTCTATTTCCAATGGTAAAAATAAGCAAAGTCAAGGTCTAAAGTGGGAAAGTTAACTCCCATATTTCTAACCATATTCATTCTCATGGAAGTCCAGATTCTCACTCTTATGTCCAACCAAACAGTACAAATGAGAAAATAAAATCTGGATTCTCATTCCATAAACACTCAGAAAATGAACCAAACGAGTCTTCTCTCTTTCTCTGCATCTCAATTTGATGCAGACTTACAACAAGCTATGCTAACTTCTATCTAAAAATAATGTTATATCTTAGTATACTTTGTTTTATTTTTCAAATAAATTATACAAACAGCTGTAAATTGAATCATTGAACTAAATAATTTAGCGATGTGAAAATGTATTATGGTTTGATACAAATAATACACTAAAAATTATTTCACTGTTGGTTGTCTCCATTTTTGTTTGATGAGTATGTGTTCCAGATGATACATACCACCTAAATTGACTCACATTTGATCCTTCCATATTAGTAATGCTGAAAATAAGAATCAAACATATGAAAACAATATGAATCAAACGTATTAAAACAGTAAGACCTAATTTAGAATGAAGATAACAACTTGTGTTACTGTTAATATTTATCATCATGACATTATAACTCAAGTTAGAATCTGGATTTTTTTTTTTCTGAAACACAGAATCGGCGTCACGGTTCAGCTTTAGATATTCCATTTGATTATAATAATGACAACTTTGATATTTGAAAGATAATAACACACAATATTTTTTTTTATGGACAACAATATTAGATGCTATGACTTTTAAAAGTATAGCTATTAAAAAAAAACCTTGGACAATTAGAAAAATTATGAACCTATTTAATTAATAGTTTACTTATGATTATGATTGGCAGCTCCATAATTTTTGGATAAGATTTCATAATTTACCACAATATAAATACTTAAAAACACCTGCAATGTAATATCATAAAGTTTAGGATAATATAATCCAAACAAATTATTTAAATATTAAGCTAAATAATTTGAATGTCATATATATTATCAAATCATTTTTACTGCAATCTGATCAAAATCTTCTATCATAACATATGATGTAATTCATTAAAAGCTTTTTAAAAAAAGTCATTAATTTTTTTTTAAAAAAGTACCTACAGTTTAGATTTACTTGTTTATTCTACAAAGTCTAGGATGTTTAACCCAATTATCTTAAAGCATCATTTGTTTGATGTGATATATGATTTTTAGAATATTTATTGCTAAGAAACTTTTATTAATCAAAGAAATCTCACATATATTCATCAATCAAAACAAATAAACTATTGAAATGATTAAAAAAACTAATATAATTGATATGGAAGTCTATGGTTGTTATATAAGGAATAATACAGATTTACTTGTCTATTCTACAAAGTCTTGGGTTGTTAACCAAATTATCTTAAAGTATCATTTGTTTGATGTGGTATATGATTTTTAGTATATTTATTGATAAGAAATTTTTATTAATTAAAGAAATCTCACATATACTCTGAATCAAAACAAAAAACTATTGAAAGGATTCTAAAATAAATAACTAATATAATTAATATGATTGATATGAAAATCTATGGTTGTCATATAAGGAATAATAAAGCGTAAAATCTCAAATGGATTATGTAACATATATATTATATAATATTGCTTATAATCTGAAATGGATTCTATGTAATATAAAAAAAACTTAAATAAGAACACAGATTTGTGAATTTTCTTATTCATAAACCTTTAGATTCTTTAGATATTCTTTTGCAAACTAATATTGGATATTGTTCAATGTCAAAGATATGGCAATTAAGCATTGACAGTACAATGCAAATCTTGGTGTTGTATGACAACAAATTAATTAATAATCATGATAAAAAAACCTTTGTTTAAGTTTTAGTTATTTAGTATTAAACAATAAGCAGTTGCCGAAAGAGGTGCAAAAGGCATGTTTCTAATGGTGATAAATAGTTGATCGAAAATATTTAACATGATAAATTATATTATTAATGAAATCAATTAGCATGTTTGTTCAAAATCAATCTGTTAATCAACAGATGAGTTGTTATTTAAAAATCTAAATATAGCATGAAACATTCCATAAATAAATGTTTGAGCATAAAAAAACCATTAATTGGATATATTCATAAGACAGACAATAGAACAAATGGCAGCCAATAAAAATAAATTTGGGAAAAGAAATAACCGATGCATAAAAAAACTTACATTGGCATCTTGCAACAATAACTCAGTCGAGTTATAATCATTAAGTAAATACCGTGAGGGCATCATCCACAACTGTACAACTCATGTCTGAAAGGATTGATAGTCCTTACAGCATCATAAGACATTTCACAAATATTTTTCAGTATAATGGAAACAAAAATATATCAACAATTAAGTTAGCATCCTAGAAATTGGTGGCATAGCTGGCAAATAGAAATGCTGTATTTATAGCCAAAAAAATAACAATCTAAATAATAAAAATAATTTAATCATCATTGCAATAAAAAACTATCTTAACAACTTTTTCTAAATATCAATCTTGTATATTTTAATTAACATTAAAAGATAAAACCAAATGACTCAAAACTAATCTAACCAAATAACGTATAATTTATAAAATTCTGTATATTTTATCTGACATTAAGAGATAAAACCAAATCATTCACAACTAATTTAACAAATAGATACTAAGAGATAATTGTAAATAACAAATAAATAATATATCAATATCAAATTTATATATAACTTAAAATTTAGAATTTTCGATTTCTTTCAAATTGCTGAGGTTTCAATTTTTTGTTCTACTTTTATATATATAAACTAGTTATGTAAACACGAGATCCTTTAGAAATAAGAAATTTTAATATGATTTTTATAATCATAATATAATGACTTAGAATAATCATTTATTTATAAATAAAAAACATAAATATCTAATAGAAGATGAAACAAACTAAGCATATCAATAAGAAATTTTCAAAGACATACTAATATTAAATGTTGTATGTAAGGAAAAATAACCATCAAACAAAATATTAGCTTAAATTATCATACACTTCTATATAAACTATATTTAATATAAGCGCTAAGTAGAGAAAAATTCAGACACCAAAAAGTACCTATATATATTATGGCATGTGGTTAGCCCACATATATTCCCACATTTAACACTTTCTATTTCAAAATCCAAAATTTCAATTTTAAATGGAGTATCATTTAAAACTAATTAATCATAATAAAAATGATTAGATGTATAAATTGATACTCCCTTCACTCTATATTATAAGGTGTTATAGGGTTTTTCTTGATTTATAATATAAGGTGCTATGTAATAATTTATCATTTTTTTCCTCATTTACTTTATTACTAGTATTATAATTTGTGCTATATTTAATTAAAAAAAGTGAAATAAATATGAGTAAAATGAGATTTTTTGAGTTTTTCTTTTAGAAATTTAAGGATGTAACCAATTTTCTTTAATATACATGAAATTGTTGGTAGCACTATATATTATGGACTTGGTTATTCTCTATTTATCATTTTATTGCATCATAATGATAAAACAATATAAATCAATTCACCATAAAAATATACTCCATATATCCAAAATATAAGTCATATTTTAAAGATTTTTTCTGATTTAAAATATAAGTTCAATTTAAATAATTAAATGTGAGAGATAAAATTGATATGGGAATTGTGCACTCTACTTCATTTAATAAGAATAATATTGAATTAATTAGATAACCTACTCTTAACTCCCTTTCTAAATCCTTGTGAAGTTAGTCAATTATAATTTATATTTTAGACTGAAAGGAATATTTAACATGTCTTGTAATAAAACAAAATTTCATATCTATTTTAAAAAATTGAAAATATTATGAGTTTGTAAAATAATTAAATTATTCAAATGCCAAATAATTGAATTAAAAGTAATAATTATAATTAATAACAGGGGAGGACACAAAACGTGAACGTTGAGAGGGTCAAATCATTTTGTTAGAGATAGTGAATATTATTAAAAAATTAGAATATATAAAAAATCATATTTTTAGTACATTTTTATGTATAATATTATATATTGACAATTTTAAAAAATATTATGATAGATCTTTAAATTTTATACTTCATTTAATATGATAAGTATACAGTATATATAAATATATGTTTGTGTATATACATATTACACAAACACAAAAATACTAGGAGGGGTCAAACCAAGAAATATGTGTACTTGGGAACAATTATATGCAAAAACCAAATGAAATATATAAGATGGGAAAGGGATGAGGGGGAACATAACCCCCCAAGCATCAACATGTGTCCACCCCTAATTAATAGGATATCAAAAATAAATTAGACAAAATCAATTAACTAATTGATTTGATTTGATTTGGATTTAAGTGAAATTCCATTTAGTGTTATTAATTAATTAGTCACCAGAAAAATCTCTAAATACTTAAAAATTGATAAGTTAAAATAATGCACTAAATCAACAAATTGTAATTTTCAATGTTGATTATCAATATTTGCAATAATGAATTGCTATTGATTATTAACCACAAAAATCTTAATGTGATGACTTACTGCACTAAGAATTCAAACGTAATTTTATTATACAATTATTCACTTTTGCTAAACTTGAATGAAAAAAAAGAGAGAGAAAACATAAGTTAAAAATTATAAGCAACACACTTGATTTCTACAATCTAATTAATTTAATACAATCCGGAACATTGGCAAACTATACATTATCCATTTTAATTTGATAAATTCTCAATACCTGAATTTTTAACATTTATTTTTCTAAAGGTTTTTTTTTACCGTCTAAATTATGTCATTCATTTAAATACTACAGTTTACAAAGTGCAAACTGAAATTAGAAGCCAACAAAAAAATTGAAAACTTAATGGATATAGCGAAAATGGCACGTATTTTTTTAATTCAACCAATTAATACTTATTTTGATGTTTATGCAATGAAGTGTTCAGAGTTGTCTGAATAAAAAATTGATGTTGAAGTGTGAAAATTCAAAATTGTCATTAATATCAATTAATAATTTGAAAAATATTTATCCTGATTGAGATTGATTTTTGAACTTGATTGACTATTGTATTTGTCAGATTCCAACATATCCATTTAATCTCAACTATTTTTTTATTTATTTTAATCAAGAAAATATATTATATATTTGAAACTTGACTTAAAAATTTAGACATAGGATTTATCGTGAATGCGGAGATCACATATAGAAAAAAGCCATATAAATCATATTTTTATATTGAATGAAATTGTGCATTTAATCAATTGTACTTAAAAGTGGACAACTATTTTCTTTTCTCTATAAAATTATAAGCCAATATTGTAGCCAACTTTAAGGATAATTTGTGATATTTTCAAAATCCAATGTATACTTCATAACTTTCATAATGAATTTTTTTATAAACATATCTTTAATAATGATATATGAGCTTAAATAATGACCATTTTCTGTACTTAAAAAAATTTATATTTTCTTCATCTTTCCACCGATCATTATGGAACACCAATCCTACATCTTTTTTGGATTCAAATGACAGATTGTATGATATTCTAGAGTCACCTTGATTAAACCTAATAAATAAATAAAAACTTTTGCCAAAGTTATGCATATTAATATGATAGAAAGATGGTTAGAAAACAGATAATTGAAGTTTTTTACCCATAACAAATAAAACATAATGAAAAAAATACCATTTGTAATATCAGACGTAGAGAATGATGAGATAGTGAGTCATAACAAAAAAGGGTATTATCCACTTTAATCAGGAACATTTACTTTGGATGTTTAATGACTGAACTAATGCCAAGTCTCATTATATAATAATGATCTCATTCTATGTAGTAAATTATATTACATTATATTACATCATTACTAAAATAGGTAATATAAATTACCTGATTTTGTTAAACTCCAATAGTATCAATCTGGCAGTTTTCATTTTTCTTATCTATCGGATAAACTTGATTCTGATACTCCATATTAAAACAGTCAAATATTTTGTAAAAATAAATAAATTAGATTTAGACATTGTGATACACATATAATTTTTCAGTTCCAACAAACTATATATATATTTTTTCAATTAAATAGAAAAAAATGGCTCCAATCACAAGATAATTTAAATTAAATATTGAATATAGGAAAAAAACATCATTGGTATAAAATGCATATAAAGAGAAGGATAGCAGATTATATGGCCACCCGGAGCAACAAGCTCAATGTTGCTAATATCACCAAGTAGATGAACATAATGCATCATAGAGGAGCCATCCCTGATGGTCTTGAGTTCTTGACTGATATATAGTATGAATGGAGTCATAATTATAAACCATATCCTACATATTCAAAGATAAGAAAAGAAGATTACCAAAAATTTGCTGACAACAAATAACTAAATACAAAATAAATTATATTAATACTCTGTGAAATCTTGATATTCATACTAGAGTTGAGCAATAAAATAACAATTTTCAAGTAATGTGAATTTTAATTAGATCACCACTCCCCTTATATAGATAAATAAAGAATCATAGTTTTTGGATAGGATCAATGATTATAAAAGCATTTAATGAAAATACGTTATTCGAATTTCATCGTAATAATACAATTTGTTATGATTGACCTTATGATATACAAATTGAAGATTGGAAGTTATGATTGATGTTATGATTTTACTATATAAATAAATTGGCCGGCCAACAATAACTAACTATATATATGACCTTAACTTTTATTTATTCCATAAGGAATATGATTTGCAAATCTACATCCTCTAAATTTATAGGAATAAATTGGGAATATTGAATGTTATTATACATTTAATTAACATTAAGATATTATTACCAATTAAATCAAATGGTAAGGAGATGGAATTAAATGCCATATTAATATAATAATTATAAATTATCATCCAAATGTACAAATCACATGCCACAATCATTATCCATTTTTTTGAGTTCATGCGTAGGCGGTATCACAAATTTCCTAGGTGGTATCACAAATTTCCTCCAATCCCACTTATCTTTATATATATAGTAGATTTTTCCAACTTACTCTTTCAACCATTTTTCTAAATCAAACTACTTCTTCAACTTTTTTTATCTATTGTTTTTGAAAAAAATGTTTTTATTTATCTGTGACATTGAAATTTCAAGATAATATTAATTATTATTTTTTTCAATTATATACCCATGTCTGTTCTTTTAAAATAAAAAATAATATCAATTATTGAAGGCATATTATAAAATTTCAAAGAAATTTTGGGTATATTAGAAATTTAAAAAAAAAACTTAACATATTAATTATATTTCTTAATTTGTGTGTTAAAACTTTGAATCACTAATAAAAAATAGAGAAAATAATATCCTTAAAACATTCTAATGGCTGTCTATTACTCTGAAATTTAATTTTGATACAAGAATTGTTTAGATTCGTTCAAATAACATTGAATTTCAATTTGGTCTAATAGTGTAGTGAGATTAGTGTCATTATTATTCTAGAAAGGAAAGTTAGTAAATTTTATCTCACTATTTTCTTTGCAATTGCTTTGTCTACTTTTTTTTGAGTGTTTTTTTTTTATCATTAGGTATATCCACAATCAATGATTAAATACTAACTCGTTCAAGACGTAAAAATTTATTTTCTCCGGTCCAAAATATAAGGAATTTTCAATTACTTCACGCATATTAAGAAAAGTTAGTTCCACTTTTAAACTTCTAAAAAAAAAACTCAACATCTCATTTTTACCCTTATTAATTATCAATGATTAAATTACTAATCATTATTATCCCAACAATCTTTTATTTTGGCTAGAAAAGAGAGACAACAATCTTAATAAACCCACACCGCGCAATCAAAATGATTTCATTTGTATCTTACCAATCCACTCTTAATAAAACTAGAAAGGACCAATCAAAATGCTTCATTGAGTGGAGTGAATGACATCCGGTTCCATTTAAAAATAAAAACAAATTGAAAAAGTGGTGGGGTGAAGCATCCAAAAAGTCACCAAATTGCTCTGAAAATTCATCCTTGTGAATGCCAGTAGAGGCTTGAAAAATTCATCCTTAAATTCATCCCAAACGGAAGGGTCTAGTGAACACCGAAAAAACTTTAACAAAGTCATCTGTAATAGAGTTGGCCACTCCCTGTTTTTACGGTCAAATATATAACAGAGGTTGATACTCCCTGTTTTCGCCGTCAATTGCGATAGAAGCATAAGAACATCATCTATCCTCCACTATTGATAATCACACTCATGCTCGACTTAAACATTGAGCCAAGCTTCGCAGATGATGATGGACAGGCTTCGAATGGTCAGAGAGCTAATGAAGACAATTTGGATGAACTGATGCTCTGTTTCGATGATGGGAGAGACTTCACAGGGGAGAACTTGACTCCACACTTACTCTTTGACTTAAATGCTATCCCATTGTCTGATAGTATTTCTGATGGCCCTCGTGTGGATGAAACTATTAAGGAAGCAACTTGTCATAGTGGCGAAGACAGGCAGTCACCTAGGATTGACTCCCATGATCCATGTTTGCCTGATAATGATGAGGTTCAATGGGATGAAGAACTCAATGTTAACGAGATAGAGATGGAGCATGTTCATGGTATGTCTTATTTTATAAGCGATTCGATGTTATTGTGATGGAGATGAAGAATGTTCATGAGTATATGTACAATTCTTGGTGATATTGATATGGCATATTCGGATTCATTATTTTTTTATTAATTTTTTTAATAATTTGTTTATCAATGTTCTTTTTTTTTGAATAATTTTTCATCCATTGGTGTGACCTATATTTGCATATTACTGTCTTTTTTTATGTATTTTATATTTTTATTTTTCTTCAATTTTTTCCTCCGTTGGTTGGTGTATTGCTTTGCAATAATTCTATGTCCTTTTTATTAATCATTTTTATGGATTTTTTGAGTATTTTTTTTATGTAGGAGTATTTTATATTTATGTTTTTCGTGAATTTTTTCCTCAATTAGTGAACTTTGAAATGATTTTCAGAGCTTTTATTATTATTTTTTTGGATTTTGAGTTTTTTTTTGTATTTTATATTACTACTAGTGTATATTTTTTCAAAAAAAAATTTCTTAACTATTGTGATGCAAATCCCACTATGTTTGCATATTGCTGTCTTTTTTATGTGTTTTATATTTGTGTTTTTCCTTCAGTTTTTTCCTTCATTGGTGTACTACTATGCAATAATTTTATGGATTTTGGAGTATTTTTTTTATGTAGAAGTATTTTATATTTCTGTTTTTCTTCAATTTTTTCCTCAATTAGTGAACTTTGCAATGGTTTTCTATGCTTTTATTAATTTTTTTCTGGCTTTTTAGTTTTTTTATGTATTTTATATTACTATATTTTTTTAAAAAAAATTTCTTATCTATTGTTATGTAGATCAATCTGTGATAAAGGGAACAAACAGGCAGAGGAATTTTTTAACAAATGAACAAAGGCAATCTATTGTTCAATATTTAAAGCACTCAATTCATTATGGGAAAATCAAGCCAAGAATCGTGAAGAAACTTGTTTCAATGTTCAATGCCTCTAGCTCAACCATTAATCGCATTTGGCATCAGGTGAGGAATACAGGTGACTCATCTCACAAGATGAAAAATTGTGGCCGAAAGAGAATTGAATTAAATGTACAAAAAGTATGTGAGGTTCCTCTATCACAATGGACTGGTCTGAGATCACTAGCTTCTGCATTGAATACTAACAAAAGTGCATTGATCAGACATAAAAAACAAGGAAATATTCGTCGACACTCTAATGCAATTAAGCCATTGATTAACGATGAAAACATGATTGCTCACGTGAAGTTTTGTTTGTCTATGCTTGATGAGTCTAGCATTCCTCGTGATCCTACATTCAAATCCATGAATAATATCATTAACTTCGATGAGAAATGGTTCTTCATGACAAAGAAGTCAGTTAACTATTACCTTCTACCGGATGAGAAAGAGCCACACCGAACATGCAAGAGTAAGAACTTCATCACTAAAGTTATGTATCTTGCAGTTGTGGCTAGACCAAGATTTGATAATGAAGGGAAAGAAATTTTTTCTGGTAAGATTGGTGTGTTTTCGCTTGTCACTCAAGAGCCTGCCAAAAGAAGTAGTGTTAACAGACCTGCAGGTACACTAGTCACCAAACCCATATCTTTAGTGAATAAGGATGTTAGTAGGCATTTCCTAATTCACATGGTCTTACTAGCAATTAAAGAGAAATGGCCAAGAGAGCATTTAGGAGAAACAATTTTCATCCAGTAGGATAATAATCCATGTCACATCAACGAAAATGATGATGAGTTTTGTCAGGTTGCCTGTGAAGGTGGCTTTGATATACATTTACTTTGTCAACCTCCAAATTCTCCGGATTTGAATGTCTAAAACTTGGGATTTTTCAACGCCATACAATCATTACAACACAAGGAATCACCAAAGACTATTGAAGAACTCATTGGTGCTGTGGTCAAAGCATTTGAAAAATTTTCACTCGCTAAGTCAAACAAGATCTTCCTCACAATTCAAAGTTGCATGAAAGAGATAATGAAAAATAATGGTTCCATCAAGTATAAGATTCCACACATGAAGAAACAAATGATGGAGAGGGAAGGTTTGTTGCCAACACAAATGGAGTGTGAACTAGAAGTGTTGCAAGGAGTATTGGATTACTTACGGGAAGTTAGTGGTTGATTACAATGGGATTTTGTTGGTCTTTCTTTCTTTTGTTACTTACTGGTGTAGCCACATTTTTTTGGAAGGCATTTTATGGTTATTATAAGGTGCAAAGGCATTGTTTTGAATGGTGTCAGGTGCACTAGCATTCAATGAAATTGGAAATGAATTTTCTACTTACTGTAAGGCACAGTGCATTTTGCAATGACATTTTACAAGTTTCAATGAAGCCATAGGAACTGCATGGAATTTTTTTGAATAGTTCTTTTGTTAACTTGTTCAAATTGAAATTAATAAACTGCAATGGAACTCTATGGCATTAATAAATTGCAATTCAATCATTCATAAGGGTAAATGAACTCTGGCATTTTTTTTACAATGGTATTAGTAAATTGCAATTCAATCATTCACCTATTTTTGTAATTGCGTGAGGTTGTGTAAAACTTAACATAACAAATTGGTGCTCAATCATTTGCCAATATAAGTGTGTTTTATATCAAAGCTTGTTATCTGATTTATTTTGATACTAGTGACTGATTTGTATTTTGAATCCAGTGGACTGATTCAATTTTGAAGTGTAAAATTAATCTTAATAATAGCATTCAACCATGATGAAATTGATAAAGTAAAGTGTGGCATTAAGTTTTTTATGATTGGATGAGTATAACATGATTACAAAGAGAATAATGAATGTGTAGTAATCATAATGTGTCAAACATGCTTTTGATCTAAAACTTCCTAAGAATCTCCGCATTCCCTGTACTTCGAACTAATTAGATATAGCCAAATTTCATAATAGATTATCTGTGTAATTGTGTGGCTTTATGCCCATTGAGAAAATCCCACAAAAATACATACTTACACGTAAGCACACTACAAGCAAGGCTATATCTGTTATGAAAGCCAGTGGACTAATTTGTATAAAAGCACACTACAGGCACTCATTGAACTAATGTAATCCATTCACTGTAAAATAAGAAATTGCAATCAAATTAATATGTCAAATTGCACTTCTAATTGAACAATTGCACTTCCCTATTCATTTTTAAATTGCTCCATATACAAAATTGCAATAGAAAATGAAAATCTAGTGATACAAAAAACAAATCTACCGTCTGCCAAGAGCTTCAGCACACTAGAACTAGATTCTTCAGCACAAGAGATTTAACATCGATGAAGATGAACAGACGTTCTTCAGATCATCTCCAAATGATGTTTCTAGATAATGAAATTGAGGAAGGTTTTTTTTTCCCCAGATTCATAGTTTCTTCACAACAATAAAACCTTCTTCATAGCAATCAAACTAATAAAAAACGAGAAAAAAAATTTGTAACATACTGCGTATGAACTTTTTCCTTTCCTTTTCTTTCGCACTATCATCATCCATATCTTCCTTAGGGAACTTGTTTAGATCAAAATTGTTCACTATTGGGCTTTTCTGCTCCTCTGATTCCTCAAGTTTGTACGAGGTCACCTCAGCTTCGTCTAGCAGCTTGTTGAGAGCAAACTTCTTCGTAGGTGGACTTCGTACCTCATCAGATCTCAACGTATCTTCCAATGCCAACATCTTTTGTTCCCCTTCATCGGCTTTTGCATCCTCTAATGCTATTTCACCATTGACGGAATCTTCGATCACCGCAAACCCACTGTTGACAGATTCTTCAACCACCGCAAATGATTCACAGTCAAAGGAATCTTCAACCACCGCGAATGTATCACCATCAACTGAATCTTCCACCACTGTGAATGCATCACCGTCGATGGAATCTTCAACAATCGTGAACGCCTCATCCGAGAGCACTGAATCTCTCATTGCACCTAAGAAGGACAATCCGTAGCCTTCTTCTCGCCATTGCCGTAAATGAATGTCAATAACAAGGGGATGATAGAGACGATGCTCTTTCTGAGCGAAAGACGAGGTGGCTGTGGGGGCTAGGGCTCCATTCATTGTCCAGCTTATGCCTCGGAAATGATTCAGTGTTTTAATCCTTCTCTCATTCTTTTTTCCCAACTCATGAGAACTAATGAATAATGAATAGAGGTAAAACGGGAAATTTACTCCTAAAAAGTACACAATCCCTTATATTTTGGATCAAATAAAGATTCTAGAAGAACCCTTATATTTTGGACTGAAGGGAGTAATTTATTTGTCTATTTTGGAAAGAACAAAACAACCGAGAGACATTGAATTGTTCTTTGGTTCAGTATCATTTTTTTGCCCCCTTAACAAAAGGTGGACAATTGCAAAGTTCAGTTTGGCTTCTTCCACCACTTGTATTTATTTTCTAGTCGTTTTCTACTTTCTTTCATACTACTTCCATTCAATCTTCAATCCTTTCTCTTTTCTCTCTTCTTCTTAAATATGCCGCTTCCTACTTTTCATCTCTTCAAAATCTTTATATCTTCCATCTAAGTTATTTCCTTTGTCCCATATTATAAAACAACAGGAAGGCTTTCACACATACTCACTCCTTCCATTTTATTTGTTTTTTAAGGTTTTAATACAAAAATTAAGAAAAACAATAAATAATCTAATGAATGATGTAATTTTACTAAATTATTCTTAATTACTACTTATTTACTATTCATACTATTAGTTTCTTGAAACAATATACTATCAAATGTTTAAGTGTATGGTGGGAAAAATAATTAATTCTTTATTGATTTTTTAGAATGACAAATAAAATAAGATATTTAAAATTTTTTAAAATAACACATAAAATGGGATGGAGAGAATATTAAAAAATAGTTATTATATCCTTGAACTTTTTAAGAAAAATCAAAATTTTCAATTTTATTTTTATTAATTCCACTTCTTTAATTAAATATAGTACGAGATATAATATTAATAATGTAATAAATGAGAGGTAAAAATAATAAATAACTACATATTGTCTTATATTATAGGATAAAAAAATTCTCATATTACCTTGTAATATGGAATAAAAATAGTACTTTGTAATCATATTTTGTTTAAGTTGCATCCAACCATTATAAATATTTTAGAAAAAACCTTTGTTTTATTTTTTTGATATCTAACCAACCTTTGTTTTTAGCTTGCCCCGTTTATCTATTAATAGTTGTTGTATACACACACTCTTCTATGATAAATTTGACTCCCTTTACGAATTCTAGAGGATGCTCGTGATTTTTATCAGTATAACATTAAAAATAAAAAAATAAAAAAATAATGTTTTTTATAAATTATAAATAGTGTAGTTTTCTCAAATTTTATATTTATTTTTATTTTCAATATTTCTCCATGCATCTTATTAGATGCAATGCAGCTTTATTTTTATTTATTGAATATTTTCCATATATGTTTTAAAAAAGTTAAATATTTGAAAAATGAACACATTTTTCTAAACACTTTTATTATTTCTCACAAGGGGAAAATAGTTACTCCCTCCATCTCAATCCATTGTTATTTTAAGTTTTTTGTTTTATTTCAAAACTATTGTTATTTTACAAAACCAATGCTTAATCAATTTTTATTTTTTAACTATACCCTTATATTAATCTCATTTTTTATTCACTCTTATTTACTCCTATTTACTCTTTTTAAATTTATTTCATTTCCAATATCTTTTACATGATGGTATTTTAGTTATTGCATAGTACTATTTCACATTAATCAAAAGCTTCCTTAATCCATGTGACACAATCTTAAACAAACAATAGATATGGGATGGAGGTAGTAATAAATATTTTTTCTGATTTTTTATATAAGTTATCTTCTATAAAGACTTTATGATCTCAAATATAAGTTATTTTGCAAGAATTTGTAGAGTATTAATTATTTTATTTAAAAGATGCTCCTTTTGAAAATTATTTTATAGAATATTAATTATTTTAGAGAGTTTAAATCTATAGTGTTTTTTAGTTATTAGAGGCAAAAATGAAAACTGAAATAATTTTTAGATAGTTTTATTAATGTAACTAATTTTTTCTAATTTTAGTGAAATAATTAAAATTAATTTATATTAAGAATACGAGGGATTAAGTTAGGATATCATCCATTAGCATGTTGCAAAAATGTTACTGCAATATCAGTTAATTGTTGCATTTTGGAAGCATAGGGTCAAAGGTAGGTAAATTTATTGCTGGATCCCGCTAATTCATTAATCTCTGTGCCCTAGTCTTTAGCGTCTCCAATGTTCGGTTTCCAAGAATCAAATGAACAAGGTCTATTTTGTTTTAAAGTTTGCAAATTTAAGTTTAAACAAATAGTTTACGGAAATAAAATTTAAAATAAATTTATTGGAAGTATTTTCAGCTTCTCTCTCTTTAAATATCATTTTAGAAACGAAAAATAGATTTTTTTTGGTCTATGGAACTGATGTTTTCCATCATTTATCCATTCCTCTACCTTGTGTTAAAAATCAGCCAAACATCCACGGATTAAAGTCGGTAATATGGGTCAAGGCCAATGAGCTAACTATTTTAATCCAATAAAATGGGTGGATTGAGGTTTAAAATTGGAGTCCAAATAGAAAACAAGTTTTTTCTTTGCCCTGTTTGGCCTTTTTTTAATATTAAAAAACATATTATTTTAATTAATTAATGATATATAAATTGTAAAATTTAAATATTATATTGATTTTTGATAAATGACAGTAATGATTAGTTATATTTATTTAAATAATTATATGAAAATATTAAAAAAATATATAAAAAAATATGGGCTCATGGACCTACTCTATACAGGCTCAAGCTTATAAAGTCAAATCTGTTTTGATCAAGGTATTAAAAATCGGACCGGTCATTGAACCGGATGAGGCAACGGTTCAAGGTTCAATGGTCGGACCAGGGTCGGACCGGGGTCGGACCGATTGTGAATAAATTAATATATTTTTAATAATATAGTCAATTGATATTCTATTTTCATATTATTTGTTAGGTAAATTTATCATTATTAATCATTATGTATCATAATAATACTTATAACATATTATAATATAGAAAGAAAAAAAATTATACTAAAAATAATACTATTTAACACTAAAAATAATGTTATTTTAAAAAAATATTTTTAAAAAAATTAAAAAAAAAAAGAAAAAGAAAATCGGGCCGGTTCAACCCGGTTTTGTACCGGTTTTATACCGATTTTTGACCGATTTGACCGGTTCTTGACCGGTTCCCACCGGTTCCAATTTCTCCCGATTTTCAGCTATTCCCGGACCGGACCAGGGGCCGGTTCCCAGTCGGACCGGTCGAACCGATTTTTTATACAATGGTTTTGATATCTGGCATTTTTGGCCTGGCCCATTTCATTCTGTTTTGCCACCTCTACCTCTCATTTTCAACTTGAGTTTACCTACCAATAGGTGTTGGTTCCAGTGGAAGGGGTTAGGGTTGCTTAAACACAATGTCTCAAGTTTAAGACATAATGAATACATAAAACATCTTTGGGAGAGCTCCCCTCAAATGGGTCCAACCGTAACTATATTTGGATTAGTCGGAGCTTAAAGTGGTGACTGAATATCAGAGGTTATTACCAAAAAGATCTTGAGTTCACGTTGGTTTGGCATCCAAATAGATAATCCAGTGTTGTGAATTTTTTTTTTTTAAAGATAATTAGGTAAGTTGGCTCATAAACTAGCTAGGACGTTGTGATTTTTACAAATATTTTTTCATGAAATTTTGCAATTAACATGTATAATGATATTAATAACGCTTTTAAGAAGGCTCCGAAGGTATTCATTTTTAATAAGGTGATCTCATTTTCAAGTTTTTTTTGTTACCAATCATCCCATTTTCAGGTTGGAAACAAAGTTCTTTGTTTGAATGAGATCTTAATAACAAGTTCTAGGAGAGTATATAATACCCCACATCCATTCAATTTCTTTTACTGTTTAATTTTTTTTCACAAAAATTAAGAAATTATTGATTATTTTAAATTTTGATAATGATTTGACCAAAGTAACCTTATTTACTAACCTATATTAAATTAAATCACATAAATTGAATTAAATGAAAATATAGTTGAAAAAAATTAATATTGTATTGAAAGTCTAATAACATTTAAAATAAAATTAAAACTCTTAAAAAAAAAGGGAAGGGAGAGAGTAATAAGGATTTTCACAATTGGAGTAAAGCAATGACTTGTTTTGAGTGGTTTATGCATTTCCAACACATGAAAAGTAGTAGATGAGATCTAGAAATTTTGAACAAGTCAATTTTGTCTTAAATCTATTATTGTTTTTGGACATTAACTAAACAAACGCAAATTTGAAATGTTGAAAATTAATGAGCAAAATGGCCTGACCCCAACACACGGACCATTCACGTAACTTATCAGCCTCTGCTCCTTCCTCACGCAAACCTAAATTTGGTGCATTTATGCCCGTTTTAACCTGGCATCTCCCCAGTTCCGACGAAACCTTAAATTGGTTCCATTAATTTATTCCTTCAATAATTAACATGATAAGGGAAGTGGTCTGTGGGGCATTCTCCAAATCACGTGCACTGGACGCAAAGGTAAAAGATCCATATACGCACAAGGTGGTGAAGTGAAGGTGCATATGTGCATGTGATGTGAGTGTTGTCCTTGTCCCCTAATCACATGGTAGCTGATTCTGGACCTCTCATTATTAATCTATCATATTCTCAGAAAAGAAAAAATTATTGCTTTCAGATCTCACCACACCTTGATTTTTAAAAAATAATGTTACAATTTGCACAAATTATTAATACCTTTTTTTTCCCTATCATCATTTCAAATAATGTAGATGAAGACCAAGATATCTTGGACACTTAAAGATATTATAAAGTGAAATTCTTTGATAAATGATATATTTGAAGAGTTGATTTTTTGATAAAGTCTAATAATATTGTGTAATCCATGTAATTGACTTCATTGAGTGGGATAAAATTATTGTTATTGTTGCTGTTCTCTTCTTCGTCATCATACAGGTCACATGTCAAGAAATTAAGATGTTGTTTTGAGAAATATAAGCTCGGTTAACAAGAAGTGGCATATTGTTTGAATTTGAGCCTTGGTTCTCAACAAGCTATACTTAGGGTTATGTGGCTCTTATGCTAAATATTCTGCAATACAATGAAGTATAGGATATGTGATTTGTTTGCTCATTGTTTTTTATCTTCAACTTCAAATAATTCTTTGTTGTCAAAAGGAAATAAAAGTTCAGATGGGAAAATGTCAAGCATTGATTTAACAATGTAGTTCTCTTATAAAAGACTTGAAAAAGGACAGTGAGGACATTTTTTTGTTTTTAAAGAAAATTGCATAAAGTGCTTGTGAAATCCCGCTTCCCTGCGAGCTGTGATCATAAGAAATGATCTTTGATTCCGCGTCTGTAGCTTGCGCAGTGCCAACTATTTGCAATGTTTGCCTGTACCCAAATCTAAAAGCCCAATCTTTGGGCCGATGTCCCAAGGACCAACTTACATATAGGCCTGTAACAATTGGCTGGAACTTAGAATCTACCACCTTTGAGTGGACTCACAATGTGAGTTTTTTTTGTTTTACATCAACCAATGTGATCGATTTCTTGGAAAGTCGTCATTATTTATAATTTATCATGGTTTTCACCAAAATTTGACGTGTTTCACTTCATAACGTACCTGTGGAAGCAGCCAGAACATTGGACCAAAATTAAAAAGAGCTTCACAATTTCTTTTACAGAGCTTCCCTTGCCATAACTGGCAGTTCTTGTCTTTTTGAAGCACCCAAAAACAAAGGCATGTCGCAAATTTCAAAACAGAGTTCTTCTGTGTTTCGAAAAGATTTATTAGCTATTACATTTATTCATATGTTATTTTAAGGATCAAAATTACTATTTTTTTTGTCAATAATAACAACTAGAAATGTTTCTTAGGCATCATTCAAATTTAAAAAGAAAAACTCATTCTAATAGAATAGTTACACGTTAAAAATATTTATATAAATAAATAGTAAATGTATAATAATAAGTATTTTATTTTTATATATTATTATATCAATTCAATAATAATAATTCCCTCATTCCAATAATTATGTTGGCCGTCGGGAGTCATTTTGACCTGTGCCCATTTCATTTTTTAACTGTTATAAATCTTTTTCAAATAATCAAATATTATTATATATAATTCATTTATTTTTTATATAATTATGTTATATAATTCTATATATTTTTTAACAAAGTTTATAATCATAAAATCTAATCATATTTCTTAAATCTCAACATATTGGTGCTATACATATATCTAAGATTATATTTGGTTGAAGATCTTTTAAGGGGAGAAGAGAGAATTAGAAGGGATTAAATCCCCATCCCTTATTTGGTTAAAAAATTGGAGGAGATTTCCTCCCTCATCCCTTTATAAATTTCCTCCAAATTGGAATATTTTGGAGGGAATTAAGTAATTATAACCCAGTCTCTTCCAATCTTCTTCAATTCCCTTCTGAATCAAATAAAATTTCATGAAAATTTCTCCAATCTCCTCCCCTCTAATTTTACCAAATAAAAAAATTTTAAAATTTTTATAACCTCTTCTCCTCCAATCATTTTCATTAAAATTTTTTTCAATATCCTCGCCTCCCATCCCCATATCGAACCAAAAACCAAATAGATCCTAAAAAGAAACCAAGTAAAAAAGTGTGGGTTAGGGAGGAATGCAGACAACTCTGAATACTTTTGGACCCAAAAAAAAGTGAATTCTGTTCCTGTACCCTTTTTTTTTTACCACTTTGGATATATAACAGGAAAGATAATGATGACATTTATATAATTAAAAAAATGCTCATTTAACCATTTTATTTAAGTAGATTCAAGGGCGAAAAATTCGCAATGGAGACAATAATATTCGCAGGAGTCATAACGGTGCTTTGTGTAGTTGGCTCTGCCGGGATACATTACACTTTTATATTCAAGTGGGCGGGAAGCAGTTCGTTGTTTCTTCTGAGAGGCTGTTCAATTTCTCCTCTGATCTACACTAACGGAATAGAATGGGCATAAAGGTATGGAATCTTTCGATATCGCGTTTTCAAGCTGTGCAAATTTCCGTGATTAGTTTGATTGATTCCCATTTGGGTTGAGGGCTTTTCTAGGGTTTAACAAAGCTTTTAGTGGATAATGCCCCCAAAGCCGTGAAGGAGCGTAACCTCCACAATTATTTTGGCCGCAAGATTGCCATTGACGCTAGTCTGAGCATTTACCAGTTCCTTGTCCGTACTCATCACTTTGCCACCCTCTTATTGCTATTCCAATTGCTCATGTCTATAAAATTTGGGAAGGCTTTGTTTATGAACGTCTCCTTCGATTTGATGCAGGTTGTCGTGGGAAGAAGGGGGACTGAGGTGCTCACTAACGAGGCTGGTGAAGTAACTAGGTTAAGCTCCTGAAAGTGCCTCTTCTGATGAAATGAACCAGTTTCTGATGAGATATACTAATAACTAGTCTTACCATGGAAACTTACTGTCTCATTGTACTTTATCATGTTATCGAGTACTTATATTGGTTTTGCGTGGTTTTAATTTGCAGTCATTTGCAAGGCATGTTTACCCGGACAATCAGACTTCTGGAAGCCGGAATGGAGCCAGTGTAAATAGTTCTTTACCTTTTTTTCCTGTAACCCTCAACTATTAAGTAAATTGGGTGCTCTTGCTGATTTTCTTTTATTCAATGCTTCCGTTCAGATATGTTTTTGAAGGGAAGCCACCTGATTTGAAGGAGCAAGAGCTGGCAAAACGGTACTTGAGTTAATGCTTTGGTATTTCTGGAGTTCTTTTTCTTGGCGGCACAATAGTGAACTGGGAGTTAGGGACTTAGTAGTGTATAAAGTGTGGATCGCTTGGTAACGTGCTATATATGCCAACTTTGTAATAGTTTCTCAAAGAGGGCTGAAGCTTGTGAGGATTTGTCAGAGGCCATGGAGGTTTGTACATAATTTGTTATTGACTTTCCTCTGTTCCATTTCATGTAAAAATTGCTTTACAATAACATAGTCAATGTGTATTTAGTTTTAGGTAAATTATTATATATGGTACTTTTTTTTTCATTTTAAAAATTACTTTTGGCTCCTAAACCTCCTTTCTAAGTTATTTTCCATAAAAAAAAAGTCAACTTTCTATATCACATGAGATCACAATCTCCCTTCGAAATTATTTTATATCAAAGTGGACAAGATGAGATTGGGTTTCTATTTTTAACGTCACAGTAAAGGCAATTTAGTTATTGTTAAACTTCAAAAAGAGACATTGTCTTTATTCTTGATAAGCCAGTACAGATAATTGAGTAATTTTAATTTTGGAAGAAATGCATATAGAACATAAATTGAGCAGTCAAGTGTAATTTTTTAAAACTAGAGGTTCAACCCCGTGTGATGCACAGGATTAAATTATTTTAAATACATGATTATGTAGAAGTTATTAGTTTATTATGACCAGAACTTATTTTTGCCAAATGTAACAAACTTCCTTCTTGTGAAGATGTAAAAATTGGTTTTAAAATTGGTCATAATAATCGATTTGTGAATAATATATATTGCAAGTTAATATATACAAGGTCAAAATATAATTTTCAATGTATTCTGTGTTCATAATTGGCCTCATTTAATTGTTTGAAAATAAATGACAATGTAACCATTGACCAATACACCTTGGAATATGGAAAATATAGAAGGAATCATAATAGTAGTGGCAAAAGATCTTTTAAATTTATTGTAATTTATTCTGTCTTATTAAAACTGAACATGTATCTCATGAATGCTTCTTGTCATTTCAGTCTGGCAACAAGGAAGACATTGAGAAATTCAGTAAACGGACAGTGAAGGTGGGCAATTGTTGGGCTGATGTTCTCTTTGATGAAGTTTATCCTTTCAGCAAGATTTGGTGCTATATTTTTGAGCATGTTTTAATGATCATTGTTTGTTACGCTAGAAGCCTCACTAATTGTGAGCACTGAGCAGAACTGCCGAAGTACATTACTTGTTCCTTATTCTTGCAGGTGACAAAGCAGCATACTGAAGGATGTAAAAAACTTTTATCACTCATGGGAGTGCCTGTTATTCAGGTGACATTACCCTACTGCAGTATGATTGTGCCATGTATCATTGTTCATTATTTTAATTAACATATTACCAGGGATATGGTTTATACAGGCACCATCAGAAGCTGAAGCGCAGTGTGCTGCACTTTGCAAATCTGGAAAGGCACGTTCACTTTATTTAGTGAGCAAACTTCATAAAATCTTGAAGAAAATTTTTGTGGGAATCTATGATGAACAATTTATATATTTTAGGTTTATGCAGTTGCTTCTGAAGACATGGATTCATTAACATTTGGAGCTCCTCGATTTCTTCGCCATCTAATGGGTCCGAGCTCAAAGAAAGTTCTAGTAATGGAATTTGAAGTTGCCAAGGTCATTGTGGCTTCTAAAATCAGTAATTTTCCATGTCTGATCTGTTCATTCTGATATTTCTTTTGTTTCAGATATTGGAGGAGCTAAATCTGACCATGGATCAGTTTATTGACTTATGCATTCTTTCTGGGTGTGATTATTGCGGAAACATTCGAGGTCCCCCAAAATTCATTTGAGTTCAGATTTTTTATTTCCATGTAAGCTCATTATACATACGGTTTTAATATATGACTAACGTACACTACAGGTATTGGTGGTAAGACTGCTTTGAAGCTCATTCACCAACATAGCTCCATAGAGAATATACTGGCGAACATAAATAACAGGAGGTGTTTGTTATTTTCCATCACAAATCTGTTTGTCTTTGTATTGTGTTTCAGTCATGATTAGTGTTTTAGTTATTACATTGGTTAAATCAATCAAATATGTTTGGCAATGGATTACTTTATCCATGAAGCTGTTCTGCATTCCCTCCTGATTAATATCAGATCAGTGCTGTCTAGTATTACAAGAAAAGCTTAGTGTAGCTTACATACACAAGTGTGCGATCTAGGTGCTTCTTACTTTAAAATGCATGATTTTTTATATATACTTATGCTGTTGATAATTCATCCTTAATAATACACACGGTGCATTCTATCAGGTACCAGATACCAGAAGATTGGCCATATCAGAAGGTTAGGCGGCTTTTTAGGGAACCAGTAGTCTTAACTGAAGAAAAGCAACTTGATCTTAAGTGGACTGCTCCTGATGAAGAAGTAATAACTGCCCTCGTTGAGAACTTGAAAAGCTAACTATACTTTGATATGAACATGGATCCACACTTTTGTGATGTTATGCATGTATATATTTTTGCTCATGTATGCATATGGTTGAGTTTTTATGGCCAGATAATTAGTTTCCCTTGTGTTGCTTTCATTGCAGGGGTTAATGACATTTCTGGTAAATGAGAATGGATTCAACAGTGATAGGGTGACAAAGGTATGGAGCTTTAGATGTTATCATCATAGGCTGTCAGTGTGAGTAGGGTTTCAAGGAGCTTTTATTGCTTCTGTAGAATATATCCTTATTTTGATTTCTAGTTTTATATTCATGTTAGGCAATGGAAAGAATTAAAGCTGCAAAGAACAAGTCATCACAAGGCCAGTAAGTGAATTTTTTATCTCAATGGACGACGAGTGTTAATTTTTTCTCCTCTCTTGGGTGAATGACACCTAATTCCTATCTCTGAGAACAACAGACCGGAATCACTTTTTATGCCAGTGGTGAATTTCTCTGCACCCATTAAACGAAAGGTATGCTTCCTTTAAGTTTATGATCTTCACCATTTATTAGTCCCGGATTGTGCCAGAATATGTAGTTGTAAAATTTAGTTATGGAGGTGTTACTTCACGTGGCTCTGGGTTAAAAACTGTTATTTTGTTTTCTGTGCCTATTTTATCCATCTGAAGTCAAACAATGAATTGTTCGTTCCTTTATTTTTGATATAATCAGTCTCATCTAGTGGGCATGATGAGAGCACTCTTCGAGGATAAGAATCACTTACTTAAAACGGGTAAAAATTGTTGATTGAGTATCATATTTAATTTTTCAAAATATAAAATCCAAGTTATAGGACCACTTTACTCATCTCGTGTGCTTATATGAGTTGTTTTTCCTTTTTCTTTTTACTCGTATTTCTTATCAGGATAACCCAGTGTATGTCATTAGGAACAGAGTAAACATTTGAACATCCCTGATTTGTGTTTCTTGAAAACTCTGTTTTATATCATCTGATTCACCCCGATTTTAGATTTGCAGCACTTGCCCCCACCAGCACGCCCCCTAGTATTCTCTCATTCCCTTGCTTTTTTTTTTTTTTGTTAAATAATGAACTTGTATAATTTGATGTCTTCCCTTCCACATGAGGAAGAAAGTAGTAAGATCTAGAAAACAAAAGTCGCCCCCCATGGTTGAAATCTCAATTGCCAATTTGCTACATAATTTCTGGTTACACTCTTGACAGGAGAGCAAATGCGTGCTCAGATCTTCCAAACCAGCAACTGAGCGTAAGATGTTATCCCCGCAGCTTCATAACTGGTCAAGGCCCATGTTTTATGGCAACCTCAGCATTTCCAACGTTGGTTTTAAGCTATCTGCCATTATGTAGAGGCATCTGCTTTGGTACCTGGAGCTGAATAGCTGGGGTGACCCTTAATGCCAATATGTGCCTATACTCATGTATTTTTAGTAATCAACGGAGAATTATTAATGCAATTATGATGACTTTGTGGAATGTCAAATATAACGCGATTCTTAATTTGTTCCAGTGATAATAATATACGCAGAGTTTTCACATTCAACCATAGTATTCTAGCTGTAAATGCTCAAGCATAGGTCACCAAGTAAATAGATTATGTTTTGAATGCTTACTAAGGAAGCTGACATCATAGCTTCAACATCTCTAGTTTTGGTAGGCAGAATGGAGAAGGAAAGATTGGGCTATTGGACTTCACACTCTTCAACATTACACGAAACTGATTCGACAAAAGGAGGTGAAGCATAATTGTGGCTTGTGAGTTTAAACTTGGTTATTTTAGATGATCCTGTTAGTGCTTTTTGGATGAAATTCATGAAATCAGCTGTGCATTTAGTTTCTTGGGTAAAATCAAGTATGGGCATTGTGGTCCATAAATATTGCCATCACTTGGATAATGTGCTGGTTTGAATAGCTGGTTTTGTTGAAAGAAAGGAAAGAATATGTATAAGAATATCGTCATGTAAGTCAACTAAGCTTCTATCTACCATTCACGTCCTTCTGTCTTCTGGTTTTACTTGTCAGTAAGGTTGCATCCATGTACTTAGTTATAACGCAATTCTAATATGGTAGCCCAAAACATATTTAGAAAATTCTATTAACTATTAAATGTCCAGGCAATTCCAACCAAGCTAAATTGCAGACTTGGAGTTTTTTTTTTTCGGGTAAGTACGCGCACACATGAAAGATCATCTTGCTTGTGCAAGATCTGTGTCCTATTTCTTCCGTACATGTTTTATGGAACAGTATCAATATTATAAATGTCATCGTCAAGGGATTTAGGGAAAGATGGCCAATTTTAGCCAAAAAAAAAAGGGAAAAAAGACCTTTACTTGTTTTTTTTTATCTTTTTTAGGGATGATTAAATTTCTTCTATAATTTTTATGATATAATCATGTTCTTATAATTCTTAAAATTTTCACTTCATTAATCCTCAAACAGTGAAGAGGTAATTTTTTTCAATTATATTTTGTTCAAATTGTGCTTTTAGTTTTGATGTGACTCTTCGTATTTTTTTTTCCTTTTTCTCTTAATAAAAAGCCGAATACTTTATCTTTTTTCTTTTCCATTGGATTGCATCAAAAGTTTACTTTATAATTGTAAATGAGGTCATGGATCCGAAAGCACAATTTGAATCAACATGAAAAAGAATGATGATTCTTGATAATTGAACATTTCGTTATTTTTCAATTTTTTTATGTCCCAAGGAAGAAAAAAGTCACACCTTTTTCATCTTTTTTTAAAAGATTTTTACTTAAGAAAGATTTTTTTAAATATTTCTTTGTTTCTTTTTAATTTTTTTCATAAAATATGAAATTTTTTGCCATAATTAAAATGTGAATTTAAGTCTGCTTACAATTTTTGCAAAAGTAAAAAAACTAGGATAATGAAAACAACATGAAGGAAATTTGTGATGGAATTTTGAAAATTGATTTACTTTAGTAGAGGGTTTTCGAGACTCATTTATTTGCCAAAAAAAAAAATGAAATGACCTAACCAATAATAGAAAAAACATCTCACATAGCTCCTACTAATTGATACTCACATGGTAACCCTAATGATTAAATGTATCCAAAAAAATTAATGATTGAAATATTTATAAGAAATCCATATCAAAACAAGAAATGAATACCTTTCAATCTCACAATCATAATGAAGCAATCATAACTTTCTTCAGCATCACTCTAAGTTTAAGGAATGCTAAAGAAAAATCTAGAAGAGAATACAGAATAAAAGAAGAATCACATAGAAGAGTCTCACATGAAAGTTTCAAATACAACTATATATATATATATATCTTAAAAACTACAAAGGAAGAGAAATATCCCAACATTACAGAAACAAAGTAAGCGACACAAATGAATTGTTCAGTAACCACTGTACCTGGCAAACAGAAAAAATAACACTGTGACCATGTTTGGCTAACTTGTTGGCACATCGTAGAGCGGGCCTCACGGTAGGAATGATGTATATCTCTATCGCCCACTATTTCAAAAATAAGCTCTCTCACCTGGTGAATATCATCACCTCCGTCAATGAAAATAAGATTGATAGCCTTTAGTGAATCCAAATGAATCATGATTTTTCTATATCCATAGTGCTTACAGATTAGGAGACCACTTAATCCGCACAAAAGCTAATCACCATATTTGCTTACTCCAAAATAATTTTCAGCATAAGCATTACTCATCATCTCCATTCCATATTATTTTTACGTACATGAATCATGTCCTAGTCGAAGAAGAAATATATATAGAGGCATAGATGTTGTAGTAGCCAAGAGTCATTAATCCCTGGAACATCATCAGCCATTAATTCACATGTTAGATTATGTTAATGGCAACTTAAGAGAAAATAAAAATGACTAATTTGTATATTTGACCAAGTTGAATCACCAGATATCACAAAACATTTCAGGCCAGGAATATCTTTAAGCATCTTTAACCACACTTCATCCATAAGGTCCAATGAATCTTTGGCATCTAACTCCAGATGTCTCAGATTAGTGAACTTTGGCATATCTCCAAATTCTGGATTCCCAGTCAAAATCTAAGAACAATTTCAAAATGCAATTATAAACAATGAAAAGAGTAGTAGTAAGTTGAACTGCGAATTGCAAGAGCCATAAACACCTTTTTTGAGTTCTCCAAAATTACAAGTCTGTAAAATATTTTTATTTTTTCTTAATAAGGAAGAGATGAGAACAAAAAGAGGATTCATATCTTATGTCCATATCCAAGATTTGCAAATCATCCTAATTTGATTTGGACTATCTAAATTTTATTATTGTTAAAATAATTGAAGTTAAATTATTGGTTTTTTGTGAGTTTATAATTGAAATATTATTATCATTCTACCTCCTTTTAAAATTAAAGAAAATAAAATTTAATATAAATAAAAAAAATTCTACACAGTTTAAACACGAGAAGTAAACTTACTGAGATACAAGAATGCCCAAGCATCAACTTTGAAACACTGGAGCCTATCCTTCTTAGAAGCTTTAAAAGACGATTCAAAACCTGTATCGGATTCTGAAACCAATGGCCAGCATTTATGGTCACCTCTTTCAATAATGAGGAATTCAAAATGCAATAATCCAAGTAAAACTGGCCAAAATAACTAAAATGTTTAAGACCACTTCCATGAATTACAAATTGATCAGACCCATTTGGTCTATCTGGAGGACTATAAATAGCTTCACTTATGATCAATTTTTGAAGCTTGGGAGATAATATGCTCACAGTGTCCACACTCAAGCAAAAACAATAGTCTAGCGGTAAATGCTCAAGTACAGGACACCCAGAAAATAAATTCTGAGTTGAATGCTCACTGGTAAAGATGACACTCCATAGCTTCAAAATCTCTAGGTTTGGTAACCAATTGGAGAAGGAAGTTTAAGCTGCTTTGAATACATTTCGACATGTAAATGAGTGAGTGTTGTGGAATTAAGCAAGCTAAGAGGCAAAGATAAAGTCTCTTGAAGGTAAACAAGATGTAGTTCACACTCTTCAACATTACATCGCACTACTGCAGCAATCAGTGCTTCAACAGGACGAGAAGCAATCATGCGGCCTTCAAGTTTAAACTTGGTTATTTTGGAAGATTGCCGCAGTGAGAGTGCTCTTTTGACGAAATTCCTGAAATTCACAACAGTGCTTCTCATTTGTTGGGGAAAATCAAGTATAGGAATTGTTGAAAGAAAGGAAAGAATATGTATAAGAATATCATCATGTAAGTCACTCAAGCTTCTTATGCTACCATTCATGTCCTTCTTCTGTCTTTTGGGTTTCCTTGTCACAGGAGTTTCATCCATAAACTCGGTTGCATCGCAATTCTAATACGGTAACCCAAAACATATTTAGAAAATTCTCGGAAGAGAATATCGTGTCAAAGGATACAAGCTAAATGTTGTATTTTAAGGATAAGGCAGATCATAGATATACGGTACAGCATAAGAAAACTTGCAGGTTATGATATAAAATGAAATGAGAACAAATACTTATAGACAAAGACAACGATTAGTTGGAAGAAAACCTGTAGCAATAACAATCAAGGAAGATCTTCGTAGTGATTGAGATTCCAAACCAGAATTCGACTTCAAGTAATTAAAATTCAATTCATGCGCTCTTTCTTTTGGAATAATTGGACACCAAGCAAAGAGAAATCGTACAAAGAGAGTCTCACATGGAAGTCCCAAATACAACTATCTCAAAAACTACGAAGGAACTGGAATATTCCAACATTATAGTGAGCGAAAAGACATACCAAACGATGTTTCTCCCTTGACTGGCAAAATTTTCTTCTCCGATATACCTTCATCTCACTCTCAATTTCGTTCTCTTTTTCTCTTTTTTTAATTCCAATCTTGCTGTGGCTATCATTCGTCATCTCATACGGAGTGTGACACCAGAGACTATGCCCAACCCAAGATCAGTGATTGTCGTTGTAACCTTATATTTCTTTTTTTTTTTTTTTTTATAGCAACCTTATATTTCTTTACTTTCTAGTTTCTTGGCCGCGCCTTTTGCCAATGCAAAAGATTTTATGGGATTTGAATTTTAAAAGCAAAATTTTTTAAAATTTTTACAAAAAGGATTCTAGAAATAACACCTAAAGATTTTTTTTATTATTTGTAAAATATATAAATATCAAATTTTTAACAACACGTTTATAAGTCATTAAGGTGTGAGCAGGTCATTTCTTAAACTTCAAGGAGTGTACGGATTCATATTTAATTTTTAAGAAAAATATAGATATTCTACGATTTTTTTTATTTTTTATAGAAAGAAAAAAATTTTATCCAAAAGTTGAAATTTTATAAATATATAAATATATATTTTCATTTTTATTACACTTGAAGAATATATTTATTTTATATTTAGTTTTCAATTTCATTTCAATTTTAAATTATAAAATTTTCTTATGTATTGCGTGGCATATTTTAGAAAATCAACTTTTAGGCTTTTGCATATTTATAAATTTATATATTTATATATGTATATGAAATATATATATTTGAATATATAGAAACTCACACTATTTTCGATTTATAGTATAACTCAATATGTCCGACTTCATGTAATGCATTGCCTTGTCTACTTCTAATTTTATAGAATTTCTATAAATTATGCGGCTGTGAATAGTTTCTGTGTTTAATTATTTAAGTGATTGATTGAATTGAATTTGAATTATGTAAACCATTAAACTATTTCTGTTGCTGGCATGTGATGAAGTGTTGTGGATTTTTTTTTTCTGGGCAAATAGAGTCGTGAATGTTAGTTGGTGTATTATTCCCAATTGATCTCGATCTGTCTTGCAGTGGCAATTCGAAATCTAACATATACATTATGATTGAGATGCTTGATCCCTTCAATTATCTTGGAATGACAAAGGAGGTATTTTAATTAGACTATCACTAACTTTGTGCTAACGGTTAAGACGTCTCAAACCAACTGGAAGATGTTAAGCCCCCGGAATTTCCAGGGTCATCAACGAGACTACAACAGCATAAGCATCCATACTCATTAAAGTGAAAGTGAGATACACCAAATCCAAGTGGAACAGGAGGGTTATCCGGTAGAAGACACGAACTAAAATGAAAATAAGAAATCCTTTTGAAGTTACATCCCATCAAACCCAAAAGTAACAAATTGGAGGATGCGGGCTTGGTGCAACTGCAATTCCTACTGATAAATTAATACAAGAGGCAGCGTTGATTTGATTGTCAGTTGAGATGGTGGACGCGCAAGCGACGCAAGACATGATCAAACATCTAAAAGGGCCCCGAATAGAGAGGCTTGCTTGAGCCTCTGGGCCTTTCGCTTGCGAGGACTTTTATTCAGGTCCTGTTTGGTTGGAATTTTTTCAGGGGGAGGGGAGATGAAGGGAGGTCCCCTTGTTTGGATCTGTTTTCTGGAGGGGATTTAATTCCCCTCAATCCCCTCCCCCATCCCTTTTTCATTCCCCTCTAATTTGGGATTTTTTGGAGGGAATTGAGTTTTACTACTCAATCTCCTCCAATCCCCTTCAATCCTGAACCAAACAAAATTTCATTAAAATCCCTCCAATCTCTTTCCCTCAAATTCCACCAAACAAGGGAATTTTAAAATTTCTCCAATCCCTTTTCCTTCAATCTTCTCTATTAAAATCCCTCCCCTCTCTTCCCTCGATTGAACCAAAGTGACCTTAGGTTCAAGTACCTGAGTTTTGTGCTTTTAAATTCACACCATCTCTTTAATCGTTATATATATACACTCACAGCTCATCAGAACCAGTTATTTCCAACTTATACAAGCAAATTCAACCCACCCTTGCTCTCAGTTGAAAAGTCTGTGTGGCTTGGCTTGCCGGCATTTTGGTCTCTAAATATACTTTTCTTATAAAGTAGCTCAATATGAAGCTCGCAGTGTTCCCGCAGCTCCTCGTGCCTCTTACTCTGGTGTTAGCCACCGCCATTGCAGCAGATCCTGACCTTCTTCAAGATCTGTGTGTTGCCAACCTTAGCTCCGGTAGACTTCAATCTCTCTCCTTTAAATATTGCATAGAGTAATGACTGGATGGAATTTTTATCCTTTTTCGATACTTGCCTTTCAAACGCACACCTCTGAAGCCCTCTAACTGATATGATCAAGTTTTCTATGCATTCACCAAATCAATAGGAGACTGCATGATTTGAAAAAAAGACATCCGAAGCTTTTCTTATTCAATAACATACTTAAAGCCTGCAATTCTAATTGTTAGAGACGTGAAAAACAGGGGTGAAAGTGAACGGGTTCACCTGCAAGGACTCTTCCAAGGTAAACGCCTCAGACTTCTTCTCCGACATTGCGGCCAAGCCAAAAGCTATCAACAACACTTTTGGCTCAGTGGTAACCGGAGTCAATGTTCAAATAATCCCAGGACTCAACACTCTGGGTGTGTCCATGTCTCGCATAGACTACGGCCCTGGTGGCCTCAACCCTCCTCACACCCACCCACGTGCCACCGAGATAGTGTTTGTGCTTGAGGGTCAATTAGACGTAGGGTTCATAACCACATCCAGTAAGCTCATATCAAAGAGCATTAAAGCGGGTGAGATATTTGTGTTCCCGAAAGGCTTAGTTCACTTCCAAAAGAACAATGGCAAGGTTCCTACTTCTGTCATCGCAGCCTTCGATAGTCAATTGCCAGGCACACAGTCCATGGCCACCGCCTTGTTTGCCGCCTCGCCGCCAATTCCAGACCATGTATTGACCAAGACATTCCAGGTTGGTACCAAGCAGGTAGACAAAATCAAGTCTAGGCTCGCACCCAAGAAGTAGATGTAGAAGAAGGTGGTGGTGGTGGTGGTGGTTGGTTATCTGTCCATTTAATCTTTATCACTTTGCATTTGCGTCAAGTATGGAATTCATAAGTAAGTGAAATTCACAGTGCTTCTGGTGACTTCTTATGCATGCATGTTATTGTTCTCTACAAAGGAATAATTCGTTAGAGCTTTGGAATGGGGATATATGATGGTTTGGTGGGTAACCTTTTTGAATGGGAATATGATGATAATGATACCTCCTGTCTACTGCTATCAGCTGGTAGTTGGATCCCACCACAACTTGCTAGTTGTCACCTCTGACATTCGTCCCTATTGTATTCTTGTGAAGGGACACCAAATAATCGTAACATAAACAAAATGCCCTGCCGAAAGGTTCACTTTATTTGTAATATACTGTCCAATCTCTCTCTCACACACACACCGTTAAAGATCTTATTCTTTTAAAAAAAAAAAAAGGTCGGCACAAAGTATGGGCCAATCTTGACTAAATACATAAACTAAACGCTTTCAACAGCCTTCTCGACAGCGTTTCAATCAAATTTATCTAACCTTGTTATACATTAATTAATATATCAAGCATAGGTAAAATATCAAAGCCTCGACAACTTTTATCCAAAAGATTTTGAAAATTAAATTAATTCATATAATTTGTCTAACTCACCTCTTTTTTTTTCTTTTTTTGAGAAACCAAAGAATCTTAAATTATTTCGAAATGTTTAGTCTCTTAAAAAACATGTCACAGAAAGAAAGAACTTTACAGTTACACTATTCACCGAAAAGGATTTGATTTCATTCTGGGCTTGACCTCAAGCGACAAGAAGGCGTGCCACTGCCCACTGAATCAAAGTGCCACTGATATGACGAATACATGTTCCTAAGTTTGGTGTAATGGCCAATGCAAACGCACGATGTGTTTAGATAAATGGGAAGACAAAATTATAGGGGTAGAAATGTCATTGAACACGTTCCAAATTCAGTTTCTTCTAGAACAAATGATCTACGTCAATTGCTACATACATAGCCGACAGAGAATAATAACACTCCAGGGGAATGTGATGATGATTATACCGATCTACATCGTCCATTACAATAGCCAGCTGGGAGACACGAAAGAAATTTTGACATACCCTGGAAAAGGAATGCATTTGCCGCTCCATTCCACTTGTGATGTACAAAACAGAAGTTATCATTTTGTAACCAAAAAAACATTAAGCCCTCAACTTGGGGCTGCAGCAAGTTCAACAGATAAGATCAAAGATGATTTGCCTTCTTCCCTTAGATAACGTACATCCCCATTCATGAGCTGTAGCAGCTTTCTGCTGATAAGAAGGCTAACACCCTCTTCGGATTCATGTGCATCAGTTCCAAACATCTGGTTCAGCAATGCTTCTGTCACCCCACTCCCAGCATGTGTTATGCTGTTTTATGATCAAAATAAACTGTCAATGGGTTTCGCCAAAAATAAGCCGTCAAATTCAGAATATATGTTAATGTGACAACATTATGCTTCGGTTCAGGGAACATTTTCCCTCTCCATATTTAAAAATTACACACAGCAGAACCAGATATGCGACGTAAGTTTCAAGAGAAATTCTTAGATACACACTTCATTCACCAGTGGACTACACAAAGATCCATTGAAAACTCACCAAAGTGGGTGTTTGTTTCAAGTGTTGAAATCCGCGAACACGCTCATTTTGTTGGGTTTTTATTGACTATTTGTACAGCCAACTACTACATGATATGTATACAAGAATTTATAGAATCCCATGTGAGTAAAGAACTATTTACCTGAGCTCCAAATTGGCAAGATGGACAGATTTTCCTAACTGATCTTTGGTCAAAGAGGCTGCCACAACAACCTGACCACCAGACGGTGTAAAACTGATGGAAATGGATAAGAAGTCAGCTAAGATCTGTTGAAGTCTAAGACTATCACCATATAAGATTTCTGCCCTGATGCGATCTTCAACATCATTCACTATTCTGATACCCTTTGCATTGCTTTTCATCATGACTTGACTAAAGGAGGCAACCAATACATCATGCAGAGTGAACTCAACCATCTCCAGATCCAAGTACCTGTTCAACATACAATGAAGAAAGGAGTGTGCTATTCTTACGGTAGACAAAGAAATATTTGAGTAAATTAAAAGTCAGGCATCTAAATTGTAAAACTTGATTCAACTTTAATTAGAAAAAGTGCCTTAGCACCAAGCAAAAGCAATAACCAAATAATAATAATAAAAACCACACACACACAAAAACACAAGCAATATCTATAGATACCATACCCATCAATGATGCTGTCAAGATCTGAGTCATCAAGGATTTTTCTCAGTTGGTGCTGGCATTGAGAACTAGTTTGCAGAAGCTGTTTTTGTTCAGTTCCTAATTCAGTATCATCTAACATTTTACGGGAGAACATAATTCCGCATAAAGGGTTCCAAATCTGCCTTTTCATATAAGTTAAGGCTTTCAGTCTCTTCAAGGCAGTTTTTTCAGAAAGGCGCTGAATATGTAATGCTTGTTGTAGCTCTGGGCTAGCTAGTTGCAAGAAGCAAAAGACCCCGGTAATTGCTCCCTCTGAGTCCAATTTCATACTCACAGAAAGCAGACATTCTACATACTTCCCATTACGAGCAAAAAAACCAAAAGCAACCTTCTCTGTTTCCAAACCAGCCATGGCTTTGTTAAGTACAATTCCAAGATTAACAAAAGCTTCTTGATTCTTGAGACGACAACAAGCCATCTGGGTACCAAACACTTCCCCTAAAAGCATCTTATTCATCACCTCCTCTCGCTTCCATCCAGTTAACTTTGTCATAGCCGTATTCCATTCACAGCACCAGCCAAATTCATCTGTACCAAATATTGGGGGAATCAAAGGGTTTGGGTTCAGCACAATTGCCTTGTAATCACCTTCAATTCGGGTGAATTTGTCCATAACTGTCTTCTGAGCAGTTATATCTTGAGCTACAAAGCAAACCCCAACAACATTATCTTGAAGATCCCTACTTGCACAAGCATTAACTACTAAGCTGATAGGACCTGAGTCAATCTTAGACCCATGTGTTTTGATCTCAAATTGAACATTTTGCTCTTCTTCACCTAATTGCATTGTAACAAAACAAATCAATAAGTGATACATATGGAAAGTAGGTGAAACAAATTATCCCTGCTTCAAAGAAAATTAACTGGTTCCTTCATCTAACCCTATAAAATAGGAAAAACCACACAACTTTTGGGATGTTTTGTTTTGGGAAAAAGACAATTCAGAACCTGTAATAAAAAATATTTCCAAATAAACAGTTTCAGTTAGAAATTCAGTTTGACTCAATAGGAAATTTAGTTTATATAACTTGGGAATTTTCAAATTCGGTCCTGGTTGGGGAATATTTTTACTTCTGGGCCCTGAACTGTCTTTTTCCATTTCGTTTTCTCTCGAGTCTTTTGAAGTGTGAAAAAATATATGAACTAGGAAGCACAACTTATTTTTCTTCTCTTATTTCTTCATCAATACAATATTTATCGATGAAATTAGAGAAGATATGTTCACAGCTCATTACTCATAGGCATATGATACTCACTTTTAAGAATTTTCTCATTAATGGTAAGAAATCAATAAAAAAAGGGAAGAGCTTACATGATAATTCTTCTTTTTTGGGGTGGTTAGAGGGGAACATATACCTTGCAGTGCCATGTTCAGCATCGTCTCCACCCTATCAACTGAAGAGTCTTCAACAAGTGTGAGCAAATGCTTTCCAATAGCTTCATCAACCGGAAGACATGTCAAGTCAGCAATTTTTGTATTCCACCCGTTGACCAGCCCATCAACATCAACTGCCAAAATTGGTACTGTTGCTGTTTCAATTAACCGAACCATCTCGCTTGTCACTACTTCCAGTTCTTGCATTCCTTTAATTTTCAAAACACTTAGTCTTGTATTAATTGCATTTGTGCTTGTGCTCATACTCTCTGTCTCTTTGAATGTATTTCTCAGTATGAGCTGCAAGGAGTGGATAGCATCCATTTCATAATCTTTCCATGGCAAGCTTCTTGAATTCACTACTTCAAGGAACGCCTTGAATGATGATCTTGGATGCATCCTCCTACCATCATCCTCTTCACCAGGTTCATGCTTTGCACCACCCCATCGAATTTCTGCAGCAGCATGTGACCGAAACCAAAAAACCATGTCCTTGGAGGCTATTCTCACGGCAGCCATTCCACATACCATATCGCCAAGAGCAACAGCCCCTGGGAACCCTGCATCAAACAAGCTATCTGTACTCAAGCCAGTGGAATCCTTATGACATTTTGACAACCAGAAAGCTATCTCTAGTATCTGAGATTCAGTTGGCGTTACTCCTAATCTCCATACCTTGTCATTATACAAGAGGCAAGCTCCATCACATTTCACAAGATCCATTATATTTGGGCTCTGTGATATAATACCTAGGGTTGCATCACGCATCAGCATATCACACAGGAGACTCTGGGTGCGCAGGATGTTCTTCTCAATAATCTGATGTTCTAACTCTAATTCTTTGTTAACATGGATAGCAAATACTTGAGCCAGAAACTCACAAGCATATCTAAGAGGAAAAGGAACAAACCGGGGGGTATAGTTATGGCAAACTACTAAGCCCCAGAGTCTCTTTCTCTTCTGTGGCTGTACAGAATCAGAGCTATCTCCATCTTCATCTCTGTCATTGACCACAACTGCCATAACCAGGGAGGCAACTAGATTCATATTCTGCATATATTGCACATGGCAACTATGAGGAGCCCTCAAGGTTGAACCACAGAAGGTTAAGTCAACTGGAAGTTTTGCATCTTGAAGCACTTTCACATGTTTTGCTCGACAATCAACTATCATACGAACCTTGTTCTTCAAGAATAAAAAGCGTGTAGCCTGTGGAATATCAGTGGCTGGATAGTGCAAACCTAAATATGACTCTAAGCCAGGCTTTTTAACCTCAGCAACCACTTCTCCATGATCATCTTCATGAAATTTATAAGCCATCACCCTGTCATAACCCGTGAGTTCAAATACCTCCTGAGCCATTACATCACAGAGCCTTTCCATGCTTCCGCTGGGCAAAGATTGTAATCGTGCAATTGCTTTGGATGCAAGCTTGTAAGATTGGAGGGCGCCTGCCGCAGTCAAGGGAGCTTCAGAAGGCTTGACGGGCTCAAAGTCAACTATCAAACTACCAGTGACACGATGGGCGATTGCATAAAAAGGCTTCCCAGAAGTCTTGCAATTGACAAGGATAGGGTTAAGAAGTGAAACCTCCCCAAATCCTATTGCCTTCTGCAAGGCAGAAGCACTTAGGACGGTGAAAATGCTTCTAATGTCAGTGCCAATGGCGAGAGCAGGGTGGTCACCAACACTTGGCACAGCTTGACTAACCATGGTAAGCATTTCAGGTGCATTCTCACTGTACGCAATGACCTTGCATGTTTTCTCATCTAAGGCTAGTAAGCAGCCAAAGGGCTGGATCAGCAGGCCTTTCTGTACGTGATGGAGGTAAGCTGTTGTTACTCTGTCAGAACTTGATTGACGCTCTCCAGTACTAACTGTACCTGAAAGCCGCACAGAACTGGAGTAATCAAAGGAGCTACCAGACTCAACAAAGTCTGCATGAAGCTTTGCATCCACCGTCGTTTGAGCAATAATCCTAGCACTATGTCTTGATCTTCCTGAATTGCTGGAAGATTGGCTACGCCTAGAGGAAGACATTTTCACCTGCACTGCATCCAGAAAAATTTAATTTAAACAAGAGAGAGGGAGAGAGATGAAAGGAGAAGAATATGTCAATGTGGATCATAACAATAACCATTTTCCAAGAACAGGGGAATCTTTTCTGCTATAGAACTATTAACATATTCAGATTCCTACCTTTCTAATTCTGGTCAGTGTAGCAGTTTTAAAGGGAAATGAAATGATCTTTTGAAAGCTGACAAGAATTTGAAAGGTCAGTAAGAATCGATCATCCAAAACTGAGGCTGAATCATAGAAAAGCATCATTTTTCATTTCCTAAATTAATAAAACACGCCTCCTTCTGCTATCAGTAGAAAATAAATTATAATCCATGGACCCTATTATTATAGTAAGCGAGTAGTACATTCTGAATAAGGATGACAAATTCCCTCTTTCTTATAATTTTTTTTTTTTTTAAAAAAGGGAAAGTCTCAACCGTTTATTCGAAGGTGAGCATTCCTAGCAGAGGAATTCACTCAGTTATCAAGAACAGTCGTGGGTATTTAAAATATACAAAAATAATGGTGAGACAGGACAAGACAGAGACAACTACGATAGGACGGTAAAAAACAATTCCCCAAAAGCAGTTATGTTTAAAGAACCCAAATCAATAAATAAAAGGATAGCATGCTGAAGAAATGAGGGGTGATAGCCTAGCCACCCATAATCGAGAAAGTGAAGAGAGCAAATGCAGAAAGACTAACCTGGATGAGCTACAAGGGCAAAACCTGATAGTGATTCACGCTTACCCAATCAATGACGACAAAACCTAAAATACTAGAAAACAGGGATTAAGATTCCCAGCTGTTTCTGTGTCCATCAAGACGAATCTTGATCACCGCCTTCATCTGTCTCGGAACCAAACACCCCTACTCCAAATTCAGCAATCAGCAGTTAGGATGGACCGCCAGAATCTATTAGTACTACCATACCCCATACCATGTGCCAATAATCATCTCATCTAAGTTCTTAAACTGAAACATGAATCAAGGAAAGGACACGTACAGCGACCAGGGCTAAAGGCAGAGGAAAGTATACCGGCGAATTGGGTGGCCTCGATTTCTGAAGCTGACTATGCGGACACCTGATCCTCTCCCATATAGAGCAGCAAAAAGCCGTCACGCTCCTGCCTTGCTTCTTCGCCTGCTTCCCACACTTTCTATTTTAGATTCCATTGATTGATGATTGACGATTGATGATTGATGTGTCGCTTCCATATCCAGCAAAAATATCCCGACTGCTTATCAATATTAAATTAATTAGAAAGCGTAAAAGTGAGATTATGTGATGACACTAACATGGTTTTTTTCAGTACTCCCATAAAGTAAAGAGCGAAAGAATCCGACTTTGGTTTTGGGTTATGATACCGATAAGTCCCCATGGCAAGCGAGCAATGGATGTCACGTGTCGCCCCCGAAACTGCGTCAGACCGTACCGTTCGGCTAATAAACGTTGTAATACTGCGCCATATCACTGGATGGATTTTTTTCACAAAATTAAAAAGAAAAAAAATAACATGTATAAGAGTATATCTTGCACACAATTATATTTGTTCGGTCATTCTCCCGAATGGTATAATTTAACCAACTCACTCCTTCATGTCCCGCGATCAAAACTCTCTCTTGCTGTGGCAATTAAATAAAAGCCTCAGGAAATAGATAGCAATCAATGAAGATTGAAGACAAATATTTGACAGAAATATCATGCAAATGACAGCATCAATAAAATTTTCAAACTTTTCAACTATTAAAATTATAAAACATTTTCATTCTTATACACGATTAATCAGTCTGCACTAATAACTTGTTAGGAAAAAAAAGCCCATTCTGTAATCCATACATATATTTCCTTGATTTGTTTCATAAAAGGTTTATCGCTATTATTAAAATTAATTATTGATTAATGATGAGTCCAAGTGAATCACACGTACACTGCGTCGGACGAGTACTGGGTACTTGTGGGTAATTTTATTATTATTATTTTTTTTTTTAGGCCTGAGGTACTCGTTGGTACTTGAGCGGAGACACGGGCAAAGTCTATCCTAAGGGAACATTATATATTATATATGTTACTGATTGATAGCATAATGTGCATGTTGGGTTCTTGTCAATTTAGTTGGGCTCTGAAATTTTCGATTCCTAATACTTCCTCTCTGGTCCTATATATAAGACTATTTTAACCGAATTATACGAATTAAGAAAGAGAATTAAAACTAATTAACTACCTTGATTTCTCTGAAAATTTTAACCTTTTTTCCAAAACTACCCTTATTTAATTTATCTCTTTTTCTCTTTGAATACATTAAATAGGGATATTTTTTTAGAAATGTATAATAAATACCACCTCATATATTGTAAAAGATCTTATATTTAGGATCAAGACAAAAGGTCCTATATATAGGACCGGAGGAAGTATCTTTCGATTGCTGTGCCGCACCAACTTTATGGTCAACCTTTTTCTGTGTTTAAGAGTCTGAATGTTTCTGACAGTACATAGTGATTGTAAAGTAGTCTCCCACCTACCATTTTATTTATTATTTTATAAAATTTTAAATATTTCAATTTAAAAATATTAATTACTTTTTATCTTTAATTAAAAATAATACTCCCTCTTGTCCTTAATATAAGACCCTTTTAACCGAATCACGCGAATTAAGAATTGAAATTAAAACTAATTAACTACCTCGATTTCTCCAAAAATCCCAATATTTTTTCAAAACTACCCTTATTTAATATCTCTCTCTTTCTCTTTTAATACATTAAATAGGGGTATTATTTTGAAAATGTATAATAAATACTACCTCGTATATTATAAAAGGTCTTATATTTAGAATCGGGACAAAAGGTCCTATATATAGGACCGGAGGGAGTAATAGATTGAATAAGAGTCTTCTTTTAATATTTAATTTAAGAATATTTTAATAAAATATTATTAAATTTTATTATAATTTAGATTATTTAATAGTTTAATTGGTTTGTGTAAAAAATTTTAAAATATTAAATAAAATAGAATGGAAGGAATATAACCTCATTAGAAAGTGACCAAATGTCAAAAAAAAATGTGTATAGAAATGATTGATATATAATTGTATTTTGTAAAAAAAATCACTTTAGTTGCTTAGACGCATAACAAGTCTAGGAATTCTGGCTCACGCTTGCATTTCTCATATTTTATTATTGTTGTTATGAATCCGCTTCTAATGTTAGTGTGCCTGTGCCCCTTTTTAGTAATTGTTTTCTTTCTAATCTTTTGAATTGTCGCAACCAAATTACACGACGGTATTATAGCTTTGTAGTTATCTATATGACGCGCTGGAATTGGGTTTTGTAATTATGTAGCAGAATAAAAAGCTTTTGGGATTCCTCTGTTGATACTACAAAACAAAAAGCTTTTGGTGGGGGAAAGCAGTCTTCGGTATAAATCCTATATGGATGGGAACGGGATACGCATATTTTATTCCCCCCTATCTGTTGTGTTCATCAAAACCTGCAAGGTTTGCCCCTGAACTACAAAGTTAATATTTAATACCAATAACTGCTTTCCATCATTAGGAAGAAGACAAAGATGAATCCCGAGTTTGAGATTATAAATCTGAGCTAATTCTCTCACTTGCAGACAACTTTTTGCCAGATTCAAGAAATTGATACCTTCTTTATTTCAGACGGATGTAAGCCAACTCTTTCCCCACTGGCTTAGTTCTTTACACAAATGATACCAAAGTACTATTTTATTTCTTTCTATTTTCCCTATTCCATTCCAGAATGTACATGATTTCTAAAAGGAGAATGAGAATAAGCAAACCTACTTTCGATTTGAAATTGCAAATCTATCAACTTCTGTACAACCCAAAAATTTCAGCAACAGAAAAGAAATACAAGCATCTCAAGTTAGATGACTAGTTTTTCCATGAAGAATGCATCTCATATTTTCAAATTGCAGCCATTTAAATCTATTCAATTTCAAACTTTCCCATCACTTGGCAACATAAATCTCCCTCAACACCAACATGCATATCTCATAGTTTACAGGATCAAGGTTAGCACTTAAAAGTTGGAACCAGAAACTTGATAACTTTTGCAATGGTAGAACAACTCAACTCTCAACTAAATGGTAAAGTGAAAAACGGAAACACATCAAATTCTGAGAGGACCCACTTGACCACGACCACTAGGCCTCAAAAAGATTCACAATTAAAGAACATATCATATTAAAGTTCTTTTGAATATATATGGCATGGATAGCCAATAACAAAGAAGAGAAAAAATCTGTCACTGACGAGGAAAGAAACGCACCATCCTACCTGATGCAAAATGCCAAAGAAATAAACTATCAGTGTTTGGTTTGAATGAACTAGTAGCAGAGATTTGGCTGAGGTACAAGACATGTACAATTATAATGACACCAAAGTCTTAACAAACATCCTTATTATATGCACTAAATCATTAGAAACCACAGCAAAAAAAAAAAACTTTTAATCCAGCCATTACTAGTTTTCTCCACATAGCTGATTATGTATCTTAAGCCAAAAGCCTAGGCTGATGCATGAAGAAACATACACTTAGTCCTCAATTTTTGAAATAAAATGAAGTAGACCATGTTCATTCTCCTTATGTCAACAGGTGCTTCACAGTTGAGGTCTTCATGAGAATTCTTAAGAGTTGCCTTATAGGTAATCAACATATTATGTTGGTGAAAAAATCCAACTGGCTACAACAGGGGAATTTGTGAATGTTGAAACAATGCCGTAAATTGACAATGAAAATCACCTTTGAGGAGGAAAAAGTGGGATATGCATAAAAGAAACAAACCAAAGACTAACGGAAATAAAGAGACTATACGAAGGAAGCAGGGCTAGAAATTATTATTACTATATTACAGCGCTTATATGGTTGAAGGCTCCAAAACTTGAAAGAACCCAGTTTTCATCATCCTCTTCCACTCCACCAGCTAATCAAGCATAACATCACTATGCATATTAATGTGCTAGAGCATCAGCATGGATCCCAGGAAGCTTCAGCCTTCAAGCCCTTCCCAGACAATAACAATTGCTAACAATATCATGGCTTACGACGCCATAGCGTAAACGAAACGTACGTGTTTCAAATCTTCAATTTGCAATGACAGAATCGCAGCAGGTGCTTCGTCTACAACTTGTTCGACCATACGGATGGAGGCTGTTCCATAATCTTGCAATTTCATATCCATTTGACCCCTTTTTTAGCTAGGGGTTTAAGCAAATGGAGACTTAAACATTATCCTCAAAAAAGCACAGGAGCAACTGAACGCAAAGTATCGTTTGTCTTTAAAGCCTGTGAGACAGTGAATGTGCTTCGCGTAAGATTTACTCAACTAATCAACATGGGGATTGCATTCTTTGGAATAGAAATCATTCTTCTCTATGAAATTTCTGAAATTTGAATCGTTGGGGTCACTTGTCGGAGACCGATTAAACGATTCCATCACTTGAGGGCGCTCAAAACAGAAGTAGCATCCCGTACTACAACCACGACGAATCATCTTACCTGAAATTCTACTCTTTCTATTTCTGTTATTATGGAGTTTCATCTTGGCTTTGATGAAATGACGCATCACAACCTGTTTTGCCTTACCCATATCCTTTCCAATCCCAGAATATGAATGCTGCTTCTTTCTATCTACATTGTCCCCACCAGCAGTGTTGTCATCATTGACATCTCCATCGCTCTCATGACGATAAGTGCCAACACTTGAGATGTCCTTATCAGAAGCAGACATCAAAAAATATGAAGGAATCTTACAAATATGGATTCAACTTCGATTCATTTAAAGACATAAAGACAAAAATAGGAAACAACTCCCCATAAGATGAAATGAAAGGGAAACAGTTCAGGATTCCAAAATCTCCCCAATCGGCAATTAAAAGACGCCGAAATCTGAAATGGAGTAAAGAAAGGTTATGTCCAGGAGAACCTCGAAACAGTATCGTAGTTTTTTTTTTTTTTCAAAGGCAGTAGTAGTTTAATTGACTGTCGACGACATGTGTAAGATCTAAAGGAGGCCACATGTAGTAGTTTAAATCTAGCGAGTCATGGACCAGTCAATTTTTTTTTGGGGTTAACATGGCCCAGCCAATTAACTGGGCGATATAAAAGTTTCCTTGGGCACAAGCTCAGGCCCAAATATTCCCATCATGCGTGCGATTCTGCGAAGCCTTCATGGTATTCTTACGCTTTCATTTTAACCTTCACAATATAGCATGAGTTTTGATAACGATTGGTCTTTCCCTTGCTAATCTTTGTGGTGGGTTGCATTATACACTATTGATGGGTAGAGACTAAGAACCCAAAAGGCTCAATAATAAAATAAGGCTCATTAAATTTTTAAATTATCCAGGAGGGAACGGTTAATTATAATTGACCCACACACCGCACGGAAGAGCAATTTTTGCGATCGTATGTCAGTATATCAGCAAGTGTGTGCGCATTCTTTCTGAACACGGAAACCCTCTCACAAAGAAAATGCTCTCTCATTTTTCTCTTGGTGATCTCTCTCCTCACAATTTCTTTTTTGGAGTGTATCTACAGTGAAACAGAAAAGAAAGTCCGAGTGACTTTTTTCCATCCACTTAGCGTATGTTCTTCCTATTCTCTCAGTGGAAGAACATTTTATATCAGTATGTATATCTTCCCTATATCTTTTGATTCCTTCATTGGTATCAGAGCCTTTTCGATTTCTGGGCAAATTAAATTCCGCTGCTTAATTTTTGCCAATTATAATCTACCACTCTGAGTTTGAATATTAGCATTTGGTCTTAAATGAGTACTTATATATATATATATATTATTTGAATATTGTTTGTACTCATTAAATGCAAACTCTGAATCTGAGTAAGGGGTTATTTTTTATTTTTCTAAAAATATATATACCGTACGTACAGTGAATTCAAATTTTGGGTTCTCTATAATCATCTCCTTTTTAAAAAAAGAAGACCACCACTGTGTAGAGAATGAATAGACAATAAAAGGGCCACAGAAATCAAGTTAAATGAACAATGGACGAGAGAAAGAATAGTAAAAACGATGTAAATCAGCGGGGAAAAATAAAAAAAAATTGGGTTTATTCAAATCACACTTTTTTGAACAAAAGGAGACCACTATCGTGTAGAGGACGATGAGATGAGAAAAATGACACAAAAATCATCTCAAACAGACGCCGGACGAAGGAGAAAAAGGCAAAATACGGTGGCGGGTACGCGAGTCCACCACCGAGCCCGAACTGGGTCGGGTTAACTCGGCTGGAGGTTAGGGACGACCTCAATGACATGTTGTTTTGGTGAAACGCCAAAACGACAAGTCTTTTTGCCTAATAATTAAAAAAAAACTTAAAATGGCAGACTGGGCCATGCAAAAAAAATCTTTGGGCCGAAGAAGACCGGCCCAACGGGAAAAAAAAACCAATAAAAAAATTATGAATATGGTTCTCCAAGTTATGAATATTTGGAAAAACTCATTTCAGAGGATGAATCTCTTGATGAAGATTCTAATAAGGAATTTCTAGAAGAAGAAAAACATCTTGAGAAACTTTAAAAAGCGTATACAGATCCAAATGGGTCAAAAGAAGATGAAATTATTTTTGAAAAGCTTAAAATTGAAGATTAAGAAGTAGTCCAACCCCTTACTCACTCTATAGTCCAAGACATAGCAAATAGGGATGCAACAAAAATAAAACATTTGCAAGACTTGTATCCAATTCTTGCAAAGTATTCACATTTTATTGTAAATATGGAAGATGCTGAGTTCTTCGCAAATGTCATAATTAAGCTAAGAGAAGATCTGAATATACAAAACAAGAAATATTCAGATTATACTTGGGTCGATGCAATTAATAGAGCCATGAAAATATTGAATCGTACTCTTAAAAGGAAAATTATTGATTTTTGTTTTTCTGTTTAATTTATGTATGGAATTTGTATTATTTTTTGTACAATAACTATGTTCTTGTATGAATTTAATTTTTTTTGTCCTTAATATATGCTTTATTTGAGTGGGGGCTCTCAGAATATGAGTTTTTTTTAGAGTTAATTTTTCAAGCACTTATATTAAAATCTTAATAGATAATAGTGGTAACACTAGTATCCGTGTGATAGGAGATACACGTGTGGTCTCCTGATCATGGAACTAATGAAATTATTATTTTTCTAATAAGAAATAATACAAGTATATGACATTGTATATTGTACTGTGCTACATGTATATTTTATTAAAATATTCTTTAGTCCAGCTCAATAATAGAAATCTTTTATGTGGGATAGTCTAGTAACTGATTTAAGAATGGCGACCAAGAGTATAATTTCTGAGCTGAATAAGAAAGACAAACTAAATGGGGACAATTGGGACATCTAGCACCGAAAGGTTTCATATATATTGGAAGAACAAGATGCTGTAGAGCCACTGACTGTAATCATGGCACAACCTGAAACCGGCAACACTGCCCAATATAGGAGAGACCAAGAGGTCTACATGGCCTGGAAAAAGAAGAACAACATATCACATATTATTATGCTGGGCACTATGGCCAATGACCTAATGTATGAATATGAGAAATATTCAACAGCACAGGCCATGTGGACGTCATTAAAGGATAAGTTTGGAGGTACCTCTACCACCAAATTAAGAAGGCTGACAATTAAGTTTGATACTTATAAGTTAAGACCTAATACTCCTATGAAACAGCATCTACGAGAGAAGGCCAGCATGATCAGAGAACTAAAGGAAGCTGAGCATGAATTGTCTGATGAACAGTAGATCTAGGCTGTCATAAGGTCACTCCCTTCAAGCTGGGAGCACTTGAAAATCAACTTGACCCATAATGACAATATCAACACTTTCAGTGATGTGACAAAACACCTGGAGCTTGAAGATAAACGTTTAGAGGCCTATAGAGCCTCTGGACAAGCCTATCTGACTGAAGAAGCATGACCTTCTAACCCTAAGCCTAAATCAAAAAAGGGTGTGAACACCCCATTTTGTCCGGGCATTTTTATAAAATAATAATAATAATAATAATAATAAAAGGTATGAAAAATGAAAAAAAAAAGAGGTAAAATAAAATTCTCTTTTAAGCAGGAAAACTAATAACTATAATTTAATTTCAAGATCCAAATTTATCTTTTTAGAATTTGATATCTGAAATTAAAAAAAAAATAGAAAACAAGAAAAAAAAACAAACAAAAAAAAACAACAAAAATTTTATTTAAAAAAAAAATTTAAATTTGGGCTGAAGAATTTCAGCCCAATTTGGGCTGAAATGCTTCAGCCCCCAAAACACACCACGAGCCCAAGGGAGGGCTCGTGGACAGTGACTTAGGGCGTAGCCCTAAATGAACATGGGAAAAGGACACCGAGCGAGCCAGCCGCGGGAGCAAGAAACACACAGGAATGGCCGTGGGGAGCAGAAAGGAATGCACGGGAGGAAAGCTGAGAAGACCTTAGAGAGAAAAGCAGTCAGAGCAGAGGGAGCCGCGTACAAGGGAACCACACGAAGGAAAAAGAAAGGAGCAGGGAGCAGCAGCTGCAGACCGAAAAGAGAAAAGGAAACCGAGGAGCAGAGTCACCAGAAGAAATGAACCAAAAGCAGCAGACCGAAAAGAAAAGAAAAACTGGAGAAGCGTGAAGCAGAAAAAGAAAAGAAGCAACCACGGAAACAGACAAGAGCAGAGCAAGACGTGCACGAAACCGGAAGAACCGAAGACCACACGCTCGGGATTCAGCCGCGGGGAACGCTATAAAAGGGCCGAGACCGAGACCAAGTGAGAGGGGAAATTTTCTGGAGCCCGAAAGAAAGAAAGGAGAGTCTGAAAAAGCTGCACGAGTAAGGCCGCAAGCGTGGAAGGGGATCCGTGGGAGTGAGAGCAGGAGAAACAGGGGGTGGAAAGGCTGAAAAGAAAAAAGAGAGAAGATTTAGGGAGTAGCCGCGGCTGAGAGGAGCTCGGGCAGGACGAGGGGAGCTTGAAAACAGAAGAGAAGGCGAGCGTTTGAAGGGAGAGACAAAGAACGAGTAAGGACAAAAGAAGGACTGCAAGATCTAGAGGGAGGAGCTAGAGTCTGTCGTTAATCTTGGCAGCAAAACCTCTACAGGTAATAGATCCCTGCTTAAGCCGATGTCAAGTTATGGATCTGTCTACTGTGATTGTTAGGCATTTAGCTCACTATCAAGACCAGGGTCATTTTTATTCAGTTTCACGTGGGTTGACAGCATCCTGCTCTGTTTTGAATGGTTGTTGAATATGACAGTCTCGGTTCTCTTATAAGGAAAGTCCTCATCTTATTATATATCAATGTGTTTGATGAGGCATCGACTTGCAGTTAGAATCATCTTGTTTTCATTTTCGATAAGCTGGGATGCCTTCCTTCTGCTCATGCGGTACTGGTAATATGGTGGGCTGAACAAGTGTTTTCCTTTTTCCATCGATAATAATGTTAAGAGGTGATAGAAAGACGATCACGATTTTTGGTGTACAGGTGCCATGAAGTGTCCTTCTCTTTCTGACAATGATTATTACGTACCCAGTCTATGCATGGTGACTTTTTTTTTTTTGTGGTAACCTATAATACTTAATGTGAATGCACTTTCTTCAATACTAGTTCACGTGACTTGCTTTGTTTTTTTTTTTGTGGTATCCAATAATACTTACTATGAATGTGCTTTCTTGAATATTATTTCACGTGACTTGCTTTGGCTTTTGTGATGATCTATGCCATGTACTATGAACACAATTTCTGAAATATTAGTTCACATGTGTTAAAGTAATTGGTAAAGTGATCATTTGCACTTATGCATACTTTATTAGATATGTGAATTGATAATTAAAATTGTTTAGCTCCTTTAAGTATTAATTGGTGGTTAATTTATTATTTTTTTAATTTTATTTTTCTTATTTATGTTTTTATTCTTATTGCCTTTCATGTAAAAAGAAAATACTGATAAATAAAATGATTGAAGTAAAAAGTATTGATTCTCTTCAAGTTTTTATCCTCCCATTTATTTACCTCGAGTGGTAACACCGTAGGTATTTTGGAACACAGATCAGTAACTTGTGAGTGATAAAGTCACCACATATGCTGACTATTATTTCTTTAAATATATGTAATGATCACATTTTTTTTATTCTTTTTTTAGGGGTTAAAAGGGTTTTTATAATAAAAAGACAAAGAAAAAATAATTTGTATAAAAAAAAATTAACAAATTGTCTTCTTTCAATTTTTTATGACTTTTTGTCTCGAGTGACATCACCGTGGATATTTAGGTATCAATCGGTGTATTGTGAGTGATAAAATCGCCACATAAGCCAATTGATTTTATTTTGTGAAAATAAAATTATTTTCAAATTTTTCTTTTCAAATCAAAATAAAAATGTTCAAAATCGCACATAATTTTAATCATATTTTCTAAATGGAAGAAAAACATATCTTCTCTTTTAGAAGTTGATTAAATAAAAAAAATACATAAATAAACGAATAAAGCAAATAATGGAAATTAATCTGTCTTTTACAAATTAAAACACACCAACCAATTCTAAAAATTGTTTTATTTGTAGAAAGACAAATTATTTTCTATAAACCTCTCTTTTCAAGGAATACGTATAACAAAATAGCAACACAGAGACACGCATTTTTAGTCCGAACTACGTCAACTTTGATCCCTATCGCAGGGTACGTAGGCCCCAGACTCTAATTCTGGGTCAAGTCTGCCTTTGTAAATAAATAAATAGTTTCTGATTTATTTGGTATTTTTTCTCTTAATTAGTAGATAAATAAATATTTTCTGATTTTATTTGGTGTTTTTTTCTTAATTTAATATGCACCAATTGATTTTTCCAAATCTGCCTTTGTAAATAAATAAATAGTTTCTGATTTATTTGATGTTTTTTCTCTTAATTAGTAGATAAATAAACATTTTCTGATTTTATTTGGTGTTTTTTCCCTTATTTAATAAGTATTTACCCATTAATTTTTCAAGTCCGCCCTTATGAATAAATAAATATTTTCTGATTTATTTGATAAATGTTTCCCAATTTGTTTTCTCAATTCCTTTTCCCCCTTTCGCTTAAATATCCTCAATTCTAATTTAATTTATTTTCTTTATTTTATTTTTCAGTTTTCTTAATTTCCTTTTTCTCTATCCTTTTTTTTCTCGCATGTGAATGATAAAAGGGCAACCAAAATAATTCTTAAAAAGCCATAAAATTGCATAATCAATCTAAGGTAACCGTTCTTAGGAACGGGTGTTGTGGGGGTGCCTAACACCTTCCCCACTCACAATCGTACTCTCGAACCCAACTCTGATTCGCAGACCAATCCTTATCCTTTTTGTTTTTATTTCGGTTTTCCAAAATTTTCCTTAAAATTTTGGTGGCGACTCCCTCCGAAATCGGCCTTCCGTCATGTGGGCCAATTTCTCCTTTTTCTTTTTATTTTCGTTTCCCGCACCATCCGCGTCGCATTTTCGGGTGTGACAAAGGGCAAGAAAATTCTGAGAAAGGGTAAGAAAAATGACTCAAAATTTAAAAAGGAAAATAAACCTTTCAAGAAAATAGGGAAGAAAGGTGGAAAGAAGAAGAATACTAATCTGAGTAAAGTTAAGTGTTATTCTTGCATGAAAATTGGTCATTTTGCAAGGAATTGTCCTGAGCAAAATGAATGTGAAAAGGTATTAGTGAATTATATTAATTCACATATGTCTTGTGTTTCAAGTATTATTTTTTTAACAGAAATTATTTCTTCTTCTTAGATAATTGACTCAGGCTCCACAGACCACGTGAGCAAGGATCGAGGATCCTTTGCAGAGTACCGTCAATTGTTGAATTATAGCAAATGGCTTCATGCTGGTAATAACGCGAGAGTTGAGATGAAAGGCATAGGAACATGCAAATAAATTTTGCGAGGTGGAAAAACCTTGATCATCTATGATGGTCTCTATGCATCTGACATCCAACGGAACATAGTTTCTATTTCCTGCTTATTAATTTATGGGTTTAATGTAAATTTTCATGTTAAGGTAGTAGACATTTCGTTAAGGACAACATTTTATGATTCAGCTTTTCTTTTAAAGAAGTTCTTTGTAATGGACATTGTTGGTGATTTTTATATGCATGATTGCTTTGCAACTTCTTCCAATTCAAATGTTGATATGAATATTTGGCATGCTAGACTAGAACATATTAATTAAAATAGAATGATTAAACTAGCTAAAGAAAGATTGCTAGGTACAATTGATTAAATGGAAATGTCCTTATGTGAGCATTACTTGGCTGGTAAAGCAACTAGAAAGTCATTTGGAACTGGAACTAGAGCAGAAACTCCATTACAATTAATCTATTCAGATGTTTGTAGTCTTATGAGTGTGAGGACAAGACATGAAGTTGTTTATTTCATCACTTTCATTAATGATTACTTGTAATTTGGTTATGTCTATTTGATGTCACATAAATCTGAAACACTATAATATTTTAGATGATACATGAACTTAGTTGAAAATCAAATGGATAAGAAAATTAAAGCATTAAGGACCGATCGTGAACGTGAATATTTATTGGATCAATTCAAAGAGTTCTGTGAAGAAAAGGAAATAGTAAGGCAACTTACAATTCCTGGCACCCCACAATAAAATGGTGTAACTAAAAGAAGAAATAGAACATTACAAGACATGGTTAGGTCCATGATGGCATAAGCTAATCTACCCATTTCGTGTTGGGGAGATGCAATTTTAACTGTAGCTTTCATACTTAACTATGTGCCCTCAAAATCGGTCACATTCATACCCTATGAGCAATGAACAAATCGTAAGCCAGATTTAAATATTTTAAAACTCTGGAGGTCGACAGCTTATGTCCATGATCCTTCCCACAAATATGGAACGCTAGGTCCAAGAGAGAGGAAATATATCTTTATTGGATACTCTGAACAATCTAAGAGTTACGTTTTCATTGGAGAAAATCAAGATGGAACTGTGACTAAGATGGAATCTAGAGATGCAATATTTCTATAAAACGAATTCCCTAGCAGGGGTGAGGTAGATCGTACTGTATCTCTTTATGAGATATATGAAGAAACCGAGGAACAAGTTTATATACCTCAACCTCTTAATTCAAGTGAGAGCTCATAGAGACCAGTGCAAGATTTTGTTATAGAACAGAAAAACTTACAAGAGACCCCACTGTAGAGGAGTAACAGAAAAAGTGTACCAAAGAGACGTTTCCCAATAGAAGGGACTACACTTATAATTACCCCACAAGATTATGATGAGCCCAATTCAATACATGAGGTTCTATCATGCCCTGCTAGTAATGAATGGAAGAAAGCAATGAAAGAGGAAATGGATTCGATGAGGATAAACTAAGTCTGGGATTTGGTCAATCTTCTATCTGGACGTAAGGCAATTGTGAATAAATGAATTCTCAAAATTAAGAGAAATGTAAATGGATCGATTGAATGATACAATGCTCGATTAGTGGCAAAAGGGTATACTCAATAGAAATGTATAGATTATGAAGATACTTTTTCACCTATTATACGCTTTAACTCCATAAAACTAATTCTGACAATAGTAGCATGTTTAAATTTAGAATTACATCAGATGGATGTAAAAACCGCATTTCTAAAGTTGGATGAAGAAATCTATATGCAACAGCTATTAGGTTTCATTGAGAAAGGGAAAGAGAATAAAGTCTGCAAGCTAAGAATGTCCATTTACAAGTTTAAACAATCATCCAGACGGTGGTATTTAAAGTTTCACCAAGACCTCGTACAATTTTCAGATGATCGACGAGGACCACTATGTATACATCAAGAGTTTTGAAAAGAATCTTGTGATATTATCCCTTTATGTGGATGATATACTATTAGCCGAAAATAGATTAAAATTGATTATAGCTATCAAAGAATGACTATCTTCAAATTTTGAAATGAAAGACATGGGTGAAGCTGATTATATACTTGGAGTTAAAATCCATAGAGATCGCCCAAGAAAATTAATATCCCTTTCTCAGAAAAATTACACAGAGAAAATTCTTGAGTGATTCAACATGAAAAACTGTAAACCTATGGATACCCCTATTTTAAGAGGAGAAAATCTGAGCTGAGACATATGTCCTCAGACAGAGTTTAAAAAGAAGATGATGGAAAGAGTCTCCTATTCCAGTGCGGTTGGTAGCTTAATGTATGCCATAATGTGTATGAGATCAAACATATGTTATGCAGTTGGTTTGGCCAGTAGGTACCAGTCAAACCCTGGACTGAAACATTGGAAAGCTATGAAGAGAATCCTGAGATATTTGCAAGGTACAGTTGATTATGCCCTATGTTATCAAGGAAGCAATTTACACTTGATAGGATATTTCGATGCAGATTTGGGAGGAGATCTAGATGAGCGCAAATCAACTTCTGGATATATTTTTCTGCTAAACAATGGAGTTATATCTTGGTGTAGTAAGAAACAGACTTGTATTGCTTTATCTACCATAGAAGCAGAGTTCATTGTATATTCTGCAGCAGTGCAAGAAGCAATATGGTTGAAGAGATTCATAAAACACTTGGGGATCATTGGTGATAAATTGGATCCTATTTTGATAAACTGTGATAGCGAGGCAGTCATAGTCTACACCAAAGATCCCAAGTATCATAGTAAGATAAAATACATAGACACCAAGTATAATTTCGTAAGAGATGTCAGAGCACAAAAAAGTGTTACAATTCGCCATATTCCTACACTTGAAATGATAGCTGATCCCCTTACCAAACCAATACCTAGAGATATATATGTTGATAATGTAAAATCACTTGGTATTCGTAGGATATGATGTAACACAAATCTTTGTAATGATCAATTATATGAACAAAATTAAGTGCATTTTTTTCTATAATTGAGTCATTTGAGTATATATATTTATGAAAATATACAATGTCTAGTATGTCGTGCATGTTGTAAAGGTTAACTTTCTCACACGAGCAACTGCCTTTAACACTCATTGAGAGTGGGCAAAGATGAGACATCTTTTGTATTCACTAGTAAATCTGCAAGAGGGCCGATATGACAGTTAAACAATACAAAATAAATTGCCCCAACAAAAAGAAGAGAATAGGCCGGGATAAGATCCAATAAATATAAATTTTGGATCGAATTAATGATACCCACAATTCATAATACATGTAACCAGATGATGAATTCTCCAACAAGGATATCATGATAAGTGAAAGTATTGGTAGAATTTTGGTTAGACACTCTTTATGTCTAAACGTAAATTTGTACGGTGTTAACAACAAACCAAAATCGACATACTATCTTATGTGATAAGAGTAACATCGTAGCATGTAATTCATATTGCATGTGTTTTAAAACCGCAATTGGAAAGCAAGTGAATAGATCCCTACTTCATTACTGTGTGAGTCCCTGAGAGGAATAAATCCTCTTATTAATGTCCTTATGACTTTGATATTTTCATAAAAAAATGATTCAATGTTAGCTACTTTGGTATATATCCAATGGTCATGATAAATTCAATCAAAAGGTATTATGCTAGGAAAGCAATTGTTTCATATTAAAATAAAATATGGACGAAAGGAAGATTATCTGAATATATACACATTTATACTGGTATCTAAGATATGTCCTTTAAGAAGTTATTATGTTAATATCTTGAGTGTAAACACTAAGTATACAAGAGTAAGGCAATCTAAGTTTATATAAAAACTTATGAGGGATTAGATTTGCCATGGGTAAAAGTGTATATGGGTAAATTTAGAACATTCAAGGCATAATACATGAACAAGATAAATGCGAAATATATAAGGTAATTCTGTGCTGGTCCCTGAGAAGGATTTTTAGTACAAGAATACCAAATTACAGATGTTATGCCCATACGGTTACGGTAGAACACTTAGTATGAAATGGAAAAGAAGAATTGTAAAATGTTAACCCATCAAGTGTGAGTGGGAGATGTTGAGTTGCATTATACACCCTTGATGGGTGGAGATTAAGAGCTCAAAAGGCCCAATAACAAAATGGGGCTCATTAAATTTTTAAATTATTCATGAGGGAACGGTTAATTATGATTGATCCCACACACCGTATGGAAGAGCAATTTTTGCGATCATACGTCAGTATATCTGTAAGTTTGTGTGCGTTCTTTCTGAATGCAAAAACTCTCTCACAAAGGAAACGCTCTCTCGTTTTTCTCTTAGTGATCTCTCTCCTCACAATTTCTTTTCTGGAGTATATCTATGGTGAAACAGAGAAAAAAGTATGAGTAACTTTATTCCATCCGCTTGGCGTATATCCTTCTTATTCTCTCAATAGAAGAATATTCTAAATCAGTATGTATATCTTCCCTATATCTTTTTATTCCTTCACTTTGTGAACAGAAAAAGTAGTAATATATCTCTGTAGACCTATTCCCTGAATTTCAAGTCTCTCTATTATGCATTTTCTGCACTTGTCAAGAAGGAAAATTGTTAACATTTAGCCAATTACATAATGTGCTCTTTCTTGTGGTAGATCGAGTTAAGCTCTCAACCTCATGATCATCAATCTGAAATCATGTAGATATAAAAGATTCAACAGTGTAGTAATAACTAATAATTCATTGAATTTAATTTCATATACAATCCCTCAGAAGAAGGGTAACTGAGGACGAGAATATAGTTAAGCAAGGATTTTTTTTTTTTTGCCCCTTTTTTGAATTGCAGAAAAGAACAAGAACATCGACATGTTAGTTATGGCATGACAGTCCTTCAGCAAACTAGATTCCTTATATTTATACAACAAAATGGGCTGCCATCATACACGAATTCAATATTAATGAAGTCTGCATTGAGGCTGATAGAGACAAGATTATTACCTCTTTTTCAACTTATAACATCACTCTTCAACATCACTCTTCATTGCCGCTTCAGAGGCTATAAGGTTTCCCCCCCCCCCTGAAATTCCCAGTTAGATATAACAATCCAAATTAGTTGGTGAAGAATGGAAGGAATACCGGATGCATGTGCAATGGTGATATCCATGATAAAGATAAAATAAGCTAAAGCCAATCATTTGGGAATGTATATGGTTGTGATCTTCAACTGCCAAAAGAAATATTAAAATTTCTGTGTCTGTTTGACAACAAATGGCATAAAATCAAGCCCATGAAACCGGTGGTCTAATCTATCCTTTCGAAGTAGAAAAGAATAGTGTCTATCAAAAAAACAAAAATGGTGGCTATTACTTCTTTACCATTTCACTTGATGCTCATAGCCCAGCTCTAGTAATTGGTCTTTTGACCAAAAGCTAGTAAAAGAAGTTAACTGATCTAATTATCACCACGCAAACAACCACGTCTTTTTCCAGGGGGAAGAAAAATTGCTTGAAACACACAGTAAATTTATGTTAATTAGCGGAAAGATATATTAAATTACTTTTGAAACTGTGCTAAAATATATGTATGGAACTATTTCCTCCAGTTTTAAATATAAGACAACTTGTAAAAATATTATTTGGTCATAAATATAAAACACTTTGTAAAATTGTTTAGTGTATTAATTAGTTTTTTATATTAATACCTTTGGTTTATAATTAGTAGGTAAGAAATAAATGTTATGAAAATTATGAAAGATAATGGAATTAATAAGGATAAATGGTGAAAAATATTAAAATTTTTTGACAAATTTAATAATTCAACTCATTTTCTTAAAACATATAAAATAATTAAAAATATTTTATATTTAGGAATAGGAAAAATATATGTTAGTGCTTCCGTCTTAAACATTTTTTTAAATCTCTCAAATTTTGTACCCTGTTATTGCTTCAATCTTTATACGTTTATTCTGTTTCAAGAAATTAATTCAATAAACTAGTGCAGAGTGCTATGAAATTTAAGAGATTTTAGTAGTTTTTTTTTTTAACAAAAAGAAATTTTAGTAATTTTGTGTTAAAAGAGACATATAAAGTGTACTCCCCCCGGTTCTATATCATTACCAAGCATTTAAAAAAATCACATAAATTAAGGAAGGTGATTAAAATTTATTAAAAATTTTAATTTTATAAAAAAAATTACATTTTTTCAAAAATATACTCCCTCTAGTCCTTAATATAAGAGCCTTTTAACCGAATCACGTGGATTAAGAATTATAATTAAAACTAATTAACTACCTCGATTTCTCAAAAAATCCTAACATTTTTTCAAAACTACCCTCATTTAATCTCTCTCTTTTTCTCTTTGGATACATTAAATATGTGCATTTTTTTGTAAATGTATAATAAATACTACTACATCGTATATTGTAAAGGATCTTATATTTAGGACCAGAGTAAAAGATCCTATATATAGGAGCGGAGGTAGTATTTCATTTATTTTATTGACTTTTTTTCTAAAAAAATTGGGTTAATTATAGAGTAAATTTATAAAGGTTATCATTAGAAAAAAAAACTTATTAAACCTTCACTGAATTCTATAAAAAATTTTACAGAAAAAATTTATAAAATACTCCTTCTGATCCTATATATAAGACCATTTTAACCGAATCACGCGAATTAAGAAAGGGAGTTAAAACTAATTAACTACCTCGATTTCTCTGAAAATTTCAACCTTTTTCCAAAACTACCCTTATTTAATCTCTCTCTTTTTCTCTTTGAATACATTAAATAGGGGTTTTTTTTTTGAAATGCATAATAAATACCACCTCGTATATTGTAAAGAATCTTATATTTAGGACCAAAGCAAAAGGTCCTATATATAGAACCGGAGAGAGTAGTATCTTATAAAATAAACCCCTAGCGTGTATAGTTATAATTAAGTTTGGAAGATTAAATTATGTATTTATTGAATCACAGACCGGTGCTTATGGCTCAAGCGTTTGTATGGGGATTAGTGATTATTTATTGAATGGCCTGTTCCATTGACTTGGTATGATGTAGCCGTTGGTAATTCAATGCACAAATGGTTGACTTTTTTTAATTCCCTTATCATTGTATTTTAGGCTATTTAGCTTGCGAGTTACGTCAATATAAGGTTGGGAGGGAAAAAAAATACGTCAATGTATGGCGTTTCAGCTTGTACCAAATCAATTCCTTCCTCAGTAAGTATGCCGTCTTATTCCCGAGCTAGTAGTATAGTACTTACTCCATTTTTTTTATTTATCATTTTAAAAAAAAAATAATTTTCTACTACCTTTACTTTTAAAAATAGAATATTTTACTTTCATTTTAAATATAAAACTCTTTTTAAAATATGAGGTAGTATTTATTATACATTTTTAAAAAATATCTATATGTAATTCATCCTAAATAGAGAAAAATAAATTAAATAAGGATAATTTTAAAAAGATATCTTGATTTAAAATATATATATATATATAATTAATTAATTTTAATTCATATTCTTAATTCGCATAATTCAATTAAAAAAGTCTTATACTAAAAATAAGAAAAAATATCATTTTAAAATTTTAAGATAGTATTAATTAATATTTTTTAATTATACATATTTATTTGTTATTTTACAAGTCAAAATAACAATATAACACTAATGGCTCCTTTTTATATATTTATTTTTTAAGGACATATTAAGAAATAAAAAAATAAAATATTATATATTTTTTAACCTGTATGTCAAAACCTTGCATGGGAGATTAAAAAAATGGAGGGAATAATTCATTAGTGGTATCTTTTTTTATTTTTTTTGATAAAAGGTATCGTTTAATTTTGCTAGTGCCGTGTCTATGGGGATTAAATTATGCTTCCTATGATCGTTGTTATAAGGATTTTTTAATAATCTTTTTTATCCTTTATACAAGGTTCATTTGAATTTGTACCAAAGTGCCATTTGTGTGGTAGTAACCAATTACCAATAATGTGGATGCTATCTTTATTTTTTGGTCCTTAATATAATGCTCATTAGGTATAAATTCATTTAAGCCGTCAATTTGATGGAACTTGGATTTTGGAAAACAATTGAATTGAAAAATAATTGAAATTTCAGATAAATTTAATAAAGTAACTATTTTTAACTAAATTTTTTAATTTTAATATGTATAAAGTTGACTAAAAAACGCTCATCAAAAGCATTGAATGGAGTAATATGTGTAGTTTGAGATAAAATAAATGATGGGTTCCGTTGGCATAGCTGTGATTCAATTCGGCTTCCACAAGGTACAATTACATTACAGTTCCCTAAAAGGCAGGACATTTTTATTAAGTGCGAACCAAATTCAATAGGCAAAATGTTTTGTTAAGTCCAAAAAAAGGAAAAATAAAAATAAAAAAGAATGTGAGTGTTCTATATATTTTGAGTTGAGTGTTTTCTTAATTTTTTTTTCTGAATTCTCAAATAAATTTATAATAAAAATTATAAAAAAAATTATGCTAATTGTGGTTGGAAAGGATTTAAAGATGGCACTGTACGTTTTTTTGGCAGCTGGAGAGGACCATGAGAGGTTGATAAAGTAAGTACTCTCTTTTTTTTTTTTCACTGTGATGGTACTCTATCATTTTCCATCTTCATAAATAAAATTAATGGCGGCAAACTGAGCCGCAACAACCCCCACACCGGGTTGCTGGTGAATTTTTAAGGTCCATTCAATATTACACGCGGAAGCAAGTACTAGTAGTATTTAGTAACCAACCAATGGTCCTCAAATTCAACTCCTAAAATAAAATAAGACCCGACAAAGTGTAAAATCAATGAGGAGACCCATACGAATATTTCACTGTCACTCCATTCCCCCACTTATAAGATGACATTTTTTAAAAATTAAAAAAAATTAAAAATTTCAAACATTCATATTTTATTTTTATTAAATATTTTTTTTATAATTTTAACATAATTTATAATACTATACATTACATTAATAAAGATAAAAATGGCGAATGAGACTATATTATCTTATATTATGAGATAAAGAAAACTTCATTATTACTTTATAATATGAGATATGCTCCCTCCATCTCAGTATGTAAGGTATCTTTTGGAGAAATGCATGTTTCACAATATTTTCCCCAATTCTCAATATAGAACATTTTACAATATATGAGATAGTATTTATTATACATTTTTAAAAAATGTATCTATTTAATGTATCCCAAGGAGATAAAGAAAGAGAGTAAATAATAGTAATTTTAGAAAAATGTAATTTTCAAAGAAATCGAGATAGTTAACTAACTTTAACTTTTATTTTTAATTCACGTGATTTAGTTAAATTGATTTTATTTTAAGAATTGGAGAGAGTATATGACATTTATGAATTATGTAGTATATTTAATTTTATTTTACCCAAAATGTCTCTAAAAGTGATGAAATTTAATTAATGTTAGGGAGTTTAATTCATGAGTTAACTATATTAAATAAATATAATTTTTAAAAAAATAAAAAAAATTTATCTATTAATTATCCATGTGTGATAATTAAAAATATTTTATAAATTAGAATGAAAAGAGTATTATACAAGTTGTTAATAGTTGGATAAGAACGACAATTTAGTAATTACTACTACCTCCATTCATTTAACAAAGTGTCATCCAGAAGGTTTGCTTAATTTTTTTATAAATTGTTGTATCATTTTTTTATTTTTTTTCCTTTCTATCTTTAATTACTATACTATCCATCTCATAAATTATTATTTTTAATTTTTATATTGGTCAATTATCTTTTTGTTAACATTCTTTTTCATTCCACATAATAATTGATAATTTAGTGGTAAGGGTAAAATTGATATATTATGCTTATTTTTTTTATAATTTTAAGAGTACAATTATTTTTTAATATTATTGTAATAGTTGAAAACACCGGTAAAAAAATTGGAGGGAGTAAATCAATGGTCCCCAAAATAATAAATAAATAAAGATGCTAGAGTAAATCAATCGACCCCTGACCCCATGTGCTTTCAATCCATCATCACTTTGAGTAATAATCTATTTATAATGATCGCGCGCGGAAAAGAAAAACAGAGAGGATACAACTTCTGACCCTGTTCAATGGCAAATGCACGTCACTTAGCCCCATAGTAGAAAATGTTACTTCTTAATTTTTTTTTTACCATAAAAAATGTTACTTCTTAATTCAAACCTCCAACTTTTCAATCTTTTGGCTGCTTTTGTGCTTCAACCCCACCGTTATGAATTCATATTTATCTATCTTTTTTTTTTAAAAAATTATTAAGGATATAAAATCAAATTAACCATATTAAAAAATTTAAAAAAATACCTTAGTTGTTTAAATAAGGAAAGATGAAATTACAGATGAAATACCATTTCATAATTATTATGCCATTAGGATTTATGACGGTGAATCTAATGCCTTAGCTCCAGCAGTTGTTGGCAAGAAAAAAAAAAAACTCTAGAAGTTTTATAACCGGCGCTAAATGTTGCATCACCTGCCGGTTAGTAATAATTCATCTAGGCTCCGTATGGTTTGAGGAATATTGGAGGGAAGAGAGGAAAAGAAATTATTTTTTATTCTATTTTTTTTAAATTAAATAAATAATAATAATATTTTCACTCCTATCTTTTCTTTTTTTTTTTTCATTTAAGAAAAGAGGGAAAATATTCTCTCTTCTTATTTAATTTAAGAAAAAAATATAATAAAAAATTTCTTCTCCAATCCAAAATCCCTCGCAGTTACTATTCTTAGAGAGCACGGCGCTACTCGTTCCGTTTCATTTCATATCATTTTGCGATTTTAATTCTATTAGCTTCCGTTTCCAAATTTCGACAGTTACCAAAGTACATTAAAGTTCCTTGTTACTGTCCCGTGTCTCCGTAATTAATTAAAAACAGGCTATTTTGGTGGGAAGAAAAAATATAGCTTTTTTTTTAAAAAAAAATTCTGTTGAACCCCAGCCAGAATAGTAAGAAAAGACCAGAACAAATTAAGAACTATGAGAAGTCGTAAATTCCTCAAAGCAGCTCTATTCTGATTCCAATATGATATGATGAAAGAAAAAGAAAAGAAACAGAGGGAGAGTTGTTGAGATGATGAATGAATAATAGTGATGAACAAAATGAAAAGTGGCAGTGGTAAGAGGAAATCAAGGGAGGAAGCGTGTGGACTAGAAGAAGCGAGAGTCGCTTCTGCGGTAGTGATAGGCGTTGTTGAAGAGGCGGAAAAACCTTCTGCGACGGTAATAGAAGCCGCATTTGAACCTGGAAAACACCCACTTCCTCAGTCTAACAGCAGATCGCAGCCTCAGCCACACAACTTTCCTCGCACGCGCCAAAGACCCTTTGATTCTCTCTACCACGCTCTTCTTTCGACAGAACTGATAGCTCCTCAGGAATAGCTGCCTCTTCTCCATCATGGAGTAATTCTGTTCAGGGAAGTAGTACCCAAAAGATTCGCTTCTGAATATTGGGTTTAAGGTCACAACTTGATTCTCATCATGCTTAATCATGGTGGCGAAAGTGGCAACCTGAGACACAGAGAGAACCTGTGTGCGAAAGTGTCGTCAAAGATAAATAACAATATATATACATGTGAAAAGCACGAGGGTGGAGAAGAGGGAGCTGTGATTCGACGTACCTGATTTTGCTTGCTTTGTCTGCACAGCGAGCCGACCGGTGCGCCGCCGCAGAAGCTAAACGTAACTTCTCGTTTCTTTTCTGGCCCCTCCCACTCCTCTCTTGTACATTTTTAGCTGTTTTTATCATTATTATAAGCACTTTAACACGTGGACAATCGGATAAGCTCAATGCTCAAGTTCCTTTAGATGGACGGTCACGTGCCTTTTGTGTCCCCTTTACATGCTTGTCTTTCTTTCTTTTCTTTTTCTGTTTTAATCAATAACTGTATTATTTATTAGCTGTGACAGCACGATGCCATTTGTTTATAGGATTGAATGGTTTAACAAAATGTCATTATATATGTTTTAAAAAATAGGAATGCCCGTCATCTCTATTAATTTCAAAAAATGTTATAATTTAAAAAAAAATAAAGGTAATAAGTCATTATTTTTATAATTCAGAAACGCAGTTTTTTTAATTAAAATACTAAAAATGTAAATTATTTAATATTTATATGCGTAAATATATTATAATTTATTCGATCCGTGTATGAGTGAATAAATTTAATTCATAGTTCAGAAATTTAAAAATTTTTACAAAAAAAAAATAATTAAATTTAAATTTAAATTTTATATTATGAGAGAGATTTTGCAAGCAAAAAAAATATTATGTGAAAGAAATTTTGATCTAAAATTCGATTTGATTAAATAGATTTCTTTAATAAAATAAAAAACATTGCTGGGAAAAGAAAGTTCAAAATGACAATTGACACAATAAAAGTAAATCTTTCTGCAATATATATGGTTATTCTCAATTATGCAACAAAATTTACTAAATAATTTAAGCAAGGATATGAATGAATCCGAATATAGCGTGACTTGTTGGGGTTTTTGACCGTACTACTGTAAAGAAAATAATGAGATAAAACATGATTAGATTTTCAAAAAAGAATGCCTCAAAAAAGGTTTTTTTTTCCTGTAAATTGTTAAAACACAATAAAAACTGCAATATGCAGAGTGGGGCAACGGCAAACCAACAAGTAACTATAATGTGCAAAGAAAGAAAAGATCAATAAATTGATTTCGATTCCAATTGGCTCAGTATGAGTCATGTTTGAAGTATGATGTCAACAAGTTTTGTATCTACAACATGCACACAAGATACACACTCATTGAAGACAAATACAATCTGAGTCGAGGACTTTGTTTTTCCAGGGGGTGAGGCAGACGGAGGGCTTATGAAGGTACACTGACATGCATGTTGATGCAGGATGCGCTCAAATTCTTGACAAGAACAAACAAAGAACAGTTAGCTTTCATTATCTTCCAGCACAACGGAAATGTTCAATTCCCACCCCGCAAATTCTTGTCTCTGACGACAATATATTTCCCAAGGGCCTATCAAAATCACCTATTACCATCCTTATCAGCTGCAGGAACTTTTTCAGGGTAACTAGATGGATCGAGCTCAACAAGTGTGACATCGTATGGCACAGATAGAGAATTTGATACATCCACAAGCAAGGAAGATCCCATTGCATCAGAATGTAGGGCATTAGACACAGAGCTAGAGTTCATGGAAGCGCTAGGATTAAATGGAGGAACACTAGAGAGCTGTATGTCATCTAACCTATTTCCAAACATTAGTTTATTTCTTCTGGCACTATCCATCTCAGGGCCCGTTGGAACAAAGGTCCGTGACCTATACTTCCTTGTTCCCTCTTCACCTTCGTTGTTACTATAGAGAACATATTCATGATATGTTGGCGCAAACTGCCAAAAGTTTTAGTAGAATCAGCAGTCTTCCCAACAAGAGCCAAAACAGAGAGAATTACAGCTGACAAGAGACTCACCTGGTGGACTGTGTCATCATAAAAATCATTTAACTTTAAGGCATGCCCTAGGCTTGCTGTGAAACCACGGGATACACCTATGTTAGCACCAGCATACTCTTTGTATGGAAATGCATAAAAATGACCCACAGCAGCAATGAGCATCTCAACACAAATGATAAAATTTTGAAGCAGAGCAGCTTCTTCCGCATCCTCAATAAATCTCAACTTTGCAGCAAGGAAAACTAAAACCCCCTAAAATGTGAGCAAGACAAAAACACTGTGGTTCAAACCTATTGAGTAAATAGAGAATTAAGTACCAAGCAACATCAATAAATCTCAATTTCACAGCAAGGAAAAACTAAAAAACCCTAAAATTTGAACAAGACATCACCCTAGTTCAAACCTATAGAGTAAATAGAGAATAAGTACCAATCCAAATCAAATTGAAAGGGAGTCATCTTCATAGTCCAAGAAAAGATCCTATATAGTATCAACCCTTGTGCATTGATCAAAAGTTATCCAAATACAGGATTAAAATAAATTCTGTGCAACATAGCAAACTAGCATGATGCAGTGAATGGTAGTTTAGTACATGAGTCTTGACTATTGACTAAAATTAGAAAAACAATAGACCTGTAAGAAAGAGATATATGGAAGATAAAATAAATTTAAATCTAAAATTTTTATGCTAACTCAAGACACCAAACTCAACATCTAGAATCTATTTTAATAACTATATTAATATATTGTACAGAACCCATGCTTCCCCAATTATTAAATTAAAAACAAGAAATGTGATTGCAGAATGTTGATTCTCATTTTTTTTATTAACTAGATTTTTTAAACCCATGCATTTATATTAGCGGAACCTGCATATATCATTCAATTTTTTTAAAAAAAAAAAAAAAGACAAAACATGGAGCCCAAGATAAGCTATATAAATAACATCACAACACTATTCATAAGCCATTGATTTCCTATAGGATTTATATTATGATAGATAGATTTTTTCTGGAGGGGGCAAGTTGGGCAAATCTTGCTCCAAACAAACTAATAATGGCAATCCGAAGATCAAATGCATCATCCTTCTACACAAGGAGTATGTTTCTTACCTGCCAATAAGTCAGGAACACAACAGATTTTATTATGATAAACTTTGGGACTGGATTGAATGGCTGAAGAAGATCCTTGCATGCCACATAAAACAATGCGAGAACATAGAGAGCCATTGTGTATGAGATTGTATATATGATTGTGAGATACAAGTATGACTGCATTGGACTAAAATTTCCGTCTTTATATTTCCCCTTTGCATAAAGTACAAGCGTGACAGCAGCTAAAATGGGCTTCAAGATCACAAACTGCAGGCAACCTTGCTTGCACTTCCGTATAAAACGCCTACAATGAAGTTCCCAAATTAAGAGATGTCAAGAACTAAAATATAATGATCATGCTGCTACATTACAATCCTGTCTTGGATTCCTTGCTTTTCTGGAATGTCTGGATTTACATTTTCTAAAACTGTATATGATAAAATTTTCATCTTGTGTGGCGCATACATAATTCAAAATCTCCAAGAAGAATTAAAGGGGGCAGTTTTGCAGAAATCAAATAACAACAATTTCAGGCACAAAGGATTCAAATCCAAAGATATGCATCATGTTTAAAGAAACCCACCCATCCAGCGGAATAGGAGGAAAGCAGCAAGTCATCAGACACCATGAGGGCTTCAAAACCCGACCATTCAAGCTTACAACCACTGCTCCAGGACCACCCACCCATGCTAGACATAGTGAAAAGAAATTATAAATGACCCAAGCTTCATACCTGAAACAGTAGCAAATAAAAATTAATAAATAAGCTGATCCTAGATAACGATTGGATATGTGAGCACTGCTCCAGCAACAGTGCTCCCCCACCCCCCTCTTTTTCTTGTCGCCTACTCAATGGATGAACAATACTTTTCTAAGAATAGCACTGATTGGCTGTACCAGCTCACCAAAAGAAAAGTACAAAATGCCATGCCGACATGCTTCAAAGATAATTCAAACTAGTAAACATTAAAAAGGCTATAAACAAAATTTTATTGAAGTCATATGGGCTCTATCCAGACACCAGGGCAGGATAACAAATTAGCGATTCCATATATCCATACAATTTAGGCAGTACTGGACTACTACTAGCTAAAAGTTAATCTCCCAGATGATACATGCAAGCACAGAGAAGCTCGTATGTAAAATGTGAAACAGGAAAAAGAAAACCATCTAACAAGAATTCAGATTCAATGTGAGCAAGATGGCTGTAGCCAAAATAAATACAGAAACTACGATGAACTTACACTTCCCGAATGGAATTGAAATAGATTGAACTCTCAGGTAGAATGAGGGACAAGAAAGACATGAATGCATAAACCTGTCAAACAAAATAAAATTACATTGATTAAAACTGAATGCTTAGGAACACCAATCCCATTTAAGACAAACAATCTCCTCTTCATATATTCTACGAATGTGAAAGGTTATCATATGACATAAACAAATCTCAAATATCTCCTACGATGTAACCTTCAAGGAGAAGTTCTTTGGAAACACGTACTATACAATTGCATGGCAATAGATGCAACCCTCAAAATTATAAACTAGTACCACCTAAAAAAATTTATTCTTCAGCAATGATAAACAGGGATCAAACCCTGTGTTATGCAATAAAAATTCGAACGACAGTAAACGGTTCTTCTCACGGAATGAATAATATAAATACTGATCAAGCCCACGATCAAAAAGCAGAGAAAGAAAGACAAAGTCATAGAACCACTCACCGGGACCATAAAGATTATACGAACAATAAACCGCTGATAAGTAGGCTCAGTGTAATTCAAGAGATGCCTATAAATGTGAAGAGCAGCCAAAGCAACAGCTCCACTTGTGCACAAAAAAGCGACGATACTGAAGTAAATTGGAACCAGTTCCCCCATTCTGGCAAACTATTCCACCAAAACTTCCCTGCGAACACGTTTAACAGCATAATGAGCAATAATTAGTTGCTAACGATGTATTTCATGCACTCGCACTTTGCAAGCATACAAATTGGCACCCGAAACGAAAGTTCACACCTTAGCAAAAAGTGCAAACCCTAGCCGGAGACCCGATCAATGATTAATCACTCAAAATCACAGTATCGCAAAAGAGAAAATGGAGCGGATCTGTGGAACGTCTGTAAATATTCGTTTGAAACGAAGTGTATAACTCCAGAAAGGAGAGAGGACGAATGCTCCACCGTCACCAATAATGGCGGCTGTTGCCTATGCTGCGAAGGAAATGGAGAAACGGCTAAAAAACTGCTATTGACAATTATTATTGTTATTGTTATTTTATTATATTAAAAGGAGTATTAAAAATAAAAACTAAAATGAATGAGTTTTTTTTAAAAAAAATATATAGATGTTATTGGATCCAGGGTAAACTACCATAAAAAAAATCAAATCAAATAAAAAAGCAATAAAGTAAAAATAAGAACAGATTTATCTTGGCCTTGACCCGTTTTAGTTTCCATTTCGTTTTTCGAACATTTGGATAGACATTCATCTGCTGGGAATACTGGCATTAAATAACAACGACAGGAATGAAAACACAGTACTAGATTTAAGGAACATGCTCGTAATATGGCAAAAAAATCTTATCATCTAAAATCATTTTATTAGATGATTCTCAGTCCAAGCTCACGATGAAAGATAATTTATGTGTAGATTTTTCAGGCTAACAGCGCCAAAACAGGAACACAGAGCGGCACGAGGATCCAGCACTCTATAATTCACTCAATTGAGTGAGAAACAGCGCGTTTGGATTTATCTCATGGGCAGGTAAAACAAAAACCATAGTAGAGACTCCTCTTTTCTCCTTCAGTGGTCCTTTAGAAAAAACAGTTGGATTCTACTTATTAAAAACTTGCATTAGCATCCAGGTCAATGGCGTTACATTAACGTGAGTCAGCCCCCATGATCAGGGATACTGATCATTATACCCGTTAAGGCGTTAACCAGCACATTGACTCGATCATCATTTTCTAATTTCAATTTTCAAGTGATTGGATTTTAATATACAAAAATTGAAATAGTATTTTAAAATTTTAAAATTTATATTATTAAAATTTTAATCATTATAAATAGACAAAATTATTCTATTATTTTCTATGGTTTGAATTTAACTTCTATTCTAAATTGATCCCATTAATTTAAAAAAAAAAACTAAACACATTTTTTTACAATAACTAGTAAAATACCTGTGCGATACACAAGGCCATTCAATAATAAAAATTTTTTTAAATATGTATTAATATGAAATTTCATATTTTAAAAAATAACCATTAAAAAATAGATAAATAACATTAAATATAAGGGAAAATATATAAATAATTAGCTTAAATTATCAAGTACCTCTTTATACATGACATTTGATGCGAACTAAGAACATTCTTGGTCACTAGAAAGTACTCCTATATATTCTAATTCATGGCGAGTCAACATGTATTTCCATATTTTGCTTTTTATATATCAAAATTCAGATTTTAAATGGTTGCTTTGGTTTTATATCACTCTTTATATTATTTTTATTTGTTCATGCAAAAGTATTTAATATATATATATGTACATATGTATATTTAAAAATCAATGTATATTTGTAATTTTATTCATATTAGTGTAAATAAGAGTGAATTTTTGTACAAAATTTCAATAAACTTATAAAATCCCTAAAATTATATGGGATACAAAAAAATATCATCATCAATTAATCTATTTATAAGAAACACATGCTAATAAATTTTAATTAAAAATTCTTAGCATTTGTAAGCTATCATTTCATCTAAAAAATATGATCGATGTTAAATTTGAATGATTAATTTTCAAAGACTAATTTTACAATCATAATAAATTGAGAACTAATATAAAATTTAAATCATTTCAATCAAGAGATTGCATCTACTTTAGCTGAAAAATGATTATAAATAATACTCTTTACATTGAATATACAAATATTTAAACTTTAATTCAAAATTTCAAACTCTAAAGTTAAATAAACTTCACCAAATGATAAATTTAAAAACAATCAAGCAATTAAATTTATTTAATTTATTAATTTAGTTATTTATTAATTTTGTATCTAAACTTAATTAATGAAAATATTTTTGTCTATTTGTGATCATTTAAAGGGGGAATGACAATTGAGGACTAAAAGTTTAAATTAAATTCAGTAAATAATATTGCAGTTTTTTTTACTACTGAACATCGAAAATTTACTACTATTTTATTCTATATTTACAACTGAAAAAATTGTAAAATCATTTATTGTGTTTAATTCAAACTTTTGATCATTAATCGTCATTTCTCCTAATTTAAACTTAGCTTTTGAATCATTTGAGTTGCAAATTTATTATAAACCATCTATTTGTATTATTAAATTTTTATTTTCATTAAATTTCCATATCCCAATTTTGACAATTTATCAAAATTCAATTCAAGATATAAAATTTTTTAACCTAATTCAAAACGCATTGATAGGAAAATTTATTAACTTGAGATTTTTAAATTCTAAAATTGTGATAAATCCAAATTAATAATCATATCAGTTGACTTCTAATAATAGAAAAACTATAGTCAATAACCTATATAAGCTAATATTTATTATTTATTGTGAAGGACCATAAAGGTCATAATTATTTTAAATGAATAATAGATACTTATTTTGATTATTATTTTCTCATAAAAATAAAATATTCTTAAAATAAACAAAATCGTCTCTTCCAAAAACTTCTCATTAGACATACTCTTTTTTCCTTCTTTCCTATTTATGACTTTCTTATTTGCCGATTCTCTTCTCTCCAAATTAGGATCACCACATCCATGAGTCTCATTTCCATTTTCTTAACCTCAATTTCTATCAAAGTCATACTCTTACCTTCTCTAATGCATATATGATCTAACAATCCACACCCATGGTTGGTCCAAAAAACAATTCACACCCATAATTCGCTATTTGAAAATAGCGACTTGAAGAGAAAGCATAGAGTGACACTCATGATTTGTTAATTATTGTTCTTTCATCTAGAATAACAATATCATTAAAATAATTTTCCTAGAGTACTACACATGGCAGCACTATAATAATAATAATTAATCTAAATCTCAATCAAATAAAAAGTTTACTCTATATAAAAAAAGTTTAATTTAAACTCACACCCCCTCAATTATTTAATGTGCTTTTTATATAAACAAACCAACAAATACACAAGATTATGAAAGCAGCGTTTTTTTTTAAATAAGTGAAAGTTGTGAATGAATTCCTTCTTATATATACAAACACCATAGAGCCAAGAGCACAACAAATTTGAACAATTTAGCGAACCTAGTAATTAAAATTTGAACATGTAATTAAATGATAACTAATTAATTCAAATCTTTTCAACAAAAAAGTGTTTTGATTAACTGAAAAATTAGGGTATTCTTTCTCTAGTTTAAAATATAAGTCAATTTGGTAATTAAATTTTAAAATAAATATGAACACCATAATAATATTGTAAAATAAATATGAACACCATAAAAAGTGCTAACCAATCAAAATAAAATTTGGAAAATCTAAAAATGGCGTGATTAGTTTAAAAATTTTTAAATTATGATGGATGCTAATTTCTAATAAATATTGTAATGCCATGTGGTTAGAAAATAATCATTTTTCCTTTTGTTTTCATGTTGAGTTGGCCTCACACATTTTCTTTAATTCCACCTAACTCTATATATATAATAGATTTATCATCCGTCATTACAAGATTAATCCTTATAATTTCAAATGTTTGCATTTCACTCCCTGCGATGATTACATGGCAGGACAGAGGAAACATATTACATAATGGCTTAGGGTTCGTTTGGTTTTCAGTTAGTTAAAAATGAGTTCTGATAAAATTAGTTTTGTAATGTGGTTATGGTAAAAATTGGTTTTGGATTAACATGTTTATGTTTGGATGATTTATTTGAAAATTGGTTTGGACAAAACTCATAATTTTCCTCTAAATTGAATTTAGACTCTATTTTATCATTAATTTAATTTCCTTGAACTAAAATTTAATCTGCATTTATTTAATTGGAAACATAGTATATCTGATATAATATTTTCTTATATGTCATGATTTGTGAAAATTAAAATTTTCAAGGGATATTTTGGTTAATAGATAGGAGAAATTTTATGTAAATTTTATTTTCCTAAGTTTTATATTTTTTATTATTTTTATTGATCTATTTTTATCTGACTTTAAAATAAACACAGATAAAAATTAAAGAAGGAAACGGAAAAGCGGCTCTCCATCGAAAACATGGTTTATGAGGAGAAATGAGTTTTAAACGCAAACATGAAAATTTGCCAAACATACCCATAATATTATGTTCAACTTGGTTTTACCCTCAAATCACATATGCAGAAGTGATACCAAATGGGGCCTTAGCCGTGAAGAAGGTGTAGTACTAGAGGTCGACCATGTAGATAAGCACCTCCCAACCCCCTCCGATGGCCTAGCCGTCAACAAGGTCTAATTCTATGATCACCTACCTTATGACGTTGATGCATGCTCCCTCCCCTTCTGATGCTGCACCCAACGGTTTTGTCATACTCAGCATCCTTTTCTATCAGCATTAATTTTCAATGGTTTCTTATTCTTAGATAAGCACCATGTTTTGTCCTTGTGAATGTGAGAGGGAGGAGAACTGTAATGCTCTGTCTATCCCTATTTTTAGTATGTGTGGAGAGAGATCATATTTCAATAAACATGAGTCATGAGAAGGCTGAACCTTCTGCAATTTCACCACTGTCTAACGTGAGTCATGAGAGAGCAAGGTATCGTATTCTGTTGTTGTTTTTATTTGAGACCATTTTCCTCTTCATTTAAGGGTTCTATATGACTCTGATATCTTGCCGATTACCCAGAATAAGTAAAAATATACTGCACTCTCTATACTTTTTGTGGAGGATGAAGATATCGTCGGAGGAAAATTTCATGTTTAAGTGATTCATTCTAATTGACAGACAATGAGTGAATTATTTACCATGTCATCCGCTATACATCAATCACTGTTTGCCATTTCAGCTCAAATAGTAATATGGAGTTTAAGATAAGCTATATAAGAAATATCAAGCCCTTTTTTCAAATTGGCTTCCGATGCTGTGACAGATAATTACAATAATAGAGTAATGTTTCCTTCTAAATAATTCTTAAACTCTTTACATGAAACAAGTTCACGAAGGAAATATCTTCCGTTTTCGGACCTCAACGGCGGACAAATTAAAATTAAAATCTACTTATCCAAAATTTTTTGCTCCCACGGGTGACAGTTCTCTCTTTTCTGAGACGTCAATGCTGGAGCATGTTATTTAAGGGCTATATCGTACTTTTGCGGTATTAAAAAAATGATAAATTAATTATTTCTCCGCAAATTTTTTCTCGAGTTGTTTTATTATTATATGTTTCTCAAATCAAAGGAAATTATAGTTAAATATATTTTGATTAGAATTATCTTCAAATGATAAAAATAATTTATTTTCTGAGCTTGTCGAATTACAAAAACCACTTTTTAAAATCATAGAAAAATTTAAAGCATTACTTTTAAATGCATACTTACAAAATATTTGTTATAAATTTACACAACTATTATAATTTATTAAGTTTGTTATTTAAAAAATATAAATACCAAGAAAAAATTAAATAAAAAAATACATGTTTTTCGTTAGTTGTATTTTCAACAAAAATGTCAATTATATTGTTAAAAATATACTGCGATATTTTACAATTTTAATATATTGTTTCTCAGTTAATATATGAAAGTTTTTCATTTTTTTTACACTCGATCATTGAACTCTCTCTTTATTCAACTTCCAATAATTTACCTAGCACTTAATCCCAGAAAACACATCGTGAATATTGTTGAATAGGGATTAATTACAGTAAAAAAAAAAAAGAGAGAAAACAAGAAATTAAGGGGGTTTCGTCTGGCATAAACTTTGCTGCTGTTCTAAATATTCTTATTGGTTAATTATGCAATGAAGGATATTATTGATCATTTATTTATTTTTATGTGCACCTGATATCAAGAAGCCACATTGGGCCTCGATTAATTTGGGTTCAGTCCGTGAAATATTTGCAGAGTTTGACTATTACTCAAGGACAAAAACTTAACCCAGAACTTATAACTTTGTTTTAGTGTTCGTGGTATATTTATTAAGTACACCAAGCTCCTACAATGTAATACCATTTCTATGGGGGTCTTTTGATCCTCCCATGTTCACCAAAACAAGAAAAAAAAGCGATGCCAATACGTGGTGTGGAGATCTATGGGTCGATTTTTTTTTATTACAATATGGCTTGAAATTAAATTGGAAGTACATTTGATGGGCCGAATACAGGCTTTTATTGGGGCAACGAGAATTGGCATAGTAACAAAGTAATATCAACAAATCAATTAGGTGATAATATAAATAATCAATATATTCAAATATTAATAAATCAACTCAGTATACAATTATACATAATAAAATTTATAACAATTTATATTATTCACGAACAATTAATAGTCTGATTTATTCTCAAATTCTAATTCTGTGTAATACATAACAAATATAAAAATAAGCTTAATAATAGTATATAAGTTGTTGGTCAAAAAATAATAAGTTTAGTTTCATGCATCTAACTCCATGAGGTTTGAAAAATGAGCAGTACTCATTTCACGGTCAGTTGATTTGCTATTGATATATGGATGATATATATTTAATTGAATTGATCTTTAATATTTCTTTAGAAAAATTTTATTTTTTTAGATGAGCCTAAAAAATTAATCTTTAATTATTATTAATATTATTACAAAAAAATTATTAATACTGCACTTTTTTACCATTGATGTAGCCTTGTAGCGTCATGAGCCTCATGGCCCTAAAAAGACCCGACCCGACTCAAATATCTAATAAATATCCTTCACCAACGGAGGGAGGTGGAGGTCCGAAAGGCCATACGTTCCTTGGAGGTGCGTGGCCTTATCTTCTCTTTTCACTTTCGCACCCTATCCCCTATGAAGTGAAGTGTGAAGCATAATCTTTGACTGCAGTCCGCGCCGCTCCTCCCTTCTCTAATTTCCGTCACATCCGAATATCTCCTTCTCTCATTCTTAGAATTTGAGTGAACACTTGCTGGTTCTCAGATATTCAAGTGACCAAGGCTTTTGTTGCCAAGGAGAAAATGTCATCTGTAATAGGCGTTTCGTCTATATACCAGACTCCGTCTCTGGAACTATATAAAAGAGCTCCAACAACAACGAGTGCTACCACCTCCCTTTCATTGCAATTTTCTGACAACAAGTCCCATTTTAACAACGTTCTGAGAGCTCAACTCAGTAACAATGGTATTGGCAGCTTTAAGAGCGGGATTAAACCCAGAGTTAGTTTTGTTCCTTCTTCGATTGCCACGCCCAATTCTTCCGTTCTAAGCGAAGAAGCGTTCAAGGGTATAGGTCGGGGCTTCTCCGACAAAGACCCTCTGGATGATGTTATTGAAAACGACGACTATGGCTATGACTCTGAAACTGAGGCCTCTTCAGCTCTTCACAACGAGGAGGAGCTCGACATTTCCAAGCTGGGTTTGCCTTCGCGCCTCGTGGAATCACTCCAGAAACGCGGGATTGCTCGTCTTTTCCCCATTCAGGTGTCTTTTTTCTTCTTCGACACTAATTCTGCATCGTTTTCTTTTCTTTTCTTTTTTTTTTTTGCGTATTTTTTTTTTCTAAAAAAATTTATCTAGAACAGCGTAACTTTATCGTTAATATACTTCTTTACACGAAGAGGTGGGGTTGTGGTAAGTCACCTAGATATTCTAATTCTAATGTTATAGATGATTCCCACATTTTGATAGCTTACTATGTTCTCTTCAAGATGTTCATTACATCTAAAAGTTTTTGGTAAATTTGTAGCACAGAAACCTACTCCTTTTGCTTCATTTTTTTTATTATTAACTCCGTTCCTATAAGTTTACAAATGTATTAGAGTTAGAATTGTTCTACTTCAAATATATTTGTAACAAGAAACCTACATGTTGTGAGTAGAGAGCTGTTTTAGTGCCGGCTCTTGAAGGTCGAGATATTATTGCCCGAGCAAAGACTGGGACTGGGAAGACATTGGCATTTGGGATCCCAATTATTAAAGGGCTTACGGACGATGAACAAAGAACCTCTCAGAGGTACCCATCATTCATTCATGCATTAGAAGCCCTATAATTTTGTACTTAATTCATGCATATCATACACTCTTGTTTCTTGCAGACGATCTGGTCGTCTTCCCAAAGTATTGGTCCTTGCACCTACCAGGGAGTTAGCAAAGCAAGTGGAGAAAGAGATAAAAGAATCTGCACCCTATTTGAGCACAGTTTGTGTTTATGGGGGCGTTTCTTATGTTACGCAACAAAATGCACTTTCTCGTGGTGTTGATGTAGTGGTTGGAACACCAGGAAGAATAATTGACCTAATAAATGGGAACAGCCTTAAATTAAGTGAAGTGAAGTATTTGGTCCTTGATGAGGCTGATCAGATGCTTGCTGTTGGGTTTGAGGAGGATGTAGAAGTAATTTTAGAAAAACTACCATCTGAACGGCAGAGCATGCTTTTTTCTGCAACCATGCCTGGTTGGGTGAATAAACTGGCCAGAAAATATTTGGACAATCCATTGACGATTGATTTGGTAAATTATTATTATTATTTGGTTCCATTCATTTTAAATGTACTTGTAGTAGTGGTGCGACTTATCTTCATCATCACTTGTTTTGAAGCATCTCAATATCTTATAGGATATTTCCTGACCCTATGTAGTTTAAGGCTGATATTTGCATATTAATATTTGAGTTATTGTGGAATGAAAGGTAATCGTGATTTTGATGCTCTGTATCTGAAAAGAAGAATAATGATTATTACATTATTATGTTTCTTAAAAGGTTGGTGAAGAAGAGGAAAAACTTGCAGAAGGGATCAAACTTCATGCAATATCAGCCACTGCCACTTCAAAGCGGACAATGCTTTCTGATCTTATAACTGTAAGATCTACAAGCTGCTTTTTTTTTTTTTAAATCTTTGATCTTCAGCTATAGGTTGCTACCTTGATGAATTATTTAGTTATAGCAAGTAACGTTACATGATTCTAACTCACTATCATTACTAGTTCTTGAAACCCAAGTCTATTCAAATGAGAATATAAATAAAAAAGTTGGACAGTAATCTATTAAGAGATGACAGAAAATTACAGATTGCCTACTCATTTGAGAGATTCCACTTCATGATGTAGACAGTAATGTATGCTGAGCAAGCAAGTTTTGGATTATCATTCTCATCCTGACATATGCTTCATGAATGGCCAGTGTTCACTCATCTAGTTATTTAGTACCATAAATTTATGGAAATATTACTACAGTATTATCTCCATGTGTGCACATGACACACTGGCTTTTTGTTGACCCTATTAACTAACCTGTCTTTTTATGAGAGTTAGTGTACTCTCTCTTAAACTTATCAAAGGCATTCTTATTGAAACTTCTAGATGTCTAACTTTTAGATAAAATCTTCCGTTTAAAAATTGTTGCCAAACTTCAACACCTTAACAGTGTTTATATAGTTAATAGACTCATTTTGTTGTAAATTCAAATATAGTAGATTAATTATTTTCTATTATAATGTATTAAATGCTAATGTTTGCTATATTGTCATTGTATCATGTCAATCAGGTTTATGCAAAGGGTGGAAAGACTATTGTTTTTACCCAGACAAAAAGAGATGCTGATGAAGTATCACTGGCATTAACAAATAACATACCTTCTGAGGCACTGCATGGTGATATATCTCAACATCAGAGAGAGAGAACATTGAATGGTTTTCGGCAAGGGAAATTCACAGTTCTTGTCGCTACTGATGTAGCAGCACGTGGACTTGATATTCCTAATGTTGATTTGGTAAGTTCAACTGGATGCTTTGTGTTTCATGTCTAAACATTCAATCTCTGGTCTAGGTTCTGTATGATGTCTACTCCAAATTCTACCAGATTTTTACATAATTTAGAATTCGTACCTGCTGAGTCCGAACTCTGAGGCCATAAACCCAACCACTTGAGTCTGTCTGTAGTTGTTTATTTTTTGGTACAGTGTGTTCTGGTCTGTTCCTGGCTTACCTATGTTTTACTATAGAGATGATTTTCACTACATATTTTATCCATATTTATAATTTCACTGTGTTTTTTCGTTTGATTGAAGAATTATGGTTTTATACTTGATAATGTGTTTGGGTCTAAACATATGTTCACCCTAAAATAATCTCTTGCTTCTTTCATCGTATTGCTAATCTGCTCGCAATCAGACAAATTTTAGATTTATACTTGAATTAGAAGGCCCTTATATTTTCCTTGGGCTTGTACTAAGCTGTTGTCTATTTTCATCATATTACAAAGCATTTTGGTCTTGGGCCTTTCTCTTCAGGTTATACACTATGAACTTCCCAATGACCCTGAGACTTTTGTACATCGCTCTGGTCGTACTGGGCGCGCTGGAAAGGAAGGTACTGCCATTTTGATGTACACCAGTAGCCAGAGGAGAACAGTTAGATCTCTTGAGCGTGATGTAGGCTGTAAATTTGAATTTATTAATCCACCAGCTATAGATGATGTTTTGGAGTCATCGGCTGACCAAGTGGTAGCCACACTTAGTAGAGTCCATCCTGAATCGGTTGAATTTTTCACCCCAACTGCACAAAAACTGATTGAGGAGCGAGGAACAAGTGCCCTTGCTGCTGCACTAGCACATCTAAGTGGATTTTCGCAACCTCCCTCATCCCGGTCTCTTATCAACCATGAGCAGGTGTGGAGAAATTTGTGTTTCCATTTGAAGTTCACAAGATTTATGATTTTCTATTCAAAGTGAACAATAATTTGCATTGCTTTCAATTAACCCAAAAAGGGGATATTGTGGTTTCTTGTCATGAGTTAAGAATTTCCTATTTCTTCTTATGCTTTCTGTCTAATACTCTTTCAAAGGAAGCTCTTTAGCTGATGGATGATGTGTATTGAATGTGTATCTGTTTAGACTGTTCAGAACAGGAGAAATCCAAAATATTGCTCTGGCAGAATGGCAGACACAATTTGATGTCTTCTGCTGTTATTAGAGGGTGTTTGCCAACTCTAAGAAAGTAAAACCAGATAACTAGGTCTTCAGTTTTGAATATTTTATTCTTTTTGTGCACAGATTTTTTTTTAATGGTTCTTATTTTATCACGTTTAATTGATTTTAAATCAATCAGTTATTTGAATATAAAGTTCCTTGTTTCTCTATCTCTTTCTACTTTATGTGAAATCTTTCAAAGCTAGTATAATGAAGAATTTCTACTTGAATGCACAGAACACTAGTCTTGGGGCATCTTCTAATCTATGGTGGTCATAATGCTTGGCCTGAAGATATTTTATGCTGTCTATGTCATATTAATCTTGTTTATATGTATTTGACTATCATATGAATGCAAGTACTTGGGTTTTAGTGTGAAAAAGCCCCATGTGCTGCATAATAAATTTTCAGTTCAACTTACATGTATATGTTGATTAACTTACTGATATTAACTACTTAGCTCATTAAAACTATCATTGGCATTGTAGGGATGGGTTACATTACAACTGACTCGAAATCAAGGGGATTCTAGAAGGTATTTTTCCGCGAGATCGGTCACTGGGTTTCTTTCCGATGTTTATCCTCCAGCTGCTGATGAAGTTGGAAAAATACATATAATTGCTGACGAAAGGGTTTGTATCTGTCTTTCTTTTTGGTGCTTGTGTCCTTAAGAATTTGTGTCTATTTAGGTGTACTTAAATTGTTAAACTTTTTATGTTTCAACCTTCAGGTTCAAGGAGCCGTTTTTGATCTTCCAGAGGAGATTGCTAAAGAGTTAGTGAATAAGGAGATACCACCTGGCAACACTATTTCTAAGATCACTAAGGTAAATTACAATATTTAATTGCTATGTTCATTTTACAAACTTTTGTGGATTTGTCTTTTGGTTTTCCCTTATCAAAACACCATATTTTAGTTGCCCCCCCCCCCCACGTGGTGCCGGGAAAAAAAGCAAAACAACATATTTTGGTATTAGTGAATGAATAGCCTTACTGAATAGATGAATGCATTACTTTGTGTTGCAGTTGCCTCCTTTGCAAGATGATGGGCCTCCAAGTGATTTCTATGGCAAGTTTTCTGACAGAGATCAAAATAACCGTAGAGGTTCTAGGGGGAGAAGTTTTAAAACCTCACGGGGATGGGGTGGGGGCCATGATTCTGATAAGGAATTTGGTGGTTCATATAGAAGAGGTGGACGAAGTTTTAGAACTGGCAATAGCTGGTCTCAAAAGGCAGGAAGCAGTGGAGACTTTAATGACTTGGAAGATTCAAATAGGAGAGGGGGTCGAAGTTATAGAACTGGCAATAGCTGGTCTCAAAAGGCGAGAAGCAACGAGGATGATTGGCTAATTGGAGGTAGAAGATCAAGCAGGTTTTCATCGTCAGACAGGTATGACTTCTCTTGTGACATCTAGTCTGCCCCTTCTGAAAGGATGCTTTATTTTGTACCTCTCACGGAAGTCATTCCCTCCATCCCACTGACATTTTATCCTCAAAATGTGACTGGGACATCAGTGTATGGTAAAAGCTGGGGATGAGTTAGGGGTTTGGTAGAAAAGAGGGATGGCATACGTTTATTTCTTTGCTTAGAATTCTATCCCGTTTGGTTGCACAATGGAAAAGGAAAGGGCGAAGGAAAAAATTGTGCAATGTTTATTATAACCTTGTAATAATTAATAGTTTTTTCATCTCTTAATAATATTTTTGGAAAATAAGGATATAAGAGTCATTTTCTGACTATAAAATTACCCTTTTCATTCCATTCTATTCTCCTTTTCGTTCCATTCTGCATCCCAAAATTGGTGTTTGGTGATTTTCTAAGTTATTGGAACCCAATAAGACCTATATTTGGCTGATATGGTTCTTGATTGCATTGCAGAGGCTTTGGAGGGGCTTGTTTTAATTGTGGGCAATCTGGACATCGGGCATCTGAATGTCCCAACAAACTAGACTTCTAAAAGTGATAGTTTGAGCTTCAATAGGTCATCACGTTTCTCGGACTTGAGCTGCCGCCAGTGGTGGTGTTCTAATGGGTTCAGGACATTGAAAGATGCTTCGCTGAAAGAATTACAGAATTAACAATGATTTGCCTTTATTGGCATTATACAGGACTCCATTTTTGATCGTGGAGATCGTTCCCTCTCACGCGAGAATGTATTGTTTGTATTGTATTTTGTGATATTTAGCAACATAAATTATATACGGTCCTGTGTTTTCTTCGTAATTATTTTGTTGCGAACGTGTAATCTATTTCAATCTCTGGGGTTCAGAAGACAACGGGAATAACTTAAAATGAATGGATGACATGCCGAAAGTGCCAAAGATGCTTTGTAGTTGTCTACCCATCATGTAGCAGACATTTTAACTTGTAACCAGAGAACTAGTAGTATCTTGCGGCATTGGCGTGGTGGAGAATGAGGCTCGGGAATTTTAGTGTTTTGATGGAACTAGTTTTGCTGAGATGAACGCGGCAAACGCAATTTACCTGGTTTCCTCCCTGGTGAGGAACATTATAGAATTCACTAGAGAAAACTATTTGCATAATTGGAATGGAGTGGAAGCTCCAGTCGGTCGGCAACTGCTGGAAGTTCATAAACAGAGCATATGCCATGATGTTTTAATGGAAAGAAACACAGATATCCTAAGATTGGATAACTTCTACTTAGGCACGTGGTTCACCGTTAAATATAATTACATTATTAGTTCTATTTTACATGAAAGTACCTAATATGAACCTATATATATTGAACAGATTCACCGTCATAGAGTAAGCTAAAAATTAATATCAAATACCTAAAGATAAGATAGGTTACAAGTGTTAGCAACCTATATGAATTAAATTAAATTACACATAAATTTTTGTAAGCATCTCAGCTATCCATGTTTAGGTTCGGACTTCAGATTCGTTTTAGCGGAGCTTAAATTATAGTAGACAAGAAGCTCGAAAACGGAATAGATCTTCAGTTCGCTAATGCAATATTTGCAGGGTTTGTATAATTAAGTTCACAAGACCTGGACGACGCAGATGTTATGAACAAGAACCATGCGGTGCGGCCAACTTGGGGTAAATTGCCTCGTATAAGATGAAGGTAATTTTAACCAGTTTCCACACTGGATCAAGAAAACCATGCGTTCATTGTTCGCCCAAAAAGAAAAAAAATGAAGGACCTAGAGAACAAGATTGCTATGATATAATTTTCATCTCATCCCAATACTACATGATTTAAACAACCCACCGTGACCATACCGAGACGTTAGTAAGTTACCTGCCAAAAAGAATGCTTAAGACGGTTCTGAAAACGGGACCCCTCTTGCTACTAAGAACTTCCCTCACAGCCTTCTCATCAGCGACAAATCCCTTAGCCTTCATTTGCTCCAAAAACTCTGTGGCCTCTTCCGCTTTATCGTCTCTAGCCAATGCCTCAAACACGGTCGTGTAAGTCCCAGCATTGGGTTTCATGCCCTTGTCCAACATTTCCAACAAATACTTCTTGGCATCTCTCAAAAACTTGGGATCAGAAGCAAGTCCCTTAATAAGAACAGTGTAAGTATAAGCATTGGGAGACACCCCAAAAGCAAGCATGCGCATATAATCCTTGAGAGCCTCCTTGGGCTGACCAGCCTTGGCATAGGCCTCGATGATCGCCGTGTGAGCCACCACGTCCGGCATTTGACCCTTGTCTTTGATCTGACCGAACAGCTCCAAAGCCTCGTGGGTGAGACCGTCTTTGGACAATGCGTCGAACATCTTGACTGCGTGGTTTAACAATCCGTCGCCACTTATCAGGTTGTGAAAAATCTCTTGCAAATTTTTTGGATCCTTGGGCTCTTCAATGGCCGGCTTCTTATTAAACGGATCATAAGGAGGTGGGAGCTTCTTATTCTTTTTAGTTTCTTTCTGGGCATTTTCAGCTTCGTCCTCATTTTCACCGTCAGAATCAGAATCGGAGAGAGAGAAATTGACCTTGGTGTCGACCTTCTTCTTGGCGGTGTCGGCTTCAGAGCTATACAATAGCCTAGTACTAGTATTAGTGATGTTAGCGATTTTAAGGAAGGGATATGCAGGGGGGGACAGAGGGAATGTAGAAAATCTGCATGGGAGGAGACGCCTATAGAAGAAAGAGGAGGCAAAGCAGAAAGCAGAATTGCCACTGTTATTGGCGAAAATTAGAGTGCGACATATAGCTGAGACGGTGACTTTTCCACAGAAAGCCATTGATCTCTCTCGTCTGAGTTCGCTTGCCCTCTTAACAGCCTCTTCCCTTGCTTCATCGATGTCTAATGCTTCTCGAAGATTCGGACCGGGACGCTAACTGCTAAGGCTTTTTGATCAAAATATTATAAAAAAATAGTTACAATATACAAGTATTTATTAAAATATAATACTTTTTACAAATCCTAAATAAAAAATAGTGTGTCTTGCATGGAGCAAACATTATGATTTTCTATATTTAAAAATAAAAAAAAAGATCTGTCACACATTTGACAGACTTGCAGTTAACGCTGCCCCTCATGGCAGAGTTGCCTTTAAAAAAAAATTTTTTTGTCCCTCATTTTGATCTCTCCATAAATTCTTTCACTCCTACATTTCTCTCCATAGAAAAAGGTCTTCTTATTTTCTCAAATTTTTATTGTTTGCCATTGTTTGATTGGGGAAGAAGAAAGAAAGAAGGAGATTGAGAAGTGTTAAATGCTATTGTTACACGAAGCAATTAAATAGTAAGAATCAGTAATTGGCGATTTGGCGTTAAGAAATGATACTTTTGTCATATTTATTTTAGATCGTGATTAAAAATCTAGATTTATATCATAATGACATGTGACATTGCGTAGGAGGATAAGGATTTTTTTTAAAAAAAAAAATACGCACATTGTAGTTTTGCTCTGCTTTTCTTGCATCATGATTCAGTAACACCACCCTTATTCAAATACTGTATTATTTTTGCTTGGAGCTTGATAGAGTTAGGATGCTTATGTCAACTTTTACGTGTCAATTCTTTTATCCTTTGCTTTTCATCCCCACTCTCATGTATTTTACGAATAGGGCATAGGCTGTTGAATTGTCAAATATGGCAGAACTGAGCTTTGGGTATTCTTATTGATATTGTTGATGAGGAATGGATGAGCCTGATGATGGTATGTTCTTACCAGGTTTTGTGCGAATATAATCTACAGTTGTTACAAACATAACGATCTCTTGTCTTTTGAGCTTGGTATAAATGCGCCTTAACTTAATTGTTCTTACAAATCTTCCACTACCTCCAACACTGATAGTTAGGACAACCAATATTGAGGACTCAAGTACGTTATCCTAAATCCTAATAGAGTCATGTGCTTTATTTATATAGCAATTTATGGATAATCTCTTCAATTCTATCAAATTAGTAAAAGCTTCTTAAATTTAATGCTTGCATTGATTGTTAGGTAATTTCTTGTTTATTCATCTATAAAATCTTGAGATGCAATAGAAGGGGGAAAATAATGAAATTTTGTCTTACTAAAATAATAAAATTTTGTCTTACTAAAATGTTGAGATTGTGAAATCTGTACGTAAAACAAATGCCTAGATTATAATAAATGCGTACCTTATATAGGAGATATGGATCCCATTTTCTTCCTGACTTGAACATCTACCTAATGCTTTGCTATTAATTGACTCACCAAGTTAATGCGTATGCTTCGCATGGGCCCATAATAGAAACCTTCTTTATCAAACAAGTGTCATGCTTCGTAGTAAGTAGACGGTGTTTTCTGTTTTTTGTGTCATATCATCCATCTTGTTCTTCTATCAAATCTAATGTTAAACTCATAGTCTTTGTTTTGTCATCTACATTGCGTAATTAGAGAAAGAATGTTAATGAGATATTGACCTAATCAATTAGCCTCCTAATGTTAATGAGATATTGACCTAATCAATTAGCCTCCTCAACTATCTCATTTATTTTATATGTTCTAAGACACATATAGTATCATACTAATACTTTGGTTTTCAGTTAGTTAAAAGTGATTTTTTGTAGAATTGATTTTACATTAACGTGTTTATGTTTGGATGATTTATTTGAAAATTGATTTTGACAAAACTCATAATTTTTCTCTAAATTGAGCTTAAACTCTATCTCATGATTAATTTAATTTTTTTGGCCTAAAATTTATTTTACATTTATTTAATTGAGAATAAAATATATCTGATATAATATTTTCTTACAGGTCATGATCTATGGAAATTAAAATTTTGAAGGGATATTTTAGTTAATAGATAGAAATTTTTTTATAAAAATCTTATTATCCTAATTTTTTTTACTTTTTATCATTTTTATTAGTCTATTTTTATTTAACTTTAAAATAAATATAAATATAAATATAAATAAAGAAGCATTGCTTCTTCGGAAACGGGATTTAACATCATAAAGGATTCTCAAATAGAAAAGCAAAATTCAGCTAAACATATCCCAAACTTCATCAAATTTGATTTTGACCCCAAATCTTGGTTTATGTAGTGAAACCAAAAAAACATTCTTAATAATGGATTTATATATCAACGCAATTTGTTTTGAAGATGAAAAGTTGCATTATGTTTAGTGGTCAGTGCGCACATAAGACGCATGAGTGTAAGAAATTGCAGACCAGTAATTTCTAATGCTTCCTATATTTTATGTCAGATCAGGGTACCCTTATCCTATTTGCTGCTAATTTGCTACCTCTATAAATCTGATTACTTGACATTTTCAATCTCATATCAAGTGTAAGTGAACCAAAATGATTTTGGTTGTGCTTAGCCATGTCAACCAAAACCTTACACTTTCGCTTATTTCCAACTAGGTTGGATCTAGAATATGATCATGATTGCATAGCACAACTTCACATCCTAAGAGGTACAAGTTTCACATCTAACGTGCTTTACTTGCTATTTTCTTTGGCTCAGTCCGTTAATCCAACAAGAATCACATACAATATTGACCAACAAACACTGATCTTCAAATGTATTAATTAAGTCTTCTTAAATATAATTATTGAGCATTATTATGTAAACATAGTTTACTTAGCAATTTAAGCTGTGCATTTCCTTCAAATAAATATTCTAAGTAACCTACAAGAAATCATTACTCTAAAATATTAGAAAAGGTGAAAATAGACCAAAGTCCTTTCTAGAGACATGGGATTTGACCTAATTAGGGTTTCATCTATTTAAAAAATAAACTATGTTAGAACCTTTTTAAAACGTGCTTTAAAAACTAGAGTTGAAGTATGTCACACAATGCCTATTTATATATATTAATATTATATTATAATATAATAATAATAATATATATTTTATAATATAATATAGTATAATTTAAATTAATTTGTAAACTTATTAATAAATATAATGTTGTTATTTATTCTTCATATTGAAATGTATTAGACAAAGAATTCAATTTACAGAAATTAGTATAATTTAAATTAATTTGCTAATCTATTAATAAATATAATGTTGTTATTTATTCTTCATATTGATAAAGAATTCAATTTTTACAGAAATGAAAATTGAAAAAGTGAGGATCGGACGAACCCTAATCTCTCAGCTGCTGTTGCTGCTGCAGCTGCGAGACTTGTTCAGTGTGTTTGAGCCTAGCTTCCGTCACCGTGACCGCGAAGACTTGTTCAGTGTGCTTCCTGCAACCTCCGACTCTCCGATTTCATCTCCATTCTCCAGTTCCTCCCGTTCAGTGCGACTAGCCGACTCTGCGACCTCCGACTTCGTCTCCCGTTCCATTCCTCCCGTCGCCTCCCTCTCCCCGTAGCTACTGCAACTGCGAACTGTGACTCCGACTTCAACTCTGCGACTGCGAGCTGCGATTAGGTACGTGTTCTTGGCCTCCCTCATCTCTCTCTGCTTTGTTTTTGCGACTGTGTTCTTAGATTCTTAGATTCCTCTAGTCGTTGCTCTAGTCGTTGCTTGTTGATTTGTCTTCAGATTTCACTATGGTATGCCAGTTCTTTAATCTTATTGGGCCAATGGTTGATGGAGTAAACTTGCTTTCGGATCATTATTGTTTTGAAAGGTTGATGTTTCATATGAGTACTATCATTACTTTGTCTTCACCTAAAATTTGCACAAGGGCATGACACTATCTATTTCTTCTATAATTCAAGTGCATGCTACTGAGAAATAGTGTGCATTTACCTGTCGAATGGTCATCAAGGGGACGCTCTGACAGTTTTAACATTTAACCTGCAGTTGGGAAGTCTGAAATTTCAAAATTCTGAGACTGGGGTAGCTGGGGGTGGGGTGTTTTTGATAAAAAGATATAATCTCTGCCTGATGCTTTTTCGTTGTTGTTGTGGTCTGGTTTGATGATTACTATAGATTCGAGAATGAGTGACTGTGGCTATACTTATGAAAGTTTGAACTAGATGCAAAACCAGATGACTCTGCTTAAAGCTACCCTTTCTTAATTTATCATTGTCTCCTACACGTCGCCGTTTGTGCGGTCTCTGTTTCTGCAGAGAATTTTGAGTTATTATGTTTTTCATGAACCTAACCCTTTCTGCGCTAGTTTGCTAGACTGTGACTTCGAATTCTATGCTTGTGCACAAATTCTGCCTCTTTGTTGATATACATAATGTCAAGTCTACATTTGCTAAGCTTGCAGTTGTGTTTAAAAAGAAAGAAAGAAAGAAAGCCTTCATTCCTAAAAACTGTGTACTTCCAACAGTCCAATGAATTCAGCATAATTGCTACAATTTATTGTGCTTTATGTCTCTCCCCAAATAGTATTGAGTTCTGCCTACTGGTCTTTATTGTCAGAATCTTGTTCTTTTGTTTCATGTTTTTGAAGTTACCTATCGTGCTGTGAATTTAAAGCTTGATGTTGGTTTTTTGGCTGAGGAATCTTTGTACCTGAATCTGTTTTCAATGAAGAATTATTTAGCCCAAAAAAGAGAAAGGAAACTGTAAATGAATGCTAGAGACCATTTGTTTTAATGCCATTGCAGAAAATATGTTTAGGTTGAATTAGCTGAAGAAACATACTTATTTACTTGCTCTCTCTTATCAGTTCTTGGTCGAACCATATTGTTGTGTTTGAGATTGTTTGATATTAGGCCCACTTAAAGCCTAGAAGGTCTAAACCTTTAATTAATAGGCCTTTAAATAGGTTTCAAGCCAAGCCAGGTTTTTCGAAGGTTCAGGCTTGAGCCTAGATAAAAGCCTTATATAAGCCAATAGGCCAGGCTTGGGCTTAAGGCTTGCCATGCGGGTCTGGCCTGTTTCCGCCTTTAATTGGTGTTAAGAAATGATACTTTTGTCATATTTATTTTAGATCGCGATTAAAATTCTAGATGTATATCATGATGACATGGGATAGTGCGTAAGAGGATTAGAATTTTTTTTTTTTAAATATGCACACTGCAGTTTTGCTCTGCTTTTCTTGCATCATGATTCGGTAACATGAGCCTTATTCAAATATTGTATTATATTTTCATGGAGCTTGATAGAGTTATGATGCTCATGTCAACTTTTGCGTGTCAATTCTTTTATCCTTTGCTTTTCATCCCCACTCATGTATTTTACGAATAGGGCATATGCTATTGAATTGTCAAATATGGCAGAACTGAGCTTGGGTATTCTTATTGATATTGTTGATGAGGAATGGATGAGAGATACACTCCCTGATGATGGTATGTTCTTACCCAGTTTTGTGCGAATATAATCTACAGTTGTTACAAACATAATGAACATTTGTCTCCCTTGTCTTTTGGGCTTGATATAAATGTGCCTTTACTTAATTGTTCTTACAGATCTTCCACTACCTCCAACACTGATAGTTCGGACAGACGATACTGAGGACTCAAGTATGTTATCCTAAATCTTAATAGAGTCATGTGCTTTATTTATATAGCAATTTATGGATAATCTCTTCAATTCTATCAAACCAGTAAAAGCTTCTTAAATTTAATGCTTGCATTAATTTTCTATGATTGCTGGGTAATTTCTTGTTTGTTCATCTATAAAATCTCGAGACGCAATATAAGGGGGAAAATAATGAAATTTTGTCTTGTTGTTTAATGTTGAGATTGTGCAATCTGTACGTAAAACAAATGTCTGGATTATAATAAATGCATACCTTTTATAGGAGATATGTATCCCATTTTCTTCTTGACTTGAACATCTACCTAATGCTTTGCTATTAACCAGATCAAGAGACTCAGCAAGTTAAAGCGGATGCTTGGCATGATCTTGCCATGGGCCCAGAATAGAAACCTTCTTTGTCAATGAGTGTCATGCTTCGTAGTAAGTAGACAGTGTTTTCTGTTTTTTGTGTCATATCATCCATCTTGTTCTTCTATCAAGTCTAATGTTAAATTCCCAGTCTTTGTTTTGTCATCTACATAATGTTAATGAGATATTGACCTAATCAATTAGCCTCCTGAACTATCTCATTTATTTTATATGTTCTAAGACACATATAGTATCCTAGTAACACTTATAACGGATTTATATCAGCGCAATTTGTTCTGAAGATGAAAAGCTGCATTATGTTTAGTGGTCAATGCGGACATAAGACGTAGCAGTGTAAGAAATTCCAGGCTAGTAATTTCTGGTGCTGCCTATTTTTATGTTAGATCAGGGCACCATAATCCTAGTTGCTGTTAACACGCTGCCTCTATAAATCCGAGTACTTGACATTTTGAATCTCGTATCGAGTAAGTGAATCAAAATGATCTTAGTTCTGCTTAGCCAGGTCAACTAAAACATTACACTTCTGCTCATTTCCAACTAGGTTGAATCTAGAATATGATCGGTTAGCACAACTTCATATCCTAAGAGGTACAAGTTTCACATCTAACGTGCTTTACTTGTTATTTTCTTTGGTCCAATTGGTTAATCCAACAAGAATCACATAGAATATTGACCAACAAACATTGATCTTTAAATGTATGAGTTAAGTCTTCTTAAATATAATTATTGAGCATTTTTATATGAACATAGTTTACTTAGCAATTTTACTTGTACAATATTTAATAACTTCTGTCCTTAAAATAATTATTCTAAGCAACTTGCAGAAAATGGCAACTCTGAAATACTAAGACCCTTTTGGCTGTGCATCACTTATGCGCAGAAAGTAACATTTAAGTGTAAATTTGAGAAAAACGATGGTTGTGGTTATTGCAAATTACAAAAGGATAAAAAGAAAGAAACCAGCTTTTCAATGTTCAAGGATGCCTCTTTGTAATGCAGCAGACAACATACTGGTATAGCTGTGTACAAAATTTGGGATGGAAAAAAGGCGGAAAATGAAGCTTCTTGGGAGAAATATATGTACCCTAGAAGCTTGTTACAGACTATTATACTAGATTTTCTTCAATAGAATGCTTTATTTTACAGACAAAAATGCTTAAGTCATAAAATTATCTCCCATTCGCAAATATCAAAAGTACAGTAAGAATACTAATCATGCGAGGACGTCTCTCAAAGATGCTGCAGCTGGTGGTATTGTAGTTGGGATGCTACTCTCCTTAGCATCTTCTACCTGTAGCAGGACATCTGGTGGTACTGAATTGCTTCTATATGCTGCTTGAACAGTTTCCCCTCTACCAATTGGGATTATATCACTTGCAGTTGCAGAGTGAGCAAAATGATCAACAATTACACCTCCTGATTCCATTCGGGGAGGCACAAGTACGGAGTTGGAGGTATACTGCAATGGAAGTGGATCACTAACAGGTGTAATGGTTGATGGAGACTGTAATGGAAGATCACTAACTAATGCGGAAGTTGGGGTTGATGCAGATTGCTTCAAAGCATTCATTGGCATTGTTGTAGTTGCAGGAGGTGTTAGTGTTGATTCAGACTGCTTCAAAGCATTCATTGGCATTGCTGTAGTTGCAAGAGGTGTTGGTATGGATCCAAACTGCTTCAAAGCATTCATTGGCACTGTTGTAGTAGTAAGAGTTGTTAGTGTTGATCCAGACTGCTCTAAAGCACTCATTGGCCCTCCTGTTTTTGGAGGTGTTGGTGTCAGTCCAGATTGCTTTATAGCAATAATTGGCACTGTTGTGGTTGTGGGAAGTGTTGATACTGATTTTGAGTGCTTTAAAGCATTCATTGGCTCTGTTGTGCTTGTAGGAAATGTTGGTGTTGATTTAGATTGCTTTAGAGCCTTCACAGGCTCTTCTGTGGCTGTTGAAAGTGTTGTTGATACAGATTGCTTCGAAGCATTCATTGCTGCTGTCGTAGTAGTAGGAAGTGATGCAGATTGCTTCAAAGCATTCATTGGCATTGTTGTAGTATTAGGAGGTGCTTCCAGGGCCAATGGCTTGCCTGGTGGTTGCTGTAAATTTTGTGCAGCAAATGCTGGTTTTTTCTGGGTGGAGATATGAGCAGAAAGAGAAAACATCCCTGGAGGTAAGATTTCAATTGGTGGCTGTTTTCCTGCTTGTCAACGTTGTTAGCTTAGGTTCCTCAAGTGATTCAAGAAATGTAGCTGTAGCGTCTGTTTTATGCGATTTTACAGGCTTAACCTCTCTATGTAGAATTTGGTTCCAAGCTTGAACCATGTTCATCAAAGTCCGACGTCCATGCGCCTGGTAATATTTACAAGGTTATGCTAAATGTACTTAAACGTGGGATCAACTAGTTGTACGAAACAATTCTTACATGAGCTTGAAGCACAGCCTCCGCCAGCATCCCTGTATCCTGCTATGCTTTGTCCATTAGAGCGTCATCACCCAAAAGACTAGCAGCAACTGCTGCTTCCCGTCCCGAGCCAAGAGTGATTAAATTATTCATCAAAACCTGAAATTTATGAAGTAATTCCTTATTAGGATGGGGAAAAAATCATATTGAAGAGTAACATTGAACTGCTCAACAATACTTAATATCAAAATGATCAATATAGGTGTTCTCAAAGTGATCTTAAATAAATTGCTCACACTATGCTCAGCAAAAAATTGGGGAAACAAATCGCATTACAAATAAAATAATATTCGTTTTATTCCGCAAAATATGTTTACCATTAGTCTTGACTCATGATCCTTGCATTAGAAGGAAAGATGCTGCCTTTGCAATAGCCGTGGTAGATGTTCATGGAGAAAAGTAGGGTCTGTTTGCGGAGTTTTTTAAAATAGTTTTTTTATTTTTAAAAATAAAAAAACTTATTTATTAAACTTATTTTTTATAAACTGTTCTTAAAAACAGAAAAATAAAAAAAATAAAGACATGTTTGGTGTAGTTTTTAAAAACAGTTTTTCTATTTTTGAAAATAGAAAATAAAAAAATTTTGTTTGGTAAACTTGTTTTTTATAAACTATTCTGAGAAATAGAAAAACAAAAGAACAAAAAACTTAGACATCTTTAAGTTGTTTTGTAATTTTTGTTTTAGAAAATAAAAGAAAATGTGAAAAATACTTACCTCATTAATGATAAAGTGATAAATTTTAAATAACTCATTTATCACTCACTAGTTATGATTTTGAGAATATTCATTCAAACAGATTTTTTTGTTTTCTTGTTTTCAAAACTTATTTTTGAAAATAATTTTACAAAACTGTTTTGAAAATAAGAAAACAGAAAATACTATCAAACAGGTCCTAAAAAACTTAGAACATTTTTAAGATATTTTGTAATTTTTGTTCTGTGAAACACAAGAAAAGGTGAAAAATACCCACTTCATTAATGGTGAAGTTATAAATTTTGAATAATTTATCTATCATTCACTAGTTATAATTATAAAAATAATTATTCAAACAGATTTTTTTATTTTCAAAACTTATTATTTTTCATTATCGAAAACAGTTTTACAAAACTGTTTTAAGAATAATAGAATAGAAAATCAGGCTGTAGTGTCTTTTTTTTTTTGGCCCAAGTCGTGTTAACGAATAGCTAATCAATGTGAGTACACAAAAAAAAAAAGCTAATCAATGTGATATTGCCAATAGTTAACAGGAAAATATCGCTAAAATGGATAATGTAAATTGTTTATTCTAATAGCAAGGCACTTGGTCTAAATGATTTATTCTGAATTAAGAATCCAAGAGAATTTCAAGAGTTATGAGCATTGACATAGAAATTGCTCCCCGCAAAACCTGCTGACTTCGTAAAATACAACTAGCTCTCGCAACATATGCACGTGACGATAGTTAGTTGCTTATTGATAAGACAGTACGACCTGACAATTTTGCAATCTCATCTAGGACTCACAGTATCCTATGTAAGGGTTAAATTATTAAGAATTACTCTTAGACTGGGGTTCTAACTAAAACCCTTCTAATCTTCATCAGCCTAATTGCCTTGCTATCACCCTCCTGTAATCCTGAAAAAGACAAGTTACTAGTTAATATCTCTCATACCTCGGTCGCTTGAATTGCTTTTAACTCTTGACAAGGGGAGCTTTGTTTTGAACTCTAAATACATAGTACAGTCAGCTTCCAATCAAATCTCATTGCATTACATAAACTACTATTTGTTAAAGTCGAAGTTTTCTAAACAAGTATCTGCATTAAAGAGTCAGGATTTCATTTAGGATATGTTTGGTAACAGTGAATCATTTCTTAAGGAAATAGAGAGGGAGGAGGTGAAGAATAGATTTCCATTAAAAGGCTTTTGTTTTTCTTTCCAAAAATCCTTGAATAATTTGTATCAAACATGTTCCTTAGAAATTTCTCATTCCTTTCATGAAACCCTTTTCATATCTATTAAATATAGCATTTGTTTTGTGATTTTTCTAGCCAAGAAGATGTTTTGTTAGAGTTCCATGTTTTTCGGAGTTTCCCACACACTTTCAACCTGAGGCCAATGAGATTACAAGCAAAGACTACCCATACCACCCAGTGCTTCTTTTCTCTCTCCCTATTCATTGAAACACACACACTCCGACAAATATACCAGTAATAATAAACAAAATTAAGAAACATGAATATCATTGCCACAAGAGAAATAAAGAACACAAGATTCATCTCTGCTAGTCATGAACGCATAGCCAGGATAGACACCATGTATATAACATCTAATTGTTAGCTAAGCAATGATCAAACAAATAACCAGTATGAATGCAAAATTAAACATGATCAGTAACACATCACTTGTATAGTGTCAACAAACAATACTTGTATATATATATGTGTGTGTGTGTGTGTGTCTATTTACTTTTTATCTATTCTATATCTATGTGTGTATATATTGAGAAATATAATTGACACTGTTCATTTTTGGCAATTACTATTTCTAAAAGTATTATTATTTTTTGCTTTGCTATGTATCTTTATTTTTATGTTCTTTTTTTTACGTTTAAAATATCTCCTGCAATGCAAGGGGCAAATTATTCCAGTTTATTTATATGCATAGACGCACAAAAATTTATATTCGATGAGCGTCAAACAGCAACACAAATAAGTTGATATGAAAGGCCAGATTAAGAGTGCCTACACTTAGCCGTGTCAATTCTCCATGATTTGCAAGCCGTAATGATAATCCTCTCAATTCATGACCTTTTAAAGCACCTTTCACTGAACCACCAGCGGCTAACCTCTTGAGAGCTTCACGAGCAATTTCAATCTGTGCAGTAGCATCTGCAGCATCAATAAGATCCAAAAACTCCTTTGCAAATTTAACTATACCCTGAACAGCTTCAACAACATCTTCTTTCTTATCCTTTAAATTAAGAATGTCACTCAAACCAAGCCCGAGATTATCATGTCCTATGTCCCTACTGTTACTAATGGTAAGAAGACACTGGAGAGCTCTCTTCAAATCATTGCTTTTCATTGCCAGATCAAACTCCAACCTGCATGACATAAAACGGCATTATATTTAACCATACCTTGACATAAGTAGTATAAATGGTAGTATTAATTCAACCTAGAGGCACAAAATCTAGGAATGTTAGATTTAAATTATTAACGTAACTAGAGGGAACCTTGTGCATTTATGCAAAGTTTGAGATGAACCGCACAATTCATGGATTGTACATAGTGTAACTTCCTACGCCTTTTATATTTTATATTGAATATTGATTATAACACCTTGCTATTGAGGGCATTGAAGGCAGCTTGATCCAAAATAATCAAGTTGGCAACTAATCATGCACCTGGCTGTAAGCATATAGCATACCTCATGGATATTCCAGTTAAGTGAAGGGCTTCCATAGCATAGCCCATTCCCAGCATAAATTGTGCTAGATCATCATGGTGTTCTCTCCCAAGCCTGCTTGCCCTGTTAGAAAGGTGAAATATAATGTTAGATATACAAATACAATGCTGACTTTGTATGGGTGAAAAAAAGAAAAAAGGCAAAGCAATACCATTTAACTGCACTAACCAGCGAGACATCTACACCGAATACCAGGATGACTCAGGGATAAGGCATGAGCAGACATGCACCTACCAAAATACAGTAATCATTATCAAAAATCCATTGAAACCAGCATCTAACACAAAATGAACGACTTCAAATTTCACCTCCATCTATAAACAAGAAATTACCATGTTCATCATGCAGGTGAAAATGTAACCAGTGCTAGGCAGCAAAAGTCAATACTCAATTGAATCAATACAAATCTACTCATCCTTTTTTCTTACTAAAACAACATCCACCGACCAAGCAACTGCAGGCTATAGAGTTCTTAAAAATTTGTACACAAAACTCATGTAATGGTATTGCACACAATTCCCACAGCCAACTTCAATAGAAAAGCATTCTGGCATGAATCCCATCGATAACAAATATACAGCTAAGAAACACCAAGATAAGAAGCACACAAATATGTTTGTGCGTGGAGAAGAAATAGTGCACACGACACAATTAGATGCATATATAACTGCACATGTATACAAAAATGGACGCATTACATAGAAATTGAAAGTTGAAACTAAACATTCCTAATTACCTGTCAATTAGCCAAAGCACTCCATCTCTGACACCTACCACAAGCAGAGGCCCAACTGGACGGTTCTGCTCCATAGGGAAACAAGTAACCGCCACAGACACTCCCCCACCACCAACAGCTACCTCGCTGGCCTTTCTCTCTTCTGCTTTTGTCATCCAAGAGTCATTTCTGTCGAGCTTGGACTGTTTTGGCAGCATTAAGAAAGGTGGCACTGAAGGAGCATGCTGAAATGAAGCCAACCGCACCACCTGGCAAGGTTGCAAGTAAGGAAGAAAAATATGTTTATGTATATTCAAATGAAGAAATGGATGAATTACCCACACACAAAAGATAGACAAAATACACACTGAACATTTGCAATGAATGAATATCATAAATTAGAAAAGCTGCTAGCTTTTTTAACCTGTAGCATTGGTGGCCTCAATGATATTCTTTCTTCTTTAGTAGCTTGGGGACCATCAACAGTAATTAAGGCTAATTCTCCGTGCTTAGCCACAGCTCTAGCTTGTGCCTCTCTTACTTTTTGCTCTTCTTTCATCTTTATAGTTTCTATGTCAATTTGTGCTACCCCAGCATCCACAAAAACAATTCTGAGCACAAAAGCAGTAAAGGTATAATAAATTATTTAAAAAATCCCATTTTGGTTCCTCAGACTGAGGTAGTAAAGAAAGGTGGTTATATTATGCATAATAGTTTATTTCATTACAAAAATTTCAAGCTCCGTTCAATCTGCAAGCATCCCACTATAGTATCGTATAGTCTTATACAAAGACAAATATACAGAAAAATAAATTGAAAAAGTAGACAAATAGATTATATTTTTGGCCTTTCAGAAAACAGACAAGGAATCGACAATGTAGGGAGCTGTTCGTCATTTCCACCTTCTAACCAACTGATGCAATCTAATGGAAAATAATGACCAATTAATCTATCAAATACTATATAAAAGGCAACATAAAATTGATACAAGTAAACAATAAATAGTGGACAAAGGACATGGCCTACTCTATAGTAGTTGGTGTGGCCACAAACAACTGCCTCCGGTGCCAAACAGCACTTGTAGCATATGGAATCGCAACATCTCCCAGATATCTAAATTGAGGGCGCAAACAAGAAACAACTATGTATTGATGGTATGCAAAGGCACAATACTCAATAGTTTGGTCCCGAGCAGTCCATTCTGGTTGAGGAAGTAGACCACAAACAGGCTGGAAGGTCTCCCAACTGAATCAGAAACAGAATTAAAAGTAACATTTGTAACAACGGTCCTACTACTCACGCAACTAGTATAATCTCAAGCATTTAATGTAGGGAAACCTAAAACACACAATGGACTAAGGACTCCATTCCCCAAACATAGACTAAGGAGGCTCCGCCTCTTAAATGTAAGTTATGAATTTAGAGGGCTCAGCCCTATCAATAACAGAAATCATCTCCACTATTTAACAAAATCTAAGGGCTCTGCCCGTATTTAATTTGTCATAATTGTCCAGAGTTCACAGCTCAGCATAAATATTTCAACATTTATTATCCAATCTTCGAGAGTCTCAGAAATTTCAATACAAACATAATTAAAACTGAATCACATTGACCAAGACTTAAAAGAGTCCTAAGGTCCAAAACAATGAAAATAAATAGACAGTGTCCTAAGGTCATGGCAGAAAGTAAATAATGACCAGCATGTGCTCAGGGAGCACAAGAGCCAAAAGCTCACTCCTCCGGTGCCTTCCCGTGTCTTCTATTGGATCCTACACCTGAAATATGTTAAAAGATTGGGGTGAGCACTAACGTCTCAGTAACTCAGAATTCCACCATGCACACACAAACTAACCAACACACATAAAGAAAAATATCATAGGCAAATATACAATTCCAGTATCATTATCATGGTATGACTCATAATACTTCCATGCAAATCATGATATTATGCAATGCAACCTCCCTTATTCCTCCGTCCAACCTTATACCGCTGACGGGAACCATAGGCTTAACCACGGTCTAGCCCACTTTGGACCGACCAAAGCTCCTCCGGTGCTTGAGATGTACCTGGCCAAAGGTATAGAGCCCAAGCCCAGACTATGGTTCCCCTCCTTAAACACCAGGAGGTGTCACTGTCCCACGCCCCCCCTTACAAACCCGGCCAGGTAAGTATTGAGGAACGGGGCCCTACAAAAGGCCAACCACTGTGCGCAAAGTGGAGGCAAACCACGTGGTCACTAAATCCTTTCTATATCCACATCAGCATCTCCCTAATCCCATCACCAGTGCATGTCATTTATATATATATCATTCATCATGCCGACAAGCATGCCTGAAAGAAAATAAAGTACTTCATAAAACAGTTCCAAGCATGCTTGAAAGAATAAAACTACTCCAAAACGTCCAAATACCAGTTTTAGAATATCGAAATATTAATTTAAGTTCACAAAGCATGCTTAAAAAAAATACATGCCAGCACATATTATTATCATAACAAACAAAGTCTGTACACACATGGAAAAACCCCAAGTTACCTGTTCTCCTTAGCTCACAAGGCAACAAATGGCAATCCAATTAGTAAACATTCTCAATGAGAGTCTACAGAGGTCATACAGATATATAATAAAAAAGTATATTAATATATACTCAAAAGTATTATAAATTATCCTAAAAACTATCCTAGGGTCATTTTAAAACTATTTTAGAGTCTTAAAACTATTTCAAAAGATCTAATAATTATCTTATAAATTAATCAGTTAATTAGAATAAATGAATTTAGAAACAATTAGCGTGGGACCAAAACTATGAAAAAAAAAAACAAATTTGTTTTAAGTCTTCGTATTCCCAGCAGTGACCGAAAAGCAAAAACAAATTGAATGATATATATATATATATGTATCATTCAATGGAGGAAAAGGACGAATTTGACTAAGAAAGAAAAAGAACAACAACAATAATGAGCATTGCGTACTGAACGTCCCTCTCTCTATATATAATATATTACTTTTGGTTCAAGCACCCGATTTCAAAGTAATATAATTGATTAAAAAAAAATTGAAATAAAAAGTACCTGAAACTGCCTTCAACTCAAGATTTTTGATTCAGGAAAATGAAAGAAGACAAAATAAAGAAGGAGATATGCACAATTCATATATTGATGGAGAGAGGCACCTGCGTGTTCTGGCGGCAGAGACGAAGCGAAAAGAAAATGGTTTAGGTTTTCTCAAATGGGGTTATTAACAAAACACTTTTATTTTATTATATCTTGATTATTTAATAAATATAAATTTTAAATATATTTATTTTAAAAATCAATAAGAAAAAAAATCTGATTAGATTTAAATAATATCCTGATGACTCCTTATGCTATTCTCATTTGTTATTATTATTATTATTATTAGTTTAAAAAAAATCTTAATAGGTGTAAAAATCAATTAAGATAAATTTTGAATATTGATAATTTTTTTTTTAATTTTCCCCTTACCTTATCTTTTGTTCTACTCTTTTGGGCCTAATAATTAATCATATGTCCTACTTAAGGTCACAACCATCACTATAAATCCTAAATAAAAATTGGGATGTTACAACATTCAATCGAAATAAACCTGAAATTAGTCCCCTCAGTAAAACCAACATAGATTAAAGCAATATGTGATAATTAGAAGCATCTCTGGCATTCTTTGCAAAGAACGTGGCATCAGGAAAGTTTCACCACACTCAGACTCTCTCGAAGCTTTGAATCTCATTTTTAGGGATGGAGTGCAGGAACACCCCCCCTCTACGACAAAATCCAAGAAGTAAGAACACTTTTGTTTGAAAATGGGAAATTGACTTGGTTTATTCTAACTGAGAAACCCTCAAATATGCTGATTATCTAGCAAGAAATGCTCATGATGTTGAAGAGGAAATCAGGATTCTCTTGGAAGCCCCTTCGAGCTGCACTGATCTTTTGAATCAAGACTATCCCCAACTGGGGATTAGAACCCCCACCTAGGCTGGTGTTTTCTTCCAGGATTTAATCCTGCCTTTTGTATTTAAAAAAAAAGAAGCTTCTCTGGCATTCAGCTCAATATTAATCTGATTTGAACCAGTAGTTTAAAGACCAAAAAGCAACGCAATGAATATAATAAACTCTGAGCTACATGATATACACACAGTCCATAATTGGCATCCAGGATCTTAGATGCTCAAATAAGAACTTATACCCAAAGAACAATCCAAACAGGGGTAGGCAAGATAAGGCCGGGGACAGGAAGATTTGGTTTTAAGTTCTGTAATGTAAAAATTGATGGGAAAGACATTCTGGATGTTCAGACTTCAAGGACTCCCCAGTACTTCTTCTCATAATATGCATGAACTGCCTTAAATTACTGCATCTATTCTCAAAAGGCGTCCAAAAGGACAAGGGAAAGATGCTGGCTGAATAAAAGAGGACACATATCTTAATTTTTTTTTCTTTGAAAGGGGCAGGGAACAAGGGGTTGATAAATTAGAATTACTTCACAGCTAATATTCATTTGCCACTCAGAGAATCCCATCCAACAGATGGGTATTAGTTTGTATGATATCACAGGATTCACAGCCAGCCAGCCACTGCTTCTCAATGTCAGGCCAAACAGTAGTACATAACTTAGAAGAATGAAGGATATGAACCATAAGGAAACAACGCTGAGTATGTTAAATAAGAATATTTACAAGTTTCACCTGTACAACTGAAAGTTTTGAGATGCTGTCCCAGCTGAAGATCTATGTGAAGAAAATCCATCATCAAAAGTAGCAAAAGAAGAAACACCACCATAACCTGATAAGGGCATTGGCTGGATTGTTGAAATACCAAAAGCAGCAACTGGACCAATTTGAACATATTTAAATACAATTTGAAGCTTTCAACTCCTCCATTTTCAAAATTGGATCTGTGACTGGCTTAAACATTGATGATGAAGAGGATGATGGCAAGCAAAAGTACTAAAGAGGATGACAGTTGATCTCCAAGCATCGTGCGACGCAGATCCAATTTGGAATTTTCTTTGATGGCTTGACCAGCAGTGATAGTTGCCTCCGTTGTCTCCATCGTGTATAATCTATAGCTCCGATTTGGGATTTTCTTCAATAAATTTTTTAGTTTTCAACGATGGAGATAGTGACGTTTTTCCCCTCCAACAACGATACGGTGCATCCATTTTATACTTATTAAATATTTATATTTAAGCATTAAATTATATTTAAATATATTTATATTGGTATATTTTAGTATAATTTTACATATTTTTATATTTTATGATATTATAGACTCATTTGGAAGCATTCAGAGCAAAAACATTACAAATCGTTCATGCTAAAAAGTTTCGACATCTTTCGGTATTTTGATCATAACTTTCACATCTAAACTCTGATTGAGGTGATTTAAGATGCGAAAGCTCAGATATAGAGCTACAATATTATCATGGTGAAAATCAAGCTCAAAATGTCAACACAAGCTGGTGACTTATCTAAAGCTGAAGGAAGTGGTTTTATGTGCCAGGCATCCACCCGACGTCAGGTCAAACTCAGCCGATACCAGGTCAACACGAATTTCACTTTTTTATGACTTTTAGAATCACCCGATGCCGTTTTAGATGATTATATGGTCACCTGGCACCGGATCAAAGTGCATAAGCACATAAAAACATGTTTTTGACACATAAACTGATCTGGAAGCCAAGTATTCTCGGTATATTATAAATAGGACGCAATAGAAACACAAGGAGAGATTCAGAAACGCATCCGGAGGCTAGATAACATAGTTTAAAATATATCTGGGAGCAACTATAAGCATCTTATAGAGAGAATAAGGAGATCTAGGAAGTATTAGAGATATATTCATTCTATTATACTATAACTCTTTCTTCTTGTTATTTTCATTATGATTTAAAATTTTAGTTTTGATTTGATTTCTATTTCCATGAGTAACTAAATTTTCCAGTTAGGGGTAGGGATGTAGTATGACTAGGATGGATTTGATTTGTTTTCTTTAAGTTAAGACTTTATTGATTTGTTCTTCAAGTTATTATATTTATCTCTTTTGTTAATTTATGTAGATTTTATGCTTGATTATCATAGAATATAATTAATGGGTAAACTTTATGGACTGAAAGGTGAAAAGTGAACCTAAATTTAAAGAGATAAACACGGATAACTAATTTAAAGATAGAATTAGAAATTCGTGGTGATATACATTGTAGTTTCAAGGTGTAATTAGAAACTTTAGTTGCGAGAGAGCGAATTAAACTATAATTAAATAAGGACTAATATACTAAGAGGTGATTAGGACACTTTAGAAACAATGGTCACTATAATTATGCAGAGTCTAACTAAGGAATATAATCTAATTATCCCATAAGGTGAATCCTGATCCCTTGATACTTCTAGAACTGAATAAAAACTCAGACGTTATTTTGTTTCCCATTTCTTTCATTTTTAATTTGAATTTTCAATTTAATTATCACTTGTTTTTCAGATTAAAAGTTTGGATTGATAAATTTACTACTTCCCTTGGGTTCGACCTTTGGAATACTCCGAAGACTTTTTATTATTACAATCAACCCTGTATACTTGCAGGATTTCGGTCAATCTGCACCTCCAAGCTTCCAACGGCATTAGATCTCTGTCACTCCCTATGTTCTTAGATTTGCTTCTTTTTCTTTTTATGGGTTGTAAATGGGTCTTTGCTATTAATATGAGTTAATGTTCCAGTGGTGGTCCTTATTGTGGTGGACGATGGTCCATGGTGGAAGGGTTTAGAAAGATGTTGGTGGTGGGTCTGGTTTGACAGAGATAGTGAATGGAGATTTTTTTTCTGCTGAGGTATTATAGTTTTTCATTTCATTTTTATGATTAAGAAATAAAAAATATATCAAACTTCCATTGTAATATCAAACACACTTTTAAACTCAATTTTCACCTTCATTTCCCTTTCTACTTCCACTTTCATTCCCTTTAAGATCACTCCTGTGAACCAAATGAGGCCTAAGAACTAGAATGAATTCGGGAAAAGCTATACTATTCCCTCTATTTGAAAAAATTTACTTTGCCACTTTAGAGTTTTAGCCATTTAAAACAAAATTGTCACTTTGAAATTTCAATGAATATTAATTATTTTTGTACATTTTTATCATTCATTAATAATAATAAGTCAAAGCTTAATTTCACCATTAATTAATTATAAAGGCATTTTAGTTCAACAAGGTCAAGTTTTATTATAATCTAAATTACTCAGTGGCTTTCTTCAACTGTGTACAGATTTTTTTTCTTTTAAATGGAGGGAGTATTACAACTTGTGAATTTGAAACTATTTTAAGAGTAGACCATTTTATGTCCATTGACTATTGGAATTCTTTTTTTAGTCTATTAAAAAGGAATTGGGTGGTAGCGAGGATGGGATCTTCTTCAACAAGCGCCTTTTGTTATAGGATTTTTTATTGCCAAACGTGTGTCAAGCCTCTGCTAAGAAGTGATGCTCTGGGATGCATATCCCACTGATTTTTTCCTTTTGTGATGCCCTGTATTTATTAACTCCTTTGTCAAAAAAAAAAAAAAAGAATTGGGTGGCTAATAGTCACTACTAATTTTATTAGGCACATTATTCGTAAGACTGGGCTTATTTCTGATTGATAGCGGAGCGAAACGAAGCATACAAGCTGCTCAGACTCTATAACAGCTTTTTGATCAACATAGGATTGAATGGACAAAGAGAGAAAAAAAATAAAGGGGAATTATAGTTAGAAACAGTAGGGTAAATTAATTATATAAAAAAATTTAGCCAGTGATAAATGTTAAAATTTAAAATATTAAGTAATAAAACTAGAAAAATAAATAATAATAGATCTTATTTTATAATAAATTTATTTTTTAATCTCAAAATATAATTCCACCAAAATAAAATGCCCTTACAGCAATACATACGAAAATATTCATTTGAGAAGAAAAGAAAAATATCAATAAAATTTGATTAAGAAAAAGAAATCAATAAATGTGAATTCAAAATATTTATTTTCTCATCAAGAAGTTTTGATCAATAAAAAGGAAACGGCAAGAGGAAGGCAGGAAAGAATACTGCGGCAAAAACATCATTTTTCCATCTGTTGTGAATTTGCAAACAACATTGTTGGAACTTCAGGCGGACATTACTCATAGTCACAACAAGCATGAACCCAATCACTAGTGGCATCGGCGGTGATGCGCCTAAATTATTTGGTCCCCAATAAAATAAAAGATTAAATTTATATATTTTTCTTATATTTTTTAATATTATTTTTTAATTAAAATTTAACAATAGATCTTTTAAATTTTTTTTAAGTTTAAGAAGTTAACACTTTTAATATATAATTAATGACTAAATATATAATATATTAAAAATAGTTTACATATTAACTTTTAATTAGAAAATGATATGAAAATAATAGGAGAAAAAGCGTATAAATATTTTTTAAAATAAAATAAATGGAGTATTATTTCCAAGAGAGGCTAATATGTCCGCACCACTAGACAGCCAATTTAACACAATTTATAATGTCAAATTTAAACAATTGAATTTAATTTAATATTTTTTGCCAAAAATTAAACTTAATAATTAAGTTTATCAAAAAGATCCAAATTAGATTATTAATAGCATACTACCACTTTGGTACAATTAATTTTAATACTTATATATGGTTTTATATATAAGTTAATTTTAACTTGTTAACCAATATATAAGTTAATTTTAATTAATTCATACATACAAAGAAAACTTGCTAAAATTAGTTAATAATTTAAAATTTTAAAATATTATTATTGCTCTAGGATATTCTTACTTGAATTTATTAAATTTTAAGTCTTTAACCCATTTTAATCACTTTCCCTTTTAATTCTTTACTACTTAGCTTCTTTTAAACTTTTATCACCTAACTATCTTGATTATTTCTTTAAGGATAAATCTAAAAATAAATTTTTAATACTTCATTAATTTTATAAAAGTACTTATACCAATCATATTAGCAAAAATTAGAGGTAATATTTCTCAATATTTCATAAAAAATATATATTATTTGGTAAAAAAAATTTAATTCCTTGGTTAATCTCTTCCACTGCAATCCATTTGATTTGCTGATTGGTAAGTGTGTTCAAAATAAATCCAAACCGACTAAATGAACATGAACCGATATAAACCAAATTTAAATTAGATTTATTTATTTTTAAAATTGATTCTATTTGGTTTAATTTGGTCTTAGATATTTGAGACCTAAACTAAATCAAACCAAATTTATTACTATTTTCTTATATAATTATATTATACCTTTTTAATAGATTTTTTTATTTAATACATTTTATATTTATACTATACTCATTAATATATGTTTTTTAGATTATAAGTTTATAAATAGGATTAAAAAATATTTATTAAATAAGAAAAAATATAAATTAGTGTGCTGTTATAAATAATTTTGTGAAAAAGTATTTACAAAATTTTTACATAAAAAATTAATATTTTAATAAATTATTAGTATCTATTTAATTCTATTTAATTTAATTTTTTAGAAAAAAAAGCTATTTTCCCTTTAAAAAATTTTTTTTGAGTATTACCAAAAACAAATCAATCCAAATTAGAGCGGATTAAAAAAAAAATGGAATAGGTCCAAATATATGTATGAGCAGCCTTACGGTGGTTGGCGCACGTAGGCTTCCGGTCTTCGAATCGCATATCATTTTGGCTTCACCCAGAGGCGTGGAAATGGCTTCAGGTCTCTTCCCTCTGGTTGCTTTGTTTATGACCTTCTCCGTCTCTTATTCGCAGGTATTTCTTAATCTCGCTTCCTCGTTTCTGATTTTTATGATATCATTATTTGCTATTTTGAACGAATTTCCATGGATTTGATTTCTCCTCATGTTTGTGTGATTGATGAAAATAAAATTCCCCTTTTTTTTCTTTTTTTAATTTAGATTCTTTGAGGCATGCTTCAACCTTAACCTATAATGAACTACAAGGCTGTTCTTCCATCTAAAATGAAACTTTTATATGTTTTATTGCGATGTTTTTGGAAGAGAGAGTTGCAGAGACAGAGCCCCCTCTCTAGGATGCTGAACTTGACCACGGTAGCGTTGTCTACTTTGTTGTGGTCGTCGACTTTTGCGCGCTCTTTTGTTATTTTTATGAGGGCCTTTAACTTGTTTTTTAGGTGTAAATTATTATTCACGGATACTATGAAATCACTTTCTGAACTAAATAAATCATATATTGTCAACAGATCATTGAGGCTGAACCAGAAAAAAATTCTAGTTTCAAGCTCAATTCTCATATTCTTCAGGTAATTTCCATTCCATGCAATCAGATCTCTTATTTTGCTCTACGCTTGAGATAAATTGTTTCTAATTATCAATCAGAAAAATTTCTTACACGACCAGAATACTGATACTGGAACGATGTTATCATCTGAACTAGCATTGCCTTTGGTTTTTTAGGGTGAATATTTGGTCTTCGATTCAAGTACTGTTTTAAACTTTATACATTGTCATGCAGGAGTCAATCACTAAGCAGATTAATGAAAATCCAAATGCAGGATGGGAGGCTGCCATGAATCCTCGTTTCTCCAATTATACTGTTAGCATTCGACTTGCCCGGACCTGTTCTAATTTCTCTTCACCTTTTAATATACTTTTTGCATGCATATATTTAATTTTGTTATATGCTTTGAGATTCCAAGATCTTGTCTTCGATTCTCAGGTTGGACAATTTAAGCGCCTTCTTGGAGTCAAACCAACGCCAAGAAAGGATCTGAGTAGTACTCCTGTTGTATCTCATCCAAAATCATTGAAATTGCCAAATAATTTTGATGCAAGAACAGCTTGGTGGCAATGTAGCACCATTGGAAGAATTCTAGGTTGTCTACTTGAACCTTCTTCTTGATTTTATTTTATTTTTAAATAACTGATTCAATTGGAGGAAAGTGCTCACTCTTCTCTTTCTTCACTAAATGCATGGAATGGCAAATCAATTTCTTAATTAAAGATCAGGTAACTCTCTTCATTTTTCAGAGCTACAACTTTTTATAAATTCAAGGTTCAAAAAATCCTTAGCAGGTCTGTTTGCTGATTGTTCAGGGTCACTGTGGTTCTTGTTGGGCATTTGGTGCTGTTGAATCATTGTCAGATCGTTTTTGCATTCATTTTGGCTTGGTAACTGAAATTTATTTTACTTTATCTTGTTTATTGTGTGTTTGGGTATTTATCTTCTCAAATTTTTAGTCTACTCTCTCTTCCTCCAGATTTTATAGTTTGTATGTTTTAATTCCAGAACATTTCTCTCTCTGTAAATGACCTTCTTGCATGCTGTGGATTTTTGTGTGGGTCTGGCTGTGATGGGGGATATCCTCTCTTTGCGTGGCGATACTTAGTCCATCATGGTGTTGTCACTGAAGAGGTAACTAGTTCCAATTTACCCTCATTGTTTCCTCTTGGTGCAAGTGTGTATGAAGTGGTTAAAGATAAAAATTCAAGGGTCCTCAGTTGGATCTTGCCTTTATTTGTTGCTAAAGTTTGATTGGAGGATTTTCTTCTCCATCTGGGCCTTATATTTTTGCCTTTCTTTCTCTTATTATAAGCAATGTTTACATGTATCAGTGTGACCCATACTTTGATGATATTGGCTGTTCTCATCCTGGTTGTGAGCCTGCATATCCTACTCCCAAGTGCGTTAGGAAGTGTGTGAATCGGAACCAGCTTTGGAGAAAGTCAAAACATTACAGTGTCAATGCATACAGGATCAATTCAGATCCCTATGATATCATGGCAGAAGTCTATAAGAATGGACCGGTTGAGGTCTCATTCACTGTTTATGAGGTAAATGACAGCTCTTACTTATGTTTTTATAACTGAATTGCTGCAACTTCCATGTAATAATTTAAAAAATTATTTCATACTTTTTGCTTATATAAAACTAAAAGCACTTGGTGGCAAGATTTTACCTCTTGAAAAACTATTTTTATAATGTTATTGATCAATTTGTCTACAAATTATCATTATCAATTTAGGTAAATTGTGTATTGTAAGAATCTTGGTGGTGAAATGAGAGTGTGCAGAAGAAGGTCAAATATAAGAAAGAGTGTTTCAAAGCCTTGCATTTATGCAATAACGATGAAAATTGGAAATGTTATCGGTTGGCTAAAAAGGAGACTAAGAAAGCAGTGAGCGAGGCTAGATCTAAAGCTTTTGAGGAATTCTACCAGGATTTATTAACAAAGAATGGTGAACATAAGATTTACAAAATTGCCAAGAGAAGGGAAAGAAAGTCAAGAGATTTGGACCAAGTAAGATGCATTACGGATGAAGACGGAAAAATTTTAGTTGCAGATGATGATATCAAAGAAAGATGGGAGAGCTACTTTATAAGTTTTTTAATAATGGATTGGATATGACTATACTGAAGGATTAACAATCCATGAAGATGATTTCAATTTGAATTTCTATCGTAGGATTCGGGTTGGAGAGGTGAAAGACGCTCTTAAGAGAATAGATAATGGTAAAGTCATTGGTCCCGAGGGTATTCATATCGAAGTTTGGAAGTGCTTATGAGAGAAGGGGGTTTGGTGACTCACTAAGTTATTTAACGAGATTTTAAGGTCCAAGAAAATGCCAGAGGAATGGAGAAAGAGCACTCTAGTACTCATATACAAGAACAAGGGGGATATTCAAAATTGTGTTAATTATTGAGGGATAAAACTCATGAGTCACATCATGAAACTTTGGGAAAGAGTGATTGAGTATAGACTCATAAAGGAGTCTCGTATTTCAGAAAACCAATTTGGATTTATGCCAGGACGGTCTACAACAGAGGCTATTTATTTATTAAGGGGTTTAATTGAAAGATACTAAAGTAAAGAGAGAGACTTGCATATGGTTTTCATTGATTTGGAAAGAGCCTATGATAGAGTACCAAGAGATGTATTATGGAAATCAATGGAGAAGAAAGGTGTCCGTGTGACTTATATTCGAGCCATAAAGGATATGTATGAGGGGGCAACAACAAGTGTGAAAACCCTTGGAGGTGTGACAAAGGACTTCCCTATAACAATAGGCTTATATCAAGGATCTTCTTTGAGTCCATACCTGTTTGATCTGGTTTTGGATGTTCTTACAGAACATATACATGAAGAAATTCCAAAGTGTATGCTTTTCGCGGATGATATAGTTTTAATTGAGGACTCGAGAAGAGGTCAACTCTAAACTTGAATTATGGAGACATACTTTGGAATCAAAAAGTTTTCGTCTGAGTAGAAGTAAGACGGAATATATGCATTGCAAATTTAATAAAAGGCCAATTAGAAATGATTCAGAGGTAAAAGTTGGAAAGCAAATCATCTCTGAGGTGTCAAAGTTTAAATATTTGGGGTCGATTTTACAGAGTAATGGCAAAATTGATGGGGATGTTATGCATAGGATACAAGTTGGGTGGTTGAAGTGGAGGATAGCAACAGGAGTTATTTGTGACCGCAAGGTACCTACTAAACTTAAAGGAAAATTTTATAGAACAGCTATAAGGCTAGTAATGCTATATGGTAGTGAATGTTGGGCTTTGAAAGGACAACAAGAACATAAGATGGACATAGCAGAGATGAGAATGTTGAGATGGATATGTGGTCATACAAAATTGGATAACATACGAAATGACTGTATAAGAAAGAAAGTTGGGGTAGCACCTATCGAGGAGAAAATGGTGGAAAATCATTTAAGGTGATTTGGGCATGTACAAAGAAGAGGGTAAGAGGAGCCAGTGAAGAGAGTTGATCAAATGGCCTGGAGCCCGATCAAAAGGCGTAGAAGAAGACAAAAAAGGACATTAAGGGAAATTATAAGGAATGACCTTTCGAGAAATGATTTATCTGAGGATACGGCGTTTGATAGAGCTCATTGACGTCATATGATCCCTGTAGCCGACCCCACATAGTGGGATAAGGCAAATGTTGTTGTTGTTGTGTATTGCAAGATCCTGAAACACGGGTTCTTGCTAATTATATGATATATATATATATATTAAACAAAATTTTAGTTAATCAATAATGATTTAGCTACAAAAAGCAAAGTAAAGCCTACAGTGTAAGAAAGAGTTGTGATCTGCGTTAGATGCCCTATTGACCTGAAGCAAAATGCTAAAAAAATACAAATTCTTGCATTAAAAGGTGGCTTCGACCAAAGTAGGGAGCTGCACTTCACTAGCTGTAAATGAGGTTGACCAGCAGATTAATTAGTAGGGAAATTGAAGGCAAATTTTTAATAAGAATAGGCTCAGACCAAGGAGTGATTTGGAGCTTGACTTTTCATTATATCCTTTTATAAGACCATTTAATAAACGAGATCATTTGTATTTTACGAATATATATTACTTCATTACTAAACTGTGGGTTGACTTTGTGTTGAAAATGTGAAGATAATTATTAAACTTTCGAGGCTTTATATGAAGCAGGACTCGGACACCATGTGAAGTATTGGTAAAAGATGGAAATTGAAGAATATTTAGGTCAAATATTTAGAGAAACCATCCTTGAGGTCATGGCCAATGATTTTTAAAGATGTGCCTTGTATAATTATTGTTGAATGAAAAAATAAGGTTTATTTTTTTTCCTAGTAACAAAAGTATCTTGCCCTACTACTGTATGGGATGTTGGGGTGGACGTAGCAAGAATGAGCATGTTCATGACCAAGTCACAAATGAAGTATGGGATGTGAAACGAGGATATTCATTTCAAGCTGGCTTAATGATTTTGAGCAATTTTATTAGTCTTGAGTCATTGATTTCATTTTATAAAAAGCATGAATGTTGTAGTCAGTTGTTGTTTTTGCTCTTTTTTTATTACCTTGTTTTTGTCTTGGTCTCTTATGCTGTATATCTAAAGAGATAGTGTTTGATAGAATCCATTGGCGTCGTATGATCTATGTAGTCAATTCCACTTGGTGGGATAAGGCTAATGTTGTTATTGCTATTGTTGGTCTCTTATGCTGTTTGTGTTCAACTTTAGATATTAAATTCATGCCCCTATGAGAGGCTGAACGAATACTATTTCTGATTAATATATACTTCTGGCCTGTTTAACCCATGAGGAGAGCCCATCTTCTCATTCCTATTTGCCGATGCCCTTTCAATAGACAAATTTTTGGAACCATTCTCCCCTTCATCAACATGCGATTTCATGACATTATACAAATAGATTATATCTTTTATTGTGTTTGGAGTAGATTATATCTCTTGCTATTTGACCTTTTAAAGGATTTTGCTCACTACAAATCAGGAGTTTACAAACACATCACAGGGGACGTATTAGGAGGTCATGCTGGAAAGCTAATCGGGTGGGGAACAACCGATGATGGAGAGGACTACTGGGTACGCCAATCCTTTCCTGAATATGGACCTTTAATTTTTTGTAGCCTCGTATATTATTAGAATTCCATGTTGATCTTGTTCTTTTCAACGTTTCAGCTCCTCGCAAATCAGTGGAATAGAAGTTGGGGAGATGTATGTTTCTTCAATCATTCATTGGTGAATTGGATTTACTGTATCTATATGTATGCCTTTTTAAATCTTCAATTTTAATGTAAATGTAGGATGGTTTGTTCAAGATCAGAAGAGGGACAAATGAGTGTGGTATTGAAAAAGATGTTGTTGCTGGTTTGCCGTCCACGAAAAACCTCATCAGAGAGGTAGCCGAAGTCGATGCTGATGGGGATGTCTCATTCTCGATGTAAATATATAACCAACTAGCTTCTGCACGTGTATTAAAACACCCTGCACTGAACGTTGTGCCATTATTGTGAGAACTTGAACAAAGTGTGCTAAAATTTAGTTTATTTGTATATCGAAAGATTCTTGCACTGTGGCTCTAGTGGGGCGATGAGGGTCGGTGACTACAAGCACTGTTACAATTACAAAGAATCAACAAGAACCGCATCAATTAGCGTAGAACTTGGTGTATAATGATGAAATGATGACGACCATCCTGGGGGGTTGTGAATATGATGATGATGATGCTAAAAGGGGAGGTGAGGATTGATTTTATCAAAGGATATGATTTCCTGCGTGTGAATTGAAGAAAGGATAATTCGGGTAGGTTAGGGAATGGATCGCGTGGCATATTATAATATTGGAACCTTTCCGCTCTTAAGGCATCTGATTCAATGAACGCCTGGTATATTCATTAAGTAAAATATTATCACAAGGTTCGTTAACAAAAAAAAAAAAATTGTCACATGGTTCTATCCAATGGACGCATAGTTTATTATTGCTTGATGGTGATTGAAGATGACAGTATTTAATAAATGAGTTTTTTTTCTCTGTTTATTATATTAATCTAAATAACTATTCAAGAAATGTTAATATGTGAGTGGAAAAAATACCGATAAGGTGCCCTCTAAAACACTACTTCAAGAGTGAATCTTTTTTTCTTTTTTTGAAAGTTATGATTTATTTTAAATCATTTTTTTAAAGTCCCTGAAATGTAAAGACATCAGTATTTAGTTATCTTTTTACATTTACACAGTTTTGATACTTTTTTTTTTGCCAAAAAACTATGAGATACCTTAGTTAAATGATTTTAGCTCATTTTTACTAGAATCAGCACTGGTTGATGTTATATTTATATTTGTAAATAAATATGATGTATTTAGAGAGAAGTAAAAAAAATGGATAATGAGTGTAGTAATAAAATGTAATCTTATATATTCATGTCACTTTACATTCGAATGTGGAAGGAATTCAATTGTTGGCCTCTGTACACAAATGGTCATTTCAATCATTAGCTCTCGAAGCAATGCCAGTCCCATCATCCCAAATGTCACATGTGCACACGTGAACACACGTGTGTATTGCATGTCTGGAATTTTTTTTCTTTTTTTAATACCATTTCACCTATGTCTGGTAGGAGCAAGCCTTTTTCAATGAAATATGAAGAGAAGTAAAATAAAAGATTAAAATGGACCCAAATCATATTTGGTATGAATGTGAAAGGTAAAGATAAACCTAAATCATATTTGGTATTAATGAAAATGGAAAAGAGAATAATTAGTGTATCTTGTTTATTATAAATGAATAAGTAAGATAAGGGAGAGAAAAATGAGAGAGGGAGAGCAATAGGTGTTGGTTATAATGAAATAGGTTAGAGTCGCTTAAGTATAATATATCGAGTTTGAAATCGTGTAAATGTAAAAAATATTTTTAGTAGAATTTCTCCTATCTAGGGCCCGACGCTATTTGATTCGAATTAGTTAGAATTTAAAATAATAAAAAAATCTTACCTAGAATAGAGATATAATTGCTCTCAGTTCATATCTTTATACCAAACATGATATTAGTTTTTAGAGGGAATAACACTTAAAATTCTTGATATAAAGTTAATATGACTTAGTTTCCAGCTATTCCAGACTCTGGTTGGTTTAATTTTTAAAATTTATTTATTTTTTTTCATAATTTAATAATTAAATTTGAATTCGAATTGAAATTTAATTAAATGCTTGAGATAAAAAGTGAGGGAAAAAAAAGATGATTAGAGGAGCTGGGAGAGTCAGATTCGCTAGGGATTTTTCCCCCTAGTCCACCCATAGAATTACACATGGGGCGTAATTTTGACAAGATTTGTTTTTTTTTTTTTGCCCAGATTATTCATATATACTACTGATATGCGATGTGCATTATCCTCATAATTCATCCGTAGTAAGGAAGGGCACCAGAATATTTCTTCCGTTTCTTAATATAAGGGATAAGTGGAAGAATTTTTATATTTTAAAATATACATGATAAGGGGATTTGTCTGATGTATTTAATAATTTTTTTTAAAAATATTCTTAATTAATATAATATTTTTTTATTTATATTAATTATATTATATAAAAATTATTAATATTAAATGAGAATATTTTTGAAAACTATTTTATATTTTAAATAAATTTATTATTATTTTTTGATTTGTGTAATTTTATTTTTTATTTTTTATATTAAGGAACGGTGAGAGTATATAATTGCCAAGACGCCTTTCACGTTGTACTGTCAGGACTCGGGAGCGAGAGATTTGAAGCAACCAAAAAAAATACTCTATAAAGACGACGACTCATCAGTTGTCACGAAAATAATTGTATTACAAATCAAGAGTTTTCCGGGAAAATCAAAGGGAAGAAGTGGGGGTCAAACCCCCCAAGCTTATAGAAGGCGGGCAACAAAAAAAATCCCCTGTACTTTCGAATACTGTGACGTGTCATTTTAGTCCATTCCTGAGATTTTCTTTCGTTCTGCATTACCTTTGCTCTGAGGTCATATCGTTTAGCTTGTGATTCAAGAACCAAAGTGAATTGCGGAATTTTTATTTTTTTTCTTATTTTGTTTAAAAAAGTCTCAAACGGAGTCAGTACCAATGCGCCCCTGTTTGGGTTACGTGTGTGTAAGAAAGTGAGTGCCGGCAGAGTTGCAAGAGTAGTGAAAGTTCTAGAGGGGAGAAAATATGTCGTTACCGAAAGAGCTGGAGCAGGTGATGAAGTGGAGAGGAGGATCAGTCCTGGGGAAGAAGACCATTTTGAAGAGTGACCATTTTCCGGGTTGCCAGAACAAACGCTTGTCTCCCCAGATCGAAGGCGCTCCCAATTATCGTCAGGTATTTCATATCTTCCTCCTTGACCTTGGTCTTGCTTCTGCTTATTGCATGTTTGTTCATTGGCCTCTGCTGGACTCGATTGTTCTGGTGGGTTCTGGAAAGAATTTACTGTGTCTTGAATTAAATATTACTATTATTTCACCTGCTCTTGGCTTCTGGGAAACCCAAGATAGTTTTGTTTCTTTTTCTCCGCGCCTTCAAGATTCATTTGGGACCCTAGTAAGAATGGCGTTTCAACCGCTGTTTATAGAATTTCTGATATGAGGGAAAACTGGTTTTCCATTTATATTTCTTAGGCGTTCGAATCACCTCACGAAGAAGCACTATATGTGTCGTGGAATCTACTTATTATTATCGCCCCCAAATCTGGGATACTTGATCATCCTGTCTTGTTAAATTGCGTTGCATTGTCTTACCTTCTTGACATATTTTTCTTCTTTTAATGATTACTGTGGCTAGGCTGACACCTTACATGTTCACGGTGTTGCTATCCCAACAATTGATGGAATACAAAATGTTCTCAAGCATATTGGCGCACAAATTAGAGGGAGGAGAGCACAAGTTCTTTGGATTAACCTTCGTGAGGAACCAGTATGCCTGTTTACTAATTTGCTTGTTTTTTAATACGTCGCCATACTTAATGCTCTTATGTACTAGTTGATTTTTGGTTTGTGAAATTTATTAAGATAGCTAAATGTATTTGTTTCCGCTCTCTTTTTCAGTCTTTCTTTCCCTTATCTTTTTTCCAACGAAGGAGGCTAGTAGAACCTTTCTGCATCGTTTCCTTGGCATTCTTTATGGTTTTATTTTAGCTTTAAGTATTAACTATGTAAATATTAGACGTACTATTCGCTGAGATTCCCAGAATTTCCTTTGGCTGACATTATGTGATTTTTTTTCCTGAACAGATAATCTTTTTTCAATAAAAAATGATCTGAAAAAAATACTCCAGGCATCTTTTCTAAAGTTTCACTTCTCTTTCCGTTTCTTGTAATCAGGTTGTGTACATTAATGGACGCCCCTTTGTTCTGCGTGATGTGGAGAGACCATTCTCCAACCTTGAGTACACGGTATGAATATGATATTGTAAAATTCTTAATGTTTTAAGTCCATATTTGAGGAATGTGTTGGTTTTATGATGGCTGTGTGTGGTCTGCCTCATGTCACTTTTACCGCTTGTGATTATCTTGTTTGGGTTGTATTGACTTCACTAAAGGTACATCCGAAGTAGCTATGCCTTCTTATCAGTTCTGGCATTTTATACTTAATTAGGGTATCAATAGGGAAAGGGTTGAACAAATGGAAGCTCGTTTGAAAGAAGACATCCTGTTGGAAGCTGCAAGGTATTTCTGTGGTTCTACACAATTTATTTCATGTCTGTCACGTGCAATTCATTGTCAGCTTTAATATTAGCAAATCCTCCATTGCTTGATAGCCAAACTTAACTGCACCTTGTTATAACAGATATGGAAATAAGATCCTTGTCACTGATGAACTGCCAGATGGTCAGATGGTGGACCAATGGGAACCAGTGTCATGTAATTCTGTGAAGACACCGCTAGAGGTAGGAGTGGAACCTGTTAACTGTGGGTGTTAGGGGCTACTCCATTAGTTTTTCTTAATAGATTTTATCAAACTTGTTTTCTTTGCTATAGGTGTATGAGGAATTGCAAATCGGAGGATACCTTGTTGATTATGAACGTGTTCCTATAACTGATGAAAAATCACCAAAAGAAATGGATTTTGATGCGTTGGTGAGTTTTCATGTAGAAAATCTCTGCACAAGTTTTGTTTTTGAGACAATTTTGACTGGTTATTCTTTCATTTTATCTGTTATGTTCTATCATAGATTAACGTCATTAATTGAACATATCATTTCGGCACAATCCAAGGGTTGAGTGATGTCGTTTCCCTTTTTTTTTTTTTGTCTCATTAGAGAGCTGCTGATAAACACTTCTAAGTATATGTGTTTGGATCAAAGGAAGGAAAATAGAAGGGGGAAGAAAATTTTGGAATAGTTGAAAATTCTCCTTGTTTGGATGAACAGAAAAGTAAAGTGACAAAGAAAATGTGAATAAAATTATAAAAATATTTTCAGTTATCTTCTTGATCTTAAATTCTTAAATTTTTTTCTTTGGACTTTCCTCTCTTGTTTGCTCATCCAAATGTATCATAGATTATTAGGATCTTCTTATTTTTGGTACAAAAGTCACTTACAAAGAAAAGTCATTCTCGCTTTAATGAAACTTCGGTGTCTTAGCTACTCTTCATTGTGATTTTAGGTTCACATAATTTCTCAAGCTGATGTAAACACAGAGATAATTTTTAATTGTCAAATGGGGCGTGGACGAACTACAACTGGAATGGTCATTGCAACTTTGATTTATCTCAACCGAATTGGAGACTCTGGTACTCCTTTTTGATTTAATTTGAATTTTTCTGACTTTATCACCTGTTTTCTTGTTCTTATTTCATATTTCATCTAATTGTCAATACTAGAAAGTGAATTATTTCATATTCTACATATGCTCTTTTTTCTACTAAACTAAAACATGAAAGTAGGTAGTTTATTTATAAAATGAGAGGTACTTTGCTTTTCTATGGATTTGGGATTGATAGTGTCCACATTGGATAACCCTTGTTTAAGACTTTTTTTGGGGGGGGGGGGGGGGGAGAACTAGTGCTTGGAAAGAAAATTGAACATATGCTCAACTTGATATAGTTTCCATTACTAGATTCCATATACTCTTATTGCTATTTGGTTTATAGCTTAAACAACAGGGTATACCAGCTGAAATGCCCTGCCATTAGTGAAATGTTAAATATCATCTTAATACATGATAGGTATTCCACGAAGCAATTCAATTGGAAGAGTTTCTTCATGCACCACTGATGTTGCTGACCATTTGCCTAACTCAGAGGAGGCAATTCGCAGGGGAGAATATGCAGTTATAAGAAGCTTGATTCGGGTGTTAGAGGTATTGGTATCAACTTTATTTCTTGTGAAAGGCCCAGCATATGTTTTATCTGTCCTAATGCTTCACATGCTTCCAGGGTGGTGTTGAGGGGAAAAGACAAGTAGACAAAGTTATTGACAAGTGTGCTTCAATGCAGGTATCTATGCCTTATGACTGAAACTGCATTTCTCAGGAATAATTTCAAACTTCTTGTTTGTACTGTTTTATTTTACTTGTGTCTTATGTGGTCGATATTCATTTTTCATATGAATTTCCTCATTTAATTATTGTCTTGGTTGTATTTCAGAACTTGCGTGAGGCAATTGCCACCTACCGCAATAACATTCAGCGACAACCAGATGAAATGAAGAGGGAGGCATTACTCTCTTTTTTTACGGAGTACTTGGAGAGATACTACTTTTTAATATGTTTTGCTGTATACATTCATTCTGAAAGGCCTGCAGTCCGTTCTAGTTCTGCTAGTCACAGCAGTTTTGCTGACTGGATGAGAGCTAGGCCAGAACTGTACAGCATTATTCGCAGGTAAAACTATTAATAATTGTGAAGTCTATTTTTTTGTTATGACTTTCCCCTTGTTAAGTCAGGGGTGCCTTATCTACTAAGGCAGACTGATTGTAGACTGGTGATTGCTTTGGCCAAGCATGAGTATAGCTAGCAATGACAAAGTTGCAATGCATTAGTGCAACTGAGCTGGCTGCTAGTTTCAGGCATCATTTCCTTTCTCACTCAGCCTAAAAGGCTGAGGTGCTAACTGCTTCATGGACCTAGGTTCTGGAAGTGAAGGGTTCTTTGGTGATGCTTGGTCTGAGATTCAAAAGTATTCTATGAAGAAGTTCTTTACACTCTTGGTGTTTTATGTGATACTGTGGTTCCCAGATTGCCATTAGCTTCTGGTAGTGAAGGTCTCTGTTTTAAATTTTGTTATGTTGGCTCTAATTAATCAGGCACTGGGGACTTGACTTCTCAGGAGATGTCAATTATGATTAGAGTTTGGAGTTTCTCTTTACTGGTTTGATTGTCAACAAAAGCCGTCAAATATGATATGTGCTTAAAGTATGGGTTTTTGGCGTATCAATTGGATTGCTGATCATAATTGCATTGATAACTTGCTCAATCTCATGACTGTTAACATTTGGCAGATAACACATTTTTTATGGTGCTTTTGGCATAGCAGGTTGCTCAGGAGAGATCCAATGGGTGCACTTGGATATTCCAGTTTGAAGCCCTCTCTGAAGAAGATAGCTGAATCTACTGATGGTCACCCTTCTGAGATTGGTCTGGTTGCTGCCTTAAGAACTGGCGAGGTCCTTGGTAGTCAAACTGTTCTAAAAAGTGATCACTGTCCAGGTTGTCAAAACCCAAGTTTACCTGAGATAGTGGAGGGTGCACCTAATTTCAGAGAAGTTCCAGGGTTTCCAGTTTATGGGGTGGCTAATCCAACTATTGATGGTATTCGATCTGTCATTCGTAGGATTGGTAGCTCTAAAGGTGGACGCCCGGTACTTTGGCATAATATGAGAGAAGAACCTGTTATTTACATCAATGGGAAACCATTTGTTCTCCGTGAGGTTGAAAGACCATACAAAAATATGCTGGAGTACACGGTAAAAATTATTTTGACTTGTTTTTTAAAAAAGTTGAGTTGAGTTAGGGGGATTGGTTCGAGTGCAGATTTGACTTTGATGTCAAAAATACTGACTTTTCTGCATTCATCTGCTTTGCAATCTAAAAACACTAAATACTACTTCGATTTTAAATTTGTGAACTACTCCTTCTAGTATGTCAATAAGATCTATATATCAATTCCCCCTGAAGTTAGAAGATAACATTAGTGGTCTTAATGGGAATTGTTGTTTCTTAATGGATAGAGGTAGTTAATAGCTATTACTGGACATATGAATCCTTGTCTGGAATGCCATAGACATGGGGATTTTTTTGGCCACACAGACATGGAGAATGCAGGTTTATAAAATGCTTCTTTTTTTTTATTATTATTTTTTTTTTTTACAGATGACAGTGATTGGTCATATAGTGTCTACTCAGCCTCTGTGCTTAATAGTAAAAGGTCTTCACTTTCAGGAACAATATTACATAAGGTCACAAAACTCATAATCTGTGACTTTGATATGTTGTTTTCCCTTTCCCTTGAAACCTGAAGATGGTAATAAGACCTTCAAAGTATAGTATCAGTTGTAGGGATTGCTGCATTGGCATATATATCGATTGAATATAAGGTTGGTCCTCATCAACTGGAGCCAAGCCCCTTTACATTTTTTAGGTGTGGAGTTCAGTATTTTAGAAGTCTACAAAATCATACATGTAGCATATTCAGTATGTTGAATTTAAGATGCCTCTTTGAATTCAATGATTTGCAGGGGTGGATCGATGTGTACAAGGGTGGGGGCAGCTGCCCCCACAAGATTTTTTCTATTTAGTTTAATACTAGTATATTTAACATAAAGTTCTTATTAAATCCCTCCATTGTTCAAGTATATTACCTTATTGCCATTAAATCCTTTTACCTCTCTTTATGTTGTCTCTTCCTAATTGGGCTAATAACTTATTTCTTCATTTATTAAAAAAAAAAAGGAAGAAATTGTACCCTTTTTGTTTTGACTTTTAGCCCCATTCCCCAATTTTGTGTGTTGTTTTCTTTTGTCATTGGCTTGTTTCTTTCTTAATTTTAAAATTAAAAAATTGATTATATAATGAATATCATTAAGAATTGGATGCAAAATCATATGGGAGATGAATTATTGAAAGAGCTTTTTCTGCTATGAATGTCATCAATATTATCAATAATTGGATGCAAAATTATATGGGAGATGAATTGTTTGAATGATTGTTTGGTTACTTATATAAAGATAAATTTTTTATATTATTGAAAATGAAAAATTCATTTAATGTTTTCATAATATGAAAAGTTGCAGTGAACAATTATGATGTATTGATGCATATTCACAATTTTTTTTGACGTATATTCATAATTTTTTTTATATGCATATTCACATTTTTAATAGTAGTTTTTTATATTTTTAACAATGCATATTTAGTTATTTATATATATTGCCCCCACCATAAAAAATTTCTGGGTCTACCATTGATGATTTGAACACTTCTATTTTTCAGGGAATTGGTCGTGAACGAGTTGAGAAAATGGAAGCTCGGTTGAAAGAAGATATTCTTCGGGAAGCGGACAAGTATGGAAGTGCCATACTGGTTATTCATGAAACAGATAAAGGGGAGATATTTGATGCTTGGGAACATGTCACCCCCAACGCAATTCAAACCCCACTTGAAGTTTTTAAAAGCTTGGAGGCCGATGGATTTCCCATTAAGTATGCTCGTGTGCCCATTACTGATGGAAAAGCTCCTAAAAGTTCTGACTTTGATACAATGGCTGCTAATATTGCTTCTGCTCCAAAGGACAGTGCCTTTGTTTTCAATTGTCAGGTAACTTTTATTCCTTTATCCCATATGCTGGAACTCCCTTTGTTCACTTTGTGTTTCTGTTATTGGGTTTTTCTTAATCCGCTTCATTTCATTTTCATCATTTGCTGCTAATTTTGCATTTAACTCAGATGGGTAGGGGCAGGACAACCACTGGCACTGTTATAGCTTGTCTTGTAAAACTTCGTGTTGATCATGGGAGGCCCATTAAAATCCTGGTTGATGTGACACGTCAAGAAGTGGATGGTGATTCCACAAGTGGAGATGAAACTGGGGGTAATGCTAGTGAGTTACCCTCTAATACTTTGCAAATAAAGACAGATGAGAGGAAAAACAGTGTTTTTGGCATAAATGACATTCTCCTGTTATGGAAGATAACGACATTATTTGATAATGGAGTGGAATGCCGGGAGGCTTTAGATGCTATTATTGATAGATGTTCTGCACTTCAAAACATACGTCAAGCTGTTCTACAATATAGAAAAGTTTTTAATCAACAGCATGTTGAACATAGAGTGAGGAGAGTGGCATTGAACCGTGGTGCTGAGTATTTGGAGCGGTATTTCCGTCTAATTGCTTTTGCGGCATATCTTGGAAGTGAAGCATTTGATGGATTTTGTGGACAAGGGGACTTGAAAATGACATTTAAGAATTGGTTGCATCAGAGACGAGAGGTGCAGGCGATGAAATGGTGCATCAGATTGAGACCAGGGCGATTTTTCAGTGTCCCTGTAAATCTTCTGTACCTGAATAGCTATTATTCTCCTTCCTCTTAAAGGGGGAACAAACACTAAAAGCAGGATTGCTCAATTTGAAATGCAGGAAGAATTGAGAGCACCTGGAGAGTCTCAACATGGGGACATGGTGATGGAGAAAGTGGTCAAAGCTCGAAATGGTTCTGTTCTGGGGAAGGGCTCCATACTAAAAATGTATTTCTTTCCGGGTCAGAGAACGTCCAGCCACATGCAAATACATGGTGCACCTCATGTTTACAAGGTATGCTTACACATGTGTACTTCTAAAGAAACTAACTATCATCAAATTTGTGTTGCCAGACGGTAAGGCTACACTTCCAGTGGAGACCTACAGGATCATCCAAGTGTAGGTAGAATTAGCATATGTTTTATGGCGTAAGTTTATTTGGTGAAAATAGTTGTTAGCACGATTAGCCTTGCACATTTGATTTAGCTGTTTGTTGTCTTTTGATGGGGCAATTTAATACTTCATCTCCCTTAATTTCCTTTTGGTTCTAGTCCTTATGTAAATGTAAATAATTAAGTTTAGAATTATCCTGAAATTAGCAAGTCTTTTTATCAATTTAGTCATTTGTTTTAGGATGTTAAATACATGGACATAGGAAAAAGAAAAAAAAATTGCAGAAAAAGAGTTATTTTAGGTTATTTTTTCTCTTTTATCCCCAAAACATAAAAAAAGGGCACTCTTTCATCTGCATGGGTGGTAGCTTTACGTTGATGCAATATAGGATGGCATGGGCCATTTACCATAATTTGTGCTGCAACTTTATTAAGAGATGGTAGGCAACAAGGATAAAAACATTTGACTACTTGTTAAATGGTCCATGCCATCCTATATTGCATCAACGTAAGCCTTTACATCTGGTATCAAATCAAGGACCATTTGAACTTGAAAGCTTAAATTGTCAAGTAAAGGCTTATGCATAGTTTTATTGTAATATCTAAAGTAAGAGTTGGATTCACTAGGTGCAACAACTAGGGGATGTTTCATGTTGATCAACCAGTTCAACTTGCTGAATGGCGAACCAACCTGGTTGTTTGTGTGGTTAGCCCCCATAACTTTATTTTTTGTTACTTTTATTGTGCTAATTTGACTTATTTCTCAGTGCATTTTATGGAATATGAGGAATAAGTCATATCATTCATGGCTTGTGAATAGTATGATTTGCTATTGATTTTATATTTTATATTGATTTGGTCTTAACAGTCTCGTAGCTTTAATTTAACTTGGTCTAAGTGGTTAGCATTAATTCTTTGATTATTTTAGGTTGTGAAATGCTTCATTAATGTAGCATAAAAGCTGTAAGTAGTTTCTGCAACCATGTTGTAAAAATAAGATTCCAATGAGCACAGGAAAGAAACTATTCTAGGGATTTGGAAAAAAAAATCAACTTCAAAATTCATAGTTACTGTGGGATCATACTTATTGATCCAATGATGTCTGGAAAGAGTAATGGAACATTATATGAGCTAAAAGGAGTGGTTCAGACTTCATAAGAATCTATCATGTTGCATGCTGGGTGATTTACCCTCAACACCATGATCTTGTTGAGGATACTTGTACATCAATTGGTTATTATTGATTGGGATATAGCACATGACATAACTAAAGCCCTATGGGGGTTTTGTATGCTGGTTGCTAGAAAAGCATCGAATTTTCCTTAAATATATTAATTTGATTATGAATCAATGAAAAATAACTCCGGCAAATAAGCCAAATAAGAAAATCTAAATCAAGTATACATATTGCTATTGCCTTGAGGATTTTCTCATGGAGAGCTTTGACAACGTTTTTTTTTACTATATTTCTATTTTTTTGCATTTTATGTGCATGTGTATGCATTTCTTATTTTTCTTCTTTTCTGTAAGTTAATTGAAATTTCACTTTATTATTGCTGGATGCATAATTTTGGGAAATGTCATTACGCTAATTCTTTTATCCTTCAGGTTGATGATTACCCTGTGTATAGCATGGCAACTCCAACCATCTCTGGTGCCAAGGAGATGCTAGCATATTTAGGCGCTAAGCCTAAAGCGGACACATCAGTTGCACGGAAAGTTATATTGACTGATCTGAGAGAGGAAGCAGTTGTTTATATCAATGGTACTCCTTTTGTCCTGAGGGAGTTAAACAAACCTGTTGATACACTCAAGCATGTGGGCATTACTGGTCCTGTGGTGTGTCATCTTATACAAAAATGTCTCTTGGAACATACGACAAAGTCCTTTGTGTTACGCAACTCATGGTAACTGCAATGCAGGTGGAACACATGGAGGAACGACTAAAAGAAGATATACTTGGTGAGGTTAGACAGTCTGGTGGACGAATGCTACTACATCGCGAAGAATATAACCCTTCAACAAATCAGTCAGGTGTTGTTGGATACTGGGAAAACATTCTGGCAGATGATGTGAAGACACCTGCTGAGGTTTATTCTGTTCTGAAAGATGACGGCTATGACATTGTCTATCGGAGGATACCACTAACAAGAGAGAGAGATGCTTTGGCCTCTGATGTTGATGCAATCCAGTACTGTAAAGATGAGTGAGTGTCTTGGCAGCATGTCAGCTTCCGTCCCTTAGAATTATCCAACCTTCTTGTTCTTGCAGTGGCTGTGTCAAGTAGCCTGCAGAGGTTACCTAGAGGCATTAACTAACTTACAGTCGGTATTTTTCCTGGGGTCTTCCACGGTCTACAAAACACAATAATTTATCTCTTCTAAATTCTGATAACTTGAATTAACAGTAACACATGCATCTTCTATCTAAGGGTTGAGGCCAGAACAAGCATGTGTAGCACCATGTGCTATGTTAAGTGTGCATGCTTTCCAGAAAGTATTTTAGTTTGTGTCTGTTAGAAGATACTAGAATATTTTAGGATATTATTCAGATTGTATTTATTGATTCTTTTTTATTCTTATCTTCCATAAAATCAGGGGTTATAATCCCTACATTTATTATAAATATTCTGTGTTTATTTTTTAGTTCCTAGGAAAACTTATATATATACCAGTGTACTCCTTAGTTGTAAATCATCAGAAAATATTTTTCCGACAACTATTTGTATCATGGTATCAGAGTTAGGCTCTATTTTTAACCAATAATATAATGCTAACTTCTTTTGTGTTGCTGCAGCTCTGCAGGAAGTTACCTTTTCGTATCACACACGGGTTTTGGTGGAGTTGCATATGCAATGGCCATTATGTGTATTAAAATTGGTGCAGAAGCAAACTTTGCATCCAAAATTCCGCAACCATTGCTTGGGCCTGCTGTATCTCCAGCGTCTGATGATAATATGATCTCTCGAGCTTCTAGTGAAGAAGCACTCAGGATGGGTGATTACAGGGACATATTAAGCCTTACAAGAGTCCTCATACATGGTCCTCAAAGCAAAGCGGATGTCGACATTGTTATTGAAAGGTGATTTAGCGTAGGCTTGTGTGAAGCTATACCACATGCTATATAACCTTTAACAAATCCTGTTTGACAGCAAAGTGGATAAAGTGAATTCGTCTGATGTAGAGAAATGCATATTGGTTGAAATATGCTTTTATGGGGGGAAAGGAAATTTTCACAGATATAATTCTTACTCTGCTATAGTTTTTTCTCTTTTAATGGCTTTCTGCATCATGCTGCCCCCCATATAGATTCTGATGTGGCAACATAGCTTAAGTTGTAACTTATCTCTACTTTTATAAAAAGAAAGAGTAAATTATATAGACTTTTCTTCTATTTTAAAAATATACAGACATATTGAAATTAAAAATTATCTTCCAATTTAGTTAAAAATATACAGACATATTTTGGTAGCAAAGTTTATATTGGACTAAAGTGTAGAGTTTTTTTTTTTGTTTTTTGGGCTTTAAAAAGGAGTCCTTGTGTATTTTGAAAATAAGCTCGAGAATTAATTTCAACAAAATCTGGTGAGATTTTTGTAATTCACTGTGAAAAGAGAAGAAAAACAAATTTAAGGCTCTGAGCTTCTTTATTGTGTTCAATAGATGTGCAGGCGCAGGGCATCTCCGAGATGATATTCTTTATTACGGTAAAAAATTTGAGAAGTTTACTGATGCTGATGATGAGGAACGGGCGTATCTTATGGACATGGGTATTAAGGCTTTGAGGTAAAATTTTGCCTACTCTTTTACTGTTCGCGTTTTAGCTAGATTTTATTCTGCTGTTTTTCTGGCAATACTCCCATTTGAACCCTCCTCTTATGGAGGCCAGTGGCGATTAGTGTAACTGTAAACCACTTTGTCTTTTTGCAGGCGGTACTTTTTCCTCATCACGTATAGATCCTATCTGCACTGCGCCTCTCCTGCTGAAATGGAATTTGCCGCATGGATGGATGCCAGACCTGAGCTTGGTCATCTATGTAACAATCTTAGAATTGATAAATGATATAGCCCTCCTCATAAATATATCCATGTACAGTTGACATCTGCTGTTTCCATTTCTCCCCCCTGGATACCTACCTACATACATGTGCATGTGGACTCTATCCATGTCCATGTGCATTTGCATGTGATCTCTAAAGTCACTTCAGACAAATATCCTCCCTGAAATTTTGTCCACAATGCCCCCTATACTGTTTGCAGCTGACGCTTGCTCAGTAGAACAACCTCCTTTCCTTTATGAGAAGCCACTGTGCTACGATGTTCGAAGCAGTATGCAACATTTATTTAACTGTGACTGTTAGTGAAGGTGTTGGTGGACTAGGAAAATATTTTTTTATTGTTGACTCATCAGGGACTAGGCTACAAACATTTCTCGCTATTATACTGTATGCTTTTTTGGTAGGATTTGAGTCTAGGATGTTAGTGCAATTCTTTGTGCTTCCTCTCTTTCTTTTTAATTGTCATTTTTTAAAAAAAATTTATTTTTTTATTTATTATCTATCACTTTCAAATTCTAATATAACATTAATTATTATTTTTTTCACTTATATCATTATCTATCTTTCTAAAAGTAAAATAATAACATTAATAGTTTTTTTTATCTTTCTATTTATTGAAAAACATATTAAAAAATTTGAAAAAAAATTACATTTTTTAATGTGTTAAAAACTTAACACATAAATATAAACGGAGGGCCTGTTAAACTTCTAATAAAAGGTTTTCCAGAGACGAAGCGATCTCAAGGATGCCTTTTTTAAAAATAAAAAAAAAATAAAAATTATAAAAGGTTGTTAAGCATACTACTTAGTACATTTTTCATTTTTGGGTCAAACGTTTGCCGAGTATTGAAGGGTTGGGTGTTCTCGTAAATTATATTTTTCTTTTCGGCATAATTATGGCAATGAATTTGGAGAGATGCCCATTTAGTGGCCACTGAGGGAAGAAATTGATTAAATTGCTGATTTACACGTTTTTACTCCCTCCATCCCATATTATAAAACAATATGAGAAATTTTTCTTATCTTATAATATATAACAATATATAATGATTTATCATTTTTATCTCTTATTTATTATATTATTAATATTATAATTTGTATTATATTTAATAAAAATAGTGGAATTAATAGAGGTAAATATGAAAATTTTAAAAAAATTTTAAAAAATTTAATAACATAATAAATATTTCTTAATATACATGAAATTCCTTCAATTATTTTATAATATGGGAATGAAGGAGTATTTTTCAAGAGGCATTGTTTAGAGAGATGTAGTTTTCCATTGTTAGTTTTTTTTAGAGAATATATCCTATAAGTGTTTTAATATTTAATTTTGTTCAATAATAATTTTTTAGATGAATTTAAGTTTTCTCCACAATTTTTTTATTAAATTATTGTAGAGATCAATCACATGATACTTTATTAAATTCTTAATCATTGGTGACTAAATGATACATGATGGATTCAATGGATTTGTAATGCGTAATAATCCAATTTATTCGAACTTATTCTAACATAATCAGTTTCTGTTTTTATATTTGGCGACAAACTGTTTTTTTTTTTTTAATGTTTTATAGAATAGAAGACCTTACTTGTTTATCCGCTAGGAAAGAGCTGGCATCTTGTGAGATTGTTGATCGATGAGGGTGATAGTCAGGTGCCATGACCTGCCAGAAAAGCCCACCTCCACATGACCCCCCACTGCACACAGTCTTATATATCAAGGCCATGTAACTTATCGAAGTAGTTGCCCCTCTTCACCACGCTATATCCCGGCGACCTTGAAGATTTCCCGAACTCACTCAGATGAGGCTATATTTCCAGCAGTAGCACTCAAGGGGATGAAATTAAAGAACCAAATTCAATCGGAGTTCAAATTAGATATGCCAGGACAACAGAATGTGACTGGTTAAGTGCGAGCATATATATGAGGGAAAGAAACCTAAATAATTTTCCCGGGGTTATCGTATTGAGAACGAGGTTCGTTCATAAGTTCCCATGCGAATGTAGCGGGATCATCCTTATATGCCACTGATCCCTTTATCGTGTTATTTCTCGCCTACACAGCCTGCCATTTGATTTAAGTGCAGAAAGTTCACCATGCCAGTCAAAAGTGTAAAGTCCTCATGAATTTTATCAAAATATATATACAGAGGCATATTCTGTAATTAAGTTAGCAACAAGAAGTTATCTAAGAGGTAGATACCCAATTTATTATTCCACATGGACCAATAATAAATAGTCAATAATGATAAATGAAGAATTAATTTTATACACACACATATGTATTAACGCCTGATTTGTACATGTGCTCTGCATGAATTAATTGACCCACTATAAAAGGAAACGAAATTGTCCCAAACTAACTCAACCTAATACCCATATATACTACAAAGACAAAAAGTGCTAAATTAATCCGCAAGCATTACACTATACGTAGTGAAAACCTGAAAGTGTATATAGTATGTAGCAGGTTTATGTTGGCTAAAGTTGATCCTAGGGTGGATCGCACCCACATATACCTGAATATGGTTTTTGTAGTATTGCTTGATATCCTAGCCACGGTCCCTCACCCACTGGGTATACTGTTTTTTACCTCCAAAATAGTTCTAATTGTTCACCAAGCTCAGTATCAGTCTCACTCCATATTTTCCACCTTCTGAAACCACAAAATGTAGTCCGTACACCCATACCTCATCATATATAAGCATCCACCAATCATTTAATTAAGCAGCCCTAAACTTAAAACGTACAATGACAAAAACTAATTAATTCATAAACGTACCCTGAACACATTCTCGTCATAAGAACCTGGAGAAACTTGAAGCGACCTGTAACCTCCATTGCTGAAAGCCTAGGTTATTGCCACGTTCACACCATGCTGAGAAGCTTGTTGGAGAGTGGTTGTGACCTTGGAGCTTGTGGATGGGTTGGAGGCCATGTACTCTTAGGTGTAGGCTCCCTTTCTATGTGGAGAAAAACCCAAATCTAAAAGCCCATTATGTGTCTCACTTATTTAAGTGGAGAAAGATCATATTAGGGGATGAGAGTGAAGTTATATTCAAGTTTAAACAGCCATCTTTAGGAGAGAAGAAGAGAAAAATGTTATTTTCCTATATTCACAAAGTAATCACGGAAAAAATTTATTTGTGGATTCATTAACTATTAGATCGGGTTAAAATTTTGTTATTAGGTTTGAAACGTCTTGTTCTTTATTTTCAACGGTTAGATCGTCGATTTGTGGCCTGGTGCGAGAGTTATTCAATTCATATTGAATTTGTATTTTTTGGATTTTCATATTTTTTTATTATCTGTTGTAAACTTTTAATTTTAGTTGTTGGGAGAGTTGTTGGTATTTATTTGTAAACTTGATTGAGACTCTGTTGTACACTTATTTTAATCATAGTGGAGCTATTTTCATTGGTGGCTTTTATCCTTACTTTGAGGGGTTTTTCACATTAAAAATCTTGTTATCTTTTAATATGTTTGTGGTGTTTAATTTCTATCATATATTTGTTTAATTGATCCTCATAAATTCTTGTAAGTATGAGAAATTTATTTTTGTTGCATATTTATTACTTTGTTACTATTCCTATCAGAGTGACACAAAATTTTAGTTTTGAGGTTGTTCAACTTACTTGAATAATGGAGGTAAATACAAATAGGATGGTTTATTTAAATGATACTAATTATTATTTGTGGAAGAGTAAGATAAATGATTTGTTATTTGTGAAAAATATGCATCTTCTTGTATTTGCTATTCAGAAGCCAGATTCCAAGTCTAATGGGGAGTGAGATTTTGAACATCAGCAAGTATGTGGTTTTATTTTGCAATATATAGAAGATAATGTGTATAATCAAATTGCTAACGAGACATATGCGAGAACTTTATAGGAGAAGATTGAGCATTTGTATGCCTCTAAGCTAAGAAATAGTAAGTTATATTTGTTGAACTGTTTGATAAATTTAAGGTACAAGGAAATTACTTCCATTTTAGATCACTTGAATGAATCTCAAGGGCTTCTAAATCAATTGTTAGGAATGGGTATCAGGTTTGATATTGAAGTTTTGGGACTATGACTTTTGAACATTTTACCTAAGTCTCGGGAGACATTTCTAGTTTCAATTACAAACTTCAAACTCGAATCAAGAATTAATTCTCTCTTTCAGGAACGGGATAGATCTCTAGCTAAATGTTGTCCTCCTAAAGCTGGCTAGGTCAGATTGGATACTGATAGCTCTGTTATTGCAAATGGCATTGCCTCTTATGGAGGTCTCATCCGCGACGAGCAAGGAAACTGGAAAAAAGGCTTCTACAAGCATCTCGGTTACTACCCTAGTACAACTGCTGAGTTTCATGGCATTCTCGAAGGCCTTAATCCCTGTTGGGAAAATAAATTTACTAAAGTCAATGTCTACTCCAATTCTTTGGAGGCTTTCACACTCATCCAGCATGATTTACCTCAGGTCCACCCCTTTTCCAGTACAATTGCCAAGATTAGAGATCTTCTCATGCGGGATTGGATAGTCACTTTTGATTATGATTTTAGAGAAGTGAATAAATGCGTTGATTAGTTAGCTCATCAAGCGTCTTATGATAGCTTCGATATCAGGATTTTAGACGATCCTCCTCTTGGTTGTAGAAATTTGTTGAGGTTAGACATGACCTAGTTTGTTTTTTTTCCTTGCACGGGTCACACCGTGGCGTTTGTATTAAAAAAAATTACAAACTTAGCCCTTAATGGTGTTGTTTCCTTGTAAGTGATAAAGAGTTATGCTCTTAATGAAGAAATAAGAAGGAAGACACATGATTCTTCATCTCATTCAAAGATGCTTATCACTGAAAATACGGGGAAAAGTTAGAAAAGAAAATCGAAAGGTGGTAGAGAAAAGAGTAAGAATAAGTTCAAGTTCAGATATAAGAATTTAGAGTACCATCATTATTATAAAAAGAGATACATTAAGAAGCATTGTTTTCTCTTGAAAAAAGAGAAGGCAAGAATGGTAAGAAGAAAGAGAAGGGTTAGGATGATAATGATTATGGTACTACTGCTACCAATGAGAATCTTCTTATTCTTCATTATTATGAATCAGTCAATCTTGTATCAACTGAGAGCATGAGGATAAAAGATTATGGTGATTGTTTTGCTATTGCTACCAATGAAGATCTTCTTATTCTTCTTGAGTGTAAATCAGTTAATCTTGTTTTAGATGAGAGCATATGAGAAATAGACAGTGGTTCTGCACTGCATGTTACACTAAAAAATGAGTTCTTTACATCTTATACACCAGGTAACTTTGGAATGTTAAAGATGGGTAATGATGGTGGGCTAAGATGATTAACATTGGTGATGTTTGTCTACAAATCAACACGGGAATGAAGTTATGTCTTAGAGGAGTTAAACATGCTTCAGATGTTTGCTTTAATTTGATCTCTGTTCAGAAGCTTGATGATGATGGTTTTGATAACTATTTTGGTTCTGGAAAATGGAGGCTCACAAAAGGTAATTTGGTTGTGGCCAAAGGCGAAAAATGATCTAAATTGTATTAGACAAAAGTTTTAGTTGCTAGAGATAGTGTGAATGCCACAGATATGGAGGTTTCAAATCTGTGGCACCGAAGGCTTAGTCATATAAGTGAAAAAGGACTTAATTGCTTAGCAAAAAAAGGATGTGCTTTCGGGATTGAAGAGTGCTTAATTGGAGAAGTGTTTTCACTGCATGACTGGTAAGCAGACTAGAGTATCTTTCAAGAAGCATCATTCCTCAAGGAAATCAAAGTTACTTGAATTGGTGCACTACTCTAACATTTGTGATCCATTGAAGGTAAAATCCCTTAGTGGTGTTCTTTACTTTGTTACCTTTATTGATAACAATTCTAGAAAGTTGTGAGTCTATGCTTTGAAGACAAAAGACCAAGTGTTGGAGAAGTTCAAACAATTTCAAGCTTTGGTTAATGGGCAGTCAAGTAAGAAGCTGAAATGTATTTGTACTGACAATAGTGGTGAGTATTATGGACCCTTTGATGCTTTTCATAAGTAGCAGGATATCATACATGAAAAGACTCCTGCAGTTGCTTTGAATAGTGAGGTGCCAAACAAAGTTTGGTTTGGTAAGAATGTTAATTATAATCACTTGCAAGTCTTTGGTTGCAAGGCATTTATACATATATTCTAGAGGATGAAAGATCCAAGTTGGATGTAAAGATAAGACAATGTATCTTTCTTGATTATGGTTATGATGAATTTGACTATATGTTGTATGATCTTATTGAGAAGAAGCTTGTTAGTAGCCGTGATGTGAAGTTCATAGAAGATGAAACTATTAATGACATTGATAATGTGGAGAAGACAGCTCCTACAAAAGATTATAACTTGTATGATGTTGATCAATGCGGTCGTCTATTCACAATCTAGATGCTAATAATGGTAATGTTCAACATGGAGCATAACAGAACTATCCCAATGATAGGCAACTTGGAGATGTGTTGAATGTTCCAATAAATGACGTTGAAGAGCAAAATGAGTCACAAGATAAGAATTTAGATGATGTACTTGAATCACCTCAAGTCCAACTCAGGAGGTCTAATAGGCAAAGATAACCATCTAAAAGGTATTCTTCTGATGAGTATATGACATTAACTGATGGAGGGGAATCTGAGTGTTTTGAAGAGACTATGGAAAGCGAAGAAAAACAAAAGTGGCCGGATGCAATGCAGGATAAAATGAAATCCTTGCATGGCATTCACACATTTGATTTGGTGAAGTTGCCTAAGGGTAAAATGGCCTTGGATAATAAATGGATTTATAGGGTGAAGCATGAAAGCAATTCTACATCATCGAGGTATAAAATTAGACTGATGGTGAAAAACTTTAGTTAGAAAAAATGAGTTGATTTTAATAAAATTTTCTTTCCTGTGGTGAAGATATCATCCATTAGAATTGTGTTGAGTTTAGCTACTATTCTTGATTTAGAGGTTCAGCAGATGGATGTAAAGACTACTTTTCTCCATGGTGATTTGGAGAAAGAGATTTACATGAAGCAACCGGATGATTTTCATATTGTAAGCAAAGAAAACTATATATGTAGGCTGAGAAATAACCTATATGGTTTGAAGTAGGCTCCAAGGCAATGGTATAAGAAGTTTGAGTCTATTATGTGTGAGTAAGACTAAAAGAAGACTACTTCTATTACTATGTTTTTGTTAAAAAATTTTCTGATGATGATCTCATTATTCTATTGTTGTATGTTGATAATAGAAAAAATATTTCCAGGATTGATAGGTTGAAAAAGCAATTGGGTGAGTCATTTGCCATTAAAGATATGAGAGCTGCTAATCAAATTCTTAATATAAGAATCTTAGATGATAGAAAGGAAAAGAAGCTTTGACTATTTCAGGAGCTACATTGAAAAAGTGAAACAAAGATTATAAATGAAAAATGTTAAGGTAATAAGCACTCCTCTTACTACTCATTTTAAATTGAGTGCTAAACAAAGTGTTTCAAATGAAGCTGAGAAGTTAGATATGGAGAGAGTTTCCTATGCGTCTGTAGTGGGTAGTTTGATGTATGCAATGGTGCGGATAAAGCTAAATATAGCACATACTATTGGTATAGTCAGTAGATTTTTATCAATCATAGGTAGAAAACATTGGAATGTGAAATGGATTTCAAGGCATATTTGTGGTACTGTTAGCATAAGGCTTGTTTTGGAGATGATAAACCAACCCTTGAGGGGTATACAAACTCAAATATGACTGGAAATATTGATTTTAGAAAGTCCACTTCGGGTTATTTAATTAAATTTGTAGGGGGAGCTGTGACATGACAATCTAAATTGCAGAGATCTGTAGCTTTGTCCATAATAGAGACAGAGTTCATTGTTATTACTAAAGCATGCAAGGAGTTGTTATGGTTGAAGAAATTCTTGCAGATGCTTGGTTTATTTGCTATTTTGTTATAGTCAAAGTGATATTCATCTTCACAAGAATCCAACTTTTCATTTAAAGTCCAAACATATTGGTGTGAGGTATCATTGGGTACGTGATGTTTTGAATACTAAGAAGATGGAGTTAACAAAAATTCATACTAATGATAATGGTGCTAATATGATGACTAAGACACTACCAAAATGGAAGTTTGAAGTTTGTTATAAGGTCGCTGAATTAGTGATCATCTTCACATAGTCGTGAATTTATATTCAAGTTTAAATAGTTTTCTTTGAGAGAGAAGAAGAGAAAAAAGATATTTTTGTACATTCACATAGCAGTCACAGGAAAAATTCATTTGTGAATTGATTAGCATTACGATTGGATTGAAATTTTGTCAGCAAGTTTGGAACATCTTGTTCTTTATTTTCAATGGTTAGATAATGGTTTTGTGGTCTAATGTGAAAGTTATTCAATTTGTGCTAAATTTGTATTTTTGAGATTTTTATCTTCTTGATTCTCTATTGTAAATTTTTTACTTTAGTTATTGGGAGGGTTGGTGGTACTTATTTGTGTACTTGATTGAATTTTATTGTAATTTTATTTTCATCATAGTGGAACTATTTTTATTGGTCTGGATGACCTATGATTTTTATTCTTACCTTGAGAGGTTTTCTACGTTAAAAATCTTAGTGGCTTTTGATTTATTTATGATGTTTAATTTTTGTCATATATTTGTTTCATTGATCCTTATAAACTCTTGCAAGTATAAAAGATTTATTTCCGATGCCTATTTGCTACTCTGTTATTATTCTTATTCCTATCATGTACATCATGCATCATCCAGTTGGAGTTGAATCCGTCCAGGTAGAGTGGTTTCCCATTCAGCACAAAATGAGTTCCATTTCGCTAAACAAAACCGCCGTCACCAACTCTGTCACCAACTCTTTCGCTGGTTGAATGGCCGCTTTTACAGTTGCCATGTTCAACTACTAATGCCACGACAAGTGCCATCAGAAAGTTTCTTCGACTAAGACACTTTGTCCACCCCATTGCTTTACTCCTGATCACAACCACATAAATCATAACTCTACTCCTTCACAAATTAATGATATCTTAATTATCTATATCTATAATCTCTCGAACGTACAAATTACTATATTTATAAACAAGAAAGAAAAACTGGGATAATTATTCAATAAAATTAAAAAAATATATAAAATATTTTGATTGACGCTGTCTGCTTCTACTTCGTATCGATGCTAATGGATATAAATTAAAATCGTACCAATAGACAGAAGCAAGAAATTTAAGTGACGAAAGTGTTTTAAAGGATGAAGAGGCAAAAGATGCTAGCTTTTGCCAGCTAGGTAGCTTATGAATATATATATATATATATATAGAGAGAGAGAGAGAGAGAGAGAGAGAGAGGAATATGCGTTGTGTCTTTCTGTTGTGAAGAAAATGTACAACTGTTGGGGTGTTATATATAGACACAGAGGTACATGCAAGACTTCCAAAAGGATATGCATTGGTTCATATTCATCGCATATATGTTGGTTTGGCAAAGGACGAAAACCAATCAAAAGACATCCTTAGCGCCACCCCCCGTTCAAAGATAAGCCTTAAACAGTTTTAGTAGTTAGGTTTCGCGCGTGAAGTGCCTCCAAATTATTTATCCCTTCTTGGTGAGGCGTTCTGGGAACGCCAATTGCAAATTAATTAGCAATGCTACGGCATCCATTCATCAGCTACATACATGTCTCGTTATAAATGTACATGGCAATTGCCATTATAATCAGTTTGGTTTATTATATACATGCTACTAACTATCTTTGAAAACCAAAAATTATGTTGCATTTTAAGTTAATTTTAAATTTCATTGATTGAAATATCTTCTTTTTTTTTGTATAATTTTTTTTAATATCCAATATTATCGAGTTAAATTAGAATATTATTGGATCCAAATTATCAATGATTTCTCTGAAAAAAAAAACTAGATGTGTTTAATTTATTTATTAAAGAATGGAGAGTCCAATATAATTTACCCTTAAATTTTTATGACCCAACTAGATATATATTTTACAAAATCCCATGAATGCAATGTTATAGTTGATAATAAACTGCTAATTAATATGGTTTGTGCACAAATATTTACATAGGTTATGTAGGTAAATTTTCTATTCAACATAAAATTAATGCGGAAATTATACGCATTAATTTGTATTCGTAGTTTTCTTGGGAGTAACAAAACATGAATGGCCACACTAGTTTATCTCAATCTATTTTCATATTGCCTAATCCCCACAGCCTCATTTTTCAATCACGGATGTACACCACCATGTTTGAGATCCTCTGCTCATGCAAGCTGAGCATCAAAGGATCTTAATGCTGCTAATAAGCCTATCTTCATTTCTTAGGTTAGTGACATGTCATGGCCATAATAATGTTGCCCATTCCATTATCTCCCCGAAAGAAAAAAGGGGAGAAAAAAAAACTCTCCATCAAAGTTTTTTTATATTCTTTATTTATTTTTTGTATCCATAAAAGCAAGTTAACATAATATTCAAGAGCCTCCAATCAAACGAAAGGCAGTTATGAGCAGAGTCATTCAGAACTCTCTCGTTGGCTGCGCATTGAGAGGGGCACGGACATACCCATTCCCCTTTTTCCATCTCAAATTATAAATGACATTGGCTGTAACGGATATATGGGCCCAGTATGGCCTAGCCCGTTTCCGATTTTAATAAATGATACAAAATCATCTTTAGCCCAAAATCATTTCAGACTAATTCTTTTGGTTGCCCAGATTCTGATCAGTTATGAGAAAACGCCCGTATTTCCAATCCCCTAGAGTTTGATATCTCTAAACAAGTGATTAAATTCAATTATGCTTAATTAATTCATGCATGTACCTTAATCAAAGTGGATACATCATATAATTGTTAGAATTAAGAGGGAGATAGAGGTGGAGAATTAAAGATGGTCCAATAACCATAAATTTGAGGAATTTATATTCTCTTCATACTTTCTCTCCATACATATCTCAATACATAATTATTTTCATTGATTATGATTAAATTGCTAATAAAATAATCTATAAATAGAAAATATATGTAATTTAATAGCCTATATTTATTATTATGAGAGAAATATTTTTAAAATTAATATAACAATACTTTTTTATGATAATAATTAAATTAATAATTATTTGGTTTAATTTTGCAATGAGAAATCTTTCATGACTCAAAATATAGTGGATGGATGAGATTATGTATTGAAAGATGTGTGGAGAGGATCCAAATATAAATTTGAGACAAACAGTACTTATGATAAATAAATGGAATTTCATCTATACATACATACATATATATATATATATACACATAATATTCTTAAGAAGATTATTGAGGGTAGCTATATTAGTTACTTGTCGCTCTGCTCGGATTGAGATTATATTCTAAATCTTGATCTACCTTTACATTCCCTATTTTATGCGACTAGAGAAGTTTAACCTACAGTAACATGACCAAGTGAAACCGGAATCATAATTTATATGTCGTACGTCCACGGTCCACCTATATATTGTCCTAGAATAAGCATAATTGTGGAAGTTGGCCACTTATATCAACTCTTTCGATTCGTTTGTAGCTCTTGGAAGCAGGGTCATCAATTAAATATAATATTATGTATTTTGTATTGAAATACTATGTGTGTGTGTGTGTGTGTGTCCTTTTTAGATTGAAATATCAATTTGGGAAAAAAAAAAGTCCTCTCCAAATATTACGCGCACAATTATTTTATAGTCAACATCATATATATCCGCAACATCAAAATATGCCCAACGAATTGACATAGAGCCTTCAAGATCGATTTCTCTTCCACCGAAAGAAAAGAAAAGGGGAAAGGAAAAACAGGTTTATAACGCCAAATTGTGTTCGATCTCTCGAATATATATATATATATATATATATCAGCTAGCTAGGCTGTATTAATTTAGGCCTTGTTAGGGTTCTTGATTTGGTCAACCTCTTGGGTGGTGATCTGGAAGGTCTTGGCGAGCACATCATCAGGCACGCTTGGTGTAGCACTGAACAGAGCCGGCTCTACAAACAATACCCCTGGATTCTGACTGTTGAAGGCCACAAGAAGAGAAGCAGGTGTATCCCCAATGTTCTTCACATAATGAAGCGTACCCTTTGGAAACAAAAACACTTGGCCTTTTTTTATGGTCTTAGAGAAATGCTTGTTGGATGTTGTGATAAATGCGGCCAGCAATTCTCCTTCCAACACAAAGATGATCTCGGTGGCTCGTGGGTGAGTGTGAGGTGGGGTAAGCCCTCCAACTTTGTAATCTGCCCTTACCATACTTAACCCTAACGTGTTAAGCCCTGAAATTTGATCCACAGTGGCTGGTTTTATCGCTGCCCCCATAGTGTTGTTTTCAAGTATAACCGATGGCTTCGCTAACCCATCGAAGAAGAAATCAGCTGCTGTCACATTTGCCTCGTCTTTGCAGGCATACCCATTCACCTTCACGCCTGTACGTACGTATTTACACACACACACACACATATATATATATCAGTTCATATATATATATGTATAATATACTGCATGCATCCGCTTTCTGATTCATTTCCTATATAAACAAAAACAATAGGAAAAGAGAGAAGAAATATTAATGAGCATTAGTACTTACTTGAAGAGGGAAGAGCAACACAAAAGTCCTGAAGGGCGTCCGGATCAGAAGCAAAGGTCAAGGAGATGGCAATGCTGAAGATGACCAAAATTGCAAAACTAGTTGCTGTTGACGACATGGCTTGGTACGATGTGTTTATGTTAGTCGTTTCTGATGAAGAAAATGGAGAGAGGGAAGCGTTAGTTAAATATAGCTAGAGTACTGCATTATTTGTAAACCGAGTGGTCATGGGCAGGTAGACGGGGAGTGAGTGACGGAGATTGATGCGATGTTAAACCCTAACGACTCCTTTCTTCAACTTGAATTCAAAGGAATTTCCCCTACATTAAATTAAATTCTAGTTAAAATATGATTCCTTCAACCTCTTGTGCATATATTCTTTTATTTTAATTGAACAAGGTTGAAACATGAGTTGTATCCATACGTGTCAGGAATATGAAAATCAATATTTATATATATACGTGTTAATTTAATGAATGAGAAATTCTAAAATAGGAGGCTTCCTCTGCACTATCGATAAGAAATCATTTAATTTCTTGGTGTTGCGAGTTGAGTGTTTAATTTATACACTAGTTTAGGAACACCACCAAATTTATAGAACCTGCCACATAAATCCACTTTTTTTTTTTGGAGGAATGAAATTGATGTTTGGGATATCCATAAAAGAGGGCTGTTACTTTTTCCTCTAAATATAATTAATGCCTGAACATTAATTAATTCAACATAATGTTTCATTTTAGAAATCGCATCTTTGGTTAGGAAAAAGAAAAGATACTGCTCTGATAATATATATATATATATGAAATAGTACATTAGATGAAATTACGTTTGAAATATTTGTAGAATTAGACTAAACAACAATTTAGACATTTGGCGCAATGCCATAAAAAGTGTGTGTATTCCTCTTTTAACATGAGGGAGGGGAGGGTTGGTTAACGAAAGAAACTAGCTGCCAACAATGGAAAAGGTAGGCAATCTTTTGTTTGCGGGGAAACGATTGGGCCCAGTGATGCGACCGTACTACGACCGCTTATCCATTTGTGTCAAGTTTTCCGTTCTTCATTTTTTATTCTCTTGGTTCTTACTCACGAGCTTGGCCAAGGATTGATCTTTCCCCTCTTTTGACACATAAGTAAAACTACACTTCTCTGGCCCAAAAAGAGAAAAAAGGAACACAACTGATTTCGTCTTTTACCCATCTTTTAAAAATTTATTACTTTAAAAATTAAAATATTTTTCACAATGTCTTTTTATTTCAATCTTCAATTAATGTATTATAGAATAAAGGTAGAATGTAAAAGTAGAATGAATGAACACTATTATTTTGTTATTTATTGGCATAACCATTGATTTACTTTTAAAATTTTGTACTGCTTAAAAAAAATACAAGTATAAAAATTGGAATTAAAATACATGTTTCTTTTGATTTTTTTTTAATTATTCCGTGCATTTTGTTACAGAATGTTTCTCTTATCAGTCTCAATGACAAATAGAAATTACATTACAATGTATTAAAATAGTGACCAAAATTTAAAGTAATGATATAGATTACCATATTAAGAATCCACTGGGAATCAAAATATAATCTCTCACACGCATCAGAAATATCCAATTTGCCGGGTCACGAAAAACTGGATTCAACTTCAAAATCTCCGTGGGAGGGTAAAGGGTGAGAAAGTAAGTTTGAAAAGACTGATTTTGATTTCTAGAATCATTCAACTCCTTACCCAAAAATTGTTACTGTACCAAGGCAACAAGAAAATATGAAGGCCCGTAGCCCAAAATTAGACAATGAAGCAATTGAGAGAAAAAGGGAAGGAAAGAATTATCTTCATCCGGATGATCTCCAAATCCTTCCCTCCAGGGAAACCACCATAACCGAAACATCATCATGATATTTGCGTCGATCTCCATGAGGAATATCAAGCAATTCGTGAAAATCCATTCCTGCAAATATTTTCATGCATCCATTCAACCATCCATCCCAAAAGATTATACCAGACAACAATACAAAGTTGACGTTATGCTTAAATTCGCCATAAGAACTTGAATGATTAATGACTTGTAAACAGTTCCTTTACCATAATCCCACCCTTCAGAGCAAGTCATGCTATTAATTAATAGGCATTCCCTGCACACAGAAAACCTTCAAATGCTGATGCTGCTTATATTTTGTTTGGTTTTAAAACTATAGCTCCATCATCAATATTATTAGATTTGAAAACTCAGATCTCTATTATCACTGTCAAAAGGATCGTACTTGACTCCTACCACCAAAGCTTCCCCACTCAAACCCAACCAACCCCTTGGACATTGTCAAGTTCTTTCACCGTTCTCAAATTTGCAAGTATTTACCATCTAAGTTTATCAACAGCCAAAGGACCATGAAAGTGAAGCAACTAACCATTCTTTTTGGCAGCACGGAAGAGAAGCTCTGCAATGAGGTATTGTGCAGGATCACCTTCGGGTACATTTTCCATGAACCATGTGATGTGGGCGACTACCTCTTCATTGCTGAAGTACTGATAAAGCCCATCAGAGGAGAGTACCAAGAACCGATCACTAGAGGAAAGCCGGTGGTGAACTACGGAAGGGGTGCAACTTAAATAAGGAGCTGAGCCCACATAATCAACTTGAAATATCTCCAGTAGAGCCTCATTAAAAGATGGCTAAACAAAACAAATGAAATTAGAAATGGTTTGATTCATTTCATATTAGACATGGAAAAAATAAATGTAGGTACTCTTTTTTTGCAGGCATTAAAATAAAGATGGCAGACAGCTCAAGTCTGAGTAAGAAGGAATATGTACCCGCCTCAAAGTTACACACTACATAAAGAAACATATACATTTATCAGGATTTTCTATGTCCATTTTTATGCCTTCAGATCGAAAGAGGAAAGTTAATTTCAGGAAACCATGAATCCATTCTATTGCAAAAGCATAAATTGTATTGCGCAATCAGTTTAAACTTCTTATTGATGAAAACCACAACACACCTTAGAAAAAACTTTGATTGATTAGCGCAGCCCCTAAACTACATGCATATGGAGGTACATGCTAACATACACTTTGACTCACTGAAATTTCCTAATGATTATAAAAAATACTCGAAAAAGTGGAGGGAAGTAAAGTTACAGAAAAATGCCACGACCAGGAAATAATGATAGGGATTTAAATGAACATAAATAACTAGAAATTTATATAAGCCATGATCATTAATCCCAACCCAAATGCGTAGACTAGTCAAAACGAAGTTCTATACTATTTCCCAAATGTAAATCAAGTAATTTAATCACAAACTTCATATAAAACGAAGTTCTCTACATGTTTGGTATCAACCCAACAATAGGCCAGAAAAATAAAAAACCGAAACGAGTGAAATATTAACAAAAGGAGAAAGATTCCAATCTACACAAGAAGTTGCCAGGCAATTCTTGAGTTCATAAATAACTCAACAATATATAATTATATTCACTGACAGAGATCAAATGTGTCAAAGATTTTACTGACGCTTTATACCTTCTTGGACTTTTTATTTTTCTAAGAAAACAAAAAGAAAAGGACCCACATCTAAATATATTCTTATGATGCTCAGCCCATACTTGTTAAAATTCTCATAACAGCTAATTGCATTTTCAAAACAGTGAGCATAGAGAAATTAGGCTTGGTCATTGCAGGCTCATATGCAATCAATCCAAATGAATAGACAAAGTATATTAAACGACACAAGCAGACTTCATTTTATACCAATCTGTTGTTGATAATTGCTAACCAGTCAAACTAAAAGCTAAATCAGTAAGATGAAAAATAGCTTTTATCTCTAACAGGCTTCTGCCATGAAAAAGGCAAAACCCCTTTGGACTTGAAGTGAAGACAAAGACTGGGCCCAATACCTCATTTAATCCGAAACTTAATTTAACGTGCGAATGAGCAATTTGACTCCTAAACACTTACGTATAAAGGAGCAACCAAACACCTTAGAGGCTTATACAATTAGGCTAGGGTGTAAGAATAACTTCAGCCAAAAGTTGCTTTACCCCAAAATGCTCCTCTAAAGAGAAGAAACAGCTTATAAGCTATCTGAAAAGGAAAATGGAAGATACCGACATGTTCTGTAAAGATGAATTATGGAAGTAAATAAGATCCCCATCAATAACCTATAAAGTATAGACAAATAGACACTGCAGCCAACTAAATTTCAGATAGCTGAAAGTCAGAAGATCAGCTGACCCTTTTCAAAAATCCAGCACCAAATGCTCTGGTAACTTTTAACTGTCCTTTGACTCGATCATTCAATATGGATTGATCATCATCCGGATGTTCTGCCTTTATTCTAAAAACTTCCTGCAGCAAACAGGCAAAATTAAAAATATTCTGTAAAACTCTCACATGTGAACAGATACTATTCTTTTTGTGAAAAAGGATCATGTATTTTAAATGTGTTTGATGAAATTTAATTTGAATTTTTGTGAGTATAAATATCCATAGCATATAAAAGAGACCCTCATGCAAATAGGACAACAAATCTGGTATGATCCAAAAAGAGAACTGCTCCTAGATATGGATTTCATCATTTTAGAACCATATTTTACTTCACATATCGCTAAAAAGAAGAAACAAACTGCTATGGATCATAACCTAAGCCTTCATAAGAATGTATCCAATTAACACCAAAATGAGACGTAATTGGTCATTTTACTCTGATGTGTTTATACATCTTATTGTGCAAGACAATTTTCTTCATCAGAGAAACAATAAATTCAATCAACACATGAACCAAATTGCCCAAACAATATCTTATTGCATAGAAACAAAATTACAAACCTCAGGGGACACAACTCAACCTTAGACATTTACATGCATATAACTAACAATAATATAGTTAGGACTTCAAATAATACATGCAGAGACAACAGTAGATGTACATATGCAGGCACAAAGAAGCAAAGCAACATCAATTATTTCATGTCATCCAGCTGGTCACTGGTCACTTTTAGAGAATAAAGGTATAACTATAATTCACAGCATCCCTTTTCAAAACTAAAGCAAGAGATAACAATATCACAAATTATATTCATTTACCATTCCAAAAAAGAGGGAGATACACACCTCTTCAATATTTGTGCTATGATCTGTGGATAGCTGAACAGCCCTCATTTTTAGTCTGCAAATAGATATCTCTCTATTTTTGTTCATCTTGTTAATTTGACTGTTTTGATTGTGAATTGGGGACTCCTCTGAAATTCTATCCAGCTCTATGCGTACCAATGACTCTCTAGATTGACTTCTATGCCTTGCATCATCCTTGACCAAAAATGGATTAGGATGACGATCGTTTGGTCTTTCTTGACCCAAGATTACTCGACTATCTCCAACGTTCATTACATAAACATCTTGATCCTTCATCAACATCACTAAAACACATGATCCCATCAGTGCAAGCTCTGGAGTTTTGTCCAGATTATTCTCTACCATTTCCATGTATGCCTCTTCTGTTCTTTCAAGAGCTCGAGCCATTGCCCTTAAAATTGCATTATGATTAACTACTCCAGATTTGCATTTTCTAATGGGTCCTAAGGTTTCTACTATTTTATTGTCAACACAATGTTCCTCCCTATGCCAATCATAACTCCAAGGAAAAAGTTTCTTACGCAGAGACTTTTGCTTCCTATACATTTTTCTGAATTTTGCACCAATTGATGACTTTCTTGAATTTTGCCTTTGTCCTGATACAGTAAAAGCAGCTACAGACTCCTGGTTCATTGATTCAAGACCAATACCTCCATCTTCTCCTGATGTGGTGGGACCTTCATCTAAAGGTCTAGAACTATCTTCCTTTGCATGAGAAGATCTTATCTGCCCCACTTTTGATGATTCCCTAGGAACCGAAGAATGCTTACTGTGTTCAGAGTCAGACAAGTTACCCTGCTCATCCCAGGATTCCATCTGAAGTAACTCAAAAAGCCGTACACTTTTTCTACCTTGGCCAGTCAACTGCCCAAGTGGACCAGACACAGGAACAGTACCAGAGATATCAGGACTTGTGCAATCAGGCAATTGGCATTCAAGATTCACCTTCACTTCAACATTATCCTCAACTATCTCACTGTTTGATGAGCAATCCATGACAGTTACAGGAGCAGAAGATTGCACACAGCAAGAACTTTCTTGCTTTGAATTAGCATTAATCTCTGAAAGTTCCTCCTTGTACTGTTGTGGAGCAACAGCATTTCCAGGTCCACTGGAGTCAGTTTTAGGCAGCTCTACATGATTATCTTCATAGTCCCAAAGCAACCCTTCCAGTTCCTTGTCTACAAATCTATAAAGATGGCTCAACAGAAATTCAGGTGCATCTGGTCCACTAAATCCATCATATATACCAATAAACAACCATCCTTGTTCTTCAGAAAGCACAACATGAACCCTATCTTCACCAGCCTTGCCATGAGCCCACTGTAAACTCTGTGTATGCTTAATCTCCCCTTCAGATGGTCCAACTTCAATACAGTTCCTAGGAACTTCTGGTCGAAACTTTACATCTCTAGAATGCCAGGCCAGTTGGGTCACTGGGTGAAAGAATAAGCGCTGCATCCAAATGCCACCCATAGAATTCTTAGAGAAGGTCCGAGAGAGAGTGCTTTTCATAGGTCCACTAACACTTCTCATCAGGTGCTGTAAGCGTGGCCTTCGACGACCACGTGCCAGTGGTGCAGAAAAGTTGGATTTGTCTGTGGCATCAAGAGGACCTGACATAACTCCCTTCTCTATTGGTCCAGACATGAAACCACTACCCTTGTCCAATGGACCAGATGCAAAACCTCTCTCAAGAGGACCTGACATGAAACTATTCGAAGGTTCAGAACCACGGGGAACTGGCTGTAAAGGGATTGCAACAAACGAGGATGTTCCCTCAAATGATGCAGCAGGCTCTTGGACATCACTGGCAAATAATGCACTCTGGTTACCCGTCCTTGCAGTTGAAGCATTGGCGCTGACTGAAGCCCCTGAGATAGTTTTGAATGTGGTTTCTGGGAAGGTCTTGCCTGGTCTGTGTACACCGGAGGAATCTTCTACACTTTCATGCCTAAATGATCCACTCAACGTTTCAGAATCAAGAGTACTTGAATCAACTGTGAATCTCTCGGAGTTTGATGGAGTTATGGCAGGAGATTCAAAAATTGATGGCCTCACATAACAGAAAGAATGACCTAATCCTTCATCCAATGGCTCCAGAAACTCCAAGTCAACCCGACTTTTGCCATTAAAGGGCACCAAACAGCCAACAATACGAGAAGTGCCGTTACCCATTATTGCAATTGCCCTTGTCTCTGAAATACTGATGCATGGTTTCTGTAACTGTGCACCATTAGCAAATACAGATATAAATGAGAAATCCAATTCCGTGAAAACCCAATAAACCTCTCAGCCATCCCATGATTGCTCGGGTGAATATGCATCATCGTCGAATTCCCTGACTGAAACCGGCTTAACCCATATAGTATTTTCAGTAAAATTCACATAAAAAAGTAGCCAGCGAACTCTTTACGCAGTTAGTGTGAATCAACGAAATCCTCCTGATAGTTAATATTTCAAACACTAGGGACGAGAAAAAGCAACAACCAAAAATTGTAAAAATGTAATGAACTGACCTTGTCGGCACTGCTTAAATTACGAATGATGCGGTGGATCGAGCGCATCCACACACAGATCTATGAGCCCCGAAAACAGGAAATGGAATACATCCGAAACAAAGACATGAACCCATTTCAGCATTTAAGTTTTCTTGTTCGTGGAATCTGACGGTTAAACGTAAAGGAAACCAGGGCCAAATTGATTCGTCGCATATCGTTGAATCATCAAGGTATTGTCAGCACTTCAGAAACAAAAAGCACTCAGTGAGACAAAACTGAGTGAAGAGACGAGGAAAATTTTCCCCGAAAATTAAGAATTGGTGTGAAAATAAACTGAGTGCGTGTTTGACTAATGAGGAGAGGGAAGCGAGAGGAGAAAATGTAGGGCTTTAGCAAAAATATATAGAATAATTAGAGATTGAGATTTGATTTGGTATGATGATGAAGAATCAAAGTTGAGTTCATCAAGGAGGGTCTCTTTCTTGGGGTTTTCAAATGGTTTGGGAGGGTAAAAACTTAAGAAAGAAAACCAAAACGGAAACTAATTAATTAAATAAAATAATTACGTTGAAAAGTAGAGTATGGGATTGGGAGCCTGGTCCTTTCTTCCCTGTCTATATAATTTTCTATGCGAATGATTGGTGGTGTGTTGGTGCTTTTGAAGTCAATAAGCAAGAGCTACCCCATCATCATTCTCATCAATGAAATTAGATTGACGCATCCTCACAAAAAATTTTTCTTTTTTACTTTCTTTTTTGCCAAGGCCTTTCTGCCAACCTTTTACAAGATTATTGGACAGAATGTTTTACATTCGTTACATTCACGATCAATTTTAATTTTGTTTCAATTTTTTATGTTAATTTTATTTTATACTTTCACATAAGTCTAGATATCTTCTTAATTGCTAAGTATGCAAACAAAAAAAAGTGTTGACCGAGGAAAACAAACAAATCTTACGTGACGGTCAAAATGGTCCCACTGTCAGCACCTACTTTCTCTCCAGCTCTTCCAGTAATTAGAGCGCAAACTCTGGCTTATGATCTTTGTCACTTTGTGGCTGAACTGGGTTTTCAACTTCTTCTTCCGAGGGATTATTGTTGGCGAAGCAAAACTACTAAATCTCTTCTTAGTTCTTACACTAACCAGAGAAAACAAGTACCATCTCGAATTTCACCAAATTCCAAGCGAGTGCAAGATCCCAGTAGGAAAAGAAGAGGACCAAGATAATGTGAACAAAATTTTTCTCATCCAAACATAAATTTTATAAATCATCATAAAATTCAAATAGTCTGACCTAATTCCTAATTCAAAGAATCCTGGAAGCTATTTCTAACACCTGTCTGGCGCATACTAATTTTTATCGCCATTAATGAACATTATAGCTGTCTGGCCTAAAGAAAGGAAAAGAACATGGTGATAAGTGAATTGTCTAGTCATGAGAGCTATTCAATAGTGGGTGTGGAATTGGGAGATATTTCACCTTTTTTTTATTTACTGGTGGTTGGATAATTAATTAATTACAATTGGAATACAAGTGGAAGGGGAGAGATTAGAAATTGTTAAAAATATGATAAATTATATTGTGTTAATGCAGAGTTTAAGGATGATATTATTGAGTTTTTAGATGAAAATCTTTAGAAGAAGGTAGAATACTACAATCGACTTTGTCCCTTAGGTTTAAAAGAGATGGAGAAAAGAAGATTGAATGTTAGAATTTTTAGAAATCGCTATCGTTAAATGTTATATCAATAATTAATCTTTTATAATAGATAAAACTCAATCTTATATTTTTTATTGAGTCAGATTTGTAATAGAACATACTAACTCCTAATAAGTTATCCGTTGGGCTTCTACCCAAATGAGTTTATGTATGTATTCTACCTTATTACAGAATATATATAACTAAATATAAGACCCAATCTATTTTTAGGTTTAATATTTATTATTAAACAAATTTCTTAAATTAATAATTATTCCTTATTAATTAATTGATACTAATTCATATTAAAATAATTTTCAACAGAAATGACATAAGAGATTTCAATCTCTTTTGAATATATATCCATTGGATTAACATTTGAACACAGATTAAGAACAAATAAATTTAAAAAAGAAAAGCAGTACTACTGCTTCACAACTAAATCCACAACCACCAACTCCGAACTCCCCGAAAATGTTGACCAACCAAACCCACTACATCATGATCAAAGTGCAATTTCGGTGGCCCCATTTGTTCCTGTTTTCAAAGCTATAATAATAATAAACAAGGGCTGTTGAAGTGGACATGTTGAGCCAAAGCCTTTGCTCGGAAAAATAATGATTTATCAGTAGTTGAAAGGCCAACCGACTACTTGGCAAATGGAATCCCTCCAAACAAAACAATATGCCATATCATTATATAAAAAATTGTCAAAGGTCTACAGATCAGATCAGCAAAGTGAATTAAAGAATAATAACATGACAATAGTGATATAATTACAATGCCTTATTTTGCCTCGACTCCCATTTTACAGAAGAGATGAACGTTGGAAGTATCGTGCTTAATTAATTACAGAGTGAAGCTCATCGAAAAGCAAGATTCATTGCATGTACTCCCTCCGTTTCAGTTTATAGTGTACTTTTAATTACCGCACACAGACCGAAGCAATAATTAATAACTAACAAAATTTTTCATCTTTTCTTAAATTACCCTCATTAAATGCTTTGGGAATGAAATATTTTAATAATAAATAAATATTTGGGTTTATTAATTAGGGGCAATCTTGGAAAGAGAAAAAAATTATACTACGTAATCCGTAAAGTACACTATATTATGAAACATTAATTTATCAAAAAAATGCACTATATAGCGAAACAAAGGGAATACTATATAGTAGCATTATAGGGTTACTAGGTTGTGGGTTAAGTCGTTGAGGTGATGAATGAAGTTTTAAAATTCAAGGTGAAGTCCACCTTGCTTTTGTGTTTGTTGATCGCTACTTGGCAAAAGCTCATAGGTTTTGACAATTAGGAGGCTTTAGTTGCCGTTTTTGATTAATTAACTAAGCCTCTCCCTTATTGGTATATTCATTAATTTGTCTCATTAAAAATGAACGGGCAAAAGTAGCCTTTACGCAGCAAAACCAATCACCCTACCATATGAACCTTAATTGAATCTGTATAGAACCTGCGACATGAATCCACTTTTTTAGTATAATGAAGTTGATGTCTGGGATAGCATATCCACGCATCTGCAATGACTTCAACCTGATGAGATTGAGGATCCTTGCTCTTTTTTCCTGTAAATTTAATTTTTACGTGAAATTAATTTAACATTAGCTAGGTTTCATCTTAGAGAGCCTTCTCTGCAAAATATAATTAAACACCACCTTTTGCTAGGGAAAAAAAAAAAAACTACTGCTCTCATAAACAAATGCATCAAATTCATTAGATGAAATTACATGCCAAATATTCATCAGTTACAGATTATTCTCTTTAGCAATCCTTTTGCAAGGTTTTAGATCTTTCTCCGTTTTTTTGGGTTGGCGAGATCATGAAAATTGATGTTCAGCAGTGAGAACTTACACAATCATTGAGGTTTTATGTTAATTATTATTTTGAAGGCAATAGAGGGAATTTTTAGTTTTGTAAATACAAGACAGAATGAAAAATATCAAACCTTTTTTTTTGGCCAATGAAAAGATTTAACTTGATCCTATGATAAAATGGGGGAAAAAGGAGATCTTGGCCAAACAGTGACACATTGCAGCCACATGCAAAAACCAGCAGCAATTATGATATTGATTGACAAATTAATATTTATTAGTTTTCTTCAATTATTAATGAAAACGTCAGTGATGGGAATTATGGTTGCCCTGGCCACCCAAGAATTTAGTGCTGCGTAAGATTTATTTTTTTTTGGGCCAACTTGATGCGTAAGATAACGAAATGCAGAAGTTGCCTTCAAAACTATCTAGTTCTGTTTGTATCGAAGGAAAGTCAAAAACAGACAAAAACTAATTGGTTCGTGAAGTCCCTTCGTTATAAATAGGTTGAAGCTCTCGGACCCCCTTCTATGACACAGACGTTACCTATGAATGCACCTTCCTTTTCCACTAGTTTAAAACCCTCCAACAGTTCAGCGTTATCATTTTTCGCTCACAGTGTTATCAAATTTAACTTATTGAGCATCTTATGTGCACCTATCCAGTTCATTTGCGTCTCACTAATCAATACCATAACAAGCTCACAGTTTGGCTTCCAAGAGAGTCTTTGAGTCACGACCTGATTCATATCGAGTACATTTCAATAATAAAGCCAGAGAGCCCAAAGCTTTACAGGATGTCGTTATTTCTGTATTAAAAAAAGACTCAATAATAAAGTCGATCAAGTTCATCAGAAGATATATACAGGCCCAAGATCCTGATTAAATGCATTCGTGTTCTCTTGCTAGCTATGACAATGTCCAATGCCAACAAAGGCTAGCCATGATTTGTTAAAAACTTGAAAAATATTAACTTCAGAAACAAACACATCACTCTAAAGTCTAGACATGAGAAATCATAAAGAGTACATCAAAACTCCGATTTATGGACTCAACATGAGAAATTCTTGCAGAATCCTATTGCAAAACATGTCAACGGCATAATCTTACTTGCAAAACAGACCATTTTTCTTCATTCATCTTCAATTCAATGTCACCCCTCAAACCAGAAGGAAGCTCATTATCGTCCTTCCGATGAGGTCAATTTCATAATTCACATGCTTAAGATAATTGAGAACGTACTGTAAATTTGGATGGACAAAACCTAGATTTGCTTAATAAGTTTGCTAACATGTACGGCTAGAATGAAACTTATGCAAGGACCATGGTCTGAACTGTTGTGGGTTGGATCATGTGCTGTTGATCGCCATCTTCTACCTCCCATATTTCAGGCAGTGCTTCTTTCATATTATGGATGCTACTCAGGGCATGATCTGCACCAGGCACCAACTCTGAACGTCCCACCTGCCATGACAATCTTAGGTTGCATCAGATACATTCGGACATTGAATGTGACTAGTTTAATCTCTCTGATCTAATAGCATGCACAGATAGCTTACAATCACTGCGTGAAGCCCAGCTGCTTTTCCACTTGCAATGTTTCTGACACTGTCATCAAAGAAAATCTGCCCACGATAGAACAAAGCTATCAATTGCTCACGAGAATTCATGAAACTGAGGACCAAAAACATAAAAGGAAGTAATCTTCAGGTTTTAACTTCTAGGCAAGCGGATTATTATTATTACCGTTTTCTTTGGATCCACATTAGCAATCTGAATAGCAGCTTCAATGGCTTCCAAGGAGGGTTTGCGGCAGATTCGTGACTTGGAGCTGAAACAACCATTCCCAATTTGTGAAGGAGGATTGAGTGTTTCAAAGCATATGATTCCCTCAAAACAATCCTCCAAGCCCAATCTTTTGAGAACTTCAACTGCATGCACATGATCTGAATTGGTGAAAATCTACAAACAACATTTTGAAGTCTTAGAGTTAGATGCATGGAATGCTCTTCAGTTAACAAACCAATCTTAAAAAAAAATTAAAGAAAGAAAGAAAACTGAATCTTTCGACATACTATTTTACGCTGAAGAATGGAAACCAGAAGGTTCCTCAACACTCGATCTGGCTTCAGTTTGTCATATGGTAGTCGTCCATGCACATAAGCATGACACTCATCATTGTCAAACTCATAACCAGGGCCTGGGAAGAAATACTGAAGTTTGTGAGTAGTAAACAGAAACACATGATGAAGAGTGAAGAGAACATTGAGGGCAGCGCCAATTCTTTTTACCTTTAGTCCAGCCACAGTTGTCCCATACTCGATATACAAATCCATGCGCATCTTTGGCACTTCACTTTCTTCAATATTCAATCGCTTCAACATAAACTCTGTAATCAATATTGGTTAACTATATACTTTTTTTCACACATTATTATAACACTCGAAACGTTCTGTATATACATGTGCTCAAATTTTATATTTATACCTTGTATGTTCTTTCGACATTCCAAGCTGAGACCTGAGCTCAATGGGTAGAGAGTGTCATCCATATCTGTGGAAAATATAGGACACAAATTCAAGATATTAATATAAGATTGGTCATTTTCTACTCTTATTTTTTCCTTTTAATTGGAACACTTGATTCTTTGCTCCGCACACGATCTTGAGGCTCAAAATAATAAATTCAATATGCAATTTTCGAGCAAGTCAGCACCAAAACTGTAGCCTTCTACTTAGTTGAAACTCAAAATATATATGGTTTAACAGAGAAACCTCAAGCTTACCGAAAAGCAAGCAATCGTAATTGTTTCCAGTGGTCCTGTGAGCAGTTTCCATTTTGAAGAATATATATTCTGCAACAAAGTTCAATTAAATTTGTTAATTTTCCCTTCTCAGTTCTCCCATTCCTCTCTCCAAGGAAGAGCGTGCTTTAAAATATGGGACGCAACTGCAAGTAGCAATAGTTGCACTAATTGGCATCATATGCAGTTTGATCATGAAAATATGGCCGAATGAAGCAGAAATACCCATTGTTACCTTAAAGGATATGAGTTTTCGATTGCTACTTTATATCAAGATCAAGAAGAATTATTCAACGAAGACCAAAAACATACTAGTTACAAAACAGAGTATCAATCAAGATGGCAACACAGAGCGTTAGATTATGGGGAAAAACAGATTTCCAGAACTTGCAATTTATAACTCAATTTGCTATCTGCCGTGCCTGATTTTAGAACGACAAGACATGTAAGCATTTAGTGTTCCCGTGGGTTAGGATTTGGGATGAAATCAATGCTTGAAGCATGGAAATAAATGTGAACAACGGAAATTCAAGTAAAAATAATAGTACCTGTTAGATTTCATGTACAATAAATGGACACTAATAAGCTGAGGAAAAAAAAATAAAATGGACATAGAACGAAACCATACCCGGAGTGTGAGTGTTTTGAATGCAAGACCTCACCACAAATTCACGACAAGTGAGTGTGGCTCAGACAATCTATTTATACGTGTATATTGCTAGAATTCGCAAGAGGACCCTCCACTAGACTGAGTGTGCGAGGTGACACTGGTGAGCATCGTTATTTTCCACTTGGTGACAGGATTCGTCAGCTACCTTCATTGTTTTCCACTACCACTCATTTTCTGTGTCATGAATGCTTATAGTTATTTCAACTCCACTAATCAAGATTTGTCTATTGAGCAGATAATTAATTAATGCTCTAATGCAAGCAGGCCGCGTGTTAACCCTACAAAAACAGCACTGGAAAAAGGCAAATGTGATGCTGGTATACAAAGCCACAAACTCATCTTTCATATGATTTGTGGATAGGAGCTTTTGCTAATCTTCATAGCAAGGAAAAGGGAGGCATAATCCAGGGATGGTGTTTAGAAGATGAGGTTTATTCTTTTTCTCCGATGGACAATATGAGCATATTATGGCTACTATCGGGGATTATAATAATGCATGTGACCAGAGAAAATGCTTTAAATGTCCTTTGAAGATACCAAAAGGTTGGTCCCTGTCTCCCTCGTTTGGACTTGGTCCAAATACACTGCTACTACTATTTGAAGCCGAATAATCGTCCACCAAGAATGATGGCTCATTTTATTATTAGTTTATTATTATTACTACCCTAATGTGTAGTCGGTCTTTACGATTACCTGCAATTGATGTAAAAATCAAAGTTCACCAATTACTAGGGCGAGTATAGAACCAGAAATATTCGCTATGAAGGAAAAAATGCTTATTCGTCGGGTACAATATTTCAGTATTCTAGTCTACTTGTAACTCCCGAAATGAATCAGAACCTTCAGGGTCTAGCTACCCATGTGCAGCATAACATCGGCATGGGAAAGACTTAAGACAGATTGGCGATGCAAGAGATTTTAGAAATGATATGTAGATCCTAAACTTGAAATAGGGTAAAGGATAAAGCTAAGCAGAAATTCGGGAATAATCTACATACGTATTACATGATAGAGCTTAGCTACAAAACATTGATTACTAGTATAGAAGAGAAAGCAATACAGGGGAAGAAAGAAGAAGACAGTTCAGGGAGGAGGAAAATGCTGAGGGAGAAATATCAAATAAGGAAGAAAATGCTCAGGGAGAATCCACAATATTCTTCCACACCCTTTTCCGTGCTTCCTTCCCATCTACATACTCACATTTTCTCTCATCTCTAATCACTTTGCAACTGACACAGTGAATCCGTTATTGTCCTAGTGCCTGTAGTTCCTAGACCGATCATCAGTTCGTCTATCTATCTATTTTATTTTTCAGTGACAGAACGATTCATGGCTGAAGTTTCAGGAAAGACAACACAATCTTTTCGGGCCTTATTAACAAATTCTAATGTCGAAAGGTCCAGTTTTGGGCCTTGGACTTAGAGCCTGAATTTGTATTTTCTGTTTCCCCGATAAACTGAATTTGTAGTTTTTAACTGGGGGCAGTTCCGCTCCTCGCGCAATTCCATACCAAGCTACTATCTACACATTCCAATAATAAATCAATACAATTACGATAAATATGCAATTTTTTTTTTAAACTTCATAATTTTTATTATTTTAATTTTTAAACTTACGTCATTTGGGTTTTCGAGCTGTATGCTGTAAAAAGGAAAAAATTACAAGCATGTTCGGCCGACTTCGTGAAAAGAATAAACATAAGCAAGTCGGCCTAACCATCTGTTGCATATGGGTAAATTTTTTCTACAATGCAGCATTTTAGTAATTTTCTTCCTTTTTATAGCATTTAGATTTGAATTTTTTACCACTACGTTCTTACCACGAGGTTTGACTCATATGATGCAGGGATTATTTCTACCATCAAATTTAAATATTAAATCTTGTAATTGTAAATCTTATCATCTCATTTAAACACTTTTTTATCAAAATCTTGTCTAAACATTAATGTGTGGGTACTGTATTTTCTTAACAAACTCATATTATATAGAATTGTATGTCTATTAATTGTCCAATGTTATGTTCTTTTATATATACCATCATTTATTTGATATCATATATATACCTTGAAAATATATTCTTGTTAATAAAAGTGATGTAATTGATTACTTTCAATATATGTTTATAATACTAGCGATCAAATATACATGATGAAGTTGTATTGAGATAATTACGTAGATCATGAGTAATGTAACTATTTATAACTTTAAATAATTTGAGATTTTTATACTTGTCAAGAATTTATTGAGCCTATGAAATTTGATTTCTTGATTTATTTATTTTTATTAATAATAAAGATAAATCAATGTTCTAAAATTAAATATGAAGTTATTTTTGTTCGAATGATTATTATAACTTGTATGATAGATAAAAAAGAGAGTTATAAACTTCAGATAACGTAAATATACTTACAATTATGATTTTAAATATTAGTAATAAATTGGGTGAATTATACATCTAATTCAAAAGAAAATGACAATTATGATTTAGAATTTTTTTCAAAAAAATATTATCACAGTACAAACTAAAGAGTCATAGGATGCTTATATATAGGTGGCCATAAATGAATTAATTATAATTTCTTTAAAACTGTTAAAGAGAAATAATATGACATTCATTAGTTAATTCAATCAAGAATAAATGTGATGCCATTAATTTGAAATTTAAATAATTGTCCATCTATATTTTATTAATTTATAAATGAAAATTACATTATAGTAATTAATATGAATATGAAAATGCAAGAAAGAATTAAAATATCATTATTTTGTATACATTTTTATCTATATATATACTTTTTCTATTCTTAAATAAGTCATGTTTTGGACAATTTAAAAATAATTCTAAAAAGATTGACATTTTCAAATTAAGAATCCAAGTTAAATAGTTTCAAATTATGAAAAAAAAATTATACAATTCGTGCATGAATTATTTTCTAATTTTGAAAGAGTGTCATTATCGGTGTTAAAAAAAAAGAAAAAGAGTTATTACCAAGGTATTAAAAACCGGACCGGCCATTCAACCGGTCAAGACACCGGTTCAAGGTTCAATGGTCAGACCGGGGTTGGACCAGGGTCGGACCGGATATGAATAAATTAATATATTTTAGATAATGTAGATGAAAAATAGAAACAATATTTATCCATAATCACAAAATTAACATTCAATCTATGATGAAATGTAAAAGTAGTCTACTACAACCAAATTCATACATCATACATAATCATAAACATCATACATCATAGGTCCATAACTAACCAAATTCATCCACAACAAACAATTAAACATTATACATAACCATATCAGTATTTGTCTACCATAAGCATTCAATTAGTAACCATCATAAAAGTCATTCAAGTTAAATTCTTCAGAAGGTGACTCATTAACAGCCAAACTAAGAGAACTAGAACCAGCAACAGAATCATGTTGATATCTATCAGCATCCAATGAAGTTAGAGGTGGTGGATCTGGGATGTTCACATTTTCATCACCTATTATATATTTGACAAAAAAGAATATTAATGATTATGTATAGAAAACAAGTATCTAATATTAGAAACCAAAATGAAATTGAAAATATAAACCTTCATTCTCTCCTTGAGGCCGTGATGGAATAAAAGTCTCACTTTGAAAATCTGCATCATCAAACTCAGGAGTTGCATCTTCTTCAGTTACCCAAAAATCTACTTTGTCAATTGATTCATAATCAATAGGATCATAACTCCTCTTCTTCAATTGTGACCTTTGATGAAAATAAAAGAAAATATTAAAATATAGGTTCAATTTTGTGGAAAGCCGGAAACACAAAAATAGTCAAATATGAATTATTTAGAGTCAATAGGATCATAATTGAAACGTATTACCTATATTGCAATCGCAAGTTGTAATTAACAAAAACCAAGTCATTCAATCGTTGATGTTCCAATCTATTTCTTCTTTTTGTATGAATGCGTTCAAACAAACTCCAATTTCGCTCACATCCAGAAGAAGAAGAAGTTTGGCTAAGAACCCGGATTGCAAGCTTTTGCAACTCTGGAACACTGCCTCCAAAAATGTCCCACCATATATCTACATCAAAAAGACAAAAACATTCAATTATATTATAAACTTATATGCCAAATAATAATTAATGGATAATAAATTAATTCTTACGAGGTTCTAATCTACTCGCTGCTGCAATAGTTTGGTCCCGACTAAAAGAGCCATCACGCTCACGATATGTTGTCAACTGAGTTATCATCTCAATATAGGAAGAAGAGCTGTTTGCCTCAAATAAATCAAGCATTGCATCCATAATTCTTCTCTTGTTACAAAATTGATTATCATACAAGATAGCAGGATTCAACAAATATGCCGCTGCATGTAAATCATTCTTCAAGTGTTTATCCCATCGAGCTTGAATAATATTTGTATAAGGCTTATAATTTTCCTTCTTATTATGAAACATAATCTTTATTGCCTTTTTTGCCCTGGACATCCCTTCATATACATAACCCATAGAAGGCTTTTCATCTGAATCTACAAGTCTCAGCAATCGAATAAGGGGAGCTGCAATCTTCACAGTTTCATAACAATCATCCCAAAACTTTTTTTCTAATACAATGGCACTAAATTGTCTACCTGCAGCTGTCTTAGACAATTTATGATCAACAAAATGCTTATCAACAGCCAAGGCTTGCAAGTGATGTTTGTGCTCATGTATACTATACAATGTAATGAAAGTAGTGGCAAACCTAGTCACTCCTGGACGTACAATTTCTTTCCACCCCTCTCTTTTCCTAAGCCATGACAAGAAGATTGTGTGATTGTATACAAATATAGTTATCTTTGATGCCTTTGATTGAAGATTAGATATATGAGGCATGCTTGCAATGTCCTTCAAGATAAGATTCAAGCAGTGTGCAGCACAAGGAGACCAATAAATGTGTCTATATTTCTCTTTAATCAACCTGCCACATGCTACATAGTTAGCTGCATTATCAGTCACCACATGGACAATATTTGCAGGACCAACCCATTCAATAACATCACAAAACAATGAAAACAAAGCCTTTGCATCTTTCACCATATCAGAAGCATCAACAGATTTCACAAAAGCTATACATTTAGTAGAATAGACTAAAAAGTTGATCAACGTTCTTTGCCTCACATCAGTCCAACCATCAGCCATAAGTGTACAACCATTATTTTTCCATTTAGCTCGATGACTCTCAATGAGTAATTGACATTCCTTCTTCCAATCTCCCAACAAATTGACTCTCATATCATAAGCAGTAGGGGCTTTAAATATAGGCCCCATGGCAGCAATTGCATCCACAGCTTTTTGAAAGAAAGGACAATTCATGGTATTAAATGGAATGCAATTGATAAAAGCCCATTGAGCAATGGCCATCCTAGCATTGTGTTGGGCTTCTTTACTTGACAATACACTTTTGATGCTTGGTTGGGAGCCGGGAGATGTTCTCGGAGCAAAATAATTTTCAACTACCCCAGTAGCCTTTCTCTTGCCATGACAATCAAGGACCTTCGAAGTTGGAGTTGGAGCAATAGCTAATTCACATCCCTCTTCCTCACCATATTTTTCACGAATATTATCAAGCTACTTTTTTAATTGCACTTCTTTTAGAGACTCTTTCATCCTATGACGTATATCATGAGGAACTTTCTTGCAAGAAGATATTTGACCAATGATACCAGCAAGATGTTGCTTCATTCTATTTATTCCACCTCCTCTATAAACTGCAGAACAAAAAAGACATGTATACACATTAGTCTTCCCCTCTTTTTTCAAGGAAAAATATTTCCATGCAGGATCAGTCTTCCCACCTGTCGATGAACTCCCTGTTGTTGATTGTTTGTCTGATGAAGGTTCATTACTACCAACAGTATTTTGGCCAGCATTAATGGGATTGGGAGTGGGAGACATATTATCTTGTGTATTGGCATCAGATGTTGAAATATCCATGCTCCTTAACTAGGATGAAGAGAAAGACAATATTAAAGAAAATTTAAAATTAGTACATGGTTCAAGTTCAATGAAGTGAAATAATGACTACAAAAAACATTGTAAGAAACTTAAAGCTCCAAGCTAGTTTATACTTTATACTAGGATATTAACATGAAATGGAAGTCCATACTGCATATAATTATGGCAAAAAATGCATACAAACATAGATATCATATCTTTAGCAGTTCAGCTTATGTCAATACTCAATAGTCATAGACAAGTTCTAACTCTAATATTTCAATCCCATCAAAATGAAAAATTCAGCAAAGAAACTTAAAACTCCAAGCTAGCATTATCTATTTGTCCACAAAGAAATTAAGTTTTAGATATAAAAAATATACAAATAAAAACAAAAGTTAACGTCCAACCTTGAAAATAGCTTCAGCTTCTCCTAGCTCCAAAATCTGAAAATCCTAATTGTGTATTCGTGCTACATTAAGTACATTAAACTACTTCAGCCAAGAAAAACAAAAATTGATTCAAGCCAAAAACTGAAAAAGAAAGAAAGAAAATAGATTCAATGCTTCATAGAACAAAAGTAGCAAAACAGAGGAGGCAGGGGAAATAAAAAAATGGCAACCATTGTACCTGAAACAAACACAACACCAAGGGATAAGAGCTGATTGCTGGCGATGACTTGGTGAAGGGAATCTATGAGAGAAGGTTCTGACGCAGTGTAGGCACTGGATGGAATAGACAGAGAATATAACAACCCACTGGAAGGGCATACCTTAGGAGCACCAATCTCCCCTGGAAAACATCTATCTGCACGAAGCCAACCTATGGGTAGTGAAATATGAAAAAAAAAAAAGATATGCTTTGGGAGTGTGAGATAGGCGAACGGGAAGTACACAGCCGAACAACCGCAGGGGCTTCCAGCAGATGAGAGAAAATAGCTGCGGGTAGAGGAGGAAGAATGAGTCGTTGCTGTTGTGCTGCTGTGGCGATGGAGTCGGAGTAGGAGCAGACGAAGTTGGCGACAAGACACAAACAGAGGAACGCAACCAGTGATCGAGGAAGGGATACGACAGCTATTGATGTGAAGGCAACCAGAATCTGCGGTCAACCTTGAAGCTCGCCGGCGAGATGATTTCTAACCCAGATAGCGGTGGCCAATGGGAAGAAATTTGGGATGTTAGGGTTCACACTTCAGACCACGGGAGAGACCGAGAGAACGCGTTGAGGCTCAAGTCAAGGCTCTGAACTTCAGATTTAGATTCTTTTCTTTTTCAGTTTTTCTATCCGTAAGCTTTTTCAGTTTTTTTTTTTGTTATTTTGTTTTGATTTATAACTGGGCTGCTGGCAGGAAAAAAAAACTAAGGCAAAACGACGACGTTTTGTCTTAGAAACACAAAATTTAAAAAAAAAATCCAAACCGGGCAAACCGGTTGACCCGCTGGTTTTACCGGTTCATGCCCGGTTTGGACGGTTTTTGACTGGTTTTCAAATAGAGCGGTTTTCTGGTTTTTCTGGACCGGACTGGGGACCGGTTGACGGTCCAACCGGTTGAACCGGCCGGTCCGGTCCGGTTTTTAGTTCATTGGTTATTACCAACATTTTTTGGGAAGTTCAAGATAGATGAGCTTGGATGTAATTAATGAGTTTGGGCATATTTATATAATATTAATTAGTAAAATTACAATTAATTCAAATTAATTTGCAAATTGAAATGTCATTTTAAAATTAAAGCTATACATGAAGAATTTCAAATTTTAAAATGTAATAATGATATAATATATTCATTATCTAATTAGTAATAAATTTCAATATTCAAATTGGTTCATTGAAATTATAACATTAATGGCCATAAAATGGCATTATAGTAACTAATTCAAAGAAGAGAAAAAAAAAGAGTCAAATGAAGTAATATAAAGATGTGGCAGATATAAAAATAAAAAGATACATATTATCTAATTGCTTGACATTCCACATAATCATGCATTAAATCAGAGTTAATACAATATTAATATCTTTCACCTCTGATTTTATATATATAATATACCAGAGGAAATAAATAGTTTCAGGTTTATATAAATGATATCTGTTTTAATATTTTCCAAACAATTTTGTAGATTTTTTTTTTCGAACAAGTTCTAGAAATAAGAAAATAAAAAATTTATTTAAATAATTATTATCAAAATTATAATTAACAAATCTTAAATGATTTTTTTAAAATTTATAATTTTAGAATATTTTTTTTTCTTATAACTGTATTTTTTTCGTTTCCATTACCAAGTCTGAAAACATGAATTATACACCCCCTCCGATTTTTTTTTTGCCAACACTCTTCCGATTCGATTGTGGGAGCTTTTTTTTTTTTGTTCATCAAGAAAAAGAAATCCATGTCACTGCAGTTCACGTCATTAGATTCAATCTCAGACTCCCAATATCATCTTCCTAGTTCCTACTATTACTAGCAGTTTCATGGTAAGGACTAAGCCCACGTAAGTCTTCGTTATTGTTGGATCACAAAACTTTGGTTTCAGCCGCCAAATTTATGTCACGCAAAGGCAGTTGAAGACAGACGGAGATGATTCTCTGCCTAAAACGTTCTATTACGGTTAGAACTCTCCATAGCAATAGAGAATAGTAAAATGGGTTCGTGGAAGGACCTGAGCAGGGTCTTCAATGGCCTTTCTCTGATCGCCAAGGAATTCATTAAACGCTCTCCTCCTCTCGAGTCTGCCAGAGCTGGAGATTTCGAAACCCTACTCAAGAAAGCTCTGGTTTCAGCCACTGACCTTTCCGGCCTCACTAAGGGAAAGGTTCGCCAATTCTCAAACCCTCGTTCCTCTAACTCCAAACTCGCCAATGATTCCGTTGTTTATTTCACAGACCCTTCTGATGCGTCGACAACAAACAGTGATAATGCTGGCAATTTTCTTGCCGAAGAAAATGCCGTAGTTGGTGATAATGGAACTACGTCCCAAGTGAAGAATTTTCTGGAAGCTTCTGATGCCTCCGTTGATGTAGATGTTTGTTCGAAATCAAACAGTATTGACGAGGGTAGACATCGTTCCCCGGAGAAGGAAAGTGAGGCCCAGAGCTTGGATAAAACAGTCAATGTCGATCAAGGTGCTAGAGGGGAAGTGGCAATTGAACCGCCTCTGAGAAGACGGACACCAAGGGAGAGAAAAGTTCCTTCAACTTCATTTTCCAGGGCGCTTGGGTTAGTTTTTTTTCTTTTTCATATAACCGACAGAAATTCTTTATTTGTTACTTAAGTTGTAAATCAAGTTCGTCTTTTGATATTGATTGAGCAAACAGCAGGATTAGTAAGTTTCAGCGAAATAGATTGAATTTGAATCGAGGAAATTCTTCTGGAACCATTCATTGTACCCTCTTAATTTTCTATTAAGCCAATTTAGAATTTGTCAAGGCTGTTTTTCCATACGTGTATCTACATGCTACGAAAACCTATATTGCTGATCGAGGATAATGTGTCATGAACAAAGTTTATTCCACCATGCACACCATTAATTTCACTTGTATCAGATGCACTAAATCACTGACTAGCTACTTTCGAGTATATATTATTGTTCATTATCTTACTAAGGAATATCTTACGGCTATCTGGTTGACACTTCTCTCCAAATTGCTGTGGTTGCTCAGCAAAGGGATTAGGCCTCTGAGAGCCCATCATGTGCCCCTCAAACCTTAAAAGAAATTTAGTTGCTTCCTAGTACAATTATGCACGAGTATATTTTTTTCAAATGAGAAAATATTTTTTCTTTCCTTCTTTTTTTTTGTAATTTTTACTTCATTATATATGACTTTTAGGAAAATATGATGCACACAATTGTGATGCAAAATTTTGTTTTCCCTAACTCATAAAAAATCATTACCGTAGGTTTGCTGGACTTGGAGCTGGTCTTGCATGGGGAACACTTCAGGAATCTGCCAAGAGACTTGTCTTTGGTAGGCCTAATTCACAGGACAATCAATCTGTACTTTCCCCATTTTTGTCTGAAAAAAATGCAGAGCGATTAGCTCTGGCATTGTGCAGAATGCGTGGAGCAGCACTCAAAATTGGACAGATGTTGAGCATACAGGATGAATCCCTTGTTCCTGCTCCGGTACTTTGACTTTTCTTGTATGCATGATTGCTGGTTTGATGCATACTTACATCTTAAAGATGTACAATTGTTTGAGGCATGATGTTTGGGGTTTTTAGCTGAAGGTGATGCAAGTTCTTTTCTGCAGTAATTTAAATGATGCAATTTTTCTTTTTTCATTTTTTGGGTAATTGAGGTGACACAATCTTTATTAAAGCTAAGATATAAAGTTTTTGGTAAAATATCAAGCTTTCTATTTATATACTTCAACTTTGGTTTAAATGTCATCAACAGTCGAAGTCAAATTTCTATAGAAGTACTCATGGTTGAGCAGAGAGTGAAAGTGCAAATTTTAAAAACAAATTACCAAAGATGGTGCTTAAGTGCTTCCTTGGAAACACTGAAAGCTGGCAGAGGAGAATTAGGAGAAAGTGTAAGATGTGGAATATAACATGTGCTTGGTTCAATGGGAAAAGTTAAAACTGAGGCACACTGCAGGGTATACTGATTACTTTTTATAAAAAATTTGAATGAGAAATTCAAGTTGGATGTAATTTATGTGCATGCATTTGTACATTCTGCTAGACTTGGGGGAGGTTGAGTTCTGTCATGGTAGGTATTTTGATAAGAATTGGAATAAGCCATTGATATCTGTATCTCTGATAAAATTTGTTACAGAGGCTGATTTCAATTGGATATCTGTTCTCTTAAAAGATGCTTTGCTGTAGTCCAATGTCCTAAGGTCAGAGGTCCATGCCATTGTCATCTTTCTGCAGATTTGCAAATTAGGTCATGAGTAGCTTGTTATTTCTACAAAGCTCAAGAGTCTTTCAAAAACTTGGGAATTATTTATTTCAAATTTTCATATACACTACTGTTGTGTCTTGTGCTTCTCCAAATGCTGGGAAGCAAAATTGGTATGGATTTATTTCTGCCCATTTCATACTCCTTCTCTCCTGTTGTGAGGTCAGCATTTCCATGACAGAATCAGTAATTGGATTTCTTGTTGCTGATTACTTCATGATTGTTTGGTTTTATGTGACCTAAGAAGTAAAGTCTCAATCTTTTTCTGTAGATCCTGACTGCATTAGAAATTGTCCGTCAAGGTGCAGATGTGATGCCAAAGAACCAGCTTAATCAAGTTTTAAATGCTGAGTTAGGTCCCGACTGGCCCTCAAAATTGATTAGTTTTGATTATGAACCAATGGCTGCTGCAAGTATTGGTCAGGTATGCAAGTTTGTATCACATATTGCTTAGAATCTATTATCAGCTGGTGCTAAAATTTGGTAGCCATCATAATTATATCTTTCTATCCAGCCTTCCAGTATAACTTTCTGATCTTTTCATGAATATGAACGGCCATTAGTAGTGTGAGAATATGCACTGTCATGACTTATGTTCAGTCATGACGTTGCATATTTTTTAATTCACAACCAATCTGGTTTCTCAATGTAAATTTTTCTTGAATGAATATTTAATGTTTAACGTCATTCAAATTATCATTGATCTTTTTAATTATTAATTTAAAACCCCAGCATATGATTATCTGATCTGTAATTTACCATTTAGTGATATCTCGCTGATAAAGACATCTGATGAGCTTTGAACTCAAACACCTACTTGCCATCAATCTTGTTCTGTAAAGGTTGACAGAGGTCCCATTTGACTCAATCTATGCCGTTTGAGTTCATAACATGGGAGTCTTTCTTCTAAAAATTCTGTAATTGGCTGTAGTAATATAATTCAAAGCGAATGAGATTTTGCATTGCCATAGCCAGTGTATGCAGTAGGCACATGTGCGAACAAATCAAGTTGGTAGCTCACTCAATATCATGCAACTTCATGTTTTGACACTTCTGCTTACTATGGCCTAACATGGTTCTTCATAAGAATTTAGGTGCATCGAGCTGTCACAAAGGATGGCATGCATGTTGCAATGAAAATTCAGTACCCTGGTGTTGCAGATAGCATCGAGAGTGACATTGAGAATGTGAAACTTCTTTTAGATTACACAAATCTAATTCCTGAAGGACTTTATCTTGACAGAGCTATGAAGGTGTGTGTTTATGGTTGGAATTCTACTGTATATATTAATGTATGAGCTTTTCTTAGTCTTCAAGCCCCACCAAATTTACTGCTTTGAATCCCTGAGTCTCTCTTCTCCCTCCTTGTGCTGAGTATGCAGGATAATATTTATCTGGGTGGATCTTGGTTTGCAGTCTTATACATTTCATTTATTGAGACTTTTCATCTCCTAAATTTGACAAACATATTTGTTAAAAGCTGCATGCTTATGATGTTCTTGAAAATTTTCAAGGTGGCTAGAGAAGAATTGTCTCGAGAATGTGATTACGAGTTGGAGGCATCAAATCAGAAGCGATTCCGTGATATGCTTGCAAGCACAGAAGGATTTTATGTTCCAATAGTTGTGGATGATATTTCAAGGAAAAGAGTTTTAACTACTGAACTTGTTTCTGGTAATTATTATGTCTCTGGTTCTTGGGAAACATACTTTTGACATTCCCTTTCTTCAATGGAGGTTTGTAGTACTCTTGCTTCATTGTCATACTATCACTCTTAAGTGGGTCCAAAGTATATGTTGTTTATCATGATGAAACTGTCAGTGCATATTATTAACTTCTTATTTATTAGCACAGCAGATAGATCTTTTCAAGTTTATATTTTCTGTCCATGTTTCATTATATAATTTTATAATTGTGAGGTGTTTTTCAGCATGAATGTTTCTAACCTAAGCCTAACCTGAAGGTCCTGAAGGATGGACAGAAAGATAGTTAAAGATGAGAAACATTTTAGAAATAATAGAATTATAGAATTCTTGAATTGTACATGAATAATGGCACATGAAAAATGAAGGCCTTCTGTGTATACAATATAGTTATATTTTCAGTCATGGTTTTCTTTCTCTAGAAAAGTCTCAACATTGGCAGTTTGGACTGATGGATGATAGAACTGTATATATGTTATAGGCTGCTGAATCAGATAAGAAAGCCTGCTAACTTCATGTTGTTTCAGCCATTGGTGAGAATTTTATTGAGGAATAATGATATTCTGCTTGTCAAACTAGCATTTTATTAAATTGTAGTATAGTGAACCTGATTTTATTTTTAGAGTATATATATGTATATATATATTTTTTTACTACATGTTAATGTCAAATAGTGTTTAATAGAGCTCATTGATATCATATAATCCATATGGCCGACCTTACATTAGTAGGATAAGGCTAGTGTTGTTGTTATTATGTTAATGTCAGATTGTCAATGAGACTTTTTTAGCACACCATGCTGGCTTTTTTCTTTTTCTTAATGAGATGGTTTAATAAGTACTAAAAATTTGTGCATGATGTTTTTGTTCATCTCAAATCCCAAGTTTTTTTACCCAAAAAAATAAAAAATAAAAAACCCAAGTTTTGCTTGACCAAGTGATAACGATTTTACTTTCAGATAATTTTTTCACCTTCTTCTCTGCTTATATACAAGTTATTTGATCTAAAGGTTTTATGCTTTTAGCTTGCCTTTGAACTTGAGTTAAATTTCCCCTTTCACAGGAATCACCATTGACAAAGTAGCATCAGTGGACCAGGAAACCCGTAATTATATTGGGAAAAAATTGCTGGAACTCACTTTGATGGAGTTATTTGTTTTTCGATTTATGCAGGCAAGTTTTTTTCCCCATGTTTACATATCTGCACATATGTTGGCCATGGCTAACCGTAACACACTGCACTGTAATATCAGTCATTGGAGCTCATAGATCTGAGCATAGGAAATTTGATGTTTATATGCTATCGTCCCATTGATTTAGCTATCAAGTTAAGGTGTTCTACGAGACAAGTAAACACATATTCCTATTGAATGCTTGAGTCAATTATGACAAAATCTTAGGTTTTAGTGGGGCGCAATTACCTGAACTTCAAACTTCCAATTTGGGAGCTTGCGACAGGTTAAGACCTGAGAGGGAAATCTTGATGCTGGTTCTTGTGATTTGCATGGTCTAACCTGTAAAGAACATGCTTGGTAGAATGTGTACTACAATCATAAGTTTGACTGGGATGCAATTGTAATCTAAAATCCTGCAGGGAAAAAGTGAATCAACTTATTATCTTGTTGGCGACACTTATTTTGTAGAGTACTCTGGTCTAATTGATATGTGATGCACCTGTGAATTTCTAAAACAATATGTTTAGGTTATATTTTAATCTAAAAGCTGATATACTTCTGTGTTCATAAATTTGAATTTCTAGTGACAGTAGCTTTGCTGCTTCATGCAATGTATATACCCCTTTGGGCAGTTTCCTTCAACTAACAGGCCTTGGTGGTTTTCTACTTTTTTCTGATGCAGACTGATCCTAATTGGGGTAATTTCTTGTATGATGAAGCTACTAAGTCGATCAATCTCATTGATTTTGGAGCATCACGAGATTACCCAAAAAGATTTGTTGATGATTATTTAAGAATGGTAATTTTTATTTTTTTTTGCTAATATGTGCTTGATGGAATTTTGATTTTTGATTTATCTCTTCTTTTATTAATAACTAAACTCAAGGTTGAATTATTGGTTTGGGTTCATTATTTTCTCCGTTTACATTTTTATGTTGCTGAAATTTGGGTAATGAAATTATGTTCGTCCTCTGACTACTTGCATATTGATTAGGTTGTAGCATGTGCTAATCGGGATAGTGATGGGGTCATTGAGATGTCCAAGAGACTTGGGTTCCTCACTGGAATGGAATCAGAGGTGATGTTAGACGCCCACGTTCAAGCTGGTTTTGTGGTTGGAATGCCGTTCGCAAACCTTGGTGGATATGACTTCCGCGCAAACAATGTTACTCACAGCCTTTCACACCTTGGGGGAACAATGCTGAAGCACAGGCTAACGCCACCACCTGATGAAGCCTATAGTCTGCACAGAAAGCTTTCGGGTGCGTTTTTAGCTTGCATTAAGATTGGAGCTGTCGTCCCCTGTCGGGAACTATTATTAGAAGTATACGAGCACTATCAGTTCGGTGATGAAGGCAGTGAAATGTCTTCAAGTGTCTCGATGTCTTAATAGGCATTATTCTTTCTCCATTTGATTTTTCCTGTTGGTAATAATCTGGGGATGTTAATATGCGTCCAGCCTCCTTTCGAGTATGTTATATTCGATCCACAATTTGAGTATTTCTTCCTTTTAAAAAAAAAAATATATATTCCGCTTGTAGCTTAGCCAATGCTGGTAGAGTCTTGCTCGGGAAAAAGAAAACGTGATATTCTTTATAATAAAAATGTTCATTCGCATTCTTTTTTAAGGATTCAAATTCAGCAAATAGTTTTATTGATATTCATCGTCTATCAACGTAGTTTATGACGCTCATAGAGAAGCAAGTTGAGAGAGGGGGTGGGGGGACTAAGCTTTGTTAAGTGATTTTTGACGGCCTTTGAGGTTTGAACTGACATTTAGGCTTCTTTTGGGTATGGGAGAAAATAGAAAAAAAGAAAAATTGGGGCAGAAATACGGATGAACCAAGTTATGAGGTTATCTAGATTTACTTGTGTTTTTTCCGAATTTTCCCCTCTTCTTATTTTTTTTCTTGTCCGAACGAAGGGCGGGATTTGTTTTATTGGCAACATGGAAAGATGCAGATTTTATATGTGCCTGCTACAAATTTTGAAAATAAGTTCGTTGATTCTTTGCAAGAGAATCCCATTGGCTTTTACATATATCTTTTTTCTCCCAATTAACAATAATAACAACATTAGCTTTATTTTATTATGTAGGGTCAGCTATATGGATTATATGACGTTAATGTACTTTATTAAACATCATCTCCTCAAATAAATCATTTCTCAAAATATCATTTCTTATAACTTTTCTTAGTGTCCTTTTTGGTCTTTCTCTACACCTTTTAATAGGACTCCAAGCCATTTAATCAACTTTACTCATTGGCTCTTCTTGCCCTCTTCTTTGTATATGCGTAAAACATCTTAAACGATTTTTCACTATTTTTTTCTTGATAAGTGCTACTCCAACTTTCCTTCGTGTACAGTCATTTTGTATCTTATCCAATTTTGCATGACCACACATCCATCTCAACATTTTCATCACTGCTACTCCCATTTTATTCTCTTGTTATCCTTTCAAAGCCCAACATTTATTATCATATAGCATCATTGGCCTTATAGCTGTTTGATAAAATTTTTCTTTAAGCTTAGTAGGTATCTTACGATTACAAATAACTCCTAATACTTTTTTTACTTTGATCACCCAACTTATATCCTACGCAAAACTACGCAAAATCACTGAAGGAGATAGCAAGTCAAAGTCCTTACCTCTTGACCACCTTATAGCCCATGGCTTTTACTGAACTTTCATAAGTATGCAGTCATGATTTATGTTTGGTCATGCCCCTTCTTGCTCTTTTGCCCCCCAAAAAAAATTTTGTAACTGATGCTCGTCGTAGGAAATTTTAAGGGTATATGATCGGGATAGAAAAAGAATGAGAAATGACTTTTTTGTTTTTATTTTTAAAAAGCTACTTAAGAATAAAAAATATTAAATAATAATTACAAACAAAATATTTTTCTTTCTTTTTCTTCCCCCAGAAACCGACAATGCCCTATAATATAATTTTTTTTTTTTGCGTCAACAACTCGAAGTTTAGATGAGTTATGGCATCACAAAAACATTTAGATAAGATGGGTTTTGAAAATTCACTAGTTTCACGCAACTCAAAACCCACTAAAAAAAAATATGTTATGATAGTATCCTCGTTTTTTTTTTTTTTTTACCATCATGATAATTTCCTCGTTGAAAGGAGTCTGTAGAATAGAAAGATGGGTCAATGAGAGTGTTTTGTGTTGGGCACGAAGGAAAAAGAGAAGGATGTATAGAAGAAAATTAGAAATGGTATGTAATTGCACAGCGGTTCGAATGCGTTGGAATCCTCTGCACTTATAGAGCGAGATGCATCTACTTAAAATGGCGTTGTTTCGCAATGACACCCTTCAATCCCAACGCTCCATTTCATCAGCAAACTATATCAGGTCTGGCCATTCCGGATGTGGGGCGTTGATCAAGGATACGGAAGGCGGTGGTCGGTGGAAATTGATTGGGCAGGTGGCCTACAGGTAGAAAGCCACGAAAAAACCACCCAAAAGTCCAATTCCCTTGAAAAAGTGAACAAGCGAGTGGGAGAAAGGAGGCATGTGCACATTGAGCAGTGCATGTCAGCCATTTTCCTTGAAAAATCATATCTTATCATGTCCCATCTTTCATCATTGATCATGGATGCTTTTGGTTGCCCACTTACGTCACTCCAATCAACCACAGCAATCATTTTGGTTCTTAATGAACTGCAGCTCAAAAAAAGAAACCAGAAACACAACTCTAAAATTTGCATGTTTGGTATGCAGTAATCCAGTTTAATATGGAAGCTACTTCCATCAAAATTGACGGAAGTGGGTCCCACTAGGAGGCTGAAAGTCTGAATTTTTGGCAATTTTGCCCTTATTTTACAAAACCGTTGTCGCTCGTCCTCATCCTATCTCGATGGTCGTCGTCGTCATCTCTGTTGCAGTCACCCCCATCAAGAACTGAACCACCATCCATCCGTTGTAAACCATGGTGAAGCATCATGAACCACGATCCTCCATCGTCGTAAATCGTGCTAGATCCTGTTGTTGTGAACTAAATTGGTTTCGATTTTTGCTCCAACCTCAGGGCGTTCAACAATGATGAGTTCGTGGCATGCAACAATGGCGTCAACCTCCTAGTCTCTGTCACCTCTGTCACCATCATCACCTCATTTGCCTCTAGCAGAGTCGAACCTCCAACCTCACCATCAACGTTGCATACGACGGTGGTTAATCAATGGCCTTGGCTTCAATTTTTGCAAAAACTGTGTTCGATTTCTGTTTTATTTTCCTTGCACGAAAACGTTGGGTTCTGGTTTCTTCATTCCAAAACTGATCTCTGAAAACGTTGTGTATTGGTTTCTTTTTTCTTGTATGAAAACGTTGAGTTCGATTTGATTGCTATTTTCTTGCAACCTTGTTCATGGCTTCTGGGATCTGGAGATGGTGATGGAGGGATGGGCAGTGGATGGTGGTTTTGGCTTAGGTTTTTTTAGGACAAATAGATTTGGGCCTTTATTTATTTTTTAAATTTTAAAGGTATTTTTATCATTTAATAGCATAATATTTTTATTATCATATCAAACACATTTTTAAATTTCATTTTCATTTTCTATTTCACTTTCATTTCCTTCAAAATCATCCCTACTGACGAAACGTGGCATTGCTATTACTACGTACAATATTAATGATTCAAACAGCTTTTCACAACCGACGAGCAGATGCACTCCACCTTACATTACATGCAATTCGTAACAAAATAATTCTGTAACATGACAATAATAATGATGGTGATGATGATAATGTAACCGGAGAGAAAAACAAATAAATAAATAAACAAATACATAGGAAGACAGGAGACAAGTCTCTTGCGGCACGGCAGTCCTTTCCTAGCGTCTTCTCCCATGCATACATAACTATCAACTCCAATTGTTTGGACACGGGATTTCATGTTTTTTTTCTTTTAATATTTATCATTTATTGCTACCTCTTAGTTCAAAGTATTTTCCTTTTACCCAACAATATAACGTGTAATTGATAAATAGTTAAATTTATGAATCATATTATTTTAAGTTTGATTTTATATTATATGTATGAAAAAATATTTTATTAATAGAAATAAAATTCATTTTAATGGTCTTCATAATTTAAAAGAATTATGACATGTTTGACCATGTTTTTTGTTTATTGTTGTCAAAATAATTTTAAAAAATTATTTTTAAAAACAAGTTTTGGAAATAAAAAAATAAAAAAATCAGTTTAAATAATTATTTTTAAAATTATAACTAATAAATGTTAGATGAGTTATTCAAAATTTATAATTTTATCATTAATGAGGTGAGTATTTTTCACCTTCTCTTACATTTTTTAAAATAAAAACTATAAAACACTTTAAAGATATTCTGAATTTTCTGTCCTTCTATTTTTCTATTTTTCAGAACATTTTATAATAAACAAGTTTATCAAATAATTTTTTTTATTTTTTTTATTATCAAAAATAAAAAAAAAAACTAGTTTAAGAACAGTCACCAACCATGCTCTTAATCTTAAAAAAATATCTTGGCACAAAAAAAATATTTTTCTTTTATTTTTTTACGGCTTCTTCGTCTTCTATATTTTTCGTCTTTTTTTTTTCTTTTTTTATCATAACTAGCCAAGTGTGGTGTCTCTTGCGATCAGCTTAAAAAGTAAATGATTTTAGCTGTGAGCTAAAGGTTCCACGGTGATCTTTACTTTAAAAAAAGAAGGGAAAAAGTCAATTTGGGATCCACGTGAAAATATTTTTTAATAAAAATTTATTTTAAAATTTTTTAACTCAAATAAACTAAAATTTTAAATTAAATAAACTGAATTTTCAAATCATTATATTCATTGATTAATATTTTTATATGCGTACCGGATTATCTTTCCCCCGAACCAGAAAACAAATGATATCATGAGCTGAGGTCCAATGCCAAATTAACTGTCTTCGAGCTTTGAGCGCCCCAACTTTATTCTTCGGTGGAAGGGAATAAATCGACAACTGCAAAAGTTGTTGACGAAAATAAGCCACAACAGCTGGAAACATGACAATGAAGCTGATTTTGGCGGCCATTGGTTTTGCTTGCTTCATTTCTGGGGTTATCTCCAGGGAATCTGAGACACATTCTGCGTTTTCTTACTTGGAGAATGATTTCGTCGCAGCAAAATCTTCCTCCTCGCCCCAACCTCTGATGGTCGCCCTCACTCTTATTCAAGGAGCTGCTTCTAAGGGAGCCGGTATCACTCTCTTCCTTTTTATTCTTAAAAAACAAAATTTCTTTTCCCCCTCATTTTTATGTCTACTGCTTTAGCTTTATTTTCTTCTTTGGCCGTTTCTTTTCACTACTCCTTTGTATCGTCACTACCTTTTGTGATCTGCCTCTTGCTAAAATCTACCTGCATTTGCATTCAATGATTTTATTGTTGCATTCAACCATAAGCCACTTAGTAAACAATCAACGGATCCCACAATTTCCCGGCCATTTCTGCTATTTTTAATTTTATAGTATTTAATCTTGGTTTAGCTGGGTTGATAAGTTTAGACGTCAATTGGTCGGTAGTTATCACTTCACTTCCATATTTTTCGCCTGAAATGCTTCTTTCCTCCAACTTTTGGGCTTTAATGTATCTGGATCTTCTAATCTAGAGGAGGGTAAATTTGAGGGAATTTTTCCAAAGGAAGAGAGAATAAAAATTCTAATTTAGTAAACTTAACTCAACTTTACCAATTCCAACTTTACTGAATCCAAATCCATCTGTCAGCTATAATCTCTCACTTGAAAAATTTGTCTTCTCACAGTCGATTTTGTTTTCTCACAATCGATTTTGTTTTGAACGTTCGATTGATTCTTGAGAGTACATGCTTACATATCTTTATGGAGCTATGTATGCTTCCAGATGAACATGATATATTCGGACAGCTGTATAAGTACACTTGCCTATTAAAAATAATCCTAACAAAGCCTAATTTTCTTTGAAGACTTGCCCATATGCAAATAACCTAGTGGGTTTCAAATATGGTCCCTGAAATTTTAGTTGTCTATTATGTATGCCAGTCTGTTTGGATGGAACACTGCCTGGTTACCACTTGCATCGTGGGTTCGGATCTGGTGCAAATAGTTGGATCATTCAACTGGAGGTATGTGGAAAGAGTTTTCACGTATTATTCATTATGATTTGTATTTTGGTCACTGTGATTTTCAATAACCATAACTTTAACGTTATATTTTTTTTACACTTTATATGATATTCTGGGGGAAAAAAGGTCTATATCACGAACTTGGCTATGGAAAATAATTAGTATCTGAAGCAATTATGCTGACTATTAGTCATACTTATATTGGACTTAGTTGAGAAGCTGACTTACTTGGCTGTGCCTCGCTGTAGGGTGGAGGGTGGTGTAATACCATCAGGAGTTGTGTTTTTAGAAAAACTACGCGTCGTGGTTCCTCAAAACACATGGAACAGCAAATACCATTCACGGGAATTTTGAGCAATAAAGCTGAAGAAAACCCTGGTTAAACCCTTTACCCTAAGATATGCAGATATTACTTCCTCTTAGTGTTATTTAAATCTACAATCTTGGAGGTGCTACACATACACATGTATAATTAAGTCTGTGTGTGGTCATTTTTTTTTTTTACATAATCTTTTGTGCGCAGATTTCTTCAACTGGAACAGAGTCAAATTACGGTACTGTGATGGGGCATCTTTCAGTGGAGACAGTGAGGACAAGGTCAGTTTGAGAATCCTTGTACTTTCCCCCCCTACTTTTAAATATAATTGCTCTTATCAGCTGTGCATATTTTCACAAAAAGCTTATTTATTGCTAATACATTCAGTAAACTGGCACTTAAATGGGACTCCGCACTCAATTGGGTTAATACACGCACATGCATTTCAAATAGTAAAGTCATCAAAACATCAAGCATATGAAAATCACTAGATTTTACACGGTGATAGAAGTGGTTCTTCTCGGCATCTGTACCATGGTTGCCTCTCTTACTAGTGACTATTACAATATAGTGGTTCACTGTTTCAACTAATTGCAATCCCAGTGATTTTTGCAGGAAAAAAAATCTTTAGTTCTACGTTTTATTATTGTATTGATATAAGGTTTTGGTTCTCCTTTCAGGCCGCACAACTTCAATTTAGAGGACAAAAGATATGGCTAGCTGCTATGGAGGAGTTAATGTCAAAGGGAATGCAGAATGCCAACCAGGTTTCATATTTCTCTTTATATACTGATTTAATCATGATATTTATGGATGCTAATTCAGTAATGTATAACAGGCCCTTCTCTCTGGATGCTCTGCGGGTGGTTTGGCATCTATAATACATTGTGATGAATTCCGGAACTTGTTTCCCAAATCTACCAAAGTGAAATGTTTGAGTGATGCTGGGTTTTTTCTTGATGCGTAAGATAATTTTTGCTTGTCATGATTCCTTGTGTGTACCCTTGCCTAGAAACTTAGATTTCATTGATGCTATATGTTCAATCATGTAGAATTGATGTATCTGGGGGACACACTATGAGGAATCTGTTTGGAGGAGTAATTAACTTACAGGTAGTTTTTATTTGGTAAATAAATTCTAAATGGAATTTGATCTCTCTAGAATTTTTGCTGTTCTGAGCTCAAATCCATTTACTTCAAGCTCGTCAATAAACTGTTTCATTTTTAGTGGCTTCACTCTTTAATAAAAAGAAATGTGTGCGAATTTGTCATTTCACATGTTTTTGAATGTAGGAAGTACAAAAAAATCTGCCAGAAAGTTGTCTCAACAAACTAGATCCAACTTCGGTAATTATTCTTATTCTGAATCTCTTGCCATTCAACACTTGATATTATTAAAGCTTGCACAACTTTTAACATGTGGACTCCCTTCAGTGCTTCTTTCCTCAGAATTTGATCAACCTTGTTGAGACCCCATTGTTTCTACTCAATGCAGCCTATGATGCATGGCAGGTAAAATTAATTACTATGCCCTTACTCTTCCATTCTTGTGTACATGCTGCAAGAATTTCAGAGAATGGAATGGAAGAAAATAGAACGTTGTTATTTCTGAAACTCAATGATACAGTATACAAGACTTCTATTTATAATACTTCAAAGAACTACTAACAAACTAAACAAGTTGAACTAATCAGTTACGTTAACAACTCTTGAGTATATTCTAGTAGGTGACAGCTAAGCCCTACTAAATGATGCCATTTAAGCAATAGCAGATACTAGAACATAGAAGTAATTTGAAGGTACTTGCGTTACAGACTCAAGTACTAGGGCTTTGAATGATGATGGGCCTACGCACAGAACTATACACTAACACATGCCATGCCTGTTTATGTATTAACTGCAAGAACTGCGTGTCTTTATTTGTTCTCAATGTGATATCACCAGCACATTGTAATTTCAACTTAGTGGAATAAGGTTGATATTGTTATTGTATTGTAATTTCAACTTCATTGATTAACTAATTTGTTGTCTGGGGTTGCCCTGTTTCTTTACTGATTATCATGATCATCATTTCTCCTTTTTCTTTTTTCTCTCTTTCTGAAAAGAAGAAAAAATAGAATCTGTCAGTGATTTTATCATTTTATGTTCAAGTAAAAATCTATAGGGCAAACCAACCAGGAAGAACAAATATTATGATCATTTGTGGTCTCCTCTGCGCCTGCCTTTTTGGCTGCTTAAAAATAAATTACTACTAATTCTTTGTGGCTTAGACTAAATCGTGAGCAACTGTTTTGATTAGCTCCAATCCAGTTTAGCCCCACCTTCAGCTGACCCCCGTGGTTCTTGGAATAACTGCAAATCAAACCATGCGAATTGTAATTCATCCCAAATTCACTTCCTCCAAGGTGATTTTAATTTCTATAATATGAATTCTGCACCAGATTGATTTATATACTTAATTTGTCTAATTTCCTCCTAATATTTAATTTTTCTTTGGTTGAGCAGACTTCAGAAATCATATGCTTAATGCTTTGAATAAGTTCTCAATGTCATCTGAAACTGGATTATTCATAAATTCTTGCTTTGCTCATTGCCAATCTGAGAGGCAAGATACATGGTTTGCTGATGACTCTCCCCTAATCAAGAACAAGGTATGCCTGAGTTCGATTCTGTGCTCTTAAAACAGCAAATTGCATTATAAAAATTGTAAGTTGAAATATCGAATTAGATCGCTGTAGGCTCTTTACGTCTTAATGTCTGTTGTTGGGGTAACAGAAGTCGTTAATAAGATAGACAATGGATATGAAGACTCCGAATAAACTCTTGAGAAACTACTTGTTCTCTGCGACAGGACTGAATGGAAAGAAGAAAATAAACTCAGAAACTACTTTGTCTCAACAGTTCAATACAACCTCTACGTAATACGATTGCTTTAGAAGAAAAATCCTAGCGACTATTTCTGGCCTGGGTGGGAAGTTAGAATACCTGTAGTGTGAGTGATAGTATGTCCGGTGGTATGTTGAGAATCTTTTAGTCTGCGAGACATTGCTGGTTCATGAACTTAAATTCATACTGCGTAGTCTAACACTTGTCTTGACTGCACACATAAGTTTGCCGACTCTGACATATGTGACTCCAAGGATTCAGAGCAAGTAGCCCCTTGTCTAACTATGTTTTTCATAAAAGAATGATTTATATATTTTATTATGCAGCCAATTGCAATTGCCGTTGGAGACTGGTATTTTGATCGACAAGTTGTCAAAGCTATTGACTGTGCTTACCCTTGTGACAAGACGTGCCATAATCTGGTCTTCAAGTGAGTGAGAACTTACTGCCTCCTCATACGGTAGCCTCATACATATGCTGTCATCCTTGTGATTGCCATTTGTGTACTGCAATATTCATTAATTGATACGGAAAGAACATTCTTTGTCTAAGGATGCAAATAATTAAATCTATCTTTATTTTCACTGATATGTCTTGTATAAGATTTACTGCTTGTTTTCATTTGTCTACCACTCTTTGCATACAAAAGGTTTCATGGGAAGATATTATACTTTTTTTCCTCTACCAATTTTTGGTAAAGGAGGTTCTTGACAATTTTCAGTCAATCCCACCTTTGATAAGACGAAAATTGAAGTAGGATTCCGCAAACGACCGAGGAACATGAACTTCAAAAGGTCACTCATACCAAGTAATTTTGAGTTGCTCTTAGTCATTAGGATTCTGGGAATGACTGACTTCAGTTACAGGCCTTTTATTGATTGTCTTAGTCATTATAATTCAATGCCAGAACTTTTCAAGCGATAGCATAGAAATTGATGCTGCGCATCCTGACAATCTTCCAGTTCCATGACTTGAAAAAAAAAAAAGAGTGCTTTATATTTCTCCGATTCTCCTGCGAGACTGAAATTTATAAAAACCTCTTTTGCAGTGACGATGTATCTAGTCCAGTAGGCTCACAGTCAACAAGGTTGATCTTTTCCCCTTTGTGAATGCATTCTCTCGAATTCTTGTGAGACTGTAATGAAATTTTCATCTTCCTCCATTTCAGTGATGGTATATTTTCCACAGTAGATCCCCAGTCCTCAAGGTTACTTTATCCCATTCCAATTGCCTTGTTTCAAAATCCTCTGTGATTTTACTGAAATTCTCATTCTTCCTCATTTGCAGTGATGATACAACTGCCATGGTATACTCCTACTCTCCGAGGTTGACTTTAATTCCTCTATATACGCTAACTGCCTATTTCCTTCTTGCCAATTACATGTTCCTAGTTCAAAGTGGAGATCGTCTCTTTGTCCCTGTTTGATCTTCCATTTAAGCTATCCATCAAACATAATATCAAACAAGCAGTAAATTTTTTACGCTTTTAGATATCCTAGGTCCATTTTCGCTGTGCAAAATTGTAAATGTGACACGTTTATCTGCATAATGAGCAATCTTTTTTTATCTTGGAGTTTGTTGGACATGAAAAAACCGAAGGAGAGATCGTTAATGTGTTTGGCTAAGGGAAAGAATGTTTGTGTAAGTTCGACTTTTCGGTTGCAGAGCTCCGGTGACACCGCGAGGGAAAGGCAATAAAAAATTAAGTGTATTAAAATTGTTTTGTTGAACATTTAAAAGACCAATTATCTAATGCACTGATAAACTTAATAAAAAATATATTACCAAAAAAAAAACCACTTAACCAAAAATAAAATGGTGACTCTAGTATCGGCAACCCAAACACGCGATAAAAACATACTGTGAAATAAGTAAATGAATTTGGTTTTGGCTCCTTTGTATTTTGAAGTTAAATCAGTTACTAAGTGACTAACATTTCAAGCAACAGCCAAGCTTACTAACCAAAACGTATGACTAACTCCATCTTACCGAACTAGGGGAATACAAAAACAGCGGCATTGCAGGAAGATTAAATGTTGGCATCGAAGTCAATAAAACGACCATCAAATTAATTATCTCCGGACCAAGTTGCTTTTCTCCTCCATACATCTGTTCCATGCCTCCTTATTCACGTGCCTTTAAGAGCGTGTCGGATCCTTTGGGAAAAAAAAATTAGTGATCCAAATTTTCTGATACTTCTTCTCCTAATTTTTGACACATGCATTGAAGAAAAGCACCTAAGCAAAGTCCAGGTGCAATTTGTTCACATGTCAGTTTCAAATTCAACATGTGGTCGACACTTGCCACTAAAATAGGCATTTTGGTCCTCCCGGACGATTAGTTCAGTGGGTCACATATAAATTCTTAATAGCGCCACACAAACTGATCTACACTCCTTTCTGGGTTAGTGGCTGCTTCTATGCTCATCTTTTAGTTTGATAATATTTTTTTAATCTTTATCTTATCGAATTTCACGTATTTCCTCCCAATGTATATATCGTGCTCAGTTTGCAAGTTCCCTGCAACTGCATTCATTTGGCAATCAAGTTTTAGGATTATCTCTCAAATTGGCTTCCAAAATCATGGGCACTATGACGACATTCATGCATTTATGTGAAAAGGAACAGTGTTTCGAATTATATGGGAAGACTTGATTCAATATGTGTGGGAAAGCAATATTAAGGTAATTCGGTGATCTCTCTCTTTGACTGATTCATATATTTAATTTTAGAATACGGTAGTATTATTTAATGAAGTACTCTACAACAAAACTACACAAACAAAAAACAATGTGTTATGTCTTTTAACACATAAAAAGAATATCAATATGCTCAAACATAAATAATATGGAGGCAAGGTTACAAACACGGGAGAGACTCGAGTGAAAATGCCGAATGGCCTCTTCTTTACCCAACGCATGCTCTGGGTATTTACTCTAGCAAAACTTTCATATGATGTTGTACTGTACCCATCAGGGGGTGAATTTCTATCCTCTCTTCCTTCAGGGGAAAACGAATATCTCGCACAAAATGAAGGACCTGAAAATTCTAAATGCAAATCAATAGCTCAAACACACCGTGTTCCATACTGTTCACACTCTGCTTCCATCGGTCTGTACTCTGTTCTATCCCAAAACAAGGGTTTCATCTTCAACCACTTTCTTTATATATACACAGCGTAGAGATGTACAGAGGAAAAGTGACGAGCACTCAAAAAGGGATTTCTACTTGAATAACCAACACTCCGACGAGGGACAAGGTGACCAGAAGTCTTAGAAGGAAAAGAAAACTACAATCATGGAGGAAGGGTGAAAAGAAAAGCTTATAGTTTGAATTGGATGCAAAACAGAGTAGAGTTGGAGTAAGGAGAAAATCAGCAGTCAAGTGCCGTATTTGGATGCAGATGCTATAGCTACTGCCTGTGCCCATGCTTTGAGCCGAGCCTTCACATCTCGCGGATCGTCACCTGAATTTTGAGAAACAACTTGATCAGAAACCAATCACTTCACCGTTTTACGTGTTCAGACAATGCAGAGAATTAAGTTGAGATCAAAATAAATAAACAAGGGCATGGTTTATAGGTATGCAAAATTGTGGCTTTAGCTAGCAACAAATATCTAATCTAATGACCCACGGACAAAGGAGCAGATGCTGAAATGTGTAAATATGGAAGGCATACATACACACATACCAGGACTAGAGATGCGCCAATTGGCGATGGGAGAGTTGCCACCACTGCTAGTGTCGAGTGTGGAATGGGAGAGAGAAAGACGAGAAGGCATCTCCACCGTCCGCTCTTCCTCCAACTCAAACCCAAGATCTTTGCAAGCTTTCATTTCTTCCAAGTCCATGCACAGAGATCTCCTCCCACCTTTTGGCCTTGTTATCACCCTCACTCCATCACTCTCCCCACTCAACCCCCCACGAATCACCTCCTCCTCCTCTCTTTTCTTCCCATTCCCTCTCTCCAGCATCCACCTATTCCTGTCGCTTGATCTCCTACTTCTCCTTCTCCTCCGTGGTTCATGCTTCTTCTTCCTCTTCTCTCCCTTTTGTGCCTCATTCTCACTAGCATAGTCCTTCGCTGTGATCGGAGCTTCACCCGTCATCCCTCCCCGATTCCTTCGTCGTGGGGGTGTTGCCGGCAAAGAATAACAACCGCTCGATTCGTTTTCGGAGTCAGAGGACAAGCCGGCAGTAGGTAGCTGTTTGCCCTCAGATAATTCCCCATCTGCATCACCATCCCCTTCTTCGTAACTTTCTAAGGATAGGAGGGACGCATACATGGCCATCGCACTATCGTCGTCGTCGTCGTCGTCGTCAACGCCGCACCAGGTGCTGCTTGTACAAACAGAAAGCCTTGACATGTTATGGGGATGGGGGTGCCGATGGTGTTCGTACCCATCATCAATATCATCATCGAAGTCTTCATCTTGCAAGGAAGAATGAAAGTTGGTGGTCTCATCGGAAGCCATACCTTGTTCAATTATGAAAGAAACAAAAGAAAAGGTCTGTGCTTTAGATCGATGATCGAATTGGAAGAGGAAGGAAGCAAGAAGCGAGCGAGAGAAGCAGAGTGAGTGAGGGGGGTAGTCAGTGTATGATCGTGTGGGCGAGTGTAAGAGAGAAGAATACGGAGGGGAAAAGAGGGAAGAGGGCAGCGTAAGGAGTTGGGTATTGTGAATCATCCGATTCTCATTTCACGATAAGGTACGCAACAGACGCAGCGGGGCACCTTGGATCAACCACCCTATTTATTCTGAAACTTTATACGCTCCTCTTCTCTTTATGGGTTTTTTTTTTATTAACATTTTTCTTATATAATCATAAAAAAAATTCATCATGCCCTTGTTTTGTCGCTTACGAATAACAGTAAAATTATAGCGGCAGTCAACAATATATATTTAAAAGAGATGAGAAGCGAATGAGGTTAGTTCCGACAAAACATGGAATTGACAATGGGTTTAAGAGTCCAGAGTGTGGTGAGAAGCTTCCGATGTCAAAGATTAGCTGATCTGATTGGCTTCTTTTTCAGTTTTTAAAGAGCCTTCATTTTGTGAACTCGGGAAGAAACGCTTATTTGACTCGGAGATTAGAGATGAGACTGACAATTAAAAAACCAAATTAATACGCCCTCTCTTCTAATTCATCCTAATTCATTTGACTCTTTCTACAAAATTTTTTCACCTTAATCTGAAATAAGACGAGCAGAGCATGTATAAGATTTTTCTAAAATTATGCTTCAAATAAATTTGCTCTACATCTAATTTATTTTTCTCTTGAAAAATTAATAAAATGAATAAAGAGCATTTTTGGAATAATAATAATTTTTTTAAAAAAATTGCAACTTCTAATTAACTTAATTTATGTCAATTTTTTAAAAGCGCTTATAAATTAAAATGAAATAGTATTGTTTTGTAGTACAGAGGACACGTAGCATCCCTAGTAAAAGATGTGCTTTGAAACTAACCTGAGATCAAACCAAACTATATTATGGTAATAAAATATAGAAAATTTTTTTTGCCACCAATAAAATGTACCACCTCCATTTTTTTTAGTATCGTTTAAAATTTTATTATACAAATTAAAAAATATGATTAATATATTAATTTTTTAAATTTATTAATATTTTCTTATAGAAATAAATAAATAAATAATTAATTAATATTATTTTTAATTTTTAAAATAATAAATAAGGATATAAGTGAAAAAATAATAATTAATATTATTTTAAAATTTTAAAATGAGAAATAAAAAATTTACAATAAATAAAAAGAATTAAAGGGAGTAGAAGGGAGTGGTAGGGTTTTTTTTTTGCAAGAGAAAAGAACAGGATTAAACCCTAAGTGATGAGGGCAGAAAGAAAGGAGATCCACTCTCCTTCCCTCTATTAGCTTCAACCGAACACCTACAACCATCAGGTGTATGCTAGAATAGAGCAATCTCAGTGTCAGTTCCATGAGCAATGAATGAGTTTACGGGTTGGTCCAAGACAAAAAGAAGTAGCAATTACATGAACTACATGGATAAGTCAATTAGCATATACATTCACTTCTCTAAAAATATATTTAATTTTCAAAGTCCAATTTCTCAGGATGAGCTCTCTAATATTGATGATGATAGATTATATCTCTCTAAGGATGATTATCATTAGTATCATGATTAATAAGGTTAATTGTCTCAACAGAATCACTGCAAATTACTTTTTTCATTTCTTAATATGAGTCACCTTTAACTATTTCACCAGAATCAAAAAAAATTTATTACATCATTAAAATTATCTTAAAAATAATATAATTTTCATTTTTATCCTTAATAAATATTATAGATTTAAATAATTCATTTTTTCTCTTATAATTAAATAAGAGCATTTTGAAATAAAGTAATTAATATTTTAGAAATTTAAGAAAAGTGACTTTTATATATAACTACTAAAATTTTTTAAAACATAATTAATAAAAAGGATGTGAGGGGTAGTATTTTCTTGAAACTATTATTCCAACAAATTTTGATGCCATTAAGAATAACCAACAATTTTGCAACCGTACTGGAACGTGACTTATATATTTATAACTACAGTTCCAAGTTTTCCGTTGACACCCAATATCCAGTCTTCAATGCGGTATCTAATAATACCCCTGCAAGTGTCTTCACCTTCACTATCTACTGAGCCATCAGTATCCATTCTGATCCAAGAACTCTATGGCGATCTCCATTTGGAATACAGCTCTCTGATATTAAGTCCCATGGTAGCCTTCAAGGTTGCCAAATTCGTGTCTTCAAAATGTCAAGTTTCTGGGTACTGAGGAAAGCCATATCCCAAGTCTCATGATGGACTTTAACATATAGTGTTTTCGGTCTAAAATATAATAAGTTTTCAACTACTTTATTTTACGCATATTAAAAAAGGTTAATTTCATTCTTAAATTTTAAAAAAAAAAATTAATACTCCATCTAGTCCTATATATAAGACCATTTTAACCGAATCACACGAATTAAGAAAGGGAGTTAAAACTAATTAACTACCTCAATTTCTCCGAAAATTTCAACCTTTTTCCAAAACTACCCTTATTTAATCTTTCTCTTTTTCTCTTTAAATATATTAAATAGGAGCATTTTTTTTGGAAATGCATAATAAATACCACCTCGTATATTGTAAAGGATCTTATATTTAGGATCAAGGTAAAAGATCTTATATATAGGACCAGAGATAGTATCTCATTTTTATTTTTATTAATTACTAATAATTAAAGTTGTTTTCACCATTTTCTATTATAAGTTATAAGATTGGTTATCAATGAATGAAAATAAAAAAGATAAACTATTACTCCCCCGGTCCTATATATATGACCTTTTATCCTGGTCCAAAATATAAGATCCTTCACAATATACGAGGTAGTATTTATTATATATTTTTAAAAAAATGTCCTTATTTAATGTATTCAAAGAAAAAGAAAGAAAGATTAAATAAGTATAATTTTAAAAAAATATTAAAATTTTTAAAAAAATTAAGATAATTAATTAATTTTAATTTTAATTCTTAATTCATGTAATTTGATTAAAAATGTATTGTAAATTATGCAAAATCTTATATTATGAAAAAAAAAAATCTTATATTTTGAAGGGTATTTTGGATGGAAGGGAGTACTGATCTGGTGCACTGCATTTTCCAGGGGGTGGTAGGGTTTTGGCTACAATCGTCATCCCTCCAACACCAAAAAGAGGATGCTGGGTTTTTGGGATTGGTACCATTCAACTCATTCATTATTACCTTTCGCAGGACGTTTTAGCGAGAATCCGTTTACATGATTCCACGTGCAACCCTGATGATGTAATCCCTCCTCCTGTCAAACAATTTCACGACATCTGTCCAATTTTTTTATTATTATTATTTATTCTGATTCAAAATATAAGTAATTTTTAAAATTTTTTTTGTCAAAAATATAGAAATCATTTAGATAAATAAAAATATTAATTATTTTTAATTTATTTTTATTTTTAATTAATTTATGAGAGAGAAAATTATTTTAAAAATTATTTTTATTAAGAATAATATTAAAAAATAATATAAATTTTTAATAAATTTAATTAGTTTTATATATAGTTAGTTAAACATTACTTACATTTTGAATAGGGAGAAAAATTCAATACATTTCTTGTCTCTAATTTCTTACTCCTCCCATTCATTGAAATAAAATTACTCTTATTATGTAGGTTAAAAACTATACTTTAACTAAACTTATTTAATTTGTAGTTAAATATATTTTCTTTTAAAATTGTCCTAAAATTAATACTTATTAAAACTTACAATTTTTCTGTTATATTTTGGATCAAACCTCACTACTACCATATTTTATGAGTTGGAGCAAGATTCAGAAACAAACGAAAAGAAGGGGTTGGGGTGAAGGGATATACTCTGGCCGTGGAGATAAGCCCGTGGCCGTGGGGGGCGTTTGCTTGTTTTGCAACGAATAACACGTGGCCCTTGGGGGATCCGACCAACGCATTATCAATATTATCATTATTTGAATACTCTCATTATTATCAGAGAGTCACTCTGCCGAGAGATGTGGCCCGTGAGCTGTGAGCTGTGAGCTGTGAGCAGTGGAGAAAGTGGGTCCCAATTCATTCACTCTGCTCTCTGTTGTACAGCTGCGGACTTGAAGCCTGCAGGCCACCTGCTATTAATTTAATCATTTTTTCAGCCACCCACTGCTTTCGCCTTCAATATTTTTATTTTATTTAAAAAAATCCATAAATAAATCTGTATTAGTTTAGTTAGTCTTCTTCTACTCATCCGTATAATGCTATATACTATTAAGAATGATAAAGCGAGTGGGAAAAGCATTTCAAAGGTTTTTGGCCAGAGAGAGAGAGAGAGGCCGTTGATTTGTTCAAAGTCTAACCGAAACGCACGTTTCTATGATTGGTCGGCTTCAATGTAAACCACCAATAGAAGAATATGAACCAAGGAAAAAGAGGGTGGAGGAGGGATGGGTCAAAATGTGAAGATGTAGTAAAGTACAGGAGAAAAGAGATGAATGAATTATTGAGAGAAGGGGGTTCAGTGTTCACATTGATGGAGGAGAGTAGAAGTACAGCGAGGGAGTCATGAGTTGGAGTCAAATGTGTGGTAGACACAGCAAGGACTTGATTTTAAGTTTGCATGCTTAAGTTGTTACAAATTTAAGATAAAATAAAATACAATTTGGATAAAAGTAATTTTTTTATAATATAATTTATATTTAAATGTTTTTATTACAAAAATACATTTAATAAATTTATTATGAGATAAAAGTAAATTTATAAATATAAAAATATCTTTTCTAATTTATTAACCAAATGTTAATTTAGATGGAAAAATAAGTTTAGAAAATGAGATATGAAATCATGCGAAACAATATTTCTCTTTCACCATCAGTTTATAAACCCACTTTTGGAATCGTTAACCAAAATCCAATAAGGCACTGAGTAATAATAGTTAGTCAGTAACTGGGTGAATCGGGAAAGACGTGGGGGGCAATGATGGCCATTGCACACGCAAAATCCCAACCCCACCATTACCACTTTATTAAATTTAATAATCTATCTATGTAGGAGTATATATACTTGCCTTTGTTGCTGTGTATGTACACACACACACATATATATATATATATATTATCTTCCTTATCTTTTGGCAATCACTTCATTTCACGCCGCACCGCACCATTCATTCATGTTATGCTGTGCCTGCTCTTCAATCTTCTCACAAATTAACCTTATCCCTCTAGTTTTAATGCTTATGCAGATGTGTTTCTCAATATGCCCTTTCCAACCTTTAACAATTTGTATGTACCACTCTGTAAAACACTTGATTTTAACCTCAATGCAAGAGTAAAAATTATTGGTCATCCAAACCAATAAAAATAGCTCTGTTATTATCAAAATAGGAGTACAACACAGTTTCAATTAAATACATAAATAAGTACTAATAACTCTCCCTACAACAAAAATAAAAAGCCAACAATAAAAAATTAAGAAGATGAAAAACTAAAAACTTATTGTTTTATCATGTATTGAATTTTATCTCACATTAGGCCACAAAACGGTGATTTAACTGTTAAAAATCCAGAACAAAATGTCTTGAATCTATTGACAAAAGTTTAGCCCAATTCAATGGTTAACAAATCTATAAATGGATTTTTTTGTGTCTACTATATGAATATGTGAAAATAGTATTTTTCTCTTCTCCTCTTTTAAAGGTGGCTGTTTTGACTTAAAGATAATCTCACTCTCATATCTTAATATAATCTCTCACTATTTAAATAAGTGAGATAGGTAATGAGCTTTTAAATTTAGACACTTCACACTTATTAACACGGCGGAATACAAATTATTTCACCTAAAAAATAAAATTACTTTGTTTTAAAATCATACTTTTCATCTAATTAATTAAATAGCATTTGTATCGAGGATATGACGAAGTAAAAATTATAATATATATATATATATATTAAATACCAATTTTTTTATAGAAAGGTACGTAGTCCACAGCGGCCAATAGGATGGAGGTAAAATCTTATACAAAGCAACGAATTTCAATGTTTAAGAATGATGAATATGATACTAGAATTTTTGTTCGGAATAAGATTTATATTTTCATTTTGTTTTTAATAATTGGTGTTAATTATCATCTGTTTTCTAAGAATTCCGCCCAGTTGTGTCGATAATACAAGTTTTAATTTTACAATATGAATTAAATTATTTTAAGTTGATGAAGATATTTATTTATAATGACTGGAAGATAAGATTTATAATGAACATCTACCATAATATAAGAAAGTGAGTTCCAAGGTTTTCAACTTTTATGGATGTGTTCAAAAAACATTTTGGGACGGTGAAGGAAAGCGCAAGCCGTTAGACCCAATACCCTCATACATATCTAAATTTATGAGCCGATCCTCTTTTTACTCTATTTTGTTTCCTTTTAATCTTATTTTCACCATTCCAAGATTCAAACTAATTTCTGGCCATATGAAACAAATTAGTATTAAAAAAAGAATTAAGTTGACTTAAAATATATTTTATTATGCTTGATGAGTAGTGTTTGGTTATCTGGATCTTCTTGTCCCAGAGTCTTGCACAGCGTGGATATTGATTTTATTTTTTCAATAGAAATCACAGATATTCTCTTCTTGGAGACAATCCTGTCTGAGGTACGGTCGGACACTAAATATGAGTACCCCTCTCAGTGGGGATTCGAATTTGTGGATATTGATTTTATATAAACACATGCTGTCCAAGGCTTTTTTTTTTATTTTTTTTTACTGAAATATCCTACATGAGGTTGAGCAAGGGCACTTGACCCAGCGTGAAAAAGTGAGACCCAAATCTCTAACGTTCGTCGCAATGGCTGAAACAATCTAAGCTCAACAAAAAAAATTGAGGTGGGCCGTTGGCCTGCCTCTCTCAAACTCAAAGGATTTACATTGTCCTCTCAAAATAAAATATATATCATTGATTATCCAAAAACTATACTCTATCATCTTGTTGCGTGTCAGTTGTCACAAACTGGAAAAAATGGCCCACTCTTTATCTCACTTAACTGAACTCTCTCTCTCTCTTGACATTAAGATGATGGAATATGCACTCGTGAGGAATAAAATTTTAAAATATAAGTTATATTATAAAAGTTGGTATCTATTTAATTTTTTTTATTTTACTTCATATATAATAAATTTTAATTAAAATGAATATTTGATTTTTTCTTATAATGAAAAAAAATTTAAAGAGATAATAGTAATTAAGGTTGAGTAATTAAATAAAGATAATTTTATAAAATTATGATAATTTTTTTAAAAAAATTAGGATATACAACTAAACTTAACTACTTCACTTACCCTAGTGAGGTAGTTAAATCGCACCCTCCGATTTGAAACTGTGGAATGAAGACAATCCAAGTATAAATTTCATATACAACTAGATTGTGGTTTCATATTCTGCATCGAGACTGAAATAAATCGCACCAAGTTCAGGTAGATTTTTTTTTTGACAAAAGCCTCATGTATCTCATATATATATATATATAGAGAGAGAGAGAGAGAGAGAGACAAACATTAACTGATACACGCATATTAATTCACAAAACGAAAAAAAAAAAAAGGCACATTAAGCAATGCGTCGTGCTGATGCATGCTTATTGTTTAACAAGCTTCACATTTCCATACCCTCTGACACCGTTGCAGCCGCACCAATCAACAACAGTAATTCTGTTGGTTGCCATAAATAGTTTGGTTGAATCAACATGACAGTCAATTAGCTTGATTGGTTCTTGATTGAATCAATATATTTACATCTGATTCGTGTGTTGTCGATAAAATGTGGCTCATCTCAGATCTTTTCAGTGCTTCTATATCAGAATTCTGAAATTTGACAGAGTAAACATCAATTTGGGTCCTCCAAACTCTATCCCACTGAAAATTGAAATTTTCACAAACTTAAAAGGAAATTGAATGATAACCAAACATTTTCTTTGGGCCAAAAATAATGATGGAATTATTGAGTGAGTGACAGCCTTGGGAAACTTTAAATGCTAAAAACAAAAGGGTCGGGAAGGAGCATTGCGAGTAAGGAAGAGTCGTGATAGATTAGGCAATTTGTTAGTGAAAAAGCGGGTAGTGAAATCAGCATGATGCAATTTATGTGTTCCGTCCTGGAATTGGAAGTTTCTTGCTTGAAATACGTTGGATGGGATAATGACCGAGGTGGTCTTGAAGGAGCTACATGACATGGTCCTTATTAGCTCGCCGGTCCCTTTCTCTCTGTACGGAATACGGACCGTAAGCCAGTAACTTCCTTTCCCTGCTTCACCAATCATCAATGGGGTTTTTCTTTTTCATCTTCACGCCCCTTCCTCTTATTCCAGTCAATGGCTTCCCCCACACATAATAAGGCTTCAATTTTAAGTAAACAATGAGCTGGCACTGGCAGATGTTCATGATTATCCACAGCCATCTAATCTAACCAAGAACATGTTTGGTTTTTTAAAGAGAAATCATGATTTTTAATCATAGTTTTTTTAAAAGATATATTTGATTAAATATAGATTATTTTTTTAAAAAATAAAAAATGAGTTAAATTGTGATTTTGAACAATAAAGTGAAAAATTACTTTTCCTTTGATAAAATATAGATTTTGAAAAAGAAGAAATAAATTTACTCTATATTATACATTTAAAAGTATTTTTAACCCTTATTATCTAAATAGGTTTTTTTTATCATATTTACTTTTGTAAAAAAATATATCCAAACATAACTTACAACAAACTGGGCCCGTTTGGATTATCTTTTTATAAAAAATTTTTTAGAATAATCACAGTTTAAAACTGAAATTTGGATAAAAATAAAAAAGTTTACTGTAAATCTATTTAGATAAAAAAAAAATGATAGTTAAAAATTATTGTTTAGTTTGTAACAATATAAACTAAATAGGCACTTACTTTATTTAAATTTTATTTTTATAAATTTTATTTATCTTAAATTAATTTTATAAAACTATGAACAAATCCGGCCCTAAAGCTTCCAAGGAATTTGCTTCTATATACGCAGTTAAAATTCATGTTTGACCCAAAACTACTACTACGGTAAACACGGTTGTTTCTTTGAGTGCTGACTCCTGTCCTTTTCTGGGTGAGTAAAGTAATAAGGGAAAATGCCATCAATCAGACACAATTATAGTTTTTGGAAGGTCTGCGTCTGCAGACCAAACCCCTCTTTCCATTGAGCATGTACATTTTTTGAACTCCCACGGATGGGAAAGTGAATAAACTATTCGTCTGTCCAGATAATGATGGACAACCCTTTAGAATCTTTGGATTACAAAAACTGCTGCATTCACCAATTTCATTTTAGTATTGTTTTCGACTAGTGTCTGAAAGGAGGAGGTGGGAAGAGAATAGAAGGGAACGTCTAAAAATATTCGGATAATATTGTGGGATAGAGTAATTAACTATAACTTTGGCATTGAAATTGAAAATATATATATATTTAAGGTACATGAATGAACATACAGAAATGCACCACTGTAAAGCAATTGCAGAGGCTGAGACAGAAGAGGAATCAGTTATTCTGCAATTGTACCCACACTTGAGAAGATGAAAGGTTGAAGACAAATAGTGTGAAAGAAATGTGTGTATGTACAAGATCAAAATCTGTTGCACACACCTGCACTATCTAGCAACATCAATGTCTATATATGTCCAAAGGCAGCCGTGAGCTTCTGGATATTACAAGTTTGCGAGAGATCTTCTTGCTGCTTGTTATGGGGCAATATGGCCCCAAAATTATCAGATACCAGATGATTCACGGGCAGCATTAAGATTGGGTTTTGAACGTAATCACCCCACCTGGCTTCCTCTGTTTGGCTTTCCATCACTTGAATTTGGGTCTCCTTTGCAGTATCTGTCAATCCCCAGAAATAAGATTGGGATGCATTCTCAGTGTAAGAGGCTGCACAAATATCATCGCAGGGAACCCCATACGAAGTGGATGGAGGAGCAAGAACACTAGACATGGAATTGGACGCAAATTCAGTGTTCATATCAAATATTGGTTTTCCTGTGTGGTCGAACCATTGGGAAGGGTTTGAATTAGTTGAGAGGGAATCCTCAGTGGATGCATAATTCATCTGAAGCGGGAAATTCCCCATAAGACCTGAAGTGGGGTAGCTCGTCATAAAACCATCTGGGAGCAATTCTTTACTGCAACAATGGGTTATCAAATGGGTGTCACTTGTGTTACCATTAAACTTGAAGCTGGAACAACCTTCCATATCGGGTGTATAGGATTTTGTGGCATCTGAATTGGGGCTTTCTGATTTCAGGAGTTTCAATTCATTGAGTACTTTGCCTTTGTCATCTCCATTTTGAACTTCAGAGAGAGGTTTGTGGGTAACTGGGTCTATGCCTCTTTGTCTCAGTTTCTTCTTTAAGCAAGAATTCCACAGATTCTTTATTTCATTGTCAGTTCTCCCGGGCAATTGTGCCGCAATTTGAGACCATCTGCAAGTCAGGAAAAATTTTTTTAAAGGGGAAAAAAAAAAAGGCTCACTGAGAATTAAAAACAGATGAGCCAATCCAGTTCATGATAAATTATAATGAGAAAGAGAGATCACCTATTTCCCAATACTGCATGAAGTTCGATGATGAGGTTTTCTTCTTCTTGTGAGAATGTTCCTCTCTTCAAATCAGGCCTCAAGTAGTTGATCCACCTTAGCCTACAGCTCTTACCACACCTCTGCAGACCTGGAAAAGAAGAAATTGAACTTGAATTCACATAATTAATTGTGAAGTGGAGATGCACAAGAAGATGATATCAGATACCTGCTTGCTTAGGAACAGAGCTCCAACAGCCATGGCCATACTTAGTAATATGTCTCAGAAGTTTTTCATCCTCCTCGGGGGACCATAGACCCTTCCGAAGCTTCTGCTTGTAACAGCAAGAGTGCCTCCCCATTTGTAGTTTGGAAGAATTGTAGGAGAAATATATGTCAGCAGAGGAGGTAGGAGGCGGAATAAGAAAGGATATGAGGGCGAAAGAGAGAGACGGATGATTTGAATATGAAAGTGTAAGAAAACGGAGGGGCCGCTCAGAATAGAGGGGTTGAAGTAATATTATAAGAGCCAGGCCTCATGTCAGAGAAGTCATAGTCAATAAGGTTTCTTCCATTTCTTTCTTTCTCTCCGTCCCTCTCAATTTTTGGATTGGAGGGAAGACAGTTTATTTTGGCTTGGTGACAAGTTGGGGTTAGTATACAGTTTACATATGTCTTATCGAATTGATGTCTCTTGCAGAAGTGGTGGGTCATTTCCTTTCATTTCATTTGAAATAATAATATTATTAATAATATTAAAAGAAAACACGCATATATAATCTGAAAAGAAACCATGCTTGCAGTGTAATTGATTCATTCAAGTTTGAACTGAAAGTTTGATATTTGGGATTGTTTGCAGAAGCAAACAAAGCAATTATGTAATGACATGGCAGATATTCTCTCACCCATCGATCGGAAGAAGTTGCCAGAGAAGTTATCTTAATTGTATATACATGCGAACTACTATTTAAAATTAAGATTTAATTACCCGGCAAAACCTCCCCTCGAGAAAGAAAGCATTTGACAATAACAAAAGACAGCGCAAATTTCCTTGTCAGACACTACAATATGTGTCCATCTGTGTCTGTGAAAGGCGAAATGAAATACCCCTTTTGCAAGTGCTGGAAAACTTGTGTCTCACAAAATAAATTGATAAAATAAAATAGATTCTTTCAATTCTTTCTTTCTTTCTTTTTTTTTCCTGGCCTGAAAGATTCTTTCATTTCTTTACTCTTTGAGCTTTATTTTTATGCGCAATTCATCCATGTCATTATTTCTTTGAAAAGTTTCATCGTTACGTGGAAACAACAATGCTTTTTTTGTTGTTAATTTCACAAGTCATCATCTCCCTGTTCAGTTCAATTGCCCTTAGCGTTGCAAGTTAACTCTTCTTGATCAGATTTTCCATTTTCAATTACACTTCTCTCTATTTACCCTTGTTCCGCATTTATTTAAAGATTAACTAGATACATTGTAGGAGTTGTTAGATTAGCCTAGGTCCCATTAAAGTCTTTACAATTTGAGTGAGACAGATTCAGGATATTAAGTGTTTACACGAAAAAAAGAAATTAAATAGATACATTTTTTTCACACATTTATACAAAATTAAGTGAATTACTGCTTATTACTTAATTAAATAGTATGATTTTTTTATAAATTTTATATGATATACTCCCTCTGGTCCTATATATAAGACCATTTTAACCGAATCACGCGAATTAAGAAAAAAAGTTAAAACTAATTAACTACCTCGATTTCTCCGAAAATTTCAATATTTTTTCAAAACAACCCTTATTTAATCTCTCTTTTTTTCTCTTTGAATACATTAAATAGGGGCATTTTTTTGGAAATACATAATAAATACCACCTCGTATACTGTAAAGGATCTTATATTTAGGATCAAGATAAAAGATCTTATATATAGGACCGGAGGGAGTATTATTGATACTCTGAAATTATAGCCATGCTGACATATTATAATTAAGCTACCATGTTTAAATGTTCTGCGGTTTGATCTACTTAACAAAAGTATCCCTTTTTTTTCACTGAATATGTAACCTATTAGTATTACTTTAAGCATGGCTTTTAATTACGGACAACCAACAAGAGGGTGCACACTAGTTGATTTACTTAATAATTTGGTAATGATTTTATTAAAATCTCATTAACTCCTCCACAACCATCCCACCCGCAAGATATGGTCATCACCAGTGCAATGTGTCTTCGTACAATTTAGAGTTATTTTAATTATTTAATTTGGTCTACTAGTATAGATTTAAAATTTTAAATTAATGAACTATCAGTTTTGAAGGTATAATAAATATTATTGATGACTAGGGCTGAACATTCTTGCCCGATGCCTTGTTGGCCCGGCCCGGCCCGACCAATTCGGGCCAATCAGGCCGGGCTAAGGTTAGGGCCAAGTACTCTAACCCTAGCCCTAGCCCGGCCCAACCTATATATATATATATATATTTTTTTTTTAATTTTATTCTAATTTTTTATATATCTTAATTGATTTTTGTAGAATTTTTTTTTCTTTATGTATCTAATATAATGGATTTACTATGTAAATATTATGAAAAATTTTTAAGATTTTAATGTTTCAAATTTTTTTAAATTTTGAATTAATTTTTTAACTTAATATTTATGTAAAAATAATGTATAATAGTTAAATATTCATAAATTTTGAACAATTTTATTTTTTTCTAAGATTATTTTTTAAAAAAATCTATTTTTAAGTATAAATAAATATATATTTTATTATTAAATAAGTTTTTTTTTTATTTTTTAATTTTAAAAAAAAATATATGTAGTATCGGGCCAGCCCGGTATTTGGCCCGGAACTGGCCCGAAATATTTCGGGCCGGGCATCGTGCCGGGGTCCAACCCGGCCCGACTCACCCCATGATCACCCCTATTGATGACTGTAATGTTGGCCAAATTTTCATTCAAGTGTTTAAATAAAAAAAAGAGCATTGATGTGATTGTAATTTGCCCATGGCTGGGTAAAATGTTTGACATAACCATACATTCACACCATAAGAGAAAGAATAACCAGTTTGTCAAAAAGTAAGAAATTATAAAAAGAAAAAATAAATTAATTATGGCATAGGCCGCACTTTAGCGTTGCAACTTGCAAGAAAAGCCTCCCATGCAGTACTACTCTAAATAAACTAAACAGAAATTGAGAAGAAAGATATTCTGTTCTGAAATTAACTTGGTTTATTTTCGATTGTCTCGAGCCAACGTGAAAAACGGGATGGAAAAAATAAAAAAGGAAAAGAGAAGAAAGAAACCATGATTTTTTCTTGTGGGCCTAAGATCATTCATATTATTCATGTTATTATATATAAATGCATTCATCAAAACAAAAATATAAATGCAATGGCACAGATCTCATGAAATTTCATTGTAAAGTGAAGGTTATAGTAAATGCAAAATAGAAGGGACTTGATGCAAGGCCGTGGATTTGAATTTTTATGGATTGAAAAATTGAGTTGAGATAAACATCCCTATTTAAATTTGATAATACTTAAATTTGATCTAATAGTATGGAATACCAAATATATGTGAAATTTTTTTTAAATGAAAGAGTACTATAATAATAGATTGTGGCGCAACTCTTTCTTTAATTAATACCTTCTTATTGTTACTTTCTGCATCTTTTCTACGACCTTTTTTAAAAACCCCAAACAGCATAAATAAAGAATGATATCTGTGGGGAATAAAAAGAATTATATGATCTTTATGCTGATTGATCAGAAGATTTAAGGAGGGCTGACCCAATCAGCAATTCAGAATTGACCTATAAAATAAAATTAGAAAAAAATTGAATAATGGAGTCATATTTTTTATGGCTTATGAGTAATTTACATTCCTATTTTATTTTATGTATATATGAGAGAAGCAGGAAAGAAAAAAAAAACCAAAAATTCCGTGAATTATTGCATATCATTATAGCAATCAAGCCTGTGGCCCGCGTGGAACCGGGGAACCTTTCGAAATCATCATAAGAAAATTAGAAACTATCAAAGGGTGGGAATCGTAAACTTGGCAACAATCTGTTATGTATAAGTAATAATTTTAATTTTACACTGTAGGAAAGGTTAATAATTTTATATATATATCAATCATAATCATACTGTCTATCAGGAATTAATTATTAACATATCTCACCAATAGCAATATTTTATAATAAGCTCGACAGACTTGGTTCAATCTCCGGACTCCACCATGCGGTTCCCTTATTTGGAAATCGAATTTTTCCGAAACTGCTTTCGATGACAAAAGATTTCAACCAATGACCTCTGAGCTCTGACTAACGAAAGTTATCGTTTATTAAGAAAACAAATAAAAATAAATAAATTATAAAAATCTCTTGAATTTTACTAAAACATTGCATAATTTTTAGAGACAGCAGATTTTAATTATAAAGTTTTAAAATAAAATTGACTTGTATATATATTTTAAAAGAAATATTAATTTTAATAAAATTTAAGCAATATCAATAGAGTTTACTGAAAATAAAATTCCATTGGTAGCATAGGTGGCATTTATCCCATTTATGATCCAATAAACACTTGCTATTATAGTTAGTATTGATTAGATATCTATCTGGAGTGTGTGTGTGTGTGTGTGTGTGTGTGTGAGTAGACCATATTGGCAATTTCGTTTTTCTTGCCACGTGTAGACCATATATATTTGTTAAGTAACAAGAGAGAGACTTCAAGTCTCGTATACTTATCCGAAGCTGGGAAGCTGGTCATGACCAATTTAATTTACAGTTTTAATTGGTTGTCATGATATTTAATATCCACTAAAAGTAAACTACTCTATATGTTGCATGTAATTTGAAATGTGTCTCACTGTTTACAACTAATGAATAATAGAGTTTCTTATATATTGTATTATAATACTAATACTGATATATTAATCACGAAATAAAAGCATTATTTTTAACAAGTAGTACTTTTTTAAAAAAAGAAAAAAGAAAAGGTGAGAGGGATGGTGAAGAAATTAAACTCGGTATAAATTATGTCTTGTTTGGCCAATTATTAATTATACAATGAGTATGAGTTTCGCAAAAAACTGTCGGATCGATATTAGGAGTGGATCCTTCAGATATATCGCACAGCATGGGCATGTGCCCCACTGCATCCAGATAACGATTGATGGGGACACCATCATTTTTGGGCCACGTACGTATTATCCTCACTTTATACCAACATTTTACAATTGGATATTATAACATTAAATTATTCATTTTTATTTTAATAATCTTATATTTCATAACTATTCTTATTGTTAATTTGAAGTTAAAGCGTTACACAATCCACCCAATAATAAGCAGAAATGGAAGTAAATGTTCAGTTCATGACACTTTGCCTCCCACATTCTTCTGCATCAAGATTCTTTGCAAGTTAAAGGTAAATTGACGGCTACGGATAATTTAGAAATGTGCAGCAATATTAAAAAGTAGATTTTAATATTAGAAGCTCTCAATATTTGTTTTTTTCCCCTTTTATTATATCCCATACAACGTTATAAATAATTCATTTCAGGCCTTGATTAAGATGATGCTTTGGCCAAAAAAAAAAAGTTCTTAAGTTAATGAAAAAATGGATTTAACTTTAACTACACATGCACATGATAAAATTAAAATAAAGTCGAAGAACAAAGTAAATGACACACACACACACACAATGAGGGACTCACGTAGATTGATTTAAAACAAGTCGTCCCGATCTCTCTTTTTTTTTAAAAAAAAAATCACATATAAATTCAATTCAATTAACATCATAACTCATAAGTTCTTCCACTTACAATTTTAACGAACTTTGCTAATTAATTTAGCTGTTATATATATAACATCTAATAGAAGTTGCATTACTCATGACAAGTCATGAATGGTGTGATTTCCAAGGACTAGTTCGGATTCTCTGCATTGGCGGAAATCTATTACACATATAATAGGATATGGTTCCTTGAAATAATTAAGAAGCCGGGCCGCTGCTAAATTAAAAGTGTAATTAATTTAATTATGGAAAGTAAATCTGTTTATTGAATCAATCAATTATTAATCAGTATAGAAATATTTGGTATTGCACTGCACGTACATATCAATATCATATTCTCTGTTTGTAATTTTTAGCCTAGACTTTAGGGAGGAAGCAAGCTACATAAAATAATCTTAAAGGATGTGAGAATATTATACATTAGAAACTCAACTTCAAGATAGTGTTAGTTAGGAAAGAAGAAAAAAAGGAAAATAATACTTTTTCTTTTCTAAATACTATCATTTTAATCTTCATTAAGAGTAGGCGATATGTATTTGCACAGAAATCAAAATGAGTCTTCATATATAGAGCCAAAAAGAATTGTATTCTTAATTTTATGACTTGTGAACAAACTCCACATACATATTTTATATATATTGATATTTTAAACTAGATTATCATGCATGCTGACCCCTAAATTGCACTATTCATGATTTAATATATGTATGTACATGCGTGTGATCGAGCGCGTGTGCACGTGAAATATTTGTTTTTTACGCATTATCATTCAAATATAAGAATATCATGGATGAGGGGATAGCATAAGAGATACTGTCTAAAAACTAATGCATATCATCAAAACTTTTTAGGTTAATTTCTTAAATAAAATATTATTTGCATGTTTTTACTTTTTTATTAGCTTAAGTATTATGCTTGATTTTCTTTGCCATACAATATAAATATCCACAAGTTATTACATGTAGACTAATTTAGTTTTTCTTTCAATTAAAAATGTATCGTGATACTTTCGTAGCAACTCGCGCATGCATGTCCATAAAAATTAATTTTCTCTTCAAAAGATGTTAAAAAATTCTCTGCAGTGCGATGCAACCCTAGAGAGTTACATAAATTATTAAATAATAATTGTTTACATTTTGTTTTGAAAAAAAAAATGCACAAAAGATATAATAACATGGATCATGATCCTCTAAAGTTAAGGATCTAAAAAATTGATAAAATTAAAATCAAAATATCGGTATTATATATATATATTTTACGTTCAAATGCATTAATTTATTTTCAAAAAATCCATTCTCACAATAATACAACATTGTACATCGTAAAATATTTGCGCTCTTAAAACATCTTGAAAATGTATACTTACACATTGATCTAATACAATTCCTTTTAATTAATACTCCCTTTGTTTTATCTTACAATTAAGTTTTTTTAAGCTATTTATATGTGATTTTAAAAGTTCAAGCTAGTATTAGTTGTGTTGTTTTTCCAATTACTCCCTCCAATCCTAAATATAAGACACTTTCAACTATTTCATGCATTTTAAGAAAAAAAATTGGATTATTGAATTTGTCAATAAATTCCCATATTTTTCACTATTTTTCCTTATTAATCAAATTATCTCTTATATTTCTCATATCTTTTATCTCTTATCTATTAATTATAGATCAAGGGTATTAAAGAAAAAAATAATTAATATACTAGACTACACTACAAGAGGTATCTTATATTTAAGACCAAATAATTTACTTTTAGAATGTGTCTTATATTTATGACAGGAGGGAGTATATCTTTATGTTCACTAATTATTTTATACACTTGTCATAAAATTAGGTCATATAATAAATTAAGAGCATCTTAGAAGGATTAAACTAAATTATAAAATATTAATTATAGTTCTTAATTTGTGTACTATAACTTTAAATTCCTTATATAAGGAAATGGGGAGAATACTAATATCATAATTAAAACTTACTTTTTACACACACATACATATTCCATTGAGTGGATCATGATAGGTAGGATGTTTTCTTTTGTGAGTTGGAACACTATCATGATGCGTGCTTGACTTATTAGCAATATGTCGTTTGACAATTTGTAAGGATATTAATCATTGATCAATTATGTACAGATCAATGGGGCACAGTACGTATAATCCTCTAATCACAAGATATATGATATATATATATAGAGAGAGAGAGACAGAGAGAGCGCTACTTTCTAAATTTATCAATTATCATATGCTTGCACATGATCTGTCTCCAAGGGTCAACCGCGGTCTACAATGTCACGCTTGTATAATTAACCCTTACTTTATAATTAAGTTATCAATCATCTCAATCGATTTTTTCCCCTCCCCTCTCTCTCTTTTATTATTTCCTTCTCCTCTCGGTCAATTTGATCCTATCCTTTCCATAAATAGATCATTGTGTGTTTTTGTGTATCAAAGTTCAACTTGAAAGGCCTGGTTGATGGGAGAATAGAAGTTTACATTTAAAAGTGAGAGAGAAAAAAAGATATATAAGCTTATGACCAAGTAGTTTAAAGTTTTAATAAAGTAAAAGTAATGATAGTTAAATAACTTGTACTTGCCTTAAAAAATAAACATAAATTTTAAAATAAGAGATATACTAAGTAGAAATTAATAACTTCAATAGATATATTTTTTATATATTGCATGGAAAATGAAAATGCGTTTCACTATTCATAATTTGTACATAATTTCATGCATCACAAATTTTATATTTAATATTGAAAAATTGAATTGATATTGATATATATATCAGGAGATGTTACTGTATGATTTTAGTGGGGATGCTCCTATTTAATTAGCTAAAATCCTAATCATCCCATTATTTGAATGATCCGATGAACTTAACCCACTTCTTAAAATTTGCAGTCTCTGACGCTAGGCTTCTGGAGGGCCATGCAATTATAAACCCTCTTAATCTCTTGTAGTAATGTTTTGAACGTGGAGATCGACTAAGGTATCCATCTATTATTTTAACGAAAAAAAAATATGCAGTCAATTTGTAAGTATTGGATTACCAAATAATTCGAAACCACGTTTATTATCAAAGAAAGACCTTATGTGATGCGGTCGACTTCTAATTTGATTTGCAAGGGAGATAGAGATTAAAGCGAAAACTAAAAAATGGGAGAATCACAGTTTAAGTATCAAAGAAAGATCTTTAAGGGATAAAAAGTACACAGTACAAATTAGGAGTTTGAATGGTAATAGTAATAACTTAACAAGATTATATTTTATAATAAATTTATTATTTTGATCCAAAAACGTGATTTCTCCCAACAAAATTTGAGGTTCTAATTAATAAGAGAAGAAGATGAAATTAATCTATATAACCAGGGGTCCGACGCGAGTGGCCTCTGCAAGAAGAAGTTAGGAGCAGTGAAGATAAGAAGAGGACCTACCAACAGAAAATGAGATGCTGATGAGACGTGAATGGATGTGGCCGCGCAACATATAAATAATGTCCACGTTTATTGCCTAGAATAATTAGATCACATCACACGAGCGCGCTCTGTGTGTGTGTGTGTGTGTGTGTGTGTGTTTATGTGAGTATGATTGGGCCCTACTCCTGCATATGAATTTCAGATTGTTACCCTCTCCGTTTCCTGGGCTCTGTGATCCTCTCTTCCGGAGGCCTACGTGGGTTGTATAATTGATTATAAAAGGACGAACATGGCACTTACAACTTTTCAAGGTTAAGAAAGTATGTATAATCCACAATATCATGCATTTCCTGGCTACTTCCCTTTCCCACAATATCATGATGTTCGACGCCACAGCATTTATGAGTACAATCAACATCCGTATTATGTTACTTAAAAAGACTTGGTGTCTGGTGCCCGATCTGATCCATCCATGTAGCCTATAGGCCGTATGCCCAAATGATAAAAAAAGGCCACCTGTCCAACACGATGAATACAGCCAAAAATTAAAGTGAATCATATATGCATGCATCGTAAAAAGATGTTAATTTCAAGCAAGTACGTAATATACAGCGATATTGCAGAGATGCAGCAGCAACAAATAGCGCCTGATGAAAAGCACGGAGAATTATTGGAAGAGAGTCCTGCATTAATGTAGGAGGACCCAGTGCCATTGAAGCACGCCCAGAGAAACCTCTAATTAATTACTGGGACCCTCCTCAATGACTCATAAAGCTTATTTGTGTGGATGAAACCACTGCAAGTAATTAAATATACTCTGTATTCCCATTAATATTGATGGTATCAAACATCGATCGGCATAGTTGCATCATGCAAATGCAATGCATCCATCACACTCTCTCCTCGAATGGATCCTCTCTTCTTTTCTCACAATCTTTTAAACTCGACTGGATTCACTAATTACATGTATACCGTACCATGTTATACATATGACTCGAGAAACATTGCCCACCTAGAACGTAAAAATCATTGCCCTTGTCTTTAACCCAAATTAAATATCCTTTTCCAGTAGGATGACAACTAGCTGACAAGAAACACCAACCATCCCTTCGGCAATTAATGCAAGGATGAGGACGAAATACACAGAATAAAAAAAAAGTGTATTACTCCTTAGGAAATCATTTTAACCAAACACATTAATTAAAAAATAGATTTAATTATCTTATTTTCTCAAAAAATCATCACATTCTTTTAAAATTATTCTTATTCAATACTATTATCTCTCTTTTTTTTTCATTATATACCGTCTCAATAGAAATAAATTGCCATCTAATTATATCATATTAGATAAGTGAGTTCCTATTTCATTTACGAGGTTTTATAATTCTCTCTCCTTCCACTATAATTCTCTGCCTATTGTAATTGGAATTGGAACTCTCCCACTAGATTTACATAATTGCACTTTCAATATTTTGTTGAGATTAAAAATTTTGAACTGGAACTCTCCCACAAAGATTTACACTTTCAAATTTTGTTAAAATAAGCTTAAAAATTTTTGAAGTGATGCCAATTTTATTCTTTAAAGCAATGGCCTCAATAGTAAACTTGGACTTGCAGTAATCTTCCTATTAACATACACATTTTCCTTGGACCCCATCAAATGATTTCAAAAATAGATTTAAACCTTTCTTTCACTGATTCACAAGATGATAATGAGTTCAATTAGTTTCTAGACCTTAATATTAGTTATATTTCTAAAAGTGCTAAAGATGACAAGAATCAACTGGGTGAAACAGTAGCAAAGCACAGTGAAACTTTGAACTTAAACAAGCCATATTCGGGAGACATGGAAGTTGAGCATGGTGGGTGGTGAGATAGTTTGAAACACATGGGAATTAACTAATGAGAATGATACTTTAGAAGTTCGTAAGGGTCCTACATTAAATAATGGCAAAAAAAAGATACTGGTGGGTGCAATATTTGGATGAAATTAATAAGGGTGTTTTTGGTGACATGTAATAAATATTACCTTGTTTACTGGAAATAGTCATTTGTTTAGGATTAGCAAAAAAGATCTTATATATAGGATTGGGGGGAGTATAATGTTTCCTCTCTCTCTCTCTCTCTCTGTCTGAAGCTAATATTATGCTATAGTTACATATCTTAATTTTAAGCCATAGATAAATAGTGTAACTCAATTTGTAGATTCCATATAAAGAATATACGGACATCATCTTTATTTTTTCAAGTTGAGAGGAGGAAAAAGACGGTGAGACTCCGAGGTGAGAGAGGAATTAAAGATGAAATCATTCAAAACATATGTAATGTTAGAGGCATTAATTCTGGACGCACATTAATAAAAATCATTTGTGAGTAGTTGCTACTGCTTTATTGGACATCTTACATCGCCATTAGGCTGCTGTATGGAACCATTCTATTGATGTCGAAGTCCAAAAGATCAACATCAGCCAAGTCACGCATTTGATTCTGGGAAGCACTCCACGTTCATCCCCAACCCCCATTAGCCATAAAGCCAACTTTAGCACATGTTCATGTCACTAATTTCTCTTGTTTCTTTTCATCTAGTACATTTTATCGCTTTTTATTATAACTCATAATTGGCAATTAAGAATACCGTCAATCAACAAATAATCCCCTCCCTCGCATTCATTGCATCTAACCCATAATCCATTATTACTTGCTTATCACACAAAGTCAATTAATCACCTTTAATATATTGTACTGCCTTAGCTATTTTTTAAAAAAATTTTATAATTTTAAATATAAGTCATTTTTATAATAGTTTATAGAGCATTAATTGTTTTATTTAAAAAATAATTTTATTCTTGAAAATTGTTTTATAAAGCATTAATTGCTTTAAATAGTATAATATCTTATTAAATCAATCATATTTATAAGGGATAAAAGTGGAAATTAAAGCAATTTTTAGATAATTTAATGTAACTCTAACTTTTCTTAATGTTTGTGAGGTAATTAAAAGTAAATTATACTCCCTTTATTCCTTATTATACATATATACAAAATATAAGTCATATTTTAAGTATTAAATATTGTTTGTCACGTTTGCCACTTATTAAAAGTTGTGGAAAGAGATTAGGAAAGATATAAATAAATGAGTTATAATTAATGAGAATAATATTGAAAAGTTATGTTAAATTTTGCAAAGTGTAAGAATTTTAATTACTTTTTATTATTTATCTTGATTTGTATAAATTAGTTAAAAGTACCTTATAATAGAAAATAGAAAAAATATTAAGGACCGGAGGAAATATAATATAGTAGTGAATATTATTGTAGATTCCATTGTGTCATGATGATATAATGGTCCTTATTATTATACTCCCAATATATTTTTCTTTTTCTCATCATTTTGGATCCTTTTACTTATTATATAGGGGAGTTGTGTGACAAAGAAAGAATAGAAGTAATAACAAAGAAGGGTAAAAATATATCTCGATATCAAATTCACATCAATTTTGAAATGGAAGATACAATTAAGTCCCTCCACTTCTTAGTAGCCATTTATTTTTTTCTTATATGCACAAAAAATATTCTCTATTGACAATTGAAGACTAATCTTTTTAAGTAGTAGAGATTATTCAAGTAGGTTTTTTAATAACCAATTATTTTAATTGTTGAATTAGAGAAATTGAAAAAAAGATGGAATATGAGTATGATTCATAATTAATGAAGAACCAAGGAACAAAAAGGTGGGAATTAAATTTATAGGGAAGTGATGAATGGGACAGAGATGGGGTTTAGAGTGTGAAAGACGTCTAAACAGTTGTCATTACTAACTGACTTCAATTTAATTTGAAAGAAAGAAAATTCTCCGAGAAAAACTAGCTTGTTGTTTCCAATCAAGAATCAAGTTAAAAAAATCACAATGATTGGATCGTCTAACTGAGTAAATTTTCATCTTCATTACTTTATAGTGCGACATGATAGTCAAATTTCATCACGCATTACATCATTAATCTCAAATTTAAAATGATAATCAAACCATTACTGAGATGCAGTTTAATTTCTCATGCTCGAGCGAAAAATGGCCATTTTATCATCACGTTCTCTGGTTAATATAGTTGTCTTTCTTATATGTATTTCCTTTTTGTGAAAAAAAGAAAATATCGATGGTCAGAATAAGGCATCATTTATATCCAATCAAAACAAAAAAAAGCCATCATTTATACGAGAGCACTTTGGATGCTCATAAAAAGGAGCTCATCTCATCATATGTCTGTCTAGTTTAAATATGAATGTCTAAATTTAATTATATTTTATAATTATATTTTTAATATATTTTTATTTTATTGAATGTAAAATGTTAAATAAAGTTAATTTTATAACTGTCATTTAAAAAAAATATTATTATTATGTAAAAAAATAAAAATAAAAAATCATAAATCTAGACTGTCTAGATTAAAACTGAACATTCTAAATTTTATCTCGTTAATGAGCATGGGTGCTCATCTATGCTCATTCTCATAAGGTCCAAAATTTTTTGTATTATTATATTAGCATTTAATAAATGAATTTATGATACAAAATAAGATAAAAATAAAAAAGTATACTGATTTTTTTAATTATCAAATACTGCTACTGAATACTAGAGTTCATTTCAAATTCTATAGTGCTCTAATCTAAATTAATCTACATATATTATATATATATATATATATATATACCCTAGTCTCTTCATTTTAAAATTGTTGTTGCTGCTTTACGATTATGCATACATATTAAAAAAATTATTAAATAACTTAGATTCTAGGAAAATATAATGTTATTTGACTAAAATATCATTATATTAAATATATAAAATATTAAATTACTTGGAATCCAATTGCAATTATGGTCTGGTCCCAAAAATTGCAATTATTTTCATTCAGTCTAAAACTACAATTATTTTCATTAATTAAAGATAAAGTGGCATAAAACTAATTAATATTTTATTAAAATTCTAAAACTGTAATTATTTTGAAATAAAAATAAAAATAAAACTGCAAAGCAACAATTATTTTGAAACAAATTGAGTTACTACATTTCATAAATATAAAATTTATAAAAAATTATACTTTAAGCTATGTGGGGTTCACTTTAGATTTAGTGTACGTTTGAATTAGTTTATACATAATTGATCATGAGAAAAAATGATTTTCTATAATTGATTATGATAATAGGTGATTATGTCAAAAATGATTTATATTTTAATATTTTTAGAGAAAAAGACAACTAAGAACCTAGTATAAAAAATATTCATCAACCAGGATCTCCAATTTTTCTAATTATCTATAAGGATCTAAGTCCTTTTCAAATATTAAAATTATAATGTAATGACAACAATATCTCTGAAAATTAAAATCCGACATTATTTACAAGCGGAACTCTTCTTCCTCTCTTCCACCACTCTCCTTACTCCATTGTTCTTCTTGTCTAAATTTTGATATGTTGATTTGTGGGTATTTGGGACAATTATTATTGTAATTGGAGCAGTGATTGGAGCGAGATCTTTAGATGTTACTTAGTTGAGGCTTTCTTAGCATATGGGACATGCTTTAATTCTCCAATGGCAACGGGCACATATTCGAAGGGGGAGTTGTTTGGATATGGGGATGTGAGTGAGGTAAGGAATTCAAGGAAGGCCAAGGATTTGGGAGCTAGTAGTGGAGGGAAGGAGAATTTGGTTAACTGTAAGTTTTGATCCATAAGTCTGGGTATGGAAATGAAATTGAACTTGAAATTTTTTTTGAACTTATCTTCTTAAATAAAATTGGGACCACTGAAAATAATTAATCTACCAGATTAAATAAACTAAATTTTTAAGTGAATATAACTAATTTACTAAATTGTGTGGCCTAAATTTTTAAGTGGGTATAATTAATTTACCGAATTGAGTAAACTAAATTTCCAAGTAATATAATCAATTTAGTTTTAAACACTTGAAAATTCAGTTATACTTGGTTAGAAAAATAATTATCAGCATTTGAAAATTTAACCAAATTTCCAAGTATAACTAATCTACCGAATTGATTATATGGTGTGGTGCGATTAATATATGGCGTTGCAGTGATGTGTGGTAATGTCATTTTTTGTAATTTAGTGAAGAAATAGTAAGGAATAAGTCCCTTACTAAATTTAGAGAGGGATTGGATCCTTTGTTAATTTAATGAGAAAATTAGTTCATCTCTCACTAATTTAGCGACACAATTTATAGCGAACAAATTAGCAAGAGACTTTATTTCTTGCTATTTTCAATTTAGAGAGGGAAAAATGACATTTAATGAGGGATTTGTCCCTACTAAATGGTTGTTTTCTAGTGAATTTAATTGTAAGTATTTGAAAATTTAGTTTTCAACCATTAGGAATTCAGTTATACTCAGTTGAAAAAATAATTATGAGTACTTAGAAATTTAGGTTTGCCATTTGAAAATTTAGTTTTCAGTATTTGAAAATTCGGTTATACTTGGTTGGGAAAATAATTATCAGCATTTGAAAATTTAGCTTTGCCGTTGGAAATTAATTTTTTAACATTTGAGAATTCAGTTATTTTCAGTTGAAAAAATAGCTATTAGCACTTGAAAATTTATGTTCACCCATTTGAAAATTTAGTTTTCAACACTTGGGAATTTAGTTATATTTAGTTGAGAAAATTGCTGTCAGCACTTGGAAACTATATTTTCAAGTAAAGAAAATTGAATTTCCAAATGAGCAAACCTAAATTTTCAAGTGTTGACAGCTATTTTTTTAACTGAACATAATTAAATTCCCAAGTACTAAAAACTAAATTTCCAAGTAGGCGAATCTAAATTTCCAAGTGCTTTAAACTATTTTTCCAACTGAGTATAATTGAATTTTCAAGTACTGAAAACTAAGTTTTCAAGTGAAAATAACTATTTTCCCAAGTGATAATAACTATACCCACTTGAAAATTTAGTTAAATCAATTTGCTAGATTAATTATACCCACTTGAAAATTTAATTTACTCAATTCAAGTTGGAAAATTTGATTGCTAACAATAATTATAGTGAGTTAGAACTTTTGAGTTTTTTATTTGAAAATTTTATTGGTTCAACTTAAAATTTTTTTTTTTTAAACATATCTTTTTGAATAAAATTTAGACTATTGAAAATAGTTATTATAAGTTGAAAATTACAAGCTTTTCACTTGAAAATTTTTTCAATTCAATATAGAAAGTTTTTTTAAACTTAACTTCTTGAATCGAATTTATATATTGAAAATAGATATAGTGAGTTGAAAATTCTTAATTTTCATTTATAAATTTTGTTAGCTCAACTTGAAAATTTTAATGTAATAAAAAAACCCACAACAGAATTTAAGACCAAACGTGAATGATGAAAAATAGAGAAATCATAATATTCTAGGAATAATCTATATTTTAATTTAGGGGTACTTTTGTCTTCACAACTTAATTTTTTTATCACCTTCTAGGAGGTAGGTCCTTTTGAGATATTGAGAAAATTAGAAGTTTTGTGCAGTATATATTTGTCTTGAAAGGTCATAATATGTCATTTTCTTATATTTTTAGGTGAGAAGTGATTTTTAGAGAATAAATGTGTTTGAATTTTGATGATTTAAGTGATTATTAGGTAGGTAATATGATAAGAAAAAGTGAAATAAGTGATTATGAAAGGAAAATTGATTATAAGTGATTTTGAAGAGAAAGAAAAAATAGCTTATAGGAATAATTATTTAGAGATTGTTTGGATAAGATATATAAGCATTTTTGGGAGAGTATTATAATTGCTTATTTTGCAAAGTTATTAAACATATTAGTTTTTCAATAAACACTTATACATCAAATAAGTGATTGGAAGAAGCTAATTTTTTCTACTTATAATAATTATCTATCCTTTCATAATCACTTATTTCACTTTTTTTTCTCATTATTCATATAATAATAACTTAAAGTCTCAAAATCTGAATATATTTCTTTTTTCAAAATCACTTATAAAGTAAAAATATTTACATCCAAATTACTTTTGACATAATCACTTATTATCATAATTAATTATATACAATCACTTATTCTTATAATTAATTATTAATAAGTTAATTCAAACACACACTTAAATAGTAATAAACAATTATTTTATTCTAGTTTATATTTGAAAACTTCTTGCCATAAGTAATTATAGGGGAGAATCAAACACGCCTTACTTGATATACCCCAAACAATCTTCTAATCTAATCTAATTATTACATTAAAAAGCGTTAAAAAAAAATAATTATCCCGACTCCAACCGGGTGCGCGTGTTGCCACTGGTCATTCTCTCGGCCCCGTGCTGGGCCCGGAGTATTAACCCGATGACGCCTTCACTTTTTCTCTTGATCCGATCCAATCGGATTTGGCCGGACGGTCTGGGTTAACCGGGCCTACCGGGTCGCTGTGCTCCGCTGCCTCCAGGCATTACTGCCGTTCCGGTGTTATTGCTTCGGACTTTCGGAATTGGAAACCCAGATACAGTGGAGTGGAAGCGGAGGTTGAGGGGTTTTGTGGGGGCGCGATTAACATTGCAGCTCTACAAAAAAATGCGAAGATGAATTCCGAGAGTATGACTGTGAGGGATTTCATTTTAAGGGAAGTGCCTGATTGGGACGATGAAGTGGTTGCCTCGGCCCGTTTCAAGGCCTTCAGCGGCCAAAGATCTGATTGGCAACACAAATTCCTCTTCTGGAGGGATTTGATCATCAAAATTGCCCGACATTTTGGGCTCTTTATGATTCGTCCTTCCGAGGTTTGATTTCTTTTTCATTTTAATCTCAAGTCAACTAGATATTCGGACCGTGCATTGTATTGAGAAATCAGCCATATTCTTTATGACTTATGAATGAATATTGCAACCTATTGCAGACTTGATATTTTATATTGATTTTGGCAGATTTTGTTTGTTTCTCTGCAAAAAAATGTTTTTTTTACCCGATTAAGTGCATTTATTTCAGTTCCGGTTTGATCTCACTTGAATTATGCTTCATTGCAGGTCAAGAATGACTGGTTTAATAGAGGAGGCTTGACCCCTTTATGTCTCGACCATGTAATGGTGAGCAAGTGCTTTGCGCACTGTATTAATCTGTTATGCTAGTTGAAAATCCTCCACTTCTAGACTCTTTCTTGTAGGCTACTGATTGAGATACTAAATAAATTAATACGAGTTGTCTGGCACTGTGCTTTATAAATGAATTCTTCCTAGGGCCTACTATTTCTTCCTGGCAAGCAAGATTCTTCTTAGCTAGGTTCAAGGCTTAGGGCGACGAAGCATTCTCTGTCTGCAGAAACCATCTAATGATTGTTAGTATAAGCTTATATCGGAACATCTTAAGACTTTAGCATTGCCTTTTGTTGTAGAAAACTTCATTTATGTAAATTTATGCTATCAACTTGGTCCATGATGGCCTCTCTTACCCCCCTCCCCTTCTCTCCCCAACTTAAGTTGCTACCTATTATCATTAATTTGTTTTCATGTTTGGTTTCGTTTTTATATTTTCATTTTTCAGTTTCTAATGAATAATGAAGGTGATATCACAAGAACCGCTGATCTTGCGGATCCTACAAGTGGAAGACTCGACCAATTATTCAGAAAAATAAGCAACCTAATAATAAGATCAGCAACGACTCAAGAAACTATATCTGAAGAACCTTTCATCTTAACTACGCTGCTTAAGGTAACTTGCCATCCTTTTACTTCAGGATTTTTTTTTCCCGTTATTAACATTTTTAACCTGTCAATTTGTGATGTTTAATATGCATTAGTACTGAAGATTGACGCAAAATTTCCCCAAATGGCCGTATCATGATTAGAGATCCATAAAATGTCATCTTTTCAATGGATGATCACATGTCAAAATTTTTTCATTTGGAGGGTTGACTAAGCAGTACAGAGTTTCCCCCCCTTTTGTGACAATTATCTAGTATCCATTATTACTAATCTAGATTTGAATATTGTCAGGCTCCCGATGGGGGATAGCTAGCCTTCTTATTTCTCAACAAGTTTTTTTCCCCTATTCATAAGGCTTGAATTCAAGATCTTGTTTGAGAAACATCAAGTTTCTTCTACTTAACCCAACTGCCATTCTTTAATATATTATCAATATTTCTTTTTGAATACTTATAGCATCTATGTTCTTGAAATTAGCCCTCTTTCCTTGTGTCCTGCATCCTTTAGTGCTTATCAAAAGTATTCTCTAGAGAGTTTGTTTTCGTATCAACTGCTGATAGCTCAGCTAGAGGTATTTAAAATTATTTAGTAACTCCGCAGCACATAGACTGTGTGAACAGGTTCTCTTCTGTACTCTGTAGTACATTGATGTTTGACATCTGTATTTTTTTTTTTTTTTAAGTCGTTGCTTTCCATGTGATGCCAATCTAAGCAAGTCAATTAGGCACTGATGGAGTCTGCCGTGCCACTACTATAAGTCTTTTATTATTGTTCTATTTCTTGATGTTTAGGATAAGGCAGCTGAAGTTATCAAACTTCTATCTGAAAGTCACTGGAATTCATCATGTATTGTAACAATAAAGAAATTTGAAGAAGTATGCGGAGGACCTGATGAGAAATCTGCAATCTTGCGGTACCTGGCAGGGTGTGGAAAAGCACAGTATATTTCAGTCCGTAAGAAAGAACTTGTAGAGGTACGGTATATCATTGTGGAACAGAAACTTACCCAAGTTATTCTTGGCTTCTTGCTATAAAAAAGTACTACTTTTCTTCAAAAGGAAGAAATAATTGAGAAGGTTGTGGATGGTAGATACTGTTCAATCGATGTACAGGGAGAAAAAATCGTCCACAATGTTAACTACTTCAATGAGGAAAAAAAAAAAAAACTGTTCGTTAATGCATATTTTTAATGCAGGGCAGATTGTTTCATTTACTGAGAGCAAAATCTATGTATACTGAATTTTATACCTCAAATACTTGGCATTTTATTTCAAGTTTTTGTTTACAGGGTATCAGAATTTCTCTTTCAACAGCAGCTTTATCCAGTATATCTAATTTAGATTGTGATGTTCTGCACTTGGTCTGGACAACTGAGAGGCTTCAGCAACAACTTGATGTGATTGACCAACGTTATGATTTGTAAGTCCTTATGATTACATCCACTAGTTTAGGTACAAGTGAATTCTAAGAAGAAAACTTTCCAAGAGAAAAATAAACTTATCTCTCTATGCTGGACCTTCCATCTTATCCCAAAGTAGATTATTGTAATTCATGTAATACAATGTCTTGTTAGTATTCAGCTGCACTGCTGCAGCTCTAATTTAGTGATCTTTGTTCAAAATAAATTCAGTTGTCTCATGGATTGGTTATATTTCTTTGCAGGTCAAGAAAATCAGCACTAGCTTCGTTACATTCTGGAAATAGAAAATTGGCTCTGAGGTATGCAAGGGAGCTAAAGCTGGCCACCGAGAGTAGAGAGAAATGCTTATCACTTCTGAACAGAGTAGAGGAAGTACTTGGTGTTATTGCGGATGCTGAATCCACGAAAAAGGTATAGCTTTTGATGTAATCCCTGAGCATTTTGAATTAATAATTTGTAAATGGATCAGTTAATTTCAGAATGTGAGGTTTGTACGGAACTGCAGCCAGTATTACTACATTTGATGATTTGTTGTACTTTGTTAGCAGGTTTCTGAAGCCATGGAGGTAGGAGCCCGAGCAATGAAAAAAAATAAGATCAGTGCAGAGGAAGTGGATGTTTGTTTAAGAGATATTCAAGAGAGCATTGAGTCACAGAAGGAAGTTGAAAAGGCGCTAGGTATATGTTGTCTTATTAACTCTAGGGGGGCGCTCATTTGAAGCATTCCTTTTCATTTTTTATAATGAAATGTTTTTGGGGGAGTAGTTATGTTTGAGATTGGAGTTGTATGTGATGTCGTTATTTGGGATTTTTTGTGTTTTGAGCATATTTGTTTGTGGCAATTTCAGAACAAAGTTCATCGTGCGCACATTTTGAGGAACAAGATGTTGAAGAGGAGTTCAAGAAGTTGGAACTGGCGGTTGGCTATGAGGCTCGAGTTCCTGAAACTGGAAACACGTTTACTCATGGAGAAGAAAAAGAAACTTTAGAAGCCGTTGAATTGATCAATGATGCTTTCTCAAATCTGAAGCTTTCAGACGAGTCCAAGCGAGAGAAAGAATCAAAACTTCCAGAAATGGAAGCTGCGTAAGCCTGAAAGTTTCATTAATCTGAGAATATTTATGGTTATTTTGCTTTATCTGTTTCAAAACGACCAACATGTGGCTACTATTCTTGGGTGGATCAAAAGGTGTAAATGTATTGCTTATAATATTTTCTAAAGAATTATTGTCATTTTCAAAAGAAAAAATATTTGTAAATTGTATCTATTCTGTGAAAAAAAGGTTACTCTCTCTTTTCCAATTTAGAAGGTATTTTTAATTACTGATTAAGAGTGATAATTAATAACTGAAATTTTTTTTGTCATTTTCTAAATTATTCTTGTTTAATATAGTTGATTTATGAATCAAGTTTCTCAATATTAATTAAATTATATCCTTTTGCATAGATATTTTGGATAAAAAAAATTAAATATATTATGTAATATATAAAATATAAATTTATCTAAAAAGTAGTTTATATAGTAAAACTGAGGAAGTAGTTTGTTACTTGAAAATATTATAGCTGAATGACAAAAAAAAATAATAAAAGAAAAATACATTTACGTTTGACTCACGGCACAACTCTTATACGATTGAGTCAGAATTTTATATATCGCAAGGAAAATAATCCTGCCATGCTCAATGTTTTTTTTTTGATACGAACCTGCCATGCTCAATGTTAATCTTAGAAAGGGAAGTACAACCAAATTAAACTGGTGTGATATGAATTTGGATTTTTTTTTTCTTCAGAAAATGGTATTATTTGTCCTTATGAATCTTACTCCATCCTTATTGGAGCTGATTTGGAATTTGGATTGTCCCATTTTGATATGAACAATATTTAGATATCATATTTTAAATTTATTGTTTTTATTATTAATTATTATTTTTAATATTTTGTAATTAGAAGATTATGTTTATGTTTATTTTAATTTTTTCTTTTAAAATTAAACCAACTACCAAAAATGAAAAAAAAAATCATACAAGACAGGACTGTCTAGATCAGTTGGACCATTCAAAATTGATTTAAAAGATTCAGATTTATTATTAGGGGAAATGACACTTAAGGATCAAAATTTACAATTAATTTTATTTTAGGATCAAAAAATTTAAAAATACTAGAAAAGGACATGATCTTAAATTAATTAAAAATGTAAATATGAAATGACCTAAATACCCTTGTAAAAACATTTTACACTCAACATCTGCTTTTTACTACTCTTTTTTATAAATTTGATACTGAACATCTCTAATTTTACACTGAACACATTATGAAATATGAGTGTAAAATTGAGGAAGTTTAGTGTCAAATTTATAAAAAATAGTAGTAAAAAATGGATATTGAGTAGTAAAAAATGAAAGTTGAATATAAAATTCTAAGATTTATCCAGTGTAAAATCGGGGTCTTCAGTGTCAAATTATGAAACATGAGTAGTAAAACGTAGAAGGTGAGTGTAAAATTCTGGGAGTTGAATTCTTTATTGTGTTCAGTGTAAAATCGGGGAAGTTCAGTGTTAGATTTCTGAAGAAGAGTAGTAAAAAACAGATGTTGAGTGTAAAACGTTTTAACAAGGGTATTTAGGTCATTTCATATTTATATTTTTAATTAATTTAAGATCAGATCCTTTTTTGATATTTTCAAATTTTTTGATCCTAAAATGGGATTAATTGTAAATTTTGGTCATCAAGTGTCATTTCCCCTTATTATTATTTTTAATGAGAAGTTTACTGTTAAATTTTTGTCTCTCCTGATTGAGCATGAAAGATCCTGTGGGACAGATGTCAAACTAAAAGATTCATAGAGGTGATGGGCTAATGAATATGAAGGCCTTAAAAAGACGGCTCAATAAGGTTACCTGTTCTTGTCCTCCAGGTCAAAGAACTTCACCACGGGAGAGCTTTTTTTTTCTTTTTTTCCACTTTTGAGAAATTGAATTTTTAATGATTAAACTTCTTAAAATTTATGCGATTCGTTTAAAAATTATTGTACTTAGATTAAAAAATTAATAATAATAAAAAATTAAAGCTGATTCCCATGATTGTGGTGTCCAATACTAATACTTTTTTTATTATTAATTTTTTAATCTAAGTACAATAATTTTTAGGACCATAAAAATTATTATTAATTTTTTAAACTGATTCATATGTGAGAAATATAAATGTGGCACCGACATTTTACCTAGAGCCTGGAAACGGAGTCCGGATTCACATGCATGGTCAGGAATCCTCGTGAATTGAGACAAAGTCATTGAAGGCAAAGCTTGGCGAGTGAGAAACGGAATGAGCACTCGTTTTGGAAGGATGCCTGGGTTCCACACCTGGAGAAGCTAGAAAATCTAGTAGTTAAGCAAATCCCCACAGACATAGCTGACTGGAAGGTTTCTAATTGCTTCTCTGCCTCTGGTGTGTGGGAATGGGATAAGTTTAGCTCCTATCTTCCTACCCATGCGCTTACAGCAATAGCGAGAATTGATATAGGCCCAGTCTTGGCAATGAAGACACTCCTCTTTGGAAATGGTCTCCGAATGGGGAGTTCTCAGTGAAATCAGCTTACAACTAAATGAATACTCACTCTCTCTTTGGCCCTAGAAGCTTCTGGAGATATATATGGAAGTTGAAAGTGCCTCAGAGAAGTTGAGCATTTCTCTGGTTATGTGCAAATGGTAAGCTACTCACCAATTCAGTCAGACAAAAAAGGGGGATGCATAGTTCGGGCCTTTATGGGATCTGTGCTTAGGGGCGTGAAGATTGCCTCCATGTCATTCGTGACTGCGTGAAAGCCAAAGATCTCTAGAGCTGTATCATGCTGAAGAAACTTGCACATCGCTTCTTCTCATTCCAAGATATGCGTATCTGGATTCAGTGGAATATGGGCCTCACTTTCTCAGTTGAACATGTGGACTGGAAATTGTGGTTCACTGTAGCCTGTCACTATATATGGCGGGCACGGAATGGGAGAATTTTTCAAGGTACCATGCCTTGGACCAATGATATTCATAGCTGCGTACATGCATGCCTTTCATGGTTTGCTTCAAATCTAGTGAGATAGGAAGAAGGTAAACAGAGTGAGCTCAGATGGACAGCACTGAAGGAGGGTGTCATAAAAATCAATGTTGACGGTGCATACCATACCTCATCTGGGGTAGGAGCTTGTGGTGGCATCACACGTGATGAGAGAGGTGAGACCCTATGGTGTTTTCTCTTTAGAGTGGGGGCTAGTGGAAGCGTGACTGCGAAAGCTTGGGGACTACTCTAGGGCCTGAAGCTTGCATGGGATAGTGGATAGAAGAGGATCATCATTGAAAGTGATTGCCTGGAGATTATCCAATATGTTAGCACAAGAGCTTTTGAGGAACACCCTAATATTGATATCCAGCAGGAGATACAAGGGATGCTACAACATGAATGGGATTTGGTGATTCAACATTGTGATCAGGAAGCCAATCGAGTTGCTAATATTCTTGCAAAAGAGGCGTTCTCAGTGCCTTCGGACATCACTTTTTTTAGCTCACTTCCTTGAGCAATCTTAAGTGCACTTCGCAGGGATACAGAGAATAGCTCCTTATGTACTAGTGCTTTTAGTAGTTAAGTCTTGTTGCCTTTGTAATAAAAATATTATTATTAATTTATTACAATATAATTTATATTTATGATCATAAAAATTTGTTACGATATGATTTATAATAAAGACGGAAAGGACTATTTAAATTCTATTGAAATTTATGGAGAAATATCAAAGAAATAAAATAAAGTTACACGCGTCCAATATGCATGAAAAAGAAAATATTTATAATTGCATAAAATTCTATAAAAGATTACATAAAATTTGAAAAGAAATTGCATTTTTGATAACTTATAAATAATGTACTTCCTAATAGATTTTTTTTGTAATATTTATGATTTATTGTGTATTACTTTTGTTTTTAAAATTATTTCACTTTTCCAAATTCTTTTTTATGATACAAGAGAATATATATAAATGATGGCACTCCTCCATGCTGTCTGATCTTATCAGTAATGGTAGACCACACTCTAATAAATACAAGAGCGACAAGTACTAGTGATGATAATAAAGCTTCCATAGACGCCATTGCTGAATGCTCATTGCACATGATACTACTATTCTTTTCACAGTTTGACTTTCGTACATTCACTTTATATATATATATATATATATATATAATATGATAGTTAAAGGACAAGATAGAATTGACATATACGTTATAGAAGGCAATAAATTATAAATATTAAATTATGTTATAAAAAAGGAAATATCATTTAAAATAACAACATTTCATGCATGCGGGAATATGTTGGATATATATACAGAAATTTTGTGATATCAAATAATAGGACGAAGAAGATCGACGAGGGTAGTGGAACACCATTACTATTAGTCAGTAAAAGGAGGAAAAATTAGTAGTGCAGAACATTAATGCAACATGAAAATTCATTAGAAGAAGGGGTGGAGTTTCCCCACGACTTGAAAAAAGAAACTGTGATGATGAGTGCAAAATGCCTGTGACGAAAAACTAGTCACTAATAAAAGGTTCAAACTGCTCTATTACAATCATTCATTCTCTAAACGTTGCGGCCCAACATTTTTCACTTTGCTCCCTGCATAACAAGTTTATCAATTAATGGTAAGCAGACCAGTTAATTAGCCGAGTTAATTATAAACAAAATAAAACTTACAAATCAAAGGTATACAACGCTCTACTGCGCTCAAACTATAGAAAAACAGTTATCCCAATCTAAAAGATAATGATTCTTCTATTTTGAATCATGCTCTACGGACGACAAGTTTGATATAGCAATTGAATGTTCAAATGAACTAAATTTCTCATCGATGCATGGCCAATCATGTGCAAAAATTATACATCTCAAAAGCCTATTTCGGCATGGAAGGGTTGTAAAACTCAAGTGTTAAAGCTTTCTATAATAAAATTATTTTGTTTACTGAATTCATATATATATAATTTAAAAATTAATTGAATTTATCAATTTAGGTGGGGGAAAACGATGAATAAAAATTGGTTCCACATTGCAGTCAATATTTCTGACAATCTTTACAGTACGATTATTAGTTAGCACTAATATTGCATAGTGGAGAAGGAACAAACCTGAGTAGAAGATGGCATGGGAGAAAGATCAGAGTCATCAAGAGGGGTGGTTAAATGGGAAAAGGGGAAGGGGGGTTGGAGAGGCTTGGGGGGCATACAAATATTGAAAGGTGAAGGGGACATTGGGAAAGGATTAATGGGAAGCATGTGATTATTGGGGAAACCACCACCAGCAGCAGCGGCAAGCATTTGAAGAGTATTATTGTTAGGGATGGCATGAGCAGCAGCGGCGGCTTGTGGAACCATACCAGCTGCAGTAGGAGGCAGGCTCAGGCTGCAAGGGATGCCTATGCCTGCCCTCATTCCTGCTGCTGCTAACATCCACATCATCACAGGCATACAACCCCCACTTCCCATTGATAAAACCTGCATGCATCATCTTAATTAACTCATCCATCTCACTACTATTAAACACACGCACTTACTTTCATTACTACCGCAAATTATTTTTAACTTTACCTCTAACTGAAGCTTCAGCCTCTTTAGATAATCGATGGCATCGTCCAGCATTGACACCTTGTCCATCTAATTATTAATCCAATCCAATCAAGCATATTAGAATTTAATTAATTATCACAAATCAAATAAATATTTAAACCACGTGTCAGGGTTCACTAATCATTCTTAATTTTTGTTGGGACTCCCTCCCTAGAGAGAGATCTATATATATATATTACAGTACCTTGTTGCAATTGGGTATAAGCTCTTTCAATGCACGCAACTTCTTGTTAATCTTATCTCTTCGCTTCTGCAAAAATATCCACAACAACCAATTACTTAGAATTAATCTAGCTCCACTCCTTTCTAATAACACATTTATAAGATTATCTTCTGTGTTATCCTATAAAAATTTCCTTCCTCACCCTCTCAGATAAATTATGCATCTGTGTGCTCCTGCTTCTCTTCTGGCCTCTTGAACCGTCTTGAGCGAGCGTTTCCTTTTTCGTATCTTCTGTCTCTTCATCATTCTGGACAACAATGTTTAGGTTGCTCAAAATCACGGAAACTAAAATGCGTGGAAGAAGGGTCAATATTATCCAGCTAGGGTTCCAGAATTCCACTTACATCACTTATATAGGTTGAGTCGTCGATGTCCTCGTGTTTCCTACTAAGGTTAGGGTCATTCGAGGCTCCAAGCGAGCATAAAGATGCTGCTGCTGCTGCCAAGGGTTCCCCACAAAATTCAGTAGCAGTTTTTCCCTTTACTCTGTGTGTTCGATTACGACATTGACCATGTGATCCCTGAGTCGTGAGGGCTCTATCGTGTCCAATAGCTTCCGAGTGCTCATCAGGGACTGTTTCCCTGTCCTTTTTTGCATCAACGTGTGTCGCTGGGTTTGCTTTATTACAAGCAAAAGCTGTTTGGTCAAGATGATCTCCGTTCAGACTATGTGATCCCTTAGCTGAGTCAATCACTATGGAATGATCAAGAGCTCTGCTACTACCACCATCAGTTGCTTTGAACTCCTCCACTCTCGCTAAAACGGCACCTTTTGAGTGCTGAGTTGCACTGTTTCGCTGATTAGTAGATTTGAAAAACAATGCAGGTCTCAGGAAGTTGGAGAAATTAATCTTTCCAAGTCTTTGATCAGATCCCAAGTCATGCTTCTGGGACTGTAAGGAAGATGAGCATAACTGAGTATTCACCCCATTGGGCTTTGAGTTAGATTCTCTTTCTGCTCCTAAATTGGAGAATTCATTCCCAGGCTTATTACTAAAACTATTGTTTCCGGTGTATTTAGAATCAAACGGATAGGAACATCGGTCATTATTGGTCTGACGGGAATTTTGATGGGAAGACTCCAAAAGCGAGTATGAAGTGTTTAACCTTGCTCGTTTTGTAATGCAGGGATCTACGTCGTAAGCTTCATGAGAGGGTTGTATGGAATAACCAATGCACGAGGGTCTCTTCAGTGTTCTGCTGGATGACCCTCCTTGCACCAGAATTTGGCCATTTTCCCAAACCAGCTCAAAAAAATCGCTGCCATACCTGCAAAGGATAACATATTCATATCCATCATTAGAGCTGCTAACTTAAAATGCATGGGAAAGAGATTTTTATTTTGTAATTGAAAAAGAAAAGATCGAACACTTGAAAATTAAAAGAGATCATGAGTAACAGTAACTTACATGGAAGCGAGATGGGAGGAGCTGCTTGTGATTCCCGGGCGGATTGACTCAGTCTTCTTCTCTGCCATTCAATATATGAAGTTCCAGAATAGTAGATCGAACAATAACAGAGACAACGGAGTGCTCTAACCGTAGCTATAACAGCTAGCTGCTCTCTGCCACTGTGTGCTCCTTCTGGTTGATACTTAACGTACTGTATAGTAATTAGCCCCCTCCGCTAGGTAGGTGCTCTCAAACTCCCTTTTTCTCCTTCTTGAAAGGCGATAAGATTCTACACCCAATTTGGCAGAGCTGGAAAAAGAACTTAGTGAAAGCAGAAACCAGAAGAGTTCTCAGATCGTTGAACACAGAGAAGGGTACGTAAGCAAAATGTTCGGTTGCACGCAGTAAGGGTGTACCGACTAGAATGCTAGAAATTAATAACAAAAGATGTGGTTCTCAGATGATAATTTGGAAGCCAATCGTATCTCAACTTAATTCCTTGTACAGGCGAAGGTGTCCACAAAACTCATGCAGTTTGTATCTGTCAGATTGTGATAGGTACGTACCAAAGAAATGGGGTTGGACTTAACTGGAACCAGTGGACCACCTCATTTTTCCGATAACTTAATCTCAACAACATAAATGAGTACTTCAGGAAAAAAAAATTAGAGGTCAATAATCCTATGAAATATCTTTTCCTGGGTAGCAGAAAGAAAGTGTTACACTGAATGGTGGTTATCCTTCTTTGCAACTGTTTATAAAGATAAGGATAAGATCCGAGGGGCCGGGGGGGGGGGGGTGTCAATTGTGGATTTGGTAAACTAAATAGAGGGTTGAAAGTTGAGAGGGAGAACTGGAGAATGGTGTGAGGTAGGAGGGTTTAGGATTGAAGAGAGAGTCACATCCAAAGGAGGAATCTGAGGGGGAGGATGGACAGGCCCACATGGTGAGGGTTCGGTGGTTTTCAAAAGAGGACCCGCCAACACCATCATGATTAGGGTACGAGGCCACACCCTCTCCCTCAAGGATCATATCACAATTTCATTCTTGTGAGGTGGAGTTTGCGAGTGGTCGCCCCATTTCACGTGATCTTCACGTCGGGTTCACGTGCCCCAGCTTTATGTTGTCTGTACTTTTGGCGTTCAATGTTTTGAATTTTGCGGAGGATGAGGCCGAGCTGGACCCTTGCACCCAGGCCAGGATAATGATGCGACCCCACACCAACCCGCAAAAATTATCCCCCAACCAGCCCAATTTTTCTTTTTATGGACACCTTTCTTCTCCTCTTACCTTCCCTTCCTGTGATCCAAAATGAGGACACGACGTTGCCAACCAATTTCAACACCTTCTTTTCATTTCAAAAATTTTTATTTGGATTTGTCTTGGGTCTTATTCAAACTCTATGACTACTAGTTAAGTTAATTCAGTCTCTAACCAGTTAAGCTAAGCTGCATACTTATTTGTTGTTATATTTTATATTTCTCTTATTTGAAAAATATTATTTAGTTCCTTCAATATTTTATATATATTATATACTTTCTTAAAATAATTTTCCCAAGCAAAATTAAAGCTAAAGGGAAGAAAACTCAAACGCCTTAATTAAAAAACAGTTTAGAGAATATGTGCTTCAACTTTTTACCTGCTGGTTTATGGGGGACGGACTCTTCCCTTGCGTTGCTTAAAATTCATACGACATGAAATTTAGTTGTGCTGATCTACTAAAATACGGTACATAAGGCTTCTTGAATTCAATTAGGTGCGGACTTTTAATATGAGTTCCTAACTTCTTTAGTGAGTAAAATTCCCAATTCCTTCTTATAAAAAAAACAAAAAATCCAAATTCCATATCAAAAAATTATGTGAGTGTGTCAAGACTATTTAATTTCCAGCGGCATTATTAAGTGATTGCAACCTTAAATTTTTAGTTCCAAAATGCGGACATTTTGGGTTTTTAAAAAAAAAAAAACAAAAGACTAAGCTGCATTCGTCCTGGCCCAAAAAATTTTTTATTTAAAAAAAAACGCAAAGTGCAGTTGCACAAGTTCGTTGGTAAATTTATTGGAAAAAAAATGAATGATGAACCGAAAATTGATCACCATCTCCATCTAAGGCTTTATCATCATTAATCAAGTTTACATAAAAAATAGCAAGTGGTAGATTTTATAAAATGTAAGGTATAAGAATAAAAAATAAAACTAGTCCTAAGGAAATACTAGTGATTTATCAGAGGGCCAGTGCCTTTGTCCCTGTCAAAGTTTCCAAATTAACTAGCAAAGAACATGGGCAATCACATCAATTTAACGTATCGTCTTTCAATCTTTCATACACAGCAATAAAGTGCTTCAACTGATAACTGGAGCAGTTTGCCCTTTGCCAACTGCGATCGAATAACACATTAAATTAGCAATACAAGCCATCTGCAATGACAGCTAGCATTCAATATTGTGTGGAAATGAGAATCTACAAGGAAAGGCAAAAAGAAATACCTAAAAAGGCGAAACGATAACCGGTGCAAAAGAAATAACAAGTGATATGCGAAGCCGAATAACGAAGTTTGTGATGTGACTTAATCGTAAATGTTTTACAATCGCACCCCAAATGAGAGGCCATCCTCAGACACATCCAACTTGTACTTCACTACGATTGGAAGAAAACTTGCCTCCTGGATGGCTCAGCATCATTCATCAGTTGGATTTCCACTGATTCTTCAACCTGCGAAGCGATACATCATACAAATTTACTGTGTGATGCTCCTGTTATACAAGATCAGGTCAAAAAGTGAGCGCATCCTGCTTTATATATGCTTGTCCAGAATTCCCAAACAACTACACCCAACACTACTACTCCCTTACTGATCCAACACTACTACATTCTAATCTCAATTTTATTAATTGATTGAATTTGCTTCAAAATCAACTTCAACAGCCATTTGACCATTGTATTAGAATTTGTGTGCCTAAACATTTTCGCTGCATGATAGAATGCACCCAAACTATTCAGAAAATCTTTTACGCACTAAATAAGTCATACCAGCATAATAAACAACCATTATAATGCCTAACTTATAAGAAGAGTTAGAGATCTAATCATTCATTTACATTCAGTGGGTTCCGAGCTAAAGTGAAGAACGAGTTAATTTATGTGCCAAATATATGAGTGTCCCCAGTCCCACAACCTGAAGCCCCGCAAGGACCACTAAACTACTATCCACGCTCAGATGCATATCCACCTAAAATCAAATGTGATTACGTCCCCAAAACAGTTGAACCAGAATGAATTAATAGAGCCTATGAACACAAAATTCATTTGTTATTCATGCTTTCCTCTTAACTACGAAATCATACAGGGGTTCAGGACCAAATCCTGTGAAGTCACAATGCTTTAGAGTGTCAGCCAGCATATTTATATAAAAATAAAACCAAGCAACACCAACCGACTGATATTTTAAAGATTTAAATCCGATATATATCACTCCCTCGATCTCAATCCGGTCTGCCTCCAGATTAACCTCTTCCTCCAATTTTTCGTGTATAAACCTCTGTTTCTGGTGACCTACATTTTTTCACGGGAAGGGGGAGGAGAGCATCATCTTCAATGTTAAAGCTTCAGAGTGATGCATTCCTCTATCTGTTGTTCCATGAAAGACATAAACGCAAAGAATCATACATGTCAAGAAATGCAGTGCTCAGAAACGCCAATTCTAGCACATTTTCAATATATACAAAATAGTGTAATATTTACTTCTCTCCCAAAACTTTTCTTCTATATGACAGGTATGTTTATGACTTTCATCATAACTCATGTTCTAATACATATCTTTACAATTTATAAATGATATATTTGCTTGTCAAGAGTTTAGTTTTGGACTTTTAAAATCTGTACTTGTATCTTTATAGAAAGAACATTATGTTTAATTCAGCCATGTAATTTTGTCACGAAAAATTTTAGTTATTTGAATTAATTAGTCTCAACTTCTAAGTATATATTGTATTCTGTTAGTATCTAGATAGTGATTATCTGGTAAAATCAAGATGAATGCCAAAGAAGAATGCAAAAATACGAAGCTTGCAACTACTGATTTTAATCCTTGAGATATCAGTCACAATCAAGAGAGAATGATAAGCGCACGTTGATTTATTAACAAATATTATCTGGCCAGTAGGTGTTTTTAACAGGAGCTTGAAAAGGAAAATTGAAATGGAATATATATATATATATAGAGAGAGAGCAATGAGAACAGGTGCATGTACATTTCAAGTAAACATCGAATGAAAAAGTTTTACTACCTTCAAAGCTTGTTTCTGGCCTTTTTCTCTTTTGATTTACTGAGATCTATTAGCTTCTCTCCGAAACAAAATTCAAGAAGGATTAAAGCATGAGTTATATTTAAATTTAAGCTTAAAAATCCATCAGTCTAGTAAATATACGTATCTGTTTGAATCTGGGAACAAACATTCTGCAGCTGGCGGCATATCTCTTCAGCAACAAAAAAAAAATTAGAATTTTTGAGAATTTCTAACTTCTCACTGACTTAATTTGCTCTTAGCTTTCCTATTCCGTGTCCTGCCAGGATCAATGTTATCTATTCCATCCCTCTCAACAGTCAATTCATCTGTCTACTGCCATCAACGGTGTACTGTTTGGTCGAAGACTCTCAAAAATAAGAAATTGAACGAATGTAGTAACGTAGAGAAGCAGTGGACATATTCAGCAGTTCTAATTTAAGCTGGAACTAGTATTTACCAAGAGTGATATATAAATCGTTACATCTCACTCCGGAGGTTATGCTGGACTAAATACACGCTGCATACGTAACATCTATGGAAGTGACCAAAATACTATATATAATCCTCTACCAAGTGAGTGATTTCCTGGAATGCATTGCATGAAGACCTCAACATTCCCCATAAGAACGACTTCAAAATTAGCTACAATTATTAGAAGAACATACTATGTTGGAAATTTTCCTACAAGTCACGAGGACAGCCACATTCTTATTACTCCCCATGGTTATTGAGGGCTTAAACTGATGATATATATCAGGATGTCATGCGTTATAAACTTTAGCTTTAAGATGCAATTTACTCTGAAATCAGGCTGGTAAAAAGTACTTCAAATTTTTCTTAGATGCATCAGTTGCCAAATTGAAGTGAATTCTTTGACGAAAGCGGAGATCTCTTTAAGACTTAAGTTCCTCTCTTTAGACAATGAATCGGACCGACCATCCTGCACTTCTTTGTCTATTACAAAATATGCACTTTTTCTGGGATGAGACTCCTTAAGCTCCCCATTGTCGTAATCTGATAAGGAACGGCAAAATGCAGGAACACACCCTGCTTCAAAATTAGAAGACGTAAATCTGATAAGGAACGGCAAAATGCAGGAACACAAAACCCCTGCTTCAAAATTAGAAGACGTAAGGTCCTTTAATAGAGACCCACAAAGTGATTAGGATACAGAAGATTGCCTTCGCGACCTTAGTCTGTTACAGCACGGCTCCAAAGTCTTCTCAGCCCTGAAATTATGCATAGCTCCCACAGAAAATCTTCTCGCTGTCTCAGTTGATGCAGTACCGCTAACATCACTTGCCTTCTGGTCCCTTTATGGTGTTGAGCTAGGAGAAGAGCTTAAAAGAGTTCTCGGTGTTGATCTGCTCATCTCATCTGCCTTCTCTATTGTCGGTCACTGGTCAAATTTCTTTCCCTGAATAATTTTTTCTGAGTGAGAACACTCATCCTGATGATCGGATAAGCAAAAATGAGACCCTTCTTTTTTTTTTTCCAGTAGATCATGCGTGGTTAGATTCGTCTACGAATCTTTATGACAAAGTTTATCCGCTGTATCATTCAGAGAAGCATTTTTTTCTTCCTTTGAAAAACAAGCCTTCGGAATTGTCATCATTGGGCTCAGGGAAGCATATCTCACGTGGACCAGTTTTAGTGTTCTTTCTCCGACTCTTCCTCCTTAAAGACATTGCGGAATTATCATGTAGAAAAGCACTTGGCCTCCCACTCCCAGTACATCTTTCTTCAAAAGAGAAGAAACTTTTCTTGATTTTTGTCTTTGCCTCTTGAAGATGAGCCACTTTTACTTTGTGATAGCTGCATTTTGGTCGACGCACCTTTTGGGATCCAAGAACGAGTTTCCGGCCTCCTATTAGTATTCTTTTCAGTTTCTTTAGTAACGTAATTCTGTTTGATCTTATCAAATTTATCATCCTTCTGATGGAAACGCTGCTCGGTCAGCAATCTTTCCTCATCCATTTACCAGTCTGAGAAGTGAGAACCTAAATGGTGAGTCTTAGGCGGAGACATTGTCCCTAATATTTGATCTTCATCCTCAAAATTTCAGTTCTGTTTTCCGTTTTATTATTTTGACGACTTCCTGTGCAGAATATCCTCAATCATTTCAGGGATCTCGTCCTTCTTTCCCTTTGTTTTGCTTGTCATCATATCAAACTTCTAAAGCATTAGTTCTATATCTGCCGAACAGAATTTACTAAAGCAACATTGATTACAGAGATCAGCACCATCGTTGGCATCTTTCCCATTAACAAATTAAGCAGATATTTCAATTCAGCCATAAACCACTAATTCTGCAAGTTTCTTGACTTTCTTCAACATTCTCAACCGTTAATGCAAATAACAATTATCAATTTTTTTTGTCAATAGCCTATTGATGTAGTGGTACATGTACTCCCTAATAGAAATAGAAGGGAGGTCGTGGGATCAAAGTCTCACTAATGATGAGATGTCATATTTGGATGTGTAAATGGATCCAAATCTCTTTAGAATCGAAACTCACATACTGAAATCAAATGCTCAAAAAACACATTCAAAAATCCAGAAACAGCAAATCCTGACTACGATATTCAGGTGGTCTAAAATTAGATATATAGATAAAAACTCACAAACAAGATCAAGTTATAAGGGAAACATTGGCAAGAAATTGGATAATAAAAAAATCAAGTACGAAGATCTCCATTTTTGAAATTTAGATCAAATTTGAATCGTATGAACAATCATAAAACACAAAATAGGGTGAAGAGAACCTAACACCTCAGGTGTTAGGGGAGCCATGATTAGCGAATGTAAACTGAAGGAAATTAAAAATAGGGAAGAGTACATACTCGTCGAGAATATTCTGCCAATTATCAAAAGCAAAAGACACACAACAAAACTACACACGGATGGAGTAAAATTACAATCTTGGATTTTTCTCACTAGTCCACAATAGGAGCACCTTATGTTTTTCAGAGAGAAAACCAACCAAAGAAAAAAGATCGTTCTCCCATATCACATTATGATTGTGGCCAGTAAAAATAAAATCCCATATATTAATAAGTTGAGGGAGGTGGTTATTATCTACTATCTCAGATAGTTGCTAAATACTCTTAACTGTCTTTTAATTAATTTTAAAAATTAAATATAAACCACCTCACCTTGGTTTAAATATTAAATTTACATAAGATTGTAAATGGGCCTCTTACCTGGGCATCCAATCCATCAAGGATGAACTCAAGTTTTATAACATCTCCCACTTACACTTGATGGATTTTATTGTTTGTGGCTTCTCTTCTTAGTTTCATACTAAGTGCTCTACTGTAACCGTATGAGCATGACGCCTCCAATAAGATATTTTTGAACTAAAAATTCTTCTATAAGATCAGCACAGAATAACCATATATATCTCATACTCATCTTGTTCATATATTATGTCTTGGATGCCCTAAATTTACCTATATACACTTTCATTTATGACAAATCTAATCCCTCTCAAGTATCTAGTAGAAACTCATTGCCTTTTTCTTATGCATAGCATCGATACTTATGATGTTAACGAAATAACTTCGTAATAGACATGTCTCAGACACTAGTTTAGGTGTGTATATTTTCAAGTAATCTTGCTTTCACCCATTTATCACTTCGACATGAACCAGTTGCTTTCCTAGCATAACTCCTTTAGACCAAATTTATCATGACCATAGGATATATGCTAAAGCAACAAATATTAAATCATCTCTCTATAATAATGTCAAAGTCATAAGGGCATCAATGAAAGAATTTGTTTCTTTCAGGGACTCATACAGTAATGAAATAGGGATCTATTATCTTGCTTCCCAATTATGTGTCTTAAGCACATGCAATATGAATTGCATGTTGCGATGTCTCTCTTACTACATAAGAGAATATATTTATTTAGATTTGTTGTTGATACCATACAGATTTCAGTTCAGATACACACAGTGCCTAACTCAAATTCTTCCAACGTACTCACTCTTTAGGATGTCATTTTGGAGAATTCGTTATCTGGCTACTGGTATTATGGATGGTGGACATCCATAATTTAATCTAAAATTTATGTATTGGATTTCATCTCGACTCATTCCTTACTTTTGTCGAGGTGACATATATTTTGTGTTTCTTTTCTATCATATCAACACTCTTACTGATTTAATGGTGAACAACACAAATGTTTCATCCTTGCATGCTTCTCATGAGTATCAAAGACGATTACTCATGTGAGAGAGTCAACCTTATCAACTTATATGACATACTAGGCATTGTAAATTTACTCATACATGTATATTCACACAACAACAAAAATCTTTCATTCATGAGATTATTCATTACATGACATGTGTTACATTATATCCTGCGCATATCAAGAGATTTCACATGATCAACAAACACATCTCTAGGTATTGGTTTAGTTAAAGGATCTACTGTAATTTCATGCGTAAGGATATATTGTCCAATAACACATTTCTATCCTATAGCATCTCTAACAAAATTATATTTGATATCTATATGCTTAGTTTTACTATGATACTTGCCATATTTTGTGTAGGCAATGGCTGCTTGGCTGTCACAGTTGCTCAACATTGGATATGATGTCTCAGCAATAACCTCAAGTGTCCTAAAAATCTTTTTAGCCATATGGCTTCTTGTGTTGCAGCTCAGCAAGCTACAAATTCTACTTCCATCATAGACAAGGCAATGCATGCTTGTTTTTTACTACACAAGAAATGGCTCCATTGTTCAATAGAAAAGCAAAATATAGTAAGCCTTCAAAGTATTTCCCTATTGGAGTATTTGGCCACAGCTTATATGCATCAAACATGACAGTGAGCCTTCAAAGCTTGGTAGTTGAAGTGCCACCAAACTTGTCTTTAAGTGTGATCCACATAGATTGAGTAGTGGTAAACCTCTCAAATTTGCATATAAGATCATCAACCATTGCACTTAACATAGTAATATGTGCAATATTGTTCTTACTTTTCCAGGCTTCATAAGCCTCTTTTGTCCCTTTTATGTTGGGTCTTGTTGCTTTGCTCTGGATCTACCATCACAGTGGTTAATAGGTCAATGGCATCTTGTTCCTCTAATATGTAGGATATTTCATGATGCCATATGTCTCAATCTATGATGCACATATATGGGTACTGGTATCGGGTGCAACATGATTCGATACGCCTGATATGACAAATTTTAAAATTTAAGGATACGAATACGAGAAATACACATATAAAATTTACATATATAATCAAGAAATTGATGTACCAAAGATAGAAAAAAAATGAAAATTTTGAATTTTAAATAGAGATTTTAAAAATAATATAAAGATATCTAAAATACAAAACTAAAAATTGAGTTTTTTTATAAGATTTTTAGTCATTTTAGAATTTTTGAAGAAGAAAACCTAATGATACGTATCGTGAAGTACAATACGTGTATCATATCTAATACATATCGGATACGGGTATATTTTCTTTTTTGAAGTATCAGTGCAATATAGGTCTCAGTTGTCCTCATTCAGCTTATCGCCTTATTCAACTCAACAATAATATTTTTACTAGCCATTCTACACGTACATAAAGCACATATTATTAAATATACAATGCCATATTTATTTGCTCCTATCCTTTAGTAAGTCCATAACGATTCCATTAAGTTCATGATTTGGAATCTACGTTTATCTACCCCTATCACATGTAACCTAATTTCGTCATTACTCCTTGCCAAAGATTTATGCAAATAATTTCTATATTACATATTACTCTTAAATATTCTATATCTAGGAGCTCCCACTCAAAATAGGTACTCTCACTCCGACGTAATACTCTCATTCAGACAGAAAATTCAAAAAAAAAAGTTGCATAAATGAAATTTCATAATGTTCCATAACTAGTCAAAGTAATAACATAGGCTAAATCAATGAAATATGTACAACAACATTCATAAAAAAAATAAAAAAAATAGCATTTTATTCCCCCCTCCCCTCGTTCTTATTCTTTTATGATGGTTACATATTCTTCTTCTATCTCTTAGGTGGAGGGTTTGCAGATGTGAGCTCATGATATGTTGTTTCAAGGTAAGACTAGAATTGTTGTTCAGTATGTTTTTTTCAGAAGAGTTATGACTTTAAAGACTCGTGATTCAAGATTAGCCCGTATGGTGGATGTTATGGGTGTCCAGAAGTCATCAGGAGAAAGATTATCCAAAATGGAATTGACCCAAATGTATTTATAAAAGAGAAGACCATTAAATATCAACTCCACCAAGAAGTATTATAGCATAGAGAAGAATGAACATAGAGGAGGTGCATCATGAGTGAAATCATGATGTAATCTGTTGACTAAGCGAGTGACATCAAATGAAGAATCAATGGGAAGACAAGGATCCTCTGTAGGAGCGTCTTGTTATACCCTAGGTGCTTATTGTTGAGTTACAATGTACTCCCCTATAGGATTTGTATTACAGTTTTAGTTGTTTTGTTGGAGATCCCACATTCCTCTAAGTTTTCCTTTGGCTCCTCCTATGGTTCCTCCTTTGAATCGTCTTTAGGGTTTTCTTCTGAATCCTCCAATGGATCACTATTAGGAGATGCATTATAGTAGTCATCATTCTTATAACTACCATAAGGATCTAGCAGGTATAGTTCTAGTTCATTGTCAGTTAAATGTTCAAGGGGATTGTTTTGAAGGTATTAAAAAAGTTTCATCCAATGGTGGGGAAGTTGTCACAGCACCCTTTTCTAAAGGATCAGACTGGGATAATGGAGAATATATTGGCAGCTTTTCATTGGAGTCAAATAAAGTAATATAGGTTGAAAGAGTATTAGATCCTTGTAATTCAAGTTTAGGGGAGGAGACGGGCTCGAAGGAACTCATAGTACCTAAAAAAATGAAAAATCGGTACATTTAAGGGGTTTCTCAAACATTTATGGCTACAAAATATATCAAAACTTGTTCAAAAATAAACAAATCATATACCAAAATGAAGTATTTGAATTCAGAGATTTTTTGAAACAAATTGCATTCAAAAATACCCTAGGACGTGCCCCAAGAATGTCTAGATTATGAAAAATCTAAAAAAAATAAGAAAACAAGAGGTAAGCCACATGTCATGGAGGCACGTGATATCCACGTGCTGTCTTAGAGGAAGAGAATGGCGACACGCGCTAGTCAAGTGGTTTCCATGTGCTATTTGCTCTTGGACGGTGTGCTCCACATGGCAAAAAATAATATTATTGGGCCCCATACGCCAAGTCAGCAATTATATTATTATTTAATAATTAAATAAAAAATTTTGGGTTAGGCCGAATCGGGTTCAACCCAACGTCCTCTAGCCCAATTTGTTTCCTTCCTCTTATTTTTTTTAATTAGGTATGGCATGTTGGACATTAGGCTCGGGCCAAACTAGCCTAATGCCCTAAACTAATGGCTTCTCCCCCTTATTTTAATAGTGAAACGCTGCATTTCACTTAAGTTAGAGAGACATATCGCTTTTCCAAAACGACATGTCATTTTTCGGTGAAGGGGGAAATCCTATCTTTTAGATCATCTCCTACCTTCAGCCTGTCATTTGACCTAGTTTAGTGGTTTGCTGCATCTGTCAGACCCAGCACTTTCTCCTTGCCATTGCTTGCATCTTTGGCCACTGTTGGCGATGATTTTGGTGTCATTGGTTTCGTCTTTTCATTCTCTATGTGATGATGGCAACCATCGGTTTGAAAAATCACGATCATAAGGAATCCATTTTTGAGTTTCTATTTTGTACAGCAGCGTGTACTCAGTAAGGTCATTTGCAGCGATAAAAAATGGTTTTGTCTCATTTTGTGTCTCAAATGTTTTAGGATTCTTATACAAAAATCTAATCCTCCCATAAATTTATTTTGTACTCACAATAAATTGCACTCACAATTAAACAAAGAAATTGAATGCAAATATATAGACACAGAGAGTAGTTCAAACAAGCAATGGAAAATTTTTTTTTGAGTTATAAATTAAATTTTTTGTCGTAGTTATATAAACAAATCATAGATGAGATGGTCACATACGATAATACTCAAATAACATAGGGAATGTATGAAATCACAGAGAATCAGGAACGTGGCAAAAAAAAAATTAATTGCCCAGGAGTTTCAAAGGCTTTGATGCCAATAAAGAAAATAAAAAATAGGGACAAGCACATACTCATTGAGAATATTCTGCCACTAATCAAAAGCAAAAAACATACAACAACATCACACACGGATGGAGTAAAATCACAATCTCATATTTTTCTCACTAGTCTACAATAGAAGCACGTTATGTTTTTTGTATAAAAAACCAACAGAAGAAAAAAGATCGTTCTCCTGTATCACATTATCATTGTGGCTAGTAAAAATAAAATCCCATTCATGAGTGAGCTGGGAGAGATGGTTATTATCTACTCTATCATATAGTTACTAAATACTCTTAACTGCCTTTTAATTAATTTTAAAAATTAAATATAAACCACCTCACCTTGATTTAAATATTAAACTTAAATAAAATTATAAATAGGCCTCTTCCTTGGATACCCAATCCATCAAGAGTGGATCCAAGTTTTCTAACATAAACAAACTAATAAAGTTGCTTGATGGCCAAAATTTTGCATCAGCGATGAAGGGGAAAAAAGGCGGGAATGCCCAAACGTTTTCGGAGTTATATTTAAGAAAATTGTATTTAATTTAAGTACATATTATGATTGTGTCGATGACAACACCCTTACAATTTTGATGTGCAGAAGTACCCATTAACCATGGTCCAAAGACACAAATTGTATCATAAAATTTATGAATTTATAAACAACGGGCCAAGCCCAAAACTAAAACAAATTAACAACTGATAAGACGTGGGCCAAAAACACACCCATAGTGTGCAATCTAGAAACTTGAACGAGGCTTAGAGAAAAGTTGGACGTTAAAATCCAAGGTTTTGGCTCCAATTAGCCCAGATATATAAACTATAAATTATAGATATAGGCATTATATGGTTTAATGAAGGGGATGGAAGGGAAGAGGAGGAAAGGAATTTTAATGTCACCTTATTGAGTAATGTTGAAAGGGGAAGAGGGAAGAGGGAAGAGATTTTAATTTTACTTTATTTAATTTAGAGGAGAGAGAAAAAATAATATATGGACAATTATACCCATAATTATTTTAAGTTTTTCATCTTATTTTTTAAATCATAATCTATCTTTATTTTATTTTAGATAAATAAACATTTTTCATTTTACTTAAGAAACAAATCTCATATATATTATTTTTGTTTCAAAAAATATGCATTATTCATTATAAATTTAGTTTAGGATAATTTTAAAATAATAGAAAAGAGTGAGGCTAATTTAGTCATCATAATTTTTTATTATCTACTTTCTCTTCAAATTCCCCAATTATGGAAAGGAGAGGCAAATTTCCCCTTCCTTTCTCTCTAACTTATTAAAGCAAATTAGGGAAAAATTCAATTTTCTCTCCCCTTTCTTCAAGCTAATTGAATCAAATAAAGAAAAATTTTAATTTTCTCTTCCCCCTCTCCTCTAAATTCCTCCAACCAAACATGGGTTATAAATAAAGATTTATAGATTATATTTTGGGACTCTACACCTCTTTGGAGTATAATTATTCCAACAAAATATAATGTCTTTCCTAAAAGAATGATAATTTTATTAATTTTTTTAGAGAGATTAAAGAAATTCCGCAGAATCATTCTGTAAACATGTAAGCGGATCATAGAATGATTCAAGGATTTGGATTTTATCAAAATTAAAACGCTTTTTTGTGGTAAAAATTTCAATAAAATGAAAAAAAAATCCAATAATTTGGTTATAATAAGATGTGAATTTAATAAAAGATTATAAAAATATTCCTCTTCATCTTATTTTATATGTCATTTAAGGTTTTTGTAGAAAAATTAATAAAGCAATAAATAACACAAAGAATAATGTAATTTTACTAAATTACCCTTAATTATTACCCTTTGATGGAATATTAAATTACAACAAAAAATTACATACTAGTAATTGCTCAATGGTACAATTTAAAAAAAATACATTATTTTTTTGGTTTTATAAAATAATAGATAAAATGAGACACTTAATTTTTAAAATTACATATAAAATGGGAAGGGGGGAGTACATTACAACCCTTTATTTGCAATTCACATAAATAAATGAAACATTGCATTTCGTTGGTACTCTTTTTGGTTCGTAAAAATTGTCACCTTAAGATTTTTGAAATTTTTTACAATATCAGTTATTATAGAATTTTAATGAAGTATTAATTGTTTATTTTACTATTTTATCCTTTATTAATATCAAATATATCATTTAAGAGAACATTTAAATTAAAAACACTTTAGTAAAATATTATTAACATTTATAAAATTTTAAATAATTTAATAACTTTTTTAGTCTACATAAAAAATCTTAAAAAGATAATTTTTATGAACAAGAAGGAGTGTAATTTAAAATATCAAGTTAATTGCAAAACGAATAAACGAGATATACTCTTATCACTTCTTATTCAATTCAAGTTCTTAAATCAAAGTATACGTGACAAATATGGGTCTAACAAAGTGTGTACTTTATTGTACAATTTATTTTATATATTTTAATTAATATGTGGATTATTTTAACATATTATAAATTTAGATATTAATCATATAGTAAAAATGTTAACTTCTTAAATTTAAAAAAAAATTAAAAATTTTATATATCAAATTTTAATTGAAAAACAGTGTAAACAGAGTAAAAAAAAAAATCGTTGTCTCAACATTTTTTTTACATTATTGTACAAATTTTTAATGAAAATAGAAAGGGGGGAATAAAACATAACATGTATGTCAAACATTGCTCTCACGCAATGAGGCAAAGGCATCGCTGAAACTGGGATGTGATGTGTTCAATCACGGCAGACGAACGAGAGACCCACACAGTACCAAATGTTTATCCTACTCGTGTTTCGGTTAACTTAATTCAGGTAATTAATTAGTAGGACTTCCATCTGATGAGGGTATATTACTCTCACGCGCGCATGGGCTATATATGACTCCTTTTGAAAATCCCATCGCGCTTTATCTGGTTAATAGTATAAGCTGAGTTGGGAGAGTTTGAGGAGAAAGGATATACAGGTGAGTTCCATTTCCCTCATAATAAAACAAACAAGTATTATGTATATACTATGTCGTAAATAAAGATAAAGATTAGACAAGCATTTTCAAACATGTATAGAAATTCACGTGAAAGTTAAAAAATTCAAAATTGGAAAGAGATAACAAGGAAGGTCGACGGAGGGTGGCAATCGGCCGGGTAGAGGAACTGGGGTGAGAAAGAAATTAAACGATTTGGCAATTTCTTTATCTACAGGGTGTAATGGAGAAAAGGAGGATGTGGGTTACGCTCTGCTTGCTTTTCTATGTTTCAACTTTCAACACAAATACTGTGTTGGAGACAACACGGCGCATTGTTGTCTAATCCAAGCAACCTTATGGTTGGGCTAGTGGGGAACATTTTGTTTCCTTCTTTCTTTTCCTCCTTTTGAAAATCTAATCCCAAATGTACGTACCATTTGCCATGTCTTTCCATCGAAGCAAACATGTTTTCAGCTGTGAATGAATCTAGAAAGTAAATTCAATATATGTGACGCGTAACTATACACGTGGGGGCGAGGTGTTGAACGGAGAACAAATGAAGAATATTTATATGCAATAGAATGCCACTATGTGTCTTTTCTTTGTTCGTCTCCTATCTGCTTTTGTTACCCACATCGCCTGTCCCCAACACATATAGAAGCTCGGTTATCATTTTATTATTATTTTTTTATAAAAAAGATCATTACCGTATTTACACCTGTCGAGTTGTTCCAGGTTGCAGATTAAACCGTTTTGTTCTCGCTCTTGATCATCTATGATTTGCTTTTAGATGTTTTAACCGGCCGATAAGCTAAAATTATTACTCGCGCACAATCAAGTTGAGGAATGAGAAGAACAAAAATTATGATAAGGTTTAAGATTCTTTTTCTTTAGACTATCGAAAAGGGACACTTGTCTCTCTTCCGGGATTTGGTTTACTGATGTGGCAATACATTTGTAAAGGAGCGTTTCAAGGTAGTATTTCAGTTATATACTATTTCTCTGGGTATGCCGAAGCATTTAACTTGCTAAAACCAAGGACACTGCATATATAAAGTCTGAGCAATTAACTGAGGTCTCATCACATGGGCAACGCACGAGTCTTGTATTCATTGAACATTGACTTACAGAAATTATCGGGTCCATTCATCAATTTACTTCTGCCCACCGGACTAAGTCTACATTCATTCCCTTGAGCATATATGCTCAGTAATACTATTACTGTCTACATGCTTTGTCTATAACTTGTCGCCATTGCAACCGTCGTGTGTCTACATTGTCTTCTGATTCCCACTAAATAAAATGTTTCGGACGCTTCGAGTTAAAGTTCTAATGAAATAATTAAAAATTATGCTAAGTTGGTATTTGGCTGACAAGTGTATGTAGTTGTCGGCGCGTCGATGACAACATTGGAGCTTCTGCCAATTGCATGGAAGAAACAAAAAGAGCTCAAGTCCACAGTTCTTGCTATGTTTATTTAAGAGTCTTGACGTGGCGGCTTGGTGCGTAATCTATCTAGTTCCCAAAATGGGCAAAACCTCTAGTTCATCCTCGTCATCCATTAGCAGCAACATCAACGACCCAGTTTTCTCAACCGCATCTTCTCTCAAACACCTTCCTACAGATCTTAGGCTTGGACTAAGCATTTCACCCACCCCACATCTTCATTCTTCTATTTCAAGGTATGTATGTATAGTCAACAACAACAATTGAACAATATGCTCAATTCCAAGCCCGATGAACCTCAACCACATTTACATATACCATATTGGTCAACTTATAGCCAATTAATTCCGGTAAGACTTTTGTTTTTGTTTTTTTTCCTCTTTGGTTCATTCTCATGATAGGGGGAAACCATCAGATGATTGGGCGCCGCCGGTAAGCAGTTCACATGCAGCTGAAGTGAACGATTGCAGCCTCTTTGTGAAGGTGCACATGGAAGGGATTCCAATAGGCAGAAAACTGGATCTATTTTCTCAAGATGGCTACCACGAGTTAGTAAAGACGCTTGAGCACATGTTTGACACTACCATTCTCGGTCAGTCTCTATCGCCAGTGGTGCTCTCTGGTATCTATATATTGTGCAACTTTATATTTGCATGTTCAGTCAAAATAATAAATCAAACAAAGAAATATTTGGTGTGTCATGTGCTGTAAACAGTGGGCTCTGAGATGAGGGAAGTGCTTCAACCCGAGAGATGGCATGTGCTAACTTATGAAGATGAAGAAGGGGACTTGATCATGGTTGGAGACGTCCCTTGGGAGTAAGTTACCTAGGACTCCTGTTAAGTCCTCTAACAAACAGTCATTTTGACCTGTGGCCGTTAATGACTAATGAGCATGATCCTGTTTCTGCGCAGGATGTTCTTATCCACTGTCAAGAGATTGAAGATCACCAGGGGAGACGCATTCGGGTGTTAAACGCATGTATTAAATGCAAATGACGACGGAGCTTTTTCCTCCTTCTGTAATTTCCATTCCTATTTTAATCTTATGAATTGTGAATATATGCAATATGCTAGTGATCGCTGATCATATCATATGGAAGTTGTGCGAGGGGAGAAAATTTAGAACTCAGGATTAGCACTAAACTGGCCCAAACCTGAGCCCATCTAATGATTTTTGCGCCTCTCTTGTAAATGTGAAGGTATTCTAAGAAGGCCTTGACCTTCTTCTATTTAGTTTTCTTTCTACATTTCATGACATGTGGAATTTTTATATAATTTGTGAAGATACAAGCGTTATAGTCTATTGGATGGTATGATTCTCGGATCCTATTTGTTGGGTTAAAATCTTTATCCTTTTTTTTTAACCACCTAAACCTTTAGACTTGAAAGTTTATAAAAAGTTTAAAAAAAAAAAAATACGGAAAGTGGAAAGTGAAAAGGGACCAGCGTGTGGGAGGTGCAATGCATTCTTTTTTGGTCATGTAGGGAGGTTTTGTTGGGTCCATTCGTCCATGTCCAAAAGGAGGTCAAAGAAAGTGAAAGCATTGATGAATTAATGGACCAAAATTGACAAAGCCGAATGGCCCAATCACAACCATCCCGTCAAAGGCCGCAACAACCGGAATTTATACTCGTTTTGTCATTAATTTTTTTTAAAAAATATATATAAAACAATCATTTTTAATTATTAAAATACAAATTTTGAAGTAATGTAAGGGTACAAGAGATCATTTCTCCACAACAAAATTCCAACAACAAAAAAAGAACTTTTGTGTCCACGGTTCTTTGTATGGAGTATGGAGCAACAAGCGGGTGAAACTTTCAAACTTGATTCTTTGGGACTCTTCCTCTCAAGATGACCGAAAGTAAAGGAGGAGGGGAAAAAGGTTAGCAACTATGTGTAGAAGAAAGCCATATAAGTCAGTTAATGCGATGATCTTTCAGCCTTTTCCCCCTTTCTGGCTATGTCTTGGGTTCCAAATTAAATATTACTAAGTAAAATGTGAAGCACTTTAAGGGCCAAACCCTAAGTTGTAGCTTGATATGTATTCCTTTGCATGCTCAAGGTATAGCCTTTATATATTGGCCGACCTCTTGCAACTTTATACGTTTGAGATTAGTGTCAAAATTATAACAGCCACAATTAACAGGGTAATGACGTGAGTTGTCATAATGTTAAAGTATCTATGTCCAATTAATAATCCTTGAAAGCGCGGCTACACGTAGGGTATATATATGTCAATGTGAAACATAAAAGGTGCCATGCTTATTTTCTCTCTAATTATCAAAACAAGAGTTAGCTAACTAGCTAGATGATTCGTCATACTGTGGGCATAGGACAGAGTTGCATGCTATAATATATATATATATATATATGGTGATTAGGGTAAGAAGACTCCGAAGTGGCGAGCATTTAGAGGGAGGGTGCGCCCGGCGCCTTTGTTTAATTCATTTATGGTCGTTCACTTGATCACGTTTCTCAAATAAAGCAACAAGACAAAGTTGCGTTCAAAACCAAAGAAGACACTCAGTTGAAAATGAGTACTTCCCTATGAGCTTTTCCTTGCAGATGAGGTCGCTTCCTTTTCCAAATTCTCGAAACAATATCTTCCACAACTTGGTCCACAAAAAACCCTGACTTGTATGGGCGAAAAGTCATCGCATTATTGGCTATGCAAAGTCATACAAAAAGAATAAGAAAAAGAAAATCATAATACAATATTCATTATTGAGCTTCCTTCGTCTGATTAAAAAGACTCGTGAAAAGCACCCCTCTGTCGGTTTCATGATCGTGAGGATCCATTTAAAGAGGAAATCGGATCGCACTACACTTACGACCCTGTGTTTAGCTATTTAATTACTCTTCGCTTTTCATCTTACACTACCTTTTTTTTTATTCTCATTTTCAAAATTTGAGAACAAAGATTAGCTAGCTAAAAAATTGACCCAAAGTGACGGATAATTAATATATATATATATTACAACTTTATCTTTTGTTCTATTTTCTCATTCAGAAGGAATCAATTAATTAATTGAAATTTACCTCTTGAAATTCCACTGTGGTACAGCTTGTTAAACCATTGGGGAACTATAAAAATAGTGGTGGTAAAACAGTCTCTTTTGCTTGCCAAAAAGTAAAAAACTATGTCCATTTTTCTAGTCCGCGTAATTAATCTCACGGACACGTCACATGTGAGAGAGAGAGAAAACAAGAAACAGAACTGGAACACTAAAGTTTGTCAGTCATGCATCAAAGTTAGGGGTGTGGATGGAGCCGGTTTCTCTCTTGCGTCCTCTCTTCAGTCTCCTTCAAACGCATAATACTAGCTTTGTTTTGGATGGGATGGGATGGGATGGGATGGATAGTGAGGAGAGAATGATGAATCATGAGATAAATTATACACGTGTGGATGTAGAGTCAGTCATGCAAGCGTAGAAGAGGCCTGATAATTGGGGTCTTCTATATGGTATTATATAGGATAGGTTGAGGCGGGAATGAGGTAGGGAGAAGGAAATAGGGTGAGGATGCAGCACGTGATCTCCAAGTCTGGGTTGGGCCACTCATCATACCTTTGGATTGAACGTGCGGGCAATCCTTAGGGTGGGATCACTCCTCTCGTGAGCCCTAATCTATCGCAATATTCTATTCTTTACACACACACACACCTCCTTCATCTCCTTATTACTGGTGTTTATTATTAGGATATTCATTTTCAACGCCGCAACGCCACCCCCCAACAATGCCTTCTTCGGTGGCCCCCCAAAAAAAAAAAAACAACATGAAAGGAATCACGACCTGACGATGAAGGTTGAACAATTGTAGTCTATGGAGTGCCATCTTTGTCAAAGTTATGGACAAACAAAGAAAGAATACCAACCAAACTTACATAACTCGGCATTGACTTGCAGCTTTATATATGGACCATGACCCCTCCCACTTTGATTGTTCATATATATAACACGTCATTATTAACTGTCCATTAGAAAATTAAACTAGCTCAAGATTTATTTATTTATTTTGGATGAAATTTAATTAATAGCGAAACTGTATTAAGCAAAAAGCAGTATGTACAATAAAAATCAGGGGTTAATGTCCCCTATCATTTTCCAAAGCCCGAGGACAAAAGGTGGGGGCAGATTTTTTTAGCTACTACATATATTTAGTCCATTACCATACATACATACATATTTCTGATATAATTAACTTATGCAGTATTAGCTAGTTTGGTTGTATATTAAACGCACAAGAAATTAAATTAAAGAGCGATCTCTGGATGACGCGATACGGTGGCGCACCAGTAATAAACTATTACAGGGGTCACTTATGAAGATCCCAAAACCTGAAAGTTGAATTCTTCACGTTTACTAATCGTGCCAGGTGTTCTGTTTGAACTTGGCGTGGCCAACTGGGTTATGAAGTTTGGTCAGATACACTAATTATATATATATATAACCTCATTAATTATTATTTTGTTCCTGTCAGCTGATACAATTCTTATCAGTCCTTATATATATAGTATTTTCCAAATACATTTTCTATGTTTCTGTTTGTAACATATATTTATGTGGCTTGCTAATTATACTCGTAATATTGATTTATCTCAGTCAACTAAAATGCAAATTAACTAAAAATCTCATGATTTTTTTTTTGAAAGACCCAGTTATAATTTTTAAGATATATATATATTATCTAGGCCAGTGGTTGAAAATAGGGCAAACTAAAATTATACAGGAACTCGGCTGAAAAGAAAGCCGCTTCCCAAAAATCGAGCAACTAATGGGTTTATTTTTAATTAAAATCACACATGCATCCTCCGTATTAGTTACCCATGGTGTAACAGTAGTCAGAGAATTGGCGATTTGAATAAGGAAACGGAAAGGTAATGTCATAAGAAATAGTCAGAATACACTAATTAATAACGTGCAAGAAAGAATAAAGTAGTTATAAGTCGAAATTAGGAAGCTGATGTGTGAGCATTGGGATCATTTTAACGGGTCATAAACAGTTTAATTATATGTGTTAATTGACTGAGGGGCATCCTATCGTGATCGAAGGTCATTGTTTTCTGCTGATCACGGATTTTTATTTGTGGTCCAAATATTTAATTTGCTTTTTTTTTTACCAGAAAAGTATTTGTGCCTTTATCTTTTAGGTTTGGTACAAAGCATGGAAATGAATTGTAGAAATCAAGAATGATATTTAAAGATTCATAATTCATCATTGTAAAAATGAATTGTCGCTTTTTAAAGTTATCACTTGTACTCTTAAAAAATTATAACGTGTAATCTTTCTGATGATACAAAGTTGCGTTAAGTTTATTACTATCTGTAAATGAAAATACTCCTACAACTAATATCTAAACGATCAGGCTATATATATAATTTTGGAGAGCATGAATATAGCTTTAAATAGTAGTAGTAATAATAATAACAATTTATTTTTTTAATTAACATAGATTAAAATAATTCATTATCATGAATATAAACTTTAGTATAAGTGTCTTTATGTTTAAAAAAAATTAGTAAATATTTAGCTATCAGTTGAGAGATATGCTCACCGGAAAGATAATTTAGTATGAGTATTGGTTATTTTATGATAACAAATTAAATTAAGAAATGAGATTGTGTGAGTTGGATGGTATAAATAAGGAAAACTTTGAGTTACTTGATTGATTAGATTAAGAAGCAGGAATCTGCAGTAGTAGAAGACATGATGCAGGAAGTTGTGTACAGATGAGAGTGAATGGTGGTGATTTAAGAAGAGGAGCAACAAATTTTCGTGGGAATTACTGCTACTACCACTACATGTCCATGTAGTATAGTACTCCTATGTTGGGATGGCGTTTGTGCAAAGAGGGAGAGACGGTGGGGTGGGTGGATGATGATGCTGGGGTTGGGGTTCAAAGTCAGGGGAAGGGGGCCCACCCACACTAACCACCCTCACCTCACATAGCATAAAGCTACGGGTTGACCTCAAGCGACCCCCCCACGTGGGTTCATGTTGCCCTTTTGCACTCCCTCCTTCTGTCCCTCCTTTTAATGGCGATCCCCATGCAATTTCTGACACACTTCCTTGAGTTTACCCTCCTACTGCGTCATTTCCCCCCGCTCTCTCTCTCTCCCCTTATTTTTTTTTTCGGTTCTTTGGACCTTCACACTTTTCCTTTTATTTGGGACCCCCCTCTTCACGACCTTTAAACCTTTGTGCTGAATCAAACCCACCACTTGCTCCTTTGTTACTTGTTGCTGCTCCTCTCGTGACTGTAATGGATCATCCCTGTCCTGAATTGACCTTCTTCACCTCCCCCAATTTCCTCCCCCATAATTCAGATCCAACCAGCCACCACCACGATCCTCCCATCAAAGAAATGGATTTCTTCTCCCCTTCACTTATTTCTAAACGCCCTCAGGATCAACATCATGATCCCATCCATGATGCAAATGGATCGCCTCCTTCCACTGATCGCCCTGTCAACGTAAGGTTTCAAATAATAGTCTCGCCCCTTCCAACTTCAATTCTGTTCGATTCAATTAATTCACTTTTTGTTTTCGTGCATTTCGACAGACTGCCCTAAATTTAACTCGTGCAAGTTCTGGAACGTCAAGACAAGCAACTCATGAGAATAATCCTGATGCCGAGGTCTGTATCTTCCCCCCAATTTTATAATTTTTGTTTTTCAATCCTGTACATATATAAATGATTTTTCTTTTTCCAAATCTTCAGCTGAGTACAATCCTAGGTGAATTGCGGAGACTGCATGAAGAGAATCGCAAGTTGACAACCATGCTAGACCAGATCACCAAAAGCTATAACCATCTACACGCTCAGCTGCTCATAGCTTTGGAAAAACAAAATTCTGTGCAGGTGAATTTTTATTATCCGAATTAAAGCGATAGGACTGAATCGTTAAACTATATATTCATATACCACGGATTTTCATGCTTTTATCTTCACCATAATAATAGGGTATTCTCAAAAGTAAACCTTGTGGGTGTTCGTGATTATTGTTTTAAGTTTTAACTAGCTATATGTAAAAGCATTGTTTATTCATGCGCTAACGCAATTCACCTGGATTGAAAATAAAGAGCGTGTTCAAATATTTCTTTCACCTGAACCCTTATACTGAAACAAGTCATTTTCAAGCAATTTTTATGCTTGCAATTTTACTCTTGTTTTCTTTATCTACAAATATAAATTACATACTTTATGAACGAGCTACAAGCACAGGAAACAAATTGACTTGTATATAGCACGGATTAGAGTTGTTATATATGAATGAAAGTCGTATATGTGCAGTTTCTCGGTAGAAGCTAGATAGCAGTTGTGTTAATATATATAGACTGCAATCAATGCATGGCGATTAGGACCAGGCTAGCTATATATGTGTTATTTTCCGGTTCGTAAAAAATCCAAGTAATGATCAAATACAGTGGTTATCGATCAAAAGGTTGAAGCGAACGGCATAATGTCGGGGAAACAATTTTTGGACCCACAGCCCTCTACCAATGATGCATCGATTTCCGATTGTAAGACTCAATCAGTTTCGGCTCCCTCAAACAATGCGGAGGTAATGTCAAAGCAACGTGAACATCATTTGACTAAGCTTCTTGGAAAGCGAGCTTGTGCTGAAGATGGTTTTGACCGTTCCTCTCAGAGTTGGGGGTCTTCCAAATTACCAGAATCCAAGAGAGACGAACAAATTTCGGACCAGGTTCCCTTCAGGAAAGCCAGGGTTTCCGTACGTGCAAGATCAGAAGCTCCTCTGGTACTTAAATATCGATCTCCATTTCATCTCTGGGTATAGTTAGCCAACTTGTGGAAATGACTGAACTCTATCATTAATTAATGTTGTAGATAAGCGATGGATGTCAATGGAGAAAATACGGTCAAAAAATGGCAAAGGGTAATCCTTGTCCTCGTGCTTATTATCGTTGTACTATGGCCGTAGGATGCCCAGTTCGTAAACAGGTAGGTTTAATTTTAGGTTTCTTGATCTGTTCATTTTGTTTAATTCTTTCTTTGCTGTCTCATGACACTGTGCGCATAACTAATTAACTATCACTTAATATTCTGTTTCAACAGGTGCAAAGGTGTGCCGAGGACAAGACAGTGCTGATAACAACCTACGAAGGAAATCACAACCACCCTCTTCCACCTGCAGCCACTGCTATAGCCAATACGACATCGGCGGCAGCAGCGATGCTGCTTTCAGGTTCAACTTCAAGTACGAGCACGGAAGGGTTAACAAATTCTACAGGATACTTGTCTTCGATGATGCCCTACTCGTACGCATCAATGGCTACCCTATCAGCCTCTGCACCATTTCCAACTATCACCCTGGACTTGACCCAAATCCCCAACGCCATGCAGCTGCAACGAGTGATGTTGCATGGGTGTCCGCAGGCACAGCTAATAGGACATCCCATGTTGTTCCCGCAGAATAAGGTTCAAGTAGCAGGGCAAAGGCTGCCGCCTTGGCATTTGCCATCTATGGCTGAGACGGTGAGAGCAGCAATTGCTTCCGATCCCAATTTTACTGCAGCACTCGCAGCTGCAATCTCATCCATCATAGGGATAGGGGCATCCAGTGGCAGTGGTGCACCCAGTAATAACATTATTCCAAATAACGCCATGTCTGTGCTGCAACTTCCTCATTCATGCACTACGCTCTCCACCAACTAGTATTCTCAAATTTGATCCACCACCATATGTACTGGTTTTTGCATGTACAGAAACAATTAATAGATGAGGTTAGAAGACCATTATTATCATTGTTGTTTGTTGTTTTTTATTTTCTTTCATTTTTAAGTAGTAATTATCAAGGTACAAGATGCATGAGGCTTTGCCTGCGCGTATACTATATAATGTTATGTTGCTAGCTTGAAACCGGATTTTAAGCTCATCTTTCGCCAGGTATATCTGAGCTTTTTCCGGTTGTGTACGTAGAGAAATTTTGATGTCACAAAAATAATTAAAAATAAAACTCGCACGCACACTTTTATAAGTCCTGGATGTCCGAGGCTTCTTAAAGTGAATTTTTCATATGCGTGCGAACATAATTTTGAAACATTATCGGCAGGAAATACTCAGTCGGATGGAAACAGGAATCATATTAGTAATTAATTGTTAAGCAAATCCAAAACGTACGTTGGATCCAAGACCTTGGTTCCCAAGTTCATCACGTTCAATATAGTCACTTGGTTCAATGCTACTGTTATTTATATTTTTACGTACCATGTAATTGAATTTGATTTTTTTTAAAAAAAGTCACATAATTTTATTTTGATTTATATATATATATATATTTAAATTTGTCACTACTGCACCTTTATTTACCCGAAAGAAATAAGTATACCATCGTTAGTTAGTGTTATCTTCTCCTTCGTTTTCTATTTTCTTGCTTAAAGATATTAACGTTTAGCTTCTCATATTACGGATCATTTTAAGCGCGGTCAAGGACATGAAAGAACATGGTACTTGTCGTGAGGCTTCATCATGTGAATGTTTTTCCTATGTTGTTAGCTTTCATTCTCTCGTCAGTGATCTTTGATGTCAATTTGTTGGTAAGTCCCTTATTTGCGAAATTTTTTTCTCGCCCCATGGCTTCTGTATGTGTATATCAAACTCTTTTATACAAAGCAAAGCATCTCATCTACTAACACAATGGGAAAAATAACTCACTATCATTAATGCTATATTAAGTATTTATACAAAAGAGATCAATCTAACTAAGTCTGACTAAGTTACATTCTGTTATAACCATCTAACTGTTCAGTAGTAAAAACAAATATTTACACTTTAGAAAAATTCTAATCTATAGCTATGTTCTCCCCCCCCCCCTGGGGCGGGCGGGAAGCTGGAGAATGTATGTCACACATTCCCAGCTTGGCCAATAAAGTATTGAAGGGTCCAGCTCCAAGTGGTTTGGTATAAATGTCACCAATTTGATCAACGGATCAAAGAGAGAGTAAATGAATGATACCAGCTTGAAGCTTTTCTCGCACAAGGTGATAGTCAAGCTCTATATGCTTTGTGCGCTCATGAAAGGTAGGATTAGAAGCAATATGAATAGCAGATTGGTTGTCACAAAAAACCATTGTAGGAAAAGGATGAGGAATAGACAAATCCTGGAGTAAGTAAAGTAACCACTGCAACTCAAAAGTGACAGAACCAAGTGCTCTATATTCAGCCTCTGAAGAAGAACGGGAGATAGTGGATTGTTTCTTGGATTTCCAAGAAATCAAAGCTTGATCCAGAAAAACACAAAAACCCGAGATAGATCGGCGAGAATCCACACAACCAGCCGAATCAGAATCAGAGAAAGCATTGAGTTTAATGGCAGAAGTAGCAGGAAAGAAAAGCCCCTTTCCTGGAGATTGTTTCAGATAACAAGGCACATGATAAGCAGCTTGTAAGTGAGAGTCCCGAGGATCAGACATAAATTGAGAGAGTTGTTGAACAGCATAAGAAAGATCAGGTCTTGTTGTAGTCAAGTAAAGAAGGCGACCAACAAGACGATGATAATTGGAAGGATCCTTAATAGGAGAACCACAATCTTTAGAAAGTTTGGTAGATCTGGCTAAAGGAGTAGATGCAGGCTTGCAAGCAAGATAACCATTGTCAGAGAGAATATCCAAAGCAAATTTTTGTTGGCAAAGGGAAATACCAGAAGAATTTCTGGCAATTTCTAAACCCAGGAAAAACCGCAATAGACCCAAATCCTTAATCTTAAAAGATTGATCAAGAAAGTGTTTAATGTTCTGAATTTTAGCAGAATCATTTCCAGCCAAAATAACATCATCAACATATACCAATAATGCAGTAAAAGAAGAATCAGTCTCCTTGACAAAAAAGGAGTAATCAGCTTTGGATTGAACATAACCAGAAGAAGTAAGTGCAAGAGAAAGTTTGGCAAACCATTGTCTGCTAGCTTGCTTTAAGCCAGAAAGAGATTTCTGGAGTTTACAAATAAGGTTGGAATTAGAAGAAGTGAAACCTTGAGGAAGAACCATGTACACATCCTCATGTAAATCACTGTGAAAGAAAGCGTTATTGACATCTAGTTGCTCCAAGAACCAAGATTTGGTTGCTGCCAATACTAAAAGTAATCGAACAGTGGTGAGTTTAGCAACAAGAGAAAAAGTATCAAAGTAATTAATACCCTCTATTTGAGTATAACCTTTTGCAACTAGACGGGCCTTATACCTTTCGATGGAACCATCAGCCCTATGTTTAATTCTATACACTTATTTGCAACCAATTGGGCATTTGCCTGCAGGGAGTTCAGTTAGGACCCAAGTATTATTTTGCTCTAAAGCTGAAATTTCAGCTTGCATAGCCTGCTGCCATTCAGGATACTTTACGGCTTGATTATATGATTTTGGTTCAATTGGAATAGACACAACAAGAATAAAGTGTTTGTAAGAAGAAGATAAATGATCATAAGGCAAAACAGAAGATAAAGGATAACGAGTACCTGAACATTTGGAAGAAGACTGTGCTGAGGTAAGGCGTGAACAATGATAATCATGCAAGTAAGAGGGTGGTTTGTGAGATCGTGAAGAATGATGCAGAGGTTCTATAGAGGAAGAAATAGATGCAGGAATAGAGAGAGGAATAGAGTATGAACTAGAGGGTACAGAAATGGTAGGTTCTAAACAAATGGATGGTTGGGAAGGTAGAGAAGACTGATGAATAGAGTATGGGTCAAAAGGATCGGAAAAGTCTAATGAAGGTGTAGGTTGAGGTAATGGTAAGAGAGATGATGGCTCAATAAGAGAAGGAGAGGAAAAAGGAAATTCAGTTTCATAAAAAATAATGTGCCTACTAAGAAAAATGTTGTGTGAATGTAACTCAAGTAAAATGCATCCTTTAGTACCAAGTTTAAAACCAAGAAAAATGGATTTCCGTGCCCAAGTATCAAATTTAGTATGATAAGCAGATAAAGAACTAGCATAACAGAGAGAACCAAAAACCTTTAAATCAGAAAAATTAGGTAGTTGTTGATAAAGGAGTTCATATGGTGTCTTTTGATTTAAAACGGGAGTGGGAAGACGGTTGATAAGATGAACAGCATGCAAAATAGCATAAGACCAATTGATTAAAGGTAAATGACTTTGAAACATTAAAGCACGAGCAACATTGAGAATATGTTGACATTTTCTTTCAACCACACTATTCTGTTCAGGAGTTTCAACATAACTAGTTTGATGAACAATGCCTTTAGAAGCAAAAAATTTGTTCATATTGAACTCAGGACCATTATCTAATCTGACTATTTTAACATGAGAGGAAAATTGATTTTCAAGTAAAAGAATAAGATTTTCCAAATGAGCTTTTTTTCAAATTTGATTTGCAATAGAATAACCCAAGTAAAACGAGTGTAATCATCAACCACAGTGAGAAAATAGCGATGACCATGAATAGAAATAGTGTTAAAAGGTCCCCAAATGTCAACATGCAAAAGTTCAAGGGGATGAGAAGTTTTAGACACACCAACAGGAAAAGATAACTTTCTTTGTTTAGCAAAGTAACAAACATCGCAACTTTTATTCATAGCAGGTTTACAATTGATAGAAGGTAATTGATGACCAAGTATACTGATAACAGCATATGAAGCGTGGCCTAAGCTAAGATGCCACAAATCAAAAGTAGGTACGGATTGTGAGTGAAGTGCAACAGTAGGTACAGAAAATGAAGTAGAAACACTTTCATGATTTTTAAGTACGTATAAACCATCCTGAACCTCAGCTATACCAATCGTCTTCCAAGAGACCAGTGCCTGAATGAAACAATGAGTGGAATTTAGAATTAGACAACAATGAAGATGAAAGGTGATTTTGGAAACAGAAATTAAATTGTAATCAATTTGAGGAATAAAGAGAACATTCTCAAGATAAAATGAAAGGAATATATACAGTGCCCGAATAATGTGCAAGAACAACAGAGTCATCTGGTAATTTGACTCGAATGGGAGAAGTTTGAACAAAAGTGGAAAAACTAAAAATGGAAGAACAAATATGATCGGTTGCGCCACTATCAATGATCCAGGTGGATGAAAATTTGGTAGTAGAAAGCAAATAGGAAATACCTGGAGTCATAGAAACATTTAAAGAAGGGTTGGAGGAAGAAGTGGCAGAAACAAAATTCACATGAGTATTAGAAGGAGCAGAAGTAGGAGGAACAGGCGATTGAACTAGAGCAATGAGTTTATTATATTGGTCTTGAGTGAACTGCAGAGAGGCAGAATTTGATGAAGGCTGAACAGGTCCATCAACATGTATAGGCGAGTCTGGAGAAACCAAGAGGTTGACAGAGGAACCAGTGCGATTTTTGTAACCCTAAGGAAATCCATGCTTCTTATAACAAGTTTCAACCGTGTGATGTGGTTTCCCACAAAAGGTGCAGAACTTGGCACCATTGCCATTGTTTCCATTGTTCCTCGTAAAATTGCCTTGAGAAGCAGAAGTGCGATTAATAGAGCGATTCATCAACAATTTTGGTTCCAAGCCAGAACCTAACTTACGTTCTTGTTGAATCACCAGATGAAAAACATAATTAATCGGAGGTGGAGGGTGGAGTAGCATTATTTGCAATTTAACAGTAGAGAAATGCTCATTCAATCCTTTCAGGAATCTGATGACATAATCCTGTCGAAGATAAGAACGTGCTAAAGTGATAGCACCACAAGAACAGGCAGGAGAACAAGAACACTGAGGAAGTGGCCGGAAATGGAGAATTTCATCCCAAACAATTTTTAGCTTGGTATAATACTGAGTGACATTCAGATCACCTTGCTTCAATTGATATAACTCCTCTTACAATTCACAGATCCAGAAAATATCTGATATGCCTATTTAATACCTATAAAATACCCACATTTAATATTGTTTTTCTTGAAAAATATTGAGTTTTGATATAAAATTTGCATGATTCTATTTAATTTAAGATATAATTGCATCTTAGGAAAACTTGAAGGACAATTGAGGATTTTAGAGTGGAAGAAGAACACAAGAAAGTACAAGAAAAAAATTCCTATGGGTCCCAATCAACATCCTTACCCGCGGCCGGGTCAGGAGGCGTAGACAGTAACAAGTTACGAGATGACCCGGCGCCGGGTCCACTGAATAAAACTCCATCCGGCGCCGGGTGATGATCAAAAGAAGGCAATTGTAGACTTCACCCGGTGCCGGCTGGATAAAAATAAATTCATACAGTGCCAGGTGAATACATTTGACAGTTACCTGAATTGTACCCACGGGATCGTACGAAACATATATATATATATATATGGGTTTTTAGAAGGGAGGAATCACTATTCTGAGCCCTAGAAGACTTATTCCAAATTCTCTAGAGCTTAGAGGGAGCATTTTGAAGACAAATTTGAGAGGATTGAAGGCTTAGTGAAGCTGAATCACTATAGTCATCTACTACTTTTCTTTCTTTAGATTTTGTTTCGATGATTTGGAAGTTTATTTTTATTTCGATTTTGAGAACAATGTTTATGCGTAACTAATTTTCCCAATTAGGGATAGGGATGTAGTCTAACTGGAATTGATTAGAGTTTACTCTGAATTATGACTCTTGTTCTCATTAAATTCTTGCAATTTATTTATGTTTAATTATATCTATCTCTTTTGTGCTTCATTGGGGATTTTGTGATTGGCTACCATGAAATTCATTCTGTGGGTAAGCTTGATAGACTGAAATGTGAAGAACAAACTTAAACTTAAAGAGATAGATGTAAACAACAATTCTAGAGATAGAATTAGGAGTTTATGGTGACTTTAGTTATAACTTCAAGGTTTAATTAGGAATTTTAGTTGCATGAGACTGAATTTAAATCTAATTAAATACAGACTAATTGACTGAAAGGTAATTATGATAATTTAGAAATAATTGTCATTATAATTATAGAATGAATCAAGTTAAGAGTAACTTTAGTTGTCCCAGGAAGATGAAACTCAATTCCCTAACGCTCTCAGTGATTGAATTAAACCAAAATAGTTGCTTTTATTATTGTTTTTTTCTTAATTTAATCTTTGATTAACATTTCACAAATTGTTTGTCTTGACTGAAATTATTTAATTGAGTAAATCACAACATTTCTTGGGTTCGACCTCTGGAATACTCCGGAGATTTTTTTAGTACTACGATCGACCTTGCATATTTGCAGGATCCCGATCAAGTTTTTGGCGCCGTTGCTATGGAGGCTAATGATTTGTTGAATTAATTAATTTTAGTCTTTCTTTTCTTTCATTGATTTTCTTGATTTTACTTTTCTCTCCCATGTTATTGAGATCCAAAAGTCTCAATAGTACTTCTGATTTGACTTCTATTAATTTCGAAATTGAACGTGCTTGTAGGGTAAATTGAGCTAGAAGAAGAGAGATGGCTCAAAACGGTCGTGCGAATAATGATGATTTTGATAACATCAATAACATACTTGAAGATAATCAAATAATCCTTCATAGAAATCTAATTGTTCAAAATCCAAATCATCTATTTTGGAGAGATGCAGACAAGCCTGCAGTGTATGACAGTCCATCTTGTATCAGGCTATCTGACAACGCAAAGAACTATGAGTTTAAGACCACTCACTTGAACTCATTGCCAAACTTTCATGGTTGAATGGGTGAAGACGCATTGGGTTTCCTGAAGGACTTTTACAATCAGATTGATTAACTTCCTCCTAGTGGTCTGACTTCGGAGGAACTTAAAATGAGATGCTTCAACTTTTGCATGAAGAATAGTACTCAACGATGGATTCTTAATCTGCCGAAAAACTCCTTGACATCATGGAGGGAGATCTACAATGCATTCATTGCCAAGTTTTACTCTCCTCAGAGGACTGTAGACCTGAGGGATAAAATATATCTCTTTGCATAACTGAAGGGCGAGCCGTTTTATGAAGCTTGGGATCGATTCAAGGATTACTTATATGAGTGTCCACACCATGGATTTCAAGATATGATGCTTGCTAAACTGTTCTATAATGCTCTATGCTCTACTTCTCAGTCTCTAATGGACATTACTACAAGGGATGGTAATTTGACTGCCGAAGAAATGACAAATATCTATGATCAAGTGGCAACTCAGACCAGACAAAAAGGAGTACGAGGTAGGAGAGTACCTGCCAATGAAGTTAACTCTCGCTCTGATATGTCTGCACAGCTAGAGAAGCTAAATCAACGCATGGATCTTCTTTTCCAATAACAGAGCAATAATCTTAATCTTTCTAAAGAGTCATGCTCTGCATGCGGGGGTTTAGGTCATACTGCAGACACATGTGTGTATATGATCGAAGGGAATGCAGAAGTCAATTATATGGGTCCAAATGCAGAATGTCCACAACCATTGCAAAGGAAAAATGATCCATATTCTAATACATATAATCCTAAGTAGCGCAATCATCCAAATTTCTCTTGGAAAAATTCATCAGCACCACCAGGATTTCAGCAGCATAAGACTCAGGCACTCCCTCAGTTTCTTGCATCATCCACAGGGAAGACTCCGTAGTTAGAGGATGTGTTTTCCCAGATCTTAGCTGGTCAAGCATTTACTAACAAAAATCTGGATCAATTCATGGTTAGTCAAGCAGCGGTAAACAAGAATTTTGATCAATTTATGGCTAGCCAAGTCACTACAAATAATGCCACTCAATCTGTAATTCGAAATATGGAAGTTCAGATGAATCACCTGGCTAAATTAGTGGCTGAAAGGAATCCAGGGCAATTTCCTAGTAGCACAGAGGTGAACCCAAAAGAAGAAGCTATGGCAATCATGTTGAGAAATGGAAAGAAGTTAAAAGAAGCTGTGAGAGAAGAACGAAATTCAAAGGAAAAAGATGAGAGTTTGAAAAAGGGTGCACACGAGAAGGACAATGAGGAACTTAATTCCAAAGATGTTGCTTAGGAGCATCCTACACCTCCTGAAGTTAAACCATACGTTCCTCCTATTCCTTTTCCACAATTCCTTCAAAAGAAGATACAGGATATCAAGTTTAAGAAGTTCCTAGATATGTTCAAGAAGCTTCACATCAACATCACCTTTGCTGAAGTACTAGCTAATATGTCATCTTATATCAAATTTCTTAAGGAGCTAGTTTCTACCAAGTAGAGTCTAGAAGATTGTGCCCTAGTCCCTTTGAATGAAGAATGCAATGCCATCCTGCAAAAGAAGTCGCCATAAAAGCTAAAGGATCCAGGGAGTTTCTCTATTCTTTGTGTTATTGGCTCTCAATTTGTTAAACATTGTTTATGTGATCTTGGAGCTGGTATAAATTTATTTTCCTATTCTTTGTGTAAGAAACTCAAGGTTACAGAGCTGAAGCCCACAAGTATGACCTTACAACTGGCTAATAGATCAGTACGATATCATATGGGAATCATGGAGGATGTGCTCGTAAAAGTTAGTAATCTTATTATTCCTACTGATTTCGTAGTATTAGACACTGATGATGATTTATATGTGTCTTTAATTCTTGAAAGACCATTTTTGTTTACTGCTAGTGCCTTGATTGATGTACCCGCTGGGAAATTAATTCTAAGAGTAGGTGATAAGCGGGAAGAATTTTAATTTTCAAGGACAGTGAAATTTCATGAAACTGAAGTATCTTACTTTAGTATTGATATAATTAATAAGCTAGTTGAAGAGCATGCTATTAAACATTTATATGAAGACCCTTTAGAAGTATGCATTGCATTGAACCTTAGTGAACATGTGGAAGAGGTTAATTTTATTGATTTTGTGAAGAACTTAGAAGGTTCAGGTCCTATATATACATCACAATTAAGAAAATTTGAGGCATTGGGACAAGGGAAGTCACTCCCACCACCTTTTGAACAATCACCTCCTCAAGTTGAGTTAAAACAACTTCCATCTTATTTGAAATATGCATTTTTAGGCAACTCAAGTAGTTTTCCTGTTATTGTCTCTGCTAATCTAAATTATGAGCATGAAGAAAAATTATTGAGAATTCTGAGGGAGCATAGAACTGCTATTGGCTGGAATATCTCTGACATAAAGGGTATTAGCCCTACACTTTGTGTGCACAGGATTTTAATGGAGGAAAATTTTACACCAAAAGTTCAGCATCAACGGCGATTGAATCCTAATATGAAAGAAGTTGTACGCGCTGAGGTTCTCAAGCTCATTGATATAGGTATAATTTATCCAATTTCTGACAGTTCTTGGATGAGTCCTGTGCAGGTTGTTCCAAAGAAGGGCGGCATAACAGTGGTCCCCAATGAGAAGAATGAATTCATTCCTACAAGAACGGTTACAGGCTGGCGTGTCTGTATTGATTATAGGAAATTAAATGAGGCGACGCGTAAAGACCACTTCCCTTTGCCATTTGTTGATAATATGCTCGAAAGACTAGCTGGGCATGACTATTACTGTTTCCTTGACGGTTATTCTAGATACTTTCAGATCCCCATTGCCCCTGAAGATCAAGAAAAGACCACGTTTACTTGTCCTTATGGCACCTTTGCCTATAGGAGGATGCCTTTTGGTCTTTGCAATGCACCTGCTACCTTTCAATGGTGCATGATGGCTATTTTTTTTGACATGGTTGAGGATATAATTGAAGTTTTCATGCATGATTTCTCTGTGTTTGGCCACTCTTATGATATCTGTTTGTCTAATCTTGCAAGAGTTTTGCAGAGATGCAAGGAGAAAAATCTAGTGCTCAATTGGGAAAAATGTCACTTCATGGTGACTGAAGGTACAGTTTTGGGGCACAAAATTTCTGCAAAAAGGATTGAGGTGGATCTTGCGAAAGTTGAGGTTATAGAAAACTTACCTCCTCCCATAACGGTAAAAGCTGTTAGGAGTTTCCTTGGACATGCAGGTTTTTATAGATGCTTCATTAAGGATTTTGCTAAAATTGCTAAGCCTTTAACCAATCTACTTGTCCAAGACATGCCTTTTATCTTTGATGACAGTTGTTTGAATGCTTTCAATTATTTGAAAAAGGCTTTAATTTATGCTCTTATTGTTGTGTCCCCTGACTATAGCATTCCTTTTCAACTGATGTGTGATGCTAGTAATTATGCTATTAGAGCAGTGTTAGGACAAAAAAAAGACAAGAAGTTGCATGTGATTTATTATGCAAGTAGGGTCTTAGATGACACACAACTCAATTATGCTACCACTGAACAAGAATTTTTGGCTGTAGTGTGTGCTCTAGATAAGTTCAAATCCTATCTTACTCTTTCAAAAGTCATTATTTACACTGATCATGCAGCTATTAGATATTTGATGCAGAAAAAGGAAGTCAAGTCTCGTCTGATCAGATGGATTTTACTTTTGCAAGAATTTGACTGGGAAATTAAAGATAAAAAGGGCTCTGAAAATTTGGTTGCTAACCATTTGTCTAGATTAGAGCATGTGCCTAAATCTGATATTCCTATTAAGGAGGAATTTCCTAATGAAAAATTGTGGGCACTAGATCCGTTATTTTTGCCTTGGTTTGCTGACATTGCTAATTTTCTAGTTGCAGACATTATTTTAGAGGATCTAAATTTTCATCAGAGGAAGAGATTTTTAGCAGAGGTCAGACACTATCTTTGGGATGATCCATTACTTTTCAGGTGATGCGCTGATGGTATTATAAGAAGATGTGTACCAGAGGTGGAGATGACTCCTATCTTCGAACATTGCCATTCCTCTCCATATGGTGGATATCATGGTCTTGACAAGATAGCTGCAAAGGTGTTGTAAAGTGGATTTTATTGGCCTACCCTTTTCAAGGATGCACGAACCTTTGTGACAAAATGTGACAGGTGCCAGAGGACGGGTTCCATTAATAAGCGTATGAGATGCCACAGACTGAAATTCTGGAAGTTGAGCCCTTTAATGTCTGGGGACTTGACTTTATAGGTCCCTTTCCTCCTTATGACGGTAACTTGTACATTTTAGTTGGTGTTGATTATGTCACTAAATGGGTAGAAGCAGTTGCACTATCTAATAATACTGCCGCTAGTATGGTTAAGTTTGTGAAATAGTTGTTTGCTAGATTTGGTGTCCCTCAAGCCTTTATTTGTGATAATGGGGTGCATTTTCAGAATTATCAATTTAAATCCCTATTAAATAAATATGGATATCACCTTAAAACTAGCACTACTTACCATCCTCAAACTAGTGGGCACGTTGAAGTTTCTAGTAGAGAACTCAAAGGCATTCTAGAGAAGACTGCTAATGCATCTCGGAAAGATTGGTCACAAAAATTAAATGATGCATTATGGGCATATAGGACTGCATTTAAAACATCTCTAGGAATGTCTCCCTATAGATTGGTTTATGGAAAGTCTTGCCACCTCTCTATAGAATTAGAGCACCATGCATATTGGGCTATACGTACTCTTAACTATGACTTGAAAGCTGAGGTGAGCGAAGGTTACTCCAATTGACTGAACTGGATGAAATTAGATGGGAATCTTTTGAGAATGCTCGCACTTATAAGGAGCGAACCAAGGCTTAGTATGACAAAAGGATTCTAAAGAGAGAATTTAAGATTGGACAGAAGTGTTATTATTCAATTCACGCCTTAAATATTTTCCAGGAAAATTGAAATCTAGATAGTCTGGACCATTTGAAGTTACTGATGTGCGTTCTTATGGGGCTGTGGAAGTTCAAGGACCTAATGAAAATCACTTTGTGGTTAATGGTTAGAGGCTTAAGATCTATTATGAAGGGGAATCAGTTGATGCACCACAATCAGTTCCTCTAAATGAAGTTTGACATCCTTGCCACGGCTTCGTCTAGCTATAGACGTTAAATTTAGCGCTTATTGGGAGGCAACCCAATCTCTTTTCCTGTCTTTATTTTTCTCTTTTCTTTCAATCTATTTCGTCCTGATTTTTAGGTTCTAAGTCACTTGTGTGGAACTCTTCTCCAAGCTAGATACAAAGTTCAACAACAATCCAAGGAAATTTCTAATCCTCTGAAAAATTTCTTTTCTTTTAAATTAATGTAGTGCTTAATTTTAAATGTGGGGGAAAGTGTGAGCTCTTCAAAAACTTTTTCATGTGGTAAAAGGCAAGTTTCAACCAATTTTTGAAAAAAAAAAAAAGAATGATGAGAGAGACACAGAGAAGGAGATAAATACCCGGCGCTTACTTGAGATGCAGTTGCAGAACAATTAGAGAAAACTGAACCACCACCAGCATACTCCAGGGAAGTATTAGTTTTCTTTTCACTTGTCTTGTTTATCATTTTTAACACTGAGGACAGTGTTCGTGCTAAGTGTGGGGGGAGCAAAAATTAAAATAAATAAATAAATAAAATAAAAAAAATAGACGACTAAGAATTTTTTTTTAATTTATTCTTTATGTTTATTTCTATTTTTGAATTGACAATCATCTATCTCCTAATATTTAAGTACATTTGCTATCTTGAAAGTCATGAGTCTAAGCTTCATTGTTAACTAAGTGAGATAGACAGCCAATTATAATAAGAAAGGAATCATGAAACCTAAAATTGAGCATTAGTAGCTAACTTATGAAAGGTGAAAATAAGTAGTCGAATAAGTAGGATAGTGAATTATATATTTATTTTTGAACTTGCATAATTTCAATTAGAATTTATGAGTATTATCATTTATGAGACATGACTCAGGAAGTGAAAAAAAAAAAAGAAGAAGTGTGAAAAATTATCCATTCCACTGGTTTGACCTATGCTGAGTAACCGGGGGTACGCATCACAAATGCGAGACCTTTGCGTCAAAAGGTGCAAAGTGAGCTATGAGTGAGCCAAAGGCATCTTTGTGCCAAAGCGATGTTAGCTTGAATAACCGGGGGTACGCATCATAAATGCGAGACCTTCGCATCAAAAGGGCACATGACAGCCAAAGAAAAGTAATGATCCCTAGATAAAATTGAAGGACAAAATGTGCGGGAAAAAATAACATTAGAAAATGCCTTGGGGCATGAAATAAAACCTGAGGATCTCATGTTATTGAATTGACACTCATATGATTTTAAATTGAGATGTTGCAAGTTTCTAAATAAGTATCGTAATTTTCAATCCACTTGTCTGGCTGGTTATTGACACTAATTATAGGTTGGTCGGCACACACACACACCATTGTGTTAGTGAATATGAGTAAAAACCTATTGGCTGGATATTGAGCTTAGTATTCCATATATATATTGTACTCTTTGACTAGATAGGTAGTAGGTTGTTCTTAAATTTTGGAAATACGTGGATGTGAATTTTATGTAGAAAAATTCTTTGATCTCATGCTTAGTGTTTGCTTGAGGACAAGCAAAAGTTCAAGTGTTAGGGGATTTGATGTGTCTATTTTATACCTATAAAATATCCACATTTAATATTGTTTTTCTTGAAAAATATTGAGTTTTGATATAAAATTTGCATGATTTCTATTTAATTTAAGATATAATTGCATCTTAGGAAAACTTGAAGGACAACTGAGGATTTTAGAGCGGAAGAAGAACACAAGAAAGTACAAGAAAAAAATTCCTATGGTTCCCAATCAACATCCTCACCCGCGGCCATGTGAGGAGGCGTGGACAGCAACAAGTTACGAGATGACCCGGTGCCGGGTAATGATCAGAAGAAGGCAATTGTAGACTTCACCCGGCGCCGGCTGGATAAAAATAACTTCATACGACGCCAGGTGAATACATTTGACAGTTACCTGAATTGTACCCATGGGATCGTACAAAACATACATATATATATATGGGTTTTTAGAAGGGAGGAATCACTATTCTAAGCTCAAGAAGACTTATTCCAAATTCTCTGGAACTTAGAGGGAGCATTTTGAAGACAAATCTAAGAGGATTGAAGGCTTAGTAAAGCTGAATCACTCTAGTCATCTACTACTTTTCTTTCTTTAGATTTTATTCGAATGATTTGGGAATTTATTTTTATTTTGATTTTGAGAACAATGTTTATGCGTAACTAATTTTCCCAGTTAGGGATAGGGATATAGTCTAACAGGAATTGATTAGAGTTTACTCTAAATTATGACTCTTGTTCTGATTGAATTCTTCCAATTTATTTATGTTTAATTATATCTATCTCTTTTGTGCTTCATTGGAGATTTTGTGATTGGCTACCATGAAATTCATTCTGTGGGTAAGCTTGATAGACTGAAAGGTGAAGAACAAACTTAAACTTAGAGAGATAGACGTAAACAACAATTCTAAAGATAGAATTAGGAGTTTATGGTGATTTTAGTTATAACTTCAAGGTTTAATTAGGAATTTTAGTTGCACGAGATTGAATTAAAACCTAATTAAATACAGACTAATTGACTGAAAGGTAATTATGATAATTTAGAAATAACTGTCACTATAATTATAGAATGAGTCAAGTTAAGAGTAACTTTAGTTATCCCAGGAAGATGAAACTCAATCCCCTAATGCTCTTAGTGATTGAATTAAACCCAAATAGTTATTTTTATTATTGTTTTTTTCTTAATTTAATCTTTGATTAATATTTCACAAATTGTTTGTCTTGATTAAAATTATTTAATTGAATAAATCACAACCTTCCTTAACCTTCCTTGGGTTCGACCTCTGAAATACTCCAGAGATTTTTTTATTACTGTGATTGATCCTGTATACTTAGAGGATCTTGATCAATATCATCCTGGCTGAAGCGATCGTGAAGATCAATCCACACATCATATGCGCGATCTATCCGCATGACGCTACGTGCGATCGTTAGAGTCAGCGAGCGAGTAAGCCATGTAAGGACCAAATTATTACAGCGTTGCCATGAGAAAAACATTGGATCTGAAGTAGAAGGTGCCTTAATGCTGCCATCGACAAACTGGAACTTGTTCTTGGAGAGTAGTGCCATTTTCATAGCCCTAGCCCATGCATGATAATTGTCACCATTCAACGCTGGGGAGAGGAGAATCAGTGCCGGATTCTCGTTAGGATGAACATAATAGAAGCTGATCGGATCAAGAGAAGGATCGCCGGTGACATTAGAGGTGAGAGATGAGCGATCGGAATGTTTGAGAGTCATGGGTCTGCAAGAAAGACAATCAGAAAAGACGAACAATGGAGAAAAATGAGAAGAATGAGAGACTCATTTCGCGTGCTCTGATACCATAACGCAATGGGAAAAATAGCTCACTATCATTAATGCTATATTAAGTATTTATACAAAAGAGATCAACCTAACTAAGTCTGACTAACTTACATTATGATATAACCATCTATCTGTTCAGTAAGCAAAAATAACTATTTGTTGAAACTGATTCAAAATATCATGGGCCACGTGTCTGATGTGTGGTTTACTTAGTCAAATTGTTTCCTTTAGTTTCGGTCATTTAGTTCCTAGTTTTTTTGTCATGATTATTATTTTATTACTTTTCTGTTATCTCCAGTATCTTAGTGGGCTTTCTTTTCGGATATTCTGATGCTATGAGATGTCTATAAATTGCCATCAGTCAAATGAATAAAGTATTCAGCTTTTGCACTTCTTATACTTTGGTGCTCTGCTATTTGTCTTTACTTTCTGCCAACATATTTTTGGTATCAGAGCCATTCTTTTTCTGGGGCCAGTAAGCATCATTTGCACCACAGCAAATTTGTTTCTTTTTTAAAGCTAAACGAGCTCAGCCAAGTTACGATCCAGAAGCAGAGCGTAGCAGATAGACACAGTGGCATATAGTAGCTGACTCTTTCCTGAACCGAAGCACCAAAAACTGAGCGACAGAAAGCAGAGATTTTTTTCAGCCACGCATACGGCATTCATGGCAGTCAACGGTACGGCAACCTCCTCCCAACCTTTGATTCCACTTTTCAAAGGTGAAAATTATGAATTTTGGAGCATCAAGATGAGGACTCTCTTTATATCCCAAGAGCTATGGGATTTGGTGGAGTCTGGGTATACAGACCCAGATGATGAGCAACAGCTTCGTGACAACAGAAAACGGGATGCAAAAGCCTTGTTCTTTCTTCAACAAGCAGTCACTGATGATATTTTTTCTCGCATTTCTTCGGCAACTACTTCAAAGGCAGCATGGCAGATTTTACAAACAGAGTTCCAAGGTTCAAAAAAAGTAATTACGGTAAAGCTTCAGTCACTCCGTAAGTCTTTTGAAACACTCCAAATGGGTCCTTCTGAATCTATTCAAACTTATCTATCTAGAGCTTCTGCTATTGTTTCTCAAATGAGGTCATATGGTGACCAAATTTCTGATCAGATTCTAGTTTCAAAAATTTTGCGTAGTCTCACTTCTAAATTTGATCATGTGGTTGCTGCTATAGAAGAGTCAAAAGATTTATCCATTTATTCTTTTGATGATTTAATGGGATCTTTGCAAGCTCATGAAGACAGGATTAACAAATCTTCAGCATTAAATGAAGAGAAAGCCTTTCAGGTGAAAAATGAATTCTCTATCAGAGGAGGTCGTGGTGGCAACCATAGTCGTGGTCGAGGTCGTGGCAGAGGTCGTGGAGGATGATCTAATGAACAAAGGCAGTTTCAGAATAATCAAAGGTCCATTAAGTGTTATCATTGTGGCAAATTGGGTCATAAACAAGCTAATTGTTGGGCTAAGCAGAAGAAAAATATCGGTAATGACGAGAAGCATGCTAATTTCATAGAAGAGGAAGAGAGTATATTATTTATGGCCCATTCTTATAAAAATGCTACTGATATTTGGTTTGTGGATAGTGGTTGTTCTAACCATATGACAGGAGATAAATCATCATTCAAAGAGCTTGATGACTCGCAAAAGTCTATAGTTAGGTTGGGTGATAACAATTTGTATCATGTTGAAGGGAGAGGTACAGTTGCCACTATGACAAGTGGTAATTCTAAACTTCTGTCTGACGTACAGTTTGTTCCTGCTTTGACTTATAATTTATTGAGCATTGGGCAATTGATGGATAGTGGTTATAGAATTGTATTTGATGATGGTGTATGCACAATTCTAGATAAAAAATCTGGTCGTATCACAGCCACTGTTCCAAAAACTAGTAACAACATGTTCCCTCTTGATGTTTCTCAAATGAATAATTCTGCCTTTGTTGTTAGTAAAATTAATGAGTCTCAATTATGGCATTTGCATTATGGACATTTGAATGAAAGTGGATTGAAGTTGTTAAGTCAAAAGAATATGGTTAATGGGTTGCCTACAATTGAATCTATTGAATTTTGTGAAGGGTGTCTCTTTGGTAAGCAAAGTAGGAAGTCTTTTCCTGTTGGTAAATCTATAAGAGCTGATTGTTGTCTCCAGTTAGTGCATGCTGATTTATGTGGATCCATGAGAACTAAATCTTTTGGTGGAAATCGGTATTTCTTATTGTTTGTTGATGACTACAGCCGCATGAATTGGGTATATTTTTTGAAGTATAAATCTGAAACTCTTGCTTCTTTTAAGAAGTTTAAGGCTTTGGTAGAAAATGAGATTGGCAGCAGCATCAAGTGCCTTCGAACTGACAGAGGAGGCGAGTTTACATCTATTGAATTTAATGAATTCTGTGAAGAATGTGGTATTCGCAGGGAGCTTACTGCACCATACACACCAGAGCAAAATGGTGTAGTTGAGAGGAAGAATCGAACAGTGGTGGAGATGGCTAGAAGTTTGTTAAAAGCTAAAGGCCTTCCAAATTCTTTTTGGGCTGAAGCTGTTGCAACAACAGTTTATCTTTTGAATTTTTCTCCTACGAAGGCTGTCATGAACAAAACTCCATATGAAGCATGGAAAGGTATGAAGCCCCGTGTAAGTCACTTAAAAGTTTTTGAATGTATAGCCTATGCTTTAGTTAACTCTCAGTTTCGCAGTAAACTTGATGAAAAGTCAGAAAAATGCATTTTTATTGGTTATTGTCCTCAGTCTAAAGCATATAGGCTATATAATCCTTTAAGTGGCAAAATTGTTGTTAGTAGAAATATGGAGTTTAATGAAGATGCAGCATGGAATTGGGAAAGTGCCCAAGAGAATGATCAGGTTCTAATTCAAATTGATAATGTGGATGATTCTTTACCTTTGAATCCAGGAATTTCTTCAACAAATTCTCCAAGAAGTAGCTCTTCATCCCCTAAAAGCACAAGTTCCTCTTCAGCTGATGAAACTCCTCCAAGGAAATTTAGATCCTTGAAGGAAATTTATGAATCTGGTTCTTTTGCTTTATGTGTTTTAGATCCAATGTGCTTTGAGGAAGCAGTACAAATGGAAGAATGGCGAAATGCTATGGATGAAGAAATGGCTGCAATCCAAAAAAAATCAGACTTGGGATTTAGTGGATTTACCTGAAGGGAAGAGAGCAATTGGGCTTAAATGGGTGTTCAGAACAAAGTATCATGCTGATGGAAGTATACAGAAGCATAAGGCACGACTGGTAGCAAAGGGTTATGCTCAACAAAGAGGCATTGACTTTGAAGAGACATTTTCACCAGTGGCTCGTCTTGAAACTGTAAGAGTTTTGCTTGCTTTAGCTGCTCATTTATCTCTTCCTATTTTCCAATTTGATGTCAAATCTGCTTTCTTGAATGGGGAATTGGAAGAGGAAGTTTATATTTCTCAACCTGAAGGTTTTGTTATAAAAGGCCATGAAAACAAAGTCTTTAAGTTGAGAAAAGCTCTTTATGGGCTCAAGCAAGCTCCACGAGCATGGTATAGTAAGATTGATAGCTATTTTGTTGAATGTGAATTTAAAAGAAGTGAAAATGAGCCCACTTTATATTTGAAGAAAGAGAGGGAAAATGATTTTCTTGTTGTTTGCCTTTATGTTGATGATATGATTTATTTTGGGTCATGTGAATCTTTGTTGAAGAATTTTAAGTCTTTAATGATGAAGAAGTTTGAGATGACAGATTTGGGTTTGTTGCACTATTTTCTTGGTTTTGAGGTGAAACAAGGTGCAGATGGAATTTTTATTTCTCAGCAAAGTTATGCTAGCAATTTGCTCAAGAGATTTAATATGTTGAACTGCAATAAGGTCTCCACACCAATGAATTCAAGTGAAAAATTGCAATCTGAAGATGGCACGGAGAAATTGTTTTATCTAGGTTTATGCACAATCCAACACATCATCACTTTAGAGCAGCTAAGAGAGTTTTGAGATATGTTGCTGGAACATCTAATTTTGGGATTTGGTACTCCAGTGTATCAAATTTCAAATTAGATGGTTACACTGACAGTGATTGGGCAGGTTCTTTGGATGATAGAAGGAGCACTTCAAGCTATATTTTTAGCTTGGGGTCAGGAGCTGTCTCATGGAGTTCAAGGAAGCAAGAAATTGTTGCATTGTCATCTTCAGAGGCTGAATATATTGCTGCAACTGCTGCTACATGTCAAGCTGTGTGGCTAAGAAGAATACTAGCTGATTTGGGCCAAAAACAGATTACTGCAACTAAAATTCTGTGTGATAACAAAGCTACTATTGCAATGACGAAGAATCCAACCTTTCACAGCAGGACAAAGCATATAGACATCCGATATCACTTCATCCGTAGTCTGGTAGCAAGCAGAGAAATTGTGCTTGAGTTTTGTAACACAAATGATCAAGTTGCTGACTTGTTTACTAAGTCTGTGTCACAGCTCAAGCATAATTATTTTCGACAGCAACTTGGAGTATGTGATTTTGAATCAAGGGGGTGTGTTGAAACTGATTCAAAATATCATGGGCCACGTGTTTGATGTGTGGTTTACTTAGTCAAATTGTTTCCTTTAGTTTCGGTCATTTAGTTCCTAGTTTTTTGGTCACGATTATTATTTTATTACTTTTCTGTTATCTCCAATATCTTAGTGGGCTTTCTTTTCGGATATTCTGATGCTATGAGATGTCTATAAATTGCCATCAGTCAAATGAATAAAGTATTCAGCTTTTGCACTTCTTATACTTTGGTGCTATGCTATTTGTCTTTACTTTCTGCCAACACTATTTACACTTTAGAAAAATTCTAATCTATAGCTATGTTATCTACATCAATGAATGTCCTATGGAATGGAGAAAAGACATATGAATTTATCCCTTCGAGAGGTTTTTGGTAAGGTGACCCACTCTCACCTTATGTTTTTGTGCTATGCTTTGACAAGTTTTCTCAAATGATTTCGGATAGAATTAATGATGGGTCATGGAAGCCAATTAGAGTGGCTAGAAATGGTCCTTGTATTTCACATTTGATGTTTGCAGATGACTTGCTGCTTTTTGGTAAGGCTGAGGAGCAACACATCAAGTGCATGATGGAGTGCGTTGTTGAATTTGCGGCTACGTCAGGACAGAAAGTTAGTATCGCTAAGCCGTCTATTTATTTCTCGAAGAATGTGTCAAGATGCAGAAGATCCTCTCTTGCAAAACTTGCAGGTCTGAAAATTTCGGATGATATGGGGATGTATCTGGGGATGCCATTGAACGCAAGAATGAATCGAATCGATACGTTCTCCTATATTGTTGATAAAGTGAAACGGAAGCTTGCTAATTGGAAGACCCAAAGTCTCTCGATGGCGGGTAGAATTACCCTTGCTAAATTGTGTTGCTCAAGTGCCCAGTGTAATGTGCGATATGAGGTTGAAAAAATGCAGCGAGGCTTCATTTGGGGGAGTGTGGACAATGAGAAGAAAAGCCATCTTGTAGGTTGGGAGAAGTTATGTAAAGCCAAAAGGGATGGGGGGCTTCGTTTCCGTCAACTAAGATATATGAATGATGCTTGCCTTTCAAAACTCACCTGGAAGGTCAAGCAAGGAGGGGAAGGACTATGGCAGAGGGTTCTCAAAGCTAAATATGTTGAATCTAGGGGCGATGTCAAAAGTCTAATGGCTAAAAATTCAGACTCGGCCCTTTGGAAATCAATTTGTCATCACGAGGAACTTATCACTAAAGGTTCCAAAGTGGTAGATACGAAATGGAGAAAGTACAAGATTTTTCTTAGATTGCTGGGTTGAGGCTGGTATGTGCTTGGTAAATTTTAGCGATGTTGAACAGAACTCCCCAATCCTTCAGAGTATGGTTGCAGACTGGTTAAACGTGAATGGGGAGTGGGACCTAAATCGGATAAGACAATTCCTGCCAGATGAAGATGTGAGTCGATGTATTCTCCCTCCAAGGAATCAATTTGGTCAGGATCTAGTTGCATGGGATAGCACTGTGGATGGTGAGTTTTCTGTCAAAACAGCTTATTTATCACAAATGATGGCAAAAATACGAACAGTGAAATGTGGAAGCGTATCTGGAAATGGAAAGGGGCTGAAATAGTTAAAGTTTTCCTGTGGATTGCTTATCAAGGGAAACTGCTAAATAAGAAAAGGAGTAAATGGAGACTTGGCGTTCCCTTCTGCGACCATTGCCCAGGATTGGAGGAAGATACTTTAAACGCTCTAAGAGACTGCAAAGTTGCCAAAGCTGTCTGGTCCAAACGGGTGAACAGCCGTTGGAAGGATATCTTTTTTTCAGCTGTCCCGGATGCTTGGTTTTTGCTGAATTTTAAGGAGCATATCGGAGGAGTTGAGAACAAGGATAAATGGGTAGGACTATGGGGTTACATTTGCTGGCAATTGTGGCAGTGGAGAAATGCAATGCTATTCAAAGAGGATTTTAATCTTCCGAGTAATATCTTAGCTTTCCTTCTTAATAGAGCTGATAGCTACCTGGCAGTTAAAGAAAAAGGCCAGCTGGGAAGGACATTGTCTCCTCCATCTACTCCGACTCACTGGAGCCCTCCTCCTCCGGACGATTGGATGAAGCTAAACTGTGATGGGTCTGTTTGGCCGGGCAATAAGAAGGTCGGATGTGGAGGACAGATGAGAGACAAAGATGGTAACTGGATTGTGGGCTGAATTATGGGGCTTACTTATTGGCATGGAGATGGCCTGGAAGAAGGGTGTCAGGAAACTTATTGTTGAGAGTGACGCAAAACTTATTATTGATGATCTGTTGAAAGGAAGTACCGGAGGGAAACATGACTCGTTACTCATCATAGCCAAATTGGACATGTTGGAGAGATTGACAAGTAATTCTGTCCTATGTGAGGAGAGATGCCATCAAAGCTGCGGATTTAATTACTGGCTCATGAAGCTGTGAGAAGTGGTGAACAACGGCTTCATATTGAGGTGTCACCAAGATTCATGTGTGACATGGTCCTTCAGGATTTCCTGGGGTCTTAACCCCTTTGGTGTAAATATTCCTTTGTTCTTAAAAAAAAAGCTAAATATATAATGATTAATGAATAAAAGAAGAAGAGACTAGTTTTTTGAGATAGAAAATGACAAAATAAATACATGTGATGTGTATAATGAATATATAGGAATTTAGGATAAAAGTTGAGTGGCATTAAAAATAATATTATCAAATAATTAATGTAGGCATTAAGAAAAATTTGTCCCCATAACCTAATGAATAGATCTGCTCCTTGCATGTTATTGTTTGAAATTATATATATATATATATATCAATAAAAAATTAAATTTCCATAAAATAAATTGACTGACAATTATAACACGTTTGGCTGATTCTTATTCAATATTTTAATTAAAGAAAAGAAAAGTCAAATTATAAAAAAGCATTTATTATTTACATTACTTTTAATGAAAATATGATAACAAATATTTAAAGATTATACTTAATCTTATCTATAATACAGGGTGTTTTTTTTTATAAACATCTATTTTACAGTTTACTAATATCATAAAGAAATGATTATGAAATGGAGTCAGACGGACCTCCTTAAGCGCATGTCACTTAGCGCCAAGTTACTCGGCAGCCCATAAATTTATCTGCCTTTATTCACTGAATCTCAATCAATAGATCTTCAAACAACAACTCAAGCGTTCAATCAATCCTTTATTATCGGATCATATTTCCGAGTTGCTCGCTTTCTCCTATTTTTAACTTTTAAATACTAATCGATGATGCCTCCGGCATACCTGTTTTCCCTCGGTGCTTGGACTCAATTGATGCTTTTCATTGGATAAAATAAAAAAAAAAAAATTGATGCTTTTCAGCCATGTAGCAGGTATGTAGACAAATTCAATCAAGTGACTGCTATGTTACCACGGTAGCTCGAAGTCACATATTAACTAGAATGAGTTCATCAATATTCTTATGCGGGTATTATTCGGAACATTATAAATGAAATTAGTACTTCTAAATGTAGCTTCTTCCTTTTCAATTTAAGAAACAAGAGCTCTGTTTTTACTAACCTTAAGAGACATTAAGATCTACGTCATACTAGCTGCTACTAACTTGAAAAAAAAATGATAATGGACGTTCATCACTGTTAATTGTCCCCCAGTTGGACTGGGGAGCCATAAGAACCAACGCCATCCCAAGGACGCAACAGTAATCTTAAAACACAGTACATACGATATAATAATAACCTAGTAACTTCTGCCCCAGTATGTTGTCCATTTCTTCGCAGGTTTTCCTGATGCAAAGCATTTGGTACCTAAGGAAAAACAACCACATTAAGGTTTTCAAAAACAATTTCAACGGTAATAATAATAAGATTACATCGAAAGTTATTCATACAACCACATCTACTGAGTTCACCAATAATTAATTTTCAGGTGCAAAACCAAAAATCTTGCTTAGCTAATTCATCTATTTGTAAGGCCACCGTACTAAATATACATTCAAGTCCAGATATAGGAAGGAAATGAAAGAATACAAAGCAACATTAATTAAGACATCAAACATAAAAAATAACAGTTCAAATTGAAAATAATAACAATAACACCTTCTGGGAGTTCTGGCTGATCAAAGGGGCTACATAAAGTCTTAGCTGCTCCCATCTCACCCTTTGTCCTTGCTTTCACATCTACTTCCACCTCCTAAAGCAGTATATATAAAAATTGTTACTAAGAACTCTCGGCCAAAAATAACATCTTTATAGAACACTCTACTTACGTAGCAATTTAGAACACAAAATATTACAAGATAGCTTTCCCTTTTATTTGGATAGAAAATACATGCAGCAGATGTAACATCCCACCAGAAAAAAAATATATTAAATGATAGCTTTCCCACAAAATACTATTACTTTTTTCCCAAAAAGAGGACTTATTTCATAACTTGGAGTAGGTAATGCATAGCGTGTTTTACGCCACTCAGGATTTTTGCCTGATCTTATGCCACAGGGCTTACTTCCAACATAAATGTTTTATTTGATAACATTAGCAATGACGGGACCTTCTGCAGCCATCCATATATGAAATGTTATGAAACAGTTCATGCTTTCCTGACAAGTGAAGACTAGGTTATTATATTTTATCCATAACTTTGTGATGCCATAAAATTGATGCAAAATTGCAGATTGATTAATGATTGGCATTTTTCAGTTTCAATGAGTGACTTAAGGTAGGTAGTATAAATAGAAAAAGTTTAAATTCTGCAAAACAACAAAATGGCTAAAAGAATGCATATTCAAGAAATCTTTAATGTCAAATAGTATAAATAACTTGATTTTTTTCTAACAAATATGATAGTATAAATAAGATTTTTTTTAATGAATTTCACACAATTCATACCTCCTCATCACACCAAGGAGCCAGGATCATTTTTCTTTGGCTCAATGCTTCCACAAACTCATCCCAAGTATGTATAATCTGAACACAAGCATCACGCATTCGTTTTGCATCATCAAACAGGCTCTGTTGAATATTATGCAGCAAATCTTTGACTTGCTCAACCAATTCATCATTAGGGATATCTATTGTTGCTGAATTATCACGTCGAACTGCACGAACCTGTGAATGATATAAAAAAGAAATATTTATGGGTGTCTCTTGATTGAATGACTGAACAAGATTGATGACTTGTGTGCCAGTAAGAGTCAATTTCACAAGAGGAACAACTTAATGACCTGCTTATTTGCCAAGTCCTTCGGCCCAATTTCAATCCTTAGAGGAACACCTTTCATTTCCCAATGTGAATACTTCCAACCAGGAGAATAGTTATCTCTGAAGTCTGACTCAGCTCGAATTCCAGCTAGGCAAAATGTATTCACAGGTACAGAATAGGCATCAAATATACCTTGAGTATCAGCATCTTTGTACGGCACTGGAATAACAATGACTTGAACTGACGCTACTTTAGGGGGCAGCACCAATCCCTTGTCATCCCCATGAACCATCACCACCACACCAATCTGATGAAAAAAGCAGAAAATATGAACACAATCTATGTAGAGGAATCCTGAAAAAGATTTATATTCTAGAAATCAAAACTTACAGTTCGAGTACTATAGGCCCAAGAGTTCTGCCAGACCATTGCTTTCTCTCCCTTCTCATTTTCGAAGTTTATCTCAAACATTTTAGCAAAATTTTGGTCCAAACAATGAGAGGTTGCACCTTGCATACCACGACCAGTGTTTGGAATGCCTGGTGAAAGTTAAATCACAATCTTACAAAATTTAAGTCACAATTCAGAGAACAGATAAATCTTTATGCAAGTATATATCAGACATTTACCTCAACACTGGTGGTGTAAAGTCCACCAGCTCACTTTTCTCACCCTTGATGACAGGAATTGCCAAATATTCTACATATATTTGCCCATAATCTCAAGGACCTGAAACCAGTATAGTTTGGCATGGTTTTAAAAACATCATATTCAGAACAAAAGTGGTCAGAAGAATGGAATTTCCATGTGTTAAAACTCAATTTTATCCTTAATCCCAATTACATGAAGTCAACTGCAATAGGACATCAACAGGTAACTCAGATCAGATAAATTCGTGTCTGCTGTACAACTTATAGGAACTATTTTTATGCTTCATCGATTGCAACCATATTCTTCCTCACAGTAATGTAAATCCTAGCATCTTCTTAATATGTGTTTAATTTGATTATTCTGCTTGATACATCTCACTGTCAATTTCACCAAGTAATGATAGTTTTATTTCTACCTTGTCTTCAATTAAGCAAATGCCCCAATTCAACTTTAGTAGCCTTCCACTATATGCTGATTGCAATCATATCATCCTTAAATCTGCTACAATCATTCGATGGATGTGCAATTTGGCAATCTAAGATGCAATACCTCATCAAATGTATATGGAAATGCAACAAACTTTTTCTAATTTTCAAACTCGAAAAAAAAAATTTCCACAAAAATTCCGGGTTCTACATAGTTTACATTTGCATCCAATGGGGAGGGGGGGGGGGGTGTTGAGGGGGTGGAAAGAAGACTACTTCTATGGACAAAATTACACTCAATGCTTACCTAACACTTCTCAGTAACAGAAACCAGAGTCAGAAGTGAACAAAATATGATATTATTACCTCAAGGATTTTCGAGGTTCAACTCTTATCTATACTACTTGAACTCAAATTTCACCACTAAGTTTGGTTAGATCCAAATTAGGTTCTAATTCATTATCCATGGCTTTCACGAAGAATTAATAATAAATCTGGTCCATTAGTTTGTAGAATACTATCTGCAGATCACGTGCACAGAATGTAAGAAAAGATGTTCATAGCAAAATTATATAAATAGAACTATAAAACTATACAGTTCATGTTAGAAAACAAAAAGGAAGCTGTTGACACGGAAAAGGAAAAATGGAATTTAACACCACTCAAAAATACAGAGACAAGTAAAAAAGTAAAGTTAAGCCAAATTATATAAATGAGAGCAGAAGAGAAGTTCTTAAAAGAAAAAGGTCTTTCATATCAAATTTGACACCATTGACATGATACAAGCATCTTACCTCTGCATCCGCTTCCTCCTTTGTTGCAAAAGCAGTATGCCCTTTCTGCCAAAGAAATTCACGACTCCTGCAATCAGTGTATGTATTAGAATCTGATAACTGTGTTGTGACTCAAATAAAAAAAATAAATATACACATGTTAGTAAGTGCATCGGAGATGGACCAGGTAATTCTATGGGCCGCACTTATTCTAAGAGGAGGACCAGAGATGGGTCAATGATGAAGGGAAATGACAAACAGGCCAGAAGGACTGATGCTGGCCCACAAGCTACTAGTGATAGCGGTGAGTCAAGTGAGGGGGCTGAAGTGGCGGCTGAGGTGGCATCTGATGTGGTGAGGGCTGACTGTGTCTTTTCTAGGGCAGTGTGCATCACTGTGGAGGAGAAGTTTTCTGCTTTGGGCAAGGAGAGGACCCTGACTCTCGAAAGTCAGGGGAGTACCGTCAATTGATCTCTTTTCCTTTGTTTATTTTAGCTTGTTGACTGGTCATACTGAGATTAGCAAATGGGGGTAGTAATTTTGGCTTTCCTACTTAACCACTGTTACTGGTTAAGCTGTAACTACCACCTAGTTTGCCAGAAATAATATAAGTTAAATCTGAGTTCCACCAATCTGAAAGTCAATTAATACAAAAGACGTTAAATACAACATATTTTAAACCTTTTTATTGGTTACATAGGTTTATATCATCAATATAACCAAATATAAAATCTAGTTGGAACTGCACTATTTATAAGTAATGAATAGTGTGACTCCTCTTAAACCTCATACAATCTTTTTTTTCCTTAAAACTATTTCCACACATTTTATGGGGTTTCGTGCACATTTCTTTTATTTCTATAATATTTCTTCACAAATTTCAATAGGGTTTAAATGTAAAAAAATTAGTACAATCTTCAAGAAACTTTCAAATTATTATTTCTTCCATGCATAAAAAAAATTTCTAGTTTAGAAACATTAAATATTATTGGGCTAAAGCATTATAACCAATTTACCACAGCAGTTCCACAGCTCATAAAGAAAACAAAGACAATTGTAAAGTATTACAAAACAGACTTAAGAATGCTTGACATTCAATCTTTGATGCATCTTATTTAAGTTCGAAAAGTTCTCATTATTTTAAAATAGCCAAAAAATAATGACATAAGTAGAGAAAAATAACGTGAAATAAAATAATGTTTAATACCTGATAAATGATGTGGGATTGCTGAATTCCCATCTAACAACGTTACACAACTGATTGAGTTTCAAAGGCAAGTCTCGATGTCCTCTTATCCACTTAGAGTAGCACGGATACATTACAGTCTCACTAGTTGGGCGAATAGCAATAGGAACTTCTAAATTGGTTTCCCAGACTTTGTTACCCAAGCAACCTAATGAAAGACCAATAGATTAGAGGAACAGCAAGAGTGTATCAATGAAGATATCTTTCCCGATAGCAATCAAATCAAAACTTCTCATTAGTCATATTTCAAGACATACAAAATACTCATATTGAAGCACAAAACTTCCATTAGCCTAATCAGAAATAAACTTCACTGACTAAATTTCGTGTTGGATTATAAATTAAATCATCAGGCAAACAAGCAAACCAATCTCCATGATATAAACAGAGGATATTCATGTTCCCAGTAAATATCTAATCTAAGGACATGACAATTTTGACCTCATTCAGTAAACTCTGATTATATTAACTGACAAATTAATAAAATCTCACCTCTGGTGCAAAGCCCTCAACATGATCCTTCTCCTTTTGCAAAACTCCAGGAGACACAAATAAAGGAAAGTAGCAGTTTGTGACTTTCATTTTCTTTATTTCTGCATTGAAGAATGCCTGCACGTTGTTCTCGATAAGAAAAATGAATTTAAGAATTCTGAATTCTGGAAAGCTGAGAAGAAGGTTGCCTAAAAGAAATCCATTTCCATGTTTGAGGAACCGCAGTTTTTTCACAGCTGCACCAATAACGGGATTGATTGCATATGCAGGGGGCATTAGGACTTAATGAGAGGAGTTTAAGAAAATGGAACATGTCTACATCAATGCATTCACCTATTTATTTAAAGCGATCTTCAAGTTTTTTGTTTACAGTTTACCTAAGTTAGGATGCGGATGCCACAAATAGACTTGTAAAGAATTTTAAATCTTACGTGCATGACCTCCCATATTGACATAGCCCATGGCCTAAGAATATAGCAACCAGAAATATCATAGTACTCGATCATCTCCCCGTTGACGACCACCTGTCACATCAAGGCACAATTAATCTAACTTTCTAGTTATGAGAACTTATATCTGGAAAGCCATAGTTAATCGACAATAATGTGTATTACTTTTCCACTAAGATAGTCAAGGTCAAGTTTACTTCCTGCATCTCAGGCACATACTCCTGCTACTATTATTGGATTGCGACTAAGCACAAATAAGAACGGATCAGACCAACTTAGCCTAAATAGTTCCTCAACGCCATCGAGTGAAATTCTAACAGATTACCAATCAAAATAGCTACCTCAGAATACCACTCCAAAGTTGTCTGCCTTTCTATTAGAAAGTCCTAGTGTTGAAGACTGATTCAAAATTCTGTTTTTTATTTTTTTATTTTACTTAGATTTTGCACGTTGCTATTTTTTCTCAAATCTGTTCCTATAATCTCTCACTTGTGGTTGAGGGAAAATAGGTAGTTTGTTTGTTTCCTAGCTTTTAGCCGTTACTGCTGTAAGGCCTATTTAAAGGCATGCAAACTGGTTCAATAATATATAGAAGCAGAATAAAAACTCTTGCAGCACATTAATTTTGCTCTGCTTCATACTGTTATTGCACTTTTTATTTCTCATTTATTTCTAGCATTGTGGTATTAGAGCCCGGTCAAAGGGGCTGGTTTTTCCTCTTTTGCAGATCAGTATGGCCGCCAACCACAACATTGATAGCATCACCCAGCCACAAATTCCGATTTTCAAAGGAGAAAACTATCTTTTCTAGAGTTCAAATCACAAGATCTTTGGAAGCTGGTCGAAAGTGGATATGCAGACACAGATGATGAGGATAGGCTGCGAGAGAATCGAAAGGACTCCAAGGCACTATTTTTCATACAGCAGGCAGTAGATGAGAGCATTTTCTCCATAATTGCAGTAGCAAATATAGCAAAAGAAGCTTGGCATATATTGAAGACAGGGTATCAAGGTGATTCAAAGGTACTAGCTATCAAACTTCAAACTCTTAGACACAAATTTGAAAATTTGCATATGAAAAATGGGGAGTCTGTGCAAGATTTTCTATCTAGAGTCTCAAATATTGTTAATCAAATAAGAACACTTGGTGAGTGGTGTACTAATCAAACAGTTGTGGCTAGAGTATTGAGAAGTTTATCTCCAAAGTTTGATCATGTAGTGGCTACAATTGAGAAATCTAAGGATTTAATTGTTTTGTCATTTAATGAACTAATGGATTCCTTGCAAGCACATGAAGCAAGAATGAACAAATTAGCATAACAGAGTGAAGAAAAAGTCTTTCAAGTAAAGGGAGAAGCATCATTTCAAACTGAAACGTTACCAGCATATAGGGGCCGTGGTAGAGGAGGATATCAAGGACAAGGTAGTCATGGACAAGGACAAAGGCAGTCCATCCAGTGTTATAATTGCAAATGCTTTGGCCATGTTGCAGCAAACTGTTGGGAAAACAAGAAATAGGCTAACTATGCAGAAAATAAACTAGAAGAAGAAGAGTTGAAACTGTACATGGTGAAGACTGATGACATGGAGGTTTCTAGTAACAATTGGTTTGTGAATAGCGGTTGTTCTAGACATATGACCGAAGAACAATCACTATTCAAAGATCTTGATAAGTCATGCAAGGCTTCAGTCAAACTTGGAGATGACAAGAAGGTGCAAGTGGAAGGCAAAGAAACCGTGGAAATCAAAGGCAGTCCTGGTAATGAAAAAATTATTTTTTATGTTTACCTTGCTCCTAATATATCACAGAATCTCTTGAGTGTAGGACAAATGCTTGATGCTGGTTTTTTTGTTCTGTTTGATGGTGCTAAATGTGTGATTAGGCACAAAAAATCAGGTCAAATAGTAGCTGAGGTGGGTATGACACAAAATAAATTGTTTCCACTTGATGTGTCTAGAATTCTAAATTATGCTCTTGCTGTAAAAAAAATTGATGAATCAAGATTGTGGCATTTAAGATATGGACACTTGAATGAGAAGGGGTTAAAATTGCTTTCTGAAAAAGAAATGGTGCATGGCTTGCCTAACATTGAATCCTTGGGTTTGTGTGAAGGTTGCGTTTATGGAAAACAAAGTAAAAAATCTTTTCCTGTGGGAAAGTCTTGGAGGTCATCTTGTTGCTTAGAACTTGTACATGCTGACTTATGTGGCCCTATGAAAACTAATTTTCTTGGTGATAGTCGATATTTATTGATGTTCACTAATGATTTCAATCGTATGAGCTAGGTTTATTTTCTGCAGGCTAAATTAGAAACATTTGATGTGTTCAAGAAGTTTAAAGCTCTTGTTGAAAAGCAAAGTAGGAATCTGATCAAGGTCTTACAAACTGATAGAGGTAGTGAATTTTTGTCACATGATTTTAATTCATTTTGTGAAGAGCAGGGTATACATAGGGAGCTAACACCACCATATACACCAGAACAGAATGGTGTAGCAGAACGCAAGAACAGTGTAGTAGTAGAGATGGCAAGGAGCATGCTACAAGCCAAAACTCTACCAAATAAGTTTTGGGGAGAAGCTATTGCTACAGCAGTATACTTGCTAAATTTGTCACCAACAAAAGCTGTAATGGATCAAACTCCATATGAGGCTTGGTCAGGAAGGAAACCTTCGGTAAGCCATTTAAGGATTTTCGACTGCATTGCCTATACCTTAATTGATTCACAAAACCGTAGCAAACTTGATGAAAAATTTATCAAATGTATTTTTGTTGGCTACTGCTCTAACTCCAAAGCATACAAGTTGCACAATCCTGCTAATGGTAAAGTAATCATTAGTAGAAATGTAGTTTTTAATGAAGAAGCATGTTGGATTTGGCAAGAAAATGAAGAAGTTTAGCCTGAGATCAGAATAGAAGATGAGGCAACAACAATTATAGCTCAACAACAGCAGCTTCCTCCAAACTCTCCCACTTCATCTTCCTCAACATCATCTTATGAGATACCTCCAAGAAAATTCAGATCATTGAGAGAAATTTATGCAACCACACAAGCTATGTTTGTTGCTCATCCAACTACATTTGAAGAAGCAGCTCAGAAAGAAGAGTGGAGAAATGCAATGAAAGAAGAACTTGCAGCAATTCAAAGAAACAAGACATGGGAATTGGTGGATCTTCCTGAAGGTAAAAAAGCTATAGGAGTAAAATGGGTTTTTAAGACAAAATTCCATATAAATGGCCCTGTAGAGAAGCATAAAACTCAGCTCATGGCAAAAGGGTACTCACAACGACAAGGAGGGGACTATGAAGACACATTCTCTCTTGTTACTTATTTCGAAATAGTAAGAATTATCATAGCTTTAGCTGCTCAACTGAATTGGCAGATTTATCAGTTTGATGTAAAATTAGCATTTCTAAATGGAGAGTTGGAAGAAGAAGTTTATGTTGCACAACCAGAAGGATTTGTTATCTCTAGAAAAGAAGAACAAGTGTACAAGATGAAAAAGGCACTCTATGGCTTAAAACAAGCTCCGCGGGCATGGTATGGCAGAATTGACTCATATTTTCTACAAAATGGTTTTTAGAAAAGTAAGAATGAACCTACATTATGCATGAAAAGACAAGGTATAACATCCCCATTTTTCATGTATGAATATTATGATCAGATAATATTACAAAAGATATTAATTTATTTTGGATTAATTTATGATGATTGGGGAAGTATGAATATTCAATTAAATTAGCTTAAGGCCCAAAATATCCTAAAATATAAAAAGGGGCTTAAAAAGGATAAAATTATTATTTATAATAAGACAAAGAAAATAATATTCTGATGCAAGTTAAAAGTACAAGTGATACTGGTTATGTGGGCCTTGAGAAGAAAAAAGTATAAATCCGATAAAAGGTGGATCCCACGTAAATAGTAAATGTCGGAGGAGATAAATAGTAAAAAGAAAGACAATAGGTGGACCTTACATGAAAAAGTAAAAAGAAAGGTAATGGATCCCACAGATAAAGTAAATAGAAAGGACACTGAATATAATAAAAAACCCGGATAAAAAAGTACTTAAACCAGAGCTAAATTTATCTACAAAAGTAAAAAGTATGATATCTCTTTTTCTTGATGTCTCATAAAGTTAGGAGGGAAAAGTTGGACATTTTTACCCTTCCCTACTCTCTCACAAACTCAAAAATATCTAGGGATATAATAGGTAATTGGTATATAAAATGTGAGAATAATTGTGATCCACTGGATTAAATCTTGATCTGACGGTCCATAATCCTCAGGCTTCCCTATAGATTTCTTCTTCATTTATTTAGTTTAAGATTAGATAGAGTTTAAGTTATTTTCTTCCTCCCTTTTACTCCTCTTTTTGGATTAAAACATGATTTTGAGGAAAGAATTTATAATTCATGATTGAGTTAAGTTTATATGATGATAATAAATTATTAAGTAAGGTTTAATGATACTCTAGGCATTAATCAAGTTAAAGAAGTGATCTAAAGTTAAGTGAAAGTAAGGTTTAAAGAAAAGTTAGTATAACTCCAAAGTAGTTTCTTACTTTTAATGTTATTATTTATAAATGTTTTATATGATTTGTAAATGATACCATGTTATTATTATGAATGCTTTTCTATGATTAGTGACCCTTTTATGCTAAGGGCTAAGCCCCAAGATACACATTTACTAAGTCGTTATGCTGCTAAAATTTCGTTAAATAACATGGAAGTTTTAATGATTTAATGAAAGTATATTATATTTTATATATTTTCAAATATTTTTATGATGATATGATGGCTTGTGTAAGTTAACTGCTGTGATTTTCCAATTTCATCTCATAGTTAACTAATGATAGGACCAAATCATGGTAAAGGAAAGTATGTGGAACCCAAAAAATAATGATGATGGAACCTTGCTGAAGACTGTTAATATTATATTTTGTACAGTCTAATTCAAACTATTATATAAAATTAAATATATTTCTAAAAATTCTGGTGTCTATATACATGGATAGATTTGTGTCTCATGAGTAAAATGACACTACTTTAACTATATTTGGACTTATATAATGGTAGTTATTCAAGTTTTGCTAAAATTGCTCCAGTAGACATTATTTCTGACCTCTGATGACATATAATGATGCTATGATCAATATGAGTAGAATAAATATACAAAAAAAATATGTTATAAAGTAGATAAGTATATCTTTCCAATGATATTAAGTATGCACTAAATGGCTTTGTATATTAAGAGAAATAAATTTTCAAAGTTAAAGTTCAATTTTCAGATAGAAATAGGGATTTAAAATAAACAGTAATATGTATATAATAAACTATACGATTAAGTACATTCATTTTTCAGTTTCTAATTTTTATCTGAAAATTCAAGATGTGCATGATTTTTAAAAACTTAAATCATTGGAAAATTATTTCTTTACATTTAGTTATGATTTTTGAAAAATCACTGCGTGATGAGCTATAAACCAGCAAAAATAGTTTTATACAATTTTAAAGTTTTAATTGGTTTGAGTTTTTCTAAAAAATATTTTTATACATTAAATAAGCAATTTTCATGGGAAAATGTTTCTAAATGTAAGATATAACACAAGTTATAAATCTTCTTCTTGTTTGTCTTTATGTCGATGATACGATATACATGGGGACTTCTACTTCTCTTATATATGAGTTTCAAATCTACATGAAGAAAGAGTTTGAAATGAAAGACTTAGGATTGTTACACTACTTTCTTGGCATAGAGGTGAATCAAGTTGAAGATGAAGTGTTTATCTCTCAAAGAAAGTATGTTGTTGGTTTACTTGAAAGACTTAATATGCTTGGTTCTAATATTATAACTACACCTATGAATTTGAAAAACAATTCAAGTTGATGATGGCACTGAACTAGCAAATGAAAAATAATTTAGAAGTCTTGTTGGTGGGTTGATTTATTTAACACACACTATACCAGATATCTCTTCTCAATTGGAGTAATTTCAAGGTTTATGCATCCCCCTACAAAACATCATCTTGGTGCTGCAAAAAGAGTACTATGCTATTTGGATGGAACCATTGATTATGGAAACTGGTATGGCAGAGTAGCTAATTTTAAGCTAGTTGGGTTCACTGATAGTGATTGGGCAAGATGTGTAGAGGATAGACGAGCACTTCAGGTTTTATCTTCAAACTTGGGACAGGGGCAATATCCTGGAGTTCAAAGAAGCAGACTAGTACATCATTGTCATCCTCAGAAGCAGAATATATTGCTGCAACTTCAGCAGCTTGTCAAGGAATCTAGCTAAGAAGATTACTAGCTAAACTTGGTCAAGAACAAAAAGAGGCAATAGAAATTTAGCATGATAATAAATCAGCAATTGCAATGACAAAAAACCCAATTTATCATGGAAAAACAAAGTATATTGACATCCAAGCACATTTTATTAGAGATCTTGTTTCAGATGGAGTAATTTCCTTAACGTATTGCAATACAAGTGTACAAATCGCTGACATGCTCACAAAGTCGCTTCCTAAAGATCAGCATGAGGTTCTTAGAGCTAAGCTTGGATTCTGCAATTTTGAATCAAGGGAGGGTGTTGAAGACTTTCAAAATTCTGTTTTTTTATTCTTTTATTTTTCTTAGATTTTGCACGTTGCTATTTTTTCTCAAATCTGTTCCTATAATCTCTCACTTGTGGTTGAGGGAAAATAGGTAGTTTGTTTGTTTCCTAGCTTTTAGCCGTACTGCTATAAGGCCTATTTAAAGGCATGTGAACTGGTTCAATAATATATAGAAGTAGAATAAAAACTCTTGCAGCACATTAATTTTACTCTGCTTCATATTGTTGCCCCACGTTTTATTTCTCCTTTATATCTAGCACCTAGACCTGTCTTGTTTCTTCACTTCCTTCTTCTTCCCACCTGCAAAGCTTCAAATTTACTCCCTTTCATTTCTTAATATAAGGGACAAGAGACAAAATCATACAGACCAAGGAAAGCAATAAATTTGTCTAGAATATAAAATAGTTTCCAAAAATACCCTCATTTAATGTTAACAACTCTTCCATCATACAATTAATATAAATGAATTATATTGAAAACATACCATCTTAATTAGGGATATTTTTGGAAAAAATCATTAAATACACCAGACAAACCCCATGTCTCGCTTATATTTTGAAACACGGAAACTCCCCAAATTATCCCTTATATTAAGGAACGGAGGGAGTAGATATTAAAATGTGAAAATAGACACAAAATGGAAGCGAAATAGGCACTAATGCATACCACTAGATTGTGTTGCAGAAGGCTTTTTATCTTCACTCTCGGCCATCCGAAATGCGGACCTAACAAAAAGAAACAACAAATTGTAGAAGAAAGTTACAATCACTCTAGTACTTGAACATCTTGAACCAAAATGCAAGTACAATTTATGTCACCTATGAGTCTATAACAAATATGCTGGAGGAAAAGTCGAGGGTGGTGAAGTAAGCGCTTATTGGATAGCAATTAGGGTGGCACAGAAATTGATTCGATTAGGGTTTTTTGCCTTCAGGGAAAAAGCCCCAAAAAAGAGCTTGAGCTGTCAATTTTTTTTAATCACTTAAGTAGACATTAGATTTTTATTACCTAAATCATTTTTTTCGGCCACTTGCTCAGATGGATAAATCATTTTTTACAGGACCAATAATGAGTCGTAAATTCAATTAATACTGTTGTTAGGGTTTGAGATTCATCCCATCCAATCACTAATTCATGGTATGAAAAACAGGACCAATTTGACTAGAAATCAGTGCCAGATCTAATATGATCACAAATAAAGACTAAGACTTTTTTAGAACAGGTACAAATAGGTCAAAAATCAGTATAAAACTAGTTTAAACCGGTCTAACCTTTTTTTTTCTAATTTTTTAAATATTTTTTTATTTTTAATATAAAATAATATTATTTTTAGTACTAAGTAGTATTATTTTTTGTATAAATTTTTTTATTTTTATATTATAATATTATATAAATATTATTATGATATATAATTATTAATAATGATAAATTTACTTAAAAAATAATATGAAAATAGAATATTAATTAACTATTTTAAATTAAAAATATAATTATAAATGAATATTAACTTGTTTAGATTTTAATATTAGGTTGTAAAACTTATTAATAATATTTTTTATTTTCTAGATGATAAATAAAATTAAAAAATTATTAAATTTATTTATCATTCTAGATTAAATATTAATTTTATAATCATGAATAAATATTTTTTATATTTTTTATTTACATCATTTAAAATATATCAATTTATTCATAACCGATCCGACTCCAATCTAACCACTAAACCTTGAATCATTGTCTCATCCGTTGAGTGATCAGTCTAATTTTTAATACCTTACTAATTCTAATTCTTTCATTTATTTGATTTTGCTCTTTACAATTATAATGACCATCATTATTATTATTATTATTATTATTATTATTATGTGATAAATATATTTCTCTATTAACTAGTTCTTATTGAATTATTGAATATTAATGTTGGTTATCATTATCATTAAATATTAATACAAAAATTAGTTCTATTTATCTTATGTGGTCAACTAGTAACTTTTCATGTTTTCCTAAAAATTATAAAGTAAAACTTATAAAAATAAGATGTTCCATTTATAATTTATTCATAATTCATAAATAATAATAATAATAATAATAATAATAATAATAATAATAATAATAATATTATTATTATTATTATTATTATTATTATTATTATTATTATTATTATACACCTTTATTTTCTTCATTTGCTGGCTAACGGGGCTACAAACCGGTTGCGGCTCTTTAACAGACTAGAAGTATAATCTTTAGGCGGTGGAATTTTGATTTCAATCGCAAATTCATCGAAAGGATTGAACACAATGGCTGAAGAATCCGAGCGTCCGATCAGGCTGATGAATTTTGTCTCCGAAGAGCAAGTAAATTTTCCCCTCAAACCCACCAAAGTTGAAACAAACCCTTGGGGACTAGTTGAAAGTTCAAGTATCTTACTCTTGTTTTCTCTTTCTTGAATCTATGAATTAATTTTAAGTCGGTGTTTCATTATTCATCAATGGTTTCCCAGTGTAAATGGTTTTGTGTGCGTATTCTGATCAGTTGGTTGAATCTAAAAGGACAAGGGGTGAACGACTTGAAGACGGCACTGCCCAAAGGGATAGACCCCTCTACGAGGTCAGCTTTCATTGTTTCCTTCTCATTTATTGTAATGGCTATGTATTCTGGTGGCAAAAGGGGTTTACTGAGAATTGATTCGTTGTTTATTAACATTGGTTTATCTAACCCCAAAGAAAAAGGTCTTGAATAGCTGCATCATCTGGTAAATTCCTTAGTATGTATAACAAGGGGGAAGCCAGAAGAGAGAGAATAATAAAGTCATCTAGTAATACACGACGAATGACGTATGCGTTGGTTGGAGAAGTATTCTTAAGCCTTAATACTTACATGACATCCATTACAAATGGTCATATGGAGTTAGCGATTCAACTCAGTTGCTCTTAGATTTAATTTGTACACCCAATTTGCAGATTCTAAAGGAGAACAAGGACAAGCGGGATGCAGAATTTAATGAACGGTTCAAACATAGTGAGTATTGGAGCAGTATTAATTAAATTATGGTTTTTTCTCTTATGCAGTGCTGGGAGTTTGGATAACTAGCTCTTGGGAGATGGTTTAGAATGAGGAAAATTCTTGCATATTGAAAGTTGAAACATTTTCAACAATATTGCATGCGGCATTCCCAAGTACAACTCAATGTTATTAATTCTGCCATGTTTTTTGGGCCAATATTAATACTGTCTTGTTTGATTGCCCTTTTTAGAGGCAGCCATTTTATGCTATTAGTATGTTCTATAAGTCTTCCTTGTTCAGATTGTTATTGTTGCCACTACCAGTTGAAGATTAACCCTCCTTCAATCATTACAGGACCACCTAAAGCTTTAGATGAAGATGAGACTGAGTTTCTTGATAAATTGGAAATGGTAATACTCTTCTTTTCAAAATGTTTTGTGGACAGAAGTTTCATTTCAGGTCTAATTAAAAGCATTGGAAATGTCATGTTCATGTAGATTTATTCATTTTATAATTAATTTAGTGCAAACAACTATAGTATTTTGCTTGAGAAAGAATTTGTTCACCTTCCATTACTGAGAAATATGGCAATGCTCAAACAAAGTTTTGATCAGAAGTTTATGACAATGTTTCTTCTTTCCTTTTTTTGGGGGACAATAATGTTTCTTCTTTCTTTATAATTTAGTTTTCTGTATTTTTGTTCTCCTTCTAGACCAGGAGAGAATATGAACAACAAGTGGCAGATGACGAAGACCAACAAATCCGGAGTTTTCAAGTTAAGTCCTGACAATTGCTGGGGTGATGATATTATCTCTTGAAGTTGTAATGATATACCAATTTCTTGTTTTAGACAGTTATTTTTTTCTTATGATAATGTCTTACCTGCCTATTGTAGAAGTGAATTTGACATTTGTGGGCGCCAATATTTGATGCATGGTTTTGCTAAATACTTGTACTTTTTTCTTTTCAAAGGCAGCAGTGGCAGCACAGTCTAACATCGTACATGAACTTAAGGAAGCAGCCCCTCTACCTGTTTTCCAGGTTGGTTTCAGTGAATTTTTATGGATGTTATATTTTTTGGTTCTTCTATTTTAACTGTGTAATAGCAATGCTCAGTTCTACTTTTGCTGTGTTATTATGTTTGCATCTTCAGACGATTATGTCCTAGTTGCTTCTGGATTCCTGACTTCTTTGATTTTTTTTTTGGTCATGAGTCAATCTTGAGCAGTGCCTGCTGAATAAGATTTTGGAATATCTTTGGTGTCTGTGTGGAAGACTTTAGTGGTCTTACTTTGAAGGGCTTGTCCTCCGTTGCTAATTTGGCATTTATCCAAAGTTATTTCTATGGCATATTCCCCTTCTTCAAGTTCCATTCTTAAAATTTTCATTCTAGGTGGTTTCCTAAATTTCTCATGACAAAACTGTCTCTTGGTTTTGCAAGGGTTATGGTAAGAAAACTGATATTTCAATGTCTTTCTTTTGCAGTTTGATGGAGACTTGGGTAGTATGGAATACCCAAGTCCTATATTGAGTAGTATGGAATACTTAATAGGATATTTAAGTTGGTTGGTTCTCTCCGCTCAATAGTTAACTTTTGGGGGAGGATTCCCGATCTTACTTGGGTACCCATCAATGGTATTAGAGCATGGGTGTCAATGGTTCTAGAGAGGGCTACCTATGAAGGGTTCCTAACCAGTAGTGGGTTCTAACCGACAGGGGAGTTAAGTGTCACCAAGTGAAATGTCATAGTGTGCAGTTGCCAGGATGTTGGCTCTTAAGGGTCTCCAATTGATGGAGACTTAGGTAATATGGGATGCCCAAATCTCATATTGAGTAGTGTGGGATGCTCAATAAGGTATTTAAATTGGTTGGTTCCCCCCCTCAATAGCTAGCTTTTAGGGGAGGGTTCCTCATCCTAATTGGGTACCCATCACAGTCTCAACTCTATTCTTAACAGATGCAAAGACAATTCACTGGGGAGGGACAACATGGTGTCAACAAAACACTGTAGATTTTAGGTTAATATAATCAATGTGTTCCTTTTTAAACCGGAAATGATGAGTGTGCTGATGGAACAGAAGTTGTCACTTGATATTCATATTTTATAACTTAATACCTATTATATCCATTAATGAGTAAATGCATATACTGCATTCAGTAAGAGTTATGCAATAAAAGCAGACCAAGAGTTTCTAACTCAAAATGACTGAAGTGAGATACGAAGCGTCAGTTTGAGGTTGCTGCATAATCAGATGTATGTGAATTTGTGGATTTTACCTCTATGATATTAAGCACAAATTTCCTGTCAGATAAATGAGTATTTGGCCAAGAGGTACCTCGTGATACAAATTCTCCACACACCCCCCCCCCCCCCTCCCAACGAGAAGAATATGAGATGCATCTGTTTTTGAAAAGAAAAAAACATGGCTTTTTAAGGCACTGAAGTAAAATTGCTTTCATTCATATATCATGTTTTTCCTTCATGGTCTTCCGTGCTGCCTGATTGCTTGTACTAATGACTATCAATATCAAGCAGTTATTTGCCACTTGGGCACTGATTAGTTGATGGTCAATGTCTTCACATCAGCTCTTTTGCTTTTGGAATAACTGGAAGTTTATCATGTTTTTTGAGCTATTATAATTCGTGCTGGTGCTAATGGCTAGGAAAATTGAAGGACCAACGAGTTAGCACTCGGAATATTATTTTTATATCGTGTTTTGAAAGGCATGTTCAGCAATATTAACCAGAACCCTGGAATCCATGGCGATGGTTTAAGTTGACTTTGCTTCGAGGCCTTATGAGTTTGATTGGAGTTCCTTCCTTCCTTGTCACACTAGCTGTTTTCTCTTGCAGGAAGAAAAGTCTAGTGGAAAGAAAAATCCAGCATCTCGTCCATTAGGCATGATTATAAGAGTCAAGCCCCAAGCTAAAAAAGCCCGGGTAGATGAAGGAAATGCAGAAGCAGCTTCAAAAGTAGGCACTGCATCCGATATCGATAGGCATGAGTGTTCAAAGGCAGTACAATCCTTGAATGGTGAAGCTGCGAAGTCCAGTGAGGTTGCCCAAACTGGGCTTGTTTCATACAGTGATGAAAGCGACGATAACGACGAGTAGTAGTTTTATATTTGTTTCCAAATAGTTTACATTGTTCTGACTAATTTTCATATGGCCTACAATGTCTTTGTGGTATAGTTTACATTCAGGCGGGAGGAACCGTTACGTCTGTGTGTCAATGAAAGAAGGTAGCCTTCATAGCATATCACAAAAAATCAGAGCAAAGCAATTTTACAAATTAACTAGTAGCATATAATTTGTCCAAAGCATGATATTTCGTTTAAATTTTTTACACCTATAACATTTTTTCAAAATCTGTTTTTATTTTTTTTAATTCCGTTAACTTCCGCATTATAAGCATTGAATTATACTGAAACATTCTCAAGGTTTTCTGTCAACTACGCTGTCAGTCTTCAATATAAGCATTGTTATTGATTCCGCAGTTTTATACTACTGAGGACTTGCCGAGCTTTTCTGGGTGATATTTCCTGAAATATTTTGCATGGCATTTTACTCACAAGTTATATATACCAGTTTTTTCTAGTATCAGCCTAGTTGTTTAATGAATCACTGAAAAAAAAAAAGTAAATAATATCTTAATACTAAAACGTAAATCATGCCTTAAAAGTAATTTCAAGGATAGGCAACTGAAGAGGCTGCGTGCTCGATTAAGGTAAAGATGGGAGTTAGCGCTAGTTTGGTACAAATGAATTTGGATAATGGAAAGGGTACATTAGAAGGGGTGACTAAATTATTTGGTTTGGTGTACATGATTGATGGTTCTAAGGAATGACAATTTTCCATTAAAAATAGGAACATGTGTTCCTACAGGTTTGTGAAGGATTCCCTGGATTTTCTAGGGAATGATATTTAATTGACTAAAATACCCTCAAACATAAATCAAATTTTTAGCTAAAACCCGTCCCTCAAATTCATCGTCCAGCCATAGAACATCGGGTGGATCACCGGCAAGCATATAATGGGTGATGTTGATACCACATATCCACTTCACCCTCACTTTTCTCCCTCACTCGTGGATCGATTTCCCATCGCAGAGCATCAATCGCCATCCTTGCAGATCTAACCATTTTCCACTGTTTTGCACCGTCGCAAATTTGTCCATCATCCACTATGCTCCATTGTGACTGTCAAAGAATAAGGAAGTGGCTATGGAAGTGTCCTTTTACAATTCGAAGGTGACGAAGGGTCTTGATGTAAAAGTATTTTTAAAAAAAATATTCATATTATCTTTTTAGTTAGATTATTTTAATCATTTCATATTTTAAATTTTTCATTCCATCATTAAAATGCCCATACCAAACAAAATTTATATCATGATTCCATTGATTTTTCTAACATATTAAAGATACTTTTAAACCTAATTTTCATTCATTTCCCTGTTTCTGTTCTCATTCCCTTTTCTTTCCTATTTCTATTCCATCAAAAATCGTTCCAACGTACCAAACTGGCCTATAACCAAACTGGCCTATAACTAGGGTAGAAAATTAAACAGAAATGTTACTTTTAGATTTCTTTTTTTGTAAGTTTAACAGTAAGCTAGCACCATTACTAAAATGTTCTTTTTTTTGGGCCGACGTAAGTAAAAAGTTAATAACAAAGGAATGATACGTTTAAAAAATCCATGTATCTAAATGTTAATTGAAAAGCATCACCAAATATATAAATCACCAAATCTATAAGGTATTTCTCTTGTCTCTATTATAAAAAACCCTTTTAATATTACTAAACCTTACACATTTCACATTAATTTTTTATTTCCCCAAATGCTTTTATTTAATCCTGTTATATTTAATGTATTATACATTCTCCTACATAAGTATATTAACAGTTGACTAAGGACAAGTTGTAAAAGTTATTGAAATTCTTGACAAATTTATTAACCTTAACCAAATTTAACTAATTTTTTCGGTTGGTCTTTGAAATTTAGTTAAAATACTCTTACAATCAGTGTGCGAGAGGGAGTACAATGGAACATCCTATAAGCTCTCTTCTTTTATTAATTTGATTTAACTCTTGTAAAAAAGAATTATTTTTGGTAAATTTAACCTCATGCCCTTAAAAAATTATGTTTGCCTGAATATGTTTGATTTATTTTTTAGATAATTTAAATAATTAAAATGTATATAGAAAAGGATCTTATTATTCTTATTGTATTCATTGAATAATTAAAAAAAAGATCATAATTTTCAATTAAAATTGATAAATTTATAATCTATTCCATTGAAATCCATTATCCAATAGTATTCTTATTCTAGTTGTCGCATTATGCTTTTCTTGGCACCCTTGGGTTCGAAAGTCAACACTGCAGACACCGCCAAACTGGAAGATCTTGTCACAGTGAGTGATATGCACTTAATTTGAATTGGTCACTTATTTGTTATTTCATTCAATTAATAATAATGGGGTCAACCACGAATATTTCATAACATGATTGTTATATATATCTCGCTTGGTTGCGGTTTCTTTGGGTGTGTGTGTGTGTGTGCGCGCGCGCTTTTTTGTGTGGAAATCTTACTATTAATCGCACGATCAAATCTGCATTTGGAGCCGTTAGAGATAAATTAATAATAATAATAATAATACTCCCTCTGGTCCTATATATATATATAAGACCATTTTAATCGAATCACGTGAATTAAGAAAGGGAGTTAAAACTAATTAACTACCTTAATTTCTTCAAAAATTTTAATATTTTTCCAAAACTACCCTTATTTAATCTCTCTCTTTTTCTCTTTAAATACATTAAATAGGGACATTTTTTTAGAAATGCATAATAAATACCACCTCGTATATTGTAAAAGATCTTATATTTAGGACCAAGATAAAAGGTCCTATATATAGAACCGGAGGGAGTAATAATAAAATGAGAGGTAAAGCAATATTTGTCCGTGAGGTTTCCTCTATTGGAAGCAATGAAAGAATTGATCTAAATGCAACGTAGCTGGGATGTCATTGTCCTTCTAGAGATTGCTGAATTGTTAAAAACCAGCAGTAGTACTCATAGTGTTTTCGGTGCTATTCCACTTTTTAATTTTAATTTAATTAATTGATCTATCAACCACTATATGAGTATTTGTAGTAGCTATCATAGACTTAATTGAGTATGCTGTGCAAGCAGCAAGCAGCAACCGCCACGCGTCATTTTTAGTTTGTTCCACACCCACGCACCAATTTGGTATAAATATTATATATATATATATATTTAATTTGTTTTTTACTATCAAGTTATTGTTGGAAGTCTGGAATGAATAGCATTGATTATTATTGATGAATAATACTATGACTTTCAATAAATATATATATGTTGAATTGATGGATGATATTGATTGATTATATATATACATAATAAATAATAAATAAAATTTTAAAGTAATATATAATTTTCTCTTCCCTATTTTTTCCATCGTCTACTGTCATGCATGACGTTCGCCCTTCATCTGCTCTTTCATTTTATCCCTTCTTCAGGCTCTCACCATCATCACTGTCCCTTTGCAGAGCGAAACTCCTTCCCACCAAACGCATTACCGGAAAATTTCATTAATTAACTTTAGAAAAGTCAAATTATAAGCACTGCTGATTCTCTAACACATGACCCTCATTGAAAGTGCAATGAAATCCCTGTAATGTAAAAACTCGATTTTCAAAATCAAACAATTATCAAAGATTTTACTATATGCTCCTTCCAAGTCTCAAACAAACAAGCAGCCCATTCACTTGTTAAAAGGTTTTTCCTTGACGTTAACGTCATCCACTTCCGGCCAAGAGGAAAACGTCATCCACGTAAGTTCAGTTATTTACTTAAGTGCATACTAATTTGATTAAATATTTTTAAATTGAGGCGTCATGCATTTTCAACATGCCGATTAGGTACCTTATTGAATTCTTCAAACCAAAATGAAGATAACTAAGAAGAGGTCAGAACAAAATGAGATACTGAAAGAGAAACTGGTGATAAAAATTCACGATTTCTCCAAAAAACCCCTGGTCCGGAGTGGAAGTAGACTTTTTGTTTTTTGTTTTTAAAAGGAAAAGGGGGACTGGAGTAATATTTACTACTCTACTTTTTTTCAATATAATTATTTATAGTTCATATGCATTTTTTGAAAGAAATTATATTACCATATGTATGTATCATATAAAAAGATAATATATCGTCGTATGTAATTATTCAATAAATAACACTTCATGGCGTGCATTACTTCAACAATTTGTAAAATACTGATGTGCATGACATAAAAATAGATATAGTGATCACATGTGTCTATTTTCATTTAATCTATTTTTTTGTATGAAATTCGTCAATGATTCCATAAATAGAAAATAATTATTGATTATTTGATAAAAAAAAATTAAGTAAGGCTATTTTATCAGAGCTGTGCATCTTTAAAAAATTACAGGATCAGAAAAATAAAATGAAGAAAAAACTTACTTTGATTAAACCATCTATCTTCCAAAACAATAAAAGTTGAGTCGACCCAGCCTTGAAGCTGCTGTTTGGGCAATTTTGTCAGTGAATGTTTTTTCTTATATATTCCACCGAGAATAAATTCCGTTACATCTAAAATCATGAACAGGTTTATCATATAAGACAAAGGACACTTGGTGTGCCTGTATTGCTTTTTACCAATAGAAATTTAAAAAAGAAAAGAAAGGAAAATAAACTTAATCATACAGTTGAAGCACTGGTATGAAGCTGGACTAAAGATGCATAGAACCCATCTTTGAAGTTAATCAATGTGTCATGCTTTCCTTTCTCCACTATAACTCCGTTCTTGACCACCGCAATCACATCAGCGTTCTTGATAGTGGATAAACGATGTGCCACAACCACGGTAGTTCTGTCCACCATCACTTTGTCTAATGCATCTTGAACTACTCGTTCTGACTCTGCGTCTAATGCACTTGTGGCCTCATCCAGCAGTAATATCTTTGGACTTTTAATAATAGCACGTGCAATGGCTACCCTTTGTTTCTGCCCACCAGATAATTGGAGTCCCCTTTCTCCCACTACAGTGTCATAACCCTGCATTACAACAAGAATTAAGCCACTAATCTAATTATTGAGATATCTGCGAAGAAATATAATAAATTAAGGGAGGCTAAAACAATTGTTGGGGGTTCGTTTATTTTGACCTGTTGTAAGCTACTAATAAACTTGTGAGCATTGGCTAGTTCTGCGGCAGCTATGATTTCCGATTCAGTTGCATCGCCTCCCTTTCCATAAGCAATATTGGCTCGGATAGTGTCATTGAATAACACTGGCTCTTGGCTCACCAGGCCCATCTGCTGTCTTAACCACTTGATCTGTAACGTTTGAATTTCTATTCCATCAAGTGTGATTTGACCTGAATCAGGATCATAAAATCTTTGGAGCAATGCAATCACTGTCGATTTCCCGCTTCCACTCTCGCCAACAAGCGCCACTGTCTGCATGGAGATTGATTGATTTATTAGTTTGTCTACGTATTTCAATTCACCATGAAAAGGAGGAAAAAAACTTTACCTTGCCCGAATGAATAGCCAAGTTGAGGTCACGGAAAATTTGTATGTCTGGTCTAGATGGATATTTGAAGCACACACGACGAAGCTCAATTTCTCCCCTTACGTTATCCATAACGGTACCAGACCCGTCGCTCGAATCTATCTTGGACTTCGTGTCAATTAGTTCAAATATGGAAGCAGTGGCTGACTTGGCTTTGCTAGAATCTGGAGCCATGGAGCTCGACTGGGAAACTGCCATGGCTGCCATTGTTAGAGCAAAGAAAACCTACCAACCAAGAAATGAAAATGTCTAAATTTGTCAGAAGCAGTTAAAAACAAATTGGTGGAACTTATCACTCTTAATAACATAGCGAGGAACCCAGTATATATGAAGAGTTAGTACCCGAAAAACGGCTGAGAATGTAGTTTTGCCAGCATCTACAAGTCTAGCTCCGGCGTAGAAACTTGTTGCATAGACACTAAAAAGTAAGAAAAACGAACACCCAAATCCTATTCCACTGATCACGCCTAGCCGTATCCCAGATTGCATGGGGCCTTCACATTTCTTCCTGTACAGTTCCATTACCTTTTCTTCAGCACAGAAAGAAGCTACTGTTCTGATGCTTCCAACCGCATCGTTAGCTACTTGGCTTGCTTCTTCGTACATCATCTGCAGCAATTCGTATTACCATATTGAGAATTTGTATAATATCAAAACTGGAATAATATGTACGAATGTGAGAGCTAGCACACCTTTGCATCTGCACTAAAACCCTTCATGAATTTCATTTGAATATATCCATTCACCCCAATCAAGGGAACAATTACTAGAATAATTAAAGCTAACTCCCAGCTCGCAACGAAAGCAATAATTAAACCTGCCACCGTTGATGCTATATTTTGGACCAGAAGACCCAGCGCATCACCAACAAGGGCTCGCACTGTCGAAGCATCCGCCGAGAGCCTTGCACCTATTACTCCACTTGAGTGCTCAGGGTCATCAAACCAACCAACCTCCATGTTTACAACCTTCTCGAAACACATTAGTCTGATGCGTTGGATTAACTTACTGCCAGCTACAGAAAACAAGTATCCTCGGGAAGGAATTGCGACCAAAGATGCTAAGCCAAGACCCATAAAAATTAGTGCCCAAAACTTGGAATCCTTTTTCATCTCATGAGGTGGCTCATAGAATGTTTTGATGACAGTTGATACCAACAAACCAAACACCGGAAGTATTGTACCATTTACTATGGCAGCTATACATCCAAGCAGAAGCACTGGAATCTCAGGCTTGTTGAGGGAAGCAAGGCGACTAATTGGAACCTCTGGCAATTGTTGCTTGGCTTCTAATTTTTCAATTTCAGGTTCAGGGACGTTAACTACTGTGGGTAAACCAAATGGTACTGAAAATGAGTGCCTGCTACTATTCCCGACAGATGATCCTCGACTTATGGATCTTCGAAGTGACCCCCTTTGACTTGATTGTCTGAATGATTCTACGGAAAGTTCACTTTTGTTTTGATGCTCTGAAGTTTCTTCTGACTCTTTGTTTACTTCTTGTAAGCGTATAAGTTGAGAGTAAGCTCCCTCGGGATCCTTAAGCAGCTCCGAATGCGTTCCTGAATAATAGGCACATATAGTTATTGCATGTAGAAAGATATACAAACGAAACTCTGGTGATTTGAATTTTGATTCTTGTATGTTGTGGACAAATATATATATAGTGGCTAGGCAAACTAATATCGGATGGTACCTTTTTCAACCATCTTTCCTCTATGAATCACAGCAATCATATCAGCATTCCTCACTGTGCTCAAACGATGTGCCACAATAACAGTAGTTCGGTTGACCATGATCCTATCCAGAGCCTCTTGAACTATCCTTTCAGATTCTGCATCCAGTGCACTTGTGGCTTCATCTAGAAGTAGAATTCTTGGATCTTTTAAAATTGCTCTTGCAATAGCAATACGCTGTTTCTGTCCACCAGATAGTTGAGTTCCATGCTCACCAACCATTGTGTCGTATCCCTGCATTTAACTTAAAAAGGTTAGTAATTAATAAATTTAAACATCGATCATAGACTTCCAAGGTATTTAGGTTTAATTAAATTCAATTAAAATCGTGGTTAGGACCTGTGGCAATTTATCAATGAACTTAGCAGCATTTGCAAGTTCAGCTGCAGTTCTTATCTCTTCAACTGTTGCTCCTTCCTTTCCATATAAGATGTTATCCTTGATGCTGGATGCAAACAACACAGGCTCCTGGCTAACAAGGCCGATTTTCCCTCTAATCCATCCAAGCTGAAATTCTTTCAAGTTGATACCATCAATAAGAACTTCACCTGCCTGTGGATCATAGAATCTTTCTATTAAGCTAATAACTGTTGACTTCCCACTTCCGCTCTCTCCAACCAAGGCAGCCGTGGTGCCACTTGTTATATGAAGAGAGAACCCATTGAATATCAGCTCCTCAGGTCTAGTTGGATAACTAAAATATACATCCTTCAACTCTATGTCGCCATTAATGTCCTCTAATATTTTACCATTTGGATCATAAGCGTCTATCTCTGGCTTCCTCTCTATAGTCACGAACATTTTATAAGCTGCCGCCTGCCCCGCAGCAAAAGCACTCAAGCAAGGGGTTGCCTGCCCAAGAGACCTGTCCATTGATAACAGTATGTACAAAAACATAAGAAATATATACTAAACTCAATTATCACAATATATAAAACAATCGGGCTACTTACATGGAGGCAGTTAATATAGCAACAATCACATTAATCACCGTACCCCCGTTATATCCTCTTTCCAGTATCATCTTTGCGCCGAACCATACAGCCAAAGAATAACCACAGAAAAAGACAAACATCACCATTCCCAAACCCATTCCGGCTACAAAACCTTCATGGACTCCTGATTTGTAAGCATCCACAAGAAATTTGCTGTAACTAGAAACTGCTTGCTTTTCGCCAGTGAAGGATGCAACCTGGATATACATACACAGGGAAAGAGAACATCAAAATCGGCTTGACTGAATTTCCCAAACCAAATAACAATTCAGTTATAACGGCAACTTACGGTTCTAATAGCGCCGAGGGTTTGTTCAACGACATTTGCAGCTTTTGCATAAGCGGTTTGACCACGGGAAGCCATCCTTCCTATAATGAAGGCCATAGATGCCCCAGCCACCACAAGCAGTGGAAGAATGGACAACATAACAAGAGCAAGAAGCCATCCCTTGATAAATGCTACCGCAAAGCCACCAATGAACGTTGATATTAGCTGCAGAAATTTCCCAACCTGTTGAAAAGAGAAAGCGTTTAGAAAATGGGAATTTCACCAATAAAGAAAGCGACACCAAATATTCACGGTGGCCTCTTTGTTCCTAATTAATTTGGTTCAGGTCTTTAGTACCTTCTCTCCCATGGCGTCTTGGATGAGAACAGTGTCCCCAGACATTCTTCCTACCACTTCTCCAGTGTTTGTTTCCTTATCGAAGAAAGTAACATCTTGTCTTAGTATGGTTTTCAAATACAGGCCCCTTATTCGGGCAGCCTGTCTTTCCCCTGTGACCATCCAGCATGACACCTCTGAAAAATAAAATTAAGGTAAGGAATTCAGATAATCAATTAAGGCCTGGAAAAGCCAAGTGAATTTGATTGCTCAGAATACTTACGAAGAAATGCTGCCACACCAATTCCTACTGCCAAGTACACAAATTTCAAAGAAACCTGCAATTTTCCAAAAAGTCAAATAACAGAAGAGAGACAAAAAGTTCAAACGCATCCTGTAGATTATTCATATTAGATTTCCACAGTCAGCTCTGTTACTTCAGAAAATTCTCAAAACAAAGGCATAACTAATCCGGCTTTTACCTTGGAAACTAGTGAAACGATGTCGGTGCTGTTCTGGTTACTTCCAAAAGTATTGATCATTTGGCCCATCAGTAATGTCATGAGAGGCAAACCCAAACCATTTCCAATGGCCCCAACGGTGCCAACGATCATTAACAGAGTATCAGTGGAGTCCGCAAATGAGAACAGCCTGTGAAAAGGAACTGTGTCAGCTTTTTCTTTTTGCTTGGTCTTCTCACCCTTTTCCCCGTTTGTGCTGGTTTCTGCATGATTCTCTGATGTGGTTGCCTTATCATGCTCAGTCGCATCGCCATCCAAGCCATTCTCCCCCATGTCAGATCAGCGAGCGCCTTCTATGGAAGAAAAAATCACTACACAAATCAGCTCCTTAGAAAGCAAACCCAAAAGATCGAATCGAATCCGATGGCAATAAATAGCCAGCATTAATTCCACCCAAGGATTAAGTTCGCGTTAAAGCAAATCAACTTCCAGAGCCCAGTTGGCATTTCATTGGTTCACCAAACGTGTAGTTAAATGTGAAGCTTTTAAAGCACGTCAACGTGCAGCAAAAATGAGCATAAAAAAACAAAATAAATGAAAAATTTGCAACGTGCAGGATCTGGAAATTGCCAAATAAGAAAATTAGCCCACGTTCGTGAAGCCAGGACTAAGATTTTTAAGGCGGCACTTGTTTTTATCCGACCCGGTTGAGAAACAGAGGATCGAATACAATGGAAAATACATCATCTTATTAAATTTTAGCAAAATGCATTACTTCGTAGAGCACCGATTTTGCGGGGATACGATCACACGCGGTAGCTGATCCAAAGAAAACAAGAAGGCAAGGATGGTATATGATTTTTCATATTCTCACAAACTAGGCGGAATGAAAAGAATGGTTTACCAGATATCAACAGCCGAAACAGAGGAGGAAAGTAATTCACTCTTGACAGAATTAGCATCAGCCGCAGAAACCATGAAACGAAAGAATCTCTACAAGAATATAAAACTCGATGACGGTGATATGGCCATCAATACGGAAAAAAAAGACAGGTACTAAAAAAGAACAAGAATAAGAGAGGAAGGAATAGGGAGGAGGTGAGAAATTGTTCAATCTGAAAAGTGGAAGAGAGCAGGGTAGATGCTTTTGCTTTTATTTAATTAAAAAGTTCTTTTTATAATTATTGTAAAAAATTGCTGGAAACAATTTGTTATAGTTTGAACAGAATAAAACGACCTGAAGATATTTTGAACAAAAAAAAAAAAGAGGACTTCAAGATAATTTTACTAAATTTTGAAATATGTCATAAATATTAAACAAAAAATTATAAAATTGTTTGTGTTAACTTAATTTGGCGTAAATCAATCTAACTTAGATATAATATCATATATTCACTAATTCATTTTCGAGAAGGATTAATTTCTATTATCGAATTATTATCATGATCATAATATTTAAATTTAAACTAGTAAGGTATGAAGTATATCATTGCTTTTATCATCATATAAAATACTTTCAAGAGAAATTAGTTAAAATGTTTATAAACATGAGGACCGAAGCAATAGAAGGAGAGAGAGAGAAATTGCTTTTCTCGGGGGAATCAGTTGCAGCAATTAGGTGGACACCAGAAAATGAAAGAATATTTACATGAGGATAAACCGCCAAGACCCAACGGTGAAGTGCCATAATAACAATAATAATAATAATAAAAGGCACGGAAGCCCTGAAAGAAAGAAAAAGAACAGAGGAATAGACTGAGAGGAGGGGTTGAGAAATTAGAAGAGGGGAGTGCAGATGCTTGTACTTTGTTCAGAAAGGGACTGAAGAGGTTGTAAGTACCAGATTTGTGGGATCTTTATTTATCCTGACTCTGCGGATTCTTCAACTCTATTTTTGCGTTCAAATTCCGCGTTGATGTTATCTGTGTGTGGATATATATATATATATATATATGGTTATATGCCCTTACTTATATTGCATTGAAGCCAGATATCATCTTCCATGTCCACGATAGCTGACTCCCAATACAATAGACTATATGCCCTTGCTTATATTGCATTATTCAGGCCACATATCATCTTCCGTTTTCCCTGATAGCTGACTCCCAATATAATATTCATAATATATTTTTGGCGGTACATATCTGTTTCGGCAGTCATAGGTTCCCCAAGAGCATTTATTTAATTATGAATTTTATCACCTCTAGACTCTTTTTTATTTTATTTTATTGCTACAGTCATCTGTAGACTTCGTTAACGATTTTTAAGTAATGAAATTTTGCAGGCGTTATTGTTTTCCTTGCTGGACAAGGAACGTACAGTGAAGGGCGATTGACTTTGATATGAAGGGCAATCATTCAATTCTTTTTGCTGCCTTCATCTCGCAATACACACACTCAATACTTTTATTTGTTTAATACCCCATTCATTAATGATGACCTTTCAGTAAAATCTACATGTATTAAAATAGGGTGGGGTGTCATCCAATTAAGCAAGATATTCTCTAATTACGTTGGATTTGGGTTAATGACCTTTTTTTTCTTGGGCCGCACGCGGGGGGAATGGGGATATAGTTACCCATCTATGGTAGTTGTGATTTGCAAAATTCTGTCACAGTGGAAGGAGAAAATGGATAGCTAGGCGTGGAATGACGCACAACTAATTTATCCCTTACGAGAAAGAAAATTAAAACAGATTCTACCGCAAAAACTGACAGTTTATACTATATGAGAATAACACAGGTATTATATTGAAATATAAATAACATGAATTAAAAGTAATTAAAATTAAATCTATTTTAACTTAAATCCTATAGGAAGCCAATTAGAAAAAAAAAACTTATAAATAATGTTGTGATGTTATTTATATATGACTTATTCATATCTCAGTATTTTTATCTATTTATCCTTTCTCATGTATTGTATTGAAGGAGTCAAAAATCTAGTTTAAAGAAAAGTATTGGGTGTTTTCTCATTATCACAATAAAAGCAAAGAATTGAAAAACGAGTGAGGAAAAACGGATTTCTTTTTTCCAGGTTCTAGGCTGAATTTCTGTGCGGTGCACTTTGTGCTTTGTGGCTTTCATAAAAGTTTCATTTAACGTGCGTATTTAAATATCTAACGCAACCAAACCAACGTCACGCTCAGCAGGATTGAGAGGACAAAAACAATAAAAACAAAAACGTCACGAAATTTCTTCCGCCCCACCCCTCCCTCTTTCTTCTCTCCTCTGTTTTCCCTCTTATTTTTTCCCCCTTTTCTCCTCTTTTTTGCGGTTTGAAGTTGAGGTTCTGAATGGTGCTGTACTAAAAACTAATGCTATGTGAGTAGCCCAAAATACAGGTCATAACTCATGACTTGGTTTCCTATATTTTGCAAAAGTGTATATATATATATTTATATGTGGGGATGCAAAAAATTAAACCCACTGACCTGCGGTTATCTACATAAGCCACGGGTTCCCCCCCCCCCCAACTCTTCCCCTCCGTTTTATTTTCAAATGTAAAAAATATTTTCATCCTAATATCTTTACATTACACATATTAAAGTGCATGATAATATTGTTAAAATAAGATTTAATTATAATATTTTAAATCTTTAAAACAACAAAAACAATTTATCACTGTCTCTCACACACATTTTATTTTTATCTTAAACTTTTACCCATATGTTTTTTTAAAAATATTATTTTATTTAATATTGGGTTGGATGGCTGATTGAAAATATGTTCATTGCTTTGTTTAGTTGTCTGAAAATTAAATTGCTTGATATGGGTATTCTAAATGTTGATGCTTTTAATTAAAAATTAATCATGTAGAAAATTAAATTTTCTCATTGAATCATTACATTTTTATTGAAAAAAATTATGTGGGTTGATTGTATTTTTTAAAAATTTATACTAATTTACATAAATTATTTTTATGCCCATAAATAAATTCCAATTATTTTTTTATATAAGATAATTAGATAATTTTTCAAATATTATGTAAATTATATTATTTATGTAAATTTTATTATCTATATTGATATTGATTCATTGCAAGAATATGTATAGGTACACTTTGAATTATTAAGGGAGAGCAAGGGCGAAAGAAAATTACGAGGGGTGAGAAGGAGAGAGCATGGGACACACACAGACTATATTGGAAGTAATGATGATATGTTCTGTTTGGGAGCAATAGAAAGGTTGAACATACATAAGAAATGAAAAATGTCAGTTAATTGAGGTATTGATCCATATGGATGCAAAAGGCCACATATTGAGGGTAGTTGATTGTATAGTTGCCATCTGGCAAATATATAAAAGTAGGACCCTGGAAATACTATCTCCACTTTTTTTAAAATCTAGTTTAAGATTTTATCACAGAAATGAAGAAATATAAGAGGGAGTGCTGACTAAAATGAAGATGAATGATGAGAAAAACAAAAATTGATAAGGAATGATAGGGTATCAAGCTCAAGTGTGGAAGCCGAAGCATAATGAAAAGAAATGGTGACTAAAAACCTGAGAGAAAGCCACTGGGGAGACTGGCCGGTTATAGAAAATAAATAATAAATATGTTCTTGCGGTGGACCAACAGGTGACAGGGGAAGCGTCGCAAGAAGAAGGACAAGGGAAGGCCCCAAACGAGGGGACATCAGAGCGCCTTTGTTTCATGCTCTGTTCGGGAGGGAGGGTTTGCTTCCTTTCACCATTTTTTTTCTGTCCTCTGCTCTTCGTCAACGGAATCCGCCGGTTTCTCAGAAAAAAAAACAAATAGGCATGTTTGCATTCCAAACTTTTCCCTATGTCAAAATCAAACCTTCGGAAGTACTTCTTTGTTTTTTCACCAAAAAACAAATTAATACCAAATAGTATCTTGTTAACTGACGAGTTGAGCATTTTCATAAAATTTTAAATAATTCCAAAAAAAAAGAGAACTGTGTAGATAAATAAATCGAAAACGTTCTTAGTTGTTTTCAATTTAATTATGCGCTCACAACACTGTTCTTGCATTAATGCATTTAATTATATTGTCTTCATGTTAAATTAATCTTCATAATCTTTCCACCCCTGGAAAACTCACGAAACATACGCATCTGAGTTGATGCTTTAATCGCAAATTCATATGTTGGACATGACGCTCAAAATGCAAGAAAGAAAGCTTCCGTGAATAAATTTCAATCACGGCTGCATTGTCATGGTCGAAGAAATGATATATAGAAATGTGAAACAAGTAAGGAGATACAGGGAAAAGAAACCCTTCACTTTTTGAGTTTTGTATTGCAAAATTATGATACCATTTTTTTTTTAATGCCGCCTTAGATGACCAGGCATCAAGAAAAAAAAAATAGGAGCGCTGTGATGTTCGGCTGTCGGTTTTCCAGATTATATACTTTAAAATTTCTCAACTTGATTTTTTTATAAGTAACTCTTCAACTTGATAATTGTATAATTAGTTTCATAATTGATTGTCATATATTGACAATTAAATGGTACTGTACCCAATTGTGTCAATGGGGTTACCAACTCGATCATATTCACGGACGAAATACAGTATTTGACGTCATTGTCAATCAATTTACCATATTAGTTCAATCAAGCTATTTAATTTTCCCCCTTTGAAGGTTTGCTTTCCCCAACATCAAATGGTCAGCGATCAAGTGTGCTTCATTACAGTCAACTTGCTGAGGTTTTTTTTTTTTGGCAGGAAAAAATAGTTAAAATTGAGATTTTGTTTTTGGGATAAAATTGTCTTCTCAAAGATGACAAGTCACACAAGAAAACAAGTAAGCTGTCTCGACACTCAACCGCATACAATATTGTCGTGGAAATCCAGTAATAGACCACTGACAAAAATAAAAAAATAAGAGGAACCGCAAATCGAAGCTATTGTCTTCCATTCGTTCACATGGATTTGAAATAATTTTAGCGGGTTGAGTTATTTACTTTTTAACTACTCCCTCCGTTCTTATATAAAAAAATTTTTATTTTAATTTTAAATATAAAATTTTTTATAATATATATTTTTTAGTTTTATATATAAAATCTTTTATCCTGATTTGAAATAAGAGTTTTATATTAAGGATAAGAGAAAATATATAATTAAAAATTATTCTAAACATCTCATATGTGTTATTTTAAAATTTTTTACGTAAATCAATAAAAATATTAAATAACTTATACTCCTTCTAATTCTTAGTGTAAAACGTTTTAACCGAATCACTTGAATTAAAAATGAAAGTTAAAGTTAATTAATTATCTCAATTTCTTAAAAAAATTTAATATTTTTTCAAAACTACGCTTATTTAATTTATTTTTTATCTTTTTAAATATATTAAATAGAGATATTTTTAGAAAATGTATAATAAATGTTATCTCTTTATATTATAAAGAGTCTTATATTTAACCAATGGGCACCTGATTAAGTGGTAAGGGAATTGACCAACATTCCTTGGGATTGAGATTTCAATTCCTGAGGGGTACAACAATGGTAACAAAATTAAGGTCTCAAAGAGGTCTTCACATTAGTATCCGTGAGCCGTCATAATATTCTATATAACGGGGTTCGGATTAATCTGGGACGGACAATGAACCCAAAATACTCCAAGATACCGGATGATAAAGTATAAAAAAAAGTTTTATATTTAAGAACAGGGTAAAATGTTCTATATTTAAGACCGAAGAAAGTATTATAGTAATGTTTAATAGTATTTTATTAAAATGTCCTAGATTAAAATGTTACGAAAGATTTATACTTTACTTATCACTATTTTTAATTAAGGATAAAATAGTAAAAAAAATAATTAATATTTTATTAATAATGTAAAATAATAGATAATTTGAGTCATTTGAAATTTTTTAAAATGATAGGTAAAATAGCACTAAAGAGTATTAAAAATCTTAAATTTATCTTAAATTTAATTTATTTTTCATATTTGCCACTAATTAAATTAAATGTTAACTTTGCAATCATCAATTTCTTTCATCATGATCAATGAGGGGCATAAACGGAAAAAATATTTAATGGCTCACTTAATATTTTAAATTATGAAACATGATCTTTGAGCGACCTATGCTTGAAAATCGAGAGAGTATTAACTAATGTAAAAGTGAATGATCGCCATTGGTCACAATAGTAAAGAGCATAGAATTAGTCCCACGTGGTTCGCTGAATCCCCAATAGGCTGTTGACTTTTGTTGTGCGTGATTTATGTAATCAGTAATCTTCATGTTTTTTTTTTTTGGATTTAAAATAGTCTTATTAAAAAAAAATTGCAAGTTCGCTAGAAATAGGGACTATAATGCGCTGTTGGGGTTTCTTGTACACAAATAATGACATGATGGCGCACTTACTTTGTTCTGAGGTCCAGCAAATCAGCGAGAGAGGGAAAACAGAAGCACGAAGCTGACCAAAAAATCCAAGATCCACTATTTCAACGGTCAACATCTGTTATTCAATATTCACACACACAATTGCTGAATTTTTATTTTATATGGATTAACATATCAAAATGAAGCACTCCTCATCTGATAAGATGCCGTAACAAAATTATCAGATTAAGAAATATGGTTAAAACTAGTTGAAAGTCTTAATTTAAAAAAAATTACTATCTTTTAAAAAATATTTTTTATTAATTTTATTAACTTTTCTTTTAAAATGAGAGTTGGGTTAGTTATAAAATAAATTTATTAAGATTACTGTTAAAAAACTCATAAATGCTCTACAAAACTCTATAAAATATGGGAGAATTACTATTCAGGACCCAGATTAAGGTTTTATAATAAAATGAGACTTATTATTCATTTAATTATAAAAAGAGATCAGTTTTTTAAAATTAAATATAAAAATATAAAATTACCAAAATACCCTCAACTTTAATTTATCCACCTACCACCGCCGGTCAACGGTCGCAAGCCATCGGTCAATGTCGATCAACGACACAGCGACTGGTCAATGTTAGCCAGAGAAAAATGGTTTACAACTTTTTTTTTTTAATTTTACAATTTATTTGTTCTGAATTTGTAATTTAGTTTTTAAATTTTTACTTTGTAATTTCTTTTCTAGAACTTACAACTTCTTTATTCTAAATTTATAATTTATTTTTCAAATTTTTACTATAAATTATTTTAGTGCTTTTACAACTTTTTTTTTCTAGATTTTACAACTTATTTACTTTAAATTTGTAATATTTTTTCTACATTTATATTATGAATGATTTCAATGTTGTACAACTTCTTTTAAAAAATTTGCAACTTGTATACTCAAAATTTACAACTCGTTTTCCAAATTTTTACTATAAATTCTTTCAGCGCTTTTTAACTTTTGTTCCAAAATTTTTAGTTTGGAACAATTTGTGATAAATACTTGGATAACAAGTTACAAATTTAGAGTAGATAAGTTATAAATTCTAAAAAAGAAGTTACAAAACACTAAAACAATTCATAGTAAAAATTTGAAAGGTGAATTACAAATTAAGAATAAATAAGTTGCAAAATATGTAAAAGAAGTTGCAAAAATATTAAAAAAATTTAAAGTAAAAATTTGAAAAATAAGTTGTAAAACAAGTAGCAAAAATATTAAAATAATTTATAGTAAAAGTTTGGAAGATAAATTGCACATTCAAGGTAAGTAAATTGCAAATTCTAGAAAAGAAATTGTAGAACACTGAAAATTTATAGTAAAAATTTAGAAAATAAGTTGTAAATTCAAAATAATTAAGTTATAAAATTTGAAAAAATACTGAAACAATTTATAGTGTAAATTTGGAAAATAAGTTGTAAATTTAGAATTAAAAAGTTATAAATTTTGCAAAAGAAATTACAAAATAAAAATTTGAAAACTAAATTGTGAATTTATAACAAATAAGTTATAAAATCTAGAAAAAGAAGTGGTAAACTATTTTGTTTATGCGAACATTGACAGGTCGTTGGTAAATGTTGATCGGCGTTAATTGGTCGCTAGCAACTATTGACCGTGGTTGGCGGCTATTGACCGGCGATAGTAGGGGGATAAATTAAAGTTTAGGATATTTTAGTAATTTTTTATTTTTATTTAATTTTAAAAAGTTGGTTTCTTTTTGTAATTAAATGAATAGTTCTCACTTTGTAATAAAATCTTCATCTTGGTCCTAAATAATAAGTCCCCCATAAAATATTTTATATTATATTATGAGACATGAAAAATTTATAAAATGCCTTATAGTATATATGAGAGGATGAGTAATAAACTGGCATATAAAATAAAATTCAGCAATGAGATCTTTGCACAATCGGTAAATGGTTGAATCCCTTAAATATAATGTCTTGGATTCGATTCGTAGTCATATATATGGAAAATATTTTATTTAGAGAAACAAAACCTATTTTGATAATCTCTACATTCTAAAAAAAATACTCCTTCAGTTTTGCTATATAGTACATTTTTTTGAGAAATTTATGTTTCATAATATAGTGTATTTTACGGATTACGTAGTGTGTTTTTTTTCTTTCTAAGATTGCCCTTGACTAATGGGTCCAAATATTTATTTATTATTAAAATGCTTCATTCCCAATGTATTTAATAAGAGTAATTTGAGAAAATGTGGTAAATTTTTTTAGTTACTAATTATTATTTTAGTCCATGTATGGTAGTTAAAAGTGTACTATAAACTAAAACGGAGGGAGTAGTTTTTAACTTCCAACTGGGCATATGTTAGTGCTTACCTTAAAAGAATTCAGCAATTCAAATGCCTGTGTGTATAGTGCGCGGAATAATTGGGGGTAAGGGGTTTATCCCAAAGTGAAGAGGCAGTATGAAAGTCAATTCCTTCCCACTCAGGCACCCTCTTTTTTCATCATTATCACATGAATTCTCACTTGGAATCTCGCGTTCACCGGTGGCAACTGGCAAGTCTTTGAAATCGAAAACCGAACTTTAATCTCTTTTTAAAAAGTTATAATGGTCAAGGTGTCTACCATAATATCTGATAATATTGAGGCTCTAAAAATGTAATACCGTTACATTTCAATATATGTATATATATTGGTAGTGATAGTTCCTTTTACCGATTGGTTTGGCATGTGATATATAATTCCACGCAACACTTTTAAAAATCAAAACGCTGTTCAGTTAATATATTTGATTCATTTATCCATCAATTCTTAAGAATAAATTTTAAATATCAGAAAGTGGAATTTTGATGTGAGGTCCCAACAAATCAGAGAAAACGAAAGCACGTAGCTGACCAAAAATTCCTAGCTAGATCCACTATTCCACCGGTGAACATGTGTTATTCACAATTCACACTCAGAGAGAGAGGTGCTGATGAATTTTATTTTACATGGATTAATATCTCAAGTGAAGTAATAAACTTCATCAATATTCTGTGTGTGGGCAGTGCGCGGAATAATTGCGGGTATGGGTTTGTCCCAAAGTCAAAAAGCAGTGTGAAAGTCAATTACTTCCCACTCAGGCTCACTCTCTTTTGTCATTATTCTCGCTTGAATCTAAATCCTGCTTTCAGCTTTCAGCTTTCAGCTTTCAGCTTTCATATAATTCTCACTTCTCAGTTGGACTCTCCTGTTCACCAGTGGGACGTTTTTGAAATCCAAAACCGAATTTTAATCTCTTTTTAAAAATTTAAAAATATTAACTTCTTAAATATAAAAAAATTTAAAAAGTCTACATGTAGTAAATTTTAATTGAAAAATAATATAAAAAATATATAAGAAAAAGTATATAAGTTTAGTCCTCATTGATTTCGCCCCCACATATGGGTCTTTTCAATTTAATATGATTAAAAATGGTTATCATTAATGTTTTTTATATACAGATACATTTCAGAAGGACAAAATTTATTATTATTATTGTTTTTTTGGGTCCACACATGATTTGTAACAATTTATCCGTAAAGAATCAAATTGAGAAATATTCATCTATAAAGGACTTAATTTAGAAAATCATGTTATTATAACTTGAATTGATAAAGATATTATCTATAAGAGATCAAATTGAAAATATGATTCCATAAGAAAAAACTAAATTAAAAATGCATCATATGTAAAATGAAATTTTACTCAATAAGAAAAAAGCTCGCAAATGTATACCCAGGCCCAAATACTGCTACTATAAAGGAGAAGGAGCCCAGCGCGGGCCAAAATAGAGCATGTCAGAAGCTGAGTCTAAAGTCGATGGCGAATCAGCCGGAGGCCCAACCGTAGTCTCTGAATACCATCATCATGTGTGTTGTCCACCAATTCATCTAGAGGGATTGGTATAATTACAATCAATGCCCTGTTTGGGTTTTTTTGCGCCAATTGCCTTCTTTGGGTTGCATTGTATCATTCGAGTGGGGAAAAGGATGGAGATTACCATTACGCTATGTTTGGTTAATAGATTCATTTTGTGGGAATAAAAAAATTAATGAAATAAGATAAGTATGTTTGATATGTCATAAAAAGAAATAGACACTTGTGTTTGGTTTGACAGTATTATCCCTATCATATATATTATAAAATTTGTTATTATTTTAGCAATTATTTAAAAATATCTTTTACATATATTTAATAAAAGAATAAAATATACAATTTTAATTTTTTAGTGTATTTTATTTAGAAATTAAAATATATTTTATTTTAATAATATGGATCATTTATAAAATTACATGAAAAAAATATTACCATGGTGCAAACTTGAGATATGGAAAATGGTTTGTCATGAAGGGAAAGCCAGGGCATCCTTATATGCTCAAACTCATATAGATGTTTTGCATTGCGTATTGTGATGTGATTTATAGCAGCTGTTGATGAATCTAATGTTTATTTGGGGCAACGCCGACGATGCATAATAATATGATGACGCATGTCGAAACAAAAACAATAATAGTAAGTATAATGATGACTATAAGTCTATGACCATGAAATTGGATGGTCCTCAAATAGAAGCAGCCTAGTTATTGGGGTAACATTTTGGATTTTAATAATGATTTTATGATATATATTGATAAATTGATTTTATTCATTGATAATTGATGTTTTCATTTTATACATATAAAATACCTATATTTAAGCTTTAAATTATATTTAAATATATTTATATTGATATATTTTAGCATGATTTTACATATTTTTGTGTTTCATGACGTTATAGGTTAAGTTGGAAGCATTCGGAGCAAAAACGTTACAAATTGTTCATGCTGAAAAGTTATGACACCCTTCGGTATTTTGATCATAACTCTTACATATGAACTCCGATTGAGGTGATTTAAAATGAGTTGGAAAGCTAGGACACAGAGCTACAACTTTCATGTTTTGAGTTTTCCCAAATTATAACGTTATCATGGTGAAAATCGAACTCAAAATGTCAACACGAGCGAATGACGTTATGAAGCTGGAGGTGTTCTGTCCGTACAAATAGTGTCCACCCGGCGCCGGGTCAAGTCCGTACGGAGCCGGGTCAACTCGGATTTTGACGTTTTTCAGCAAGTTAAAAGCACCCGGCGCCGTATTAATTAATTTTATGGTCATCCGGCACCGGGTCATGCAACAGGGGTCCGTAAAAACTCGTTTTTGACGCGTTTTGATTATATTTTGGGCTTTTATGGGCTTCTAAAATTTTCCTATATAAAGATACACGATTGAAACATAAAGGGGGACTCAGAAACGCACTCAGAAGTCAGAGAACACTGTTTCAAACTCATCTGGGAGCAACTAGGAGCATCATATAGAGAGAAAGCAAGGAGATTTGGGAAGTATTAGTAATAGATTATTCTTCTCTAATATAACTCTATTTTCTTATTATTTTCACTATGACTTGGGATATTAGTTTTGATTTGATTTGTATTTCCATGAGTAGCTAAATTTCCCAGTCAGGGGTAGGGATGTAGCCTGATTGGGATTGATTGGATTTGTTTCTTTAGTTAAGACTCTTTGATTTGTTCTTCAAGTTATATTTAATTTATTTTTTTATTATATTTATCTCTTTTGTTCATTCATGTGGATTTTATGCTTGATCACCATAGAATCTAATTAATGGGTAAACTTGATGGACTGAGAGGTGAAGAGTAAACCTAGATTTAGAGAGATAAACATGAATAACTAATCTAGAGATAGAATTAGGAATTCATGGTGATGTATGTTGTAATTTTCAAGGTTTAATTAGAAAATTTAGTTGCGCGAGAGCGAATTGAATCCTAATTAAATAAGGACTAATTGACTAAGAGGTAATTAGGACGCTTTAGAAACAACAGTCACTATAATTATATAGAGTCTAACTAAGAAATAAAATTTAGTTATCTCATAAGGTAAATCCTGATCCCCTGACACTTCTAAAACTGAATCAAAACTCAGACATCGTTTTATTTCCTAGTTTTTTTAATCTTTTTAATTTGAATTATTAATTTGATTATCAATTAATTTTTGGGATTAAAAGTTTGAACTATAAATTTACTACCTCCCTTGGGTTCGACCTCTGGAATACTCCGGAGATATTTTTATTACTGCGATCGACCATGTACACTTGCAGGATTTACCGATCAATAATTTAACTTGGAAATAAACTAATCGGACAAGTTTAAATTTTCATTACTTGGAGTACCCGAAAAAGAAAAACAAAATAGATTACTGGAGCACTAATGGTTCCAGATAAATTTTTAATAGGGTATAAATCATTGAAAAAAATTTATGCGCACATAAAAATAAAGTAGTAAAATTTACTAACAGGTAACAACCTTATTTAATCCACTCACAGTTAGTAAGTAGAGTATGCAAACGAGAATTTCTATGAAGAGACAGCTAGATGGACAGAAATCAATTATGCTGGCATCTGCTTAACAGAAGCAAAGCACAGTACAGTACAACTGCTAACTACTATAGCGGAGAGAACTTTATTAAGTACTGCCAAAGCTGAAAGGCAGTACAGTTTGGTGTTGCTCTCCATATATATTTCCTTTTATGCAATAGGAAAATTGACATTGAAGAACCACAAGTTTAAATTAATATCATAAAGAGACCAAAATATTTTAAAATATCAAAAATAGACCAAGAGTATTCAATTGAGCAAAATTTGACGATTTAATTATCTGAATACCCCTTACTAAAATCAAACAATTAGAAATTTTCAATACCCTAACTCTCTCTCTTTGTAAAATCAATTGTTTAGAGCCTTTATCACTTCGTCATTCATACCCTTCCTATCATATCGCCTTTTTGTCAGAACCTCCTCCATTTCATTGCTCCCCGCCCTATCACTTATCGTTCTCTACTCTATCATTGATAGTGTTGATTCAACTAGGAATTTGAAGTAATATTGTAATTAATAATATAATTAACAAAAGTTGAACATAAGATTTGACACTGAATTAATTTAAAATCACACATAACTCATCACTTGAGTTAGATAATTGCTTATAAGTTATAATAACTTTTAAATTTTATACAAATTATGTTAAATAATTTATTTAATCAGATCCAGTATTTGATACTCAACACCCTCAATTTATTACTCATGTTTCAAGATTTCATACTGAACTAACTCAATTTTACACTGAACAAATTATGTTCACTAAATTTTTTATCTGATCAGATCCAGTATTGGATATTCGATACCTTTAATTTATTATGTATGTTCAAAGCGTTTGTACTGAACTAACTCAGTTTTACATTGAACAAATTAAGTTCACTAAATTTTTCATTTCATCAGATTAAGTGTATGTACAAGTTATATTGGATTTGATTAGATGAAAAATTTAGTGAATATAATTTGTTCAATGTAAAACTGGATTAATTCCGTGCAAAAGTTTCAAACATGCATAGTAAATTAATTAATATAATTTGTAGAAAAATTAAAATTTATTATAACTTATAAGCAATTATCTGACTCGAATATTGAGTTTTGTGTGATTTTAAATTAGTTTAGTGTCGAGTTTTGTTTTTAATTTCTTTTAATTACATTGTTAATTGCAATACTACTTCAAATTCCTAGTTGAATTAACACTACCAGCGATGGAGCAGAGAATGACAAGTGACAAGGCAGGGAGCAATAGAGTGGAGAAAGACTCTGACGTAATGCAATGCGACGGGAAAGGCATGAATGACGGAGCGATAAATGCTTTGATCAATTGGTTTTATAGAGAAAGAGAGTTAAGATGTCGAGAATTTTTAATTGTTTGAATTTAGTAAAGGGTATTTTTGGTAAGATAATGTAATTCAATCATCGAATTTTGTTTGGTTGAAGACCTTTGGTCTATTTTTGATATTTAAAAATGTTTTGGTCTCTAAGTGATATTAATTCAAATTTATGGTCTTAAATATCATTTTCCCTATGCAATATAAGTAGTACTTGGAAGAGGAAGTAGTACAGGGCAAGCGTTGTGCTGGAATATGACAGTACATGAATGTACTACAGCACATCCACCTTTTGCTATTACATATATAATGGGATTGCATCATAACGCACTCAAGAGGGCCTCAAGGCGTAAACTAAAAGGCAAGGAAGTTCAAGTTTATTTCCTTTCACGGAGAAGCTGCTTATTTATACTGTGGATGGCGACAAGGATGAGGTAAGTTAGGTTAATGCAAAGGCAGGGAACAGGCAGAGCATGGATGGAGCTATCAACAGAATACACAATCAATCATCAAGCAACTGATACCGAGAGCCAACAACTCTGTTGTTGCCTCACTCATGCACTGCCTCTTCCCTGGCTCTGCCTCTTTCCTTCTCTACTCATATTTTTCAACTCTGCTTCTTCATTCCAACCTTCAATTTCATGGGTTAATTCCCAACCCATGCCACACTTTTCAACTCTTGTTTTGGCCTTCTTTCTTTTGGTTGGGATCCTGCTGCATCTGTCAAAATCAATTGAAATCTGTTTTTCCATTGATTTGGAAAATGCGTCATCTTCGAGTTTATTGAGTATAACATTTTTCCATGCGCCCCCAATATTGTGACTGTAGAATTTTCCGCAACTACATCTGACATTTCCCCGTAATTTTAATGCACCCCGTTTCTTAACTATCGTCTGCACATACCGATTTGCATCTGATATAATTTTAGACTTTCCTTCAACAACAGTAAAGTAAGTCCTATTAATCTTAGGTCGCATATATAACCATGACATGGATTCGCAACACTGTCAAGAGAGCATTCCCTTTCTGACAACTTATATAGTTTGTCCGCCAGATGATTCATCCTTGCAGAATATATCAGCCATCGTGAAACAGAGGAGTATGGGGAATGAACTTTCGAGCCATGACATTACCAGATTCCATTTTGAATTAAAGTGCCAGGTTGAAATCAGGCATATTTTTCTTTTAACATTTTATCGACCTATGTGTTGACTATGTTAAGTTAATTAAATATAAGAAAAAAGAGAGAACAGAGATTTCTTACTAGGTATGATTGGGCGATTAAGTTTTAAGAGTGATCTTATACATGTGAAGCGAATACATGGGTAAAGTAAGAACCAACGAGGCTTCACTCTTTGAGGCTAACATGGAAGAGAAATCAAGTATTGAATTGAAAAAAAAAAAATCATGCGGGCCATTGAAAAAAGGGAAAACCACACAGACTTACATAGTTGGATCTTGATCAGACAAGCATAAGGAGCGGGTGAAGTCGATCAGAAGACAAGGTTGTGTTTGTGGAAGCTTATGATCGAGTTTTCCTGATTCAATGAGATGCAAATCCTCCAAAAGGATCACATAATGCTGTTGAACGTCCCCCGCACTCTTATTTCCTCCGATCATGGCTGCAATCACCTCCCACCGATTTGGGTATTGCTCGTCCACCACTGCTAACGCCACCTCAAACAATTTATTCTCCTCCCAACTCCATCCACTCAATACCTTTCCACAGGCATCCATACCCTATTTTGAGAATATTTAGGATGCCTGGATAATTCACGGCCACCGTGTTTTATGATCTCTCGGTCCCAATCCAACACTTGGGTGTCACCAAGCAGCTATTACCAGCAAAAATATCTGCTCTTTTGCTTCCTTATATGGGTCCTTTGCATTGAGAAGATAACAGAGTGTTTGAGTTCTCTGAAGAGCTCTGTTTGATGATGCCCAAGGACTTGAAATGTGTGTAAAATTGTAAGAATATTATTGGTGTGTCTTAATCCTGGCCTAAAGTCTACACCTCTAGAAGGTAAATTATTATTATTTTTTTTTTGGCCAGTCTAGAAGGTAAATTATTAACCGTAAACATCACTTGAAATAATGAATGTTGATCTTTTTGCGCCCAAACAGGAAACTGCTGATAAGAAATTCGACAAAATAAAGCACCTCATTATCCATTTCTTGCAAGCGTTGTCTTTTATTATTTAGTAATTATTGTTTTTTTTTCTTTCGGTTTCATCAATCCATGTCAAGCGGTGATGGAGCCGGCATCATGTGGGATTTTAGTTATTTTAAGTTCAACGATCGGTAGAAGAATGGACAGAAAATTATTGGCAAAATATATTAAAAATATCAATATTCTGAACAATGTTTAGATTTTTCTGAAGAATCAATTCCTCAGAAGCAAGTACAGCACCAAGATGATGAAAGTCAAAGTGATTTAATCTTGGACCAGCCTGATCTCGATGTGACGCGGGATAAATTCTAAATTATTTTATTTTATTATAACTAATTATTCTGCATCAATATATCAAATTACAAAGTATGTAGGTGAGTTTAATTTTGTAAATTAAGTAGTTAATGGCTTTTTTTTTCTTAGACATAGACAGTTTATCGCTTTTATAGTTCAGTAGTGAATCACAAAAGGAGGCCCAAGAGCCAAACAAATTAGGTGATAGATTAATGAAAAAGACGCAGTTGACTTTTATTGGTTTTGGACGAAGCTAGCTAGCTGTTTGGGTTGGAGCAAGTGTATGAAAGCTTTTGGGCCTCCACATAGTTTGTATTGTATTAATATTGGAAAATGCATCTCTAACCTCCCACAAAAAAAAAATGCATCTCTAACATCCTGAAGAATGACGAGAGAAAAAAAAAAACAAAAGAAAAAGTAGTATAATAATAATATAGAGTATTATTTAACTCGTCTCTCCATTACAAATGCAGGAGAGCAGAATATGGTAATGATAGAGTAATGAATTGGTAGTAAAATCTCCTGCAGAAATAATGATCAAAATGAATGGGTTGATGGATGTGGGTGATAATTAAGGGGGGGAACCGATGACTTAAGCTTTGGTGAGGCCGCTGTCGAAGGCAATGCTGGTGGCGGGCAACCAGGTGCTGGCCTGAAGCCATGGTTCGGCGGTGTATTGAGTAGCATCAGCCTTGGCGAGGACGCCTTTACCCCACTTGACCCTCTTGTCGGCGGCAGCACCAGGACCAGTGTTTGCATACTCGGCGAAGTAGCAGGTGTCTAGGAAGACGGTCCCCATCCAAGGAAGGTAACCATCGGAGTTAATGAGGTCGCCAATTTCACTTTCAATGAAGATAGCCCTGGAGTATGCCTTCCATGGCCTGGCCAGATATGACTTCACGGTCAACCTGTCGGGGAAGAGCGTGGGATCGGCCACAATCTGGCAGTTCTGGAGAACAATTCCCGTTCTCATTTGCTTTTGGGTTGTGCCGTCAGCGACCACGATGTTCTGCTGATTATCCAAGGGCTTCCTCACCACGATCTTGGAGTTCTGGATCAAGGTGCTGCCGTATCCGAAGATGAAGTCCACTGTTCCGGAGATCTCACAGTTGCGGTAGAATTGACGCTTGGCGTGGGCGTACAAGGTGTCTTGGAAACCGTGCATGGCACAATCGAAGAAAGCTGAGCGATCACCCATCACGCGGAGTGCAACTGCCTGATGTCCTTCAGGCCCAGCGGTGTTCTCGAATGCCATGGACTTGGCAATGAAACCCTCAGCTACGGTGGCTGCATGCATGCATCATCCATCGTTATATTTACATATATATGATCAATATATATATATATATATATATGATGATTGATGAACTTACTGAAGGTGGCAGTCTGGATTGTTTTCCAGCCGGAGGTGAAGCTCCTGTTGCCGGTGACAATGGTCTTTGTAGGGCCATCACCGTAGATGAGAATGTTGGGGGTCTTCTTGGTAACATGGACATACTCATTGTAGACACCGGCCTTGACGTAAATAGTGAATCTGCCTTGGAATTTGGGGGGGTATGAGTCAATGGCTTCCTGGATGGTCTTGAACTGGCCGCTGCCGTCCTTGGCAACCACAGCGTTGGGCTTATCCATAGGATGTCCTGTATTTGGAAGCTCGATGAGCTTGCGATCAGCACTGGGCAACCAAGTGGGATACCCATCGTGATCCCCCTTGTTCAGAAGGCGCCGAGAAGCAGGTTTCACGTCCAAATCCAAGTCCAAAACGGAGAGCAACTGGGATATCCCGGCCACAACATCCAGAGCTAACCCTGTGAGCTTCTCCACGTTGTCCAGGCCACCGGTTTGCAACTGTTGCTGAATCGCCTTCTCGCCTTGATCGTCCGTTGAAAACCCATCGAGACATGATTGCTGGTACGCGATCACGGCACTCAACCAGTTCTTAAGGTCATCTTCCCGGTCGGTCACGCTTCGAGCATTATTGTCTTGAACCAGAGCACCCGATGCTTGCAGTTCCGCGATCGCAGATTGCAACAAGTCCTTGCAATCTTCAACGGCCATCTTAATGCCTCTTGTGCTGTTATTCCCTTGCTCTACTGACACCCTGTCCGTCAAATTAAGAGACTTGATGACGGTGTTCATGGCGGATTCCACCACCGCCTTTATATAATCCTTAGGGTCCGAGCTTTGCACGGGGTCCAGCGTGTTGTGGCAGAGCTTCGGGTCGTCGGAACCTTGGCATATGGCGGCGACAGCCTTTGTGTGGGTGTTCGTCTCTGCCTGACCATCGTTGCTGTCTTTATTCTTATAGTGCACGACGCCGACGACCCCAAGGGCCACGCCCACCACGAGGATGATAGAAACAGCGGAGGCAACCACTTTTCCGTTCATCTTTTGAGATTTTTTTTCCTTTCTTTATTATTGATGCTTTCCTCTCCGATTAGTTATAGGATAAATGAGCAAGCCGCTGAAGTTCAGGTTAATCGGAGCGAAAATAAAAAATGAAGGGTAAGGAGATTGCTCTCCTGGGGATGGATGGGTTAATGAGAGCGAGGCAATACCATGCATGGAGGTGGGGGTTATATACCTTTACCATTAATCCGAAAAAAGACTCTTTGCCTTTTCTCCCTCGGTTTATTTGTGTCTTCTTTTGCGCTCTGCCCATCGTGAATCCATCAACCACAACCATTCACGCCATGAATGTTTCTGCTTTCCACCAAGTAATTTTAGCTAGGATTACTAATATTAGACTTCAGTACTGTTTTTCTTCAACTTGAACTATAAATAGATACTTCTGTTCGTCCTGCGTTATTAATTAATTTGGTACGTAGTATATTAAAAAACCAACTACGTATTTATGTTAACTCTACGATCTCATAATCAGGATACATTAGTTGGTACTTTTAATGATTACAAAATAAAACCTTTAATTGTTTCTTATGATTATTGTTTCCCATTTTTATTGTTGACCGAATTGAATATTGTTTGATAAGTTTATTATGATATTAAGGAATATTGATATTTGAGCATTAACATGTGATTTGGTCTTACATAAGTTTAATGGAGCAAACTATTTGACTGATTGCAAAGAAATTAAAGTAAATTAATAATATGCATCAAGTAATAAAGTAAATTGCATTTGAAAAATTAGTCAACAAAGAATTAATTAAAAAGATATTGCAGAGATTTAATTTTAGCCAGATTGCATGAAAGCTTTGAAAAAAAAATCACATTTTTAATTACTTGCTCCGATTTTAAATATAAGATATTTTTTAAAAATAATATTTAATTTAAAATATAGGACATATCATAGAATAGTTTGATATATTAATTATTTTTTTCATTCATATCTCTAATTTTTAATTAATAGATAAGAGATAAATATCATAAAAAATATGAAAAATAATATAATTAATAAGAATAAATATTAAAAATATTGGAATTTTTTAACAAATTTAATTAATTCATTTTTTAAGATGCGTGAGAAAGTGTTTAAGTATATCTAACTATATATTTATTTCAAAAGCTACTATATTTATTAAATATAGTTGCGATTATTAATGAAGTGGAAGGATTGTGAATATGCCAACGGTAGACATGGATAAAGTAGGGAGAAGCACTTGAGAGCTCGAGTCCTCCTATATTTTGCCAATAGATTAATGAGCTTATGTTGTCATTGTTTAGGGGAGGATCTAGAAAAAAATTTATGGAGGGGGCCAGCAAGATTTTCTTCTCTGGTCTGACAAGGTATGGAAGACAAAATTTCATCATTTTTTTTAAACATAAATTTCAAAAAATTTCTTTAATATTATAAAGAAAAAAAAATTGTGGGAATATATGGGGGGCATTCCCCTTGTTCCCCCTCCCCCCCCCCCCCCCCCCAAAAAAAAAACCGTCCCTACCCTACCATTATTATTCTTGTTTTACTAAAATTATACACAATAAAATTGCGATATCATTCCCATAACGTTTTTATATATATTTAGTTAAAATTATACATAAAAATACCCTCCATGAATCTTCTTTATAATTCTTTCATTTTCTAACTGATTATGCACAAGTACATGGATCGTGTGTGTGTGGGGGAAGGAGCACCCTTTTTTACTTTTATCCAAGTTTAAGGGCTTTTGATTGTGCGCGCGCGCTCACACATCTGGTTCCATGGCCACTGCCGCTTTCATATGGATAAAGTGAGTTTTTCTTTGCTGTGATAAGTCCGATCAATTACAACGTACTCAAGCTAAATTCTTTGAAAACAGTCGTTTTGTACGCAAAATGACCGTGCAACACTTAGGTTATGCCTAATGTGCGCGTGTAATGTCTAGTTAATGAATTATGTATATATTGATGCGTTGAGAGTTACTCCTTTTAACCTTATATACAAGACATTTTTTACTATTTTACATATTAAAAAAAGTTAGATTATCAAATTTGTCAAAAAATTTTAATATTTTTCACAATTTATCCTTATTAATTACATTATTTTCATATTTCACATAATATTGATCTCTTATTTATTAATTATAAAGTATGGGTATAAATAAAAAATCATAATTAATGTACTAGATAATCTTACAAAATATCTAATATTTTGGACCATATATTACTTCTGAAAAATGTTTTATATTTAGGACCGTGGGAGTACTTAGATTAATGTATGATAATTTTATCCTGGAAAAAGTCATTTTTAGGAAAATGAAAATGGAGAGAACGGTTTAATGAAAAGGAAAATAAAACAAAAAATCCTTATAAGATATGTTTACTGTATGTAATGGATAAAGTAATAGCAAAATCTGGTGTATATGTAAACTTATGAAGCATATGTGCATTAACTGAGAAGATAAAAGTCATTGATTGAACTATATGTTCACTATTAATTGTCTATGCGAATAACTAGTTCTGCAGACATCTCACAATAACTGCTAATTTACGCGATTGTATATCCCTAGAATATCTTTGGTAAAAAAAAAAAAAGGTATATCTCTAGAATATCTTGAAAAAAGTTTCTGACTCAATTTACGTACAGTCAGTCTTGTGCATTAGTCTGCGCAACTGATCAACATGCATGGATTGGCCATGGATGTCTTGAATAAGTTTTATACATCTACTGTTCTTGGATTATTTTGATAAAATTTAGATGGCCCATTTTTCTTTTTCTTTAATGTTTTTAATGAAAAAAAGGGAATTACAAATCAGGAAGAAGATTTTATTACAAATGTGACTAAATATTCATTTAATTACAAAAAAAAGACCAATTTTTTTTAAATTAAATATAAAAAAATATCAAATTACCAAAATACTATCAACTTTAATTTATCCTCCTACTATCACCGGTCAATGGTTGTCGGTCACCGGTTAATAGACGCGGGCGACCGGTCAACTATTGCCGGCGACCGGTCAACGTTCGTAGGGACAAAACAGTTTATCACTTCTTTTTCAAGATTTTGTAACTTCTGATTTATTTTAAATTCACAATTTAGTTTTAAAATTTTTTTTTTGTATTTTTTTTTTCAGAATTTGCAACTTCTTAATTTTAAATTTACAACTTGTTTTCCAAATTTTCACTATGAATTGTTTCAGTACTTTTGCAATTTCTTTTTTAAATTTTGCAACTTGATTACTCTGAATTTATAATTTATTTTCCAGATTTTTATTTTAAATTGTTTCAATATTTTATAACTTCTTTTATAGAATTTACAACCAACTTACTCTAAATTTACAATTTATTTTTTTAAATTTTTACTATGAATTACTTACTCTAAATGAGTTTACAACTCATTTTCCAAATTTACTATAAATTTTTTTTGTACTTTTGCAACTTTTTTTTTTTACATATTTTGCAATTTACTTACTCTTAATTTGTAATTCATCTTTTAAATTTTTACTATGAATTGTTTTAGTATTTTGTAACTTCTTTTCTAGAATTTGCAATTTGTCTATTCTAAATTTACAACATATTTTCCAAATCTTTATCATAAATTGTTCCAAGTTAAAGAATTTTGGAATAAAAGTTGAAAAGCTCTGAAAGAATTTATAGTAAAAATTTGGTAGACGAGTTGCAAATTATGAGTATGCAAGTTACAAATTCTTGAAAAAAAATTATAAAACATTGAAATCAATCATAATATAAATGTTGAAATTTTACAACTTCTTAAAAAGAAGTTTATATTATGAATGGTTACACACTTGTAAATTTAGAAAATAAGTTGTAAATTCATAGTAAGTAAGTTGCAAAACATGTAAAATAAGTAGCAAAAATATTGAAATAATTCATAATAAAAGTTTATAAAATGAATTGTAAATTCAGAGTAAGTAAGTTATAAATTCTAGAAAAAAAGTTGTAAAACACTAAAACAATTTATAATAAAAATTTGAAAAATAAGTTGTAAATTCAGAGTAATTAAGTTGTAAAATTTGAAAAAGAAATTGCAAAAGTACTGAAACAATTCATAGCAAAAATTTGGAAAGTAAGTTACAAATTTAAAATTAAGAAGTTGTAAATTCTGGAAAAGAAATTTTAAAATAAAAATTTGAAAACTAAGTTGCGAATTTAGAACAAGTTGAAAAATTTAGAAAAAAAAGTGATAAACTATTTTAATTTGCTTCTGCGAACGTTGACTAGTTATCGGTGGCTGTTGACCGGTCATTGGAAAATGTTGACCAGTTACTAGCGGCCTTTGACCAGCGTTGACCAGCCGTTGGCGGTCAACAGCTGATAGTAGGAGGATAAATTAAAATTGAGAGTATTTTCATGATTTGATATTTTTTATATTTATTTTAAAAAATTGGTCTCTTTTTATAATTAAATGGACAGTTAGTCTCACTTTATAATAAAACCTTTATCCCAGTCATGAATAGTAATTCCCCTTTAAAAAAAGTTAAACAATACAGATTTACTTATTTAGACGATTCAGATTAATTGTGCGTATGTAAGGTACCAGCATCAATTCATGGAGTAGGAAGAATACGTGACTAACTTTAAATTAAACTTATAACCTAAAAATGTATAAGTTGTTTGAAACTCAGGTACAAATTTAGAATTAAATTAGGTTGAATTTTAGTAAAAAAGGTAACATGTGAACGTGTATGTATGTAAGAAATTTTTAAGAATATAAAGTAGAATTTTTAGTTTATTGAAGTTGAGTAAAACTTATGTACTTTACAAAATTTATTTATAGTTAGAGACATTTTTAATTTGCATTGTACAAAGTTAATGGAAAAAAATACGTTGTCCATGTCTCGTGAATAATGCGGCTCTTTATATTTTAATTTTTATATATATGTTGATATAATGTTATAGTGATATATTGATTATGTGTAAAAATTATTTAACTCTCTCTTTAACAATGGATAACAAGCACCCCTCGCTCCACTTCTGCAAGTCTTTATAGTCTCTGCTAATTTGGGGGGAAGAGGGATCAACAGTGGGGGCAATCACTTTTTCAAGTGCAACAAGATTAACTAGTACATTGTAGAACTCTAATTTTATTCTAATGTATTACATCAAGTGTGTCTAATTTATGTTTTTACTGTCTACATGCAAAGATGACACAGAAAATTATATGAAATGAAAGCTTTCACACTTGTTTGCTATTCAAAATCATGAATTCGCAGTTAAGGAGTTGAAATTGAATCCTTGACCCGAAAACAAAAACTTTTAATTGTCCTGTCATGAAATGAGCTTAATTATTTAATTCGCTACTGAAATTATATTGGTTAAAAACTACTGATGATGTAATGACATATTATTCACTAAATTAATTATATATAGTTCACTAAATTAATTAAGAATGAAGCACATATAATTAAAAAAGAACTTGGTTATAAAAAAAGAAAAGAAAAGAAAAGAACCAGTCCTCCTCAACCTCAATCTCATTAATGGGCCGAATAACACAAACATTACATATATATAAGACGCACGGTCGAGAGTGAGCTTGTTGCGTGCATGAGTTGATTGATGTGTGGTCACAAAGAATAATTAAATATATATATATATATATATACGTCTGTGTTTGTGTTAACATGCATGTAACCGTCCACGTACGCCCGGTGAAATGCATATGATTAATCTCAAGGTTTAGTGAAGCCAAGGTCGAAAGGAACGCGAAGAGCGCTCAACCAAACCGCAGAGTTGGAGGTGGGTCCAGCTTTGAGGAATTGGCCGGCTGTGAATCGGAGAGCTTCATTCTTGCTGATCAGGCCCTTGTAACCTGGCCACTTGACCCTTCTTTGAACATTAGCACCGGGTCCTTCGTTGTTGTACTCGGCATAGTACAATGTATTGAGATACATGCTCCCCGCCCAAGGGATCCATCCATCGGGATGAATAACATCACCGATTCTGGATTCCATCACCACAGTTGTTGCGTATTCCCTCCATGGCCTTCCCAAGTAAGATTTCAGTGTAAACCTGACGGGGAAGAGAGCTGGCTCCGGCACGATATCGCAATTTTGGATGACAATTCCAGTGTTCATACCCTTTTTGAAAGTCCCGTCTGCTGTCACCGTGTTGAATTGGTTGTCCAAAGGCTTCCTCAAGACGATTCTAGAGCTCTGAATCAATGTCGAGGACACTCCAAAGATGAAGTCGATAGTACCAGAGATGTCGCAGTTCCTGTATAATTGACGATTGGTTTGAGCATACAGGGTGTCTTGGTTACCCACGATAGCGCAGTCAAAGAAAGCCGACACATCTCCCTGGTTCCTAAGTGCCACTGCTTGGTGCTTTTCTGGACCAGCGCTGTTCACAAATGACATGTGCTTGGCGATGAATCCAGGAGCGGTATTGGCTGCACACAAATATATATTCATTATTATTATTTTGTTCAGAGGAAATTAAGGATTATATATATATATATGTATGTATGTATATAGCCAGGGATCAACACATATAAGTTAACTTACCGAAGGTAGCTGTTTGCATTGTCTTGACACCATCGACAAAGTTTTTGTTGCCAGTGATGACGGTTTTACCAGCGCCCTCACCATACATAAGGATATTCACTGCAGTTTTGGGAACGATGATGTACTCATTATAAACTCCTGCCTTGACGAAGATGATGAATCTGCCATTCCCAACACCTTGTTTGGGATACGAGGCTATAGCCTCTGCAATGGTCTTAAAGTTTCCACTGCCATCCTTAGCCACCACTACGTTGGGTTTAATATGATGTCCCCTCTGCATCCTCTGAATGAGCTTGCGGTCCGAAGCCTTGAACCACGCGGGATAACCTTCGCTGTCCACCTCCATCAGACGACGGGAAGCAGGTTTCACATCCAACCTCAACCCGAATTTGTCCAGGATCTTCGCCAGATCCGCCACAATGTCGAGGGCAATGCCCATAATCTTTCCTATGTCGTCCAACCCTTGCTCTTGCAATTGTGACTTGACCTGTTTCTCGCTGTCGTTGTTGTCGTCAAAGCCAACCACGCAGGCTTGTTGGTAGGAGATGACGGCAGATAGCCAATTCCTGAAATCAGGGGTTCGGTCGTTCAAAGTTTTGAGGTCGTTTTTCAACATATCAGTGGAATACTGGAGGCTGTCCATGGCGAATTGCAGCAAATCCTTGCAATCATCAAGGGCCATCTTGACGCCTTTCTCGCCACTGCCATGTTCCACAATGAGCCTATCGCTCATATTCAAGGCCTTGATGACGCTGTTGGTGGCTGCTTCCACTGTGGCCGATAGGAATGCCTTCGGGTCGGAGGTATCATTCACTTTGCTAAGCATTTCTTCGCAATATTTTTTGTCGTCGGAGTTCTCGCACATTTGCGCCACAGCATTCTGATGCGAAGAGACCTGGCCAGAATCACCATTCTGCTTGTGAACCACCACAACTGTGCCGATGGCCACCCCAACCACCAGGATCAGGGAAACTGCGGAGATAACAACTTTCCTCATTTTTTTTTTATTCTATTCTATTCTGCTACTTTTTTTTTTTTATTTTTTTTATTTTATTCCAGAAGACCCTCGAAAATAATTGTTCCCCCCAGTGGAGGTTTCTTCGAGGGGAGGCAAATGAGATCGAGAGAGGATGCTATCTCCAGGCATGCACTAGGGTTTATATATATATATATATATATGTGCATGATTCAACAACTCCTATAATAAGAAAAACAATAGCTGTTATTCGGCAATGACGGATCTGTCCATTTGCAATTTCCCCGATAGGGTTGCATGACCATTGATCAATACACTTAATTTGGCTTTTCATGCCCGGCTCCCACATCAAACCACACGTGGTAATGCCATAAACTCGGGCCACAACTGATCTCATGGAAATTTAAAAAATAAAAAAAGAAGGCTTGGTTGACAATCATTTTTGTTTTTCACACAGTTACTAAAGTTGTCAGATAGAAAATATTGATAACCTTTAATTATATGATGTTATTTGTCCTTCAACTAATTTTGCTATTTGAGATTTCAATGTATGAGACCCACTGGTTCCATGTAATTTTCTACCTCAACTCGAAAGTCATATAAACCCACAATTTTGTCTTAATTTTAATTAAAAATAATTATATAAATATTAAAAATGCTTATATTATTATTAAAACCGTCGCCATAAATTCAACAATAATCTTGAAACTATTCAAAATATGTGTCAACATTGTACGTACGTATAATCTTTAATTCTTAAGTATTTATACACAAGTTATTTGTACAAACAAAAAATATAGTAGTGTAGATAAATGATAGGCGAAATGTCTATCCGCAAGTGTATGGGTTGCATCAAGTAATATAGAGTGAGTAAAGTATAAAACCCATAGAGATTTGATGGCAGCAACTTAGTTAAGTATTAACATCACATCTTCGCTTAATTAATTCAAACAACACATAGGATGAAATGGAAATAAAACAAGAACAAAAATCTAAGCTACAGTTAGAGTTAGCTGTTACATCTTAGATTTAGAAATATTCTCTCATGAAAATTACTTATTTGATGTATGAAGATATTTTTAGAAAAACTCAAACCAATTAAAACTTTAAAATTGTACAAAACTATTTTTATTGGTTTAGAGCTTATTGCGTATAGATTTTTCAAAAATCATAACTAAATGTAGAAAAATCATTTTCTAGTGGTTTAAGTATATAAAAATTATGCACATCTTGAATTTTTAGAAAAAAAATCAGAAACTGGGAAATAAACGCACAAATTCGTACAGTTTATTGAGTAAATATTACTGTTCATTTTCACGTCTCTATTTTTGTCTGAAAACTAAACCTCAACTTTGGAAATTTATTTCTCTTAATATACAGATCCATTTGATGAATACTTAGCATATTTTGAAATATTTATGTGTCTACTTTCTAACCATATTTTTTTTCATACATTTATTCTAACTATATTGGCCAGAGAATCAACATAATCAACATATGTCATTAGAGGTCAGAAATAATGTCTACTGGAGCAGTTTTAGTAAAACTTGAATAACTACCATTATATAAATCCAAATATAGCTAAATCAGTGTCATTTTACTCCTAAGACATAGATCTATCTATACATGTAGACATCAGAATTTTTGGAGGTATATTTTATTTTATACAATAGTTTGAGTCAGATTGTACAAAACAAAATATTAACAGCTTTCAGTAAGGTTCTATCATCATTATTCTTCATATTCCACATGCTTCCCTTTACCATGATTTGACCCTATCATTGGTTAACTATGAGGTGAGATTGGTAAATCTCTGTAGTCAAATTTCACATGCCATCATGTCATCACAAAAACATTTGAAAGCATATAAAACATAACATACTTTTATTAAATCATCAAAACTTCCATGTTGTTTAATAAAATTTTGGCAATATAACGGCTTAGTAAATAGGTATCTTGAGGCTTAACCCTTAACATAAAACAACCACCAATCATAGAAAAATATTCATGATAGCAACATGGAATCAAATCATAACATAGAAAACATTTATAAGCAATAACATTAAATAAGAACAAGAGACTACCTTGGAACTTTACTAACTTTTCTTTGAATCTTGCTTTTACTTAGCTTTAGATCACTTCCTTAATTTGATTGAAGCCTAGAGCATTATTAAACCTTACTTAATAATTTATTATCATCATATAAACTCAACTCAACCATGAACCACAAATTCCTTCCTCAAAATTATGTCTTGATCTAAAAAGAGGAGCAAGAGGGAGGAAGAAAATGGTTTAAACTTTAACTAATTTTAAACTAAATAAATGAAGAAGAAATTTAGTAGAGATTTGGAGTAGAAACTTACCTCAGAAGACCCCTACTTGCCTTCTCTTCCTTCCTTCTTCATTCTTTCTTCTTTTTCTTCCTTTTTCTTCTTTCTCTCCTCTTCCCTCTGCTCCTTCTTTTCTCTCTCACACACCCTCTTCCTCTCACCTTTTGTGTGTGTGTGTGTGTTAAATGGTAAAGGGGAGGGGAGTATTTATAGAGAGGGCTGAGAATTGTGGACTATTAGATTGAGATTTAATCTGAGGGTTTACAATTATTCTCACATTTTATATACCAATTACCCATTATACCCCTAAATATTTTTGAGCTTGTGAGAGAGTAGAGAAGGGTAAAAATGTCCAACTTTTTCCTCCTAACTTTATGGCACATCAAGAAAAGAGAATAGTATACTTTTTTACTTTTGTAGATAAATTTAGCTCTAGTTTAAGTACTTTTTTATCTGGATTTTTTATTGTACTCAATGTTCTTTCTATTTACTTTATATATGGGACCCATTACCTTTTTCTTTCTATTTACTCAATGCTAAGCCGTTATGCTATCGATATTTCTACTACAACTTACTGTATTGATTATTCTCCAAAAAGCATGTTATGAAAGTATTGTAATTATATAATATTTTTGCAATGCTTAAACTAATGTGATGTTGTGATAAGTTTAAGTTATGTTGCTACTAAGATGTCCCTATCTCACCCCATGTTTCCCAATAATAAAGCCAAGTAATCCTAAAAGAAAGAATTTAGCAGGGAGGATGGAGGAAGAAGATTGAAATATTGAAATTGAATTTAATATACTGTATAAATTTGAATATGTATTAAAAAATTCAGTTGTTTGTATGTATGAGTAGATTCATGTGTTAGGAATAACATGGCACTGGTTGAACTGTGTTTTGATTTATATAATGGTAGTTATTCATGTTTTGCTAAGATTGCTCCAGTAGACATTATTTCTGACCTCTGATGATATATGTTGATGCTATAGCCAGTACAATTAGAATAAATGTATAAGAAAAATATATTTAAAAAATAGACAGGCAAATCCAAACAAGCTAAGTATATACTAAATGACTCTCTATTTTATGAGAAATTAATTTTTAAAATTAAGGTTCAGTTTTCAAACAGAAATAGGGATGTGAAATGGTCACTTTTGAACAAAAACTTGACCTTTGAACTTCCCAATTTTGAATCATAACACCTGGACCCAAACGAACACTTTCCCCAAGTCCCAAATACCCCAAAAACCGGATTTAGAGCGGTTGCATCATAAATGAACCTCTCCTCTAGAATTTAACCCCCTTAGCACCACAATTACCACTAATGGATTATATACTCATTCTACCACACATACACTAGAATTAGACATCAATGCAGGATCTTAGATTATTATGATAACATATACACAAAGCATTCACATCTTGACCCAAATTGGGGTCTCAGAGCATGCCATACATATGTTATACCGTCAAGGCAACAAGCTAGCAAATTACGATAACACATCTACAACCAAACCAATACATCCATAGATAACATACAAAGTACCAAATGATAACAAATACTTAGAGTACAACATTACATATGGTATCTATTACAAGCATCCTACTTGGTACAATATAACTACATAAACTAACTACAAAACACACACACACACACACACACACACACTCTTCTCCTAGCTAGTGTTAAAATCTTCACTTGAAATGTTAGCCATAAAGGGGTGTGAATGATGCGATGTAACTAAAAGAATCAATCACTAACATGTATACAAACAACAATAAACATGTATATGAATGATGCGATGTAATGCATATGAAATGATATGAATGTCTCCTAACTACATGGTTAGAACCATGGACTAGATACAATCACAAGATACACTCGATAAGTGATTTCCTTCCAATAACTGGTGAAGACTGATTTTGGTTAGTATGACCCAACCAAAAGCCATACTAATGATTGGATTGTGGTTTTCCTTCTTCTAGATCACCCAAATTAGTGGTGATTTAAAGAAGATATATCCCTAAATCCACTGCCACCTAGATCTCTCAGTCAAAGAACAATTATTTAGTGGCAAAGATATATATATATATATATATTAACCTCACCACTTGGATATGAGGCTTCAAGTATTTTGCAAGTGGATCGATATATCACGTGGTATCATATAACATTATCACCCAAACCAACTAGTGTCATCCATGCATAACAACATGATGATGCCTTTCATACTATCATATTCTATGCACACATATATATTCTCATCATTATCATCATTATAGTAACATACTATCTCAAATGGTAGGGATGCTAATGAATCACATATTTCAAGTCAATATATAATCTCATGAATCACATGTATAAGACAAGGAAAGATGTTATCATTTCTATCACTAGTTGTGCTCTGAGACATATCATGATGTGAAAGAAATGAACATACACATATATATACAAACAAGAAATCTACATTATATATAAATATACACCTTGGCTATTTCGGATTGTCCACACACAAACACACACATAGGGGAGTCGATAGGCTGTTGGAGTACCAAGACTAAATGCAATGCTTCTGGACCACTTCTTAGAATGTCGTAAACCTCAATAAGCAGCCTTGAACACTACAATACCATAATACCTCCAATTAACATATAATATATATTATGATAACTTACAACTCAACCAACCAAACTTACTAATGATATACCCATGATTCCAATACCATTATCACACCTCAAAGAGTCCCAAACATCAATTAAACTTGAACCTAAATCCCCTATTTTAAATACCATGAGAAATCTTACAGTTGGAGGCTAGGGTTTACAAGATTCGTTACCCAACATACAAAAATCCGCTACCCAAAGCTTAACAACATCAAATAATACTTCAACAACATATTTACAATCATTTTAATCGGTAGAAATCTTAGCCAAGTCAGACTCCATAACATACCCACGGATCTCAACAAAAAATCATGAAGAAAAGAGAGGAGGGGAGGTAGAAATTGAAGCTTTCCAAGCCAAGAAATTGAGCCCCAAGGTCGGAAAACATAAACCCTAGCCGAGCTTCTTCGTATCTTCTCCAAATCCTTCTTTTTTGGTCGACTAATTTGCATTTTGATTTATCCATGTTTTGCAACTCATGCCGCAGTGTACGATAAGTTCGCCATGGTGTGAGACTTCTCTATCTTGAAAAATTTGAAATCTTCAGCAATTCTCACCGCGGCATGATAGGCTTCTGCTTCTTTTCTCAAGTTTTGATCCATTTTGGTCCTTCCTCCAGTCTTGGTCACTTTGGTGCTATACAATTAAAAAAAAAACACTTCTCATGATCTCAGTACTATGTCCGAGACAATGTATTGAGGGTCATTACAGATAGAGATTAGTAGGTAGTAAAGTCTATATGAACAAACAATGACTTGTCTAAAGTATTGGAGACTATATGTTTTACTTCTAAAAATATTAAGAAAGATGAAGGGTATATTTAAGTTTGAGATAGTACTAATTAACCAAATAATTTAACATATTTTGGTGATATGAACAAGTTGAAACACAAGCCATACAAAAGTTAACACAAGGCTTTGATATATGCCAAGAAATTTTTCTTAAAAAAGAAATATTGGCCATGATACAAGCTTTTGAAGAGAATTTAATTACCTTTGAAAATATAAATAATGATTGTGAACATTTTATTGCTGAAGTCAGCCATACTGATCATGTTATAACCAACTTGTTTCACCGCATTTTTATTTGTAGTTTTGGAAAGTCTAATAGACAAGCCGATATCTGCTGCATACTAGTTCACTTGGCCTCTCAATTTACTAATGTGCATGGGCACGTTTGGCGAAGGAAAACATATAATTAAATAGAAACATGCATTATACAAAATTAAGAATCTAAAAGGATTCACAAAATTTGCATTTTATTTCAGGCAATCTTAATCTAAAATGGAGGTACAGCATTTTAAAAATGAAAAATGAGAGAAAAGTTATATGTGAAATCAAGATTCCTAAACGCTTATATGATGGTGGATGGAATAATGCATTATTGTTCTTGGTTTACTTATAGAATGCTATATCTTCACCCAACAAATTGTCTTCCCACGCCTCCTCCTCCTCATCTTATCACAAAAATATTATTTATTTTTATAATTTTAAGACCAAAACTCATTCCATTATCGGAGAATTTAACCATTTAGAGTTTAGTGGTTCCAATACAGCGACTCTGTTAGTGCTCCATCTTTGTTTGTGGCATTAATTTGGTGGAATCACAGAGCATACAACAAAACAATGCTTTGATCGATGATTTCGCACAATATTATCTATCATTTCAATGATGAATGATGTTTGTCAGTTGGCATATATATATATATATATATTAATCTATATATTCTTCACCAGCATTCATGATTTTCAATTTCCTACTACCGACACAAGAAAAAGCAACGTTTGGGTCATCATGTTGTGTGTGTACTCGAGAATAATACATTTTTCAGTTGTAATGTAACTATTATTAAATATTAAATAAATATTAAAGCATTATCTTGTTTAATTAATGACAAATTTTTCTGTGTTGCACAACTTTTTATAGATTTTACTCCAATTTTATATTGATATATTGATGATATTTGTGTGTGTATATAGATTAATAAGTGTAATTAATTAACGAGAGTACTAAAAAATTAATTAAAATTGGAAAAAATATTTAATAATTATTGAATTACAGTAGCTTTTTTTTGCCTGAATTATTGAATTATATATATAGTTACAGAGCATAATATTCTTCTTGTTGAAAAAATGATCTCTTTTTATAAGTAAACAATAATATAATTGCTGTAGATCACCCTGTTTCTGGAAAAAAAAAGTGCTGTAGATGATGAGAAATTAAAGAGGTCTAATTGGATCTGATAATTAATTAAGGGCAAACAGGGGGCTAAGCAATGACACAAACTTTACAAATCGGACACGTGTGTGAAAGACTTGTGAGCCTATATATGCCGATTTATTATGTATCTGTCACAAAAGAATAATAAAAAATTTGTGTGCATGCATTTGGATTATACATATCCCACAAGGGATAAGCATTAACCAAACGATTATTAGATCAAGGCTTGGTGAAGCCAAGGTCAAAAGGAACATGAAGAGGCTTCATCCAATCCGTAGTTTTGGAAGTGGGTCCTGCTCGGAGGAATTGTTCAGCGGTGAACTGGGCAGCTTCATTCCTACTGATGAGGCCCTTGTAGCCTGGCCACTTAACCCTTCTTGCAACATTAGAACCAGGTCCTGCATTGTTGTACTCCGCGTAGTATATAGTGTTGAGGTATAAGTTTTTATCCCAAGGAGCCCACCCGTCAGGTTGAATAAAGTCAGCTATTCTGGATTCCATCACCACAGTTCTCGCATACTGTTTCCATGGCCTTCCCAGGTAGGATCTAATTTGAAACCTGACGGGGAAGAGAGCATTCTCTGGAACAAGGTCACAATTCTGAATGATGATTCCGGTCGGTGCATTCTTCCTTTCTGTGCCATCTGCCGTCATCGTGTTGAATTGGTGGTCCATTGGCTTCCTGAAGATGATTCGAGAGCTTTGGATCAATGTGGTAGACACTCCGAAGATGAAGTCAACAGTACCCGAGATGTCACAGTTCCGGTAGAATTGACGATTGGTTTGAACATACAAGGTGTCTTGGTAACCCACAAAAGAACAATCAAAGCAGGCCGACAAATCTCCATTGTTCCTAAATGCCACTGCCTGGTGCTTTTGAGGACCAGCGGTGTTCACAAATGTCATGTACTTGGCGATGAACCCAGGCGCAGTATTTACTGCGTGCATGCATGCACACACACACATATATGTTAATTAATCACTTTATAGTAATGATAAAAAAGAGAAAAAAGAAAAAGAAAAAAGGAATTAGGTAGCTAGCCAGGAACCTACCGAAAGTAGCTGAATTTGATGTGGTGTAACCATCAATATTATTTCTGTTACCGGTGACGATGGTTTTATCAGTGCCCTCACCATACATAAGGATATTGGCGGCTGTCTTAGGAATGGTGACGTACTCACGGTATGTTCCTGCCTTAACCAAGATAATATATCTTCCTTGAAAATTCTTAGGATAGGAGTTAACAGCTGCCATGATGGTCTTAAACTGTCCGCTACCATCTTGAGCCACCACAACGTTGGGCTTGATATGATGTCCCCTTCCCCTCTGTATGCTCGCCAAGAGCTTGCGATCGGCAGCCGAGAACCACGTAGGATAGCCTTCCCCATCCACCTCAAGAAGACGACGATTAGTAGGCTTCACAATCACTCTCAACCCGAACTTGTTCAGAATGTTCTCCAAATCAGCCATAATGTCAAGGGCTATACCTGTGAGCTTCCCCGTGTCGTCCAAACCATTCTCTTGCAGTTGAGACTTCACCTGTTTGGCGCCATCGACGTTATCATCATACCCACCCATGCAAGCTTGCTGGTAGGAGGCGACGGAAGCAAGCCAATTCTTGAAGTCAGGGGATCGGTCGCTCAGTGCTTGGATGCTATTGTTCCGCAGAAAGTCAGACGAAGCCTGGAGGCTATCCATGGCGAATTGGAGCAAGTCCTTGCAGTCGTTGAGGGCCATCTTGACGATGCCTTGGGAGCTGTTACCTTGTTCCACGATGAGCTTATCGCTCATGTTCAAGGCCTTGAGGACGCTATTGGCGCTGGCTTCCACTAAGGCAGCTAAGAATGCCTTTGGGTCTGAGCTGTTATGGACGCTGCCCAATGTGTCATGGCAAAGCTTTTGGTCCTCCGTGTTCTGGCACATTGCCTTCACCGCATTCTGACGTTCCGTGATCTGAGGGTCTTTGTTCTTGTTGTGCACCACCACAGCGGCGCCGATCGCCACCCCCAACACAAGGATGAGGGAAACTGCAGAGACAATTATTTTCCCGCCCATTTTAGTCTTGTTCTTGTTTTAGGATCTCGTTCCCCCCAGCCAAGCCCCTCGTCGCCGGTTTATTGCTTTCAAGCTAGGGGTGGATGATCGGATGCTGCATCCAGGCATGAAGTACTTGGGTTCTTATATATACACGGTTTCAGCTTCCATAATTAGTGAAGAAAATTTGCAGTTTACGTCAATGGTTGGACCTACGTACATACGTAATTATCGTTCATTCCTTCTTTTCAGAGGCAACGCGATTTCTTGTCTGGAAACACTCATCCTAGCTATAATAAGGGTTCGTTGTCGATCAGTTTTCGACATAAAATTTTTTATTTTGATCAAAATTAGTTGAGATCCTTTTATATTGTCTCTTTCTCTCGAGCTACCTAAAGTTAAAGGATCACCATGCACATTGTTTTTCAGTAGCTTCCAGTGCCTTTCATTACCTTCAAGAATTAAAGATTATAGAAACGAAAATTTTACGTAACTGAATCATATAGTGACTATTATTTTTTATGTCCACAAAGACTATTTGTTATTTAATTTCTTCGCCTCCAAGTATATCCTACCTCTGCCTTGTTCGTCTTGAAGTATATTGACTTCTGGGTTAATACACGAGAATATAAAGAAAGAAAAACTTACGTGTAATTTTTACGTTATCATTAAAATTTTCTATAAATCGTATATATTTTACCGCTCAATACAAGACAATGGATTTCTTTTCTAGCTATTAAAAAAAATTGTTTTCACGAGTCATGTATTTATTAGAAAGAATCTAATGACAAACATCTGAAATATTTTGCTTATTTTAACATATATAATATGCATGCATATTAATTTTATTATTCTATAAAATTCTCGTGCGAAATATTTCAATTTATACCATTTTATTAATGAATCAGATTTAGATGTAATTCTTAATGTACTTTTTATTATATTTTTAATCTGATTATGATAAATATATTATTGTTTTATAATGATATGATAAATATATAATTTAATTAAAAATAAGAAATGCGTTTAGTAATGAAAAGTTAAATATTTTTATATTTTAATTAAAAATTGGATATAACAACATAAAATCCCACTTCTAAATTTTTTCTTCTAAAATTTTTGGAAATAAATCATTATTAAATATAAAATTTAAACAAACCACATTGATAACGAGCAATATGTTGACAATAAACAGTTCTTGTAATAAAAGGAAACAGGAACCCGATTCAGTACAGTCTGTTAATCTATAGAAAACATAAATATAGAAATTAAGATTTTATAAATAATATAAATTAAGATTTTATAAATCATATGACTCACTTTTTACCTCCATATAAAAAATGAGACCCACTCTAATAAAATATAAAAAATATAAGAACTCCCTTTATTCATAGATTATAAATAATCTTATTCATTTTGATCTCGTTGGAGTAGACCAAACTCACTCTAAATCAAGGGTTAAAAATACTAAATTTACAAGACAATCGATCAGAATGGCGATATACATTACTGTTAAAACCAGATCCTTGGACAATTATTGTTGTTATACTCCAATCGTCTCGGTGTCTCTCCCAGTCTCAAGGCAAACATCGTTAACAACGTCCATCAGACAATGATTACGAAGATGATGAGGCAAAAACTTCTACTCCGGAGCCTCTAGATCTTCTTCTCCCCCAGCATATAATTATAACTAATTATTGATTAGTAGTATATAATTAATTAATAATTACAAACTGAACAACGGTCTTTACATTTTATTGAACTGGGCATTGGTAAAGTTTTATACTCCCTCCGGTTTTATATATAGAATCTTTTATCCTGGTCCTAAATATAAAACCCTTTACAATGTACGAGGTAGTATTTATTACTCCCTCCGGTCCTATATATAAGATCTTTTGTCTGGTCCCAAATATAAGACCCTTTACAATATACTCCCTCCGGTCCCTATTATAGGGTGTTATTTAGAAAATTTGTCTGGTCCAAAATATAAGATATTAAATAATAAATTTAATTTTAGTCTCAATTTTTCCCCTATTGAATGCTTTCATTACAAGTCTTAATTAACTTCTCTCTCTTCCTATCATCATTATTAATTTAATGTATTTTTATTTTCTCCTTAAGGGTAAAATACGAATGTCAGAATTTTTTTCCATTAATTTTAGATTGTAACTAACTTTTCTTAATCCATGTGCGGTAGTTAAAAACATCTTATAATAGGGATCGGAGGGAGTATAAGGTAGTACTTCCTCCGTTCCAGTTTATAGTGCACTTTTAACTATCGCACACAGACCAAGATAATAATTAATAACTAACAAAATTTTCCATTTTTTCTCAAATTACCCTCATTAAATACTTTGGGAATGAAACATTTTAATAATAAATAAATATTTGAGTTTATTAATTAGGGGCAATCTTGGAAAGCGAAAAAAATTATACTACGTAATCCGTAAAGTGCACTATATTATGAAACATTAATTTCTCAAAAAAGTACACTATATAGCGAAACGGAGGGAGTATTTATTATACATTTCTAGAAAAATGTCCCTATTTAATGTATCCAAAGAGAAAGAGAGAGAGATTAAATAAGGGTAATTTTGAAAAAATGTTAGGATTTTCAGAGAAATTGAGGTAGTTAATTAATTTTAATTTCAATTCTTAATCCACATGATTCGGTTAAAAGGGTCTTATATTAAGGACTAGAGGGAGTATACATTTCCAAAAAAATATTCCTATTTAATATATTCAAAGAGAAAGAGAGAAACTAGATAAGGGTAATTTTGGAAAAATATTAAAATTTTTGAAGAAATTAAAATAATTAATTAGTTTTAATTCTAATTCTTAATTCACGTGATTCAGTTAAAAGGGTATTATCAGATGAAGTATTATCCAAACCTTTAGAAAGGACAAAGGACAGGATAATAATTGTGGCATCACTCTCACCTTTGATAAAAAGCAATCTTAAACACAAATTTAACGAATTACTCTATGTTTCAATCAAAGCAAGAAACGGTCTTAATTTGATAATTTCTTTCTAATAAAGAATGGCCCGCCGCTTCCTTCCGGTCAAAACTTCCAGAAGGACGACATCAAAGCTGCATACATCACTTTTAGCATTCATTCAGCTGTCCCAGTTATTTCATATCTGCATCCACAGGATTAGGCAGACAACTTTACGGCAGTCTTGGAAACTCTGAAGGTATTTGATCCTGATTTTTAATCAACTCCGGTAAAAACTATTCCCACTCGTCTTATATATAAGATTATTTTAATTGAATCACGCTAATTAAAAAAGAGAATTAAAATTAATTAAATATCTTGATTTCTCCAAAAATTTCAACCTTTTTTCAAGACTACCCTTATTTAATCTCTCTCTTTTTCTTTTTGAATACATTAAATAGGGGCATTTGTTGAAAAATGCATAATAAATACCATCTCGTATATTGTAAAGGATCTTATATTTATGACCAAGACAAAAGATCCTATAGAACCGGAGGGAGTAATAAATTTCCCGTTTCTTTTCCCAACGATTCTTCTGCAATAATCAGGCTCAAAATTAGAAGGTGCACAATGACTGACTAGAGGCATAAATTAAAATTCAGGATATACTGCAATATGTGACAAGAACATTTTTATATTGGCCAAAAAAATATTGTCTCTTTTCCCATTTCTTGCTCTGGTGCATGATAACCAAAGGTTCCAAGGACACGAGTAGAATAAAGACGAGCAGCCATGTCAGGAGCCTGATTTGACAAATCAAAATTTACAATCCTAACAATGTGATCATCAAAATTTAGTACTCCTTAGTTTTATATTATAAGATATTTTATATAATAAATTTTTTATCTAAAATATAGAATATTTGATTTTTTTTTCTATTTTAACTATATTTTTTACATTTATTTTAATTAAAAAATGATTTTTTAATTATATGCATGCAATTAACATAAAACATCGGACTGGAAGGAATACATTGCTTGACTCGATGATATGTCTCGGTGGATATCGTGAGGTTCAGCCTTCTCATACAAGTACTCAATCCCTTTTGCAGTTCCCACAGCAATATCTTTACTCTCTGTGCCCATGACAGGACAGGACCAGGTTGGGCTCCTCTAATACCTTTTCTGCTTGTATGTAAAATGTAAGGTATTAAAAATTGGACCGGTTATTAAATTGGATGAGGTAACGGTTTAAGATTCAATGGTCGGACCGGGGTCAGACCGGAGTCAGACCGGTTGTGAATAAATTAATATATTTTTAATAATATAGTTAATTAATATTTTATTTTCATATTATTTGTTAGGTAAATTTATCATTATTAATCATTATGTATCATAATAATACTTATAACATATTATAATATAGAAAGAAAAAAATTTATACTAAAAATAATACTACTTAGTTCTAAAAATAATGTTATTTTATTTTAAAAAAATATTTTAAAAAATTAAAAAATTTAAAAAAAAAAAAAAAGAAAATCAGGACCGGTTCAACCCGGTTTTGGACCGGTTTTACACCGGTTTTTGACCGGTTTGACCGGTTCTTGACCGGTTCCTACCGGTTCTGAGACCACCCGGTTTTTAGCTACTTCCGGACCGGACCAGGGGCCGGTTCCCGGTCGGACCGGTCGAACCGGCCGGTCCCGTCCGGTTTTTTATACACTGGTAAAATGACAACGGTAAAAATATTACATTCATCAAATGTATCTCAATTTCAAGTTGAGGCAACAAATGTGAGCCAACTTCACATAAAAAATGCAAGTATTCTTCCCACATCCTCTAATATAAAAAACTAACTAAAAGCCAATGTTAAATTAATTTTCAACACAAGTCATTTGTATGCTAACTCTGAAAACTGAAAACGAAAATTATATACCATGTAAAATATCATGAAGAGACCCAGCAGACGCAAACTCATATATAATTGCAAGAACACACGAACTTCCATCAACAATAACCAAGTGATTGAACAAAATTTTCACGCTTCAGCCTTGAAACCATGGAAACCTGAAAGTTTAAAATCCAAGTGACAAATGGCTAAAACACTACAATTAATGACTTAAGAAGAAATAGTAAGCCAAGCCAAGGATGCCCGGGCTAAAAATTCCTCATCAAGCTGTTTACTAGCATCTAACTTATTGATTGCTACAGCTTGACCACTTTCAAGAACACCATAATAATCTCTTCCATAAGACCCCTCCCTAACCACCGAATTTGTCCCAAAATTATCTGCAAGACTGCAATTTCTTCATGTTTGGTAGGAAGGAGCTATATTTGAGGAAACTAGAAAGGGTGAAGGGGGGAGAAAAAGCTTCCATAAAAGGGTTATTTTGATGTCTAGGAAGTTTTAATAATATATATCAAATATATCACACAAAGATTTCTCTCTCACTCTACCTTTCATGAAATTCCTTTCATACTTAGCAAACTTGGCCTTTGTTAGTTCAATGCTTTGCAGTTTCAGAAGCATGATAATTTTCATCGTTTCCTACATGAAGAATTTTTCACACTAATTTCATTGAGTCATAGATCATAAAAGAGTAATCAAGTTCACATGATGAAGTATTGAAATTCAACAATAGCATCTATATCCCGTAACGTAGATAAATCCAATTAACAAAGAAATATCACTTAAAGATGCATAACTTGATTTAGAGTTTAGACTCTCCCCCCCTGACGTGCGCGCACACACATTTTTCAAGCAAATAGAAGACAAATTACCTGCTGAGCTTTTTACCACGCATGGTCCTCCATCCTGAGCAGATTTTTTATTAATTCAGTAATTAATAAAAATATTTCATAATTATTATAGTTACAGAACATTATGTCCTTGTTGGAAAAAGTGATCGCTTTTTATTAATTTGGTTATCAAAGTGCTGAGGATTATGAGAAATTAAAGATGCCTAATGGGAGAGAAAGGAAAAATCACTTAAAAGTCTTAAATTTTATTTAAATTAATAAGCAAAACTGGAAACAACTTAATAGCCTCCGGGTTTATTTATAAAGCTCCATATCCTAATCCAAAGTCTTAAGGGAACAAAACTTTTTCAAAATATTTTAAATCTAAACATAGAATAAACTAAATCCTAAAGATAATACAAAAAAATAAATGCCAATAATTCCTAAAAGATAAACCAAATTAAATATAAAAAATAATCTAAATCCTAATAAAATAATCTTACTAAAATTTTTAATTATTTTTAAATAATTCAAATTATTTTGAGATTATTCATTTTTCAGGTTAAGCATTAACCAAACGGTTATTAGATCAAGGCTTGGTGAAGCCAAGGTCAAAGGGAACATGAAGAGGCTTCATCTAATCTGTAGTTTTGGAAGTGGGTCCTGCTCGGAGGAATTGTTCAGCGGTGAACTGGGCAGCTTCATTCCTACAGATGAGGCCTTTGGAACCTGGCCACTTAACTCTTCTTGCAACATTAGAACCAGGTCCTGCGTTGTTGTACTCCGCATAGTATATAGTGTTGAGGTATAAGTTTTTATCCCAAGGAGCCCACCCGTCAGATTGAATAAAGTCAGCTATTCTAGATTCCATCACCACAGTTCTTGAATACTGCTTCCATGGCCTTCCCATGCAGGATCTAACTTGAAACGTGACGGGGAAGAGGGTATTCTCTGGAACAAGGTCACAATTCTGAATGATGATTCCGGAGGGTGCATTCATCCTGGATCTGCCGTCTGCTGTTATCGTGTTGAATTGGTCGTCCCTGGGCTTCCCGAAGATGATTCGAGAGCTCTGGATCAAAGGGGTAGACACTCCGAAAATGAAGTCAACAGTACCCGAGATGTCACAGTTCCGGTAGAATTGACGATTGGTTTGAACATACAAGTTGTCATGGTAACCCACAAAAGAACAATCAAAGCAGGCTGACAAATCTCCATTGTTCCTAAATGCCACTGCCTGGCCCTTTTGAGGACCAGCGGTGTTCACGAATGTCATGTACTTGGCGATGAACCCAGGTGCAGTATTTACTGCATGTATATATATATATATAATCAATTAATTAATCACTTTATAGTAAGGATAAAAAGGAAAAAAAAAAGGGATTAGGTAGCTAGCCAGGAACCTACCGAAAGTAGCTCAATTAGATGTGGTGAAACCATCAACATTATTTCTGTTACCGGTGACGATGGTTTTATCAGTGCCCTCACCATACATAAGGATATTGGCGGCTGTCTTAGGAATGATGACGTACTCACGGTATGTTCCTGCCTTAACCAAGATAATATATCTTCCTTGAAAATTCTTAGGATAGGAGTTAACAGCTGCCATGATGGTCTTAAACTGTCCGCTACCATCTTGAGCCACCACAACGTTGGGCTTGATATGATGTCCCCTTCCCCTCTGTATGCTCGCCAAGAGCTTGCGATCGGCAGCCGAGAACCACGTAGGATAGCCTTCGCTATCCCCCTCAAGAAGACGACGATTCGTAGGCTTCACAATCACCCTCAACCCGAACTTATTCAGAATGTTCTCCAAATCAGCCATAATGTCAAGGGCTATACCTGTGAGCTTCCCCGTGTCGTCCAAACCATTCTCTTGCAGTTGAGACTTCACCTGTTTGGCGCCATCGACGTTATCATCATACCCATCCATGCAAGCTTGCTGGTAGGAGGCGACGGAAGCAAGCCAATTCTTGAAGTCAGGGGATCGGTCGCTTAGCGCTTGGATGCTGTTGTTCCGCAGAAAGTCAACCGAAGCCTGGAAGCTGTCCATGGCGAATTGGAGCAAGTCCTTGCAGTCGTCGAGGGCCATCTTGACGATGCCTTGGGAGCTGTTGCCCATTTCCACAATGAGCTTATCGCTCATATTCAAGGCCTTGAGGACGCTATTGGCACTGGCTTTACGGCAGCTAAGAATGCCTTTGGTTTTGAGCTGTTATGGACGTTACCTAGAGTGTCGTGGCAAAGCTTTTGGTCCTCCGTGTTCTGCATATTGCCTTCACCACATTCTGATTTTCCAAGATCTGAGCATCTTTGTTTTTGTTCTGCACCACCACAACAGCGTCGATTGCCACCCCTACCACAAGGATGAGGGAAACTCCAGAGATAATTAATTTTCGGCTCATTGATGTTGTTCTTCTTGTTTTAGGATATTGTTACCCCCAGCCAAGCCCCTCTTCAACTATTTATTGCTTTCAAGGTGTGTGGATAACAGATGCTACATCTAGCTAGGCATGCAGTGCTGTGATTCTTATATATACACGGTTCCAGCTTACTTAGTTAGGAAAGAAAATCTGCATTTTTTTGCATTGTCAATATACGACTGTACCTACGGACATACGTAATTATCTTTCATTCCTTCTTTTGAGAGGCAATGCGATTTCTTGTCTCATATATCTTGGAAACGTTCATCTTATAGCTGTAATAAGGGTTCGTTGTCGCCTTTTGGCAAACTTTTTTATTTCTTGAAAATTATCTGATATTTTTTTTACCTTCTGCATGTGTATGCTCTCATTCTCTCGAGTTGCCGAAAGTTACAGGATAACCACATTGTTTTTTGGTAGCTTCCAAGGGCTTTCAGGGGTGGCAGGACCAACCCCTCCTGCCTCTCTCCTTCCATCTTTCTTTCTTTCTTTTCTTTTTTTAAATTTTTTAAGATCAAAACCTACATATGAATAAATTGATTTCCTATAGTCATGCAGTTAATTGTGCAGTTTTTTAAATTTTTGGTAATAAAATATTATAAATGAGAATTGAATTTTTGCAGTAAGGATTATACGGACGATGTTTATGAATGAATATTTCAGTTTGTGGCCGAAAAAAAAAGAATAAAAGATCATAAGGACGATGTTGATACGTAACTGAATTATATATAGGGACTGTTATATTTTATGTCCACAAAATCTATTGATTATTTAATTTCTACGTCTTCAAGTATATGTTACCTCTGCTTTGGTCGTCTTTTTAAAAAAAGATTAAAAATAATTAATATATATATATATTGCTTTGGTCGTCTTGAAGTATAATGACTTCTGGGTTAATACACGACAGGAGAATACAAAGAAAAACTTACGTGTAATTTTTGCGTAATCATTAAAATTTTCAATAAAATGTACATATTTTAAGGAAATTACAGTTAGGAATGAATTAATTACAAAGAATAAATTTATCTAATAAAAAATATTAAACTCTAGAATACTAAATAATAAAATTGAAAGAATAAATAGTAACATGTTCTATTTTATAATAAATTTATTATTTTAGTTTCAAAATATAATCCCCCCTATATTTTACCACTCAAGACAATGGATTTAAAAAAAAGAGACAAAAAAATTGTTTTCACGTATCATGTATTTTTCAAAAAAAGATCTAAGGACAAACATCTCAAAAATTTTGCCTCGGTCTAGCATATATAATGTACATTCTGCATTTTATGAATGAGTTAGATTTAAATGTAATTCTTAATGTATTTGTTATTATATTTCTAATTTAATTTAAATATGATAAATATATCATTATTTAATGATGACATATGATAAATATATGATTCAATTAAAATAGAATTGCGTTTACTTATAAAATTAATGCATTTAATAAGTTATTATTGAATAGTTAAATACTTTTAGATTTTAATTGAAAAAAATGGATTATAAGTATATAAATTCCCACATCTAAATTTATTCATATAAAATACTTGGAAATAAACCAATATTAATTATAAATTCTCTTAAAAAAATCACATTGATAACAAACCATGTTATTAACAGTATAATATTGGGAAAATATGTTGAAAGACCAATAAGTGACAATATTTATTATAGAGGATCTTAAAAATTCAAATTATTTAGAAGCACCGAATAACATAAAATTAAAATTGGACAGACTAAATTACCCTCCGTTTAACTAGAAAAAACACATCCTTGTGAAGCAATTTTCTTGGCTGGCTTGTGATTCTTGTTTAATTGCCTGCCATTTTTCGTCTGTCGGCGACACTACTGCCTCTATTTGGAAGGAGAAGGAAAAAAAATCCATGAGATTACAAAGAAGACAGAGACGGAGCGGCTTGTAGTTGGGAAATTGGAGCAGTCCCCAGCTCTTTAATTACTCGCGCAATAATCAACAAAACTGTGGAGATTCATGGGGTGGAGGTGGTGCTTGGGAAATTGAAACACCAAAATTGCCAATGCAAAGCTTCATAGCCTCCCGATCTTTTATTCAGTTATTATTAGTGTAAAAGAGAGAAAATAAAAATAAATTGTTATTCAGTATATTACTCAAATGACGATTACAATATATCTACATGTAGGGTGAATCCCCGAAAATCCCTAATAATATTCACTAAGATATATACAAAATAATATCAAATAATGACTAAGATACACAATCATAACCGAATATTCAATATTTAACACCTCTCCTCAAACTCAAGATGGCTTGATAGAAAGCAGCTTGAGTTTGTCTACTGAAAACTGAAAGCGACTAGGATTAAAAGATTTAGTAAACAAATCAGCCGGTTGATACTTTGTTCGAATGGGGACAAGTCTGATGGTGCCTCGACCAATGTGTTGCCAAGTGAAATGACAGTCAATCTCGATATGTTTTGTTCGATCATGAAACACATCATTGTAAGCAATCTTAATAGTTGCTTAACTATCACAATATATATCAATGGACGAGGTCTGAGATACTCTCAAATCATCAAGCAACCAACGGAGCCAGAGAACCTTAGCAATAGTATCCGCTAATGCACAATATTTTGACTCAGCACTGGAGCGAGAGGCTAGAGTCTGTTTCTTACTCCTCCAAGAGATAAAAAAGTCACCAAGAAATACACAGAACCTAGTAGTAGATCAATGATCAGCATGATCACCTGCCCAATCAGCATTGTAGTAGGCCTGTAAAATAAGAGAAGATCTGGTAGAGAAGTGAAGACCATGATACAAAGTTCCCTTGACATACCGGAGGATCCGAAGAACAACTGCATAATGAGTGGTCCGGGGCTCAAACATAAACTGGCTAACAATGTGGACTGCGTAGGTAATATCCGGACGAGTCACGATAAGATAGATAAGTCCCCCAACCAACTGCCAATAACTTGTGGGGTTTTCCAATAAAGTCCCATCAGTAGGAACAAAATGAACATTAGGCTCAATAGGAGTGTTTTCAACCGCCTCGTCAGTAAGAAAGGGCCGAGATATCAAATCAAAGGCATATTTGATCTGCAAAAGAGAGATACCACTCTCCCTATGATATACCTCAAAACCAAGAAAATAATGCAACCTTCCAAGATCCTTCATCTCAAACTGTTGTCCCAAGTAGTTTTTAAGCTCCTGTACTTCTATCAGATCACTACCTGTGATAATCATGTCGTCAATATATAAGAGAAGTAGAATAATGCCGCGGTCACTACTCTTAAGAAACAAGGCAGAGTCATGAGAGCTACAAGTGAAACCAAGATGGCTCATGGTACTACTGAACTTAGCAAACCAAGCTTGAGGGGCTTACTTAGGTCTATAGAAAGCACGACAAAGATGGCAAACTTTATCCTTTGGATGAGGATATCCGGGAAGAGGCTTCATATAAACTTCTTCCTCCAAATCACTATTCAAGAAGGCATTCTTGACATCCATTTGATGAAGAGTCTAGTGTTTAACAGGAGCAATAGCAAGGAGGCTGCGGACAGAAGTAATCTAAGTAACAGGAGCAAAAGTCTCCTCATAATCAATATCGCGCTCCTGAGTAAATCCCTGGGCCACCAAACGGGCTTTTCGTTGCTTAAGCAAGCCTTCTAAGTGAGTCTTATTCTTATAGACCCATCTGCACCCAACCAGAGTTTTTCCAGGAGGAAGATCAATAAGATCCCAAGTGTGCATTTTCTCTAGAGCATATAGTTCGTCATTCATAGCTTGCTGCCAAAGCGAATCATCAAGGTAGGAAGGAAAGTGTCTTACACAAGTGGGCCGAGTGGTGTCACAGGTAGGCTAAGTGGTGTCGGATGATACGGGCTCCGTAGACATAACTTGTGCGAGAAGATCAGAGACAATATGCGTATCTGGAGTGGGCGTTACAACTGCCATGTGAACAAGCTCAATAGATGAGTCTGCACCTAAATCACTGGGAAAAAGATCAACAGAAGTATATGTAAAAATAGAAGACAAAAGGGGAGAAAGAGAAGAAAGGTTAGTCAAAGATGAAAACTTCATATGTTCCCAGAAAACAACATGACGAGAAACTTGAATGCAATTAGAGATGAGGTCCCAGCAGCGGTAACCCTTATGTTCTAAATCATAACCAAGGAAGCAACAGACACGACACAAACTTGTAATTTAGTGGTCTCATGAGGCGGAAGGAGAACAAAACAAATACAAGCAAAAACCTTTAGAAGACTATAGTTAGGAGGTGTACCATGAAGACGCTCAAAAGGAGATATGTTACCAAGAACTGTTGTAGGGACTCTATTAATGCAATAAACAGCAGTCAATGTTGCTTCACCCCAAAAGCATTTAGGACAAGAAGAGGAAATAAGTAGAGCTCTGACAAAATCAAGGATATGACGGTGTTTTTGTTTAGCTCGTCCATTTTGTTGAGAAGTATAAGGATAAGAGTACTGTGAAATGGTGCCCTGATCATCAAGAAATTTGAGCAATTTAGAATCACAATATTCCAAAGCATTATCACAATGAAAGACCTTTATAACTTTAGAGAACTGAGTTTGAATAATGATAGCAAATTTGATATAAATATCAGACAACTTAGATCGATTTTTCATTAGATATATCCAAGTAAAGCTCAAATAATCATCAACAAAAATCACAAAATATTGAGATCCTCCCATAGAGAAAATAGGTGCGGGGCCCTAAATATCTGAATGAACTAAATCAAAGATCGAATGAGCAATAGAATCATTTTTATTAAAAGATAAAGATGGCTGTTTGGCAGTTTGACATGAAATATAATGTAAAAACTCATCATTGACATGACCTAAGAGACCACTAGAAAGTAAAGGGTGAAGTTTATTCAAAGAAGGATGAGCAAGACGATTATACCACAAATCAAGGGAGGAAGATGTGGTGGCAGCAGATAATCCAGGGGAAGTGACTTCAGGGAGATACAATGAATTGAGCTTAAACATATGATCGACCTTACACCCAGTCCCGATAACCTATCCTATCTGAGAATCCATCACAACACAACCACGTTTGGTAAATAATACATCATAACCCATATCAACAAATTGTCGACCAAAGATAAGATTAAAACTAATAGAAGGGACAAAGTAAGTGTCATGGATAGATAAAGAAGGCAAAGAAACAATACCAATATAACTAACAGACATTTGGGAATTGTCAGCAGTGTATATAGGATGTGCAATAGTATTTGGAGACATAGAAGAGAAGAAGTTTTCCTGACCAGTCATATGGTTGCAACAAGCAGAATCAAAGAACCAAGAGGTACCTGAGGGAGTAGCTAAGGTAGCAAGTAGGCTGGAAGTACCAGAGATAAACTTGAGAAGTAAAGCCTCAAGATCTGTAGGAGATGATCTTGGAATAGAATTGGCAGCAATGGCAATAACTTCATTAGTGACAGATAAGGCAGGCTTAGAGGAGGAATCGGACCTAGTTGATCTTCCTTGATCAAACTTAAGAGGACGAGTAGGGCATTGATCAATAACGTGCCCAGTTTTCTTACAATAGCGACAAAACAAAGTAAGATAATTCGCAACAATATTGCCCTTCTGATGACAAGTTCTGCACTCAAATAGGGACACCGGTCAAAAGTACGAGTAGACTAAGGGTAACGATGACAGGACTTAGGAGTTCATCTAGATGCAGCAAAGGCCATCTCATAAGTGCACTGTAAAATCCCCAGGCGAGTTTCCTCATAGTGAAGCCGAGGAAGAGCATCCTCAAGAGTTGGAAGTGGGCTTTGGTGAAGTAAAGAGGCTTGATGTGCCCATTTTATACATATAAAATACCCACATTTAAACTTCAAATTGCATCTAAATATATTTACATCGATCTATTTTAGTATAATTTGACATATTTTTGTATTTCATGGCGTTATATGCTCATTTGGAAGCATTAGAAGCAAAAACGTTACAAATCATTTATGCTGAAAAGTTTCAACACTCTTCAGTATTTTGATCATAACTCTCACATATAAACTACGATTGAGGTGATTTAAGATGCGTTAGAAAGATAAGACATAGATCTCCAACTTTTATGCTTTTAGTTTTCCCAAATTCTAACTTTATCATGGTGAAAATTGAACACAAAATGTCAATATGAGCTGGTGACTTTATGAAGTTGAACGAAGTAGTGTCCGTACAACATAAGCACCCGGCATTAGGTCAACCCAAATTTCTTCATTTTCTGGCTTTCAAAAGCACTCGGCATCATATTGGATGAATATATGTCCACCTGGTGCTGGGTCAACCAATAGAGGTCCATAAAAATACTTTTTTAACACATTTTTGTGATATTTTGGGCTTTTATGGGCTTATAAATCTTTCTTATATAAGGAGACACGATAGAAACATAAGGGAGATTCAGAAACGCACTCAAAAGCCAGAGAATGCGGTTCAAAATGCATCTGGGAGTAACTAGGAGTATCTTATAGAGAGAGAGTAAGGAGATTTGGGGAGTATTAGTAATAGATTCATTCTTCTCTAATATAACTCTATTTTCTTATTATTTTCACTATGATTTGGGATTGTAGTTTTGCATTGATTTCTAATTCTATGAGTATCTAAATTTCCCAGTCAGGGGTAGGGATGTAGCCTGATTGAGATGGATTGAATTTATTTATCTAATTAAGACTATTGATTTGTTCTTCAAGTTACAATTAATTTATCTTTTTGTTATATTTATCTCTTTTGTTCGTTCATGTGAATTTTATGTTTGATCACCATAAAATCTAATTAATGGGTAAACTTTATGGACTGAGAGGTGAAGAGTGAACCTACATATAGAGAGATAAACATGAATAACTAATCTAGAGATAGAATTAGGAATTCATGGTGATATAAGTTGTAGTTTTCAAGGTTTAATTAGGAATTTTAGTTGCGCGAGAGCAAATTGAATCATAACTAAATAGGACTAATTGATCAAGAGGTAATTAGGACACTTTAGAAATAATAGTCAATATAATTATGCAGAGTCTAACTAAGAAATAAAATCTAGTTATCTCATATGGTGAATCCTGATCCCTTGACGCTTCTTAAACTGAATCAAAACTCAGACTTCGATTTGTTTTCTATTTCTTTCCTTTTTAATTTGAATTCTCAATCACTTGCTTTTGGGAATAAAAGTTTGGACTGATAAATTTACTACTTCCTTGGGTTTGACCTCTAAAATACTTTAGAGATTTTTTATTATTGTAATCGACCCTATATAGTTGCAGGATCCCGATCAAGTTTTTGGCGCCATTGCTGGGGAGGCTAGCGGATTTATTAGTTCATTGTTTTTAGTCCTTTTACAAATTTTTTTGTCTCTGAATTTTTTTTTCTTTTCCTTGCTGCACGCTGTTAAGATTTAAAAGTCTTAATAGTACTTCTGAATTGATTGCTATTAATCCTGAAATTGAACGTGCTTGTAGTGAAAACAGAGTTAGAAGGAGGCATGAGATAGCTAATGAAGTAGTACCCGCTAGGGCTCAAGCTAATGCACTTTGGAGAGATACAGATAAGCCTACAATCTATGACAGCCCATCATGTATCCGGTTATCTGACAATGCCAAAGAGTATGAGTTTAAGAACAAACACTTAAACTCGTTGCCATAATTTCATGGGCGAATAGACGAAGACACATTGGGCTTTCTGAAAGATTTCTATGACCGGATTGACCAAGGCTCGAACAGGTTCAAAATCATCTGTGAGAGCCACTAGGAATTGAATAAGACGGAGCTGATCTTTGTACCAAAAGAAAGCTTGGGCATCTTCCTCACACTTGAAAATAGGTTCTGAGTAGGCTAACTGATTCCAGATAGACTCAATCTTGGTTAAAAATTCATATAATGGCTGATCCTTTTCTTGTTTTAGAACACTAAGACTTTTCTGCAACTGAAATTAGTTGGACAAGTCTAATGAAGTATAACAACTAGCTAGGTGGTCTTAGACCTCTTTCGCAGTCTCAAAACGACCAAATTGTTGATGTATACTAGCGATGGAAGTATTCCTGAACCATGTGATAATCTGATTGTTTTTACTATCCTAGTCATCAAGTCATTCAGTAAATTTTAAATCAGTCTTAGCAGCCTGTCGAATAGGAAATCGAATATCACCAGTAACATAACGACATAGTTTGTATCCTTTTAGAAAACCGCACATACTTTCTAACCAAAGGTGGTAATTTGAACCATTTAAAATAACTGAAATGGGGGTGGCTACCTCTGACTTTTCCATAACAAATTGAAGGTAAAAGAATGGGAAGGACCATGTAAAATGCTTACTATAACAGGGAGCACATGCTGGCAGAAGAGAAAAAAAGACAAATCTGAACAAAAGGCGCATGGAGGTTTCTCCCTAAGAGAAAGACCATAAGATTTCGTGGGTTGGCCGACCAAAAGGAGACGAAGATGGTGGAGGGGTGCGTGGTGCTTGAAATTGCAAGGAGTAGCTCAAATCTGGACGGAACCAGACAAAGTCACGAAGTGATAAGGGAGCACATGACGGCATGTGCAAAGGACTTAAGTGGCCAGACTCAGGGGTTACACCAGCCAGGGGAAGTCAACAGAGGGAAGAGGGAGCATGGGTATGGAGGACAACATCAGAAATGCAAAATAGAGGGAGACAGTCGCGATGGAAGTAGGAAAAAGGAAGGAAAAAATATTAAGGCTCTGATACCATGTAAAAGAGAGAAAATAAACATAAATTGTTGTTCAATATATTACTAAAGTGACGATTACAATATATATACATGTAGGGTGAATCCCCGAAAATCCCTAATAATAATCACTAAGATATATACAAAATAATATCAAATAATGACTAAGATATACAATCATAACCGAATATTCAGTATTTAACAATTAGGCTTGAACCAGGATTAGTAAGCCCGGTTGTGGTACGAGTCATCCATTCCCAAAATTGGTGAGAGTTTTCTTCATGCAAAGAGCAATTATCTATGGCATGTCTCTTGGCTTATTGTCCAATTGGAGCGTGTGGAGGTAGAGGAACCTAGAGCTTGTGAGTTCTAACCTTCTAGGCTAATCTTGGTGAGTCTTAATGATGGTGGTTTTGAAATATACATGTTAGGTCTGTTGGTTTTCCAAGATGAGGGGTGAATTGAGAAGTTTGAAAATTTCTGCAAAAGAAAAAATAACAGTGAAAGCAAAAATGACAAAAAAACAGAGTATAAAATATAATAAAGTAGAAAGCAAGGTAAGGAAAGAGAAGACATAAATATTTATCCTGGTTCGGTCTCTTTCTCTTGACCCACGTCCAGTTCTCAAGCTACCACTTGAGATTTTCCACTATCTTGCCAAAATTCGGTGAGCTCCTTGCAATGCCACAGTACAACCCTATGCTCTGTTCCAAGAGCTTACCGTTTTACTCTTTGCACTCTAGTTAAGTGCTTTCCAAATCCCTTGTGAAATCCCCTCAACAAGAATATTTTTCTTCCATATGAAGATAAGATAGTTTACAATAGAATAGACTCTCTAATTTAGAATATATATGACAATTGAAGTACAGTTTTTGGAGTGTGGAAGAGTAGAAGGCTTTGATTGAAGATTTTGGCAGAGTTTCAATATATACAACGTAAAATTTTCTTCTCACACCTTCAAATGAAGTTCTATTTATAGATTTATGTCTTAACTATACGTTAGAGATAAGATTTAGCCGTTAGAGATGTTACCCAATGGTTACTCTATAAAACTATTCATTCACCAACCGCATTTAATGCATCTGACATTCGAAGTTTGAATTTTGGAGTGTTAACAGATGAATTTCGCAGAGACTATAAGTTAAAGACTTTAACATTGAACTTCAAAGTTCATCTATTTAACGGTGAAATTTGAATTTTCATACTAACAAGTGTTTCCTATGTTGGAACATATGAATTTTCAACCTTAAAGTTCTTCTGATGAGTAAAAATAGTTGTTTTATATTACTATAGTGCCTTCAAAATTCGAATTTTGGGGTCCAAAATTCATTTGTCAATGAGTATCTCAATATAGTTCAAAAGTTCTTCTCTTCGAAATTCAAGTTTTGAGTTTTCAAAGTTCATCTGTCAGAGAGATCTCTTATTAAACTTATACGCTATCATTCCAAAATTTGAATTTTCAGAAGCCAAAGTTTATTTGTCAGTGAGACTACTTATCAGACTTATTTCAAAGTACGAATTTTCAAAATTGAAGTTCGTCTGTCAGCTGGACTGACTTAGACCTGTTTTTGCATTTTAAGTTTAGATGAACTTTGTTATAACTTCAGACAGATTTCTATTTTTCACAACTGATGCTTAACTCGAAATTTGAATTTTCACAGGCTAAAATTCGTCTGTCAAATGTCAACTCTGTAAGTTCAAATTTTCAAGGCAACATATGAATTTTAAAGCTTCAAAATTCATCTGTTAGTGATTATTTTTCAAATATATCATAAGTTAACATAGGATTTGTTGAAAAACACATTTTAAAAACATTTGGTGAAAGATCAAAACCTTTTACTCTTGTGATTACAGTGAGAAATTCTACAACCTAATCTTGTGCTCATTTCTTTCTGGATTGACTTGAGATTTTTTTTACTCCTTTGATATCTTCCTTCCAAGCTCCAGATGTTTGAAATCATCAAAAACACCTGATTCAACAATATATATATATAAGAAAGGTTTTTATAATGTTTTAAAAATCAGACTAGACATTGAACCAAAAATGTCACTGGGTCACGGTTTTTATGGTTCAATCGGTTAGACTGATAGTCGAATCAGTGACGTAATAATTAAGTAAAAATAATATATATATATATATATGTATAAAAATAAAATATGAAATTGTTAAGAGAATAAATTTAACTAGTTCAAGTTTATAATAAGTTAATAAGCTCACATAGTAATAATATATGTTAAATCATTGAAAGTAATGTTAAAACATTTTAACATAATAACACCTTTTTTTTTTATCCCTCACCCATTATCCTGGGATATTCTAGGTTTATTGCCTGCCTCAGACTAATCTGGGTTCCTACTGTGTAGGACCTTACTCTTTGTGGCCTTAATTTTTCTTAACGTTGCTGCACCCCTTAGAAATCGAAACCTTGACCCTAAGGAATACTGGTCAAGCCCCTCATTACTTGACCAAACGCCTATTGGTTTTAACATGATAACACTACATGACTATAATATTATAAAATAACTATACTCTCTTCGTCCCCAATTATAGGAAACAAATAATTACTTCATCTATATCAAGAAAAAAATAATTTTGGTAATTAAACTCATTAATTGTGCTACAATTTTAATTTTTTTCCAGCATTGCCCACATTAAAAGCTTGGAGTAAGACTAACTAATTATTAGTAATTATTAATACAACCTTAACTACTTAAAGGTATAAAATAAAAATGATATTAATTACTCCACAAATTTTATCCATGTCCCTTATATCTTTAGATAAATGAAGAGTCTCAAAATTCTCTTATAATTTAGAACAGAGAGTATAATACAATGAAAATTTTCATTTTTATAATTAGAAATTTTAAAATAAAAAGGGAAATATTGTTTTATTCTCTAATAATTTTTATAATTAATAATTTTAGCACAAAAATTAAATTTAAGTTAAATTTTACATAATTTAAAAAATCATCCGGTTCCCGGCTCAATTCCAGCTCTCGGCTCAAAGCGGTCCAATCCGGTCTAACCCTTAAAATGGTCTAAAGCTGAAAACTAAGCCGTTCTTTTTCTGGGTAACAGTCCAATCAATCCAACCGTTCGATCTGGCCTGGTTCTCAAAACATTGGGTTTTTATTCAATATTTTTGCCAAAGCTCACAGGTTGAGCAATTTTAGTGATATTGATATAGTTTTTGTCCTCTAGAAATATTAATGAGAGAGAGAATAGTTAATTGTGATGCAGATATGAAGAAGCTGCGTTGAATTTTTTAATTTAAATTTTGGCCTTTTGATCCTTCATCCTAATCACATTTTTTTAATGGTTTTTCATAATAAATATTGTCTCTTGTATAACTTGATTTTCCCTGCACTTCCTATCATTCACAAAAGACCCACATACTTTTTTTCAACAACAATGCATATTGGGGAGCATATTCTGGCGCTCCCCAACTTAAACCAACATATATTAACAAAGCAGGATATTTTTTAATTAGGAAAAACAAGCTTTTAGTCCCTGAAGTTTTATTTTGTTTTGAAATCAGTCCCTAAGATTTTGTTCTATTTTGAAATTAGTCCTTGAGGTTTTATTTTTTTTAAATCTGTCCCTAAAGTTACATCCATCTAGTTTGCTAGTCCTTGAAATTTCAAAAATAGAAGAGTGACATGTGGACATAATGCCGTTAATTAGGTTGACTTGGAGGATGGAAAAACACCTGGTACCTGAGAGAATGACACATTGGAAAAAAATGACAAGTTGGAAGGCTGAAATGTAGCAAAACGCACAGCTTTTGGAGGACACAATACATATGGCTTTCAAAGGACACAAAATGCACAGCTTCATATGGGAAAATATAGAGCACAAAGTCAGAAGTAGGTGTTTATTCTCTCATTTCTCTCGCTCTTGCTCGCTCTTGAGTTCATCACACTCTCAATGTCACTCTCAATTCATCGCTCAGTCTTAGGTGTGCCTTGATCTCTCATCTCTCATCTATCTTTAACAAACTCATCTCACTCAATCTCTAATTTTATCGTAGTCTATTGCTAATTGGACTATGAGATCAGACGCTCTCTTATCATGCTCGATCTCTTATGTTGCTTGCTCTCTAATCTCACTCACTCTCACCTTTATCAATCTCTCATTTGTCCTCTATCTTCCCTGTTTCTAGCTTTTGATTGAATGTGTTTCCCTAATGATTGATCTCTTCCTGTTACGTGTCTAATTAGCTCTTTGATTTTGGTGAGGGTGTGTTAATTTCATTCAGACATATGCTTTTGGGCATTTGATGTAATGCGTTTCCCTTACAACCCTTATTGTGAACAGAAATGGAATCTGAAGGTGCATCAGCTAGCTTAATTGGAAAGAGGGTTACTGAACAATGTAGATATGGTGATCATGTGCTAGTTCTCACTGCATGGATAAGGAAAAACCAAGGTTGCAGGTTTCTGAGATACCCAAATTTTAAGGTAATGAAGTTGTATATTTGAGATGAAAATAGACATGTTATCTCGTGCCTTATGTTTGATTATAGGCTGAAATCTTGTATTGGCTGCTAATAAGAAAGTAAAATGATCTAAGGTTTTACTTTTGTTTGATTAAACAAGGTCAATTGATAGAAAAAAAAGACTTGAGGTTATACTTTCGTATGAGTAAACAGGGACAAAGGATTTTGTTATTATAGCTTTTTAATAAAAAAAAATATACTACAGGAGACATGGTACTGTAATTTCTTTCAATGGCTTGATGATCCAGTGTGACATCTGAGTGCTGACGAGGGCGGGGAGTGATCGCCGGTGCAAGAAAAGTGGGGCTCAGATAAAGTAATGAGGCACCGACAAGGAGCGGCTCCTGGCAGGCTTCTAAGCGGGAAGGGCATATGAATGAATCGAATACATACCAGAACGAGAGGAATCCAGAAACTGTATAGGTATGGGACTATACGGTTAATGATAGCTTAAAGGAATTGATAGGTACTACCTATATCAACAAGGTGCACCTACCTTTTCAGTAGCCTATCCCTTAAGAACTCCTCAGTTAAGCATGCTTGACCTGGAGCAATTATGGGATGGGTGACATCCTGGGAAGGAGGTGTGTGAGTGAGGGCAAAGCACACCGAAAGGGCTTGTGTTGGTTTGTGGGGAAAGTTGTCAATCCCAAATAGCGGCCGGACGTTACATCCAGTGCCTAGGCAAACAATGGAAAAGATCAAGAAGCAAGATAGCGTAATTGCAAAAGGCAAGGAGAAGATGAAGCTACTTGTTTGAGCATTGATGTTTATGGTGGCTGTGAATGTAGTCTTGGTTTGGGTCACAACGAAGAAATGTTGATTAATTGTAGAAGTTATAGTTGGTGCACTAATATCTATTTGTGTTAGTGGCTGTTAACTATATTATCTGCATTGTAATTGTAGGATGTCTTAATGTTGGCTTTGTGCCATGAAATGTTGTTTGTGTTATAACTTTAGTATGTTTGACTGTAGGATATCTAGGAACATTGTTTGTATTAGTGTAAGTTTTTTAATTATGGCTGTGGACCACAAATTATTTGAGAACATCTTTACTATTAGTTTTTGTTTTATAATTGTGGCTATGGACCACAACTTATTAATGTTATGGTCTTCATAAACCTCTTTGTCCAACCTTCTACAAGGTCTTGGGCATACTTTTTTGGTATAGTTAGCAACTCTAATTTGATTCTCTACAAATCTTGTCATTAGATATGTTTGAATCCATTCGAACAACGAGACAATGGGAAATTCTGTGAAGTGTGAATTGGTCCAACAAGATCGAGAAAAAGTCATCAAATGATCATACGCCTCCTTTGACACAGTTTTCAATTCATTTATCCTTTCTACCTAATCTCATACATAAGCCACCTTTGCTGCTTGAACCACTAAATCTCTAATCATAGTACCTCCTCCATACCTAGACTTGATATTAGTATATAAGTGGTGCACACAATATCAATGTTCATGCCCCCCAAGCAACTCTTCAAATGCTGGAACTAGCCCCTATAAGACAAACTATAAGCAAGGGATGATAATTTGATTGCTGATTGCCATTGCCACTTGATTATGTGCTTTGTTTCATTTATTGCCGTTTGGTCGAGGTATGGTATATGGCAGTGCTGTATTTGCGATTTTTTGTGTCTTCTTAACCCATCATGTGAGTTTTGAAAGCAATTGCTTACTTATGCTTTGTATACTCTGTGGAGTTTTTGAGTTTCTTTCCATTCAAAAATGGTGTCTTGTTCTGTGCCTAAGGGATTTGCCTGGCTGACATTAGTAAAATGCTTTTGACCTTAGAGTTGATTTAACTGGGAAAAGAATTTTATCTGCCTTGAAAATCTGGCCTATAGTTGTAAGTTTGCTCGGTGATTCTATTTTTGTGACCCAGCTCTATTGCAATTTTGATCATGAGGGGGTTTGATTGAATTTTGAATTTGAACCATTAGAATCATGCCTCTGTTTGTTAAGTATAATATGCTATAAACTGGTGATTTTTTTTTTACCTTGCTTGTTTTGTGTTCAAGTTTAGCGCGAGGAAGTAATGCTTACATCCTTTCAAAATCCCTAGTTTTGTAGGCAATTTTTGATGCCAATCAAATGTTAGGAATGTCATAGTACATTGAGTGGATTTTAGTAAAATAAATAAGAATATTAAAGGAGAATGGCTCGCATCATTTACTACTTTGAATATATTTTCTTGAATGCTTGTTCTTTTGTCTTTTTCAACATTTCATCTTGCTATTAAGATCTGTTACATTTTATTACTTTTAAATCAAACAATTTATGAATAAAAAATTGCTATCTTTTGAGAGTTTGTCTTGAAGGTTTTTTGAGCGTTTGCAGATTTCTAAAGCAATGACACCATGTGAGTGTACGGGGTTACATGAATGTGTAAATTAGTTTGCTTATAACAGTGGCTTCAAATGGCGTATCCATTAGAAATTTCATTTTTTAACAAAAAATAATAGGAAGAAAAGTTTAAGCCAATTAGTATATAACAATGCCACGTCAAGTTTTTTAACCCGTGCAAGTATCCGAGTTAATTGTTTTGTCGCATGGGATAATGAATCCACGGAGGCTATAAGTTAGGCTAGGTAACTTGGGTTTATTAAAATAAATAACAATTATTTGTAAGTTTCTTTTTCTCTTTGAAAAATATATTTCGAAATGTTTTGAATAAATATAATAATATTTTATGATTTTTGTTAAAAAAATATAAATACAACAACAACAATATTAACCTTATCCCACTAATATAAAGTCGGCTACATGGATCATACGATACCATTGAACTCTATCAAACACCATCTCCCCAGACAAATCATTTCTCAAGAGGTCATTTCTTATAACTTTTCTTAGTGTCTTTTTTGGGATTCCTCTACGCCTTTTGATAGGACTCCAAGTCATTTGATCAACTCTACTCACTGGCTCATCTTTCCCTCTTCTTTGTACATGCCCAAATCACATTAAATAATTTTCTACAATTTTCTCCTCGATAGGTGCTACTCCGACTTTCTTTTGCATACAATCACTTCGTATCTTATCCAATTTTATATGACCACACATTCATCTCAACATTCTCATCTCTGCTACTCCCATCTTATACTCTTGTTGTCCTTTCAAAGCCTAACATTCACTACCATATAACATTGTTGGCCTTATAGCTATTCGATAAAATTTCCCTTTAAGCTTTGTAGGTACCTTGCGGTCACAAATAACTCTTGATACTTTTCTCCATTTTAACTACCCAACTTGTATCCTATGCATAACATCTCCATTAATTTCGCCATCACCTTGTAAAATTGACCCCAAATATCTAAACTTTGACACCTCTGGAACGGTTTGCTCTCCAATTTTTACCTTTAAATCATTTCTAACTTATCTTTTGTTAAATTTGCAATGCATATATTCCGTCTTATTTCTACTTAGGCGAAATCCTTTTGATTCCAAAGTGTGTCTCCATATCTCAAGTTTAGAGTTGACCTCTTTTATGGAATCCTCAATTAAGACAATATCATCCGCGAAAATCATACATTGTGAAATTTCCTCCTTTATATGTTTTATTAGAACGTCTAAAACCAAATCAAACAAATATGGATTCAAGAAAGATTCTTGATGTAAACCTAACCTTATAGAAAAATCCTTTGTCTCCCTTCCAGAAGTTCTCACACTTGTTGTTACTCCCTCATACATATTCTTTATAGTTCGAATATAAGTCACACGAACACATTTCTTCTCCATCACTTTCCACAATACATCTCTTGGTACTTTATCATAAGCTTTTTCTAAATCAATGAAAACCATATGCAAGTCTCTCTCTTTACTCCGTATTTTTCAATCAAACCCCTTAATAAATAAATAGCTTTTGTTATGGATTGTTCAGGCATAAATTCAAATTGGTTTTCCAAAATATGAGACTTTTTCCTTAACCTATACTCAATCACTCTTCCCCAAAATTTCATGGTGTGACTCATGAGTTTAATCCCTCAATAATTTGCATAATTTTAAATATCCCCCTTGTTCTTGTATATTGGCACCAGAGTGCTCTTTTTCCATTCCTCTAGCATTTTCTTAGACCTTAAGATGTCGTTAAATAAGTTGGTGAGTCACAAAACCCTATTCTCTCCTAAGCACTTCCAAACTTTTGATAGGAATACCATCATGACCAGTAGCTTTATCACTATCTATTCTCTTGAGAGCTTATTTTACTTCTCCAACCCGAATCCTACAATAGAAGTTCAAATTCAAATCATCTTCGTGAGTTATTAATCCTTTAATATCAATAGTCATATCCAATCAATCATTAAAAAGCTTATAAAAGTAGTTCCCCTATCTTTTTTTGATATCATCATCTGTAATAAAAAATTTTCCTTCCTCATCCTTAATGCATCTTACTTAGTCCACATCTCTTGACTTTCTTTCCCTTCTCTTGACAATTTTGTAAATCTTATGTTCACCATTCTTGGTCCCTAAATCCTGATAGAATTCTTCAAAAACTTTAGATCGGGCCTCACTCATAGCTTTTTTAGTTTCCTTTCTAACCAACCGATAACATTTTCAATTTTCATCATTATTGCACAAATGCAAGGCTTTGAAACACTTCAGAGATTGCTAAAAAATATAAATAATAACAAAAAATAAAACATTATATTAAAAAAATAATGATAATAATTGCCTAAGTAATCACACCCTGGAGATTCTTACCCTTGTTGTAAAAACCGGACCGGATCGGACCGACCGGTTCGACCGGTCGGACCGGGAACCGGTCCTTGGTCTGGTCCGATCATAGTAGTCAACCGGTACTGTTCAGAACCGGTGAGAACCGGTCCAAAACCGGTGAAACCGGCCTTGAACCGGTCCTAAACCGGTTTGAACCGGTTCTGATTTATTTTTTTTCAAAGTTTTTTAAAAAATTCTTTTTGATTTTTAAGATAAAATAGCATCATTTTTAGTATAAAATATTTTTTTATATATTATAATATTATATAAGCATTATTATGATATATAACTATTAAAAATTATATATTTACTTAATAAATAATAAATAATAAATTATTAATTTATTATTTTGAACTCAAAATATGATTATAGATGAATATTAGTTTATTTAAATTAAAATATTGAGTTATGAAACTCATTAATAATTTGTTTGTAGTGAATAATATATTGATAATTGAATATTATTTAGTTTGAGATTTTAATTAAGTTATAAAATTTGTTTAAACTTATATTATTTATTTTAAATATATTATTTTAAACACTACCGGTCCGACCCCGGTTCGACCTCGGTCGAACCATTGAACCTTGAACCAGTGACTTGTCCGGTTCAATGTACGGTCCGGTTCTGACAACATTGATTCTTACACTTCTCCATGTATCTTGATTAACTGTGTTGTCGCGTGAGATGACGAGTCCATGTAGACATATTGGTCAAGTTATGCGTGAATTTATTAAAATATATAATAATTATTTGTAAGGTGTTTTGTTTTAAGAAAATAATAATATTTCATTTAAAAAATAAACATAATAATAGTTTCTAAATTATTTCCTTAAAAAACATAATAAAACATTTACACCGTGAAGGTTTTAGAGCTTTCATAGATATTTAAGAAATTGTTCTATCGGGTGTGATGGTGAGTCTACAGTAAGTAGATAGATTTTGTTTTTAAAATAAAAAATTAATTAAAAAAGAGTATTTCCCAAAAAATACAAAAAGAAATATATTTTCAAAAAACCAAAAAAAACATTTTTAGAAGTTAAAGAAAATAAGAGTAAGTAAAAATATTTTCAAAATTAAATAAAAATAAAAGTAAGGAAGCAAAATTAAATTATCATTTGTAAATTAAAATACACCAACCCAAATTTTGAGAAAATCATTTTGTTTGCGAAATAGTAAATTATTTTTAATTAATTTTATCTTATTACAAAATTATAATTAAAAAATACCAACTCATTGACATTTTTTTAATCTCTTATTATGTGGATTTTGATCTCTATCATATGTAACACCGATACGGGTACATATATCGGATACAATATGACATGATATGAAAGATACGACAATTTTTAAAATTTTAGGATATGGGTATAAGTGATATTTATACATATATAATATTATTTATGTAATTATTTATACACATAATTAATAAAATTATTTATACACATAATTAATAAATCTATCTATTAAGATAAAAATCAGTATTAAATATTCTAAAAATTATAGTATAAATATTAAAATAAACTATAAAATATTTATAAAAACTTCAAATAATCCTATATTAATGTAAAAATTTGAAGTGGTATGGATGGGTACAAAGTGATAAGGATGGATACGCACGCACAAATACAGTACGTGTATCATATTGTATCGTGTATCGGATACGGATGCATCTATTTTTTTGAAGTATCAATGCTTTATAGTCCATACCGCAAGTAACGTAAGCCCTAAGTTCTTATCTTAGGTCAAATTCACCCTTGTAAATAAATAAATATTTTTCAATTTATTTTCTTAATTTCTCTTCTTTATTTTGTTTTCCAAATTTCCTTAATTTTCTTAATTTCTTTCTTTTCTACCTTTGTTTTTTTGTATGTGATTGATTAAAGAATAAACAAAATACTTTTAAAGCTACATTAATTCGCATAGTCAACTTAAGGTAATTATTTCTAGGAACGGGTGTCGTGGGGTGTTTAATAACTTCACCACGTACAATCAACTCTTGAATCCAATGCTATCTACGTGGACCATCCTTACCGTTCTAATTTGGTTTTTTAAGATTTTCCTTAAAATTTTATTAGCGGCTCCTCACAAGTTAGTTTTCCTTAAAATTTTTCAAGATTTGTCTTTTCTTCCTTTTTCATGCTTCATCCGCATTGCATTTCCAAGTGCGACACTCATTTTCATCATTAGATTGCATGATTAGATCCCCCTCATTATATGTAGGATATGCTGAAACTAACCCTTGAATTGTAGAAGATATACCGCCTATATAAGATATAGGTTGATGTTGTGTACCATTTGCACAATTACCACTAACTTTATTGATGAACTCAACTATATCTTTGTTAACATATTGAAAATAATCATCATCAATATTTGCTTCATCACTATTCTTGGTGGACCCACAAGAGTCATTATCATATAAAGTTTCATCTTCTTCACTATCTATAGTTATATCTTTGTTGGGCTCCATGTAAAATAGATGGTACCTATCAAATAAAATAATTATTAATATTATATTAGTTATTTTACTACGAAATAAAGAGAAACAAATTAAAAATACCAATCAAATTAATATCAAAGAAAATAGCGCGTTTTCTTTTTTTTTTAAACCATATACAGGGGCCTTTGGAACAATAAGTCAATAAATCAATATCAAGATTGCCAAAGTTAACAAAATCATGATTCTACGGATATTATTAATCAGGTCGATAAAATTATTTCTTGGGTATTTCTTTTCTAGTAAAATATCAAAATTATGTTCTCAACATATAGATCAATACGTGGTTTCTGTAGCTTTTCTCACCATATAAGTCATACCAATATCAATATTACGAAAGATACTTTCACTTGTCCTATAGCTATACCAATATTTGTCATGTACAGTATTTTGGACATCACCCAGCAAAATCTTTCACAAAGAACATAACCTATAAAGCTAGTGCTCAGAATATAAAGCTATATGACCCCCCTAAGCACCATAAAGTAAGTGATTGAACCCTAAAGCCATGGAACCAAAAAAGCTATAGAACCATACCTAATGAAATACCATCAAGATACAATTTTTTATTTTGCAATAATTAAACCCATAAAGTTTATTTTTGAGGCTCTTGGAGCTGTGAGATGTTTGGGGATCCATCTTGAATAAACCATAAAAAAACACAAATGAAAAAAGCTAAAGACAAAATGTGCAATTTTCCTTTGTTCATTTTCGAGGCTTACAAAGCTACACGTCTGACATGAAAAAAAACCATAAATGGTACCTATGAAGCCACAGAATCATCAAAGAAACACCTTACCTCTTCGTTCTAGTGACATTTGCTCTGTTGATTCTGCCATCGTACAGCTACGCGACCTTAACTCTACTCCTCTAATGCTATGTTGTGCGACCTTAGCTCTGCTAGTTAGGGCATTTTGGAATCATCTCATGTAAGTAAGAAAGGGAGTTGAGAAACCTAGATCATGCTCTCTCTGAATTAATGAAATAGCCACATTTTGTTTCATCTAAATACTGTGCGTTTTGCTATATTTCAGCCTTCCAACTTGTCATTTTTTTCCAATGTATCACTCTCTCAAGTGTCAAGTGTTTTGCCATCCTCCAAGTCAGCCTATTTAACAGCATTATGTCCTCCAAGTTAGCTTATTTAATGGTGTTATGTCCATGTGTCACTTCTTCTATTTTCTAAAATTTCAGGGACTAATGAACTAGATGGATATAACTTTAGGGTCAGATTTAAAAAAAATGAAACATTAGGGACTGATTTCAAAATAAATCAAAACCTTAGGTACAAAAAACCTATTTTTCCCTTTTTATTTGTTTAGTTGTACGGAGTTAAGAATCTTTATACACGAGCCAATGGCCCATTAATTACCATTGCCAAGAAAAAAAATCTGTACACTCTTTTTATCTATGTAAAATTTTAAAATATACATAGGGATTTCCTTCATATAAAAGCAAGAAACACACTCTAGTATTTGGTTCTAAAAATCAAAACCATTATAATAATAATAATAATAATAATAATAATAAGGGATCTACCTATAATATTAAGTTTCAAAGATACTGGTTTTTCTCTCCGTACAGGTTTGTCTTTCCTGTTTTCGTGTTGATTATGCCAACTGAATCGAACAAAAGTTCTAATCCACCATTTCAAGAACAAGATCATTCTCTTGGAAAATTTATTCCCTCAGAATGACTTCATTCTCCGATTTTATCTAATGATGAGGAGGGTTCATATGGAAAAACAGAGACTTCTAAATAAAGTTTTGTTCCTTCAACTGTTTCCCAGATGAAGGTTGATCATTTAGTAAAGAAGTTGAAGACTACTGGTGAGAACTTTGATGGAAATCGAGTAAGATTAAATTACGAAGATGTCTAGCAGTCCGTGGGGGAAACTTTAAAAATAAGGTCTATTAGGGGCCAAAGTTATAAAGCCATGTCAGTTAGTGCTGAACAAGGAATGGTAGAAGACCCTATGGAGAAGGCCAAGGAGGAAGAATGGTGAGAGAATGTGCTGAACATGGCAAGGTTTGATAGTAATGAAGGCCACAATCAGAAAGTGGATTTTCATATTATTGGGGATGATTATATAGGTTATCCAAGACCTAAATTTGTTTTCTCTAAAAGAGTAAAGGAGAAGATTAGGTGACCGTGGTACTCCACTTTAATTGTTAAGTTGCTGGGATAAGATATTGGTTTTAAGGCTTTGGGACCATATTGAAGGGCTTATGGGCTAGGTCAGCAAATATACATCTCGTTGTTTTAGGGTATGGCTTCTTTTTGGTTAAGTTCACTAGTTATGATTATTTTGAATATGCTCTAGATAATGGACATTGGATGATTTATGATAGTTTTTTAACTGTTAGACCTTGGAAACCAGATTTTGATCCTTCTCAAGAAAATGTTAGTAAGGTTGATGCCTGGATTAGATTTCCTTTACTTTCTATGGAGTATTATGATGAGAAAATTCTCACTTTTATGGGGAATAGAGTTGGAAAAACAATTAAAGTAGATATGAGTACAACTCTTCAGTCCAAATGGAGCTTTGCAAGGTTATGTATTGAGGTGGATTTAAGCAAACCTCTTTTACTTGAATTTGAACTTGCTGATAAAGTTTACAAAGTGCAATATGAAGGACTTCATTTTCTTTATGGAAGATATGGAACATATGGACACTATGTAGAAGGTTGTTGATGTGTCCATTTTATACATGTAAAATACCCATATTTAAGCTCCAAATTGCATCTAAATATGTTGATATTGATATATTTTAGCATGATTTGATGTATTTTTGTGTTTTATAGCGTTATATGCTCATTTGGAAGCATTCGGAGAAAAAACGTTACAAATTATTCATACTGAAAAGTTTTGACATTGTTTGGTATTTTGATCATAACTCTCATATATGAACTCTGATTGAGGTAATTTAAAATGTGTTGGAAATCCAAGACATAGAGATACAACTTTCATGTTTTGATTTTTCCCAAATTCCAACATTATCATGGTAAAAATTGAACTCAAAATGTCAACATGAGCTAGTGAATTTCTAAAGCTGAATGAAGTAGGTGTCTGGACCACAGAAGCACCTGGTGCCGGGTCAAACTCATCCGGCATTGGGTCAACATGAATTTATTTATTTTTTGGCTTTCAGAAGCACCCAGCACCATATTTGTTGATTTTATGGTCACCCAGCACCGGGTCAACCAACAGAGGTCCGTAAAAACATGTTTTTGACGTCTTTTTGTGATATTTTGGGCTTTTATGGGCTTCTAGACTTTTTCTATATAATGAGACATGCTAGAAACACAAGAGAAGATTCAAAAATGCACTCAGAAGTTAGAGAATACAGTTCAAAAAGCATCTGGGAGCAACTGGAAGCAATCTTATAGAAAGAAAGCAAGAAGATTTAGAGAGTATTAGAGATAGATTTATTCTTTTCTAATATAACTCTATTTTCTTATTATTTTCACTATGATTTGGGATTTTAGTTTTGATTTGATTTCTAATTCTATGAATAACTAAATTTCCCAATCAAGGGTAGGGATGTAGTCTGACTAGAATGGATTGGATTTGTTTCTCTAGTTAAGACTCTGTTGATTTATTCTTCAAGTTATATTTAATTCGTTTCTTTATTATATTTATCTCTTTTGTTCGTTCATGTGGATTTTAGGCTTGATCACCATAGAATATAATTAATGGATAAACTTGATGAACTGAGAGATGAAGAGTTAACCTAGATCTAGAGAAATAAACATGAATAACTAATCTAGAGATAGAATTAGGAATTCGTGGTGATATACATTATGACTTTCAAGGTTTAATTAGGAACTTTAGTTACGCAAGAGTGAATTGAATCATAATTAAATAAGGAATAATTAATCGATAGGTAATTAGAACACTTTAGAAATAACAATCACTATAATTATACAGAGTCTAACTGAGGAATAAAATCTAGTTATCTCATAAAGTGAATCCTGATCCCTTGACGCTTCTAGAACTGAATCAAAACTCAGACTTTGTTTTATTTCCTATTTCTTTCCTTTTTAATTTGAATTCTCAATTTGATTATCATTTGCTTTTGCGATTAAAAGTTTGGACAATAAATTTACTACCTCTCTTAGGTTCGACCTCTGGAATAGTTCGGAGATTTTTTATTACTGCGATTGACCCTGTATACTTGCAGGATTCTGATCAGTTGTCTAGAGAAGAAGGTGATGCGAGTAAAAGAGAACACGACAGGGGGAGAAAATAGTGATTCTCTAGAGGGCATGAGTACAAAATTGAGAAACCCAGATATTTGGTGTGTAGTGAAAAAGAACAGAAGAAGCCACCAAAACAAAGAGTTGGTTAATCTTAGATAAGGTGAAATCAAAATGGGTTCTAGGTATACTCAATTAGCTACTTTGGAAGTTGAAAATTTAGAAGGAAAAGAGACAGAGATTGGACAGGAGCAAAGGATCGTAGACACCATCAATACTACCAAATAGAATACTACGAAGGATTTAAAAGGAGACAAAGCAAGAAGTAGAGGGAAGAAGGATGAAAAAAAGATCAGTGGGGAAGACAAGAGTTTGAAGGAAGAGATAAGGAAAGCAAAGGATGGTAGGGAGTCATAGAGTCAAATCAGGGATGGGAAAAGCAATAGTGAAAATGTGTTAAAGGATACAAATTATGGGACCTAATGAGAAAATCATTGTTTAAATGGAAAAACTGTGTTGTCAAAAGGAAATACTATGCAAGTGTTAATGAAGTGGGGCCCATAAAGGAGTTGAAGGAGGTTCAAACAAGGATTACGAATGAAAAGAATAATGATAAGCAAATGTCCATAATACCAAGCCCAGATAAGAGTATAGATCAAGTTATGTCTGATCAAATGGAGGAGGAACCTCCAGATAGGCCAAATTTCTAGTCAATGGAAGAGGATTTTGTGGAAAGCACTTTCCTAGAGAATGGGTCTACAAGCCCAAGGAATTGAGTAGTCTTTGTTTTCTTTGTTTCATGATGATGAATAAACTTTTAGTTTGGAATGCAAGGGGTGTGTGCAACGCTGAGTTTTAGTGATATCTCAAGACTCTTTGTCAAAAGGAAAAGCCGGACATCATTGCGTTAGTTGAGACAAGATGTGAAAATGGGAAACCTTTCAATAAGTTTGAGAATCTTGGATTCGATTCTTTCTTTTGGGTTCCTAGCAATGGACATTCAAGGGGTCTTGTTATTACGAGTAAAAGTTTCTGTGGTAAGGTTTCTTTTTTGAATTGTTTGAATCAAATGATATATTTGTATTGTGATCCTATTGGTAAAATTGCTTTTGCCTTCTCTGTGGTGTATGTTATCCCTCACTCAAATTGGAGGAACAAGTTACAGGAAGAGTTGATTAGCTTGGTGAACAATATCTACTTTCCTTGGCTCATTGCTGAGGATTTCAATGATATATCTAGCTTCGAGGAAAAGAAAGGGGGTGCACCTATAAACTCTCGCAAATGTGAGGATTTTTGTCAATTTATTAATGATTGTGCTCTAGTTGAACTTGGATTTAGGGGCCCTTTAGTTACATGGAGGGGACCGCAATTAAGAGGATGGAGTAGAGTGTATAAGAGATTGGATAGGGCTTTGGGTAATAAGGAATGGGTGTCTACTTTTGATTCTACATATGTTTCTATGCTTGCCAGAGTTAATTGCTCTAATAATAATCCTTTATTAGTAATTGTGAAGGAGGGTTTGAATGAAAGTAAAAGGGATAGGCCTTTTCGATTTGAGGTAGCTTGGTTAACACATGAAGATTTTAACAGACTGATTAATGAGAAATGGCTCAAGTTTGAAGATGTAGGAGTGACAATGGAAAATTTTAGGGAAGAACTGAAGCTCTAGAATAAAGAGACTTTTGGTAACATCCAAAGTAAAAAAGGAACAAGCTTGTTGCTAGAATTAAATGTATACAGAATGCTCAGTCATGTCCGTACTCTAGATTTCTGCTTCAACTGGAGAAGGAATTGAACTATGAATTACAAGTTGTATTAGATCAAGAAGAATTGTTGTGGTTTCAGAGAAAGCTAAAACGAATTAGGTGGAACAAGGCAACAGAAACGCTCGCTACTATCATTTGAAGACCAAGAATAAGAGGAGGAGAAATAGAATCTATTCGCTTAAAGATAACCATGGCTAATGGATTTCCTCTGGTGAAGATTTGAAGCAGCATTTTCTAGCATATTTTAAAACTCTATTTAGAGATTATAGGTTAATTAGAGAGAAACTTCAGACTGTGACAAGCTTTCCTATTGTAGATAGAGATATTCTTCAATGTATGTCTTCTCTTCCTACTGCTTTGGAAATTAGGAAGGCTATGTTTAGTATCGGGGCTTACAAAGCCCTAGGAATTGATGGCTTTCCCTCTATATTTTTTTCAAAAAATTGAAACATCACTAGATCTAGTGTTATTGAATTTGTTAGAAACGCTTTTAAGGGTTATGTGGTTCTAAATGAAGTAAATAGAACTTTACTTACTCTTATTCCTAAAGTTGAGTTCACTAAGTATATTACCCAATTCAAGCCTATTTCTCTATGCAATGTGATTTATAAGTGCCTTACCAAAGTTTAGTCTAATAGACTAAAACCTTTCATGGATACTTGGATGTCCCTATTTCAAGCTAGTTTTATTTCTGGTAGATGTATTCAAGATAATATTGTTATTGGCAGGAAATTTTTCATACTATGAAAAATTTAAGGGCTAGAAAAGGATGGTGTGCTGTTAAAATAGATTTTGAAAAGGCGTATGATAGGTTGAATAGGAATTTTGTGAAAAATATTTTACAGGAAGTAAGGTTAAGTGAACCTGTTGTTGATTTGATAATGAAATGTATTTCTTCGTCCTCCTTAAATGTGTTGTGGAATAGTGAGAAAACTGAGTTTTTCACTCCTTCCAGAGGGTTGAGGCAAGAAAATCTTATTTCTCTGTATATTTTTGTCCTATGTGTGGATAAACTATCCCATATTATTAGTGATGAGGTTCAAAATTCTAAATGGAAACCTTTTAGAGATGCTAGGGATGGTCCATTTATATCCCACCTGATGTTTGCTGATGATTTAATCTTATTTGGGGAGGCTAGTAGAGAGCAAATGATTTGTTTTAAGGATGTTCTTGATAAATTCTGTGAATACTCAGGACAAAAAGTTAATCTTGCTAAATCTAGAATTTTTTTCTCTAGAAATGTGAACACTTCTCTCTGAAAATCTCCTGCTAAAGAAATAGGCCTGAAAGTTTCTTTAGAATCAAGTATGCACTCAGGGGTGCCTTTAATTAAGGGTAGGAAGAGAAGGGTTGCTTTCAATTATATTATTGGGAAGGTTTAAGCTAGATTGTCTGGATGGAAAGTGAAGTGTTTGGACATGGCAGGCATAATTACTTTGGCTTACTCTGTTATTTCTGCCGTTCCTATTCATTTCATGCAAAGCTATAAATTACCTATTCAAATTTGTGATAAAATTGAAAAATTACAAAGGGATTTTGCCTGTGAACATGATAATGAAATGAGGAAAATCCACTTGGTGAAGTGGGAAGATTTGTGTCATCCTAAATAAATAGGGGGGCTTGGATTCAAAAATCTTGAATATATGAATGGAGCATGCATTTCAAAGCTTACTTAGAAAGTGTTCTGTGATATAAAAGGCCTTTGGGTGGATGTTCTCAAAAGTAAATATGTTGATTTAGATAGGTGAAACTCAACATTGATGGTTCTAGACAACAATATGAAAATATGGTTGGAGGGGTGGGAGTCATCTTAGACACTCATGATTTATGGCAATTAGTTTTCTATCAGAATTTTGGATCCTGTGCTATTGTTGAAGTTGAAGCTCGAGCAATGCTGTTGGGACTCAAATTGGCTTGGAAGCAAATATCATTAAAAGGATAAATGAGAATAGATTCAATCTCAGAAGTGTTAGTACTGCAATTAGCAAGATTTATTAGATGATAAATTATCAATGGGAGTTGAGATTTATTGCTATAAAAAGATATGCTAATATGGTAGCTGATGGACTTGCGGAATTGATATCTTCTTCAACAAGTCCCACTGTGTATGTGCTGAAGAGGAATCCTTCATGTATTCAGCCAATGGTCTCTGCGGATCTTGGTGGGATATCCCCATTGTGTAGTTTTTCTTTTTAGTTTCTTTCTTTGGGCTTTACCCTTTTCGTTCATAAAAAAAAACCACTATACTAAAAAAATGTAAATGCTCCATTATTCACAAATTATAAGCAATGTAATATAATTCTTTTTTAATTCCATGAAGATTCACAGAACTCGCTCTGATTCAAGGACTAAAAATGCGAAATTCAAAAGACAGTCATCATCGGGATAAACAATACTACCTTTAATATAAAATTTTTTTAATTGAATCACATAATTTAAGAATTAGAATCAAAATTAGTTAAATATCTTAATTTTTTTAAAAATTATAATATTTTTTTAAAAATATTCTTATTTAATTTTTTTTTAGAATATATTAAATAAGAATATTTTTTTAAAATATATAATAAATACTATCTCATCTACAGTAAAAAAAAATTATAATATTAAAACCAGATCCGTGTACAATGATGTGAACGTGCAACCGTCACTGTAAAAACTTATACGCACCGCCGGTCTCCCAGTCCCAAGGCAACATCGTTGACATCCATCAAACTACGGCCACGGAGACGATGAGGCGAAAACAAAACTTATACTCCAGAGTCCCTACTTCGGCCCCAACATATAATTATTATTAAATTCATTAATATATATAAATAATAGCAAACTGAGGACATGATAAGTAGTGGCATCACTCTCATCTTTGATTAAAAGCAATGTGCATAATATTTCAAACACAAATTAACGAATTATGTTTCTATCAAGTAAGAGACGGTCTTTGATAATTTCTTTCCAATAAAGACTGGTCCACTGACATGCTCTTCGCACCAAGTACACTTATTCATCTTTTGCAGCGTTTTTCTTCCAAGCCATTAAGTGAAGATGGAAAATATCCCAGCAGCGAGGCATAGAGTAAACAGTGCAACCAAGTGACAGTAAAAAGAATAATTTAAAGCAGGAAGCATCAACGAACCTCTTGGATTATGAACAAAACGAATGCAGCGTAAACAATGGAATATATAACCATGTTCGAGCTCTTATATTTGCATGCACACTGCGCAAATGCTCACAGATACAAGTAGAAAGATACAGAGAGATCAATTTGGTGTTTCACCAGCAGGTCCAGGTCGTGCATTCAACAAAGGTTGAAGAGCTTTGACTACAATGCTCATGTTTGGTCTGAAGTCAGCTTCATATTGCACGCACAGTGCAGCAACAGCAGCCATCTGTAATGAACAAAGCATCACATGGTTATAAATCAATATAGTCATTAGTTATGTAAATTAGGTATTCTCAACGGTAGATGTCCTGAGTGCGTATTTTTCCTCAAATGGTTCCAAAAGAAAAGTGTATATCAACGTTTCAGGAAGTATTTCTTTAGAATTTAATGGCTCTTGCACTGAAACCAAGAAATTAAACTAGAGAATGTCATTGCCTTCCATTTGCTCAACTAATTAATTTATTCAACTATTAATTTCCACATAAAGAGAATCATAAAACTGAGTTTTAGATTCAAACTTTAGCCTCTTCCATAACATCTACTTCCGTTGGCTATCTCCTAGCAAGCTAATTGGCATACTTTGCCAATCCATATGCATACGCTCCAATAACTACAAGGTCCTATTCTGATTTAAAAAATTTTCATGTTGTCCACACAACCTCAGCAAGCAAAATGCCATAACCACACAAAGATAGGAAGGAATCAAAATATATTTAAAAAAATGGCAAACACCTTAGCAACAGCTTTGGGCGGGTAATCTCCTCCTAGTCTTGTATCAACACACTGCCTGACTTTATCCTCACTGAGTTTTGGTGTAGCCTGAAACCCAAATCAATTGGTGTAAATAGCAAATCACAACACAGATGCTAAGTTTCCTTCCTTTTCCCTTTTACTGCCACCATTTTGTGTGTGTGTGTGTGTGCGCACGCGCGTGTGGTAGGAGGGGGAGGGGGAGGTTAGATTCAATAAATACCCAAGTAACCAGACTCTGCTGTCCACGAGGTAGTGTGTGATCTACGGGCTTCCTTCCAGTTAAAAGTTCAAGAAGAACGACGCCAAAGCTGTATACATCACTTTTAGCATTCAGTTGTCCAGTCATTGCATATCTGCATCCACAAGATTAGGCAGACAACTTTACGACAGTCTAGGAAGCTCTTCAGGGTGCTTGAAAGAATGATTTATCTGTCCAAATTGGTCCCCAATCAAAGGAAAAAAAAAAGAAAGTAAACTAAATTTCCTATTTCTTTTCACAACAATTCTTCAGCAATAAAGCTCCAAATTAGAAGGTGCACAATGACTAAAGGCATAAAATTAAGGATATAGTGCAATATGTGACAAGAACATTTTATATTGTTTCTTTCCCCAACTCTTACTCTGGTGCATGATAACCAAAGGTTCCCAGGACACGGGTAGAATGAAGACGTGCAGCCATATCAGGAGCCTGATTTGACAAATCAAAATCTGCAATCTTAGCGATGTCATCATCGAAAATTAATACATTGCTTGACTTGATGTCTCGGTGGATAATGTGAGGATTGGCCTTCTCATGCAAGTACTCAAGCCCTTTTGCAGCTCCAACAGCAATCTTTACTCTCTGTCCCCATGACAGAACAGGACCAGGTTGGGCTCCTTTAACACCTTTTCTGCCTGCATGTAAAGTGAGAACAGTAAAAATATTACATTCATCAAATATATCTTTCAAGTTGAGGCACCAAATGTTAGCCAACATCACATAGAAAATGCAAGTAATCTTCCCACATCCACTAATATAAAAAACTCACTTAGCCAAAGTAAAATTTTCAATAGAAGTCATTTGTATGCTAACTGAGAAAACTGAAAAGGAAAATTATATACCATGTAAAATATCGTGAAGAGACCCATTAGATGCAAACTCATAAGCAAGAACACGGGAACTTCCATCAACACAATAACCAAGTAATTGAACAAAATTTTCATGCTTCAGCCTTGATACCATGGAAACCTGAAAGTTTAAAATCCAAGTGACTAATGGCTAAAACACTGCAATGACCTGAGAAAAAATAGTAAGCCAAGCCTATCAAGGATACCTGGGCTAAAAATTCCTCATCAGGTTGTTTACTAGCATCTAACTTCTTGATTGCTGCAGCTTGACCACTTTTAAGAACGCCATAATATACTCTTCCATAGGACCCCTCCCCAATCAGCGAATTTGTCCCAAAATTATCTGTAATTTCTTTTAGTTCATCTGCCGATATAGCAGGAACTTCAATGGGCTGGACTTTAACAGTCTGAGCGCCCTGCTTTGCAGTTTCGGAAGCATGATAATTTCCATCATTTCCTGCATGAAAGAATTTTCACATAGATCACACAAGTTCACATAATGAAGTATTGAAATCCAGCAATAGCATCTAAATCCCATCACGCAGATAGATCCAACAAACAAAGAAATGTCACTTAACGATGCATGATTTGATTTAGTGTTTAGACTCTCTCTCCCGTATGTGCGCGCACACACATTCTTTAAGCAAATAGGAGACAAATTACCTGCTGAGTTTTTTACCATGTACGGTCCTCCACTCTCAGCAGCTTTGTGGAGCTCATCTTCTTCGCAACAGCTGAAACAACTCATGATTCTTTCAAACGATAACAGTTCATTCGTATGTCAGTTCATACAAATAAATGGAGCACTAGATGGAATGAGAAGGGGGCAAAAAAAAAAAAAAGAACAATCAATACTTCCCCTAGATGTTCATTGCTATCAAAATGAAAAGAAAGATTATGGTGATCATTGCAACTTTCAGCACTTCCAAGAAGAACAGTGTGAATGCCCAATTAATTCATCATTGCTGAATTTCGAATCAGTAAGTTAACATTCATTTCGACATGACAACGCGATCAGTCATGATGCTACCTCGATTGATATTTTTTGTTTGGTCAATACCTCGGTTTATATTTGTAAGAATTGACTTCTTAAAAAAAAAAACTACACAGATAATCAGCAAAAATATTTTCTAAAATTATTTGCATCTCATCCTGCTTGAATAATAAAATATGGTAAGTGATATTTGAAACTTAGCAGCATTATGAGCGCCCCTACAAGTAAGCATATCAATCCATGTAAGCTAAGTGAAAGTGGATCCAAGCATTCCCCGCCAATCAGAAGAAACTGCTATTAAAATCCTAGCACAAAATTAGGGATCGGTCCAAAACATAACCAATTATTACAAATCAAGATCAAATCTTCCTTAAAAAATGCGGATTGACATAGAGCTTCGACGAAAATGAAATTATACTGAAAAATGTAAAATCAAAGAAGTTAAGATTGAAGTGCAGAATAGATCGACGAGTACCTGGAATCAGATGGCAATATGCAGGAGTTGAGAACTCAAGAGAGCCGGAAACTAACTGTGTGAGGGCGTAGATGAAGATCTCGGCTCCAAAAGCGGCGAAATTTGCGCAGGTTAGGCAGAGGGAAGTGCGTAGGATAAAGAGCCTGAGCCTGAGCTTCTTGACTTGCTTTGAAATGAAAAGATTGTATTATTACAGGGATTTTTGTCCAACTAATGTTACGTAATATTCCATCATTATCTCCTTCCTGTAATTTAATTGAACCCCTCCTCTCTCCCTTGAGCTGTTTCCTCGCCGACCTGGCTAGCCAGACTTGACTAGAAACAGTCACTCGTAAAGTGAAGTTTCTTTTCTTCCCCAGAACTTTTTTTTTTTTTATAGGACCCCAGAATTTTTTTTTATTGGCCTATTTCTTAACTTTTTTTTTTTTTCTTCGAATGCCTTCGTTGATGCAATTGGTAAAAGGCTGGTCTAAAATAATAACACCCATATGCAATAACAAGGGCCGTGGTAGGGAATTCGTTTTCTTTTTTACAACATTCTATTTAAGAATTTATATTATATTTATTTAATCTTACTTTATAGTTATCGTCCAAAAAGAAAAGATTTCTTCTCTCTCTAGATAATAATAACCAGCGACAGTCATTGGTTCTTTCGTTTATGAAATTTCTAAGCTATATTATCTAACCTTCGAAACGCACAAGGCTTATATTTTACGCTATTCAAACCAGCACCTCCGTTGGTTTTGGCCCGTTTAAATTACTAATGCAGCTATTATATGCTCACAGTCGATTTAACAAGTTAGGGGTGAAAATTTGCATTTGACTGCAATAAATATATACTTGCAGATATACAAATTTTAAGGTGAATCAATTTAACTACCAGGTCTAATAACAAGGTAGGGTAATAGTTTAACCTTAATATATCACTTATTTGTTTAATTATTCACATTCTTTACCGCCAAATTAGTCACTTTTGCATCTATTTATATGTTTGATCAGTTTGCAGACATGTCGAAAGGATGAAATTCAGGTGACCGAAAAATAGAAAAGGAAGAAAGTCAGACAAATAATAAATGTTTATTAAGCAGAACAGACCGGGGGTAATATCAGTCTCTCTAATCAGTACGCTACAGGAGTAGTCAATTTATTAAATACGAAGAACATTTCAACACACATTCAACAATTAGCCCCAAAAAAAAAAATACACATTGTAGAAAGCATAAACCAATTATGACTTTCTCTTTTTCTTTTTCTTTTTTGCTGTAACTAAGATTTAAATATGATGGAATTCAAAAATCGAAATTCTTGTTAGATCTGAACCCAAAGAAAGTCTGTTTTATCATTCCCTTTCAATTATTTAATTCTCTATAATTGATAATTACAATAATATAGTTGAGTGGCTCCATTTGGCAATTCAAACTGGGAAGATGGGTAGATAATTAAAAAGTAAGGACTAAGGAGCAACTTAATTTGAAGAGTCAAACGGACGAAGCCTTGCACACTGATTTCGCGTGTTCACTGAGTAAATACCGTAAGGCCATATTTGGGTAAACAGGAATGAGGATTCTGAAATAGGAATGGGAGAGGAAAGTTATGCCAATTTGTGTTTGGTGCGAAGGAATCAAAAGCCAAGGCAATCTTTGATTCCCATATGGGAATAAGCAAACTCGTGGGGGAGGGTGGAAATGCAAGGCCAACCATGAGAATCATATTTTTTAAACAAAAATGCCCTTACTAATTTGCCCTAATTCCATCCTCTTTTCCTTCATGTTCAAACAAACCATCTTCTTTGTCTGCATCTATCGACAACTCAGACCAATCATCGCTATCACTATGACCAGTCCCCGCCATCGATGTCTCCTCGCTTGTGACTGCCATTGTCATCACCTTCAATCTTCATCATCGTCATCAACGAAATGTAAGGCCAACCATAGGAGTTCCACCGTCATCGTCTTCAATCATCCTCACCTATGATCGCTGTTGAGGAGTTCGAATCCTTATCGAAGTGCTCACCACTGTCAAGAATGAGGTTGTGTTGCTGTCGGAGGTCGTTGGTGCCACTGGGTTAAGGAAGATCGACAATCCTTGCTTGTCGTTCGAGACACTATTGGTTCTGCTGCCCAAGATATGCGTTGTGCCATTGTCGGGTTTTTTTTTTTTTTCTCTTGGTGAACCAATCTAAGTTGTTCCTCTAGATTTGCGTTGTTGTGTCGGGAGAAAGAAGAAGGTTGTGATGTTGTATCTATGAAGAAGTTGCAATGTTGCTGGAGAAGTAAGAAGGGGGAAGAAATTTAGTAACATTTTGGTCATTTACTTGATTTTGGTGTCACCTTTTTTTTTTAATTTCATCATTCTTTTCCAATATACCAAACATATTTTAGAAACTTATTTCTATGTTTATTATCATTTCTATTATTATTCCTATTTCTTTAAAAATCATTATACTCGTCAAATGAGATCTAAATTCTTTCAATAACCATTATCATATTGGTTGAAGATTTATGATTCTAAGACTAGGAAACTAATTTTTAAGTTACAAATATTAGCATAGATATGTGATTGCTAATTAATTACTTGTAGATGCATGTTGGGCCTGTTTGTTTTCATTCTAGAAATCAAGTTTTGGCTTAAAACTACGTTTTGTTATTTTCTTGATGTGTTTTAGTGTATTTATTGGATTCTTTTGAAAACTTGGTTCTCTTTCAAAGCCAAGTTTAAGCAAAAGTAGTTGTGGGGGTTGCTCATCCGTTAGCTAACAAAGCTAATTTGCAATATTAGTATGGTAGTTGGAAGAATTTATTATACATTTAAAAGTACTTTTTATTAAAATGATTTAAATATAACCACTTTTATCAAAATTAATTTTCAGGTAAAGTATTATAATACAAATCACGTTAGTTTAAAATTAATTTTTATTATAATCACGTTGCAAAATCTATACCAAAATTTCATTTTGATAAACTAAAAATGAAATTGGTATTAGATCATTGGAGAGAAGGCAAATTATTATTTTAAAAGGCATATAAGCTGCAACAACATTTTGGTTTTGCCTAAAATGGCATTCTACTTCGTGAGCCTACTTTTTAAACAAGGTATAAAATAAAAGGAGGGGAGCGTTAATTGAGGAATATGTGGTGCATTGAAGTAAATAAGGTAGCAAATTGGAATCATAATATATGTATTCACAAATTAAGCATATATATGGGTTGACAAGCTTTAGGCTATGTTTGATACGTTAGGACGATTTTTAATAGAATGGGAAGAGGAAAGGGAAAAGGAATAAGAATAAGAAAGGAAAGAGAAATGAATTTTAAAAGTACAATTAGTATATTAGAAAAAATCAATGAAATCTAGGATGTAAATTTTGTTTAGTACATATATTTTAATGATGGAATGGAAGTTTTAAAATAGTAAAAGACTAAAATATCCTTATTTTTTTAATAGTAATTTAACATCAAATAATGAAAAATAAAAAAGAAATCTTCTAGACTCCTTGCCACCGTATCTTCTTCCCCACCATGTTTTCTAGTTATTTACCTCCATGAATCCAAAAGTTGATTTAGAATAACTTTACATATCTAAAAAAATAACATGTTTTCAATTTAAAATTGATTTCAAAGAAACTAAAAAAAATTCTTCTTCCTCTCTACGTTGAAGAACAGTTGTCGTCAAAGCAGAAGGAGGACCTGGGTCATCACTGTGACCGATCCGTGTAGAGGAAGGACCTTGCTGCCACCATCACTGTTGCTGCGATAAAACCGCCAACATCTAGATCTACAAGTCGCATCGACGACTGTCATCTTAAGGTATACTATCACCGTTCAACTCGCGTCGACCATCGTCCTCTTACCCGCCACTCACATCCCCTCTGACATACAACTGTTTGTTGATTTGTCAAAGCGATAAAGGACCTTGACATTCATGTTGATTGGGGCTCAACAATAAAACTCGTTTTTACTAGGAATAAAATGGTCTGCAAAAGTAGCATTCCTGGGAACAACCCATTTTCCATTGGACCCTTGGTGGAAGACAAATTCCTACATTTAATGGAAAACAGTCTTTCTTAGGAAGCTAGATTGATGCACACCAAATGAGGTAATATTGACCTGCCTGCTCCCTTTCCATTTCCATTGAGCAAATTCCTTCGTACCAAACAAACCCTTAGGATTCATCAGCAGGTACAAGTACAAACAATTATACTCAGCCTAAGGCATCGGCTCGCGTCATGTGCTTGATAGCGTGTATTTCCTAACAAATAATGTTGCTTCCTAATACATGTTAATTAGTTAAACTCTGTATATATACATATATATATATATATATGGAGTCAAACAAAACAAAAGCCCCCTCACCCTTACGGGGAATCTAGAGAGACTTATGCATGTTGATGGATATTCTTCTCGCAAGTTATAGCTTAGCACAAGCAATTGATTGTGAGGGTATGATGAAAGAACTCTATTGGGACTTCTACTTTATTTTATTCTTGTGAAGAAAATATACAAATACATATGATATTATTTCTTGGTCCAAAGTTATATAATAATTTTATAAATTCTTTTTAGTTATATAATCATCTTCTTCATTTCCATTATTTAATATATATACACAAACACACGACTTCCTCTTGGCCTGCATTCACACTTGACATCAACACTTTTTAATGACAATAGAATTTGAAATGCAAACTAAAGTTAATATCCCAGAACAGAAAAAAACGTAATTCTTTTCTTTCGAATTTTCTGGAATGAAAATTCATTAAATTTCACTCAACATAAAAATAATCAACAATACATCGACAACTCTCAGTACAAAAATAAAACGAAAGGGCAAATAGCAATATAAACAAGGAAAAACGAACAACCCAAACAAGCAGAAAACATCATTGAAGAAAATTGATACAAACGCCATCGTTTTCATTTTTCAATAAAATTAATCAATATAATTAATTTTCTTACTTAATATTAAAGTAAAATAGTCCACATTTAATTTCTGCATCTTTAGCATGTAGATTAAGAAAAATACTGTACAATCTCAAATTTTCTTTTAAATTTTCTAATATATTCTTAATTTATTACATTATGACCTAAATTTTATAATAAGTGTGTGCGAAAATTAAAGCTAGTGAAGAGATATATAAAAGTATAATTGAAAAAATAGCAACTAATATATTGTCTTGGCCTCTAAAGTTGATAGATAAATAAATATTCTATTTAAAGTTGACCATTAAAAAGAAAAAAAAATAGAGAGAATGAATCACACTGAAAGACTTGAATGAACTAATATTTATCATGAAAGACTATAAACATTATAATTAGGCAAAAAGACTTTAAGAATAACTAAAGTGTTCGTTTAGTTTTTAGTTAGTTAAAATGGAGTTTAGGTGGAATTGGTTTTACAACGTAATTATAGTAAAAATTAGTTTTTGATTAATGTGTTTATATTTGAATAATTTTAATTAAAAATACTTTTAGTATAATAATATTCCCCAACTTTTAATGAATAAATTTTCTTTTTTAATGTCTATTTAATATAAATATATATTTATATATGTTTCACTAAAAAATAAAAGTTTAAAATTATTTTTTAGTATTTTATTTTCTTTATTTTTACCATTTTAACTCATAATTTTCCTTCAAATTGAATTTAAACTCTATTCCATAGTTAATTTAATTTTCTTGAACTAAAATTTAATCTACATTTATTTAATTGAGAATATAATCCATCTAATGTAACATTTTCTTACAGGTTATAGTCCATGAAAATTAAAATTTTGAAGGGGTATTTTGATTATTAGTGTTAGATTAGCCGGCTTCCCAAGAGGGGGGTGAATTGGGAATATTAAAAGCTTTCTGCAAAATATCAAGAAGGTGAAGAAAGCAATATATGATGGTAAAATAGAGTATAACCAAATAACTGTAGAGATGGCAGTAAAGAGAAGAAGACTCATAAATTTATCCTGGTTCGGTTACTCCACTTGACCTATGTCCAGTCTTCAAGTCACCACTTGAGATTTTTCACTATTCTGCAAGAATTCTGTGGGCTTCTTGCAAATGCCTCAGTACACTGATGTTGCTCTGTTTCTAGAGCTTCACTCAATCACTCTATGCACTCTTACAAAGTGCTCCCCAATCCCTTGTGATATCCCCTCACAAGAATATCTATCTTTCATATGAATATTAGATTGATTACAAGAATTAAACTCTCTTAAATAGAGTGAATATGAAAGTTGTAGTATAAAATGTTGAAGTGAGAGAGTAACAGACTTTGAGTAATTGATTTGGCAGAGTTTCAGTATATACAATGTTAAAATCGTTACCCACAACTTCAAATGATGTTGTATTTATAGATTTAGGTCTCAATTATACATTAGACACAAAATCTATCCGTTGGAGAAGTTATCCAACGGTTACTCTGAAAAACTATCCGTTAACCAACCGCATTTAATGCTTCTGACATACTGAAATTTGAATTTCGGTTGGTCAACAGACGAATTTCGCAGACACCGAAGGTTAACAGCTTCAACATTGAAAGTCCGAAGTTCGTCTGTCATGAAGTGAAATTCGAATTTTGATATTTGGAAAATGTTTCTTCTTTGTGACATACGAATTTTCAAGTAGAAAGTTTTTCTGTTAAGTGTGAACAGTATTTTTAATTTGCTACAGTGCCTTCAAAATTCGAATTTTGGAACCCCAAAATTTGTCTGTCCACAGCTAGTTTGTAAGTCAGAGTAGCTCGTATAATTCAAAGTTCAAATTTTCAAATGTCAAAGTTCGTCTGTCAGAGAGATCTCTTTTCAGACTAACTTCAAAATTTGAATTTATAAATACTGTCATTCGTATGTCAACATATCATTCTAACAGACTCACAAGCATAGTTTCTGAAATTTGAATTTTCATGTTCAAAGTTCGTCTGTCAGTGAGCAATTTTGAGATCCATTCTAAACTTGGTTTCAGATGAACTTTGACATATTTTCAGACGAATTTCTTTAGTTTTCATAAGTTTCATTTTGTCTGAAATTTGAATTTCTGAAATCCAAAGTTCGTCTGTTACTGAAAGCTCCTTTCAGACACTTATCAAAATTCGAATTTCATTAAGTCAAAATTCGTCTGTCAGAGAGGCATCTCTTCAGACTTGTTCAGTTTAAGTACGAAATTCGAATTTCCAAATCCAAAGTTCAAACTTTCACTATGACAGATTGGTATTAGCCTTTCAAACTTCGTCTGTTGTGGGTGTTTTTCAAATATTCCATGTTTTAACATAGAATCAAGGTTTTAAAACATCTTTTAACCAAATCAAAGTCTTTTACTCAACTCAAAACATTTTTAAACATACTACATGAAACTTTGCACTGATTTCTCCAGGATTTCTTCACTTGAGCTTTTTGTGCACCTTTGATATCTTTATTCCAAGCTCTTGAAGGTTGGTTTGGAATCATCAAAACACTTGATTAAACAATCTCCCCCTTTTTGATGATGACAAAATAACTTACAAACTAGATTAGTACTTGGGTTTGCTTTAACAAGCTCCCCCTCAACATATGCATTATATTTCAAAAGATATCATATATAGTAGATCATGTGAAGGAATTCAAAGAATAATAAGAACAGACCATTGCAACCAAGGAATTCTTTCATTTAATCAAATTTTGCTTTACAGAGATCAAATTAAGCAAAGTTCTTCTAAAAACACAAATCAAATACAAAGCACAAACAATCAAAACAAACATCTGAGACAAAACAGGAGGACACAAGCCTAAATTCTAATCACTTCTTCTTCTTTGGCTTGGTCTTCTTGCTATAAGTCTTTCCAGATGGCTCAGCAGCAGATTTTCCAGTTTGCTTACTCTTCTCCCCCTTTTTGGCATTAGCAGGAAGGTGAACAAAATCAGCCAGAGGAGGGATCTGAGAAACTGGAATAGCTTGGAGGGGCACAGGATCCAAAGGAATGTTAGGCTCAGAAGGCTCAGAATCCTCATCTCAGAGACCTCAAGCAGCTCTTGCATCTCTTGTCTAGAAAGAGCCAATTGAGTCCTTTGTTCTTCTAAGAGACCATATGCAGAGAGAGATGAAGGAGCAGGGTCATCAGAACGAAACATTTCCTCAAGCCTTCTTCTTTGAGCTTGTAAGAGGGCATTGCGAGCAATAGCTTCATAATCAACAATAGGCACAATGCTTCTCTCTTCATTGCTGGCAACCTCCAATGTTGATGAAGTGGAGATGGCTGTCACTAGTCTTTCAACTTGCTCAGATTCTTGAATGGAAAGAATTGAATCCTGAGCATTTTTTGGAATGAGCTCATAAGGGCCTGTTTCCTGAGGTCCTTCTTCTTCCAAACCATAGTCCAAGGGTGGACCAGGACTTGGTGTCCTCATTGTACTAGTAGGCTCAGTACCATCTTCATCATCATTAGCATGCTCAGAAGAGGCTAGCTTGAAGGGGATTGGAGGCTCAGGAGTTGGAGACTGAACAAGCACAGAGAACCCTGGCTGAGGTGGAGCTGATGTGGTAGGAATTGCACTCCGAATATCTTCATAGGCATCAGCAACCTCTTTCATGTTCTTTACCAATTGATGAATCTGATCTTGCAGATGAGCAAATTTGGCATTTTGCTCATCCCTGATACTAAGTATGAGTGTAGACAGGCTGTCATACAACTCAGTGATCTTTGTTGGCTTGGCACGAGAGGAGGGAGTAGATGGAATGTGAGTAGGCTGGGACGGAGATGGGACAGGTAAAGAAGGCTGAGGTGTAGGTCTAGCAGGAGCCTCAGAAGTACCTTATTGCTGTTGGGAGGCACCTTCAACAAAGAAAAGATCTTCAGATTTTTCTGCTCCCTTCCCAACCCATCTTCCTTCATTTCTTTCAATTCCCATCCTTTGAAGTTCCTCCTCCTTGAAGATCTCAGTGGGTTTCCCTTTCCCCTTCTCCAGATGCTGAATTCTAGCATATTGCAGAATTCTAGAAATGATAGATGCATAGGGGAGTGTGGAGTCTTTTCTCTGATCCCTTGCCTTGATCATGCGTTGAAGTATGATATGACCCATGTTAATGAGCTTTCCACTCATGATTGCTGCCATGACATGTGCCTCTACCCTTGTGATCAGGTTGAAACTGCCTCCTTTGTTGAATATGATCCTAGAAACTATGTAGTGTAGGATCCTCACTTGAGCACTGAGGTCTGTGGGCTTCAACAAGTTTATGGTTGGCTAGTTTTCCTTTCTTCTGAATAATGTGCTCAGAATTGTGCTCTCCTTGTAGTTCAGAAAGGGGCCACCTTCTTCATCAGCAGTCTCTGCCTCATCCATATTACCAGAGGCAGTGATGTCAATCTTGAGGTCATCTTGCCTTGGGATTTCCAGCACTTCATTGAAGGTCTCATCTGTAAGTCAGATGGTCCTTAATCTCAGATTAACCTCCCACTTCTTCTTTTTGCTGTTGTACTTCAAGGAGGCATACCATGACTTTACTACCTCATCATCATACCTCTCCAATATCTCTCATAGATTCTTGTATCTCAACATCCATATTCCAGCATCAAAATTGTTAGAGACTAAGAAATCTTCCAAGTTCACACAATGAGGCTTGATTACCTTTTTATTTGCAAACTTGGTAGAGTATTCCTCTTGAATCTGTGGAGTGCTCCATAAAGGCAGTGTAATAAGTTGATATTCTCCAGATTCAGTACTTGAGGAGGAAGTGGAAGCAATATTCTCAACAGCAGCAGGAACAAGGACCGAAGGCTCTGCTTTCTTTGAGGAAGAGGGTCCAACTTTCTTTGATTCACCCTTTGGTGTAGTCTTCTGACATTTGGAGGGAGTTCCCTTACTTGATTCGGCCTTTCTTTTCGGTTTATCACCCTCCTTTGAGGCATATTGGGATTTGACTGATCTCTTTGGACAAGCCTCTCCTTTTCCAGCTTTAGGATTCTTTACTCTTGCCATTTTTCGAGGATGAATCATTCAGAATGAGGCCGAGAATGGGTTTATAGGGTGCAAAAATCAGTTTAAATGATGAGAGATGAAGATTTTCAGTCAGAATTTAAGAGCATTGATGGGAGGATTTGAACAGACCCAGAGAGGAAGAGAGTAGGGTTGCGTCTGTTCAGTGAAAAATTGTTGGTTTTAACGTAAGTAACCGCCTGACAGACAAATTTTGAGGGGTCAAAATTTGAACTTCGAGCAGTTAAAAGTTAAACGGTTCAGCAAAGCTTTCTGACAGACGAATTTTCTTCTGAAAGTTCGTCTGACAGAGGCTTGGTTCAAGCAACAAAAGATGAACAGACGAACTTTGTTCCAACAAAGTTCAAATGTTGAAGTGAAAACATCAAACGGCAATCAAATTACCAAACAACAGACGAATTATCCATATAAAACTTCATCTTTCAAGGATTCAACAAGAAGAGCATGCTTCAACAGACAAATTTTAAAACAGAAATTCGAATTTCTTTACTTTGTGAAAGTTTTCCAACATTCGTATGTTTAGAGATAAACATTAGTATAATCATCATGTTGGATAAACATAACTTTGAATTTTTTTGTTCTTGAAAATTCGAACTTTCAAGGTTCAACAGACGAATTTCGAGGCATCACCGAGAACTGTTCCAACTTATAACAGGCTGAAGTTCGTCTGTTGGTAACCCAAATTCGAATGTTGACCATGCTGACTTGTTTAGAAACACATTTTATCAAGGAAATTCATCTAATACACAACTAAGATATGAATTTTAACTTTAAAAACTTACAGAATTGATCCAGAACCTCAGAATTTTTGCTATTTTCTTCACTTTTTGATTATTCCATTCTGGTGTGCTCCAATTTTTAGATTTATAGCCATTGAATTTCATGAGGAGCACCTGCAACTTAAATTAAATACACTCCGATGCTAAAGTTAGAATTAATTTAATGTTGGAAAATCTAAAAACAGAATTGCACATGGATTTACTTACAGTTTATTAGGATTTACCATACCCAATTCTTTTCTGATTTTGCAATGTCTATCTTCTGATAGAGGCTTTGTCAAGATATCTGCAACTTGTTCCTCAGTTGGGATATATTCTAGTCTGATTTCTCCTTTCAAAGCATGATCCCATATGAAGTGGTGCCTAACTTCAATATGTTTTGTCCTTGAATGCATGACAGGATTCTTTATGATATTTATGGCACTTTGGTTGTCACACATGATTGGTATTTCCTTCATCTCAATCTCAAGATCTTTAAGTTACTGTTTCATTCAGATGATTTGGGCACAACAGCTTCCAGCTGCAACATACTCAGCCTCTGCTGTGGATAAGGCTACACTGTTTTGCTTCTTGCTAAACCATGAAACTAAGGATCCTCCAAGAAACTGACATGTTCCACTTGTGCTTTTTCTGTCAGTTTTGGATCCTGCAAAGTCAGCATCAGTGTATCCTTTGAGATATTCTCCATTGCCCTTTGGATACCAAAGACCCATATGTGAAGTTCCAATGAGATATCTGAAGATACGTTTCACAGCAGTTGCATAGGTTTCCTTGGGACATGACTGGAATCTTGCACACATACAGACACTAAACATGATGTCAGGTCTGCTGGCAGTTAGGTACAGTAGGGATCCAATCATTCTTCTATACTGGGTTATGTCAAATAATTTCCCTTCTTCATCCATATCCAGTTTGGTTGTAGTAACTATAGGTGTCCCCATTAGCTTGACATTTTCCATTCCAAACTTCTTCAGCAATTCCTTAAGATACTTGGATTGGTTGAGGAAGATACCATCATCACACTGCTTAATTTGCAATCCAAGGAAGAAGTTGAGTTCACCCATCATGGACATCTCGAATTCTCCCTGCATTAACTTAGAGAAATTCTTGCAAAGAGATTCATTAGTAGCACCAAATATAATATCATCAACATAGATTTGAACAATAAGTAAATTTTTATTTTCTTTCTTAGTGAATAAAGTTGTATCTACTTTTCCTCTGTTAAACCCATTTTCAGTTAGAAAATTACTCAATCTTTCATACCATGCTCTAGGGGCTTGTTTCAAACCGTAAAGGGCTTTCTTCAGTTTATATACATGGTTTGATTTTGTAGAATCCTCAAATCCTGGAGGTTGGTCTACATAAACCTCTTCCATGATATATCCATTTAGAAAAGCACTCTTCACATCCATTTAATATAACAAAATATTTTTCATGCATGCATATGCTAACAGAATTCTGATTGCTTCTAATCTAGTAACTGGAGCAAAAGTTTCTTCAAAATCAATACCTTCTTTTTGATTATATCATTTAGCAACCAGTCTAGCTTTATTTCTGATTATTGATCCTGATTCATCAAGTTTATTTCTAAAAACCCATTTGGTGCCAATGACACGATGATTTTTGGGTCTAGGCACTAAATCCCAAACTTAATTTCTTTCAAACTGATTTAATTTATCTTGCATAGCTAAAATCTAGTATTCATCTGTTAAGGCTTCTTCAGTATATTTAGGTTCAATTTGAGAAATAAAAGCACAGTTTATCATTTGATCCCTTAACTGTTTTCTGGTTTTAACTTTCTCTTGAACATTTCCTATCACTTGATCAACAGGATGATTCCTTTGATATCTCCAAGCTCTAGGTAGTTCTTGAGACATTTCTTCATCATTTTCTTCTTCAAAATCTTTCTCCAGAATATCTTCCTCTATGTTAATAGATTCAGATATCTTTGGAGGTTTAATTTTACTTTCATCAGAAAGATTTAAGTCCTTAAAGTTTGGAATAAGATTATCCTTACTAGTGACATGTTTGGAAACAGTTTCATTTTCAATGAATACTACATGCACAGATTCTTCTACTAGTGTAGACTTTTTATTAAAAACTCTATATGCTTTACTCCTACTAGAATAGCCCAGAAATATACCTTCATCAGATTTGGCATCAAACTTACCCAAATTCTCCTTTCCATTGTTGTGGATGAAGCACTTGCAGCCGAACACATGGAAATGTGAGAAATTTGGCTTCCTTCCTTTGTATAGCTCATAAGGAGTCTTCCCAAGAATTGGTCTGATGTAGGCTCTATTTATGATGTAGCTTGCTGTGTTTACTACATCAGCCCAAAATACTTGAGAGAGTTCCTTTTCATTCAGCATAGCTCTAGCCATCTCTCCAATTATTCTGTTCTTCCTCTCTACTACTCCATTTTGTTGAGGAATTCTTGGAGCTGAGAAGTTGTGATCAATTCCATGCTCATTGCAAAACTCCAGGAAATATGAGTTCTCAAATTCTCCTCCATGATCTGACCTGATAGACACAATGGAAATACCTTTCTCATTTTGCACTTTCTTGGCTAAGGTTACAAATGCATCAAAGGTATCACTTTTAGAGGAAAGAAACAATGTCCATGTAAATCTAGAGTAATCATCCACAATTACAAGCACATACAGATTTCCACAAAGACTTTTTATCCTAGATGGACCAATTAAATCCATATGCAGTAGTTCTAGTGGTCTAGTTGTGGTGACTACGTTTTTGGGTTTAAAAGAAGATTTAGTTTGTTTTCCTCTTAGGCATACATCACATTCTTTGTCCTTTTCAAAACTGATTTTTGGTAGGCCAGTGACTAACTCATTTTTAACCAGTTTTGATGTTAACATGAGCTAATCTTCTATGCCATAACCAACTATCATTATCCTGACTAATCAAGCAAACAGAATCTAAAGGAGGAAGTTCATCAAGATCAATAGTATAGCAGTTACCATCCCTTTGAGCTTTGAGGATTACTTTGTGATCACTTTTTCTGATGACCAGGCAGAACTTTGAGTCAAATAGTACCCAGTTTCCTTTGTCACATGTCTGACTCAAACTTAGCAGATTGTGGTTGAGGCCAATTACAAACAGCATCTCTTCAATGGATGTTTCAGGATTCTTCCCCACAATGTTAATGCCAACTATTTTGCCATATTGATCACCTCCAAAGGTCACCTTTCCTCCTTTCTTGTCTCTAAGGATGATGAACTTCTCCTTATCACTAGTCATATGGCTTGAACAGGCACTGTCCATATACCATTTATTGCTCTTTCTAGCTTTGAGACAGACTTGCAAAACAAAGTTCATGTTTTCTTTTTAGGTACCCAAATTTGCTTGGGTCTTCTTCTGTCAGTGGTCTTTTCCCTAGATACAGATGTACCTTTGGGAACCCATTTAACCTTCCTATCAAGTCCATTTTTCTTTAAAGCACATGAGCTAGAAATATGCCCATTTTTGTTACAGAAGTGACAGGTCATAAAGGGACTGCTGGATTGAGAAGTAGGAAGAAAATAATGCAGATAATATTTTTGTTTAGCATGTCTTGGTTGATTATATGATTCAATATGATGTGACATATGATCTTTCTTTCTATTTCCATCAGCATGCACAAAATATCTCATGTAGACATTCTGATTTTTCTTCATAATCTTTTCTTTTACAGCACAAGGATCATAGCCAAGTCCAGCTTTTCCTTGTGATATTCTTTGACTTCCCATTAAAGCAAACAACACATCTTTACCTCTAGTAAGCCTAAACATGCTTTTCACTAGATATTCATTGGTTTGCTTTAATTCAATGCATGATTTACAGCAAACAGATTCAGTAATAGGTAGAGGAGCAATTTCAGAACTGTTGCATTGAGATTCTAGTTTGTTAATCTTTTTCTTAGCTTGCTTCAATTCTTTATCAATCTTAACAAACTCATCATGTAGCTCATGAAATGCATCCAGTAATTCAGAATAGGAAGGTTCAGATTCATATACCTCATCTTCTTGATCACTGCTGCATGGTCTTTCAGCTTCTTCAGAAGCAAGTGCCATGAGACAAATGTTGGCAACCTCATCTTCATCATCATCTTCTTCATCTGAGCTGTTACCCCATATTGATGAGATGTAAGCTCTTTTCTTCTTGCCCTTGTTTGCAGCTTTCTTTTCTTTTTCTTGCTTCTTGAGAAATTGTGGACAATCCCATTTGATATGTCCCTGCTTTTTGCATTCATAGAAAGTAATAGGTTCTTTTGTTTCCCTCTTGCTATCTCCAGCTACTCCTTTCTTGAAGATTTTCTTATTTCTTCTTTTGCTGTAGAATCTTCCAAATTTTCTGACCATCATAGCCAGAGTTTCTTCATCAAGTTCCTCTCCATTGTCAGATTCTTCTTTCTTTTCTTCAGGAACTTTGAGAGCAAGGCCTTTCTTCTTTCTGTCTTGTCCAGCTTCCTTAACAGCTTTCATTTTTCCTTTATACTCCTCGAGACTGCCAAAGAGAGCTGTAACAGAGGCCATTGATTCTCCTCTGGCTTCCTCTATTGCTGTTACTTTAGGTTGCCATTCCAGAGGGAGAGCTCTAAGGATCTTTCTGACTTTCTCTGTTTGAGTGTACTCCTTTCCCAAGCTCTTTAGTTGATTCACAATGATGGTGAATCTTTTCTGTAGCTCTTTCACATTCTCTCCTTCAGCCATTCTGAAGCTTTCATATTCTCCTATACATGTATTTAGTTTATTTTCCCTGACTCCAGTTGTTCCTTCATGAGTAATTTGCAGGGTGTCCCACATTTCCTTGGCAGTGGAGCATTGGGAGACTCTGTAGAATTCGTCTTGATTCAAAGCACTAACCAGACAGTGTTTTGCTTTGAAATTCAGCAAGACTCTTCTTCTGTCTTCCTCATTCCATTCAGCTTCTGGCTTCTCTCTGTATTTTCCATCATCTTCCAAAGCCATAGGGATAAAATCTCCTTTCTGAATGACTGACCAGATGTCTAGATCAATTGACTGGAGATAGATTTGTATCCTTATCTTCTAATACCTATAGTATTCTCCACTGAAACCAGGTGGTCTATTTGTATTGTTGCCTTCTGGTAATATACTTTCTCCAAAGCCAGCCATTGTAATTCCCGGACTGTGAAATCCTTTGATTGGGAATCCGGACTCTGATACCACTTGTTAGATTAGCTGGCTTCCCAAGAGGGGGGTGAATTGAGAATATTAAAAACTTTCTGCAAAATATCAAGAAGGTGAAGAAAGCAATATATGATGGTAAAATAGAGTATAACCAAATAACTGTAGAGATGGCAGTAAAGAGAAGAAGACTCATAAATTTATCCTGGTTCGGTTACTCCACTTGACCTATGTCCAGTCTTCAAGTCACCACTTGAGATTTTTCACTATTCTGCAAGAATTCTGTGGGCTTCTTGCAAATGCCTCAGTACACTGATGTTGCTCTGTTTCTAGAGCTTCACTCAATCACTCTATGCACTCTTACAAAGTGCTCCCCAATCCCTTGTGATATCCCCTCACAAGAATATCAATCTTCCATATGAAGATTAGATTGATTACAAGAATTAAACTCTCTTAAATAGAGTGAATATGAAAGTTGTAGTACAAAATATTGAAGTGAGAGAGTAACAGACTTTGAGTAATTGATTTGGTAGAGTTTCAGTATATACAATGTTAAAATCGTTACCCACAACTTCAAATGATGTTGTATTTATAGATTTAGGTCTCAATTATATATTAGAGACAAAATCTATCCGTTGGAGAAGTTATCCAACGGTTACTCTGAAAAACTATCCGTTAACCAACCGCATTTAATGCTTCTGATATACTGAAATTCGAATTTCGGTTGGTCAACAGACGAATTTTGCAGACACCGAAGGTTAACAGCTTCAACGTTGAAAGTCTGAAGTTCGTCTGTCATGAAGTGAAATTCGAATTTTGATATTTGGAAAATGTTTGTACTTTGTGACATACGAATTTTCAAGTAGAAAGTTTTTCTATTAAGTGTGAACAGTATTTTCAATTTGCTACAGTGCCTTCGAAATTTGAATTTTAGAACCCCAAAATTTGTCTGTCCACAGCTGGTTCGTAAGTCACAGTAGCTCGTATAATTCAAAGTTCGAATTTTCAAATGTCAAAGTTCGTCTGTCAGAGAGATCTCTTTTCAGACTAACTTCAAAATTCAAATTTATAAATACTGTCATTCGTATGTCAACATATCATTCTAACAGACTCACAAGCATAGTTTCTGAAATTTGAATTTTCATGTTCAAAGTTCGTCTGTCATTGAGCAATTTTGAGATCCATTCTAAACTTGGTTTCAGATGAACTTTGACATATTTTCAGACGAATTTCTTTAGTTTCATAAGTTTCATTTTGTCTGAAATTTGAATTTCTGAAATCCAAAGTTCGTCTGTTACTGAAAGCTCCTTTCAGACACTTATCAAAATTTGAATTTCATTAAGTCAAAATTCATCTGTCAGAGAGGCATCTCTTCAGACTTGTTCAGTTTAAGTACGAAATTCGAATTTCCAAATCCAAAGTTCGAACTTTCACTATGACAGATTGGTATTAGCCTTTCAAACTTCGTCTGTTGTGGGTGTTTTTCAAATATTCCATGTTTTAACATAGAATCAAGGTTTTAAAATATCTTTTCACCAAATCAAAGTCTTTTACTCAACTCAAAACATTTTTAAACATACTACATGAAACTTTGCACTGATTTCTCCAGGATTTCTTCACTTGAGCTTTTTGTGCACCTTTGATATCTTTATTCCAAGCTCTTAAAGATTGGTTTGGAATCATCAAAACACTTGATCAAACAATTAGATAGAAAAAAATTTATGAAAATTTTAATTTTCCCAATTTTCTCATTTGTTTTCATTTTTATTAGTCCATTTTTATTTAACTTTAAAATAATACAATGGGAATGGAGAAGCCTGAGATGACTTGCTTATGTAGAAATTTGATTTTGACCTGAAAATGATTTTTCAGTGGGGTACAAAAAATTAGCCAAACACATCCATAATACATCAAACTCAGTTTACTACCCCAAACTTGGTTTTTAGTGTGTTGCCAAACATGCTTTTAGTAGCTATTATAGCGCTACGCTATTAAATAAATGTAAAAATATAATAAATAATGTCTTCCCAATCCACTTTCCAACCCATCACGGAATCCATTTTCTTCCTCATTCTCATGCGTTTACAATATTTATAATTACAATCGAATCTAATGGTTGGTATGGTAACATTCATGCGCCTCACAGTCACGTATAATATCTGACTAATTATCTCCATGGGCTATTTTGTTTAGCAGTGCTCCAAGATAAGCCAATCATTCCTCTGAACAATGATAATAGAGAATAGGGAGGAAAGGGCTTGAAATGAAACCTTGATTGACCATTTGTCCAATGGCTCAAAGGCCCCATTCAATTCATATTAGTCCCACTCCCACCCCCTTCAAACTTGTTCGGCTCCATATACATATTCTTTGGCTCTTCCTTTGCATTCGCCGGTCATGAATTTAGCAACACCGAGTCACTGACAAGGCCTTGGTTCCTCTGTGATCACCATTAACAACTCCGATGGTTAAAATTAGCGTCTAGTGAAACGTGGGAGGGACAGGGCAGTCTCCAGTGGCGGATCTAGGATCTAAGGCCAGTGGAGGTGACATAATTTTAAGGAGATTTAATTTAACAGTCTCGCAACTCTTTCCCTTATTAATTTAGATTTTAGGAAAATAACATGATATCTGTTATAAAAATTATTTAAAGTTTAAATTAGTTGGTCTTTTTTCTTATAGATCACTTTAATATTGTATTTATTAAACTTAATAAAATTTTTACAAAAATTATAAATTATATATCCAAAAAAATTTGAACCAAAATGTATTCAAAATTTAAATTTAAAAAAAATAAAATTTAAATTTAGTGAGAATGATATTAAAATATTAAAATTTAAAATTATAATATATAATTTTTTCAAGTTGAAATAGTGAATTGACCCCTTATTTATTTACATGTAGGTCTGCCGCCGGTCCCATTGTACACAGCACAGCAAGAGCAGTGAGCAGTAGGGGTGTTCACGAGCCGGGCCGGGCCGGGCATCACCTTAGCCCGGTGTCCGGCCCGGAACACCCCCGGGCCGAGAAAATCGGCCCGCGGCCCGGCCCGGCCCGATAAGGCCCGGTTTTTAAAAAAATATTAAAAAATAAATAAAAAAATAAGTAAATTTAATTTTTTAATAAAAATATAATTAGTTTAATTTAAAATATATTCTTATAGGAAATAATATTAGGTTAAAAATTAACATTTATCAAAATTATAAATACTCAACAATTATACATTATTTATTTTATATAATATTAAGTCATGAAATAAATTTAAAATTTGAAATAAAATTAAAAATTGGAATAATAAAATGTATCTATTATAATTATAAAATTAATTTATTATATGAGGCATATGAAGGAAAAACAATTATATAAAATTATTCAATATTTTTAACAAATGAAGAAAAATGAGAAAATTGAAAAATATATATATATATATATACCGGGCCGGGCATGTGACTTGCCCGAGGCCCGGCCCGGCCCGGTGATCTTTTTGGCCCGGTCTCCTTCCACTTTGCGGTTTTACTTTTTAGCCCGGCCCGGTCCGGCCCGAAATGACCGGGCCACTCCAGGCCAACCGGACCTCTGGGTCCAATGCACAGCCCTAGTGAGCAGAGCACATAAGTTACGGAGGACAGCGATGGCTTTTTTTTCTTTTTTCTTTTCAAAAGCTCAATGTAAAGACAGACACGCAGTATGTGCAAGTGGCTCGTAGCGCCACTACTTTGGGTGGGCGCCCTGTTTCTTTCCACTGCCACCATCCTATACAGATCAATTGTTTTTTCTGTACCATGCACCTCCTTAAAAATAAAATATTAAAAAACTTGTTTTTGGGGCCTGCAACAGAACAGAACAAAACAAAACTATTTCACATCACCATAATCTTCTTTAACCCCGTTTCTGTCCACCGAACCTCCTGCGTCCTGCCCATTCGCCCTCGCGCACTTTCCGACATTAACTCGCCGCTCCCGTCGATCTGCGTTACTTGCCGCGCCAATTATCGGCATACACTTAGTCCAAGTACGATATTTTGTTTGACTTCATCTTTTTGCAGAATTTCAATTCCTTTTTTATTTTCTCTCATGATTTCATTTGATAGGAAGAGCTTCTCGGTACTTCAGCTCAGTTTGGTTGTTTCTGTTGTTGCCTCTGGAAAGGTCGGTGGTCAATTGGTTCGTATTGGCTATGTGGGTTGTTCTTAATTGGAATCATGGTTGTGTTGGTGTGCTGTTTCTGGACTTTTGGGGAAGAAGTGAGGTTGATTAAGTCGAATCCCGTCCCGTTGATTTGATACTGTAGCCCAATTTAACATTGTAGGTCGTTATTTAGTTTAATCTTAGGGTTAATTGATAGTTTAGAACATTTATTTTTAATCATGGAAGCTAGATTTGGGACGGAAGCCTTTCAGTGCTATGATTTGAGCTCTTCGGATTTGCGGGCAGTGGGAAAGAGGTCCTTGGAGTGGGATTTGAATGATTGGAAATGGGATGGTGACCTTTTCATTGCTAATCCGCTGAATCCAGTGCCGAACAATAGGTTAGGCCGACAATTTTTTCCTCTTCAGTCGGGGATCCCTACCGTTGGGTCCTCCAACAGTTCATCCTCTTGTTCTGAAGAAGTAGATCTTGATACTGGCAAGGGGAAGAAAGAAGGTGAAAGGAAAAGGAGGGTTATTTTGACACTGGATGATAGCTCAAATGAGGAAGCTGGTAGCCTTAGCTTAAAGCTTGGTGGACATGGTTCTCCAATTGCTGATAGGGAGATAGCAAGTTTGGAAGGAATGAAAGGGAAAAAAACCAGAGTGTCTGGAGGTACTTCTAATCGACCTTTTTGTCAGGTGGAGGACTGCAGTGCAGATCTGAGCCATGCTAAGGATTATCATCGGCGTCATAAAGTTTGTGAGCTGCACTCAAAGGCCAGTAAGGCACTTGTGGGAAATGTAATGCAGCGGTTCTGTCAACAATGTAGTAGGTAATTTCCTTTATTGGTTGCTTGAAATTTTTGTTGGGGATATCTGGCTCAAATTTATCATTTTATATGATAAGAAAAAGGAAACAAAAGGTTTCTAATCACATAGATGAAGATTTATCTTTGAATGCTGCATAATATCATGATAAAGGTTTTGGCCATTCCAGCATTAATTGGAATGTTTTCTGCTCCCATATTGCCTGGGGGCTTTGATCCCTTAATAATTAAATTTATATTCCTTGAAGGTTGATGAAATCATTTGTGCAACCATTTGAAGTATTAATCACTATATTTTATGTCACTTTATTTTTTTTAACCACATTTACAGGTTTCACATGCTTCAAGAATTTGATGAAGGAAAGAGAAGCTGTCGAAGACGTTTAGCAGGCCATAATAAACGAAGGAGGAAAACAAATCATGATGCAGTTCCTAATGGAAGTTCACTAAATGATGATCAGACCAGTAGTTATCTGTTGATTAGTTTATTGAAGATACTTTCAAATATGCATTGTAAGCATTTCTTGAATTTTATCTTTATAACTAGAGGAGTTGATATCTTGTAAAATCTGCATGCTTATGTTATATGACACCTGTAGCTTAATTTTCTTCTTCAAAATGATACAAGTCATGATAATCATTTAAATTGTTCACTGTTATAGATCATGACTATGCTGATATCTTGAGGAAGTTAGTTTGATCATCGGCAAATATGATTATGAAAACTGTCCTTTGTTATTGCTAAGAGAGATGTGCTGAGACATAACTTTGGGAGGGGTTTCTCACTCAGGCTAAACCCATAGGTCTTGTTATTGATGTAAATTTTTTAACAGATTTGTTTCTAACTAGGCCAACCTATCATTTCAGCAGAAAGATGTCTAGAAGTATTATCCTCTCAAGTTTCTTTGCCAATCCTCATACTGAAGACTTAACTTCAGGTTGTTTGCTAAATTTCTATGGAAAATAGTGGGGTTCAGATGGCCAAGAGGATGAGCATGAGGAGAGTAGATTGCATCACTTTTTATGATGGCTGTGGTTATGGAGACTTAACATTATGTTTTTGAGCTCTAAACTGGCCAGAATGGCCAGATAAGAATTTGTCTTTTTCAAGGATGAGAAGCTACATCTAATTTCAAGCTAGAAGAGGGTGGCGACGGAAGAGAGTATTCTTCATTGTTGACAATGTCTAGATGGCCAGGGAATAATGGAGGGAGAAATTTCTAGTTAGTTTACATTCAAATGGATCTATAGGTACCTTGAAGGAGAAATAATGGAATATTTTCATTTGCCCAAGGCTTAGAAATTTGATCAGATATGGATTGAGGGTTCCCAATCTGCCTTAGTCTAAGTAAATATGCAAGTGGAGTAGAAAGGATTTTATTGACTAAGAAGGGTGGAAAAGGGCTTATGTAAAATTTGAACACTGATGGGATCAGTAACCTTGGGTGTAAGGACTTAGGGTTTAGGTTTACTAAGCTGCCTAGAAAGTTAGTGATTAACCCCTAAACGAGAATGTGTGAGTTACATTGTTCATTAGGCAGTAATATAATATTTTCTAGAAAAGCAAGGCTCTAATACAATTTATTTTGTTTCCATTTGTTGAAGAATATGTTTCAGCATGCAATGAAATGATAGATTAGTGGATCTGAATATACTTAACTCATGCAAATGTGTAAACCTTGTGTAATGTTACGAGCTCACAAGACTAATTATTTGTGTGTTCTGAGGCACTTATTAATTGAAGCATATAGTTAGGAATGAGAATGACAATTAAGATCTCTAATAACATAAAATCTGTTCTATTTGGTATTTCTGCTATGACTGAGTTCTTTTGGGGGATGGTTGATGACTTTTTTTTTTCCCATTAACTTTAGCCAACAGATCAGATCAGGCCACAGAGCAGGATCTGTTATCACATCTTCTAAGGGGCCTTGCTAATCAAAATGGTGAACAAGGGAGCAAGAACTTGTCTAATCTTTTGCGGGAACCAGAGAATTTATTGAAAGAAGGGAGTTTTTCTGGGAAGTCAGAAATGGTTTCTACTTTATTCTCAAATTGTTCTCAAGGCTCTCCAACTGCTATAAGACAACAGAAGTTATCTATAACTGAAATACAACATCAACTGATGCATGCACATGATGCTGGTGCCGCCGAGCAGCAAACATTGTCCTCTACAAAACCTGGCACTTCAAACAGTCCTCCGTCTTACTCAGAAGCCAGAAACAGTGCTGCTGGACAGATGAAGATGAATAATTTTGATTTGAACGACATATATATTGATTCAGATGATGGCATGGAAGATGTAGAAAGATTGCCTGTTGCTGAAAATCTTGGGATTAGCTCTCTTAAATACCCTTGGATGCAACAAGATTCTCATCAGTCAAGTCCGCCTCAAACAAGTGGGAATTCTGATTCTGCATCTGCTCAGTCTCCTTTGAGTTCTAGTGGAGAAGCTCAGGTATAATTGCATTGCAGAATGTGTGGGGAATGGCTCTTTGCTTTTATGCACACATATTAGGGAGTTTGTGGTTTTGTGTTTAGATGCCCAGGGGGGGGGGTTTCCTGGAAATTTCTGAGGAAGTGTTAGTGCTTCTTGATGGCTAAGACTTTCTTTGGTTTCTACTGTTTATGACTGCGCAAATCCTGGTTCAAATAGTATTTTAGATTTGGATATTGCTATATCTAATATGAAATAGTGCTCAGCTTGAGGGTATACTTTGACATTGAGTGCTAGAATGGCCAAAGTCTGATCTTTTTTAGGTGTCAAATGTAATGCTGCTAGATTAGCTTAGCGGACAATCTTCCATTTCAGGCTTTCACATGCTGCTATGAAATTGTGTTCTGGTTCTTTTTCCTTACAATGGTTATGTGCTTTTAACTTTTTTAGCCCGCTCCCTCTTTTGCTCTGGAGGGAAAACATAAAAGAGAATAAATCAATGGAAGTTGATAATTTTTTTTTTCTTTTTTCAATTCAAAGCTGAACTGTGCCTTTTTTTATGTAAAAAGTGTAGCATCATGAAGTCCTCAACAACTAACTACTAAGTTTCTTGTTTCAGCCTAAAAAATAAAAAACTAACGTTATTGTTTCTGCCATTCCAGAGCCGCACAGATCGGATTGTTTTTAAACTCTTTGGTAAAGAACCGAATGATTTTCCTCTTGTACTTAGAGCACAGGTAACTTTATGCTCCTTTAGCAACTGGATTTATAGCTTTTTATTTCTTTCTTGTGAAATTTAATTATTTTTATTGTCTGGAATTCCAGATTCTTGACTGGTTATTGCACAGTCCTACTGACATTGAGAGCTACATACGGCCTGGTTGTATTGTTTTGACCATTTATCTGCGTCAGGCTGAGGCTATGTGGGAGGAGGTAAGTTTTGATCTTAAACCACTAGCATGTTTAAGTGGGTGGTTATGATTGTGGGACAATCTTGACCTTACAAGACTTGGTTTCATTTTTTTTTTTTTACAGCTTTGCTATGATCTGACTTCCAGTTTGAATAGGCTTCTGGATGTCTCAGATGATGCTTTTTGGAGGACTGGATGGGTTCACATTAGGGTGCAGCATCAGATTGCCTTCATTTTTAATGGTCTCTACCATGTTTCTTTTTTATTTTTTTGTTGGTTGTTTTTGGCAGTGGGGGTCAAGGTGATGGGTCAGAATTCAACTAAGTCCATCAACTTTTTTTCCCCCCGGTCAATTAAGTATTTTAATTTTTCAGAAGTTTGAAGTCTTTGGTGACAAGTTGTTAATGTCAAGCACATCTATCCACATATCTCAAGTTTGTTGCATACAATGAATTCAAAAGCATTAATTTAATGTTTATGGACTTCTAAATTTTAATGTTCTTTAATTTCTACATTGTTGTTATTATTGTAAAGGTTTATCTATGAAGTAGCTATTGTTTTCTGGAGTGGCAGTATTTCTTTATTTGACTTGCTATTTTACTGCAATTTTCATACTGCAGGTCAAGTTGTCATTGATACATCTTTACCTTTCAGAAGTAACAATTATAGTAAGATATTGAGTGTCAGTCCTATTGCTGTACCATCATTAATGAGAGCTCGATTTTCTGTTAAGGGTATTAACCTGAGTCGCCCTGCCACAAGGTATCTACTAGTTTCTCTGTAAGATGTGAATACTTTACTGGGTTTGATTTAAATGCAAATTTGAAAGCATCTGTTGAAATAAGCCTTTAATTTGTGTGGTTTGGTTTAAATATCTGTAAACTATGTTGGATGAGGACCCTTAAACATACTCTTTCAGGTTACTATGTGCTCTAGAAGGAAAATATCTGGTCTGTGAAGATGCTAACGAGTCAAAGGATCAGTGCCCTAGACAACTTGATGAGATCCAGTGTGTCCAATTTTCGTGTTCTGTTCCTATGATGATTGGAAGAGGAATCATTGAGGTGCATTTCTTGAACTCATTCTTTGAAAACAAGGGAATAGGGGTTAACTACTATTCAATCACGGGATAAGTATTGTTCTTTCATACCCTAGTTGTCTCTAATTGGTATACCATACGTTTTACTTATTGTTGGGGACATATTAGTTAACATTAATATTAATTTAATGGCAAAATATAGACATGAAAAGCCATTAATTTTTGTAATATTCTTCTGCTGATGATATGATCAGACGTTATTGTAAATTGTCAGATAATTAGGGAAGCATGAATGTGGTGTCTGTACTTTGATATTGTATTTCATTTATATCTCGCTTTTTAAGGCTCGACCGAAATGTAAAACCTGGGAAGATCTGCTGTCACCTTGATGGAGAACAAGAGAAGGGAAGGGATAGAGAGAAGGAAGGAAGGAGGGAGAAAATTGATGAACTTGAGAAGGGGGGGGGGGAATTCAAAATACTCAATATTACTCAATTCATCAACAAGGTCTACAATGAAAATAACTCCTGGGCTATTTATAGAACCATAGTATCATTATTAAAATATAAATAACTTAAACCTAAAGTAAAAGAAATCACAAAATAGGAAACAACTAAAAACCCCAATATAAAATAAAATAAGAAATAATCTAAAATCCTAATAAATAAGATAATAGATAAATCCTAGAAATTCCTAATGGATAAGATAAAACCTAATTAAATATAAAGATAATCTAAATATCCTAATAATCCTAATTAAGATAAATCTTTAATCCCATATCTCATCACACCTACTCACTATTTTATGGGTTTACATATGTACACTCATCCAATTCTTACTTGACACTTGTATGCATTTGATTACAATTCTACCATATTTTAAGTGAAGATAGGAAATCCTGGACTGATGCCATGTGGCATTCGTCTTAATTGAGATGATCTTTATTGTTATTTCTATTTTCTACTTTTCTTGAATTTGCCAGATTGAGGACCAGGGTTTGAGCAGCAGTTTTTTTCCATTCATAGTTGCCGAGAAGGATGTTTGCTCAGAAATCTGTGATCTTGAGCCTCTACTAGAATCAAGTGTGGTTGATTCAGATAGTGAAGGATCTGGATTCAAAGCCAAAAGTGAAGCCATGGATTTCATTCATGAAATGGGTTGGCTTCTCCACAGAAGCCAATTGAAATCAAGGCTGGTTCACTTGAACCCTAGCAGTGAAGTTTTTCCATTTAAACGGTTTAAGTGGCTCATGGAGTTCTCTATGGACCATGATTGGTGTGCAGTAGTGAAGAAACTATTGAACCTTCTACTTGATGGAACTGTGGACATAGGAGATCACCCCTCCCTGTATCTTGCTATTTCAGATATGGGTCTCCTTCATCGAGCTGTTAGGAGAAATAGCAGGCAGTTGGTGGAGATGCTTTTGAGATATGTTCCTGAGAATACATCTATTAAAATAGGACCTGAAGACGATATTCTGGTTGATGGAGGAAATTCAAGCTTCTTGTTTAGACCTGATGTTGTTGGTCCGGCAGGTTTGACACCACTCCACATTGCAGCTGGGAAAGATGGTTCTGAGGATGTTCTAGATGCTTTGACTAATGATCCTTGCATGGTAAAATTCTGCTACTTTAACTTCATTATTGTGAGAATAGAGTTCTGTGATAGGTGTGTATTTGTTCTAGGATCTATTCTGTTTTTCATGAGTCATGACTGCATTCAATTCTTGTGCTTATTGTGGCCCATCATATTTCAATCCTGCACGGTGAGACTGCTACCATTACTTAAATTCATTTCACTCTAGTCTAAATCTTTAATTGAATTAGTGAATATGGTTTGATGCAATTAATTCTTTTTATTAAGAGTCATCTGTTTTGCTCTTTGATCTACATGGCTGTGTGACTGCTAATATCATGTCTAGCCTCAATTGTCTGATATTGTGCTGGATACTGATAAAATTACTCGTCTGGTGAACCCAGTTTCCTCCTCCTCTGCTTTGTAGTAAAAGAGAAGAAAAAATTAAGAGAAAGCAATTATGGTTGCAGATTCATATTTATTTCAGCATTAAAATTATTGCCTTTTCGTGTCAGAACTGAAAAGAGGAGCAGTAAATGTTTTCTGGTTTGTGCCCATCCGTTTCTGGAGATGATAACATGGAATTTCTTAATCAGGTGGGGATTAGTGCATGGAAGAGTGCCCGGGACAGCACCGACTCCTCGCCTGAGGATTATGCACGGTTACGTGGCCATTATGGTTACATTCACCTGGTGCAGAAAAAAAGTAACAAGAGACAAGGAGTAGCTCATGTTGTGGTTGAGATTCCCAGCACTTTGACCGAGTGCAATACAAATCAGAAGCAAAAAGGGTCGTCCACCACCTTTGAGATCGGAAAGGCTGAAGACAGACCTATCCCGGGGCACTGCAAACTCTGTAATCTTAAAGTGTCGTGTAGAGCTGCAGTGGGCAGATCTTTGGTGTACAAACCTGCAATGCTCTCAGTGGTGGCCATAGCAGCAGTCTGTGTTTGTGTGGCCCTTCTGTTTAAAAGCTCGCCGGAAGTTCTGTATGTGTTCCGACCCTTCAGGTGGGAATCGTTGGATTTTGGAACAAGCTGAGGTTAATGAACTGACAACTCTAATATAATTTTATATGTAATGTATTAGGATGCTTTTATAGACAATGACCGAGATTTCCTGTAGGAATGGTGCTTTGGGTTGGGTTAAATTGTGTTATGTTGCTTACATATTCATAAATATTCATCGATGTACTCGTGTGTAATTTTATGGATATTGTCTCTGCTCATATTTCAATCTCTATTTACTAGGCTGCCTAAAATTAAAATCTGGAAGAATTCTGATATGACATGAACTGTGTTTGGGAACATCCTTTGTTGAAACAATTATATAAATTGTGATTTACTTCATTTAGAAAAAGCTTTAACCAAGTTTGGTTTACAAAACTCAAGTAAATTTATGAGTAAATATATAAATATGGAACTTAATTATAATTTAATATATAAACATGATAGATACATTAGCTTAATTATAATTAACTTTATTTTCCTGTTAAATTGACACCATCAAAATATTTCTTCTTATGCTTTAAAATAAATATTCCGTTCAATGTGAGAAGAAAAAATATAGGATGAAATAGAGATATGTTTGATGCACACAATAAATATAAAATAGAATAAAAATAAAATATAGTTCTAAGAATAGAAAATAGTCTCAGTATCAATTTATTAAATAAATAAAAAAAATCAGGAGTAAAAATATTAAGTAATAAAAAAAATAAAGCCTTAGAGCTTCCAGGGGCGTAATGCATTCTAATAGTAAAACATGTTGCAGTCAGACCATATGGCGTATCTAATCAGACTAACAGGCTTGTGTAAGTTCTCAAGGTTATGTTCATAGCACCCTATAGTTTCCAGTTTATACTTCAAAGTCTATGATCACAAGCCCCTATACGAAGCCCGCACTCTAATTTTGATCATTTTAAACAGCAAAACTTCGCCAACGTTTATACTCGATTTGAGCATGAAAATCAAAAGCCAGAAAATTAAATGTTTTTGCGAAAGAATAAATAAAACTAAATTCTCAATGGTTATATTTGGATAATCACAGTCTAGTTTGACAGCTAAGGAAAAAGAATTCTCATATATGATTGAGCCACCACGGATAATAATACATAATCAATAATTAAAATGTAGGGAAAATTACGTAGAATACAAATCATTTTGGTTGGGTATGAGATGGGAACAATAACTATTGCAATAGACCTATGGGATGGAGCAAACATGAACTGAACAAGCGAATTATTCATCCACAACTAGTAAGACCACCAGTGATTACGATTCACTACTCTTAAGCTTGAGGCTTCTCCCACTTGAGTGGCTTAACAACTTCCCAGGTGAAGTCTGGGTCATTCCTTCCAAAGTGTCCATAAGCAGCTGTCTTGAGGAACCTATGGCCGCCCCTCTTAAGGTCCAAGTTAATGGTAATCATTCCTGGCCTGAAGTCGAAATTCTCCTTCACAAGTTGAAGAATCTCCTTGTCTGGAATTTTTCCAGTTCCGTAGGTGTCAACAAAAACCGACAAGGGCTCAGGAACACCAATGGCATATGAAACTTGCACAATGCACCGACGGGCAAGCCCATTAGCTACAATACTCTTTGCAGCCTGCCTGGCAACATAAGCACCACTTCTATCGACCTTGGTAGGATCCTTCCCTGAGAAAGCACCACCACCGTGGGCACCCCAGCCACCATAAGTATCAATAATAATCTTTCTTCCAGTGAGACCAGCATCCCCATGAGGGCCCCCAATTACAAAGCGGCCAGAGGGGTTAAGGTGAAAGATGGTCTTGTCATCTAGGTATTTCTCAGGGATGACAGGTTTAATAACATGTTCCTTAAGATCAGCAGCAATTTGATCATTAGAGACAGTCTCATCATGCTGAGTAGAAATGAGGACAGTGTGGACACGAACTGGAACCATAGCACCATTTTCATTGTAGTACTCAACAGTTACTTGTGTTTTACCATCTGGTCTTAGCCAAGCGCAGGTACCATTCTTCCTAACCTCAGTAAGGCGAGCCCCTAACTTGGTTGCAAGAACATGGCTCAAGGGCATGTATTCAGGGGTTTCATCAGTGGCATACCCAAACATGTGACCCTGATCACCAGCACCAACATCCTCTGGACGCTTGGTGAAGTGGCCATGCACACCCTGGGCAATGTCAGGGCTCTGCTGCTCAATGTTCACTAATACATTGCATTTGTCAGCATCAAGACCCACCTCATCAGAGACAAATCCAATGTTGTGGCATGTATTGCGGACAATCTTCTCATAATCTACATTGGCCTTGGTTGTAATCTCTCCAAAGACCATGACCATGTTGGTCTTGGTGCATGTCTCACAGGCCACTTTGCTGTCAGGGTCCTGTTCAAGGCAGGCATCAAGCACAGCATCAGAGATCTGGTCGCACAGCTTGTCAGGGTGACCCTCATTGACAGATTCAGAAGTGAAAAGAAAGGTCTCCTCCATTTTTCAAGCTACACAGAACAACGAATAAACAAAATATCAGTCTATCAAAACACAAAAGCTTAAAATAACAAAAGCATAAGGCTGATGCAAGTATACTCGGTGATCATCAATAGAAAGTATGTAACAGAGACCCGAGATTATAATACAAAGGAATAAACTCACATTCCAAAAATAAATTAAATGAAAGTTTTGAAAATTTAATACAAACAACGAAAACAAAAAAGAAGTAAGTTTTCTCGCCTTCTAAGACAACCGAAACGGAAAAAGAATGTCAAGACTCAATACTGTATAAAATAGCACCGAATCTGAAACCCGAACTGGGAAAGACACATGAAAGCACAGTATGCCTTAAAACGATTAGTTGCAATTTACAATTTCTTCACTGTTTTGTAAGATAAGTCGTTTTGCAAGATGAGTCATATAATCAGACCAAAAATAATAGTATTGTTAAAAAAGAGTGCGTGCTTTCCGTAACATGTAGTGCAGGAGCAAATCGGTCCAGGTTGAAATCTCCTGCATATATTATGCAGATCGACAAACATATTGCCACAAGAGTTCCAAAAATACTAATGAAAATGGTTTGCGTGAGATAGGCAACCTTCAAATTATATCGTAATCAGCGTTCACAACCGAAAAACTGAATCGGGTAGCAAAAATAGTAAGCACGGATTATTTATAGGATCGCATCAGATCTAACACACAGGAAAACAAAGGAACATCAGATTCTAGTGGGCAAGTTTAATTTCCAAGAGTGAATGGATTTTAAATTCCCCTTCAGAAAGGGACAAACGAGGCATTTCATAAGCACGAACAAGAGGAGTAGAGAGCAAACTGAGCCAAAACTCACGCAGCAATCCAAACATCAAAATGAACATTCAGATCCGAAGCCATCTTGTCGTTTTGAACAGAAAAAAAAAAGACATTATTTACACGAAATGCTACCAACAGAGAGTAGATGGACCCCAACAGTAAAAGAAAACCTCGACCACAGATGCGATGCAAAAACATGAACAGAAATCGGGAAAAATAACATAAAGGTGAAAAAAGAACGCGCACAAACACGTAGAATAGGGGAAGTGGAAAAGGCTAACCTGTAGCGGAGCGAGTGCAATGAAATCTTACAACGAAGATCGACCCGTACCCTACCCCACTCGCTCAAACCAGACCTCAATGGGAGACTGACTGGTTCCGAGGGAATCACTCCATATTTATACTAGTTAACGGCCCAGGCTACCGGAACGGTCGGTGGTGGATTCAGTTGGAGGGAATCTAAGAGTGGCCGTTAGATTAGACACCTCAAAATGTAGGGATATGATTTGTAGGGGGTTGGTGAGGGTGAGGGAAAATGGAAGAATTGCGGAAACCTAAATTGTGCTCCTGCATTACCGGAGACTACCGGTTGTTTACCTACCCTAATCGGTCATCCTTCATTCCGTATCTCCAACCAGAGGTGTCGGAAATTATATTGTAAGAGATGACTTCCCACTTTAAAATATAAGTTTATTTTACTAATTAAATATAAATAAAAAAATAATTTTATTCACTAAATTGGTAAAAAAAATATATAATTTTTAATAGTATTTTATTTAATATATTATATTTAAAGCCTATTGATTCTTATATATTTAATTACAAATAAAAAAATATTTAATATTTTAAATATTATCAAATATGACTTATATTTTAAATTAGAAGAAGTACGTAGTAAGTCCATTTTATTTTCATAAAATTCAAAATAAACTATAAATATTGTTTATGATTTATAAATATTATTTATGTGTCATATAATATTTAAAAAATTATATAAAAGTTATTGGAATAACCAGAAGTCCAGAACACATTTCTTGGACTCGGATGCCAAAATAAATGCATATGATTTATTTAAAAAGAAACAAAAAAAAAGGCAATATATATAAAGATGGGAATTTCATATATTCAGTCACATTTTTTTATCAATTTTTAAATGCATAAATGTAATTCAATTTACACAGTACTTTAAATTTCTTCATTATGGCCATACACCGGTCTAAACTCTAAATACCATACTCGATGGCTTAAGAAATTGACGTGTGAAAAGCATTATGAATATCATTTTAGAGGATAAACACGGTTAGAGGCTTGATACCAGAGGGAAATTGTTAGGCATGGTACCGAAAAAAAGAAAAACAAAGGGATAGGCCGCTTGAATATAGTCCTAACAGAAATAATGGCGCGTTGATTGGTTAGGAGCAACCCAATTTTATGAGCAACTTCTTTTTTTTTTTTTTGGGGTATGATGATGGTGATGCATTACTGGCTATATTACTAGTTAGAAACGATTTGTAGACAAAGTGTTTATTCTGAATTCATCCGGGGTATTAGGATTCACCAAAGACAGCCAATCAAGAACAAAGACCTTCCTTGTGTTTGGCAGAAGTAGTCACATTTTTTGTCATCCCTCTCTTTCTTTATAATCCCATCCTCTGGGCTCCTCTAAATTAATGGAAGCCCTTCATGTTTTGGAACCGCAGGAGATGTCACGTCAGAGTTTTTTTTTCCAGAAACGCAAAAGATTTTAAAGATAATATCAATGTACTATAATTTATTCAATTTGACAATGATATATATATATATATATTAATTATTCAATAATGAAATCTATATTTATTCAATGGCGATATAATAATAAAATGGGTAAATAAAATATTACAAAGTTTGGAACGATAACGATTAACGAGCTCTTCTATTTCTATATGACTATTGACCACACCTCAAAGGCTCACTCTCTTGATTGGTCAGCTTGGGTGGACTGCCACGTAGCGGTTGTACGTGGTTGGTGATGGTGTGGTCCCTCCTACTCAACCAAAATTGCCACATGCTTCATGCCTCTTCCCTTATTTTTTAACCGAATTAATTCAATGTAACTTCTAAGGTTGGCCATATGCATTGTATCTTCCAATAATCATATATTGATATTAGTACATTTAAATTCAAGATCAAGATTACCCAAAAAAAAAAAGCAAAGAAAAAATAGAGTCTCCAAATTACCCTCATACCATATTCGATACAATGTTATTTTTTTTTTGTTAAAAATGATATAATAATATATATATATAATAATAATAAAAAAATTACAAAACATTAGAAAAGATAACAATAAAAGAAAATAAAATGAGATATGAGGTCCTGTATATCTCAAATAATTGGAGTGAGAAACCTAGGTAAGAACACTCCTTTAATAAAAGTATTATAAAATACAGGGAAGTTGCAAAAAATAAACACAGGCTATGAAAATGGCCTCTCCACATTCTGAAAACAGATCCACAATAGAATAACACGGAGCGAGCTAAGCATACTTCTACATCTTCCAATCTGTCTCTTGAATTTTCTTGTCCAAATCCAGATTATAGGTATGCCTCTTTGCAAGAAAAGAATATGACTGGAGAAAAACCAGTGAGCACGAATTCTTACAACACGAAAAACTAACTTATATATCACTGAAGATTGAAGGGGTACGTAAGAAGGCCTATGCTCTGTTCCTATAGCAGACAAATAATTAGATCTTAATCTTTTTGCTGCAAAAATGACAATGTAAAGATTCGCTATCTTTCCTTTTTGGAGAACATCATTTCATTCCTTCCAAATGAAATAGAGAATTAAAATGATATCAGCAATATCCACTTGACCATTGAGATTCAAATAAATATTAAACAACCAATTGCTCAGATTCATGTAACCATCATCCTCAAATCTAAAACCCATATGTGAGCCAAACCAAACAACTGTTGCAAAGTCACAATACAAAAAAAAGATGTTCACGTGTTTCCTAATTATCATGACAGAAGACACAAGCTTGTTTATGATTTTTCATCATCTTACCCTTCAGTGGTAGAGCATTAGCTATCAATTTCCAAGCAAATAAAGTAATTCATTCTAATAACTTAATTCTCCAAAGCATTTTCCAAATAAATGAAGGGGATAATAATTGAATACTTTGTCATAAATAATTCTATAAGCTTCAGGAACAGAGTAATTCTCATTTGCTCCTCGTTTCCAAATAAATTTGTCTTGAATAGGTTACTGACAAAGGTAAGGAAATGATTAATTTAGCCGTCTCTAGTGGATATAACTCAGATAATTTTTTAATTCCAAACTCTTAACTCATGTAAAATAAGATCTCCAATCATATTAAGGGTAACAAGGCGATCTGGCCGCATCTTCTACCAAAAGTGGTTGAACAAAAAAATATTTTTTCCATCACCTATTTCCTAAGAAAGATGATTCAAAACAAGGTCTTGCAATTTAAAAATACCTTCCCAAAGCCAAGAGATGTATATTAGATCTAGTTGTCAAGAAATCATCATCTGGTTTTGGCCAAAATTTTGGAGCTAAAACTTTAGCTATAAGAAGAGAACAATCACAAGATAAAATTCTCCAAATTTGCTAGGCCAAAAGAGCTTTATTAAAGCACTCCATTGGATTAAATCCCAATCCTCCCTCATTTCTGCTAATGCAAAGTTTATTCCATCCAAGTAGATGCATATTATTATGAAGAACAGAAGATCCCAAAAAAAATTAGCCATAAGCACATCTATCTTATGACAAAACCATTTTGGAAAAAGCATGTAAGAGAAAGGATAAACTACGAGCCAGTTGGCCACAGACTTGATTAAAGTAGCTCGATCTGCTTGAGATAGTAGTTTCGCTTTCCACAATTGAAGCTTGCTTGAAATTTTGCCAATCACTTCATTATAAATAACATGTTTTTCACTTCCTGAATCCACATGGCTGCCCAAATATTTCCCTAATTTTGAGGCAAATTAATTTAAATTGAAAAACTCCCGCAATTTCCTTTTTCTTAACATGAGATATGCATGGACTAAAAACAATGTGACTTTTGTTGAAATTGAGAGCTTGTGCTTAAATAGATGAATAAAATTGAAGAACATCCTAAATCACAATAATAGTTTTATCTGAGTCCTTAAAAGAATAACAAGGTATCATCAGCATACATTAAATAAGTGATTAATAGAAAGCCCTTGGAGACTTTAATCCCCTTCTAGTAACCTAACTCTTCATTTTTAATGATCATGCAAGATAAAACATTAGCATTGAGTAAAAAAAGATGAGGAGACAAAGGAACTCCTTGTCTGAGTCCTTGAGCAGGAATAATTGTATCAAAAACAGATCCATTGATCAAGATTTGATATTGAAGAAAGCACCAAGATACCTTGTCAAAGGCTTTACAGACGTCTAACTTGTAAGCACACCATTCTTTCTTGTTCTTTTTCTGATTATGAATTTTATTCATGACTTTAGCATCAATAAGAACATTGTCAGAATAAGTCTTCCTTCAATGAAACCATTCTGAAATGGAGTGATGACTTCCTTCATGATAGGACAAAACCTGTGACAGAAAACCTTAGAGATAATCTTGTAGCAAACATTACAAAGGCTGATAGGTCTAAAATCTGTGGGAGTTTGATCACTTTCAGTCTTATTAATGAGAACAATAAAGGCTTTATTAAAAGAAAGATGAAGAAATCCAAACTGAAAAAAAATCATTGATAAGATGTAAGAAGTCCTCTCTCAAGATCGACCAAAAAGATTGAAAAAGATCTTGCATTAAAACCATCCGGGCCAGGAGAACTCTCAGGATGCTGAACAGAAAGTCAAGGTAGACTAATTAAATCAAAGAAGTTGCAAAGATCACCATCAAAACTTTGACCATTAGGTCGATAAAGGCTTTGAAAGAACTCAAAAATAATAGATTCAATGTCCTCGGGATCTTCCCTCCAAAAACCATTTTTACCTTTGAGCCTACAAATAGCACCATTAATTCTTCTCTTCTTAACCAATTCGTGAAAATAATCAGTGTTTCTATCACCCTTATTTATTCATAAGAGGATACAATGTTAAAAAAAATAATTCTTTTTTACATTTATCATATTTTTAAATTACAATGTGATAAATAATATAAATTTTATGAAGTTAGTTATTAAAAATTTATATAATTACATCAAAGAAATTAATAATAAAAATAAATAATATTTTCATAAATAGAAAAATATTTACGTTGCGTCAAAAACCATCATTGTTATACATGCTAGTTTTCCAAGAGGGGGATGAATTGGGAAGATTAAAATTTTCTGCAAAAGTATAAGAGAGTGGTGAAAGCAAGAGTGACAGTAAAAATAAAATATAAAATATAACCAAGTGAAAAACAAGATAAGGGAAGAGAAGACACAAATATTTATCCTGGTTCAATCTCTTTCGCTCGACCTACGTCCAGTCCTCAAGCTACCACTTGAGATTTTCCACTATCTTGCAAGAATTCGGTGGGCTTCTTACAATGCCTCAGTACAACTTGATGCTCTGTTCCAAGAGCTTACAATCTCACTCTTTGCACTCTAGCTAAGTGCTTCTCAAATCCCTTTTGAAATCCCCTCACAAGAAAATCTTTCTTTCAGATGAAGATAAGATTGATTACAGTAAATGAACTCTCTAATTTAGAGTGTATATAAAAGTTAAAGTACAAGATATGAAGTATGTGAGAATAGAAGACTTTGACTAAAGAATTTTGTAGAGTTTCTGTATATATATTGTAAAATCGTTACCCATATCTTCAAATGAAGTTCTATTTATAGATTTATGTCTTAACTATATGTTAGAGACAAAATCTAGCTGTTAGAAACGTTACCCAATGGTTACTCTGAAAAACTATCCGTTCATCAACCGCATTTAATGCGTCTGACATTCAAAGTTCAAATTTTGGTGTGTCAACAGATGAATTTTGTAAAGACCGTAAGCTAAAGACTTTAACGTTGAACCTCAAAGTTCGTTTGTTCTAAAGCAAAGTTCAAATTTTCATCTTTGACAAATGTTTCTATATTGGGAACATACGAATTTTTAAGTTTAAAGTTCTTCTAGTAAGTGTGAACAGTTGTTCCATATTATTACAGTGCCTTCAAAGTTCGAATTTTGGTGCCCAAAATTCGTCTGTTAGTAAGCAGCTCAATATGGTACAATAGTTCTTCTTTTCGAAATTTGAATTTTCAAATACCAAAGTTCGTCTATCAGAGAGACCTCTTATCAGACCTAATTCAAAGTTCGAATTTCTAAATACTAAAATTCATATGTCAAAAGATAATCATAACAGACTTGCAAGTCATCTTTCCAAAGTTTGAATTTTCAAAATCAAAGTTCGTCTGTCAGAAGACTAACTTAGAACTATTTTTAAACTTCACTTTCAGATAAACTTTGACATATCTTTAGACGAATTTTTCATTTTTCATAGTTTATGTTTTACTCGAAATTCGAATTTTTAAAGGTAAAATTCATTTGGCAGAGGGACTTCTTTTCTGACTAACACATTTTCATTCTGAAGTTCAAATTTCAGATACCAAAGTTTGAATTTTCAAAGTAACAAGTCAAGTTTAACATTTCAAAATTCGTCTGATAGTGGGTATTTTTCAAATGCTTTATGAATTTTCATAAAAACACATTTTTAAAACACTCTCTTACAAAATCAAAGTCTTTTACTCATTTTTAATACAATAAGAAATCCTATATCTAATCTTATATTTGTTTTTCTTGGATTCCTTCACATGAGATTTTTTGTACATCTTTGATATCTTTCTTCCAAGCTCTAGTTGATTTAGAATCATCAAAATACTTGTTTCAACAATCATTATTTTCATATGACACTTATTTTTTTCCCCTTGCATTTGTGGTGTGGTGTATATTGTTGTGATCTTATGGCAAGTGGCAACGCTCGTGTGAATAAATAATTTATGGTTTGCCTCTTCTCTTTTAAAACCAAATAATGAATACTAAGTCTGAAACATATACAGAAAATGAGATGATGGCATCCTTGCACCTCGAATTATTTATTCTTCAACGTCATCTCTTGGTGTTTCTAGTCAATGGGTAGGTGAATGTATGATGAACATGTATCCTATTTTAATTTTAGGGAAAATAGCAATTTCATTACATATGGGGAAAACATTTATGTTTTCATTACACTTAAAAAATTTTTTGGTCTTAACTAGAAATTTTCACATCTGGATTGGAACTATTCATGTCTATATTGGAATTTTTTAGGTCCTCAAGTGTCATGAAAAATTTCATGGTGGATATATTTGTTTATATAAAACTTTTGGGTCTTATTTAAAAATTTTTACATCTCAGTCGAAATTTTTTCAAGTCTAGGTCGGATAAAAAATTTGCTTGCATGAAATTTTTCACGTATTAGATTGGAAATTTTCATGTCTCGATTGAAATTGTTTAGTTCAAGGTTAAAATTTAAGTGTCATGAAAATATAAATAGTTTTTACAGTTGTCATGAAATTACAATTTTCCCTTAATTCTATCACTCCCTGTGTTTTTTCAAATGCTCCATTCGGTCTATATTATAAGGTGTTTTATATGACAAATTTCTAGTCCAAAATAAGAATATTAGATATTTTTCTTCTCATTCTATCCCTATCCTTAATTCTTTCTTACTTCTCATTTATAACCATACAATGATAATAGAATGAGGTATTTAGTAAGGGTAAAATGAGAAATATTTATACTTTTTACATTGATTTCAGGTGAAAAAATGATTTCCTTAATATGTGGATAATTAATATAAAATATCTTATAATATAAATCAAAAGAGAGTATAGATTAAAGAAGATGGTTAAAATATGATTAAGAGAGAGAGTGTGGTTAAAATTACTAGTTAATAATCTTATTTTTTTAAACATCAAAGGTATTACTCAACTCACAACCGAAAACTAATTCTTTCGAGACATAGAGATCACCGATGTGGGTTTTGTCTCTCTCAACAAAGCATTTTTCATACACACAGCCAAAGATCGAACCCACAACATCATGCTTAAAGGATCCAGCCATCTACCAACTATGTTTGAATATTTTTGTTTCTAAAAAAATATTAGATATATAAAATTGCCCTTAATTATATCACATTACTTACAACATTGAAGAGAGATATGAATATTTACACGGTGGATTTATGAAGGTATTTTTGGAAAAAGCTTATAAATGTTTCACTTTTTTAAATAAAAAGTCCTATATTAAGAAACATAAAAATTTACTTGGAAAGAATCTTATAAAAAGAAATAGAGGAAGTCATTTTTATTAGCAACATTCTATAAGATTTTTTTATCCTAAATATACGTCATCTTTCGTAAGTTTTTCTTATTATTAATTACTTTATTTCTAAAAATACATTTTATTTATGAGAAAGAGATAAAATAAATTATTTAAATTTATAGTATTTATTAAGATGAGAGTATTAGATATGAGAATGTTGAAATGGATGTGTGTTAGGGTGTTCAAAGGCTCGGTTTGATTCAATTTTAAAGGTGTTAAACCGATTGTTTTGGTTCGGTTTGTTTAGTTTTGGGTAAAAACCAAACCGAACAAACCAATCATTTTGACACCTCTTGGGAGCTTTTTGGTTTTACTTTTAATTAGTTTTATTCAGTTCCAACTTCGATTTGATTTGGTTTGATTTAGATCATGTTAATTGATTTTTTTTTTAAAATTATCATTTTTTTCAAAAATTAAATTAAATAAGTTCCATATAAATACTTTACGAATGCAAATTATATCTAAATATTTTACTAAATTATAAATATTTTTTGTAAAAATTTTTTTATTTCTTTACGTTTTTATTTATTTATTGCTATATTCATATAATTAATCATAACAATATACTTATCTACATTCTTTCTCCCAAATTAATAAATGTCTTGTAATTTTATATATAAATTTTTTTACTTAAAAGACTTATATTAATGATTAGCATAAAAAAATGCATTAAATAAATATAGTATTTGAATTTTAAAAAAAATAAATAGTATGGTAGGTTTGTTTCAAGTTCCGAATGCTTGAAACCGAACCAAATCAAATTGAGTTAATTCCATAACAACAAAAATAAAATAGATCTTATTTCAATTTAGTTTTGATTGATTTGTGTTGGTTTGATTCGATTTCATCGGTTTGGATCGATTTTGAACACCCTTAGATATGTGGTCATACAAAATTAGATAAGATATAAAATGATTGTATATGAAGAAAAGTCAGAGTAGCATTTGTCGAGGAGAAAATTGTGGAATATGGTTTAAGATGATTTAGACATATACAAAGAAGAAGATAAGAGGAGCCAGTGAGAAAAGTTAGTCAAATGGTTTGTAACCCTATCAAAAGACGTAGAGAAAGACTAAAAAAGACATTAAGAGAAATTATAAAAAATGACCTCTTGATAAATAATTTATTTGAGGAGATGATGTTTAATAGAGTCCATTGACATCATATGATCCATGTAGTCAACCTTAAATTAGTAGAATAAAATTAATATTATTGTTGTATTAAAAGTGAAGATAAAAATCATATCAATTTTACAGTAATTTTAATTATGTAACAAACTTTATATAATTAAAACTAAAGTATAAAAAGTACCAAAGGGTATTATTGTAACTATCTCTATACCGAGTCGACTTAATCAGATCGGATCGTTACATATTCAAATAAAATTAATTGTTACCCACAGTTCTTCGAATTCAATGATTAATTAAATACCACGCACTTAATTTGTCCAAAAATCTATGCAAAGCAAATGCCATGTGCCCCTCGTTTTTAATGTAAAATTTGCTCTGTCATCGTGTGCTTGGGGATGCTGTTAGGATTTCGAGTTTTATTCCATGGTATGGGCCATGGCTACTAATAGCCCATTTGGTTCAATTACCAGGGGGTTAGGTAATGTAATGAGAAGGGTGTGAAGGGATGTGATGGAAAGATGATTACATGTGAGCTTTAAGTGGGTTTGTTTGGTACGACATTAGAATGCAAGAAATAAATTAATTTTTTTATATTTAATTGAACATAAATAAATGTGAAATGACCAAACTACCCCTAAATTAAAAAAAAATTCCCCTTCCTTCTTCCTCGTTTTCCGTCGGCCACCACCTCTATTTTCATCACTGGCTACCACTCCCTCCACCGATGTCTTTCCCTCAACAACAAACAAGCCAGAAAAAAAAGTTACAAAAAAGAATAATTTTGGTGAGGATGAATGAGAACTCCAGCATCGAGAACAAGATTTGTAATGGTTTGTGGAGATTTACGATGGTTAGTGGTCAGAGTTTGCAATCTTGAAGGTTGAATTCGAGATCTACACGTCGGCATCAATTTCTCCCCTCCATCGATGAACGAGAAGAGAGGCGAGAGCGTGGGATGTTTATGATCTGCGATCGAGATCTCCAGCCCATTTGTTTCTGATCTGCATATTTCGGAGGACGGTGGAGACAAGACAGTGGCCGGAGACGAGGGGGCGTGGGAGTTGTGCAACGCCGATCTCCATTTCTCCCTCAGTCCATGGTTGCCGATGACTATGGGTGGAGGTGGAGGAAGCTGGATGGGAGGCCAAGGAAGAGAGAGGTCAAGGAAGAGAGAGGGGTATATCAGGATTTTGTTTCTGATTACACAATGGTGAAGGGGATCACATAGTAAAATGAGTGTGATCCCCATTACTTCAGTTAAGGTGATCTTTGTGGGCTCAGGTAATTCTCTTCACTTCACCTTTTACCAACCAAATACAATATACTGGTGTGATGTGAGATTCATCACTTCACCAAACCAAAAAATGATTGAACCAAACGGGCTCTAAGAGATCTGAACTTACGTCAACATACCATAAATGTAAAAACATTGAAGGATCTTAAAATATCAATGCTTATCAGTAAGTAACACAACTTGCAAACTTCTTTATATTGGATTTGAAATAGACAAAAAAAATGTATATATATATATATATTACATTCAATTCAAAATATAAATTTTATTTAACTAATTATTCACTAACTAAAATAGGAATTAAATTAATTAAATTTATTAAAAACTTATATTATTTTCCAATATTACCATTAATAAACACAATTTTCAAGACAATTTTCTCCCTCATAAGTTAATTAAAAATAAAGATAATTTAGAAAAAAATAATTAATGCTTTTAATTTTATCTAAATAAGATTTATATTTTAAATAAAAAAACTTTAAAAATAAAATTTATATTTTAAACTGAAAGGAATGTATAACTTTTAAGTCAAATGTGGGTTATAATATTTTTTATGGGAGGTTGATGAACATGGAACATGGAATTCGCCGAGGAAAAGCTCAGCAAGGATGATTGGGTTTTGCGTCAGATATGAGTGCGATAGGCACGATGGTCTTCTGAAAAGCTAATATAATATGGCTGTGGGTGCATGAATAGTTGCAATTTTTAATTTTCGTATACATGGAATTCCTCCAAGACTACTTGGACCGACATAATTCAACAGGTACGAATGAGTGGAGTTACCGTAAAGGTTTAATTACCAGACGATAATAAACCTAAATAATCACCTGACACAATGTACGGCAAGTGGCATTTGCTTTCAGTGTCAAGGGTAGCCATCGTCCCAAAAAGTTAGCAGGAAAAAAAAAACCGTAAAATATAGATACTTTTAGAAACTGCTCAGCATTTTACTATATGTACAAATAAAAATTTATTTGCTCACATCTCCCTCAAATACTTCTCGGTTCCATACCTAACTCTTCCCACCAGACTTGCATCTCTGAAGTCACGTTGGGGTAAAAGATTGTGTGAGCAAACACCAAAATTACAATATTTTAGATTAGATTCCCAACATTTAGTACAAGATATACATAACATTGTCATAACCAAAAACATCCGGCAAGCAAGATTATACTGCCGAGGTTGAGAAAATTGCGCCGCCCTATCCGATGTAAGTAAAAGGAGGGGAAGAAAAACAATATAAGGGTCGGGTCAGACTGCAGAAAAATCGACCATTTGCATCCCTCTTCCAGCAACAGCAATCTGATAAAGGTTCCTGCGTAAGACACAAGCAAGAATTAAGTAAAACAAGACTTGATACATCCACAACCAAACCTGTCATGCTTTCCTAAATAACAGTCACCTTCCACAAGCTCTAGCACTTAATGCTTCAGGCTCTGGCACACTAACTACTATATGCGCATGCTCGCTTAGTTTACTCTCCTCAAGATGCCAACATCTGATACGCTGATCAAGTCCAGTAGAAAATACCCAAGAACCATCTGTCTAGACACCTTCATGAAATTTGACCCAAAAAAAAATCCATGAAATGCAATTGTGATTCATCCTGGTCAAATTTCTTGAAAATAGATACTCCAATATATATGTCCATATGTATTCTTTGTTATATTGACTTTCAATATGGTGGATATGGTCTTCAAGGACCATAAGATTTTCACTATCTACATAACGTTGACAGCAGAAGACGCAAAACTTCTGGCAAATTTGCAATAGACCAAGTATTCTCACAAAGGAGAACAGAACTACTTTGAAGAGGGGAGGACTACAGGCTAAGACACTGATATATTATCTACTTTTCTTTATAAACAGAATGCAAGAGAGAGGGAAGCAAAGTTTTTTTTTTTCAAGGTAAACAGAAGCAAAGTTGTACATATTTACCTTTCACACCGGAGCTGTGGGCTGAGGGGAATTTTTCGCAACACAAGAATCTAATCCTGTTTTTCATGCTCCAACTATGACAATGGATGTCCTTTTGATATTCAGGTTCAGACACCACGTTTTTTATAACTTGACTCGTAATCTCTCTATCTGAATTTGTTGAGTTAAATGATAATTCAACTAAAAGATGGTTAAGAGCTTGATCATCACCGCCACTAATAATACTGTACACATGACTTCTATCAGTGCTTTGGCCACATTTTATCTCTGAAACATGGAGACAATTGACACCTGACTGATGAATTTCCTGCAGAGTATGTATTGGCGATATTTCACAAATTTCCAATGCGGCGTTATTGTTGATTTCTGACTTGAGAGAAGATGTATGCATGGATTGAGAACAAGCCATTTTGCCATTTTGATAATCATTTGTTGTTGAAGGGGTCCCACGCATAGCACAATTGACGTCATTAATTTTTGAGCTAACAAAACTATTGTCTTCTTTTTTCTTCATTGAGCTACTGCTTAAAGATCTCCACCATCTACCACCCTGACTTCCTCTTCCAGTCCGTGGACGTTTTTGACAATCAAATAACTTCTCCATGTTAAGAACTGACACCCGCTTCATAAAAGCTTCAATACAGTCAGTTAGATCCCAAAAGGCAACATTCCCATCTGTAGACCCACTAATCACAATATAAACACTTTCAGCGTGGATGTTATCTGCAGAACAAATTTACAAAGGACATGAAAGCTGCACAAGCAAGAGAATCATAGACTCAATATAGGACCTGTACTAATTATACAAAAGCACGTAGATACAATATACCTAAACAAAGAAAAAAGTAGACTTCTTAACAACTTTAACAGTTCCCATCATTAGACTCAAGATGACAATATTTTTTTATTCATCGGTATTTAAATATATTTATTACATTCATGTTTACCAATATTAGTAGTGGATATAAATATCTTCTCCAGCATTTATTCTTGTCACCAGCTCAACAGCCAACATGTAGATTCATCACCAATTCATGATAGATGCTATCAAAAGGATGTTCAGCACACAAAAATACTTTTAAAAGCATTTTCACTAATTGCAGAAAACTGCTAACACGTGCGAACATTCGATAAACTACAGTAGAAATTTACTGGTATGCTCAATAAAATAAAATATAGCTAGTACATTGCCGTTTTGACATAGGAAAACAGAAGAGTTAAGAATAGTAGGGTCGAATTAGGGTTCTCTTGGGCAGAATACGGGTAGAAAAATATTCAGATATAAGGTTGATTGGGAGTATATGAGGGCAAGGGTTGTTTGCAAGTAACATGATGGGCAACTGGGTAGTGAGGTTTAGCAGTCAGCAGCTGTTGAACCTGGGGTTTTATGTTTCAACAGTTCTAGGGAAAGAGTGTCAAGCAAGCAAGATGTGACAAGTGCTTTGACAGAATCTATTTTTAATTCTGCATGCCAAGAAAATTAGATCAGGGCAAATAAAAAAATTAAGGAAAACTCCGAACAAAACAACAAAATTAAGCTAGTAATCACAAATAGGGTTTGACTAAAGCACAAAATTTGAGAAGAGTGCAATGTAACAATTCATAAAACTGATCAATCTATTCAAAGAAAGTATTAGTTCCTCAAATAAACTTCCTATAACAAGTCCTATAAAGGTTGAGAATAAATTCCTAACTCTGGGAGGATTAAGACCTCTGCTACTGATACTATTTATTTAACAAATACACCTATTTACCATAAACACAAGCCAGTATAGCAACATCAAACCTATTTACCATAAGCACAGAACTTTTACCACCAATCCAGGACTGGAAAGGAAATCTAACCTTCAGAAGGCTGACACGGAGAAAAAATTATGTGCTGCAATGACAAAACTGGTGCGGATAAAGGAGCCAGCATAGCAACATCAAACCTATCATCACATAAAAGGAAAGGAATCCATGTCTGAAATAGCAAGGAAACAATAAGAAAGCAAAGAAAAAATCATCACAATTTAACAGGTATGATCGCAATACCATAAGCGAAATGGCAAAATCAAAGCCCGTAATGTAAGTGTAGCATCTGAACAAGCAACAACAACAAAACAGACAGATATCCTGAAACGCACACAAAAACAAAGGTAAGTTTTTTCAGGATATGAACATCCACAAGGAGAATACTAGGCATCTCATCTCACCTGGAACCAGCACATTTAACATGAAAAGCAGTGACTGCAAGATATCTCCGGTCATCCTCATGCATATCTCTGATAAGGTCCACTGCCACTTCAGGCAACAGTGAGCCAGATCTAACATTAATTTTTGCCCTGTAAGCATTTTCAGCACTCTCAACTACTTTCTTAACATCATTTTCTGGATTTTTGCGTGTACTTGCATATTTGGCAGGCATATCAGTGGAAAGCCACTGGAATGTCAATGAGGAGGAGAAATTTGACTGAAATTTATCATCACCTCCTTTTGAACTATATTGTTGATCAACTGAAATGTCTTTCTTGTTAGCCAGCTTCCTATTTTTCAGAATCCAAGAAGTTAATACACGCTTTGCACCAACTGAAATCAGTAAAATTCGATTATCTTTGTCCTCAATAGCAGCATTCAGTTCACCCCTCCCATCAGACAAATTACTTGCACATGATGAAATAATGTGTAGTTTTGACACACAACATAATGACCTTACAGCCGATCCACCAACATGTTCACCAAGCAATTTTGACATGGACCAGTTTTCAATACCTGGAGAGTACCTAAAGTCACAGACACCAAAGCGATCATCAAAATGTGGTACATTATCTGGGGACGTTGAACTTAAGACAGTTCTTGAGAAATCAGATTAGAATGGTCTTACCAAGTCAACCTCACTGTTCCATCTTCACAACCAGTTGCAATCAAACAAGAACTAGAATGTAAGTGATGCTTATAATTATTTCCAAGGTGCGTGTCTTCATAGACAAAGCACAATGAATGTATCTCTCTCCCATGGAATTGCATATGCAAACTCTGTGGGTATATCTTCCTGTCTTGATCACTAACCCAGTGTTTATGGATATAAATCATTTCATCCTGGAATAATTGACATTTAATTCGGGAAATTTAGACAAATAATTTTGGGATCACAGAAATAATCAGATTAACCTAGACAAAATAGGGGCCTAGTTTGTAATGCAAAAGTAATAAAGTTTGACAAGACTTCAAAGTTCTGATCAGATCATAAGAATGGAGTTAGAATTTAAAATAAAGATCCAATCCTCCTAAAATTGAAGCAAGACAATGAAAGAAGCTAAACAATCTGACAAAATCTTCCCTTCAGAACCCCATAGAAATAATTGGGAAAATGTTAAAATCCAAAAACTAATGACGATCATGATAGACCTTACTCAACCTTAATAATTCAACCACAAAATAAGCTAAATTAGAAGTTTTCACACAATTTCTAACAAAGGTATAAACTTTGAGTAGCAACATCTAATGAGCAGAGATTAGTACCTTAGGAAAGATACAGCTAAAAGAAATATAAATTGCTAGCTTAATAAACATGCACAATTACCGAGAGTTCGAAACAGAAAATAAACCTTAACAAAGGCAAAGCAGTGCTTCATCTCAGGTACATCACCCAGATAATGTGAATGAGGACGTCGCCATCCACCACATGGAATTTTCACAACCTGTGAGTATTGTGCACTTTATTGTCACAGTTATAGTGGATGGCAAGTAGCAACAGAGCAACACAAACATTAATTAACAGCAGCCTTTAAGCAGGATTGAGGGTAGCAAAAGGAGTACCTTAGTCTCATTAATTAAATTCCATATTATGAAATCTACTGATGCAAAACCTGCTGCATAGCTCCTTGACAATGTATGAACAGAGTTATCATCCATAGAAGCATACTCAATCAAACTCAACTCTTTCACTTGCTTCATCCCCGTAAATTGCAAATTCTGCAGACCTCTATCATATTCCAGATAGCATATACAACCATCTGCTCCTGTCTGAACAAGAATAATAACAGAAAAGTAAAAAAATGGAACAACAATAGAACACATTCATGTTCGTGCATTTCAGATTGAACATTAACAGTGCTTTTGATTTTATCAGTTGACAAAATAATAGAAAGCTGAAACAAGGATGGATATTTTAAGTTTTTAACTTACTGAGCATACTTCAATTTGATTAGAACTGAGCACGGTCACAGATACACTGGATACACTTGAAATTCCATGAACTCCTTTGAAATGATTTACTGGAGATATCTTCACTTCTTGTGTAACAGACATGTCCAGTACCAGCCTCTCTGCCAAAGGGAATAGAACCATATTACCACGTAGATCTCCACACACTAGGACCTGCAGAAATTTTGATATCCATATTCCAATTTCCACTTTAGAACTTCACCTAACCACTCTCAAATATGAGTATCCCTTTCAGGAGTCTAATAAGCAGGCTATCTTCATATGACAGCATCTTTTAAAAGTCAAAAGGAAAGATATCTCATCTTTTGTTTTCACAAAGTCATTGTAAAATGTCATATCATGGTCAACTTTATAAAAGCAAGCTTTGTCAAAATGCTATTTTAACTGCAACATTAAGTCACACTCTATCATGTAGCTTATTAGTCTACACACTATCATTAACTGGTTCGGAATATTTCAAGCAAGGAAAAAGAGTAACTAAGCCATCAAACTAAGAGCTCTGGGTGCCCACCCAGAAGTTTTAAAAGAACAGACACTGAGAGCAATACCTCTTCCTCTAGGCATGCATCCAAACACATTATCCGTATTCCATAACTTGACATGAATGTTGCTATATGAGACACGATGTAACTCCCCCTGGAGCTCAGAAGATTAGATTGAGAATAGACAGGAAACCTCCAGAGTTTCAATGTTCCTCTAGGATCAGCTGTGAAGACATACCTACAAAATTTTTTTAAGTTACCTGAGAATGATAATATTAACTTTCGCATTTGAGCTTTCATCAGATAAATATCCCATGTTGAGAACTTCTACAGATGCATATGCTGCCACAATAAAACTTGGGAAGTAGCAAAATTTCTATAACACAAGGTGAGGTGTACGTAACTTAGATAAAACATCAGCAGATATCAGTTAATTTACTTTTGAGACATGTTATTGAAGGATATGGGCAAGTCATTACCTACACCCTAGAGATTTGCACCAATGAGTACCCAAGAGCTGTCTCTCCATTTCAGCAGACCAGGTAAAGCTTGACCTCACTGTAGGAGTACAATTATCATTACTAACCCCAATAACTGTCATATTTCCTTTACCATCTCCAACAGCAAGCCAATCCTCAGTACCACAGTCAAGTCCAACCAAGTCCTTAGACAATAAATCCATACAGATAATTGGTGACCCATTGCTGACCTGTACAAGTTGAGTCCACTGGGCACCACCGGCACTACATAATTTAGCATGAAAGAGATAGCCATGATTTGTGGCAACATAAAGACTATCCTCACAAGCAAAACGCAAACAGCGGACATATTCACTCTTGCTGCAATAGATAATTTGGAAACAAATCCATTAATATATATGTGCATGTTTGTGTGTATTAATATAAATATATGTACAAGGACATCCCAAGGACCGTTAAAAGTTTAGAAATCTTTGGACAAATTTAGGTGAGCACATCATGTTCAATTACACTACCTGTCCATGAGTCGATCAAACACATTAGGGATGCAAATGGAGAATATCTCTGTTTTAACAGGTTTCTCTTTTGCTGCTGTCAAGCCCCTGGACAGAGAAGCATAAGGCTGATGCACTTTGATAGCAGAATCAAACCCAGCAGTAATGATGAGTGAAGAGTTTGGATCATACAAACATCTCCATATACCCCTTCCTCTGCATATGCAAATTGTATTTTTTACGCCTTGGAAAAATAATTAATCACCAAAAAACCTTAGCAAGGGCGACCAATAATTTATATAGTTAGATCACTAGGACAAAACTTAAGGTTGGAACTCCAGGGATTCCTAAAAAACATATTATCAATGAATGTCCCATTTAGAAATTTAATTCAAAGAACATATAGAATCTGGATTATCAATGACCATTTACGATCACTTAATTCAAGATATAGAATATCCAAAAAGTCAGTAATTAGTAACTCATTTCTCAGAAGCCAAGATCTCATGTTTACTACTTACATGTGCTCCCCAATGATCTGAAGCTGTTCACCATCAATTCCCCATATACGACATGTACAATCTTCACTGGCAGTGACAATCAACTGTAGAAATTCATCATTAAAGAAATTTTAAACACGGGATAAAAGGCACCCTTAAGGCACTAAACTATTAAAATCCACATTTGACAAATTAATTCACTAATCAAACATAACTAAACATGTTTTCCCATGTGTCGAATAGAGTTCGAAATGAATCACATTGTTCATGTTTTATAAATATTGTGGCTTGTTGAAAATTCTATATTTTATATTGATAATCATCAAGTCATAAGTCATAATAAATGTACTAATTAAGTCACTAATATTACTACCCAAGCATAATATTGGGCTTTGCCTTTTTGTTTGTGTACAAAACCCTGAAAAACTAATAGCCAAAATAATATTTTTTGACTGAGGAGACTATTTCACCTTAACATCTAAGGTTGGCTTTGATAGTTTCCAATTTAATACTAAAACTGCTTTAAATTATTTGGGCTGTGCTTCTTAGTTGTGCCTTCCCTTTTAGCCATCCAACTACATTAAAGCGCCTCAGGTGCTTGGCTCATTGGCAATAAAAGTGCAAAAGTCACTAACAAGCAAGTGCTGGCTTTAGCCAGCACCTCTATGGTGCAAGAAGTGTTGGGCTTCTTCAGTGAAGCACCCTTAACCATACAACAACAACAAGAAGTATTATTCCTCTAAGTGAGGTTGTCTACATTAATCATATAATGTCATTGTACTCTATTGGAAACCAACTCTTCAGATATATTATTTACCATGAGATCCCGTTTTATTAATTCCTTAGTGTCCTTTTTAGCCTTTAACAATAATGATTTTAAATACTAAAATTCAAGATGAATAGACATCTAAGCAGATGCAGCAATTAATAAGATCATGACTAATCACTAATGAGTTTTTGACAAAGCAAAAGACAACAGCAGCTGACCACTTAGTAGCATGCCACAAAACCAGACTAATAATTGAAACGTAGTAAAAGTAACACAATCAATATTACAAAGTGCACTCACCAAGATGGACATGAAAATGCATAGAATATGAATTAGCTTTTCAAATTAAGGAAGATGAGACCAAGGTGAGAAAATGTGCAAATCATTTCTCAAAATTAAAAGCAAAGCAAACAAGAGGAAAAAGTTGTGTGTCAATAATGATTTAGGAAGTTAAACCCTATCAGCAAACAACTGCACTTGCATCTTATCATAAGGACTAAAATAATGAGGAAAAAGTTATATGTAAACAAAGATTTAAGAAGTTAAAACCTATTAGCAAACAACTGCACTTGCAACTTATGAGGATGAAAATTTAAATAAGTACTATACTGCAGCCATAATCTTTTCTCATTTCCCTGAAAGGTTGAATTTAACTTAAGAAAGAGTAGTCAGCATCAATTGGCTCACAGAATCAAAAATGGAGCAGTCCCAAACTCGAGCACTATGACCAAATAAGACAAGGGCAACAGGATCATGGCCAAACAAATCTTCCCTTTTAATAGGAACTTCCCAAACACGTGCACTGTAATGAAAGAAAAATCAAATCATTACAATGAACAAATCACTGGAACAGTTAGAGAATAAAATGTACATACCTGCGATCATCAGAGACTGATACCAGTTTAGATCCACAGGAAGACCATGCTATTCGAAAGATTGAACCTTCGTGTCCAACAAGTTTACAGACATGAGCAGCCTCATATTGCTGATTACTCATCTGGCGGCAATTGGAAAATGAAATGCTCTGATGATCTTTGTCTCCCACTACACTTCTTAAACAAGAGGTATCCTGCTTAGGGCCCACTTTCCAAACAATTATCTGAGAAAACCAAATGTTTAATAGAACTAAAATAGCTCTTGAAAAACAAAAGGGAGATTTAACAGGAATACAAGCCAAACATATTAAGTAAGGTAGTTATGTGAAGAAAACAGAAGACAATATATTTAAAATATACATAGATAAATAAATGGACAACAGTGTCAGATCAGCATGTTCGCAAATTTTAAGAGTGATAAATACCATTGAAGATTTCCTACCTCGTTATATATAGTACCAGATGCAATACGGAAAACTTCAAGACTGTCACCCCACAGTCGCATTGAGTACAAAAGGCACCGTACTTTATTTGAATGATCAAAAGTAAATATCAGCAGAGCGATCAATAACGAACCACAAAACACAAATATGTGCAGTAATCAAGCACATTATTATGATTACAAACAGCAATGTAAAACATGTTTTAGAATGAAGAGAGTAAGGAAGTGCACCACTGAACCACCATGTAAACTTTATGTAGCACCCAGCCCTGACAAAATTTTGAAATGGAAGTTCAGATGATTCAATCCTCATCGTTTGCCGAAACTAACCTGGAGATTGAACTATAAGAACCGTAACACACTTCGAGGCATCCCAGATATGAACTGAATTATCGCTGCATCCTATGGCCACAAGACAAGGGCCGTCCTCGTTGAAAGGAGTTAAGTAGCCCTACCAGCAACCGCAAGCAAAAAGATATATTAAACGAGAAAAAAACAACCTAATTATTCTCCCAACAAATACTAAGACTCCGGAAGGGAAGGTAAAAAGTACATTCAGGAAGCAAACATCCAAAACCCAGTGACTATACTTAGGCAACGAATGAAGCAGCGTCATTTGTGGCCGTGACACTGATTTATTTGGGTATCCAGAGACAGTATCAGCGGAGAAGCTAAATACTTTAACTCTTCGTTCCCCATAAACAGCAATTTTAGCGGCAAACTTTGTGGTAGAGGTCTCTTGTGTGCCGCTCACGACAGTAGATACAAGTCCATGCACGCGAATCCCATCGAACACTGTAAATGACCTTATCATCTTTTCCAGTTCTAAGTCGTATATCAGAATATCGGAACCCATTCCTGTTGTTAAGTAACTAGCAAGTATCAAGCTGTGCGCGCGAGATATACCAAAAAAAGTGATCAAGTACACTATAAAGAGCCAGAAAAGAATACCAGCGAGGAGAAGAGGATGAGAAGAGAAATGAGAAGGAAGGTGAAGCAAACAGAGGGCTGAAACTTCTCCCAGGTATGGACCACGATGCATACACCATTCACTTAAACTTTGATCTACCATTGTAGAGTTCTCTTCGTTTGCCGATACTGACTTTCCAGTCTTCAATAAAGTCAATCTAACTCTGCTTTTCCTTGACAGGGCTCCTTTCCGAGGGCCTTTATAGTCGCTTGACAGTCGATACTCCACCTGCGGCTATGGAGGCTTGTTTCATGTTTCGAAACCGAATAATGGTCCGCGTGTAAAATTCGACCCGAACCTAGACATGATAAAAAAAAAAAAACTTGCGGTGAGCGTGGATCGAACACGCGACCTTCAGATCTTCAGTCTGACGCTCTCCCAACTGAGCTATCCCCGCCTGACGTCATAGCATTTACACAGTTTTATTTATAATTAAATCCTTCTCACTTTGCGCAATTCCATAAATTCCTTCCTGTGACGTGTCATGTCAGATGAAGTTGCGAGGGGCTGGCAGGCATGGGAAGCAGCTCCAGGTTTAAGGATGAATTTCCCATGGGTGAGAGCAATTCATGACTGTTTAATTAAAATTTATGTTTATGCGGGTTAATTTATTCTTTTGTGAGTTGAGACCCTATGCGCTTTGATTTACCTGCAGAGCAAAGGCTTGAAGAATCGCGGGATATTGTGGCCAAGTATCCCGACCGAGTCCCGGTGAGGTCCTCAGCCCTTTTGTTCTGCTCATTTGTGGGAAATTAAACAAATTTCTCATTCTTACTCGCTTTAGCCTTATCCTAAATTTTTCTAATTAATTTAACTTCCCTTCCCTGACTGACCTTTCATTCATAAATCCTTTTGGTTTTGGGCTTCCTAGTAGCTTCGCCTACTCTGTTTAAACGTTGATTATTGAGCGCTGAGCTGATCATTCATATTCATATTTGATTGTAGATGAACATGCTAAGCAAATATTAGCTTGGATTACAATCACCGTTCACCGCAGTTTATTTACTCTGACTGCTGTTATTTTTTCAGGTGATCGTCGAAAGATATTCGAAAAGTGACCTGCCTGAATTGGAAAAAAGAAAGTAAGACCAGTCTTACCCTATGAAAGTTCCCTTTAAATATCAGGAGGGCTATTGACTCCATGATTGCAATATATGATTTAAAATACAGATTCATAAATTAATCGATTTAAGGGCAAGCCATAGTGAGCTAGTGTATTAAAGTACAATGAGAAGTTTCATGGATGAAACCAAGTAGTTTAAGATATATTTTGACATAAATCCAAGTAGAATCAAACGTAAAATCTCATGGAGTGAAAATGAATGTTTTTATATTAATTGCCATACAGCAAGTACCAATAGCACAGATTTCACGTATAGTCCCTTTGATAATTATTCTCGTTTTGTTCTCGTGATAGATTCCTTGTTCCTCGAGACATGTCAGTGGGGCATTTCATTTATATTTTGAGTTGCAGACTTCATCTGAACCCAGGAAAAGCTCTCTTTGTATTCGTGAAGAATACCTTACCACAAACTGGTAAAGTCACAATGTAAATCCCTTTGGTTTTCCCCCCTACGGTGCTCTAATTTGTTGCATTTGTGATATTGCAGCTAGTTTGATGAACTCTATTTATGAATCATTCAGGGATGAGGATGGGTTTCTTTACATGAACTATTCCACAGAGAAAACATTCGGTTCAGTACACAATGTAGATTGTGCGCATTGAACTTTATACGCTATTCACTGTGTTGTAGATATAGTATTCACATTGTTACCTGGTTTATATATCCGAATCCTCTTGCGGATTTATCATATAATTTCATCTAAATATATAGTGATGTGTTACTCTTACTCCCGAAAGGTGCTTTAGTTAGAAAAAAAAAATGGAAAGATGCTGCCCAACTGGGGACTTTTTGTTACTTATCTTTCTTAAACGTGGATTTCTCATAGTGAATTATTAATAATAAAAACATTTATATAATACTCTTTTTTTAATTTGAAAAAATATTGTGGGAAAAGAGATAAAAATATGTTGCAATAGGAATGTATATATCTAATAATTTTGTTATAAGCCATAACTTAAAAATAATATTTTGATTTGACATACTTGATTGATATGAGACTTTGGTTTTTTATCCTCTTCTTTTCTAGTTTTTCGAACTTAATGCAAATTGCAGGTATCTACATCTAATTCAATTAATAATGTATAACCACGCTTCTGCCATAGTAATATGATCTAAGGTAAGGTTCTCCAACAAACACACACCCCCCCCCCTTTTTCTTTTATTTCTCAAGTCATTCCAAAGAATGGCTTTATATTCCATCAACTATTAGATGGAATCAAATTGTGGAAATGGGGTAAACTAATGAGAGGCTAACCTGCCAATCAGACTTAAATTTTGGGAGATTTCTACTACCCATTTCCTATCCATAAGGAAAGATTACTGCCAAGGAAATCTGTGATTAGACCAGGCTGTGACACGCAAGTCGTGATAGTGGAGTGGTGATACAAGCTGTGTGATTTAGAGAGCTTTATATCAATAATATATATATATGTATATAAAGTGTAGAAAATTGCATTATGTACAAATTCATAAATTATTATAGATTTTATGGTTGATTGATGGTCCAAAAATATCTTAAGCCGGACGGTAAAAGTCTCAGGCAAAAAGTATCCACGGTTAATAATTCATGAATAGTGCAAATCACTATAAACTTGATATTAATTATGAAGGATTCTTTTACAACATATGATTTGTTAATCAAAACTCAAAAGTAAAGAACGGAACCATACAGTGTTAGCCTAATGACGAGCAAATACCCTCTTTCAAGTAAGAAAACACAGTCAGGAAAAACAATGATTCATCATTATCCAAAAAACAAAAAAAAAAAGAAGAATTGTAATACCATTCATCATCTCGGTATTATCAATCGATAAAATGAATAGTATACTGGCGTAACTAAAAGCAAAGAAAACATGTCAATCTCAACCCAACAAAATTTAAGTCATTATCACAGTGGTGTAAGGATAAAACAAAAAACAAAAAACAAAAAACAAAAAATCCTTACCAAAGGAAAAAAGAAAAAAAGAAAGGAAATATTCTACGTACGACTGTAAGGTTTGGCAATCAGCAAATAATTCTCCGGAGAAATGGTTGATGGAACATATCTGACAAGTTGGGAATTCAAGCCTCGTTTTCTTAACCACAACAACCTCCCCATGTCAATTATCCGCTTGCATTTAAAACCCAGAGCTGCCCTTTCAGCTTGTTTCATGTCGGTAAGGATTTTTGCAACTCCGCTTGCGTATTGGTCACCTTTTTCTTTGTCCCTACACAAAACTTGGAATCAGAAATATACCAGTACCAAAAGAGTTTATTACTCAAAATAATGACTACAGAATTGAAACTATTACATCGACAGCAGATTTGATGTACAGTCAGTAATATCCGAAAGTTCTGAAACATGATTAGCATCTACTGCCCAGCTGGTAAACCATGTAATGGCATGGAATTCATCCTTTGTTATCCCCAAATCCAAAAAATATTTCTTATCTGCAGATTGATGAAAACAGTAGGCTCACGACCAAAATATAACCGCACATCCCAAAAGAGGGGGGAAGATATCAAGAACTATAAACGTTATGACTGATGCTTGCGAGGAATCAAGCATCAGGAAGTTACTTGTGTAGTGTTTCCACTGGCAAAGATGATGACAACATGTTGCGATGGCTAAACCTCCAAAGTTCTTACGAGCACTACACTGTTCATTATTGTCAGGAAAGCAGCATCTCAAAGCCAAGTCTGCAACAATAAAGACAAAGACTGCCAGCATTAATATGATTGATCTTCGCCTCAAAAAAGCATTCGGCATGAATTCAATAATAGAAGGTTTATCTAAATGGCAAAACCTAACCTGTTGCAGCCCCACATAGATGTTTACCAATCGCCAGAAAACCAACTCCTTCCAAAGACGCAACAGCGTTCAAATCTAAATCTTCAACTGCAAAAGTTGGATTTTACCATGTCGCAAGATATTTAACTTCACAATCTGCAGCTTAAGCAAATAATATATATATATATAGGAGCATCCTAGCCTACAAATAAATTAGGCGGTGATACAAATTTCAAATAAAATAGATATGACAAGAAACGTAAATAGAAAGAATCATATCAGGCATTAGAAAATTTGTAAGATTTAACACGTTTTGAAACATACTAGAAGGTTGGAAATTGGCACAGAACATCTAAACAATTCAATAATGCATATATGTCATATACATGAATTGTGAAATTTATGAAACAACTAGCATAATAATAAGTAAATTAACCAAATGCAGCTAGCACTAAATAGAGCAGACAAGTCAAAAAAGACTCAGGAACTTGTGCTTTGTGAGGTGATGCAAGAGAACTTTGAATGGTGCTAAAGAGAGGTAAGATTCATGCTTACTTTGTAGGGAACTAAAGCTATCATAATTTTCCCCTAAAACCTAAATAATCTACAAGCAACTTCATGCAATTTCCATAACTGTCCAAATCCCCTCTCTCCAGCTCCAAACTGTTTTCACTTTTCATAACTGCTAAAAGAAACATACCACTGCCAACAGCTTCATCAGAAAGGCAGGGAGATACATCAACACTTTCAGAACATGCTTTACAGTTAGAAGTCAAAAGGACTAACATATAAAAGGAATAAATGAGAAAATTTTGATAGAATGCATCACTCATTAGTCAAGGCAAGCATCTAACGGTAGAAAATGATTGCACACAGACCGCAAATGCTAAATCTTGTGCTTCATTGCTTTATATATCCAAAGGAAAGCTTTCAAAATTTGTGGGCCTGTTTGGATTAAAATTGACATAAACAAGCAAAACCAAAAACAGAGCTAAATTAAATATTTTAAATAGCAACCACATATATAAACTTTGCCGTTAAACAATCAAATCTCCTCCTAAAAGTTATCTCAATATGTAGCATAACTCTACAAGCATAAGTACGGCATATCTTTTGCAACAACGATTCCAAAGACCCTTACTGTCAATTCTCAAGCGCTCTAACATCAATCCCTCATTCTGTCGCAATGATCGATCAGCCTATAAATAATATTGGCATTATATAAACGATAAATAAATTAAAATTGCTACACTCGCCAAGAAAGAAATTTAAAATCCTTATGAATTCAGACGGAACCTCTTCAAATTTAGTTATTGTGTCCTACAGCTCAGTGAAAGCAGATCCAGGGCTAACCTTCAGCTTGTAAGACTTTCTCTCAACTAGGAAAACTCTTTTAATTCCATAACAATCTGCAAGCATTTGTGTCAAGTATCCTCTACCGGCTCCAAACTCAATCACCGCAGGGACACCATCCTCCTCCTCCTCCTTGGGCTCAGATGGTTTCCTTCCCAGAGAAGTCTTTAACACACCAAAAGTTTCCAAGTTTCCCAGAATAGATGCCTGTTGCATTACGTGTTTCTCCTGAAATGGCAATTTCCTGCAAAAAAGCCAAGTTGGAAATCAAACCAACTCCATAAAACAAAATTATATACTTCGCCTATGACTACCTGTCTTCTACTGCACATTTAATCCATCGACTGCAAACCTCTGAAATCAGATATGAGTCTTGAATGTCGTTGGAGAATGATTCATAAACAGATTCGATCTTTCCAATTAAATTTGAGAATTCAAGAACACTCATATTATGAACAACACCTCTCTTCATTTCTGAAGAAATATTTTCCAAAGGCATTGTGACGGGCTTGGGCCATATTGAATCACGAGCTCTTAATGTTCCCTCATCTTCATTGCCAGCGTTGATGCCCTTTCGATAAAAGGGTTGGAGAGACAGCGATTGAACTTGTTTCAGCAGCGGGCATCGCTTAACATGTCCTTCCAGGTTTTGCTTTAGTACTGAGCTGTCAAATGAGAAAAGGAGCAAGGAAGCGAAAGCAGATATAGATTACAAAAGCAGAACTACAGAAAAGGAAGACGTTTGTTACTGCACGTTATATGGCAGAATAAGTCGTAGGTATCTTACTGGGAAGGATCTATGGGGCATGGGATCCACTGGCCTTCAGACCTTGAGTTGTGATTGCCGCAGAATCTAATTCAGTAGGAATCCACCAAAATTTGAGAAGCCGAATGAAGTGTCAGAAAAGGAAAAATAAAAACAAAGATATCAAGCTTACAAGGAATCATTGAGACGGGAGTTTGCACAGAATCTGCTTTTCCTAGGAAGCCAGAATTTGCAGCGCTTCTCCATGTTGGCCTCTTTCTCGCCTGGGAGCCCTAAACCATGCTTGAGACGGTCTTGTTCCTCCATGCTTCCTTTCCGAGGAGGGAAAACAAAGGACAGTAGAATAGGTGAGTGACGATGTTCCCTTCCTTGGCTGATCACTTCCCTCTCAAGTGCCAGACCTGGATTCTCTCCCGTAGCCAGACAGAAAACCGCGGGGAAGTGAAATCACAGGTTTTTTTCTTTTTCCCTTGTTCTTACCTGTGTTTTTTCATTTTTTTGCCAACCAAAAGAGAGACACGGCCCACAGGAAAAGAAAACTAAGAAATGCAAACTGGAGATTCAAATCCCAGTCGATCTTCAATCACCAAAGTGCCTAATAAAGTCAGGGCACACAACAGTAAAGCCTATTCTTACACATGTTTTCCATTTTTATATTTTGTTGTGAACAATTGGGCTTGGTTAGGTATGTTTCATGGGCTCAAGCTAGATTGTATTAGTGATCCAAATGTTAAATAGTGATGATCTTATAAGTCCATTTTCACTAATTTTCAAAAATTTGATTTTTCTTTTCTTGATCAAGTCATGAATATGATACATGAAAACAATATTCAAAGTTTTGGGTAGTCTGATGAGATAGTTTCAAATAGTCACCAGGACTCTCAAGTCTTCGTCCCGCCTTCGTCTTCTTTCCTTCTTTATTCAATGCTGTAACAGGCAAATCAATGGCCGACAGTGATATTGAAATCCAATTTCAACATCCTTGTCCCGTTCTTGACACTACTAGTCTTCTTGGCACTCTTGCATATTAATCCTGGAAGAATTATTCACCAGCTGCCCATTAATCTCGGGGGTGGGCAAAACCGTTTGGTCCGAATTGTTACGAATATTTCCTCCTTTCTCTTCAAAAATCTAGGACCGGATAATTGTCAATTCCATGCCGCTCCGCTTCTTTTCTTCATTAGCTTTGTTTCCTTTGTCCTCACCCACCAATGAAGTAAAGTTGAGATGTAACTGCAAAGGATTAGACAAACTTCATGAAAACAAATGGAACAAATATCTGATCCAAGGGGATGGCCTAGAACCTTCATCTCACACACAAGGGAAAACTCGGTCATGACAATGTCAATATGCATCGCTGACCAAAACCAATTGCTTCATCGAACCCTTCGGCACACACTATAATTAAAATTTATATAATTTTATCTACCTTTTATTAGGTGTTTGCTTAACTACACACTATATATTATATCAACTTATATGGTCACATTCACTCTATCCCACTTGTAATCCAATCAAGACCACTTTGCCTAATTAGATTTAATTGTATAAAAAATAAAGAAAAATATGACAACATAACTGAGCTCACTGGATGACTCCCATTCTATAACTCCCTTCTTTTTTTTAATCACAGCTTCTTTAAAGATGTGCATAGTATAAAGCATTTAAATTTAATTTGGACAGCTTGAATTTTCAAAAAAAAAAAATGAAAGGGTGACTATGTTTTCAACCGAGGGAAACTAAGGATGATTCCAGAGTTGGGAATGGGAAAATTGGCTGGGTTCAATGAACAGGACACGCTAATTTAGACCGATCATATTCATATATATATTAACTATGTGATGTGATTTGTCTGCCTTCCAGCACCTGATATTCGTATTCCCATTGTTTTGTCCTGTTAAATAACCTTGAACCACATGACTATGGTCTCCTGGTCTGGCTGCCATGTAACAGTGAAATGAACAATCTGAACGTGATGCTAGCTCCTTCCCTACTAAGCTTTTAGGAATATTTGAGCAACAATTGATTAAACGTGACCATTCATTTTCAACAACATATATATAGACCAGTCATGATCTTTAGCCAACGTCTTTCCAGTCGAAGTGACAATTTTAACTTCCTACGTTAACTCGCCTAATTATCACCGAAAGTAGCCCATCCATGTTAAAGTGAGTTTTAACTGAAGTATTTTAAATTGAACGAATCATTGAGTCAGTTAAAATATTAGTTCAAAATTTAATGGTTTAATAATTATAATTAAATTAATAATGATAAAATTAATATTTTTTTAATTTTATATGTTATATATTATTAAAAAATATTATTAATAAGTTTCATAATAAAATCTAAATAAATTAATACTTATCTATAATCATATTTTGAATTCAAAATAGTTAACTAATATTTTATTTTTATATTATTTGTTAAATAAATTTATCATTATTAATAATTATGTATCACAATAATATTTATACAATATTATAATGTAGAAATAAAAAAAATTATACAAAAAATAATATTATTTAGTACTAAAAATAATATTATCTTATTTTAAAAGTTAAAAAAATTGAAAAGAAAAATAAAAATATTTGACCAATTTGAACCGATTCACAATCGATTTTCACAAGTTGAAACCCAGTTCAATTGATTTTTTATTGGTTCTCACCGATTTTGTATACGTTCAGTTCTGTTCTTTTTCCTGAACGAATCTAGCACTGATTCTTGGTTTAACCAGTTGAGCCAGCTAGTCTAGTTTTTATACATTGGATTTCACATATCATCTAGTGGAACCCTAGATTTATTGATACACTTGCAAAGACCCACAAGAATAAAGATCCGTTATTGAATAATATATCAATATAAAATATAAAATTTATAAGAAGTCATATTATTTATAAATTATTAATAGTGTCATTCTTTTGGGTTTTATGCAATTTTTATTTTATTTTCTTAGTCTTTTTTTAACACATTTTATTACTTAGATTTCCTATCATTTTTTTCAAAAATTTTCTACACATTTTAGCAGCTTAATTTTATATGTTACAAAAACAAATACACTTTTCAAAGTTATTATTTATTCTATACTACATCACATGATAAAAAGATATACTCTCTTTTTAGTCAATAATATAAGATTTTCTTAACCTAATTACGCTGATTAAAAATGAAAATGAAAATTAATTAATTATCTCAATTTTTTTTAAAATCACATTTTTTTAAAATTATGCTTATTTAATATCTTTCTCTCATATTAAATAGTTAAGAACATTTTTTAGAAATATATAATAAATATTATCTTATATATAATAAAAAATTTTATATTTAAAATTAGGATAAAATATTTTATATTTAGATGAGAGGGAGTGTTATCTCATTACACAAAACTAGCGGGAAAAAAAGGAAAAAAAGATAAAGGGGAGTACTTGCAGTAAGTTGTAATATAAAATCCCAAGTAAAATGAGTGAAAAAGATCGTGAATTTATGATGGGAGAAATAGAAAAGGTGACACATCTCGTAATTGACAAAGTGCACATGGGAAGTGGTAGTGACTATGAATTTTTTTGTTTTTTCACCAAAGCAGTGACCAGGATCAGATATGGTAATTCGGTCCCACCAGCTTCAAAGAGAGGGGAGTCAATGGGCAGAAATTAAATCATAGGCTTCTGGGCAAGCCAATAGCAAAAATAGGGGCATCAGATGGGAGAAAAACTATGTTTTACGACAGTGAAGCCACCATCAACCACCAAGTTGTGTCCACTGATGTAAACAGAATCATCAGAAGCAAGAAATAAAGCTGCTTCTGCAATATGCCTTGTCTTCAACACAATGCCCTTGAGATTAGCCTTGGAAGAGCTGTTAGCTTCAACTTGATGGGGTTCAAGATTCAAGGACGAACATGCAAGAGGCGTGGCAACTCCAAAGGGGGACACACAGTTCACCCTAATCCCATGAGCCCCAAGCTCACTACACGCCGATCGTACAAGTCCAAGAAGAGCATGCTTTGATGTGGTGTAACCATGAGGCCCAGATCCTCCAACAGAAGCTGCCACGCTGGCGGTGCATATGATGGATCCTCGGGTGTTCCTTGCCACCATAGTACGAGCAGCATGTTTGATTGTGGCAGCCACACCACGAACATTTGTGGCCATGGTGTTATCGAATTCAGTCAGATCAAGATCGAGGATGCCAGATACTGAACCAAGTATTCCAGCGTTACTGAACAGGATATCTAAGCTTCCATATTTTTGCAGGGTGTAATTTACTGTTTCCTCGACCTGCTTTTCATCTCTTACATCACAATGATGATAACTCACCCTGTTTGAGCCTATGGAGGCAGCGACTTGGAGACCCAGTTCGTCTTGGACGTCTGCCGCTACAACCAAGGCTCCATTTTCAGCGAATAGTCTCGCTGTCTCTTCCCCGATTCCGCTCGCAGCTCCGGTAACAAGAGCCACCTTACCCTCCAACCTATACCAGTTCATAAGGGGATCGAAGAGATTGAATCAGTGAAATACTATTGGATACGCAGAGGCAGGCGGATCGATCTGATTTAGTGATATATATATATATATATATGAAAAGAAAGCCTTCACCTTTGCTTCGGCATCCGCAGTGAGCTGCTTCCTTGATTCATGAGCTCCCCAAAACCTGCAAGTAAAAGCGCTTGGATGTGACCTTTTTTTTTGGCCTTGTGTCCCCAAATTTAAAAGGAGCAACTCTACGGGGGGAAAATGAAAAATAACCTTCGTTAACAACATGATCTTTCACAGTTATTAGTAATGGTATAGCACTAGTTAGGCTAAATGTAATCGCTCCAATTAACTTGTTTTATTTTAAATTTTATGATTTTTGTTTTCAATATGGCATAATAAATATCTGGCCGTAGAAATGATTATATGTGCATGTGATATAGTAGGTGAATATAAAAAATTAATCAAACTAGGTCTGCGGCTGGCATATTAAATTCATTACACACTAGTTGGAATCACGTGGCCTTTATAATGCTTTTAACACAGTTGAATTGAAAAGGGTCAAGCATTTCGACTCGCATAAGCTACGCAGCATCATTTACTTTCTATTGCTAGAATCATGCAAGATCGCTTGATTAATTGTGGTTGTACTTCTCTGAATTTTTTAACTAAAAATCTGAACGTTTCCGCGGGCTTGATTAATTAACGTTTCAGCATCATTTAAAAATCTGAATTTTTTAAATGGGCCAATGTAGTGGTACGAGGAGCTTGATCTCAGGCGATGCTTAACAATTGGGTGTGCCATGGCAAGCTCATGTTTTATAAAGAATCCTGATGGAATCATCCGCCCTTGCGGAGTTGAATTTCATTTACACTGAACTGAGAAAATTTATAAAAGCTGAAGAAGGTTATCTTTAGCTGTCTAATTAACATTAATTTTTTCCTTTAAAAAAAATACTATATAAGGTACCAAATGTTTACCTCGTTAAAATGTTTAGGTCAATTTGATCCAATATCAGAAATACTGGAGGGCAGATGCCTAAGCGACGTACGTAGTCACGTCACCCAAGGGAGTATAGCGTAGTGTAGCAACGATTTACTGTCTGTTGGCGTAGAAAGGGGAATAAAATGCGGAAAATTAAGAATAAGATTAGTCATGGGAATGGATTTTAAATATATATTTAGTGTGATAAAAACATATGGGAATAATAAAAAAAAAGAGACAAAAAAAATAGAAAATGACTAAAATACCCTCAAATTTAAAAAAAAAACTCCTTTCACCTCTTCTTCCCTGACCGGCCACAATCACCGCCACCATCTTTCTCACTAGGCACCTCTTCTTTCTCCATCTATATCTCTTAACAAAGACAGACAAGTGAATTAAAAAAATAAATATAAAAAAATTGACAAATCTATTAAACATAGTACCACCAACATTGAAGAAGACGGATTTGTCAAAGAAGATGGCATCACCACTAGATCTGCCATGACCTAACTCAGAAACCCAGATCAATGTTGCCGGAGGGGAAGGCTAAAGGGTCATTAACGTCGACAGAGACATCACTTGTCATGTGTGAAGGGGAATCTGACCAATGGCAAGACAACTAGAATCGATCAATCTTTTGCCTTCTCCATCCTCCTCTACATGACAATCTCACCATGGCTACTGATGAGGACAATGTTCTCGTCGGGGTCATTGTTGTTCACAAGAGAAGAGAAGTTGACATTCAAAAATGGGAAAGAAGCTCGAGCTCCTTACTACTTTTAGGGAGGGTATTTTTGTCCAAAATATTTTGATTCATAGGTTTCACCCTCATTCCCATGAGTTTCCATGGATTTGCTCATTCCCTCATATGAGGCAGTCCCCCATTCCCATCTATCCCTACTCCCTCATACCAAACACATGTCATCTCTTATTTCTTTACCCATTTCCATTCCTTAACCCTGACTCCCTCCTACAAAACATGACTAAACATGACTTAAAAGTAAGCTTGTTTACAATAATTGTTGCAAGAGTTCTTACAGGTTTTGCTTACCATCAAAAACAGTTCAAATCACCACTTGTTCTCATACTGATCCCTTCTTTACTACAACACACATAAATTAAAACTTATAGGATCAAAACCCATATTATAATAATTCCCACAAATTACAAATTAGTCAAATTCTTCTTTACACTATGGTTTTTTTATATTTTATTCATAAAAGTTGTTACTTCAGAGCCTTTAAAATTTTTCATAACATTTATTATTTTAGAATTTTAATAAAATATTAATTATTGATTTTATTATTTTACCTGTGGTTTTTATTATTTTTTGTTTCATCAATATAAAATGGATCATTTAAGAGAGTATTAAAATAAAGAAAATTTTGGTATAATATTATACTAAATTTTATAATATTTTAAATCATTTAATTATTTTCTTTGTCTATATGACGATTTCTAAAATGAAAATTTTTTACAAAATGGGAGTACTTTTAACAGAAAAATCTATATAATTGATTCAATAGCAGAAGAAGCAAAACTCTGCTGTTCTATGAACGCAAAAAATCTAAGCTTTACCAAACAAAATAAATCTTGGAAATTGGGCAATTCATACAAGAATCATGTGACATGGTAAAGGCTTCGGCCATTATACAAAAGGTCTGATCTGAAACCCCAAAACACAATGCCTCCCCAGTTGCTTTGGGTTTGGATCCTAGGTCAAAATCAGCCATGCTCAGGGGCTAGGATCAACCTTTATTGATTTAGTACTTGCAAATAACTTTAATTCCAAATATTTTAAATCTAAGTGATTTTGATAAATAATATCCAAACAAAATTAATTATCTCAAAATCACTTTTAGGAAAATAGTTTCCGAACATAAATCACCATCAACCAAAATTACTTTCAATCAAATTCAATTTTCAATATCACTTTTATCCAAAATATCTAATTTCAAGGTTCCTTCAAGGCTTTTTGATCAAAATATAATAGAAGAAAATAGAAATTACCCATATATAATAATTTCAAAAGCATTTATTAAGATACAATATTTTCAACAAGTTGTAATGTGATAATATGCTTTCTCTCAATTTGTAGATAGAAAAAATGTTAATAACACATTATGATTTGCTTTATTTAAAAATTTGAAAAAAAGTATAAAGCAAATCGTAACATTCTACTATTTACTTCATTTAAAAATTAAATAAACAAAGTATAAAGCAAGTTTTACTTTATTTAAAAAATACAAAAAAAGCATGTCACATGTGATAGAGTTGACTGCAGCATCAGTCAGCTTTGACTGGCTCTGCAGTTAACTAATACATGGCAATGTTATTTGTTAAAATATATATATTATAATTCATGAGATGCAATTACAATAAATATATATTATAATTTATGAGATACAATTACAATGAATAAAAAGTTGTAGAAGACATTTATAAAATATACAATTTATATATATATATATATATATTAAATTTTATATAATTTTAATATTTATATATTTAATATTTGTATGATAATAACTAATTAACTATTTTTTAAATATACCATCCCCACTAATTACAGCCCATTTGGTTCACTTGCATATGAGGTTATGTAAGGTGATCCTAATTATATTACCTCAGTAAATGAGTTTGGTTGGTATTTTTTTCTTCACCTCAGTAATCCCCATCACCTTAAATCAGGAAATCATCATCCCATCCAAAAATCAATGTGAACCCCATCACCTCACTAGAATAAGCTGTAAAATATCCACACTATCCTTGGAATATACCATCTTTCCACCTTCTTCTACATCGCGCATGGGACCATGGCTAAAGACCAAGAACGTCGTCGTTACCCCACCCTTCAACCTCCATCATTGGGGACCACCATTAATACATCGTCGGCTACCTGATCTGAATATGGTTTAAATCTCTGTTTCCACCTTCACCATGCACCATCATTGGCGTTGCTTCATCCTCATTCAAATTTGGTTCGAATCTCTGTTCAAATCTGATGGTGCCTGGCGTTGCTCCATCTTCGGCGAGATATGTTTCAACGTTGCTACCAGATCTCGTTCGCCTTCGATCAGCGTTGCACATCTTCATTTCTTTTTTTTCTTTTTGGTTTACTGAACTGTTGATTGGAGGGATGGGGAGGAAGATGGAGGAAGGAGAGTGCTTTTGCAGAAAAAGGATGCCATCTGATGGAGAGGGAGACCGACGGCGTGAAGGAGAATAATGGGAGGGTTTTTTTTTTTAATTAAGGGTGAAAGGGTAATTTTACATGCATCTTTTTTTTATTAAATAAAAAATAAACATTATCCCTTGACATATAATGTCATACCAAATAAATCACATATGTAATCTTCATCCCATCAAATCCCCTCACATTCTTCATATTACATCATCTAACTCCTCTGATAATTGAACCAGACGGGCAATTAGGGTCTTAGGCCTGTCACTGGATTTGGGATAAGAAAGGTATGAAGAATATTTATTTGTCTGCTAGTTGTAGCTAGTATTTTTTTTATTGTTTCATTTATAATATTTTTATTTTTATTTGTTTCATTTATGACGTTGAAATACTTACTTTAGCTAAATCATTTATTTTTGTATGCTTTTGTTTATATTACGATTTTAAATTTGTGATGCCCTAAGATTTTTTTATTAATAAAATGTACTTTTTGTTTACATTAAAACTACATGATTTAGGGTTAGTAGAATGCAAATTTTTCAAAATTTGAACGTAAAATAATTTTTTTTAAAAAATTATCATTATAAGAGTATCAATCTTGATGAATCAAACTTTTAACAATAAAATAAGATAATTCAGAAAATTCACCATTAAGACTAAGAATAATTTTGATATATACTAAAAGTTTCACATAATTTTAATATTTTAATATTTAACTTCATATGATATTTATTGTCTTCAATTTTTTTAAAAAAATAATTTTGCCCCCAATGAGCCACATTCTTGACTTTACTACTAGGTTTATATATATGTATATGTATGTGTGTGTGTGTATATATATATTATATAAACTAATAAAAAAATTCTAATATAAGTACTTTGTTATATATCAATTTTTGTCATGTGTATATTAATTTATATAATAAATTAAATAAGTAATTTAAGAGTGGAACGAATAATTATAATTTTAGAATATAATAAATAAAAATGTAGTTAGGAATAATAACATTTTATATGGACTGTAATAAATAATATTCATTGTAATATAATTTTTAACAAATAATTTTATTTTCAATTTCTTCATAATAAATAGGGCATGCTTGGAAAAGATCAAGATATAGTATGAAAAGTCATTAAGTATAAGGTAAACAAATTTTTCTATAAAAGAAAAATTTTTATCTTTAATTTTTGTAAAAATTTGGATTTATTAATTAAAATTTAATAATTACTAATTAATTTGCTAAAATAATTTATGTTTAAAAATGAATTTTTTATTATTTAAAAGTTTTTAATTATTATATCTATTATACTCAATTCTTAATTACTTTATTCGGTTCAAAATATAAGATGTTTTTAATTACCTTAAATGAAAGTTGGTTATATTCTTAAACTTAAAAAAAAAAAGTCAAACATCTCAATTTTACTTTTATTAATTACCAATAAGTAAAATTGTTTTCACTCATTTCCATTGCAAATTATGACATATATGAATAGGGGTAAAAAAGTAAACTATTTCTAAAAATTATATAACATATTATATTATGAACTAAAAAATTGTTCTAAAAAAATCTTATATTTTGAATTTGAGGAAGTATTGATAACAATTATTAATATTATTATTCTTAACAATTATTATAATCATTACTTCATATTAATCATTATCTAATAATTATAATAATTAACGAATTTACATTATAATTTAAAAAACGTGTCAGTTGGGAAAAAAATGTGATTAAAGACATCTATTATTATATTAAAAAAATACAAATTGTGACTGAAGTGCACGATTTGCATTATATATTTATATAAAAAAAAAGTTTAATGCAAATGGTGACTTCAGTCCACGATTTGGATTATATTAAAAAAAAATTATGGCCAAGACGTGTCTGTTTGTGTGTATTATATTTACAAAAAAACAAACTAGAGAGCGAATCATAGTGCAATCTTACGATTTGTATTATTTTATCTAAAATAAATAAATAATGCAAAAATGATCGTGATTCCGATATTATGACTTTGGTAAAATCTTACAAAGTTGCTATCAAAAAAAAAATCTTACAAAGTTGTAGTATTTAAATATTTTATTTTTTTATCTGTTACTTCTGGCTTAATTTTGCCAAATCAGAACCCAATTTGTTTGGCATTCCTCAACGTCCTTTCGTCATAAATGTAACTCTTAGGGCCGGTTTTGTTCTTCATTTTGTAAAATTAAGTTATGATAAATGAAATTTGTAAAAATGAAGTTTAGATAAAGTAAGTTTGTTAAAAATTATTATGTTTGGATATTATTTTTGTAAAAGTAAGTTTAACAAAAAATCTGTTTGGATGATAGGGGTTAAAAGTACTTTTAGATGTATAATATGGAGTAAATTTATTTCTCTTTTTTCAAAGCTTACGTTTTGTTAAAGAAAAAGTAATTTTTCTCCTCTTTTTCCAAAACCACAGTTTAACCCACTTTTCATTTTTCAAAAAGTCAGTTTGTGGTTGGTTTGTATTTGACCAAACACATCTTTTACAAAACTATGGTTAAAAATCATGATTATGTTTTGTAAACAATGAACCAAACATGCACTTATTCTTTACATAAGCGTACGTACAAGAGCCAAGATTCGCCCGATAATACATGGATGGAGAAGAAAATATTCTAAACAAAAGTTTTATAGGAGAGAATATTACATATTAAAAAATCCCAGGAAGTTTTCGAAATTACTGGTTTCTCTCCATACAAGTCTGCCTTTCCTGTAGCTTTCTGATTATGCCTTCGAATTCTGGGAAAAATCCTGATCCTCCTTTCAGAGAACGTGATCATTCTCCTGGAATAACCAACCCCTCCGACCGAAACTGTTCTCCCAAAGTTTCTAATGGAGATGAGATGATGATTGAGGATTCAAAGATAGCTCAAGAAAGTTTTATTCCACAAGCAGAAACCCAACCTCAGGAAGAGCGTAACTTGAAGAAGCTGAAGAATTCAGGGGAAAACTTTGATGGTACGCGTTCTAGAATTAACTATGAAGATGTGTGGCTGACAGTGGGGAAGACTTCCAAAAATAACTCGACTAAAGGTCTCAGCTACAAAGAGAAACTGCTTGGAGATAAGTATGGGGGAACTAGAGGTCGAGAAGAGCAACTCAAAAACAGAGTTATAGAGGATGAATGGTGTGAGACCGTTCTGGAAACTGCTGTTGTTGGGCGGAATGGGAAGGTAAATGAATCTGTGGATTTTACAATAGTTGAAAATGATACCCTAGGACATCCTCGACCAAAGTTTATTTTTTCAGATAGAGTTAAGGAGAAAATAAGACGTCCTTGGTATTCAACTTAAATAGTCAAACTCTTGGGAAGGGATATTGGCTTTAAAGCTTTAGAGACAAGGCTGAAGGGATTATGGGTTAGGTAAGCTAGTATTGATCTGGTTGGATTGGGATATGGGTTTTTCTTGGTGAAGTTTGCTAGTTACGATGACTTGGATTATGCTCTCGATAATGGTCCATGGATGATCCATGATAGCTACTTAACAATTAGACCATGGAATCCAAACTTTGACCCCACGAAAGAGAATATTAGTGAAGTTGCTGCTTGGATTAGATTCCCTTTACTTCCAATGAAGTATTATGATGAAAAAATCCTTACGTTCATGGGAAATTGAGTTGGTAGAACAATCAAGGTTGATATGAGTACCACTCTTCAATCCAAAGGGAGCTTTGCTAGACTGTGTGTTGAGATTGATTTGAGTAAGCCTTTTTTACCAGAGTTTGAACTTGCTGGTGAAGTACATAAGGTGCAGTATAAGGACTTCATTTCCTTTGTGGAAACTGTGGTACTTATGGACATTATATGATGGGTTGTCCGTAGAGGAAATTGGTTCCAGCAACAGAGGCTGGGACAGGGGAAAATATTAGAAGCTTGCTTCAAGGATCGAACTCCGAGATCCACAAATCTGAAATTTGGACTATGGTGAAAAAAAATCGAAGAAACCGCCAAAACAAGGAGGTGGTGAATCAAGGACCCTTAATTAACCATACGAGTTCGAGGTTTACACAGCTAGCTACTGAAGATACTGACACTCCAGATGGCAAAGAGGTTAAGATGAGACAAGAGCAGGTTGAGGGGACCTATACTAATGATGGTAAGCAAAAATCTATGAAGGATTTGAGAGAAGATAAAAGTAAAAGTAGTGGAAAGAAGGAGAAAACAAGTTCAGTTGAAAAGACTAGTAAGCATGCAAGAAAAGGATTGGATAAAGGAAAAAGTCAAAGAGACCCACAATGTCTAGTACAAGAGGTCACATGTTCAAAAGAAAGTAATGAGACTATGGTCCCAAGACAAGTGATAAAAAGGGGAGTATGAGCTCAAAGGGTAAGTCTGTGGTCAAAGAAGGGAACTTTCTGTGGTCAAAGAAGGGAAGTTACGCTATTGTTGGTAGGAAGGAGTTATTTTGAGGGAAATGGAAAAGGAGAAGGAAAATGAGAGAAGAGTTTTATAAAAGGATTATTTTATACTTATAGAAAGTTTGAATGATGTGTACCAAACAAATTTCACAGGAATTTTTTTTCTTATTCTCCCTTTCATGAAACCTCTTTCATGTGTACCAAACATAGCCTTAGTGAGTACAAATGCCAACAAGGTGGGGACCATGGGAGAGGGATGAGATGTTGAAATGAGAACCATAATAGTGCTTAAAGGAGAGAGAGTTGCTTCAGTTGGGCTGGGTATTGTTATAAGCCCAAATAAAACTATAGATTAGGTTCTGACAGATAGTATGGATGAGGAGCCACCTAATGGGCCAAGTTCATCCCATATAGAAGAGGAGTTTGTCGAGAGTACCTTTCCTATGAATGGGCCTACAAACCCATAACGTGATGTGTTTCTTTCAGCCTCTTTTGTCTTTAATGACGCTAAATAAAATCTTGATGTGGAATGCACGTGGTTTGTGTAACGCGACATTTTGGCGTTATCTCAAGGCTTTATGCCAAAAAGAAAACCCAAACATTGTTGCTCTTGTCGAAACTGGATGTGAACATGGAAAACAGCATCGAAAGTTCGATCAATTAGGTTTTGAATTTTATTTTTGGGTGCCGAGCAATGGGAGATCCGGGGGTCTAGTGGTTGCTTGGAAGAGTTCTTGTGGACAAATATCGATTGCGAGATATTCTAATCAAATGATTCACATTTGGTGTGAACCGAAGAGAGGAATTTCCTTTGCTTGCTCCATTATTTATGGAATACCTCATTCAAACTGGAGAAGGCGCCTATGGGAAGATCTAATTCGCATGGCTGGAGTGATTCAGAGTTCGTGGCTAATTGGGGGGATTTCAATGATATAACGAACTCAGGGGGAAAAAAAGGCGGCGCACCGATTAATTCTAACAGGTGTGAGGCTTTTGCACAATTTATTAATGATAGTGAGCTTATTGATCTGGGATTTAAGGGTCCTAGATTTACTTGGAAAGGTCCAAAATTGAATGGGTAGGACAGAGTTTATGAAAGACTTGATAGAGCTTTGGGTAATGAAGGATGGATGTCTTCCTTTGAGTCAACTACTATCTCGGTGATGGCTAGAATGTCTGTTTCAGATCATAATCCCCTATTGGTCTCTATTAAAGACAATTCAAGTACCAATAGACGAAGCAAATCCTTTCTTTTTGAAGCCGCTTGGATCACTCATGAGGACTTTGAGAGATTAATTAAGGAAAAATGGCGTAAAGATGATGGTATATGTGTGGCTTTGGAAAATTTTAAAGGTGAATTGAAAAAATGGAATTTGAAAACTTTTGGTAACATCCAGAAAAGAAAAAACATAATTCTTGCTAGACTCAGAGGTATTCAGCAGGCACAGGCTTATCCATACTCAAGGTTTCTTTTGGAGTTGGAAAAGAATTTAAATAGTGAACTTGAAGTTGTCCTTAATGAGGAAGAATTATTGTGGTTTCAGAAAGCTAGAAAAACCTGGGTGGAGCAGGGTGACAGAAACACTTGGTACTACCATGTGAAGACAAAAAATAGAAGAAGGAGAAATAAAATTCTATCTTTGAAAGACAATAGTGGACAATGGATTCAATCTCAAGAAAATTTGAAGAGTATGGTCATCACATATTTTAAATCCTTGTTTGAAGATGAATTGTTAGTCCGGGAGAAACTACAAACCTTGACTTCTTTCCCAATGGTGGAACAAGCTGCTTTGGAAGGTATGTGTCTTCTTCCTACTGCTTTGGAGATTAGGAAAGCTATGTTCAGTATGGGAGCTTATAAAGCTCCAGGAGAATATGCGTTTCCACCATTATTCTTCCAAAAAAATTGGAAAATTATTAGACCACGGGTCATTGAATTTGTTTGTAAGGCCTTTCAAGGTATGATTGATCTGAGTGTGGTTAATAAAACCTTCCTTACTCTTATACCTAAGGTTGAGTTCCCTGAGAGTATTACCCAATTTAGGCCTATCTCCTTGTGTAATGTTGTTTACTAGTGTCTCACTAAAGTTTTGGCTAATAGATTGAAACCGTTTATGGATCATTGGGTCTCCCTTTTCCAGGCCAGTTTTATTCCTGGTCGAAATATACAAGATAATATTGTTATTGGTCAGGAAATTTTTCATACAATGAAGAATTTAAGAAGTAAAAGAGGATGGTGTGCTGTTAAAATTGACTTTGAAAAAGCTTATGATAGACTTAATTGGAAGTTTATTGAAAATGTTCTATTTGAAGTGGGGTTACAGAACTCTATTGATCTAATCATGAAATGTGTAACAAATACTTCACTGAATGTTCTTTGGAATGGTGAAAAAACTGAATTTTTCCATCCTTCTGGGGCCCTTCGACAATGTGGCCCTATTTCTCCATATATATTTGTTCTTTGCATGGACAAACTCTCTCATGTTATTAGTGATGTTGTGAAAGGGGGTACCTGGAAACCTTTTATAATTGGTAAGGGTGGGCCCCAATCTCCCATTTCATGTTTGTTGATGACTTAATTTTGTTTGGAGAAGCTTCAATAAAGCAAATAAATTGTTTTAAAGATGTTCTAGAAAATTTTTGTAACTCATCAGGACAAAAGGTTAATTTAGATAAATCTTGCATTTTTTTCTCTAGAAATGTCAAAGAGGCAAGAAAGACAGGTGTTTGCTAATGAGATTGCCTTGAGAGTTTCCCTTGACTGAGGAAAATATTTGGGGATGCCTTTATATAGAGGAAGAAAGAGTAGAGAATCTTTTAACTACATTATTGAGAAAATACAGGCTAAGTTGACAGGTTGGAAAGCTAAGTGTTTGTCTATGGCCAGAAAAATTAACCTTGCGAATTCGGTCATAGGGGCTAGTCCGATATATTCTATGCAAAGTTGCAAGCTTCATATTGGAATTGGTGATAAAATTGAGAAAATACAAAGAGATTTTGTTTGGGGTCATGACACAACTACAAGGAAAACTCATTTTGTGAAGTAGAAGGATCTGTGCAAACCAAAACTCCAAGGGGGATTGGGATTTAAAAATTTAGAGTGTATGAATCGGGCTTGTATTGCTAAACTTACCTGGAAAATGTGCTGTGATGACAAAAGTCTTCGGGTTAAGGTTCTCAAAAGCAAATATGGGAACTCAAGAAACCAGGTAATAAATTTTCACTAAAAGATGAGTGACTCTGCTTTGTGAAAGTCTATTTGCCAACAGGCAGAGATAATTTATGAGGGTTCAAAATGTCTTATTAGAGATGGAAGAACCACATATTTTTTTCAGGATAAGTGGATTGATGCTAATTTGAAATTGATTGATTGCTGTGAAGGTAATGTCTCCTCTAGTGATTTGATGAGTATTACTGCTGATTGGATTGGGAATGATGGTGAATGGGATTTAACTAGAATGAGGGGCATTTTTAAAAAAGAAATTATCAATAAAATCCGTGCTATTCAGCCCCCTTCATCAAATCTAGGAAATGATAGTAGAGCTTAGGCAAAGTTTGTGACTGGAACTTACTGTTAGGGAGGCATATGATATCATTTCTGAAGAAGACCAAATGATGATTTCATATAGCCCATGGAAATGTATTTGGAAGTGTCAAGGTTCAGAGAGAATAAGAGTGTTCATGGGGCTGGCTGTTCAAAATAAACTTTTAACAAATGATAGAAGAAGCAAATGGGTTGGGTCTAGCCTGTGGTATGAGTTTTGCAAAGATAAGGTTGACGACGTCATTCATGTGTTGAGGGATTGTAGTTACGCTAAAAGAGTTTGGGATTCTCTTATGGACAATACTTTGAAAAGTGATTTTTATATTCTCCCTCTGAGGGAATGGTTCTTCTTTAATATGACTAAGGAGGTTGGAAGGGATAAATCTAGAATATGGGCTGGTATATGGGGTTGTGGGATTTGGTCGCTTTGGAAGTGGAGAAACTCCAGTATTTTTTATCCAAATTTTCACCGAAACCTACATCCTTCAGCTGTTATTATTCAAAACTATACTAACTTTACTGTGTAGGTTAACAATAGCTTGAGGAGAGATAATCTGATGCAACAAAGAATTCAAGATAGGTGGTGTTGTCCAACCATTGGATGGGTGAAACTCAACACTAATGGCTCTTGGCAAACTTCTTTCAACTTAGCTGAAGGTGGTAGGGTCATCAGAGATAATATAGGCTCTTGGAAGATTGGATTTTATTAGAATTTAGGGACATGTGCAATTGAAGAAGCGGAATCACAAGCGATATTGATTGGACTTCAACTGGCATGGAAAGAGGGCTATCATTGAATCATTATAGAATCTGATGCAGTAAATATTGTCAATAGACTTAAAGACAATAGATTTAGTACTACAATAGCTATTACTACTATCTACAAAATTCTTTTGATGCTAAAATACAATTGGGAAGTGAGATTTGAAGTCATAGGGAGGAAACAAAATGTTGTAGCAGAGGAGCAATAAGCCGTACACTCTATGTTCTTACAAGTTGTCCTTCTCGTCTTCATTCAGAGGTTCTTAATGGTGTTGCTGGGATAGATATCCCTTCTGTATTTAGTTAGTTTCTTTTTAAGGGTTGTGCCCTTCGTTTGGTAGCCAAAAAAAAAAAAGTTTTATTGGAGATATGCAGCTCTACACAAGAATTATCCTATCAATACGATAGTCATCATGAATCATAATTATCATATATAATTACAACATGATATATGCATACATATATCTACACTACTACCATCCACAGGGCTATATACAACAACCAACTCGAAGATGGAAGGCTTCTTTTTTTGTCATTAAAACTGAAGCAACCAAAAATAGTACAAATATTCTACCCCAAAAAAAAAGTCATGAATAATCTCCCAAGTAACAACCTTATCAGATGAAGCCGAATTACGCATTCAGTTGCTTGCACTGCCTTCCAACAAGCTCCTCAAGCTACAAAGCACCTCTGCAGAGAGGCTACAGCACCTCAATTTCCTGTGATGCGGTGGGGATAGCTCCCTATGATCAATAGAAGAGAAGCACACAACAATCACCGTAAGATTGTCAAACGTGTTGAGGCGTAGCGCCTCCATGACCAAGTCTCTGGCACATCGCTCTGGGTCATAATGCCGCATCAGGCTTCTATGAACAAGGTTCACTGCATGCTGACTTGTCATCACATCCCAAATTCCATCACAGCCTATGATGAGGAACTCATCATCCTCCGTTAGAACCACTTGATGAAACTCGGGCTCAGCAATCAAGGGTGAGGGAGAACCATGAGGAAACTTAATATCCCAGTCCCCAAGGGCTCGAGAAACTGACAAAAGCCCATTAAGATAACCATCATCTATGTGACCACCTAATTCCTCAACTCGCCTCCGTTCAGAAGGATAAATAGGCCTGTGATCTTGAGACATGTCAATTGCCTCTCCTTTATGGCAGAGAATTGCTCGGCAATCACCAGCATTGGCCACCATTAGAAGCCTGCAATACAAAAGGTATAAAAGAAATCAGAAAATGGTAAAGGACCATAAATCTTAAACTGTCATGCTTGAGAAACTGGGTTTTATAAATTAGGGGGGCAAGAAATAGATAACTGCACATAAGATCAAGTAAAACAGATTAAAATAACTTGGAGCTACCAAAAGTTTGCTCATAATAGAAGTGAACTTGTATCAAAGAGGAAACAAACGCATTTTACAAATAGAAAGGAGAACCTAGTAAGTACTGCATTAATATACCTTCCAAATATCAAGGCAATAAGAGTTGTGGTCCCTGATGAGTTGCTCACATTGCAATCATCAGCCAAAGCTAAGTCAGCCAAAAGAAATGATTTCCTGAGGGATTTCTCTGCCTCTTGTAAGAAAACATTATTAACTTCAGATGTCTGGGGGAAGCTAACATCTTCAAAGAAGAATCTCATTACATTTTTTTGGATATAAGCTGCAGCTTCAGGTCCTCCATGACCATCAAATACCTGAGTGACAATTTAAGCCTCAATTAAACTGATAACACTATAATGCAAAATCAAAAGATCATGCAAGCTTAAAGTTGAAAAGATATATACCCCATAGAAGGCACTTGGTTTAGGAAATGTATATAGTGATCCCATGTGAGACGACAAATCATCTATCCTTATATGTTCATCTTCCATGTATCTTCAGGGGCCAATGTTAGCAAAACTGCCAGAACGAATGTTGGGGACAAAGTGAAGGACAGTAGAATCACGAGTAGCATTTGATATTCTGTCTGCAACTTCAATATCCTACATAATAAAAATTAAATGCAAATAAAAAAATGTGACAGAGAATATTGAAGGAGTTTATGTAAAAGTTAGCATTTATGCATCTAATAAGACTAATGATGCTCTTCAAACCTTATATCTATTTTCGTGAAAGGAGTTTGACGCATTTCATAATTGATATAAACAATTCATAATTAAGTATAGTTGTCCTTCTCCTTCCACTCCAATCCTAGCTTGGCGTGCCGAGGAAGCTAATCTACCCACAGGGATCATTAAGATACCTAAGTCAGAGGTTTCAGTTTTGGAAAGGTAAGCCTAATAAGCTCAAACTAGTGTGAAGATATGAACATTTCCAAGTATTCAAGGAACTCATTTACGCACAGAACTGATAATTAAAGTCCCTCCTCGTACGAATTATGACCACTCTAAAATTTGCCTCTACAACGGCGGGGTAAACCCATGGGAGGGGACAGGAACAGTGTGAAAAGTAATTTCAACCCACATATCTCATCAAGTAGTTTAAAAGGTTCCGATGTTCACTAATTGCTGTAAACACTTAAGGTGTGTTTGGTAGGAGGGATGGGAGGGGATGGGAGGGGAGGAATTTTAATGGAGGGAAGGGGAGAGGAGGAGAGATGAGATATGGAGGGAAGGGGAGGAAAAGGAAGGGAATGGAAGAAATTTTAATAATTTATTATTTGGTTCAGGAGGGGAGGGGAGTTAATAATAATTTGATCACTTTACCCTTAAAATTAAAGAAGTTTTCTATCATTGAAATTTGTATAAAAAATTTCAATATTAAGCATTGTATAAAAAATCGGACCAGACCGGCCAGTTTGATCGGTCTGACCGGGAACCAGCCCCTAGTCCGGTCCGGTAGTAGCTGGAAATTGGGGGGAATCAGAACCGGTCCCCATTTTTTTTTTTAATTTTTTAATTTTTTTAAAAAATATTTTTTTAAATAAAATAACATTATTTTTAATACTAAGTAGTATTATTTTTAGTATAAATTTTTTTCTTTCTATATTATAATATGTTATAAGTATTATTATGATACATAATGATTAATAATGATAAATTTACCTAACAAATAATATGAAAAAAGAGTATCAATTGACTATATTATTAAAAATATATTAATTTATTCACAACCGGTCCGACCATTGAACCTTGAACCGTTGCCTTATCCGGTTCAATGACCGGTCCGATTTTTAATACCTTGGTATTAAGTATAAAATTATACTTTAATATTTTATACTCATACTCTATAATTTTATACTCAATAATAAATTTTTTATATTTACTTTTTAAGATATAAGACTTAAGTGTAATATTTTTTAATATTAGGACATTCAAAAATAATATTTTTAAAATTTTTTAGTTATTTTTTAAAATATTTTTTATTTAAAAAAAAACACTAAAAAAAAATGGCTCCTCCGCGTCCCTCCAAATTCGGAGGGGCCATTTTGTGGGGGAGGGGATGAGAGTGCTCCTGTTTTTATTCCAAACAAGGGAAGGGGAGGGAGTGCTCCTGTCTAATGGGTTTATTTTGTGGAGGGGAGGATGCTCCCCTCGCTCTCCCTCTACCTCTACTACACAGCGACTTAATATCTAAATAAATACGCAGGAGAATCGAATATTGATTCCTACACTAAACAGGTCACATAAGCACCTAAATGGGAGAGTAGCCATTCCTACAAATCTAAACAAGTATCATAACAATTGCCCATCTTCACCAAGGCTCAACTCAATAAATGAGCTGATCTGACCACAGAATTCGCATGACGCAGAAAGGAATAAACTCGATAGCCGGCCTTGATCAGAGAAACCAAACGAATGCACACGACCAAATAAACTATTTAAGGGAAAAAATCATCTATGACCGTCTATCTCACCGAAACAAGAACATGAACAAACAAAAACAATGAAATCAAGGGTGTTGGTGATCTCACTTCTTGTGAACTGAGTAAGTCGGTAGATACCAATTCAGAAGCATGAACTCGGTCAAAACTCGGAGGTGTGGTGTTAGCTGCGTCTCCAGTCTGGTGCGTATTTGTTCCTTTAGGAAAATACTGAACATCCAACACAGGGATTCTCTGTTGACACATAAGGTTGGCTTCGGCCACCATAGCTATAGCCTTCCTTCTCTCAAGAAATGATGACAAACGAAAATCGTCCAATCGAATTGGGGGTAGCAAAGATTATATAGATTAATGATCTAAAAGCAAAGAGCTGTTCCTTCCCCTTGGGATTTCTAGGGAATTTTCTCGCACTTTCTGATCAAATTGGCTTTGCAAAGGGATCAAAATTTACAAAATACTGGAGTTGAACCGCTGATATGGTGGGGGGACTGGGGACTCTGGCAGCTTGGGCGGACCAGTGGCCACCGGTAAAGTTGTTCGAGTAACGGACACGTGCACTTCTACCCACCATGGATCAGGATTCTCAAGGGTGTTGGGCCAACAAGAAATTGATCGACACGTGAAAGTTTTTAGGTTAACGCGTGATCTTTCAACTCTCCGGAGGGTTGCCAACGTGAAAGGACGTAAACACCCTTCATGTACCTTCCGTGAATCGAGTTGTCCGTTTGACTTACGTTGTTAATCGAATGAGGCTATTGTTGGACCAGGGTAATATGAGAAATTCGCTTACAGCCGACGGAATATTTTAATTGACTCTTTTTGCGGTCATACGTGCTGACGAGGATGCCATGAATATTAAAGGATGTAAAATTTATCTAAAGTCTATTACAGGGTGGGAGCGAATTTATCTAAAGTTTAATCCTTGTGGAAGTGCACCACATACACTTTTTTTTAATTCATTTCTTCTTACCGGTTGGCCATCATTGCCCTGCGTTTCATTCTTTCATTTTTTTTTAAATTTTCTTTTGATACAGTAGCTAAATAAAGCACAATACTTTTTTTGACTAGTAAATATATATTCTTTTTTATCAGTATTTTAAATAATCATTAATTATAAAATAAAAATTATTGGTAAAAAGTAAAAAAAATAAATGATTTTTTACACAATTATATAATATCCAGTATTATTAAATTATATTTAAGTATTATTGAACTTAATTAAGATAACTCTCTCAAATTAAACCAAATTTTTGTTTAAGGAGAATTGAGTTCCTTTCATTTAACTAACGTGTAAAATAAAAAATTATTATTAATTATATTAATACACAAAAATTTAGATACATTTTATTTGCTATTCTAAAAAAATATGTTTTTATTTTTCCAAAAAAAGGAAGAACTAATAAATATAGATTGTAGAGGGAAGGGTTCATCCAAAATATAAGAGAAAAATGCCTTTTTCTGTAACAATAAATGTAGTATTCCAAAAAGAAACCCTCATCAATGATCATTAGTTAATCTAGTGTAAAAGAAAAAAGTATTGATTAAGGATAATTTTAGAAAAATATATATTTTACTACAAATTAAATAATTTTAACTAATATCATTGATATATATATATATACATATAAAGTAGCTTTTTTTTATTTATGTTTGAGACCGGATAAAGTATATAAATTAAAGTTGGATTGCTCAATTTTAATAGCATTCCATGTAAATGATGCATCCTATCATGAAATTCATTTTCCAATTTATTTCTCAAAGTTTGTTATAAGGAAAAAAATAAGTTCCCCTTTCTCTAGGAAAATAAAAACATATTTTTTTTAAAACAACAAACAAAATGTATCTAAATTTTGTAATTTAATATACTCAGAGGTAATTTTTTATTTTACACCAATATAGTTTGTTAAATGGAAGGGACTCAATTCTCTTTAAGTAAGATTAAGAGAGCTACCCTAATTAAATTTGATAATAGGTAAATATAATCTAATAGTACCGAATATTAGATAGTTGTATAAAAATAATTTATTTGTACTTTTTTCCAATAATTTTATACTTTATATTAAAATTAATGATCGTTTAAAGTGTTTGATAATTTTTCAGGTTGGAGAAAAAATATATATGTATTTACCAGCAAAATAGTGCGGCGATTCTTTTGTTATTGTACCAAACGAAAATTATTAAAAAAAAAAAAAGAAAGAGAGAAAGAATGGAACGCAGGGCAATTATGGTTAAAGGTCAGAAGAAATTAATAAAAAAAAAGAAGTGTGTGTGGATTGTGGAGCACTTCTGCTCCTGGGACTCTGGGCATTGCAGAGCCAGAGCCGTTTTATAAATAATGTGTTTTTCATAAATTCATTAAATATATAGATATATTGTGAATATTAATATATATAAATATAATTAATATGTATAAATATAAATTCCAATAAACTGTCACTTGAAAAAAAAATATGTAAGCTACTCAAGACTGAATTAAACTAACCACACCGAATTGATCCAAACAAAACTGACAAATACTAATCAAAATCAATCAATATTAAGGTATAACTTTTGGTTTGGTTCCGTTTTGATATTTCAAGACTTAAACCAAAGTAGCCAAATTTGATAAATATTATCTTATTAACTATTTTTTAATGAGATATGAGTCACTTATTTTTTTTATATAAAAATATTATTTTCCAAAAATGCCCAATTCATTATGTGAACAATTTTTCTTCATTTGAGTGAATTTTATTTGTAAAAATATAAAAATAATAAAATATAAACATAAGCTATATTCATACAAAATAAAGCAAAAAATTATACTGAAATATCTAAATTTAAGAATGTTTACAAAAATAATTATTAACATGAGAATGCTATTTTTATTTTTAACATGAAATTAGAATTTAGAAATATTAGTTAATTTTTTAAACAAATTGTTGAAAATAAAAAAATCATAAAACAATAAAGATTTAAAGAAAATTTATTAATAATGTAAAAAAAATCATTCAAGCTTTATTTAAACCAATTCAAAATAATCCAAATCGATAAAAATTTGAACCAAACCGGCTTCTTAATAAAATCAAATACTCTCTCCGATTCATATAATAAGATATTTTATATCAATTACATACATATTAAAGAAATTATTTTTTTCACCTGAAATCAATACAAAAAGTATCAACATTTTTCATTTTATCCTTATTAAATACTCTATTCTATTATTATTGTAAGGTTATAAATGAGAAATGAGAAAAATTAAAGAAATGGTAAAATAAGAAGAAAAATATCTAATACCCTATATTTTAAATAAAAAACTTATCATATAAAATATCTTATAATACGGATCGGAGATAGTGGATCCCCAATTTATGAAAAGTAAGACTTAGTTTGATTTCGATTGGTTTTGCCCAAAATCAAATCAGATTACACCCATGAACATCTTTACTATTCTTTTCGATCCATATTATAAAATGTTTTATATCAAAAGTAAGGAAATTTAATTTTTTATGGGAAATTCATTAAAAAAGTGTCCAAATTTCCTATTTTATCCTTATTAAATGTTCCATTATTATTAATAAAAGTGATAAAATTAAAAGAAATATGTCTAATATTTTATATGGTGGACCAGAAATCTATTATATAAAACATCTTATAATTTGACCAGATAAAACATGTTATAATTTGAACAGGAGGAGGATGTAAGTAGCATACTAAGTTGAATGAGGGGTTCAACAACGGGATAAAACAGCATAAAAAATGTTGAAAAGAATGATGCTTTTACGACTACAAACTACAAACTACAAACAATAGATATCCATGTGTTTGTGGAATTTTTTTTTTTTTGCACAAATAACATGAATGTCGCCAATTGTGGCCTCAAAGGACCTCCAGATAATTAATAGCAGAATTTATTGCTTCAATAACAATTTAATAACATCAATGGCTAACGCTTTAGGAAGAAAACTCACAGGTTTTCATGCCCCCTACCCTGTAATACCTGTATTTCGTCGCCTTCAATCAGCAATGAACCATTGAAATAGCACATCAAATTAATACAGCACCATTTTTCTATGAAAAGGCCCAAAAGAAAAAAAGAATTTATAAGTGTCAGAATATTCCCTTGATCCTTTTTATAAAGGATCTTTTAGAAATTTTTTTTATTCCTTTTTATAACGAACCTTATAATGTTTTAAAAAAATTTTTCTATTTTACTTTCATTATTTATTTCTTCTTGTAAATTATTATTAGACTTTTTTGATAAAAGAAGTACTTTTAATTGGTCAAATAATATTTAATGTGGATTATATTATTACATTAAATAGGGGTAAAAAAATATTTTACTTTTTTTCTAAAATTTTAAGAAGATAATTAACTTCTTTAATCTACGTAAAGTAGTTAGAAGTCCCTTATGTTCCATTTAGAGGGGAGAAAAAAATTTTCATTCTATTTTTTTAAATTAAATAAAAAAATGAGTATTTTTACTCTTATCCTTTTATCTCTTTCTTGTGTATACGAGAGGAAATTTACTCTCTTTCCTTATTTTGTTTGAGAAAAAATATGATAGAAAAATTTTTCTCTCCTTTCCTCCCCTTCAAAATCCCTCAAACAAATGAAACTTTATATAAAAAATTGGAGGGGGTAACGCATCAAAGTATCTGGAGTCTTTATCCCTTTACTAATTCAATACTCATTTTATACTTAATTCGTGGGAAACTGGGAATAATTAAGTTTGTCCGATATTAAGTAATGTTGAGAATCGTGAACGGAATGTTAATTTTCAAATTGGTGAGTTTGCAATGAGTGCCTTCAAGAATATAATTTCATCATGTTTTATTTTTTAAAGCTCTTTTTTACATGAATTACTCTTTTTAAAGAATGAACTAATGTATGCAATGAAAAAGCTAGGAATAGTAAGGAATTTATTTTTTTCACATGCTTCATAAAATCACTCATCTCCATATGATGCTTCCCAAACATGCACTGAATGTATAGAGAGAAAGGCAATATACTCAACATATTACACACTTATTTTTTCTGTGAACATATTACATACATTTTTTTTTTGTGAGCAGACATATATTTTTATTCTCGACTGAGTGTGATCTAACTCTTTTCCCGTGACTATTGAGCCGCTATCTAGTATGTAGTTGTTTGATTAATTCTATTCAGAAAGTCATATTAAATAGGGCAAATTAAACCTTTAAACCCTACACTTTTCACTTATTTTGAAATTAATCCCTATACTTCAAAAGTTTAGAAATTACTCCCTCTTCTTTTCCACAATTTGGTTACTTAGTCCTTAAAATTTATCATTTGCATTGCTTCATCCCTACTTCCATCTACAAGGCACATAACACCATTAAATCTTTAAATATGACAAACAAATGATGATGTGGCAAGAGAGTTGGTAACACATTGATTATTTATTTGGTTGATTAGATGCCTCTCACACCAAAGCAGTTAAACTTACACCTTACAGCATATTTGGTTGGTTTACAAGGGGGGTTATACGAAGGGATCATGTTTACATCACACTAGATGTAGTGTTTGGTTACTCATATTACTTGTGACTATCATTACATAATGTGTTCCTCTTGACTCCAATTGATGTAATCTCCCTCACTCCCAATTTGCTATGTGAACCGTATCACCATGTTGTAAAAGGAAGTAAAATGTCCATATTACCCTTAATCCTTAGGCCCTCTTATGAAATCTACCTTCAGTGACGGCATCTTCCCCTTCTTGTCTCCAGCAGCTTCCCCTTCATCTCTGTCAGCTTCCCTATTGTCTTTGGCAACGGCAGCATCCCCTTTCATTTCCAACAACGATAGCATCGGGCACTGTCATCTTCGAACCTGCCACCTTTAAACCAAATCACGATTGAGGATAAATCGTTCAACCCATTCCTTCATCCTTCAACCAAGTCGTTGTTGTCAGATTGAAGGTTAGATTTGAACTCATGAACGCTCGAAGAAATCGCAGACGATGGCCTTCAATTGACGAGGCTTTCGATTACTAGTATTGTGGAGTTTTTTTTTTGTCCCTAATCTTACTAGCTGTGGTTGTGATTTGGTGTTGATGAGAACAAAGAGATTGAGAGGAGGATGGAGGTGGACCGCCGACGGTGAGGAATGTGGCAGTGGTAGCTGGACACTAATGAGAATGAAGATGGAAGAAGAAAGAGGATCGATTTTTTTTCCCCCTCTAGGGGTATTTTAGTACTTTCCCACTTCTTTTTAATTAAATATAAAAAATAAATTTATTTCACATATTCCCAAGATCATACCAAACAAATTCAATTAAAATTCATCTGTAATCATTATTTCATTACATCCATTCACACTCTTCTCATTACATCACCAAACTTTTTTAATAATTAAACAAAACGGGCTATTAGGCTGAGTGAAGACTTTTGTTTACGTTGTGAGTGTTCTTCTCCATCAAAGAACTATAGCAAAGGTTAGAAAATTGCTACCCACCCCTTGCTCACTCACTTATGATAATATCGCCATCTTTCGATATTATATCACTATCCCTCCACTTGCCACATCATCATCCCTGTTTGCCATGTTTGCAGTTTTAATGATGTTATGTGCTATGTGGATGGGAGCAAGGATGAAGCAATGCAAATGATAAATTTTAGGGACAAACTAATTAAACTGTGGGAAGAAGAGAGAGTGGTTCTAAACTTTTGGAGTATAAGGGTCAATTTCAAAATGAGTAAAATTATGGGACCAAAATTTTAATTTTTCTTTATAAATTAGTTTAAAAGATTTGAGATATACAATTGAGACACACGAGACAAAAGATAAGAGGAAAGAAATTTAAAAGGGGAGAGAAACAAAAGTAAAAAACAAAATTTAGATTGAATGATCCCGCCATTATATTATTTAGGTGGATCTGACGGTATATTAATTAACGTATTCATATAATATAATGTGCGATATCCTTTTCCTAATTGGGCTAGTAATTTAATATTGATTATACCGCGTACGTTTATTAGAAGTACAAATTATTTACTTACCATTGACTTTATGTAAAATTTAAAATTAAATTAAGAAAAAGGTACGCAAAAATACAAGAAGAAAAACAAAAGCATAGAGATGGGAGGAGGAAGGTTGAATGGTCAAAAGAAGAGACTGTAGAAAGTGAAAAAGAGAGTGAATGAATGATTGAGAAGCAGCAGAAATACATAGAGGTTTGGGCCCTGGTGTTGACCGTCACCTCATCGCATCACAGTCACACACACCTCCACCATACGAATAAAACCAAGGAAGAAGCAACAGACACCACCACTGTCCATTATTTGTATTTGTCCCTTCTCTTCCTCAGCTCTCTCTGGATCCCAGGGATAGGATTGGATAGGATTGGAAGCACCAACTGAAAGCACTTCCATCCCGTAGATCCAAGTCACCCCCTCCCCTCTCTTGCTTTAAATCTGCCTTTCTCATTTGTTCACTTCCCTTGCATTTCCCCTTTCATCGGTGAGTTTCTCATCTCGTTGGCATTTCCAACCACAGGGTTTCATTGCTGTCCTACTCTGTGTTTGTTCCTTTTACGTTCGATGTCAATTATGTGTGGTCTTTATTTTGAGAATCAGATAAATACCCGTGACTTGTTTCCTATTAGGTAATTTCGTGGGTCTAGCTACTTCTGAGCTTTCTCATTTCTTTGTTTTCGACTTAACAGGCTTTTCATGTTTATATTTGATTTTTGGGTCCTTAATTTTTCTGGTAAACTTTTGGGTCCTTAATTAGGCTGTGATTTTTTTTTTTAAATAATGTTTGGTTGACTAGAAAGTGCAGTGGGAGCCGAGAAATTCCTAGATTCTAAGTTGTTATGTATTGACTAAAAAAGTTGTTAAGTATTGACGGGTATTTTCCTTTAACCTTTCTATGGTTCAGCGGGTAAGGAGCGGTCTGATTATTCCCTGCTTTAAGTGGGTAGATCAATATTTTCACTTATAGCTCGATATCGTTCAATCTAATTGGTTAATGTTTTATGAAATTACATTCTAATGTGTTATGACTTCTTCCCCGTATGGTAATTAAATCACATACAGTTTTTATTCTCGGATATTGGTTATATGGCCTCCTAGTTTTATACTGAGTAAGAATGGTCGTTCGTTTGGATCTTCAAGTATGTCTCTGTTTGACCAACTTGTCATCGGTTTCATTTTCTTTAAATTTTACTGATGGTTTTTCATGTATTACAGGTGAAACGTTAGTTCGTTCTGTAAACTTGAAAGTCAAGTTTGCGGTTGAATCTTCAGGTGCTCTTTGCAGGTCATTTTCCTCTAGAGGTTCTCTATGACCTGTCCATTAGTTAGTTGAATCAGCCGGAGAATCTGCCTGATCTCCTTTTTCGAGTTGATGGCATCAGGGGGTGGAGCACATGCTTCTAAGTTAACAGATGTAAACGCAAACACAAATGGCATTGATAGGTTGCCTGCCGAGATGAACGAGATGAAAATTAGGGATGACAAGGTAAAGATAAATGGCTAAACTGTTCAATTATCTTCCTGTAATACTTCATTCTATTCATGTCAAAACTTATATGAAAAAAATATTCAGGAAATGGAAGCAACTGTTGTAGATGGAAACGGGACTGAAACAGGACATATAATTGTCACAACCATTGGTGGTAAAAATGGCCAGCCAGAGCAGGTATGTTTCTGACATTGGATCTGTTCTACTGGACAGCTATATAGGCTCTGGTTTGAATCTTCATCATTAACTTGAGTGAGAAAAAATACATCAGAGTAATTATGACATGTGGTCCATATACAATCACATTCTAACTCTTTTCAAATGCATGAATAAGGAGTATCCAAAGGAATATAAGTTCTGAAGTTCATTACTTTCAATGAATATGAAGATAATAATATATGCCAAGTGGTTATATTTTTCCTTTTTTTCTTAACTGTAGACAGTAAGCTACATGGCTGAGCATGTTATAGGGCATGGATCTTTTGGAGTAGTTTTCCAGGTTCGTCCTTTATTCTTTGGTTGCTTGGCGGCTTTTAATGGGCTATTATGGGAACTTTGTATTATCTATTGTTTTGACATTGTTATGAAGGCAAAGTGCTTGGAGACGGGTGAAACTGTGGCTGTGAAAAAAGTTCTTCAAGACAAGAGGTACAAGAACCGGGAGCTGCAAACCATGCGTCTTCTTGACCACCCTAACGTTGTATCGTTGAAGCGTTGTTTCTTTTCAACGACAAAAAAAGAGGAGCTCTACCTGAATTTGGTATTGGAGTATGTTCCAGAGACCCTCCATCGGTTGATCAGACATTATAACAAAATGAATCAAAGGATGCCGTTGATATATGTCAAACTTTATTTTTATCAGGTATGTTTCCTTGTAATATATAAAATTTTGTTAATATCTTCTTATAACTCTCTCTCTCTATATATACACACACACTCACGAGTGTGTGTATATATATATATATATTGCAGTGGTTCTGATATTTCCTTTATATTTTTATAATTTATAGATATGTAGAGCACTTGCTTACATTCACAACAGTATTGGAGTGTGTCACAGGGACATAAAACCTCAAAATCTACTGGTATGTCTATGTTCTGCTACTTATATTATCTGCCTTAGTTTTTCTAGTCTGTCTTTGTCATGTTGGCACTGATGGTTATGTATATTGGAGTGTGTCACAATCGGATGGTTATGTATGATGCAATGTGTAAATATGAAAATTTAGGATTTAGAGGATGCGTCGGCCATCAGTGTGATATTTCCGTATAAATATCACAAACTGGCATTTTTTTTTTAATGTATTATGTTGTTGCAGCTGAAACACATCTTTGGAGGCATATTTGGATGTACAGATGGATTCTTGATGGCCAGGACTGATATAATATGTCAAATTGGAATATTCAAAATTGCAAGGATGCATAATTGTCATATTAATGTAGAAGAAATTAATATTACAAATTGGCATCGATTTGTCAATGGGATGAAACAGATTTAATAGGGAAAATTTGAATGTTGAAATGATTTCTTGTGATCAGATAATTTGTAGTGGATACAAATGTAATTCCTAAACATGGTGGTGAGTTTGTGTTTTGAAACTTTATGCACCTGCTGGGGTTTACGTAGACTTTTGCAATTATTCAACTTTTGAAATTTTCAAAATAATATCTGCATTAATATGCAGCAGTTTTTGTGTTCTTTTGCTGGGTTTTTGCCTTTGCTTGGTCAGTTAAACTTACTTTCTTATCTGATAGAGTAATATGAGCATGTCTTTAATGTGTTTTCTTGTAACAGGTCAATCCTCACACCCATCAACTGAAGCTGTGTGACTTTGGAAGTGCAAAAGTGTTGGTTCGTATATTATAATCTGAAAAAATGTTTTTTGTTCTCATTGGCTATCTGATATTTTCTTAGGACTGAATTTTGCATCAATTTGACAGGTAAAAGGGGAACCCAACATATCATACATCTGTTCTAGGTACTATAGAGCTCCTGAGCTCATCTTTGGTGCGACTGAGTACACCACAGCCATTGACATCTGGTCTGCTGGCTGCGTACTTGGTGAACTATTGCTTGGTCAGGTATCTAGCTTCGTTTTGTCTGCTTAATTTGGATAATGGAATGTTTATATCTCTACAGACACTAAGCACGACTGGTGATTTCTGGCAGCCTCTCTTTCCTGGTGAGAGTGGAGTAGACCAGCTTGTTGAAATTATCAAGGTTAGATAAGTTATAAAGAATAAAAAATATCAAAAAATTTTGTTAGATGAGACTACTTGTGATTCTAAACTGTAGAATCCTGGCTTTGTGATGAGTGCTATTAAGCTTATCTATTTCCTAATTAAGTAGTTTATTCGTTCCATTATTTCCTCTGAGGCTTTTTACTGAAGATCTGTGGGATTCCCATGAAGGTTTTAGGTACCCCAACAAGGGAAGAAATCAAGTGCATGAATCCTAATTACACAGAATTCAAATTTCCACAAATCAAAGCTCATCCTTGGCACAAGGTAATGCAATGTTATTTTGGTCTACCTATTTACATAGATTATTTCATAGCAATTAATGAGAATGGATACATTCCCCAATATTAACGTGTGTGAACCTTGATCATTAGATATTTCACAAACGTATGCCATCTGATGCTGTGGATCTTGTCTCAAGACTACTGCAGTACTCTCCGAATCTTCGAAGCACAGCTGTGAGTATATACATACATATACACGTAATACACACACACACAAAATGTGCTCGTGTTCTTTCACAAAGAGGGGGAAAAAGTGATTGTATTCAACCTTGGATAGGATAGGATATATGCATCATTTATTGGCTGCATTGGCTGTGCTCATGATATAACATGATCTGTGATGGAGTTCTTGTGGATTTCTTACAAATGGTTGATTCTTTATCAGTGTCCTGCGTCCTGCTTAACTTCATAGTTTTCCCTGAGGAAGCTTCCTTAACATTCTATTTCCATGTGATCAGTAATTATGGCACAGTGTAATCCTTCTCGTTTCTAGTCAACCTTTTACAAATAATATAACATGGTCATTGCTATTGAATCACATATAAAAGTATTTTGTCTATGATTTATGGAGGTACAGTTGGAGGCTTTGGTTCACCCATTCTTTGATGAGCTACGTGACCCGAACACCCGGTTGCCAAATGGGCGTTTCCTTCCTCCACTCTTCAACTTCAAGGCGAATGGTAAAGAATTAATTTGCAGACGAATATTGTGTTGTTATAATCTTGTGTTGAAGTGGTCGAATAATTTTCTGATGTACTTGTGGCTGATTTGATGCAGAGCTCAAGGGAGTGCCGGCTGAGATGCTGGTGAAGCTTATTCCACCACATGCAAGAAAGCAGTGTGCTTTGTTTGGGGCATGATGCAACATCTGTGGTTAATATCTCAATCTGTGCTAAAAAAAATGTACACCCTGTTCTGTTCATTAGCTCTTGCCCCCCTCAATATGGGTAATGTTGGCCCTGCCGGTGAAAAGCTGTGTGATGAGAAGCTTCGCCCTTCACCATAAAATATGTTTTTAGGATTCGATGGGTTTACCAAGCCTCAAAAGTTTAGCAGATCGTTTTAATTATCACATGATGTTCCGGGAAGGGAAGAGATTTGACGCAACATGTACACTCTTCCCTTAATTCTGGTAGAATTTTGCAGCGTAGAATGCTTTCACGTTGAAGAAACTAGTATGCATGTGTGTGTGCGTGTTTATATATATAATAGGAAGAAAATTGCATCGTCATCTTCAACTAGTGTTTTCTGAGAGGGATGAAATTATGTGGGGAAAAAAAAAAGAGGGATGAAATTATGGTGGCAAGCACTGTATATCTATCAACATAGGGAAGAAATTATGCATAGCATGCCTTCTATACCTTTTTCCTGGGGAATGCACTTTTCTTCTCTGCTACGGGATATGGATTCCATTATCAAACAGATTGGAATTTTCCTTTTCAGAAAAATGTACCAACAAGTGGTAATTCTATTTTTATGGGGTGAAAGCGAAGGGGCAGCTTGTCCGTTTCAAAAGAAGAAAAGAGTATAAATGTAGAAACGCCGAAAGCACCAATAGATCAAAAGTTGATCCAATACTTCAGAAGCACACATCCATATCCTGAGGTCCATCTCATACAATAAACTCCACTTAATAAGTCAATTTTGTACAACGACAACTTAGATTGACAAGTTTTAAAATTTAAATTATGTAAATTAAATAGAGTTATATAAACCAATGTTCGCTGCATTTTGGAGCACTTGTGAGGGATTTAGATGAGCATGAGATTTAGATCGTTCAAATTGAAATTGTTTTACTTTTTAATTAAAAATTTTGTTTAGAAAAAAGATGGATAGAAAATTTTTGTTTTGTATTTTGTTTCTATTTAAATGAAAATATTAAAATTTTGATAGCAAACATGAATTTGAATAGTCCCATTCTAATATCAATGATGAAGATTTAAAATGAGTATTTCATGATTTTTTTTTTGGACAAACTATTTCATGACATTTTAAAGATGAAGATAGAATACAGATTTTTTACATGGCATGGAATGGTAAGAAATAAATGTCCTTATTTAATGTCAATAATTTTTATATCATCCAATTATTATAAATGAATTATATTAAAATGTTATCTTAATTAGGAGTATTTTAAAAAATAATTATTAAATACACTAGACAAACTCTGATATCCCTTATATTTTGAAATATGAAAACTCTCCCAATTATTCCTTATATTTTAAAATATGAAAACTCCTTTAATCGTCCCTTATATTAAGAAACAGATGGAGTATATTTTATCTTCTTTTTTTTTTTGGTGATAGTATATTTTATTTTTATTTTTTTTGTTGACGTATTTTTTATTTTGACGTATATTTTATTTTGCTGCACGCCAGGCCTAACTATCTATAATCCCTTGTCACCACTCAATTTGTAACCTGGTCAGATACGGGCCTGTCTCCCTCTTTTCTAACAAAAAAAAAAAGAGACATTTTTTAGTCTTACCCATATAAAAAAGGGGATTATATTTTGATATCAAGAAAATAAATTAATTATAAAATAAAATCTATTATTATTTATTCTCCCAATTTTACTATTAAGTATTCAAAATTTTAACACATTTTTCAGCAAAAGTCTTTCTTTATAATTAATTCACCCTATCAATCATTATATGTAATTCCCCCTGTTAAAAAAAGACATTTTATCTGTCTAGTCAGTGTCAATATGTGTGTGTGTTTGTGCATAAAATTACATGGAAAATCACAGAAAAATCCAAAACATGAACATAATTGTTATAAAATCTCAAAACTCTAAAAATTATATACAAACTGTATTAGTGTAAAATTCTAAAAAATGGGTATAAAAAATTATTTATTAAGTATAAAATCATGAAGTATAAGAATAAAATATTAGAGCATGATTTTATACTCAACGGTAAAATTTTTTTTTACTCATTTTCTAAGATTTTATATGAATGAAACTTGAGTATAGTTTAATATTAAAATATGATTTTATACTTAATAATAAAATTTTTTATATTTGTTTTTTAAAATTTTATACCAATTTTACATTAATGGGACTTAGGTATAGATTTTTATGATTTTGAAACTCAATAATAATTATTTTAGTATTTGGGATTTTTCTATGATTTTCCCAATATTATATGCGCCAAGTTGAGAAGTGTCTGATTGACATATATGATGTCATCTTCTCAAAAAAAAAATCCAAGCATTGTATTTTTTTTTTGGCACACAACAAGCATTGTATATGTAACGTAGATATTGCCTTCAATCACAACTATTTCATGTTATTTACGTTTGTAGTTTAATCTGCTTCTTTTGAGGGTTTTAATTGGCTTATTATTATTTAATTATTTAATATTTACATTACATATAAACAAAGTCCTCAAATTATGTTTTCGTAATAAATAAATTATTGTTTTCAACCTTCAAAGTAGTAAGTATCTCAAATAATAGTTTACTAAAAATTGATCATAAAATAATGTAAGAAGAAATTATAATTTGATACTTAAATTTAAATTTAAGAACATGGATTCAACTGACATTTTTTTAAACGTAACCTTTTGATATTTCTCTAAGATTCAAATTGAATGAATTATGTTGGTTAAAAAAAAAAAGAGACAAATGAATTACATCTTTTCGTCACCAATTTTAAATCTCAAATCGATATCTCGATATATACTAAAATTTATAGAAGGCGGTAGAGATATAAGGAGATTGGAATTTGTTTATATGAAAACATTAAATATTAAATAATGAAACAAAAATTAAGCCGATTACATACAAGCAGATTAAACTACAAACGTAGGTAACGTGAACTAGTTGTGATTGAAGGCAATACCTACGGAACCCTACCTATTCTATGTATTTATGTACGTGAGATTCTCAACAAAACTCCCTCCACTGCTAGAGAATTAATCAATTCTCAAATCTTCACAGGGAATTTAACGATGGAATGTGCAATATACTATGGAAGATAGGAAGGAGTCTTTAAGCTTGTCCAGTTTTAACAGAAGTGTGGGCGTTGGAATACCAAGATCATGAGGAACCAAAAGAGAATGACAGTATTTATGGGTAGAACATGGTGGGAGGATTATCGATTGCCCTCCAGTTCAGTCATTTGGGGCCTGTTTGATAGTGTTTCCTATTTTCTGTTCTTAAAAACAGTTTTGTAAAACTGTTTTCAAGAAACTGTTTTGAAAACAAAAAAATAAAAAAATCTGTTTGAATAATTATTCTCAAAATCATAACTAGTGAGTAATAGATGAGTTATTCAAAATTTATAACTTTACTATTAATAAGGTGGATGTTTCTCATCTTTCCTTGTATTTTCCAGAACAAAAACTACAAAACACCTAAAAGGTGTTCTGAGTTTTTTGTATAAAACTGTTTTCTATTTTTCAAAACAGTTTTTAGAAAACAGGTTTACTAAACAAGTTTTCTGAGTTTTCTATTTCTGAAAACAAAAAAACTGTTTTGCAGAACATCATCAAACATGCCTTGATTTCTCTTTTTTCCGTTTTGCTCTTTTTTCAGAGAACAGTCATTTGCAGACTCCTCGTTCTCTAAACAAAAGGTCACTCCCTATGAGGTATTTGCCGGTTCCCACTCCTTAGCCTCATTAAATAATTCCTCATGAAACTTTAGCAGACCTTCCACTATAACTTGTCGTGTGTGTGTGTGTGTGTACTTACCCACCCACACACACATATAAGTACACACTAACTCAGGCTTTCTGATTCTGCATGCGCCTCAAGTGCCTAACTCAGTTAACCTTGTTCAAGCGGTTGCAACTTGTGTTCTAGCTAGTGCTCGTATTGGTCAGTTTGTTCAAAGGAACTACATATATAGAGCGCACTATCTTTCTTTCTATTTCCCACAACTCAGGGTGCCATAGTCTTTATTGCTGACAGTGAGATATTCATTTGGTCTCAGGTTTTCTAATTTCTGGCGAGTCGAAGCACCAATCTCCTCTCTCTCTCTCTCTCTCTCTCTCTCTCTCTCTCTCTCTTTCTGTGTGTGTGTGTGGCCATACTCCAAGAATATGCTCAAAATGAAGCATTCCCATATGTCACTATTAGCATTCTGCATGTTTTTACTTATTTTATTTCTTTGCACCCAAGCCAGATATCATTCCCATTCTAAACACAGGCATTCACATTCTCATAGATCATCTGAAATTTCACAACCTCCTGCTTCACCACCCTCACCTTCTACCCGTCCTTATGATGCTTCTAGCCCCCCTTATAACCATAATTACTATAATACCTCTGGTTTTTTTGATGTACGAATATTTGGGGCCATTGGGGATGGGATATCAGATGATACGGAGGCATTCAAGATGGCGTGGGACACGGCCTGCCAAAGTGATCGACCAGTTAACGTCATCCTTGTTCCCAGTGGCTTCTCCTTCATGATTCAATCTACTATATTCACAGGTCCTTGTCAAGGTGGCATAGTATTAAACGTAATGTACTAAATCTGCACTCTGCACATATATTTATATTTTGATTCTGTAAGAGTATGGTAAAGCTCACTGATAGAATTTACTGTTGGATACGGTGAAGGTTGAGGGCTCTGTTATGCCACCCGATGGACCCGAATCGTGGCCAAAGAACAACAGCAGACGCCAGTGGCTAGTGTTTTACAGAATTGACGGCATGTCACTGGAAGGAGGTGGTTTAATTGATGGCAGAGGACAAAAATGGTGGGAACTTCCGTGCAAGCCTCACCAGGTATACTCATCGTCAATTAAAAATTCATGAAAAAACATTACACAACAATTTGAGCAAAACAGAACAGCTGCTGATCTCTATGATCAATGGCACTGCAGGGACCTCATGGGTCTACATTGCCTGGACCTTGTGATAGCCCAATCGTAAGTTCGTCAACGTTTCTTTTTCTACCAACTTCTTGGGGTTTTTTTTTTTAATCTGCTTTATGATTGAACATAGTGGTTCATAAATATGATGCAGGCTATAAGGTTTTTCATGAGTTCCAACTTAAGTGTGCAAGGACTTAGGATCAAGAATAGCCCCCAGTTCCATTTCAGATTTGACGGCTGCAAGCACGTCCATGTAGAATCAATCTATATAACAGCTCCAGCACTAAGTCCCAATACCGATGGAATTCATATAGAGAATACCAATGACGTCAAAATATATAACTCTGTTATTTCAAATGGTTAGTTACAAATTTAAAATCCCGCCAAGTAATTCACTTCGTCTATTTTACCAAACTCCGCCAACAATTTGTTAATTCGCACAGGTGATGACTGTGTGTCCATTGGATCCGGAAGTTATGATGTTGATATAAAGAACATCACTTGTGGACCTGGGCATGGCATTAGGTAACTTATTTATTATCTTGTACTATTTACTTAACTTTTGCTAATTGATGGAGTAATTCTCAAGCTAATTAATGGTTTCATCCTGTTAATTAACTGACCAGCATTGGTAGTTTGGGGAATCACAACTCCAGAGCCTGTGTTTCAAACATAACAGTAAGAGACTCGATGATAAAAGTGACAGACAATGGGGTTAGGATAAAGACATGGCAAGGGGGATCAGGATCAGTATCAGGAGTGACATTCAGTAATATTCACATGGACAGAGTGAGGAACCCCATCATAATAGACCAATTCTACTGCCTCACAAAGGACTGCACCAACAAAACCTCAGCTGTGTTTGTATCAAACATAGTTTACACAAACATAAAGGGAACCTATGACATAAGGAGCCCGCCCATGCATTTTGCCTGCAGTGATTCTGTCCCATGTGCCAACTTAACGCTGTCAGATATTGAGCTTCTTCCAACTCAGGGAGATATGGTTTTGGATCCTTACTGTTGGAATGCTTATGGAGATTTGCAGACACTAACCATTCCACCAATGTCTTGCTTGTTGGAGGGCATTCCTCAGTCCGTGCTAGGCAATGACATAGGTCATTGCTGAGTCCAATACTTCAGCTAGCCAGATTCCGCAAAGCAAATGTGTATGTGATGTTGTATACAATTAATTACTAGGGAAGTGATCCAGGAATTAATGTAGCGTGACCGATCCATCTTGAAGCTTATGTTGTGATTATTAAGGAGGAGTTGTGTTTTAGAAGCTCCTCCCTAATTGTGAACTGTATCTTATAATTATCGTGGTTTGGAATGAAGCCTAACCTGGACTTGTTAATATCTTATATGTAAACTTGAATTTTATCTGTGACTACCGCAATTGTATGTCCAAATAACTGGTAACATTTGTCGATCCATGCATTACGTCTGTTATGGCGTTGATAATGCAGCAGAACTTTTGTATCCTTGAAGACTAATATAGCAGTACCTTATAGACTAATTTGGCTTTGAAGCGTTTTGCTAGGAAAATAGAAAACAAAATGCAAATCATGAGAATATAGGTCCTTACAAACCAATTTGGTTTTGGATGTGAGATTGTGAATAATTAATTACATCACTGACACCTAGTGATGAGGTCACTAACCGTTTCTTTCTCGTGGATTTCTTTATTTGGGGGTTATATATAATTGAGCATCACCGAAATTGAGTTGTTTATTTGTCGATGATGGGACTCTATTCTAGTAAAACTAAGTCTGATACTGGGCCAAATCTGATGATATTGTGGTTATAGAGCATATAGAAAGCTTAAAAAATGGACATGAATATTTGTGTCTGTTGAAAAGATAATGATAATTTGACGAGAAAGTAGTAAGATTGCATAATTCCCATGGCATGCGTGTGTGTGTTGATGAAGAGGAAGATCGATGATGATAATATAAAGAAGAGAAGGATGGGAAACTGGGAAGAAAGAGAAGGATACATAGGATATAATTACATAATAATAATAATAATAATAATCAGTGGGGATGGGAGAGTCGGGAGAGTATTAATTTGTGGCTGTGGAAGGAAGGAGGGCCGGAGTGAGGTATAAATGGGACAAGTTGCTAATTTGAGAGACGCATGCGCAGTGCCCACTCTTTAATGATGGGGTCAGACTCTGTATGTATCTATTAAAGACGCAAAGTGTGTTAGACCTGCAGCTTACTCACCATTGAAACATAAAGTAACAGTTGGTGCACCACCTTCTTCCTTCCAAATGCTACCCACCACCCACGCTTTTTTTTGTTTTTTCCAATCTCTCTCTCTCTACCTTTAATGTTTCATTACACCTAATATTGTAGCTACTCCCTCCAGTCCCTATTATAGGGTGTTATCTAAAAAACTTGTCTGATCCAACATATAAGATGTTAAATAATAAATTTAATTTTAATCTCAAATTTGCCTCTATTGAATGCTTTCATTACAAGTCTCAATTAACTTCTCTCTCCTCCTACCATCATTATTAATTTGATGTATTTTTATTCTCTCCTTAAGGGTAAAATGGGAATATCAGAAGTTTTTTTCATCAATTTTAGACTGTAACTAACTTTTCTTAATTTATATGCGGTAGTTAAAAACACTTTATAATAGGGACCGAAGGGAGTACGTACTAATAACAATATAAAACACTTTCACTAAATAGACTAATCTTTTTAAATAACTTCTTATCATGTTCTCAGTTACAATTGGTGTAGCTAGCCACAGAACTAGAAAGTTAGCCCACACACACACACACACAAACGTCCGAAGACCAAATTAAAGTTGAGCTGCCTATTAATTTACTCACTGAATCATGCCTTTGCTTCGCTACATTCAAGATTAGCATCAATGCTATGCTACTGTATCAATTGAATCTTCTCAAGTGTCATTCCCATTTTTCTCTTCTTCTTGTACTTCTTTCATTATTCTCTGCAGCAAATTAAAAGGGACGGGTACTGTACACACACGCGACTCTAGCCCTAACACTCTCTGTAATGTTTAACCATATATATATATATATGTATATGTGCATGTTGCATGCAATATTTAAAAGGAGGCGGATGAGGATAGAGGGGAACGCTTTTTGTTGGCAGCTTCAGAGAAAAAAGTGAAAGGCGTGTAGCTCCTACTGCTAAATCGTTAATGGAGGAATGTCGCATGAAGGATTATGGGCATGGAAGGCTGTCCAGACTTTGACGAAAAAGAGACAAGGGAATCTACCCCACTAAATGCCATGCCATCTCATTTATCCACTACTCAATTCTTCTCTCCTCACACTAATAGGAAATACTTTATTCTCATAAAATAACATGTAAAAGCTACCATTTCCCACTCTTTCTTTATCCATTATGTATGATGATGCTTCGACTCACCAGCCGGTCGTTTCAGAGCTTAAAAATAACAAACCAACAGAGACATAGCCTGCCCAAAACAAATGAACAGCCTAAGTTTAAGCTTTACTACATACTATAAAAATACCAACTTTTTCATTTGCTCTTGTCCTTTGGTTCTACTTTTTCTCCCCTGTTCTCACTTCTCAAAATCAGACCCTGGATCATCTTTATGCACGCCACTTCTATACCCTAGCACCAACATCAGCAAATGAAAATAAATGAATACATTGTATCCAAATACTTTCTCAAATTGCATCCTCTCACTTTTCAACATTCAAATTTAATTTCTATGTTAGTTTTGGTCCTACTCCTCCTCCTCCTACTACTACCTACTACAAGTAATTGTAAGTTGTAACATTCCTTAACTATAAGCGCCGTAGGACAAATTTTAAATAAGGGGAACAGAATGAGACTTATTACATACTTTAAAAAAAAAAAGATAAAAGAGTAAGAAATAGTAAAATAGTTTTACGTGAAATTTTCAACCCCCTTATCTGAGCAATCCTTCTCGTTCCAAAATTGAAATATGAAAAATGTACTCTTTACACAAATAGAAGTACCTAAGTACAAACTTTTATTCTTCAGTGATAAACTTTACTTTAATTCTTCAGTGATAAACTTTGATCAGCTCGACGGTGCTGAAGTCTAAGCCATTCTAACTCTCCTACATCAGTGATTTTTCTTTTTTTGTGGAATGGAGGATATAAACAAACCAAAAAATACATCGAGAAGCCAACAAAGCTCACATATATACAGTCAACAACAGCAAGTGGACATAATCAAAAAACGAGATTCCCCTTAGCTTTGGCTAACATAGCTAAAACAATGAAGAATGTTTCCAGAAGATGGAACAGAACTTGCAAGTGGCGAAAGGCACAACCAAAAACTCTGCGTCATTGCATGTGAATAGGCCCAATGCCATTTTTTGGGCCAACTTTGGCCCACTGTAAGATTCGATTTCCATTCTCTTTTGCATTTCTTGGATTTTGTTTTTTCCCAGTCTTTTTCAGCTGTGCTTCTTTCTTAGGTCTTTTTACTGGCCAACTTTTTGTGATAGAGTTGTAACTCACTCTTTTGTCTTCTTTTTGGTAAGTTTGGACCTTGTCAGGAGATTATAATTGGGCCACTGTGGGCTTCCTTAAAAAAACATTTGCTAAAGATATCTAAAATTTACTTTGATAATCCCTATATCTCAAAGAGATTAGTCTTCCACTATCGACTAGAAAATACCTTTGGTGTTTTAAAAAAAAAGTCTAAAACCTTTATTTTGTTCTTTGTATTTTTACAATTTATTTTATAAAATAAATAAATAATTAATTAATTTAATCTTGACGGATAAGATATATTGTATAAGTTGGAACAGTGAGTACTATTAAGCAGCACATGGGCAGTCAAAACACAAAATGTGTGGTGTAACATGTTCCTTTTCTTTATTCCTCGTCATATGAGAAAATAAAGAAAGAAAAGTAACCGCAGACTCGAGAATAAGGGAGGAAACAAATGTCATTCTTTTTCATAGTTGATTTCTTTCGAATTAGACTTTAAAAGTCCTTTTTATATAAGCAAATTATTTCAGTGCTATCAAACTTAATTTTTTGTTCATAATTAGATATGAATATGTAAAATAATTACAAATATGTTAAATATAATTTATCTTTGTGAATTCATTACTCAGGTCTATCCAATATTCGACTATATCTAATGATTTTTGTCAATAAATGATCACCCGGATACCCAAATCTGCTTGTGCAATTTTTTTCTTTTAAAAAGTTCTCGTGACTTTGGTGAAAATATCCTTAATTAACAAAGAAAGAAGACTTCGGGCGAAACTTTATTCTCCAAAGTTGGTTGCGTTTTGTCATATTTCAATGTTTCCTAAAACAAAAAGGTTATGTTATGTTTTCATCCAAATGAGTCAAGACAATCGTCTATTTTAAGCCTACAAGTAAATGACATTTAAATATGTGCACAAGTAAATCATAACCTTCCCTACTTTTCCGACTTATAAAAAATAAAATAAAGCATAGCCTTCACTCCTCTATCCTCACCAAATAGATTCTCATTCCATAATAACACACGGTAAATGGTAATTAACAAATGTTTGTTATTTGTAATTGTCCTTCCGGCATAGACTCAGACGGTTGGCGAATATTGTTCAGAACAAACATAATCGTTATGTTAGTCAGAAGAAAAATGATAGTTCAACTGCTTTTCTGTATAACTTTAATTTCTTTGTCTATCTTGCACTCCTCATCCCTCTTTAAAATGGTAGTTCTAGTTTTCATATTGTACGGTCACTCCGAGCTTACAAGTTCAAGCACAAATGACCTATCAACCAAAGTATTGAATTCTCCCCCCGCAAAAGTATTTGGCCCATGACTTCTTAAAAGTATTTTTCATTATAATCAAGAGTAGGACTGTTCACCAAAAAGAAAAGAGTAACTTACCAGATTGAGATTCTTCACACACAGACACAACACAAGCAAACTCATGAAACTCTCAACCTCTGATCACTTTGAAAATAGTTAATTATATCAGTTCTTTAATGAAGTTAAATGTTTATATCAGATGAGACCATGGTTTGGGTTTTGTTTAGTCCGTTGATCCCATTCACAGCACACCAATGAATAAAGTACAGACAATATCACATGAAATTAAGTTGTCAATATCTCATTCGCCGAACAGCAACACCAATATCAATTACAATTAATAGTGGTGCTGGCTTAAGTTCCGGTCAAGTTATCCTGCAATTGCCACGAAGTTGGAACACACTCTCACACACACACATATATATTTATTGGTCCTATAGCAGCGGCTTTTGTATTCTTGAACATTACCAACAGTGCGAGCGACACATACACAAAGCTCTTAGAACATGAATCTACTCTTACTAAATGACAAAAACATATCCCAAAAGAAAAAAAAAATGATTGTGAAGGTATTTGCTTTATCCTCCTCATCTCACAGCCAGATGAAAAAAATCACGATAGAGTATGGGTTTGTGGGTGAAATCAATTAGTGCCGAGTATGTGTGGTTCTTTTAGAGTTTCTGAATTGCTGTGTTACGTAAGTAAGCATATGTCAAATGTCAGCCTGTCTCAATTCATTTGCTTCATTATTACCACCCTTTTTCTTCTGTAACTTGGTTTTCACGTTATATAACTAGTGACAAATTGTGGAGGGATTTTTTTCATTTCTGTAAATATATATATATATTTGGCGATTTTGTGTGACCATGAATTTGGACCAGATCAGGTGTGGGAAAACGAAAAAAGAATTTGGACAAGGTCACTTTCAAATGATTGCTCACATTCTATGCACAACCGCTAGTAGTGGTGCATCATGCGTGGCCAGGTCAACTAAAGTGTCAAATCTGGAATCATCTGTGACTAAGTCTCAAGCCTAGAAATTCCTCACCCTCATCGAATATGTAGTCTGACTAATTCTGTCTTGTTTGGAAGTTGTAATTCACATCTGATATTAAGTTCTAACTTTTTGCACTTTTACCGCTTTTGGCTCACTTGTACTCAAATGACAGGGATCCTTGGGAATCATTAGACAGAGACAGGACCTCTTTAAACAAATACGATGGATCAAGTTACCCCACCCCACCCCACCAAGGGAAAGCCAAACCTCTATTGGCTTGCCCACGCTTACTTTCTGTAAGTTATTATAATGTAGGAGTCTGCAGGGACCCCCCATCTCTTCTTTTTCATTCAAATGTGCGGTGACAAAGAAATTCTGTTCACCCTCTCTTGTTTTCAAACAGGCCCTTTTTCGAGTAAACTCTTGCTCTATTACCAAGTGCGGTCTTGTTTTCATGTTTTCAATAATGGCATTGTTGATCAACAGCAACAAGTTCCATCTTCTTATCCACCCAAAAACTCCATTCCCAAATCTCTCATGTCCACAGTACGCCCACGCAACTAGCAAACAAGGAGTCACAATCTCCGCTCGCCAAGTTCGAAATCCAACTCACAGCTTCAACTTTGAAACAAGTCGGGTGGAGTTTCTGCCATTAGACTAAAGTTACATGCATACATACGTACGTACATATATATATATATAGAGAGAGAGAGAGAGAGTGAGAGGCGCTAAAGAACAATTCTTATTGTAACTAGCCTAAAAACATTGTACAAGGCATGATAACATTCTCTTTTGAAAAATAGTTTGTATACGTTAGAAAATAAATTAACCACCATTCTAATATATTTATAAATACAAGTTTTTCTTTATATATTATTATATTACAAAATTTTGTTTCATCTTGATGTTATAATTTACACCACCGCAACAACAACAAATATGAGATAATAACACAGAATGTATATATTAAAACAAGCATTTGACGATATACATTTGCACAGATAGAATTACAATCATTAGTATATATAGATGTCGTCATAAGAAAGCATCACAGATCACACTTAGTCTACATATCTCCTTTAGTCTGTTGCATATGGGAACCATATGGAAAAGACTATACAAGCTACAACCATGCCAAGCAAAACAACAAACTAAAATGGAAATGAAGCAGCAAATTAATAAGCCTTCTAAAGCCTCTCAAGGGGATCAAAGGCTGCGCAATCTTAATTTTCCCTTTAATGCCTATCCTGCTGTTTTGATTCTGGGTTAAGAGGGCTTTTTCCCAGAGTCGACAGTTTCACTTCTCCGCTCTTTGGACTGTAGAGACCTCTTGCACCTGATTGAGGGCTCTGCTCAGTTGTAACCTCACCCACGCGAGAATTGAATGAAAGACGTGGACTCTGACGCATTCTCAGATCTTTACTTGGAGTGGGTGTTGAACTTGTTATCTTTGGACTGCTTGTTTGCCTAAATTCCCCGCGGCTTCTGGTGATAACTTCATCTAGGATCTCACCTTCACCAATAGCAGAAGAACCACCTCCAAAATCTGATTGCTGTTAGTACAGCACACAGCAAAGGCGTGAAATTTAAGTATGATATAATCACAAAACTATGACAGTTATTGATTGAAAAGTGGATGAACATAAGTTTAAATATTACAGTTGCAAGATTGTATGGTAAAGCAGGTTGCTCCTCGTAAGCTGCTGCATCCAGTTCTTGAAGATGAGCCCCTTTGAAGAATTTTGGGAGGACATATTGCCTCACTGGAACTAACAACATGATCATCATGGGAAACATAACCCCAGCAATCGGAACCCATGTTAGCCCAAAACAAACAAGCAGATAAATTGTTTGGAAAATGGTGAATGTTGCTATTGCCTTGAAAGGCACTGTTTCCACAAAAGCAGCATGGTAATCCTCAAGCACCCTGCGAAAGAAGAAATTAGTGAAGTAAGAGACGGTGTGATTATGAACTCTCTCAGTCTCTGTAAATATATATGCAAGCCTGTATGTATGTAGGACGTTTATATACTTGAATCTTCTGGTGGGTGCAGTGAAGAGAAGTAGGATCCTCTCCCAGAATTGGTTGCCGGGTAGACTCTCAATTGCCATGAAAGCAAAGTAGCCCCAAAGGACTGAGGTTGGAATCTTCTTGAGGAAAGGCATGGCTGCAACACATCCTCCCACCATTATTGCTTGAAGCAAGTTACTTAGGCGTTGTTCCTTCACTTCAACGGGCAATAAGTCGTCTATATCTTTCTCAACATCAAAAATTGTCTCATCTACTGGGGCATCCATATGTCCCATACTTGTAGCTGATTGGATGGTCGATTCGTTTAATTCTCTTAGTCCCTGAACCTGATCATAATATAACTTTATATGTTGCCAATATCGAAGATTTGACGGTGTAGATAATCTAGTTATCTGATCAAGAATTGTACTTACACGAGCAGAGGGGTCTTGGTTAACTAGAGGCGTTTGCATTTGATGGTAGGCTTCTTGCATATTGCCATATAATTGTCCTAAACTAGCGTTCTTCTTAATACTCTGTCGTGCTGTTGAAACTAGTCTGTTACGAAGTAACTGCACCAGAATTTCTTAATATTAGGGTGGGGACACATGCTCTATTTACTGAAATGAGAACATTGTTTTAAGAAATAATAATAATAATGATAAGGAAAGAGTCACCTTCTCTTTCTACACCTTAAAACATTTTTTTCGCAATACCTGATGTTTAAGGGTAGCCAGACTCTTGGTATGCATGGGTGACTGCGGTATGACGCCATTTGCGGGAGGGATTCCAATAAGGCCACACATTAAGGTCTGCCATCCAGAAAGATGTAATATGGAATCAAGAGAGGAACAAAGAACAAACTGAATGGGAAAGTCATGAAGAACTTGAATGCATACCAGAAACCCCAAAAGGAGCAAGTCGTAATGGTAAGAAGATGGCTTTCTCAAATTGAACTCTTTCTGCTGGGAAAGCTGGGATGCCACACTATGGTCAAAGTAATAAAGTACAGCAATCATGGTTGCCGGAATAAATGCTCCAATGATGTAGAAAATAGGAACATGGGTCATGTCCTGTTACAACAAGTGATGAGGACGATATCATTTTGTTGTTAGAGACTAATAATGAATAGTGAGAGAACTTGTAATGTAATAAAGAATTACATGCCTTAATAACAGTCCAATTTTCATAAGCACCAGGTGACCATGGATTTGGGCTGAAGAGGCGCCTTGGAATACCATGTGGAACATTTCCTGATGGTATGTACGAGACGCCTGTCCAGATTAGTACCATAAGCGGTACACCATAGTCTGCTATTAGGCTGCGAAGCCAACCTGCAACATGAGTCATATTTGTTCTCTTGGCAATCCAATTAATTATAATATGATAGTGATGGATGGACTAAAATTGCACAAACTCTTACCGGAACCATAACGCCATGACCTAGCCTTTCTGCTTCTTAGTGCAGTGAGGAGAAGGCCAAACGAAAGTACTAAAGCAAACATCCCATTAGCAAACCTCCATGATGGTATAAACTCTGTTGATTTTGGATTCTCCCGCTGTGGTACGCGAAACTCGTCTACAAGTCCCTGGACACACATAACAAACCAAATTTTCTATGGTTTTAGTTGTATGAAAGAAATAAAATAAATATGGCCTCAGTGCATCAGAATCAGAACAGAGATCATAAATTCATAATCTATCACAAAGGTGAAGTTTTTGACAAGTGTTCTTACTTTGATAGCTTGCTGCATGAAGAGCATGGCAATGAGCAGGCCAAACAACTCCCCTGCAATTCGGGTAAACCTGTTGATTATAGAGCAAGCCCCCAAGATGGCCATCAAGAACAGCAACAGCGCTGTCCACACGCATACCCTATAGTATTACATTACAAAATGAACCAGGACAACGTTAAGCCACAATCACATCACGGTAGACGCTCCAGTGAGATACCATACAATTAAGGATCTTGTTAGTGAAAAAAATAAATCACCATCCACTCCATGCTAGAAACAGATTGCGACCCAAATCTGGTCTCTCCTTAGCAAAATTGAACATGAATGTGTACATGATCACGGTAGGCTCTGCAACTCCTAAAATCAGTAAAGGTTGACCCCCTAATATCGAGTGTATAATACCACATATTGAAGTGGATACCAAAGTTTGAACAGCTGTCAGAACTCCGTCTGCAACCAACAGGTACTTGTCATCAGGTTTTTTACGTAAAGCCAGATTGATGACAAAAAACAAAAAAAAAAATGACAAACATTGGAAAGCAACATAAAGAGTGATCCTTTCAGATGAGAATTATATCCTAACTCCTTTTCACGGGCAAAAGAAAAATTAGTTCATTCTTTTGAGAATATTCAATAGTCAATACCAGTATTTCGCTCCAGTTGTTCGCCAAATGAAACGACAGGAATCGCAGAAGCGAAAAATATGTAGGTGGTGGGGGCCAAGATCCTGTAAAGAGAAACCTAGTTAGATGAGTTAACTATGGTTGAATCTTTTGAAGCATTGTAATGTTACAATAATAAGAGCATACACCTTAAGCCTGCTCTGAATCCGCCAGTCCAGTCTTGCTTGTAGCACATTAACCTTCCTCTGAGGTCATTCTTGATTCCTTCAAAAGGGACAAATGTTTCTTCCATGGTTGAAGTCTTGCTGAATGAGTTTCAGAGGATGAACTGACACTCCAAGGAAATCGATTGGGGTGAAAGTTACTTGGGTGCCATTGGAATAATCGGTAATCAGAAGCAGCTGAAAAGTTTACATGATGTGCTTGTTTATATTTGTTTTGGACTAGCTAGAATCGATTAACAGGTGAAGCGACTAAAGATGATAGAGGAATAAGGAGATAAATATTAGAGAAAAAGGAGGTTGAAAGATGCTGCAGTGTGGCTTCAAGGAACATATGGGAATGGAGGATTCAATGCCGAGGATAAGGGAAGAAGCCAGCTGTGGCAGAAAAGCAGGATTTATATTATTCTCAAGTGCTTCCTATTAACAATGAGGATGCAGGGGAAGAGTATTTATAAAGGAAGCAGGAAAGAAGAGGGGTTCATTTGAGGAAGTTGGCATAGCAGTGAATCTTACTGTCACTGCCTGTTATTGTTAAATGTTAATTCACATAATTCCATTCCTTCCCGGTTCTATTCTTGACCATGCCCCCTCCAATTTGCTTTTCCAAAAGATCTGCGTCTCAAATCATCTGGGCTCACTAATTCGATAATACTGTATTTTTAATAACATACAGAAAATGAGTGCAAAAAAATTGACTTTTTAGACAATTAATTAATTACTAATAATAACGACATGGACATGGAAGGAGTTTATGTTCTCTACAATATGATGTGTTTGGGATCACTACTCAAATCTTGGTTTGGGGTCAAAATCAAGGTTAATAAAAATTTAAGTGTGTTTGGCATATTTTTACTTTCCCGTTTGAGAATGAGTTTTGAAGAAAAAACGGAGGTTTCAAAGAAGCAGTATGATAGCAACTTTTCCGTTTTACTTTTTTATTTTTATCTGTATTTATTTTAAAGTTAGATAAAAATGAACCAATAAAAATGAGAAAAAATAGAAAAATTAGGAAAATAAAATTTTCATAAAATTTATCCTATTTATTGACTAAAATGTTCCTTTAAAATTTTAATTTTCATAGATCATGACCTGTAAGAAAATGTTATATGAGATATATTATGTTCTCAATTAAATAAATGCAGATTAAATTTTAGTTCAAGTAAATTAAATTAATCATGGGATAGAGTTTAAACTCAATTTAGAGGAACATTATGAGTTTTGTCAAAACCAATTTTTAAATAAATCATCCAAACATAAATATGTTAGTCCAAAACCAATTTTTATCATAACTATGTTACAAAACTAATTCTACAAAAACTAATTTTTAACCAACTGAAAACCAAACCAGCTCTAAATGGCAATCCTTCAAGTTGCTGTCTATCTTATTTAATCTTAATTTTGGATCCACCACATGATTTGATGTTGCAGTTGCCTAAAACAAGAAAGAAGAATCAAGTTACCACATGGAAAGAACTCACGCACTGGAAAGAGCAATCTTGAAGTTGATTTGCAAATTTCTGGGATTCATTTGTAAGATATTAAAGTGGGACAAGAAATCGAAATTTCAGTGTGTAGCGTTCATGTGGGAAATTAAAAGCAGGGGAGAACTAGAACAAATAAAAAGCATATTTGACTTTCATAAAAAAAAAAAAAAAGCATATTTGACAACTCATGTCATGTATAGTATAGGTCACTTACCTGTCAGGATATCAGCCGCCCAATGCGAACAATGCCATATTATATACATAATGTACGCGCAAGGGATACTAATATTAAATACCCCCCTGTCCTTTCTATATTGCTCCTCTCGCATTATTTCCCTCGTTTGCATGCATTGACTTCAACATTACAGCTTTCTAAGAAAAAACTTACGCAAATACTAAATGAAAACAACATTGATTTCACATTTTCAATTTCTCTCAAACTAATTACTGTACATCCACTTTACTAACTGCTACAAAAAATATATATATAATTATTAATAATAAAATTAAAGAAGGAATGATGAAATTGATAAGAATTCAACTTAAATCTTATAAGAGCATGGCTTTAAATCTTAACATTAATGTAGGAATATCGTTTATAAGTAATTTATAAATATTTTTAAAAATTAAAACTTAAGCTTATTGTACATCTAAACTTCTATTAGTCCGTAGGTGAGGGATATTTCTATTGTGCAACAAATAAAAAAAATAGAGATAATTTATTATATATTCATAACAAACAAGTGTACACATAAGACATACCAATATTAAACACCCCTATGGCCTTTCTATACTGCTCGTGTCGCTTTATTTCCCTCGTATCCATGCATTGACTTCAACATTACAGCTTTCTAAGAAAAAAACTTATGCAAATACTAAATGAAAACAAAATTGATTTCACATTTTCAATTTCTTTCTCAAACTAAATACTGTGCATCTACTTTACTAACTGCCACAATATATATATATATATAATTATTAATAATAAAATTAAAGAAAGACCGAAGAAATTGATAAGGATTCAACTTAAATCCTATAAGAGCATGGGTTTGACTCTTATTATCAATGTGGGAATATGGTTTATAAGTAATTTGTAAATATTTTTATAAGTATTATTTAAAAATTAAAACTTAAGCTCAACGAACATCTAAACTTCTATTAGTCCCTGCATAGGTGAGGGATATTTCTAATCTATAACAAATAAAAAATAATAATTTATTATATATTCATAACAAACAAGTGTGAGTTTTATGCATTGTACAGAGAAGTGAGTCATATTATTTATAATGACCTAAGAATAGTACCTTTTGTTAGAGTGTTTATATTATATAAAAAAATAGATACATAGAGTAGATTTTTTTTTCTTGTGCAATGCATGAAATAAATAATAATCTCATAGAAACATTTAATATAATATATTGATTTGAATAGAATTTTAGAAAAAAAAATTCAAAATAAAAAAGTGAGAAAATAGAGATAGTAGAAAAAAATGGTAATAAAAATGATATACTCCCTCTACTCCCTTTTGAATAAGGTTTTAGCAAATATTTTTTCACTTTTTATTTTATAATATCAATGGACAATTGAATATTTTTTTTAATTCTATCCTTATCAAGGAACTAATGTTGTTATTAATTAATGAGAAAGAGATAATATATAATAACAATAATTTGTTAAAATTATATTACTCAAAACCTTAAACCTCAATGAAAAGGGAATGGAGGGAGTAATAAACAAAAGCCTGATATGTATTTTAAACCATTGAAGATCTACTATAAAGCTGTGGATTTTATAGATGTGGAAAAAATTGCGAAAATTCACCAATTAGTCCCAAAAAGTCAAAACCTCGTCAAGTTGGGAGTGATTGGCTATTTGTAATTACCAATTACTTCTTTAATGTCAAAATATATGTGGTTAAAATTTTTTTATATTAAATAGCCTAAATTATAATTAATATTTAATTATATTTTATTAATATATCCTAATTTATTTTTCTGCTATCTTAATATCTGTCTTTTTATTTATGAAAGGATAAAATAAGTAAAAAAATAATTATTGTTTATTAAAATTTTAAAATGATAGATAATTTAAAATAAAAATAAAAAATTCCAGAGCTAGAAAAATATTTTGATAGGTAGGGACTAGGGAGTATACTTTTGTTAGAAAAAATGGAAAATTGAGCCCAACATAATTGCTGCTATACATCAAATCATGACCGGAGTATTATAGTAAGATTTGTAAGTGACATATTCCTTGCACTTTAAAGTTCATCAAAGGTTACTGTCCTTGTAAAAGAAAAAAAGGGGTTCATCAAAGCGATTAAATAAAATAAATCCCCCCGTGCCATTATTGCTCACACCTAACCCGAATCTAACCGGGGGAAGGTTCATGTGAATCCAAAATACCTAGTCACCAAAGTGGTTTTCTTCAATTAATTATATATCAATTGCAGTAGCACAACGAAATGATTTTGTCGAGCACAAAACTTAGTATATTCACTCTCATTATTGAACATATCTGAAGCGACTGAGGAACGATCTGGCATTTAAAGAGAACCGCACAACCATTTGACGAAAGTGGTGGTAGGGCCACGTACTGGTGCGATGGGGTTGCGGCTCCATTTGGTTGTTTTATTACAAGAAACTTTGTCTTTCAAGTCTTTACTATTCCCTTTTCTTAACTTTGTTGTCTTGGAAGAAATTAGTCTTCAGACGATGGATCGAGGCTTCAAATTTTGTGAGCATTCTGTGGGATATATAGATCAATATATCATGTCGCGGAAGTGCACTATTAATTCGTTGGAGGGATGAGTGGAGCCTTAGAGTCCAAGCCAAGGCGAGTTCATGAATCAGAACTTCAAAAAGGTTTCAAGTTTTATACGTAGAAAGAGTTGCTAGCTAGTTAAGGCCATGGTGGACAAATTCTCCATATATATATATATATGTATGTATGTATGTACGTATATCATAATTTTCTTGCTATAGTGATGTGGACGTCTCAAATGCTTTTGGAGCTTTAATTTGATTAATAATGTTGGGTACTGGGAAATTAAGAGCAGTAGGCGGATATAATTAAAATATTGATGCTGCCACCGAAGGATTGGCAGCTTTGTTAGTGCTTCCTCTCTTTTGCTTATGCTCGATCGGCGTCTATACTGTGATTTTTGCTTCTTCTCTATAGAGATTCTGCAATGTCTTTTCACCATAAACTCCAAACACCCATATTGATGAAAATCAATGCCATCTCGAGGGATGCCACTCAAATTCCTGACTCGCCTACCTACTTTGAGTAGTAGTTAAAATTCGTTGCCTCCCGATCGAATGGGTTTTCATTGTTTATATATATATATATATATATGAATCAATTCAAGTTTTAGCTTGTTTATTCTCAACAGGAAATCAATCAGGGTTTCAGTAAAGTTGGATCGATGCGTACAGGATGAGGTAAAGTGACTAGGTAATTAATCATTTGGAATTGAACGCATCGCAAATTAAACTCTTTGTGACTTAAATTGCACTCAAAAAAAGAAAAGCCAAAAAAAAAAAAAGAATGAAGAAAGAAAGATCCAGAGGATGATTGATTAAGTGGGGGCAGAGTGAAGTCACTTGAGATAAGATGTGAATCACAATTCACATCCATGGAAAAGGGGAGAACAAAGGGAAGTGCGTGCAGTAGCGGTACTCTTGCGGTGTCGGGACGTACAATGAATCGGCCAACTTAAATGCTCATAGGAAATGGGAGGAAGCATGAATTCTCAAAACCTGAAAAAAAAAGAAAAACACACACACACGCACACGCGCAGACACACACATAAGAATGAAAGGTGAGGACCTTAATTTTCCCAATTCCTACACTGGCCGTCTCTCTCTTTTGACCTTTGCCCTACCCTACAAGTGTTATGTTACCCCCATTTGATTTAGGGGAAATTAATAACACTTTATGACCAAAACTTTTAATTAATTTTATTTGAGGATTAAAAAATTTAAAAATATCATAAAATGACCATGATCTCAAATTAATTAAAAATGTAAATATAAAATAATCTAAATATCTTTATAAAAAGGTTTTACATTCAATATCTGCTTTTTATTACTCTTTTTCATAAATTTGACACTGAACATCTCCAATTTTACACTGAACACATTATGGAATATGAGTGTAAAATTGAGAAAGTTTAGTGTCAAATTTATGAAAAAGAGTAATAAAAAGTAGATGTTGAGTGGTAAAAAATGAAAGTTAAGTATAAAATTCTGAGACTTATCCAGTGTAAAATCGGGGGTCTTCAGTGTCAAATCGTGAAACATGAGTAGTAAAACGCAGAAGATGAGTGTAAAATTCTGAGAGTTAAATTTTTTATTGTGTCCAGTGTAAAATAGGAGAAGTTCAGTGTTAAATTTTAGAAGAGTAGTAAAAAGTAGATGTTGAGTAAAAAACGTTTTAACAAGAGCATTTAGATCATTTCCTATGTAGAATTTTGAACAATTTGAGACCATGGTTATTTTTAGGTATTTTTAAATTTTTTAGTCCTAAAATGAAATTAGTTGAAAATTTTGGTCCTCAAGTGCAATTTCCCCTTTGATTTAATTGTCCCCCGACTTTTTGTACCTGAGGTTACAATACTATACCTATTTAACGTCACATTCTAGATGGCCTTTTTCCCAATATCCACTATATACATTCCAATTTCAAATGCATGGAATACAAAAGGAAGTGGTACATGCATGGCTAGAGCAATTGTTGAAATATACAGCTGAATCCTGGATTTAGGGAATAAATGGCGATTAGATTTTGAAGTTAGGTTAGTTGCTTACTCCCTCTATTCCCTGGGTATATTCTAAAAATTTTTTATTTATTTAAAATATATATCACTTTACAATATTTAAAGAATATTAAATTATTATTTTTCAATTTTACTTTAAACATTTATAATAGAGAGAGAAGAATTAAGAGGGATATAATTAAGATTAGTAACAATTTAATAAGGATAATATTAAAAAGTAATCATAAACTTTTAAAATTTCAAGAAATTTAACTATTCTTAACTACTTTTTTTAGTCTATACAAATCAGTTAAAAGTAGCTTATAAATTAAACGGAGAAAATAAAAAGAAGAAGACAAAGAACAAATTTAAAGCTTTCAGAATAATCTGTTTTTGCGTAATTGTTGATTGAATCCTGAAAAGCATTTATGTAGATGTGCACAATCGATGTAAGCAAGCTATAGTGGTTAATTAGTGTTATTATATAGTGGAACCTCTACCAAGGCAGTCCATTTCCCAGAGAGTTGGAGAACTCAGGAATTTCATATGGAAATTAACAATAAAGGAAATCCAAATTAGACTCAGATAACACAACATGATTGAAGAGTAAGGTCCACACACTCCTATTAGGATTTGCTGATACATATTTACGTATATGTACAAAAATCAGCAAGGGGATATCATGCCTAAAACTATAAATTGCCATTTTTATCCAAAGTGATCAATCTTAGATGATGTAGATAGAACAGTGTAAGGATAAAATTCTAATGGCCTTCGCGGCCTGCTGATTGGCAGCTTTTCTATATTCAACTCCATCCCACAAATGCACTTGGCCGGTGACTTTGACGTGACAGAGAGCTCTGGCCTCCTGTTGCTTCAAAATTATAATAATCTTAGTTTGAATGTCGCCCCATAATTGTGACAGATCATATTGGGGCTCAAAAAAGTTTGTTTTTTAATTTTGGGAAAATGACATTTAAGGACCACAAGTTTGAATTACTACCATTAAGAGACCAAAACATTTTGAAATGACAAAAATGACCAAGGCTCCAAAAATGAACAAAATTTGATGATTGAATTACCTGAATATCCCTTAATAAAATCAAACAATCAGAAATTCTTGATGTTTTAACTCTCTCTGTGTCAAACCAATTGATTAGAACCTCTATCGCTCTATCATCGCATCGCGTTGCATTCCATCATCTATTAGATCTCCACTCTGTCACTTCCCACTCTGTCACTTGTCGTTCTCTACTCGATCATGTGGTCACTCTTTGTTGCTTGTTGGCCTTTCGGTTGCTTGATGTTCTGTCACGTCTCGTCTATTTCATGTTTCATGAATATGAAGTAATATAATGACAGTGCTGATTCAATCAGGAATTTAAAGTAATATCACAATTAACAATATAATTAATAGAAGTTGAACACAAAATTTAATATTGAGCTAATTTAGAATCACAGAAAACTCAACACTCGAGTCAGAGATAATTGCTTATAAGTTATAATAAATTTTAAAATTTCTACAAATTATATTAAATAATTCATTTGATCAGATCTAGTATTTGACATTTAACCTCCTCAATTTACTACTCATATTTACACTAAATAACCCTAATTTTACATTAAACAAATTATATTCACTAAATTTTTCATCTGATCAGATCTAATATTTGACACTCGGTACTCCTAATTTACTACTCATGTTTGAAGATTTTATATTGAACTACTCTAGTTTTACATTAAATAAATTATATTCCATAAATTTTTATCTCATCATATTCAGTATTTAACATTTGACACCCTCAATTTACTGTTCATGTTAAAAAATTTTACTATGAACTATTAGGGATTGGTGATTGGGCTAAAAATGTTTGTTTTTTAATTTTCAGCCAAAGGGACTCCAAAAGCTATTGGTGATTGATGATATATACCAAAAAGGGCACACCCTAAAAATTAAGTTAAACAAATAAAACAACACATCATACATTGAGTGTGGATTGAACATGTAAAGCTGGTAATTTGGGCCGACTCACCTCGAGCCGAGCCCAAAATGGATCAGGCAAAAAAGATTAGATTGTCAAACGAGCTTGGCTAGTAAATCCTAAGTCCGTATGGCACAAGCTCATATTTTTTTTAAGAAAATATTTTTCATGTTTTTTTTAAATTTTTTTATACAATTTTTTAAATTAATACAACTAATTATCACCATCATTCACAAAAAATCAACATAATATTTAAATTTTATAATTCACATATCACTAATTAATAAAATATTTCCTCTGTTCCTTAATCTAAGACCCTTTTAACCGAATCACGTGGATTAAGAATTGGAATTAAAACTAATTAACTACCTTGATTTCTCCGAAAGTCCCAACATTTTTCCAAAACTACCCTTATTCAATCTCTTTCTCTTTCTTTTTGGATACATTAAATAGGAGCATTTTTTAGAAATGTATAATAAATACTACCTCGTATATTGTAATTGATCTTATATTTAGGACCAGGACAAAAAATCCTATATATAGGATTGAAGGGAGTAATATATTTTTCAATATTTAAAAAAAAAAGAAAAAGAAAAAGGGCAAACGAGCCAATCGGGCTGAACCCTAAAAGCCTATTTTCTCTTCAAGCTCCTAATTTTAAAACTCAACCCGCCCATTTTATCAGGCTAATTGGGCTGATCCATTAGATCTGACCCATATTGCCGGCTCTACGGAACATGTGCCCTTCATGTTCTATTTTTGTTTTTTTAATCTTCAGTTTTAGTGTCGCCCTTCCAAATGAGCTATCCCATCCCTGGCTATTGCTATGCTGGTTGTTTATAATTTTTATTCTCAACCTAAGTCATGAGCCACCATCAACCAACACTAACATCATATCCCAATACCATGTTTTATTATTATTTTTAATTACGCTAAAAGATTATATTAGTTAAGACCTGTTTGGTTTTCAGTTTTATAAAAGTAAGATAAAATAAATTAAATTTGTATAAATGAAGTTTTGTAAAAGTAAATTTATTGTAAGGGCCTATTTGGTTTATCTTTTGGTAAATCAAACCATAATTTCTAACTATCATTTTTCCCTTTTTTATTCGAACAGGTGTGTGGTAAACTTCTCTATTTTTATCCAAACTTCATTTTTGTAAACTGTAGTTATTTTAATAGACCTTTTATAAAAAGATAATCCAAACGGTAAGTGTTTATGTTTAGATATTCTTTTTGCAAAATCATAGTTTGACAAAAAATCTGTTTAGATGATAAGAGTTATTTTTAGATATATAATATAAAGTCAGTATCCACATCATTTTCCAAAACTATGGAACTATCTCCCTCTTTTTCCAAAATCATATTTTAACTTACTTTTCATTTTTTAAAAAGATAATTTGTGTTTAGCTAAATATATCTTCTTAGAAAATTATGATTTTCAACCATGCTTTCTTTTTAGAAAAGATCAACCAAATAGGCCGTTAAAATGTTTCCAAATTGAGCACTACAAAAGTGGTGTCTTAAAAAAAAAATAGGCAACAATTTAATTATCTATAACTCTAAAGTCTAAAATACCGTTACTATAGACAATAAATAATACTCACTAACTCTATGTCCAAAAACTATTACTTGTAGTTATTGGTAACAATTTTTTGCTCCATGACTATATTTTTTTTTCAGTATTGTTGTATGCAAAAAATGCAGTGAGAAGCTAAAAAATTAAGGATGAACAAAGGATAACTCCAGTAACTTGACAATATACTTGGAAGGAATGTAGACCCAAACTTACTACGAGTTAAACGTGTGAGAAGTAGGGCTGTTTGAGATTTTTTTTTTATTAGCTTTACGCTTGTATCTGTTGACTCCATGAAACTTCTATTTAACACTGTGGCACAGGGATTACCACAATTAAAGGGAATTATATGATTACTACAAAATTCTTATCTAAAAAAAAATTGAGAGTACTTCTTTTCTTACCATTGAACAGAATCTTCGTTTCTATTATTATGATATGTGGAATATATGGCATGAATTTTTTTAGAAAAGAATTTTACTGCAATTATTATTTATCATGCAAAAGCAATTTATTTACAAAAACTTTAATGGATGAGGAAAGAAAAAGAAGAGCAGAGAAAAGTAGAAAAATAATGCTTTCTTTTCTAATGTTTTGATAAATAAAAAGAAACTAAGAAAATTAAATTTTGGAGAGAAAACATATAGGTCCTATGTCTCTTTTTCTTTCTAAAATCATTTTGTTTTTGAAGAGAAAATTTTGGAGAGAAAATATGTGAACCCATGCCTCTTTCTCCCCCATTTTCTCTTCTTCCTATTTTTTCTTGTTATTCAAGGAGGAAAAAAAATCTATTTTCTCCCATGTTTTATTCTCTAATTTTTTTTTCTTTTCTCCATCCAGTCACAGGGTTAGTTTCATTCCAGTCCCAAATGAAACTATAGTCTAGTTTCCGCATCTCTTCTGGCAAACCCAAATTGAGATGTTAATTACTAACACAATATCAAAGTCCTGTCCATCCAGCATTATCCAAAAGTTGCAGCATATTGCCCATCTTATCACATTGACAAGAGGGATTCCATCAGCATTTTATGCCCTTAACGCTTGTTTGTTCCCGATGCGAACTCAAGTCAATAAAGATGGAAGAACAAAGAGGACGGTGAAATGGAAATATATTTCAGAAACAAGCAAATGAGGAATAGCTACTGGGATCATATGCAAATTCCAAATAACAAATGAAAAGTAACCTATCCTTTATTCCAGAAAAGGATGAAAACTCCCGCTGATATCCACTCAGATTTACGTTCGCTTATGCAAACTAGGCTGCCTTTTATGGGGCTTTAACTATCCAGGACATCTTCCATCATGGAATTTCTTCCTTTTAGCCATAAGATGTTCGTATCAGTTGCAGGGATTGATAAGCGCCTCGCGCTGACGCAATACAAACAAGCACGTGGGAAACAATTAAATCGCAGCTAATGATCCCATTACTTTAATCTAGCAGACTACAACTGAACCGGCCATCAGAGAGAGTCAGCTTCTCTGCTTTTGTTACCGCATCCAGAGGAAGAGGAATAAAACTTCGAGATGGACCGTAGAAATGAGGGAAGCTATTTGACCCATCCACAATTTCATACACCAAACCATCTCCCAGCTGCAACAACGAGTTTAACAAAAATGTTCAGCTATACTATGGTATGTCTGTCACTGCCATAACGAAGAGAAAATATTGACGACACTAACATAAGTGGCATTTTGCATAAATTTGTTAAACAGTTATGGGTGGTCTCATGCCCCACATTTTGCGTTGAAATAATCATATGAAACTGTTTCTAAAGCCAAATCACACTTTGCCTACTTCTCAAGTGGTTAAAGCGAAACTGTAGGACTTGTGCCCATGATTTGGCATCTTCATCTTGAAGCAATTTGCAGGTAGGGAGTTTCAACTTCTTCGAAGCATCGGTTTCTAACTCTGAATTTACTTGCATGTTTGAATATATGTCACTAAATTATGACAGTTATTTCAGCGCAGCTATTTTAGTCTCATCCTCCAAACTATCAGTTTTCCAGAGATTGGTAAAAGGAACCCACGCACAAAATACTTCAAGCCCTTTAAACAGCTATAGGTTATATCATGGGCCATTCCACTCCGTCACTCAAATGTTTCCGGTACACAAGCGACTAGTCTCCTAGACGAGGATAAACATAGAGGATGTCTGCACAAACCCTTTTAGCATCAATCTGGAGCAGGTATAGTTCCACTTCGGTGTTTAAGAAGAAGTTTTGTAGTGTTGACTGAACCTGCACATAAATCAAAACAGTATTATTTCAAGCGAAGCCTTGAAAGGGGATGAAGAAGATTAGTGATTAATTCCAGTGTCAACTACAACTTTAAAGAACCTAATTAAGTATACTACTTCCATAAACAAAAAAATCAGTTGGCACAAACACACAACAACTGTTAAATAAACCCAAAAATTAAAAAAAGGGTTAAAATAAACATAAAAGGGAGAACCTGATCTAGCTTGCTGAGATGGATGAAACCAGAAGACCTGTCAAGCGCTCCACCTAAAACGGATCCATTCTTCTGCAACTCTTCCCACTCTCCTGCTGTACTGATTCTGTACACGAAATCGCCGTCCTTCCCAGCCATCTTCAACGACTTTCCTTGCTTACATTTCAATTTCATTCGTCATAAAAGAGTATTGACTTCTATAAATTGGGCTGGGCCTTCACTTTACAGAAGCTAACCGTCAGGCCCAAGCCAGCTTTTTTTCTCACAGGAGATATGGATCGTTGTCCAGAGGGGTTTATTTGCTGCTGTGATTATGAGGGTGATTAATCATTAATTGACAGATTTTTTTTCCTTAAAAATAATAATTAATAAAAAGTTGAGGGTGCTCGTCTTCCTGTTTGAGTGGAAAAAGAATGGCTACGATCGCGAGAACGCACTTGCTTAGACCTCTCAAAGAAGTTGAGCTTGCTTATGGTGGTACACGTTGCTGCTCAGTTCCCAAGTATTTTGGATATTTTCAATTTTTTCATAGCAATTGCAATGTGGCTTTAACCCACAAACGAAATGCTTCGATTCTTCCAAAAATCAGAGCCCAGAATTCTTTTGGTACGAATGAACACTCTATCCACCATTACTTAAACTGGGTTCTCCCTGCTGCTAATATTTGCTCGCTTTTTATTCACTCTCACAGATTATTTTCCCGATTCCAAGTTTTACAAAGTGGAAGCGATTCTCAGGTTTGAAGTTTTATCTAATTATCTTTTGTTGTTTCCTTTTCCTTACATTGTACTCATGTCGAAATGTGGTTTTGGAGTTACCTTACTTCTTCCTCTTCTTCTTCTTCTTTTTTCTTTCTTGCCGGAGTTACCTTAATTCATCTGCATGGCTCTTCTGACAGGCCTTGGCGAATCCCTCATGTTTCTTCGGTAAGGGCTGATCTTTCGTTAACATTATGCGTTTTTAAAATATGATGTGTTCCATGAAAAAAAATGATGTGAATCGTTCATCTAAACTTTCTGTTATCCCCCCAAAAAAAATTATGGGAATCGTTTTCAAACTCTTATATCGTTCTTTCATTCGTTTTCCATTTTTATTTTGAAATATATATATATGTGTGTGTGTGTGTGTGTGTGTGTGTGTGTGTGTGTGTGTGTGTGTGTGTATGTATGTATGTATGTATGTGTATATTTTGGGTCTCGAGAGAATTTACTTAACGGGTAGTTGATTATTTAATTACGATGATACTTACGATGCGGATATTACTGTTTAGACAAATAGGACATTGCTAAATGGAGAATTAGATTGGTCAGATGAAGGGGGTCTGCTTTTGCCCTGTAATGCGGATATTGCTGTTTAGAAAAAATTTGCCTTTTGCTTTATATAGGTTGTCTTCTTGTCAGCTATGCTGATTGAAGTATTTAACCACAGTTTTATTCCATAGTATTGGATGGAATTTCATAGCACCGCACCTTAAAGATACCTGAAGATACCCATTGCTTTTGTTTGGTAGTTATCAGGAGTATTCCTGCTGAGGCAGTGACTATTCTCCTTTGGGATATGAAGGACAAAAGATAGATCCTTTCCAATTAAGTTTGCTCTATAAAGGTTGAGAATCAAACTATTAATCACTTACTTAAGGGATGAATGCCCTTCCACTCATATCAACCTAAGTTGGTAGATACCTATGGCTTTTAACCATGTACCACTCAGTAGATTTCCAGCATTTGATGAGAGGCCGAAAGCTCAAGAGTACCTGTTACTGCCAAAATGCTAATATTATATGCGCATACTCAGTCAATTCATTATCACAGAGAAATTCCTAGTTCCTCTGTCATGTGTGCCCTCTTGCCTATTAATGATTCAGGCAACAAATTCATGAGTGACCACAGATGTTTCAACTTCAGATCATTGTCCAACTATTACTAATGCTAACAATGAGATGGCACTTAGGAGTTAGGACTATTGAAAGGATGAATGTTATTTCTCACTGAGTGCCTTTAGAATGAAGTCATGTTGCTTCAAACAGAGCTCTGCCATCTTTATATACCTTGTTTTAGACTTTTAGTTGAGGATTGCTCCATACTTTTTATTATAGGATTTGGTACCAAGTGGTGACAAATCCCTTGATGACGCTAGGTTGGTAATACTTTTTGTTTTTCTTAAATTGAAGGCTTTGTTGAAAATGGGAATCCGTGGTATCACAGTATCTGATGTCAAGGGATTTGGTGCTCAAGGTGGTTCAAAAGAGAGGCAGGGAGGTAAGATCGAGTCTATCTAGAAGTGAAGATATGTTCTCTTACATTACTGCAATTCATTTCTTCATGCCAACATTATTAATTGGGTTAATCAAGTTAAAATGTCGGAGTTACTGATTGTATAATTAATTTAACTCTTATACCAAGAAAAAACTATGTCTTTAGTTTTAGTTAATTAACCAAAACCAACTCAGAAACACCTTTAGTTTTTGTGGCATTCACCTTCACTTGCAGTATTCATTAGTTGATTGCATGTTTATATGCTCACTGTTTGCTTGTATCATTATTCTTTGTTAACATTCTGTTGATTTCTTCACAGGCTCTGAATTTTATGAGGACAATTTTGTTGCCAAAGTTAAGATGGAAATAGTGGTGAACAAGGATCAAGTACGTATACATTTGGTGTTAGCATTGTACACTTTGGTTGATCATGCACATCTCCTGTTAAAGATAAGTAATTTTGTGAAGACTGAAGGAAAATGGAAGAGTTTCCACCTCTTGTCAGAATTCCTTCTAAATAAGCATCTGCTTTTCAAACTTGCTAGCAGAAACAGAAATTTAAAAATTAAAAAATAAATAACTACTGATGGCAATGTCATGGTAGAAGTTTTGGTGAACAGTGTTAGACTTTTTGTGAAGTTGGAATATTTGTTCACAGAAAAATAACTTTGGGATGTCACAAAATTGAAATTCTGCTATGATTTTGGGTTGAAGAAAAATGTTAAATTCTCTTGTATCCTTGATTAGTATCATACATTTTCTGTAGGTTGAAGCAGTAATAGACAAGATTATTGAGGTGGCAAGGACCGGGGAGATTGGTGATGGCAAAATATTCTGTAAGGCCTCAGCACACCCTTTTTTATTTTTCCCCAGTCAGCCACTTTGTTGACAGCAAATTGTACGATTTGCTTAACTGCGGCATTATCTATTGTATTTTTGGATGGACCATTCTGTGCAGTTGTTCTAGAGATATTGTGTCTTTTATGGTCAGTCATGTCCATTTTCTTATCAAGCTATCGCTGTACAAGGTGTCCAAGTGAACGCATTGTCCCAGTATTTGATCAAATATCGAGCTCAAGTGCTCAACATTTGATCCACTTGTGAATCAATTGCTGTTTCTTCTGGCTGCTATAAATAACTGGAAAGATTTTCCAATGTTAAAAAGGTTGAAATAATAATGACCATGTAATTTGACATAACCGCATGCTGTGAATTCATTTGGATTGGATATGCAACCCAGTCGTGGGTGCCAGTCCAGAAAATGCGTGTCAGCTCATTCAGCGGACCATTGGTGTTACATTGTTTATTGACTCTAATAGATAATTATCTCTCACTGGTACTCCCACTCATCAGTTAGAATTAGTAAGATTACTGTCACATGTTGAGGCTTGTTGGCAAGCAAGGTAAGTTGGAAGAAGGTCGTGGTTTGAGAATTGATGAGAACCCGTAGTTAGCAGGGTTGCTTTCTTGGTCATCTTCTGTATTATGATATGGGTTCCTCGCCATTTTATGCATCAAATCTGCACAATGAGAATTTGGATACATAAAAGCCTGATGAACCCAGAACTGTTAGGATGTTCAAAATCTAAGCTAGCCTGACGCACATTTGCTGTGAATGGAAGGTTTTGAAGATGAATAAATAGTTTAAAAATAAGTCTTACAATTCACCGAATGACTTAAATTTAACTGACCTAGAGCTGTGATCATAATTCTAATAGAAGTATTATTGATTTTGCAGTGATACCAGTGGCGGATGTTATAAGAGTGCGTACAGGTAACAGTTTTAATGGCTTAAATTGTCAAAATTAAAGTTTTGATTTGTGGAGTCAGCATTGGTACTGGAGTTTCTAAATATGAAGCTTTCAGGTGAGCGTGGGGACAAGGCTGAGAGGATGACTGGTGGACGAGCCGACATGTATTCCGCTGTATGATTATCCATAAAAGATACTTTCTAAATTGCAATGGAATCTATCAATCTGTCTATCTTCTTCTTCTTCTATGTATTGTGGTTTGGAAGATGAATAAACATTGTTGACAATGTAATTGACTTGTTATGGAGTGAATAATTTTATTTAGCAATTATTAACCGGTGTTGAGGGTTATTAACTATTCATGTTGGATGTTTTATCTGCACCATGCTGTATCTATTTCCTGGACTATTAATCTGCTGTTTAAGTTTATTCTTGATTAAATATGATGTTTGTTCCTAAAAAATGTCTTATTTATTTGGTCTCCCTCTCCCAAAATAGAAAATAAATAATTTAATTTTTTGAAATTCTCGACATACTGTTCATTAATATTCATCAATACATGTTCCAGAATTATAGTAGCAACTCTAAAACTACGTAAAGAATTGAATAATTTATTTTTATAATTCAGAGATTAAATAATTAAAACATATATCTTCAATAGAATTAAATTAAAATTCAAAGCAACAGCTTTTTTTTTCCTTTATATTTATTTGGTATATGGTATTATCGAGTTACATTGGAGCATTACTGACCCTAAATGAAATAACTTTTTTAATATGATTTTTTTAATCACAAGGCTATAACTCGAGATTTTTTTTTTTTTTTTAAATAACAAGGCAAGCTTACACTTGAGAATAAAAATAGCTAACCAGCCTAAGACAGGAAGCCTTCCCTAGGTATCATCCCGAGTACAGAGGCCTGAGGGTGGGTCTTCAAAAAACTTGACAGCATTGGCACAGTTGTGGGCTATCTTAACCATATGGCCCGCCTGAGTGATTGTCTCCCTACAGGTATGATGCAGCTGGACATTCCAGTTTTGGTAGTGTAGTTGTCGAACTTCTTGAATTTCTGGGAAGAGTGGGTGGTTGTGACTTCCTTCCCTCCCGATCAAGTTGATTGCTTCCAAGGAGTCAAAGAAGAGCATAACATTCCTCCGATTTTTCTGTTTATAAACCTGGAGTCCTAGTTTAATCGTTGCCAGTTAAGCCTCAATGCTTTGCATGAATCCCAATTCTTGTTGGAAACTTATCACCTAGTTACCTTATGGGTTCTTGACAATACCGCGACACGTTGCAGATTGTTGTTGTGTAATTGAGGCATCAACATCCATCCTTAGCCAGTTGTGTGCTGGAGGGTTCCAAGGTTCTTCTTTATCAACAATTTGGAAGATCTGATGTTTGAATTTCCCATTTGCTGTTGTCTCCATAAGCCTGTATTTGCACGCGTGGATGATATCACGTGTTGTTAGCTTGTTTCTTTCAAAGACTCCTCTACAACGATTTGTCCAAAGCAACCAGCAGATAAGAGCAAAAACCTTACTCCACTTCCAAGATTTGAAATATGTAGCTTCGGCTTTATGTTGGCCATTCCAGCTAATCCATTCCTGCAAATCACCACTAAAGAAATTAAAAGAAACGTTAGTGTCAAGTAATTTACTCTATACTTCTCTCACAGCTTGGTAGTCTATCAAAATGTGTATAGTGGTTTCCCACAATTACACTTAAACAGGCATTCAGCACTCATGGATAAACCTCTTCAGGCTCTGAGGTAGTTATGAGGTATTCTATCTTGGACAATCTGCCACAAGAAAAATATTACTTTCTCTGGGATATTCCATTTCTACAATTGCTTCCAAATAGGTGAAGGCCGGGCATTATCATTAATACACAGCTTTACCCGAGAAATTTCCATTTGATGCCAGTCTCCAACAAAAAGCATCCTCTCCCTGTGAGTTTGGAGGTTTCATCTTCCCAATAATGCTTATAACCCAGTTAGGGAGGTAAAGTTTCCATTGTTGCATATTCCAATGGCTGGATGGTAACACAAACGTATTTACAGTATCTTGATGGTTAATCAAGTGCTCATTCCTTTCAACATAGGAAATCAGGGGTTGTCCCAGTGGAGCTCGAAAGTCCCATCAGACTTTGGTTGTTTGCCCATTATGAATTTTCTTGCCCACTCCTACTATAAAGGTGTCCCAGACCCTGTAAATACTATTTCACACCTGGGAAGCTCCCCTTTTGTATAGAACATTAGGAATTGGGTCATTGCCACATCTATATTTAGACTTCAAGCACTTCGCCCAAAGACTATCTAAGCTTCCAATTAATCCCTAGCACAATTTCATGATGAAAGCTATATTCTATTCTTTCAGGTCCTTGAAACTCAATCTACCTTCACCTTTCCCCATGTTTGATTATATCCTAAGCAATCAGGTGTAGTTTCCTACTCCCATGGTGTTGATTGCAGAAGAAACTGCTGGTTTGTTTCTCAATTTCTTCAAGTAGCCCTTTGGGTAAGAGAGTAGTTTACATAGAATAACTTGGCAAGGCCAAAATAACAGATTTGATGAACACCAATCTCCCAGCTATACTTAGAAACTTACCCTTCCAACATGACAATTTCTTCCTTACTTTATGAAGGACACTTGTATAAGTAGATTTAGTGACCCGTGCATGTATTAGAGGCATCCCCAAGTACTTTCCTAAATCAGAGGTTAAGCTAATTCCCAAAACTTGGCTTAGTTCAACTGCCCTATAGAAGTTCACATTTGAAGAGCAAAAATTTTTTGATTTCGCTAGATTAACTTTATGCCCATATATTGCACAAAAGGCTTGCATTGTTTCTCTAATAAGTTCCATATGATCCATTAAGGCTTTGGCAAATAGAATTAAGTCATCAGCAAAGAAAATGTAAGAAAGGTTAGGGCCATTAGTACCAAATTTGAGGGGCTTCCATCATTTGCTATCACACCTAAGCCTAATGAGCTATCCTAGCCTTTCCAAACATAACACAAAAATATAAGGGCTTAGAGGGTCATCTTGTTTTACTCCCCCGGAGGGTTGGAACATATAAGAAACTTCACCATTCCATAGTACATGCATTGTTTCTAAATTAATGCAAGACATAATGACATTCACAAAGTTGTTATTCAACCCAAGTTTAATCAGAGTATCTTCAATGAAATTCCAGCCTAATCTATCATATGCCTTCTCAAGATCAATCTTAATGGCAATGTAATGTTTCTAACCTTTTTTTACCTCATCATATGAATAGCCTCTTAAGCAAGGATGATGTTGCCGTTGCTTTGTTGGCCAACGATGAAACTACATTATTCCGGCTTAATTAGCTCTGGCATGTATTTCCTAAATTTGTTGGCCAAGATCTTTGTCACAATTTTAAAGCTTACGTTGCAAAAGCAAATTGGCCTAAATTCTTTAAGGAAACATGGGTCATCTACTTTGGGAAGTAGTACGATGTTAATATGGTTTACATCCTCTAGTATGCCATGGTCGTTGAAAACATGCCTGACAAGACTACATATTTTCTCCATAACTTTTTCCCAGTTAGTATGGAAGAAGTGTGCTTGAATATCATCTGGCACTGGAGTTTTGAAAGCTCCCATAGCAAAGGCTGCATTTTTAATTTTAATACCAATAAATGTTTCTTGAATATTCTCCAGCTCGCAATCATTAAAGGTGGGGAAATCATATATGAATTGGGAGCATAGGTCTACTGATAGATCCTTGGTATACAATTGCTAGAAATAATTACTTGCCACCATCTTAAGCTCATCTTGATTGGTTTTCCATTCCTCCTGATCATTTTTTAGCGCTGCAATTGTGCTCTTCCTCCTCTTGATTTTAGTCGTGGAGTGGAAGAACTTTGTATTCTTATCCCCTCATTGAAGCCATTTACAATGAGACTTTTGGAAACAAAGGAGCTCCTCTTGACTAGTAAGCTTGTGGTACTCTTGCCAAAGTGATTTCTCTAACCTTTGGAGGCCATTTTTATCCTTACATTGTCTAGCTTTGTTAATCCCATTAAGTCTTCATAAAATTTCCTTTTTTTTTCTAGGGGATACTAACCACTTTTTGAGTATTCCAAGTGTTAGCTTGAGTAGTGAATTCCTACATTCCTTCAACCTAGTCTTTATTATGCCAAGCATTTGATATAACATTCTTGAAGTCATCTTCTAAACACCAAGCAGCCCAATATTTAAAGTATCTAGGCCCATGTGTTTTGGGTATAGCTTTATTCTTAGCAACAATGACGAGCCTGTTATCAAACTTGAAATGAAGGTGGTGAAATGCTTTAGATGAGGGCTGGCTTTCCACCCAAGTTTGATTGCAAAAGATCCAGTCAAGTCTCTTCTTCGCCCTGTTTTTCTCCCATGTGAACTTGTCGCCTGCCACGGGCATTTCAAATAAACATGCTTCATTGATACATTCATTGAACATTTTGCATCGTTCTCTAGTTCAGGGTTACTTCCCCCCTCCTTATCTTAATTTCTCAAATATGCTTTGAAATCTCCCAGAATAACCCAAGTTTCATCCAATTGTCCAGCAATCAAGTTCAAAGATTCCTAAAGAGCATACCAACGATAGAGATATGGCTCCCTATATACAAAGATACATAGAACGAATTATTATCATTGAGGTTTGATACCTTACAGTGGATTAATTGAGTGGTAGAAGAGATATATTCCACATGAGCTTGGTAATCATTCTAGAGGACCTAGATTCCTCCTGCATAACTAGTGGCTTCAACTCTTACCCAATAGCGAACCCTAATTTCCAAACAACCCTATCAGCTTGAAAGCTGTTAATGCAAGTTTCAATAAGGCAAAGAATATCAATATTATATTGCCTAACAATACCTTTGATTAAGGTGGCAAAGATCTTACCTCTGGCCTTTCTACAATTCCATGAGGCACAAATCATGGGAAACAAGAAAAGATAAAGAGATTGGGAATCTTATAGAGACTCCTCCTTGGTAGTAGAATTCTCCGTTTCTTCCTATGACATAGGAGCCAGTTCACGATTACTTAAGGCAGTCGATATATTCGGGCTACGACCATCAGAGGGATGAGGATCTGGTGGCTTTGGTGGATGTGGATTTGAAGCTTCCAGAGAAGGATTGGATCCTTGAGGTAGCAGTGAGATTGGGTCCTATCCATGGTTCCTATCCTTATCATATTAGATCTTAGAATTCACCAACTTCTGATTAGTTTCATTAGGCTTGGGCTCTAGGCCCAATTGTTGAACATTATCACTAAGTACCACATAAGATCTCTACCCTGTTTTCTTTTCTTTATTGGGCTTGCCTTACATACTTTACTAGTAACATTGCTACTATTCACCCCATGCTTAGGTTAGGCCTTGTCCATTTTGGCTGTAACTTATGGTTTCTTGTTTTCCTTTTCTTTTTTCCTCACTATTGCCTTACTAGGGGGTATGCACTTATCTGAGCCACCTTGGTCCTAATATCTTTTGTAGATCGTTGACTTGAGCTATCATGTACCACTATAGCTTCATCATCCTTTTCTTTGGTACTAGAAATCTTAGTCCATTTTTTATCGCAAAGGTTTGCTTTTTCAGAGGGATCGCTTGTATCTTTGAGGTTAGCAATCACAGTGAAACGAGACTAAGGAGTAAAGTTGTCATCTTTCTTATAATTCCTTGGGTTTGTCCCCTGCTCAGTCTAAGTTATCCTGGTTATAACTCTTCTAGCGTCACATGGCTTCCTCGACCTTGACACAAGCATCCAAGGCCTAAATTCTTTTACTGTCAGTGGCATTTTCTGTTCAACAAAACGTGTTTTGAGTTTGGGATTCAGACTTGCAACAGAAGTCCCACCTTTATGTTCTATTTTATCTTGGTTCCACAGGTATCCTTCTTTTCGGTGTCCAAATCAGCCGCATCCATAGCACATGATGTTTAGCCCTTCATATTCTATATGAAAGATAGCATTGGTTGTTATAATATGCAGAACGAGTCTTTTCTGATAGCTTACTCATATCAATCCTTAATGTTCTACCTATGTGGTCTCCTAGTCACCATATAAACCGGCTATTATAGCAATGCATGGGTATGTATGGTATCCAAACCCATATCACCATCCTTCCCAGGGAGTTGTAGAGAGGGTCAAAGTATGGTGACCACCTCTGGATACAAACACAGTAGTTTATAATAACCCATAGGCCTTCACATAAAACCTTGTTGTAGTGTTTTGTCCACTTGGCTTTATCTGTGAATCTGACAACGAAATAGTTGTTGGGTATGTCTATAAGTTCAAACTTGGAAAATTTCTAGATTTTGGCTAGCCAAGGTTTTAAAGCACCTAGGCTTACTTGTTTGCTTAGCACCATGATTATCAACTTGTGGTTCCAAGGCTTGCACCATTCGTGGAACTCCTCCTGAGTAATTGGGACCATCGTGTAAAATTTCATTAGTTCTTTAATCTCCTCAGATGGCTCTAGGATTGTCCAAGAAAAATTTTCATCATAGAAAATTAAATCATCCTCTTCCATTGATCCTCCCCCATTCGCCATACCAATTAAAGCTAGAAGATAATCTTGGTAAGATACTAGTTTCCTTTGTTCATTTTGGGAAGGGCATGCTTTGTACTCTGTCTCTAGCTTAGGCTCTTCACTACTATTCACCATGAGATCATCCATGGTAGTGTCTTTAGGACTGGTACCATTCATTGATACCTTCTTTTTTCACTCTACCAGAGTAAGCACCTTCATCAAATAGTATGGAGGCTGTTTTTGGTGGCTTGGATCATCAGAAGCCATGTGGAAAGTAGAAGGGCATGCAGTCCAAGAGAAAGAAAACCTAAACTACACTCAGAGCTTCCGTGTTATCTCCAACTTGAGATCTTGATTAAAAGGTATTGAATTTCTTATCATTCAATCCAATCGCGGTTAGTTGAAAGGCACAACCATTTACATTTCAGAACTAATACTTATACATTCACTCTTTATTTTTTATCAAAATAAAAGTGACCTAAACTTCAATAAATATATGCTTGATTATGGTGGTCACATACTCAAATTTATAGTTTCTTATAGATTTTTATAGGAATCAAATAACAGAAAATGGAAGTAAGAAATTATTTATTGGAAGAAAAAAAAATAATATCTTGTGGTCATCTCGAGCTATATATATACACACTAGACTACTTTAGTTCAAATTTAAAGATAAGGCTATTTGTATTTTAGAAATAAAAAGTATGTTCTCTCTTAAGTTTTATCTAAACAAATTGGACCCCTTAACATTGACATGACTATGAATAAATTGGCGGTGGTTAGCAAGGATAGTAACCTCGATGGTGTCATCCCAGAGGAGCCAGATTCTGCCAGAGAAGCCATTGGCCTCTACATAGTGGGATGCCCTGATACCTAATGACTTGATCACTTAGTTCGCCACTCAGCCAAATATTCGAGGTTCAAGGAGAACAATGATGTTTGGCTTGTGCTCTACAACAAAATCCTTCAATGTTCTAGTGAAGCGTTTGCATGCTGCCCCCTACTAGTTCCAAATGAAAATTCTAGGATTTATGGAAGGTTGCTTTATAGGTCTATGTCAAACCCATTTACATCTCCATCGTCTAAGGTGTCCTTATATTTACTCTCACTATCGTCCTCAGCAAAGGCTTCTTCAAGAGTACCTTTGATGGCATTAATGGTGCTCCTTGAAGTTTGTTTCCTTACCTTCTTTTTTTTAACTTTGGGACTTCTTTTCTTGAGCATGATTTGTAACTTAACACCTTGTTTTTGAGTTTTACGATCCAAGCTCATAGCAGTTGAGGGGATATTTTCTTTGCCTGGTCTTCAATGAATGTCTCTTGGGTCTTCAATAAAGACAGCTAAGTGAGAACCTGTGGTTAGAGAGGTTGGGATGGGTCGTATAGAAAACGGTTTGATGCTGAGGATAAGATCTTGTGAGGGATGCTTGGTGGTTCCGTTTGGGCTTTGGTTTTGGGCTAGAAGGGTCTTGGGGATTTGCGTTAGGTTAGCAAAGGTAGATAGTCTAGACTCGAGTTAAGAGATGACTTCATTGGATATGTCTAGAGAAGTCTTTTGGCCTTGATGTTTTCATTTTTTACGGCTTGGCGTCTGTTGGTTATAGGAAGAGTTCTTAGGGTAAGATTTTTATGGTGATTTGACATTTGGGAGAGGAGGTTTGGACTTTCGTCGAATCTTGTGTTCCTTTTGTCTTGTAGTATCTTCTTGTGATTGTTAAAGATATAGCCTAGGTTGCTGAGATTAATCAAAGGATATTGTTTCAGTGGCTGTATACGTGGTCTCTTCTTTTTCTGGTGCATTTTGTTCCTTAGAGGCCAGTATGCTATACCTTGAGCCCTAACTATTACTAGAGTAGTTGGTCACAGTGACAACTTTTTTCCCTTCTCTGTCATTTCTGCAAAGTTCATCTTTGGACCTGCATCCAAAGACCAAGTTTGTCCTTTTTTGCTTTTGTTGTAGGCACCTAATGCTCACTGTTCACACTACCTACACCTACGTAAGCATTCACAAGAGGTGTCTTAGTTGGGGTTTCTTTCCATTCACTATAACATTCTTGCAAGTGGCCGTAGGGACCACAGCAATAACAGATGATGGGGAGCCCCTTGTATTCAACAGTGTGGAACCGTTCATCAACCCAAACTTTCGAGACTAATGTCTTGGATAGGTCCACGTAAACAACCATCTTGGCAAATCATGCCCTTCCTTTAGCTTTCGTATTGTAATCTATTCACTTTACTTGTCCCAAATTTGGCCTATAGCCCGAAGCACATTTTTATGGTAGTAAGAGTAGACAAGTCCTGGGAGTTAGACCCATACCAGCACCTTCGTTATGGTGGTTGTTGCTGGATTAAAACTATTTTCCTATGGTTGGACTATTAGATAATGTCCATTAACTACCCATGGGCCTTGCAGGAGGACCTTATCATAATCCTCCTTATTGTTGAAGTTTGCAAGGAAGTAATAACTCTCTAAAACAACAAGTTTGAAGTGGCATGTGGGTTTCCATAGTGCCGTGACTTTGTTTAGTCAAGCCATGTATTCGATGTTGCGGCCTAGTAATCTAAGAACAATCATTTTATCCATGCTTTTGAGGAGGATGGTTTTAACTTTCATTGAGAAAGTGATGGAGGGGTAGTCACCTTTCTTAGAAATGGTAAAGTCGCCATCGCTAAGAACTAATTCCTCGGAGTTGTCTAGTGTTGTATGAGTGCCTGAAGTCCCCACGAGGAGTTTGTCCTTGAAGGAGGTTTGGGGTGTTTGAATAGGAGGCTCCTGGACGATGGTTGGGCTATTGCTATAATCTATTTCAGAGATTCCATTAGGATTGGCTTCTTCTGTTCGCACCTTCTCAACCATGTGATCCCCTTTCAGCAGAGGGGGAGGCTTATCTTTCTCTTGGAGCGTTACGTATGTGGTTCAGATTTCTGTGAAAGTGAAGTTTGTTGGGTCTCCATAATCCACAGTAGTATTGGCTACGACGATTATCATTCTGAGATAACGCTCCCGTTCTGGGGGGTGCAGATGCCCTAGAGAGCGGTTCCGTTCTCACACCGGCCTGTTGTCACCACTTAGCATGGGATGGGAGATGGGGTGGCTAGGGGGAAGGCCCGGAGGAGTGTAGAGGTGTATAGAGGGAAAACTCACAATATTACTATTTTATGTGGTTGAACAGGTTGGTACTTTATAGTGCCACATCAAGCTTTCATAAGTGAGATCATGGTGATCATGTTTGTGCCAAACTTTACATAACACATTTCGAAACTCCTCTTCAATCATTACAAACAGAGTTTTGAACTCACTATCATTCTGAGAGTGAAAAAGTTCTTATCAATCAATATGAAATATATGAAAATTTTGCAAAGTTACAATATTAAAGTCTTTAGTCTTGAATAATGTGATTTATATTTTCAAACTCTGCATAATATAAGGGTCGTGTTGTGCTGTTAATTAGAGCATCATTTGAAAAACGTACGGACAACAAGGTCCACACAAACAGTGCTATGTTCTTAACTATTTTTTTTGCCTTTGCGGGTGGAAATAAGTAGGAAATTTTAAGTTTTTAGCCCCCAACGAAGTCCTGAGCCGTGTTTGGTTTGATCAGCCGGTTAGATCCCATTGAAAAGACAAACAAGACATCTTTTCTCATCTCATTTTTCAGATTCCACTCACACGGTGGGGACAAAAGGATGTGGACATTTTTAACTAAGCCGCCGTTGCGACATCATCGTCGTCATCAATTCATCATCATCATGCACTGCTTTAGGATATATTTATAATAAAAAAATATTACAATCTTAATTAGTAGTTAGTACTAAAAAAATTTCAACTCAAGGCAAAATGGACTGGTTTGCGCCAAACAGGACCAAATTTTTTCTGTGTGCCGTTGAGATTTTATGGGTTTTCAAGTATGCTGAATTTCATAGATGGCGTGGCATTCTTCCCTAGCCTAGCCTAGCCTAGCCTAGCCCTAGGAAATACAAATTTCTACCCCAAAATGGTTTACTTGGAAAGTTGGTTCGGTTCGCAATTCGCATATTCCTACCTTGTGTCAGTGTCACCCACCACGAATGCTCAATCCCTTCTTATACTTCTGCTGCATCAAGTGCTTGTAATTTAATTATACCAAAACGCCATTTTGGTTGGTTACATGCGATCATAAGTCTTCTGTTTTACCAATTGATACAGAACTTTTTGCTTCCTGATGCTTCAATTTTTTCCTCATAATTAAGTTACTTCACTCTTCCCTGTTAATGTCTCTGTTTCCGGTTAAACGTTTTTGTAACATTGTCATGTTAAGTTTGAAAGCCACAAGTCCACAACTGTTTTGACCAGTATTTTATTAAGCTTATAAAAAACTATTCTTTGTTTGAGAAATCGTTAAACTGACATGTTGAGGTTACCTTCTTTCAAAAATTAAAAAAAAAAAAATCAGCCTAATTTGCGAAATGGCAGGGAGAGAGCCAAGAGTTTTAATTAGTGAGAACGAAAAAAAAAATCCGTCATAATATTTTTATTTTATTAAAAGTTGACTTTAAAATATATTATTTAAATAAGATATTTTATAAATCAGGATTTAAATGTTGTATCACCAGGTTTAGGACCCTTTTGGAACCAGATTTTGAAGGGCTAGCTGCTTCTGCGGAAACCATGTTTTGAACGTAGTTCCAAATATATATAGCCTTAATCTTTCTTGGGTGCTTCCTGCAGCAATAATTGATATAAGAGCTAAGGTAGCATGTTTGATAATTAAGGAGATAACTGTTGAGGAGAATATTAGTAATTGCTGGCTGGGTTGTAATAACAAATTGATGTCACAGAGTGCAAGATCAAGTCATAATCAAAAGGAAATTAATGTTTTGGATATAACTGGGCACAACTCAATAATCACACTCATCAACCACGTAAGATGTGGTATTATTTTTTCCCCCTTCAGCAAATTACGGGAATCAGCAGCTTTAACGGATGATATTGTGCGGTAGTAGAAGCATTGAAGGTTCAAATCAGTATGAACTCAAATCGGTATGAACTGAGGGGATAAGAAAATGCTTTTCTTGTCCATCAAGAAATGACATCCAGACATTACAGTTACAATTCATATAAAAATGGAGTTAATGATATACTACCTCCGGTCCTATATATAAGAGCTTTTGTCCTGATTCTAAATATAAGATTCTATACAATATACGAGGTAGTATTTATTATACATTTTTAAAAAAATACCCCTATTTAATATATGCAAAGAGGAAGAGAGAGAGATTAAATAATGGTAGTTTTGAAAAAATATTGAGATTTTTGGAGAAATCGAGATAGTTAATTAATTTTAATTCCAATTCTTAATTCATGTGATTCAATTAAAAGGGTCTTATATTAAGACCAGAGGAGTACTGGGACTGAGAAGCCAACGAAACCAAAACTTGGACGGCGCCACCTAATGGAACATGATGTCACCTCTTATCAATGTCACAGCTGGTCGATTCGTCTCTATTAATTGTTGGAGTGGTTTGTAATGTTGGCGAAATTCATTACTATATCACACATTGGAAAGAGGATGAGGTTATTAAACAAGACAATCAATGTTTTCTCTTTCCAAGTTCAAAAATACTTCCTCAAATCTTAAATACTCCATTTATCATTTTAATCAAATTATGCAGACTAAGAATTAAAATTAAAATTAATTAATTATCTCAAATTTTTTGAAAATCTCAACATTTTTTTAAAACTACTCTTATTTAATCTCGTTCTCTTTGAATACATTAAATAGGGATATTTTTTGAAAATGTATAATAAATACTACCTCATATATTGTAAAATATCTTATATTTAAGACCAGGACAAAATATCTTATATATAGGACCGGAGGGAGTATAAGATTTTTTTTACTTGATTCCAAATATAGTATTTTCAAAATACAATGTACTCATAATTATCATGCATTACAAAAAAAAAATCCATATTTAATTTATTTTAAATTGTTTCAAAAAATAGAATCCACCCACTCTTTTACCACTTACCATATTGATTGATAATTGACTTTCAATAAGAGTAATTTTAAAAAAAATTTGTGATTTCTAGAAAAATTAATATTATTAACTAATTTTAACTTCAAACATTAATATGTGATTCAGTTAAAATGATCAATATAAGTATTAATAATTTTTTTGAAGAATTGATGAATCATTCATTTGAAAATGTATCTTCTCAATTATTCTCTTTGTTCCATTTTATTTATCATTTTAGAAAATTTTAAATGTCACCAATTATCTGTCGTTTTATATTACTTCCTCCAATCCTTTTTATTAGTCACATTCTACAAGATTTTTGTAGTTCTATATATAATTCACTTTCCATAGGTTTTTGAAACATTAATTACTTTATTTCAAAAATACTCTTATTTAATTATGAGAGAGAAAGTGGATTACTTCAATTTGTGATATTTATTAAGAAGTAAAGATGGAAACTATATTATTTTTAAAACAATTTTAATGATATAACAAATTTTTCTTGGTTCCGATGAAGTAGTTAAAAGTGACTTATGTTAAAGAGCGGAGAGAGTATCAATGAAGTATTAATTATCTTCTTTACTATTTTATCTTTTTTTGAAAATAATAATAAGTAGAGTACAAGTCATCTTTAGCATTTAAGTTTAGGATATTTTGGTAAAATAATATTAAACTTTACTATAATCTAAGTTATTAAATACTTGTATTAGTCTATATGAAAAATCTTAAAATAACATATAAAATAGAATAGAGGAAGTAATGACTATATGTATAAAAAGATGCAACTCTTAAACATATCTTTCCAAAGTACTATTCCCTCAGTCCCATATTTATTATTGTTTTAAGTTTTTTATTTTATCCCAAAACTATTGTTATTTTACAAATCCAATACATTATTAATTTTTGCATTCCAATTATTTCCCATTCATTAATTCTATTTTTCTTAATCTCTCTTATCTATTACTTACTCTTTTTATTTCACTCCAATTAAAATCAAATTCCAAGGCTCATGAAGGTATTTTAGTCAGTACTCCTATATAGTACTACTCCCTTTGATCCTTAATATAAGACAAATCATACGGATTAAGAACTGGAACTAAAACTAATTAACTACCTCGATTTTTTCGAAAATTTCAACATTTTTCCAAAACTACCCTTATTTAATCTCTTTCTCTTTCTCTTTGGACACATTAAATAGGGGCATTTTTTGGAAATGTACAAGAAATATTACCTCGTATATTGTAAAGGGTCTTATATTTAGAATCAGGACAAAAGATCCTATATATAGGACCGGAGAAAGTATTATCTTTCATTAATTAAAGCTCTCTTAATCAATGCGCTACAACCTCAAATAATAGTAGTAGATATGGTACAGAAGAAGCAATATAAATTCTCTTATTTAAGAAAAGTGCCAAGTGGTCGAGGAGAGGGGAGAATTTTTGTGTTCCGATAGGATTTATTCTATACTAGAATTATCTGTAATATTCACTATAATCAGACAATCTCTTTAAAGATAGTGTCAAAGCCTGTTACCTATCAATATTCATAATTTTTATAACACTAATATTGCAAAAATGATGGAAGAGTTACGACCAGACAATTTAATTTACCATTAGATCAATGTAATTTAATTTGTTGTAGCTTGTAAACTCCGAAATGGAAGAGATTTAACCGGCCCGCTTTGGGATATAGCATGTCCATTGCATGGAATATATATATGCCTTACTCTTTTTGTTTAGTAGAGCACTTTAGAATTCAAAGATGTGGTCAACATCAATTAATTAAGCAATTATTGTTCCTTCCTTTGGCCTCCAGCGCACTAATATCTTTTGTACCCAATTGCTGAACACCTTCGTGGGGCCCCGAAGCATGATTTGAATGAGGTCTATGGTATACCGTCACAGCCTTAAACAAATAAATAAAACTAAAGCAACCTTGGCATCATGAAGCAGAAAATTAATAGTACTTAGCAGTCACAGGATTCTATTCTTCCATCCTATTTTTCAAAACAGTGGGGTTTGATTTGGTTTCGAAATATTAACGTTGTCATTTCTAATATATATATATATATATGCAATATGCAATCCCTCGATCCTCCCATCATAATTCAACTAATGATAATCAGATACTTAATTACTGAAAAAGTTTGAAGCAGTGCTGGTTATGAATTTTCTATTTTTGCTTTGTTTTGGTTTTTCATCGCCTAATCTTATGATAATGATAGTAATTAATAATAATGTGCATCGACTGACTGACTTGTTCAGAAGTGAATACGTGTTGGGAATCATTTCATTTTCATGTTGGAGGCAAAGGCAATAGAAAGATTAAAAGGTTTCTTGAGTTTGACCAGATTGGAATATTAAGCAGATTACCATCAGACCATTGAATGTGGTAATTAAATTCCAGATTGAGTGTGGGTCTTTATTCTAGAATGCTTGAATTGAACCTCATATCCATTCACCATTAATTGTTAATTAATCAATTAATGCATGTTTTATGGACTTTTTGACCAGTCTACCCCCACTCTTGGATAAAAGTTACTATCTTCGTCTACAACTGCAACTGCAGCTGCAGCTGCAGCGTCACCTTTTGATATGGTTTACACGTAGTCGTACGTAGTGCAATATTTTATGACTATGCCATCACACACACACATATATATATTATTAACCTTCACTATCCCCACTTGGTGTTCACAGACTATATATAAGTCTATGGTGTGTGTGTGTGTGTGTGTGTGTGTGTGTGTGTGTGTGTGTGTATTATTAACCTTCACTATCCCCACTTGGTGTTCACAGACTATAAGTCTACAGTATATATATATATATCGATTACTTATTAATCCTAGATATTCTTTCACATTCTAGGTACGTAGTACTAGTAGATATATATATATATATATATATATATGGTGGCACATGATGAATCAATCTAATGTTTATCGGTATCTTCGAAATAGTTTACGCATTTAAATTAAATGTGTCAACTGAGTGTATTCTTAAACAATTGTGAGACTTCATTCTTGTCGTAAATAATAAAATAGTAGTTTTAATAAATTTTTATATATTGTATAAATACTACTATATATATTTTTCTACCTAGAAAATTTTTAAATATTTTCATTTGCTGTAATAAACTGCCTTGCGTTTGCATCCCTCCTGGATGCAAAATAAAAGTTCTTTAATTTATGTAAAGGAGCCTTACTTTACACTTACATATTTCCCTGATCCTCATGAATCATATTCTCACGAATATGACATTTCAATGTTCAATTTATCATAAGTATTCTTGAGAATATTTCATTATTTTTTAAAGCATTTTAAAACATAATTGAGCCCTAGATGTACAGCTGTATTAAAAAATTTGTCGGAAGAGCTTTCCTATTCTAATAATTCTATCCAGCTGTACCAGATAAACCAATGTCACTTTCAAATACTAGATGAATTAATACCAAAAAGTATTATAAAGTGTTGAAGAATATAAATGTTTATTGTCAGTTCTGGAACATTTCTTGCACTTGAATTTAGTGCACATATATACATCTCATCTCAATTTTTCATATTTAAGTTGGATGATCTAGATATTATTATTTTTAAAAAAATTTATATTTTAATATTTGCGTCCTAAATGAGGTGGGATACAAAATAACATCAATCTATTGCTATCAAGCTTATAAAAATAATCATTTAATTTAAAATTATAAAACAAAACAATCGGATATATATATGTACCATTCAAAGCTCATATGAACGTAACAAATAAGAAATGCACCATTACCGCATCCCTAATGATATGCATCAAAACCGGATCCTCCTTTCGCTTAAGATATTGTTCAACGAAAAATAAAAAAGATTAATATAAAAAATTGAAAGTAAACACACACACACACACACACATATATATATATATATATGTATGTATTTTTTTATAGTTTATAAAAATTAGCACAATATTTTTTTATGTCAGGAGATTTTTAAGTAATTGAATTTGTGTCAAACTTTTTCATAACTTTTTCCGAGTAATTTTAGGCTTTTTGACCAACGAGGCAACGAGTAATGGGAAGTTTGCAAAAATATCATTTCTCTCTTATTCATGAAATTTTTTTTTATTGTTTATAATTCAATAATCTTTCACTTATGGTGGACAAACAGACAAAACAAGCAATCAATTATTCCTTCCATCCCATATCTATTGTTGTTTAAGGTTGTGGCACATAAATTTAGAAAATTTTAATTAATGTAAAATAATATACTGTACAATAACTAAAATATCGTCATCTAAACAGTCTTGGAATTTGATTTTTAATGAAGTAGTAAATTAAAAAGAGTAAATAGTAGATAAGAGAGAAAAGGAAAATTAATAAATTGGAGTATAGTTGGAAAGCAAATTTTAATAATGCATTGAATTGGTAAAACAACAATAGTTTTGAGACAAAATAGAAAACTCAAAACAACAATAGAAAAATAAGTTTCAATTTTTTCTTTTCTTTTAATACTTGGCATAGTTAAAATTGTTGAAAAGATTTTGAAATCAGACCAGAGCAGTACAGAGAAGAGCATCAAACTTGATGCGCAACCTCCTTGTTCAATAAAATTATTTGGATAAAATTTTATTATCAACTCATAGATAAGATACGGTTAATATCAAATATATTCTGCTATTTTTCAGATTCAAAATTTCACATAAGACATAGAGTCAATAACTTTTTTTCCCATTTATGAATAAGGATTAATTTATTTTAATTGATAATGTTAAAACATGTTATAGAAATTCTAATAAGGAATGGATTGCTTTATTTATGATCTGTGAATAGTAAAACTTATTATAAATTTTATATTATAAATATTGATAAATCACAAAATTAAAATCAAAAGCAAAATTAATCCAATCGTGGAAAAGCCTAATTTTTGAATAAAAAAAAGTTACGAGGACGGCAGTTCAATTTCAATCGTGGGGGACAGGCACATCATGCTCACTGTTCATGAGCATGTAATATATTGAATTGGTGTCGTGGAAATAAAATTAAAAGTATTAGATTAGATTAGATTGTTGGAATTGTTAAAAATGAATAAAAAAGAAATGGACACAAGCATGGGCAAAGTGAAGTGATGTACTCCGTACATCACTGTACAACGGTGGAGGTGATATAATATGTTATCATGATGATTGATCAATAGCCATAGGGGCAACAAATGTCGAAATGAGCTTTCCAGTTTTAATGCATCGACACGTAGTTCTCCACAAATTCCATTTACGGGGTTGGAGAGAAAAGGAAAGGAAAGGAAAGGTGCGCTGCTGATTTTATTTCCAGTTTTAAATGAAATTATTTTAATCAGTACAATTCTTTTTTATCTTATTCTGCACATTACCAAACCTGTCTCATGTGGTTCAAAGTTGTACGATGTGAATTAAAAAAAACTTTAATAAATATAATACCTTCATTTAAAAAATTTTGGAAGTGAAAAGATCAGAAAGTAATGGATAAAAGAGAAGAAAAATTGGATTAATAAAAAAGTGCATAGTTGAAAAAGAAAAATTAATTATGTGTTAATTTTGTAATAATTTTGAAATTAAAAGACACACAAAATAAAAATAGATATTAACAGAGGAAATAATATCTTGGGGGCCATGAAACAGAGATGGGATAAATAATTTTGGAGACGAGTGAAATCATAAAAAAGGCATCTAATATAGAAAACGCTTCAATTATTCTCATTCTGCTCCGTATGTCACATCAACATATCTTCCCCTTCGTGCTATCAGCACAAATTCAATTTCATACTGTATACTTGTAACACCTTTTTAATCACATTGTATAATTTAGTTTGAAAATTAAAATTAGTTAGATATTTTGATTTTTTTTTAAAATTATAATATTTTTAAAAATTATTCTTATTTATTTTTTTAAAATATATTAAATAGAGACATTTTTTAAACAAATATAATAAATATTATCTCATATATTATAAATAATTATGTATTTAAAATTAAAATAAAAAAATTTATATTTAGGATAGAAATAAATACTTTTACAAGCATTTATTGTACATCTGGGTGCAATCTTAATTGAAATAAGAAAGAGAGGCATATGTCAGTGAAGTCAGAAATAATTTTATTCCTTCAGAATCCAGAAGAAGAAGAAGGAATTTCTCTCTTTTTTGAAAAGCAATTCAACGGGAAAGAAACAACTTCAAGGTTAGGGGCATTTCCAACCATGACAAACCCCACGGAATGTTGGCTTTTCTCCCCTCCTCTTCCACTGTTACTTCGTCTTCTTCCATTTAATCTTTTTTTTTGTTAAAAAAGTCCTAGTTAATTATACTTCATATATTGATTAAAAAAATAAAGATTTGTTTTTTGAGAGAAGAAAGAAGCCTAGAAAGAACAACAAACAAAAAATCACATAACTAATTTGTAAGACACATCCGACCGGGTTCATCTCAAGAGGAGGAATCGGCTCATGAATCAGTGAGGCTTAGGCCGTGCAAATACGGGTTAATTGGACACCATTGTTCAATTCTTATTTTAACTGAAAAGAAGAATTTTAATGGATGATAGGAGAGAGAAAGGCCCCTCCAAGAACCCTCCACTTTAATTTGGAGGATAAGATGTCCTTCTCTTCTCTACTCTAAAATCTCAAACTAAACATATAATATATATTATCTCCATTTCTTTTTAACTATTATTTAAGATTTTATTACTCAGATTAAAAAATACAATTAATATGTTAAAGTTTATTTCAAATTTACTAATTTATTCTCACATAAATAAATATATAAAAAAGTAATTAATGTTATTTTTGACTTTTAAGATAATGGATGAGAGTATAAATAAAAAAGTAATAATGAATATTATGTTAAAATTTTAAAATGAGAGATAAAGAAAAATAAATTTTTTTTAAAATATGACAAATAAAAGAAAATAGATGAGTAACATGACTTGCCATGATACAATTCCATTCCACAGTACATGCCAAATACCCAAATTCCAGTGAAAGTCAATAATCCAATTCCCAATATTTCCCCCCAATAGCCAGCAATCATGTATACATGTGCCTGTTCAATAGCCTAGTCAGTTCTTTTAGAGTAAGAAATAATCTGGAATCAACGCAATTATTAAACGCACAAGCTAGCAGTGGGAGTGGGAGTGGGAGTGGGAGTGGTTGTTGTGTTGGACTAGATTAGAAATGCAATGGTTTACACAAGCTGGGCGATGCAGCTTAATCCCAGGGGTTCACGACAGCATTGACCCGTCGTTGTTCATACTTATGTGGTTGAGTTGCATCATTAATTTGGGTTCAAACTTGAAATCAAAACAATCAACCAACCACTTCAACCGTTTTATGTGCACTTGCTTTCATTTCTCACGCCCAACCTTTTTCCTTTCCTTTCAGAGTTAGTTAACTTTACTCTCGTGAAACATTCTGACTTTGCCCTATTGATCCACTCATTTAATTACAAAGTCAAATTTTGATCAAATTATGCAGAAAATTATCCAGGAACACCCTTGTTTTCATTTCATATTTGATGCCAATAACGTGTGTGGCCCAAACTCTAATTAACTAGCTGAGTCGAACCCAGTTTGCCCGGAATACACTTTATTATTGGCTGATTTCAACCAAGTCTTCCAGACTTCAACAAAATTTCCTCTTTTGGTGGCTCTTTGATTTTCTTGTTCAACGTGTAATCAACGAGTGACCAACGTTTTTCTCCCTTCCCGTCTTGCGCCGATCATCACTCCCTTAAAATCTATTCAAACCAAGTCCAATTCATCGTCTTTTCCTTTGACTTTTTGTTTTTGGAGCCAAATTTCTTAGCGCTCTTACAATATCACTCACCTAATAAACGTTGAATCCAGAATTATGTGTACATCAGTGATTGCTAATTATGAACTTCTTCCCTAGTGGGAGAAACCAGGGACCCATCTCACGGTTTCCCTTTGCCAATAGTTAACAGCCAGTTCCAAGGCATGCCATTCCATCACTTTTAGTTTTTATTTTATTTTTTCTTAAAGAAAAATTGAATGCTTTAGCGTATGCAAATCTCGGCCCTTCGTCGTCTTCAGACGGGACAGAGCAAGGAGTGTCAGAATTAGTAAGATTTTTCAAACGCTGCCATCCTACACAAAGAAAGTTATTATTTTTGTTTTTAGTTTTTTAAGTTTGTCTTGTTTAACAAATAAATGAATAAAATAAACCAAACCCACGATGGTGTTTCATTCTTCCCCGGATATACCACCCCCTGAAGTTGAATTAATCGCGCTTGTCTCGGAGGGATAAAGAAAAGTCCACGGGTCAAACCATGAACAGCGAGCTTGGCTTCTTAATCCTCCAAGCACTATTAAATTAATTAAATGAAGCAGTTGCCCTTATCAATTGTACTACTATAATTTAAGAAAATCGAGTCTGGTGTGCTTTCATTTTCAATGGGAGTCGCTTGGCCACTATCATTTATCTTATTTAGAATTAGAATTCCGAGTGAGTTTATTCTTATCTCACTCTATATATAATTCCACACACCAGCAACTTAAACTAACCAAGCCCAAATCCCACATGTTGTTCCTTTCTTCCCCTCCACCCTGATCGCTAGAAGTTTCTCACTCTTCCTCTCTATAGTAACACACAAAAACACACACTCTGAGTGTCATACACAGACAAGTGTTAATTATCAATCTAGATAAAACAGAGGAATGGAGATGAAGGTGAAAGGGGAGTGTAAGAGTAAAACACGGACGAGTGAAGATGAGATGGGCGTAAGGAAAGGCCCATGGACCGTGGAAGAGGACACTATTCTGGTGAATTATATTGCCACCCACGGGGAGGGTCGCTGGAATTCCGTCGCCCGCTGCGCAGGCACGTGCTCTGTTCCTTCCTTGCCTTGAGAGATGTTAGCCCGTAATTTTATAATTCACGATTTGATTGTAAATTTGCGTAATTTACAGGTTTGAAGAGAACAGGGAAAAGTTGCAGATTAAGGTGGCTAAACTACTTGCGTCCCGATGTTCGGCGCGGAAATATCACGCTGCAAGAACAGATATTGATTCTTGATCTCCACTCTCGGTGGGGCAATAGGTATGCTATACTAATCGATATGATCATATCTTAATGATCTATTTATGTAGGATTGTTTTAGTATATATCAAGTCAAATTTTGATTGGGTATACGAATGCACGTGGCAGGTGGTCCAAGATAGCGCAGCACTTGCCAGGAAGAACAGACAATGAGATAAAAAATTATTGGAGGACGAGAGTGATGAAGCAGGCGAAGCAGCTCAAGTGTGACGTTAACAGCAAGCAGTTCAGAGACACCATGCGTTACGTGTGGATGCCCCGCTTGCTTGAACGGATACGGGCAGCCGCATCCGAGTATAACCCGACCTACCAACCCACGCCCTTCCTCAGCCCCAATCACTCCTCCGCCACCCCGCTTGCGCTCAATCCCAATATTGGGCACGCCCACTCTTGTACATTGCTACCTCATCACGCTTCGGACAGCTCCCAGAACGGGTCGGACGTTTGCCCACGGGTTGTAGGATTGGAGTCGGACCAGGGGAATAATGCCTTGCGTGGTGGGGACTGGGCTGAAAGTTTGTGGAACGACGACAATATTTGGTTTTTGCAACAACAGCTTTTCGAAGATCTATAAACTAAACTAAACCTCACAGTAACCTTGCGTGGCGCCTCAAGGCTTAGCGTCGCCTCTATTCATTATACGATTCCACTGTATAAATAACGTAGGTATATTTATGTATTATAGATATATAGCTAGCGGGAAAAAAAGATAATATATATATATATATTATAGAGCTAGCCTTTGCTACAAATGTATGAAAATGCGCATGTGCTCCTTCGCTTTTCATTTAATCAATAAAGTCAAAGTTTTTATTTTTTTTCCCTCCCAAAGTGATTTAGTTTAGTTAGTGCTCGAACTTTCGTGTAATATTGGAGGGGAGGTGACACGGTGGGATTTGCTTCTACGCTAGGGAAAACATACTATTGGTCTGCAAATGAACAATTGGGAAGAGATTGTTAAACGCAAGCAAGCGAGCAATGTGTGAGTCCATGAGTGTGATATGCATTATCTTGAGTCGTCCAATCCCAGAAGGAAATAAAATTAACGTTTTGTGTGAAAGGCAAACCGTCAATTTATCCTCTAATATCGGTCGCATGCTTCTAAATTACGAACATTATTTCAATTACTATAACAGCATTGAACATGCGATGGACATGAACCTGCTGAAATCGCCGTTAACCACAATGGACGACGTCGTCCAAAGTGATTAGAAGCCTTCTCGCATTTCAATTACTAATCAATTACACATCATTAAATTTCTAATTACTTTTCCTATTGCATCAAAAGAATCACTTTATTACCAATGAGATTCTCCACAATTAGTACATAGCAGGATTCCTTAAGCAGACTATCTTGAATTCAATATCTAACTATGTTTATGAAAAATATCTTATTGAGAATGATAAAACTCTCTATACCTAAAAAAAATTAATTTTCGGTTATCAGGTGAAAAATATCGTTGGTGTTTATTAAAGAATCATTTCATTCCCTATCCATTAAAATTAATTTTATATTGTTGAATATCAATATATTAAAATATAATTATAAAGTGAAGGAAGCTGTTACTCCATAACAACAGCAAATACTCCCTCCGACATAGATGGTGTCCTGTTGCAGCTTCAGTTTGGAAGCTTATAGGTCCTGCAAATGCCTTGGACAAGGCCTCTTCATTCCTGGCTGTTTGCTAATATTCACGCAAGACAGAGGGATACCTCTTGGAGAATAGCTTTTGGTATTACTTGCTGCAATTAAATGTGTTAAAAATTTAAAATAGTTTCAAAACATATACTTATTTAATATTTAAGATTTTTGTCATGTAATTTTTTGTCCAACTTTTATCATGTAATTAATAAAAATAATTTTTAATAAGGGATATTATTGGTAAAAAATATTAAATGTATCATGCAATCTTTATTTATTCTTTATATTTTCGAACAAAGATATCTCTCGAATGTTCTTTGTATATTTAAGATCAGAGGTAGTAGTTAATTTATTAGGCTCCATCCACGTGACAAGAGAAATGATACTATTTTTTTCCTAAACGAAATGATACTACTTTTAATTTCTAAATAATATGGCTGTCTTAGAAAATTTAAGATTAAGTAAAAAATTTAATAAGATTAAAAGAATAAAAAGGTAAAAACCTAAATAAAAGTTGTTCTCAAAATTTTATATTACCAGTTTAACATTATTTCTTACTTTATGAACATATTAATAAATTAACTCATATTATATATTTTAAATACAAAAAACGTTGAGTTATTTTAAAAAAAAATTTCATCTTTTTATTTTAAATTTCATGTACAAGATGAGCATAATAATTATCAATATCATTTATCAATAAAAATCATTAATACTGAACAAAATATTTTTTTAAAACACCAAGGATATTTATAACCCACAGTCAGAAACTAATTCTTTTAATGGGTAGAGATTACTGAAGTGATTTTATCTCTCCAATAAAATCTTTCTCTATACATATAACTAAGTATTGAATCCAGAATAACATGATTAAGGAATTCAATTATCAACCAACTATATTATGAGTGTATTGGTCAAAATTATTTTTTTTATATTAGATATTAAAATTTTCTCTTTTGTTGATGGTACCGATATATCTTCAATAAGATTTTCCTCGTTGGCCCCATGGGCGGTTCACAGAAGCCCTTTCTTTTCTTTTCTTTCCACGCCCTTTATGATCTTTTTGCATCTAAATCTGTTATCTTCTGATTGTATGCTTATTCCCTTCCCTATCCTGCCCCTGTATACTAGGATATATATATATATATCTGTTTGGTTTAGAAACAGAAAACAAGTTTAACCTCATATACTCTAATTTCCATTCAAAATCAAACCAGAGGTTGTTATTTAGCTCTTTGTTTACTGTTAGTATTACTAGGAATTTGGTATTTAGGGAAACACAGTTTTCACTATGAGGACAAGAAAATTCCCTCTAACTGAAATTTCAACTCGAACCATGCATGAGAACTCTGTGGCCACCACTGAATGTTCAAATATTTATCCATCCATTCGTCATACTCACTCACACTTACAAAATTTCATCCACAAATTGTAGTTTTACTCAGCATGCATGACATAAGTTGTGTGATTAATGTTTCTTTGGTTAACAGCAAATCCGAGAACCAATTTTTGAGGTCCCTGCTATTATAACACTGCCTGCCTGCATTAATTAATTACCTGAAATTGATCTTGCTTCACATTATGATGGATCCAATTATTCACACTCAAAAGGTTATCATGCATGCATACTCCCCCAATCGATCAAATGATTTGTCACATGGGGCATCCATATATATATATATGTGTGTGTGTGTGTGTATGCACCTGCTTTCATTATGACCATGCCCTCCTAGCTTTCATGTATATATGAAATCTCTGCTTCGTTAATATCACACATGCCTCTAACCTTTGTGAACTTAGTATCACTCCCGATTTCTCAGTTGAAAACACCGCAAATAGCTGGGTTGATTTATGGGAGTAATTAATCTTGCGGTCTTCATTACAGATCTACATGTATTTTGACAAAGTATATAAACTTATCCTGTTCTTGTGAATTATCTTGCAACGAGGGATATGTTGTATAAAATGAAAATTTGATACACTACAACCACAACCAAAATTTGTAAGTGGTGCTGCAGAATGATATCAACGGCCAAACTCCACATGTTCTGCTTATATAATAGTATTGTTCGAGCGCTTTTAATTGATATATGTATATATATATATATATCGATCCCTGATGATTTCTTAGCTCCTTTTCACTTTAATATGGAAGCTCAGATTGAGCTATATACAGTGGCGGACCTACATATAGATGAGAGGGGTCAAGTGACCCCCTTAACTTGTAAAAATTGTACGCTATAGTATTAAGTTTTAGCATTTTGACACCATTAATTTTAATGTTTTGACCCCACTAGATTCAAGTTTTATTTTTTTAACCCCTAGACTCAAGTTTTGAATACATTTTGATTCAAATTTTTTTGAATACATAATTCAAAATTTTTTTGAGTATTTTATTAAGTTTAATAAATACATATATGTAAGAGAAAAGACCAACTAACTTAAATCTTCAAATAATTTTTATAACGAATATCATTTGATTTTCTAAAACCCAAATTAATGAAGGATAAATTTTCTTCATATTAGGTCACCCCCACTGGTCCCGGGTTCTAGGTCCGCCACTGGCTATATATTTACCGAGAGAAAAAGTTAATTGTAGTAAGGTTTCCATGAACTTATGATACACGAATTCTTCCGTTTAAATTTTCATTATTATCCTCCTCTCCCCTCCCCTCTCCTCCCGATAGTTTCTCTTTCCTAATCTCTCTTGAATTGCACTAGACATACAGTTCTTTCTCTTTCAGATTCAGTATTATTTTCATACATCAAAATTTACCAACTCTCCTCTAATTCATCAAGCATCTCTCTCCCTTCAATTCAAACATACAAGTGACTTTCAAATTAAAAAAGAAACAACTATGACACGTCATCTTCTCCATTTCTGTAATGAATCTTACTTCAAGATTCATTTTCCAGCAGAGAGATTGACCATGTCTCCGTTGTTAATTTGTTAGTGTTTCGGGAACTCAGCTGCCATGGTTCCGCGTTTTCTAGCTTAAGAGATGGTGCGGATTCTAATTCATAAAAAAAAACCCGAAAGTACCGAAAGAAAAAGGAATGAATGTATATATGGATAAATCGGAAGAGGTGAGTTTGCGAGTGAAAGAAACTGGGTTTACAGTGCAGTCAGTAGTGTAGTTCAGAGGAGAAAAGGAAGAAAAAAGTACACAGAGGAAGGGATAAAAAGAAAAAGAAATGAGCATGTTGGCGGAAGAAATAGACACGTTTAATTTAATGCAAAAAAAGAAAAAGTTGAATGCAAAATTTTGGAAAAATTGATGCACGTGTTATGTGCATATTAAAAAAATGTGATGACAAAAATGTAAGACATTGAATCTAAGTTTTATGCGATATAGAAAAGAATGCAGATGGCCACCAAATTAACCAAGGTCAAGAATGAACCTGTCAGCCAATTCTTTTGCCCCAGCTGAAATCAACACAAGTGGAGGCGTGTATTTGGATGAAATCGACCATTTGAGATTTATCCAATTACAATTTTTTTTTAAAGGTGCTCCAGATAAGCTTTGGTTTCGACTTTGGACATCACAACTTTGTGTGCTGATTTAAAGTTTTCGTATTCACCTAGATTGATTATAACAAGCCAACAAAAAAATTTATTCGCTATACTTTCTTTAATAAGGCGTAATTAAGCCAGTATTGATGAAATAAATTAATTAAAATTGGCAATGTCAATTATTCAATTGATTTAAAAAATATGTATTAATCTAACTAATATATCAAATTTTCAAGCAGTATAAAATGATAGTGTGGTGTGGAAGTGGATAGAGAATGTAACCAAACATGAAGAAGAAAACAAATGCTCCTTCTGATTTTATTTATAATAGAAAAGTTATTTCTTTTGATCATCCTAAATATAAAAAAAATTAATGGGCAGTAAATTTTTTTTAATTATCCCTCATTAAGGTTCTTCAAAAAGAAATTAATAGAGTATTAAATATATTAGTAATTTAAATTGATATTAAATTAAATAAAAATAATTTTAAAAAATTAATTAAAAACTAATTAATTAAAATTATTTTTTTTCTTATAAATAAGAATTAGGAAATATAACTTTGTATTTGTAAGATGCTGCTCGTCAACTCTGCAGACGCGTGAAGTGGAAAAGGTATTCTTCCATTTTTGCTTTTATTTCTATATTACAAATAAAATTAGAAGCAGCCCGTTATTGAGGTGGGTCGGTCAACCGGGTAGAAGTGGCCTGGGCTGCTTCTGTTCTGTTGATTAAGTTATATAAAAATAAATTAGTCCATATTCGGAAAACATAGAAAAAAGGGAGAAAGACATTTAAGGACCCCCATATGAAGATATTTCCTTTCAAGGACTCAGATTAAAAATTCAGTACTCCCATAGACTGAATTCCCAACTCGAATCAACTGAATTCAGCACTTGTACTATTCATTTGTCAATATTTTTGTATGGAGATCCTTAAATATCTTTCTCCCTAGAAAAAAATAATTAACAGTGGTGGCTTGGTGGCACGCCATTGTTTTAAAAATTTTTTTTATGAACGGCACGCATGTTTTTGGCAGATAATAAAATTGATCATAAATTATATGTACCATGTGCAAATATAATATATATATATATATATAAACATGGTTATTTTATTATTTATTGATGTGATTGTTAATTATTTTATGAATTAATTTTTGTTTACTTTGTATTATTTTTTAAAAATTTTAAATTCCCATACGTGACTAGTTATAACTTACTATATGGTAATATAAGTGGATATATAAGTCACAAGTGATGATTCTTGACAGTATGTATTATTAATATGTGAACATGTGAAAATAGCTTTTACTTAATAATTTTTCAGTGGAGTTAATGCGGAGGTTTACCTTTTTTTTCTTTTTGGGCCGAAAAGGCGGAAGTTAAGCTTAAAACGCAGTCAGTGAGTGACAGTGACCCAGAAGAATTTCGCATCAGGTACATCGAAATTGGCCACATTCAATTCAACATCCTTAATCTTTCTTTTTAAATAATAAGAATAAGAATTCTGACCGAGTAACGTTGCGGCAAACCCAGCGGTTGACTTCCAATTATACGAAAGATGGCTATTTTATTTGTACACTTGGGTCAGTTTGCGTGTGAAAGAAGTCAGCAGGTCAACCCAACCCCAAGTGCCCTAGTCAAAGTCCAAACCCCAAAAACATTCCAATTTAATCATATAGTAGTAAAATTTACTAACTAGCAATTCCTGCGTGCTCCCGCAGTCCGCCCACTTGATCACTGGCTTTCCAAAACAAAAGATAAGATCCCAGCCCTAGACTAGAGTGCATTTAGTCCTAAATAATGCCACCCCACCCTTCTTCTATATAATCCGCCTCCTCATTAACCAACGATCCATCTGAGCCAAATTTAAGCATTCATTTTCAAAACTCTCTCTCTCTTTCGCTCTCGCTCTAAAAGGTTAATTGCAATAGACAGATAAATATATACAAGGATGGATCATCAGGGGATTGATTTTGATTATTGTAATATGAAGATGAAGTGCAGGGGTACTATTGAGATGGTGAGAAGCTTATCAGATTGTGGGTCATCAGGAAGTGAGGAAGAGATGGGAATAAGGAAAGGGCCATGGACGGAGGAAGAGGATGCTATTCTGGCCAACTACATCTCCCTCCATGGCGAAGGCCACTGGAACTCCCTCGCTCGCTCTGCAGGCACGCATTAATTCTGTTAATTAATCCTTCCCCGCCTGCCTTTCTCACTAATTTCTTAACGATCATTCTTTAATTATAGATTATATATAATTACTGATGTTGTTGGTCCTTTGTGACAGGTCTAAAGCGAACGGGGAAAAGCTGCAGATTAAGATGGTTAAACTACCTGCGCCCAAATGTGAGGCGAGGGAATATCAGCCTCCAAGAACAGCTCTTAATTCTGGATCTGCATTCCCGATGGGGGAATAGGTGGTCAAAAATAGCGCAAGAGTTGCCAGGGAGAACAGACAATGAGATAAAGAACTACTGGAGGACACGGGTGGTGAAGCAAGCCAAACAACTGAAATGTGATGTGAATAGCAAACAGTTTAGGGACGCCTTGCGTTTTGTATGGATTCCTCGCCTGGTGGAGCGCATCCAAGCCTCCTCTCAATTTCAAACCCCACTGCCTCCTCCTCCTCCTCCTCCCAATTCTCTCTCTTGTCATTCAACTTCAACAGCCATCACCAATATGCCTCTCCCTCATGATGTTGATGCCTACTACTCTCCTCCTCATTCTGCACCAACAGAAGCCACCTCTGCCTCTGGGATTAATCACCTCCAATACTCCCAGGAATTCCTACCCGACTTCTGGACTTACGAAAACATTTGCTTCTTGCAACAACAGCTTGCCGATGATTAATTCATTCCCCATACTTTTCCCTTAATTTTCTTCATTCACTTATGACATCGCTAAATATTAACTGCAATTTAGGCAAGTGCATGTCATTTATATATTCAATAATCAGATTGATCTTTTCTGACCCTCATCGACTTGCTTACTTAATGCAAAAATTAATACTGATCATCAGGAAATTAGGATGTTGCATGCATGTAAATACATAATACATGCACATGCTTGTGTGAAGGCTTTGACTTTTCTACAGCGATCCCGTCGTTATACATCTTTCGCGTTGTTGTAGTGTTTGCTGTTATAAATCTTCAGAATTAAGCAGAACACAATGAAAATGTGATGGATTTTTAAAAAGTAAATAAAGACTCTGAGCAGGGTAGAATAATATATACTATGTTGTATAGGGGGCTTAAATTCAAAGGCTTTCTCATTGGGAGCACTAAAAGGGCCGCAACTTTTGAAACCTTGTACTAACTTAATCTTCAAGTCTCCCGCAGCAGTTTACACGTAATTAGGCAGTCAACTTTCTTTAATTCCATATTCTATTCCCATGTAGCTAGGGTCCTCATACCTCACATCTCACTTCAACTATCTACATCTTCAATTAAATTAATTGGCCCTTGTTTGGAGAAATAGCTCAAGGAGCGAAGCAATTCTAAAAAGAGTTATCTTATAAAAATTAAATTCTTTAATATGTGAAGAAACCAAACAATCATGACCTTTCCTCACAAAGTCACAATCCATTATTAGCGCGCGATTAGTGGGAATTGGGGATTGATGCCAAATACTTTGCTGCTGCGGGCTCCCCTGTTCATCTTATTATCTGAAATACATACAAACAGTTGTACAGACAGAAAGAGAGAAAAAGATGTATTTAATTATTGAATTAATATATAATATGGTCTGGACATTAATTAAAATGAGAAATGAATGTCAGATCGATGGTGCTATATAGACGTGTGAATAGGCAGAGGATACTTGAAGAAGTTGAGAGAGGGGTGATCAAAGCAAAGTGGATGGGGAGGCAGTAGAAAGATGGAAGATGCCTCAACTAGACCGAATACGTCTCATCATTCTGAATGCAGGAAGCCAGGTGTAACCAGGACTCCAGAAGACGTTTCCAGTCACAAGCGTGAATTGGCTATACGCGCCTGTGACTGTGACCAAACCAAGGAAAAAAAAAAGAGAAAGGCAAACGCTGTACGCCTCCTAATCCCATGTTACAAGTACAACCTTTGTGGATTCTTGTACTTTGCTACAAAACAATACTAGTACCTTTGTCATCGTGTGTGTGCGTGAGACAGTCGGAGCCCGAGGCATCCCCTGCCGTTCACGAAATTCAAAATACAGATCGAAATATTTATTTATTATTAAATATACTTACATATTGATATATGACTTATTTATACTGCCCATTGTGTGGAAAAGTAATATAAAAATAAAATGAGTTGAAAAAAATTAATTTGAAAATCATAATTTTTGTATTTTAATTTTAAACGATTATATATATTCAAAATAATACCACATTATTAAATTATATTAAACTATAAAAAAATAGATACTATCACGTATTTTAATTTTTAGATATTAAAAATAAATTTCATTTTCCCCGGAAAAATATGATTCAATGTCAATCATGTGCCTAACACCGCACACCCCATTATTCCTCAGCGTCCAGTTTGAATGAAATCATGCTTCCATCAGCATCACCCTTCAACATGACTCCCACTCCTCACACTAGCCTCCGTTAATTGGAACTGAACGGAACAGGAATCAAATAAAAATAAAAAAAAACTAACTTTTAGATGAGAAATATTTTTTTCCTCTTAAATAAAAATGATAAAAAAATATATTCATTATTGGCTAATGATAATAAGAGTATAATAAGAATTGCATAATTAAATTTCCTGTAATATAATCATTAACCTTCTTAATGTTTCTGGTAAAAAAATCCTTCATAACATTCAAATAATTCTTTTGTCTAAGGTTGAAAAAATTAGATCAGATATTAAATCGGTCAAAATACTGATTTAAGATTTAATAAATCAATCGTGGTTCAATAATAATTAAATTGATGATAATAAATTTAATAATTTTTTAATTTTATATATTATAAAGAAAATTAAAAATATTATTAATAAGTTTTACAATCTAATATTAAAATATAAATAAATTAATATTTATCTATAATCATATTTTGAATTCAAAATAGTTAATTAATATTTTTTTCATATTATTTGCTAAGTAAATTTATCATTATTAATAATTATGTATCATAATATTATCTATACAATATTATAATTTAAAAAGAAAAAAATTATACAAAAAAGAATGCTATTTATTATTAAAAATAATATTGTTTTATCTTAAAATTAAAAAAAAATAGATCCGTTCAACACCGGTTTTCCACCAGTTCAAAAAATAGCCGATCGAGATCTATAATTAGACCCAATGTGACACCAATTCTCGGTACAACCGGCAAATCCAGTCCAATTTTTGGAACACTACTTTTGTCCAATAAAACACCTATGTTTGAAAAATCGAACTGGATCGGTCGATTTGACTAATTAGACATAAAACTGGTGCAAGCTCTAGTCATAAATATCAACCAGTTATTTTTAGAATCAATAAAAAACTGATTGAACCAGTTTTATTTTTGAAATTTTTTTATTTTTAAAACAAATAAAAAATTTTTTAGTTTTTCTGATAAAATAACATTATTTTTTGTATGAATTTTTTTCTTTCTATATTATAATATTGTATAAACATTATTATAATATATAATTATTAATAATAATAAATTTAGTTAACAAATAATGTAAAAAAGATATTAATTAATTATTTTGAATTCAAAATATAATTATAAATAAATATTAACTTGTTTAGACTTTAATATTAGGTTATGAAACTTATTAATAATATTTTTAATTTTCTATATAATATATAAATTTTAAAAATTATTAAATTTATTACTACTAATTTAATTCCGGTTGAACCATGGTTGAATCATTAAACCTTGAACCAATACTTTGACCAGTTCAATATCTGGTCCAGTTTTTTAAACTTTGTAAAACAATGATACTATATATATTAGGACTTCTTCTTCTTCTTTTTTAAACTTCAGTCGAAATTCATGGAAAGGTAGTGCCTTGATGGAATCCTAATCCTTCATGATAAAATCAATAATAGAGTAATAAATATGCAGTGGAAATAAATCTCTTATACTTGTAAGAATTTATGAGGATTAATCAAACAAATATATGGCTAAAATTAAACACTAAAAACACATCAAGAGACACAAAAAATTTTAATGTGAAAAACCCTTTAGGTAAGGTAAAAATCACGGGTCATCCAGACCAATAAAAATAATTCTACTATAATCAAAATATAAATACAAAAAAGTTTCAATTAAATGCACAAATCAATACTAACAACTCTCCCAACAATCAAAGCAACAAACTTACAATAGAGAATTAAAAAGATGAAAAATCCAAAAATTACTATTTTAGTTTGTACTAAATTTCATCATATCAGGCAACAAAACAATGATCCAACCGTTGAAAGCGAAGATCTAGATGTCTCAAACCTGCTGACAAAATTTTAGCCTAATCCAATGTTTAAAAAATCATTAAATGAATTTTTCCCGTAACTACTCTGTTGATGTGTGAAAATAATATTTTTCTCTTCTTCTCTCTCAAAGACGGTTGTTCTAACTTGAATATGACATCACTCTTATACCTTAATATGATCTTTCCCAATTTAAATAGGTAAGACATATAATGTACTTTTATATCTGAGTCTTTTTTCATATAAGAAGGTAGCCTACTGTTAACACTACATTGTGTCACTATTCAAAAAATTAAAATTAATCTTCTTTTGCAATTATTTTGTACATGATTTTTCTCCTCACAAGATTTGATGAAAATTAATCTTTAATTTTATGAGATCAACTAGGAGCCTCGGGTATTGGCCCAACCCCCGGGCGCCCGCCCCCCCCCCCCTCCCCCAAATCCTCTCAAAGTAAAATAAATAAATAAATCTTTCTACTTCTATAATATTTCAAATCAAAGTGATGCCTTTTTGCAGTTATCTAAAGAGTATTGTCCTCCAAAATTAACTAGTCTCTGTTTTTTTCAAAGGAAAAATACACAAACTCTTATGATTATGAGAAAGTCAAATCCAAAAGGTTATATATAAAAAGCACTGTTATTACTCTTTCTTTTTTTCGGTTTTTTCTGCACAAACGTTGAGAAAATCGAAAGTGTTTTTTTTTAATGAAAGGGGATTGAGATGCCGATTGACCTTTAATAAGTACCAGGTCCTAACATGATCCGGGACTGTGTGCAGAAATGTGAGGCCCTATATCATTCGGACGACCTCACAATAAAAACGGTAAAGGCCTCTACTTTTTGGGCTTTTTTCTTCTTCAGTGTTTGTTGTCCGGGACATGACTTTTATTCTTTCTTTCTCTTCTTTCTTTTTTTTTTATTGTACCGAAAAAGAAATCTCAATTTTTTGACCAATATACTTTTAATATCATTTGAAAAATAGATGCATGTAAAAAAAAAACGAAAAGTAAATGCATGTGTCTCTGTGTGTGTATCGATATATAGATCAAACGCTGAACCTAAATGTTAAGCGCAAAAATAGTGCTCTTATCTTGTTTGGTTATTTGATAATGAACTATTTCCACTTTGGTAAAAAAACAAAATCTCACATTTATAGGGAAGTAAATAGAGATCTTATAAACTTTGATGATCAAGATTTCACTTACATGTGTATATATCTTTTGATTAACAACCAACAACTAACCATAAGTATATACTAGTTAAGACAGACTGTGGAAGCGTCTGATTGGTGTAATGAAATATAATATTACATATAATATAATTGGTGTAATGAAACATAATATTACATATAATATAATTCCACCAGTCCAGATTTCACCCATATATACTTCATTATTAAGGTTGTAAGAGAATCCGTTAATAAAAAAACAGGTTGTAAAGAATGCTGAACTGGTAAATTTCATTTTTGGAGTGAATTCGGTTTGAAAAATATTGGCATTGAATATTTATTGTGAGAAATGGACGAGCAAAAAGAATTTCAGAGTTTAGAAAATATTTTGTGTATTACAAAGTGTGGCGAAGTACAAAATATATACAGAAAAAATGAATCTGCCTAATAAAGTCTAATAAAAGGGAATAAATGCAGAGAATAATTACAAATCAATCAATAATAAATATAAATCAATCAACACCCCCTTCAAACTCAAGATGACTTAAGGTTAAACATCTTGAGTTTGTTAACTAAAATATTGAATCGTCTTGGATTATGAGATTTGGTAAACAAGTCGGTAGGTTGATTAGCAGTCAGGATGGGAAGAAGTTTGAAGGTGCCTCGAAGAACATAGTGGGACAATCAATCTCTATATATTTGGTTCGCTCATGAAAAACATCATTGTGAGCGATTTGCCTAACACTCTAACTGCCACAGTAGAGTTCAGTGAAGGAGTCTTAAGCCACACCCATATCAGCAAGAAGTCAACAGAGCTAGGGTATCTCAGATGTAGTGTCAACCAGAGCTTAGTACCCAGAATCAGTGCTGGATCGAGAGGCTAGAGTTTACTTCTTACTATGCCAAGAGATCAGAGAATCACTAAGAAAAATGCAAAATTTAGTGGTAGATCTATGATCAGAGTGATCACCATCCCAATTTGCATTTAAGTAAGCTTGTAGAATGAGTGAAGAGTCAGTTGAGAATTACAAACCATGAGATAGAGTACCTTTAACTTACCGTAGGATACGGGGGACTGCGGCATAATGTGTAGTACGAGGAGACTGCATGAACTGACTAACAATGTGCACTACATAGGCAATATCCGACCTAGTCATAGTGAGATAGATAAGACTCCCTACCAGCTGACAATAAGGTGTAGGATCTTTCAATAAAGTACTATCAGTAGGAGTAAACTTAGCATTATGTTCAATAGGTGTATTCTCTGTCATATCATCATAGAGTTGAACCCGAGAGATCAAATTTGAGGCATATTTAACTTGGGAAGAGAGATCCCACTCTTTCCCTGAAGTACCTTTAGACTAAGAAAGTAGCTTAAATTCCCAAGATCCTTCATCTCAAAATGATTCCCAAGATAAAACTTGAGTTCCTGGATCCCTAGAGTGTCATCACTAGTAATAATCATGTCATCAATATACAGTAGAAGCAGAACAATGCCATGTTTAGTGGTGCAAACAAATAGTGCAAAATCGTAAAGGCTGCAAGAAAAACCAAGTTGGCTAATAGTAGAGTTAAACTTAGCAAACCAAGCAAGTGGAACATGTTTAAGGCCATAGAGTGCTCGCTTGAGTTGACAAACCTTGTTTGCTGGATGTGAATATCCTGGAGGAGGCTTCATATACACTTCTTCTTCAAGATCCCCATTTAAGAAGGCATTTTTGACATACATCTGATGAAGATGCCAGCATTTAACTATAGCAATAGCAAGAAGGCTTCGTACAAAAGTGATTCGAGCAACATGAGCAAAAGTCTCCTCATAATCAGTTCCATATTCCTGAGTAAATCCTTGAGCTACTAACCGAGCCTTACGCCGTTCTAAAGAACCATCAGAGTGAGTCTTCACTTTGTAAACCCAGCGACATCCAACCAGAGTCTTATCAGAGGGAAGATCAACAAGATCCCAAGTATGCATTTTCTTCAAAACTTATAATTCTTCTTGCATAGTCTGCTCCCAATCAGGGTCACGAGAGGCTTCCAGGTAGGTTTGAGGTTCCTGTAACTGAAGGATAGTAGAGAAGCAATGGTAATCATTAAGTTATGAGGGAGGATTTCTTACACGGGCAGGCTGAGTGGACTCAGAAGACATAGGCTCAGGGGGCGTGTCTTGTGGAGGAGGATCAGAGACGACAGGAGCATCTGGAGTGTAACATTGGTTGAGATGGTGAGCTCATCAGCAGAATCTATACCTGGAACACTAGGAAAAAGATCAACAAACGGATCGGTGAAAGTAGAAGAAGAAGTAAGAGGGATGGAAGATAAGTTAGTTAGAGAAGAAAACTGAACATGTTCCCAAAAGACAACATGACAAGAGATGCAAATACGATGGGAAAGAGGGTCCCAACAACGATAGCCTTTGTGTTCAGAGTCATAACCAAGAAAACAACAGACACGGCATGAGCTTGCAATTTGGTGGTCTCATGAGGAGGGGAAGAACAAAACAAGTACAGCTAAAAACTTTCAACATTTGATAATTAGCAAAAGTACTATGAAGTCGTTCAAAAGGAGAAATGTTACCAATGACAAAGGAAGGAACTCGATGGAGACAATGAGTAGTAGTCATAGCTGCTTTATCCTAAAAACGCTCAAGACAACCAAAGGAAATGAGCAAAGCACGAACAGAGTCAAGAATATGATGATGCTTACGCTCAACATGGCTATTTTGTTGAGAGGTGTAAGGGCAAGAATATGGAGTGAATTCAGTTTGAAAAATATTGGAATTGAACATTTATTGTGAGAAATAGACGAGAAAAGAGAATTTCGGAGTTTGAAAAATATTCTGTGTATTACAAAGTGTGGTGGAGTACAATTTATATATAGAAAAAATGAATCTACCTAATAAAGTCTAATAAAATGGAATAAATGCTGAGAATAATTACAAATCAATCAACATTTATTATAAGAATTGTCACATTGAGTGATGGACATGCTTGGATAAGCTTGACGCAATAAGTTTTGCAACCCGGAAAAGGAAAAAAAAAAGAAGAAAAAGAAAAGAAAGGATCCGTCGGGTCCATTAGAAATTTGATGGAAATGGAATACAGCTCTGGGATGCAGCAACATTTTGGTGATCCAATGATTCATGGCACGGCAGAGGATTGGCTTCAAGGCAATGCGCATTAGAGATTGGTGGGAGGAAGTTTGGGGTCCCAGTAGGCTCCTTCGCCAATATCCTGCCTGCTTCTGATTTTATACCCAAAAATGCATTGGTATCCACTATCCTTCATCGTCACCTTCATCTTCTTCTCTTCTATTAGAAAAAAGAACAAGATGGGCCTATTTTTCAACTTATTCTCACGTGTCCTACCTGTGGTTCTACTACTACTTCATTCTAGTGCTCCATTATCTCAACGGGATATTGTGCCCATCTTGCTTCTTTTGTCCATGTTTCTTTTCAGCAATGAGCAGTGAGGGTTGCTTTAGTAATCAGCAATAACTACCTTTCTTTTCTAGCTATATGCATATATATATATATATATCCGTAGTCTCCACCATTTCAGTTTAATCAGGCTCTAATCGGCATTAATTGTAAATACCAATATCATTATTGGCTGCGATTGCTATACCATTGCAGCCATGATTCCCAAAACTTGTTTCCAAGTCATTCTGCTGATTCTTTCATATTTATGCATCCCTTGCAAGTGTTCCCCTTGGAACTCAGATAAGCGCACGGATTTTGAGAATTGGATTTCTTGGAACCTCAAGAACTACCAGAGGGCGATGGTCTTCAAGAGCCAGTGGAATAATGTTAAAGCAGCTGATTTGAAGCTGGGGATGGCTGAGATTAACCAGGTCAGAATCACTGTTCGCCAGGACGGTACTGGTGACTTCAACACCATTACACAAGCGCTTCATAGCATTCCACCGCGCAACACCAGAAGAGTTATAGTGTTGATTGGACCAGGCGTTTATAGGTACGTAAGCACGCATTTGTATTCTTCAATGAATGCAAAGGCAGTTGGAAATTAGTGTTAAATTGAACCTTGAAATGGAGACAGACATACATATATTACTAACTCGGGAAAATTACCAACATAGGGAGAAGATAGTGATCCCCAGAAATATGCAGTTCATAACTTTGTTAGGGGACGCTACGAATCCACCAACTATTACAGGGAACGATACGGCATCCGTCACCGGAAGGGATGGGATGCCATTGGGGACATTCCACAGTGCCACCGTTGCCGTGGATGCTAATTATTTTGTTGCCCTCAACATCAAATTTGAGGTACCTCTACTTTCTTGAAAACTCGGATAAAAAACCATGCTCGAGTAATTAATTATCTTGCCGCATTTATAATTATCGGAGAGATTAGACGGACAGTATATATCACATTCTTAAATCATATATATGTTTATGAATATATTATATATAGTGGAAATGTTGAAATAAAAGAGTTGTTGATGGAAAGCGGCCAACTTGGTCCATAATTTAGAGGGTAGGAACACCACAAAAAGGGTTCTGGGTTCTGTTCGACACATTCCGAGGCTCCAAAGGGAAAAATTGTCAGAGATTGGAATAAGAACAAATTACAGTCACGGGTCTGTAACATGATTATGCATATATACAAAAAAGGAGAGAAAGATAAGCTATCATTGAAAAAGAAACAAGAAAGTTGACAATTAAGAAAAGCCTCGAGGAAGAATTGCTAATGAATGAGGTGGTGTGTGAACTTGTGATGAAACAGAACACAGCATCGCATGTGGTAGGCAAGGTGGGAGGACAAGCCGTAGCACTTCGCATCTCAGGGACCAAAGCTGCATTTTACAACTGCAGCTTCTATGGGGATCAAGATACGCTCTATGATCACAAAGGACTTCACTACTTCAATAATTGCTTCATTCAAGGCTCTGTTGATTTCATCTTCGGCTCCGGCAGATCCCTTTACGAGGTCTCATCTTAATTCTCCACTTTTTGATCTTGCTTTTATTAGTGCCGGCCCAGCGTCAATATGGGCTTCTTATTCTCCTTGTTCTTCTTCATTGCTGTTTTTCTGCTTCATCAATTCAATTGGTTCCCAAAGCTGTAAAAGAAAAAGTTGCTAATTGGGCTGAACCTATGTATGTATGGACACGCAGAACTGCTATGTAAATTCAATAGCGAGGAAGGTGGTGTCCATCACGGCTCAAAAGCGTACAGACGCGTCGTTAGAAAGTGGGTTTTCGTTTAAGAACTGCGTAGTGACGGGAAGTGGGCAAATTTATCTGGGAAGAGCATGGGGTGATTATTCCAGAGTTGTTTTCTCTTACACCTACATGGACAAGATTGTTCTGCCCCAAGGCTGGAGTGATTGGGGTGACAAAAAGCGCGACTTGTGAGAAGTTCTTAATTGTTGTTTATAGCCCTCATTCTCATGATCGCCGCCTAAGCGCCTGCATTATATATACTTATACACAAATATATGATCATGAACTATGAAGGAGTAAATGTTATGTATGTGTATGTGTATGTGTATGTGTTGCAGGGGAGTCTATTATGGAGAATACAAGTGCAGTGGGCCTGGGGCTAACTTGACAGGAAGAGTGGCTTGGGCACACATACTTACCGACCAAGAGGCTCAGCCTTTTATCGGAACCCATTACATTGAAGGGGACACTTGGCTTATTTCCCTCCCCAGTTGATTCCTTCTCTCACATATGAGGCTCACACTGGGATGGGATCATCTCTTTCAAAGTGATCTACAAATAGTTTATCGGGAAAAAAAATGTAATCTACAAATAAACTACAATCTCTATTCTGTTTTTTTCTTCTCTTCTCAACTCCAATAACTATTAACATGTCACCTAAAAAATTGTGACTGGTCAGATTGTGAATCTTAATGTGTGTATGAAGATGATGGAAACATCTAATGTTTGATTATATATAATTACATCATAAAAAACAATAAGGGTCACCCTCCACCAACAATGCATTTTGGGAACTATAGATGCCCAATCTAGTGTCTCAAAATGGCAAAAAAGTTTCTTCTGAGGTCCGTGTCTGGGTGAACCTACCCTTAAATTAACTCCTAAATTGAAGTACGACGAAAAGCAACTGCCATTCATCATTGTTGGTTGTCAAAGTTGGTAAGACCAACAATGAATGAGCAAATTAAACTCAACTTCACTTTCCATGACGAGCTTTGTTACCCGATAGGATTTTACTACATATATAATATCATTGTTTTCGTCTTTTATTATTTTCTTAGCTGGATCGATGTGTGTGCAGCAAGTGAAATTTATGTGACTTGAGAGCTAAAAAAGATCAAGAGACAACGACGCACCAAGAACACTTTGCAAATTTTGAAAACATTAAGACCGATAAATCCACTCTAGCTTTTATTCATGTGCGTGCGTCAACAAGTGCAGGCCGCACGAATGACTCATATACAGTATCAGCTTGGATGGGTTGTCAACGTGAACTCGAAGATGCTCAGCTCAGTACTGCTTTATGCTGGATGGCAACAACAGATTTACATATTGCCTCACGTAGGCGATTAAATTTACAAAACCCGAGGCTTCCACAAAACTGACAGAGACATGCACAGCTCAATGGGTAAATGCTGGAAAAGAAAGGAGAATGAACACCAAGAAATTCCTGACATATAGGCGGAAGAATATATAATGAAGGAGAATGGAGGTGTATATCAGGGAGAGGCAGAAATGAGGAGGGGAGCGTCTTGGGCTTTAAAGAGATCAAGGCGAGAGTGTCGGAGGCTGAGAGAATAAGCAGCCTGCTTGTACTGAGCCCAGGTGAAGGGCTTATACAGAGGTTGTTGGTGAGGGGACAGCAACATTGGGAGGGGAGTGATCCAGGAGTTCAGTGCGGGTGCTCCAAAGTAAATCACCGACATTCTTGGCTTGCTCGTGTTGGTCACCGCTCTGTGCCTCACGCTTCTAAATCTCCCATTCGTCAATGCCTTCAATAATAGAGAGTGTGTATATATATATATATTTCAAATTAAACCAACAATTAATTAATTAAGGGATATATATGATTGATCAGAGAAAATGAATAAATAAAATTAACAAAAGACATGTAGCTAATATAAGATTAACCCAACCTGGAGGGAATCGCCAACCATGACAACGAATTCATTGGGGTCAGGGGGGACGGGGATCCAGAGGCCGTCGGGGGTGGAGATCTGAAGGCCGCTGACGTCGTTGGAGCGGAGGATGGTCAGAATCTGAGGGTCAGAATGTTCCCCGAAGCCAATGCTATAATTATTGGTGGCGTTGGTTACCAAGTCATGATGATCATGGGATGGGTCCTGCAGGTTGCCCTTGGCGGGGTAGTGATTCAACCTCAGCACTGAGTCACTATGCGCGTCTCTGATGAGCCTGCTCAACGCCCACTTGTCCGGAACCCTCAATCCCTCTGCCAGTAGATCTAGTATCTCACATGCTACTTCCCTTGTTGCCTCTATATAATCATTCACCGCACAACTGCAACAACAACCTCAGCCTGACTTAATCCCACCATCCAAACCAAAACACACACACATGCACCATTATTCGACCCAACCTAAGTTTGCACATTTGTACCCCTCCTTCTAATTACGCAAATCATGTACTGCCGGCTGTGCTGGGTATACTATGGACTCCTGATCGATCAGTGACCTAATTAAGGCTATGGCTATAGTACGTTGTTTCCTTTTTGGGGTACCGTAACGTAACGTAATTGACCATGATTCGACCCAACGGACAAGAAAAAAGATCCGCAATTTGAAATTAATATGGCTACAAGTTATACTATGTGCTTTGCTTTCCTTTCCTTTAATTAAAAAGTTTCCCAGTACATGCCATGGTAACAGCTTGCCGCGGGGGTGCTGATAATTTAAGCCCACCTGAACTGTGGTTGTCCTACAATTACTCGGATGTCATGGCCCCACGTTACCAAAACAATTAAGCATCCTGATCCCATACACATTGCCATGCAAAAGGCTACTAATTCTATGACTACTTCCCCCACCCCACCCCAACAAAACCAGATCATCTTCCCAATTTACACACCCTGCTTTACAATACACTGAGTTGTTCGGCTTGGACCATTTTTTGGTGGGTGCTACACGTGTTTCTACGTACCTTTTCCTCTCCAATATTATTATATTCTCTCCAAAGAAAATTCACTCGATCGTAACCCAACTTCCCTTTCCACTCTGATTAATTCGTCCCCTATTAAAACAAGTATTAATTATTAATTAAATTGATGCAATATTGTTAATCTCACGCCCAAAGGAAAGATGTCCTTATCTAGGATACCCTTTCGCCAGCATAAACAGATTAATTAATGTCATATGAAGTTTCCTGTTTGTGGGCCAGCTGTCGTTAACTCTCACTAGTTCCCATTTAAACTCATTTTTCAAACGTTACTATAATGAGGAAATCAGGACAACATATATAGGATGTGTTAAACTCGTTAAAGAATGATCAGCGTTCAGCACATACTCAATCCGCCACGCTGACTGACTCTAAAGATGCACAAATTGAAGGGCTTTTGCCTGGGCTTAAAAAGTGTAACGCATGTATGCATATAATTTGTGAAAGATTCACAGTTGTTAAGAATAATGGAAGTAAGTCTAGCTAGCTAGCTATAATGGGTACTAGAAAATGAAGTATTACCTGAATTTGGTAGGGTCATTTGAGATGGTTGTGGAATTCTGAGAGATGGATAGAGGATTGGTATGAAGAAGAAGATATTCAAGGTCACCGATATCGCCGAGGGAGCCAATGTTTCTGGAACCATAGCCAAAAGGAGTAGCGGGGCCAGCTTTCAGCTTCTCGGACATGGGTTTGGAGAAAAACTGATTGCCTTCCTCTTCCAATCTCAAAATGACATGCTTTGGGACGCCGTGGTTGACTACTTTGAAGATTCCATATTGCTCGCAGGCTTTCACCACTAGTTCTGATAGCTGGGACCTTTCCATAGAAAGGTCGATGGTCGGAATTCCCACGGCCGTTGTTTTCTTGCTTCGAACAACCGAAGGCACAAACATGGCTGCAGTCTATATATCGGAATTGGTGGAATACGAGGGGATGTGGAGGAATGTGTTATGGTTTCAGAAGGCGGTGTCAAGGTATATATATAATGGAGGGGAAGTAGGGGAGAGGTATAATTTAATTTATAAAAAAAGAGGCGGTAGGGGCATAGTAATTAATTATGAAATTGTTCATTATTATTACTATTATTATTATTATTATATTACCACTGCTACTAGTAATAATAATAAAGGAGGCGTAGACGTTTGAACTTATAAAGTCCATGATATGGGTAAAATAAAAAATAATTAAGAAGGGGGAGGGAGAATCAATGTACGCTGCATGAATTAATGAGTGGATAGATACTAGAATAGAAGAAATGTCATTGAAGATTGATATGCCCCTCTCCCCTCTCCCCTGTCCCCTGCACAATGAGTGTGAAGATGAAAATGAATCCACAATTCTGAAGTAGCCATACGGAAGAGGCAGGATTCAATAACCACGCACTGCCTACGCGCGTTTACGCCAACCAAGGCTTTTTTTCTACTTGCCTTGAGTTGTAGACTTATAATATTTACTCCAACAATGTTAAAAATATTTTATATTAATTATATATATATTAAAAAATAATTTTTTTATATAAAATTTATATAAAAAGTATTCATATTTTTTATTTTATTTTTATTAAATATTTAATTTTTTTATTATTGTAGATTCATAAATAAAGAATATGAAAATATTAAAAATATGAATAAAATGAAAAAAAAAATTTAATATCTTATATTTTAAATTAAAAATTTATAATATAAAATATTTTATAATATAAATTTGATGAAGTATTTTGGTAGCTGGTTACGCCTTGCAAAAGCGCGTGCCCTGTAAACTTATGTTCTCCATCTCCCTTCCTCCACCTCCTCATCCAAGTTACGTGTAGGCTCTGGCTTTGTCCCAACCCAACTCTGACACAACTGATGTATATGTGAATTTCAATGAAAAACACATCATGTCTGCCTTTCATTTCCCCCCCCTTGGTATCTGGATTCTGGAGCAAGAGATCCATCGAAGAGACTTCAGTTTTTCTCATGTCCCAAAAAAAAATATATATATATATATATCATCTTGAAAAACCTTGAATTGATGTGTTTGATGTGATTTAGGAATTACATTGGGAGGGTGATGAGATCGGATTCTTCCACGGAAAAGAAATGTGGTCAAGGTGTAGGTGTTTAGCAGGTCAAAAGTGGGCACGCAAGTAATCCCATTCAAAGAATCTGTTCACAATCCATACGAAGACTAGGAATCTTGTCTTTCTGGAGTTTCAGACGACACATTGTCGGATATCCTTTTCTCTTCCACGGCTTTTGTTTAAACATGTTCCTCCGCCATATCCACCCCCACTTGATTATTGTCTTTCATTCCTTGTTTTAACAATTTTACGAAGATCATAAAATATATATTACTCCTAGGGTTGACACTGTTGACAGTAGGACTGTCACGTCGCCTTTTTCATTCCTTCATTAATAATAATAATATAATATTTTGGGTTGACCATGTTATCTGAGTCCTCTCCATTTTTTTCTCCCTTTTACCGCCTTCTCTTTTCAGTTTTCACCCAGCGATATTGATCTTCTTCCCTTTTCTCTTTTAGTAATAAAATGTTGTTGTTGTTCGAATGGAAAGAAAGCAGCAACGGTAAAAAAGGTCTTTGACAGCGACAGGGTGAGTCAGTTAATGCTATGCTTTCCCAAAAATACATCATTGATGTGAATAAACCAACTACTTTGATGCAAAATTAATTGATCCAGTCATGCATCTCTAGCCCCTGTAACCGTCAACCACCCCACACTTCACTTTCATATCCAATTCCGTATGACCCGTATACATTTTAATTCTCTCTACGCTTTCAATTAACGCCGTCCGATTAATCCATTAGGGAAAATATATAGCGCGAAGCAAGAATTTAAAACAGAAGGACGGGTAAATAGAGTATAAATTAATATGCAGAGAATAGAAGTTGCTGATTTTTGCTTTATGCGGGATAAATGATATGATCTCGAAAGAATATGCTGGGATTAATAATGGAGATTTAAATTACTAAACCTGCAGTTTCGTTTTGGTTTCTTTGATCGAGTTGGATGTTATGGCTTTGAGCAAATTAATATATGAAAGATGGATGCGTACTCGCATAGAGTTACGCGCTTATTAATATTATTGGTCAAAATTCAGTTCTTTTGCTCCAGGACACACATATATAGTACTCCCTCCGTTTCGCTATATAGTACACTTTTTTGAGAAATTAATATTTCATAATATAGTGCACTTTACGGATTACGTAGTATAATTTTTTTCTCTTTCTAAGATTTCCCCTAATTAATAAACCCAAATATTTATTTATTATTAAAATTTTTCATTCCCAAAGCATTTAATGAGGGTAATTTGAGAAAAGATGGAAAATTTTGTTAGTTATTAATTATTGTCTTGGTATGTGTACGGTAGTTAAAAGTGCACTATAAACTGGAACATAGGGAGTACTATATTTAGACTCTGTCTAACTGCATATAACATTTCTTCATTCACATCACTTATCCCTTCTCTCTTTTTGTTTAGTTTTAAAATATTAATGGCAAATTAGGAAATCTGTCTTTTTTTCAATATTCCCTCACTCATTTAGTATATATGTACTCAACCCTATACCTTTCAATTAACGTATTTAATTTGTGACGTACGTTAATATGTAAGTTCTAAAATATCTCGGACAGTTTTTCATTTTAGTTTTCCGTGCGTTGCAAAAAATATAAATTTATGCTTGATAAAATGAAAATTCTGAATTTTTCCTATGCGCTTGTTTAAAAATGAATGAGGAGATGATTTGTTAATTAAAGTTGTTGTGACGATCAAATTATGAACTATGAAGAAAAGATTAACATGTTTTCAATGAAATAAAAAATATTCAAAAGTATAATATATTACATATAGACTATATATATTTATGTTTTGCTACGAACAATTTCTTTAAAATCAATTTGGCATCAAATACTAAAAATCTGAAAGTACAACTGTTTTATTATTACTGAAATATATTGATGTGTCTATTTTATACTTATAAAATATTTATATTTAATATTTATTTTCATCTCAATATATTGTAATTTGATACTTTTTGACATGATTCTACATAACTTGAAATATACTTGCATCATAGGAATATTTGTGAGAAGTTTAAGTTATGTAGAGCTAAAAAGTTGGAGCAAAATGTAATTTACAAAGTTCATCCGGTTTCCCATATTTTCTCACCTGCAGACGGGTGCAAAGGCAAAGAAGAGTTGACCCTGTGATTGGACCTGGTGCTGGGTTAACAAAGCAAGGCATCTAGTAGGCACCAAGCGGGTTCGCTAAAATTGGAGAGAAATGCGTCAAGAGGCGCCATGTGGAGAAAAATAATAGTTGGAGCAGGCACCGACTCGTCTCGAGGAGCAACGTGTCTTTTACGCGGTTATGGGCTTTGATAGGCTTTTGGACTTTTTCTATATAAAGAGACGTGAGGAGAATAGAAAGAGACATTGACAAAAGCACTTGGAGGCCAAAAAAAACAGTTCAAATGCATTTGTAGCAGTGGTGCTATAATTAAAATAGGTCCTGTATATTTACATGAGATAATATTTTTAGTATGTCATACCCATAGTTTAAAGGGGGAATCGCGCAAAACAAGAAATTTATTATTAAACAGCACCTGTTTTACTACTTATTTTTTCAGTTTTATGACTCAATCTGTTCTTGTTTTTACCATTTTTTTATTAGTTGAAAGTTTTTTTTTCAATAATGAAAATTCCCTCTGATGGTCTTTAACTGTGATTCCCTTATTTTAAATTATACTCCCTCCGGTCCTATATATAGGACCTTTTGTCTTGATCATAAATATAAGATTCTTTACAATATACGAGGTGGTATTTATTATGTATTTCCAAAAAAATGCTCCTATTTAATGTATTCAAAGAGAAAAAGAGAGAGATTAAATAAGGGTAATTTTGGAAAAAGGTTGAAATTTTTGAAAAAATAGAGATAGTTAATTAGTTTTAACTCCTTTTCTTAATTCGCGTGATTCGATTAAAATAATCTTATATATAGAATAAGAGGGAGTAATAATTTATTGAGGTTGGGGTGGCGGGCGAGACGAGCAGGGGAAGGCTGAAATGAAGGGGAAGAGCAGAGAGACTAGATGAATGAATCAATGTCATACAAAACTGTCCGTGTCAATGAAGCCCATATATATGTCGGAGGCGGAGAGCAGGTTGTGTTGTGTATTCTGCACACGCCACGTGGCATCCTTTGAAAAACCCCATGCACGTTTTGTTTTGTTTTGCTGATCAACCCTTTGGAAATTAAATTCCTCCATGATATCATATCCCTTCAACAGGCTTCTCCTACTCTGCTGAATCATGCACCTTCTTATTCACAATTTCATTTCATGTCTCGCTCTGGTCTCCGCCACCCCCCCCCCCCTCCTGCCAATTTGCATGCCCCTTTTCATTCCATGTTAATTTGCTATTATTTTATTTATTAGTTGTCTTATTATTCCCCGTTAATTAAATTACTAACACAAACCTGAGAGATTTCGTTCCTCGCTAGCTCTTGATTACTTTAATCAGCTTTTTTTTTCCTCCCAACACCGGTGTCATCCATCACAAGTAATTATGATTATATATTCTTTTTCATCATGAACCTTAATTATCTTTCAGCTTTTGAGGACGTAACAATCGAGTCAACCAAGTCCATATTTTTACCTTATTAACAGAAGCCAGCGAATCCAATTCAATACTAAATATACCTGGCTCATTGATTTAAGTACATATAGAAATGATACGTGGATTAATCTTGGGTCCCTACCCTACCTCCCAAAAATTAAGGTGTTGACATAGGTAAACTCTGCTAGATTAGATCGCAACTGTAAGCGGTTGGTAGAATCTACTAATCAATAATGCGCATTTTAATTGAGTGGGCTGCGTTTTGATGACCGCGATTATGAGGATCATATTATATTACTATATATATTAATTCAATGTAATTATTAGAACCGATGAAGTATCTATCCATTAAATTAATCATTGATGCGAAATTTAATAATATTATATTATTTTTTTTCCTAAACGATTGACGGATTGAGACAGACTCTTGAGTCTAATTGCTTATCCTGTCCCCTCCCCTCCTCAAGACATTTTACACTCAGACTCGGTCATCCATGGTGGTGGGCTTTGAATAATAATAATGTTTGTTTGGTAAATGAAATGATCGATCGAGGAGATCCATATGACTTGACAACAAGGCAGATAACGCAAGTACGTACACACACACATATAGATATGTCGACAGAGAATTTTTATTACTAATATGCAACCTTTTGAGCACTAATTATACATAAGAAATAATTAGCATGCATGAGTTAGAGAATTAGAGAAATTGGAAGGAGATGTTTGGGGGTTTTGTATTCTTTTAGTTCTAGACGCAGTAGGCATCGATCCATATATCCCTTAGTATATTTGTATAACCTAACCTAGCTAACTCCAACCCCACCGGTACTTCAAGAGTTACAACATATACATGGATTGAGGCTCTTTCTTTGGACTCTTCCTGTTTCGACCCATTGATTCTGCCATTAGGAATAGGCACGCTATCATTATTATTATTATTTTAATTTTTAATTAACATTAGTCGTCGACAATGTTTTCAAGTCAACACAGCACCGGCACGGCAAATTTGAGAGATGTGAAATATCAAATATTCAAGAGCATGCGGAGTAGGTAATATAGTTCATACAAATGTATCCAAAAGGATGTTGGGAATCGCACCCCTGACTAGTTTACATGCTTTGGTCATTCAAAATTAAAATAAAAATTATAAATCCGATCCTTCTCTAACTATAATGCTTATAGAAAATATGTTAGGGATGCCTTATTTTTTTATTATTATTAAATACTTTCCTTTCATCTAAACATACTTGAACACGAGATACGATATTTTGTTTGACCTATTTTCTTAACTTAATATAAATTTTCTGCTTTTTTCCCCCTGAAAAAGAACATCGTAGACTATGATATATTTTCAATTTTTGAATCGTATTTTATTGTGAAAAGTCTTGAATTTGTCGCCTCGATGCCTTCTAATATTTATGCATGATCAGAAGTAACAATTAAGAAACTTAGTTGGCAAGATCCTAGAGAGATTCCTTAAGGCCCAGGAACCAATTAAGTAATTGTGACTCAGTAAAACTATTTGTAATTTCAACCTGTGCAGCCCAGCAATTTTTTTAGTTGAGTCTCTATTTATAACTCTATCATATTAATGATGTACTACTTCAAAGCATCAAGTGTCACTCCTTCTTACCATTAATTTTGATCACAAAAAAAAAACCTAGCAATACTGAATTAATTCTAATATTAAGTAATTGAATTCATTATTGATGTACAGGACATGCAATTTTTCTCTCTTCTTTTCTATTTTTGCATCATTGTCCAGCTGACATGGATTTTAAAAAAATTATATAATCATATGATGAAATGAAGTTTTTTTTGTCCGTCAAGGAAAAAAAAACTAATGATGATCATATTGTACTAAGTTCCGTTTATATACAGTATTAAGAATATAACGACATGGAAAGGAACAAATTAAATGTAGACAGTTGCTTGTAGACAAGTAAAATTAAACTGTGTGTGTGGGTAGAAGAAGTGGTTGTGAATATAAAGAATGAATGAAAGAGAGTAGTAATTTATAGGTTGAAGGGAAATATATAATGGAGTTGAAAAGAGAGAGGACAGGAGCTGGTTGAGCGTTGGAGAGGGAATAGACAGCAAAAGATGAAAAAGAGAGACAAAATGTGAAATAAATAAAGAAAGAGAAGAAGACAAAGGGAAAGGAGAATTAAGTGGGAAGGCTTTGCATGGAGTTCAACATTGGTGGTTTGCTGTTTGTGGCTTTGTTAACGGAGATCTTGAGAAATACTTAAACCCTAGCTAGTTGGCCGTTATGGGCTGTCCATTCTGAATTGCTCCCCTCAATTTCAATTAGTTATTGTATGAATACAATAACTCCGCCAACGAGAGATGTCTTGGTCTTCAATATTAATAACGAATTAAACCATGTCCCTTCGTTCACGGAGGAAAAGAAAAAAAAAAAAAAGAATTAAACCATGCATGCTTCTCAGTCACTAGTAAGGAGTAACGACTTTTCATCATACATTCCCATCTGTCTACTTAAACTGCAATATTTCCTAGAAAATGAGCCGATGAGATGCGAATATATTTGAGACGTGGCCCTATTTTTGGGACAAATAATCATTTTATTTATTTATTAATTCAATTATTGGATGGACTGCAAGCACATTATAAAATATAAATATATAGGAAAGAACGAATAATTTGATGAGAGCCGGCATGCATGTGTAGCTTGAATTTTGGAACAACGTTAGGTAGGTTGTAACTGGCCGGAGTGCGGTAACTAGTAGCTGCTGGAGAAATCTTTTGAGACGTGAGAATGACGGCGGCGGCGATTTCTTTCATGAGACAATGTCTTAGCAAAGCTGGGAAATAATTATGCCAAGTTAGATTAGAGGAAGCAAGCTAAATTAAATTAATTAGCAGATGATATGATGAATTATATAGCTAGGGTACAGACTCGGCGATGGCGTCGCGATTGGTGAGGCCGCCTAGGCTTGAATCCGGAGGCGCTTCTTGCAGGAAGCCTGTGTCTGGGTTGACCCGTGACCCGCGACGCTCCAGAAGTTGACTGGCCATCTTTTCCATTTCATCAATATTCTCTTTACTTGCATAATCCATTTTCACTTTATTAGCATCCAACGTGAAATCCTGGGGGCCCGAACATTAATTAATTTAATATAACCAACACCAACAGATTAAAATACTATTGGATAATTAATTAGATTTAGATGTGCACCTAGATTCGGAGGAAATTTTGGATAGAATCGTGTTGATCAAGTACAAGAGCGGTGCTCATATCCACAATGTCATCGCAAGACCTGAACAGAACGTACGTCCAACACCAGTGGCCTGCTTCTCTCCATTGACATCCACTCCATGAGCGAATTGGGTATAATTGCAGGCTTAGGCAGCCTTGCACAACCAGTTCCCAGAGATATTGTTAGGAATAGTATATGAAACAACCGGTGCCCAGAAACGTATGATAACACACTGTCCTTAAGGTGTTATTCGCCCCCACTAAGTTTGTTGCAGGGATCCGACGAATCACCCCTAGGAGTTATTCTAAGCACCAAAGATATCTGATAGCAACTTCAGATACCTTGAAACACAGAACGAAACAGAGAGATTGTAAGCAAGAGAAGAGAATGTGAGGTATTTTTTTAATCTCTAGTCTAATCCTTTTATAATAGTAGAAAACAGAAATTGAAACGTTGTTTATGAACCTGTTTGTTTCTGAACATTGTATTTGAAACGTTGTTCATGAACCTGTTCATTTCTGAACTTTGTATTTGAAACGTTGTTGTTAAATTGAAACAGAATATCAAATGACATGTTGTTTCAGAATGTACAGTTTCAGAACGTTGTTATTTAAAATTCTGTTTCTGAAAAAAATGATTAATTAAAATATTAATTTGAGTGCTAAGTACTTTAAATATTAAATAAATAATATTTAAATCCACTTAACATTTTTGTTCAGTAATTATTTTAATATGTTTTGTCTTCTCTCTCTTATATACATTTCATAAACCTTACTCCCATCTAATATGGGACTTTAGTTTTTTTAAACTATCTCTAACAGATATAACCAAAATTTTACAGCTACCGCATCTTTCATCCTCCCTTGCTGCATCCTGTAAGGCAAACAATGTCTGAAACATATATATATATATATATATATGGCATCTCCAATCAACGAAACTTTCTTAATTTACAAATTAATTAAACATATATATACTATAATTTAACCTTTTACATTTTAAATCCCATTGATATATATATAATGAATGAATTATATATATACAGGATTGTTAGCTGCCATTGCACCATCAACCAGATGGTGTATTTTGTCATCAGCTTCAACTGGAAAGGATCTGAAATAGCCCGGAGCAGCAGTTGTGCTCATAATCACATGTCCCAATGCTACAACACATCCCTCACCCATCTTTGCCTGCTCACATGACTCAAAATAATTAAGTGCATATATGTGATGAGGCTAATCTCCACTAACATGATATATTGCGATATACTCCCTCCAGTCTTTTTTATAAATCATATTCTAGAAATTTTTTGTGAACCTATATGTAAGTCACATTCTATAGGTTTTTGAAACATTAATTAATTCATTTTAAAAATGTCCTTATCTGTTATAAGAAAGAAAGTGAATTATTTAAATTTGTAGTATTTATTAGAGGATAAATATGAAAATTATATTATTTTTAAGATAATTTTAATGATATACAAAATTTTTCTTGATTTAGTGAGATAATTAAAAAAGTGAGTTATATTAAGAATTAGAGGGAGTATATATATATATATATATATAGGGGTTGATTAATACTCGGATTGGGATGAGGAAGACCCACCTTGTGTGTGGAGAAGATGATTGGATGCCCGTCATAAGCAGGAATAACGACATTTGTGAGGGTCTCTGACAACTTATTAGTATCTCAGAATCCGAAACTTGTTGCAGAAGAGACTGGTTGCTATACTTAGGCCATGCCAGCTTTGCCACTTTCGACCCTAATCTTGATGCTGCCCTTGGCCAACTTCTTCCACACTTGCCCTCCAGACTCCTCGTAACTGCCACACGGCATTGGTTATATATATATATATATATAGCAGCCACCACAATTAATTACAGAGCGAACAAAATTTGATAAATTTGAAAGGAAAGAAAAAACTTTATTAATTACCCAGTTACGTAAATCACCGTTTTAATTTCATGACTTCGATCCACCCTTTCTCCTCATATTCCATCCAAGTCCCAACTAATATGGAATGCGCACACTTACAATCACACACACGTACATACATACCTTATAATATCATCAAACACATTGTCGATCAAGCTTGGCAGAAAATATTGTGGGACCTCGCTGGCGATAAAACTTGTTGATTTCTTTAGCAGCAGGTGGACGATCACCTCCTTCTACGCTTGGTGTTGTCAGAATTGCTGTCACGATTCCTTCTGTGCGGGTTCCAGCAATATAATCAAAGTAATCCACAATCCTCACATCTTCACGAGGATTAAGCTTCTGCACTGAATAACAAGTTAATTTCCAGGCTTAAATAATCTAAACTATTAATTATCAGACGTCAATGCACTGTGTATGTTGCAGTAATATCTGTGGACGACCATATTTGAAGATACAGGAAGCGAGAAATTAATTTGTTACCCGAAGTTCATCTAGGGTAGCGAGAATGAAGCCAGGGATAACGCCGCGCATCCCTCCTCCATCAATGCTAAGTACTCCCTCCGTTCCTTAATATAAGGGATAAAAGATAAAATCATAGACAAGAAAAATTAATAAATTTGTTGGGAATATAAAGTAATTTCTAAAAATACCTTAATTTAATGTTAATAACTCTTCCATTATGCAATTAATGCAAATAAATTTTATTAAAAATATACTATTTTAATTAGGGGTATTTTAGGAAAAAGTCATTAAATACACCAGATAAACTCTATGCGTTCCTTATATTTTGAAACACGGAAACTCCCCCAATTGTCCCTTATATTAAGGAACGGAGGGAGTATGATTATAAGTCCCTCATCTTCATCCATAGGAACAAGTAGTGGTGTTCACTAAGCCCGGTGACTCGGTTGGCTCTGTATATCTTGAGGATTTCAGGTCGAGCCAGAGAGAGGAGGAAAAAGGTCAAAGTACAAATATGGCTAAAAGATCCCGGGCCGGGCCTGGCCTCAGGCAACAACTATGCCCATTCTAGCCTAACTCGAGGTATTTTTTTTTATGTTATACCTTAATTAATATTTTAATAATTCCTAAAATTATCTTTTATGTTATACTTCAACTTGAATGTTTTCTATTGATTAAGGATCGATTTTACTATTTTATATTAGATAGAAGTTATGAGAACTCTTTGAAATAATTACTTCAATAGTTCTATTTTTCCATTAGATATTTTCAATAGCTATACTTTTTTGTTTTGTTAATTTTGAATCTTTTCCAATGTGCCTATTTATATTAAATTATAAACTGCACTTGTTGGATAATATATATTTTGTAAATATTTTCAATTATTTTTTTTAAGATTAATTTGCTAGGATTATTATGGCTATTATTTTCTAGTTAATATAGATAATAGAATGACGTTAAAAAATATTTATTAAAAAAAATACAATAAACCATCTCATTCTCACAATACCGGACTCGACCCGGCTTGATATTGTCTTGACTCGGTCCTTCGAGCCTCGGGCCGGGCCTGGACACGGGCTTCAAAATGAGACTTGACCCTTACTCGGGTAGAACATTGGGCTCGGGGTGGCCCACCCTGACCCGGCCCGTGAATAGCCCTAGGAACAAACGTTTCTCCATTATAAAGAATACTTTTAGCACTTGGTATGTCCCTACAGGCATAAATCCCCAACGCCTTGCCTATTTATGAAGAGCCAGAGATTAATTTATTCTTCTAGCTGCGCTCCAAGGAAATAATATATTATTTGAGTGAATGGCAGTCGCAGAATCTATATATATGATCTTGTCTTACTTCTTATGTTGCAAATTAAGCACATTTTCGTTGCTTTTTGCCATGGGTCACTATTTGATTCCCTTCATTATTTTACATTTCTTATGATCATGAGTAAGCTGTGAACCATTATGGAGCCAGTAACCAAACCCAAGTTCTCTTTTTGGGGGTCAATTACCAAACCCAAAGTTTAACAATATGGGATTAATGATACAATTATGTACTTTTATCTTTGAAGTTTCTGTAATTCCTTCCTCTATCCGAGGGAAACAGTATACTAGTTTGCTATATATGTTCCTTTCTTGCTGCATGGGTTTGTTGTCCCACAAAATTGAGTTGCTAAAATTCTACCTGAGCGCGCGAAAGACTCTTCCAAAGTTCCACCTTTCGAAAATCTTTGGCCAGGTCGTCCTTCTTCTTATTTGCGCCAATTTAAATCTAATTCCACAAAAAGCATTTCATCAACTCATATTAAGAAACTGAGAATGGCTCGTGTGCCCCGGGTTTACTTTATGCTCCATTTTTTTTCCAAATCATTTACGACATGTTGGACACATGCTTAGAATTGCAAACTGCTGCTGGATGTTTGTTGCTAAATAATCCATCAATGGACCTAGTCTTTAGGATTTTTCCTTTATTTATTTATGCTTGATTTTAGGAATCAGTTAAATATATAGCATGATAATAGCTACTTTCTGTTGTGTATAAGCTTTATATACTGGATAATAAAGTTAATTTGGTATCATCCTTCCCAAGAAAACAATCAGAGTCTATTTACTTTCTGCCACATTTCCATCAAGTTTGCTCTAGCCAATTAAAAATACCCAGTTCATTCTGCCTTTTTTAGGTGTCTCATAACAATACGACATATATTTGGGATGCAGGGACCACTAGCCACGGGTGCAATCACTTGTGCATACCTTCCCACCCAAATCATTTCCTCCACGATAGTGTGGTCCTCTTGATACGTACTAATTAAAAGTGGTTGTTGTCTGGTTGTTGATGTGAATTGCTTTTGCGATTTGAAGCTTAGTGAGGTTAAACTTCATCCATCAATAATCAACTCAAGTTGGCATGAGTAGTAAAACTTCACTAATCTCATTAATTAGAATTTAATTTTTAATTTTTATGTATAAAATAAATTTAATTAAAAAAAATTTATGCATCTTTTGCTCGGTCTAAAAGAAATTAATATTTATTGTTCTCGAGATATACTTATAACTCATTCAAAAAAAAACTCCAGTTAATTTTTTTTATATATTAACGACAACGGTGTGCATAGTTATCTGCTGATTCTCTCCAAATTAAAATCAAGAAAAACATTATCCATCGGGTGGTTCAACTGAATTATAATCCGGTCTAAACAACCCTGTGAAGGGATGCCTCCGAAAATTGGGTGATTAAATGATTTTCGAGAGAAAATTAATGCTATATCGTCTGTTGAACCATCCCCTTATCAGAAATTTGACAAAATTGACAAGACAGGGACTCGAAAACCCTTCCTCTGTCCCCAGATGGCTCCTCCAGCACCACACGCGTAACCTAGAGGCTAACTAACGGCATGCGAAAATGGCGTTTTAGTTTTAGACGAGCTGGACTGGATTCAAACGTGTGTCCTAGAGTCCGCAAAAATGAAGTTCATCATTTTTCTGACAATAATTATACTTACAACACTAAAATATTAAATATATATATATACATGAAAAAAATTTAATTAGTACTAATTTAAAAATAATCAAATTCAAATTATTAACTGATACTCCCTCCATTACACTATATAGTGTACTGTTATGAGAAATTCATGTTTCAAAATATAATACACTGTGAGGATTATATTGTGTTTTTTTTATTATTTTTTCAGTATTACCCCTAATAAGTAAGCTCATATATTCTACTGTTACTAATGCATTTAATGGAAATTCTTTAATGTTTGATCAAACTATAAATGAATGAAGGAGAATTTCCCCTAAAAGTCTCACTCTTCACGATAGCCAATAACCCATTGAAACTTGAAAAAAAAAAGAATAAAAAAATAACTATAATTTATTAATATAGGAAGTATTATTGAATGATGATAATTTGAGAAATAATAAAAAAAAATTTTAATTATTAATCATTATTTTAATACATATATAATAGTTAAAAGTAAACTATAAAATAGAAAAATAACTGCTTTCATTGATTTAACTAACAATCCATCCAATCCCCAGTTTCATTCCTCCGGGCTCTGGATGATGATCATGCGCATCTCGTGGGACTCCATTTATAAATTCTCCCACCAAACCCACCGGACGGGGAGCTGACAATCAACTGCACCTCATTCATTCTTGGGACGCCCTCATTTTTCCAACTATTATACTCCTCTTTTTTATAATATAAGATATTTTTAATTAAATCATCTAAATTAATAATTAGAATTAAAATTAATTAATTATCTCTATTTTTTTAAAATTTTAATATTTTTCTAAAATTATACTTATTTAATCTCGTTCTCTTTCTTTTTAAATACATTAAATAGAGACATTTTTTAGAAATGTATAATAAATACTACCTCGTATATTGTAAAAAGTCTTATATTTAGAATCAGGACAAAAAACTCTATATATAGAACCGGAGGAAGTATATATACACTCTATCGCATATGTATAAATTACTCCATTTGCAATTTTTATAATTTTTTAAAATATTTATTACTTTAAAATTTTAGTAAAACATTATTTATGCATTTTATTTTAAAGTATTACTCACTCTAGTTCTTAATATAAGATCATTTTAACCAAATCACGAGAATTAAGAAGGAGAGTTAAAACTAATTAACTACCTTAATTTTTCTGAAAATTTCAGTATTTTTCTAAAATTACCCTTATTTAATCTCTCTTTTCTTTTCTTTGGATACATTAAATAGGAGCATTTTTTAGAAATGTATAATAAATAACACCTCGTATATTGTAAAGAATCTTATATTCATGATCAAAGTAAAAGATTATATATATAAGACCAGAGGGAGTATTTTATTTTCCATTAATACAAAAGAGAGTATTAAAAAGATTATTTAAATAAAAAATATTTTACTAAAACTACTACCATTATACTTTACCATAATTTATATTATTTGATATTTTTTAGGTTTGTGTAAAGAGCCCCAAAATGACAATTTATATATGCCAACGGGAAGAAGTATATCATTATAATATGCCTCTCCATCACTCTATATATATATATATATATATATCCGTTATCCATCAAACCAATTTTAAGACTTGAATCTGAATGTGATGAATTGTACTTTCCTGCCCGTGTGATACAGCCAAATAGTCGATAAGCTCATGTTTAATATTCTTCCCCTATTATACAGTAAATACTATATATACTTATCATTTATAGAGTACTATTACTACATTAGACAAAAACAACCGGTTGACTTGGAAGCTAAATCATTCAAGCTAATACTATGCGCAGTAGTTATAAGTTGTTAGTTGAGCAATTAATAAAACAATTAAATAGGTCTGTCATGAATTCTTGATGTACTATGGCGTCTTTAATATAAGTTATTTTTAATTAATTTATAAGAATTAAAAAATTTAATAAAATATTAAAATTATTTTAAAATTAATATATTTTTTATTTTTAATAAATATCACAAATTTAAATAATTAACTCACTCTCATTCACAAATAAGGATCTTTTAAAAATAAAATAATTAATGATTTAGAAAATTATAAGCTGTGATGTATATTTCCTCCGTTTCTTAATATAAGAGACAAGAGATAAAATCACACAGATCAAGAAAAGTAATAAATTTGTCAGAAATATAAAGTAGTTTTTAAAAATACCCTCATTTAATGTTAATAACTTTTTCACCATGAAATTAATACAAATGAATTATATTAAAAATATATTATCTTAATTAAGAATATTTTGAGAAAAAGTCATTAAATACACAAAATAAACCCCATATGTCACTTATATTTTGAAATATGGAAACTCTTCCAATTATCCTTTATTTATTTATATATATATATATTAAGCAAACCGAGGGAGTATTTATCACCATGAATGAAAACTTCAAAAATATGAATAATAAGTGACAATGACGTGCCATGTTGTGCTCGTCACGTATTCCAACTACCTCATTCATCTGTTAATACAACCGTGTTCTTTTTCCTATAAGAACATTTTCTCTCTTCTTTTATTGCCAATAATCCTATAAGAACATTTTCGTTTCCACTCGTACGGCACGTCTTGCTAGTTGCTTTCCGCACCATCGTCAGAGCTGATCATCCTTCCGTAGCAGGTAGTTATAGTGCTCTAACTCTATCTTGTACGATCATCACCATGATTTTTGTTTCTGCCAGTAAGTGTTCCATTCTTCATTCCATCCTTTTGGATTTTCTATTGGCATTTTAGTTTTCGTTTTAATGAATGTTCAAGTTGGATGCTCCCAGTTTTGTTTTATAATTGGTGGGTGAAATTCAACACTTTAAAGTACACGTAATGTGATGTCTATGGGTCAAATCAGACTTTATTCTAGTCACTTTCATTTTAATGGAATTCAGTAAGTGATTCATCTATAATCATAACGTTCTGGTTTGCCTTCAATGACCGCAGACACAAGTGGTTCAATTATAAATTTAATGCCAGTTACAGCTTCTTCTTCTTCTGTACAAGTGTTCGGTGCCTAGTGGATGCTTATCTCTTGCTCAGGATTCGCACACCACTGAACGGAGAATGAAGATGTTTGCGGCTAAGGTCGAGGAAGGAAGAGAAGGTCAAAATGGGAAGCCAGCCGTCGGTCCTGTTTACCGTAATCTGCTCTCCAAAAATGAGTTCCCTCCCATGGATCCTGAATTAAACACCGCGTGGGATATTTTCGAGTAATTCCATTCCCTCTCTTACTTTATTTTACCTTCTCATCGCCACATAATACCTTCAAATTAACAGACAACTAACTAGACAGTGCGTGGTAGTCTCGTGATCGGGGTTATTTATTTTTTCCCTGTATTTTCACGATTTTAGTTTGTCTGTCAAAAAGCACCCCAACAACCGGATGCTGGGATGGCGTATTTTTGTTGATGGAAAGGTATTGTTTACAGCTTTGTATTTTCTTTTCTACTGGTCAATGTCAGTGAAAGATAATTGACCCCTCGCTATAGATAGGGCCATATGTGTGGAAGACATACAAGCAAGTTTATGATGAAGTTCTGGACATTGGTTCTGCTTTACGAGCATCTGGCGCCCAACCCGTAAGTACCTGCCAAAAAAGCCTATTATCATTTATACACTGCGTACAGTACCTTACTCTATGAAGCAAATCTTCTCAAATGTCTTTGGCTATAGGGCTCACGAATTGGAGTTTATGGATCTAACTGCCCCCAATGGATTGTGGCGATGGAGGTTAATTTGTCACTTCCCTGAATTTTTAACTTGGGGTCATTTCCATATGATGGCATCATAAACATTTCGATTTATACATGGATGTAGGCTTGTTCTGCTCACAGTTTCATTTGCGTGCCTCTCTATGACACCCTCGGTAAGTTTCTTCTATATCTTGTCCTGAGTGCTCCCCCTTTTATCCTTCAATGTACTGCTGCACAACTAGTTTCGTTAATTTGGAAATCAATATTAACATCAAATGCAGGGCCTAGTGCTGTGAATTTTATCATAGAACACGCAGAAGTAGATTTTGTTTTCGTCCAAGATAAGAAGGTTGGAAAAGTAAGAATCAATCCATTTCACGATGTGAAGCATTTTGGATTCCAAATTTGAGGTAAACTATGTTTCTTTTAGAGGCCATAGGGATTTCTGACTGGATGCATATACTTGCTTCTGCAGCTTTTAGATCCTGACTGTAAATCAGCTCAGCGACTGAAAGGTAAAAGTATAGCCACTTCGATTTTGCGAGATGCGTCTGTGCTGAAGAATTAATGATTGTGTGAGGTAGGAACAAACATGGCTTGCAGTAATATCTGATAACTAAGATTATGGTTGCAGCGGTGGTGTGCTTCAATTCATTAACAGAGGAAGAGAAAGATAAGGCAGCCCGCATTGGAGTCAAGCAATATTCATGGGATGAGTTCCTGCACATGGTTGGTTTTTAATGAATTTGTCTTTATTAAATATCATCTTTCATGCGCTTGGCTCAAAAGTAACCTCTGTAACACCTCGTAGTCATCAACTAAAGACAAAAATTAGAATAACAAGCGTTGTAAGAATGGAAGATACTGTAGAAGGTTACTGTAGTTTCCTAAAATTCATAGTTATGAATTCTCTGCATTTCTGGTTAATCTGAAGGGATGATTATATTACAGGGGAAAGAAAACCCATCAAACGTTTTACTACCTCAATCTCATAACATCTGCACAATAATGTATACCAGTGGGACCAGTGGAGACCCTAAGGGTGTTGTTTTAACGCATGAGAATATAGCAGCATTAGTAAGAGGAATGGATCTTTTCATGGAACAGTTTGAAGACAAGGTAAAATTCGATGCCAGAACAGCCAACTAAATCATAGTCTCCCATGTTACATCCGCGTTGGTCATAGTGACATTTCAATTTTAATTTCAATTTTAATTTCCTGATATTTAAATTAAAACTGCTGTATGCATTAGAATATTTTCATATGGGAACTCGTAAGGTAAAATGTAAGATGTGCTGGAAATTAACCAAATCTCCATATAACCACTAAACTTCAAATGACTGGTTATTTGCATCAGATTGTTACTTTTCCACTCCAGCTTTTTTTTTAACGTATAGTTTACTTTGTACAGATGACCGTGGATGATGTGTATTTGTCTTTCCTCCCATTGGCTCACGTCCTTGATCGCACAATTGAGGAGTACTTTTTCCGTAAGGGTGCATCTGTGGGCTATTATCATGGGGTAGGGAGACATCCTAAATTAGCAGTTACTTTATTTAATAAAATTATAACTCGTTTGACTTTGTGAGCGATATACTATAAGGACACGGGGTCTCTCTTGAGAGACCCTGCCACCGTGCAGTAGCGGTAGGATTTTATTTTATTTTTTATTTTTTTAAATTAAAAATTATAGATAAAAAGTAAATTTTTTAGGATCATATAAATATATATTTTATATATTTTTAAAATTTTTATTTATTAAAAAAATACTATACAGTAAAAACTGATCAAATTAGATCTCTACAATTTACAGTTTTTTTAGTAATTAAAAAAAATCAAACAAATTTAAAATTATATAAAATATATATTTACATAATCTCTAAAAATTTATTTTTTACTTACAATTTAAAAATAAGAAAAAAAAAAGTACCACGAAAGGACCGTGACACTCGGGTCTGCGCATGAGCGACCCCGACCGCACACATGTACCTACCATAGAGGTAGTTAATGGACAATTGGACACAAGCCCAAAACGAGGAGCCCGACAGGTTTTTCTGGTTCCCTTTTAGAGAATGAGAGGATGAGGACCTGTACATGGTAGGTAGATATATTAAATCAAAGGCCCGGAGTAGTACTTTCTTTTCAGTTTGGGCAGATGAATTCAATAAATGAATTAGACTGTACAGTAAAAAAGGTTGACATTAAGATGATTGCATTCTAGTTGGTCATCGGTAGGTAGCTGAGAAACACAGATGATTATTACCTACGGTTTTCCAACGCCGAAATTCTACATGTGATAGATAAATTGGGGGGATCTTGAGAAATAAATTTGTTTTGCATCTTTGAATCTCATGAATTTCTGGAATCACTTGCACAAAGGATCTTAATGCACTGAGGGATGATTTGATGGAGTTGAAGCCCACCCTGTTCGCTGGGGTCCCACGAGTTTTCGAAAAAGTCTATGAAGGCAAGGTCATATATGTGTCAGCAGAAAATCCTCGGTGTCGTTCGTTTAATTCCGTAAAACTCACTCAAACTGATATTTGTTTCAGGAATCAAGAGCGCAGTGGCAGAACTCAATCCAATTAGGAGAACTGTCTTTGGCTGGCTCTACAATTAGTAAGTTGATTGCCTAATAATATATATAATTATATATATATATATATATATTTCCATACCAGTTTTGGAAGGTAGAACTATGTGTGCACTTCTGATTGGACTTTTGGGCTGATATATGACTCTACGTTTATATCGTGACACAGCAAACTTGGTTGGATGAAGAAAGGATACAAACATAGAGAAGCATCACCTTTGGCAGATCTATTAGCCTTCAGAAAGGTTGTGATCTCTTGCTTCATTAAATGTAAAACTATAGAGGAAGGCATTGGCTTGACAATTTTTACCATCTAATAATTATCTTTGTTAAGAATTACTAAATACTTACATTGGTGTGTTTCTCTGCCACGTGGGGTTAAGGTTAAAGCTCGGCTAGGGGGGCGTGTTCGACTTATAATATCTGGAGGAGCACCCTTAAGCACTGAGGTAGAAGAATTTTTGCGCGTTACTTCTTGTGCCTTTGTATGTCAGGGCTACGGTAAATATTTATCTATACTTAATACTGACATTAATTGTCTTTTCTTTTTCCATAAAGAAGTAAGGGTTAAATAATTCTGTGGTTAATTCAGGCTTGACTGAAACTTGTGGGTCCGCTACTCTGGGCTATCCTGATGAAATGTGTATGATTGGTACTGTTGGAACCGTAGCTGTATACAATGAATTGCAGTTGGAAGAGGTTCCTGATATGGGCTATAATCCTCTTGGAACTCCTCCGTGTGGTGAGATATGTGTCAGAGGGAAGACCGTATTTACTGGGTACTACAAGAATCCTGAATTAACAATAGAAGCCATTAGAGATGGGTGGTTTCACACAGGTTTATTTTGATGATTCTACAGCCTGTAGAGTTTTTTTTTTTTTCTTTGAATCAGAAATATTTAGGGCATCTATCTGGTTTTGTCATTCTGTGATATGCTCAGGGGACATAGGAGAAATGCTTCCTAATGGTGTTATTAAGATTATTGACAGAAAGAAGAATCTTATAAAACTCTCTCAAGGAGAGTACGTCGCACTTGAATATTTGGAAAATGTCTATGGAATCACTCCAATTGTTGAAGATGTAAGCGCTCACACTCGCGAGTTCTAGCCAACCATTTCAGACCTTACCCACCCAACAACACTATCTTAAATCAGTTTGTAATTAACTAACAATTCTTTTGTATATTTGTTGTACAAGATATGGGTTTATGGGAACAGCTTCAAGTCAATGCTGGTTGCAGTAGTGGTTCCAAAGGAAGAAATGACCAAGAAGTGGGCATCTTCAAATGGCCACATGGTTCCTTTCTCCCAACTCTGTTCTCTTGACCAATTCAAGAAACATGTACTATCTGAGCTCCACTCTACCGCTGAGAGGAATCAGGTACTTCCTTCAAGTCTCCAATCCTGTGGATGTATCCTTCTTTTTCTCTTTCTTATATTAATTGTTCTCTCTCGTGCCTCGAATCAGCTTAAGGGTTTTGAGCGTGTCAAAGGAGTGATTTTGGAACCCCTTCCATTTGACATGGACAGAGACTTGGTGACTGCCACACTGAAGAAGAGAAGAAACAACATGCTCAAATATTACAAGGTACCCTGAAAGTAAAATCCTCCATTTTTTCAATTCCCTTCCTCTGTGTGCAATCCTTACCTGCTTATAAGGTGCTCACCACATCTTTTCATTTTACCAGGAGGAAATTGACGAACTATACCAAACTTTGTCCGGAGATAAGAATCAAAATTGAAGTTTCAAATTCCATTTCGATCTTCTACGATTACTTTGAAAAATTGTAAAATAAAGCAGCAATTTGGATCAGACTAAATAAGCCCACGCCGGGTTCTATGTTCTCTTCAATCATTTATTTAATGCATTGTTTAGCTAGTTGTGAACCGTTGTGACTAAAAATAAGTGAATATTTATTATTATTTGAATGTGAATTTTTTACCATTATATATATATATATTTTCAATATATTTGCTCTAATCTACAATGACAAGAACTTTTTTGTATTTATTAATTACTCCAATCCTCAACTCCTTTTTCCTTTATTTGACAATAAACTATTTCCCGTTATAACGAAAAACTTGATGGCACTTTTATAGATGAAAATATGTTAATATCAATAATAAAACTCAACTAATTGAATTCGCCGAATAACTCTAGGCGAAATAAAATGGTAGAATTACCAACTAATAATCCTATATTTCACCCTTTGGGCAGAATGCAAATATTTCAAGCCGAACGCATCATACAAATTGACCCAATAAAAAGAACTCACCACCATTGCACGATTTTTTGTTTTTTAACTCTTGGCCCAACCATTGCATTGTTTTTCTGACTTCAGGGGGGGGTGGTTGGATATTAGACCTCAACCAACATCTCATTCTACCTTTTTTTTACCACATGAGCTAACCTCATCTGTACAATAGCTGCCAAGTGGGATAATAATGAAGTTTGTAATGGACAAAAAAAATAGAGAGAGTTACTAATAAAGTATGGAGGTGTGGTGGTATGAGATAACAGAAAGAACATATTTCTGTTAAGACAGGTATATTAATTACCATTTTTAACTCAACACAAGTTCAGATTTTGGCCCAAAAAACAAAAACAATTCGGATTATCACCTTGCTTTTTCACTGAAAGAAACAAAACGCTGGGCTCAAACGTCTTAATTTATATTTAGATTGATCGCCAATAGCCAAGTTGTAGTTCAAATGTTTTTCTTTTAAAAAAAAATATATTCCAAGGAGTGAATGGATAAAAGCCTGACTGCCTAAGCTTCCATATACGTTTATTTTATATAAAATATTTTTTTATGTATACAAAGATGGGCTAAGCAAATAAGAAAAACATTTTTAAAAAAAGGTTTTTCTTTAAAATAAATTGATTTATTAATTTTAAAATAAATGTAGCTTTTTTTATAAGCTTAAAATAAACGTAGCTAATCAAATTTAATGATGCAGTAATATTAGTTGAACGAACTTTGCCATTTTTTTTTTATACAAGAACGAGCTTTGTTATTGAACCCACATTATGCTGGCCTTCTTTTTTTTTTTGGCCTTCCATATAATCCAACTTTAACCCGGAGTTATAGACAATTTTTCGGGGGCAACAATTAATAAAAAGAATTCAGATTCGTGGACCCGATTCTTAAACACAGGCCCTAGTTCACTATTTTGATTATTTAATAGGCTAAGTAACTTTGAGAGAATAGACTGTTTATTTTTCTCCTCCTAAAATTTTACAATTTTTTTTTTGAAGTAAAATTTTACAATTTGATATATCCGACGCATGGGATTCGAAAGGCGGACCCATATCATGTGCAATGCAGCTTATCCTTTATACCCCTCAGCCATTGCAGCTATCTTTGGCCAAAAAAAAAAAAAGCCATTTCAGCTATCATGATTTATGGGAATTAATAAATCAAGGACTGGACCATTGCAGGAGCAACAACTACAGAAATGTACAAGCTTTCATGGATGATGCTGAAGCTCTCAACTTAATCAACAGAAATGAAGGAGAGAATCACCCCTTTCAAAGAACTCATTGATTATACTAGATCTGTTCTTAATAGAAACTGGATTATTAGAGTTAATTTTTGTTTCCATGATGCTAGCCGTGTAGCTCACAAGTTGTCAATACTAGTACAAGACGTAGACTCTGATATTGAAACCTTCGATCAATCCCCACCTTCCTGTAGAAAGGTGGGGGTTGATGATAGGATGAGATAATCTCTTGTACATTTTGTTTTATCTTTTGATTAATAGATTCGTTCATTCATTTCGAACAAAAAAAGGTAGATTATAAAAGAAAAAAAAAATTTTTTATAAGGCCATGATAGAAACACACTCTTCAACTGTTAATTATCAACATGCTGCAGAACCAAAAAAGAAAATACTAATAACGGGCGCCTCTATTCCAATGCTCTTGTTGCTCTCACTTGGATCCACAAACAAAGATTGGGCTGTCCAACAGATGCTAATAATCGGCCAGCTGAGGAGCACTTAGGAGATAGATATGATGAGGTTTGGTCGGTTTTCAAGCTTTCAAGCAAAGGTATGAACCATAATACTCTCAAAGCCACTTTTGTTGACAAGTTGAAGGGGATCGATATACAGAATGATCAGTCTCACTTAGTGGGTGATAAGCATGAGACTGAGGTTGATGATAGTATGTCTCAGTCTTCACGAGAGGGAGAGGTACCAGTAGCAGATTACTCAACGACTGAGGATCCTACTCGGAACTTTCCATTGTTTTCTTAGAGAAGGTTAAAAAGCGACTATATGCTGCTTGGGATAAAGTTGTGATTATCAAGTTGCTGGGCAGAAACATTAGGTTCAAGCCTCTTAAGAGTAGACTGCAAGGTATGTGGGCAAAACAGGGTATCTTGACGTTGATTGACATCGGTACCGGGTTTTTTATTGCAAAGCTTTCTAATCAAAATGACTATGAAAGGACCCTATGTATGATCATTATTTAACTGTAAGACCATGGGAACCAAAGTTCAACCCCTTCAAAGCAACTATAGATAAGGTTGCGGTTTGCGTTAGATTCTCGACAATTCCCACTGAGTTTTATGATGTAGAGGCTCTAACGTTTGTGGGCAATAGATTAGGAAAAACTTTGAAGGTTGACATGAATACTTCCTTTCAACTTCGTGGTTTGTATGCAAGAGTTTGTGTTTTGAAGGAGTCAAATAAAAACTTTGTGCCAGGTTTTAAAATTGAAGGGGAGAGTTCTTACTTTGAATATAAAGGATTGCATATGCTCTATGCAAATTGCGGCAAGTATGGTCATGCTTCTGAAACTTGCTCTGTTGTCAAGGATGACTCAAATGTCAAGCTCGAAGACGTGATCCAAATCAAGTTGCAAGTGTAACATCCAAAGGAAATATAGATCCAAACTACCTCCAAGGATCATAACTTAACCAGAATATCTTGAAAGAACTTGCAAGGATAAAGAACTAAGGGAGAAAGAGGTAGAAAACTGAGGGTAATATAATCAAATGACCGAAAAAAAAAAGATTGAGGGAGAAAAGGCAAAAGGAGCAGAAATTGGGTTGTGGCATGGTGGTGCCAATATCTGCAGTCAAATGACAGCAAAACAGGTTTTTTGGTCGAACTTCGAACATACATATTTCTCTAACCGGACCTTTGATTGGCATGATTTTAACACCTACAAGTCACTCTTCACCTCCTCTAACTATAGACATCAACTTTGTCTTAAAATTTCTCTATATGAAGATTTTGGATACCTATGACCAAAATGACCACTTTTAAACCAAACTTGACATTAACACTACCCAAACACAAACCATTAATCTTTTGGTCACCAAATCTTTCCTAATAGGTCATAAATAGTACAAGGACATTGTTCAAGAAGGTGGCAACCCAAGAAAAACACTTTCTTAGGTTTTAACCCCTTTGAACCTCAATTTTACATATCGGATAACATACCTTTGAAAACACCAAAATCGACATATGACCTTATACATTACTCTAACTTACCAAGATACACATGAGCAACCAATGCCCTAGACCACGAACTCTAAAAAACAATAGATGGGACATATGCTCGAAAACTCCTAACAACCACAAAGGTATAGTTTCACAATCCATTAGATACTTATCTATACATGCCCTAATCTCATTCAATTTTGGAATCAAAGACAACATGAGACTAACAACAAAGTTCAAAACTCAAAAACAACCTAAAAGGCACAAAAAACATCATTACACATGGCTTCCAATCATATAACTACACTTGGCACAATACTATACAGGCATAAAACATGCGTTCTTAGATAACACATACCAATCATGGGAGGCTTGGCGTGTCCCACCAGTGGATTGATATACCACATGATATCACAAGACATCATTACCCATCAATCCAATGCTCAACATGCATGACCAAAGTGATAATGCCTTTTCATGTTATGCTAACATGTTAATATCATACACAAACATGATCATCATTATCACCATGCTAGCATAATATCATTACACAAGATATCACATGGGGATGCATAATAATAACAATCATGTCAATATCCATCTTGATCATAAATATATATATAACCAATTCCATTCTCATCATTGTTACACATACTAATATTGAGAGTATAATATTCATAGGTCAAGTTCTTTGTAATATCATTTATATAACCACATATACAAATGAATACAAAATCAACTATTTTCACTTCCTTATCATACTTTTCAAAGAAAGAGGGTTTCGAGAAAACTTACTATTATTAGCCGTGATATAGGCTGCATATCATAATATGAAAACTTTCAAACATAGAATAAATAAAATTATTTCCTAGTTAACTTGAGTTGCCGCACACTCTGAACACTTTGGTAGGCCAAAGAATCGCCAACTACAACACATATGATATGTCTATTTTATACCTATAAAATACCCATATTTGATATCATTTTGCTTGAAAAAGGTTAAGTTTTGATATTAAATTTGCATGATTCTATTTAAATTGAGATATATTTACATTTCAGGAAAATTTGAAGGATAAATGAGGATTTTAGAGTGAAAAAGGAGACAAGAAGGTACCAAGAAAAATTCATCCGGTTCCCATTTATTTTCCTCACCCGCGGCCAGGTGAGGAGGCATCAGAGGCTCAGAATTACGAGTTGACCCGGCGCCGGGTCAACCTCAGCATTGATCCACCCGGCGCCGGGTGGAACATGGAGGAAGAATGTGAGGTTGTTCACCCGGTGCCGGTTGGAGAAAAATTGACATCATACGACGCCGGGTGAAGGAGAAAAATGCACTTTGAGTAATTGGTCCGTGAGCGTCTTACGATATATATATATATATATATATAAGTTTGAAGGGAGGAGGAGGATTACGATCACTATTCTGAGCCCTAGAAGACTAATTCCAAATTCTCTGGAGTTAAGGAAGAGCATTCTGAAAACAAATCTGAAAGGACTGAAGGCGTAGTGAGGCTGAATCTTTCTATTCTTCCACTAGTTTTCTATCTTTAGATTTTGTTTAGATGATTTGGGAGATTATTTTTATGTTGAATTTAAGAGCCATGTTTATGCGTAACTAATCTTCCCAGTTAGGTATAGGGATGTAGTCTAACTAGGATTAATTAGAGTTTACTCTGGATTTTGACTCTTGTTTATGATTGAATTTTTTCAATATATGTATGTTTGATTATATCTATCTCTTTTGTGCTTTATTAGGAATTTTGTGATTGGCCACCATAAAATTCATTTTGTGGGTAAACTTGATAGACTTAAAGGTGAAGAGTGAATCTAAACTTAGAGAGATAGACATAAACAATAATTCTAGAGATAGAATTAGAGGTTTATGGTGACTTTAGTTATAACTTCAAGATTTAATTAGGAATTTTAGTTGCACGAGAGTGAATTAAAACCTGATTAAATACAGACTAATTGACTGAAAGCTAATTAGGATAAATTAGAAATAACTGTCACTATAATTATAAGGAGTCAAGTTAAGAGTAACTTTAGTTGTTCCAGGAAGATGAAATCCAATTCCCTAACGCACTCAGTGATTGATTTAAACTCAAACCCTTGCTTTTATTGTTAATTTCTCTTAGTTTATAATTTGATTAATGTTTCATAAATTGTTTGTTCTGACTGAAATTATTTAATTGAGTAAATTATAACCTCCTTTGGGTTCAACCTCTGGAATACTCCGGAGATATTTTTATTACTGCGATAGACCCTGTATACTTGCAGGATTTACCAATCAAGTTTTTGGCGCCGTTGTCGGGGAGGCTAACGATTTGCTAAATTATTAATTTTAGTCTTTCTTTTTCTCTCATTGATTTTCTTGAATTTACTTTTCTCTTCCATGTTATTGAGATCCAAAAGTCTCAATAGTACTTCTGATTTGACTCCTATTAATTTTGAAATTGAACGTGCTTGCAGGGCAAATCGAGCTAGAAGAAGAGAGATGGCTCAAAACGATCATGCGAATCATGATAATCTTGATAACATCAATAACCTGCTTGAAGATGATCAAATAATCCCACATAGGAATCCAATTGTTCAAAATCCAAATCGTCTATTTTGGAGGGATGCAGACAAGCCTGCAGTGTATGATAGTCCATCTTGTATCAGGCTATCTGACAACGCAAAGAACTATGAGTTTAAGACCACTCACTTAAACTCTTTGCCAAACTTTCATGGTCGAATGGGTGAAGATGCATTGGGTTTCTTGAAGGACTTTTACAATCGGATTGATCAACTTCCTCCTAATGGTCTAACTTCAGAGGAGCTTAAAATGAGATGCTTCAACTTCTGCATGAAGGATAGTGCTCGAAGATGGATTCTTAATCTGCCGGAAAACTCTTTGACATCATGGAGGGAGATCTACGATGCATTCATTGCCAAGTTTTACTCTCCTCAGAGGACTGTAGATCTAAGGGATAAGATATATCTCTTTGCACAACCGGATGGGGAGCCTTTCTATGAAGCGTGGGATCGATTCAAGGATTACTTATATGAGTGTCCCCATCATGGATTTCAAGATATGATGCTTGCTAAACTATTCTATAATGCTCTGAACCCTACCTCCCAGTCTTTAGTGGATATTGCTGCAAGGGATGGTAATTTAACTGCTGAAGAGATGATGAGTATCTATGATCAAGTGGCAACTCAGACCAGACAAAAAGGAGTGCGAGGCAGGAGAGTACCGGTCAATGAAGTTAACTCTCGCTCTGATGTGTCTGCACAACTAGAAAAGCTAAATCAACGCATAGAGTTTCTTTTCCAACAACAGAGCAATAATTCTAAAGAGTCATGTTCTGCATGCGGGGGTTCAGGCCATACTACAGACACATGTGTGCATATGATTGAAGGGAATGCAGAAGTCAATTATATGGGTTCCAATGCAGAACGTCCACAACTACTGCAAAGGAAAAATCATCCATACTCAAACACATATAATCCTAGGTGGTGAAATCATCCAAACTTCTCTTGGAAAACTCCATCAGCACCACCAGGATTTCAGCAGCATAAGACTCAGGCACCCCCTCAGTTTCCTACATCATCTACAGGGAAGACTCCGCAGTTAGAGGATATGTTCTCTCAGATCTTAGCTGGTCAAGCATCCACTAACAAAAATCTGGATCAGTTCATGGTTAGTCAAGCAGCGGTAAACAAGAATTTTGATCAATTCATGGCTAGCCAAGTCACTACAAACAATGCCACTCAAGCTGCAATTCGAAATATGGAAGTTCAGATGAATAACCTGGCTAAATTAGTGGCTGAAAGGAATCCAGGACAGTTTCCCAGTAACACAGAGGTGAACCTGAAAGAAGAAGCTATGGCAATCACGTTGAGAAGTGCAAAGTGAGCTATGAGTGAGCCAAAGGCATCTTTGTGCCAAAGTGATGTTAGCTTGAGTAACCGGGGGTACACATCACAAATGTGAGACCTTCACGTAAAAAGGTGCAAAGTGAGCTATGAGTAAGCCAAAGGCATCTTTGTGCCAAAGTGATGTTAGCTTGAGTAACCGGGGGTACGCATCACAAATGTGAGACCTTCGCGTCAAAAGGGCACATGACGGCCGAAGAAAAGCAATGATCCCCAGATAAAATTGAAGCACAAAATGTGCGGGAAAAAATAATATTAGAAAATGCCTTGAAGCATGAAATGAGACCTGAGGATCTCCTGTTCTTAAATTGATACTCATATGATTTTAAATTGGAATGTTGCAAGTTCCTAAATAAGTATTGTAATTTTCAATCCACTTGTTTAGCTAATTATTGAAACTAATTATAGGTTGGTCGGCACACACCAGTGGGTTAGTGAATATGAGTAAGAACTCATTGGCTAGATATTGAGCTTAGTATTTCATTTATACATTGTACTCTTTGACTGGATAGGTAGTAGATTGTTCTTAAAATTTGGAAATAGGTGAATGTGAATTTTATCTTATGCTTAGTGTTTGCTTGAGGACAAGCAAAAGTTCAAGTGTGGGGGGATTTGATATGTCTATTTTATACCTATAAAATACCCATATTTGATATCATTTTGCTTGAAAAATGTTAAGTTTTGATATTAAATTTGCATGATTCTATTTAAATTGAGATATATTTGCATTTCAGGAAAATTTGAAGGATAAATGAGGATTTTAGAGTGAAAAATGAGACAAGAAGGCACCAAGAAAAATTCATCCGGTTCCCATTTATTTTCCTCACTCGCGGCCGGGTGAGGAGGTGTCAGAGGCTCAGAATTACGAGTTGACCCGGCGCTGGGTCAACCTCAGCATTGATCCACCCGGCGCCGGGTGGAACACGGAGGAAGAATGTGAGGTTGTTCACCCGACGCCGGTTGGAGAAAAATTGACATCATACGGCGCCAGGTGAAGGAGAAAAATGCACTTTGAGGAGGATTACGATCACTATTCTGAGCCCTAGAAGACTAATTCCAAATTCTCTGGAGTTAAGGAAGAGCATTCTGAAAACAAATCTGAAAGGACTGAAGGCGTAGTGAGGCTGAATCTTTCTATTCTTCCACTAGTTTTCTTTCTTTAGATTTTGTTTAGATGATTTGGGAGATTATTTTTCTGTTGAATTTAAGAACCATGTTTATGCGTAACTAATCTTCCCAGTTAGGGATAGGGATGTAGTCTAACTGGGATTAATTAAAGTTTACTCTGGATTTTGACTCTTGTTTATGATTGAATTTTTTCAATATATGTATGTTTGATTATATCTATATCTTTTGTGTTTTATTGGGGATTTTGTGATTGGCCACCATAAAATTCATTCTGTGGGTAAACTTGATAGACTTAAAGGTGAAGAGTAAGCCTAAACTTAGAGAGATAGACATAAACAATAATTCTAGAGATAGAATTAGAGGTTTATGGTGACTTTAGTTATAACTTCAAGATTTAATTAGGAATTTTAGTTGCACGAGAGTGAATTAAAACTTGATTAAATATAGACTAATTGACTGAAAGGTAATTAGGATAAATTAGAAATAACTGTCACTATAATTATAAGGAGTCAAGTTAAGAGTAACTTTAGTTGTTCCAGGAAGATGAAATCCAATTCCCTAACGCACTCAGTGATTGATTTAAACTCAAACCCTTGCTTTTATTGTTAATTTCTCTTAGTTTATAATTTGATTAACGTTTAATAAATTGTTTGTTCTGACTGAAATTATTTAATTGAGTAAATCATAACCTCCTTTGGGTTCGACCTCTGGAATACTCCGGAGATATTTTTATTACTGCGATAGACCCTGTATACTTGCAGGATTTACCGATCAACATACACAAGGCAATGCAAATTCCAGGTCAAAAGAACGGTATCTCAACACTAATGAAACCCAAACATCCATTAAACTATAGAGGAATCAATGAAACTACCATAGGCCACTTAGTGCCTATATAATCAATTTTGTCATACAACAATTTAACTACTTAACGATGATTTTGTTACCTCCAACCAACTTCTTGGAGCATAAATACCTCACCTAAGTAAGCATATATCCCATACAAGCACCAAATACATACATTAAGATAAATCACAACCTTCGGTGGAATTTAATTTGGTGTCCCAAGTATAAACCCAATAAAACTAATATTCTAATACCAACTTATGCCATAAAACATACAAATAAATACATACAATCAAATTCAAGCATCTCCAAATTCGTGCTCTACCAAAAACCCAAAACCAAATACTAGCGTTTGGAGAAATAATCACACAATCAACCTAAAATCCATAACTCAAAGCTGAAACACATCCAATAACACATTCTTAAAGCATTTAAACACAATTTAATCGGTGGAAATCCATCCTAATCGGAACCCTAACAACCAACACCAAAATTCCACCATCAATATTCAAAAAAAAGGAAGGAGAAAGTGGAGAATCATCATACTTATAAGATTAGGACCTCCAAAATCCAAGAATCAAGCCCTCTAGATTGGACTCCTCGAACCCTAGCAAAGCTCCTTTGATCTCCTTTCATTTATCCTTCTTCCGTCGACTAGTTCGTGTTATTTAAAAACAGAATTCCTATCATGGCACAGTGGCAGAGGTTACTGGTGATGTGGTGCCAATGCTCTCTATCTCCAAACATTACTGGCTCAATTTCATTTTACTGTCGTGGCACAAATGGAGCCCACCGCAGAATGGAAGATTTTCTTCCTTCTCTTTTCTTATCTCTTCCTCCAGTCTTAACCTCTCCAGACTTGCACCAATCCGAAAGTATTCTTCCATGAGTCCACTAACATGTCAAGAAGAATCAAATTAGGGTTGTTACATCAGGTGACAATACAAAAACTAGCCTAGTGAATAAATCAGATAAATTACCGGAGATTTGGAAAGTTGTTCAGAAATAAAGAAGGCAACGAAAGCCTATAGTGCAACCAAGTGTACCGGCCAAAAATCAATGTTTGAGGTCCTACTTTGTGGCTTTGGTGTCTATGCACAATGATAACACGACACACCTAGATGGACACTATACTCGCCCTAATACTGATAATGGCCACACTAGCAGGAATGGTAATGGTGATACAGTCAGGGAAGGACAAAGGAATGTTAGGAAAGGTAATGTGCAGGTGGACAATAGTGGGATCACCAAAGGATGTAAGACTCATGTCGTAAGCCCCAAGGATAAGAGTAAGATTGTTAAACGGGTTGAGAAACGAGTTAGATCTGAGACATATATTTAGATGGATTGGGTTTCAAATGCTGGTTGTAGGCCACATCTTCTCTATGTGGGTCCAGATCATGATGCTCTGATGCAACAATACCATGAACAAAATGTTAAGGCCCAATATGATCATCCTTATTGATGACTCCTCATATTTAGGATTAATGAGTATATTTGGGGAGTCATTAGTACACTTTAGATATTAATTTCCTGCTTATTCGTAAGAAATTGAAGTAATTTCTTTAATTGGAAATATCATGAAAAATGATCTAAAAGCTTGAATTATTTAGATAAGCTTTTTACTAGTGGTTGATGATATCTGTAGGTAGGAAGATGCATTAGAGTTAGAAGATAGTGGAATCTGGAAGTGTCACACCTAGAGATGCGACGCGGATGGCATGAGAAATGAAAGAAAAGAAAGAAAAAGGAAAAATCGGACTCAAGACGGAAGTTGATTTTTAAGGAGTCGTCACCAAAATTTTAAGGGAAATTTTGGAAAACCAAAATAAAAAGGAAAAGGATGGTCTGCGAATTAGAGTTGGGTTCAGGAGTATGATTGTGAGTGGGAAAGGTGTTAGGCACCCCCACAACACCCGTTCTTGGCACCCCCACAACACCCGTTCCTAAGAACGATTACCTTAAGTTGATCATATAATTTTTATAGCTTTTAAAAATTATTTTAATTGCCCTTCAATTATTCACATGTAAAAATAAAAATAAAAGAAAATGTAAAAATGAAAATAAAGAATAAAATAAAAATATGGGAAGTTGGAAAAATAAAATAAGAGGAAAATATTGTTCATTTACAAGAGCGGATTTAATCCAGAATTAAAGTTTGGGGCCTACGTACCCTGTGATAGGGATCAAAGTCGACGTAGTTCGGACTATAAATGCGTATCACTGGGTTGATATTTTTTATTATATATATATATATTCGAAAAGAGAAGTTTATAAAAAGTAATTTATCTTTCTACAAAGAAAATGATTTTCAAAATTGATTTGTGTGTTTTAATTTGCAAAAGATAAATTAATTTCAATTATTTTCTCTTATCATTCATTTTTTCTTTTCTCATTTTTTATTTTATTTTCTTAAAGAAAATTAATTCCTGAAAAAAATATATTTTTTTCTCAATTTAGAAGATATGTTTTTATGTGATCTTGAGTATTTCATTTTTGAGTTTGAAAAGGAAAATTTGGAAAAAAACTTTATTTTTATAAACGAAAATCAATTAACTCATGTGGTAACTTTATTACTTACAACCCGCTCATTCATATCTAAATATCAACGGTGGTGCCACTCAAGGTAGATAGGTGTAATAAAAAAAAGTTTGAAAGAAAATAAATAATTTTGTATAAATTCTTTTTACTTTTTTTTTATTATGGAAATAAATGGGATCCCCTCAACACATATTTATTTATTTAAAAGAAAAGTATTAAGAAGCATTCAAAATATGATTGTTACATAAATTTCCAAAGAGAAATAACCAACATATGTGGTGACTTTATCGCTCACAAGTAGCTAATCGATATTTAAATATCCATGGTATTATCACTCGAGGCGGATAAGTGAAAATGATAAAAGCTTGGAGGAAAATGAATAATTTTTGTTTAAATTATTTTTATTTTTATTTAAATTATTTTTATTTCCTTATTTCAAATTATGAGATAAAAATGCAATTAAAGAATCATCTTTAAAAAAAAACAAACAAACAAATAATTTTTGTTTAAATTTTTTATTTTCTTATTTCAAATTATGAAATGAAAAAATGCAATAGAAAAATTCCCTTTTTATTATTATTGTTATTTTATTATTATTTAAAAAAAATAAATTTAAGATAAAATTGCTACATTCAATATTTTTTCTTTTTATTTTATTTTTTATTTATAAATTATTTATATTTTCTTAAAGTAATTAAATTCTTTCTTCTTTTTTTTCTTTTAAACTTGAAATAGTATTCAAAAGGAATTTAAGGTAGAACCGCTACATATATTTTTATTCTTTAAAATCAACTTCAAAACAACAGCATATATGGTAATTTTATCACACACAATTTACTAATTGATATCTAAATACTCACGGTATCACTACTCGAAGCATAAAGACAAAAAGAGAAATTTAAAATAGAGGACTTTCATTTTATCATTTATTTTTTTAAAAAAAGAAAAATAAAAGAGGCCATTCGAACTCAAAAATATTTAAAATTTAAAACGTTGTCAATATAAATACCATAGTAACTCCTTACTCATGACACTCTTGACTGACACCCTAGCTATTCGTTCACGGAGACTTGGTCCCTTGTGACAAACTCTAAAAACGAAAAGAAACCAATAACCAATAAAAATCAAAATTAAAAAAAAAAACAACCAAATACAATTTATTAATGTGTGTGTTAATGTGCAAATTCAAGTAATAGTTTTATTCCACTACAATGAAAACTAAATAAGATAAGAAAGAAGACCAAACTCTTTTGCTTTCTTTCCATCTCTTGACTTGATGTTCCTCTTTTGCCTTGACAAAAAAAATTCACTCTTTCCAAGCTTGATCTCACTCTCCCATATTGCTCAAAAGAAGATAAGAAGACATGAATTAATTTCCAACTTAAAACTTCCATCAATAAGCTATCATAAATACCCCACATCTTTGTTCAAATACATTGGAAAAATATCTGTAGCCATGATGCCTCGGAGTCATGCAATCTAGCCGAGGTTACCCTTGTTATTTGAACTCAAATAGGCCAACCCAACTTGCACAATGACTTGATACAAGTCCCACAATCAAATTCAAGTAAATGTTTCATATGTGCAGCAAATACACCCAACCTTTAAATGGAAAGAACATGAGAAAATAGCTCATTTATGGGCATAAAATGGGACAGCACACTAAACTGGTTTTTGGCCATGCAGAATCATGGAGGTATACCCCTTTCCCACTATTGTAACTACATATAATCATACAACAGCCAAATCAATACTTAGGTATAGAAACACAAGGTCATATGACCACTTGAGAAGCCTCAAACCAAATGGGTAGGTGCCATAGTATAATTCAATCATCAAATGTAAGGAACATAATCATTCTTTCTAAAGCATGACACAGAGCTAATGAGCTTATGACAGTAAAGACAAGTTTAGAATGTCAAAGCAAGGTGTAATGGGCAAGGCTTGAAGTCTGCAACAGACACATGATTCTATGGCTCAAATTTAGCATTTAGAGACACTCCTCTTATAAACAAAGGTTACGACAATCAGAAATAGAAGCATAAAGCATAACCATGGACCAGCAAACAAGATGCATTCCATTTTACTTCAATTTAAAGACATAGTCTGGAGCTCCATTTTTGGTGGAAAGCAATAAAACTTCATAGGGTATGCAAAACACAAACAAGCACTTACTTTTAAACTGACCAAAACTCATACAATGGATTAAGCAGACATAAAAATACAGTACTATAGAACTACCAATATTTGCATGAGTTTTCAGAACTCACGATGGAGGTTCACGAAATTTCCATACCCACATGAATTCTGCATCCAAATCACTTTACAACGGAAAAAACCAAAGCTATATATTCATTTCTATAAAATTGGCAGATTCCATGTATTTGGCAGCAAAACAATCTTTTTGATAAAAACCTATAGCAAACTGGCCTTTTCTTGGAACAAAATCACAACGATTTTTTTAGTAAAACCAAAACCAAATTACTAAGTTTATGAGCTTTAAGCCAAAGATAAAACCTCACGTTAAAGCCAAGTCATAGGGACAATCAATGGAGCAAACTTCAAGCAAAGTATTTGCCACATAAAAAGAACAGCTGGGTACCCAATTTCAATCTCAAAATATCAAGTAGCACTGGGAAACAAACAATGGCATACACAGATTAAATTACCTCCATCCCATCTACTCACGATTATCCAAAATAACATAGAATGTAATCCAAAACACTGTACCAAAAATGAGCTTTTTGGACTGGAAAGAACAAGGGAAAATAGGTGGTTTGAGCCTTATGATTTCTCTAAACAGTAAGGGGTATTTCCAGAGTTGGAAAGGGCCAGAAAGAAATCTTGCATGACTACGACAACCTTAACTTGTAGTTTGAAACTTAAGGAGATAACTTGAGAAAATAGAATCCATATCTTGCAATATAATTTCCAATAATGATGGGATTAGGATACAAATTCATAAAACGCATCTTACATTTATCTTAACAGGACCGAGCCACCACATACGCAACTTAGTACCAATGTCAGATGCAAAACAGAGTGCTTAAGCAATTAAGGGAACCTCATAGTAAGACCAAATCATGTGAAGAAAAATAACTAACATATTCCAATTGAAGGAACGAAAAAGACAGTGGGAAGGCAAGGAAAAACACAGAAGGCCACAGCTCAAAGCCTGAATCTCCAAATTAAACTTACCAGATGGTGGTCCTAACATCTTGCAGCTCGAACCTTCCTCTAAGTTTCGTCCATTCTGCCTCAGATTCTTCTTCTCCTTTCTTTCTTGCTTCCCGTTTCGATCCTTCCTCGGGTTTTTCTTTGTGTCCGATCTCTCTTCCTCTCTCTCCTTTCAGCCTCTAGGGTTTCTTTTCAGCACCCTCCCTCTTTGGCTCACTCTATTTCTCCTTGCCTCACGAACACCTATGACTCCCTCTGTTTCTAATCTCCGCTCCTCTGATTCCCTCTGTTTCTGATCTCAGCCTCTGAATCTCGTCTGGTCTCCCCTTGCCTCAGGGACAGAACCCTAGCTTCCTCAATCTTTCTCTCGCACGGCTGCCTTTGCCTCCGCCTCGTGTCTCTCTCTCATCAGCGACTCCCTCCCCCCTTTTCTTTGCCTGCCTCCTTTCGTGTTCGCTGCTCTCTCCCTCCAAATCTCACTCACTTCCCTCTCTTCGCTTCTCCTTCTAGCTCACGCACACGGTCCTTCTCCTCATGCTCTTGAGTCTCCCCTTCTTTCTCATACCTGAGCCCTCTATTAGGGCTCAGGGTAATTTTGGGCCTAAGCCCTCAAATGGGGCTTAGGATTACCTTGGGTGATTTCAGCCCAAGGTTGAATTTTTTTTTGTCTTTTCTTTCTTTTCTTTTTGTTTTTGTTTTTGACATATATTTTTTTATTATTTTATTTATTTATTTTATTTTTATTATTATACTTATATATATTTTAAAAGTACCCAGATAAAATACGGTGTTCACAGGAAGTGTGGGAACTAAGTAAACATTTACATTAAAACCATGGCATAGAGATTCAAGTTACAAGGTTGATTAGAATACCAAATGGAGTCATATGTTTTTGTGTTGCAACATAGGAGCTTGAATGGTGCAGTATTAATACCTCTAAGAAAAAAAGTAACTTCTGTGTTATAGCATCAAATATGAGCACTACAGCATTGAAATTTCTTCATGAGAGCATTTTCTGCACTACAGCAATGGAAATTGAACTCTGCAACATTGATGAGTTATATCAAAATGCATAGATTTATTAAGTGACGAGATTTAAGGATTTTTGGGGATGAAAATAGAGGAAATAAGGGGTCTTTATCATTCGATAGTTGTTGGATAGATCTAGGCATTGAAGGAGAGTGGAGAAAGCACTAAAGAAGCTTGGAGAAGGTTTGGGTTTGTCATAAAATCGAAGATCCGTCTGAGATTCCATCGATTAATGACTTTTTTCTTCATGCTCTTCAGTTTGATGTGCTTATTTGTTAATTTCAGCTTGTATATAGCCATGTGTGGCTAATTTTCTCTGGACCTAAAGTAACTATGAACCTATTTATGGATTAGTTTATGTTTTCTCTTATTATTTATGCTTATTTGTAGCTTTGGTTACTTTATTTTGAATTTATTGCTACCCTTTTAATGTTTGGCCACCATTGAGTTGGAATTTGGGGATTAAGGTTTATCTTGGAAAAGAATATCTTAATTGGACCATTAAATTAAGTAATATAGGATTAAATTTTTACTCTAATTTACAATTAGGATAGGAATATACTTAAGAGTCTTGTATATCAAGTTAAGAGTTATACTAATTGTTAATCATCTTAATTAATTATGTGAGGAATTGCATAATTTAATTAAGATAAGATTGTAGGTGATTCAGAAGACATCTATAATTACATTCATCTCTTGATTACTAAAGTGAAAATTAAACATAAATAATTAGGTGAAAACTAAGGTCAAGAAGCAAATAAGGGATTAGAAACTCTAGGTTCTCTTTGAGATTATTCAATTTCGTCCAATCTTGTGCTCAAATTTAATTTCCTTTTATCTAATCTTCATTTTGCAATATAATGAGTTTCGCTTAACTTAGAAGAAATTGAATTGTCTATTGCTCACTTTTATTGGTTTAACTCCTCGTGGGATGATACTTGACTCATCATTGTATTACTTGATTTGGCCTATATACTTGCAGTAGTTGAGGTTTATTTTAGTTGGCATCAAATTTTTGGCACCATTGCCGGGGGGTTTTCCCATTAACGAGTAGAAGTGGATAACTTTTAAGTATTCTTACAACAACAATATTAGTCTTATCCCACTAAGTGGGGTTAGCTATATAGATCATACAACACCAATGGGTTTTATCAAACACCATCTCTTCAGATAAATTTTTTAGTATTCTTAGCTTGAGCATTTTTCTACTTCCTTTATTTTTATTTTGTTTTTGTTGTTATTGTATGATACTTGTTCTAGATTTCTGGATCTTGTAGATAAGAGTTGTGCATGCCACGAAATAGTCAAGGCAAGAACATACCTCTAAAGTTAAGAAAGATTCAAGACATCTTGACTAAGGCCAAATCTCTTGGTTCAACAAAAAAGGAAGTTAATACACTGAATAGAAAAATGGTTGAAGATAAGAATGAGACAAAAGGGATCAATGATTTCCTTAATGGGAGTACTAGTGGTTATGGATTAGGTATATAAGTGCCATACTTTTAGGCCAATAACTTTGAGATCAAGCTAGTCATGTTGCAAATGTTACAAATGCATGGGCAATTTATTGAAGCATATCATGAGGACCCTAATAGACACTTAATGTCTTTCCTGGGGGTCTATGTTTCTTTCAAATAGAATGGGATGCCAAAAGATGTTTTAAGGCTTCACTTATTTCCTCTTTTACTGCAAGGAAAAGCTAGAGAGTGGCTCAATGATCTTCCTGAAGGCTTTATAGAGACATGGAAAGAATCAGAAGAAAGGTTCAGATCAAGATTCTTTCCTCATGAAAAGATGGTGGATGCAAGAGAAGAAATTGACAACTTTAGACAACAACCGGATGAGCATCTCTATGAAGCATAGGAAAGGTTTAAGCAACTAGTCAAACATTGCCCACATCACACTCATGACAGGTGGGTACTACTTCAGACCTTTTGTGCAAGGTTGAGATTGGAGTCCAAGACAATGATATTTGCTATCACTAACGGTGGATTTGGTAAATAGCCTGTTAATCATATCGTAAGGTGTTTAGATGGCTTGGCAGCTCAGAATGCTTCTTGTGGAAGTGATAAGAAGCTAGTACAACTTATGGATAAGGGATCTAATAGGAGTTCTGAGCAGATAACAGCTATTCTTTTTGCTATGAATAGGAGGTTTGATATACTTGAAACTCAGATGAAAAGGGAAACTCCTATGGGTGTTAATGTAGTGCAAACATCTCCTATAATATGTGATTAGTGTGGTGATTGCCATCCAATGAGTTAATGTCCAATGTTCATGCCTTTGGAGTCAGTTAACTACATGGGGACTTATCAGAGTGCTTAAAATAATCCTTACTCCAATACCTATAATTTGAGTGGCGGAACCATCCAAACCTTTCACAGAGTCAAGGACCAAAGTTGAATCAACCATCTTCTCCTGGTGTGAAGCCTAACCCTCCTCCTAGTTTCCAAGTTCAAAGTAAACAAATCCCAATTAAGGGAAAAAAGTCTAAGATGGAGAAGATGTTAGCTTAGATCCTAACTAATCAAGAAGTTGCAAGAGCAGAGATAAAAGCTATATTAAGTGTTCATGAGTTAGCAATTAAGAGTCTTGAAGTGCAAATGGGACAATTGGCCTTACAAATGAGTGTCTTAAAAAGAGGAGTCTTGCCTAGTGATACAATTCCAAATCCAAGAAGAGATGGCAAAGAGCATATTGAAGAGTGCAAAGCAGTCATATTGAGAAGTGGTAAAGTATGGCCAGAGAATACATCAAAGCCTCAATAGGTTAAGAAGAAGCAACAAGATGTCACTACTAATGTTGAGAAAAATCAACTCAATCAAAATGAGCAACAAGAGGGAAGCATTGCATTTGATAAGGTTCATGAAGGGCTTGCTAAACAGTAAGTTGTAAAGCAAGGTGAAGAGGAGAAGAAAAAGAAAGATGCTATCAATGAGAAGGAGGCTAAAGTGCTTCCTAAGTCATGGGTGACACCTCCTTTTCCTTTCTTACAAACCTTTAATATGTAGTATGCAAAGTTCCATAACATGTTGAAGCAATTGATGATTAATATTCCTTTTGTGGAGGTCTTAGAAAACATGCCAAGATGTACTAAGTTTATGAAAGAGATGTTGACAAAGAAGAGAAGATTTTATGAGTATGAGATAGTAGCACTTACTGAGAGGTGCTCTTCCATTGTCCAAAGAAAGCTTCCCCTAAAAGCAGCAGATCCAAGAGAATTTCTTCTTTCTTGTAATATTGGGGATGTTTTCAAAAGCAAAGCATTGTGTGATCTAGGAGCCAGTATCAATTTGATGCCATTATATTTGTGTAAGAGATTGGGACTTGGTAATCTGAAGCCTACTACAGTCATTTTAAAATTAGTAGATGAATCTTATCATTATCCAGTAGGAATTCTTGAAGATGTATTGGTGAAAGTAGATGAGTTGATTCTCCCTGCATACTTTATAGTCTTAGATTATGAAGAGAATGAGAAAGGTTCCCTTATCTTTGGCCAGCCACTCTTAGCAACTACAGGACTCTTAGTAATGTAGCTAAAGGTGAAATTACTCTAAGTAATGAAATTAAGTTCAAGACATTCAAGGAAGCAAATGAGAAGAAGAATTTTTATGAGAAAAGGAGGAATGCTTCAGGAGGTGACATGAAGGAGTTAGTTTTGAACTAGTTCCAAGTAAATCAAACCCCCCCCCATGAGCTTCTGAGATAGTCTGGCTAAAGACTTTAAACTTAGTGCTTGTTGGGAGGCAATCCAATGGTGATTTAAATATTTTATTGTTTTAATTTCTTTTATTATTTTTCAATAGTTTGCTTTTGTTATTGTTTTGTTGTTTTGTTTCAAGGGTCCCTTGGCTTGGGGATTTAGATTGATGTTTTGATGAGAAAAGCATCATGGGTGTCAAGTTTAAAGTAGCATTTTTAAAGGTTGGAGTAGAGTATATGAAAGCCGATTCTATGCTGCAACATTACCTTCTTGATAATGCAACATAATTGAAAATGAAGTCCACAAGAATTTATAGTTATTCGGTGCTGCAACATTGTTTCATAGATGTTGCAGCCTTGCTTAGCCTCAAAACAAGGACGTTTTATGAGAAAACATTTACTTTCGATGCTACAACATTGTTTCCTCAATTAAATGAAGTCATTATATGTTGTAGCAAGCATTTTGACCACTGCTGCATGATTGTTCCTACTTGTGGCATTACTTTCACTTCTTCATAAGGTTATGGGTTTTGAAAAAAGAAGAAACAAGAGATGATACGACTTTTTTTCTCTGGCTCTAGAGAATGAACAAGATCATGCACCACCTTAGGAATCTTTTGAGGGCCGGGTGATGTGAGATTTAGATGATTTAAGAGACCATATGGAAATTTTGAATCCTTAACCATCGGCTCCTGATCATATTTTTGGACCTTATGACATGAAAAGTGATCCATTATCACTTCTTTAGTGACATTATCTTGTCTCAATTAGGGAGACTTTCTTTTGTTTTTCCTTTTTGTTATTTTTCTCATTTGAATTTATTTGGGATGACTGTAATCCATTCTCTTAGGATATTTGGTTGAATATTTATGAATGTTTCTAATTATCTAGATGAATATTTTGTATGACCTTATTGATGCTTGTAGGGCTTAATATCTTATTGCCAGCCTGGATCCTGCCTTATCAAGTCCTCCCAACTTTCATTCTCTTTTCCTCCATTTCTTAGTTAAGGCAGTTTCAGTGTCCTTCTTTTCTATCTCTTTCTCTCTCTTTGTTTATTCCTATCAATATTGGGGACAATGTTAGGATTAAGTGTGAGAGAGAGGCTTTTAAAATTTACCTATAATGAATCTATACTTGTCTGATTTTAATTGAATCAATATTTTTGTATTTATTTTCTAAAAAAATGTTGATTAATAGGTTTATTTGGATGTTAGGTCTTTAATAAATTGATAGTGTAAGTGGTTTTGTGTTTTGCATAACTTACAGTTGAACTCTATTCTATTTTCATTTTTGGATAAAGTGATAGTAGTACCAAAATTTATAGATGGAAAGTTAGATTAGGCTAAATGAATATTCATAACTCAAAAGCAGGATCCCCAGACTACCTTTAATTTGGATACCTAGTAGATGGAAGATATGGCACTAAAGTAGTTCAAGATTTTCTTATTATGTAATTCATCTAGAAATCTAGTGATTGCATCTGAATAGTTGAGTTGAGTTCTTGAAGTCTAGGCAAATGATTCAGGTAAAAAAAAAAAAGAAGCAATAATCAAGTAATCCTACTTCGCTGGTTGAAGTTATCTAGTAACCGAGGGTCTACATCACAAATGATTGACTTTTGCGTAGAACGTGATACTATAAGTAAGCTAGTAGAAACTTGGTGCCAGTCAAGTTATAAAGGCAAAGTAACCAATGATCTGCATCACAAATATTTGAATTTCGCGTAAAAATACCTACGTATACTAGCCCAGAAAAGAGACTAAAAAAAGAAAAAGAGAAGAAAAACAAGAAAAATAAGAAAAGGAAAAGAAATAGTAAAAATAAACCCTGATGATCTCTATTATGTATTGAATAGATTTTCTTGGCTTAGATGATGTGCATTGATTTTTTTTTTGGCTTGAATTTCATAATATTTTATTTATCCGATAGAAAGCTCCACTTAAAGGAGAATGAGGCTTTGGATCCAAGAGAATTGGGCCTTGTTTTGTGGGTTAATGGATAAAGAACTTGATACTCCTTTAAACTCTTTTCTGCTAAAGACTATCCACTCTCATGAGTGTTAATAGGCTCCTTTTTACTTATTTTATTCTTTTATGGACATGAATAATATTATATATTGGAAAATATAAGGTACTTGTTGTTGGGCTTTTCTCAGAAACATCAAGGTTATGCTTGATGGAGGCAGGCCATCTATTCTCACCCATTCAGAAACTCATTGTTTTGATGATAAGCAGCTCAAAAAACTTTCATTGCTGGGATACGATATGTTTCAATTATCACGAAGTGTGGGTTGATCTGGAGGACTGTACTTTGCATGGAAAAGTTCTATGGTCTCCCTATCAATAATAAGTGTTGATTGGCAGTTTATACATTTTGTGTGCTATTTTGAAGGCTGTCCATATTTTTATCTCACTATCATCTATGCCACGCCTCATTTTGGTTTGCGTGAGCAATTATGGTCTAATTTGCAGCATATGGCAAGTTTCACCTCTGAACCATGGATAATTGTAGGCAATTTCAATGATATTACCTTTGATGATGAAAGAACTAGAGGTACACACTGTAATTTTTCTCGATGTGATTGGTTCCAAAAGTAGGTTTCTAATTGCTGGCCTCCATGATTTAGGTTGGTTTGGTTCTAAATTCACTTGGAAGGGTCCTTTGCTTCCAGGATGTAGACGCCTTTTTGAGCGATTATATAAAGGTCTTGGTCACTCACAATGGCTCCTACACTTCTCACAAAGTTTTGTTAAAGTTCTTCCTTGTACTAATTTCTCATATCATAACCCCTTGTTTGTCTGTATTAATTCTATTAAGAGGAATTGTCATTATGAATGACCTTTCTGTTATGAGGCCATGTGGCAATCTCATGACCAATTTGAATTTTTAGTAAAGAAGGAATGACGCTTAGAGTTATCTGAATGTGGCTCTTGTGGATATAAAGGATGTCATAATTAGATGGAATAAAGATGCTTTTGTCCATGTTGATAAAAGGAAACACAACATTTTGGCCAAGTTAAATGGGATTAAAAAATCCCATGCGTATCCTGTAATGCCCCTCACGATATCTTTATTGATTTTGATGTTCAGGACTAGAGGAAGCAGGACAGAGATAGGTTCAAGAGGAACCAGAAAGGGCCCCACGCCGCGGCTAGGAGCAAAGCCGCCACGGCGAGAGACCTTCCAGTGGCATTGTTCCGGATGAACTGGTGGAGCCGCGGCGAGGTATGATGAGGCCGCGGCGAGAGTCAAGATTTTTACTTAAATCCGGATCAGTCGGACGCGAAAGAAAGAAAGAAAATGAAGGGAGCGACGGAGGAGATCGGGGAGCAGTGCTAGGGTTCGACATTCCCGGCTTCTAGGAGCGATTTTCGGACCTTGGAAGCTTGGATTCAAGTTGGTAAGTGTTCCCTACTTCTCTCTCTCCATTTTTCTTCAGGTTGAATTTTGGGATTTTCGGTGTTAAGGTTAGATTTCCGGTTTGGGGTGAAATCCACCGATTGAAATGGGTGATTTGAGGTTAATGGAACGTGTTTTGGTATTCTTGTTGCTTGGATGTGAGTTTTGAAGGGATTATGTGTGTTTAGAGCTTAACCATAGGTTGTTATTGGTTAGGGCTCTTGGGAATCCGAAGTATATGAGGTTGTGTAGTGTTCGAGTGATCCCTAAGAGCTTATTGATGCATGAAAAGGGTGTTGAAACCTTGGGTTAAGTTAATGTAGTTGAGTTGTGATATTTGGGTTATTAGTTTATTGTGCTAATGGAAGAATTGTGATATGGTAAAGGTTATTGGCTAATCGAGAGGGGTTCACGCGTATTGGACAGTTCAAGGAAGCTTGTGGAACTCGTGTGTGTGTGGTAACGACAATTGAGGTAACCGGGTGTTTGTTTATGTGGTATTGTGTATTGTTGTGTATATATGTATGTCTCTTTCATACCATGATATTGATGTGTTTGTGTGTACTGTATATGTATATATATATATCGTGGTATGTATACGGTTAGATGATGATGATGATTGTGATGATGATACATATGATGCTGACATTGATATGATATGAAATGGTGCATACATGATGATGATTATATGATGATACATTAGCATCACCACATGTTATCGTGACACTGAGATGTATGGCAGGTGGAGTGGTGATGATGTGATGACATATAATGTATGATGATATACATACTTGTTAGGGAGGATAAGGATGGGATATGTGTAAATATATATGTGTTAGGGAGAATAAGGATGGATGATATATGCGTTAGGGAGGATAAGGATGGATTATATATATATATATGTTAGGGAGGATAAGGGTGGATGATATATATGTTATGGAGGATAAGGATGGATGATATATGTGTTAGGGAGGATAAGGATGGGGTCCCTGTGAGGGCGACATGCATCTTACTCATTTCATATTGCATTCATGAGTTGCATGAGATATGTGTATATGTATATATATTTGTGTGCGTGTGATTGTTTCCGGTTACTGAGACATTGTCTCACCCCTCCCTCTCCCATAAACTAACGTTTCAGGTGACGGTTCTGGCACTGGTCCAGAGAAGACGCAAGAGTAGCTGTGCACGTGGGAATAGTCTATGTAGTGTGTGTATTTTGGATAATGTATCTTGTGCTAAGTAGGATACTATGTTTGTAATGGATAGCTTAAAGGAATTGATAAAGGATTGGTATGGATGGATGTATGTATGTTGTAGGAATGGTTTTGGGGTCTTGTTGTGCTGTCTTAGGGCCTGTAGCCCATTTGTCAAGCTGGGTTCCGAGGGGTCAAATCTTAGAGGAGTAGTTCCTTTGAGGTGAAACCTCTTTTGACAAGTTGGTTTGGGGGTTTTGGACCTGTATGAATGGTCTTTGAGTGACCAGTTGCCTTTGGTGGCGATTGGAGGTTGTTAGTGGCGAGTTTTGGTCAATAAGTGGCCAAAACGGTGTTATGGGTCCAGAATCTCCATACGGAGTTGGATTGAGGTAAAAGTGGTGTCTATGGATAGATGGGGACTAGATTGACTTGTAGGAGTCAGAATCAAGTCAATCGGAGGTCGGAGCATAATGTTATGCGCGTCGGAAGTTCGCCCCAGAATGTTGAATTTGCTGATGTGGTATATCAGCAGGGGGGCCGCGGCACGGGAAGGCAGGCCGCGGCGCCAGAAGAGACAGAAGCGATGAAGCAGGGGAGGCCGGAGCCGCGGCGGTACTGTAGCGGCCGTGGCCCCAGCCCAGTTTTTGGTGTTTTGTGGGTCGTTTCCGTTGTGTTGAGGCATTGGAGAGTTGTTTGTGTTGTCAGGGTTGTGTTTGGTTGAATTTTGAAGTATTTGGTTAAGTTTTGGAGGTGTCAGAAGGTAGGATGTTACATATCCTTATTCTAAATTTCTTCAAAATTTTGAAATTGATCTTCAATTGGAGCTTGAGGAAATTTTGCGTCAAGAGGAGGTTATGTGGTTCCAAAAATCCAACTCTATTTGGATTAGCAAAGGTGACAAAAATACAAAGTACTATCGTCTCAAAACCACTATGCGAATATTAACAGAGGTCTTCTTAGGCAAAGAGATTGGCCTCGATTATAATTTTTAATAAATATGTTAGCAACTGATATTAAATAGGTCAATTTACTTTATTATTTTCATTGGACCATGCACATATATATACGATAATATAAACTTTATTTTAATTTTTCTAAAACACGAAAAATGAACAAGTGAATGTTCACAAATTTTTTAACAAGTGATTTTGTTTGGAATTCCTCATCTGAGAGCAAGAGGCCAAGTTTAATTAATTGGAGTAATATGAGCCAACCATGAAAAATAGTAGTTGTGGCATTAAGAATCTTCGTGGTCAGAATGACACCTTCCTCATGAAAATTGGCTTCAACATTATTAGTGGGCCTGATTTCTTATGGGTTAAGATACTTGAGGCTAAATATGAGTGGCTGAACACTGATTTTGGGAAGTTCAAAAAGGAGGCCACGTTCACACTTGTGGTCAAGCCTTTCAAAAATCTAGGAAGATCTTCACCATGGGATTGTTTAGGACATTGGTGATGGTTCTCATATTTCTTTTTGGAATGATTATTGGGTCGAGGATTCAGGTCCTTTAAAGCACCTTGCTTTTAAGGATATTCCTGAAACTGACTTATGTAAGCCTATAGACGACTTTGTTTCCCCTTATGGTGAATAGAGATGGGACTTGTTTAAAGATATTCTTCCTCATCGTACAATCATGCAAATTGCAAGCATTAAACCTCCAGCAAGACATGAAGGTAACACCATTCCTTTTTGGAATTTCACTGAAAAGGGAAATTTTAACATTCAATCAGCTTACCTGTACCTTATGTCTACTAATTGGGAACGTGAAAATTCTATCTGGAATATTGCTTGGAAGTGAAAAGGTCCCCAATGGGTTAGAATGTTTATCTAGCTTATTTTTTGAAATGCTCTATTGACTAACCAAGAGAGAATGCGACGACATATGTTTGATAGTGCCATGTGCCAACTCTGTCGTTCCAGTAATGAGGATATTAACCATGTTCACTGAGGTTGTGTGTATGCCAAAGAGTTTTGAAATATTTTGTTGCCCCCTTTGGCATTAACTTTCTTTTATACTGATGATGTATCCATTTTATACCTATAAAATACCCACATTTAAGCTCTAAATTGTATTTAAATATGTTTACATTGATATATTTTAGCATAATTTTACATATTTTTATGTTTCATGGCGTTATAGGCTCATTTGGAAGCATTCGGAGCAAAAATGTTACAAATCAGTCATGCTGAAAAGTTTTAACACCTTTTGGTAATTTGAACATAACTCTCACATATGAACTCCGATTGAGATTATTTAAGATGTTTTGGAAATCTAAGACATAGAGCTACAACTTTTATGTTTTCAATTTTCCCAAATTCCAATTTTATCATGGTAAAAATTGAACTCAAAGTGTCAATATGAGCTGATGACTTTGTAAGCTGAACGAAGCATATTTCCGTACAACAGAGGCACCCGGCGCCGGGTCAAACTAATCTGGTGCTGGGTTAATGCGATTTTAATGTTTATTAGCCTTTTTAGAAGCACTCGACGCCGTATGGAATGAGTATATGGACACCCGGCGTCGGGTCAAGCAATAAAAGCCCATAAAAACTTGTTTTTGACGCATTTTGGTGATATTTTGGGCTTTTATGAGCTTGTAAATTTTTTCTATATAAAGAGACACGATAGAAACATAAAAGGAGATTCATAAACATATTCAAAAGTTAGAGAACAAAGTTCTAAACGCATCTGGGGGCAACTAGGAGCATCTTAGAGAGAGAGAGCAAGGAGATTCGGGAAGTATTAGTGATAGATTCATTCTTCTCTAATATAACTCTGTTTTCTTATTATTTTCACTATGATTTAGGATTTTAGTAGTGATTTAATTTCTATTTCCATGAGTAGCTAAATTTCCCAGTCAGGGATAGGGATGTAGCCTGAATGAGATGGATTGAATTTGTTTCTCTAGTTAAGACTCTTTAATTTGTTCTTCAAGTTATATTTAATTTATCTTTTTATTATATTTATCTCTTTTATTCATTCATGTGGATTTTATACTTGATCACCATAGAATATAATTAATGGGTAAATTTGATGGATTGAGAGGTGAAGAGTAAACCTAGATTTAGAGAGATAAACATGAATAACTAATCTAGACATAGAATTAGGAATTCATGGTGATATAAGTTGTAGTTTTCAAGATTTAATTAGGAACTTTAGTTGCGCGAGAGCAAATTGAATTCTAATTAAATAAGAACTAATTGACCGAGAGGTAATTAGGACGCTTTAGGAACAACGGTCACTATAATTATGCAGAGTCTAATTAAGAAATAAAATCTAATTATCTCATAAGGTGAATCCTGATCCCTTGACGCTTCTAGAACTGAACCAAAACTTAAATTTTGTTTTGTTTCCTATTTCTTTTTTTTTTAAATTTGAATTCTCAATTTGATTATCACTTGCTTTTGTGATTAAAAACTTGAACTGATAAATCTACTACCTCCTTTGGGTTCAACCTCTAGAATACTCCGGAGACCTTTTATTACTGCGATCGACCCTGTATACTTGCAAGATCCCGATCAACTGACCCTTTTGATTCTTGGTTCATTTCCAATGTCCAAGCTAGAGCAACCACTGTAAACAATAATTGGCATATCACTTTTGCTATTGCTTGCTGGAAATTATAGGATGCTAAAAATTGAAGGATTTTTGCCAATGAAGATGTTGATCCTTTCTCTATTAAATATGTTGTGCTTGCTATGTCCTTTCATGTCTTGTAAGCCATGAGTTCCACTCTTGGAAATTCAAATGCTGTTATCTCCTCCAGTAAATCTACTCTCATGATTTCTTGGTTGAAACCATCATGTGAGTGGATTGTTGCGAACTATGACGGAGCTGTTAAGAGCCATAATAACAAATCTGGTTTAGGGGGACTTCTTAGAACACACCAAAGTCATTGAATACGGGGTTTCTCTAGGAATCTTGCACTTATGGCATCCTCACTACTGAGGTTTGGTCCATTTTAGATGTTCTTCACTTGGTATGGAACATAGGTTACAGACAACTTCATTTTCAAAGTGATAGTGCTTCTGCCCTCTCCTTTTACTGGCCATGACCTTACTCACAGCAAATTACATCGATTGGTGTCTGATATTCAGCTTCTTCTTAGGCGTGATTGGTCCGTTTCTCTAACACATGTTTACCGTGAAGGGAACATATGTGCTAATTACATGGCAAACCTTGGGATCTCCCTTGATATTGGATTGCATCTTTATGATGAGGCTCCCACGGATCTTCTAACCAAGTTCTATGATGATATGTAGGGAGTTAACCGTCCTCAATTAATCTAATTTTTCCTTCCTTTTGATACTAAAAAAAATATACAATCCACTTCCACGCATACGTGGTTGTGACCCTTAGATCAGGCTAATTCAAGACCTTCCACAATGCCTAATATCACCTTCACTTCTTATTTCGGCTAATGCTTCATTTTTTTTTAATAAATTCTTTAATCTAATTTTTATTTTTTAAACTACCAGCACGGCTCCCCCTCCAAAGGTTATGTATATTCAATTTATTTATTTTTTTCTTAATTGAATTCTTAATACGTATTTATATATATATATATATTAAGAATACATGTCAAGAATATATATATTCATATACATATATAATTTTTTTAATTTTTATTGCTTTTAAATTTTATTATTTATTTTATTAATATATAGATTTTTTTATTATCGATAAATAATATAAACTTTGTAATATCTTTTTTTATACATCAGGAGAGTTTGAACCCTTGATCTCTACCTATACTCTACCTCACTCTTACCACCTGAGCTAGCCTCAAGTGATCAAAACTTTGTAATATCAATCATATCTATTTTAATGTCTCAATTTTATTATTTTCTTGATTCAAATATTTTTCATCTTTTTTATAAAAATCAACTCTATTTATTATTAGTATCCAAATAATTATGTATATCGTTAAAAAGTATATATAAAATACATTAAAAACTGAAATCTAATGTTCATTTCGTATATAATTAAGAGTATTTTAAAGATTATATAAACTTCATTTGTTTTTTTTTAACATAGAAAGTGAATTTTAACAGGTTTTTTTTTTAAATAAGGATTTTTTTTATGTTTATATTGAATAGATTGGCGTGCATTATAATCCTTATTAAATAGTTTAACAAAAAAATATTAAATAGTTTAATTTACTTTCTTGTTTTCATTCATATAATTTTTTTAAAAAACTTAAAAATTGAATATTAACAGATTTTTTAACAAATAAGTATTTTTTCATGTTTATATTGAATAGATTGGCATGTATTATATTTTTTAATAAATATGTTAGCAAGCTAACACTAAATAGGTCAATTTACTTTATTATTTTCATTGGACTATGCGCGCGCGCGCACACACATATATATATATGCGTGATAATATAAACTTTGTTTTAATTTTTTTAAAACACTAAAAATGAACAAGTGAATGTTCACAATTTTTTTACAGGATTTTATCTTTTCATGTTTATATTGGAGAGATTAGCATGTACTATAAATTTTAGGGAGAATTAATCATAGAAATCATGAAAACAACTTATTTAGGTGGAAAGACTTCTCAATGATGCAATATCGTCAAAGAATAACATAAGATGAGTAAGAAAAGGTCCATCCGCATAAATAAGTTGCTTACATGGTCCCAATGATTAATTTTCCTAATTTTTATTAAATAGCTTAGCAGTATATACTGAATTAGTTCATTTACTTTATTATTTTCATTGGGTCATAAATGAGTGTTTGCAACTTTCATAAACATATACTTATCAATTAAAGTTGGGTTGAATAATAAGAAACTCAACACACCATAAATAAAATCTTGAATTTATGTCTTATAAATGAAAAAAATTATGTTAGGAAAGCTACATATATTTAAGTCTAACAATATTCAAATATGATCGAATAGCACTGAATACTGAATAATTATATAAAAATTACACAATACTCTCTTAAAATGCTTTTCTTTTAATATTTTGTTTGGGAAAGATTATCAAACAGAGGAATGGAATTTTTGAAAAATTTGTTTGATTACTAGAGATATATGAAGGTTTAACATCTTTTTCTTTTTACGTGGTTAAACTTAAGATCATGGGGGCTAGGCTCAAATGTTATACTTAAAATGGCATCTTTATTCATTCTTGTTGGAAACTTATTATCCCACATAATCATCCTCATGGTGTTCTTACTATCACTTTCAAGAAGTGGATAACTTCTAATGTCTAAAATGGGCATCAAAATCAAAGATGATAGATCTAGTTTGGAATATTATGCTGAAAGCTTTAGCATGTGAGGAACAAAAAGATTTTCCAGTACAATCTCCAAAATTGATGAGTGAAATCCTTAGCCTAACTGACCATGCCATTATCCCTTGAGGGGAAAATAGGAGAGAAAAAAAGTAGAAAGAAAAATAGGAGAGAAAACATATTTTCTCCTATTTGGATGGCAAGAGAAAATAATGAGGAAAAAAAAGTAAAAGAAAAAAAAAACTTATGGGATTCACATGTTTTTCACCCCCAAATTTTTTTTTTAAAAGTAGAAAAATTTTGGAGAGAAAACTTATTTTTTAAAATTACCCTTATGAAATGTTTTGTATATGTTGATGTTGCCTACTACTATAAGTAACAATCTTAAGTGATTGGCGCCCGCTAGCTACTGCCCTACTGTCCACCAGCTACCACTGTCATTGTAGATCACTAGTCACCAACCACCACCACTATTGTTTATTGGTTGTTACTGCCAGTCGTCATTGGTCATCGACTCCCACCACAACCATAACCGGTCGCCGGCCACCACCACGATCACCTACCAAATGCAATCATAGATTAGCGATCCTCGCCGCCACCAGTCACTGATTGAAGGCAATCACCAATTAGCAACTGCTGCCACTACTGGTCACTAGCCATCACTACCGCTGATCACCGCCTATGGCCTCCTCCGGTCATAGCCCATTGCAACCTCCAGTCATCGATGGGGTGGTGCTGCCAGTCACCGACCAATGACAATCACAAATCACCAACTACCACCACCGGTCACTAGCCATCGCCACCGGTCACTAGTCGTGGCCTCCGATTACCAGCTACCACCGCTAGCCACTAGCACCTTCGGTTATTGGTTGTCACCGTCAATCACTTCACTAGTTGATGACAATCATCGATCACCAACCACTACCACTACCAGTCACCTTCCATTGCCACTGCTGATCACTAGTTGTTGCCACTGCCGCCGTCGTCCACTACCACTAGTTGCCACCACTGTCGGTCACCAACAGCGGCCACCAGTCCCTAGTCACTAACTGCCGCTGCCAATTATTGGTCATCAACTAACACCACTGCTGGCCGCCATCTCATTAAATAAAATAAGTTGTGTGAAAATATCATTTAAATGAGTTATTCTTACTATAAATTAGTTATATTAGTAATAGGGGTATTTTAATTAGTCCTTATGAAATAAATAAATTTTCTTTCCTCTATATTTTCTCCCCTCATTCAGGTATAAAGGGAGAAAATATTTTATCTTAACTTTTCTCTCCTTTATATTTTCTTTTATCTCATATTCTCTTCTCATCTAAACAAAGCATTTAATGAGCTTATTGATTTTTTTCTTGAGAAACCACTAGTTAGATTTTTTGGCATCCTTTATTTTGGTTTGTCCTTGTAAATATTTGTGCGTCATGTTTTATTTTGTGGCTGCTGGGCAATGATTTGTTTTGAACGAAATTCCTTTTCATTCAAACAAAAAATCTTGGGGCTAGACCCCATATTCCTCTAAATATCAAAAGGGGATATGGACCGCACCACAGGTACATGATTTGCGACAAAATTCATGACCCTGTACGACTTGGGATTTCATTCTAGGGAAAAATATCGTATGACGAGTCAAGTTAAAAAGGCTGGAACTAACCACATGAGGAGCTCACCCCGTCCTCCTATATGACCTAAAGGGGTATCAACCCTCTTTGTTTAATTTGAGAAATTTTAGAGGGAATGGGAGGGGAGTAAAAAATTTTTATCCTATTTTTTTTCTCAAACTAAATAAGAGAATGGAGCGCTTTTTCTCTCATTCTTAAATAGGATGGAAAAGAAGAAATATGAGTAAAAATACTTATTTTCCTTTGTTTAATTTAAAAAAAAATAGGATGGAAAATTTTTTCTCCCCTCTTCTCCAAAATTCTTTGAACCAAACAGAGAAAATTTTGTAGCTCTTAAGCTTTGTTGTCTTTCTCTCTTTGTCATCAAAAAAGAAAAAAGGCTGGAACCCCGATAACCTAAATGCATATACCTAGAAGGATCCAGGTCTTTATGGGTTAAGAAAAAATATATTTTTAACATTTGAATTTTAAAAAGTTAGAAAATTGTTTTGGCCAAAAAAAGTTAGAAAGTAATGACTACCTCATTTACAAATAACTTTTAGACGCTTACAAGCCATTTTTAAATAGATGGATATATTATTTACAACTTAATTTAAGAAATTTATAACTGCATTTTAAAATTTACAACTAATGTTTAAGTAGTTTATAAGTCATTCTTAAGCATTTATAAGTTGAGGGAAGCAATTTGTAAGTACATCTTAGTAGTTTATAACTACCTTTTAAGAATTTAAAACTCTATCTTAAGAATTTATATAAAGTTTTTAGATATTTACAAATTATTTTTAAATAAACAAGCATGTTATTTATAATTCGATTTAAAAGAATTACAATTACATGTTAAGAATTTATAATTTTATCTTAGAAATTTACAGTCTAATAGATTGTTTGGAAAAGGTAGTTGTTTTTCATAATGATTTTGCATTTTTTTTTTAAAAAAAAATCATAGGGTCTCATGGATAATAAATTAATTAAACTTGGTTACTGAGTCCCTTTATGTCATTTTCCCTTTCATCAAATAAAAGATACACAGCTGAGTGCCTCATCATCAGGGTGGTCCAACTGATTGAAAAGGGAATGTGAGTAATGTAAAATGTAGGAATAGAATGTAAGGATACAAGACGTGATGGGTTTGGGTCGGGGGGTTCCCAACTGTACATACACATATACATATTTGGTGTAATGCAATGTAAAGTAGAGTAAAGGAACTTGTCTCCTGTCATCCAGAACCAGACGGCGTTATGGCGGATGGCCGGTAGCTGGTTTAAATCAATATCATATGGAGTAGTATATCATAGTCGGCTCCTCTTCCTTTCTTTTCTCGCTGGCGGTTCATCCAATTCCCAATATCATTCCCCCACTTCCCTCCTCCTATCACCCAAAAGTTCGACCCCCTAACCATTACCTACATTCCTAGTCGATCTATTCTATCATTATCATACCTAGAGTGGGTGTTACTCCCCCAGTCCATATTATAAGACATTTTATATAACAAGTTTTTGATTCAAAATATAGGGTATTGTATATTTTTTCTCATTTTACCCCTATCTTTAATGTTTCCTCTCTTCTCATTTATAACTCTACAATAATAATAGAATAGGGTATTTAATAAGGATAAAATAGGAAATGTGAGTACTTTTTACGTTGATTTTAGGTAAAAAATAATTTTCTTAATATGTGTGTAATTGATACAAAATACTTTATAATGTGAAGGGAGTACATAATTTACTTCTTCCCTTCTCACCAAAATTTGTCCTTTATCGAATACTCTTAGAATAATCTATATATAATTTATACCAAATCCCACTTTTTACGAGTTTTAAATTAATAATACAACTTATTTTTTAAAAAAAAAAACTGTGTATAATACGCATAAGGTCTAGTTTAACTTAGGAACAATATATATCATTACAGATATGTTGTGCTTAAAATTTAACCTTTGAATATTAGTAATCCAATATATATATATATATTTATATATATGCAAACCCAGGTTACATGTGTATGGCCCTGGTTATATGCATGTTTACTCCATTTGAATCGTCATTATAGTCAATTTGTTAGAGTATTAATCAAGACAGAGACAAGTTCCACATCAAATTCAATAGAATTATATTAAAAATATATGCCAATAAATCAAACGTATAAATTTAATGTTCTAAGGTACGTATTAGGCCCATAAATTGATATGCATGTTCACATCTCCGATTATAAGATAACAAATATATATGTCCCTCTACGTAGGTTTAGACATATATATACATCCTTACTTTTACATCATGGTCTTGTGTTAGGAGGAAGACTGCGATGACGACGCAATGGACTGTGCTATTTGTGGACCAACTTATGTACTTATTTTTACAATAACAATCAAACAAAGAATAGTCCCTATCCTTACAGAGTTTTGTGATGTTTAAAGGGGACAGAACCCTAACACAATAAAATTAATTATGCGCAAACAACATATTGACTTTATATAGCAGGTAAACTAAAATGTGAATTTCAAAAATTTGAAACACTCTTAAATTAAAATAATGTATGATATAGTGATCTAAGTCTCGAAATTAACAGTACTGTTTATTGTGTCAATAATAAATGTATGCTTAAGCCTATTAATACCAATAGTAACAAATAAATTTTAAAGAGTACGTTCCGAAAATTGAAAGTGCAAATAGAGTATGCGTTCGCAAAGCTCACATCTGTTTACTTAGTGAAATCTCTGGATCAATCAAAACATACACCGAAATGTTCTGATTAGGGGGAAAAAAGTCAAAGGTTACTAATCCATTGAAACCATAAATATTGCTATTTCGATGGATTAGGAGGCCACTGTGGAAGACATGTGCGTTGACATGCAGCTAAAATTATATGACAAGACAAAATAAATTGGGAATATCACAGATGGTGTTTATTTTGCAGCCTGAAAAATGGAAACGGTGCTCTAGTTAAACTTATAGTGCCATATATCTAGCATTTCGAATGAATCGAACTAAAAATTTGGTTGTGCGTCTGGAAACAGTGCACACATGTCAATATATTAATCATTTATAAATAAAATTATATAGAAAATTACATTATTTATTAATCATAAATAATATGATTGGTCTCATATTCTGTGCAGAAACTCAAATTTATTGGAAAATTCGGGTAAAAAAATTTTAGTGGAAAAGTAAACCCGAATTGCGTTGACGGACATTTGGATCGAATATTGCCTCATTAAATATCGCAAGAAACGTATGTAACACAACAGGAGAAAGAGTGAATAGAATCAGCTAGCATTGCATTTATATATATTACAAGAAAGGAAGATAAAATGGTGAAAAAATAATAATAATAACAATAATACAACAGAAAGAAAGAAAGGCATTTTCTCTCTCGCAAACTAAACTATTGATCTTGTCATGACAACTATTGTATTGGAATTAAATTTTACAGAGCGAGCATATATATGCATGACTAGGATTTGGAATTGGCGGGAGAAACAAGGCCCTCATTACCGGCCAAAATCAAGTATTTATCTTTTCGTGTAAGCGTAGTGCACTCAAAGCCCAGAGCCTTCCCAATCTGGGATTGGACGCGATTGGCCACTCCAAATCTATCAGGAGCGGTGGATGAGCGGGACACCCTGTGAAGCAATCGGACGGAGTAGATGGGGAAAGGATTCATGAGAAACAGAAGTGGATCCAAGCACTTAAGTCCTCCGGCAGTCGTACCGTGGAACATGCTGACGTGGCTGTCAATAGCGACGGGAGCTATTTCATCGCTCATTTCTGAGAATAGTGGGCTGAACCTCAACAAATATGACTCTCTACAGGTGGTCCCTTCCGGGCACACCACCAGGTCCCCTTGTTTCAGTATCTTCTTCATCATCTTGGCGTCTTCCTCGCGATCCCTTGTCAATCGGACTGTCTTGATGGGTGCCAGTATCTCAGACATTCTACTCAAGCTGTATGTCACGGCGACCAAGTTTCTTCTTAATACAAACGACAGGTACAGAGGATCCAGCAATGTTCTGTGGTTGCAAACATAAAGTTGATGCCTAATATTTTTGCCTTCATCTTCTTTGGGCATTGAAGCTGTCAGGCGCAGACCAGTGATTGCCAGCAGAGGAGTTGATATGTGATACGGGAGTGATAACCCAATCAAGATCCTAATTATGGCAAGGACTAACCCGTATGGAACCCAAATCAACGTCGCTACAGCATTCATTGGGGTGGGTCTCACAGCCAATCTACCATCGTGGAATATCAATGCTTTCGGATACTTCTCCCTCGCCAGCGTTTTCCAGCTTCTCTTCTCAGCTTCCATCACCAAGTAGACCTCCTGTTTTGTTTTGTCACAACAAGGCAAAGCCAAACGTGAGGTGAGTTTCCAATCCAAAGTTCAAAAATAATTTACCCATATCTACTATGCATAAATACTAGCGAGGGTCATGAAAAATAAGATTACTTAAAAGGACAGACCTTGCAATGAGATAACAACTCGGAATCAAGAGTCCTTTTGAAGCCCGAAATACCGATGGCGTCCCAACATCCTTTGCCTTCCTGAATTTGGGTTAAGACATGCGACACAACAATTTTTCTGTCCTCCATCAACCCCACGTAGTATCCACACAACACTTTTAGCTGTCTTCCCACCACAAAATCAATCCCCAAATACTCTCTTAAGAAACTCTCCACCATTACTTGAGGTAAATTAGTGACTCCTACTTTCTTCCCACCTCGATTTAACACCTCGAACATTTCAGCACCAACGTTCTCCAACAAGAACTTTGGCAGAACAGCCCTACCTACTCTGAAGCTCTTTGCTTTGATCCCAAAGAAACATATTATCATCATTATATTCAACCCCATCTCGGGTCCAACTAAGCAAACGAAAGGGTACAGCAGAATCAGGACAATGGCTCTTATGAGCCCTCCTGCTTCGAAGGCTACGAGCATGAAGTAGGGGAAGAGAGAAGAAGATTTTAACAAAGCTCCTTCTACATCAAAGATTAAGGTATGGTCATTGAGGTCTGACCTCTGAGCCAGAGAGTGGTACTTCTGGAATTTAAATTGGGCTGGAAAGGTATTGGTGACTATAGATCTGTGAAAGCCTAACAGGTTCTTAAGTTGCCTGAGAAGAAAACGGTACCAAAAGAAGAAAAGAGATTTGAAGAAAAACGCTCTGAACATCTTGGCCATCGAAATATGTTATTTAGGCACCCTCTGCTGAGGTTCTCGGGTGCCATGTACGTACGTTTATATAGAACAACTCATTCAGCACTGCCCTTATTCTTAACTTTTATTACGAGAATAGCATATCTGGGTTAAAGGCCAGCTTGACGCCGTCAAATTTCTTTTTTAATTTGTTGACCAAGGGGCTTCCAGATTCCGAGTCAATTTCGGTGGAAAAAAATGGAATTATAATTAAAAATCAGTACAAGTAATTAATTATAATGAAAGACTGTTAACTAATAAAAAATTATGAAAAATTGAAAGAATGCTTAACAAAATTAAAAAAATAAGTAGTAAAAAAGTTTATTTTGTAATAAATTTATTATTTTAATTCTAAAATGCGATTCCTCAAAAATAAAAAAATATGAACTCCCGTTGACTTCAACCATTACGGCAAACGCCACACCCATAACTTAAGCGTTCATCCTTCAACAAAAGAAACTCCTGCATGTCGGCAAAATGGTAGTTTATAATCTAATTGATTGTCATGAGGGCTTGATACTAGTTAATATTTATGATGTATCAAAAAAAAGTACTTATTCAATTAAAAATAAAAAAAATATTAAATAACAGTAATTTTAGAAAAATATTGTGACTTTGTAAAAAATTAAAATAGTTACTAAATTTCAAAACTTATCTATAACCTGTGTGATTTAATTATAAAGGTTTTATATTAAAGACTAAAGTGAATAATAATTTATAGTGCTCAAAGATTACTTTTCTCATATGATATTTATTTCCTTGAAAAAATAACAATTAAAAATAAACAAAAAGTACTTATTTATCAAAAGTATAGATAGTGATAACATGATTGTGCTTTAATATACAAAAATTGTAGCCAGGAAGTCATTAGCATGATCATGTCCATGATCTTGATATGATACTTACTAAATGTTAACAAAAAAGGGAAAATTCATCAAATACTTATTTAGCTAAAATACTAATTAATTGAATAATTAATAACTCTCAAGATAATTTATTTAACTGTTTATATAATCAATAAACTTGATTGTAGAACTAAATTTATTGAAATAAAAATATTATTTTACATTTAATATTTATTGTATCATAACTAATTTTTTTCTATTCATATAGAATATCAATATTTATACATTAATGGATTCAGCAATGTGTCGTGATCTTAATATGCCAATAATGTTTAATTTAAGGAGAAAACTTAGATACATAAAATTACATACTTAAGGCATTTTTTTCCTTTCAGAAAAAAGTACCTTTCATTCAAATTAGAATAAGTGGATTTTAAATTTAAAAATAAATTAAAAGAATATTTTAAAATAAATTAAGTATCTAAATTTTTTCCCTTAATTTAATTGATGTATTGATGAAGCATGCATGTTGTGTGCGCCGTATTAGGAATTATAAGTTCAAATGTTCAATGGTACAATTAGCAACCAACATTGTGTTTACCCAAAAAAAAAAGCAACCAACATTTTAAACATACTCGCCAAGTTTTCTTTTATCTGTCACTTTTGAAGAAGTTTTTTTTATTTATTTTTTACTTTTAAATTCTAAAATAATATTAATTACTATTTTTTTAATTATATCCTTATTTATCCTTTAAAAAAATGTTAACATTAATTATTTTTTCTTATCTATTTATTTAGTAAAGGACATTAAAAAAATTTAAAATAAATTCTAATATATTAATTGTATTGTTTTAATCTGTGTATTTAAACCTTAAATATTACATTAAAAGAAACAAAGGAAGTAATGAGAAATTAAGTACAGTGATGCCTTTCATTATGCTGAGTAGTAATATTTAATTAACGATCCGATATCGACATTTTCAGCAACAAATCAAGACTCACTAACACTGTTCATAATTAGTGGTTGATTATCAACGTGATAAAAGTCAGGCATTATTTTTTTTTTTTGGTAAACCAGGCATTATTTACAGTTTCATGCACTTAGAATTTCATAATTAGTGGTTGATTATCAACAATAAAATTAATTAAATCATGCACATAATTTCTTAATTTGCACTGTTAAACCCGGATCTCGGATCCGCTGGGTGGATAAGGATTGTAAATGTGACGGAGACGTAGGAATTGACCAAAGAAAAAAGAGAAAGGATAAAAACTGAGAGATAAATTAGAATTTTTCGTGTTTTGGGCCTCACATGCTGAGTCTTCATTATGGCTCGCACCAACTGTCTCGGCTGTCACCCGATCATATTCCCACGGACACAGATTTACGCCTTCGTCTTTCACTTGCCATACATTTAATTTTGAGCATTTCGTGTGATCTTCCTTCCACTAATTAATTATATATGAATCCACGACCAGTGTATACTATAGTACCTTGCCTGTTTTGTTTGACATTTTCGACTGCGTTAACTTTAGTCAGCGTCAACAACGTTACTCTTAATTATGATTTTTGTTGTCCATGTCAATGATTAATAAACCAATAGATGAAAGGTAGCTGAACGTTATACATGCAGATAATCCAGTATCAAATAAATCAAGAAGATGAACGTCCTTTTCAGTTTTACTTTGTCACCCTCCTATAATACATGCAGCGGTGAGCAATTCTAATTAATATTTATGAACGGTGTTTGTTTCTGGACTTTCCTGATCGATATACATTGAGATCACACCACAAACTCGTAAATACTTATCATCTCTAAAGTCATATTTGATTGGACTCAGCTATAAATGCTTTTGCTCCTGGCGTACCATAGCAGCTGGCACAGGAGGTTGGTGTTGAAGTTGAAATTGGCGTTGGCGTGGGCGTGGGGAATGGAGAATATTTTATATATATATCTTTGGTTTCTCCCTGCATGGTTGAATAAAATGATCAGTTTTGACCACATTATTTATTAATTAACGCGTATCTTTGTCTTGAGTGGGCTCTGTACTTGTAAAGATGAACTGAACTGTAATGAGTAAAGGAAAAAATAAATAAATAAATAAAGGTTTCTTTCACAACATTTTTTATTTTAATATTCTCAATATAGTTTTATAAAACTATTTTTTAAAATAAGTTTTAAAAATAAGAAAATAAAAAAATTTATTTAAATAATTATTATTAAAATTATAACTAGTAAGTATTAAATAATTAAGTTTAATGAGATAAGTATTTTTCACTTTTTCTTGTATTTTTTAGAATAAAAACTGTTGAATACTTTAAAAATGTTCTGAGTTTTCTGTTATTTTATTTTTCTATTTTTCATAACATTTTATAAAAAACAGGTTTATTAAATAAGTTTTTTTATTTTTCTATTTTTGAAAATAAAAAAATTATTTTGAAATTATGAATCAAACTGGCACAAAGTCTCCCACTAGTTGAACCAAATGTGGCATGCATGCAATGGAGGGTTTGAGCTATACACGAACCGACCAGATGGTTTGAGCGAGACTGCGCATGCGTGCGTGCGTGCTTGCTGATATGGCAAAGGAAAGTGAGATATATGTGTATGTGGGTGTCTATCCATGTTGATGCATGTTCTAGATAACTCTGCGTGGCATAATTAAGTCCATGCTGGTTTTAAGTACAAAACAAACAAACAACAATGGCTGACAGTGATGCACCTTACTACTGGAAAAATACACATTTAAACACGGTTCCTTCCTACTCCTTAAGTAGTGGTGTACGTATATTTTCTCAAATATTCCCTCTGCAGGATGGGCTTCTCCTTACATTTGAGATCAAACTGCAATTTTTTTTTCTTTTTAATATAAAAAGAAGAATTAAAGAGGAGGAGGAGGGTGCCTAGAGTTCAGCGAATTTCCCAAATTGCTTGGAGCCTCGGAAGCTTATTTAATTGCATTATATATATATATAAATGTTGAGAAGTCTCTTGAGAGAGAGAGAGAGAGAGAGAGAGAGAGAGAGAGAGAGAGAGAGAGAGAGAGGGGGAGGAAGAAACCCGGTACGGTGGTACTATGACTGAGGAAGGATTTAGATCCTCTCCATACTTTCTCTTCATACATGATCTTTTTTATTGATTGTGTGGTATAATGATTAAAAAAATAATCTATAAATAAATATTATATTTTATTTAATATTTTATATTTATTGTTATGAGTTAACATTTCTTAAAAATAATTTATAATGCTTATTTAAGATTATTATTAAAATAAATGATATATTTTATTTAAAGCAATAATCAGTGATCTCTACCATTCAAATCAAAATCAATAAATAAGATTACATATGGAGAGAGGTATGGAAAGAAAGTATGGAGAGGATCCAAATCCACTGAGGAATGGTGAGGTTCAGAGTTGGAGGCATATATGGGCATATGCTATAGTATACATGAACCATGCATATCTGAGACTAGTGTGAATGGAAGGAATCAGGAAGCAGGCTCGTTTTTCAATTGCAATTTGAAAGTGAATGTAGTACCAGGGTAATTAACGTTCCAAGCTTACACCTTTCCAAAATGTCGTAATTAATTAGCATCCATCCGACCATCCCAAATTCCCAATCCTCCTGGCCCTCAACATTTCGTACACATCATCAAACCGCCTCTAACGGATGGTCGGCCCACAACCACAAACCTATCAGTATAAAATTTATATTCATTATAAGTTTTCAAAATTATACTAATTACTATTTTGGATGGCTAACATTATTAACAGGTTTTACAAATTATTGTTCATAATAATTTTTTTAAATAATTTAATAATAACTTCCCTAAAATTTAATATCAAGTCCCTTAAATTAAATTTAATATTGATCTTGAAGCCATGTAATTAATAGTTAACCACGTTCATTACCAAAAAGAACAGTTAAGCACGTTCAGTGTTCATACTGGAAATTAAGGGGAACTCTACTGCATCCTAACATAACTGAATGCAATTTTACTAGTCTAAATAACATTCCGATACCATACTGTTCATCGCTAAATACAATTTATCACAAATTTTAATATATTAATTTATATATATTGATTATATATTAATTAATTTATTGATTTCTCATAACGCACGATCCGATTATTAATTTATGGATATAGCCATTAAATGATCTTGTGAGGGGATCCACATTGCTCAATGGTTGAACCCAGATATAGCTCCCGAAGTCAAATTATAGTCCAGGTGATATTAGGTGAATAAGCAAGATAAGATCATTAATACTTACCGCGCGTACCAACTGCATGGAAACACTTGGTCAAGATTCAAGAACTACCAAATTTACAACATTATTCCTCTTTGTGACGCCATTAACTGCACACGGAGGGTCCTGAATACCTTTATTCTGGGATCAAGAAATGGGTCCTGATGCTAAAAAATTACCATAACAGAAGTTGAATTGCAGTAGAATAGCAAGTCAAGATCCACAACTGATCATTGGAACTCACCAAGACTATGTATGAGACAAGGAGTTCACCAAATCCACAACTGAGGGAAGAAACCAAAAAATCTAACCAAAAGATTTAAATCGTCTCCACTTTCTTCGATGTTTAGAATTTTATTACTTGTTGTAAGCTTTTAGCAAGGTCTCCACACCTCTGAAATTCACCAAAGTTATCATGAGTGCTTGTGGTGGGATAATTATCCATATAGTGTCTGAGACCTTGTGCCTCAATTCCAAGTGCAAGTTGGCCTCAGCATAGCGTGGGTTTGCAATTGACCCATCTTCAGAGAAGTTATGCTGTTTATAACCCCCAAAACCAGAAGTGGACAATTGATAAACTACCTGCTGTTGACGCCTTCAGGCATTAAGCAGAAGAAAATCTTCCCACTGTTATGCATGTGTGTTCCTCAGCATAGCAACTTTGTTCATGTAGTTCTCCCTCATATATTTAATAGCCTTTGATCAATAAACTAAACATTAGAATCTATAAATAATTGCAATGTGCTAAACAAGCAACGGATAAATATTTAGGAGGATCCAACCATTCCTTGATATGAGAAACACCATCTAACTGGACATGCTGATGGTATATGTAAACTAGATGATAATTACATTCAGGCTTAAGCACAATTTTCACAATTTACTTTTCCTCACTCTTAAAGTCAATATATTAATACTGATTAAATTGGATCTTCTTAAAGTCTAAATAAACAATATGATAATTATTTACCAGCTTAAGCCAAAAGAAGATGGTAATTTAAAGTTAGCATTACTACAAGTACTCCCGTTACTACAAGCTTAGTAAAGAGAAAATGGGGTCGAAACTCTGGCTAAACTATAACCAGCAGCCCTTCATCAGTTTTCAACTCAAAATGAAGGGATTGGCCTTGATTGTAGAGCATTGGTCCTAGCGACTGGAAGACTTAACATTAATTCTATCAGAATTATTGACCCACAAGAAATAAATATACGTCTGCCTCAGCTAAAATTCTTAACAAAATATTCATTTAGAAAATAATGATATAAAGGTTGGAGCTTTGAAAATTTGCACTTCAAATGATGAAAGTCAAATATTAGCAAACAACTTTAGAATGCAAAAGGACAAGATTTGCAAAAGCATCTGTATCTCAAAGCTAATAATACCTCACGATGCTTAAAATTTTCTTCATCTTCTTCTCTGTCACGGACTGCCGCAAGTACCACTGCAGCCACCCTTGTATACTCCAGGCTCCAAATCCGCTTCTTCTAATGTCTTGGAAGGCATTGTGATCAAACTGATGACCAGGTTGAATACCGTATTAGCTCCTTTGAGATTTCCAATCACATCCTCATTAGAACACATGTTTTCATTATGACCATTATAAGTTTGTGAGCGTACAGAGTACTTTGAGAGAGAGAGAGAAAGAGCGAGAGAGAAATGATTCGCGTGTTTCATTAATGAGTGCTTAGGGGTATATATATAGAGGGAGTGAGTAACTAATCTGTTAGACTAACTAAACCTTCTAACTTAATTAGTTACAATCAGTCTAACTACTCCCTAACATTCCCCTTCAATTCTAAGGGTCTTTCTACCCCTAAACTTTTCTTAAAATAAAAAAATACTGAACTTGATACAGCCTTAGTTAACGCATCAACAACTTGACTTGATGAAGGAACATGAATTACTGCTATTTCCTTCTTGATTGCTTTCTCTCGAACAAAATGAAAATCAAGTTCATTATGCTTCGTCCTGGCATGCAGGATAGGATTTGCTGTCATTAAAACAACACCCTGATTATCACAAAGTATTTGAGGAACTGACTGCAATTGAACCTTTAGCTCATACAGTAAAGATTTTATCCTCATTATTTCTACCACAGTTGAAGCCATGCTTATGTACTTTGCTTCGGTACTAGATCTTGCTATAGTGGTTTGCTTCTTTGAGGACCAGGATATCAAGTTGTTAAGTAGATACAATAACCTGTAGTGCTTTTTCTATCATTACAATTTGTTGCCTAGTATGTATCACAGTAGGCAAGTAGTTTTCTCTCCTTACATGGTCTTATCATCAAACCATGAGAGATAGACCCAGCTAGATACCTAAGAATTCTCTTTACCACCTTCCAATGTTCTTGGAGTAGTGTCTGCATAAATTGGCAAACTTTATTTACTGCAAAGCTTATCTCTGGTCTAGGGATCATAGCATATTGCAATACTCCCACAATAGATCTATACAATTATGGATCATTTGCATAATTATTTCCTTCTTTAAAAAGTTTCAATCCTATATCATTGGGGTGGCTTCATCTTTCGCATTTATAATGCCAGCTTTCTTTAATATATCTCCAATATACTTGGCTTGAGATAGATGTAATCCTCCATCTTTTTGCTACTTTACTTCAATGCTTAGGAAATAGTTGATCTTTCCTAGATCCTTAGTGAGAATTCTCTATTAAGATCTACCTTCAACTTAGAAATCTTGAGAGAAAAGGTTCTTATGATAATAATGTCATCAACGTAGAGCAACACATAGGTTGTTTCTTCTTTAATGACCTTGGTGAATAAAGACTGATCACACTTGCTGCTATAAAAACCCAGTTTCTTTCTGCAAATGCTGAAGCAAGTCTCTCAAACCATGCTTGAGGAGCTTGCTTGAGACCATAAAGTGATTTGTCAAGTTTACACGCAAGATTCTTGTTTGAGTGCTCAAAACCTTCTGGCTAGTGCATATAGACTTCCTCATGTTGGTACCCATTAAGAAAAGCATTGTTGACATCAAGTTGGTGAATCCCAAAGCTAAGATACTATAGCAGATAGAACAAGCCTTATGGTCACAGGTTTGGTCACAGGACTGAAGGTTTCATTAAAGTCAAAACCTTCTCTTTGATGGAAACCTTTTGCCACCAATCTAGCCTTGTACCTAGCCACACTATCATCAGGATTCTTTTTCACCTTAAACACCCATTTACACCCTATAGCCTTTCTATTAGAAGGTAATTCGACAAAGTGCCAGGTTTATTTTTCATCAAGGCTGAGTTTTCTTCATTTATAGCTTGCTTCCACTTAGTAGAGGCTAAAGCTTCTTCAGTTGTTGAGGGTTCAACCTCAGTTTCAACTAGCAGCACTTTTGGTTTAAAAATACCATTCATGGATCTTGTAACCATACTCCTCTGAGGAGGCTAAGATTGTAGAGCTATGTGTGCAGTACAACTATGAAGCTATTGCTCTATTTTGATGTACAGAATTAGGAGCACTAGATACATCTGTATCATTTGAAGAAGAGGTTGTCGAGAGCTGTTCAACTGCTGTTGCTTTATTCCTGTAAGAAGTAGAACCTACAGAGTTACTTATATCAGTAGCATTACACTGGACAGTAACTAGTTTGGGTGGAATTTTGGGTGGTATAGCTAGAGGTAAAGAATTTTGAAAAGTAGTATGAAGAGTGACAGGAGTTGTAGTTTTGATTAAGGTTTGGTATGGAAAATTGTACTCATTAAATGTTACATTTCAGGAAAAATAAACCCTTCCTTTCGAATCCCAGTATTTGTAGCCTTTGTGAATTGTACTATACCCAAGAAAAATACACTCTTAAGATCTATACTCCATTTTGTGAGTATTGTATGGCCTGATGTGAGGAAAACAAGAATAGCCAAACACCTTCAGCTGTTGATAATTAGGACTCTTGCTATATAACTTTTCGTAAGATGATAAACCACTTAAAACCTTTGAAGGCAACCGATCAGTAATCAAAACAATAGTTTGAAATACATTAGTCCACAAAGATAATGGAAGAGATCCAGAAGCATTAGCTAGAAGTGTAAGGCCAACTTCTGCTATCTATCTATGCCTTCTTTCAGCAAGTCCATTTTGTTCATGAGTGTATGGACAGCTTTGTCTATGAACAATCCCATTTTCAGTTAAAAATTGAGAAATCTTCTTATACTCAAACCCACAATCTGATTGAAACATCTTGATTTTAGTGTCTAACTGCAGCGCAACCATTGACTTAAAATGCAAAAATGCTTCATATGCATCAGATTTTGCTTTTAAAGGATAAAACCAAGTATATCTAGTACAAGCATTAGTAAAATGAATATAGTATAGGCATCCATCTAACAATTTCTTTAGTGAAGGACCTCATAGATCTGAATGTATGAGCTGTAAAGGTTGAGAATTAACTGTCTAAGATGATATAAATGGCTGCTTATGCGATTTACCCAAACAACAAGCATTGCAAAAGTCAAAAAATGATCTTTTATTATTTGAAACATTACACTTCTTCATGATTTTAGATACAATCAGAGAAGAGGGATGGCCTAGTTTATTATGCCACACCCTAAAAATAGAATGTTTTTCATATCCATCTGAATTACTAGTAGCTGTAACAAGAGCTGAAGAAAAATCTGAACTAATCTTGTTTGAAGGCTTAGTAGAAAGCTTGGTGATCTAACCTTGACTGAAGGCTTTGAAATTCTTACAGGATATAAACCTTTCCAAACTCATGCTCTCATGAATACCTTATTAGTCTAATGGTCCTTAATCAAACAAATATTAGAGTATAGTTCAATCAATATATTGTTATCACGACAAAGTCTAGACATGCTAAGTAAGTTCTTTTTTGTGGCAGGAACATGAAGAACACAAAGTTTGAGTAAAAAAATTTTACATGCTATAAAAGATTTTCCAGTGCAATGTATTGACAAACCAGAACCATCACCAATATAAACTTTTTTAGAATTAAAACAACCTATTTTGTTCACCAAACTCCCTTCATCATGAGTTATATGTGCACCTGCTTTTGAGTCAAGATACCAATCAGGATCTACAACTAATTTTGATGTTGCAATCAAAGCTAAACTCCTTGCTGCTTTGAATTATTCTTCTCATTTAGACATAAGGCTTGAAAATTTTCATCAAACTTATACCAACAATGTGTCCAGTTTTGTTGCAAATCAAACAAATTTTTCCTGCATTTCTTTGACTAGTTGATCTTCCTCCTCTTCCTCTTCTTGCAACTTTATTTCTTCCACCACCACAACCATTTGCCCTTCCACCATTTGAAGGTTGAGCAAGATTTGCTGCAACGACAGTGGCTCTTATGTTCTTCTCAATTCTTGCCTCTTGAGCAAGAAGTAATGACTCTATATCATCAACTGTATAAGGTTCAGCTCTTCTTGTTATAGCAATAATAAAGGGGTTATACTCCTATGGAAGCCCATCAAAAATATGCTCAATGTGATTTGCTTCAAAAATAGGATTTCCCACTACAGCTAAGGCATTAATTGTGCCTTTGATTTTGAGAAGATATTTATTCTCTGAAAGATTACCTTTCTTTATACCCTTCAATTGGGTTGTTAGTTACTTCACTTTTGCTTTTGTTTGTGAGACAAAGTGAGCTTGAATCTTTTCCTACACTTGGATCAAAGCCTCACAACAAACAATTTTTGTAAGAATTACCTCTAACATCGAGCATAACATCTAAGACATGAGCAATTGTCTTCTTCACTTGTGACAAATCTCGGTGGTGGCTTCACTGACTTGTCAACGAATATTTGAAGATCGTGTCCTTGAATTGCATAATTGATTTATTGTTTCCATAACAGATAGTTGGTTTCTTCGAGCTTGACTGAGATTAGATGAGTGAATGTGATGATATCCTTCCTCTGAATAGTGCTTGTTTGTCCAATGGAGCAAGTTTGACTGGTATTTTTCATGATCGATGACCGCTGCTCTAATACCATGTGAGTGTATAGAGTATTCTGAGAGAGAGAGAGAGAGAAATGTTTTACGTGTTTCATTAATGAGTGCTTAGGTGTATATATATATATAGAGAGAGAGGGAGTGAGTAACTAATCTATTAGACTAACTAAACCTTCTAACTTAATTAGTTACAATCAATCTAACTACTCCCTAACAAAGATATATATACAAGTTTCCTGTTTATGGTGCTTGACTTGGAAATTTTGAATGGCTTAAATGACCTCTAGCCCCACTATTTTCATAAGCTTCATGAAATGAAGAGTATGTTAAGCACAAGTTTCAGGATGCCAACATAGATGGTTTGCTTTGATTCAACAAATTAGCACTTGATTCAAGATACTAACATAGATGGCAACTTTAATTCTAAAACAATCTTTATATTTGCAAAGTGAAACCATGATGAGCCAATCCTTTCAATAAATATGTCCATAATGGAAGCAACTTGATCAATTCTGAACAACCCATGAAAGTAACTGCAGGATGGAGATAAAGCTCGAAGGCCAAGAACTTATCTGTTATTGCAAGCAAATGACAAGAAATAGCAACATCATTAAAATGCAAGATAATAGGAGAAGCTATTTTACCCATAAAGAAAATGAAACCTAACAAGCCATGAACATGGAATTACCAGATTTATGAAGATACCATAAGCATATCCTATGCTGTCCCTACCATGTGGAGAACCTCTTTTAAATTTTTGAAAGTCCTGCTGCTTGCATTCTTCAGAACTAGAACCCCCTTGATCACTACCTTGTTTAGTGTCAACTCCTTTTGCCAAAATCTATCTATCCCTGCCACTAACAATAATAAACTTTTCATCCACCTAAATCTTACAGCCAATATCCTTTTCAATCTTGCTTATAACTTTCTCCCTGAAAAGTGCTCTTATATTTTTGTTGCTTGTAGGTATCCTATCAAAGAAGTCTTGAGATTAATGATTTGCTCCAAGAGTATAAGTGTTAGGTTGGCTGGTCACCCAAGTGGAGGGTGAATTGAGTGAGGCAAGATTTTCACTTTTTTTAAATGCAACCTAATTTCACCAAATATTGTAGTAAAACAAGAATAAATAGAGTATGATAAAGGATATGAAGTAAGAAGATGAAGAATAAGACACAACAATTTATACTGGTTCAGCCTAAACCACTTGGCATACGTCCAATCCTCAAGCCACCACTTGAGATTTTCACCGTATCCCATATTTTTTATCCGGCCACTTGTGAAGTCTCAGTACATCCCACAAGTTTCACTAGACACTTATGAAACCACTCTTCCTACACCATTACAAGATATGTAGTTCCCTCAATGTTTCCTCCCTATACTAAGATTCTATCCAGAAATTGTAGAAAGAAAGATTACTGATCGGGATATCCTGCAAGTGTACAGGGTCGATCGCAGTAATAAAATTATCTCCGGAGTATTCCAGAGGTCGAACCCAAGGGAGGTTGTGATTTACTCAATTAGATAATTTTAGTCAAAACAAACAATTTATGAAAGTTAATCAAATATTAAACTAAGAGAAATTAACAATAAAAGCAACTAATTTGGTTTGATTCAATCACTGAGAGTGTTAGGAAATTGGGTTTCATCTTCCTGGGACAACTAAAGTTACTCTTAACTTGACTCCTTATAATTATAGTGACAGTTATTTCTAAATTATCCTAATTACCTTTCAGTCAATTAGTCTGTATTTAATTAGGTTTTAATTCACTCTCGTGCAACTAAAATTCCTAATTAAATCTTGAAGCTATAACTAGAATCACCATAAACACCTAATTCTATCCCTAGAATTATTGTTTATGTCTATCTCTCTAGATTTAGGTTTGCTCTTCACCTTTCAGTCTATCAAGCTTACCCACAGAATGAATTTCATGGTGGCCAATCATAAAACCCATAATAAAGCACAAAAGAGATAGATATAATCAAACATACATATATTGGAAAAATTCAATCATAAATAAAATTCATAATCCAAAGTAAACTCTAATTAATCCCAGTTAGACTACATCCCTATCCCTAACTAGGAAGATTAGCTACGCATAAACATAGTTCTTAAATTCAAAATAAGAGTAATCTCCCAAATCATCTGAATAAAATCTAAAGAAAGAAAAGTAGAAGAAGAATGGAAAGATTCAGCCTCACTATGCCTTCAATCCTCTCAGAGTTTCCTTCAGAATGCTCTTCCTTAACTCCAGAGAATTTGAGATAAATCTTCTAAGGCTCCCAATAGTGATAGTAATCGTCTTTTTTTTTTTTTTTCTAAACCCATCTATATATATATCTCGCACGATGCCGTAGTCTATTCAAGCAGTTGCCACCAGTGTTCACCCGGCACCGGATGTATTTTATTTAGTAGACCCGGCGCCGGATTATTGTTCCTCCACTGATCACAACCCGGCGCCGGATGGATCAATGCTGAGGTTGACCCGGCGCCGGGTCATCTCGTAATGTTGAGCCTTTGACGCCTCCTCACCCGGCCGCAGGTGAGGAAAATAAATGAGGACCGGATGAATTTTTGTTGTTGCCTTCTTGTCTCCTTTTTCACTCTAAAATTCTCATTCATCCTTCAAATTTTCCTGAAATGTAAATATATCTCAATTTAAATAGAATTATGCAATTTTAATATCAAAACTTAACATTTTTCAAGCAAAATAATATCAAATATGGGTATTTTATAGGTATAAATTAGACACATCAATTACAAAATTGAAACTATCTTTGAAAGTAGATAATATATTGAAGCTCACTATAATGAGGTGAGTTTAACTTTGAATGCTTACACATAATAATTTAATCTATTGCAGCAACATTTTGGCACATAACTCACTTAAATTCATTACCTATAAATTCAAATGAAGTTCTATTTATAGATTTGTGAGTTAACTAGTTGTTAAACACAAGATCTATCCGTTAGACACAAGTTTTAGCCATTATTTTATGAAAAGAGTCATTCAACAACTGCATTAAATGCATCTGACACACAAAAGTTTGAATCTTAGAGTTTAACAGATGAATTTTGTAGAGTCAGCATGGTTATATATTTAACATTGAACTTCAAAATTCATCTGTTACTAAGTGACGTTCAAATTTTGAGTTTTTAAAAGATACCCTATGTTAATTTGTGTGAATTTTCATATTGAAAGTGCGTTTGTTGGGTTTGAACAGTTGCTTCAAGTTTTCACAATACACTTCAAAATTTGAATTTCATAAATTGAAATTATTAGATTGGCTGGTCACCCAAGAGGGGGGGTGAATTGGGTGATGTAAGATTTTTGCCCTTTTTGGATCACAACCCAAATTCACCAGATATGGAGCAAAACAGGGATGAACAGAGAGAGTTAAGTGTAGTAAATGAATAGAGAAGATGAAGAGCAATACACAGCAATTTATACTAGTTCAGCCCAATCATTTGGCCTACATCCAGTCCCCAAGCCACCACTTGGGATTTTCCACTATATTTCATAGGTTCGATCCGGACACCTGTGAAGTCTCAGTACATCCCACAAGTTTCAGTAGGCACTTGTGAAGCCACTCTCCCTACACCCTTACAAGATGTGTAATCTCCTTTAGTGATACCCCACACTAAGTATCTACCCAGAATTTGTAGAAAGAAATATTTACAGAATGAAAACTCTCTTGAGGAGTAGATAATACATTGAAAACTCACTCTATTGAGGTGGGTTTTTCATATGATGCTGATACGGAAATATTTTATGTATATGAACAGTATTTTCGCACAAACTCACTTAAGATTGTTACCTATAAGTTCAAATGATGTTCTATTTATATATTTGTGACAAAACTATCCGTTGAAAGCAAGTTCTAACCGTTACTCTGCAAAAAGAGCCATTCAACTACCGCATTAAATGCAACTGACAAAGGTTATGCAGATAATCTCCTCAGGTTATGCGAATAATGGGTGACCGTTGGCTCTTAGTTTCAATGTTAGACTTTCATTATACGGATAACCTAGGTAGGTTATGCGAATAATGTTCATTCCAAAATGACTAAGTTTTAGCTCAAGAATATTTTCATAAAAATCTTCTTAGTTGTTCAAATAACGTCTCACAAACTTGGATACCTTCGAGGATTATTAGAATAACCTCTTAGGATGTTATTCTTTATTTGGATAACGTTTAATCAGCACAAACTAAGTTTCTGAAAAACAATCAATACAAACTAAGTTTCTGAAAAATATAGGTTATCAGGATAACCTCCCTAGGTTATGCGGATAACCTACACGTTATGGGGATAACCTTCCTAGGTTATGCTGAAATCAAATTTAACATTGGAATGTCCAAGAGTACTATAACATAGGTTATCAGGATAACCTCCCTAGGTTACGCGGATAACTCACACATTATGGGGATAACCTCCCCAGGTTATCCTAATAACGGGCAGCACAGAACAAGTGACCTTTACTGTTAGGCCCCTTCTCAGGAGGTCACCCATCCCATAATTGCTCCAGGTCAAGCATGCTTAACTGAGGAGTTCTTAAGGGATAAGCTACCAAAAAGGTAAGTGCACCTTGTTGGTATAGGTAGTACCTATCAATTCCTTTAAGCTATCCTTTAACCGTATAGTCCCATATCTATACAGTCTCTGGATCCCTCTCGTTCCGGTATGTATTCGATTCATTCATATGCCCATCCCGCTTAGAAGCCTGCCAGGAGCCGCTCCTTGTCCGTGCCTTATCACTTTATCTGACCCCTACTTTTCTTGCACCAGCGATCACTCCTCACTCCCCGCCCTCGTCAATGCCCGGATGTCACATGGGGTCATCAAGAATGAAGAAGGGGGAAAACCCCTTTATAATGAAACAAGAATGAATTTTCCATAATTTTTTATGAACAATTACTTGTCATCTAGTTCATGTTAAAGTTTAATGAAGCTTATAATGGATTCAACAAATGAAGCAAATTAACATCCGTTGAGATTATATTTTTGGTATAATCCGTACTATCATATTAGATTTGGGGCATATGGAAATAATTCTTCTAACATTATTTTTAAATTTTGCGTAATTGTCTGAATATAGTAATTTGTTAAATGTTATGTGTTTTGATTTTATATTGATAAATTATATTTTATTTAATATTTTAATTTAAAAATATGTATATTAAACCATTTAATTTTTGGAAAAATCCCAGATAAATACCAATGAATGAAATTAATTCTAATTTGATTACACAATTTGGCCTAATTCCAAATACTTCCCTTTCTTTTCTCCCTTCTCCCTCCCTTCTTCTCCCTCCTACCTCAAGTGACTTTTCAAACAGGGGTCTTTGGCAATGGTGACTTTTCAGACAGGGGTCTTCGATAGTGGTAACTTTTCCAACACTAGCGACTTTTCCTATGGAGATTACTAGTAATGACAACTTTCTTCAATAACTTTCCTGCTGTGGTTTCCGATGGTAGCAACTTTTCTGTTGTAGACAACTGGCAATGACAACTTCCTCTAGCAACTTTTTGGCAAACGGTGACTTTTCCGATAGCCACTTATAAATAACTCAAAGTTACTTGCAAATACAAGATATTTACTTATAAATGCATGATTATCACATATAAAATGACATTATATTAGTTAGGCATGACAATTGATGCACTTCTGATGGTCGAACATTAAGACATAAGTACCAATTCTAAACTACTTATAAATAACCCAGAGCCACTCCCAAATACGTTATATTCACTTGTAAATACACGATATTCACTTGTGAATACATAATTGTCACATGTAAATGACATTGTATCACTTAGATATGACAATTGATGCATTGGTCGACTATCACTCCATAATGGTCAGCCATCAGACATAAGCACCAATTTCAAAACTACTTGTAAAAAGCTCAGAGTCACTTGCAAATATGTGATATTCACTTGTAAATACATGATATTCACTTGCAAATACACGATTATCACATGTAAATAATATTATATTAGTTAAGCATGATAATTTATGCACTATTCAACCATCAGAAGAGGCCTTCTCTAATAGTCAACTATCAGGGTATAAGCACCGGATCCGAGAAGCATTTGCACATAGCCAATTATCACTTGCAAATACACCATAGTCACTTGTAAATACATGATTATAAAATATAAATGATATTGTATCGATTAGACATGACAATTGATCAACCATTAGGGACATAAGCACAAATTTCAAAACCATTTGCAAATACATTATATTTATTTGTAAATATAAGATTTTTACTTGGAAATGGCATTATATAAATTAAATATAGCAATTGACACACTAGTCAGCCATAAGAAGAAGTCTTCTTTTATGGTTAACCATCATGACAATAGTACTTGCAAATACATTATTTTTACTTGAAAATACATAGTTATGACATGTAAATGGCAATGTATCAATTATATGGTAAATAGACCACACTTCTAACTTGTAAATAACCCAATAGAACATGCATAAAGACAAATTTTACTTGTAAATACACGATGATCACATATAAATCGTTTGGTGTCTATTATCATAAATGGATCAAGCTTGTGACTTGTAAAGAATCCAATAGCACATGTAGAAAAAAAAAACAATTTTCACTTGTAAATGCACTAATTTTCATGTATTAACAATTGATCTTTGCTAATTTGCAATTAATCCTCATAGGTTTACAATGGATCTCACTTATTTACATGTTCATTTGTTACTAATTTTCATGCATTTACAACTGATTCTCACTAATCTGCAACTGATCCTCTGAGATTTACAATTAACCATCACCTATTTACAATGAATCCTCACTTATTATAACATGGTTGACCATTGGAACATAAGCACTAATTCCAAAATCACTTGCAAATAGCTCAGAATCACTTGCAAATACACAGTATTCACTTATAAATACATAATTATCATATGCAAATGGCAGCGTATTAGTTAGGCATAAAAATTGACTCAGTGGTCAACCATCATGGGAGGCCTCTGCTAGTGCACTACTACAAAAATACTTTTTATTGGTATTCAATAGTTGGTGTTTCTTTTACATGGGTGGGATTACAACTAATTATGCATGTTCACTTGGCGTTTCCTACTAAAAGGCTAACAAAAGTATTAAATATTTTTATTTAATTTTTACTTAAAAATTTAGTTGGCGTTTCATTGGAAAATGCCAACTAAAGTTTTAAATATTTTTTTAAAAATTTATACTAAAAAACTTTAGTTGTCGCTTCCTATAGAAACACCAACTAAAATTTCAAAAATTTCAACAAAAATTTTGAAATTTTAGTTGGTGTTTCCAACTTAAATGCTAACTAATGTTTTAAATATTTTTTTAAAAAAATTAATTTAATATTTTATGGTGTTTCCTCCTTAAACACCATGTATGGTAAAAAATAGATTATGTTTATTGGGGAAACTCCAACGTTCCTTTTTTTGAAAAATTAAAATGTTATCCTAAGCTGCTCAGAATGAAGACAAACTCAGAAGTCAGAACCACAACTCAAACAGCTCCAGCTTTGACAAAGACAAAATCCCTTCGACATTGAGGAATCTCATTTAACATCGAATAATGAACAACAATAATATACAAAGACAAACTCCCCATTCACTGTGCTCCTTCTTCCTCGAGACAATCTCCCTCAACCTCTGTCCTTCCATCCTTTGTGCCCTAGCTCACCAAGTCTCACGACGTCACTGGCACTGTGCCTTAGCTTAATCTGTCCACTGTGCTGGCTTAGACCATGCCTCTAGATGCCCAAAGCTTTATTATCCTCCGCGTCGTCATCAGAGAGGACTTCTCTCAACCATTCGCTGAGCGTCTCTTCATTGCTAGCTCTACTTCTTAGGAGGGTCGTCGGCCTTTACCATGTTCATGATTTTGCCAGATCCTCTTTGACTTCATCCTTTATTTGCACCTTTTCTTCCTCTCCAGTTCTCTACTATTCGCATCTCATTCCAGTTCTAGTTTGCTATTTTCCCCTTTTTGGTGACTGGTGAGTATGTGCTATTTTCCAAATCTGGTTTGCTATTACTCAAGGTACTGTAGTCTTCTTCTTTCTTTGTCGTTGTATTAAAATTTAGTTTTTTTTTTGGTCAAAAATGTTTCTTAGCAGGTCAATGTCAATTCAATTACGTTTGTAGAAATTTAATCGAGAATTCCTTTGTTCACCAATGTATCTTTTAACTTCATAAAGTGATCACTATTCTATCAATTGAGTATCTAAACACATGGAGTATTATCTATTAGCTTACTTATCCTGGTAACATTACTTTTTCTCTGTTGTATACTTATTGATAACAAGACCAACTTTCGGTGTATTACTATTTATATTGTTTTGCCTTTTTAATATTTTATATCTTCCTTCATATACTCGATGTCATATTTATTTTTTATTCTTCTACAAGGTTTAATAAGAATGATGCGGTTCAATTATGGATGATGGCTAGGGAAGTGAATATAGCAAACCTTTGTCTGTATACTATTCCTAGAGTTGTAAGAGCTTATTTTTCTACAGTTGAGAAGCATATCAGTATCTGTGATCTGATAGTAATGACACTCGTTTGAAAATTTTGGCAAGTTAGTGCCTGTTTAATGAACTTCTTTGATTTTGGGATCCACTAACAATGTCAATAAAATAATATTGAAATAATGAAGGTGCATTAGCTTTTGGATAACTTTGCATGATGCTTCTGTAATGCATCAAATACAGTTGTTAATGTCATTAAGACTTTATGTCCTTTCTTATCATGTAATTGTGTTTCTACTCTAGCGACTCACTATATTAAAATGAATTGACTTTTGTCTCACTGTGGTGGACAGATTGAGAAGAAAAGCCAAAGGTAGTTAGGAATATGTCAGTAACTATAACACCCTTCCCTAGAGTTAGTTAGTACTAATAGACTCTCTATATAAAGGGTTATTGCCTTCACGACTAATGTATAGCAGTTATGACAATTGATCTAATCACCTTTTCCCTATATATCATACTAATATCTTACATATAAGGATGCTGGTTTTAGAAGTGAGTTCACTTTTGGGCAGAGCTCGTACAGTTGGCCTTAGAAAGGTAGTAGATAAGGTCTTACATATAAGGATGTTGGTGTTGATGTTGATGCTGGGTTTGAACTTGTTTGAACAATAGTAAAGATGGCACCTAGGATTGGAGGCTTTGGTGGTTTCTTCCCTCTTGGTAAACTGTACCTAGGTTGCCTAATCTGTCTTCTTCTCCTTCTCTTTTTGAGTACTTTTGCTATTTGTTTATGGTATTTCTTTTCCTTTTCATGGACATAAGTAATGCTTGCCTTTGAAACTGAAGTTCATGAGATTATCAGGATCAATCTGCTAAACTCCTCAAAATTATTTTCAATTACATCTGCTATATTGGTTCGCAATGCTTGGTTTTTGACTATTCTCTTCACCCTAGGTAGCAATGAGCATGAATAACATTGTTACTTCAAGGGCAAAGCCATTATTTTTCCTTGATTACTTTGCTACAGGGCATCTTGATGTTGATGTTATCAAAAAGTAGTAACATGTGTGCTATGTGTATAAACTGGTTTAGTTGTAGCTGCTGTGAAGATTGTAAGTGTGCAATAAATTATTTTCTCAACTGAATAAAAATTTATTTTCCTCTTATTCAAGTTATAAAAGGTATTGTCGATGGATGCCAACAATCTAATTATGTTCTTTTGTGAGGAGAGGTAATATGCATTACTGTATTTTATATCTTATTTAATTGCTTGTTGTCTTGTGGGTATTCAATTCAATGCCCATATTGTGCAGGCCCAATCTATAAAGACAAACTTAGACCGGATGAGGTACTGAATGGGGATGGGCAAAATATGCATATTCTATGGGTACCTATAAGATTTACCCATTAAGGTCTAGCTACTATGATACCTACCTTGTCATAGAGCTAGTGTGCGCCCGTGCATGTGAGTGTAATATTATACAAATATATATATACAATTCAAATAGCATTCTATTGGTTTTTAATTGTTTTCTCAACTCTCAAGCTCATTCTGCATAAATGTAAGCTCAACTCCTCTTTTTGCTCAACAGCTTTCGTTTTTCCTATTTTTAGCGATAGTCTTAGCAACGTATAATTTCTAAGTTTGGAAAATCATTATGTGGTTTGTCCATATTTTATATATGCATTTTGTCTATCCTTGCAAAGACATGTTTAATTAGCAATATATTCAAATAATTTTAGTAATTTTATGGTTTGTCCAGATTTTCCCATATATAAAATTGGAAACCCGATTTCCCTCTCATTATATAAAAAATGAAATGAATAGTTTTATTATCAGGACTATCTTATAAGATTGTAGAAAAATAACAAAGTACTTGAAGGACCCATGCTTAAATATTCATATTTCTTCATATGATGTTGTATATTGTCCTAAAACTTCCCTGTTTCCATCATCTATTTCCTGTGTGGAAGTTTTATCAAATTATGGTCCCTGTTATACTATACATATACTGCTTATATTTAGCATTGAGTCTTGTCTAGCTAATTTGACTTCTTTTGGTTGTGAAATTATTTAACTTGTACACCATAAGCAAGGAAACTAGAAGGAATTAGATGTGAATTTATTTAACTTATTTTTGGATTGATAGAATTTGTGGGAATGCTAAAATTGAGCTGCTAGCTTTGTTATATAAAGGAATTGGACCTTTTCACTTAGGAGTTCTGCTGATCCTTTTATTAAGTCTTTACTCTTTTTAGCTCTTGGAGCACATTTAATTCACTAGTGTGAACACCGTATTTTGTCCGAACAAATATATATATAAAATAAAATAAAGTAAAATAATAATAATAATAAAAAAAGGAAATAAGATAAAAAAATAATAATAACAAATAAGGGGAAGACAAAGAGGGGAAAGTGAGTTGCGATGGAATTTGGACTAAGTGCAGGTGGACCAATTTTCTAAACGAAAGAAGAGTAATGATAAATAAGTATAGCCAAGTATAAGAAAATAAGAATAGGAAAAATATAATAACAAGAATGAAAGTAAATAGTAAAGAAAAATAATAATAATATAAAATAATAATGGCAAAGTAAAATTAAGGAAAACAAACTAATGATAATAATAAAAATAAAAAAAATATAAAAAAAAAAATAAATAAATAAATAAAAGGGAAGAGGGAGAGAGGATTAAAGGCTTGAAACGCTGAAAACTCAGCGTTTCAACCTTTAATCTCCTGAGCCACGATTAGGGCTCAGGAGCCCTGAAATTGAAGGACCCGAAGGAGCTGCAGGAGGCACGAAGACGAAGGAGCTGCGGGAGGCATCAGGAGTAAGACCGCCGTTGGGAGGAGAGGTGGAGAGCGAAGGAGGCGTTCGGAGGAGAAGGAGCCGTCGCACCATCGAAGCCACTCAAGTCATCGTCGAAGCCATCTGAGTGTGGTGCTGCCACGGACCAGCAGGGAAGGAGAAGACGAGGATGGGTAGATGTTCGGGACTCGTGAAGCACCACCGTGGACCACCAAGCCCAATCCCCGGAACCTGGAAGCTGGATGACCACACGGAGCTCGGCCGAAGGAAAAGAAAAGCAGAGGGGGCGGGGTAGAGTGGAAAAGACCAAAAAAAAAAAAAGAAGTCGAGGGGGTGCGAAAAGGAAAAAAACAGAGGGGGTCATGGGGTACGAAGAAAAAGAACGGAGGGAACCGAGAAATGAGAGAAAAAAAAAGACAAGGGGAGCCGAGCGTGGGACTGAATGAGTAGCTCAGCTAAGGGCTTTTGGAAATCAAAAAGGGAGCTAGGGTCTGAGCACGAGGAGGCGGTTAGACGGACACTGAACACGCAAGACTTGAAAAGGGGAAGACCAGAGGGAGCCTGGCACCAGTGGAAAGGACAGAGGGAGTCACGGGTGAAGAGGAAACCGGAGAACTGAAGCTAAGACACGACAAAAAAGGTTAGGACCATTACTCTATACCTACTGCAACAGAGTAGAGGAGGCGGAAGAGTGGACGGTTGCAAGCAACTGGAACAGGGAAGCAAATGGACGGCGCACGAAAGCAGGACTGAAAAGATGCAGAAAGCAATCACACACAGTCACGTATGGGAGGCCTCGAACGTTCTTCTTCTCTCGGAGACCCTATAAAAGGACCGAGAGAACAAAAAGCAAGGGGGTGCATTCTGAGTTGGAGAAGGGAAGAGGTGGTCGAGCAGGAGGAGAGTCAAGAAACCAAGAGGTGCTGGAGAACAACACTGAGCATTTAGCAACAAAAATCCTGGGCCGGTAATCTTTATTTCTCAGTACCGGGTTCAGTGTTTATTACGATGGAAAGGATGAATGCTTAGTTTATTTCTTTAGCCCTTATTGACTGCTGGGATTTGTGAATGTATGGTTCTTGTCTGGATGTTGTAAGATTTTGCTTTCAGCCTTGACAATGGCTTTTGTGGTTCGTAATGACATGCTGTTATATGCTGGTGCATGTCTTGTATTTTTTGACGAGTGGGACCTCGAGTATGCGCAGTTTTTTTTGTGTGATGAGGGAGATTATGGCAGGATTTTATTTTCACAACGTCGAATAAGCCTATGATTTCCTTTACAAGATGAAGATTTATGTTAATCCGGTTTGCTACCAAGGACTTTTGAAAGCTTTCTGTTTAACTGCTGTGTGATATGGTGCTGGCTGCCATAGATCATAAGATTGTTTTAAATGATTTCCAAGGTTGTAGATTCAAGTGTCAGATTTGCTTTGTGATAATACTTGTTCTTGTGGAGAGGTCACATATGGTTGTCTGACTGTGGTTGTTCTGGTCCAAAAGTAATTAATTGGTGTTAAAGAACAGGGTGTAATGTGAGTTGGGTTTGCTCCCAAGGTTCCAATTTTTGTGTTTCGGTGTTATTGCAATCCATTGTCAGTTTTGAGACAACACTGGTTCTGCGTGAGTGACATTTTAAAATGAGATTGACGGCCATTAAGAAACCAAACTGATTGGGGAATTATAATAGTGGTGAAATCTTACAGGCTCATACTTTCATAGTTAGTTTTTGGAGTTCCAGTTTTACATGACAGGTCTTGGGTTTCAGAATATTTGTAATGATAATGGTTGATGTATTGAAGAAGTTTAAGCTGCCAGGAATAATCATTTTTCACTTTGGGGCATATTACTCGTTAACATTTCAAACCTTCTAAATCTTTATAGTGTGCGTTGAATCCATTAATCCTCCTGATGCACAGCCACATGGAATTATTGATTGGAAGGTATTCCCCCCCCCCCCCCCCCACACACACACATATATATATACATATACATCTATATATGATGGTTGGTATGTTAGTTTGAGATGTGGGGTTGAAAGGGTTTGGGAGTCATGTGCGACTTACTCTAAATCTCTTAATAACAAACGTGTTATCTCACCAATGCATGCTCCTAAAAGGGGACTGGAGGATATAATAAAATTGGAAATAGTATGCATCATGGGATATTGGCTACCCAAGCTGTCATGGTCTGTTTTTGATTTGATTAATATGAAAATCCCTGATTGAGCACAAGTACACATGGCTTTGTCCTGATTGGCCTCGTATTTAGAGTTTGCCACGAGGGATCAATTCTTCGTACGCCTATAGAGGGTCAGTCATTTATACCATGAGCAAGGAGTTGCCATGGTATAAATGTTGGCTCAACCTTTTTTTTTCCTTTTTTTTTATTATTTTATATTTTTTAATATTTATGAGTACCAATGATTTTTTTTATTTTTTTATTTTTTATTATTATTATTATTATTATTATTTATTTTATTTTATTTTTATTATTTATTAAAAGCAAAAGTAAATGATTCACTGAGAGCCGTTTATTTCAAGTTTTAATTTTTACCTTTATATTCCGAGTGGTAACACCGGGGACATTTAAGTATAAATCAGCAAATTATGAGTGATCAAGTCACCATATACGCTGTTGGATTTTCATTTAAAATTTTCCTTCTGGTATACTTGCCTCGAGTGGTAACACCGAGATTATTTTAAATACAGATCAGTAACTTGTGAGTGATGAAGTCTCCACATATACTGATTATTATTTTTCAACGCGTAATGATCACATTTTTTCTAATTTCGTTTTTTTTATAAATAAATAGGTGTTAAAATGATTTTTATAATAAAAAATAATAATAATTTATAAAAAAAAATGGAAAGAAGATAATTTGTTAACATGAGTGACAATTTTTTTTTTGTCTCGAGTGACACCATCGGGGACACTTAGGTATCAAGGGGTAAACGTGAGTGAAGAAGTCACCACATAAGCCAATTGATCTTATTTTAATAAAATTATTTTCAGATATTTCTTTTTCAAACGAAAGTAAAATTTTCAAATCACCTATAATTTTAATCATATTTTCTAAATAAAAAATATATATATTCCTTTTCAAGAATTAATTAAACCAAAAAATAAATAAATAAAGGGAAAGAGAAAATAATGGGAATTAATCTGTCTTTTACAAATTAAAACGCACCAACAAGTTCTAAGATTTTTTTTGGAAGACATTATTTTCTATGAACCTCTCTTTTCAAAGAATACGTATAATAAAATACCAACCCAGTGACACGTATTCTTAGTCCGAACTACGTCGACTTTGATCCCTATCGCAGGGTACGTAGGCTCCAGACTCTAATTCTGGGTCAAGTCTGCCTTTGTAAATAAGTAAATATTTTCTAATTTATTTGGTATTTTTTCTCTTAATTAATAGATAAATAAATATTTTCTTATTTTACTTGGTGTTTTTTCCTTAATTTAATAAATATTTACCAATTGATTTTTCCAAATCTGCCTTTGTAAATAAATATTTTTTGATTTATTTGATATTTTTTCTCTTAATTAATAGATAAATAAATATTTTCTAATTTTACTTGGTGTTTTTTTCTTAATTTAATAAATATTTACCAATTGATTTTTCCAAATCTGCCTTTGTAAATAAGTAAATATTTTCTAATTTATTTGGTATTTTTTCTCTTAATTAATAGATAAATAAATATTTTCTGATTTTACTTGGTGTTTTTTCCTTAATTTAATAAATATGTACCAATTGATTTTCTCAAAATTTTCCCAACTTTTCGTACTTTCATTTTATTCTTTATTTTCATTTTTACATTTTTCTTATATTTATTTTCGCATGTGAATGGTAAAAGGGCAATTAAAATAAATCAGTAAAAAGCCATAAAAATTGCATGACCAACCTAAGGTAACCGTTCTCAGGAACGGGTGTTGTGGGGGTGCCTAACACCTTCCCCACTCACAATTGTACTCCCGAACCCAACTCTGATACGCAGACCAATCTTTATTTGTTTTTTATTTCGGTTTTCCAAAATTTCCCTTAAAATTTTGGTGGCGACTCCCTCCGAAATCGGCCTTTCGTCGTGTGGGCCGATTTCTCCTTTTTCTTTTTATTTTCGTCTCCCGCACCATCCGTGTCGCATTTTCGGGTGTGACAACTAGACTGATGATTATATTCCTACCTCCATTACATGGGAATGAATAGACATGCATCCTTGTTATTTGTAATTTTATATTATATATGTATAATTACTTCTATGTATGTTACAGATGTTAGCTTGTGCCTAAACCCCATCTTTTTTTGAGTGTGGCTGGTCAAATGTTTCGTCTTTACAATTCCATTTTGCCTATAATTGTAGATTGTAGTTTGTGTAATTCACCACATTTTCTTGTAATCACAACTACAAATTAAACTATGGTTCAATTTTTTGATTTTCATATCAGATAATTTCAATGCTTGGGTAATATATCATTGATACAGGGAACACTTAAAGTGTCCATGTCAAGTCCTCAATTTATTTATGAACCATATGCGCCTCATGAACCAATCTCATTTTGGCAGAGGTTAGACGTTGTTGGTTCAATTTTTTTTATTGATTTTCACTAGAATTGGATGTTGTCAAAACTTGCATGAAGCTTATATTACAGAAGAAGTTTTGCATGTTGCGAATAAAATCTTCAAGATATAGCAATGGTTCCCTCAACTTTTAGTCACTGGTAACATCATCTAACATTATTAATCTTACAAGTTCAACAAGAAATTAGTTCTTCTTTCACTCCATGATGTTGATTCCCCACACTAGTATAGCTTTGCATTTCTTTATTTTTCTTATTATTATGTAACATTTAGACTTTCGATGTTTCATGTATCAGATGATTCACAAGAAGTGGTTGGAGAAGAACTGATGATTATATAATTTTGGAGGTGCTTTTGCTTGCCAATTATCTTAAATTTTCGGAGCTTGTTTAATTGTTTACTTTTACAAATTTCAGCTTAATGTTTTGAGTTCTTCCGCCTAACTATTCTATGGTAAATATGTCTATCAATCAAATTTTTATCCAACTGCAAAGCTATTGAGTTTCATCCATTTGGTGAGTTTTTTGCATTTGGCTCCATGGATACTAACCTCAAGATATGGAATATACAGAAAAAGGATGCATTCATACATATATGGGTCATAGCTAAGGTGTTAGTACTATCATATTTGCTCTAGATGGTTGATGGTAGTTTCTAGTGGATTTGATAATGTCGTAAAGGTAATTCTATGTAAATTCATTGTTGTATTACTTGCAATTTCTTTTGCTTTTTCACAATAAGCCTATCAATGAACCATGGATCTACCTTACCATTTCCCAAGTGTAGGATCTAACCGTTGGAAAGCTCTTGCATGACTTCAAATTTCATGAAAGACACATTAGGTCCATAAATTTCCATCCATTCATAAGTTCTTGATCACATGCAACTAGCCAACTTTGCTTTTTCCTAGATTCTTATTTCTTACACTTCCAACAAATAGATGGTCCATGTATTCATGTTATAGCTTACTCATCAAATATCAAAATGACACTAAATAAACAAGTTTCCATCTACTCTATTCTATGATTTAGGAATGTGCTATTTCTTCATGACAAAAAGAATTGATTTATTAAGTCAAACATAGAACATGTGTTGAGTTGTGTTTGTCTGTTTGATTTTATTCATCCCAGGCCCCCACAAACAAAGAAAAAAAATTATGTGTGTGTATTTGAGTGAGCAAATATTGTACTTTGGCTTCTGGTGATAGAGTATAAACAAAAATTTGAAAAGAAATATATGATTTTTTGTGCAATCCAATTAAATTATTTTTTGAAGTCTGCAAGTTCTTTTTTGCTTTCTAAGTGGATTTACTTATGTCCTTTACTTTTCTGTCAGGTGCCCTGCTTGCAGGAATTATAAGGTATTAATAGCTAAAAGATCTAGTTTACTTTTTTAAGCATTTTGCTATCTATCGTTTCAACTCATCATCACACTCTCTTTGAATGTATATTGCAACTGCACTATGAAAAAGTTGCAAGGCTTTTTAATGGACCTGGTGCAGTGCATTTAGGAATTATATTGATGACAAGGGTAGACTGTGCATTGATGGTATGTGCACCACCTATTACTTTATTCTCATGGTGCGGTTTTATATTTATGCTAGTTCCAGTCTCCATGCAACAACTAAGTATCTATTTTCTTCAGCAAAATATTTATCTTCCAAAAAAGTTTTACTTGCTTGAAGTTTGCTTGCAAGAGATTTATACTACAATTTTTTCACCCTTACAGTTGAAGAGCTTACCCGGAGTAGTTGGAAAAAAAAAAGCTCGTGGTGTTGTTGAAGCATTAGATGGAAAGGTTAGTGTCTTTCTTCTGAAAACAAATTCACTATCGAGATTTACTCGAGAGCATTTTGTGGGGGAAACATGAAGGGATGAGATGTTGCTTGTATATGTTTTCTTTCTTTCTGGAATTAAATATACAATCTATCCCTTGAAAAATATGCCTCTTTATAATGATTATTTCTGAGGTAACATGCGCTTTAGTTTGAGTCTCCCCAATTTTGTTGTTATAAAAATCTCACTCCTTGTCCTTTTCCCACCTTCTCAAATAATTATAATGCTCAATGACGCTCAATATTTTTTTATATATATCATTTCCAATACACCACTTAAGAATCTTTCTACATCTATGACACATGCCCATCATGACTCAAGTGTTCAATTCTGATAACTTCAGACACGTCAAAGTCTTAAATTATTCTTCAATGGATCATTAATTAGTTAAATACTTCTCTAATGACATGATTAGAATCTATCATCTCTTCTTAATAAACAAAGAACATGGAAGACTAGAAGCTATACTGATGGAGAACGGATAGTTTTAGATAATTAAGATATTAAATAAAAATATTTTATTAGATATTAAATTATCTTTTAGATTTAATTTAGTTTATTTTGAATTTATTAGGATTTAGATTTTATTTTTTTATTTATTCATAGGATTTAGTTATTTAAATTATGATTTATCTTTTATTTAGATTTAAGATATTTTAAAAAGAGATATCTCATTTTAGAATTTCAGTAGGATTAGGATTTGAGCTCTATAAATAAAAGTCTCATTATTCAGTTATATTCAAAACTTTAATTATTGATTTGAGTTATAGCTTCAATAATTTCTGTCTCTCCTTTAAAGTTCTTTCTTTTTTTTTCTCTTTTGAGTTTTTTTCTCTCTCCCTTTTTTATTCTATTTATCTCTCAACCCTACCCCTTTTTCCGTTCACATCATATACACACACATTATACTTTTATTCTAGAGATTTAGCATATGTTTTCAACACCCACCAATCAAATAGTATAATCATGAAACCAAACTTTTTGTTTGCCACGTCTCTAACTAACTTCAGTATAGCCAAAAGAAATAATCACTGATATGCGTAGATCCTCTTGTATTAAAGAAATATGAATTTGACCTATGTTTTAACATGAGAAACTGGATGCGCTAATGAAAAGGAGTGTATATATATATATATATATGTACCTTTTATTGTCTTTTGGTGATTGCATACTCTAGTCACTATTAGTATTAGTTATTCAATTGTTCTGCACACTAAGGTTACCTTTCTTCCTTTCTTTTACTAGAGATTGAGTTGTCTAGTGCATTTTTTGATGAATAAGAAGTTTAATGTAGCATCAAATTTTTGTTTTGGATTTTAAAAGTTGCGTGTGTGGGAATGTAGGGCTACAATCGGTGGAGATATACAAGAAGTAGCAAAAATTCTAGTTTCAGCTAAAAAAGCTAAATCTGGTTCTAGAATATGCATGTAATAAACATTGTAATTTGATATAATTTTTTCAATTTTTTTAGAAGAAAAACAAATATGTAAGCAGGAGATTTTTTATTAGAAATTGGTATTGATATACTAAAAATTGAATTATATATTTATTTTCGTCATAGTTGAATTGTAATTGAATTGTCAGAATAGATATTTTTTAATGTAATATATTTTTTGTCTATAGGTTTAATAACATTACATATATACAATTTTTTTAAATGATGACTTTTGTTGGTGTTTATTTAAATAAACATAATAAAAACCTTTTTTTTTTAAAAAAAAAAAGTTAGCATTTTAGTTGGTGTTTATTCAACAAATACCAACTAAATCAGGGACTTTAGAATAGTTAATGTTTCTTAAATGCAAATAAAGACAAAAAATAAACACTAACTATTTTCTTTTTTTTGTTGTAAATAATAAATACTCAAGCATCACTTATAAATGCACTAGACTTGGTTGGAAATTAAATTTAACACATTTATTTATACATATGGCCCCTGTGAAATCTATTACAGGGTGTCACAAAATGTGTATATCTCATAATTTATAAAACAATCAACACATAGACCAAAAAGGAAACACCGACAATCCAAAAAAAGGGAAAAAAATATAAACAACTATAGAGACAAATAACAGAAGAATTCAATATCCAATGCCTTTCCTCTTCAACATCTTCATCATATGCAGTCCTAAAGCAAATGACTAAACATGCAAGTTTCCTATATGAGAAAGTTAAAGACTCCTACAAACTCATGCAGTCCAAAAGCTAATGACCAATATACTCAAAATCAATTGGTATCAACTCCATTTTTCTCCAAGCATCAGTACTGACAATATTCCAAGCGTCTAATTTGTAACCATATTAAACAACATATTAGATAAATATACGAAGTTTATTGGAAAAATTACATGAAGAACCAACTTGACAAAGAGAAATGGAAAGATCATGAGATACAATATTTATGAATATATTAAATAGAAACATAACTGCAATATATGCACACACACAATTATCATTTCTATAAAAAGTGAAAAAAAATCAACCTTCGCACATTTACAAGGACTAATATTCCCATTGCGTGTCTTATAGTGATGATGATTAAAATACAAGTATTCCCTTTCAGCTTGCTATTCAAAAAAAAAACCTCATTCTCTTATTTCTTTTATTATTATTATTATTTTTTTGGCTTTCATTGGTCTTTATTATGAAGTGCAACTAGACATTAATTATATGGTTCCCAAATTTAAGCAACATTTCAATGCTTCAAAGGGTAGGACAAACTAAAAGAAATGCAGAAGTTGTGACCAAACAATTTTCCTTAGCAAATGCCACCTCTTAAACAAAAGAATTCCTAACAAGCATTTTGACGAACAACTATTAGCATATTAAAAGAGCATGTTCTCTCCATGGAAATCAAATAAACAATACTACCATGAGATACAACTCAACAAGCTTACAAGGATACAGTTCACATAGAGAAGAAAGAATTCTACAACCACAGTTTCAACTATCACATAATCAACGTAAAGAACCTTCAATATGCTTCAAAGATGCATATGAGTCGACTAATACTATTGTAGTCTTTAGCATAAAAACTTATCAAATGATCCCTAATCACAAATCATATGCAAGAGGATAGTGTAGAAAAGCCATGAACTTACCTTTATGGAAGATGAGATTAGAAGGCAATGGGCCTCAACTTCTCGCAATGCTATCTCTCTCTCTCTCTCTTTCTCACCCTTCCATTTCTCGTCCTTTTTTATATATGCAAATATATGTGCCATGGAGCAAAAGCAAATCATCCTCCAAGTCTAAAAATTGCTTGGTACGACAATCTCTAGCAAGAGCTGGTCTGGTATGACAAGTTCGTAACTACATCTAGGTGCCACGACCTTCATTGATGAACAAGATGCAGACGTGGGTGGAAAAATGGCCATAGGTGATAGGAAGATGAGGCAGAGGCAATAATGGTTTTAGGAATTTTGGGGTTTTGAACAAGAAGACTACTTAGGAAAACATGGATCATGAAACGTCCTATGGCCACAGAGATCTATTAGGGCAAGAGAGGGAGGAGTAGCAATAGTAGTGACCTTAAAAGTCTAATATATTTGATTCAACTAAGAGAATTAGAGGCAAGGGGATTGAAGAGATTTTAATAGAGGGGATTAAAAGAAAAGGGATCGGAGGGGATTTTATTTGGCAGGATTGGAGGTGAAATGATTGAAATAATTTTAATGAAATTTTATTTAGTTCAGAAGAGTATTGGGTAATAATTACTCTCTCCTCTCCAAAAAATCCCAATTTAGGGGTTTTAAAAGTGAGGTGAGGGAAGGGATTGAAGGGGATCTAATCTTCTTCATTCTCCTCCAAATTTTTGAACCAAACAAGCCCTCCCTTCTTTTAAAAAAACCCCAACAAACTACACTCTAAGGCTCTATTTGGTTCAACTAAGAAAATTAAAGGGGAAAGGATTAGAGGGATTTTAAGGAAGGGGATTGGAGATATTTTAAAATTCTCTTGTTTGATGGAATTGGAGGAATTTTAATAAAATTTTATTTGGTTTAGAAGGGGATTGGAGTAAATTGAATTATAATTACTTAATTTTCTAAAAAAAATCTAATTTGTAATGTTTTAAAATGAGAATGGAGAGGGAATTGAATGAGATTAAACAGGGGGAGAAAATTTAATTTCCTCCAATTTTCTCTCCTCCCCTTCAAGAATCAAATACCAAATATTGTCTAAAGGAGAAAAGAGATGGTGACCAAAAGGAGAGAAGGTACGAGGGGAAGAGGAAGAAAACCGAAGCATTTTCCTTTAATTTTTAGCAATGTTAGTTTTGTTTTTTCACACAAAAAATTTAATTCCAATTTCATACTTCGGTGATTAATCGGAATTATAGTAAGTTTTGTAATATTTTTTGAATTATTTTTACTCCTTAATTATTTAGGATTTTTTTTATTTTTTTATAAATATTCAGACTATAAAATAAAAAAATTTTAACGTTACCATCTTAAATTATAATTTTTAGTTTAATTTAAACTTTTAGTCTTGAATTTTTTTCAATACTTATCAATTTTTAGATGTTTCATCAAAAAATATAAATAACTTCTAATGGCTTTTGTGTGTGTGTAAATATCTTGTACATTTCTCCCCAAAAAGCTCGCCGGCATAAATTTCCGGAATCCAGACTTTGATTCCTCTGAAAATTTAGACCGAGTCTGAACCCTTCAGTAGAGGCAAATCTAGCATCGGAAAGCCGACAGCCCGTTACTTTCCTCTTCCTGAGGCCGCTGCGTGCTGTCCTTCAGCAAGCATATCGTCTATAGTTTCTGTATTTCCCAGTTTACAAAGCTGGAGAATCATAATAAACACCCGGATCAAAGAGTCACCGGAAACGGCCTCCCCCATCACCTTCACAGTCACCCGATACACCCTCATATCCATGAACAGTTTTTCAACCATTGCAACTTTCAACAGCCGAACGGCCAGGATAATCACCACCCCGGTAACTTCACTTATCCCCACGTCCCTTCTAATGGCTTTGCTAATCATAATCAACATTATAACCACTATAACCACATGAACGGCGAGCCAAACAATCCGTTCGGTTCTGGGGGACCTCCCTCTATCAATGGTGACTCTGGATATGGTTTTAATCATCCCATGCCTCGTCCGGGCCGGAAACGAGGTCGGCATCTCTCTAATCAAGGAATTTCTTCAGGTACGAGCACATTTAATTAGATTAATAATCCTTCTTCTTTTTTTTTCATTAATATAGAAGTTCTTTGTTTTTTTTCATTAATATAGAAGTTATAGAATTGAAACCCGGAATCGCTCAATGCAGTTGGCAATACGGTTTATTTTGTCGTCGGTTATAACAACTGTTTTACTTTTGATTTAGAGTATAGTTTGGCATCAGCTCTCTCTCTTTCCCCCTTGATATCATGGTCTGGTATTCACAATCTTTCATTTGCTCTACTCCTCAAATTTGACCTTAAGCTGGTTAGCGACTCCAATTTGGTGGAAGATACCAATGACATTCTGACGTTATTGCTACTGGACTCCACTCTAATTTTAGGCGCCGGACACCTCATTCTTATTATAAAAAGATAACTATACTGAACGGCAACGGGTAGTCACCGTATTCTTGTTGCTTTTGAACTTTAGGATTCTTGGGGTTCTTTTTGGTCAATCTTTGGTTAAAAGGCTGTTTTCGTTTTTATATAGTTGCATTCTAATCAGATGATCAGGATTTTGAATTGGACGTAAAATTTTGCGTTCACACATCGCCTTTGTGTTTTTCTTGCTCCTTGAGCAGATTTTGGTTATTTGAATGGATTATATTTATACCTTTATATTCAAGTTTGCCTGCAATCACTAGACTCAATTCTCTTCTGATTACCAGATCAAGTCGATGGTGCTTATAATGTGAAACTTTATGTTGCCCCTGTTCCAAGAACATCAACAGAAGCTGATGTAAGTCTTTTTCTTCCAGAAATCATACACTTGTTGCATATGAAATTATGCATGCAAGAATACATTTGGCACACAAAAGAGGCAATTCCATTTCTGTCTGTGGTACATGTGAATGACTATTCCTATGTTTGGTTTTTATCTTGAAAGTTCCTATGTCAGTGTGGAAGAAGCCTTGGAATGACGATTCCAATCCAGGTCTTCATTTCGCATAGACTGTGATCAACATTCGCTCTTAGGAATATAGGAATGGTGATTAATGCCAACCTACCCTGAAATCTAATTTAGATTTTTGTTGTATGCCCTTAGTATCATCATTTAGCTCGAATATTGATTCCACATCATGAAAATAACATGTACAAAATGCAAAATCAATTTGGAGTTTAATCATTTTATTCTTTATATAACCAAACATTGGAACAGAGATGGATACTTGGCTTTCTTTCCTCAAAAGTTAAATTAGTATGAGAAACATGATCAATTTATCATATATGTCTTTATCCAATAGAAAGTTTCAGGAGCTTCTCCTCACCCTTATTCTCCCCTAACAGTATGATTTCTATTTTTTTGAAGTTGAATCATGCTTCCTTAAGAAAAATGCATGACTCTAGGTTTTGTTATTTTCTTCCGTAATATGGTCATTTGTACTATAGCTGTACTGTTGATTGCTTTTCACTCTTTGGTTTGTTTATATCAGATACGCCTTGTGTTTGAAGGACATGGAACTATTGTTGAAGTTGTTCTTTTAAGGGATAAGAAAACTGGTGAAAGACAAGGTATTATTTTGCTATTTTGTTTTTATTTACTGTATCTGCATCAGTATTGAACTTAACTTCAATATCTTTTAACTGGGGCTTTCAGGAATAATGAGTTTAACTTTTGTATAGTATTTCCACAAGTTATCACATTATTTCAAATTTTGTTTAGGCAGTTGTTTTGTGAAATTTGCAACGTTAGATGAAGCTGAGAGGGCTATCAAAGCTTTAAGCAATCAATATACTTTTCCTGGGGTGAGCATAATTTTTTCTTGAATATATTATATTAACCCTTTATTGCTGCCTCTAATTTTATTAGTTTGAATAATTTTGTTGTTGTTTGACACATTTACTTTTCTTAGGAGTTATCGCCTATTGTGGTCAGATTTGCTGACCGAGAACGTGAGCGTCTTGGTAATTGCTTTATAATCTCCTTTTGAACTTATTCTTGTAATTCTATTTTAGTATGTATGAACAGGTTTGACTTATAAGCTGAACAAATGCAACAATTTTCTGACACAACAACCCAAGTTCCACTCAGTTTGGTTATTTTTATGGAATACAGTGTCTTGCAGTTTGCACACTCTCTATCATAACTACTTTTTATGACTGGACCAGGTGTATGACTACTCTATACACCATCTGCACCTCCTGGGATAGTTGTAAACTCTCAGTTTAGGTTTTGAAGATTCTTAGAACGATGACTAAATCTCTGAAATTGCTTTCCGTAATGTCTGCTGAGTCTTGTCCATTTGCTTGACAGCCTTCTCTCTGACTTTCTAAATTCTGCATTTTGACTTTCTAAACTGGTTGTATGAGCAACAGCAAACAAAGCAGCTTGAATTTGCATGTGTGAAATTTCAGTGATAAATCTTGAGTATGATGAACGTCGTTCTTCTCTGTAAAAGAGAAGGGCAAAGTATAGCTTTTCCTATAAAAATGAAAATAACCTTAAATGGTGATCACACTTGAAGCAGCTTAAATCTGATAATTAGTGTGGGTTTTAAAATGAGGTAAAGCATTTTTATATTGATTCAGGAGAATATTAGCTTTGATTTTGAATTTCAAGGATCCATGCCAACATGTTCAAATTTTAAGTTTTAATGATGAAACACATTGGAGATTCAAGACAAAAATTACTGAAAATAATGAGGAATATTGTCACATTCAAGATATTTCATTGAAAGTAAAGAAAAGCAGATTGATGTTTATCAGCATCTCATAGATTACAGTAGGGTTTCTTCAGCATGTAATAAGTTGTTAAAAGCATCTTGGTCTTTTGTATTAAGTTTATTTGATATGCTTTTATTCTTTTAACAGGGATGCGAGGGTTCTCCCAAATTATGGATAAAAAAATTCCTTTAGAAGGCAAGCTTTTTATATTGCTCTCAAGATAGCCTCCAGCCTTTAATGGCCATGCTGATGGTCTATCTGATTCTGAATATATTATTGTCAATCATTTAATTTATCTCCAATCTCTGTGTGTGTGTGTGTGTGTGTTTTCTTGCTCACTCTTATTGCCTTTTGTTTTGATATTTGCTCATAGAGGTGGCGGACAAAGTGTTTGTTGGTTTCATCAACAAAGAAGCTTCAAAAAAGGAAATTGAAGAAGTATGTATTACCATTCACATCCATTGAATCTTCAAATATATTCTGCTGTCATCTAAGCATAAGTTACTTTAGAGTCTTTTTCATGCCAATGCCTGTATGCATGGGTTTTGCTTGGACTTCAGAATGTGCTGATTCAATAAATGCATTAGATCCACCTCCTAGCTTGGTTGTCATCTAATGGAGTTCAAATGGCTCCTGCTATCATATTGATAATAGTCATTAACAACAAAAATACTGGGCACCATGTGGAGGTGTTCATAATGTTGCTATGCAGATAATAGCTAGTTATTTATTTATTATTATTTTTGCATCAACTAAAATTGTTCATTACTAATGTGTGCATGTGCCTAACCTTTTGCAACTCAGAATAGGTTGGAAGTTTCTTTTCACTGTTAATGTTATTCTTTAATCTGTGGTTTGTTTTGATTATACTGTGGAATATCCTTCACTATCCACTTAGATGCAGTGGTGCATGTGATCTCTTATGTTCCATTTTGTGATTCTTTGTATGTATTTTTTGTACAGGTATTTTCCCCTTATGGACATGTGGTGGATATCTTCATTGCACAAACTCGTGGTTGGTTCATGATCCTATGTAATTTTTTCATATGTATTTGTGAAATTTAAGAGCATATTGAGCTAAGTTACTTGACCACTTTGTTGCTCCCCTCCTTTTCTTTATGCAAAAAATGTCTATTATATTATTAGATGTCATTTAGTCATTTCTCCCCAATATTTCTACTATAACTGAAGGAGCTTGCACTCCTGATAAGTAAACTGCATAAGATAGAGTGGGATGTAGCAGCTGGAGGCATTTTATATATTTGTCTTTTGTCCTCAATCATTTTTTCTCTACTAAAGCTCCTATGTGGGCAGGATGGTTGGATATCATATGAAGTGTTGAAGTTAGAATGAGGTAGAGAACTGCCTCTTATTCTTCTGGGTCTGGTATAGCTAACTTCTCTCTTTAAGAATCAAACTTTAGGAAGTAATAAGTATAACTAAGCCATTGGTTTGGAACATGCCTCACCCATGAAAACAGATACAAAATGTTTTAAATCAAGAGAGATAAACATCCCCCATGTATAATTCACTATTGGCTATATAACTTTAGCATTCGAACATTTTATTGTACTTTTGATTATTATTTCCTACTTCATCAATTTATTATTCATATTTCATCTTTTGCTAGTTCTCACATGGATATCTTTCTTGAATTTAAAGGATATTGTTTTGTCAAATTTTCAAATAGAGATATGGCTTTGGCAGCAATCAAAGGGCTGAACAATACATTCACAATGAGGGTAAAACTCTCTTTTTGTTTCAATCAATTTATATTACTTGATGAGCTCTTATGAAGGCCCATTAAATCCTCTTAATCAATTAGGGTTGTGATCATCCATTAATTGTTCGTTTTGCGGATCCTAAGAAACCTAAGACTGGAGAACCCAGGTTTTGCCTTCTTTTCCTATTATTTTGAAATAGAACTCTGATGAATTTTTTGGTAAAATTACTACTTATTGTTTTTTCCCTGTTTTTTGGGGTGGGGGGTGTTTTTATTCAAGCAACTTCAATTACTTGTCATTTGGCTACGAATCTTTGTCCTAGCATGCTAAAAGGGTATTATTGAATTCGTGTTTTGTCAGAACTAGGTTCTGTTCTGGTGATTAACTAACTGAGTACCTTATGTGCATATGCCTTATCAAGCTTTACTGGTGCATATTTTCAGTTACTGAATATATGTCGGCAATTTGTTAATGTAGAAAAATTTGTAGGCAATGGATTTATGTACTTATTCCTTCTGTCTCTCACTCTGTAGGGTCAACCATATGCCTGGGAGTGCATTTGGTCCATGCTCTCAAGAACCAGCAGTTTGGTTGGTTTTGTTTCATCTTTGTCCTCTTATTCTTTTTTTTTTTCCGGAAACTATTTGCAAGACAGCTAAATGAGTTTCTGCTTAATGAGTTGTTACAGGCCACTGCAAAACTTTGGTGATTCCATTGGAGGGAGCAATCTGCCTATGGCCCCACATCATTCAACAATTCCACACCCACAAGGTGCTCCTCATATTCAAAATTGGGAACCTGCTAATGCTGTGGTGCAACAACCATTTCCTTCCAAACAAGCACATTCACAATTGTCTCCGATGCCCTTACAGCCAATCCAGGCTCAAAAATTATCTTCTCAACCGGTTGTTACTGAGGTGCAGAAGCAGTCACATCCAGCTGATTCATCAGCACAAAATATAGAGCAGCAACTAAGTTCACAGGTTAGTGGCTAACAGGTAATACATTAATCAAACATTATCTAGAAGCCTTTCTTTCAGGTTTTTGTTCTGGTTGTGAAGTGAATTTAGTTACTGAAGAGGTAGGTTTATTTAATTGCTGTAATGTTTGTCTCTTAATTGTTCTGTCAAATACATTTTCTGTAAGTTGACATTCTTATTTCTTCAAAACTATGTTTCTTGTTTCTTTTAGAAATTAGCACCAAAAAGAAATTTAGGCCTATGTAAAGTTTTTAACTTCAGAGCATTTCTGAACATGTTCCAGGCAGTGGTGCCTCAATAAAAACCTTGTGAGGTAGTTCTGGATTTGTTGCTTTTAATCTTTGATGATGCCTTGTAATGATTGAGGACCTTAATTTTTTGGGTTTTGCCGGTTTGGAAGTTACTATAGTTCAATGATTAAAAAAAAATAAAAAAAGAACTACTGAACATGCCATTCCCTTGGTGTTGGGCTGAAGTATTAACTCTTTTTATCCTGATCATCAGCTGACATTGACTAAATTAACTTGATAAGATACTAGGTCAGTTTAGGTTATTTTCATTTTTATTTGGCCAGCCTGAATTATCATTCTTAGTTTTATATTTTTCCTCTTAGCCTGCCCAGACTGGACGCAATCCTTGTGCTATTGCTGGCAGTATCCCACCTGATATGGCAGAAAGTCCTGAAGAAGAAGTTTTTCCAGAATGTGATTGGAGTGAACACACCTGCCCTGACGGTTATAAGTATTACTACAATTGTGTGACTTGTGAAAGTAGGGTAATGTTTCTCCCTTGTGAGTTTTGAGCTTGTTCCTACATTATTTTTTAATTTCATTGAACCAAGTTTGTGGCTCTTGCTCCTCTGGATGTTGCCGCAGTGGGAGAAGCCTGAAGAATATACTTTGTATGAGAAGGAATTACAAGAGCAGGAGGATCATTGCTGTCTAAATTCACAGTTCGCATCATCTTTCGGACAACAAGTTGCTTAAATACTGCAGGTAAATTCTCAAATGCCTCACTTCCATTAACTACTGAGCAAACCTTTCATACCTGCATAGAAGTTACTGTCGCATTGTATATATACCATAGAGAACATAGTTATCTATCTTGTAATGAGAAGCAACATATAGTATCTCTTCTTTGTTCGCAGGAATCAAAGTCTTTCTACACATTTGACGGGTTATTCATATCATCATGATAATTCTTAGGGTTTAGGAATCTACCTATCTAGGAATTTGCTAGTGGAATTAAAAGTGGGTGCGTTGTTTTGACTTCTTGTCTTGGTATGACCCTTGGCTTAGTATATCACATGTTTTTGGGTCAATGGCTTAGTATATCAAATGGATGCTGAGTTTTTGCATCTTTTAAAAATATACAATAATAACATTAGTCTTATCCCACTATGTGAAGTCGACTAGATAGATTATACGACGCCAACATCTTCTAAAAGTATGCTTAAATATAAATCAGGTCATTTACATTAACATCTGGCACCTGATTTTTTGAAGTAAAACTCAGTTACTTATTGCAATTAAACAAAAAAAAAATGTCACTTCCCATATAAGTAGTCAAATGTAGTGGATCATATTTGTTCATTTTTTTGTCATGGGTTGTTGCATCAGTTAACATGTAATTATGCAGGAAACAAGTAGTGATGTTATATCTCTTCTGTCTTGACGAGGATCTGAAATCTGAAATCACAATTTTTATTGGAAGGGCTTCCAATTTCTGAAGATTTGACCTTTTGAACAGAGCATGGCTGAGGCTGCATGTATATTTTGCGACGGCTATTACTATTTTGTATTTGTTGTATTCCTAGCAGTGTGTTTGAGATTGATATTTTGTGGGTATTATGTTGCGGGCGGAGCTTTAGACAATCAAATGGCAGGCTGAATTTTTCTGTAGAAGCAAGGGAGTATACTTTTTTTTTTTTTTGGTCAAAGCAAGGGAGTGTACATAAAGCTTGAAACTTATATCATATTTTTAGGTGCTCTTGTCATACTTATTTACGCACACGAAAGAACGGAAGGGAGTCATAACTCTGCCTCAACATGACGCTTAATTTCATCCTCGAAAATTTATAATGTCATGCATGACGCTTATATGGATGGAAGGTGGGTGGCAAGTGGGGCTTCTTCGGCATAGAATCTCTATTTTGTGCGTCACAATGGTTCATGTTCCATTCTTGTTACCTAAAAAATCTTTGGGGCTTTGTCTCTACCTGCAAATCGCTATTTTTGCTTTCAGGTGAAAGGGGAATAGAAATTCCGAGTCAAGGAATCTTGTTCATAAATGTGACTTTACTGTTACTGCAGGTACTACATGTGTTTGGTTACTGTTCTCTTGGGTTACCCTATTAAAAATTAAGCCACAAATATGTAGTCTATGATCGAAGTGGATTTCAACACTAGAATCGATTTCAGCCGACTTCGTGGCAATATTTTTTTCATATCGAGTGTGTTTTGTTAATGTCTTGAATTTCGATATACCGTAACGGAAAAGCTTGTCTCTAAGTAGGGGTTTTTTTGTCACAATTACCAACCAAGTATGATTGTTTCAAACGTTAGCTGAAATTTTTTAATGTAAAACCAAAGTCTTAAAAGAGCAAAATAAGGTAATTTAAAACCATACTGAATCTGGAGAAAGGGTGAACAAATCCCAAGTAAAAGGGGGGAAAGGAGTGCAGTAATTCCCACTTTCTACGGAACAAATGATCAATTTTAAAGTTGGGTGCAGTGTGTGTGTGTGTTAGCAGTGGTGAGAAGTGGTCTGGGTCTAATTGGAATAGGAGGGTCCCATCCCATTAGTTCTAGATGGTAGCGTATTGTATTCAACCTCAAGCTTCACAGTGGGTTGGCCTGTGCCCATCCTATCAAATTTACTTCAATTATTCCCGTACGATGACAGTCTCCCTCACCTCACCTGCTCAATAGAACGCTAACATAATACGATACGAGCTGTTTTGGCGTCTGCTTAAATAAAAGCTAAAAGGTGTCCTTATCAAGATCTATTCCATCGGAGAAACCATTAACAAACCACTCTACCTATGACATATGCCGGAGTTGGTTTTCTTTTTTTGGTTTTCAGTTTCCCTCTTTCACAAGTGCCCATCTAGCCTCTCTTCAATGAATCAAATTCATTAATGAATTGCATGGCGTGCAGGATAACGAGTGGCATTTACTCAACAAGCTGAAAGTAGATTGGTAGAGGTTGAATCGCTCTTCCAATTTATAACATCGTCCCCATATAGGGACGCCACTTTCGCCATCAGATCCTCCAAATTGAAAATATTTTCCTAGAATTAGTTTTATGTGGATTCCCGGACAAAACATAGAAAGAACGATCTTTACTGGTGTAGCCTTGTGAAATCAACGCACATTCCTTCAACAAAAAGAAACAAGAATACAAGACAAAGGTGGAGTCAGAAGATTCAATGTGGACAGAAGCTTATTTACTATTTTGTTCTTTTGTTATCATTCCCACACAGCCCAACCCCCGCCTACGAGAACTCCCTTCTCCCTTGTTCTCAAGAAATTAATGAATATATTGAGGCTTGAAGAAGCAGGTGTAGTCCCTACATTGGTTAAAAATCCAAGTTACAGCATGCATTACGTGATAATCATGAGAGCTATGTGCAAAACGTTAAAGTGGTTTTTGCATAGCAGGAGTGGAGTTCTCATCTAAGTCTACTATAAACGTCATCATTACAAAGAAATTAGATAATCAAGCAGTTAATTAAGGATTGATGGTCTCTGACTACTCTTCTTTCAACATATGAGAAGGAATAATATCTTGGAGAAGCCCATGGTCCCTTAGAAATGCGTTGGTCCCTGGATTGCACGGCATTCTGTCTTGAGGAAAAGCAGCAATGTTATTCTTTGAAGTTGAACTACAAATGCGAGGAAAACCCAAAGACGATAATGTGTTAAGGAGGAATTGTTGATGTTGATGGTGGTGATGCTCTTGATAGTGCCGGGATAAGTTTCCTGATGTTACAGCTGAACCACATCCGGCGGAGACCAGTGGTGGTACCGAAGCTCCGGCGAGAGTCGAGCGAGGCATGAGTGGGCTTGGATGTGTGTGTTGGCCTTCGTAGGTCGTGACAACAATGCTTGGATCAGTGAAGGATCGCTCCACTCGCTTCTTCACATTACATGAAGCACTGGTGCAACGATAGTAGCTCCTATTCAAAATTTTAGGAGCAACATTTGAAATTTCATTTTAAACTAAAAGGAAAAAGAATTAGCAAAGCTAGGTCAGGTGGGTTAGAATAAGAGATACAGCAGAAATTGAAGCGTCACCTGGGAAAGGGGCTGTTCTTCACAGCTTTTTGACCGTACTTTCTCCATCTGTACCCATCATCCAGATGATCCACCTCGCTTTTCGTCATGAACGCGAATCTTGGTTCTCTCTGTTTCTTCTGATTTGTCTTCTTGGCCTTTAACCTACACCCAGCCAGATCCGAGAAATCATCAAATCTTAGAATGCCGGTAACGTCAATTTACGTTGTAGAAGAAGAATTAAAGCACACCACTCTTACTTTCTAATTACTTTGTAACATATGGTTTCTGTTATCAAAGCAAAAATAATAGAAAAAAGAACAACACGTACTACATTACACAAGACCGCCCCCAGTTATATTAATTCTTTCCTCCCACGATCCCTTCTATTAATTCAAAAGGGGAAAAAGTGAGATGAATAGAAAACCCACTGGCTCATGGTCTTCGGTAATTTTTCATCTCCTCGGTGATCTACAGTTTTAGCGTGTTCATCATTCACTGCCTCACTGGACGCAGATGAAATCGACGAAGAGTTTGGAGTGGCAGGCTGTTGATTCAAGACGTCGCAGTACTTTTTTGCGGCGGCACAAGGATTTTTGAGATCAGAAGGAAATAGCTGGGCTGGCAAATCTAGCAGAGAGCTACAGTCCTGCTCCTGCACACCCAGTAACTCCATAAACCCTAAAGAGCTCTTTTCCGCTTCATGGAAATCAAATACACTCGAAAGTGGAAAACCGTTTGAATTATAATCCCCAAACGAAGAGGATCCAACTGCTTCCTCCGTCTTCACACCCGTCTCTTTCTTCTCCATAAACCTATAGAATACTCTCAAATGCCGAAACCCAAATCCTTCATGCCCCGACCAGGAAAGGTGAAACTTCACAAGAAGAGAGAGAGAGAGAAAGCAAGAGATGGAAATGAGAGGTAGGGTTGATCCGGATGATTGGTGGGAGAGAGAGAGAGAGAGAATGTAGTTTTGGGTTTGCAAAGAAAGAGAAAGTGCAGAGGATGATTATAGGTAATACAAATGAAATAAAGGAAGGCTTCCCAAGCAAATTAAACAAGTGTTGACCGGCAATTGTAGGCTATTGACCGGTACGGACAACATTGTCATATGGAAGCGGGGGCATTCAATGCATGAGGCGGAAGGAGCCACGGGCGACGCTTCCATGCATAGATTCCACCGCTTCAACCGGTGTCAGGTGAGAACCGGGTTCCGGCCACACTCTCAAGCAGTTGACGTTTCGGATTATTCTTTTTAACTCCGTTAAATATATATATATATATGTATGTATGTATCTAATATTGTCTCAGTATTTCCTCCGAAAGTCATGTTCTCTGCTTTTGTTAATTGAACTTTTTTCCTTTCTGCCAACTTCTGTCTAAACATCATGACATATGTATATAAAATACACCAGAAACTATTAGATTTTAATTTTATGCAAGGTTGATTTAAAATACAAATTTGATTGAGAAAAAAAAAGTGGAAAGGTGACATTAAATCAAAAGATAGAGAAGTATGATTGGCACATGAAGTTCCTTAAATACCTAAGGGCCGGCCGAATAGGGAATTAAACCCAAAGCGAGGGTTAGTGATGAAGAAAGTATAGGTGCAAAAGAAAATTAGTACATACAGGGTTTTAGGGGTTCGGATTCAGCAAAGAAAGGCGGTAGAGTTTATCTGTTAAAGCTACCATCCATATATATCGAGGAAGGCTACGATTCAATTCGGATGTGGGAAGTGAGCACACTGGCTGGAGAGGGATGGGTGAGGGAATTGGCTTTTCAATTTTTTTCTTTAAGCAAACAAACTGAGGCAAAAGGCAACCACAACAAACAGACAAAATAGGAAGAGTGATGTGGCCTGGCCATGAGTTGGGGCACATATGTACATGTGTGTGCGTGTGTGTGTGTGTATACACATATATACGGTCTTTTAATATGGGCTGCCTGAGAAGGGGAAGGCTCATGCACGTGTGGTTAAGAGAGCCACACGAGACGCATGCTGACATAGTTTGCGTGTGAGTACTTGGTACCCTACCTAGCTACCCATGCATCATCCATTCTTCTCTTTCTTGCTTTCCATTCAAATACTCTGACTGTCTGACTGGGAAAGTATTCATTATATATTACTATTCATTTCGTACACATACATTCTCTCTCTCTCTGTGGCTTTCCATTCGCTCATGTACATGTACCCGTCCTATTGCAATCAAGCCCAAGCTCTATTTTTTCATAGACATACTTACAGAACCATCTTATTAATCAGTGACTCTGTTTGTTATGTAATGATGGTGTCAAAATGGTCGCATCGGAAAGCCGGCAAACTAGTTATCAAAACGAGTATAAAAATAAACGTGTTTCTTCTCCAAACGATTATTGGACAATCAATTATACTTCAATTCCACAAACATATTACTATGTTTAATACATATATATACTGCGCATAAATTAATTATAATATTACAAACTACCGCAACGTAATGGGAAAGAAAAACTACAAATTCCTAATAAACGTAAAGATATTAGATAGGTGGGGATAGAACGGAAAATCTAGAATATCCCAATGGAAGATTAATTTGAAATCCTAGTCTCTCGTGGGCTTTCCTCATGCATATGCCACTACATGAATATATACGAGTACCACAGCTTCCTTCTACTTGTTACTTCGCATTACCAGATTAATTCATAACCATATTCCCCTTTTTCGCTTTGTGCTTTATGATTTTCCCATCATGCATATTATACGGATATAGTAAAAAGTTGCTTTTCTTTGCGGATAATTATTATAAAATCACAATGTTACACACTCACACGTACGGTCCAGGTCCATCTTTTAATTTTATTTCATGGCTCCATATTATTCAATACTAAATTCCTTGTTCTAATTAAGCATAGTTCAATCCTGTTTAATTATTATTCAATATATATATGTATATGTCCCATTTTTTACTTTCATCGATCGAATTGTTAGGTAGATTTTTGTGTATAGTTTGTTTTGAATTTTTTTTAAATAGTACATACATGCATATGCAGTATATTATTTTACCACAATTCATGTCGGGAAGTTTTTACTTGAAAAGTTGAAATTTTGTGACCTCGATCATTTGTGAGATTACAAATATATATATATATATATATTAATCAGAAACAAAATTACGGACTAATGGGGAGAGAGTTTTACGCGCTTCAGTCTGGCATATTCAGAATTCTATACATTCCTGGAAGGTGCGTGCCAACATATTTTACGCTGTAAAATATGAAAAGAAAAAATTTGTCATATTTCAGTAATTCAGTTCAATTTTATGTTTTTTAAATGAAATTCCTTCCATTAATTTTCTGTAACATTTTTTATGCAGAGTATTTCAGTTAAAACAATAAAAAAAATTATGATCAGTGTAAAATCAACCTTATTTTGAGGGATCCGTTTCTAATTTTTCAATTCTGCTTGGGGTTAAGGGTTGGTCCAGGATCAACAAGTAAAATAAGAGCATGAGTGTGTGCCCATTTGACATTGACCGGGGGTTGCTTCTCGGATAGGTTTGGGGAGCTCAAGACCGGAAAAAGAAAACATAGAAATAAAATAAAAAAACGAGTTTCTCTGGGCACGAAACGTCACCGTATTTCCTTGGAAGCTCCATTTGCACCGATCGACGAGCCCCGAAATTGACCAAGGTCACGAGTCCACTATCAATTACTGGTATATTTCATTCATCAATTCATATCAGCTAGACACCTAGCTGGCTACTTGATGAATGAAAGCAGCTTATAGCAAGACAAGTAATTAGCATGTCGGTGGTAATTAGCAAAACCAGTTGCTTAAATGAGTTGGGGCTCTCTTAAGTTGACTTGCCTTTAGTGAATTTTGCAGTTACATGAGTGGAGGAGGAAACGAAAAAGAATAAAATGGTATCTCCTGCCCTAATTATAAAATCTTTTATCTTTGATCTAAATATAAGATTTTTTAGAATATATGAAGATATTATTTATTATATATTTTTTTAAAAATATTTCTATTTAATGTATCTCCAAGTGAGAAAAAAAATTAAAATAATAATTTTAAAAAAATACTGTGATTTAACTCACATTCTTAGCGTAATTTGGCTATGCAGCAGGTATATAATAATAGGTTTAGCGCTTTGGGTTTGCGTTAATTAGGAAGAGCTCCATGATTGCCGGCGGGTCATATATATATAAAATGCTAGGAAGCTAAAGCTATTTGCTGAAAGCCTCATGATTTATTCTATATTTGATACAGATTTCTTTCCCCACCTAACTGTTACTTTTGATTACAGGTGACCCACTTGGATGGTGAACTTATCCTTTTCACCAATTAAATATAATTAAGCAAATCTTTCAAATTCACTTGGTCTGTGGGAAACACCTTCTAGAACGTTGACATCATTTAGGTTTAGCGCTCCAGCCTATTAGTATAACGAAAATCCAACTCGAGATCCCGGGTGTACCAGAAATTAAAACTTTCCCTCCTTGCATAATACTCCATATATACATATATTCATCTTCCTTTTAAGTTTTCAGGTGAGGTGAGGGCGCTGGCAGCTGGGACAGCTAATCGACAGTAAAATTTTGAGTTCTGTTGGTTTGTGTTTGTGTCGTGTTCAGCTTCAACCTGCACAACCCCCTCAACGCGGATATGAGATAAATATATATATATCCATCTGCGTGAGTGACCCCTGGGTGGGAGTAAATTAATAGAAAGAGACGAATATCTTTAACAATCTCCTTTTTCACCTTCATAATTATATATGGAATCCAGCAAGACAGCCCCACCACATATCTTTCTGTGTCTTTTTGTATAGATACATCCTTAAAAGGTTGCTTTTTTTTAAAAAAAAAAAAGAAATAGAAGAAGAAGAAGAAGAAGCTAAAATTGTACCATATAATTAATCATACCTCATTTAGTTAATCTGAACCATCAAACTGTTTCTTACTTAATAAGATAGCTTAGGGAGGGAAAAAAAGAAAGCAAGGGACTTAAATTTTAATGGAGTGGAGCTTTCAGAGTTGCTATAAGAGAGTATACATGGGAAAAAGCAGTACGTAGCATAAAAATATGAAAAAAGAGGAGCAGCCCATACCTTGGCAAAGCACGAGCGATGGACTGCGAATATCTCTTTCGTGTGTGTACTTCAGTTGGCGAGTGCCCACACCAGTTGTATGCAAACTAACAGGCTAGCTAGCTGCACGATTCTCACCAACGATTAGGAAATTATATTTTCTGTGCGCACGCCCATATATATGTAGCTAGCACCATGCATATAGTATCATCTACATATACTAATTATTAATATTTAATTTAATCCGTACAATCGAATGTAGATTACATACATATACACAAACATTGTTCAAGTATTATTACTAATTAAACCAATTCTTCTTCCAAGGCTTAGCCCACACATCATCATCCACTTACGGAGGGGCACATATATATATATATATCATTTGAGTTTCTGATTGATAGTAATAGCCGGGAAGAAAGCAATGATATGGGGGTATGTATATATGTATTTGTATGAGATGTTTTTCGCTTTAGCTTGTGATGAAAACAAGGTATTCGATTGGTTTGACTTCGGATGGGGCATTAAAGATATCATAATGCGCCGTGTCCCACTTCAAATGCTACAATTACAAAATCTATGGCTTTTAGTGATCAACAATGCACACTACTGAATCCCATCATGTGATCTTTTCAGCAACACTTTAGTTAAGTTTAGATTTAGCCAACCCTCCTCTTTTCAATACGTTGAATTTAATATTAATGCTATGTGTAGGTCATAGGGTTTTGATTTTTCTATTTTGGACGAAGCACTTTTACGTGGGCCTCTGGACCTACCAGTTCTTACCAGAAATGCTTGTTGTTTTCAGAATCCAAATCTCAATCATACCTCATACCTGCTGTATCATTGCTTTTTCCTCCAACTCTTATTCTTAATTTTGTCGTTGAATTACTCTCAATCATCCGTTTGATCTTTTAAATATTGCCATCAATGATTCCCCAAAAAAAAAACAGAGAGAGACGAACGATAAACCAAATCGAACTTGCAGAATCCCAAATGCTTGAGCATGGAAAGCTTCAAAAAACCCACACTACTTGGTAGATGGACCAGATGCTCAGGTTCAGAGATCAAAAGTTGAGTTTTTTTTTTCCTTTTTTAAATATCTGGGGGAAAATTTTGGGGGCTATGCTAAATGGACGGGTTCAGCCCGTGCCATGGTAGAATCTTGGAATAAGCAGTGATCCTCAGAAAAGAAATAATCTTAGGCCCAATCACATTGGCGGCCCAATCATATTGGGCTTGTCGTAGATTACCTAGATCTCATCAAATGTACGGCTTTACAAGCCCAACCTTCAAACATGGCTTCGTTTCGTGCCCCACAATCAACTTCAAACATAGTTCTATTGTTAGTTTCTGAGAAATTTTAGCTTGCTGGGAATTCCAACCAGAAAAAAGGCTTGGTAGAGAGATGAAATAAAAAGAAAATCGTTGAAACTAGGATATGATGGAAAGCCACTGTCAAAGGAAAAGAAAGTAAAAGCTTATGTTATCCCATAGTATTGCTGATAGAAATGGAAGTATGGGGTTCGGTTAATACAAGCATCGTACTACTAGTACTATAAAACGGTGGAAACTTTTGATTGGAGTCGCACGTGTTACTTTGAATTACATCTGAATCAACAACTGAGTAATTCGTGTGTAAAATTTAGACCGTAATTTAAAATTAAATTAGGCAACATTTATAAAAAAAAAATAAATTACATAATATACTCCATCTAGTTCCAAAAAAGTGTCACTTTAAAGTTTTTGTGATTTTTCAAAATATTTCTCATTTTAAAACTTTAAAGAAGCATTGCTTTTTTTATTATTATTTACCTTACCCTTTACTAATTTCAAAAAGTATTAAAGAGAATAAATAAGTCAAACATAGTTTAAAATATTTTAGTAACATGCTATTAAATTTTATTATAATATATATTATTTAATAATTTTATTAATATGTGTGTAAAAGACCCCAAAATAACACTTTTAGTTAACCATACTAGGGGGAGTAACTATCTATAATACTATAACTAAAAGTGAGACCTAAAATTTATATGGAACTTGAAGTGAGCAGCATTGTTTATTACTAATAAATAATGTAATTTTTTATAAATTTTATTTAATATATTGATAAATTTATATTCTTTCTATTTTTTTATCTGTAATTTAAGGTTTTAATACATAAATTAAGAAATATAATTCATATGATGCAATTCGTTCTAGATTTTCTAATATGCACTTAAAAAATGGATGAATAAAAAAAATAGTAAGTAATGTTGTTTTAGGTTTTAAAATAAAAGATAAGGATAAATTTAAAAAAAATCAATGATGTAATAGATCTTTAAACTGACAACTACATAAAAGCAATTTTTTTTTCAAAAGTAACACCTAAAAGAATTAAAAAGAAGTTCCATAGATAATAGACCATAAATCATCAATGCGGCGTTTTAGTTGGACAACAAAGAAAAATGGACAGTCCACAGTACAAAAAAGACATTTTAGGATTCAGGAGAAAAAATACTTTTCAATTAGGACCCCAATTAAAAATTCTCAAGTTACATGAACTGAATTTTTAAATATGGGAAATTGAATTTTCAAGTATTTATAAATATTTTGTTTAGTTGGTTGACATTTGTCTTTTTCCCATCTCCATTTCTCTACTATTACCATGCACCTTTGTGGATATAAATTTATGGATTGGTAGTAACTCTTTTTTTTTTTTTTGTCTGCTCACTTCATTAGGGTCTTCTGTGTTGGTTGTGTGGTAATTAATTATGGCGAAGGTGAAATGTCAACTGATTTACTGCCTCTCAAAGATGCAGCAGAAAGAATGTCAAATTGACTCGGACCAGAAATGATTTCACCTCTCACAATCCTTCCCACGGCAGATACATCATAAACGCTACAAGCTTGATTCCAACGAAAATACAAGTAATATATATATATATATATTATATGCATTACAGAAAGAATTGTGATAAGCCAGTATTGGCTTCATCTTTTTGTCACGGTGACGCACTGAAATGATCCCCAAGCTGTTTTAAATCTAGGCAATATATGGGAGGCGAAATTAAACATGACAATCTTCTATTATATGCCTACAAACCCCCAACAAAACCAAATTAATCAGTCATTACAGATGAATCAGAATATATCACTCGTCAGAACCTGTCAATACGTCAACCAAAGTCTGCATGACCCTCTCTCTCATTTGTAACCACAAAATGTATTCAGCTGTCTCTCTGAAGAGCCAATCCAACCCCATCGTCTTGCTGTTGCTGCTTGGTAAAAGCCTCCTCAAAGCTCTGATCCTTGTCTTCATCCCCATGCCTCGTCTTCTAGAACCTTCTATTATGCGAGCCTTCCTCTTCATTAAGACCTTTCTTGGGGTCCCTCTCCTCATCACCTTATGCTTCATGCCTCGCGCTGCCAACACTTTGCTCCACAAATACCCATATGAATATGATGATGAATTTCTGTCTTCTTCAGCTCCCTGAAGCAGATTTTTCAAAGAAAGGGAAACAAGGAAAGGCTGTGAAGAAACTCCCATTACTCTTTCGAATTGCTCTTTCTGGTTTCAACACAAAGGATATTGCAAGAATGACACACAATGTGGACATTTATATAAGATCTACTTGGCCAGCAAGCATTTAGGATAAGCACAGATATAGTTAAAAAAGATTAATTAGAAGGTGGGGACCACAGACTACAATTTCAGAGAAGGCCTCCAAGGGAATGAGATGGATGAATAAGAGAAGGACAAGTGTAGGCGAGTGCGGTGTCGTTTGCTTTGAGCATGTTCTCCAACTCAATCCACATGCATCCACATGATTCTTCTTCACAGTCACAGCACCCAATCCCCTCTTCCAAACCACCACCTTTCATCACACACTCACATCTCCATCTCGTAAGACCACCCTGGATTATTCCTCCCCCCACTCTCTAAATTCAATGCATTTACAATATGTGAACCAATGGGGTACTTCATCTCCCCTTCCAGCTCAATAAGCAAGGACTCAGTACATTTATAATGTGTGTGTGTGTATCTTCAATTCATGGTGGGTTAGCTCGTGTTTCAAGTGAGGGGAACCTTTATTATTTTAATAATCAACCGGCAGATTGTTACTTGTCAATGCTTATGTAAACAAAAATTGGACAATATGGATACTAATGTTGGGATAAGGTAGGTTTTGTTCTGACATTCATGAACCGCATTTTTCATTGAACTGATAATTGAGTCCTAAAAAATAACCATCTTTTTAAGGTTCCTAGGCCGAGAAGCTGACACATCGACATTGTTTCAGACAAAGATACATGCATCTTGATTTATCACTGATAACACTTCGGCGGGTCTGAGGTTAAGGATAAAGATGGACCAGATTCTTTTCCTTTACTTGTTTCAAGGGAAAGCAATCAAAATATTGTGGCAATTTATATTTTCTCTGGAACATTCTACGCCAGCATGTTAATTCCTCGCGAATTAAAAAGGAGAAAGAAATAATTTGATAACATTTGGCGGCGTGCGCTTGGTGCATGTAAGCAAAATGAGATGCATGTGAAGATGATCAAAGATACTAATTTGAAGTTGATGAAGAAATATAGCGTTTGGTCCCCCATCTTGCTTTTCAGGGGTTGGAGTTGAAGAAGAACATGCTTCCACGTGCTGTTGTAGACTTGTAGTAAGTGTCAAGCATACGGCAGATAGCAGTGACATATCGGATCGGCCTGGCCGATGTGCCTTTCCAAGCCGCTGTGAATTTGGATCCAAATTGATCATATATGATCCACCTTCTTCCGCAATCGTAATCGTAATTACCCATATTTTGTGGACAACAATTTGTACATGGCCTGCATCATTTGTCCTATTCTCTGTTTCTTATTCTGTTTGCTGGTTCAATTCCTTTTCAATTTTCAATTTTCAATTTTCAATCTTCAAATTACATAATGGTCACTTTTAAAAAAATACCATTTTTATTTTAAAATAAAATATATACATATAATAGGTATTTCCTTTGCAATTAAGAAACTCGTAAAATATCCTTATATTTGTCATTTATTTAATATATAACAAATTTTAAATATGCATTTGAATGATATGAATAATATAACTTTGTATTAACAGATTTATATTTTTCAATGTTGGGCTGGTCCATTGATTAAATATATATGCTATCATAATTAATTAATTTATTCTCATTTTACTATTTTTTTCTGAGAAAAATCTTTTAATTGATAAATGACCAGGAGTTCAGAGCAAGGTGAGTGTCTTAATTTAATGGGTCACTCCCGCGTGGTACCCAAAAGAGAAAGAGTGCAGAAGACATACAGCCTCGAAAGTTGTTGTAGGCCTGGTGACCCATTAGACTCCTTCAGACCCAACACTTCTAGGCTTTAAATTCTACCAATCCAACGACCAAGCCATGTTCTTGCACGTCCTAAAACTTACTAGTCTTCATCACTTTGCCTATAACCTATATTAAGGTCTGATACCAACCGGGTTTTTGCTGGCAGAAAAAAAAAACGGGTTTTGCAGGACAGCATGTTGGTAATGGGTGGGATACTTTCAAGTATTGTCAACATTTAGTTCGGTTCGGTCCCTTTTAAAAAGAAAATTCCCTTGCATTGTTTCAAAAACTAACATTAAAAGGATTAAAAAGGTTAAAAAAAAAAAAAGACACACACACACACACAGAGTTTGAAGATCATATATGGACGGCCCAATCAGTGTAAAACAAGAAGGCTATTTGACTGCTTGGGATGACCGTGAGGTGACAATAGAGCCCTCTAGAGTCCAGTCCAGTCCAGTCCAGTCCAATGCAATCCAATTTAATAAATAGGAAGCCACGCGAATGTGCTAGAGCCCAGAGTACTCAGTCAAAGTCTAGTCATAATGGAGCAACCGTATTTTCACATTTTCTAAGAATGAATTGATTGGATTAAAGGCCTTGCCATAAAACAAAAAAGCAATAAGCAAGATCTTGAATACCTTTATTGTTATTTGTCCAGCTGTATCAGCCCTACTGCCCCTATAAAGCTAGATGATAATTACTACTATATTTCTGTAAGTTAAAAGGCAAAATTACTTTTGAATCGAATGAATGCTTCAGCGTATAAAACAGGTTTATGTTAAAAATCACAAGTGATAACTTGATTAAGGCTGAAAGGAAAGTGATGAAGCTTTACGTGAAAAACAAGAGGGCAAGTTTATTCTCAAAAATTCCAGCAGCGAAAAAGAAAGCAATTATTTGGGGAATCAGACGTCAACTACCAAATGGAGCACTTGGGGAAATGCTTATGCTTTCCAGAGCAGGAATCGCACAACCACAGCACAACGCTCGTTTCGCGTGTAAGAAGGAAGATGGCGTAATTGAATTTGAGCCCACCGTCAAAAGGGCGTCGGTGATCTGACGTTAGTCCACGTGTCCACGTGGCGGCCACTAGAATTTTGGTTTTCTCTATATAATCTTATTCATCTTATGTTCGTTCTCATCGCAATACTCTTCGTGGCTCTTGGGGGAAGGCAGATTGCAGGTTTGTGCGTGAATCTGATCAAACACTTGGGAGGCGTTCCTTCTCTTCGGTGGAAATTTCAGGGATTCCATCGCCCAAAGTTCTCCGTGTTAGATTCACGCACAAACTGGTGATATGCCTTCAATCTCCTATTCCCAGATTTTCCACAAAAACCAAAAATACAAACAAGGCTAAACATTAGTTTCTTGTATTTGATTTCGGATGAGAAACTTGCGGCTCTGCCCGGAAATGGAGCTTACTTGAGCAGCAACCATTTTCATTCATTGCGGTATGACGTCTTCCTTCCTACTTCTTTTTTCTTTTTCTTTAATTTCTTTTTGGGTACTGCGTGAGTCTGAGAGAGAGCACCAGCGTGTTGCAGAGAGACACTGCTTGCTACATATATTTTCTGTCTACTCTATTTCTTGTTAGAGTATTACCTTTGAAATTCTTACTCTGTTCCAATGATATGTGGTGATGGAGTGCTGCCTTTACTGCCATTCCTCCTAATTTCATCAAGTGACTGTGACTATCACCAACCATTTGACATATGAAATAATCGGTTATATATATTTGAAAACCGTATGCCTTATATTCACATTTTATTCCTGGAGCGGTTAATTAGAGTCTTGAAGACAAGCTTACTTAGAGAAGCTTGCACAGGTAGGCGTGCACAGAAATAACTTCTCAATTTACATTCTACGCTATCGTGTAAAAAGTGTATGCAGTACAGTTTCAAGTTGTAGCTCACTGATTTTAATTTTTATAATTATCAGTAGAATGTCTCAAAAGTAAAATGAATCAACAGAACAAAACTACAAACCAAAATCGAAGAAGAAAAAAGCAACGGGAAAGAGAGACACGCTAGTACTAAACTAAGGAAAACATAAGTGGCAATAGAGTTGGCATTTTCTTAACGGTGCTGGTGTTGACAGATTTCTGCTCATGAGGTATCTTTTCTACATGAGAATCCTTATTGTAGTAGTGGTGTCGACAATAAGTTCCATTGGCTTCAAATGCCCTGATGAGTCTGAAGAAGAGCCCCATCGTTGTTTCATCCAGAAACATGCGCAATTTAAAGTTCAGGAGAATCTGGTGGGCCTTGGTTCGAAAGTATCCCTGGACAAACACTTCAAAGTTCTGAGGCGGCGACTTCAACATGCAAAGCATGGCCTCCCACGTTTGCTTCATAGCTTCACGGACGGTGGTACCGTCGGGTTTCTTAGTGAAAAACGAGTTTTGGATATTTGTGAGTACCTGTAATATAGTGGTTGCAGGGGTTGAAGAAGATTTCATTTTGAGATTGGGGAACCCTTTCTTGCCACTTAATGCGTCGAGGTTAAGCTTTGCATTACTGTTAGAATTGGGATTGAAGCAATGATCATAAAAGTGATAGCACACTTCTGGAGGGTGAGTAGGATAATTGGAAGGGAAGCGAATGTCAAAGCAGAATAAAGCGAGATGATAAGGGGTTCCTTCGGGACCTACTATCATTGCTCGCATGAGATCGGGCCTCTTCTCGTATACTCTGACGAAAATGGATGACCGAGTCAGACATAGATTCAATACCTCCCATTCTCGCTTAATCTTTTCGATTAAGCTGCTTCTGCCATCCAACTTGTTTATTTTCTTGGAAATGAAATATTGATCGAAGGGAGGATTCTCAAGGATACCAAAATTTTCACACTTCTCATAAGCTTTCTCAAGGTCATCTATTTTTTCTTCAATTTCTCCATATCTTTTACTATTCGCCATATCCTCATCTCCAGCCATCACAACTTCAACTGTTCGTTATAGAGCTAATATTCTAAGAAGGGCCTGACTTTTCCGGTTATATATAAGAGGAAGGAGTTGGAGAATTTTATTTATTTATTTATTTATTTTAAAACCTAAAAAAGATGGGATTTGCAAGGAATCCTTCCGAGACTTGGAAAACAGAAAAGAGATTTCTCGCTATGTCTCTAAAAATGATAATAACCTTATTATTATGGTGAATTATAAATTTCAAATTTAAATAAATAAACTTATTTGATGAGATAACCTAGGGTATCCAAAAATTATATCATAATCTATAATAAACAAAATTTATTTCTAGTATAAATAAATATTAAACAGATATTGTTCAAATCTCACGCCGAAAATCTGAGAGATAATAGCAAAACGGATATACTTCCGAAAAGAAATATTTATTAGATCCGCTAAACAGATCACAACCACCAAGTTTCGATTACCCAACGATGAAAATAAAATATCGATATTGGCCTAAAAAAACAATAATAATAATATGTATATTAAACACAAGCATTAAGCTCCTGCCTAAGGGCAAACCTTATAGAAAAATCAGAGTAATCCTAGAAGTAAAAAGCTACTCCTTCTGGTCTTATATATAAGATCATTTTAACCGAATTACGCAAATTAAGAAAGGGAGTTAAAACTAATTAACTATTTCGATTTCTCCAAAAATTTCAACTTTTTTTCAAAATTACCCTTATTTAATCTCTCTCTTTTTCTCTTTGAATACATTAAATAGGGGCATTTTTTTGGAAATGCATAATAAATATCACCTCATATATTGTAAAGGATCTTATATTTAGGACCAAAACAAAAGATCCTATATATAGGACCGGAGAGAGTAAATCAGAAATCCCTCCGGCCTTTTCATTCCAAGGAAGGCCAAGTGGGAGTGTGGCATCAGGCAGCCACCGGAAAGCCACATCAGCACCATTCAATTGACACTTCTTAGGAACGTCGCTCGAGTAAGCACGGAAGTTTCCTCCGCCCTTGACCTTGAGTTTGGCACCAATCTCTGCTCCATTGTCAACATACTCCAATTCTTTAATAGTTCCTCCTATGTTGAACATGTTTGCCAGCCCAATGGGTGCGAATTTGATGCCGACGCCAAGCTTATGAACAGGGACGAAGCTGAAGAGGTTGAATTCAAAAAGGGGGAGGATGATTTGGATTTGTTCAGAGTTGGGTGACATAACATGTAGTTTCAAAGCCTCGCTGAGGTACACTACGTACTCCTCTGCCTTACCCATACAAGCTGCTTCCATCTTCTGGTCCCATTCAACCTCAGTTACATGAATTGAACTAGATACTCGCTGGTAGCACCCAGTTAAACTCCTTATTGACTGGGCCTCTGGGCCCAACCAGCCCCTTGACAATTGAAAACACCAATCACCCCACAGTACTGTTGAAGCATAAGAATAAAATTATTGGGATTGAAATTATTGTTACAATGGATGGAACTTTGAAGTGTAGAAAAAAAAGAGAATGGAGAAAAGGTTATGCACAAGTCTTCAAGGCGTGTGCAACACTTTCCTTTAAGCTTAATTTGCCCCCACCAATTTCCAAATATTTGGTACAACTTTGGTTAGTGACGAATTTCCTGCAGGATACAATGAAGACCCTTGAGTAGGTGTTGTACTTCCAAAACTCAAGTCTAGACAATAATGGCTTTTACAAAGTGATAATTTATTTTTTATCTTCTGAGCACTAAAGATAAAGACAATTGAGTTTGTATATGTTCAAACAAGTGTGGATGAATGAAAATTGGAATTTTTTCAAATGATGAAAGATTATGGACTATTTATAGGGAATGAGAAGGTACCTCTTTGCAACATAACTCTTTCAATAAAAGGACACATACATTAACCAATGTATGTACATTGTAATGATTCATGAATTTAGACAAAAGTCACATCCTTTCATATGATTAATGTATATACATTGTAATGATTCATGAATCTGGTAAAAGTCATTTCCTTTCATATGATTAATATATATACATTGTAATGATTCATGAATTAATGATGACTCTTGAGATGATTCATGGAAAATTACAAGATTTATGAGATCAAAATCATGAGAGCCAACTGGATCACTCAAGTAGACCGGACCGCCACCGATGGCCCTCGACGCTGCATGAAATTTAGGCAGTGTTTGGTTCAACTGGGGGATTGGAGGGGAGGGGATTGGAGGAATTTTAATGAAGGAGATTGAAGGAGAGGGGATTTGAGAGATTTTAAAATTCCCTTGTTTAGTGGATTCGAGGGAAGGGGATTGGAGGAATTTTAATAAAATTTTATTTAGTTCAGGAGGGGATTGGAAGGGATTGAGTAATAAAATGCAATCCTCTCCAAAAAACCCCAAATTGGGGGGAAGCAATCAAGGGATGGGAGAGGAGATCCCCTCCAATTTTAAGAACCAAACGAGGGATCTTCCCTTAAAAAAAACCCAAACCAAACAAGTTAGTGCACTCAATGATTGAGTGGAACATATCCCAGTCAGGCCGAATCATCTGCCCCATCCACAAGCTGTTATAGGCACAGTGAATCATGTGTACCCCCTGCAGCCAGAAGGCTCCCATTGGGTCATTCGAATCTTTGACCCAGAAGTCATCACCTGTGACCCCGCAAGAGAGAGGGGTTAAAAACAAACCTTTAATTTTAAGCTTAAATAGTGAACCCATTTACGGGCAAACAGTGTCAAAGGCTTATACTTGTTTACCAACCCTTCCCATTGCAATTTGCCTCGTGCCCAGGAAGAAAAAATCATTGCACTGTTGCATGCTGGCGATGACTCCACTACCATTGAAGTTCTTCACAATGGAATTTGTCAACCCGTTACAGTAAGACGCGGCAAGATCGACTCTGCCTCCGTATTCATCGCACACATACTCAAGAGTCTGCATTTTAAAACTTCGCATATTATAGAAAAAATGAATAGCTAAATATAACAGAGAAATAAAGCTAAATCAAAAGTTGGTGAAGAAAACTCACATGAATGACATCCACTTTCACTCCAGTAACGCCGCATTTGGCTAGGTAGGAATGCATGGAGTCATAAAAGTCATCGGCTTGATCAGGATGAACAAGCCCGATCGAACCTTTGATGATGTTGACCACAGCAAGATCATGCATAGTGCCGTCCAGGCCAGGGGAGAGTTTACATGGCACTATTTTAGAAGTCAGGTGGGTTAGGTTGCTCCTGGTCTCACACCACCCCACGCACCACAAAGGGCATGCCACACACAAATATCATCCAAGCCTTTGAATTTCGTCCTCAAATCCCTCGTGTAAGCCTTCATTCCATAGTCCTCTGTTTTGCAACACGAACTCCCATATTCTTTATTCCAAACGCTGCTGGACTCTTCCCCAAAAAGATCATCGATATCTTGTTTCAACTGCTTCATCCTCAATTCAATCTCTGACAGATTGGCATTCTCAGATCGGATGGCCTCCGCGCGGTTCCTCAAATGCTCTAGTTCGAGCCCTTTTGCGAGCAGCTTCTCAATCTTCTTTGGATCGAAGGAAGGAGCATTGGAACCCAACATGAGACCAGCTTGATATTTTTTAAACTTATCGCCTTCTTCAATCCTGTGAATCCTTGCAGCCATTTGTTCACCACCCAGAGTGAGATTTTTAGCATCGTCATTGGGGTTATCTCCATCCAAATTGATGCTTTGCCAGCCATCGTCGATGATGAGAAACCTTGGTGTCACACCACCGTCGGCAAAACTTTTCAATCCGTGCCAAACTCCGATAGGGTCTACGGTTAAGTAGAAGGAATCCCAAGTGCACCAACCGAATTTGTCAATTAGATTTGGGAGGGTTTTCTCTTCTAGGAGCCTAAAAGTGTTGACGTGAACCCTCAGAGCACTGAAGGCTTCTTTCATCAAGTTGTAGGGATTTTCGGACACGTGAATATATGCTATAGCATCAAAACTTGATGCTTTCACTCGAGTGGAACCACTTTCTGCACAAATCATGACGTGCCCATCAGAGCCAGGATGGAGGGCAGACCTAAAGCTGCCTTCAATTATAGGAATGATTATAACGTAGGACTTGATTTCAGGAAGATCAAAGAGAACCCATTGGGTTTCCATTTGTAAATCGGAGCCAGAATTTCCCACCCACTGGGTAGACCACCATGTTTTGAACCTAAAGATACTAAGAAAGTCCCTGCCCATGAACCTACCCAAGGAATTCATCAACCTGTCAGAGGGCTCTTCCTGGAAGAAGCCCAGGAAGCCACCCACGTGAGACAGGGCAAGCACACGCTGAAGCAAGGATGGTGGAGCTTCAGACTTAGAAGAACGACAAATAGATGAGAAAGGAACGAAAGATACATTTTTTGGAACTTGTATCAGCAATGGCTCACCTCTGATGGTAAGCCTTCCATCAGATAACTCAAAAACCCTTTCCAACGGTTCAGAACGGTGTGAGGACAAGGGAGGACTAACTGAGTCGTTTGGAGAAGCCATGAGACAGAGGAACAGAGTGGAGAAAATTCGAACGGAAGAGATTCACAGCTTCGACTTGCATGGGAGTGAGGAGGCAACACCCTAGTGGAGCTTATATATCAAAACTCAAGAATATAAAAGGAAAGTGTATCAATACTGGGATAGCCGATATTTAATACGCATGACTAATACAGCCGATGAATCGGGTATTCAACGTCCCAGAGATACAATATTTGATACGCTTTACAAATATCGATGCTGTTAAAGCAGAGATTTGTTCAGTTTATGCAAGAGAAATTGATATGGATAATCGTTATGAACAATAATAAAGCAGTTTCTCTACCTAGCACTTTCTATCCCATTTAGAATTAAGACATCCACTCATGTTGGTGGGTTCTTTATTAGCTTCTGTTTTTGGTGGAGATGGGTGAAAGAACTCATTTCTTTGGTGTGTAGGTGTTAAAAGATTGAAAGGCCTTCGTTGATTTCACATTAGCTTTGATATTCTGCTTCTATCTTCTCAAAGCGGTGATTTATCGAACTTCTAGTTTCATTTTTGCTTCTAAACGCATTGATTGTTAAGAAGAAGCTTAAAAGATATCGTATATAATTGGCTTATTTTGTAGAATAATCATATGAATTTTGTATATGTCATATTTTCGTTAATATTGATTGAAAACTTCTAAAATTTGTGCCTGAGGATAACATATACTGTCTAGCCAGTGGAAGTGCTGACGCCATGATACCTCAGGTGAAAGAATATACAGATGTGGTCTGACCTATGAATTTGCTTATCAAGCTTCAATGTCAATTATCAGTGAGATTTGGAGAGGAAGAATCAAGGATGCGAGGAGTTTGACGACTGAAGATACATTTGAATTCTAGTATTTGATTGTTTATAATTGATACATTTTAATGATAACACATTTATCCAACTCATTTTAATGAAAATCTCAAAATTAAGATTTTGTTTAGAATTCAGTTATTTGTAATTATTTATTTTTTAAAATTTTAAATTTAATTTAAATGTATTTAACCTTAAGATTCATTAATACAAAATGATATTAATGAGTTATACGTAAAAATTAACATATCAACATATGAGAATGCTTTGTTAGTATTTTCTAATACCATAGGTGCTAGTAGTAGGGAGGAAACTAAATCGAATTAAGAGACCCAAATAAAATTTCCTTCCTATTTAATTGTTGAGGTGCCATTTATTCATCATCATTCTATTAATATTTTGTTTCTTATTATAATTGCTTTGTATGATATCATTTTCAAAAGTTAATTTTAAATATTTTTTTATGGCATTGAATGATGGAGGAAACTTCCTATTTTTTTATGAAATAAAAATCTAAATTTCTCTTTTAGTCGGTTGGAACCCTAAATTTCAATACACAACACAATTGAATTACTAAATTTTGTCTATAATTATGCCCCAAATTCTTTTTTTTTTAATTTTCTAACAAATTCCTTATTCTCCCATGCATTGAAAATTAATATTTTAAGTAATCAATCAATATTAAATTCAACAAAAAACTACTATCTCTCAAACTTCGTCACAAAAATCTCTATTGTTCTATACAATGAGACCCAAATTCTTTAATTGACCGAACAAATATAAAATTCCACATACAAGTAAAATATCTTTCTCAACATTTGCCCTTGATTAATCATTGTTTTATTCCAATGTCTAATTTTCCTATCAAATCTCCACAGATAAAATTTGTTCAGGGTGAAATTCATTGCCGATTTGAATTTTAAACTAATCTTAAATGTGTCAGAAATCCCTTCCACTCGACCCTTGTTCCTGAATCTACAAAATTAAATCAGTCCTTTTTTCTTTATAGCACCATAATTAATTTTGAGCAAACATGTTGATACCCCGATCTATCAAATTTGAATAAGTTTTTGTTTCTGTCAAGAAATAATCGAAAAAAGAAGTCCAATTTTAAAGATTATATTTAATACCTACTTTTTTGCGGAAAAGTTCCTGTTTTAAAGAAAATCAATTTAGCAGTAAAAAATGCAGTAGAAATATCTTATTGGAATGATCATGAAAGAATCAATAATTACCAAAGTACAAAAAAATCGAGCCGAACTGGATTAACCAAATCAACCAATTAGATTGAGAACTAGTGCTACATTCAGTCTAGAAGAAGAGGAAAACTGGTAGATTTTAGAATAAATAAAAAACAAATGAAATCAGATTTAAACCGATGCAAACTGGTTGGAAACCTGTTTTTTTTTTTTTTTACTTTTTAAGATAAAATTTTTTATTTTTAATACTAAATAATATTATTTTTTGTAAAAAAATTTTCTTTGCGTATTATAATATTGTATAAATTTTATTATGATATATAAGGATTAATAAATGATGAATTTACTTAAATAATATAAAAACAGAATATTATGGCCTATTTGATAGTATTTTCTGTTTTATTGTTCTCAAAACAGTTTTGTAAAACTGTTTTTAAGAATAAATTTAGAAAATAAAAAAATCTTTTTGAATAATTGTTCTCAAAATCATAACTAGTGAGTGATAAATGAATTATTCAAAATTTATAACTTTACCATTAATTAGGTAAATATTTTTCACATTTTTTTTTATTTTCTAGAACAAAAACTACAAAATACCTCAAAAATATTATGAGTTTTCTGTTTTTTTTTTCTATTTTCCAAAACAGTTTATAAAAAATAGGTTTAGCAACCAACATTTTTTATTTTTCTGTTTTTAAAAACAGAGAAATCATTTTCAAAAACTCTAACACACAAACCCTTAGTTAACTATTTTAATATTAAATTACAAAACTTATTAATATTTTTGTAACTTTCTATATAACATAAAATTAAAAAATTATCAATTTTATTACTACTAATTTAATTCCAATTACCCTTAAATTATTACCTTAACTGATTCAATCTCCAATCCAGTTTTAAGTGCTGTGATAACTACAATAATTAGTTCAAATTTGGTTCTTCAAGGGAAAAAATAAATGAGGCTTGCTCAAGCGGGAAAGTAAATGTTGTCAAACTGTGTACGATGATTTAACATATTACCACACGCAGATTACCTGATGGGCAGGTCGCCTAGATGTTCCCTCACCTTTATTTTGGTTTTTATAATCTTTTTTTTTATTATTTTGAAAAAACAAAACAAAAAAAAATGAAGACAATCTTTTTCAGGTTCTACGAAAAAGACAAAATACTTCAAACTATAAAAAAGAAATATAAGTTGATGTCTATTTGATAGAAATTATTTGACGTTTTTTGGAATTAAAAATCAAAACAGAAGAAAAAGTATGAAGGGTCAGGATTAGAAGAATTAGCAGACAATCCATCCGGCACAACAGTTCGCCGTCTGAGATGGAGAGAGTATTTAGTAAGTCTTCTTTCGCGACATTGGCTTCCGCACTTCCTTTTTTGAAGTTGCAGCAAGTCCTGCTGTTGGCATGGGCACAGGCATGTCTAATGTGGCTTGATACAAATCCTTCAATCTAATAGGGATGGACGGTGGGAGAAAAAATAAGATGAAAAATTATACATGACACGCCCCAAAAAAAAGGTAAATAAGAATAAATAATTGAATCACTTACCTCGGCATACTAAGAAATAGTGCAATAACTAGAACTCCAACTATAAGAGGAAATACTGGTGCCGGAGTCAATTCCTGAAGTGCACAACAATTAAGATCACATACCAAAGCAGGGAAAGAGTGCTTGCAAATTTTGCAACACGAAGGATAAAGGAAAGATGGAGAAGTAAAATGAAACCTGCTTCAGCTGATCTTCCTCAAATCTGTATCCCAGTGGGCCCACATGGATTTGGGCATTTTTCTCCAAGTCAACCTCTATGATGTCCGATTCAAATTTGTGCGAGCTTGTAGGAAGACCAGAACGAAGCTGCAGAAGGTATCTGCCCTTAGGTAAGTCCTTCACCTGGAAGAAGTTGGAAATTGGCAGCGCCAAGACGGACTCTATCTTGGCGGCGTCACTAGCTGACTTGATTTCTACGATTAGGTGCTTCCTTAGTTCCTCCGTGCCACTTCCTTCAACATGACAACTCATGATCGTCATTTCTGGCTCCTCAAAAACTACAAAGTCCAAACCCTTGATATCCTCAGTTCCAACCTGGGAACATCAAACAAGAAGCTCAAAAGTTAAACCAGAGTCTGAACTTTGCACATCAATAGCAAAGCTTAAACAGATAGCTAGCAAGAACTAACCTTTACAGAAATGGAATCAGGAGAAGCACGCTCTATGCCAGAACTCCCCACACCATCTCTCTTAGCTACTTTAATAACATAGGTAGTATCAGGAAGCAGCCCTCTCAGACGATAATTTCCCGAAGAATCTGCCACTGTTTCTTCAAAATAGCCTTTTGACACTGACCGTGCTTCAACAGGAACTCCTCCTTTTGGTTGGCCAGATAAGAAAGTGACTCTACCTGTAACACTGTAAAGAAGTTGATTTACCTAAGCATCTTCCAGAATAATATCTCCATAAGTTAGCAAATGCATGCAAATCAATAAAATCAGAAATGCACCAGTAACAGAGAGGAGCGGAAAAAAGAGTTATATGCTGATATACAATATAGTTTCTCACTTTCTTGGAAAAAGAATAACTTCGCATTAGATGAAGCACTTGAATTATGCTTGGAAAATGAGGTGATAGAGGATATAAAGGAAGCCCATACTGATAGCCTAAACACATATAGATGTTTTCACACAGCTGTCTTGCAAAAACAGGCAACAGTGTACAGCTCCTAGTCTTTGAAATGGTTATCTCAAGCTAAAAAGGCAGGATTAGCCACTGAAGATTCAGCTTTTAGGACTATTAATGAGCTTATAGTTCATAACTCACCCATGCAAGACTTTCCAACCATGCATATTTGGGTAAGATATGATTCAAGGTCAATCTATCGGGCTAACTACAGGTTCTAATTGAATTTAAAACAAAAGAAAGACTTTGCTTCACTTGCCCAAAAAGAGATTTGCTGATTTGTTAAAATAAAAAGGTCTGAACAACCATTTTCCCCTTGATCTGAATGGTCAAATAAACAAATGCTTGTAAGAGCTTAAACCAGTCCAAAGTCCCTCCCTCTGTTCTTAAAAGAAAAAGAGAGGAGGTGCAGTTATGTAGATGCCTCATATTATTAACCATATAATTTAAATTACTCAAATACTCTTCGCACACTGAAGGCAGGTAATAATTGTGCAAATACTACATGAATAAAGACGCTGAAAATGATAGAGGATGTATAAGGAACATAAAGATATTATCAAAATTTCCTCTGCCTTGCAATATAGAAGGAAGAAAAATTTAAACCGAAATTTTTAGAAACAAGCAATATGGCCAAACTGAGCAAATTAAACTATAAAATTCTGGAAAACCAGTACTGAAATATATGTTAGATATGCATTCAACTTATATATAATTACCAATCGTTGCTTCCAGTTAAATAAAAGAAAAAAACGAATGGAAAAAGAGACAAAGTGGGTTAAGTGACAAAATAAAACCTGTAAGCTACACGAGTGGCTTGGAAAATGACTTCTCTAGACTCCCCAGCTCCAAGCTCTATTGACTGTGCTGGAGGTGAGAAAGCATACTCCTAGGATATAAAATAATTTATACTGAGTAAGGCAATTTAAAAAGAGCCTCAGCAATAACCACTTAAAAATTTCAAACATTTAGACACACTGCAACTTTTTTCACTTCATTTTTAAGTCCCAAGCAAGCAGAAATGATCAAGATTCTAATACAAGCATAATGAGATGATTACATAGGCCTGAAAAGAAAGATAGGGAAAGGTTTTGGATAAGCAAACTAAACAACTACATGTGAGGTTTACATTTCTTCCTTGAATTCCTTCTTTCTTCTTTCTTTTAAGTGTGTCTTTCTTTCATTTTTTTTTTTGTGCATGCGGGTGTGTGCACGCATGTGTGTGTGTGTACTACAAGGAAGTTCCTGTCTCTGCAGTTTCATGTGGTACAGATATTTTGGATGCACGATCAATTCCAAAAAACAATCAGACAATCCTTTACATTCAAAATCTAGTAAAATTGTGGAGGGCAAAATACCAATTAAACCCCGCGAAGGGGGGCAGGGAGGAGGAGGAAGAGATGTGGTCGGTGTTTCTGTAAGTAGCATGCAATATATTAAAATTCCTGTCCAGTAAGCTAGCTACCTTTAAAACAGGACGCAGATAGAACATCCCAGGAAACAAATTATCAAACAGGAAAGTTCCACTGGCCCCAGATACTGAGTTGTTTCTGTAACCCTTATCACCACTCAAGGATAACAGCACAGAAGGAATGGGTTCTTTAGCATCATCTTTGTGATGTAAGTGTACTGAAATTTGACTAAGCTTCTGACAGCTGAAGGAATGAGGCCCAACTTGTTTTAAATAATAACCAGGCTGCAAGTGAAAAAACAATTAATCAATCTAAGGAAACAATGAAATAAAGTCACAGGAAAGAACTACATCAAATGGTTATCTGCATTCTGTTTTCAGATTTGCTGATCATCACATGATAATCCTAGTACAGGTAGAAAACAAGGACATTAAAAGCAAATTTTGATATTGTGGTTCTCCTAGATTTCATTGTCTACAAGTTGAATTGCACAAGATTGTGCAACTGGAATTTAAAGCACCAACCTTGAGATACACGACCCCTCCATTTTAGTATTATATATTTAATAATGCATTTATTTTATCCAGATTGACATTGAACTTAGCAAAGTCACCTTGGAAGCCTCAACGTTGTAAGTAATGTCATCATATAGAGGACCTGCTACAAAGGTGCCATCAGCAGCAGTGGTAGTTTCAAGTACTAATTCACCACTTTTAAGACCAGTGATATGGCTATCTCCAGCAGCAAGAATCCTAATATGAACACCAGAAAGAGGAGGCATAACTGATCCTTCAATATACAGACCCAGTCGACCCAAAAATGTAGGAACAGGGGATTGACAACTGCCATCTGTCACTGAGACCTATGGAATGAATTTTTAAAATGAAGCTTCAGTAACATTCCCAGAAAGACTTCAGTGGGCAAAATAACGTATTACTACTTACATGATGTTCTCTAGGATAAAATAAAATCTTCTTCTCCCCATCATTCCTGACGTAAATCAAAAGAATAAATCAACAGTATCATATTGACCAGACTGCATAGCTCTAGAACCAGTTCAATGTTAAGCTGGGAAGGGGATAGAAGAGGCCAGTAATTATTGTATCATGGGTGTGGCTTGCAATAAATATATATCCAGTAATCATATCAATGATTGAATGCATCATATGCAGCAAAATATACCAAAAAACAATATAGAATTAATTACGATAAAATTTACTTAAAAGTTCAATTCTTAAAACATACTTATGTTTACTTTTATAACAACTGATATAGTCAGAACAACTAGCCAAATAGTGCACCTTGGGTCCCGAGGAATAAAGGTAAGCTTTTCTCCAGGATTAGCCCACACAGAATACTCATAGATAGCAGTATGTGTTTGATCTTTCCCATGGGATGAAAGTTTGGCCTGGGCAGCATCAATGACACTAGCTCCACCATTTTGAATATCCACAATTATATTCTCAGCCAATTCATCTAGCAAGCTGGACTCTATATTTATCTGTCCTTTAAGAAGATACTTTTCTCCTTTCAGATAGATGGGCTACCAAAAAGTTATTAAAACATGAGAGAGAGTCTCACTAAAAGAACCGAAAAAATGGAGAGGGCAGAAAAAGAGAGCACCAACTTAAGGCAATAATGTTTATCTAAATCCTTCATACCAATAAATTAGATGTATCAATTTTCACAGATGAGCTCCCAAAGAAGATACATGAGTCTTTAAAATGCAATTCATGCACTCCAGCGTCTTCTACACATATTTGCTGGGAACCTTTCTGCAATTTACCAAAAAAAAAAGAATTTTGAGAAGCTAAAGTTTACTGACATATTAGTGGATATAATTGGCATTTGACAGATTAAATTACCTGAATCTTCAAATTCACATTTGAACCATCAGGTTTAGTCATGTAACTATCAACATCATGGGTGGAAATAAAATTGACCCAGTAGCCTTTTTGGACAAATAAAACTCCTTGTAAGTCCTCAGCTCCAACATCTACATCAATGAAGCTTTGCTCCCAGCACCAATTATCTTCCATTGTTGTTGATTTTGATGATTTATGTTTTACCTACATCAAAGCATTATAGTTAACAAGCAAAACTGAACTAAAAGGAGTAAGAAATTCATAGAGTGTTCAGGAAATATATTTCACAACAACCAAATATGTTATACTCAGATGAATAACGATAAAATGGGAATGCAAGCAGGGACAAACCTCCAGCCTGTACTTTCCAGGCATAATGTCTGAAAAATGAAATTCCCTAGTCTCATCAGTCAAGCTAATTGTCTCTCTCTCTTCATTATGTTTATTGAAACGTCTCACAAGAGAAATGGATACAGATGGACCACATTTCTCTTTGCATACTACGGCACCATGAATGTTGATTAGAGCCTACAATCATGCAGCACAAGAAGACACATCAGAAGTGTTCTATTCTCAATTAGATTGTAAAGGCCTAAATGCTGCTGGACCCTATGTGGGGATGAGGGGAAAAAAGACCCCCCAAAGAAAATCAAGCAGAAAGCAAAAGAAATTTATTCAGTTAAAATTTTAATCAATTTTGAAAAAATAAATAAATAATCAAAGGCCTGAAACTACCATCATGAAAATAAATCAATTTTGAAGTTAGTAATTATACTCTAATCAAAATTACAGCTACCATCATGGAATCTACATATTCATATCACTGAACAAGACATATAACCATAAGAACGATCATCGTTATGCTGAGTAAACTCAAATTTGCAGGTTTTAGGATTCCAAGGACTTTGCTTCAGCAATCATCTGGTGGAAAAGATTATATGAAGGGAAAACTAAGAAAGATGCATGAAAAACAACAGTACACTTAAATGAAGATATTACCTGTGAAAATTCAATATTCAACAATGGACTTTTGACAATAACATCAATGTAAGATGGCAAAAACATGACTCCAGGAACACTCTCAGGAGTAGCAGCAATAGCTGACAAGCGATATTCACCAGGCAAAACCTAAACATTAGTTAGACATCACATGTAAGGGAGGAACAATAGTGAAAAATCCATAGAAGCTATTTTATTGATCATGTTATTCACCGAGAAATAAATAGACACATGGAGCAAGAAGGTGACTCACAGGTCACAATCCAAGATGAAAAAAGAAAACACAAAACAAATTACACCTATTCTGGACAATAAATGTCCAACAGCTAGAAGACAAAGTAGAAGACATTGGCAACAAATGAAACAAAAGAAAAAAGTGACCAACATACTTCAAAGCAAAACTTGCCATTTACATCCGTCTGCTTTTTCTGTGGTTTCACATTCTCGGGTCCATGAGTCAAAGCCACCTAAAAAGAAAAGGTTCACTTCAGTTAATATGCCAAAAATACTAAATAACTTACAAGAAGGTAGATGCATACCTTTGCTTTAAGGCCACCACTAACCATTCTAACCACACCACAAAGATCATATGAGATGGCATTGATTTCCTCAATTGAAGCCATATTTGGCAATACCTGAGCAAGTAAACAATGTTTAAAGGAGAGATATGGCAACAGCATGGTTCATCTTTACATCAATTCAAAATTTTATTCTTTTCTCAACAATTTAAGCAGTAATCACTTACTAGCATCACAATATAAGACTAATATATCTTTGACTCATAAATCTATATTTTACCATATAATTCTCCAACTTCTTGAACTTGTAATGCTCCTTTTTGGCCTCTATGGTATAGTGCTTGGATGTAACCTAAAAATTCCAGCATGAGGGTTAGGCAGAAAATATATAAACTACAATCAATTAAGATGACCTTAGCACAATGTAAGATGATTAAAGAAATTTCTTACATGCAGACCTAACGTCCAACTTCATATCCAAGAAGATTGAAAAATTGATAAAAAAGAAGATAAAATCCTAGTTAACAAGTAAGAGGGAGATGGAGAGAGACATTACACAGATACCATCTTGGCCAAAACTTAATGTAATAAAATAAATTAATTGAGTTCAAGAAATGTATATCCTTAATATATTAAAGGGAAGCTCCCCAATCAATGCATTATGCAAAGCAAATCTCCCAATATTAATACCTGGTCAAGCTTATAATATCCTTGTTTATCAGTAATAAACCTTTCACGACCATCCACTATAATTTTAACACCCTCCACACCCATCTCATTCCCATCAACTACACGGCCTCCTACAGAGAATCCAGTGACCTGAAAAATAGAAGATACCTCAGTAGAATAACATAAATATAATCACAATACTAACATAAAACTGAGAAAAATAATTGTTGTGATTCCTTTCAGCTTGGTGAAATATTTTATGTATACAACAACAATATTCTTTCTTTGCTTTTTATTCTAATAAAATTCCAATATTAATTGGACTCATCCTCTGAGGCAATCTACTCCCCTGTATCATTCTGTACGCAGATAAAGGAAAATACTAATTTTCACTCCTATTTTAAAAAAAAAACCATAAATATATGCAAAGGAAAGCATTCATCAACATTTACAGCTGCTGGTTGTAGCAGTCGCTCATCAAACCTATAGATTTATTTGATGCCAATACTTTTATGAAGAATGGTCAAAAGGCAGTTGGCAGCCAATTCAGGGAATGAATCTCACATAGAAATAAATAAATTCATAGTGGATGGGTGTATATTTCTACATAGATAGCATGGCTTTGACATATGTTTGCCAGTGCTGAGGTAATTATTTGGAAAATTAAAACAGATATTATGTCTTTTAAGAAGGCATTCTTAAGAAGTGTGTAACATAACCTAGCAAGCATATTTTTTTGCCTTCACCAAGTGGTGTCAACTATACAATTTTACTGCAAGTAATAATATGGATAGAATTTATAAAAATGCTGAAAACCCCAAACAAGAAAGATCATAAATCCATGCCACAGTTTTACCCCTATATATACCTGAAACTTCAGAGGAATGGTTACATGTTGATGCTTAATATTAACAGAGACATTGGAAGGTGAAACATCAAAAACTGTATTTTCACCCTTGTAGTAAGGCACAAGTTCATAATTTCCTGTAGAATCAAGCAATCAAAAGAAGCACTTATTCATTCAAGTTCAAGGCATAAATAAATACTCAATACACACACACACACACACACACAAATTTATAAAGGCGAAATGGATAGTGAGAGTGAACTGTAAAGTAAGCATAAATGTAAGGAATAATTTGACACGAGAAACTAATTACAATGCTCATAAAAAAAAAATTGCAAAAATATGGCAAAGTAACCATATCAATTTCCATATGCATATACTGGACAAGGTGTTTGTTCAAAAACTGTTGAAATAAACTCCTAATAGATGGTAGAAAAGTTCTGGGAAAGAAATTATTTTTTCCCCAAATATATGGGCACCAGAAATTCAAAACATGCTGTGGAGGGGAGAGAGAGAAAGGGAATTACCACAAGGTATTGAATAGAATGTGAACTTTCCATTACCATCTGATACAGCATGACATAGAGCTACACCCTGCCGAGGGCCATTACCAGGACCTTGCAAACATTCTACCTCAGAAACGTCATCTGAATATAAGTAAATATGGACTCCTAAAATTGGATTTCCCTGGAAAAGTGAAAGCCGAAGCAAAACAACATAAACAAAAATGAAGGGAAAAAAAAAAGGAAAACACAGTTAATCTGCGAGTTATATTTAAACTATAATTGTTTTGAAAGTTTAATCAGGCTGAAAACTAAAATTGCAATTGCATCCCTCAACAAATTCTTATGACATCAACACAGGAAGCAGCAAACAAGAACTTATTCTGGATTTTACTTTTCGCAGATATAATCAAATCTTTTCAAAGAATTATAAGTTTTAAAAAAAATCCACACAGAGTATACCGTCCCTTAACAAATATTACCTGAGCAACGACATGCCCACTGATACTATACCCAGGGACAAAGAAAACATCATCAACTACCCCATTTCCAAAGCCCAATTCCACCTGCAGGAAGCACATTATTAAAAAACAGCATGCAGAATATAAAAGATCGTTAAATATAGTAAGAGTTTAAACTTAAAGGTGCCCTAAAATAAAGACAAGGTTATGTATAAAATTCAAACTGCTTAATGCAGATCAATAATAAGGGTCCAAACCTGCGTTAAACCCTTAACTTCAACTTTCAACCCAGGATGTGATGCACGTAGTTCATATCTCCCTAAACAAAAAGAATATGGCTGTCAAAATACAAATCCACTTTTTCAAACAATTTTGAGAAAGGAAGAGTTGTAAATAATAATTATGATGACAATAAAGATGAATGATTCTGAAATCAAATACCCTGGACCACGTGATGAGAAAGCATTACTTGAGAGAGGAAAAGAAAAAAGACATTGGACTCCTTGGTCAGCTACCCTAAATGTCCAAACTAAAACTTTATTCCAATTTCTTAGATATAAACATAAATCCTGAAAAGAGAATTAATTAATTTAGTAAATCATTAATTCCTCTTTAACTTTGCGTCCAATCCATACCTTCAACTACTCTCATAGATTGAAACCAATTAACCAACTATATCATATTTTGTATTATTGAATCATTTCCTCCAATTTTCTGCAAATTATTTGTATCTCCCAAGCCCTTCATTATGTCATATATTTAATTTTAACAAGATCCACTGCCTCAGGTAACAATCTTGTGAAGCACAGAAGCAATATCAATCAATCAAATACAATAAATCCCATATTCATTAATCAAGGATAATTATTTATAGTTGGTAATTCCCTCACTAGTGCAAGAAAAGGAGTTGCCACATGGAATGATGGAATTCAATTATTCAAACACAAGTTCTTTGCAGAAGTAAATTGGAGATTTCCCACCTGGAATAATATTTGTAAACAAGTAACCCCCCGACAATGAAGTTAAGACAGAGGAGACAAGATCACCAGCAGGAGATAATAATTCAACCTCCACATTTGAAGGACCACCATTTTTAACTGAACAGCTTTCTCCGCCAACAGCCCCCACAACTCTACCAGATATAGTGAACCTGCATAATGCAAACATCAGCAGGTAATGTTTAATAACAGAGAAAGTGGAAACAAATGATTTAGAAGGACACAGAAAAATTAAGTCAAATAAATAACCCACCCTGTGAAACGAAAATTTATATCTTCATTGCTATTGCATCCCTGATCATCAACCACAACAGGAACCTGTAGGAAGAAGATAAAAAAAAATAAAAAAAAAAAAGCAAAACAACATCAGATTTCAGACGAACACCTTTTCAGAATGTCTGGTCAAATATTAAGATCCATAGAAAGATGATAAGCAGTTCATGCATACATGTAAATTTGACAGGAAAACTATATTGATAACAATGTAATTACTACAAACTAACCTTTTCTGGATCCCATGACCATCCTTCAGGACCATTAATTTTAATTACAAAAGATCCCTACAAGAAAAACAGTTGCAGTAAGAAGAATTGAAGAGTGCACTCACATGTAAGGTTTAAACCTCACCACCACATCATGAAACCAAAAATATCTCAAAAACCCTCATGAGAATTTCAACCTAACTTAAGCCCTTGAAAAAGACAACCAACAAAAACCTTCAAAGACTTTCTTGATGGATTAAAGAAAAGGCAATAAAATACAGCCCTTGAAGTTGCCCCAAGCCCCCAATTGATTTATTTAAGCTGATGGCGCAAACATCTGGCATGAAGCAATGTAAGTACACAAAAAAGTTTTCACTGTTGTTTTTCCCATAAACTGATTATCTATATACACTCAGATAATAAAGGAATCTTTAACTCACTGTACAACAAATGACAAATCCTAGCTGTCCCAAGACGATATGCATGATGCAAACATACTTAACCAATAAAATCTCTCAGTATCCCCAAAGACCATAAAAGCAAAAAGAGAGAAAGAAACCATTACCATGACATCATCAAAGAACTATACAGAATGCACATCATATTAAGGAATAAATGACCTCTATCATTTTTTCAACTCACAACTTCAACAGAGTAAGCTTACGTTCAATAAGTCATAAAAGTTTTACCTTGTCATATACTGGAATAAAATAGTATCCATTTGGAGCGCATTGTGTTCTGTCCTTTACCAGCCCATCAACTGTCAGAAGCTCAACCTAAAAGTAAATTTTTTTATCACAAGTTCAGGTGAGTGCATCGCTTGTAAGAAACATCAGGAATTCCCTTTTACATGCATAATATAGCACTGCATTTCCCCCCAATAACAGATTGGGGTAAAAAAAAAAAAGATGCCACAAGATGGATCCTTTACTCATGTCTTGGTTTATCTTTATTTATACCAGTTTCGGAATGTTGAAGGTTTAAAGCTGGTAACACTGTTCTAAGCATTATGCAATAAAGTTTCTAACTGCATATCATCTTCATTTTGCCTGTTTGGATATCATTCCATACGTAAACTTTGTGAGGACATAAATAAGGGAGTAACAAAGTTACAAGAGCTTTGGGGGAAAGCCGATTATGCAAATAGTCTTGGTTTACAAAAATACCGTGATATGAGAATAATCCAATTTGGCATCAGTCGGCTTCCTTGACTTAATTAGAGATGAGCTTGCCTGTGGGATGGAAATTCAAGATCAAACAAAATCGTGAGAAAATATAAGCATCTGACCAAAATTATAAAAGAGAAAACAGAAACTTATTGTAAACGACCAACATGGAACTAGGGAATTACTTATCAACCACAACAAAAGGGGCGAAAAGTCATTTTCCTGATGTTCATCGACTTGCAACAACCCTTGCCAAGACCCACTAAAGCAAATATATTATGTAGGATCCTTATATAGATGATTTCTATCGAAAATATTATCTAGGATTCTTAATGAAGAGCAAGAACTGACTAATTCTCAGTTAGACAGGAAAATTTTACTTTCCTGATTCAACGCCAAAATAATCAAATCTCACCTTACATGGTATAGTTATAGCCGCCAAAATCAGCCATTACAGCGCTTGCAAATCTTTCCACTAGTTTCACATAAAGACTATAAGACTGAGACTACTTTACCTGGACGAAGCCACCACAGCCATGGATTGAATCAGCACAAGCAGCTGAGATCGAAGAAGTTACAATCAATAAGCATAGAAAAGCATCCCTAATCGACATTTCGGGATCGGAATTCTGCGGTCGCCGATGATATCAATTGTGAGAGTGAACAGATCTGGAGATTCATGTGAGAATCATCTTCATCTATTGTTTAATATAATAAAATCCGCGCCAGAGTCCAAGGCTGACACTTCCCAGGCGCAGGGTTTATGGGTTTAGGTTTTAGAAGAACAAAATCGTTGCGCTTCATATTTGCCCGGATAATATTTTAACTTTTCAAAAATATGAAAACTGAAAATGCCCATTAAAGAAAAGAAAATATATGAAAATATCATCAATAAAAATTATTATTTATAGATCATAAAAAGTACAATTTTCCTCATACTTTTTTTCTCATTTTAAACTTTTTCCCATATTTTATTGAGTTTTGAGTAATTTTTTCTTTTGTTTGTTAAGAACTTTTTTGTCCTTTTTGTTTTTATGCACTTCAACAATATTTAAATATTAAAAAATTAACCACAGGTTATTATTTATTTAAAAAATCTAGTTAATTAAATTTTCTATAAGTTAATATGATTTAATGAACAATAAATATTGATATATAGATATAAATAAATAGATTGACTTGAGAAAATTTTGTTGTACCCTTTTTAAATAATATCTATATCAATATAATTGATATATCCATATAACAACAATAATAATGATAATAATATAGTCAATCTGGTAGAAAGTCAAAACTTGATTTAACTCAACCATACAACCAGATACGGCCAGTTAACCGTGTCAAATCAGCCTGAATTAGGTTTACTGGTTTCTAGGTTGTCTGCACACCATGGCAAGTGGTATAAACTATTAATTTAGTAGAGAATATGAATACAATAAAGAGGGACAAGGTTAGCAAATATCTATTGAGAACATTAATAAAAATGAAAAAAATTCTTGACAAGGATTTGAATGTGTCTATTCATCATGTTTGTTCTGTTTATCGCGAGGCTACTGAATATGCTGGTTGGTTAGATAAAAAAATCTCATACTTTTTGATGTTCAATTCATGGACTTTACTAAACCTCCTAGTGGTTGTAGGAGTTTGATTGTTGTCGATAAACATAAGATATAGTGTTTGAAGCCATTTTTTCTCTTGCTGTATGCCTTTTGTTACCGTCTTTCATTTAAAAAAAAAAAAACGCACGACAAGCACTAGAAAAGCGAACTCGTTGAGTATATGAGTGGGCATCACACAATAGCAGAAGTATCTTTTTTGTTGGCCAATAGGACCTAGCAGAAGCATTTATAATCATATATTATGTAACAAAATGTAATTTGAAGTGAATCATGGTATTTATAGCCAATAATGGTATTATATCTATAGATGTAATTATTCACATTGATGAGACATGCAGCATCAAATATATCATATAAAAGGAGGATCGAGCCAAATTAATGGCTAATATATAGTTGCAGGTTATACTTGAACTCTTTACTGATGTAACTTAATGTTACCACCTATTTTCTTTTGGCTTGGTTTTCGCCACTTGTCAACTTTTTTAATTCATTCTTTATGTGTGGGACCCACCTCTTATATTTTTTACGTGCCCTTTTACAAATTCAATTAGACTTTCATTTCTCTCTCTTTTACAAATTCATTCAGAGTTTCTCATTTTATTTTATTTTTCTCATCAATTCTTTTCTCACTTCCTCATTTTTAATATTCTTTGATTTTTTACTTTTTAATAATTCTAATCTTTTCATTATTAATTAAGATTCAGTGATTTGATATTAATTAAAATAATTTTAAAATTTATAAATGAATAGTTATTAATAAATATTCAGTGATTTTCTTCCTCATTTAATTTTTTTATTGCCTGATTTCATTGTATTTTAATTTGGCCCTCTTAATGATATTATTTATTAATCATAATTTTTATTTACTAACATGAATTATGAAAATATTTTTATATAACATGATATGCTATTGTTTTAAAATTATTAATCTTAACCTGCTATCTATTTTTTAATGGACCTTTTTATATAACATGTTTCCCTTTTTCTTTTGCTGAAATTCTTTCTGCTTCACAGTAATCCTACTTTCCCTCCATCATTTTAAATTTCAAATTTGTATTTTAGATCTGAAACTTCTAGGCCACCTTAGAAATTCCCTCCATAAGCTTAATTCTTTCAAATTTCAATTTTAAATTTGAATTAAAGCTTATTTATTTCTCCTCTCTTTATCAATTTCATTATTTATTATTCACTATTTTGCCCTCATCTTCTTCCTTTCTACTCTATTTGTATTGATATCTTCTCTTCATCCTATCTCTATTTCTCTCTATCTATTTCCTTCTCTTATCTATTTCTTTCAGCATTGCAGATTGAAGAAGCCACCAAACTTAAGAAAAATGAAACGGAAGAAATGCCCGCCACACCCCATCTAAGGCAATGGAATATATGGTACCCCTACAACAGTATGAATCTTTCTTCTTGCAATCTTTATTTACTCTGGAAAATTTAACCTCTCCCCTCCTCACCATCTCTTCACCTCTCTCACATCAATTGGATTTGCGCATATTTTCAGTTAATCGTATTCTTTTTTTTTAAAGCTGATTTTTCAGTGAAAAGAGATCGATCGATGGTGAGAGATTACGAGACCTTTGAAGTGCTCAACGTTAGCGCGAGGTATGAGATCACTACAATACCTATCCTTGGTGGGGCATAAGAGAGGGAAAAGATACAGCAGATCTAGCCAATACATTGATCCTTACCGTCACCACCAAACAATGTCTCTGTATCTACCTTTCCTTCATCTCTCTCTATTTGGAATCCAAAATCCATTGGAACTATGTCCTTAAAAAAGATATCGGGTAATTCAGATTTTATTTGATCTGCGTTCAACTCATATTTTGTACAAATTTAGAAAATATATATATTTTCTACATGATCCTAGTAAAACCATAGTTTTTTTAAAAAAAATTCAAACTTTTATATGGTGCTCTACCAAATCCCGGTAAAACTATATATTTTTTTCTTTCTTCAAATTATTGGACACAATTTGAGGAGCTTCTACAATACATCGAACATCCATTGCCTTTCTGGACTATATATTTCATATTCCCATTTATGCTAAGGTGTATTTCATTTTTGGAAGAGAGCATGCATTGAAGTTCTTAAAGATTTTTTTGAGAAAGGACTTCTAATATGTCAAAATTTACTTTCTACTAAAGAGAGATATGAGATAATCCTGGAATTGATTCTTGACGCAGGTACATACTATAAACATTTGTTTGTGTGTATACATATATATATGAGAGATTTGAATAGAAAGGCAGCAAAAAGAATGGGTCAAGTAAAGCATACTTAGATGCACTTTTATATATGTTACTATGGCTTGGATGCACTGAAGAAAGGTGGAAGGAAGGTTAGTTCTGTATTATTTTCATTATTATATACTTTGCATCACTGATTGGATGGCTTTCCTTTGTGCTGAAATAAAGTTGAAGATTTCATATTTATTTTCTCTAAATATTGTTTTGATGCTTTTAGACATTGTCAGCAAATTGCATTCTGAATCTTTCCTTTCCTTAATTCGCCTGTTATTGCATCTCATATGTTACTATGGTTTCTAAGAAATTTTGAAGTAGACCACAATTTGTATTGAACCAACTAACAAATAACTACTTCATTTTAAGGGAAGCATATTTGGAGAATAGAATGTCTTTATAGTGTTAAAAAATCACTGCAACAATGTAACAGGTTAATAATAATCCGAGTCGTGCCCGAGGATACTGTCCTTAAGAGTTATTCCATCACGAGTTGGCAACTCCCTAGGATTAAACGGATTCCTCTAGCCGAAGCAAGGCAACAGAACAACAGAAAGAAATTAATCTGAAGCTCAGGTGAGCAGAGAGGGAGAGGAGAAAGCTCCGAATAATGTCCGAGAGCTGGTGTGTAGAATCCAGTTCTAGAGCTCGGTATTTATAGGCTCTGAAATCAGTGAACGTTGGGCATACCATAACTACAATTAAACACCGGTCATGAACATTGGGAGACATGTTAATAAATCTGAAAACGTTACCGGACGTTGGACATAAAACTAGTTAACCGTTTCTGGACGTTGGGTTGAACACAGATTAATAGAAAATAAATCGGTTAATGAAGAATTAAAATTCCAACGTTACAAGATTCAAAACTGAAACTAGTAAAAAGAACAACTTTTCCGGTAAGCTATTTTATAAAATATTTTGTATTTTCGCAAAAATAATTTTCAGTAAAAGTGCCCAGTATCGTGTGTAACTCGCGCGCAGGGGGGGAAATCGACGGATTTGAACTACGTTTAGCTGTGGTGGCCTGTTGTTGTGCGCGCGAGCCCACTTCTCCTCTTAGCCCATCTAATTGCCCAATTTCACATCTTAGTATATAAACACTAAGACCTTTTTTCTTTTGAGCAATGTGGGACTTTCTTTTTAACACACACCCACACAAACTCTAACAATCCCCCACGTGTGTGTTAAAAAGACCTCTATCATCTGAGTTACAACACGAGTATAAACGTTTCGAATCTAGTGTCTTTTGAACTATGAACCAAACCTAGACCAATAATACTTAGTATACAGAATTGTCAGTGAAGCCTGCTTCTATGAACCAACAACTCTTGAATGCAAAACTAGAGGTATTATTAGTTAGATTATACCCCCACAATTTCTGCTGTTGACAGCAGTTTTGCGCGTTAGACGGCCATGCGCGTGCCTGGTTTTAATGAATGCTCTAGAGATTTTGCCATGATCTCATAGGAACGGCCCCACTCCACATTCATATAGGTGATTTCATCAAGTGTATCTGCAATGAATACATCTTCCATAAGGATTATGAAATCATTAAGAGCTTTGCTCAACCTTACCAATAATGCATTCTAGCACTTTCTCAAATCATAGGAAAGGACAACAAACTTTAGTGCTAGCAGAATTAACACATGACTTGTTCTTACCCATATGAACCTCCTTCATGGGATTTCCAATCACAGAGGTTGGGTTACTATCATAGTTAATTTCAAATTGGCTTAAGTCCCATTCCCCTCGATGTGTTAATAATTTGTTTCTTCCCTAGGGGCTTTGTTAACGGATCCGCCAGATTTATCTCTGATCTCACATAATCGATTGAGATAACTCCATCTTTTAGCAGCTGCTTTATAATATTATGTCTCAATCGAATGTGTCTGCTTTTGCCATTAAAGGTCTTATTTTTTTCCGTAGCTATCACAGATTGATTATCACAATGTAAAGACACTGATGGTGTTGGCTTTTCACCTATTGGAATATTTGCTAAGAAGTTTTTCAACCACTCAGCTTCAGTACCAGCCAGCTCCATAGCAACAAACTCAGAATCTCTTAAGGATTTTGTTATAATACTTTGCATGGCTGATTTTCAGGTTATTACACCACCACCAAGAGTGAAAATATAACCACTAGTGGATTTTGTCTCATTTGAATCTGAAATCCAGTTAGCATCACTGTATCCTTCTAATACAGCGGGAAATCCACTATAAAATATACCATAATTCATGGTACCTCTCAGATATCTCATTATTCTTACTAAGGCCACCCAATGGTCACTACTTGGGCAGTGGGTGTATCTGCTCAACCTACATACAGCATATGCTATATCAGGCCTGGTAAAATTCATTAAATACAACAGACTTCCAATGATCTATGCATACTTAGATTGAGCCATAGGAACACATTTGTGTTTTGTTAGTTGTACACTAGAATCATAAGGAGTACTCAAAGGAGAATCATCAAAATGCCCAAATTTTCTAAGAATTTTTTCAATGTAATGTTCTTGAGATAATAAAATACCATTTTCATTCCTTATGATTTTAACACCCAAAATCACTTTAGCTTTACCCATATCTTTCATATCAAAATTTGATGCAAGAAAACATTTAGTCTCAATCACAACATTCATGCTTGTGCCAAAAATAAGCATGTCATCAACATATAAACAAATAATCACACAATCACTATCTACAAGTTTTGTATAAACACATCTTTCTACTTCAATAGTAGAAAACCCATCATTTGTCAAAACTTGATCTAATTTTTCATGCCATTGTTTGGGTGCTTGTTTCAAACCATACAAAGACTTGACAAGTTTACAAACTTTGTTTTCTTGTCCAGAAATTACATACCCTTCAGGTTGTACCATATAAATTTCTTCTTCTAAAACACCATTTAGAAAAGCTGTTTTAACATCCATTTGATGAATGTAAAAGTTATAAACTGAAGCCAAAGCAATAAGAATTCTTATAGAAGAAATTCTAGTCACAGGAGAAAAGGTGTCAAAATAATCAACATTTTCTTTTTGAGTAAAACCTTTGGCTACCAGTCTAGCCTTATATTTATCAATAGAACCATCTGGAAAATATTTTTTCTTGAAAACCCATTTGCAACCAATAGGCTTTGCTCCTGGAGGCAAATCCACTAAAATCCAGGTTTTGTTTTGAATAAGAGAATCAATTTCAGTTTTAATAGCTTCTTTCCAAAACTGAGCATCAGAAGAAGAAATAGCTTTATAAAAATTTGATGGTTCATCTTGTACTAAATAAGTATAAAAATCATCTCCAAAAGTTGTTTCTTTTCTTTGTCTTTTACTTCTCCTTAACTTTTCAACCATATCTTCATTTGAATTTTGTTTAAAAGAAGGAGAGAAATTTTCTACTTTTTGAGGAATTTGTTCAACCCTTAGAGGAAAAATATGTTCAAAAAATTCAGCATCTTTAGTTTCAATAATAGTGTTGTGATCCAAAATATCACTTTTTAAAACTAAAAATCTATAAGCAGCACTACGTTCAGCATAACCAATAAACATGCAATCAGAAGTTTTTGTACCTAATTTTCTCTTTTTAGGATCAGGAAGTAGAACTTTTGCAAGACACCCCCACACTTTCAAATATTTCAGATTGGGTATAAAACCTTTCCATAATTCATAAGGTGTTTTATTTGTTTTCTTATAAGGTATTCTATTTTGTAGAAAACAAGTAGACAATAAAGCTTCTCCCCATAAATTATCTGGTGCAGAAGAGCTTACAAGCAAAGCATTCATCATTTCTTTTAAAGTTCTATTTTTCCTTTCTGTAACACCATTGGACTCAGGCGAATATGGAGGAGTTACTTCATGAATAATACCCTCCTTTTCACAAAAATCATTTAATAAAACATATTCTCCTCCTCTATCTGATCTTACTCTTTTAATCTTTTTATTAAGTTGATTTCAACCTCTGCTTTATATAAAAGGAATTTTTCAAAAGCTTCATCTTTATTTCTCAATAAATATACTTTAGTAAATCTTGAAAAATCATCAATAAAAGTAATATAATACTTTTTCCCACCTCTAGTCATAGTTTGTTTTAAATCATCCAAATCAGTGTGAATTAAAGAAAGTAATTCAATTTCTCTTTGAGTAGAAAAATGAGATTTTTTAGTTAATTTTACTTCTACACAAATTTCACATTTATTTAAAAAATCATTTTTAATTCCAGAAATTAGACCAAGTTGTTGCATTCTCTTTAAATAACCCTTACTAACGTGTCCTAATATAGCATGCCATACATCAATAGAATCAATCATATAGACAGGAAAGTAAGCAGAAGAAGATGCATTTTCATTCATTTCAACAACATTCAGTACAAAGAGTCCTTGATTACAATAACCCTTTCCCACAAAAACATTGTTCTTTGTCATTACAATCTTGTTAGATTCAAACGACACTTTAACCCCAGCCTTGCCCAGTAGGGCCACAGAAACTAGATTTGCTCTAACATTAGGTACATGCAAAACATCATTCAGAGCCAACATCTTTCCGGATGTGAGTTTGAGAACAACCTTTCCCTTCCCTTGAACCTTTGCAGTTCAGGAATCAGCAAGATAAATGCGGTCTTCTCCTTCCTTGATAGGATCATAGGAGGTAAACATCTCCTTATTAGCACAAATGTGCCTGGTAGCCCCAGAGTCTACCACACACTTTCTCACATCGGAGATAATCAGGGCTTGAGAAACAACTGCAGCAATGATTACATCATCACCACTATCATTTCCTTGAACCAAATTTGCACTTGGTTTTGGAGGATTATCACCTCTAGCCCTCTTTCTGCATTGACTTGCATAGTGACCTGGCTTTCCACAGACATAGCAATTGCCTTTCTTTTTGAAGGTGGGATTAGCATTCTTGGGCTTGTAATCAGGTTTCTTAGAATCATACCTCTTGTTGCGTTGCTTTGTCTCCACCAGGTTTGCCTTGGATGTCATCTCTTTGCCTTTTGCCACTCGGATTGCCTTTCGGTTGGTGTCTTCAATGATGATATGAGTGATAAGGTCTGATAGTGATAATTGCTTCTGCTTGTGTTTGAGTTGTTGCTTGTAGTCATTCCATGAATCTGGTAGCTTTTCAATCAGGACTCCAGCAACGAACTCATCAGGAAGGTTGATCTTCTCAGCACGTAATTCCTCCAGCAATTTGTGATACTCATTAATCTGCAACTTGATGTCTTTGTCCTCAGTCATTTCCCACCTATAGTAATTCCCAACAACGAACTTTTGTTTTCCAGCATCCTCAGCAGTATACTTGGTAACTAGTGACTCCCATATCTTGTTTGCTTCCTTGTAGACACAGTATACATCGAAGAGATCATTAGACAATGTACTAATGATAGTGTGTCGGCATACCTGGTTTGCATGAATCCAAACGTCTCTTTGGGTCTGGTTAACATCTGGAGGAGGCTCGGATATCGTGAGTGCGATCGCAACACCATGCATATCTAGGACAGAGAAAATACGCTCCTGCCATCGTTTGAAATTGTTGCCGTCGAACACCTGAATTTTTGAGATGTCTGGGAATGGCTTGGGTAACGTCATTGCAGGCACGGTAGTTGGAATGAAACTACCAGAATCACCAGAGCCATTCGTAGCAACATTAACATTGTCAAAATCAGGACCACCTTGTTGTGACTCCATAGTAACTCTTAAGATTGTTAAAAAATCACTGTAACAATGTAACAGGTTAATAATAATCCGAGTCGTGCCCGAGGACACTGTCCTTAAGAGTTATTCCGCCATGAGTCGGCAACTCCCTAGGATTAAACGGATTCCTCTAGCCGAAGCAAGGCAACAGAACAACAGAAAGAAATTAAGCTGAAGCTCAGGTGAGCAGAGAGGGAGAGGAGAAAGCTCCGAATAATGTTCAAGAGTTGGTGTGTAGAATCCAGTTCTAGAGCTCGGTATTTATAGGCTCTGAAATCAGTGAACGTTGGGCATACCATAACTACAATTAAACACCGGTCATGAACGTTGGGAGACATGTTAATAAACCTGAAAACGTTACCGGACGTTGGACATAAAACTAGTTAACCGTTTCTGGACGTTGGGTTGAACACAGATTAATAGAAAATAAATCGGTTAATGAAGAATTAAAATTCCAACGTTACAAGATTCAAAACTGAAACTAGTAAAAAGAACAACTTTTCCGATAAGCTATTTTATAAAATATTTTGTATTTTTGCAAAAATAATTTTCAGTAAAAGTGCCCAGTATCATGTGTAACTCGCGCGCAGGGGGGAAATCGACGGATTTGAACTACGTTTAGCTGTGGTGGCCTGTTGTTGTGCGCGCGAGCCCACTTCTCCTCTTAGCCCATCTAATTGCCCAATTTCACATCTTAGTATATAAACACTAAGACCTTTTTTCTTTTGAGCAATGTGGGACTTTCTTTTTAACACACACCCACACAAACTCTAACATATAGTGCATCTGATATTTGAGAAGAAAAATTGATCATGCATCTTTTGTTATGGTTCAATGCAGTATTTTGTTATGGTTTGAATTAAGTCAACAATGTTCTCTATCCAAATTTTCAGACCTTACTGCCCCTTTATAAAGATTATGTATGCCTGATGCTTTTACTCATTACATTTTAATATGGTTTATTCATATTGTTCTCTCCTTTAATTTTTTAATATGACTTATTCATATGGTTTAGTGATGAGGGGAATGCGTGGTCTGTAGGTCTTATAATTTAATCTTGATGCTGTTTTCTACCAAAAGAAAAGCAGCACAGAGCCATTTCTTCTTTATTAAATTTCTTCCTTTTATTATTTATTTACCAAAAGTCTTGTAGACTGTCATACCTTTCAGCTTGACTTAGATATTATTTTAATGAATCTTGGAGGTGGAAAAGTTCTTTATTTTCATGTTCTACTTTTCTTTTCAACTAAGCTCTGAGATTTATCTGCATTGTTCTTATGTTATGGTGATTCTGCATTGTTCTTATGTTATGGTGATTTTTTATATTCATCTTCTAATATGGCTTATTCATATGCTTTGGTGGTGAGGGAAAGTGACAAAGAAAGGTATTGAAGAGAAGGAAAGAATGAATGAATAAAGAAAGCAAAGTAAAATAATCCCAAATAAACCAAAAAAGTAAAATAAAATAGACTACCAACCAAGCATGCACGTGTATGAAATTCTTATTCTCATTCTCTTTTTGTTATCGTGTTGTTAACCTATATTTATAGTTGATTAAAATTTATAGGTTTTCAGTCATTTTTTGGATAGAGTGTGAAGGACTAGATACACTATGCATAAAGGACTTAGTGCTTTCCCATGAAAGTATGCTGTATAACTATTGGAAACCATGTTCTAACTATATGTACATATTGAAAATAATTTTAAGCAATTTGGTGTGAATTACCTGTTTGATGTAGCATGGATTGATTAAGCAATAAATATGTTGTTTGCTTTAGTTTTTTTGCTATTATGATTTGGGAAATTGCATGAAAGGGATAATGAAGTCCCAAAGTTAAAGAAGACTATGACCAAGCTTTTTCCATATAAAGTAACAATTCACATGCCATAGATCTATACAAGGATTGCACATCTCTATTGGACTTGGCACTTACCAATGAAATTATGCTCTATCATTAAGTAGATGACAACTGTTTTTATGATTTTACGCATCTTTTCTCCATCACCTTTGCAACTTGAGATGACTACTTTAGTGTACATATATGATCCTCTTGGGGTTGGACTCCAAGCCTGGAAACAGATTTGCATAGGTGATGTTTTCCATAATTTATTTACAAGTTATCAGAAGATGAATTTTGAAACATGCTTTGAAGAAGAACCAAAATGGTTTGGTGCTTTGTTATGCCATGCTTTAGTAACTACTAAATATATTATTGCCACATTAGTTTCACATTAGGTTGTACCATTCATCTCTGTCAACTATTTGTTAACAAGCTTAATGTGAAAATAGTATTGAAAATTAAAAGCTTTTTGCACGACAATAATGTAGTGTCTAAACTTTGGAGGACTAAACGCACCAATGCACTTCCCATTCATCTATTTTGTTATATACGGTATGAAATACTTCTTTCTTTAATGACTTCATGAATTACTATGAAAATGTGCTTATTTATTGGTGAACTTCATTTTGTTATAATTTCAGTTTTTAATCTATGTCAGCTTATACATCTAGATATATTGGGGGGAAGGGGTGGCTTTTTTATTTGTTCTATTTTTTTTTTGGGCGGGGAGTAGGGGACTACAGTATTCTTGCGCCCCTTTCTTCTGTTGATTTTTTTTATTGCATTTTACATCTTGATAGATATTTGAATATTATATGATTTAAATATAATGGTTTGCTCACTAGAAAATGCCTAGACAATACATGCATGGTAGATCTAAGGAGATGCTTCAAACATCATGATTAGAATATCTGCTGTTGAACTGATAATTCTAAACTATTGCAACTTATTTAGGGAAAAATACATTTATCTCATCCGAGGTGCTTTGAATCAATTAATCATCAAATATATCAAATAAAATGAGTATTGCCACGTGTTTTTTTTTTTGCTACCTTGATTTTTGCCACATTTCTTTTCACTCCACTTCATTGTTTCCTTCTTTTGGACCATATCTCTTCTTCTCATGTGTGGGATCCACACTTGGTAACATCACCCCATCAACTTTATCCTCATTCCTTCACTTATTTAATATTTGATTCTAATTATATTTTTCATTCTCATTCTTCAAATTGTCTTCTAACTTCTCATTTCATTTAATTTCCTTCTTATTTTTAACCACCATTTTTTTATTTATGGTTATTTTTTATTATTTATACTGTATTAATACTAATTTTATCATTAGTTAATTTTTTTAATCTAATTAGTTAAAATTTCTTAACCATCATTTTCTAGCATCATTTTTTAATACTAATTTTTTAGCTTCATTATATTTATTAATCATAATTTTTATTTATTAATGCCTATTATAAGTATGAAGTCATATATACTTAAATTTTAAGGCCTACATTATATTTTAAATTTATTCATTCGGATTGTTCTCTGTCTTTTTACTTTACATATAAAGAAGTTAGAATATGGCAATTATAGGTATTCAATTTCTTTTTTCTTTTTGTTTAGGAAGACATGGTTTATGTAATTTAATTAGCAAAAGGTTAAGAAAACAACATTTTTTTCAAGTTTTTTTTGGCAGTTTTAGGGGAATCTAAGAATTCTATTTTTTCGGATTATGGGGGGAGGTCTAAACATCTTTGATTCTTATGTGAGGATGGTAGTTTTTTTTTTTATTTTTAGTTGGGGGAAGTCTAAACATCTATGATTCTTATTATGATTTACACTGGGTCAATATACTATCACCACATCTTATTTGTACTATGTTTGTATATTCCCTTTGTTTCTACTACTTGATGTTTCATTTTCCTGTTTGATTAAGGATTTTTTAATTCCAATTTCTTTGTTTTCCTAGTACAACATTTCAAGGGACTGCACAAATTGCAAGGGAAAGTTGGACAAAGACCACCAAGTATTTTCAAGGGTTCTACTAATACAAATCTTTGTCTCCCTGTGTAGTGAGAAATGTCTATTGTCATGTGTTGCAATAGGTGGTGTTCTATTTTGGGGGGAAAGGGAGCCATACAATATTATTGCTTACAACGGACGGAGTATTGTTTCACGTGTGAGATGTTTGGTGAGGGATTTATGCTCACCATTGTATATAATAAAATTCTCATGCTATTATCTTATTTTTATTTTTGGCCAAACACTCATGGTTTTCTTTTGAAAATATAATTAAAAGGTAAAAAATTCAAGAACATATATTGGCATCACACATCTTTGTTCTTTTTGTTTTTTCTTTTTCTTTCATAACACAAAATAGTTAGATTTTCTCCACATATCATATTTCACTAAAAGTAAATATGGTAGGTTCAAAATTTGTTTAAACTATAAAGTTAACATATTTGAATTTAATATTTTACTTTTAGAGGTAAATAAATTATCCCCGCGCATGGCGAGAGGGAGAGATTTCTAGTTTTATTAAATGCATTAAAATGTAATGAAAACCTAGATTCTTGCAACAATTAGTTTTGTTATCATGTTAATAGAGTAATAAATAAATATAAACTTGAATCATATAATTTGATATTATTTTATTACATTTTCAATATCTTTTTATTTAGTTTTTTTACCATCATTTAGCTTGAACATGTTTATCATAATAAAATATAAACGATATATCATTTTGAAAATGACCATAATTGTTTTCTTTATTAGTAAATAAATTTTTATTTTATATAATATAATATGAAGAACAATATAACACTTTCATGTAAGATTTTATGGTTGTCAAAGTATTCGCCAATAAATACATTCCATTTCAAAAAGAATAGCAATTGTTGCATGATTGGATTAGTTTTTTTAAAATTGATTATAAGGATAAGTGATTATTTTCTTAAAAAATATAATTTTTCAAATTATTTAAAAAAGTAATTAATTATTTAGAGATTTTATGAAAAGTAGAAATTATTTTGTATTTGGTTAAAATAAAAAAATACTTTTTAAATTATTTAGTAATTAAAGAAAAAAAGGAAGGGATTCATATTATAATATTTCCAGGGGATCAAATATTGTTATTTTTGTCATTTTTAAAGTTTATTTAATGTATTTTCTGCTCGTTCATATTTTTCTTTCTCATTTACTGTAACTAATTTTTTTATAAGTTCCTCAGAGTAACTTCTCAAAATAAGTAAAAAAAATTATTTTTTTCATGTTATGATTATTTTTAGAAATTTAAACAAACACCTTAAAAGTTTTTAAAGTGTTTTTTATATAAAAAATGATTTTTGCATAAAAAAGTTGAAATAAATTGGTTCTGAATAATTATCATAAATAAAATAAATTAATTTCTTCTATCATCACTTATTTAAAATATAAGTATTTATTAAAAAGTTAGTGTGTTAGGTAAATTTATAAAATAAGCAATTATTTGTTATGCATGACAAAACCCCCCAAACCACTATAACAAAAAAAAAATGAATTATCATGCGCGGGGATCTAAGGTCTTGTTTGACAGCTGTTTTTAAAATAATTTTTTATTTTTAAAAATAGAAAAAACAAACCAACTTGTTTTATAAATCTATTTTTTTATAAAATGTTATGAAAAAAATAAAAGAATAGAAAACTCAAAATATTTTTAAAATATTTTGTAGTTTTTATTTTGAAAAATATAATAAAAAGTGAAAAATATTCATCTTATTAATGGTAAAGTTATAAATTTTAAATAACTCATTTAATACTTACTAGTTATGATTTTGGTAACAATTATTTAAATAAATTTTTTTATTTTTTTGTTTCCAAAATTTATTCTCAAAAATAATTTTATAAAATTATTTTAAAAATAATAAAATAAAAAATACTATCAAACAAGTCATAAATCTCAATAGATCTACGTGTGTATTTATTCTCTATTTATTTTTTTCTCAGGAATCTATGTCTATGTATTTTTTTTGGCGAAGCTATGCCTATGTATATATATATATATAATCAATACGTGTAAAATTTTACAGGAAGATTATTGACTTCAAATTCAAATTTCGAGGATAAGTCTGATTATAAAATTCATGAGAAGTTATATTATTTATTAGTTATTAATAATATAATTCAAATTTGTTTTAAAGATATGTTTAGGAGTTTAGTATGGAATTGAATGAAACTCTTATTAATAGAATGAAGTGGAATAAAATAGAATGGAGTGGAATTGAATATAATATTTTATTATTTGAATGTTTTAAGATGAAAATGAACAATTTTATTTAGTTATTATTTAAAAATTATTATAAAATTAATGGAATGGAATGATTTATAATATTGTCTTTCTTATATTATCCTTATAATTTAATTTAAATAAAAAATGTAAAATAATTTCAAATTAAAAAATATAAAATGTTTTTGAATAAACTTTAAATATTTGTTCTTAAGTAGCCTCTTCACAATAAGATTTTTTTACTTGTTATTCTTTATAAGTATATAAGATAACAATTACAATTTGTTAAGGAAAAGATTGTTCACCATTTTTAAATTCAAATTCTCTAATAGAAAAAAAATAAAAACCTTCACACTATGAAGAGATTGAGAGTATAATTCAATATAGTTAAAAGATAATTTTATAGAGTGGATAAAATGGAAGTTATAAAGAAAAGATTAATGATAAATATTATTAAAAATAAATGTGTTTTAATATAAATTTGGGTAATTTTATAAATATAATATAAAATTTAAGTCATTCCAACTCTCAATTTAGAGAAAATAAAAATTAAATTTTGAATGATTAATAATGGCTTGGAAGACTATACTTTACCATTCCATCCCATTATAAAAAAATCCTTCCAAATAATAATCTGCTTTCTTTGATTATTACACTCTCATTCATTTCATCAAGAAAAAAATTCTTAAATATACCGTAAATTTCATCTATATTCTAGATTCACTTCTAGTTTAATCTTCGGTAAAAAAAAATCTATATTTTTAATGACAAATCTGAAAAAAAAAAATGTCGTCAACCGCGATCCTTCCTCACTGGGATACGGGTGGCGGGTCAACCTGAAATAGGGGAGAGTACAGGCGAGCCAATTAACCCATTTCCTCAGAGAACCTTGTAAACCTGTAAGTTTTAACTCACAATGCATCGCATACTCTTTCTTGTACTTCTCCTGGCTTCCGTCTCAATCGGAGGTGTTGACTCACACGAAGAGTCGGGTGCGTGGAGTTGCGATTCTAACTCGGAGATCCGAGTCCAGGCTGACTTCAATCCTGGACTTATTACTCTAGATGGCCATGCCGACGATTGGAAGGACATTGATGGCCTCGACTTCTCTCTTCTCCCAGCTCTTGACCCGGATGCTGAACATGAGTACAAAGGCGGGAAGATGACCGTTAAGGCACTATTCATATTTCTCATCCAACTTGATGGGATTATCTATAGCCAGGATATATATTTTTGGAATCATCGCGCGTTGCATAGGTACTTGTGAATTATCTTGATCATTAGCTCACTATGTTTTCACTCCGTGATTATGGTGTATTTCAGACTCTGCATGACGGCCGCGATATTTTCTTTCTGGTTCAAGTTGATGGTGTCTATGCTTATTCTAAAGGGTAAGCCATGGCTGCAAAGACACTAAATTCAAGTTATTATGTTGTATTTATTTGCTTAATGCTAACGTAGTTTAACATGTTCGACTGTTATTACGATGTTTACCTAATAATTCCTTATGCTCTTTTTTGTGGTCCAAAATGATTCGAAAAGAGAAAATGTATCATTATCTTTACATCATCTACGTTCCTTATTTCTTAATTATGACAAACGTTTGTTCAGTTGGTGTATTTTTGTCAATGCAGAAATAGCAATAAATGTCCATCTGTTGCTCTCATGTTTCAAATTGGGGATAGTGCCTCTTATCATAATGTAAGAAAGCGCACTGACTACTGGTCTGATTGATTTAAAATTTCTCAAAGTTTTTGCAGTTCTTGCTGCTCTTAATCTATTTCTAATCACATTAAGAAAATCGTAATGAACTATTAAATGATAAATTTGTGTCAATTGTTATAAGATGGGTGGCTGTCAAGAACGTGCAAGCTCTTGTACCAACAAAACCTGTAAAGGTCACGAAGTCGACATTATGCACTTCTCAATTGGTAATGCTATTCCAGGAAGGCTATATGGCGGGAATCCTTTAGACAATGGGCATGGAAATGGGGGTGACAGGTGATAAACTGCAAAATTTTAATGACTTTCACTTTTGATTATTAGGTTCAATTGAGATTCACTTTTACAGAGCTGTTATTATAATAGACATGTTAATTCAGTTGTCTATTTTCGTCTATACAGGTTTGGCCATTTGGTTGATCTTTATGCCTGGAATCCACACTGTAGATACTTAGATGGAACTGGTCCTTCAGGTTCAGGTATATATGAAATATCGTGATTCAAATGAGAACTATATATTTACATGGTTAAAGAAAGCAAAATGGATGAGGCAAGGACATGAACTGTGTGATATTAATTCAGGAAATAATTTTACAACATTCCTTTTAGTGTAATGCCACAGGTTCCTTCAGAGAACTTAAAAAACTTGAAAACTACTTCTTTTTAGTGTAAACTTTTTAACTAACTTCCACATATTTCTCAAATCATGATTACTGACATGACAATACATGGAAATTGTTTATGGTTGTTTCATGCATGGCACACTCGTGCGCACTAGAACAGCATTTACTTTTGCCCTGCTTCCTCTTGAACAACTGAAGCAGTTTCTACCTTGATAATTATGTCTTTTATTCAAGTTTTCTTTTATTTATATTTGGCATGCGCAATGTTGAAGGATGGAAAGACAAAGGGAATAGGAATGGGATGGGAAATGACCCTCATGTCCCCACTAAAAATAAAAAATAAAAAGGGCCAAACATGGTTAAGTAATAATGACAATAATATAATAGACATCACACAAATTATTTAGGCTTTGTTTTCCATGATTCCATCTCTTCCATCTCTTCTTATCGGGGGATAAAACTCAGAGTTACACCATGAAACTTTAGGAAAGAGTGATTGAGCATAGATTCAGAAAAGAGTCTTGTATTTTGGAAAACCAATTTAGATTTATACCAGGACGGTCTACAACAGAGGTTATTTATTTATTAAGGGGTTTGATTGAAAGATACCGGAGTAAAGAGAGAGACTTATATATGATTTTCATTTATTTGGAAAAAGCCTATGATAGAATATATCAAGAAATGTATTGTGAAAAGTAATGAAGAAGAAAGGTATCCGTGTGGCTTATATTTGAACCATAAAGAATATGTATGAGGGGGCAACAACAAGTTTGAGAATCCCCTGGAGGTGTGATAAAGGACTTTCCTATAACGATAGGCTTACATCAAGGATCTTCTTTGAGTCCATACTTGTTTGATCTGGTTTTGGATGTTCTAACATGATCATATACATGAAGAAATTTCAAAGTGTATACTTTTCACGGATAATATAGTTTTAATTGAGGACTCAAGAAAAGAGGTCAACTCTAAGCTTGAGTTATGGAGACACACTTTGAAATCAAAAGGTTTTCGCTTGAGTAGAAGCAAGACGGAATATATGCATTACAAATTTAATAAGAGGCCAATTAGAAATGATTTAAAGGTAAAAATTGGAGAGCAAATCATTCCAAAAGTGTCAAAATTTAAATATTTGGGGTCGATTTTACAGAGTGATGGTGAAATTGATGGGGATGTTATTCATAGGATACAAACTGGGTGGTTAAAGTGGAGGAAAGCGTCAGGAGTTATTTGTGACCGCAAGATACCTACCAAGCTTAAAGGAAAGTTTTATCGAACAGCTATAAGGCCAGCGATGCTATATGGTAGTGAATGTTGGGCTTTGAAAGGACAATAAGAGCATAAGATGGGAGCAGTAGAGATGAGAATGTTGATATAGATGTGTGGTCATACAAAATTGGATAAGATACGAAATGATTGCATGCGAAGAAAAGTTGGAGTAGCACCTATTGACGAGAAAATGGTGGAAAATCGTTTAAGGTGGTTTGGGCATGTACAAAGAAGAGGGTAAGAGGAGCCAGTGAGGAAAGTTGATCAAATGGCTTGGAGCCTTATTGAAAGGTGTAGAGGAAGGCCAAAAAAGACACTAAGGGAAGTTATAAGAAATGATCTTTTGAGAAATGATTTATCTGAGGAGATGATGTTTAATAGAGCACATTGGCGTTGTATGATCCATGTAGCCTACCCCACATAGTGGGATAAGGCTAATGTTGTTGTTGTTGTTGATTCCATCTCTTCTTACTTGCCATTCTTCCAACCAAACATTCCTATTACTTGTGTGGAAAAAAAGTTTTGTTGTCCTATGTACATTTTGCTTAATCATATTGTTTGTCCTTTCCCTTTCCAAATCTTGTTTTCCTTAATATATTTTCTGATGTGCAGAATTTTAATTTACTTGTCTATTGTTTCCTTTCACCTGGTCCTGCCATTAAAAAATTTGGAAACCATGCATCAGTTGGTCCATATTTTATTCACTTGGCTTAGTTGTGCCAGATTGGGATTCCTGGTTAACATTAATACTTTGCATACTAATTAATTTCTTTTATTGAGCTTATTGAAAAAAAAAAATATCTATGTCCCACTCCCACCAATTCCAATTTAAGGCTGATGCCACTTACAAGAGGGAAGTGGATCCTGACAAGATTAAGTAATTGTTGGATGCCAGCAAGTGTATGATGTCAAAACTTAGTGAGGCATTTTAATGTGAACCTGGAGGACTTAATCAACACGTTGTATAATCCTACTCAAATGATAAACTTTGCTTTTGCAATCCCATTGTTAAGAGGATCATTATGGAGATTGAAAGTACTTTTTGGAGCTTGTTTTATCTCATTCAACCTAATACACTAGTACACCTATGGAGGTGTCGAATGAGATCTTAATCATATTTATTCGGGTTCAAGTGCATACTGAATTGGGTTATGCACATAAAGTGACGTCATCAACAATTATGAGGGTGAGAATAATGTTTTTGAAGCCTAAATGGAGAAAAAATCTCAAGTCCCAAATCCCACTTAGATTAATTTAGGATTGTCTTTTTTGTTTCAATTTGATTTGATTTTGATTTAAATCTAAAATTTGGCTCCTTGAAATACAAGTTGGAAGCTACAAAATATCCTAATCTAATTTAAATCAAAATCAAATCAAATTAAAAGAAAAAAATAATGCTAAATTAATCTAAGTGGAATTTGAAACTTGGGCTTCTCTCTCCATTTGGACTTCAAAAACATTATTCTCATATGATTGTTGAGGATGTCACTTTACATTCATAGCGCAATTTAGTATGCACTTGAACCCGAATAAGTATGATTAAGGTCTCATTTGACTCCTCCATGGGTATACTAGTGTATTGGGCCTTTAATGAGATAAAATAAACTCCAAAAGTACTTTCAATCTCCATAATGATTCTCTTAACAATGAGATTTTGAAAGCAAAGTTCATTATTTGAGTTGGATTATACAATGTGTGAATTAAGCTCTCCAGGTTCACATAACATTTGTTTAGGAGAGGGCAAGAAGATGCATGATGAAATAAGATTTTTCATTTCTAGGATTACATGGCTGACTCTGAAGCCCTTAAAGCCAATATATAAACAAATTGAAAATGACATGGCTAAGAAATTGGCGAGAAAAAATGTTTGTACCTCACCACAGTTACTGGCTTCATTATCTCAGAGTACTTTCCCTTAATGGGGAAAGTGCTGTCTGTTGTGTAAAAATTGAAACTCTAGAATGACATTTTATTTTTCTGAGAAAGAAAAAAAAATGGTTACAATCAGTAACATCCTACTATGACTCCTATGAGAATCATGATTATTTGTCGAGAATTCTTGAAATTTTTATTTCCTAGAATATTGTTGGACACCTTGTTGGTTTATAAATGTGTATGATTTAAGGTTACTATTTTAGGTCCATAGACAGGAACAAAATGGCTGTGGATTGTTGTGTTATAAATTGGGTGTTTACTTCATAAATCTCTTTCTGAGGTGGAGACCAGAAAGGGAAAAACTTTTCGCCAGTCATTCAAGTATTTCTTTTTCAAAATATGAAGTTGATAATTGTGGGTATATCTCATTCTGTCTTCAACCTCCTTCATCTGATTCTCACCTGTTTTTTTTTTTTCCCGGTGGTTCTCTATTTCTTTTCAAGGGTAAATTACATGACTCTCTTCTATTTTAAAATTACATGCTGCTTCACTAACATAAAGAGATCTGCTATACTGGCTTCTCATACAACAAAAGATAAGCTACAATTGCATATATTTTGACCAAAATACCGTTATATATTTATTGCTTATATAGTTTAACAGGCACCGAATATGTTTTTCATCAATTTAAAATAGTCACTTTTTAAATTTAGAATAAAGTAAATTTATTGTTTTCAACATAAAATACATAACATAGAAATAAAAGTTTAAGAAATACATTTTCTAGAAAGTTATACTTTTTTTATAAAAGTAATCAGTATTATCTTTGATGGTCTTTTGGTCATCTTTTGCCTTCCAGAGAATTTTGTGTGTATTTTAATAATAGAGTGAAAGGATGTGTTATTTGGGTATCTCTCAAATAAGGGGAGAGTAATTTACCCCGTTTTTTAAGCTTATGTTAAAGTTTGATCTATTTTCCATTGCCAGCAAATGATTCTAGTGCACAGAATGATTGGAAGGGCGCTTGGTGGCATAGCAGTTTTACAGCTCACTCAGGTGACTAACCCCTTTGCAGATTTATTGTGTAAATACGTTTCTATAAGTTAACAACAGTTTCAAGCTTAGTTCATACTTAAGACAGAAAGATGTTCGAAAAATTAATTTACATGTGGAAGTATATGGCCACACATGCACACACACATCCTTAGGAATTGAATGGTTCATCGGCATGTGACTAAGGATGCATGTCTTGCACTGTGCATCATATATTCTTTTTCTTGAGATGTGACAAAACTTCATTCCAGTTGCTTTCTTGAACTATATGTCCAAAAATTAGATTTTGATTTCTGCAACCTTGGTAGAATTAATCCCCACTAAGTCAGAAAGTCCACTCAGTTGATCTATAAAAGAAGAATAATTAACTTTGTTCCTTTTTTTTTTTTTGTGGGGGGGGGGGGGGGTTGTGCTTGCCATACCATAACTATTTTCTATGATAAAGTATATTTTGGCTTTTATCTGCTCACACATGTTGCGTTATACTTTATCACTCTTCCTTTTACTTATGTCTACCTGGCCTAAATTAAAAAACTTTCATGCTTATTCATTGCAGGTTTCATAGAGGATGAGAGTCCATATGCAGAAAATGGAAAAAAGGGCACATACTTCTTTGAATTCTCTAGGCCCTTGAGAACCATGGATCATCTTCAACAGGTTAGAAACTAACATAGCTTTCAGAAGTTTCTATGTGTTAAGAGCCTGGATTGACCTGTTCAGATTTTGTGTTTGTTGATAACTGAATTTGGGTCCATAAGTTGCCTCTCAATTTATGTCTGGCTTTCTTGTCAAGTCAGGAGGATTTTTTGGACCTAGTGTATCAACTTTATTATTATTGACTAGTTTTCGCTAATATCACCATGCTAAGTGCTTAGTTGATATCATTGAAGGGAGGTCTATGGTTAAGCAGTTTTGGTAGGGGTCATCTTTTGAATATTTTCTATGCTTCTTGATATACTCAACACAGGGATCATTCTCTCATGTCACAACCAAAAAGTCGTGGCACCAATACCACCACCAAAAAGTTGTAGCACCAATGCCACCATTGACTAGAGGATGGGGTGGTGATATATGTTTAATTTCTGGGGCCCTGGTTAAAAAAAAAATTCTGGGGCCAATTTTTAAATACCTTTTGTAACAGTTTTATATTTATTATATTTTAACCCATGTATATTTGAGATTTGCTATAACAACTGATCAATGTTCTCTGGATACTAAGGGGCAAATATATACATAACATGCTTTGCAGCCATTGCTGCCCGTGAGTTCTAAGTTTATAAGGGGCATGAAACTATAAGTGCCTCAGTTTTGGCCTGTCTTGGAAGGGCTGTTGGAAAAGGAGTTTCCTCTATTTAATGAAATATAATGTTATTTGAGTTGGATTTATTCTATGATTTAGTTAGGCGGTTTCTACAATGGTATTGAACTTGCTGCTTCTGGATGCAATGATTCAGTAAATTTCCTCCAAAGGGAATCTGATTATCTGCAAACCATAACTCCCAAAGATAGATTGGGATTGATAAGAATTGGGAAAAATAGGATTAACTTTTAGTCGCTATTGAGGCAAAATGAATGAGATCCCATTTGATGCTACGCCTTTTGTTTCTAGAGAGGTAGAGTCTAGGGTATTTCTAAATGTTTTTGTAAATTTAGCGGATTAGAATAATTTTCTTTTAGGTTACAAAGGAGGCACAAAGTCTTGGAAGAGAGAAAAGGCAGAGTAGGGATTGAACCTACATTTATCAAGACTCTGGCAAGTACATCCAGATGAGATGCCACTTGAGCTAAGGCTCTTGAGATGATTATTGTAACAAGTTTCCATCATTAATTTCCGGCCATTAGATAATTTCAGTGGCCAGGATTCAGCCACTTAGTTGTGGCATTGGTGTCACAAGTGGTAAAATGATCTCTCTATACAGTATCTTTGAGAGTGCTCAAGATCTAACAGTTTTGTTGTAACATTGAATGCTTCTGAATTCTCTCTACGTGGCAGCAACAAACTGAAATGGTGTACATTACCTGGTGATTGCAGGATGCACAATTCACGATTGGTGGATCCAGCAAGATGTCTGTCGCATTCTGGTATCCAGTTGATGATCAACCCTGGCATGGCTCTGGGCACTACTCCGTTGACTGTGATTGGGTGCCCATTGAAATATCTTCGGGACGTTCTTTACTTGGCAAGTCAGCTCCAACTAGTACATGGAGTGCTGCCAGTGCCTTTTCTCTATTACTATCTGTAGCAGCACTATGCGCAAGTGTGTTTTTGGGTTATTATGTTTTCAAACCCAAGAGTGTCCCCTTTACACCTATGGAGGACCTTTAAATATTAGCCCAAGCAGCATGAGTTTGGGATTGTACTATTCATTTAAGGTTGTACTGCCTATGTTTGTACTGTTTAGTGCTTCCACTTTATTCCATTTGTTTATTGTAATTCAAACATTGTCTTGGGTTTACTCCAGGCGGTGTCAGAAAAGTTAGTTCATAATCGGCATTATGGAGTTCCATCTTGTGTCTATTAGATTGTAATCTGCAGAACCGTTCGTCTTTAGGCCCGATTAACAGCAACGGAAAACTTCATTCAGAACCAAGGGGATTCAGGATATTATGTAAATATATACTTCATAATTATGACTATCGAAATTGGAATCAGTTTTTGCTACGGGTTAGGAACTTTATGTAAATACATATTTATATGTTTTATAGTTCTGTATTGTCACTAGACCCAGTTGAAAACATTGCCCAGTTGTTTGGTGTCATGAGTAAAACAAAATGAGCAGGGCAACTAGAAATGCATATTAACTTTGTGGGTTGGTGAAGGAAAATATATAATTTTTTAATGGATGAACAAAAATATCAGGTTTGCTTTGACGAAATTCTTTCCCTCCAACTTTCTAAAAATAAAAATTGTGATATTGCTAAAACGGAATATTTCCTATCATACTTGAATTAGAGAATGACGAAAATGACAGATTATTATCTATTGTAAACGTTGTTACAGCTGAGAGAAAATTGACATGAGGCTCGGGATGTTAGTGTGATAGGGATTTTACCTTACCCAAGGGCAATCTTCTGGAACTTGTGGATTGCATATTCCAAATGACTCACTACTTGTTTGGGGTGGCGGCCCCAAAAACAGCCTCAATTGGCAGGGAGTGTTATTGGTGACCTATTCCGCTTCACATCAAGTAACTGTTTGAAGGTTTGGAACTCTCATAGGTGCATAAAACAGGCCAATCCCCCGCCAAAACGCACTGCCAGTTTCTATTTTTCATTTTTTTTTCTTTTTAATCAAACCATGTGATATCTGGAATATACATTAAACTTCGATTAATTCAAATGAACAAGACCATGATAGCTATTGCCACAAAGATGAATAATTAGTATTTAACCCAAAGTGTTGGACATAGGACTTAACTCAGTGGGAGCGATATATATATTTTTAAGAAAACATAAATGAAATAATTATTGTCATATAAATTTAAGTAAATGTATAAATGCTAAAATTAATAAAAATTTAATGTGTGTGTTTATAACCAAATAAATTATATATCAAATATATTTGGTGAAATCATTGAAGAATGTTTTTGGCTAACTGAAATCGGTGAACAATTGGCTTAATATAAATAGCATTTCGCTCTTAAAAAAAATTTCATTTTCTATTCAAAATCTAAAAATTTACAACCCACCTATTTTTTTTTTTTTACCATATCCACCTATTCTAAATCATGTTTTAACTTAGTACATTTAATTAATTTAAAATAGCTAAGAGTATCATACATTTATAGTCCTAATTTTTTAACAAATATATAACAAATGATTTCACTAAAAAATTATTTAAAAAGTAAATAAAAATTAAATAAAAGAGTTCACTAAAAAATATAACAAAGATACTTATTGGGATTTAAATCCCCATGTGACTTTTGTCTAGTTTTGTAAGTGTATTTGGCCCAAAAAAAAATCCCAATCTGACTTCTGCCTCTTTCATGTTAGTTTCTTTGGGCTTGTTTTCTCATTTACTTCTCCCTCCATTGTGGTTTCTCATTCTAATCCTTGTCGCTCAATACCACATCTTGGTTTGTGACTCTGGTGGGGTTTCAAATCCAGTGGGATCGAAATTAAGGGAGCACTGTGGGCATGATGTGAAACCTTGTAAATGTTTAGAAATTGACGGAGGCATAAAGATAAAGGTAGGTCCGCCAATGAATTTAGGACATGAATACATCACCCATCAATGAAGCTACGCCTTTCCCCCCTTTGCTTCTAAGTGCATGTCATAAATCTTTTCTATTTTTTTTTAATAAGAAAAAAAGTTCACGTAGGTCACAGGCAGTTGCCAAAACAACATCCACTGGGGAGAGGGAGAGGCTTACAGTGGAGGAGTGAAATGAAGCCGCTAGGCGTTGTTGGAGCCCCTGCCATTCCTTCGTGTCCGCCGTCGAATTCCCTTTTCCCTCTCAAGCGCCTTCAGAGCCATCGTTTTTGCGTTTCCTGCACTTCTTCGGGATCTAGAACAGTGCGCTTGTTTTATTTTATTTTTTTTGTTGGGTTGCAAAATTCCTTCAATTATTAACTTTTGAACGGTTTATGCCCCATATGGATTAATCAGGTAGAACATGGGAAAACTGCAGCTTCACTTCCAGGATACAAGCCCGGTGTATTTGATGACTTGTTCCTCAGTTTGTTCCGTGATAAATTAGTAGCGGTAAATCTACTAAGCTTTCTTGCTTCTCCTTTCTTTCTTTGCACTTAAATTTTCCTTCTTGCGCATAATCGGGGAGGGAGGAAAGAGAAACAAATTGGGAGCAGACTCTATTTTCATTTAGCTAATTTATAGTAGAAAAATTGCTTATCCTTGATGAAACTCTATTACCTGAATGCATTTGTGAAGTTGCTTTCTATTTTATTGTTGCCACGTGTTGTCGAAATATGGTGTTGGAGTATCATTACACGATTTCTTTTCAGGAGGTTGGATGGGATTCAGACAAACCAGGATATGATGGACTTATTGAAGTTGCGAACCGTCTAATGATGAAAGGAAGAACAAGAACCGATACGATCGAAGCAGCGGTATTTCAGCTTGCTGTGCTCTTTCTTTTGTTGCGATCAATAGTATTTAATATCGATGTCAATATCGTTATTAACATCAATATTTTTAATATAAAAAAAATCCAATATAGTAAAATATAAAACCTCAAGCAAAAGCAAAGTTGCAGCATTCACAATTAGTGCAATTTATTTATTAGATTTGTATAATGCGGAGACTCACCTAGTTTTGCGTGAAACAAGCTATGTTAATGCAGACTTATCAGACTTTTGTAGTGTAAACCTCTGGACAGCCACAGAATGAGCGAACTTTCTAATATGCAACAGTATATAATTCAAGTGCCACTGGATTAAATTCAAGTGTTTGGTAAAACAAAAACCAGTTTAAAACTATTTATGACTTAGCTGGTATTATGATTCTATAAATGATTGAAATTTTGGAAAGTGTTGGTTCAAACAAGAAAGGATTTGTGAAGACATACATTGTATAAGATTTAGCTTGAGCTATTTTTGACTAAAAAGTTGCCAAAATAGGAACTGATGTTTCTCGCCGTTTAATTTTTAGTAATCTGGTGTTTTGGGTTTCTTATGAATTTCACATGGTGATGTTTGATGCAATCGGAGTCGAATATTCGTTGATGACAGGTACGAGTATTGAGGTCTCTGTTTCCTCCATTAATTTTGGAGCTATATAAAAAGCTCATAGCTCCTCTAGGAGGGGGCAAAGTTGCTGCTATGATGGTTGGTGAGTCAGATACATCTCATATCTATCATTAGAAGCCAAGAACTAGTTTAAATATTCTAAAAGGTATTTTATTTTTCAAGCAAGGGTTACTGCACTGACTTGTCAATGGCTAATGGGCCCGTGCAAAGTTAATTCTGTCGACTTAGACAATGGAACCTCTTGCAGTAGTGGGGTGATCACCTGTTCTGCTTTGTGTTTGATCTAGTGTGAATGTTGTACAGTTTAGGCACAAGAAAAAAGGTATGACTGAATGATAATATTTATTCTAGAGTCACGTATTTCTCAATTCTTGTAGGTTTACGTGGAAAGATGCAAGTACTTGGAAGAAAGCAAGTGTGCCAGTATTTACATCAATACTTGTAAATTTCCGACACAGGTTAGTGGTTCTTCAAAATACTTCTGTCATTTATTATGTTACCGAAAGAGATGAAAGTATTGTGCACTTATAAGTTTTTTGGCATTCTTCGGATGTTTGCATTTGATTTTCATTATATCCAATTTAGACTTTCTTCATGGATCATATGGGAGTTCCACTACTAATGGAGCCCAACTTCAGTGGCTATAGCTGTCAGGTAATATTCGTACTCTCTTACATTTGTTATCTAACCTTGGGACAATTACAGTTACTTTAGCTTTCAGGTAATACTGTGCTCTCTTATATTGGTTGTTGACCCACAGCCCGCCCCTGAAAACTTTATTACCAGCATCCTTCCTCGTGCAGACCTGAACCACATATAATCTACCTCTCCCCCCGCGCGCGCCCCGCGTCTCCCCTCCCCCCCCCCCCCCCCCCCGGTCTTCTCTCCCAGAAAAAGCTTAATGCGCATACAAACACACACACTTGAATGCGCGCATACAAACACACTCTTACTCTTTTCCCTATCTTTTTGACGTTGGGAGAAAAGTCAAGTGAAACTGAGATACGGAATACAGTAGTAGACCCTGATGAACTAGTACAGTGGGGGGATAAGGAAGGTGGGCCATGGCCACCTCTTTAACCTTTGCAGGTCCTCGAATAAGGTCATTAATTCTTCAATTCCCATGTATCAGCATTGCATATTTTCGAAAGGGAAGTTTTTTGATATAGGTTTGATGTTTGCATTTAAATTATTATTTAATAGGTTCTTTTTTTTAAATATATATATTTATTTATTGCACATTCAAGAATCCGTTCCAAAATGATCAATTTCAATTCTTTCACCCATCTTTGGTGGCCATTAGCTGCTTCTAACAATAGTCTCCTAATTATTTTGGTCAAAACACTGAGTGATTCTCATCTACCAATGGTGATAGCATTCTCGTCTGGGTTGTTGCTGCTTTCAAAAACAACTGAGATTGATATTCATTAGATTATCTTCGGCCCTCATTGTGATCTATTTTGCAAGATCTTTGGAACCATTAGAAGACAGAAGTGGGAGGCATCCTTAGGATAAAACTAGGTTTCCAGGCTTGACCTCTGATTATGGCTGAAAACTCGAATTCTATAAGAAATCAAGGAGTTAAGCGGTGTTAAAGGGTAAAAATGGACAGTCGGGGTGTCAATTCTTGGTGTCTTAAAGCCGCAGATGTTGACAGAAAATAATTCTGTAACTAATAATCCGTAGTAAGATAAACTCGTGCCACAAGTTACTTATCGTTGTAAAATGTCAGTTCAAATTCGGAGTCGTTCCACCTCTACCGGAAGATGACAGCATCCTGAAAGAGCCTTGCCTGGAAGCATGTCCAAATGCTGCCAAGCGAAGAGTCGTTACCAGAAACATAGACGAAGCTCCGTGTCCGAAGATATAATTGTGTTTATACTCTCAAAACCAACGGGTCAAGGACCACCGCGACCTGTTTGAAGATGGAGCCTTCTTCTGGCAAAAAAAAAAAAAAAACTGCTTAAATTTTCATGCTGATGACTCATCCTTGTATAATGGACACTTGTTATATTTAGCCTTGCATGAGGGAGATGTTGGTATCACTACTTGACTTGATGTATTTATTTGATGGGACTAACTACCGCACACCAGTTTACTCGATTAGATGTCTAGTATGAATGACTGCGGAAGCAGTATTCTCTGTTCCTGAGTAAAGAAAGACAAATCAGAACTGCATCTTAACCTGGTCGTTATCAAGTTCGAGAGCCTCCGGGCAACCCACGGTCACCGCAGCATGCAGATTTATCAAACTCTCCCTGTCAACTCGCTTCTTCTCGGATCTGACACCCAAACCCTATGTACTTTGCATTATGCACATTTTATAACTTGAACAGATATACGAATTTGAAAACTAAATATTTCATTTTAATTTTTTAATGATCTATCTCAAAATAGTTCTTATGCTTTTTAGCCTGGAAAATAATTCTTATGTTAAACTTATTAAAAGCTATTATTGCCATCAAAATGATTGTATAAATAATCTGTTTAGACCGTGTGTTCTAGTTGCAAAAATTAATACACTGCATTTTAATGTCGCATGAGAATTTGACACTAATATTAATCATTCTATTAAACAATGTTATTGGTGAGCTTTAAAATTGTTGGAAAAAAGTAAAATAAAATATTTAATCAACATACTATATAAAATAAAACTATTTATTATTATTTATTTTTTTGACCAACATATCATTTATTTACTTTTCATCTAGTTTAAGTGTTATTTTTAATGAGTTGCTATTCGTTTAAAATATTTTTTTAAATTTAAATATTTTTGTGCATATGTACAAACTTGAACTTGCCTGTATAAGCTTTTGCATTTTTAACGGTTTGTTCATATGCCACGTCTGGTTTCAATACTAAACTGAGATGAATGAAGAAAATATCATTTTACTTGTTTCTGTAAAAGTTGTACTGCTAAAATGATTCTTATTTTACACCCAAAAAAATATTTATATTTAAAGTAAAATAAATTATCTGATATTTTTTAATTTGTTGAATCTAGATTTTTTTTATTTAATTATGTAATAAAGTATTTTTCAAATAGAGAATTTTTATATGCATAAATTGAAAATTTTATATGCATGAATTCACTGTAGAGATGTAATTAATTTTTATTAAATATATTGCAAATTTTATATGCATAAAAATAAAATATATAATTATAAAGACAAAATTTAACTGCATAGTAAACTTAAAATTTTTAAAAACATAGTTTTTTTTACAATTAAATTTTTTAATTTCTATAATTGTAATTTTAATGTTTGCATATCAAATTTGTCACCATAATTAATTAATTAAGAGGATCTAAATCTAAACCGATGACACACCCTGGAGGAAAGTTGCCGCAAGCTCATAGTCAAAGCTCCTTTTGTTCTGTCTGTGTTACCGTTAATCAACGTCTAGATTCTGATGACCAAGAAATAGCACTGTACCGACACTATACAGCATCGTCTTCATACTTCACGGCAAGGCAATCCCAGAAGCGCGGCCCTTTGCCTTGTCTCTCATGTATTTTTCTTTTTTTTTTTCCCTCTTAGCCTTTTACTGTTAATTGTTTCTTTTCCGTTAACAGCGCACATAGCGACTGGCAATTAACGCCCGCGTGCTTGTCTGCCCCCACACGCGTCGGCAACAAAACAAAAAAAACGCCGAAAAACATTTAATCCATTTTCCCCAAAACCAAACAAACGAACTTCTCCGTCTCTGGCAAGTGATAACAGATCCAACTCCAAGTACCAACACTCGCACTCACCTTCCGTCGGTTCTCCGATTCAACTCAGCTATGGATTGTTGGGCTTGGAGTTTACTATCTCAACTTCGGATTCCGGCGCTCATATTTCTGCCTCTAGATCCTCTTTCACTTGCTGTTACTCGCGGTTCTTGCTCCTAGTCATAGTGTCGCTCCTGCTATTCAACTTCTATGCCCATCCCCGCCGTCGATTTCAACGAAATCCTATAGATCTGGCGCTTTAAGGGCAATCAACGGCGTCGGTGATGTCGGTACTCCCAGTTTCTATCTCAATCGGTAATATATAGAGTTCTGGACGTCCTTCATTTTACGTTCACTTGTAGTTTTATATGCAGATTTATGTCTAGGAAAAAATGTAAAGATGGAATGGAATTGAATTCTGCTCGCATGTTTTCATGATTTGTTGTTTAGAATCAGGCAATTCGAAAGTCCTTCGTCAGCTGCATGCTTTCTTTTATGTATTGTGTAATCTTTAGGGCGCGAGTTTATCTCACTTTGTCTCTCTACATTTGCTAGTTACTGCCAATATCAGACTGGTATAAATTGTTCCAATCGCTCTTAATGATCCCTGAGCTTGTTGTTCAATTAGATGTGTAGGATTTGCTAAAACTTTTTTTTTTGTCCTTTTTATCTACAATTATTCAAACATGAGAGATGAAAACTGAGAAGAAAATCCGCTTATTGGAACCCGTGGAGCTGGAAAAAGTGTTCATTTTACTTGATAGGGCTTGTGGAGTTGGGGTACACTTAGTGATGCCTCTTTATTAAGCCTCCCTGAATCTTTTAAGCTGAGAAGGACACTAGAAGGAATTCAAATTTCGACCCTTCTTTTTGTGAGCAGGGAGCTGCTGGGCTTGTTTTTGTATATGCACGACGATAACTTGTTCAAATTATAATATAATAAGGGTATCAAAGGCAGTTTCACAAAGCTGACGTATTATTCTTTAAAAGAAATTATTTTACAGCTTAGCTTGACTTGAGTTTTAGCTTTCAGTACAGGCTCTGATTCTATTTGAGAAACAATCTTGAGGCTCAGGCCATGCTATTAAATAATCATAAACTAGAAACTATTATTCTGTAACTGTGGAAAGTAAAGTTCAAGTTATGTTAGTTTACTACTTTCTTGTTTTGTTATCATCAAAATTTGAGCTTGATACTTTTTACAAATAATGCAGGTGCGTTAAAAATCATCCAACATCTGTTGCTGAAATGGCTGCTTGTATTATCTTGCTCAGTATTTATGGCTGATTCTAGTTCATTTGATAAAACAATGAAACCTCCACCCCTATCTCCAGCTAGACCACCTTCTGCTGCTATAGTTGTCCGTGATCTGCCACTACCAGTAAGTCTCCATGGGCTGAAGCATCTACCATCCCATGGTGGACCAATTCCAACACCATCACCTACCCATCCTCCATTTCATGGTCCATCCTTGAGTACAGGTCAACCCCCAGCAAGTTCACTTTTATCCAAACCATTCATGAAGGGCAGTGAATTAGGACCTCAGGTTTCTGGCTTTGGAGATATTGCCCCTGTGCATTCAACTGCTGGTGCAATTCCTTCTGGTTTGGTTCAGCCACCATTATCCCCTTATGTTTCCAGTAAGTCAACATTTTTATTTTGGGCTTAACTGTGCTTTTTGTTTTTCTTGTTTGCTTAATGGAGCATATTGGTCTGTATAGTTTTAAAAAGAGCCTCTCTTATATTCTTGTTAGATCTGTCAAGATCTTTTACTTTCATTTTGGACAACCCTGTTTCTGTAATTAATATTTGAAAATAAGTAATCAAAGGCACTGTTTTCTCATAATGGAATTTAGCTATTGTGCCACTTAATTGTTGTTTTAATTACTTTAATCAAAACAATCAGAGGGATAGTATTGTTTTAATTGCAAAAGGCCTAAAGTGCATTGATAAGTCAACTAGAGGAATCAACATCGTGCAACTTAAAAATAAAGGAACTAAATCATATTTTATGAACAAACTAAAGGGACCAAAATGAAATTAAGCATTATATATGTTGTAGATAGCTTCCTAAGTTTCAATTGAAGCATTGTATCATCCTTTTTTGAAATTGTGACCTTTAGAACTTGAATCTGACAATGACTTGTGTTTACATTTATTCTGCCAGATTGTTGTAAACAAAACATGGTGTTGCAGCGAGGGAGTAACGGTTGTCACTGCGTGTATCCCATAAAACTAGACCTTCTCCTTTTGAACGTTTCTCAAAACTCTAATTGGAGTCTTTTTTTCGACGAATTAGCTTCCCAACTTGGGTTGCAAACTACCCAGATTGAACTGATAAATTTTTATGTACTCACCTTATCAGCATTAAATATATCAATGGATATCACGCCACATAAAGGGATCAGTTTCTCTGCCATTGAAGCATCTAAAATAAACTCTTCACTTTCAATGCATAAGATTCAACTAGACCCTAGATTAGTGGGTGACTACAAACTTCTCAACTTGACGTGGTATGAGCCTCCACCTCCATCTCAAGGTAAGTCCAAGCCAATAGACTTTGGTGTCCTTGCCAATTGAAACTAACATGGAGATGATTATCATAAAGATGACTTGTTGCTTATGCTTGTTTTTACTTAGTAATGTAGTTTTCAATTGCATAAAAAGGTTATTGTAACTACAAATTTACTATGTTGTTTTTTTTTTTATAACTTTACTATGTTGTTTTAGTATGCACTTTTTTGCATTTATTGTTTTCTATTTTTTTTTTTATTTCATGATTGCTGCTGAAGTGGGGAAAGAGAAAGATATATGTATACTGAGGTCTTGTTGTTCGCTTATGGCTTTTGACAGCTGTTATTTCAAGGAATTATTGTCACATTTTAATTTATTATTATTATTTTTTTTGTAGCAACCAGCTGTTATTTTTTGAGGAATTCTTCTCACATTTTAATTTATTGGCAAACACAGAACATAACAAATGCTAGGAAATTTTCTTCTGCATTTTTGTATATTGTGAAACATGCATTTTCTGTCATAGCATTACTTATGCATGTTATCTTTTGTTCCTATAAGTTTAATCATGTGATTTGCTTGTTAAATACTGTTAGATACTTTCAAGTTAATCTTGTTTCATCATTTTTTTGAAATGTCTTCTGTAATATATTTGATGAATTGTCTTCATTTTTATATTAATATTTTTCCAATGCCCCAAGTTTCCTTGGCCTCTCAAACTCAGTTTTTGAAGAGGGACATCTAGTTTGTCTAGACCTTTTATCTGATGTAATGTCAAACTAATGTCTAGGGGTTGACGGAGAGGTTAAGAATGAATAGCTAGGCATTTATGTGTAGCCTATTGTGTGTATATTAAACATATCTTTGTTCATTACTGCAGCTCCAACATTTGCCGCATCACCTATGAAAGCTCCTATAAACCACAAACCAGCAGCTACAACAGTGAGTGCTTCACATGGGGGAAGACATTCAAATTTGTATGCTATTCTTGGAATTGGTGCCAGCATCCTCTTCATTGCCATCGTATCTGTGCTCGTACTTTGTTTATGCACATTGAGGCCAAAGACCAAAAGTCCCCCAATAGATACTGGTAAATATATTTTATTCTAGCTCCTTGATTTTATTTATTCATTCTTCTTTTTATCCTTTAAGCACACATCCTTATACAACTTACAGTGTAAACTGTTATGAAAATTATTTTTGGTCATCCTTTTACAATTTGGATATTATGAAGGAAGTAACTCAGTTAAGTCTAACCGTTCAATACGGAAATGTTTGGCCCTCTTTGAAGAAAATCTATATGGCATAAAGAATGTAGAAAAAATAGAGTTCTGTTCTAGGCTGGATGGACTTACTCCAGAGCTATATTTATGTAGCACAAGTGAATGAGAAGGGTTAATTTTTTTTTTTTAGTTGAATGTGGACTGGTTAATGAAACTTGTTCTAGTATACAATTTTATCTGCTGAAACAGAATTTAAGATTAAAATTGCTGACCTGTTTGTTGGAAAATACTCTGTCTGCTTGATTTGCTAAGTTTGCAAATGATCAGATGGTTATCAGCCTGTCTGGAACAAATGAGCAAAATCCTTACCTTATTGAGAAACTTAATTCTGTTCTGAGGCTTTCAAGTTTTAACCTAGCTAGTTTTAAATTTTTCAGTGATAAAAAATAGACTGCAAAATAGTGGACACGTGAGACTCAAAATGTACAATTTTTTTTTATTGAAATAAAATGTCATCCATCGACTAACCCCAGTTTTCAAAGTTTTATGTATCCTTCGTAGCTTTATATTATACTTTAATTCTAGTTTTGATTATTGTGTTTTCTCTCGGTCCTATAGAAAAGTCAAGGACAGAAGGTGCAGTTCCAGCTGCGGGGTCTTTTCCTCATCCAACCAGTACACGATTCATTGATTATGAAGAACTTAAAGAAGCAACAAACAACTTTGAAGCAGCAAGCTTACTTGGAGAAGGCGGGTTTGGTAGAGTTTTTAAAGGAGTTTTAAATGATGGTACTGCTGTAGCAATTAAGAGGCTTACTAATGGAGGGCAGCAGGGGGACAAAGAGTTTTTGGTTGAGGTGGAGATGCTTAGTCGGTTGCATCATCGTAATCTTGTAAAATTAGTGGGATACTATAGCAATCGTGACTCATCACAAAATCTACTATGTTATGAGCTTGTTCCAAATGGAAGTTTGGAGGCTTGGCTTCATGGTAATATGATTTCTCAAATTACAAGTTTGGCAATAATCTTGAGATTTACATGATTTGTTAGTCTATAGTTATACCGAGCATCTTTTGTTTCAGAAACTTGTTTTTTTCTCAGGACTGAAATTGGCTTTAATTCTGCAACAGGTCCCTTGGGAATAAATTGTCCTTTGGATTGGGACACCAGAATGAAGATTGCGCTTGATGCTGCAAGAGGACTTGCATACTTGCATGAAGACTCGCAGCCCTGTGTCATACACAGAGATTTCAAGGCCTCCAACATACTGCTTGAAAACAACTTTCACGCTAAAGTTGCAGATTTTGGTCTTGCTAAACAGGCACCTGAAGGCAGAGCTAATTACCTGTCTACTCGTGTCATGGGCACATTTGGGTTTGTCCCAGTCTCATCTTGCTTGGACTTGTTCTTTTCATATAATTAGGTTGTTAATAAGATTGAATGAAACTGTTATGTAGGTATGTAGCTCCTGAGTATGCCATGACCGGTCACCTACTCGTTAAAAGTGATGTTTATAGCTATGGGGTTGTCTTGCTGGAACTGCTGACTGGAAGGAAACCTGTTGATATGTCACAGCCAGCTGGACAAGAGAACCTGGTTACTTGGGTTAGTTCTACACCTTGACCAATCCCACATTCTGTTTTTCATTAAGTTCAAATTATGGTTATCCAGCTTTTGTGTTTTCTTAGCTGGAAATATTTTTGAGATTGAAGTTGCATGTGTTCTTCAGAGTTTTTATATTAATAGCATACCTTGTTACGAGGGTTGGTTCCGTACATTGACCTGCCCCTTATTATGCTTGTTAAATCCTGGGCCAATGTGGATTGGCACAAATGGTCATAAGATCCAGACAAGACCTCTTGCTTCACCCATGAGCATGGGTTCGAATATCCCTATAACCATCTGAAGTCCCGCTTGGGGTGAGCATCCTTCCTCAGGTAGATCCCCGGGCGCCAGCATCCCATTGGAGCAGTGGCAGCCTGCTCGATTAGGGGTGCTTTCCCTTCCTACTGCCTTTTTTTTATTAGAAAAAAAAAGGATCCTGAACATCTTCCCCCTGTTTTCTATAGTGATTAGCTGGCAATATATTAGCAACTGAACTTGCGTCTGTCCTCTATGAGTGACTTGTTTGATAGACAATATACTTACAAAGTTATAACTTTCAGGCAAGGCCAATTCTAAGAGATAAAGACCGGTTGGAAGAGCTTGCTGATCCAAGGCTTGTGGGGAAGTACCCAAAGGAAGATTTTGTTCGTGTTTGTACAATTGCTGCAGCCTGTGTCGCTCCTGAAGCCAGCCAACGACCCACAATGGGGGAAGTGGTACAGTCACTTAAAATGGTGCAGCGTATGACAGAATATCAGTATTCCATGGTGGCCTCCTCTAATACAAGGACTAACCTAAGACAGTCCTCTACCACTTTCGAGTCCGATGGGACATCTTCTATGTTCTCTTCAGGTCCCTACTCTGGACTAAGTATCTTTGACAATGACAACGTTTCTAGGACAGCAGTTTTCTCTGAAGATCTTCATGAAGGAAGATGACACTTGGAAAGGCAAGCTAACCTAAAATCCCCTCAATCTAGAGCAGCTTTCTTTCCCATGCCTCAAGGTTTCATAAGCGGCGGCATTTTTTAGTAAAGGATTGCAGTTTTCAGAGTTTGACTATTGAGGGTGTATATTCTGCTATTATCTGTGGCAAACGGTCTTCTGTTTTCCCCAACGAGATAGTGGTTCCGAATGGGGATCATTTTTTGTACATATATGCATTTTAGATTTCTTTTTCTTAATTTAATATTTTTTATAAAAAATTACCTGCACTTTAACTATTATATTAGTGATGTCTCGCGGTTGTTGCTGACTTTGTTTTGGTTTGATTTATCCATTAATTAACACGGGATTTAAAATATTTCAAAAATCATTCAAATTTTAAAAAAGCAAATTAATTATTCAAAAGAAAAAAAAATCAATAATCACATTAATAAATAATAAATAAATAGTATAGTAATAATGTGCACTCATTTATTTTTAATATAATAAATATATTGATTTTTGAGTGTATTCTATGCTCAACTCATGGGATGAGTACGTGGTGATCTTTTATTTTTTATTTTTTTAAATCAACACATTTTAGTTTTATGGATGGATAATTAGAATATTGTTATTTTTATTTTGCATTTATATTTATTAAAATAAAAAATAAAATAAAGTTTGAACTGTTGAATTTTAGATTAAACCGAATAGATTCGAGATGAGATAAGCAATCTACATTCATCTTTAAGAGGAGCTTAAGATCCAATATGACTTGGGTCAAAATTATCAAAGCATCGGATCAGATATGGAACGAAATGAGTCAAGAATATAGTCAAGATAATTTTGCCATTACAGGTTGTCAAGATTGTGGTGCTAGATGGTATTATTGGAATACGAACTCACGGGACTGGATTTTAAAATTGTGGTTAAGATTTACTAAAAAAGAAAAAAAAAAATAGGATCAAGCTTGAGTAGATACCTCATTGATGGAAATCCTATTTCTCAAATCCAACTTGTTTGTCTCCCCAAATCAAGGCTCCGGACAATCCATCCCTGTATTTTCCATGCAGACGAATAGAGAGAAGAATGGATTTGAATAGGAGCCTCTTCTTCGTTGTAACCTCTCTTGTGTTCTCTGCATCAACGCCATTTCTGTCAACGTAATCCCTCCTGTGGTTCATTCCGCCTCGCTCCCTCCGGAGCTGCTGAAGCAATGCAAAGACACAGAGAACCCAGCTCTCTGTGCTCGAACCATTTTGCCTACACTGCATGATCATCTGGATCCCTATCAGGCTCTGGTCATCGAAATTAACACCAACGCTCGCCACACCAGGAAAGCCATCGGAATCAGTAATAGGCAAATGGTGCCATGCCTAACAACCCTGATGCTTCGTTTGATGAAGTGAGAAGACGGGAGGAAAGAACTTGAGAGAAAAGTGGAGATCTCTATTTGGTGCTTGGAAGAGGAGAGAAAACCGCATATTTCATAAGAATTATACCCATTGTCCGTGGATTTAGCAGTCAAAGGATCGGACACTCTCACTAGAGGGGGAGTTCGATTCCTGAGACCATTGCGATACTTGGGGAGCTAAGTGAAGCGGGTGTATGACGAAGTTAGGATTAATGAGGTGCATGTACATCCCATGGATCATGAGTTAGATACCTGCCTTTAGATCGTGGATAAGCCTAACCTCTTTCCTAAAATTCTTTCACAAAAAAAAAAATAATATCTTTGTTACTAATATAAATAATCTATATTATATTATATGAATAAAAATAATTTATATAAATAATATTTTTATACAATTTGTTTTATTCAATGAGATGGTGACTGATAGTGATAGTAGTTGGTGATAAAAAAATTGATGGTGGTGACTAGTGACTGGTAGTGGCGACTGGTGACCAGTGATCGGCGATCAATAATGATAGTGAGTCACCAAAGGTGGAGGCAGTCGGTAACTGGTGACTGACCAGTGACTGGCATGGAGATAAAATATTTTCTCCCTTGTGTTTGGAAGAGAAGAGAAAACCCATATATTTTATAAGGATTATAAAGGATTATAATACCTTTGTTACTATTATAAATAATTTAAAGGATTATAATACCTTTGTTACTATTATAAATAATTTATATTATATGAATAAAAATAACTTATATAAATGATACTTTTACATAATTTTTTTATTCAATAAGGTGGCAGCTAGTGGTAATAACAGTTGGTGATCGAAAATTGATGATGACAACAAGTGACTAGCAGTGACAATTGATAACCAGTGATCGACAATCGATGACCATAGCTAATTACCGGAGGTAGGGACGGCTGGTAACCGGTGACCCACGACAACAGCTGGTGGCCAGCTACCAGTGATCGGCAATTGGTGATGGCAATCAATGGGTGGCGACCGGTGACTAGCAACCGACGGTGGTAGTCAGTGCTAGAGGAAGCGACCAGTAACCAGCAACCGGCGATGATAACAGCCAATGGTTGGCGATAGCTATGGTTGGTGATTGGTGGTGGTGGTAGCCAATAATTGGTAATTGCCAGCAATGGCGACCAGTGGTGGCAATGACCGGTGACCAGTGGTAATGACGACCAATGATTGGCAGTGGTGGTTATCGATGATCGGCGATGGCAGTATTTAATGATCAGTGATGGTGGGAGTCAATAACCAATAACGGTTGGTAGTAGTAGCCGATGACCAGTAATGATGGTGGTTGGTGATTGGTGATAACGGTGGCGGCCGATAGATGGTGGAAGGTGGCGATTGGTGGGCATCAATGGCAAAAGGTTGTTGCTAATAATAGTAGGCAATATTAATATATACAAAGTATTAGATAGAAGTAATTATGAAAAATAAGTTTTCTTTTTAAAATCTTTTCACTTTTAAAAAAAAAATTTAAGAGCAAAAACACGTCAGTCCCATGTATTTTTTTCTCGTCCACTTTTCATTTATCTCTATTTTCCCCTCCTATCCAAACAAATGAAAATATGTTTTCTCCCATATTTTTTTCATACTTTTCTTTTCCCCCTATTTTCCCTTCTATCCAAACAAAGGTAAAAGTTTATCTAATTGCCTTGGCGCATGCAAGGAACAGTATGAGAATATCTTGGATTTCATTGAAACCAGATTGCCCATAGTAGCTAAAAAAGCCATGTATGATGCTCGGGTGATTTGGTACCAACAAACTTGTGAGGACGCTTTTAAAGAATATGCAGGAATTGCCTTCTCTTTTGCTCGTCAATCTAAACGTAGATTCCAGCTAACTGGCAATTGCTTGGCCATCATGGAAGCCTTGCAGAATTCTTCAATTAATTAATCCAAACACCAAGTGCAGCAAAGCAGATGGGAGATGGTTACATGATGATTTCTGCAAATTAATGTTTGTTTCATTGTACTGTTGTCACGCCCATGTCTGAATTTTGGTTATGACGCTCCACAACGAGACATTAATAATATCAAATCCCTAATTTCTAAACGGTACTCCCTTCGGTCCTATATATAGGATCTTTTACCATAATCTTAAATATAAGACCTTTTACAATATATGAGGTGGTGTTTATTATATATTTCTAAAAAATACCTCTATTTAATATATGCAAAGGGAAAAAGAGAGTAATTAAATAAGGGTAGTTTTAGAAAAATATTGAAATTTTTAGAGAAATCGAAGTACTTAATTAGTTTTAACTTTTCTTCTTAATTCACATGATTCGATTAAAATGGTTTTATATTAAGAATTAAAGGAAGTAATATTTATCTCTCTTGCGGATGGAAATTAGATTTTACACTATAGATAAAATGGGACGGAAAAAGGAAGTACTTGTTTTATAAACAAGCGATAAAAAAAAAGTACTTCTTCCGTTCCAGTTTATAGTGCACTTTTAACTACCGCACACAGACCAAGACAATAATTAATAACTAACAAAATTTTCCATTTTTTCTCAAATTACCCTCATTAAATGTTTTGGGAATGAAATATTTTAATAATAAATAAATATTTGAGTTTATTAATTAGGGGTAATCTTGGAAAGAGAAAAAAATTATACTACGTAATCCGTAAAGTGCACTATATTATGAAATATTAATTTCTCAAAAAAGTGCACTATATAGCAAAATGGAGGGAGTAGAAATTTTCAATTTTAGTTTACATCATGACCATGAGAATTGAATTAAGAAAATCAATGGAATTGCAGGATTGGGCGAATCGGGAAAGGATCCACAAATTCCCATCCCACTTATGGCTTTGTATTGTATTATAAATATATCATATTTATTATATTATAGATATATCAATAAAAATTATTTTAAAAAACAAGTCTACGCTCCCATGTCCTATTTTTCTCCCTGTTCCCTGCGTAATTTTATATCACTTCATTAATACAATCTGTATTTTTCAGTAAACTGAATCTAACAAAGAATGAGAAATTACGTAAAGTTTATTTAAAAAAGAAATTTTGATAGTATTTTTCTTAAAGAAAATTATTTTAGAAAGAGGATCATGATTTTCATTCATATAATGCATTTATATGTATAGATATAGACAATGAAAATAATCGTACTTTTTTTTTTTCCTTGTCAACAATCATATTTCTCATTTTGAAGAAAGGGGTAACTAATGACAAAGGACACGTGTGTCGTGAAGAGGAATAAACAAATAAGAGAGGAGAAGCAGGATCTAACATACGCCAGGGGATGCGCACACGCTTGGCATGCGCACATAATTGCAGCATAACCGTGCGGGCATAGAAGAGGAGGGAAATAAAAGGAGAGGGAGAAGTTAAAGAAGCATTGGCACCAGACAGAGACACAGAGTGAGTGAGTGAGTGAGGGCGAGTGAGTAGGATCGACGAGTCCGAGTCGGGTGACTGCATCAAACAAAAAAATAACACATAGGTGGGTTTGGGTGTGGAATTAGCAAAAAATGGTGAACAAGGAGATAATTAGTCCTCTCTTACCTTTACCACCAGCACCTCCTCCTCCACTCTCTCTCCACTATTCCTATTCCTATCAAACTCCTCTAACCCTAATCGTCAATTTCATCTCTTTTTTCTCACCTCGCCTTTCTTTATCTCTTCCTTACCTCTCTCCGACTCCTCCCCCTCTCTCCGCCCACGCCCGACATTTTGCTTCAGAGCTCTCTGCTTTTCTCTTCCTGCGTTTTTCCTCTTTCCCTGCATTCGTGCTTCTCGCTAGCTTTTCGATCTTTTTGATCGAGGACGGCCTGCTTCTGGAATTGTATTCGACCTCGGAGGTATGTCCTGTTTTAGTTATTTATGGGGCGATTGTTTTGTTGGTCGTCAAATTTCAATGTCAATTGTTCTCTACGGTGCTTCGTCCTTGGTGGATTCTCGTTATTCTGTTTTATTGGACGTTTTTTTTAAGTGATAAATCGCCAACCTTGCCATATGTGAAGGGGCTGGTGATTCATCCTAGTTGTTTTTTTTTTTTGCCTGCCTATATGATAATGTTGTGTTACTTTTGCCTTTTTTTTTTTCCCGGGCGCCGGGGGGGGGGGTTGTGGTGGGATTGCTTGTGAGTTGTGACTTTGGTCTTTTTTAGTCTTAATGAAGTATGCTTGGTCCCTTGCATTGGAAGTTCTTGTGTTAAATTCGATTCCTGATTGCTTTTTAATTTTCAATGAAAGTATGTTTTTACTCTATCTCTTTCAACTTACTTGTGTTTGTGTCTATTGTGGGTTATTTTAAAGTGATTCTGGGGTTCATTTGCTTCTACACTAATATCATTTATTTTAATGTTTTCTACAATAAATTGGATTCATGTTTGCGTTAAATTATGTTCAACATTACTAAATTAATAGAAAATACTTAGTCTTCTCTTTGCCTTTGTCTGGGTTACTCTGAAAATAGGATCTTTTTTTTTTCGAAGTAATGGGGAATGAGGTAGCCGCAGTGGATGGCCTATGTGATTACTGATAAGTTGTGTGGTTGTAATGGTTTTCCCCAACTTATCATCGTTGCAGTAGGGGAAGAAGCAACAGAAAAGCTGTGCTATCATAACAGTTCTCTAATGGAAGAGCTAAGTGGTACCGGGTTTGATGGTCTCAGCAATGCTGTAAGGAAGAGGAGGAGTCAAACATCTCGCAGACCTCGACCTGATTCACAGCCTATTTCTGAAGGTCGTGATCTGTCTCCCATGTCATCTACACCACCTTCAGATGATGTGGCCAAGGCTTCTAGTGATGAGAATGTTGGTTGTGATTCTAATTCTAAAAGAAAAGAATTTAATCTTAACCAATGTTTCTCCCGAGTCTCCTCTGCTGCTGCAGCTGAAAATGATAAGTCCCATACGAAAAGTAAAAATGATGGAGGATTCCATGCATTTTATAATAATGAACCTAGACAGAGTGGTTTATCCAACAAACGCTGCAGTGAAGGTGTCCTTGCTCCAGCTAATTGGAAAGGTTCTAGCAAATTGAAAGATAACTTGGAATCAGAATCAAAAAGTGGGGATGTGTATGGTGGAAGGAATTCAGAGTTGCTGAATTTGGGACAGTCAGGAGTTCCTCTGGATGAATTAGGGAATGAGAGCAGGGTTAAGAAGGTTAAACTCAAGGTTGGCGGTGTGACACGTACTATTCAAGCCAACTCTGTATCTAATGGTGCCTCAGGAAGTGGATCGACTGTAAAGAGCTCTCAGACATCAGATTCCTCCAGACCACGTCCAAAGCAAAAGGTATTTTGCTTTTTGATTTCTTGGTATTCATGTGGCATACCTTATTGGGCTGGCTACACATTTTAGCCATTTAGTTTTAATTCTTATATGGAAGAACATCTGCTGCCTTGATTTCTTATTTATGAAGGTAATAATTACTTCACTCTTTTTAGCTTGTACTATCTCCTTTAATTTTTCCATTGATTGGTGTTTTTATAGGGAAATTCAGATGACAACCATTCTTCTTTGGATAAGAGGAGTGGCCTTCAAGGTGTTCCATGGAAGGATTTCTCTAAGGGTGGTTTTGGTCTCGGGAAGGAGGATTCTATGATGGGGAAAACTTCTGGAAAGAATGCATCAGTTAAGCAAGGGGACAGGTCTGAACCCGTTCGCAAGAGCAAGAGGGTACCCAAGAGACGTGTACTTCATGGTGAATTTAGTGATGATGATGAGGAGGATGATGAGATTCGGTACTTGGAAAAGCTCAAAACTTCAAAAGTCTCTGCAGTTTACAGAGATGATGAAGAATCAAGCAAAAAACATCGAAAACTTTCTAGTGTCTCTAATATGGAAAATGCTGCCTCATCAAGGTCAGGCAAAGATGATCAGAAAAAATCCAGATTAGACAGAACTTATGAGGATACAGATTTTGAGGAAGAAGAGGAGACAGGGTCTGATGGTGAGCATGACGATAGGAAAAAGAAAAAGCAGAGAAAGGAATCTGTTGATGTTTTGATGGACAGTAAAAGGGAAATAACTCTTACAACTCGCCAACGGGCCCTTCAATCAAGCAAAGATGCCTTGGCATCTGGTGCAAGTTTAATTGAATTTCCTAATGGATTACCACCTGCACCACCTAGGAGTGAGAATTTATTATCTCATTATTTTCTTATTTGAATTTCATACTGCAGTCATCAACCATGTGACTTTATTTATATTGTTACTTTGTAATTACAGAACAAAAGGAGAAGCTTTCAGAAGTGGAACAACAACTAAAAAAAGCAGAGGCTGCCCAGAGGCGAAGAATGCAAGTTGAGAAAGCTGCCCGGGAATCTCAGGTTTGTTTTTGTTCTTTCTAAATTGTTATGTTCTTTCTCAGATCTGATTTCACACGAAAAACTCATGAGTGTTTGGATTTATTTTGTAGGCTGAAGCTATCAGAAAAATACTTGGTCAAGACTCCAGTAGGAAGAAACGAGAAGAGAAAATGAAGAAGCGCCAAGAAGAATTGGCACAGGTTTTACAACCTTGAAAGATTTTTTAATGCTATTCATTTCAATTCTCTGTACAGCTACAGTTTTCAATTTCATTGAATTATTCCATGCAGGAGAAAGCAGCCAATGCTCGGATGCTTGCATCAAACACCATCAGATATGTGATGGGTCCTGCTGGCACTATTGTGACTTTTCCTGAGGAGATGGGCCTCCCTAGCATATTCAACTCCAAACCTTGCGGGTACCTAGCTTTTCTAATTCAATGCACGATACCTGTTCGATTGTCTTCCAGAAAGCTCTTATCTATCTGTCTTGGGAAATTTAAATAAGGCGAGAAAGAAAATGAGAAGTGAAACTTGATTAAGATATGATATGTGCATTGATACATCATTAAATTTTTATTCTTTCAAAATTTTCCGTCTTATTTGGTTATCAAGCATATGTTTCCTGAAGTCAAGATGTGAAATTCTTTGATTTAAAGAAGTCAATGTGTACCAGAGATCAACACTTCTGCTTTGTCTAGAATCTTCCCTGGTTATCAAGCATATGTTGCCAATGTTTTTTTTATTTGGGCGATAAAATAGGAAGTTTTATTAAGAGAAGAAAGTACAGAATATTGGTGGACAAGAAATCCCAACAAAGAAAACAAAAGCAGTCTGAAAAAAGAACTTACCTCGAACAAAGGAAACAAAAGCAATCTAAAAAAAGAACTACATCAAAATTTGTTTGGCTCCATTGATTGATTATAAGTAAGATATTGATGCATGTAAATTTATTGAGCAACTACATCAAAACGTTCCCTGTGCTGATAAAAACAGTTGGTGTTGTGACAGTTATCCTCCACCGCGAGAGAGTTGTGCGGGTCCATCCTGTACAAACCCTTACAAGTATCGGGATTCAAAGTCAAAGCTCCCACTTTGCAGTCTCCAATGCTACAAGGCAGTCCGGGAGCAGATGGTGCCTGAAAATACCAGTTGATGTTGACCCCAAAAAAAGAAGAAGGCCTTTTATCGTCGGCTTATGCCAGTTATATATCTCTCTTAGGTAGAGCTTTAGGGTAGAGCGATTTGCAATTACGTGTTGAGCGAGCTATTGGATGAGCTCATATTGCAGATTGTTCATTTGCTGGATTATGCAATTTTTGTGGTGATGTTATAAAAAGCTAAATGAAAATGACATGACGTTGAACTTCCTCTCCTTGCATAGAATTTAACGTGATTATATACAAGCTGATGAATCAGATCAATGATGTTTCCCCCCCAAAATTTCAAGCCGATCCCGGGCCCGTTTATGTGTATCTGTAACAGACAGCCTGCAGTAAGATTCTTGTGGTTACTTCACATGCAGGGACGGAGCAAGAATGAATGCTTTTTGGGGCGGGGGAGATTTTATTTTAAAGAATAATTAATATACTTTGATATATTTTATTTTTATTTTATTAATAATTATAATTGTATATGTATTAAAAATAATTAATGGTAGTAATAAATATGAAAAATAAAAATATTATATCATATATAAAATATATAATCATTTTTTAATTTAGCCATATAAGGATATGATTAATTATTGTCAATTGTAATTTAGTACTAGCAAGCAACTCAGTAGGCGTGGTCTCCTTGCTATTTTTCATGCACACTGTAACATGATATGAATCTTAGTACTTGTTTTTTAGACGGTGAAATTTGTTTTGATCTTGGTGAACTCAAGACCCAATCCATGACTTTTTATTCATAAAAAATTATATAAAAATATTGAAAAACAAGAATTGAAAGGTTATGGATTTTCATATAAGATAATATTTACAGTAAGATACAATTTTTTTATTCTCTTTTATCTTATTATAATTTGTGGTGATAAATTGCACTAAATTGCCGAAATATTTTTTCTTAAAAAAAAAAACAGTCCATTGGCCGTACATATGTCACGAAGGAAAGTAACATACGGCGAAAACAAACGAAGCGAGAGATATTGCGATTTGCGAAGTTACTGTCGCCAAGGAACACTCTACTAGCTGTTGTTTCTGAGCGCCGTCGTGCGCTTCGTTCATGCGGATAAGGCCTGCCGCAGCCCCAAGTTCAGTAAGCTTCATACCATAGCCTTGAAGCAATTCCAGAGATGGCTCATACGTGCGTCTCCACCCAGACATCCTCTCTTAGATTCAAGTCCCTTTTTCTTTCCTCCAGCCCTAGTTCTTGTTCCGACTCCCAGAAGCTTTCTTTTGTCTCGGAGCCTTTCAGGTCGAGGTAATTTTCCTTAACATTCGATTCTGTACTTGTTGACGGGAAATTTTGTAATCTTTTTTTCTTTTTAGAATGTTATGCATTATGATTGAATTGTTTGTCCGAATGAATGTCATAAATTTGATATTTTTCCAACAAATCAGGGAAAGGATTCCTGAAAACAGTGACCTTAAACTTTTGCGCTGGAGATAATGGCGATTGAACGATTTTGGCTGTCATCTTTGGTTTAGAGTTCGAGAGGAAAGATGAATAATACAAATTAGTCCTTGAGTGCCTCTTTGCTAGCTGGTCGAACTTTACTAGGAAATATTTCATGCGAAAAAATAACATTATGTTAAGTATGAACAAAGTTGCTTCCTTTTAACAAAGCTGTTGGATTTCTCCACTGAAGTCCAATGATCAATCTGCAGTCCGGGGCTTTAAATTTTATTGTCAATTGGTTCATTTGGAATGAAATATCATGTATATTTTTAATTTTGTTTATATTCTTGCAATTGAAACTTGAGGTGAGGAGAATATCTTCTGTTATCCCTGTTACTTATACAGAGAATGAAGCTTCTATGATTTGCAGGAAATTAAAGAAATTGGTAGGAAATAAAAGAAATACTAAAAGCTCTCCTGTGAAGGCTGTGTACGCTAATGATTTTTGGGCACCTGAGGGGAGTTCACGCCGGGGTATTTGGTCCATAAGGTATATATATATACAGATATTGTCGTTCTAGCATTTATACTTGTCTAATCTATTGACCTGCTCTTAAAATGTTCTTGAAGAGATGATTTGCAAGTCCCATCTTCCCCATATTTCCCTACTTATGCACAAGGACAAGGACCACCCCCCATGGTGCAGGAGCGTTTTCAGAGTGTCATAAGTCAGCTTTTTCAATATGTAGGCCATTTTTTGCTCTTCTAAATGTCACTTAAGATTGAATATTCAGTTTCCGTTTAGTCTTTCAACCATTAATTATAAACTTTGTGGGATTTAGAGAATAATCCGTTGCGGTGGAGCAGTTGATGATGATATGGCTAATATCATAGTTGCTCAGCTTCTTTACCTTGATGCTGTTGATCCTAACAAGGTCTGTTCTTCAATTTAGTCACTAAAACTCTGGTCTATCTTCCTATGTCTTAGTTTATTCAAAATATCCTTTGCATTTCTGGAGTATGATATCAAATACTAGTATCTTGGAATTTCATCGTATGATGTGATTATTATCACCTTGAATCTTTCTTTGATCCTTTCTAGTATGTGCTTAACTTCAATTTTTGTTTTGCAAGAATTTTTTCAACTGACTATTTTTTCATATTTTGAACAGGATATTGTCATGTATGTAAATTCTCCAGGAGGATCCGTGACTGCTGGTAATGGCTCTTGAAATAGCTGTCTTGTGTGTCTTCTTTTGTTATATATATATATATATATATGTAGCATTAAAAATGATGTGATTTATTTTCTTTGTGTAGGTATGGCGATTTTTGATACAATGAGACATATCCGACCTGATGTGTCGACTGTTTGTGTTGGACTAGCAGCTAGGTAGTGGTTCATCCTTCTTTTGGGCAGGATCACCTTAATTCTGACTTGATCTTAGTATAAGTCAAGGTCAAAACTCGAGGGCTTTTTTTGCGTCTCTTTGGAATTTATTCTTAACAGCTATTATTAGAGATACACCATGGTATTCAAATTCATGATGTTTTCAACAATTGCCATACCTGTAGATTTATGTTCTGGTTCTGAGATCCACCATATTTCCAGTTCTTCTAAAGATACATTCTCTCTCTTTTTAGAGAAACTGATTGGATATGCCAATATGATAAAATTCAAGAGATTAATGAGTTTTGTGTGTATGGAATAGTTCCTAGAGTTTAATCTTCCCATTAATATTTAATAATTTGACACTGAAAAGTTATCCATAGTTGATCATATGCTTGTTACTTTTGGTTTTAAAGATTTTTCCCCATTCATACTTAATATCTTCTGGCCTTTTCATGAGCAGTATGGGGGCTTTTCTCCTTAGCGCAGGGACTAAAGGTAACGATTCCTCTATCTTGCAATCATTGCGTACTTTTGCCCCCTTTCATTCCTTTATTGGTAAATCTCACTGTCACTTTTTCTCCAAAAGACGAAACATTCTTCTAACACCTTTCCCTTCCTACCTCTATTGTGAAGGAAAGAGATACAGCTTGCCTAATTCAAGGATAATGATTCATCAACCGCTTGGTGGAGCTCAAGGAGGCCAAACTGACATAGATATTCAGGTATAGGTCCCATTTTATTCCATTCATTTCTAACATAAACACTTGTTTACTTTTGAATATCTGAATTTGTGTTTTGGTTGGTTTTTTTTTTTCTATTGGCTTTTTTTAAGTCACAATTTTGTAATCATTGAGGTTGACGGGTCTGTGCAAGATAAATCTCAAAGTTGTTTATATAGCCAATAGACAGAATTGGCCCCTTGTATTTGTGTGTGTTTGTGTTTCGACAGTCTGGTTTTAGAGCTGGTTTGTTTTTTGAAACCTGTGCTATATGGCATTTCAACCTTTATTTTAATTAGAACCCTTGATTTGTTCCTGTGGTTAAGAGGTGCTAAAATGTTCAGTAGTAGTTTAAGTTGCTTTCTCCATCTTAAGCTTAATTATTTGGTTCCAGACTCCTCGATAATTTGTTAAAACTCAACAAGACAGGTTCCACACAAGATCGATACCTTGTGGATTTGTTAATTTGTTAAAACTCAACAAGACAGGTTCCACACAAGATCGATACCTTGTGGATTTACTAATTGTATTGCTTTTGTTCCATAAGTATCATGATCTTTTTTGGAGAAAACTAACTAGTTAGTCCTAATCCTCAGGCAAATGAAATGCTGCATCACAAGGCAAACCTGAATGGGTATCTGTCATATCACACTGGACAAAGTCTAGAGAAGATTAACCAGGATACAGACCGTGATTTCTTCATGAGTGCAAAAGAGGCTAAAGAATATGGACTCATCGATGGTGTCATAATGAATCCTCTCAAAGCTCTTCAGCCACTAACTGCTGCAGCAGAGGGTGTGGATCGGGCTCCTGTTTGAACTTGACTTGATCTTAGTTTGAAACAAGAACGATCATTTTGGTTGTTCGTTCCATCTATTGCATAGTTGTTATGGACGTTCATATCTGTCCAACTATAGAATAAGGTGGTGAAAATTTATTTTGCAATTTGCTTTATGCAGATAGACGCTTGAGCAGTAGATTCACAGCAGGCATTGTCCTTTATGCATTTTAATTAAGCTATGATGATTTGTCAGATGTTCTTAAGTTTTTTTTTCCATTGGCTAGCAGTTTTAGTTGAATTTATGTTCTGATTGGTGATGTTCAAAAATGTTATGCGCCAACTTGGTGATGAAATGTGGTTTTCTTGTAATTCTATTTCTCCAAAGAAATTTTGATCTACTCGTGGGAGTATTATTCCAATGTCCCCAGTGATTGGCTTAAACCAGAAACCTTGTCCGCAGTTCATCTTGACATAAGGCAATTTTCGATTCCAGGTTGGCATTTTGGTTGTTGGCCTTTAGGCCATTGAAGGCAAGCTTTTTTTTTTTTTGGGGGCCAATGAACTAAAGCTCAAATAAAGCTGAGCCGAGACGGTAATCATGAACAGATCATAACCAAATCATTTCACTTTAGTTAACTGCTTCGGAATAGTGTCAAACATGGTCTCGTCTTTTATGAATAATGTTTGATGATTGAAGATTTGGATAATGCCTCAAGTTTCAATGGCTCCTTAGAAATTGTGAAACATATCATCGTGTCATGTACATAGAAAAAGAAAATTATAAATGACTGATATTTTTCCCCGTTTTTGTTTTTGGTTAGGATTTTACCCCCCTCCTTTGCGTGTGACTTATTAGGTTTTGATAGAAATGATTGCTAATGAAAAAGGTTTAATGATTGCCAATGAAAAAGGTTTTATTGGGAGAGGAAAAATCTATTTCAGTGATCTTTATATCTCGAAAAGATTAGTCTTTGACTATCTGTTGGGGGATATTTTTTGTATTCACCAAAAAAAGAAATGACTGCTAGTCACTGAGTGAATTTTTCTATAAATGGTACAAAGCATTATGGAAATAATATATGTAATCAAGGCATTATGGAAATAATATATGTAATCATGAGAAAACAAGAGGATTACTTACATATACTAAGAACTTTTTTTCCAAAAAAAAAAAAAGTTGTAATGGAACATCATATCTTAGTTAGCTTCACCTTTTATGGTGTGTAAAATATAATTAAACAGAAAAGATACAAGTCACCAAACTAATGTAGGGTCAAGTAAATAATCATTAATCTGGGCTAAAACCAGATTACCATCACAATTTTGTGAAAATTAAAGTGATCAAGTGCAGACATGAATAATTGTGATTGAGTAAATCTCTCCTCATAGTCCAGCAAAAAATAGTGACACACGATCCATGAAGGCCACGAGATGGACCAGTCCATGAGGAACACGAGGCTGTTTAAACCTTAAAGTTGTCACAAGATTTACACTCATGATTCAAAGCTCAATACAATTTAAGTAAATTGATTGGTATTATGCAGAAAATTGTCACCACGGATTTTTAGGTTAATTTTAGAAAATAAATAAAGTCATACTAATAAAATAATATTTTATTCTTTTAAGAAATACTTTTTTTAGTCCGATCTTTTTCTTGGCTAATAATTTTGGTCCTTTGGTTTATTTGAGAAAATGATTTTTATAATAAAAAAGGAGATATATAATATTTATTGTATTCTTATTATTCTTACTATTTTCATTAAATGATAACTATTTTGTTATTTTATTGATGGCAAAATATATATTTTCATCCATAAGATTATTTTTTAAATTAATTTTATTTAGTTTAATTTCATATTACATATCGAACACCTGTTCAAGTTGAATAGAGCCGAACCGGTTCAAGCCTTAAGTCAAACTCTTTTTTTTTTTTATTTTACATTTACAAAAATTTATCACTTTCGAAATTTAGAAGAAAAAAAATGAACAAGAAACAAACTGCTTCGTTATGGAAATTTTATATATCAAACTTGCTTGCGTATGTATAAAGTTTACCACACACACGCAACGGACACAGAATGATATTATTATACTAAATGACAAAATATTATAAAGTTTAGTATAATCAACCCTGAAAGAAATAACTCGGACCAATGTTTTCCCCAGCACTAGCTAGGGTATCTTCTTGTTTTGTCATTTTCTGCAAGGGAATCTCTCACCTTTTGAATCCGCTATTAATCAATTTACCAAACATTTGCTGCTCTCATCCCTATTTCCATTTCTCCATCACTAATGCCAACAAAGTCATACCGAATTCTTCACGAAATTAACTACTCCATTATCATCATACCAAATAAATAATATCACCTTTCCAAGGGGGCAAAAAAAAAAAGCAGCTTTCCCTTTCAACGAAATGAGGCACCCAACCCAACCAAAAAAAAAAAACTTCATTAGGCAAAGATATTTCGACGCTTACTCGTGAATCTCATGCTATCTTTTAATTAAAACCAACAAAAAAAATAAAATGGTATCCAAAAACCTTTTTTAATGGACAGAAATTGATAATTTTAAAAAGAAAAAGCTCTTTTATAATTTGAAAGAATATAAATATAAATTTTAAAATATCAATAATTCTTGATATTAATTTTTTATTATTTTAAATATTTTCTTCTTAGCAAAGTAGAAATTAATTCATTTGAAGAAAAAAACTGGTTTTCCAAATGTTTTCCACGTCAATTTTACACGGTTAAAGGTTGGCAGATCTCATTAACGAAACTACCCTTCTACTGTTGTCTTCCAAGACCTTGTCTCTGAGCTGTTGGTGCAAAAGCTATAAGCTCAACATATTTGCGAACCGCCCTTTCTCCTCAACTTATGAGATGTACATACATAAACTAGGAAACAGAAGTACTCGGAATTGAAAATTTAGTATAGTGTATTTATTCTAGTTACATTACTGTAGGCAGCAAGCACCAATCAAGGCTTGAATCATGAAGGGGCAACCGGAATCCTTTCATCGGAAAAATTGCTCCTCAACAAAGACGGCGACATGGGTAGCTCTTCCAGCTCGTCGAAGAAGTCAAGTTCTTCCGATTTGAGTGTTGACAGGTTCTTGAGCTGAGAATAACAGAGGGGCTCATCCTCCAAGAGAAGATCTATCCTCTCATGGGTTTTCTGGGAGTTCGATTTGAAAGGATCCTCTTGGTCAATAATAATTTCTTCAGAACAGCCTATCGGCGACTGCAAGTAATGAAAATTTTCTGCATTTCCATGTTGATCGCTAGTTGTTGTAAGTTCAACATCTTTCTTCGCTTCCTCTTGGTCTTCCACCTTTGAAGTAGCAGGTGGGTGATCTTGAGTGGCTTGAGCTTTTGATTCTTTGAATTGTTGAGCGGTGGAGGGTAAATCAGGAAGTGGATGGTTATGGGTAGAAGTGTAGGTCACAATGAGCATTGAAGCATCTGTTCTGCATCTCTCTACTTGCTTTTTGGCCGAACAACCTTTGGATGTGCTGCACCTGTAATAGCCTCTGAGACACACAATGGAATCATGCAATTTTGTGTGAGTATAGCTCACGGTAATGAAATTATTCACTTTGTTGCTGGGATGTGGGAAGGATGTAAACCTGGGATAAGGAGATCCTTTAATAGGCTTTTGTCCATATTTTCTCCAAGACCATGAGTCCGATGGTAGCCCTTCATTCTTTAGTTTACTCACATTTTCTCCAACTCTCACCTTCACAACCGTTTTCTGGACCACTTTCCTGCAACATGCACACCTCAAAACTTGCTCAGCAAACAATTAAACCAGAAATCCCAAATTTGGAAATGACAAAAGGCCTAAAGATTCCGGCTTTTTTATTTTCGCCCAAGCAGAAAAAGTTCAACTGACCTTCTTTTGGATTCTTGAATTTCTGGTGTAGACTCTGGAGATGCTTCTGACTCAAGTATAGACGAGGTAGTACCATCCATAGTAGCGTATAATTAATTCCTTTCTTTTTCTTTATCTTCACTGAAAGCTTGAAAGATGTGGAGTTTTAATGGGAGGTGAGGTTCAGAGGTAATGAGCAGAAGAGGAGTGGATCAAGAGCAGGGCTGTGATTGATTAGAGAGAGAGAGAGAGAGAGGGAGAGGGAAAAAAAATAATAAGAAGGGTAGGGAAGAGATGATGACAAAAGCCTCAAGTCTCTTTCTTTCTTTTCACTCATTTAATTTAATATAATATAAAGCTGAGAACAACTAATGCACATATCACAGCGAGCCCACCTTGCAATATGCTCCAGAGAATTTTTAAACAACCCCAGTACCTAAGAAGAGATATTTTTAGAATTGGCGTGGCCCTGCTCACCACTACAGAGAATCCTTTTTCTGCCACGTGGATATATCATTGCTGGGTGCGTCTTGCCAAAAGCCCAAAACTACTTAAATATGCCACCATCTTCCAGCAAACATACAAGTGGGAACTTCCAAATTCCGATTTCAGTTTAATTGCTTCGCCTTTTTGGATTACCTGATTTGGTGGAATGACCATGTCATGAGGCACGTTGGAAACTGTTTTGTTTATGAACTCCTCTACTTAATTACAAAAATAAAACTACATATGGATAACATAGATGAGAGCACAATTTTGAACGGGTTCTGTTCTTTTTCCACCCAGTATCTTAAGCTCTTATACATAAGTTACTGTGTGTGTCTGTGTCGATGCACCCCAGAATCAATGAGGCTGGATCTTCAAAGTGGTATCCAAAATTAAAGCTCCTAAAATCTTGGATTCCCATGCCAAATGAAGAAAAATGATGGAATTGGATGAGCCAGACGTATGCCAACGAGTTTACACGTACAGCAGAAAAAGTTGACGCTATATATAATACAGGAAAGTATCAAACTTTTCTCGCAATGGCACGAGCCAATTCAGATTTCTGTCCAAGTTCTGTTTCCCATGATCTCCAAGACAAGACTAATTGTATGCAGCATTTGCCCTGCGCTGCCTGGGCAGAAAGAAATGAGAACCGTGGCCTTGAAGCGGAAATAAAATAATAGAAACAGTTGAACTGTGCTGAATGAATAGAGGAAAGAGGTGTTCTAAAACAAGACGAATTTTAAACTGGCACTCCGGCACGGTTCAGAATGGAGGTTCAAACTTACTTATGTCTTCAAGAAAAAAAAAAATCGTAATGGCTGATTACGAGTAATCTTTGTCTGGGAACGATAATATCGGGAAGAACAAAAAAAACTTCATGTGATAGGTTTGATCATAGTCCAGTTTCTAAAAGGATAAAAAAGATGACAAGCCATAAAAATGGCCAACAAAACCCGTACATTGGAAACCCGTAGATTGAGTCATTTGAAACATCCGTCCATCCCATTATCATGCCTACGAGGGCTTTAAATATTATAATAAATTAATAATTTGATCTTAAAATAGTTTTAATGCAATATTTTGTTTTTTTTTTTGCCAAAATATTTAATGCAATTTAATAGTTTAAAGATAAAATTTGATCCTTATGAAAAAGAAAATAACAATGTGAGAGTTTTTCACTATTTGGGGCGAGCAAAATTTAAATTTGAATTAGTTGATTGTACATTCTTTAAAAATAAAAAAAGAAAAAACAAAGAAACAAGTCCTTTATAATTATAATTAATTACAACAACAATAACATTAACTTTCTCCCACTATGTAGGGTCAGCTATGTGGATCATATGATATCAACGAGTTTTATCAAATACCATCTCCTCAGATAAATCGTTTTTCAAAAGGTAATTCCTTTTAACTTTTCTTAGTATCCTTCTAAGTATCTTTTTTGACCTTTCTCTACACCTTTTGATAGAGTTTCAAGCTATTTGATCAATTCTCCTCACTGGCTCCTCTTGTTTTCTTCTTTATACATGTACAAACAATCTTAAATTATTTTCTACCATTTTTTTCTCGATAGGTGTTATTCAAACTTTCCTTCGTATACAGTCATTTCGTATTTTATCTAATTTTGTATTATCATACATTCATCTCAACATTTGCATATTTGCTACTCCTATCTTATACTCTTATTATTTTTTCAAAGTCCAACATTCACTACCATATAGTATCGTTAGTCTTATAACTGTTAGATAAAATTTTCCTTTTAAATTTAGTAGGTACCTTACGGTCACAAATAATTCCTAATATTTTCCTCCACTTTAACCACCCAGCTTGTATCCTATGTATAACATCCCCATCAATTTTACTATCACTCTATAAAATTGATCTCAAATATCTAAACTTTAACGCTTCTGAAATGGTTTAGGGCCAGTTTGGTTCTCAGTTAGTTAAAATTAAGTTTTGGTAGAATTGATTTTGTAACATAGTTATGATAAAAATTGGTTTTGTACTAACGTGTTTATGTTTGGATGATTTATTTAAAAATTGGTTTTGACAAAACTCAATAATATTCCTCTAAATTGAGCTTAAACTCTATCCCATGATTAATTTAATTTACTTGAACTAAAATTTAATCTGCATTTATTTAATTTGAGAACATAATATATCTGATATAACATTTTCTTACAGGTCATGATCTATAAAAATTAAAATTTTAAAGGGACATTTTGGTCAATAGATAGGATAAATTTTATGGAAATTTTATTTTTCTAATTTTTCTATTTTTTCTCATTTTTATTGGTATATTTTTATCTGACTTTAAAATAAATACAGATAAAAATGAAGAAGTAAAACGGAAAAGCTGCTATCATACTGCTTCTTCGAAACCTCCATTTTTCTTCAAAACTCATTCTCAAACGGGAAAGTAAAAATATGCCAAACACACTTAAATCTTTATCAACCTTGATTTTGGCCCCAAACCAAGGATTAAGTAGTGATCCCAAACACACCTTTACTCTCCAATTTTACCTTTGAATTATTTCTAATTGGCATCTTATTAAATTGCAATGCATATATTTCATTTTACTTCTACTCAAGTAAAAATCTTTTGATTCTAAAGTGTGTCTCTATAACTCAAGTTTAGAGTTGACATTTTCTCTCGAATTCTTAATTAAAACTATATCATCCTTGAAGAGCATACATTTTGAAAATTTTTCCTATATATGTTCTGTTAAAATATTCAAAACTAGATCAAACATGTATGAACTCAAGAAAGATTTTTTATATAAACCTATAGTTATAGGAAGATCCTTGATGTTAGTCCAACATTTTATTAATTCATAATATAAAATTGATCATGCATTTTTAACCTTCCATGCAACTTAATTTTTATATACAATTAGATTTTAATACACCAAAAAGCAATAAATGTCTTTTTTTATATAATTATTTTAATAAGTCATATTCAAATATTGTTATATTTAAATAGGAGTAACTCTAATGTGAGATGGTGTGGGGTGGGGGAACCAAGGGAGGGAGAGGTTGGAATTGGATTATAGATGGGCTTTTGACGATGAGTTGGAATGGAGCCCAATAAAAAATGGGTTGGAGATTTGAACCAACCATTGGGGCCCACAAAGAACATTCTGAAAATGAAATGGCCCTTTTGTTCAAAAAAAAAAAAGAAAAGAAAGACATGAAGGAAGGAACAAGGACTTGGCACCTTCGTTTCCATGTCACAAATCACCTACTCCTCACTTCTGACAGCCTTTCTTTTCATTTCCCTTTCTACACTGTTCATTTAAGTTTGCTTTGTTTCCAATCATATATATGTTAAACTCAAACCTTTCACTTTAATCTTATCTTATCTTTACCTCCAAAACACACCCATCCCATCCTTCTTTACATTTTTTTTTGGGTAAACCGAAAATAAAAAAGGAAGCCCATAAAACAATTGGATATGAATATCCGTGAATGGTTTTTTCTCCCTTAATGAATGCCACCCCCACCCCCACCCCCCTCTTTTTCTTTTTCCCTTATAAAGTGATTCATATTATTTTATTAGCTTTGATTTGAGTTGTTCAAACAAAATAAATAAATAAGTAATGTAAAAATTTAAAAATACTGAGGAATTTTTGAGGTAATCCAACAAATATTTTGACCGAAAGCTCAAATCCGAACGACGGAAAGAAATGATCAGATACCTTCCACCAAGTTGGATGGTTTGGGTAAAATCCCACTGCTGGTTAGATTACATATCACTGGTTGGGCAGCAAAGCGTGTTTCGTTTACTTATTCCTGTTTTTAGAATTCGTGTGTGGATATTGAGTTTCACCATAAAAAATTATAGACTTTGTGGCTTAACGGGTCAAACCCATCCATCCTTCTTTGAAATTTTTCTTCTTGTTAATTCTGTTCCATTTTCTTCAGTTACACGCATCTCGTCCGATCAAATCCCAACAAAATATTCAATATTGAGTTGTGGTTTCAACTTTAAAGGTTTGCTTTGAAAGATTAAATCCTTCCCATCGTCTCCATGATTAAAAGGGACAAGGCACCTCTTACCCACAGACATTCAGAGTGATAATTGAATTATTAAGTTATTATTAAACATTTCTTCTATTATAAAATTTCATTATAACGTATAAAATATGTTATATTAATTAAATCATTTCAGTTCAAATTTAAACTTTTAAATGTAGAGATTGATATTTTATTCATATGACCTCTTCTTCTTCTTCTTTTTTTTTTTTTGCCAACTATTCATATGACCTCTTCTGATCATGCGTATGCTCATCATTCAGAATATAATCTCTTTCCGTCTGCATTTATCCTTGGTGACTAATATCAATATGTATATGGCAAAAGGATTGAAATTAGATTCCGACAGCATAAAAATTAAAAAATAAATCCATGATGATGACGACGATCCTAGTAATTTAGACGTCTTATTAGATTCTGGCCAAGTTTTGTTTGACTGAAAAAACAGCGTCTTATTAAATTATATGGCACGGTAATCTACTTAATATATATATATATATATAGTATCTTGCAAGCTAAATATCTAATTTGAGTATCACTTATTTTATAATGTGCAATATGGGGGGAAAAAATAACCCAGCGCCAAATGTTAATTAATTATATAGTCAATTGTCAACTTGGATAACAACAATGTTGCCATGTAACACGACTTGGATGAACACTTGAATTATGCTTCGGCACCCAACTGCTCAATTGGCCGGTAATTGTACATTATTACTTGTGACTTGGGTTATTATTCGCATACACTGAAGGGGTCTACGTGTTTGTTTCGTTCTTTGAGTTTATTTGGTTGTGAATTTAAATACGGGCACTGAAACTTATTTTATGTTTTATTAGTCCGTTTAACGTATGACCAACGACGAAAAATGGAGTATTCGTCCTCTCCAATTTTGGGTAGTTGTATTTACTTAATTACTGGTCTTATTATCCATATATAGCAATGGTCCATTTAATCTTCTCTTGTTCTCTTTTAAACATTGTTTCTACAGTATTTCCGTATAATTTGCAGATGACACCCCAAAACAGCCCCACAATTCATTATATTCAGTGTAAGGTACAGCTTCGTTCACTTGTAATTGAGACAAAAGGAAATGTTGAAGTTGAACTTGATGTTTTTAATTAATTATTAATCATTTCATTCATGAACACATACATAGATATGTATTTAGTTTTTATTTGATGTAGTCGTGGTTTTAATAAAAAACAAAAAGATATGTATATTCATGACCTGGTGTCTCCATAGCCTATAAAATATCCTAAATAAACAAAGGACGTGGCAACCACTTTAAATTCCTATTCCAACACCTAGTTGAGAGGTCACGTATATGTTTGATATATAGAGACCTCAAATTCATGTTGAACTTTTCGTGGCTTGCAAATTAATTGAGGGGCCTTTTTGTTCGACTGGAACAAATTACTTCAACGAACAAATGGGGAGGCACGAATGGCAGCACAAAGCTAAAGAGCTCTTCAAAAGCTGTGCCTCTTCTCCTAGAGAAATCTTCTACCTCGTCACCCTCACGCTCCTCAGCCTCATCTTCCCTCTCTCGTTTCTTCTCCTGGCCAGACTCTCCGGCGCTCAATATTATCTTCAATCCCTCATCACTTGGTATCATTCACCAAACCCCTTTCCCTGTCTGTTATCTCTTGCCCTCTATATCAACCCAGCGATTCTCTACGTCCTCGTGTCACTCGTGAGCGTGGCCACCCTCATCCACGGCTTGACCGGCAAAATCACCCTTTTCAGCGACTCACCCAGCACCGTTCACCGGCCTCGTCTCTACACTGCCTGGGTTCTCCTCTGTACTTTCCAAGTTTTCGTTGGTTTGGGCATTGAAGGGAGCATAGCAGCGGGACTTTATGACTCTGATTCGAGTTTTGGAGTGGAGAGGAGTTTGCTGAGCAGAGTGATTTTCCTCTTGGGATTGCACGAAACGACGCAGCTTTGGTGCAGAGCGGTGGTGAAGCCAGTGGTGGATGACACGGTGTTCGGCGTTGCCAGAAGATCAGAAAGATGGATGGAGAGGGTGACCGTGGCTGCGAGCTTAGGGAGCCTGTGGTGGTGGAAGTTGAGGGAGGATGTGGAGACTTTGGTGGTGATGGCCGAAGCAAAGAAAGAGCAATTGATGGAAGTAAGCATGGCTGATTTCGTTGGATGGTGGCTGTATTATCTGACGGTTACCATTGGGATGGTAAGGGTGGTGAAGGCTCTAATGTCCATGGCCACCATTTGTCTGTACAGAACAAGTGCATCGGAGGTTGCTCCGGTTGAATCCCTTGACACCGATGACAAGGTGTAAATCAATTTGACCAATTCTATATTTTTTTCTTTTCTTTTTTTTTTTCCTCAATTGAAATTTCAACTCTTCTTCTCCTGTCAGACACATTATAATATTGAAAATCGCTTTTACAAATGCGATAAATTTTCACACAATCGTGACTCTCTCAATCGTGACTCTCACTTATAACGCTCAATTGCTCAATTTTTTAATCGAAGATTCTTGAATATTATAACATTTCCTATAATTTTCAATATAAATCACTTTTAATTATTTAATTTAGACAAAAAAGTAATTATACCAATAAGATTATTAAAAAGTTGCTTTAATTTCTTTATTTATCAACTATATAGGATATTATATTCTTTAAAGCAATTTACAATACTAACACTTTCTTTTAATAAAGTAATTAATATTTCATAAATTTTAATAAAATAACTTATATTTAAAATCATAAAATCCTTATAGTATGTGAATTGTACAAAGGAATCGAAGGCAGAAAATATCATACACTTCTCGGTGACATATTTATCAATATTAAATTAAATAAACCATTATGACGTACAACAGTGAGTTGGTAATATAGCATAGATGTTGTCAAATTCAGAAGTGCGTCAGGATTAGAAATCTGGAACCCGGCAACCATATTCTGATTTTAACATTTTTTATAGCGAACATGATTTTAACATGATTATGACTTTTTATAATATTCTCCATCTGTTACTTAATGTAAATGATAGAAGATAAAATTATGTAGATAAAAAAAATAATAAATTTGTTTGGAATATAAAATAGTTTATGAAAATATTATCATTTAATGTTAATAAATTTTACATTATTTAACTAATACAAATGAATTACTCTCTTTAATTTATATTATAAAATATTTTATATGATAATTTTTTGGTTCAAAATATAGGATGTTAGATATTTTCTTCTCATTTTATTTCTATCTTTAATACTTTCATACTCCTCATTTATAATCCTACAACAATAATAGAATTGAGTATTTAATAAGAATAAAATAGAAAATATAGATACCTTTTATATTAATTTCAAGTAAAAAATTAATTTCTTTAATATGCGTATAATTAATACAAAATAGCTTATAATATACATAAGAGAAAATATATTAAAAAATGTCATCTTAATTATAAATATTTTATAAAAAAATTATTAAATATACTAAACTAAATTTTATTTCCTTTGTATTTTAAAACATGAAAATTATCTGAACTTTCCTCATTGAACTTAAGGGAGGGAGTACTTACAATATCCTTGGGAATTATCTGAATTGTCCTTATATGAACTAAGGGAGGGAGTACTTACAATATCCTTGGGTGGCATTTACCCGGGCTTTCACCTACTTCAGGGACGAGGGGTCAAATGTGAGCGGGTATTAACAAAAAGGGCAAATGAGTTGATTAGTCCTTATAGTTTGTGCTCGTTTTCAATTTAGTCCATATACTTGCTTTTTATACAAATGAATCCCTATTCTTAATGGACGTTTACTAGTTAATCCTTATCATTTATTCAATTAAAAGATTATCCCTACGGTTGCCATTTGGCATTAACGGCGTCAGATGTTGGTGATTTGGCTAGAAAACATGCCACATTGGCAGTTGAGGGCATGAGTCAACCTTAAATGCTAATGTTTTCTGGAAGCATACTGTAAGTGCTTCGGATTCCCTCCCATTTGCGAAACAATGGCAGAACACGAGAGATGAGAAGCTCACGAAAGCCGTGTGTTTCCATGAACAGCAACGCATGAACAAATGTCGAAAAAACATGAACAGCAGCACCACCCAAATCTTCAAGGACCTTCTAATTCGTTAGGCTAATAGCTCTAGAAAGAAGCTTCTTTTGAAAACTGTGTCCATCAATCGAGGTAGTGGCAACTATAGGGACCAATGACTTCCACATACTCCATCCCAAGTCAAAGCCTCAGAAACCCACTAATTAAGCAAACACACTATTATTCTTCTTCTAGCTCCTGGGACAACGATGACACCAGTAGCTCTTCTCAGTTTCCCAATTGCTTCATACCTATGGAGTCATACGCAGGACCAGGAAGAAAGACGACTGTGTGTGGTCCAACAAAGGATGATTTAAGGACTTGCAAAAGATAGCACCAAGTGCAAAATATTGTAGATCTACTTAAAATATTTTTCTTGATTTTGAATTAATGATATTAAACAGGGGCCTTGTGGATGCTCATGAAAAGTCATCTCACTACCTGTGTTTTTCAAACATAAGTTTTAATGGTAGGGGCCGTCGCGGGTTAATAGTGAGCGTGCGTAAATAGTAAGTTTGTCAATGATGATAAGGATGGAGTATTCTACAAACTGCCAAATGTAGAAGATGTTATGGCATTAAATATTTTAGCTGATTGACTCATTTCTTTTTCTTAAGAAGACTCATATACATACACACACACATATAAACACATGGATTTGTGTATATTATATATATAAATATATACATATAAAGGCACCATCATATCAGTAGTAGAGATGTCTTGGAGGCAAGAGTGCAGCCAAAGCTAGTAACTTATATATTCATTATTAATATTTATTAATAATTGAACCATTGCTTATACGATTGCAGGGCCCTCGACACACTTTATTATAGAGTGCAATGAAACAGCCAACACGATGTTTATAAAACAATGAACTATTGAAACCAACTAGCCACATCTCTACTTTATTTCCTTTTATTATCCTACATGTTCCATAGATTAATTTTAACCCTTCTTAAAATTGTTGGGTTCAACATTTGGATGAGAAGTATAACCATTTTAACGCAAAAAGTGTAAGGTTTAATCTATCTACCTCACCATTTGGAGGTGGAAAGGCCGAGAAGCACCTTTATAGTTTCAACCTTAACCCGACTCACCCTAATGCATTACTCTTTTTATCTCTGTTTTTGGAGACAAAAACAGAGTTAACTTAGATTAGCAAATTACGTTGAACTTTACTAGTTTGAGTTATTATATCGTAATCAGCCTTTGAAGTTTGAGATTCTCTTGAGAAATCTATATATATATATATACACACACTATTGAGAACATTTCTATGCTTCGTTTCAACCTTTAAATTGAGTTGCGCCCTACTCTTTTCTTCTTATTAGCGTCCTCTCTCTCTCTCTCTAGATTTAATTTTATTTCCAGTTTTTTCTTTTTACTACTTTGTATCTCTTGTTTCCCGCCTTGCTGTCGCATACCTCCGCTGTGTCAACTTGTGTGGTAGGATATTTCACAAAGCCTTCATCTACAAGGCATCCATGTAGGCAAATTGTTTGACAAATCTTCATTTCTTAGCTTTCTGTTATCCTATACAGTGCTAGTAAGGATTTCATCTAAGTTTTTTTTAAAGTGTGAGGATTAACGAATGTAACGGTTTAAAGTAGAGAGGGAGCCTTTTAAAAGAATTTAAACTACAGGGATCAAGATGAAAATAGGTGCAAACTATAGAGACTAATACATTCATTATCCCTATAAATACAAAATAACTATTGTACAGAATAAATAAAAAATAATAATAAATTTAATAAAATTACAGGATGAATAAAATTTAAGTTGAAAATCAAAATATTGGATTTCGAAAAACTTAGAAGATCAATTTTAGTTAAATGTTTGTTTGTCAGGCTCAGGTAAGTTAAAAGATCAAAATATTCATGATTGGTATTTTTTTTTGGATCAATTGTAGTAGCACATGGATTAGATGACCATGGTTATAAAAAGCAAAACGGGAGCCAAGAAAGACAGGGTCAAAGAAAAAAGGGGGCCTACGTAGCCCACAGTGAGGGCTAGCCTGGGTTTGGTGGTGGCGTTTCTGTTTCTGTATAGGGTACATAAATTGCACTGCTTCTTGTTCTCCGAATTCCGCTTGTGAGAGGCTTCGTCCTCATATGTTTCATCCCAAACAAAAAAAAAAAAAGGAATTCCGCTTGTGAAGGGCATTGGTTGTTTGTTAACCCTTAACACCTTTCATTAGTTTGTTTGTGCAATTCCTCGACTGTTTCGTAACACGTTGTTTGTGGCTCGCAGTTCATTTAGCCAGCCTGCTGATTTCATGTGTAAAAACTGCATCTCTTTTTTCTAGACACCCCAACAGATTTAGGAATTATAATCTGGTGAGGTGAGGGTCTTACCATGGTCCATTAGTTGTTTCTTTTTCTATACAGTTTGCGTAACAAAAGCATTCTCTTTCATTAAGCTAACTGTAATCGGCCATGTCATATGTGAAATCCCCACACCCCCCCCCCCCCAAAAAAAAAAAAAAGAGCCCATCATATCAGCCGCAGATAATCATTTATTTTTCTATCTTGGCACCTCTGCTTTTTAATATTTCAACCTTTTTTCTTTCCAACTCAATTGTACTTCACTAGATGTCGTGCTATCGCGGTTTTGATTTAGCTGGTCGTATACCCCAGAGTGGCACATTAAAACTAAATCAGATGGTGTGTCTTGTTTTTTAACCTTTTATTTTATTTTTTTTCACCAATTCCCCTTCCTAGAACGACAGCCAACATTATAGGGTATGCTTGTAGGGGGATAATCTCGTATTTAAATAACATATTAATTGTTGCCGGTCAAAAGAAAAAAAAACAATGACATATTTGCTGTCATAGCATACTTTGTTTTCCGGCAGATAAAGCCAACTGCTGCTGTCCCTGAACCGTACCTAGTCATGCTGGGCTGAACTTCTTAGGAAAACTGATATAATACTAAAATTGTTACTCCTATCTGAATGGATCCTTACAATTCTTTCAGCCACGACAAACTAAGAAATGCCAAATCCACGATGACGATGATGAAGGCAGACTGTAACCAGCCATTTTTGTTTCATCATCTTATACGACTTTTAATTGGTGAGTGACGTTTGTCATGACGATATCCAAATATCACCATCAAAATTGCGTTAACAATGTCTCCTTATTTTACTTGCTGGTAATGGGAGTTTCTCCAATCATATATATATTGTATTCATTTGTATCCGACCATGATTAACGATAAGGCGTATAATTCCGTGCTGATCTAGATAAGCACATTGTCTTGAGTGTTAATTGCTAAAACGCGTCCTGCTTTGTCACAATCCGACATGGGGAACGATCCTTTTTCTTTCACGGCTTTTAATTCCAATGGAATCCTGGGAGTGGGTGGTCATGAGTTTACACAAGAGGAGGCTGTGTTCCATGGGAAAATCAGTTTCCCTGGCATGGAATTTCAGGAAGAGATCAACCCTCTCCTTACTGAGAATCATGAGAAAGAAGCGCCTTCTTTCAAAAATCATAATCAAGAACCCATGTTTGATGACTTGATGTTGGAGGAGTTCGGCTTTGGCCCTCTTCTGCAACCATCACAAGCATTTGAGGAGGGAAATAATCAGGGACTGGGAATGGCAAGATCTGAATCAGTTCAACACATCAATAAGTCAGTTCCTCCAACCTCCTCAATCTTAGCATCCTTGGAGCTCTTAAGCAGTTATGGAAGCAGGCTCAATAGAAACAGACTGAAGCAGCAAAATACCAGCAACACAACCAAAGTTGATTGTTCTGTGGGTCGACGGAAGTTGTCGACTGAGGAAATAATAAGACTGGCCGGAGAAAGGTATATCCAATTCTCCGCCCATTGGGACGATAATATTTGCATGCCTATGCATCCATATGGGTTTGGCCTAGGTGGTCTGTCTGAGGAAGAGAACAGAGACGTCGAACAGGCTCAGTTTCTTCTCACTGCAGCCGAGATGGTAGGCTGCGAACAATACGAACGAGCAAGCAGGATACTTTTACACCGTGAATTGAAGTCGTCCACTTTTGCAACCCCAGTTGAGAAAATTGTTTACTATTTCGCTCAAGCACTGCGAGAGAGAATCGCTAGGAGAACAGGAACGATAACAACCCTTAACGGATATGAGAAAAACGAAATACATAAACATGAATTATTTCGGAAGATTGATTGTAATTTACCTATGATATCTGTGTGTTTCCAAAAGATTCCATTCTCTCAAGTGATGCAATTGACCGGTGTACAGGCTATCGTGGAGCAAGTCGCGTCAGACACGAAAATCCATGTGATTGATTTGGCTATCAGATGTGGAGTGCAGTGGACGGCTCTGATGCAAGCCCTGGCCGGGCACCGTGAAAGGCCCCTGCAGCTTCTCAAGATAACTGCTATTGGATTTAGAGGCAGAAATAAGTTAGAAGAGACAGGCGAGTGTTTAGCCAATTTTGCGGAATCCTTAAAGTTGCCTTTCTCGTTTAAGGCAGTTTTTGTGAGAGACATGATGGAAATCAAGGAAGAAGACTTTGGGATTAAGAACGATGAAGCCGTAGCAGTGTACGCGCCCTACGTTCTGATGACGATGATACCAAGGCCTGAGCGGTTGGAAAACTTGATGGGGATATTAAGGAAGAAGAAACCACGGATAATGATAGTGATTGAAACGGAGGCAAACCTCAACTCGCCGGCCTTCGGGAAGCGCTTCATTGAAGCATTGTTCTTCTTCTCGGCATATATGGATTGCCTTGAAACATGCGCGAAAGACGAGAGTGAATGCAGAAGGACTCTGGAAGAAATATTCTATGAAGGGATAAGGAACATTGTTGGTCAGGAAGGCAAGGAAAGGATGACTAGGCATGTGAAGGTGGATGTCTGGAGAAGGTTCTTTGCGAGGTACAGAGTGGTGGAGATGGGTTTCAGTGAGTCATCACTGTACCAGGCAAACTTGGTGGTTAAAGAATTTGCGTATGGCAACTTTTGCACTCTTAATAAAAATGGCAATAGCTTAACAGTGGGGTGGAAGGGCACGCCAATCCACTCCGTTTCAGCTTGGAAGTTCCTCTGAGAAAACACACGAAGCTACCTACATGTATAATACATCCACACATACATAGAGAACCTTCTTCAATTATAAACTGCAGTAGTAAGTTAGTAACATATCTCTTCATATTCCCAATGATTAATGAATGCTTGTTTTAGTTCATACATGATTGCATTCTATTGACTCCATTATATATTTTTCCTAATTTATTCATCTCAAAGAAATTATATACTTCTTTAATGAAAATCATCGGCTTTCTTTATTTTTTTCCCCATTCATCCTCTGCAAGGTTTCCTTGCTCATCATGTCGTCTCGGGGTGCAATCCTTAGACTACACTTTCCTATACAGCTAATTCAACTCTTAAAATCTCTTTTTCCAAAAAAAAAAATTATAATCTTTGAGATATAATTAGTGAATTCTATGGATTTTTCTTCATGGACTTCTTTTTTTTTTTTTTCAAACTCTGTTTAGATTTTTTCATGAATACAACAATGAATTATACAAACTTGTCTTGAATTTTACTAACTTACACAGATTTTTTATCTTTTTTTTTTTGGGCCAAAATTTTTCTTCCTACACAAATAACAAATTTTTAGGCTCCATTCGATATACGATATAAAATGACATTTGATGATGTAAGTTATGATATGATAAGAATTAATAATTTTTTAATTATTATGTGGTATTTGGTGTGATATTATATAAGATAGTGTATCGTGCAAGATAGTATGGTATAAGATTTAGCAAAGCCTTGTCTAATACTAAAAACAATAACAATTAATCTTTTCACAAAAAAATAATTTACTAAAGAGTATATTATATTTATCCAATTGATTATGTTGAATTATTATTTTTTTAAAATAAAGTTATTTATTACTGAAAAGGACAAAATATGAGTAAACAAAAATTATAAAATGACTTAGAAAAGTTTCAAATTTTTCATTTAAGTCCTATAAAATTATATTTAGCTTATGGAAAAAAATTATGTAAGATTCTATGACGTTAAGAAAAAAAAAACAGGAACAAGTGTCTTTTTGGGCGCATAATAATAGGACCAAGTTAACCAATGGGCACTTGATCAAGTGGTAAAAGATTTGACCAGCATTTCTCGGGGTTGAGATTTCGATTTCTAAAAAATGTAGTAACATAAAAAATAAGCCTCAAAGATGATTTTCCATTGGTATTGTCGCCACTACAAGATTCCACAGCACAGGATCCGAATTAGTCCCAGGATATCGGGCGCATGTAGCCAAAAAAAAAAAAAATAGGACCAAGTTTGATTACCCCAAGCCCAAACTCCCTAGCGGGGTTAGCACATTTCCAACCATGCTCAATAAACAGTTTTTGGTTGCTTCGATAAGATTAGCCATACCGTGCTAGATCTAGATCACATGACACTCATCTTCTCGTGTTGATGGTTTCTATTAAAGTTGTTTCTCCCACATGGTTGATATGTGGAATCTCACCAAAATATAGTGTTACAAGAGCAGATTCGTTGATGAATGGAATGGCTACATTAAGAAGGTTTTTGAGCCACCATCCCCAGTGCTGTTGGTTGTTGGTGGTGGTTTTCAGCAAGTTGGCGTGCTTGACTTTGGTTTATCCTTGGCTGAGCTGGTGATGTGTTCCTTCCTAAGGTTAGTGTTTATTTTGCTTTCTTTGTTGTTTTAATTGTCTGTTTTTCCTTCTCTCTGACGGGGCTTGTTTTTTGGTGGCTAGTGATAGCTCCGAGTTGGGCTCTAGTAGGTAGTGTTCCTTGGGTGGGTACTGGTTCAGGTTGGGTTTGGGTCCAGGTCAGGTAGATTTTAGTATTGTTTTGGGCCTTGTTATCAAAACTTTTGTTTCTCTTTAATGCATTTTGTTTTCTTTCTTGGCCGTAAAAAAGTTACATGGTACTAGTCGATCTGACTTTATTAATTCCAAAAAATATATACATATAATTATTTATTTAAAATTTGTTTATCTTTTGAGGATAGAATATAATTTCATAATGACTAATATGAGAATATTTTTAAGTCATTTTATGATTTTTATCATTTTTCCAAAAACAACACAACCAACCCAATTTAATGACTAATACTAATAAGTTAAACATATTTTCATATATTATATGGAATTTGAAATCAATCGTATTATCTATAACTTAAAAATAGTGTGGCTTATAAGATATCTTTATATACACATGAATATTTTCTCATGCATTATATTGAGTTTGAAAAAATAAGTTCCGTTGACGAGGAGTTACGAATATATTACAAAATACTAGATAATTATATAATAAATAGATGACTATATGCCAAAAAAACGAAAAATGAGATACATTGTTCCTAACTTATGAATTATGCGACTTGTAACAATTTTGGCCAATTAGTGTGAATGACAAAAAGAGCCTAAATGAATATGAAAAATTACCACCTATGTAGTTTTGGCTAATTTCATAAGCCTAATTAAATAAAAAAAGTAGCATGAAAAAGTGTTAATAGCACCTTATACTTTAAACTTCTACTGCTCTAATCTCACAATACTTAATTAGGTGATAAATCAGTGTAGTGTACAAAAGGATTTTGATATATAAATTTATACAGTACAAAATGTGGATTGAAGAAATGATAAAATTATAGTGTATTGTATCAATTTATACAATCATATCTTTTACAATGTATTAAATAAATTCTTAAAGAAAAAATCCTAAGATATGCTTTACGTAACCAGAAACAAAGTTTTAAGAGTTACTTTATAGCGTCAATAATAAAGTTAAGCGTCCAATATTTCACTAAACAGAGATGTTTTTCAAATAATATTTAATATGAAAATATCTCATCCTATTCTATAAATCATCAATACAAAATATTAAATATATAACAAATCATGTGATTTGAATTATTTAAAAAAAAAATCCAATCCTCCTAACTCAAACATTAAATAAGTCAAATTTTTCTTTTTTGATGAATAGCAGAAACATCACATCTGATAATTGAAGATTAATTATTTTAAAACATAAATATTACTAAAGTAGATTTTGGCTCTCACAATCTATTTTTCACTCATGGGACTAGCAATCAAGTCTTGAACAAAAGTGAAGCTTATTTAGTTTTACTCAAAATATTATTTTAATAAAATCCTAACTCAACCCACTAAATTTGTGAATAAAATAAAGTAAGTCAACATCATGGTAAAATCGCTTTCTAATCTAACAAAGGAAAATAAATATTAATATCAATTGGATAAATTGGAAAATTATTATTATTATTATCATTAGCAAAATTATTTTTTAATAAAAATTTTAAAAGAATTTTAATAGAATAGGTTCTTTCTACCATGACTATGAGTCTATGATTTTATTCTAAAAATTATGTTAAAAGATAATTTCCCTTTAAAAAAATCCAAAATATTTTCTTAAAATAATAGGGAAAATCACTATTAAATCTTGAAATATGAAAATATTTATTAAAAAATTCCAATACTAAGAAATATTATACCCAAATTCTATGATTAAAATAAGTGTAAAATCTTAAAATATAAGTATAAAATTATAAAAAATGAATATAAAAAATTTTAATATTGAGTATAAAATTATGCTATAATATTTTATACTTATTATATTCAATAATAAATTTTTTTATATTTATTTTTGGGATATGAGACTTGGATATGATATTTTTTAGTGGTGGGACTTTGAAATAAATATTTTTAATTTTTAAGTGATTTTTCCAAAATAATATGCCTGACCAAATAATGTAAGAGAAAATAACACTTAGGAACCAAACTTTATATTAATGCCATTTAGAGATTCAAGGATTATGAAATGATAAAAGAGACTATGTTTCTAAATTTAATAAAATTTAATTATTAAATTACTTAAATGCTTTTCCTAGAATGTAGCAAATGACTGAAGAAGAATATCAATAACTGGGTGTAAAAGTGTCAAATTTTTTAAATTGAATGTCAAATAATATGGAGTGATAATTGTAATTGGTAAATAAAATTTTATTTCTTGATGTAAAATCGGTGAAGATTAATGTCAAATCCTAAAATGATAATATGAGTGTCAAATGTCAAATAGTTGACATTTGTTCTCAACCATTTGACACTTATCTCATCCATTTTACACTAAATAGTTAACTCTCACTTAAATTAGAAATCTCACTATCAGTTTGTAACACTTTTCATTAGTCATTTGATATTGCCATTCTATGATTTGACACTAATTTTCTCATGTTATATTGAAAAATAAAATTTTACTCACTAAATACAATTATCAACATATGTTATTTAACATTTAACTTAAAAAATTTGATGCTATTATACCTAAATTTTAACATTTTTTTTCAATTATTTAATATTATCATTTAAAAAAAATATTTAAGTAATTTAATAATCAAATTTTATTAAGTTAAAAACATTGTCCTTTTTAATTATTTCATGATCTTTGTGTTTTTAATTTAAAGTTTTGGACCTTAACTGTGATATGCGCATAATGGGGGAGTAATGGCTAAAAATACGGCGACTGCACACATAATAATGACTGTGTTTTTCTTTCGGCCAATTGATATAATACGCGTGTTATAAAACTGCGAAAAGGTGAATGCAATGAACAAGATAATATTCTAAATGCGATCTCCTGCTAGAAGCTGGAACTCATAACCAAACACTGCCTAGTGATTTTCAAGGGTAGCCCTGCGAGGTGCGTACAACGTAAATGCCGCATAAAACGGTCCCAGAAATTACGTTGAGACCGCGGTAGGCCATGTCACTTCTCACTGGCTACAGCAAACGTGTCAGTCTTAAAGGTCTAAAGCGTTACTTTCTTTGCATATTTGAGTGTGTCTCGCTCTCTTCCTGCGTTCACTCCTTCATCAAGTCGCAGAGCAGAGCAGAGCATCCATGGTGTCCAAAGCAGCAGACTCTGCGATCAAACTTAGAGTTAGTCTTTCTTTCACGTCCCCTATTTTTCTCTTCATTTCTTGAATATAATATTTTGTTTAGTTGATTTGTTTTGTTTTCTGATTTTCCCGGAATTGGAATCATACTGATATCTCATAATTCAATTCAGATAATCACGCAGAATTCTCAATCTAATCGGATAGTAAGGACTAATACCCAAAAGTTTTCTCTTCCTGTATCTCCCCATTACCTACAATTGAGTTCAGGAGTAGGGCTTTCCCATAATTTGAATCTTAAATTCTGCTCTATGTTTAGCTTTGGATAATTTCTTTGAAGTAAATGGATAGTTCCTCTGCTACATCGATTGAGAATTGAACTTAAAACACTTAACCTTCAATTTTTGGGCATCCAAATAAGATATCTCAGAGACAGAGGATTTTTTTTTTAAGTATCTTTTCATCCTTTGGTTAATTTTTGTTATGCCGTGTTTTTAACCAAAATATGCTATTGCTATTGCATATTTTCACAGAAATCACATGGAGAGCCAGCAAATGATGCTGTTGCAACATTGTCAAGCAAGATTGATAAGCTGGAAAAGCAAATCCAGGCGGAGAGAATTGTATCAATTAAAGTAAGTTGCCTATTGGATTTTGGGGGCATTCTTCTGTAGATTCTTGAAAAGGGTCCAACGTGGAAATTTTGCTTTCACTGTAGTACTTCTGTAGCTTTGTTTTCTAGCCAGATACTTCATTATTCTTTCACTGTTAGTGGAGGGAATTTGCACTGATCTTCTAGTCTAGTAGTATTTACTACTGTCCACCAACTCAGTTTTGTTGAATTATCATTTCAGCTCAGTTATCTTTCAAGATTTTCAAGGGTAAACAGGACAAGTACCAAAGCTAAATGAATGGTCAAACTAAAACATGCAAGTCAACTAGGATTTCATAAAAGACTCTTTTTATGTTACATTGTGGAGAATTTATTAACTATGACTTTTCAATTTCATATGTGGGGTTCCAGCAATTACATTATCTGTGTTAGGGTCCTAACCTTATTTCATGCAAAATTTGTGAAGGCTTATTTCTGTATACCTTACAAGTTAGCTTGCAATTAATCCTGGTTGTATTTTAATAGGAAAAACTTTTGAGGAATGGGAAGAAGGTACAATGTCATGTTTCACAGGCTGTCGCAGCAATATCAAAAAGGGATTCTTCACATACACAGGAAAATATGATTAATCGAATTGACCATCCTCTATGTAAGTTCAGTGCTTTCTCTTACGGTTCAGGTGACAAAGATCACATCAACAATCTAGAAGTAATTGCTACAGCAAGTATCAAGCTTCCTTGTATTGAAAGATTACCACCATACACATCTTGGATATTTTTGGACAGGTACGTTTCCTTTCAAATTTCCATTATTTCCTGCCCAGTTGTGCATAATGTGGATTTATTGACAATAAAAGCACCTCCTTCTAGAGTCTGGTTCGTCTTATGGATAGAAATTTGGATTACAAAACCTTTACCATTCCATATGCAGATAGTATTGTTTCTTCTGCTATTTTACAATCTTTCACTCACAGAACAGAAATCAGAGAATGGCTGAAGATCAGTCTGTGGTCGGCAGAAGGCGTATCTACTATGACCAACATGGAAGTGAAGCGTTGATATGCAGTGACAGTGAGGAAGAGCTAACAGAACCTGAGGAAGATAAACATGAATTTACTGAGGCTGAAGATCAAATTTTATGGTAAGTTAAAATGGAGATGCAAGATTCAAATGAACAAGATTTTATGAAGAAAGATCCAATGATGGTTCAACTGTTTTTGAGTGCAACATATGGGTTTGCTATATGAATCCTTAATTGATGCATCAAAGTAGTCTTTAAATAAGACTCCTATGATGACCACATAAAACGTTCAAAAGATATTCGAATATTCAGAATTTCTCCTTTTTATATTCAGTGTTTGACTCTATGATACACTAGGATGGCATTTGAGGAACATGGGTTAACTGAGGAAGTATTGGATACTGTGAGTGAGTCTGTTGGAGGTACTAGACAGGAAATTCAGGTAATTCTGAATAACTTATGGACATGAGTTAAAGCTTGATGGTTGCTGTATTTAATTAATTATTGTAAAAAGTGCTGTGCCAAGTACTTATATTAAGTAGCCCTTGTTATTTAAGAAAATGTTTTCTCGATAATACACAGGATAGGTACAAAAGTCTCAAGGAAAAGAATATGGGGAGGCAGGACCAGCAGTCTGGAGGCTCTGGAGATTACGAATCTCGAATTGGCATATGTTTGGAGGAAAGCCTAAGTACTGCTTTAGATTCTTTTGATAACCTTTTTTGTCGCCGGTGCATGGTATATGCTAAATCATTATTTCTTTTACATTCTGGACATCATGGTGGGTAAGATGATCAATTAATGTATTTTATATCTTTTTTTCTTTTTTGCTTTTCTTCAGCAGATGTTTGATTGTCGTTTGCATGGATGTTCTCAACCCCTAACATATCCTGTAAGTGACAGCACTCCATTTTTTTGCTACTTAAGCATAGTTAGTCCATCCATAAGTAAATTTGATCGGTTGCTTCACAGAGTGAAAAGCAGCCAGTTTGGTCTGAACATGAAGAGGACAGGAGACCATGCAGTGATCAGTGTTACCTAAGGGTATTTTTCTTCTTTGTCTGAGATGTTACTGACTTTTCTTCTTTTGTTATCAGAAGAAATGAAACTGCATACTTATTTTGATTTTCAAAGAGAAGAAGAATAAATGAGGTGTGGTAAATTGATTTTTCTCATTGGGCATTCCATTTGAAAATTGTTTCTGTTGTCAGTGGGATTAGTATACATATTGAACAGAATGGTGGCATCTCTATACTGAGCAATCTGTTGATTTGAATTGCTTGTAAGTCTCATAAAAATGTTTTTACATGGTATGTGCACACTCAAATAGATCATTTAAATGGCATCGCAGGGTAACCTTAATAAGGCATGCTTGTTATTTAATCACTGTAGAATGATTATATTCAAGTGTTCATGTGTGTGTAGGCTTTATTGCCAACGTTTGGACTGAGCTACAAAGAATGTCACCCCTTTCCGTCAAATATCATCAACGTTTCTTATATAGCTTAAACCATGTTTGATGGGTGTGACTGCATTTTCTTTTGCTTGCAGTTAAAGGCTGAGAAAATTTCGTCAGACTCTAGGTGTTTGCTGGGTAATAAAACCTCAACCATGGAAGAGGGAGTATTGACATTGGCACCCTCTGGGGCAGAAGAGCCAGGAAACCAGAGTACTGCAACTATCTTGCTGGAAGAAAGATGCAATTCTATGAAAATGACACCTTTTCCGACAGAAGTTGCTAGTTGTGGAGGTCTCAACTTAAATGTTCCTGTTGCGGAGAGTCTGGGGAAACGGAAGGCCATAAATCAGTCTGATTTAGCACTGTGTGACTTAACATTGCTTCCTGATGATTCACAGAGTTCTTGTAAAAAGCAAAAGAAAATCACAGATACTGATGTAGTTACTGCAATTAGTGATTATAATGGGGACCTAAATGTTGGCGCATGTGATGAAAGCAAATGCATTATTGCTTCTGCATGTTTAAATGACTTTGCAGAGCATACTTCTAACAAATTAATATTTTCTGGGAGAACTTGTCATAATGAACATGAAAATGTTGGGGATGGACCAAAAGGTGGCATGGCTGAAGCAGAATTCAAGCAATCATCTGATTTCATGAAAGAGCACGTTGAAGGGACACAAAGTCTCTCTGAATGGAAACCTCTGGAGAAAGAGCTATACTTGAAGGGAATAGAAATGTTTGGGAGAAACAGGTATGTGGCTTTTGGCTTTGTCCTGCATCCTTACTAGTGACAACCCTAAGACCATATTAGGGTGTTTCCACTATTCCTTGTAAAGAATATTGGTATTATGGTGAGAAATGCTATGACAGTGTCACTTTTATTTTAGGGAGTATACCCACATGTAGGGAATTTTTTTTTTGTCTTTATATGCTTTAGAAATATCCTTTTGGTTTAGTTTTGATTGCAAGTAATCTAGTTGAAGACATAGTTCATGAAATTCACATTAACATGGTAAGAGTTTGTAAGTTTGGATTATAATTGAACTTCATGTGAGTATATGGTTTATATTTGCTTCTATATTTGCAAAATAGTCTTGGGCTTTGTTGAAATACTATCTATATTAAATTGCGGTCAATGATTACATATTGAATGTGCTTTCAGAAAGTAACTTTCTCCTAATTTGGGATTAAAGAAAGGAAGAATTAAAATGCTTGGACATGTATTTCTTCATAGTTGGATCATAAAACTATTAATTTAAAATAGGATTTATTTTCAGTTATTGGATATCACACATCTGAATTTATATAGGAGCTGTGAATTTGTCAAATTTGTGATCATGTGCAACTCATGCTCTGCAGCTGCCTCATAACAAGGAACTTACTTTCTGGCCTAAAGACCTGCATGGAAGTAGCTAGTTACATGCATGCTGGTGGAGCATCATTGCCTCACAGATCTAATGTTCCACCAAGTTCACTCAGGGATGACAACGGAAAAACTGATGCAGAATGCACAGTGAGAATTGCAAGCTTTACCTTCCCAGTTTTCTTTTACATTTAGATTCTTCTGTCCTTATTGTATTTGCTTTTTCAATTTTTTTTCTTGTGTGTGTGTGTGTGGAGTGGCGTCTGCGGCAGGGGGGATGTGAAGGGGACTTTTCTTGGTGCTTGGTGAAGATGTGATAAAAGATCCTCCATATGTATTTTCCATAATCTTATAATGGAATTTATTAGGTTGACAACTAGTTTCTAAATTTTTTTTGGCAATAGAAGAATTGGAATCTCCATCATATGTGGTTAGAGAAACTTGATGAAATTTGCACTTGGTACTTTTGCACGAAGGAGATCCCATATCATCGTGTACTCCTTGTTGCCTTATAAAAGATGTAGCTTTTCGCACATAAATTTATTTTTCAAATTTATGGTTCTGTCACTGTGCTTCCATCTTGGTTATGTGCTCTGCTATTAGAAGCCAATAAGTTGCTTCTGTACTTGGTTCAATGTTAGGACCAAGAGATGCCAACAAGAGCAAGATTGCTACGGAAAAGAGGCAAGACAAGGAAATTTAAATATTCTTGGAAATCTGCTGGCCATCCATCAATATGGAAAAGAATTGCCGATGGGAAAAACCAGTCTTGCAAGCAATATACGCCCTGTGGATGTCAGTCAATGTGTGGAAAGCAATGTCCGTGCCTTCATAATGGAACTTGCTGTGAAAAATATTGTGGGTATGTGAATTTTCTGTTTATAATTTAAGTTTTTTTAATTAATATAACACATATTTTCCTTATCCGTGTGTTGGTCAGTCTGAATTATTTTGTGTAGTTTTGGGGGCCGTCTAGCCTGAAGACAAAATCTAGTGAGAATCATCTTGAAATACTGTCAAATATGGCCAGCTAAGCCTTTTTACTCCCTATACACACACACACACACACAAATTTACTCTTGGGGTGATGAAAAGATGGTATTTGATAGAGCCCATTGGTGTCATATGATCCATGTAATCGACCCTACTTGGTGGGATAATGCTAATGTTGTTGTTGTACTCTTGTGGTGATGAAGGAGAAATTTAGTTGATCATCAATGTGTTCTAATGAATTGTTGCTAAATTCGTGTATTTCATCGTAGAATTTATTTCTTTCTGGGCCCTGGCTGAGACTGCCAGAAAAGTAAAACACGTCTCAAACCCAATTTGTGAATACTTGTAGGGACTTGTCCAAGCTGGAATTTTTTCCTCAAGTTATTCAGTTGTTGAAAGTTTTTGTTTTTTTTTTTTCAAATGTATTGAATTAGATCTTCTACTTTTAGGTGTTCCAAAAGCTGCAAAAATCGATTCAGGGGTTGCCACTGTGCTAAGAGTCAATGCAGAAGTCGACAATGTCCATGCTTTGCTGCTGGACGTGAATGTGACCCAGATGTTTGTCGAAATTGCTGGGTTAGGTAATGAGTTTCAAACATTTCTGTGGTGACCTGGACTTTATGCCCTGGGTTATTGATTTTACATATCTGAGATCTATGTTTTGGTCATGATGTTGTTATCTTGAATAATTGGGTATTGACTAGAGTTTACTCTTTCGACAATTTTTATGTATACTGTATCATCTCTTAGCAAGAAATGTGTGAATTATGCTTCACTTTTATGATTTAAAACAACCTTTGATTATTTTCTATGTTCTACCCCTTTAAAAGCAAAGGTCAGATGTTAGGTTCAAACATTTAGGGTTGATGTTTCTATCATTTACCAGTGAAAGACATATACTAAATGTGACCTTCCGGCAATTTCACTACTTCTTTTGTGACTATAAAGGTTAAATCACCTTTCATACGTTTTCAGAAATGATATTTAAATAATTCAGAATTCCATTTATTTAACACCCAATAAAGTGCTAATTAATAGCGATCATTCTTGACTCTCTGCTGTTTCTAGCAGATTTTTTCCCCTATTCCAAGTTATCTAGACATGGGCAAAATAGGAGTCAAGTTAATTTGATAAAGACTCACCTATATATTCCAATGTATGCCATGGGTGTAAATATTGACTCTTGATAGCATTCTTGGTCTATTTGATATCTAAACCTGTTTACAATGAAATACATATTAGTTCTCTGTTTTGGCTTTATCTCCTAGTTTGAAGCAGTGGGAATTCCCTGTCACCATATCATTTAAAACTCTCCTCAACCCTTTTCTGGTTGTTATATTAGTTGGACCTGGTTTTTTTCTTTTATTCTTTTGACAATGACACTGAATATCACATTCTTTAAACAGTTGTGGCGATGGTTCATTAGGAGAGCCACCTAGACGTGGAGATGGTCAATGTGGAAATATGAGGCTTCTTTTAAGGCAACAACAGAGGGTGAGTAATTGTCATTTGAATCCCCTCCTGTTCTGTGCTCCATTATGCGGGAGAGACAGTGACATAATGGGTGAAGTCAGTGGAGCCCACCTCTGTGGGCATCATGCCCATTATGTCACTCTCTCACACGATGAGGCATACCCGTCTGGACATCACATCCCTTGTGTCACTCTTTGTGTCCCACATGATGAGATCGAGAATAAGAGGAGATATGGGTTCTAGTAATTAAAAGTCTGGCGTAAGAAGTTATTTATATATATCTTTCTCGTGATTTACATCATATGGTTATATGTTTGTCTCACTGCATTTGGTTCAATTTCTCTGTCAGATTCTTTTGGCAAAGTCTGATGTCGCAGGATGGGGAGCATTCTTAAAGGTTGAGACTCGAGTTGCCTGAACTTGTTTATTTTCTACTAAGTGTTAGCCTCTTCTTGTCTCTGATTGATGGATTCATTTCAGAACCCAGTTAACAAAAATGATTACTTAGGAGAATACACAGGGGAACTGATCTCCCACCGGGAGGCAGATAAGCGAGGAAAAATATATGATCGTGCGAACTCATCGTTCCTTTTTGACTTGAATGATCAGGCAAGCTACGCTATGATATACTGGGACTTAAAAATTGATAATATATTTCATGACCTTAACTCTGTTACTTGAATCTTCACAGTATGTTCTGGATGCTTATCGCAAGGGAGACAAGCTAAAATTTGCTAACCACTCATCAAATCCAAACTGCTATGCAAAGGTCAGTTCAGTTTCTTAAATTTTTAGGAGAGCTATATAAACTTACCTGTTTGGCTGAGAAGCATGAACTTGATTGTTTAATGCTCGCCATAATTTGCTAAATGTGCTGGTTGCTTAGGTGATGCTGGTTGCTGGGGATCATCGAGTAGGCATCTTTGCCAAGGAACACATTGAAGCTAGTGAGGAGCTGTTCTATGATTATCGTTATGGTCCAGATCAAGCGCCCGCTTGGGCTCGTAAACCTGAGTCTTCCAAGAGGGATGAATCAGCAGTTTCTCAAGGCAGGGCCAAGAAACACCAGTCTCATTGATGAGCCATTCATTCATTGTACATCTAGCTTCTACCCTTGTTTTAATATTTTATAGTAGCATAGTCTTGAATGGTTGCTCCCATGAGGAAAATAATAATTGGATGTGCACGTGGTAATATGCCTAAAAATGTTTAAGTCAAACAATAAAATGGGCAAGCGATGAAGCATTGTAATGTCGAGTTCAGTGATATCCTTATGTTAATTATAACAGCAGTATTGTTTTATGCCTTGTTTTGTTACTCATGATTTTTGCTATTGGTAATCGTAAATTGGTATTTTCGGATGCTCCGTGATTTTCTGAGAAATGGCTTACGGTTCATATTATATACTGCTTACGGTTCATATTATTGTGAACAAACCTTTTGGCCATAGATTTTCTCCAACAGGAGAAGATATCGTTCCCTGACGCCAAGATTACACCTTGGGATATACTGCTTCAATATTTTAATTGTAATACCAGTTGAACTGAAAATGGATAATTATGTAACAATAGGGTCAGTGTCGTAACAGACAAGAAAAAGAAAAATCTTCCTCCCATAGTGCGTTCCACGTGACACGAGGATATAAAATTCGTTTGCCCTCACCTTTTACTTCTAATTTAACAATTTTTTCCCTTTTTTAATGAAATGTAACAAATTGGCCAAAAGAAAAATGTAACAATGTTCTTTATTTATTTTATTGTCCAACGTAAAAGTAGTTTCGTCTCAGTGGAGAACTGGAGATACTTTGCACTAGAGAGAAATGTCTGCTCTAAACCTCTTGAATAAATTTAATTTGAGTGAATGATTATATTTGTTATTTTCTAATTAAAAAAATTTTTAAAAATAAAAAAATTATTTATTTAAAATATTAAAATTAAATAATAACCATAAAATTACAACCGCCCTAATTAATCAAACCAATCCGAAACAGATAAATTTAGTCTACAAGTCAACATATCCTTATAAATGTGGGGGGAAAATCCCAGTTTTGTTTCCATATGGTATATAATATATATTATTCTCTGTTTTAATTTCACACAGAATGAAGTAAAAAAGAATGAACTAGGGGAATAAATTTATAAATAAAAACATTAGTAACTTCAAGTAGAAAAAAAAGATATAAATAATAAACAATAATAGTGAGGATATAATAAATATTCTATATCTTAATTTATATTAAATAAAAACATAATCCATTTTCATTACTCCATCCAAATAACACCATATAATTTTCATTTAATTTACTTTATGGACCTTCGAGTTTTGATAGAATAGACCATGAAAAATTGCAATTCTTGGCTCCTAATTTCGATTTCGAGAGAGAGGGAGAGAGAGAAGGTGAAGTGCTCATGTTTACCTTCCTTAGGAATAACGTTGACACTGAGTGCAGTGGAATTATCCCTAAAGGATGAAGAAAGACAAATGAACATATAAATTAAATTAAAAAAAAAAAAAAGGAAGGGTGACACAAACTTGAACAGCTCATTCTCATCTAGCGTGCACGTGATAGAATAGGAGCTCATTCCATGTATCTGGCACCCCAGGAAGACACCAGTGGCTACAATCTTGAATGCCCTGCAATTTACTGCTCTTCCCAGATTTCCTTCCATACATAGATGGATGCCCATCTATTCTATATTCCGACAACCTTGTTATATTCAACAATGTCACCCGAGTTTTCATCAGCTTCAACACCTCCTCCACAATTCTGTTCTTCCCAGGGTCACCCGTGCTTAAGCTTTCATTCAGCGGACTTGTTGCTTCCCTACAATGTCCTCCCGTATTCCATTCACCTCCCCTATCACAAAGCATCCAGTTCTCCAGTTAGCTTTAACAGTTTTGGGAAATTAAGAGAAACCAACCATTTCAGAGTGGTTATACTTAAATGCATATATAAGCAAACCTGAAATGAGAAGGTGCTGAACTTCGAAAGAAAACTTGAGTTTTTCTGGTGTTGATGTGCCTGTCAACCCATGAGGCCCAAGTCATCAAAGCTTTCCTGAAAGCTGTTGACACGTTTAGCTGCGGATGAACAAGGCTTCCTTCCTGATAGTAATTAATCCTGTTATTCATACAAATATGAGACACACATTCAGTAAATTAGGATTTTGCAGCTGCAATCATTCCTCAACCCTACATATCTAACTTTAAGTTCAATCAATGCATTGAGATTTCATTTATTCTCACGCTCAATTGATGCACTTTTCTTGTAAAAGAAGCATCAAATTCGAAAGTATATTCAAGGATGCAGACATCAGTGATGTCCCAACTTCATAACCGAAAAGGGTAAAGAAGAGTGCTGACCCAGCTTTTGTTTTGGAATGTGACCACCAGTGTGCAGTGTTGAAAACCAGAACATCAGCTCCTCTCCATCTGGAGGAACTGTGATCAATGGCGTCAATTCGCAAGGTTGGTCTCCGTTTCTGCCCTATTCTTGCCTTGCTTTCGTGGACTAAGAAATGAGACACATAGTATTCAACTGTGCATTGGTAATCCTGCCAGGTGGGTAGTCGAACAACTTAACACACTAGGCACAGGCACACAGAAACAAAGTAAGATTTAGCGGAAACTAGAATTACCAGAAACCTGAAACTATAATTTCCCTTCTCTTTGGTAATTTTTCGCCCATGGGTCTCGTACACTCTCTTCGGATCTCTGATAGCACCGATCAACATACACAGCAGCGATTCCCACTGGTTCCTATTAATCGAATCCCCAACAAAAACTAGCCTTTTCCCTCTTATCAACTCCAGCATTTTTGTCGCGTTGAACCTATCATAAATCACATTGCACTTCAATATTTGTTCCCATACGTATCCCTACGGTCTAAATTTAATTCCTCACCTATAACCAGACACGTGCGAATCATTAAAAAAAGCGTAGAGAATGAATTCGATAGTACCTTGGAAGGTCACAGTCTTGCGGTTGCCATCTCCACTTCGAGTAGTCGCTATCTAATCTTCCATTTCCTCCGCAATCGAAACCCTCGTCTATGAAAGGACATGAGTTTTTGGTGTACAGAGGATAGCTTTCATCAAAAACCCAACTCCCTTTTGTTAAATCACAGTCTTTGCTTGTTTTCTGCTCAATCTTCTTCCCACTTGGAACTTCTATCTTCTTAGATGAAGCTGTTCTAATCAACTCTTCCTTCCTGTCGCCATCAGTTTTCTCGTCTAAACCAAAAATTATCTTCCCCTGTTCATCTCTAATCACTTCAGATAAAGGTTCATCTACGGCGAGATTTTGCATTGCCGTGAAATTAGCACCTGAAGAATGAGCTTCGTGTCCTCCATCTTCCGGCACACAAGAATTTGAACCAGAATAACTGTCAACATCGGAAGAATTACCGGACCAACCATGATGGTTTTCAGTAAAAGCACGGATTTTTACACCATCTACAGTGAAGTTTCTAGTGAATCCAGTCGAGTGCTGAACGGTTAAAGGTATGTGAACCCCGGCGAGAGATCTGTTGAACTGAACATGAGACTGCTGGCGGACTGAAGGGGAGAACTTTCTGACCCAAATTGTGAAAGTAGTAAGGAAGAAGACAGAGAAACAGATTGTAAATGAAAAAACCAGAAGCAAAGTGGGTTTGAAGGAGAAACTTCTCTGCCTCTCCATAGATGAAGCTATGCTTTACAAGAAAACAAAGATAATTGAGATTTGGTAGTGTCACCGGTTAACGATTCGACATTAGACGAAGAAAAAAAAGAAAATCCCAATGATAGAGAAGATACACGGGATAATATAAAGTGTGGACAGACTGTGCTGAAGGTGAAGAATATATATATATATATATATGTAAGGAGCGGTGAGCAGGTGGAGCCGTAGAAGAATCCGAAAGTAAGGAATGTGCATATTTGGGCACCTGATGCGAGAACGTCTCAAGACGATCCAGAAGTACAATGAGGGCAGCTATCTCCATCGCCAATCTTTTCTAAAGAAAATTATATTTCGGGCTCAGATTCCCGGGATAATTACATCTAAAGAAAGGGCGGATAAGCAAAGCAAGAGAACAAGAAGCAGTAGCTGTTTCTATAACAATTTTTTTATTTAAAAAAAATAAAAAAATTATTTAATAAATCTGTTTTTTATAAAATATTCTATAAAATAAAAAAATAAAAAATAAAAAACATATTTAAAATATTTTATAATTTTTATTTAAAAAATATAAAAAATATTTATCTCATTAATAATAAGATTATAAATTTTAAATAAATTATTTAATATTTACTTGATATGATTTTAAAAATAATTATTTAAATAAATTTTTTTATTTTTAAAATTTATCAATTCAAAAATTATTTTATAAAATTATTTTAAAAATAATAAAACTGAAAATAGTGTGAAACAGGGCCAAATCTTGTTTCTTTTTTTCCCTTCAAGGAAAGAAAATAGAAAGCAGAAACGGAACCAAAATCCCGCAGACGGTTTTCCGGGGTTAAATTCCGAAAAGGTTCCCAATAACGTCAACTCATGTTGAATTGAATTTGATAGGGCGGCGCCAAAAATCATTTTTATTAGATAGGATTGTACCTTTTTTATTTTTTTTATCAATTACCATGGATGATGTAAGTAAAAAATTTACCCTCCTTGTTACTAGGATTATGGGATACTTGGTCCATAGTTGGCCCTTATGAACTAATAGGAATCACATGAACCTAAGTTGATAAATTTATAAATGTGGAGTTTTTCTGGTTATATACAGTATATATTATGATCATTACAAATTTAACTGATTACTCCCAAAATTTTATACTTCACTTTTACTATTTACTACTTCAATTTCATGATTTAATGTTAAACTTCTCCAATTTTACATTAAATATATTATAATCATCATAAAATTTAATTAATTAGTCATAAAATTTGACACAACTCTAGCTATTTACTATTTAAGTTTGATGATTTGACATTAAACTTTTCTAATTTTATGTTGAGTTTCCTCATTTAAATTTTTTTATAATTATAATGTATCCAGTATAAAACTGAATATAAAACCAACAAAAGTTCAATATTTAATTATGGAACCTAATTAGTATAAAGTGAAAGCTCAATGTCAATCTTTTTAATAAAGATATTTATGTTATTTTTTATTTAAAATTTTGATCTGTTTAAAATTATGATCTTTTTGTATCATTTTAGAATATTTTAATCATAAAATAATATTAATTGAATATTTTAACCTCAAAATATCATTTTTTCTTTAAATTATCTTTAGGGAGGAGACAAATTATAATACCAGTGTATAAAAAAAAATATTTTTTGGTGAACACACAAAAATTAAATTATTAGTTAGACATGTTACTGTAAAACAAAATTAAATTATTAGTGCTGTAAAATTCTTTATTGGTCCTTACAAGTCAGTCACACGGCAACAACTTCTGGGCAGGAAAAACAAAAAAACCGAAGACCACAGCGCTGGCATCTTTTGCTTCGCTGGCATGATAATCTAGGTTTTCCGAAAGTATAAGCGACTCCGTACATAAACGTTAAAATGTTGTCATCTAGTTTTTCTCAAAATATCACCTCGGGTCTCCTTCCCCTATGTATATCCTTTCCTTTTAAAAATGATTTTGCTGTTTACTCTCTATCATCTACAATATTATAAAATATTTAATCCTATTATTCTTAATATAAAATTATTTTAATTAAATTATATAAATTAAGAATAAATATTAAAATTAACTAATTATCATGATTTTTTTTAAAATTTTAATATTTTATTAAAATTATTTGTATTTAATCTTTTTATTTCTCTTTTAAGATATATTAAATAGAGATATTTTTTTATAAATATATAATAAATATTATCTCATATACTATAATGGATCCTGTATTTAGAATTAGGGTAAAAGACTTTATGTTTAAGGCCAGAGAGAATATAAATTATATGTATATTAAGAAAATTATTTTTCACATAAAATTAATATAAAATATACTAATATTTCTCATTTTAACCTATTAAATATTCTTTTTTACTATAAATTTATAAAATAGAAGTAAGAAAAAATAAAAATAAAAGTAAAATGAGAAAAAAAATACTACACATCCTATATTTTCAATCAGAATCTTATAATATAAAACAGTATGGGTCTGTTTAACAATATTTTCTATTTTATTGTTCTTAAATCAAAACAATTTTGTAAAATTGTTTTCGAGAATAAGTTTTGAAAACAAGAAAATAAAAAAATTTATTTGAATAATTATTCTCAAAATTATAACTAGTAAGTGATAGATGAATTATTTAAAATTTATAACTTTACCATTAATGAGGTGGGTGTTTTTCACATTTTCTTATATTTTTCAGAATAAAAATTACAAAACACCTTAAAGTTAGTTTTCTGTTCTTTTATTTTTCTATTTATTAAAATAATTTATAAATAACAGATTTATAAATAAATTTTATCATTTTTTTATTTTTTAAAATAAAAAATTATTCTTAAAAACAGAACCAAGCATGCCCTATATAATTCAGATAGAAGGAAGCAATGATACCCATTGTTTTGTTCCCGTCCCTGTTCCTTGTTACTGTATTCATTAACTCAAATTAATTACTCTACCCTTCTATCTGAGTGGTCCCCGCCCGCATCCATTAACCTCGCTCCTCCGGAGAAGATAAAAGCCAAGGCCCAAGGGTTCTTCTTCCCACAATTTCGGCTCAACAGTGACAAATGGTGATCGATCTGGGCCTCTTGAACAAAGGCCGAAGAAAATGAGATGATTAGCCTAAGCCCACAGTCTACCTTCTGGATTTGAATCACAGGCCCATTGTCCACATGTCCATAAAATATCGAAAGAAACCATTTGGTAAGTCCCACATAGTCACATTATTTGTGCCCAAAAACAAAAAACCATCAATACGCTCATAGGTTTAATTCAATGCAGCAGGGCGGCCTCCTCATGATTATTTATTCCACCGGGAACACTAGAAGGAAGGAAATTGCCACAAACTCAGCCACCAACATCAATCACTCGAAAGATTTTAAAAAAAGAAAAAAAAAAAAGAAATCTTTGTCACAAACACTAACACAATTGATTTAAGGGTACAACCAATGCTGCAGAAAGCATGAATCATCATGGCACGACAGATTTCGTTGGCGTTTGGAATCCATGACCTCTGTCTCTCTGTCCCTTGACTTTGAATTTTATTGACGCAGTTAAAAAAGTGCCTCCACGAAAGCATGCTTCCTTTTAGGATAGCCCATACCAATCATATGGTTGAGATAGACCTTGCCGTCCTTCACAGTGGCTGCTGTGGCCAACCTATGCTTCAGCCCCCAGAAGGTTGCTACCACAGAAGCCGTTTCCCAGCCGTCAGAACTCTCCACCAATCTTCCTGAAGGATTCCCAGCTACCACCAGCTTCGTCGGAGACACTAGTTCTAGACCATCTCCGAATTTGAGAGGCCCTCCCCTCGCCTTGATCAGCTTCACTTCCTCCCCCCCTTTTGACAAATCAATCTTCAACAAGTTGCCGCTAAACGCATGAATCACTATCAGAAATCCATCTGGGTGGTAAACGATGCCGCCTACTCCAATCACGTTGTTGTACCATTCTTTTGCGACAAAAAGCGGGTTTCTCATAATTGACATGAGCTTCCCTTCCGCCCCAACCTTCCAGATCTTACTGGCTTTGGCATCTGTTACATAAGCATTCCCTTGTGCATCCACTGCAACATCCTCTGCTAGTGATTTCTCGTCACCTGCATTCGGCGGCAAAGGATTAATTTGCCATTCATTCACTAGTATCATAATATAACAGTGAAATGCTTCTCACAACTAATTCATGAAAAACACCATAGCAGAAATGATTCCAAACGCAGATTAACTAACGTCTCAACTTGGTAAGTAAACTAGCAGTTGTCGCAAACCAAACTTCAACCAAACACTATTTAATGTTAGTTACTCCATCAAAAGGGCTAAGCGCTAACAAAGGTAGATATTACCCATAACAAATTTTCAAATATATGCTATTTTCTTTTTGGTGATATGAAATATAAGCTATTTCGACTCCAATTTGTAGTCTATTGTCCTAAATCTAATACTAACTATATCTCCTAGTTAGTCCTTATACTTTTACTCAAGATTCAAAAAATCAGACTGGATATTAAAATTAAAGCACTAGTTCAAAATTCAATGGTTGAACCAGAATTAAACCGGTAGTAATAAATTTAATAATTTTTTAATTTTATATATTATATAGAAAATAAAAAATATTATTAATAAGTTTCATAAACTAATATTAAAATTTAAACAAGTTAATATTTATCTATAATCATATTTTGAATTCAAAATAGTCAATTAATATTATATTTTCATATTATTTGTTAAGAAAAATTATTATTATTATTATTAATTATTTATCATAATAATACTTACATAATATTATAATATAAAAAAATTTATACAAAAAATAAAACTATGTAGTACTAAAAATAATTTTTTTTATTTTAAAAACTAAAAGAAAATTAAAAAAAATTAGACCCATTCAACCTGTTTTATACTGGTTCAACTGTTTTCCAGTTCTAAAAACGTCCAGTTGAGATCTATGACTAGATCAAACCAGACACTAGTTTCAGGTTGAGCTGGTAAGTCCGATCCAATTTTTTGAACACTGCTTTAACCACCCAAAAACCATAAATTTTTTCCAATCTTCAAAACCTTGTAATATACTCTCTCCAATTCATTATGTAAAACCATTTTAACCAAATTACATGAATTAAAGTTGAAAATTAAAATTACTTAATTATCACATTTTTTAAAATATATATATATATTTTTAAAACTACCCTTTTTAATTTTTCTCTCTCATTATCATCTCCTTAAATATGGGCATTTTTTGTAACACATAATTAAATAATACCTCATATTTTTTAAAGAAGAGCAAAGCAAAAGCCCCTATATTTATATATTTCTTTTGGCCCACAAAACCTTGTAATATTAGGTGCAAACAAAAGGCGAACCTTTCATCTTTCCAAAAATTAATTAAAACGCAACCAAATCAAAGTAATTATTATGGCAAAATCAATATTAATTACTTTCTTCAATTATTAATATAAGTCATTTTTAATTACTTTATTAGAATAAAAAAATTTAATTACATTAATAAAATTATCTAAAAATGTTTTGATTTTCATATTTATTCTTAATAAATACCATAAATTTAATAAAATATTATAATATATAAAATAATTAATGTTTCGTAAAGTAATTTTCAAGAAAAACACTTTTAAAATAAAGTATTAATATTCTATAAACTCTTGCAAGATCACTTATATTTAAAATCATAAAATCCTTTTATAATGGGACTTATTTAAATGACTAAGGAAGTCTTTCATTTAATAATTTGATTTGTTTTAAAATAATATATTTTTATCTAATGAACCTCAATTGAAATTCAACTAAATTGTTGAACTCCCTCAATCCCATATTATAAAATATTTACAAAGATTCTCTTATTCTATAATATAAAACATTTTACAAGGATCAATGAAGTATTTATGATCTATTTCCAAAAATACTTTTAATAAATTCATTTAACAAAAATTCCCCCTCTATCTTTTTTAACAAATGATACTACTAGAATTAATTTCAAAAGAAAAGTGAATAAAGGATAATTTTGGAATCAATATTTTTTTTGGTAAAAATAAAGACTTCCAATCAGCTTTAACTACCTTTCTTAACATCTATGATTTTTCTTAAAATCATCTTATATTATAAGAAAGAGGGAGTATAACACTATATTTAGCCAACGAACCCTAAACTAGCATTGTTTAACAACTTGTGTTTTGTGTTCAAAACTAAGTGATTAAAATTAAAGGAGTAATTATCAACAAATTAACTGAATATTATTATTTTTAATTTTACTTATATCAAAATGCTTTATTTTAATGGAAGAATTTACCTTAAGAAAATTTTAGTGTTATAATAAAATAGTTAAAAATTGATATTGATGACAACGACGAAAAAAAAATTCATAATTTCAAAACTCAGTCAGATGCAAAATTCAAAAGTCAAAGTTTATCAAAAAAATAATTCATAAGTCAAAGTTTTTCTCTCACTTCATGCAATTCAGTCAAAACGTGTCTAATTACCATGAAACCTCAAAAGGTTCAATTAATAACCCTAAGAGACGATGGTTGACCAGAAAAAATGAACACCAAGAAATGTTAACGAGAGCAAGAAAATATGTTTTTTTCACAGGAATAAGAGAAAATAGTTGATTTTATTACTATCAAGTATCAAGTAATAATTCTGAAAAAAAGTTCGAGTCAAATAAGAAGAAATGAAGTTTGGATCCTCTGCAATGCAATAGTAGTGTTGATAAGAGAAAATAGTTCAATTTTAAATATTTATGCGAAAAAAAAATTATATTCTAAAATGTAATTTCCCCCAGAAAACACTTGAAGGTGATGCAGAGGAATTGGAGAATGGAAAGGGTAAAGGCACGAATAGGAAGCTTACTTGGGCCACTGAGTTGGGTCAGAAACAATCGTTTCCACGTTGACAAGTCGTAGGCCGCAAGCGCCCCGTATCGATTTCCAAACGCGTCTGCATGGACTGCTAGCAGCCGATTCCTCGGTCGGTCGATGACGATTCCAAGAGTTGCGTTTCCGGCCAAGTCAACGTCCTTCACCACCGGTATCTCCTCTAGTACCTCGTTCTCCGCTCCCGTCACCGGAATCTGACCGATCCCTCCTTCGAATAAAGCGACGATGAAGCGCCGATTCTGATCATCCCACTTGCCGCACTCTCGAAACCACCCGGTGCTGTGGTAATGGTACACGTGAGAGGGGGGTTTTGCTAGCTCCAGGGAGATGATTACGCCGATCGGTATTGCTGAGAGGAGCACGAGGAAGGCTAGGAATTTGGGAGAGCAAAGCCACGAGGAAGCCATCAGAGCAAGACAGAGAAATAACAGAGAAGGCTCTGTGGGTGAGAGCGCGGCGAAGAGCGGAACTTGGTTGGACTATTTGAGTCGTGGATTCTATAAGACAGACTGCAACAAATAGTAATTTTTTAATGGGCTGCTGGAACGTCATAGAAATTCATTGATTCTGAGAGGAAAACTGTCCTTTTCTTTTAGAAAAATATAAGGCGTGTACAAGATTAAATATATGCTTAGAAAAAAAAAATAGATCGTGTAAAAATATAAACTCAAGGTGTGTGAAAAACACTTCTAATCCATTTGGTTTGATTACATGTAAAGTCATGTAATGTAATGAGTACATGTGTTAATTCTGTTTGATTGGACAATGTATAATGCATTTGTATCACATCATAATACTGATGTAATCAGCAACCCTATCATTTTGGTGGGATTTTCATATTACATGCATGTAATTGGAATAAAAAGACCATATTGTCCTTTGAAAAATAAAAAATGATATCCAAGAATATAACCCATCTGATTCATTCAACAATCGGCACTCTCATCACAAGCACCAACTGGTGTAAGGAGTAAGCCACTTTGTGAAGGGACAAGACCACTCTGAGATCTGCAATGCCCGTGAGGTAAGCCTCCATTCTTCATCATCTTCTTCAGTAAATTTGTGTTCTTCGATGGCATGTTCTTCAATTTCTTCCTTCTTCGGTCTTCAATTTGTTATATTTCTTTGATTTCCTTTTTCCTTCTTTGATTTCTTCTTTCTTCTTTCCTTGATTTTGTGCATTACCTAGTTATAGTGGACTTTTTTAGCTACCCATGTCAGAATTGGCATATTCATCAAGTATTTTTTTTTTTCATGCTCAAGTTACCCACATGTTCTATTTTTTTTTTTTAGACTTTACACACAACTTCTTAGCCACCCTTGTGCATTACCTGGTTTTTTTTCCCTCTTAACTATATAATATATATTTTTTTAGTGAGAAATCACCTTGATATTGCATTTTTTTGTGATTGTAAGAGCTTTCACAATGTTCAGTATGTGATTGGGAAAAGGTTTGTTTTTCTTCAAGAAATCATTTTGGCAATCCGTTCCATTTATGTTAAGTGAAAGAAAGATGGAAATAACATGAAAGGTTACAAAAACATACCTAAAATGGGGGAAATAAGAGATTGCTAAGGGGAGGAAAAAAAAAGCAATAGTGAATGAGAAAAAGAAGAATTATAATTGATAGTTAGGACTAAAGATAGAGATACTTGTTATTAAATACTTGAAATTAAAATTAGATTAAGAAAATCAAAGGATCTAGATTTATGGTTGAGTATCTCGTAATTGCTCTTAATAGTAATTATTAATGAGAAGCATTTGGAATGAGAGCAAAAACTACAAAAGATACAATGTTTGAACTAATGATATCTTTAATTTTTTTAAAAATAATTTTAATATTTAAAATTCTGTGTAATGATTATTTTGGAGCTGTATATAAAGTAAATTGTTCATAAGAATGAGAAGTACGTAAATTGCATCTACCTTCAACCATTTTAAGAATACATGGCTTTAGAGTAACAACCTCCACTTTGTTATTCAATCTCTAATGTTTAACCTAACAAAGGAAGATTGAGTCAGTTGAATTGCTTACTGTAATGTAATACAATATATAAAATAATACTACAAGTTCTGGGTTTCAATTTATAGAGAATAAATTATTAAATTAAATAGCTCAAGAATTAATCCCACTAAATACAAGGTTGTGATGATAATATAACATTTTGGATTGTGTTCTCTTTCTTGTTTAACCTTTTTAACCAAAAATTGTTGTACAATACAATTATGGATCAAGATGAAGATGAAGTCATTGCTCACATAATGCTTGCATGGCTAATAATTGTTCATGCTGTAAACACAATATTTATGAATTGAATGTATAGTGTGTCCTTATTAAGTATTAGGAGGCTTAGACACCAATCTTACACAGTTGAGTTTGATAGTAAAATGAGACACCTTTAGGAGTTAGTGTATATAAGTGACAACACCTATGTCAACCAAATTAGGATGTATAAATCTACCTTTGATCAGCTTTGTGGTATGCTAGATTCAATAGGTGGTCTTAAACCAACTAGACACATGTTAGTAGATAAGTACGTGGCAATCTTCTTGTATATACTTGCTTATCATGTGAAAAATAGAGTGATACAATTTGAGTTTGGGAGATCTAAGGAAACAATTAGTCGTTAATTAAACTTAGTGCTTAGAGCAATGATGCGACTCCAAGTAAAGCTATTCAAGAAATCTAACCCAATGCCTGAGAATTCTACTAATAAAAGATGGAGGTGATTCAAGATATATTGCTATATATATTTTTTTGTAACTTGTTTTGTTGTGTTTTGTTGTCATATAGTAGCCAATAACGACTTTGGATGTAGGGCTATATTGGTGCATTGGATGGTACACATATTAAGGTTCAAGTACCTCTTCAAATGAAGGCAAGGTATCGTAATAGAAATGATGAAGTGACAACAAACGTTTTGGGTATATGTTCTCCTAATGATGAATTTATATTTGTATTCCCAGGGTGGGAAGGATTAATAGCTGATTCAAGGATATTAAGGGATGCCATGGCCAGATGTAATGCCTTTAGGGTGCCTCAAGGTATAGTTTTATTTGTATATCAACATATTTAATGCTTAATGGATTATGACAATATCAATTTATTGGGTGAGGTAATTACTACTTTGTTGACGTAGGGTATACTAATTGTGAGGGATTTTTGGCTCCATATCGAGGGCAATGATATCACGTTAGTGAGTGGCGAAAAAGATGGCATCTCTGAAGCCCACAAGAGTGTTTCAACATGCAACACTTATCTGCACGAAATGTAATTGAAAGGTGTTTTAAGCTATTGAAAATGAGGTGGGTAATTTTGAAGAGTCCCTCATATTACTCTGTTCGAACACAGAATCGATATATCATTGCATGTTACTTATTGCATAATCTTATTATGCAAGACAACATGAGAGATCCCTTAGAGGCCGAGTTTGATGTACTTAAGCAACCAATCCCCACCCCAAAATTCAATCCCATCTTATCATTGTAGCCCTTAGATGCTTGGAGTGATTTTTAGGTTAACATGACTAATGACATGTTTAGGGCATTTAGGGCTTGTAGACATAATACAAAATGTTATTATTGTTCTATTTTAGCTTGGATATTTAGTTTGGATCTATATTAACCATATCTAACATATTCTGGACCTATATTACACTGATTATTCTAATTTGTTTGCAGACTTAAGTTATATTTTAATTTTATTGTAACACCTTACTTTAAATCACCTCTTACCTTGACCAAATTCTTCAAAAACCAATCACACACAACCCAAACATCTCAAATTTACCTTCCAAAATATCAGAGCAGTGGAAAATACCACAAAACACCTTGAGAAACATCATAATAACCGGAACAGTGTGCAAGGCCTCGGCTACTACAATACTGCAGCGGCTCTGGTATTCTTTGACTCACTGGTGCCATGGTGCCCCCTTGCTGATACAAAATCAGTAAAGTTCAACTTCTGGTGTGAATTTTTGACGTGCATAACTTTATGCTAAGACCTTCGATTGACCTGATTCCAACTCCTACAAGTCAATCTTATCCCAATTTATCCATGGACACCAATTTCACTTCAATCTTTCTCTATATGGAAGTTTTGCACACCCGACACTGTTTTAACCACTTTTTAACTAAAACTCACCACTTACAGCTCCCATTTGTCACTAAAGGCAATTTGACCATCCAGGACCTTTCACACAAGTCCCATTTGACTAAACCAAACTTTTCCAAAAAGGTTTAACCTCAAAGGGACCACTCTTCTGAGATTTGACCCCCTTGAACCCCAAATTGACAAAGTAGGCCATAGGCCAAAAACTCACATACTTGACCCAAAACTTCTTTTGGGCTCACATACGCCATCATACTGACTCATCAACCCTCTGTAACATACATTCATCATACTCATCACATCCAACACCATTCCACATCAATATCATTACAATCATTCCAATTCTCATGTTAGTTACAAACACTATCCTACTTAGCACAACATACATAGACATTACACACATACACTACAAAAACTTGGTATTCCCACGTTTGGTATGCTACTCCCTTGTCTTCTTCTGACTAGTGCCAGAATCTTCACTTGAAATGTTAGTTCATGGAAAAGGGGTGTAAGACAAAGTCTCAATAATCGGGAATAACCGCGCACGCACACACACACACACACACACACATATAACTCATACAATCTCATGAATGTAATATGAAATGGAATACATGTCTCCCTTTCACACAGCCAGAATACTAGGGGAGAATCCTAGGACTTCGAGAAAGTCAGGCGAATAAGGCCTACACTTGAAAGCACATAAGCTCTGAGTTGTCATCATAACAGGACATTTCGTATAGGTAATTTTCTTCTAACAGTCGGTGAAGACTGATTCCGGGACATCACCAAGCTTACCTTACACTAATGCAACCCGGCTAAAGGTTACACAAGTGCTCGGACTGTGGCTTTTCTTCCCCTAGACCACTTCGATTGGTGGCAATTTAGAGAAAGTGCAGTTCACTGCCGCCTAGCTCTCCCAACCATACGAGAGAATTTAGTGATAGGGATTCCATTCTTATCCTCCCTTATCATATATCATATCATCATCACCACCCAATCTACCATATATCTCACAATATCATGTGGTGATACTCATACCGTACCATCATATAATTATTATCATCATCAGGTATCACAATGTCATGCATGCATCATATCATGTCACATCATCATCATCATCATATATAATAATCATCATCTACTACGTGTCTAGCTGTGTGCATACCACAATATATAGACAAACCATACATACACATATATCAATATCGTGGTATGAACAGAAAAATGCATATATACACATATATATCGTAACATACAATAAAAACACTCGGTTACCTCTAGTTGTTAATACCACACACATGAGGTTTCACGAGCTCCTTAGGTTGTTCAACACCATTGGTACCCCTCCGATCAACCAAATACCTCTACAATACCATAATACTTCAATTAACACAATATATCATTTAACTAAACATCACAATTCGACTATTTAGGTCTAAACCAAGGTTCCAACACCATTTTCATGCATCATTAAGCTCCTAAAGCTCATTCAAACTCTACTCAACCACATATACTTCGAATTCCCAAATGCCTCTATCAAAAATAACCTAGGGGTAAGCTTAAATCATGCATACTCCTTCTAAAACTCATACACAAGCATCCTAAACACCTAATCACACTCCATTAATCTCATTTCATCCATTTTAATCGGTGGATTTTGGCCAAAATAAAAAATCCTAACATATCCCCAAAATATCCAACTTAAAACCGAAGAAAATGGAGAAGGAGGAGTAAAGATCACTTACCAACAATTTAGCAAGCTTTAAGAGGTCAGAAAACACCTTCCAAGGCCAAAAATCTGAAGCCCTAACAGAGTTATTCGTCGCTCCCTCCATTTCTCTCTCATTCTCCCCTTTTTCAGTCCAACTGAAATGTTTCTGATTTAGACAAATATGAGGCATGGTGCCGTGGCAGCGGGTAAGTTTGTTATAGCGTGAGTACCCTTGGCTGGAAAAATATCTCAAAAATCAGAGCTCGCTCGCCGCCGTAACCCTGCTCCTCATCACGGCATAGAGCTTATTTTCCTCCACTTTGAACTTTCCTTCGTCCTGTTTCCTCCGATACTGCATATAATGCCAATTATACTTGGTTAGCTAGGGATCAAGTAAGGGACAATATAATGAGGGTTGTTACATTTATCATGCATATTATAACTTATAATTTGTTTGCAAACCTAAATTATATTTGGATCTATATTAAGCATATGTGTTAACATGTATGTTTTTATTACTCTTGTAACTATTTGCCTTTTTCCTTTGCTCCTGTGTTTTCTTTTGTGTTTTGTAAAGTTCAAAATGGAAGTTGAACAAGAGAATGCCTCAACTGGAGTCAAGCATGTGTAGACCACATATGAGGACGCTATACTTATTAACCGTTTGGTTCAGCTGAGGATTGAGGGCAAGTTTAAGGCTGACAATGGATTCAAGGAAGGTTGCCATGCAAAGCTACAGAATATGTTAAAAGAAAAATCTCCAGGATGTGGATTGAAAGCATTCCCTCACATCCAGAATGGGTTGAGGACACTGAAAAAGTCTTGGCAAATTGTGTATGATATGGTTTACATGACCAATATGTCAGGATTTGGTTGGGACCCCAACAGAAAAGTGGTCACTGCCGAAGATCCTGTTTGGGATGCATATATTAAGGTAACTTAGCTAATCATAATGAAATAGTGGTTTTAATATGAGATTTTATTTTCAGTTCAGTGACCTATAAATTCATATAAGTTCCCATGTCTTTATTATTATTATTGAGTGATTAAATTAATAAATAGTCTACATATTTCATTTCAATAATTAGCTACGGCAAGCTATTATGTAAGATTTTACTGAAAAAATATGTAATGATTATAGATCAATGTTGAAACTCTCTTAAGAGTATGAGTTGTGGCTAAACATCTGTGATTACTATAAATCAATATTGATAGATGCAATTAGAATGCGCCAATGGACTCATTATAAGGTTTATATATTAAGTCTGTCATTTTTTCAAGTTAAGAAGCAAGCTGGGAAGTTTGGAAATAAGCATCTGCCATACTTTAAAAAGATGACATTTGTGTGAGGCAAAGATCTTGCCACTGGTAAGAATGCCTAATTTCCTATTAAAGTTGTTGATGAGGTCAATGTTGAAATTGAAGCTAAGCAAGCACAAGATGACATATTAGCTAAAAAAGTTGACAATATTGTGGGTGCATCTAAGCTGCCACATGAAGCCCAATCATCTGCTAAAAGAATGCAAAGAAATAGTTGTGACACAGCTGATGTGTTAACAGATACCATGACTAACTCATTTGACAAGTTAGAATGTGGAATGGTTAAAGTGGCAAAGACCATGTGCACCACATTTAGAAACATGCAACAAGAATCAAGGAGGATTGACTCTACTCATGATCTATACAAGGAATTATTGAAGGTTGATGGTTTGACCGTGCAAGAGATGAACAGGGCTCATGTTGTGCTCGCATGAAATGAAATTCTGATGTATGGGCTCCCTAAAGTTCCTAATGCACTCAAGGCTCGGTGAATTCGTGATCTAATATAATTGTTGATTTACTTTTATGGATTATTTTGGAACTCGAAATGAGTATTATGTTGTGTAATGTAGTAGCCTAAGATTTGAATGAAGTGTGCCAATTAAGTTACTAGCAAAACAAGCACACTACCTTTACTATGATATATTTTTTGGCAGGTGAAGATGTATTTCTTATGTAATCATGCTGCTATACAGCACTAATTTGAAGCTATAGGTCAAGTCTATGCTCAAAATTAAGAAAGCTAATTTAGTTAGTTAAATCTGGGTATTCTACCTTAACTTAGGTATATTTTTTGGCAAGTGAAGGTGTCATATTTTGTGTAGGTTTATTGCTTAAATCTGAAACTACTATAAGCATGCTACTGTAGGTCAAGTCTGATGTAATGTGAATGTTATGACTCATGATAGCTTTTGTATAGATACTCTGCATATTTTGAATGACAGGCTCTTATGCTTCAAAATTATTCAATGACTTTTGCTTATTCTTCTATATTTATTTGTTTCCTATGGTTAGAAGATTTTGGATGCTTCAACTTTGATTATTGTAATAATTTAGAAGTTCATATGTTTGGCACTTTCTGTTTTGTAAAGGTTGCATTAAGGGTACAGGTTGAAACTACAATTTTGTATGTTATAGGTTGAATTATTGTTCTACTGTAATGAGAAGATCTTGTGCTTTTTTTTTTCGACCATAAGAAAGGATCTTTTGTGGCCATGAAACTGTTAGGAATGCTGCTTCCCAAGAGGGGATGAATTGAGAATTATGAAATTTTTTTTCAAAAGTACAATATAACAGTAAAACCAAAAGTTTGCAAAAAAGTATAATATAATGAAAATTGAATATAAGAGATAAGAGAAGAAAAAGCTCAGTAATTTACTTAGTTCGGTCTAATCCACTTGACCTACGTCCAGTCCTCAAGTCACCATTTAAAATTTTCCACCATCAACAAGAATTTAGTAGATTGTCATAGTACAACACTTGTACTTTGTTCTAAAAATACAGAAAATTTCTCAACACTCTTACTAGTGTTCCCTTTTATCCCTTTGTGAATCCCCTCACAAGAATCTTTCATCTGGATGACAAAAAAATTTGTTACAGAAATAAATACTCTTTTAAAATGAGTAGATATGAAAATTAAAGAGTAATAAATAATGTGTATAAATGAAAAGTTTTAACATAGAATTTCAGCAAAGTTTCTACAATATCAGACTTAAATGTGTTACCCACAACTTCAAAAAAAATTCTATTTATAGATTTGTGACTTAACTAGTTATTAGGCATATTAACCAGTGGTTAAAGTGGAAAAAGAGTCATTTATCAACCACATTAAATGCGTCTGACACACCAAAATTAGAATATTAGGGCTCAATAGGCGAATTTTGCAAAGACAGAAAGTTAAGTATTTTAATGTTGAACTTCAAAATTCGGCTGCTATTAAGTGATATTCGAATTTTGAGTTTATACAAGATATCTCATGTTAGTTTGTACGAATTTTTATATTAGAAGTGCATCTATTGGGTTTGAACAGTTACTTCAAGTTTTCACATAGCATTTCAAAATTCGAATTTCTAAAATTAAAATTCTTCTGTCAGAGGCATGTTCAACGTTACACAAAAGTTCTTCACTACAAAGTTCAAATTTTAAACTGCAAAGCTCGTCTGTTAGAGGCATGCTCCAACAAAACATACAAGTTCTTACTTCAAAGTTTGCACTTCGAAGCTCAAATTTCATCTATCAGAGGCTATGGCTTTGAATTGGCTTTGAATTTACTTTGAGCTTCATTAACAGTCAAATTTTAATTAAATTTTACGTGAATTTGCACACTTTTACTAATTATGCTTAACCCAAAATTCAAATTTTAGATTCAAAATTTATCTATCAAAGATTAAACCTCTGTAACTTTGAACTTTAACAAGTAAAGTGTGAATTTTACATAAAATAAGCATGAGTCAACCAGTAAAATTTATCTGTTAGCCAATATATCTTAATTTTAACACATACCAACATCAGATAACTTTAAAATAACTCATTTAAATACTGTGGTAACATAAATAGGTAAGATTTAAAGTTTTTTTACCTAATATACATGGTGAGAAATCCTAAAAACTAATTCTCCAATAGATTTTTTTCACTTTATGCTTTCATGCTCATTTGATATTCTCCTTCTAAACTTTAATTGTTTGGAATAATCAAAACTTCTGATTCAACAAAAACTATATTTAGTGTCTGTACAAAGTTAGGATTCTAATTCAGACTTGGATTCTTTTTGTCATGTCTAGTCACTTCTTGTTGGTTTTAATTAGCTAAAGGGGTTCTTTTCACTGATGTCAATCACACGAAAATGGAGTTGCCTTGTTAAAGCTGTAGCAAGATGATTTCTGACAATCTCACCAACTCAGCAGGTGGTTAAAAAAAAAAAGGCAACTTTCCAAATTCATAATATTATGATGTCAAGTTTACAAGTTTACAAAAGCAAGTGGTAAAAAAAAAAAACTCAATGGATTTCCAACCTGTCTTTTATACTTCCTGAATTTTCTGAAGAACTAGGAAGTAGTAAAGCATGCCATAAGCCAAAAGGAAATATATTGCAAGTCACAAGCCAAAATATTGTAGGAATATACTTGCATTACATTAACTTTGCATGTACACAAAAGATTTGACTAGCACTGTCAAAATAGAGTTGCCTAAGTATTGCTATACATACAACATAAATACTGCAACATTGTCATTACATTTGACTAGCATTGCCAAAATAGACCATAATATTGCTGATACATGAAAGATTTATAGAGCTCTAATAATAACAATTTAGTCTTTGAACAAGATCTTCATTCCATTGACAATTTCCTCTAGGCTAGCAACTCTTCCTTTCAAATTATCAATGTCCATTCTCAATGGTTCCACCTCAAGCTTTCTCACCCTCTTAGTAAGCTTCAACTCCGGTTCCAACTCTCCCCCACAATTGTGATCTTCTACTTCTGCATTTTTTGGACAAACCCAATCAAAATAATTGCACTTATTTGTTGCACATGTTGCATGAAGCTTGCCCCAGATTCTTATCAGACTCCAAAATTGGAATGCTTGCTCTTTGATTACAGAAACAATTCCTATTTTGATATCTCAAGGCTTTCTCATCCCCCTATTGTGCCCAACACTTGAAGAAGAGGCCATTAAACTTGAAAAATGGAAATGTGACTCAAGTCACTACATAGTCAAAATCATAACATCACACAGGTTTTAATTCATATAACTTATATATAGAATCCACCACCCATCCCAAAACCGTACAAATTCTCTTCATCATTTTTCACAGTTGTTACAATACTCCTAGCAATCATATTGGCCGCAAAAACATGAATCTAAAACAATAGCAACAAAGCCAATTACGGTATTTCATCTCTTAGAGAAGGAGACGTTTGGAAACACCACTACACACTCTAAGGACTATATAGTAAATTAATGAAGTATTGTGGATGGATTGTAATATAATAATACATATTTTAATTAAAATATAATAGTATTTTATTTTTAATCAAAACATGACAAATTCGTTCTTTAATATTTAAAATTTTTTTTATTCTTTTAGTAAGTTTTTTAATTAATTAATTGGGCCACTTGAATGAAAGCAAAAATATCTACTTTTAAATTTGAAAACAGAGTATGTCATTGGGAGATAAAAATATGTATGAAAAAAAACTTTTGTAAATTTAAAGAGAGGATATAGAAAATTTGTTGGAAGTTGGAATCTTTTTCCTTATAAGGTTATGATCTATACACAAAAAGTTACATGATTTGAATAGATAAGAGAAAATGACTTGCCTTACACAACAACAATAGTGGAGATTTCTTGCAATTATGGTGTAGAAAAAAAAAGCAATTCAAACACATAAGATAACAAAATGTTGTAAAAATACCACCACAACAACAGAGAAGATTAGTAGTATATGAAACTAGACAAGACATATATAGAACCAAATTACAACCGATGGATGTGAGGCAAACATAAACATTTAAATAGAAGTAGCAATAGAGATTAGTAACATATGAGACCAGATATATGAAGGCTGACTAGAAACTAGTGAAGTGAGAGAAGGCTATAACACATCCAAGCTTAATATTAAAGCCAAATACTGGCCATACGCCTTTGAATCAAAACCAAGAAGTTTGTTTACCATTTGAACTATACTTAAGTTATAACCTACTTTGTCCCATGATTATGTAAAATCTCTGTTGCAAACAATCTTCACCAATCGACACACACTTTAAGTAAGCTCATCATGTTAAAACACATATAACATTGAATTCCATTATTGTGAAGCCTTCTCATCACTATTAGCAAACTTTAGTCATTTGCAAAAATAGATTAGTCTATACTAGTTCTTTGGACAAATACATCCTCATGCAAGCATAAGCACAAAATCCCATAAAAAAAATTTCCCTATTACAACCAAGTTAGCTTATCCAACAGCCCATAAAAGAATATGCATGACTATAACATTGGAGTGTATTTCCCTACATTAATGGCATCAACCTATGAATGTTCTCCATAAAGGAAACCAAACTACAATATAAGGGAAGAAGATATCAAAACTAATAAACTTTCGTAAATGACAAGTGTTGTTTACAAGACACAAAAAACATAGGGAATAACAAAGAAAGTCTCCATACTTATTATGGTCAATCCAATCACCCAAGGCCAAATAAAGAAAGTGTACAATTTGATTGATAGAGATTGATCCATGTCTTCTCAAGAATTAATTAAAGTCGAATATTTTTGTTATGTTTTTACAAAATCTAGAGAAGCAAACCAATCTAATTTAGGTACCGTACATAAACAAGCAAAGGTTCTAGTAAATATCTTCACCTCAAAACATATGAGCACAAGACCAAACACTACTACATGATAATTAAAAATGAAAAGGGCTAGGTAACATCTTAAATGAAAAAGAAAAAGGAACGGGTGGAATGCTTTCTGAGTAGACAACCTAGAAAACCCAGGTTTCAACAAAAAAAAAAAGAATGAACCACAAACTTGAATAGTTGAGTAGAGAATGATGGTGATGGCAACCTAAGGCAGTGAAGGCGATGGCGAACTACGACAGCAAGAACTTCTGTCGATGTTGTGAGGTCCAATGTCTCCCATGCTAGGGCACAACTGAGAAAGGTTTGCTTAGATGTCAAATGAAAGAGGGTAAAATTGGGGATGAATTTATGTTTTTTAATTAGGGGCAATTTTATCTTTTCCATCATTATTCTATCCTATACATGACATACCAAACAAATTTTCAAGTGTAATGTCCCTTTTAATCATATCATACCAAATAAACTCATGTATTTTATTTACATCCATTTTCATTACATCCCCTAATCCTCTTTGTAATTGAATCAAACATGTAGTTATGAATTTATTGCTTACTATCTCTTTTGATATTTGGTCTACGGGATTTTTTTTTTGAACAACTGTAATGAGTATTCCCTTCAATCCATATTATAAGGTATTTTGTATCAATTACATACATATTAAGAAAATTATTTTTTCACTTGAAATCAATGTAAAAAGCACCAATATTTTTCATTTTATCCTTAATAAATACCCAATTCTATTATCATTATAGGGTTATAAATGAGAAGTAAGGAAAAATTACACCCAGAGATAAAATGGGAAAAAAAATTCAATACCTTATATTTTGAATCAGAAATTTATTATACAAAATACATTGTAATACATATTGGAGGGAGTATATATTCACTATTAGTATAAGCGACTCCGAACTGAAACGTTAATGAGCCAAAAGTCAGCAATCATCTAGTTTTTCTCAAAATATCACCTCAAGTCTCCTTTCCCTAGAACTGTCAATTCGGGCCGGCCCGCCTCGGGCCGGGCCAAAAAGCCCGAATTGAAAAACGGGCTTGGTTTTCCAAGCCCGAGCCCGTGGGATCGGGCCTACGGGTCGGTCCGCGGGCTTTTTCTAATTTTTTAATATTTTTTTTATGTTTTTTTAATAAATTTTTTTATACAATTATTTAAATTAATACAACTAATTATCATCATAATTTAAATTAATATAACTAATTATCATTATAATTCATTAAAAACTAACATAATATTTAAATTTTACAATTTATATATCACTAATTAATAAAATAATATGTATTTTTTAATATTTTAAACCAAAAACAAAAGAAAAAGAAAAAAGTATCGGGCTTTCAGGCCGGGCTCAAAAAGTCCGGATTATGTATTTACTCCCAAAATTGAAGCCCGAGCCTGCTCATTTTTTCGGGTTTTTCAAGCCGGTCTGTCAAACTTGACATATTTTGATGGCTCTACCTTTCCCCTATGTTACCATGTCAATGCTTTCGTTTAAAAAATAATTTCCCCCTTTATTATACTACCCATTGTTTTGTTTGTGTCCTTCTTACTTTATTACTCCCTCCAGTTGTTAACATAATAATATTGTGAGAAGATTTTTTTTTTAGTTTTTTTAAAATTTAATGAAGCATTAACATGTGATTTCTAAAAATATCTTTAATAGTTTTAACTTTTTTTCCAAGTATTAATATGAGATAAAAGTTAATAACTTTTAATAAGGGTATTTTAGAAATATTATATTAATTTTTTAAAAATCCAATATTTCTAACTAATTTTAATTATTGGTTTTAATTCACATGATTTTAATTAAAATACTCTTATAAAAAGAATCAAAATAATTAACTAAAATTAATTAATTTACCCTTCTTTCTGAGTGATAGCCCCGGCATTCATTAACCTCACCCGGAGATATGATAAAAGCTGAGGGTTATCGTTTCCCACTGATAAATGGTGATCCAGCTGGGCCTCTTGGACAGAGGCCCTAGAAAAAGAGATGGCTAACCTAAGCCCACAACCTACGTTCTGGATTTGAATCATAGGTCCATTATCCACATGTCCATAAAATATCGAAAGGCCCCATTTGGCCAGTCCCACACAGTCACATTATTTACTTGTGCTCAAAAAACTCCCGAGTTTAATTGAATGCAGCAGGGCGGCCCCCTCATGGTTATTCATTCCACTGATGTCTACAATTTGTAGAGTACGTCCAAAGGCAGGCCAAAATTTAATAGCAATGCAAGCACCAGTAGAAAGGAAATTGCCACAAACTCAACGACCAACATCAATCAAGCCAAAGATTTTTAAAAAGAAAAAAGAAATCTTTGTCACAAACACTAACACAATTGATTTAAGGGTACAACCAATGCTGCAGAAAGCATGAATCATCATGGCACGACAGATTTCGTTGGCGTTTGGAATCCAATATCTCTCTCTCTCTCTCTCTCTCGACTTTGAATTTTATTGACGCAGTTAAAAAAGTGCCTCCACAAAAGCATGCTTCCTTTTAGGATAGCCCATCCCAATCATATGGTTGAGATAGACCTTGCCGTCCTTCACAGTGGCTGCGGTGGCCAACCTATGCTTCAGCCCCGAGAAGGTTGCTACCACAGCAGCTGTTTCCCAGCCGTCAGAACTCTCCACTAATCTTCCTGAAGGATTCCCAGCTACCACCAGCTTCGTAGGAGACACTAGTTCTAGACCATCTCCAAATTTAAGAGGCCCTCCCTCCACCTTGATCAGCTTCGTTTCCTCCTCCCCTTTTGACAAATCAATCTTCAACAAGTTGCCGCTAAATGTATGAATCACTATCAGAAATCCATCTGGGTGGTAAACGATGCCGTTTAGCGCAACCAAGTTGTTGTACCATTCTTTTGCGACGAACAGCGGGTTTCTCATAATTGACATGAGCTTTCCTTCCGCCCCAACCTTCCAGATCTTACTGGCTTTGGCATCTGTTACATAAGCATTCCCTTGTGCATCCACTGCAACGTCGTCTGCTAGTGATTTCTCGTCGCCTACATTCGGCGGCAAAAGATTAATTTGCCATTCATTCACTAGTATATATAATAATATACTAATAAACTAAAAAACACCATAGCAGAAATGATTCCGAAAGCAGATTAACTAACGTCTGAAATTGGTAACCTACCAGCTGTCGCATACCAAACTTCAACCTAACACAATTTAATGTTAGTTACCCCATTAAAAGGCTTAAGCGCTAACAAATGTAGCTATTGCCCCTAACAAATTTTCAAATACTAATCGGAACAATTTGTAGCCACTGTTGTCATAAACCTAATAGTAGTAATTACTAGTATCTTCTACCCCTAGTCCTTAGTACTTTTACCACCCTCGACCATCAATTTCTCCCAATATTTAACAAGTCTAACTCTATCTTGGCCAAAATAGAATCTATAACTGTCAAAACCTTGTAATATTAGCTGCACAACAAAAGGCGAAAATTTTTCATCTTTACGAGAATTAATTAAAAAAGCAACCAAATCAAAGTAATTACTACGACGGAACCAATATTAGTTATTTCATTTAATATTCTGATTTGTTTTTTAAAAAATAATTTTTTGTCTAAACAACCTCAATTGAAATTCAACTAAATTGTTGTATCACACTATATTTAGCCAACTAACCTTAAACTAACTTTGTTTAACAACTTGTATTTTGTGTTGAAAACTATGTGGTTAAAATTAAGGGAGTAATTATCAACAAATTAACTGAATATTATTATTTTTAATTTTAATTATATTAATACACTTTATTTTAATGGAAGAATATACCTTAAGAAAATTTTAGTGTTATCATAATTTCAAAACTCAGCAAGATGCAGAATTCACAAGTCAAAGTTTATCCGAAAAGAATTAATAAGTCAAAGTTTTTCTATGACTTCATGTAATTCAGTGAAAACGTGTCTAATCACCATGAAACCTCAAAAGGTTCAATTAATAACCCTAAGAAACGTTAGTTAGCAAGAAAAAAAATGAACACCAAGAAATGTTAATGAGAGAAAGAAAAGAGTTTTTTTTTTTTTACAGGAATAAGAGAAAATTGTTGATTTTATTACTATCGAGTAATAATTCTGAAAAAAGTTCGAGTCAAATATCGAAGAAATGAAGTTTGGATCCTCTGCAATGCAATAGTGTTGATAAGAGAAAATAGTTTAATTTTAAATATTTATGAAAAAAAAATCTTATAAACGAATTTCCCCCAGAAAACACGAGAAGGAGAGGAATTGGAGAATGTAAAAGGTAAAGCCACGAATAGGAAGCTTACTTGGGCCACTGAGTTGGGTCAGAAACAATCGTTTCCACGTTGACAAATCGTAGGCCGCAAGCGCACCGTACCGATTTCCCAATGCGTCTGCATGCACTGCCAGCAGCCGATTCCTCGGTCGGTCGATGACGATTCCGAGCGTTGCGTTTCCCGCCAAGTCAACGTCCTTCACCACCGGTACCTCCTCTAGTACCTCGTTCTCCGCTCCCGTCACCGGAATCTGACCGATCCCTCCTTCAAAGAAAGCGACGATGAAGCGCCGACTCTGATCATCCCACTTGCCGCACTCTCGGAACCACCCGGTGCTGTGGTAATGGTACACGTGAGAGGGGGGTTTTGCTAGCTCCAGGGAGATGATTACGCCGATCGGTATCGCCGAGAGGAGCACGAGGAAGACTAGGAATTTGGGAGAGCAAAGCCACGAGGAAGCCATTAGAGCTAGATAGAGAAATAACAGAGAAGGCTCCGTCGGTGAGGGAGCGGTGAAGAGATGAAATTGGTTGGACTATTTGAGTCGTGGATTCTATAAAACAGATTCCAACAAATAGTAATTTTTTAATGGGCCGTCGGAACGTCAGAGAAATTCATTGATTTGTTTTTTTTAATAGAAAAATATAATCACACGGATCCATTCATTCGTTGCATGACATAAAAAGAAGGGATAATGACATTCAAGGACCCAAAAAGAAAGAAAAAACACATTAAAGGGTCTGAAATTTTAAAAATATAATAAAATGCCTAGATTCTGAGATTGAAAAAAAAAAAGATTGTGATGCCAAAAACGTACCTAGAGCTGAAAGAGTTATAAATTGTCAAGGATAACTTGTAAATCATGCAAGATGGAATTATTTAGGAATACATGTAAATGATAAAACCACATATTTCCCTTGTAATTTAATGTAAATCACTTGTAAATTATGGAAAATGGTATTGTAAATTATAAAAAATAACTTGTAAATGATCAAATCCATATTCACATTCCCACATATTTACAAAGAAAATAAGTAATTTACAAGTGATTATTAATTTACAATTTTATTACATATATAATTTACAAGACACCCTGGACAATTTATATAAGATGTGCATATAAAACTTTCATTTATAAGTCTTTCAATAATTTACAACTCTAATTTACAAGTGATCATCGGTAATTTACAATGCCCTTTCTTGTAGAAAAATTTTCGGCATCACAATCCATTTTTATCTTAAGATTACAGGTCCTCCATTGTATTTCTAAAAATTTCAAATCGTTCATTATATTTTTCTTTTTCTTTCTTTCTTTTAGAGTCCTTGAATGTCATTTTCCTTTTTTTTTTTATAAGAAAAAGGGTCATAGTAAAACTGAATAAAAATGGCAGAGAAAAATCTCGTAAGTCCGGTGGAAAAGGATGATAGCTGACAGCTCAAACCGTGTGTCGTTTTGTTTAAGGCATAGCATTTTTGTGCTTGTTTGGTTTACATTTTTACAAACCAAACTGTATTTTTTAACTATCATTTTTTCCTTTTTCATCTAAACAGCTTTTCAGTAAACTTCTCTACTTTTATTCAAATTTCATTTTTATAAACTGTGATTATTTCAAAAATACTTTTATAAAAAGATAAATCAAACGAGCCTAAATAATTAGTCGGTGCTTCTGGGTTTGGACTAAAAAATTTGAAAATAACGAGGAATGAATAAACAAATTCCACTCATGGGACACGATGCTTTCACTGACATTGAAAAGTAACCTTTTTTTAATAGGAAAAAACCAATAAATTTCTTTACTCGTAATAATAATTTTTGCGCATGTTCAGATTCTCAGCATCGAAGGAAAAGTTACACCTGCGTTTTCCTGCCCTTTGCATCGTTTTGACATATTGTTTCTTGAATAAAAGGGGACCGAAAGTCCCTCGTATGGATTACATTTGTTTGTTCGCTCCTGTTGCTGTTGATATCTTTGTTTGGATACCGAGAAATGACCTCTTTTCCATCCATTGCTGTCTCTATATTTTAAGCTCTCATGATTGGTAAAGGTATGAGTTAACGAACCGTGCACTACACCAATTTTGCGTAGTCAAATTTCTCATGTCAATTTCCACTAATAAATGCCATTTCTTTATCCTGATGAGTTCTGGACCAAGAACCCAAATATGGAGAACTTTCATGACAGACATGGATGAGGGTCAGGATATAGTTCATTGTACGTCTTAAATTGTAACATTAATTGTTATGGATTATAGTATTGTTTTTGACATTCAACAAATTCCATGTTTGTAATCTGAATAACATTGACAGTAAATCATAGGGGGATGCGCACTCATAAATCACATTGAAAAGCTATTCTCATCTAGAGTCCAAAGATGCTCAAATCTTGATTAGTCACGATATTGAATTTCCACGTGGTTGCAATCAAGAAAATTATTAAATCTTCAACTCGTTTACTCAATTAATTTACTTTCTTCTATACTTAATATAAATCACTTCTAACTAACCCATAAAAAATAAGAAAAATTTATTACATTATTAAAATTATCTTAAAATTAATGTATTTTTCATCTTTACTCTTTCATAATTAAATAAGGATATTTTAGAAACAAAATAATTAATGTTTCAAAAACTCATAGAATGTGACTTACATTTAGAGCCATAAAAAACTTTCAAAATGTGACTAATAAAAAAGACCGGATGGAATAAATTCAAATGTTGTGAATTATTCTTGAAAGGTGAAGCAAGTGTTTATGAATGTTCCTCAACAAATTTCATTGCACATCTAATTAGAAAAAAATCCTCTCATTTTTTTTTATTTACTCCCTTCGTTCCATATTATAAAATATTTTACAAACTTACTCTTATCCCACAATATAAGATCCTTTTCTAGGATCTAATGAAGCATTTATAAACTTTTTTTTTTCCAATAATACCTTTTAAAATTCAATCTTCAACTAACACAACATTCTTTTTAGGAGAAAAATCAATGAAATTAATGAATGACACTTTTAAAATGATAGTAATTTTTTTTATAGAAATAATATTTTTAATTAACTTTAACTAGTCTCCTTAACCTATGTGGTTTGGGACGGAGAGAGTACCTAATAAGAATATTAGAGATGCATAGCAAGCGGAGAGGGAATATGCAATATGAAACTTTGGGACAGGGGTCTCCCCCATTCTACCACGGTGTTGCTGTTACATGATTTCTGTTTTTTTAAATTATAAATTATGAATAAAAATTAAATTTTTCAGGGATTATGTAAATATATATTTTATACTGTTTGAAATTTTTTATTTTTTAAAATAATAATATACAATAAAAATTGGATCCCTGTAATTTGTAATTTTTCTATTAATTAAGAAAAAATATTAAAAAAATTTAAAACCACACGAAATACATATCTATATTATCCATAAAAAATCTATTTTTTATTTATAATTTTTAATTAAAAAAGGGACTACACGAGAGTGGCACGACTCGAGGCCCCGGCCTCGAAACTTTGATCCACAAGGGGGAAAAAAGTGAAGATGCAAGACACACAGGATAGAGGGTCTACTGTAGAAGAAGCATATTTCGGAGTGAGCAAACTTTTCGTTCCTGCACAATGAACCAAGCGAGAGAATCGAGGGCGAGGTTACACTTCATGAGTTCTAAAACCTCATTGCAGCGCCCCATTGTGTTGTGGGGGAGGTGCAAGGAACTGCTTCGATTGTTTCATTGTGACTTGCAAGCGTTCGGGGGAAGAACCCCAGGCCATGACTGATATGATTCAATCATTATGTTTCCCCCACAAAATGCAACTGCTGCTTTCTTAAGATGGAAAGAATCTCTACTCCTCGTCTTTAAATGTAATTATTTTTCCAAAAGTTTTGCTAATTTTGTTTCTGTTTTTCACATCTTAAAACTCTTTACCCCCTCTCTTGCTTTTGTACTCGTTGGGTCAAGGAAATATCGTTGTCATTCATTGAACTTTCGTTTTTTTAATTTCCATTCTTATTATTAGATTCCGCAACAGCTAATTTATACCTATAAACTTCATTCCACGGAATGTTTTAATATTTCAAAAAATTTTCCGTGAACGTCAGCCAATCCATTGGTTTTTGAATGGATTGACAATCAACATTCTTAATTCTTACATAGAATAAAAGTTGAAAGAATCAACCATACATGTCATGAATGAAGGATAAATCCTATTTCCATTTAAATCTCTACAGGATACTCTAATGTCAACCAAACGAGACTTGAATGTTTTATTAAGACAAAATCAGGCAGCAGGCAGGCGCTTGTTCAATAGAACCTTCTCGATCTGCCATTAGAACATAGACTTAAAATCATTCCCCATCAAAGCGTAGCTCACTAAGGAAGAATATGAGTATAGTTATTCCTTGAACATATTCGAAAATTTTAAATTACTTCGTCAAATTATTTGGGTAAGGACCCCTCTGATGTGATGTAGGGATAAATCCCGGCGAACCCACCACGCTACCATTAATGCTGTAATAAATACTTTCAGGGTACACCGTGATTAATGGTGACGGAGTTCAATTCCATATCTCAATAATCTCAATGTTTGTCCCTATTATAACTTGATCCTGTTTGTTGCATTCTCACAGTGACTAGCATCTTGTTGCTCGGTCTTCCCCGGGTATCATTTCAATGCATCAGCTTAGCAGCAAAAGATCAGCGATCTCTTCTACATCATGAAAAGCTAATCGTGAAAATTGGAGATGAACATAAAGCGTACTAACCATAATCTATATATTTTGTTCTATTTTATTATGCTTATCAACAAACTATATATATTGTTTTATTATTGTACATGATATTTTCGTTGAATATGGATCTATCTTGGAAAGGTGACATATCATATAACACTCTACATGAGGTGGCAAAGAAGGTCCAGGTCCGTTGAGTAATTTACTTATAGCAAAATGATCATATCAAGATATAATTAACTCACAAGTTCCAAGAAAAAGGTGCTTAATTACTTTAAATATTTTTTTAACGTGGCTGAAGAGATTACCACAATGATGACCTTGGCGTTGAGTAGAGTCCGTCATACTTGAGATCAGATTCCTCCGTGCTCCCACCTCCGCTGGGTGCAACCGCTTTGCTTTCAGAATCTTTATTTCCTTCGCCAACATTTTCTTCACCTCCATCCGAACTGTGGGATACACAGTACTTATGCAGCCATCTATCAGTTTCCCAGAGGACATGCATGATGCTTTCTCTGGCAGCATAACCATGGCTTTCATAAGGAAGAACCACAAGTCGACATAGAGCACCATGGCCCTTAAGAGCATTAAAAAACCTGTCTGACTGCATAACCAGAAAGTATATTCAAGAGGGAAGTAAACCAGTTAGATGAAGGATGTCCCACAGGGAAGGTATTCTTTCTATCAAAATACTGCAACAGTCCATTAATTACAGGCAACGTGTTAGGAAGGTTGACCGATGGCAGTTGTTTTCTCACCTGCATGGTTAAAGTTCCTGAATTATTATCTTCTTCCCCATGCATAAGCAAGATGGGCTTCTTAATTTTATTAGCTGACATGAATGGACTCATCTCTACGTAAGTATTAGTGGCCTCCCAAAGAGTTCTATCTTCATTCTACACAAAGGAATCGAAGTATAAGACTTGAGCCTCCACCATCAGCAGAGAATAATATGGCAGGTAACATATGGTACTAAAGAATAAGGTGCGAAAGGATATTAAAGTAACATAGGATCATAATATAAAACCTCAATTTATGGTACTTATGTTACATTTGATAATTGATACACAGATTAATGATTTTATTCTCATCTATATTCCACTGGAATGAGGATTCCATAGTTTGTTAGGAAAATACATGGATTAACGAATCCACTCACGGCCTTGATTCCACAGATACAAGAGTCACCTGTCCCTCCTAAGGAAGTGGAATTAATTATTCCAGGAAACAATGAATTATTTTCATATTTTTCCGGATTATTAATTATGATTTCATTTCATAAGTATACCATGTACTATACACGAGGGGAATGGAATCAAAGTCATTCAATCCATAACTAAACCAAACATTGAAATATAATAGTCATTCCATTCTTAATCTGATAACAATATGTACCAAATGTGCCCCTTAATCACCGGAACCAAAAATCAAGCCACTGTTTGCAGTATAATACCTGAAAACCAAAAGGAGTGAGTGTTCTGTTGTAAGCACCAGAGCGAGCAATTCCACAGCAGAAGAGATGAGGAGCATGTGCCAGAAGGTTAGCAGTCATGAAAGCACCATAGGAATGTCCGCCGACAGCTATTTTTTTTGGATGAGCTACCTAGATGTGACAACATAAATAGGATTGACTTAAACCAGACTTGAATTGTGTTCATATACTCTATACATAAGAATAAAGCATACCCCCCGCCGGATCACTTCCTCCACAGCAGCCTCCGCACTTGCAACTAATTGCTCTACATACCTGATTCATGAATACATAGTTTATAATCAGATATAAATCTAAGGTTTTACAAATTACAAAGAAATACATGAGAATATTTGAAACTACAAGTTTATGGAATTAAAAAAATAAAGACAAGACCAACGACCACAGCACTCAAAGCATTGATCCTCAGTGGGAAGATCATCATGGTCCTTAAGAACATTTTGTTGGTGATAAATATGAGGTTAAAAGATCCCTTGGCAATAACAGCATCACTTCCAACTTACGTGTCATTTGCCTCTGCATCACCCTCACCAATAATAGGAATAGTAGGTCCAGATAGAATGGCAAATCTGCAAGATTTAAAGTAATCAAAGAAATATCCAGCTCACTGCACAATGCACTTTTAAATAAAAGAAAACGCCAGAGTAGAAAGAAGCAAACTACACAGAGAAAAGGGAAAGACAATCCATACCTTCTGGCCAGCCAAAGAAGGGCCGATGTAGGACCTATCCCAGCAAATTCATTTGGGGAACCACGAACTTGTCCAGCAGCATCTTTACTTTTAAATTCCCCTGGGTATGACCAGACCAGACATGGCAAAGGGCCATCTGTTGATGGATTGTAGCCCGGTGGCAGATACAATGTAGCTGTAAGTTGAACCCCATCATTTCTTTGATATCTCACCATCTCTTTCTGTAATGATGCAAGCTGAGGGTATGGATGAGGGAAATTTGTAATTTGATATGCCTTTTTATCTGGCCAGGTGACAATGTAATATTGAGTGTTCTCAGTCTTTGACTCTTTTGAAGTCAGTATTTTAAGTTGATCTAGATGCAAATCCCCTTCTTCCTGATCAGACATTAGAGCAACAACAGTCTCATAATACTTTTCCTTATCACTCTCCCAGATTCGTTCTTTGTTACTTGAATTTCTGTAAGGTTTTGTTCAAACCACAACACCTTAGTAAGAAGCTACAGGAACATACAGGAAACAAGTGACATCAGACACTTACATTTCAAACAGATCAATGAATGGGATATTTCCTTCTGGCGTAGCACCAATTCCATTTAGTAAAATATATCTTCCTTCATCACTGCCTTTCTTTACCTTGGCAATAACATACGTCCCAGCTTGAGTTCTACGCAGCATGGGAGAGCCAGGATCAGAGTAGACATCTTCTGAAGATCTATCAAATAGGATGCGGGGATTCACATCATCATATCCAGAAGATATTACCCATGTTCTGGTTCGTCGTGTTTTATACCAAGATTCATATACCAAAGCCAGTGAATCATCACACCATGAAATCCCTCTGTAGATGTGAAAAGCGGGAACATCAACCACTATTTTAGGTTTTCCTCAACAGAAATTACTTGTGTGACGATAAGAGAGACTGATAAGTTAACCATAAATATGGTAAGGAACTTTTTTAACAACTGCTAAAGAAATGCCCAATGGCATGTGATAGACATAAATGCTTATATTAACTAACATGCATTCTTTAAGAAAAAGTTTTGTAGTTCAAATAAGAAAAAGGCATGCTAACATGACCTCAGTCATGATGATCAAGCAAATAATAGAAATGAATAAATTATATGTACGATCTGAACATTGATGATTTCGAAAATGGTCAATACTTGCCCTGAAAATAAGGTCAACTATGGCCGTTGGTTGCCTACATAAAATGTTAGTCAGGGATGATTGACCAGGGAAAACGGTCAAATAATGTCAATATGATTGCACAGACATGGAGTTATCAATAAAAAGAGGAAGTCAATGTAAATCATGTGCATACCCATAGCGGAGATCAAGTTTATGCAGTATCCTTGGCTGCTCACCCTCTAGTGTCTCAGCAGGCTGTGTGTAAATTATATCTCGAGGAGAAACCTCCACCTTTGCATCACCTCCATCTTGAGTTTCTACCCTAGAGGCCTCAAATGAAGCAATTCGCATATAAAAAGAAATCACATACCATTTTTTTTATTACAGAAAAGACCCATAGATAACAATTTTAATCATATAATTGCAGATTACATATAATTGCAGATTATGCCCTATAGTTGCATCTGAAACCAATAAATGTATATAGTATATACAGGGGAAAACTCAACGTGCTATACTTGAATAAAGTAAAACTTTAAGTTTAGTAATGAACAGATGTCCAAGAGAATTACAAACAGGAAAAAACCGAAGAACCATGCATTAAAAATTTCTTTGTTGAAAGTTTAGCATGCCATAAATCTTTTTCTTCAGGGGTAGGGTGGGGGGCTCGATGCACTATGAACTTTCCACTACTTAAGGCACTCTTGGGATATTTTTTTTCAACAATTAAAAATTTTGAGAGAATAATTTAGCAAATTATTAGAAAAGTGCGTGTCTTTTAAGTTAAATTCAATCTAGTAATTGTAATGGCTCCAATGTTCATGCCCTACCAGAAAATATAACAAAAAACTCAGATGTGTACCAGTAAAGTGTAGATGGCTTATCAGCTCTCCAGTTAATGGACCGCATCCCTTTCCGTACACTATTGAAAGCAATTGGAATGTCCTCAGCCAGGGGTAAGTCACAAAGTTGCCTGACAAATTTTCCATCTGCATTCCATAAATCTACCTTCTTTGGAAATCTTCCACAAGGTACAATGAAAGAGTATGGCCTGTGAATTGAACTAATCAAAATGTATTTCTGATCTGGGGATGGATCCATTGAAGTATAAACAGCTGGTGGGCCAATATCGTTTGTTCTACCATCCAAGGAAGCTAAAATCAGCTGTGAAGTTGCATAGTAGTCAAACAAATCTTCATCATATTCGTCCTTCAACAAATCCTGAAAAGTTCTCACTTGAATAATGTTTTTCTCTTCATTAGATTGAATTTTTGGGCCAGAAGGTACCAAAGGCTTCGTTGATGGAGCTCCACGAGATAATGGAATAGTGCAAACTAACAGTTTAGTGTTATCAACCCACACATAATTGTCAAAAACCGCATTTAAGTATATGTCAGGTGACTGAAATAAAGGTCTAGCTTTCCCTGTTTCTGCATCGGCAATCCATACTCTGAGCTTACTACTTTCATTGTTCTCCTCATTCACGCGAATGCTAAAGGATAAATGCTGACCATCAGGAGACCATGAAACAAAATTGATTTTCGCACCATCAGGGAAACCATGTACTTCTATCTCTGGCCCTAATGTGCTGTCAGGAAGAATTTGATGGATTCCTATGCCAGTGTAGAATGACATGCGACTCCTAGTATTGCAGCTTCCATCAATGCGAATACCAGCCAACTTTTCCTCTGGTCTTGCTAATTCTGCCAGTGGTGGCAAAGATCTTCGCTTGAGAAATAGAATTTTGTCTCTACGTGGTGAAAATGACAAAGCAGGAACTGGTGGAGCATCCACAATATCCTTGATCTCAGGTGGAGGAACACGATATGCTACTCCGACAGTTGACTCTTCTAAAAAAACAATCAACATAAATGCCAGCATTTAGATACATTATCATAATATCAATAGGAACACGCACGTCATTGAGAATTTGAGAATTATATTCATATTCAATACGAAGCTCAAAACATTATGTGTACAAAGAACAAGGCTAACCACACAATATGTATACGACTGTTAATGAGGAAAATATTGCCACTTCACAAATAATAAATAAAAACAGAAAAAGATATTCAAATAGTCATCACAGTAAAGTAGTCAAATCGATTGTTCGGATTACAGCTCCAATGTTTTAATTACAAAAACAGTACAAACTTCTTGTATACATAATTTCGGAAAGATGATTGAACTAATGCAAAAGTAATACTTTTTTCGATAGTTCGACTGCACTACGCATGAAACAAGTAACAACTAACAAATTTAGTATTCATAGGTACTTGCCGCTTCCGAAACCGAGGTGTTTTAAGGGAAAGCCAATCAATACATCAATTTTCCCCCATGCGAAGCCCAAAACATCAGAATACTGTGAGAAAGAAAATAAGAACAAACCCATTACAACTCACCTTCGTAATCAATGGTAGCCTTAGAGGAAGAAACGGAACCATTGGAGTTTCCGCCACCGCCATCTTCAGTAAGCATAGCACCTAAAGGAGCGATATTGCGAAACCGGGAGCAACCCATTGAAGTGATACTAGTAAAATCAGCAATGATTCTACGAGGAAATCTGAGTCGTGATGAATGCGGGGGAGTTAGAGGAAGAAGAGAAGGATTGGAAGGGAAAGAGATTGGGGAGAAATGGAGAAGAGAGAGGCGATGGTAGACTTTGTGAAGTAGCATCATTAGGTAAGAAAATTTATTCCTGCGTGATTTTTTTCGCAAGCCTGTGCACTTTTGCAGCTTGCCAGCAAGTGGTGTAGGCGTAGCCAATCAGTTTTTTAAAAAAAAAAAAAAGAAAAAAAAAATCTTGGAACGGCGGTGAAATAAAGAGAATATAGGACATTACAACGAGATGATCATAATCAAGTCTTTTCTTAGCTTCCCTCAAGGAAAAAAAACTCTAGATAATGGGATTCCTTTCTATTTTCCTAGTGAATGAACGTTCGATACGTATCAAAATCGTATCCACATGAAGAGTTGTCAGATGATTGGTATAATATTCCTTAATTAAGTGCCTAAAATTACGTTTACTCTTTTCAAACACACAAAATCAATATTAAAAACTATTAATATACTGGTATTAATATAAAATATTAAAAATATACTCTTCACCGCAAACAATGTGTTGTGTAATTGTGCTATGTTGGACCAGACTTAATTTGTAATAGAGTTAATTTAAAAGAGTTTAATATACTTATATATATATATATAATTAATTTGATTCATTTGTTGGCAAAACAATCCATTTATTTTCAGTAAAACTTTTGTTGCCAAATTTTTCAATAAATCTAATCTGCTAAAAAAGATGATATTTTTTTTTTGGCATCAAATTGAATGGTCCGAAACATGACTAAACTGAACACAGCAATTTCATGGGTTGCCTCATTAAGATAGAAGACAACAAATCGAAATTTTTCTTTTTTCATTGCATTTATGTGAAAAAGTACAAGTAAAGACCAATAAGATTGATTTTTTTAAAAAAATCATGGTGACTGAGTCTTTTTTCTTTTCTTGAAAGGTGGCCAGACCCTCTCAAAAACCCAAACGCAAGTCACAACATAACTAGTAAAGGTACACCACAAAAACAACCATTCATCACTAACACTACGCAGGGTCCCAAGGCCATCGAGTGCCTTGCGCACATGCAGAGGTCAGTCCAGGAGGAGAGCATTGTGATAATTTTGAGAATTGGCACATGCACTCCCCCTTTGCTTTGTCTAATCAAATGCACACATTCAACAGTTGAATCTGCTCCCAGAACATCAAAGATTCATCATGCCCTTTGTTTTTTTTTTCTCTCCCCTAAATATTCTAGCATTTTTCTTGATCAATAAAATCTTGTGGATATTTGCCTGCATCATTTAACGGCAATTATTAGAGCAATTGGCATGAGAGTGTGTTGATGGACTCAAATATGAAGATTCTTTTAATGTCACATCTTGATCCAACGGTTCCAGTTGCAGATGCTATGATCTCATCGTCATAGTGTCATTTGGATCAAACGAAAAGCAAATGTAAAATATCTTAACGCGGCTTCGACGTGGAAGCTTGGCATTGGTTAGCATCAGATAAGAAATATGTGTGCACAATCCTTCAGCGACCTCGGTGATATATAGACCCCGTCTTCCAAGTAAACTCATCTCAACGTGCATCGCGACGCCGATCGAGGAGGATACAGAAGGAAGACGAAGAAGAGGAAGAAAAAGAAAAAGAATAAATGGCGACCACAGCTGGTCTGAGCGTTTCAAGTCCTAGAGTTTTGTTTAGGGCATCAGATTCGCAAAGGGCCCATACCGTCAAGCTCCCGGTGCTTCTGAGCCAAAGCTCAATATCCAGATTCGGGTCGGGTTGGATGGTGGCAGTGTGGCCTGTGCGTGCAGCGCCGGAGCGCATATCGGAGAAGGTGGAAGAGAGCATAAAGAAAGCAGAGGAGACGTGCTCGGACAACCCGGCGAGCGGTGAGTGCGTGGCGGCGTGGGATGAAGTGGAGGAGCTAAGTGCGGCGGCCAGCCACGCGAGAGACCGGAAGAAGGAGTCAGACCCACTGGAGAACTACTGCAAGGACAACCCAGAGACCGATGAGTGCCGCACATATGATAACTAAGAGTGATGATGTCAGAAAGTGTGTTTTTAGCGTTTTCTATTACTTCTACATGATATGAACAGGCATGCTTAAATAATTAAATTTGTATCAAGCGTGATAAGTGAACCACCCCCTCATCATCCTAGATTCATATATGATTAGGTTTAAAAAGTAACTGCCGAAGAAGTTTATTTTATTGAATTTCCTGGATCTGATTAATGGTAGTTTGATTTCTACTTGTCGTGATATGAAATATAACCAGTTGCCTGAGCGCGTGGACTCTTGAGCATGTTTAATTAATTACTTAATTAGCGCATCCAAATATGATTGATGATTGGGCTCAAGTCAAGTTTCATCTTCATTAGCCTGCCCTATTACGGGATTGTAAAATCTAATATCTTAATCTAATACCTGATCAGAATCACCAGTGATCAATATAACATAACATATATTGAACGTTTTCTTTTGAAACATAACAGCATGATGCTCTGAATGTGAGTTTTCATATTTTTTACTTTAACTGAATTTGATAATGAATATTTATCTTGATTTCATTTGCAATATTATCCATTTCCTTATGGAGTGGTTGGTGGTTTAACTTATTTGAAAATTTTTTATTCTCAATCTTGGCATATGGATTAAATTTAGTTGAGATGATCTATCGTTTCACTCTTAGTGATATTAGTCTTTATTATCAGTGAATATACTCCGTTTACAACCAAAAGAAATGTATCTATTCAGGATACACATGAGGAGGTGTTATTTAGTTATATGGATTAATTATATGGATGCTTATCCACAGCACGTTCTAGATTTCTTTTCTTTTTTTTTTAATGCCAACTATTAGAAAAAGGAGATTAGGGCATACTTGGCTTCCTTTGTCGGTCCAATCTTCATCAAAACAACATGTAGTACGAGCAAGAACTTCTCTCTACGTTATATCGGCTTTCTAGATTAGAACAAGAAAACGGGTGGGATTTGCCAGAAACATGTCCCGAGAGACGGGCCACACAGCTCACCGAATGTGTGTATTTTAACCAGTGTATAAAAAACCGGACCGGACCGGCCGGTCCGACCGGGAACCGGCCGGTCCGACCGGGAACCGGCCCCTGGTCCGGTCCGGAAGTAGCTAAAAACCGAGGGGTCTCAGAACCGGTGGGAACCGGTCAAGAACCGGTCAAACCGGTCAAAAACCGGTGTAAAACCGGTCCAAAACCGGGTTGAACCGGTCCTGATTTTTTTTTTAATTTTTTTTAAAATATTTTTTTAAAATAAAATAACATTATTTTTAGAACTAAGTAGTATTATTTTTAGTATAAATTTTTTTCTTTCTATATTATAATATGTTATAAGTATTATTATGATACATAATGATTAATAATGATAAATTTACCTAACAAATAATATGAAAATTGAATATTAATTAACTATATTATTAAAAATATATTAATTTATTCACAACCGGTCCGACCCCGGTCCGACCATTGAACCTTGAACCGTTGCCTCATCCGGTTCAATGACCGGTCCGGTTTTTAATATCTTGATTTTAACCATAAGCTTCGTTGATTTTGTCAAGTTTTTTAAGTTTAATTGGTAAAAAAAAAAATCTAAGCAACGTTGATGGGAAATATATGCATTTTAAAAAGTTCTTTCCAACAGTTTGAAATTTTTAAGAGAACAAACTGTCATTTTCGATTGAAAAAAAAAAAAAGTTTACAAGACTCTTTTTATTAACCAAAAGTGAGTTGCCGGAGGCCCCTCAGATTACACTTCACTGGGTCCAACCCAGAAGACAGTTTGGAAATGAATTTTGTTACAAAAATTTCCAAGTCAATCCTCTTAAAATTTGAATTAAAACAATATTATTCTTGTTATTATACATACTCCTTGTCAGTTCATATTATAGATAGTATTGGGAGGTTTTTTCTTGATCCATAATATAAGATTCTATATACCTGATTATCTATTTTTTCTTTTATTCATTTAGTAACTAATCTTATAATTTATATTGAAGTGATGGAAATGAGTGAAATAAATAAAGATAAAAATGAATTTTTTAGTTTTTTTTAATAAAAAGTTTAGTAACGAAATAAAATTTTCTAGTTGTTGAAAATACTTTAAATTATGAATGGAAGGGAGTAAACTTCTAAACAACCGAACCCCTCCAAGACTCAAGCGTAAGAATCAATGAAATGGAGCATTTCACTGTGGAAGTTTGTAGAATGGGGAGTTTATCTTTTTTTTGGGTGGGAAGATTGGGGAGTTTATCGAGTATATGCCGTTGTGGTTCATCGCTTGGCTAGTTGGTTTGCATCATTGGCGACCGTTTGAGCCCTATTTTTTTTTTCTTTAATGTTTTAGAACCATTTTAATTATTTTCCTTCTTATCTGAGACACTTATGTTTCTAATCCCATAATGTTAATTTATTTTTTGTTTGTTTATAATTTTTTAAAATTATTTTTTATTTATGAGTTGATTAAAATTGTAAAAGATTTAATAAATAGATGAATTATTCAACAAATGTTTGTTTTGTCTATTTCCATCATAAATAAATATATTTAATCTTTCTTTACTTATTTTTGCCGTGTCAATCAAACAACTAGATTTTTTTTTGGCAACTAGATAAGATTTAAGATAATTATCATTTTAAACAGTCACAGCTAGAAAATCTCCAACTGCAGAGATTACTCAAGACCAATTAAACCATTATTAGCAGACAACCACAAAAGCACTCCGTCCAAATTAACAAACATAACCATAAAGGCATAAACACTTCGGTGTTTAAGTCTGACAAAAGCACTCCCATTACTAAGAGACACAAATGGTTCAATAAACCCAACAAAGAAAACTAGCAGACTCGGCAAACCTAAGTTAACTATACTAAAATCCACCACAACGGAGCAGGGGATCTGGCAATAACAAGAAGGGCATATAAATTACAACGATGCAGAACCATACATGTCCGCGGACGCCATGATTGGCTGCATTGGAAGAGGAAGCTGCCACGGGTTCAGGAGAGCATCTGGTATCTCTGGGATTTCAACAGAAAGCCCACTGACCACTTCGGCGATCTCAAGGATCGAGTTCAGAGAGACCAATCGTTCGGTCAACTCCTTAATCTGATCCCTCAAGATATTGTTAGCTGATTCAATCTCAATGTATGCTTCTTCCTTGGCCTTGATGCACTGAAATATCTGGTTGTTTTCAATTTGCAATCCGCTGATTTCATTGGATAGATCTTCCAGCTGCTTCTGCTTCCTCATCCGTGATCGCCGCGCCGACTCACGGTTGGACAGCATCCTCTTTCTCTTCCTCTCATCGACCACAGCATTTCGTGGGTCTACCAGATCGGATCCCGAACTTGCCGGGCGTTGAACTGAGGCCATCGTCTTATTACTTGAGAGTGACATTTTTTATGATTAAATATGAAGGAAATCGGATTTACAGATGTAATTAATGGTTAGAATAATACAGATCAATCAATCACAACAAGTTACAGATCATGAGAAAACGTAGAACCAGTATAAAAATACAACCGAGAAGGAGTGCAGCAGACGAATTCGACGCATGGGGTTGGCGTGGATCATAGAAATTCTGAAATCATTGAGTTATTTTTCTCAGACCACAAATCAAACCCTAGAACTCCAAGGGATCTGATTATGAAAGACGCGATTTTGGAAACGGACAGGAATCAAGGGTCAACGAAGAAGAAAGCGATTGAGAAAAGATAGACAGAAAGACAAGAGAGAGGCGAAAATACTTAGCCGCGGGAGATCTATAGGAGACGAGCCAGGCTAATGAATGGAACGAGGGAGGAAGATAAAGAATGGTGGGTAGGTCAGCTTTCTTATATAGAAAAACAAAACGTGCGAAACTCCCCTGTTAAAGGAATCCATCAATCCAGGGCTTGATTTGACCGCGTTATAGCTAGCGTCTAGGCTGACGACAACTATTGAAATGAGCTTCTACGAGGTTACTACATTTTACGATTATTAAAAAAAAGGTCGAATAAAATTACTTTTTTTCAAAAAATTTAGTATTCTCTTATTCCTTATATATAATTTTTATTCTTTAAATTATTTCCTCATGCTTCAATCAGTTTCATAGTTGAATCTTGTAATATCAAATTATGTACATATTACTTCCCGAATGGTACATGTAAGCAAATTCCATCACATTTTGATGATGTGGCTAAGAGAAGAAATGTGAGGATGCCACTGAGTACATAAAAATTTACACCTCAACACTCCACCTTGGAGATATTGCCACACTTAAGCAACCTTCCTTGACCATTCCAGAACATGAACTCCTTGAACTCCTGCGAACGAATTGGTGCTCGTGATTTTTGCAGTGATATGGACGATCACACCTGGTGCATACGGAGGGATGATGTGGTGAATTGCAATGAGGACTCAGAGTGGACTTCTCTCTATATGGAGTGAACCCCAACACGTTTGATTTGATATTGTTTGATTGACATTTATGATGCCATTTATGTTTGTGTTTTACAATCGTATTTTCCTTGAATATCGCTATTTATGTATTTGTTAAAATATTTTATGTTTTCTGTTTTAATTATATTTAGATGCTAGTTAGGGAAATGAACATTGATTTTCAATTATTATTTTTTACTGTTTATTTCTCTATTTTAATCCTCTAGTTGATATATTTGGAAAACTCATTATTATTTGATATGATAATTATTGGATGGATGATGTGTAATTGGAGTCATCATATTTTCATTCAATTTGGTCAATTAATTTTGCCCAAAAATATTGGTAAATTAATTTGATTTATTGCTATTGTATTAATTTATTTGATTAAATAAAAAATTTATTTGTATCATAAATATGGTACTCTCTTTATTTCAAAATATAAGTCATATCTACCTATTTTTCACCTACCAAGAAAATATTAATTCTTTTAAAATTTTTCATAACTTTTAAAAACTACCCTCAACAAATAAACTTAAAAATGAATTATTCTTTTTTTCCATAATTTTTTTACTCTTATCTCTCATAATTGACTACTATTATAAATAGGGATAAAAATTAAAATAAAACATTAAATAGTCATTAATTTGATTTATATTTTGAAATCTTAATCCCCACTAAGTCTACTCTATATTTTGAAATGGAAGGAGTATTTGTAATTGTAGTGAATTTATTAATTATAATGTGATTGATATCATAATAAGTTATTGATAGAGTGAAATGCATTTAAGATTCTTTTGATGGTTTATGTCCATCCAATTTGGTCAAAAACGAAATGTCCATCCAATCAAGTGTGTAAAAAATATGAGTATTAAATGTTATAATTTGTTATGAATGCCATATTAATTTGTTGTGATTTGTAATTGACAGCAATTTTAAATGTTTTTGTCAATGATACTAAATCAATTATTAAATTTATTAATTTATCAATTATTGATTTTTTAAATAATTAATTATAGATAATGGAACAAATCTGAATTCATTGAAAAATTTCCCAATTGAACTGTTTAATTTGAAATGTATATTTATTTATAATAAGTAATTTGAAATATATTTAATTAATACATTTAATTTTTGGGCCAAGTATGTTTAAAATTTTGTTTATTTTAAATTCAAATTAGAACACGAATTGTAATCATATTAAATTAATAATTAAATAATTTTGATTCGACGCAAATAAATTTTTTGAAATTCGAAACTGACATTACACTGACATAAACGCAAATCATTTAATTAAAATTTCAAATTCTCACCCCCTCAAAATTATGTATTTTGAGTTAGTGATATAAGCAGATGAGAGTAGATAAAGAAGAGAACAGAGAAAGTAAAGAGGATAAATAGAAAGAGAGAGAAAAGAATGAGTTTAAGGGAAAAAAATATAAAACAAGGGAGGGAAGAGATAGAAAGAAAGGGGAGAAAAATATAAAGACAGCAAATAGAAGAGTTTAGAGATAGAACTCAAGGGAGAGAGAAAATATAAGAGTTAAGGGGAAGAACTCAAAATACAAAATATTATTCAACTCATCTCCATCACTAACTCTGCTATATATCTTCACTCTTATTTAATATAATAATATAATCCACATTAAATATCATTTGACCAATTGAGAGTGTTTTTTTCATCCAAAAAGTCCAATAATAATTTATAAAAAGAAATAAATAATGTGGGCAAAATAGGAAAAATTTTACAAAATATTACAAGGTCTCTTATAAAAAGGGACATAAAAAGTTTGTGAAAGATCCCTTATAAAAAGGACCGGAGGGAGTATTATTTATATAATTATTTATATGTATAATTAATAAATTCACTCATTAAAAAATGAGTATTAAATATTCTATGAAATATAGTATAAATATTAAAATAAATCATGAAATATTTATAATAGTTTAGAATGATCATATTTTTTGTGAAAATTTGAAATAATACATATAAGTATAAAATAATACAGATAAATATGTATGTAAAAATATGATACATATATCAAATTATACCATATATCAAATTCACGTGCATTTACTTTTTGAAGTATTAATTGGTACTTCATAGTCACAATCCCTTAAGGGCAATGTAGGGAGGCAGCACAAGCATATTGGAGAAAGGCACAAAGGTTTCTTAGATGGGTCTTGGCAGTTAAGATTCATGGTCATTCTATTCCAATTTCCCAACACTTTATAGTTATGTCGCCTTCTTTTTTAAAATTAATTTTACAATCTTCTTTCTTTCATCTCTTATGATTTTTGACTCTTGTGATTTTCCTAGGGGTTCAATGAACCTCATTCTCTGATATTGAGAACAAAGATTTTTGTGGCATGTTTATTTTGAAGTATCCATTGCACCGAGATTGAAAACTAAAATACCTTGATTCTTGGCTAGATTTCATGCTAACTCTCATTATATATCTTCACTCATATATGTGTGTGTATCTAATATCTCAAAACTACTAATTTGTTACAGAAAGGAGAATCACAAAGTGTTAGATAGGCACTACCAAGAAATAATCTGTAGGCAACCAAAAAAAACCTATCAAAGTGTTTCCCTTCACATCTATTGTGGCTTTCGTTCACGCTTCCACTTTCATGAGGTTTATTAATGTGGTTCCTTTTCGATGTTCATATTTCATAATTAACTTTACTTTTGCTTCAGCTTTGATATTGCTTCAAGCAAATATAGTGTTTTTGTTAGAGTTTGTGTTAGTATATGTTAAAAAGGAAGTCCCACATTACTCAAAATAAAGAAAGTTTTAGTTTGTATATACTAAGATGAGTTCTAGAGCAAGTAAAATGGGCTCGCGCACATAAAAACGGGCCAACATTGTTGAAAATCTCTTATTCTTCCCCCTACAAGCGAGTTAAACTTAGTATTGGGCATTTTTGTTGGAAATATTTTTTGGATTTAAAAATAAGCTTACTAGGAAAACCTTATCTTTGGCAGCTTTGAATTTGGGATATGTTGAAACATTTAATTATCAGCTTTGATTTCTCATTAACCATTTTTTCCCAACGTTCAGAAACAGTTTTCTTTTGATCACCTTTAATTTTAACATTAAAAAACTGATTTTATTTATCATGATTAAACCATCATTAATCGGTTTTATTATTGCTCAACGTTTTTCTCTGCGTCCCCGACCTATAAAAGGCAGAGTCTTCTGCATGTTAGTGCACATCGAGCTCTCGGACATTTTTTTTTAGCTCTCCTTTTCTTCATCTCCTAAGTTCTGCTTCTTTTGTACTTCTGTTGCTCTATTTCCCTGTACATTTCTGTAGGAAGGATCCGTTTAATCCTGGTAAGTTGTCGACTTATAGCGGAATAACTCTTATGGACAGTGTCCTTGGGCACAACTTGGATTAGTTTTTCTAACGAATTTTTTGTATTGTAGCTAACAATCTTAAGTGTTATGGAGTCACACCATGATGCTGCTATTAATCCTGATGCTACTAACATTACTGTTGTTGTATTTGTTAGAGCTATCAGTGGTGGTGGTGGTGATGCTACTATTGTCTTTGTGCCCATCAAACTGCCACTTCCTAAGTCATTCCCAGACATATAAAAAATTGAGGTGTTTGATGGCAAAAACTTCAAACAATGCAAGAACGTGTTTTCTCGGGGCTCGACATGCATGGGGTTGCTGTGGCTCTTACTCAAACTGAGCCCACTATAGATGTTGACAAGGCCTAGAAAGATGTTTAGACTTATGTCAACAAGGTATACAGACATACTATCATTAGCACATTGTCTAATGATTTATTTGATATATATTGTATCTATAAGGAAGCCATCAAGATCTGGGAGTCACTGATCACAAAGCACACTATTGAAGATGTTGGAAAGCAGAAATTTGTGATTGGAAATTACTACTGATGGGAGATGTCCAAAGAGAAAGACATCAAGATGCAGATCAACGAATACCATAAACTGCTAGAAGAACTTCGTACTCCTTCCAAATGAATTTGTAGCTGGGATCCTGATAAAGAAACTACCAGATTTGTGGAAAAACTACAAACAGCAACTCAAACATAAGCAGAGGTAATTGTTGCTATTTGACCTCATCACTCATATCATTATTGAAGACACTAACCGAAAGGAGATTCGAGCAGCAAAGGACAAGGAGATGGTCTTAAAAGCAAATTTGGTGGAGACAAAGCCGCACAGCAAGAGGTATAATTCTCACAAGAAACCTGATTACAAACCCAAGAATTATAACCCCAAGTTCAAAAAGAAGGGTAACTGCTTTGTCTGTGGTAAGCCTAGTCATCATGCTGCTCAGTGCAGGAAGAAGGCTAGAAATGATCATCCTCCCAAGCCAAATGTAAATTTGGTTCAAGGAGATGACAATTTTGAAGAAATTATTACTGCAATTATTTCTCAAGCTCTCCTTGTCTTTGATGTGAGAAAATGGGTAGTAGATGCTAAGGCTACCAAGCATATTTGTGTGAATAGAGAGATATTTACCTCTTATGATTCTATAAAGGAAGGAGAAGACCGTATTTACCATACTGATTCTTGTACTACAAAAGTTCTAGGGAAAGGAAAAGTGGTTATCAAACTCACATTTGGAAAGACATTGGTTCTCAATGATATACTGCATGTGCCTGGCATTAGTGTTGGGAAACTTAATACACGCGCAGCGGATAACAACACTAAATTCCTTCTATGGATCTATCAATGTTGCTTGAATTGAGATGTAAAAAAGAATTTTTACCTTTGATGTGTAGCTTTTTAGGTTTTTCTTCTACTATTAGACCTTAGGAACTGATGCTTCTTATCAGCTCCCTCTACTAGTATCTACATGAATAGTGAATCCAACTCAAACGGCGTGCCAGCACCACTGTTTGTTAACATTCGTACGCTTGAAGTCTCTGTGCGTTCGTACACTTCCTCTCTTTAAGCGTACGGCCGCTCACTCTCTCTAAATGGGAGGAGACTTTCTTAATTCTGTATTAGATAACCCTAATCTCTATCATATATAGATAGGGTTTAGTATTTGATTAATTTAAATTAATTATTTAAATTAAATTAAATATTAATTAAATAGATTAATTTAAATTTAAATATATATAATAAATTAAATCTAAACAAACTATATAATCTAAATCTAGAATCAAATCTAAATTTAATTTATATATATATGATAAATTCAAATTATCACATTCGTTTAAATTTAAATCTATCATATAAAATTAAATTTAAACCTAATTCATTTAGATTAATTAAATGATATATATATTTCAAAATATATTTAATATATGAAACATATATCATATATCAAATATATATATTTCAAATTTTATAAGATATATCAAATATATTTATAAAATTCCTCCACCCTAAATTAAACATTAAATTCATCGAATGTAGATACATTTTATATTCAATGAATCTAGACATTATAGCTCAAGTTGATCCATTATTGTGTGTGACCTTGTAGGCCCATATGATGTTGACAGTGGGCCAATAACACTATTGTACTCACAAGTCACAAGTGGGCTCTAACAAGACATTGTGACTATCCAAATCATATGAGATCGATGATTCGATGCAACCTATTATATAATCATATCACATTCCTTTTGTCTCACGATATATAGGTCAAGTATGAGATATGGAAACATCATCATTATCTTACTCGACCATCACTTTCTTGATCTCCGAGCAAACTGACAAAACAAATGGAAACCCTTCCATTTGAGCACAGCCATGCATTTCTCGGTATCACTCATTGATGGGCTCATATATATCTCTCCATTAATTAGAGAGGCAAATTACATCTTAACCATTCATCTTCCTCTACATGAATTTCACTATACCCGATCATAATTTTTATGATCTCCCGATTAAAAGTGACTTTTGACTATGTCAAAGTACAATGTTCCCTTGATCGGGATCAAGTATACAGGGTCGATCGCAGTAATAAAAAGTCTCCGGAGTATTCCAGAGGTCGAACCCAAGAGAGGTAGTAGATTTATCAGTCCAAACTGTTAATCGCAAAAGTAAGTGATAATAAAATAGAGAATTCAAATTTAAAAGGAAAGAAATAGAAAACAAAATGAAGTCTGAGTTTGATTCAGTTCTAGAAGCGTCTAGGGATTAGGACTCACCTTATGAGATAATTAGATTTTATTTCTTAGTTAGACTCTGCATAATTATAGTGATTGTTATTTTTAAAGCGTCATAATTACCTCTCGGTCAATTAGTCCTCATTTAATTAAGATTCAATTCGCTCTTGTGCAACTAATTTCTAATTAAACCTTGAAAACTAAAACATATATCACCATGAATTCCTAATTCTATCTCTAGATTAGTTTTTCATGTTTATCTCTCTAAATCTAGGTTCACTCTTCACCTCTCAGTCCATCAAGTTTACCCATTAATTAGATTATATGGTGATCAAGCATAAAATCTACATGAATAAACAAAAGAGATAAATATAATAAAAAGATCAATTAAATATAACTTGAAGAACAAATCAAAGTCTTAATTAGAGAAACAAATCCAATCCATCCTAGTCAGACTACATCCCTACCCCAGATTGGGAAATTTAGCTACTCATGGAAATAGAAATTAAATCACAACTAAAATCTCAAATCATAGTGAAAATAATAAGAAAACAGAGTTATAATAGAGAAGAATAAATTTATCACTAATACTCCCCGAATCTCCTTACTCTTTCTCTATAAGATGCTCTTAGTTACTCCCAGATGCGTTTAGAACAGTGTTCTCTGACTTCTGATTGCGTTTCTCCATCCCGTTGTGTTTCTATCGTGTCTCCTTATATAGAAAAATTTTAGAAGCCCATAAAAGCCCAAAATATCATGAAAACACGTCAAAAACGTGATTTTATGGACGCCTATTGCCTGACCCGGCGCCGGGTAACCATAAAATCAATTAATACGGCGCCGGGTGCTTCTAAATTACAGAAAAACGTCAAAATCTGCGTTGACCAGGATTTGAACTTTATATGCATTAAATTGGTTCTAGGATTTGCAATTTTTTACTCACATTTTGCAACTTATTTTCTGAATTTTAATATGGAGCAATTAGATTTTAACTTTATAAGCATCAAATTGAATCTAAGTATTTGCAACTTCTTATTCACATTTTGTAATACTCATATTCTGATTTTAAAATTTATTTTCATAATTTTAACATTGAGTAATTAAATTTTAACCTTATCAATGATTTACAACTTCTTACTTATATTTTACAACTCACATATTCTAATTTTGCAATTGATAACCAATTACCATTAATCAGTCACCGGTCACTTGTGACCATTGACCATGGCCACTACCGATCAGCCATCGGTCAACAGTGTTGATCGATCATCGACGGCCGTTGACAGCTGCCAGCGATGGTGGGCAAATGAAGGGGGTGTTTCAAGAGTATTTTAGTAATTGCACATTATTTTAGTTTTATTTAATTGTATTTAGTCCTTTATTGTAATTAAATGAATAGTAAATCTCAATTTTTAATTAATCCTACATTTTCGTCCTAATATGTAATTCCCCCATTAAAATACATAATTATTTTTTTATTGTTCACACTAAGATTGGACTAAGTGCATTAAATGTAAATATGGAAATAGGCTAGGAACTTATCAAGCAACCAATAGCCCAAAGGCCAACGTGTTTAAAAAAAAGGGCTAAACTCAGGTCTAAAGCTATGTTTTTAAGGATTTACTTAAAATCAATCCTATGGGTTGCAAAATTTAATTTAAATTAACTTTATTAACTTATTATATATTTTAAAATGATATATAATATATAATTTTTAAAATTAATTTGAATTAGGTTTAATAATGTAGGTTTAAAACATGTCTAGGCCTTTAAATCTATTTAAAAGCGAAATTAAATTAGTAAGCTTTTAAATAGATTTCAAGTTAGATTAAATTTCTTAAAGGCTTACGTTTGAGTCTAAAGGAAAATTTTATGCAAGTCAATATATTATGCTCAAATTTTAAAATACATATAATATAGGTCTAGGCTTATGTTAGCAAAAATCTAACCTGACTTATTTCTATCTTAATTAAAAGAGAGTTTTTAATATTTGCAAAGGAATCTTGAAAATTATGTTAGATAAAAGTAAAAGTCTTAAAAGTCTTCAATTTTTAGGACTCATTGGTGATGAAAATTGCGACCCTAAATTTGCTTGGAAACCAAAAAGCAGATGAGTGGTCACCCCGAATGAACAACTAAAGGTATTGTTATAAGCTCCCTATATTAACATGCACAAATAAGTAGAAATGACACTGCCATGTTCTTACTATATGAGTGTTATGATATGGAAAGACGGAAAAAAACTTATGACTAATATAATCAAATCTTTAGTACAATTCTGCCACACAATCTAGACATATAAAGGAATTTTTTTTTTCACCAATAATATCTCTAGTCAAAGATTAATCAGTTTGAGAGGTAAAGATTATTAAAGTAAAATTTAAAATCCTAACAATCTAGATAAAGGATCATTATAACCAAAAAATGTGATCAAAATAGTATCATAATATTTAAAAATAAAATAAAATCAGCCATTTTTTTTAATAAGCAAACCCAGCATAAACTTATAATTTCTTTTAAAAAAATCAGCCATATTTTAACTGAAATATAGCATAAAGTAGTATCCAAAAATTCAGAATTTTGCGAATCTAAACTAAACATCTACTCCATCTGGTCCCTATTATAAGATATTTTTAACTACCGCACATGAATTAAGAAAAGTTGGTTACAGTCTAAAATTAATGAAAAAAAATTCTGACATTCTCATTTTACCCTTAAGGAGAGAATAAAAATATATTAAATTAATAATGATGGTAGGAGGAGAGAGAAGTTAATTGAGACTTGTAATGAAAGCATTCAATAAGGGCAAAATTGAGACTAAAATTTAAATTTATTACTTAATATCTTATATTTTGGACCAGACAAGTTTTCTAAATAACACCCTATAATAGGGACCAGAGGGAGTATGTTACTAAAATGAGGAAAGTTTGAGTTTATATACATATATATATATATATATTAACATTTATATATATATATGGATTTTTTAAAATCACATTAAACCTTCCATTAATTCAAATGGAGGTGGATGAAACAAAATGGTGTAAAGATTTTACGACAATAATTTTTTTTCATACAAAGGACCGGAGCCCTTATTTAAGAGGAAAAAGCATTTTAAATATATTACCTAGAAAATTTTTAATTTAAATTATTTTTTAATTCTTATAACTTTATCTTCATTTTTAATTCACTAAAAGGTTAAATTTTTTCTAAGTAGGTCATTGTAATTTGTAAACCCGAACGTGTTCTATAAACGACATATTTAAAATTGTCGTTTAGCATATTTTATTTAATGCGTAAATTACATGGCTTTTTTTTTTTTTAGCCTGAACGAATTTATGTATTTGCGGTTTGCACTCTGCACATAGGCAAAAATCAGTGTTCCCCAATCACTTGTCATCTTTAACGACTTATGAAGAACATGCACTATGCATTGGCCGATAAGAGAGAAAGTGAATTCTGTATTGCCCGGTTGGTTTAACACCTTCTATCTATTATATTTGGATTTTGATTTAACAGTCTACTACCTCGATCGAAAAAAAAAAAAACAATCCATTCCCTGATCCTAACGTGCTCGGTACCCGCGACGAAGACGAAAAGCTTCAGTCCGGCAACGGAAGGGCTTCATTCGCCATAAATTAAAGCTCATCTTTTCTAATTCGCTGAACGAATCGGAGGTGAATTTGCTCACAAGAGATCGAAAAAAGAAAAAGAAAAATGGGGGCAGACGAAATACCGCTAGATGATAAAGCAAAGAGAATGAGAGAACTACTGTCCAGTTTCTACTCTCCAGAGCCTTCAATGTTGCCCAACTCCAGGAGTATCTCCTCCAAATACGACGACATTAACTCCACCTCTTTCAATCCTGATCAGTACATGAATCTCCTGGTAATTCTTGTTCAAAATGAATCACCCTTTATTTTTACGTATTTTGAGATAGACGTCATTCTTTGGGACCGAGGCAGAGGAAGAAAGTGAATAAGATTGCTGAAAAGTTTACTAAGCACATAACATCATGTTTATATTGAATCGATTACTTTCGTTGGGGAAGACGAGTTTAAATTTGGAAAGCAAACGAGGAATCGAATTTCTTATGCGTGTATCCATAAATTATGAAGGCACAAAGGATGAATTTGGAAGGACTACTCCAGAGGCATGTTGACATGGCTGCTGAAATAAAGAATCTTGACACTGATTTGCAAATGTTAGTGTACGAGAATTATAATAAATTCATCAGTGCTACAGATGCCATCAAGAGGTATATTTTTATTACCTTCCTCCCTGTGGCATTATCAGCGCGCTTTTGTTACATCACATTACATTTTCAGCCTGCTGACTTTCACACTACCGCAAAAATGCTCATAGACATCTTGTCCAATTCTAATGTTCATCCTGTTATGTTCCCAATGAATTTGCGCTTTAGAGGGTAGCTATTCAACTCCTTACCTTAAAAGTATGACAAAATATGCCTGACTGCAGGATGAAAAGTAACATTTCAGGGATGGAGGCAAATATGGAACATCTTCTCGAGAAGGTAAGCTTGGCATTAATCTATCAAGTGCACGTTGAAATTTTGTTTTTGTTCCAGAAACTTAGGAAAAAGAAAATTAATGGCAAGTTTGATAGGAATTCACGTCCCCCCTGCCCCTCAATGCAGATATTATCTGTGCAGTCAAGAAGTGACAGTGTCAACACTTCTCTCTTTGAAAAGAGGGAGCAGATAGAGAAACTGCACCTCACGTGCAATCTTCTTCGTAAAGTTCAGGTATTAAAGCATTACTAATGTTCTATTGGGAACATAATTGGTCACCGCAAAATTTTTTGTTTCTGATTGAGATTCAGTGATACGAGTTGTGAGCCTTTTGCTAAATGGAGCCAACGGCGATCATGTTTCTTGTTTTTGTTTTTGACAAATCATTTGCATTTTTATTATGCAAGATAATTTTAACTCTAGATGTTTTGGCCATATGACACACACACTTCTTAACCTTGTGGAAGAGCAGTTCATATATGATCTACCTGACAGACTTAGAAAGTGCATTACATCAGAGGCCTATGCAGATGCAGTCAGGTTTTACGCTGGAGCAATGCCAATTTTTAAGGTTGTGTTGGATGAGATTGTTCTTATTTATCAAGTCAACCGCTTAGCTAGTTTTCTTTTACATTTAGCATATATTTTTCTTTTGTATGTGATTTAGCATTTTTTTCACATACTCAAGAGAGGTGACTTTCTCATCTTGTTCTTTATCAGGTTTATGGAGACACATCATTCCAGGATTGTAGGAAAGCCTCTGAAGAAGCAATAGCTATCATAGTAAAAAATTTGCAGGTATTCATTGTCACAATCAACCATTCTTATCTGCTTGCTATTACTTAAAAGTTTATAATTTGTGGTGCCCTTATCTGCTTGTAATCATGACTTGACTTGCCTATATTTTTTGTAACCAGGGAAAGCTATTTTCAGATTGTGAGTCAATGCAAGCACGAGCTGAGGCTGCAGTGCTCCTCAAGCAGTTGGATTTTCCAGTTTGTACTCATTTTCCTTATCTTAGAACTAGATTTTTTCCTCGTGAAATGCATGAAGTAAATAATAATTTGATAAAAGGTTTTTAACTCAAGAATATATTGATCTGAATAATTTTTTTGGTGGGAAATTCAAAATTCAAATTCAATTCTAATATTAAATTACATTAGGTGCTATTCTATATCCTTAAGGTCATATGATGATAGGTTTTTCTATATACTGGCAGTTGGAAGACTTGAAGGTAAAGCTACTTGTTAAGTTGGAACAATCTCTTGCAGCTATTGAGCTGAAACCTAAAGAAACAAACAATGCTTCTCTGGATCCTTCACCCTTTTCCTCAGCTCCTGAGGTAAGACTAACTAGAGTAAAACCATGTGTATCTCAGAACAGCATTTAAAGCAAGATATAGGCACTGATCAAGATAAATATGGGGAAGCAATGTTAGGTGATACATGCATGAGGAAAGGAGCGCAAGATTGATTTACAATAAACATGGCAAGGACAAGAGAGAGGTTAAAACAACTATTGGTTTTTTTGACAAAAATAAATATGATACTGGTAGTTGCTTTGGTATCCACTATTAAGATGTCAAAATGATGCGTGAAATATTTATTATCAAAAGATGACTATTGCAATTCAATTCAATATTTTGATCTTACATTGTGTGAGGCTGTAATTTTACTTTCAGTCTTATATATGTGTTCCTAGTCTTCTATGGTTTTAACTTACGAGATTGATGAGTCAAAATTGTTTTGATTTCCTAACATAGGTTACCATTCATGAATTTTTAGAGGCAATTTGTGCTTTTTGAGTAATGTTTCCTGATTCAGTTATGACTTATCAGATTGATGAATCAAAACCATTGTTTTCATTTCCTAACATAGGTTACCATTCATGAATTTGTCGATGCAATTCATGCTGTTCGAGTAATATTTCCAGATTCAGAAAAGCAATTGGTTATACTTGCTCAAGACTTGATTACCAAGTTAGTATCTTCATTCACCATACTGAGTATCTCTGTCTATAATATGCAGATTATTCAAATGTTTTTTGTTAATTCTTTTAGGCACTTCCTAATTACTGAAGAATATATAAAGAAACAGATTTGTGCAACAGATTTAGTTGGGGTTCTCCGTAAGTATTTTTCTGGTCATTCACCTGATTCTCAAAACTGGCAACCTTCTTATTTCGACCCCTGCCTTGAGTATGAATCAATTATGTTTGTGATCTTAACTTGTATTAGCTTTCATTTGAATATGATTATAATTATTTTTTTCACATTTAAATTTTTAATTAATATAGAGTTTTGTTTTTAAATATCTTTTAGGTTTTTCAACACTATCGATTCAAAATGTCTTACATCTTTTATGCAAGATTGTATTGATTATTAAATGATTAAGGCTCCACCTTCGACATAGTTGAAATCACTAGTTACTTACCATTACTATGAATGTGTTTTCCCTTATCTTCAATATATGAGTCAATTGTGTTTGTGATGTTAAATTGTATTAGCTTTCATATTAGTGATTGCTTGTGTGTATGTGTTTTTTCTTCTTCTTCTTAATTTTCTATTTATATTAATTTAAAGAAATATTTATTTTCAAATACATGGTTTTTTTTAACCATCAATTTAAACTATTGTGCTTTTTTTATTCAAAATTGTATTGGATGATTAAGATAATGCCTTCAACATAATACTTTGAAATCCCTATTTACTTGCTAATATGAATATGTTTTCGAGCAATGTTCTCAAAATTGAATGCGTAGTCCTGCATTAATAATCTTGCAATGATTTAGCATAGTGCTATTTCAAACATAGGGAGATTTTCTCACGTGAAATTATTATGGTATAGAGAAAAGCTAAATTTAGTTTTATTTTTCAATAACATAGAGTCACTCTATTCTTTCAATTGGCTCTTCTTATATCTACCCATTGGCCATTTTCGAAAGTATCTATCTGGGTGCATGCCGCTTGAACTTAATAAAAATTATTTTGGACAGTTTTTTTTTCATGCCTTGATGATTTCTTTAAAATGTGTACCACATTTAATTTGGATGCAGGAGTTATTTGGACTGATGTGCTCCACATGGATGAAGTCTTACGGGAAGCAGATCTCTTAAACCATTCTCTTGAGGTCCTCGTGTTATTGGCTGAAATCCTACTTATGCCTACATCCCTTCTCCCTGTTTTTCTTCAGAAAATAATCCTTATTGAGTTCATGTTTCCAAGATGGATTTTCCGTAATTAACCCTTTATTTTCAGGCTGCCAAAGTTGCTATCAAGTTGTATGTTAGTAGCACATTTTCTCATCTTCTGCAAGATGTCTCAGGTCACTTTCATAATTATCTATGCAAAAGGCTTTTGATTTCTAGCTATAGCTTGAGGTTTTAAATACCTACCCAGTTACAGCATAAGAAAAGGCAACAAAATGAACTTCTTTGAATCCGTTTGTGAAATAATCAATAAAACAATATAGAAATCATTAAATTTTTAGGGACTCTACTCTTAGCTAGATAGATAATTAATATGTAGTCAATGTTTATCTAATTTCCATTAGTGGAAAAATGTGATTTATTGAGAACTTTTCTTGATAACTGCAATCTGAGTTAGCTTTTGTTTGGTAGATTCCCTCTTGAAAGTTCTGAAAAATGATGGAGCAGAGTACTCTCTGGAAGATGCTTTAGATTGTAGCTCAAAAGCTGTTCTTGAAGGCAGCAAGAATATCTTACTTGTACGCACATTTGTTTGCTTAGATGGATATAGTCGGCATGTATTCATGTTTTCACATAAAATGTTTTATTTAGGTTTTCTGATTATTTCTCTATTTAGGGATTATCATATATGTTTTTTTCTTTTTTGTAATTGATCATTCCAGGATTTCCGCAAAGTTCTAGATGATGACTCAGGCCTCTTAATTAGACTAAGGAAGTTAATTATTGATTTGGTTGAAGAAGGATTTCTAGACTTTTTCAGGAAACTTGAGGATCAGTTCCATTTATTTTCAGAAAGCAATAATTCTGCAGCCATCCAAGATCATAGTTTGACTCAGGGAGCTCAAGGTGACAAAGCTTTTGCTGGTCTCGTCCTAATGCTAGCACAACTTTCTGCTTTTATTGAACAAACTGCTATTGCAAAAATTACCGAGGCAAGAATTCTCCTGATGAGCTTAGATTAGATTCCTGAAAAGACAGGAATTTGTGGTTAATTTAACTTCCATAACCTCAGCAGTAACATACAAAGCCTTGTATTTTTCAGGAATTAGCGGTTTCCTTTTCTGGTTGTATTGTTAGAGGCCATGAGCATGAACCTGCATTTGTTTATGGTGAGATCTGTAAAAAGTTTCGGTCAGCTGGTGAAAAATTCCTGCACCTGGTATAGTTTTAATTTCTTAATTTCCTTCAATAGGCCTGTTTGCTTGGAGCACTTAAGTAAATCATCCTTGTTTGCTTGAATTCAAACAAATGTTTTGATAGAATTTTTCTTTTTCAGGAATAGAAGATAATAAAATATGGATAACCATTTGGTTTTGGCAGTGTCTATGTGAAAAGTGAATTCCACTTGAAAAGTTGTTGAGTCTTTGGAGTACTTTTAAAGATATTGAATGGCACAGTTGTAAAATTTCATGTTCAGATTTTACTTTTTAGGCTTTTTTTTAAAGTTTTAAAACTAAAGGGGGGATGGAATAAAAATGAAGGCGTGGGATGGAAAGGGAATGATAGAATTTACCTTCTGATTGTTTGGATAGTTAAAGAGAAATATATAGAAAGGGGAAATAGTTGAAATATAAATATGACCCTTTTGAGATCTTTAGTATCAATTTAGTTTAGAAGATAAACAGTAAATTACATACACTCCTAAAAAAAACTAAATTTTCTCCTCCACTACCAATACCCCAATAGGGTAGTGAACAAAATGTGAGGGTTTGAGAGGTAATGGTTCCTCCTCATTCCCCTTAACTTTTCAATTCTCAAAGTGTTTTCATCTTATCCTTTTTCATTTAATCCCCCCCAGCCAAACTTACCTTTAGGGCCTTGGACATGTTAATATCCACATGTTAAGCTATCCCCTAAAATGAGTGTTTTGTATGCGTCTAGCCTGGAAACAACTTCCAGTATATTTTTGTAGTCCAGCTGCCACCTTTTCCTGGAAGAAGTTTCAGGGCAGGTTGAATGTGTCCTGAGTTCAGACAAGTTCTTATTGATTAGTCTTCTTGCACCCCTTCTTCCTCTCTGTTATTATTATTGTTGTTGTTATCATCAACAAACATACCCTCACAAATTATACAGCATTCACATATCCTTTGTTTTATTCTTTTCAGTACATAAATATGAAAACTCTGAGGATTTCACTTCTCTTGAAGAAGCGGTTTACCACACCTAATTGGGTAAAGGTCAGTTTGGTATATGCCTTTGAATCAAATATGAATTCTAAGTGCTTAGTCCTTGAAAGAGCTTGATGGAGTGTTTCTGTCCTTTGGACAGCATAAGGAGCCCAGAGAAGTTCATATGTTTGTTGATTTATTTCTTCAAGAGGTTGGTATATCTATAATTTTTTAATTATTTATTTCATTATTGTTGTTTTTTTAGTCACAATATTATTGAGCATTGTACTTGAATATTGTCATTTGTCAATTGTCACCATCTGAAACATATGAGCATAAACACTTCATAAATCTTACTGGATAATTGTGACTGTAGTAATTAACTGAAGCAAAATGAATGATTTTTAATTTTATTTCTCTTATATTCTTTTTCAGCTAGAATTTATCATCAATGAAGTGAAGCAGCTTTTGCCTCAAGGTATTCGAAAGCATCTTAGGGCTGATAGCAATGGAAGTGGTAACTCATCAAGGAGCAACCCTTTGCGAGAGGATAAATTGTGTCGGTCAAATACTCAGAGGGCAAGGAGCCAGCTTTTGGAAACACATCTTGCAAAACTATTTAAGGAGAAAGTTGAGATTTTCTCTAAAGTAGAATATACACAGGTATTGATTGAGTAATTGTTGTATGGGTGATTAACTGGTTACAAACCATCTGATCAGAGTTTGCTTACAAACTGTAGGAATCCGTTGTTACCACCATTGTTAAACTGTGCCTTAAAAGTCTACAAGAATTTGTTCGACTCCAGACTTTTAACCGAAGTGGATTTCAACAAATTCAGTTGGATATTCAGTTCCTAAGGGCTCCTTTAAGGGAAATTGTTGAAGATGAAGTTGTCATGGAATTCTTGCTTGATGAGGTTGGAAAAATAATTCTACTCAAGATTCTAATTTTTCACATAACTGTCTTTTTGGTGCCATACTTCTCTCTGTAGAAATTTTACTCTTAAGGTAATTTTTTGTGGTGAACTGATCACTAACTGCTCCCTCGCATCTCTGTGTGTCTGCATCTACATTTTGTGTTTTGGGGGGCACAGGCTATTGTTGCTGCTGCAGAGCGGTGTCTTGATCCAATACCTTTGGAGCCTGTGATTCTAGAGAAACTTATACAGTTGAAGTTGGCAAAGAAACTTGGTAGTTAAAAGAAAATCTTGCCCTGTACATTTTATGGTAGTGGAGGTGGTAATCATTTTGATCGTTTAATGTCTACTGTGCATGCCTTATATTCCTTGTGTTATTCTATATTTGATATTGACAATATAAGGTCCAGCTAAAGAGAAGGAGCATTCGCCCTAGTTCTGGTGACACCCTCTCCGTGAGATCCATTTGGAGTCATTCATTCATTAATCATTCTGGTTTAGGCTAGTAGTCATCTCTCGTGAAACCAATTATATAGGTTGCACGCTTTTGTGCTATGTATGACCTGACATCTCAAGGTTGTTTGGTTCACTTGAAAGACTAAAATGATTAAATGGAAATGCAAGTTTGAATAATGATGGAATGTGTGGAATAAATAGTCAAGATGACCTTTTTTTTTTAACAGTAAATAATTGATGCTGCTTACCAATTATTTGAATGTCTCTACTCCTGGTTAGTGGTTTCTCGCGTTCGGATTCAGTTACATTTTAACTTGATCAGACACAACAAATGCACTGGAATTAATTTCATTATCAATTATGCTGTTTTAATATCTTTTTAATTCTCTTAAGTAGCCATGAGGCGCTTCAATATATCTCAAATTTTTCCTCTATATACAAATCGTATATGGTTCTTAAATAAAAAACTATGGTGAATATTAAACGGTCATGTTAGAGGCTGTACATAGTGTCACTCTTTGCTGTGAATGACTTTGATGGCTTCCAAAAAATGCTTCTTGTCAATGGGTTTGCCTAAATGTATGTCCATTCCAGCCGTTATGGTCACCCTTATCTCTTTCCCTGATGTATGACCACTTAATGCGATGATAGGAATGTGAATGTCATACGCCTTCTCCATCTTCCTAATCTGCCTTGTTACCTCGAATCCGTCCAATACAGGCATATGTTCAATCACCGTTAATATATAATCATGAGCAGTAAAACGCACACGGACACTCACACAAACAACATATATAAGAGGCAGCTAAATCATAGGAGTATTGGAAACCACATCCATAGTTATCTCACAGTCCATTAATACGTAATCATAAGGAATAGCCCTGGTTAGATAATCTTCAACTGAATACACAGCTTGTTCACCATTCTGGCATTGCTCAATGATCGCACCCAGCTATCTCAGAACATGCAAAGCTATCTTGCGTGGCAATTCATTGTCCTCAACAAGCAAAATTCTTTTGCCACCAAGGGCTTCCTCGAAGCATGAGTCACCACATTCTTGAATTTCACCTTGATGATCTGGAGAATTTCCTGTTTCGTACCTGCTGTAAGATTGATCTCCAGAGGATGCCTAGCTTTTCTTCCTAAATTGTCCAGCACTTTGAAATGAAAGTCCATCGCTCTTTCTTTTTACTTTGACACCGTTAGAACTGTTTTACCTATACTCTGAAAGAAGCTTGATAACTTGAAACAAACGAGTCCCATGAAATGGTTTGGATATGACAATGTCATCTGGATCAAGCATATCCTTGTCAAGGGCATTGAAGTTGACACATATGAGTGGCTTATATAACCACCCAACCTTACAAGGACTAAGAAGGCCTCTCTTGAAGTCTGAAACCATTCTGCAAAGTCCCACAAATGGTCCTACATTTGCATCAATCACAATCAGAATGAAACTGGTAGTAGTAGTTCCATCCTTAGCACTTAAATCGACTCCTTTGGCTCTGGCAGTAGAATTCTGAACCCTAGACTCATAACTCAAATCCGGAGAACTTTCGCTGGAGTAGATCCCCCTTGCTTGATTTTACTATGTGAAATAGATGTTCCCACTGCTTCACAACCTTAACTTTAATCCCTAAGCTCTCCGTGAAGTTCTAAGAAGTCCTTAGACACTCCTCATACTGAATTAAAAGAACAACCATGGAACCTCCTGGCCTTGGACTACATCTAGAATTTTGAAAGTTTTCACCCTAAGGTTGATACTTGTCAATACCTTCTCTTAGGCTATTACCACCCGTGACTTCCTCATACACACTAAGGGACATTGAACTTGAAGCAAGTTCCGTTTTTTCCCATGTCCTTGTCAATAATTTCTATATCTCCATGCATCAAATGTACCTAGAAAAAATCACAACAGATTCATTCATCTCATTGAACTTATATTTTGAATTTAATTAAGTAATATCTCATATAAAGTTGATACCTAGTACTTACCAATGAACGCACAATACCAAGTCCGAAGCTAGTACCTACTTGTCTGAGAGCAGTTTCTTTATCTTGAACATAATTCTCAAACACAGACTTGTGTTTCTCTTTAGGAACTCCATTACCGATATCATCCACTTCAAACACAAAATTCATAACATTAAGGTCTCGTTGGATTGCATTCACTGCTTCTGGGTCTTTATGTCTTTCACTCTCCTTACAAAACAAGCATGAAAGATGCTTCATGAAATTGTAACGGTTAGAAGTAGTTATTGAGTTCTGGAAACATGACTTTTGACCTCATGCTCCAACTGCTATGTGCCCCTTACTAGTAAATTTAATGACATTGCTTGGTAAATTTGATAAAACTTGCCTAAGCTTTCCTTTGTCACCTTTCATGCAAGAATATCTAATAATAGAACCATTACTAGGGTCTAATACAAGATCTACACCTTTATTCATAGCCGAAGGATGGAATAAATCAATTACTTCCAAAATTTGGGACAAATCAAACTCTTCTTCCTCTAGTTCCATTTTTCCTACCTCAATTTTGCTTTCGTCAAGTATAGAATTTAGTAGTCCTCAAAGGGAATATAAAAAGACATTAAGTTAGGTGTGCCATGAAAATAAATTGCATATAATCTGGTTGAGAAATACAATCAATGCTAAATTTACCCATTAAGCCTTCGATACAAGAATACATTTATTTCATATTGGTGTTCAATTTTGAACCCAAGACAACTTCATGATAGGACATCTCCATTAAACCAACAAGGGTTGTTAGAATTGATAGTTATATTTCAGTTTTATTTGTATGGGCTTTAGGCTTAAGTCCATAAGTTCAATATGTACTAGAATCTCTTCATGTTATATATATTCAACTCACGTGTAAATAAAACTGATAAGAGTTTCTAGATACATCTAAGTATTTTTTTATTAAGTTGTACTTTTTGGCATGATATCAGAGCCACCACGTATAGTGGTTCCGATTCGGAGCTAGGAGGTAAATTGCTTAATTAGACATTGCAGTTGGAACACAACTCTCCGAGATTGTGATGGCAACAAAAAATGTCCATGTCCATCGGATCTAGCAGTAATGGTAGTTTTCTAGTAATGGCTGCCACCGTCAGAGCATTGTAAAGTCTGCTCCAATAAGAAAATCAACATCAAGCTCGATGACAACAACTTCTTACTATGGAAGCAATAAATTTATTTGATGGTCAAGCAGCGTAAGCTTCACACGTATCTTGAAGGCATTGTTGAAATCCCACCAATGACGATTATAGATGATCGAGGTCAAGTCATGGTGAATCCAAAATTCAAATTCTATGAGCAGAATAACTCTACTTTTGCTTCTTAGCTGCTATTAATAGTAAGTCCTTCAATTCTTCCTTATCTTGTGGGATTTGATATGGTAACACAAATTTGGACTCAATCATGTAGGATGTACTCAACCAAATCCAATTCCAAGATTCTTTACTACCGTAATCTTTTGGCAAATCAAAAGAAAGGTGAATTGTCCATGAAAGATTACCTTACAAACATTAAATCCGTGTGTGATCATCTGGCAGTCTTAAGTCAAAACGTTGATAATGCTTCCCAAATTGCACATATTCTAAGTGGACTCACACCAAAATACAAGTTTTTAGTTGCAGTAATCAATGCCCACCCCACTCAATTTGATTTTCACATTGTGTCAATGATGCTTTTTGATTCTGAGGCTACACAGAGAACTTTTCTCTCGTAACAAACTTCATATGCCAATCTAACTTCTTATAGAGATGATCAACTTGTTTTCAATACTATTGGTAAAGATTTTAGGCCTTATACTGGTTTTATGCCATCTAGACCCCCTATTGGTTGTGGTTGCGGTCGATTTATTGGAGGTAGAGGTCCTGTGTGCCAAATATGCTCTAAAGTTAGTCATATAGCCCCTATATACTATTATAGGTATGACTATTCTTATGCACCAAGACCATCTTTTACTTAGAACAACTTTGCATATGGTGAAGTCTATCATACCTATTATGACAACACTGGAGCTAATGATCCCTCTTACTACTCACCTCAGTATACAAATCTTTCTAGCTATACTTCTACTCTTGTGCATTTTGCAAATGCTAACTCTAATGTTCCTCAGGCAGCTCTAACTTATAACTTAGTCACTGGAGCCAATAGTTCTATTTCAGGAGTTGTTCGTACTTCTGCAAATGCAACAGAAACACCTACAAATGCTCAAGCTTTCATTACTACTCTAGAGATTGTTGCTGATGATGCTTAGCATATAGATTCTAGAGCTTCTTAACATTTAGCGCGTGATGCTTCTTATCTACAGCAAATGGAGTCTTATCAAGGACCTGGAAAAGTCATTGTTGGCAATGGTAAGCAAATGACTATTTCAGGAATTGGGAATTCTGTTATTCATACTTCTATTGCATGCCTTCATCTACCTAAGGTATTGTTTGTTCCAAATATGCAAAAAAAAATCTAATGTCAGTGTCATGATTCACCAAAGACAATTATGTTTCAGTAGAATTCTACCCTCATGCTATTCTTGTTAGGGATCTGTAGACAGGATAGGTATTGATGCATGGTCCTGAGGTTAATAGTCTTTACAAGTTTCCACCTGATGGCTTAAATGCTTTTGCTTTTAGTGTTCAAGCTCAAGAAGGTTCTTCCACTGCTTGTTTTCATGTTTCAATAAATGATACTATTGGTGTTTGGCATAGTCGTTTAAGACATCTTCTTGCTAAAATAGTATATCAAGTTTTGAAAATTGTTAATGTTGCTCTACCAAAAGGTTTAGTTTTATCCTTTTGTAAGGCTTGTAAATTAGGAAAATGCCACAAAGTTCCATTTTGTGATTCTTCCACAATATATGATAGTCCTCTTCAGCTTGTGATAATTGATCTTTGGGGTTCTACCCCTCTTTTATCCAATGGTTTTAGTTATTACATTTCTTTTGTTGATGCTTATAGTAGATTCACTTGGATCTATTTGTTATAAAAGAAATTAGATGCTATTGTTGCTTTTAGAAAATTTAAAGCTGAAGTTGAGCTTCATTTTAATAAGAAGATTCAAATGCTGCAAATAGATTCTAGGGGTGAATTTGACGTTTTCAAAACTTTTCTTTTTGATTGTAGTATTCAGCAGAGATTTACTTGTCCTTACATGTCAGAACAAAATAGACTTGTATGATGCAAGCGTAGACAAATAGTTGAAGTTGGACTTTCAATGTTAGCTCAAGCTTCTCTACCTCTTCATTATTGGGCAAATGCTTTCTCAACAGCAGTGTTTTTTATCAATAAGTTACTAAGAAAAGCTCTTAAAGGAGAAGTGTCATTTACTAAGTTTTATGGTCAAACACCAGATTATTCTCTGCTTCAAATTTTTGGCTATAAGTGTTTTCCTTGTCTAAGAGCTCAAGACCAACACAAACTAGATTTCAGGTCAATTTCTTGCATTTTTCTTGGTTACAGCAATCATCATAAAGGTTATAAGTGCCTTGATGTCAACACTGGCAAGTTATACATTTTTAGACATGTGAAATTCAATGAAGTTGTTTTTCCTGGAAAGAATTTTACTCAATTCAATTTTAGACAATAACTTCAACAATCTCAAGATTCATTATCTTTTCAGCCTATGTCTTCTACTACTGCTACACATCAACATGAATTATCTCACTCTGTGCCTTCTAATGCTAATGAGGCACAGTCTTCTTCAGTAGCTAACACTTCAACCTTAGATAAGCCACAATCAGTTTCAACTACTTATACATTAGAATCTGATAATTTAGAATTAGTGTCTGTACATCCTGCACCTTAAAATGTTTCTAAAATGGCTCTTTCTATCTCCAATATACATCCAATGGTCACCAGTTTTCAAGCCTCGTGTTTTATTAGTTATTGCTGAAGACTCTTGCCCTTCATTTATTAATAAGGCTTTATTAGATCCTAAATGGTCTGAAGCTGTTCATGATAAGTACAATGCTCTTGTTAAGTTTAATACTTGGAAGATAACAACTTTACCTGCTGATAAACGTCCTATAGGATGTAAATGGATTTTTCGTGTAAAAAAATGTTGATGGCACAATAGCTAGATATAAGGCTCATTTTGTAGCAAAGGGCTACTCTCAAGAGGCTGGAGTAGATTATGATGACACTTTTAGTCTGGTTGTTAAATCCTCAATTGTCAAAGTTCTTCTTACAATAGCAATTACTCATAACTGGAAACTATATCAAGTAGACTTCAATAATGCATTCCTTAATGGTGATTTTAGTGAAGAAATCTACATGGATCAACCTCCTGGCTTTGAGCAATTTTATACCTTTGGTGAGAAGTTAGTGTGTCGCTTAACAAAGTCCCTTTATGGACTCAAATAGGCATCTCGTGCTTGGTTTCAAAAGTTAGAAGAATCTCTGTATTCTCTTGGCTTTACTTTTGTTAAAGCCGATAATTGCCTTTTCATAAGAAAAACTGATATTGGCATTTCTTATTTGCTGGTTTATGTTGATGATTATTACTTACAGGGTCATGTAAGGATAAGTCACAGGATCTTATTACTAAAATGTGTATCTTTTTCTCATTAAAAGATTTGGGTTCCTTATCTTACTTTCTTGGGATTGAAGTCACTTTTATAGGACAATGTTTACTACTTACCCAACGAAAGCATATCCACAACTTACTACAGAAGACATCCATACTTGTTGCCACACCCTGTGCAACTCCAATACTCAACTTTCTAAAGATCATGTTTCTAAACTTGTTGATGCTAAGCAATATAGGAGTATTATGGGAGCATTGCAATATATCTATTATACAAGACTAGATATAGCTTTCACAATAAATAAGCTTAGTTAATATATGTAGCAACCACAAGAGACACATTGGAGCTGTGTGAAATGACTTCTTAGATGCTTAAATGGTTTTGTACAACATGGGTTACTTATTAAACCAGCATCTCAACTAACTACACAAGCATTTGCTGATGCTGACTAGGGTAGTAATTTGGATGATAGGAGATCCACAAGTGGTTTTTGTACTTTTCTATGACTAAATCCAATTGCTTGGACCTCCAGAAAGCAACCACTAGTTGCTAGATCAACTACAAAAGCTGAATACTGTAGTTTAGCTGATGTACTAAATGATGTTATTTGGTTACAAGCTCTACTTCAAGAAATGATAAACCCTACTATTGGTGTATAGGTTGTTTGGGTTGATAAGTCAAGGACTGTATCTCTTGCTGCTAACCCAGTTCTACATTCGAAAACAAAAAATATAGAGCTTGACTTGCACTTTGTTGGAGAAAAGGTGGTAGATGGTAAAATTCAAGTTCACTATGTACCATCAACCAAACAAGTGGCTGATTTGCTTACAAAACCGTTGTCAAATGCTCTGTTTATCTACTTGAGACATATGATTCATGTCATAGCACCTGAAGAGTTAGTTTAAGATGATCATTCTAATGCTGGTTGATTTTTCTTTTGTTTTTTGACAAAAACTTGTAGTTGGGTGAATGTTAAAATAGATAGTTATATTTCAGTTTTATTTGTATGGGCTTTAGGCCCAAGTCCATGTGTTCAGTATGTACTAGAATCTTTTTCTATTATATATGTTCAGTTCATGTGTAAATGAAATTTATAAGAGTTTTCAGATCCATCTAAGTATTTTTTTTTTTGGCAAGCTATACTTTCTGGCAAGGGCTGTGAGAGAGATGTGAACATCATGGCTAGCACTAGCCAAGGCAAGGTTCTTGTTCATACTTCTCCTTTCTGCCTGTTGAGTTGCCTCCATCTGTTTAATTAGTAAGGCACACAAATGCATTTCTTGCATGGCAGCTCCGCCATTTATAGTTAGAAAGCTTGAGATAGAAAAAACTATCATCACTGTCACTACAAACAATAGCTTAAAACCCTTCTTTCTATTGTTCTGAACAAAGCTCGCTAATCTATTTTGTGGGATGGCCAACATATATACCTTAAACATCATATTTTATGTTCTATATATTGTTAATCACATATCAAATTACTCCTATTAGATTTACTATAAACACTTGAATGCACGTTTCTAGTATTTCGATGATCCTCATATTAATTGACTCCATAAAAAAATTGTTTATTAGAAGTGTCATCATTGTATAGTTATTTTAGAGAAGATTAAATGAGAACAAAAACAAACTTTCAAGTAATAATGTGATAATCTATGGATGAATAGATATTGAATTATTATATTTAAAAGACTGAAATGAAATTTTATTTATTTATTTATTTTTTTAACATAGAATATATCGAATCTACGCCCATTAAATCAATAAAGGAGCATTAAAGCAAATATCGAGTGTCAAAAATATTGAAACCAGAAGGAATAGCTTTATCCTTGCATGAGACTGTGCTGGTCTCATAATGAGTTAGTGGCTTATCATTTGGGTTAAGTGATTGGAGGGAAACCATGTCATTAGAAAAGACAATATTGGTGTGTTGGATATCTTCAACAAGCATTTTTCCATCTTTGGTTACCAAAGATAAGCTTAAGCCTTGATGAGTTATACGAGTGATAAAACCAGTTATAGATGTTGCTCAGAACCCTAAAGAGATAACTCTTGCACTTGTGATTTTAGTTGAACTAAGGAACAAGGGACTACAGTTTTTGGTCCACGTGGGTTCCCAGGGAGGCATATCCACTGAAATTTCTATTCATTGCTTCCTTAATCCAACTTAAATTGATTGAGGGACTTATTTCAGATTTTATGGCTCCCCATATAATTTTCCTGTGTCTTAATTTATAGGTTGAATATAGTATACGGTTGCATTTGAAGCACCCAAACCCCAATTATAGGAAGTAGTATTGTAGTACATTGCAAGAGCTCAATCATGATCATTATAGTATGAGAAAAAGAAACCTTCCATTCCAATGTATGAGATTTCAGCCAAGTGAGGTATTATTGAGAACACTTGAAATAGTACTGGAGCCACACAGAAAACGTTAAAGGTAAAACCGAAGCAAAAGAATGAAAAAACTATATATTCACACACCAACTTGCCCTTAATGTCAGAGAAGGAGATTGAAGTACTGAGTTATGAATTTAGTAATCTTGCTATACTAATGGAGGAAGAATTCATAGGGCATAACAATTTAACTAAGTCCTCGATTTTAGATTGCATTTCAGAGAGAAAGACTTGAGAGTTTGCATTCACACGCTGCTCAATATGTTTAAACATAACACGCTAGCATGTTATCAATGAGACGGAAACTACAAGTGCAGTAGATGCCTACGCGAGAATTGTTCATGCCTTTATGTTAATAAGCTTTCGAAGACATCGAGCCAATTCATGATCATTTAATAAATGGCAAAGTACACAAAATAAATAACTTTTTTCAGCGAGATGATTTCAAAATTAAACTAGTTAGTTCTTGAATTTTTTCAATTGTTTAGTGGAAACCTTGAGAACGTGAAAAAATATTTTGACAAGGCACAAACGGAGAAGACATAAATACTATAGATTAAAAGTAATAACCTATAAAAGATGTGAATATGTGAAGATAAAAATAGCACAAACCAATATGAGCAGGATGACAATGAATGAAGGACTAAAGATCATTGGTAAGATGTTGGATTTTTTCAATCGATATAATGATCAATCTTTGTTGTCTGCATGGAAAAATTCTTGAAGTCGTGTGGATGCGCATATTTACTGAATAGTGGTAGAGGCTTCCAATAGGAAGTTGGCAGCAAAAATCATAGAATAATATAATAGGAAAGAAATCTCTCTTAAGAAGATTGATTTTCTTAATTTGTACAAAAAATATATTATGTTTGGACTAAAAACTATATCTTTGGTAATTAATTGAAACTTTCCTAACATATTCAAAATTGAAGAAAACAAAAACATAGATGTGTGTTGACAAAACATTTAATTTCTATTTCAATAATCAGTAATAAGATTTAACCACGGAAAAAAAAACTTGAGATTTAAGTAGGATGGACCAACTTAGGTCGTATTCTACGATATGAAAAATAGTACTTGTAATTTTATCCCAAAAAAAACACTTGTAATGATTCCTATAATTTACTCGTTTCGGTCTGTATTATAGGGTATTTTGTATAACAAGTTTCTAGTCTAAAATATAGGATATTGGATACTTTTCTTCTTATTTTACCCATATATTTAATTGTTATCTACTCCTTATTTATAACCCTACAATAATAATAGAATATGGTATTTAATAAGAATAAAATGGAAAATATTAGTACTTTTTGCATTAATTTTTAAGTGAAAAAATAATTTTCTTAATATACGTATAATTAATATAAAATACCTTATAATGTGGACTGGAGGGAGTATGTGGCAGTCAAATAGTTTGACCAAGAAGCAAAAATTGTTAGAACAATACTTCTAATTATGATAGACACTATATATATTACGGCTACATAAATGTTTATCAATTGAAAACCTATTGAAGGAACAAATCACATAGAAATCATGGTGTTAGACGTGAGGGACTAGGTGACAAGTTTTTTTCGTAACTTTGCCAATAGTTGTAGCTTAATTGACTTGGGCTACTCCGGCCTAACCTATACTTGGAGAAGAGGAATCACATTGGCTAGGCTTGATCATGCTTTGGCTTCTAAAAACTGGATATCGGCCTATCCTCACTCCTATATCCTTCACCTCCCTTAGATTCATTCAGACCATTGCCCACTTCTCATCTCCTTTGGTCTTGATCGGGACTAGCGCAATAATGTAAAACCTTTTAAGTTCCAAACTACATGGCTTACGCACCTAGAATTTGCCTAGTTTGTGAAGGATTACTGGGCTGAAATGCAGAGCCTACCTGATAAGATCCAAAATCTCTCAACTAAAGCCTAGCATTGGCAGAAAGTTATATTTGGGGATATTGGCAAAAGAAATTACAGGATCCTAGCATGTTTAAATGGACTTCAGATAGTCCTAGAGAGACACCCTACCTCCGCATATCTTCTTAAAATGGAACAAACACTCAAACTTGAATTCGAAGAGATATGCCTCATGGAGGAAATCTCGTGGATGCAGAAATCCTACCATGATTAAATTTCTTTCAGAGACTAAAATACATCCTTCTACCATACTAAAACTCTGATTCACCGAAGAAGAAACAGAATTCGAGCTCTGCATAATGAAGAAGTTGTTTAGGTCAATGATAATGGGGAACTCCATAATCTTGCTATCCAATAATTTCAGAATCTCTACACTCATGACTCGACACAGCATGAGTTGTACCACATCCAAAGCAATTTTCCCTTAATCCCATCTACTGAGCTGAGTTACCTCAAAAGGGATGTTACAATAGAGGAAGTGAGAAGAGCTCTCTTCAAGATGAAGCCATTGAAAGCACCTAGGACAGATAGTCTACACCCCCTCTTCTTTTAGAGTCAATGGGAAATGGTTAGTCAATCTATTTTTGGCTTGGTTAGATCAATCTTAGATGGGGCTGAGATGAATGAAGAATTTAACAAAATACTTATCACACTCATACCCAAGGTGGACCAACCACAAAACTTAAAGAATTCAAGCCTATTAATCTCTACACAGTCATCTACAAAATTGTCACAAAGTTGTAGCCAACAGATTAAAAACAATGATGTCACTCATAACCTCTCATTCCCAAGCTAGCTTTGTAAAGGGAAGAAACATCACTAACAATATTGTAGTAGCGCAAGAGGTGATACACTCAATGAAAAGCGATGCTAGTAAACATGGTTGGATGGCAATCAAAGTAGATTTAGAGAAAGCTTTTGATAGACTAGAGTAGGCCTTCATTAAAGACATGCCTATTGATGTAAGAATACCTTGTCAACTCATTCAAGTTATCATGCGCTGTATTACTTCGCCTACAATGCAGGTGCTATGAAATGGTTTACCAACCAAGTTATTCTCCCCATCCCGAGGAATTAGACAAGGAGATCCTATCTTGCCCTACATATTTGTATTGTGTGTGGAATGCCTTTCCCAGGCCATTAACTTAGAAGTTCAGGGGAAGAACTAGAAAGTGATCAAGCTCGGAAGGAATGGACCATCGCTGTCATATTTATTTTTTGCCAACGATCTCATACTATTCAATTCAGTGAGTATTGAGCAAGCCAACACAATTCAAATACTTCTTGAAAGATTTTGAAAATCCTTAGGTCACAAGGTAAGTAAAGCCAAAATGAAGATCTTCTTTTCCAATAATGTTCATAGCTAGGTGGCCAAAACTATAAGTGATAAATTGGGATTCAGTCGCATGGATTGCCTTGGCAAGTATTTGGGAGTGCCACTTATTCATGGTCAGGTAAATAAGGATACTTATAGATATATTGAAGGAAAAGTGAGAGATAAGCTCACCAATTGGAAAGCAAAGTCCATATCACTAGCAAGTTGCATTACTCTGGCCAACTCTGTCCTTAATGAAATACCCCTTTATGCAATATAAACAACCAATCTGCCTAATTCTACATGTTGCAAGATTGAAAGGATGATTAAAAGTTCATCTAGGGGTTGAATGAGGGGCAAAAAAGAATAAGCTTGCTAAAATGGGATGACCTATGTCAACTGAAGCTCAATGGTAGGTGTGGATTGAAAAAACTTGAGGACCAGAATAAGGCATTCATGCTTAAGCTAATATTTCAAATAATTAGCAAACCTAAATTATTATGGGTTCAAATTATTTGAGTTAAGTATGGATGGAAGGATGGTTCCATGGAAAATTTCCACAAGGAAAGAGGATCACACTTATGGACAAATATGGTGAACCTTTGGGCAGATATTAAACTGTGCTTCAAATGGGAAATAGGTGATAGTAACAATGTCACATTTCTAGGAAGATGCTTGGCTCCCTAAGATTGGACCTCTAAAGCATCTAACCTTTGCTAATGTTCCCACTGAGGAGCTTAGGGAACCAGTCATAAACTTTATTGACAATGATGGACACTGGAATTGGATTAGGTTCCAGCACATCTTGCCAAAAACAGTCCTCTAACGAATTGCAAATACACAACCTCCTTCTCTTGATAAAGGATGAGCACGGTGTGAATGGAGTCAAACAAATAATGGTGCCTACACTGTTGCCTTAGCTTATGAAGCCATCTCAATTGATCACCTCAATAAAGAAAGCTTATTTTGGAGATATATTTGGAAGTGGCCAGGACAACAACGAGTCAGAACCTTTCTTTGGCTTGTACTACAAACCAAACACTTGACTAACTTCTGAAAGGAAATGGAGGCATATAAGTGATACTACTGACTATACCTTCTGCAACCACCAGGAAGAAGATATGAACCATATCCTTAAATCTTGCCCTTTTGCAATGCAATGTTGGCAGCAGAACATCTCCACTCAATTATACAATAGCCTCTCAAATGACTCATACCGGGATTGAATGCTCACTAACCTCCAACCAAAGCAAAGCATGCCAAGATTGGTAGTGATATTTGGCATAACATGCTGGAAACTATGGGAAGCTAGGAACAAAAGGACTTTCACTGGTGAAATATGTACTCCTAATGATCTTATAAGAGACATATTGATACATACAGGGCACATTATGAAGGCTTTTAACATGTCACACATTTTTTATATGGACCACAATTAATCTTATTGTTGTAATTATTCTCTCTGCAGCTCTTGTTTTGTGACACTGCCTATGATGTAATTGTTGATCCATGAATAAATTCCCTTCTTTCCAAAAAAACAATAACATAGAAATCATTCACCTTCTGCACCAAAAAGAGAAACAGGCTCACCAAAAAATATTTTATATACCTTTTTCATTTTACATTTTGGCTAGAGGTTGGATTTTTTTTTTTTACCCAATGGAAGCATTTTTTACTCAGAATCTTCAATTCCCTATTCACACACTTTATCATTATTTTTTTGTATCATTTGGTTTTTCGAAACTATATTAGGCTTTGACTAAATTTTGGGAACCACAATGGCATACAACTCTTTCAGCAACAACTTTTTTTTACACAAAATTTGAAACCTCTTTATTTAAAGAGAACAAATATCAAATTAGTTGAAATATGTGCTGCATGTGCTATATCATTATTATTAGATTAATGTACATAAGACTATGTTATGCATAGCCTGTCTCCTGTGAATGTAACACCTTACTTTTAGACTCATTTTTCATGAATTAGACTCCTTTCAAGTTTGATTATACTTGATTCTAAGCTTGAATCACATGAGAATAAAAATAAGAATTTTCAAAATTTTCAGTTACTGTTCATATGGTAGTTTTCATTTTACTGACTAAACTTTGAAAATTCATAACTAATTCTAGAAAAATTATTTCATAGTGATTCAAGTCTCTAACAATAGATAAAAACCTTATATACATGGGAACAATATGAAATAGATAATTCACTTGACTAATTTATACAGTTTATTTCTCAAATATTTACTGTATATTTGGTCATTTTCTCTTTCCCAAGATTTTGGCCTTATATTTAAAAATTCATATCTCACTCTACCATGATCCAAATGAAACATTCTTTATGTCATATGAAAGCCCTGTGAGTATATTTATATAAATATTTTTCTTCTACATTCATTCAACTTGCACAGGACATGGTGTTAACTTAAATCATAAAGGGTCAGAATTCTACTTTTGCTGGAACAGTTTTGGGAAAACCTCCATATCTCCTATCATGTAGCTCCAATTACCTCCAAATCAGTGGCATATGAAACTCAAAATATAGACCTTTCCATAAATATAAACCACTGAATTTTTGGAGCTTTGTACGATTTTATATAAGCTTTTGAATTTTCCAGTACTTACTTTTCAGTTTTCAGTTTTCCCATTCTTGCCCTGTTCTGAACGCTAAATTAGAAAATTCACCATTAATTGTACACAACTCCAAATGGAGTGAATTAGGTGTCATATTAAAGCTGGAGATGTCCTCTATCCGGTATAAAAATATCATAAACTTACCCTCACCTTAAGTATAGAACAAGGGCGAATGAAGCAGATATGTTGGGAAAATGCCCTGTTTCAGTCTACATTGCAATTTCCTTGCCAAAACCCTTGCAAATGAACTCATTTTGGCATGTAACTTGGTAGAATATAACTTCATATCCCAACATACAGAACTGGAAATTTTCATACATTTTCTACAACATTAACATATTATTCACTATTTTATAATTTCATACAAAGTAAAGCACAAATAACCATTCACCCTATAACAAAATGGATTGCAATATCATTTCCTTCTTCATGCCTTTTGCTCCTTCCTTAACTCTTTTGCATTGGTTCTCCCTAGCATGGTTAGTCATTGAAGGGGGGTGAGATTCAAAGAATCTCAGTAGCATTATCCAGTCACACACATATATCATCACATTTCACATAGATTATCAAGCAAACTCATCAATTCATATAATGCCATAACAATTTTATGAAAATTTCGGCAGAGTTTCACTTTGTAAATTGCGCATTCCGGAGCTTCAAGCCCCTTTAAACAACTCAGCCAACAATCAATGGACATCACAAAATATCAATCATGGCATCAAACAAGTCATAGAGTTCACAAACATTCATAAGACAATATAATGCATAGAATGGAAATATGCTACCTTTATGTATTCCCTTCCTTTCCAAACTTTGTGCACCTATTCTTTGGCTTGCTTAAGCTTCCTTGAACCTATACATATCATCATTTAATCCATTTAGCCACTGATTTTCGGAATTATACAATATCATGCACACTAAACCCTAACTTTTCCACTTAGTGTTCATTTGATCTTTCTTTGTACAACACACTTGTTCTTAAGATTTTGGACCATGGGGAATCCATTTTTGGGGTCAAAATCATGAAATTCTCTTTCATTTCCAAACCCTAAATAGGCAGAAATTTTCATAAATTTGTAGAAAAATATCTACCTGATTAATTTGCAATCTAATGGCATAATCTTAATCCTTGAAGCCTATACATCATTTTTCATGGATCACTTTCTTCATGGCTTCATTTTCTCTCTCTACTCTCTCTCTAGGTCAAAACTTCAGTGAGAAAAATGAGAGAGAATAGTCTACTAAACTCTTCAAAAGCTCAAGAGATCATAAGATAATGGTTAAAAGAAATTACCTTGAGTTTTTTGGACCAAACTTGTGATTTTTCCCTCTCCTTTTTTGCTCTCTCTTTTTCACGCCACTTGCTCTCTTCTCCACTGGTTCATCGTGAGGGAGGTTGAAAATGAAGGCAAAAATGACATAATGTATATATTTATTTAATATAATTATTCAATTAACCTTTTCTTTTAACTTTATTGCTTTTCTTCTTAAAAAAGCTTTTGGAAAATTCCACATGTGTCCCAATCTGAATTTCCACGTAATTCACTCCCTTTTTGGTCAAAAATTGCTTCAATAATTTTTATGGACCAAAATACCCTTTACCGATTAAATTTACCCGTACCGATTAAGTATTTTTGCTAAAATTGTCATTAAATTGGTACAGGATTATCCAACAATTACTTTTAGTCCAAAATCATTATCTAGACCCAAAATATATTTTATTAAGGTTCAATCATTGTCTTTGAATCAGTACTGCCTTTTCCAGCAGTCTAAATGACCTTTATCGGGTAAAATATTAATATTAAACTCTAATTACCCAATAAATATTATTTTGACCTTAACAAATTCTATACTATATTTCATTGGGTCTAACTCATTAAAAGCTTCATTTTGACTATAATTTATCATATTTACAAAAATGCCCTTGACCCGGGGCTAATTTATAATTTTTAGAACTTTGGGTTATTAGGTGTAATTTTCCCCAAGACATTTCTATACTATTTCCGCGTCATTTTTATGACTTTAAGGACATGGATGTCCTTTTAATAATTCTTTGGGGACAAAAATATAATTTCTCATTTTTTCAACCAACCGGAAAAAATGACCTCTTTGCCCTTCTTCATGCTTAACGGTGTCTCTCCGTTTTTTTCAATTCCTCATACATTTTATGATATCAACTTTTTCATTTTTGGGCATTCAATTCATTATTCACATTTTACTTCTAATGTGGGAATGACCGTTTTACCCTTAAACCGGGTTAAAAATATAATTATCCATTCTTTCAAACACTTTCTTGTAATTTCACCCAAAGACCAATTTTTTTATTATTTCCTTTTCACTATTCACATTAACTTTCAAATTAGTCTATCTCTCAACCTAGACCTCCCGGGCATGCAATACTTATACCATTATGCTCAGCTTGGAGCGGGCTTTCATTCAAGTGGTATATTGCATATTTTTCAGGGTAAGTTCTGAAATTAATTTCTGCTAAGGACCTTATGAAAAATTAATTCCAATTAAGGACCAAACATAACTTCTTCAGAAAATTAGATGAGAAATTAATTCCTTCTAAAGCCTAATTCTATATAACCTTTTCGTCTCACTTCATTTCTCATCTTTTATTCATTTTATAATATTCTATAAAAATAGGGATATTACATTGAAGGGGACTTTACTCATTAATTTGGATATTAAATAATTAGGCTAGTTGCTTATACCCAGCAGATTTTTAAAACATTCGATATTCTTACAACCTTTTTTCGACGTTTTCCATAGTCTCACACACCAATTGCATTGGTTTTTGTTTGTTGGAATGTTTCTTCTTTTGTTTTCTTACCATGGCATTGGAATGAATTTTTTTAGTATTAATATATCTTTCAACTGATAATTAAAAACTAAAAACTAATTTATTCGAGGTGTAGAGATTATTAAAATGAATTTTATCTTTTTTAACAAAATCTTTTTTATATACATGAACAGAAATTGAACCTAGGACAGCATGTTTAAAGAACTTAACTATTTATCAACTATACCATAATCTTATTAATAATTGTGTAAAAACTTTAGTGTCTTCTTGACTTTTATTATTAGTCTGTTGAGTTTGTATTCTCAATCATTCTTCCATATTGGAAGAAAATTATCCCGACATGTTATTTTGTTCATTGAATTGCAGGATGCTGTTTATAACCTTATTCATTTATTCACCTTGAATAATTGTGTGTATGTGTTTTTTTTTAAATCTAGACATAGATTATTTATGATGAATTTTTATGAAAATTAAACGCATTTTGTCATACATCATATCAAATTGGAGAATATGTCACACTAATAATGATTTATGATTAGTATGATTTGTTATAAAATTTTATATCATATATTTGAAAAGCCTTCCACGCTCTGATATAATAGTGACATATGGATCTTAGCTACTTGCAATTTTTATATTTATGTTTATTTAATGGAGTTTTTTTTTTTTTTTGTGGTAAAGATTCGCCTTTGTTTGTGAGATTCGGATCTGGAGCGACGATGTCACATAGTATGCACGGCATGGGCAATTATCTGTTGGGCTCCTCTAAAATTGGCGGTTCCCGGGAAAGTACCGTAATTTCCCGCCAGGTTTCAGGTTTTTTATAAAGTGAAAAGCCCTCTGTTCTCCTTATTTCTGCTTCAGTTCAGCACATCTCACTCTTCTTCTTCTTCCTTGGCAATGTCTTCCTCACGTCGTCAGAGCAATGGTCGATCGCCCCTCGTCAATCCTCAACGTCAAATTACATCCTTCTTTTCCAAATCCACTTCTCCTTCTGGTTCCATTTCTTCCCTGCAAAAACCGAACCCTAATAACCCTTCGCCCTCCTCCTTTCTCCCCAAGCAGAAACCAAGCCCTGCTCCAATTTCAGATCGAAAACCTAGCCCTAGCTCCAGCCCCAGCCCTTCTACACCTTCCCCTTCCAATCCTAAACGCAACAAACCCCTTCTTCTCATCGGCACTTCATCACCGTCCTCTCCATCTCGTCCCACTCCATCGCCTTCACAATCATTAGATAACATATCGTACGGCCAAGAGGTCGTCGGAAGAAGGATCAAGGTTTATTGGCCTTTGGACAAAACCTGGTATGAGGGCTGTGTCAGGTCATTTGACAAGCACACTGGTAAGCATTTGGTTTTATACGATGATGATGAAGAGGAATCATTAGACCTTGCCAAGGAGAAGATTGAGTGGGTTCAAGAGACTGTGAAGAAGTTCAAAAGGCTGCGTCGTGGCTTTTATGCTTCCAAGCAAATGGTGATTGATGATGAGGGAGCAGAGAATGTGGATGTCAGGGCAGAAGAAGGTGGTGGTGATGATGGTCACGATGATGATTCTAGTGACGATGATTGGGGGAAGAATGAGATTTTGGACGACGCCGAGGATGCTGATGAAGACATGGAGCTGGAAGACGAGGAGGATGTAGCCGAGAGGCCTAAAGGAAAAAGAGGGAAAAAGTTGGAGTCCGCAAAGCGAAAATTTGGTGGGGGAGAGAAACCGGGATCTGCAAAGAAGAGCAAGATCGCAGTAGAAGTTAGGAAGGGGAGTTTCGAGGTTTCAACGTCTGAGCATGCAAATAATTGGGAGAGTAAGTGGCGAAGTGTGCTTTCACTTTTTCTTACGAGGGAGGTGTTGGAGGGTAGTGGTTGCGGTTTTTTTTTTTTTATTTTCTTCTCTTCATCGTTTAATTATTTTTTTTTTTTTGGTAAGGGGGGGGGGGGTGTGGGGCGGGCTTTAACGGATCTCTATCTTCTGAAACACTTTATCTGACGTTGAGGGGAATATCAATTAATAGTTGAAGTCAACCTATACAGTTTATTTGCTTAAACATGGGAATTTCAGATCTACGAGTGAACTGCGTATATATTGTTTGTCAAATAAGAATGTAATCAATGAGCAAAAGCACCACTTATTGATGAGAAAGGTTATATTCAGGCAAAAGAAAACGAGTAAAAAAAGCGGGAGGAGGGGTGAATTTGCTACTGAAGTTTCCAGTATTAGGCTGGGTGTAATTACAAGATTCTTACTCTTTTAAGTTGCATTTTTCTTCCTTGCAACCCAGACCATTCCAACTTCGTTGTATGATGTGGCAATGCTTTTCAAACTGGAACCAAAGAATGTTTGGAACGTATAGAGGTTAAATTTAAGTCATCTCTTTGTAGGTAAAAAGGCGTTTGAGGACATTAATAGTGTTGCAAATGGTGATGCCTCTGACAGATTTGCTGCACGTGAAAACCAGAAATTGCATTTCCTTGGAGTGTAAGTGCTGGCCAGGTTCTTTTTTATTTAGGTTTTTCTGATGGCTGGCCTCTTTTGTGGTATTGCCATGAGTTATGTTAAGTAAAACCTATGCTTGAGCAGCAGTATAGAGATTGGTTATCATTATATGGCTTGCAGCTTTTTTTCCCCTCTCTACAACAACCTAACAATGCAATGAAAATAATATGCATTCATAAGCAATTATTACCTTTTCTTTTCCTTTGAGGCCTTTTATTTGTAGGCTTTTATTACAATATTTTTATGGTGCTCTGTATATTACATTGGAACAGATACCGGAAAGATGCTAAACGAAGACGTCCAGGGGATGAAAATTATGATCCCAAGACCCTATATTTGCCTCCTGATTTCTTAAAGAGTTTGTCAGATGGGCAGGTAATTGCTTTTAAAATAGTTTAGTAAGACTCTGAAACGCTTGTTGTGGAATATTATTAATAAGGTGTTGAGATGATTACAGAAGCAATGGTGGGAGTTCAAGTCAAAGCATATGGACAAAGTCCTGTTTTTTAAGGTATCTGGTTTGTTGTAGCTAAGATTTATTGGTGCCATCACTCTGCAGTCTAATGAAACTACTTTTCGGTTGGAGCAGATGGGTAAATTTTATGAACTTTTTGAGATGGATGCGCATGTGGGAGTGAAAGAGCTTGACTTGCAGTACATGAAGGTGTGTATGAGTGCTATGGAGTTTTAGACACTCTTTAGGACTTTAAGGTGCTCCAATGCTTATTCTTAAATTTAATTTTGGCCTCTCACCTTTGGTCACTAACATCATTAAATTGTGTAAAGAAAATGATGATAAGGGCCTGTGTAAAATATGTCTAAGCCCTGTAACACTTGGGATCTTGTATCTTATTTGTTTACATATAATTTCATTTTTAGGGGGAGCAACCTCATTGTGGATTTCCAGAAAAGAATTTCTCAATGAATGTGGAGAAACTGGCTAGGAAGGTTTGCCTTTTTTGTGACTTTGTTTCTTATTTTCTTTCACTGAACTTACTTGAGCATATTAATGAGCCAATTTGCAGCTTGGGGAGAAACTTACTAGAACTTCCCTGGCAGAGCAGGGCTATCGAGTTCTTGTTGTAGAGCAGACTGAAACACCTGAACAATTGGAGATTCGTCGCAAGAAGGGTTCTAAAGAGAAGGTCCAATTACATCTCACAGTCACCTGAAATGTCACTGTTTCTGTTTCTCCATGTCACTGCTTCTTTTGAGTTCAAGTTGTATAGAAATGATTTCTATATTTGTATCTTAGATTCTCTTTTCTTCCTGTTTTTATATATGCTTTTATGATGAATCCAGCTAGAAATACCTCTTGTTGATATCTTGGGGATGCTAAAGGAATATTTTTATAACCTTGACATAATTTTCTCTTAGGTTGTGAAACGTGAGATATGTGCGGTGGTTACAAAAGGCACATTAACTGATGGGGAGTTGTTGTCAGCGAGCCCAGAAGCTTCTTATCTAATGGCCCTAACAGAGTGCCACCAAAACGAGGAAAATGAAAGATCGGAGCATATTTATGGTGTTTGTGTAGTTGATGTTGCCACAAACAGGGTCATTATTGGCCAGGTTTGACCCTTTACAGTCTTGGTCAATGGCATAATTTGTTTGTAATATGAATTTATTGCTTGGATTGGATTCATGAGACACCATCAACGTTGAAGTATCTAATCATTTAGATATGTACCTAGTCCATTAATTGGTTATACAATCACATCTTTATGAAAATTATGGTTTACCTCTGTATGACAGTTTAAAGATGATTCAGAGTGCAGTGCCTTGTGCTGCATTTTGTCTGAACTAAGGCCAGTGGAAATCGTAAAACCTGCCAAACTGCTCAGCCCTGAAACAGAGAGGATACTGCAGAAACATACAAGAAATCCTCTAGTCAATGAATTAGTTCCTGATGTGGAATTCTGGGATGCTGAGAAAGTTGTTAATGAGTTGAAGAGATTTTACAGGAGTACTGGTACTTCTAGTGTTGATGGTGATGGGATAGGCTGCATGCCAGATGTTTTGCTGGAGTTGGTGAGGGCAGGCGATAACAGTAGAAGTGCACTTTCAGCACTGGGTGGTGCTCTCTATTATCTGAAACAGGCTTTCCTTGATGAGACGTTGCTTAGATTTGCACAATTTGAGTTACTTCTGTCTTCCAATTTCACTGATCTTGCTTCAAAACCATACATGGTTCTTGACGCAGCAGCCCTAGAGAATCTTGAGATTTTTGAGAATAACCGAAATGGTGATTCTTCAGGGTATGCTTGTGATCTAATGATGAGCATTTTGTACATTTCTTCTTTAAAAATGATAAATACTTGTTTATCTTTTACTGAAGTGATGCATCTCCTGTAGCACGCTTTACGCACAATTGAATCATTGTGTCACTGCATTTGGAAAGAGATTGCTGAGGACATGGCTTGCAAGACCATTATATCATTTAGAGAAAATCAAGGAACGCCAAGAAGCCGTGGCTGATCTAAGGGTAGGTTTCATGATCATGTAGTCTGCTTCTGATTTTAAAACATAATCAACCTTGTGAGAGGTCATCTGCTATGACAAACTTGGTAAATCAAACAGGATTTTGAAACTACTAGATTTTCTTTTTAGGTGTTCACGACACTTATTTTCTGCTCTTTTGGATTTTTATATAGTATATCTTTCATACCACCTTTTGGATTTCTTTTTGGCTTCTCTGTGGACTTATCTCAGACTGGGAACTTACTTATTTGATTTAACTACAGCACTTCATCTCTTCAACATTCACATGCACAAGCATATAAGTATGGTTGAACGAGTCACTGTTAACTTGTACTTGAATGTGATCCTTACAAGCTCTCCCCACCCATTGGGTGTAAATCCTTGAGCAAGCAGTTGATTTGATTTTTTCCAGCAAAGTTGGTGTGAATTTTAGCTACTGACTTGAAAATTTTAAGCTTTTCTATATATTTTGTCCTCCCGTTCCCTTTTTGAGCCAGAAAAGTGGCCCACCATCTTACAATTATAAACAATGAAATCTAATTGTTGACTTTCTTTGCTAGATTTGGCAGGGACAAAATTGATTAAGGTCACTAATGGTTTTGATGTGTGATTTTTACTGTTTAGGGAGTTAATCTACCTTCCGCAATAGAATTCCGGAAAGCATTATTGAAGCTACCTGATATGGAGCGGTTGCTAGCACGCATATTCTCTAGTAGGTAAAAGCAGTATTTGCAGAAAATTGTGAATCAGTTGCATGTAATTTTATGCATACCAAATTGATGGTTTCTCTTGATTATTTGTGCTCCTCTAATTTCATGAATGCAGTGAAGCTAGTGGTAGGAATGCTAATAAGGTGGTTCTGTATGAGGATGCGGCAAAGAAACAACTGCAAGAGTTTGTTTCAGCACTGCGTGGTTGTGAACTAGTGGCACAAGCATGCTTATCACTCAGTGTTGTTTTGAACAATAGTGAATCTAGACAACTTCATCATTTGTTAACACCTGGTATAATAAACCTCAATGGGCATATTTTTTCACCTATTGTGGAGCTACTGTTTGATTTATTTACTGTGGTCTTGTGCAGGAGAAGGACTTCCTGATGTTCATATGCTTTTAGATCATTTCAAGGATGCTTTTGATTGGGTGGAAGCCAATAATTCTGGACGTATAATACCTCATAAAGGAGCTGATTCTGAGTATGACTCAGCCTGTAAAATGTTTGATGATATTGAGTCCAGTTTATTGCAGCATCTCAAGGAACAAAGGAAGCTAATTGGGGACAACTCAGTGAGATCTCTGAGGAAATCACGAGTATCTAATCATTTTTTGATGTATTTAATCAATGTCTGAATGTCGTCATTTGGCTGTTACAGATTACTTACGTATCTGTTGGAAAGGAGGCGTACCTGTTAGAAGTGCCAGAAAGTTTGTGTAGAAATATTCCAAGGGATTATGAGATGCGGTCATCAAGAAAGGTAAGAATCCAAACTATTGACAGTGGAATGCAAGCTGTGTAGACTACAGTTGGGTCTGCAGTAATATTATATTGTCTGGTGTGATCTTGCGAAGGGGTTTGCTAATTCTTGAGCATTTATACAAGTGTCATTTATGAATTGAAAATATTAACCATCATGAGATTATTAGTCTTTGATAGATGGATTTCAAGTTATTAAAAAATTTTGCCAGTCAGCATAAATTTCTTTTCCAGATAAAGGTCTTTCATTCTTCCATCTGGTTCATGCAGGGTTTTTTCAGGTACTGGACTCCAGATATTAAAAAGTTACTGGGAGAACTTTCCCAAGCAGAGCAGGAAAAGGAATCCTCATTGAAAAATATATTGCAGAGATTAATTTGGCGTTTTTGTGAACATCACACTAAGTGGAGGCAGTTAGTGTCTGCTACTGCTGGTACTGAGTTCTACCCAACTGACCATTTTTTTTAATGACAGTGCAATAAAACAAGTAATGGGTGCCTAGGATACTCAGTGAGCGTATTGTACTGCAATCAGAAGTATAAATTGAAATTGGAACGTAGTAACATCAAGTAATTCATTCAATGACTTCCCAACTTCCCATGGAGGGTATCTAGTAGATATAAAAGGAAAGAAAAGTAAAATTGGGTAAGGTAGATGTCTATAGCACATGCTTCCTTTTCAGTCCTTGTATAATGAATGTGATCACCTGATTTGATGCATGCCTTAAGAATATTATTTTGCATTCAAATGAAATATCCAAAAGCTTTCATTTTACATGGCTCAAACCGGATTTCACATGTTGCAGAGCTGGATGTTTTGATCAGCTTAGCTATTGCCAGTGACTACTATGAAGGACCAACGTGCCAACCAAGTTTCTTAGGCTCATTATGCACAAAAGAAACTCCATGCCTCTCTGCTAAAAGTTTAGGACATCCAGTCCTTAGGAGTGATTATTTAGGCAAGGGTGCCTTCGTACCAAATGACATAACTATTGGTGGTCCACATCAGGCAAGCTTTATACTTCTAACTGGCCCTAACATGGGTGGAAAGTCGACACTTCTTCGCCAAGTTTGCTTGGCGGTGATTTTGGCCCAGGTTAAGTTTTGCTTCGTCTTGTTTTCTTTATCTTTTTGGGGGAGATTCTTCCATATATTGTTGGTTTGTTCACTAGCTTGGAGTGGCTTTTTTTTTTTTGGCCAAGAAGAGTAACAGAATTAGAAACACAATTATTTGAAAACTACTGCACATTGGGATCCCAATCTAATATGTCAAAGCTAGAAGCATTTTCCATTGAGCCCGTGTGCTACCTAGATTATAAATGATGGTAACCCAATAATTTTCCTTTGGGATGGGAGAGTAAGCCTCAGAGGGTTTTGTTAAATAGGCTTCTCTTTTAACTCTGAAGTTACTCATGTAGTCCCTTTTGCAGGTAGGAGCTGATGTCCCAGCCATAAGTTTTGATTTGTCACCTGTGGACCAAATTTTTGTTCGAATGGGTGCCAAGGATAATATCATGGCTGGCCAGAGTACATTTTTAACTGAGCTTTCAGAAACTGCAACAGTGCTGGTGATGTGTCATTGCATTACTATTGAATTTAATCTGGATTCAATTGGTGTATAAAAAATAAAGACATAGGATCTACTAATTTGGATCAGTTTCTGTTTTAAGGCTGCTCAATATATTACATGATGGCTCATAGCAGCCACAAAACTAGACCATTATATTTTGAGGGCTGTTTCTTCTTTTGGACACGAATGGATTGTTATGGATAGTAACAGAATATCTCCAAAACATAACATTCAACGATCCAATGACATTAGCAGGGAGCAAGGAAATATTTGCCTTGTCTTTTTTCATCAGTTTATCCAGAATGTTCCCTTTGTGTTGGGATTGATTATTGTGTGTGTGATGGGGACTTGGGTAATTTGGAATACCTGAGTTCCGTATTTAGTAGTATGGGATGTTCAATGGGATATTTAAGTGGGGTTTTCTCATCCCAATTACTAGCTTTTGGGGGGAAACCCACTTGGGTACCCATTAGTGTGCAATATTCTTTATCTTAAAAGCTTTTTGAAGTCTATGTCAACTGCTCATTATGCATTATAATTTTTATCAATCTATGATTAAAGTACTCATTTCTTTTGTATGTCTAATTGGTGAATACAGTCGTCAGCCACTCGGAATTCATTGGTGGCTTTGGATGAGCTTGGACGTGGGACCTCAACTTCTGATGGACAAGCCATTGCGTAAGTGTCTGTAATGGTATTATGTCCCAATGGTTTCAGTTTCCATGAAGATTATTTAACTTCATCTTAGTTTCTGCTTTGTGTTTTTGAAATATTTGTCAGGGAATCGGTACTTGAATATCTTGTGCAAAAGGTGCAGTGTCGTGGAATGTTTTCTACTCATTATCACCTATTAGCTGTAGATTATCACAAGGACCCCAAGGTATGCCTAGGTTTTATCCTATAGAGTTAATTAGAAGTCATTGTACCCACCATCTTATTCTATAGTAAGTTAATGCATTTGAATGCCTAAAGATTACAGTCATTGTACCCACCATCTTATTCTATAGTAAGTTAATGCATTTGAATGCCTAAAGATTACAGCTTACTTCAGATATATTTTTCTATTGTAGATTGCATTATAGTGAAATAATGTGAATAAGTAGCCTCACTTTATTTTTTTGGCTACTGTTTCTGCCTTTCTGGTATTTCAGCTTGTTTCCAATTAAGCTATTCATGTGATTGTTGTAAAGGTTTCTCTCTGCCATATGGCATGTCAAGTTGGTGATGGAGTTGGAGGTGTGGATGAAGTCACATTTCTTTACAGGTTGACACCCGGTGCATGCCCTAAGAGCTATGGTGTTAATGTTGCTCGGTTGGCTGGTATGGCCATATTTCTTTTTCAGATTCCCAAGTTCTTTGAAACTTTTGGCGCAGTCAGCATGTGTTTGTGTAACATCCATATTTATGAGGATTTTGCTTTGATATGGAATAGATGAACCTTAGTATTCACATCATTCTCTAGTCAGAAAAGGAGGTTGTTTGTCTCGTAAAATTCACACACAGGTTCAAGTGCTAATAAGTCTGTTACATTTGGAAACTGAGTCAGAGAACACACTTAGGAGTGAAACAAATTTAAGAGAAAATCTTATCATTTAATATTCATCTTTAGTTAATAGTTAGTGAGGTGGTACTTCTAGGAGGAAAGTTGTGTGACGATTTTAGAATAGTATGACTGTGCTTTATTTAACTACTAATTATTTTTTGAGAGAATAATCGAAAAAGAAATTTAGATGAAATATTCCATTTTCACCCATTCTTTTTGTTAACTTTGACCTCATTTCATTCTTCCCAAAATCTCTCCATCCACGTTCACCTCTATAAATCAGAATGTATTTGTGGGGCTTGGCAGATTACACTGCAATATTGAATCGACAAGTTTTGTTTTTAATGATTTATCCCATTTTTAATTAATTTCCTGTTCTAAGGAAAGCAATCAACTTTATTTCAGGACTTCCTACTTTTGTTCTTCAAAAGGCTGCAGCTAAGTCTAGAGAATTTGAGGCCACATATGGTAAACACCGAAAGGTTCCTCTGAAAGACAACGCTTCCAATGAAAGTTGGACTGATGAGATGGCAGTCATTCAAAAATTGGTCAATGCCGCCACAAATTTTAGTTTGCAGGAAAATTCTTCTAGTAGTTTCCTCAGTGAACTTCATAGTAAAGCAAGAGAATTGCTGCTGCGATGCTAAACCATTCCAAGACATTGTTTTTTATTCTTCCGAAGCCAAGCTTGATTTATAGCCATTTCTATGTTGATGTCAATCATGATATGATGGCTGAGTCCTGCTTCTTATATGTTAGTCGTCTAAGCTTTATTCGAAATTTGAAGTAGTGTGGTTCCTGTAAATAATTGTAGCCAATGAAGTGATCCAAGTTCAACTAATGCCACTCTTTGGAGGCGTTTGGCAGCTTATCTTTTTGACTTGTTCCACAAGTGAATATTATAGGTGAATTCGGTTGTTGATTCTTCTCTTCCAATGGGTACCGGAAATCGAATTCGGTTGTTTAATTCTACTGACAAGTATTTGTAAAGATTCAGTTTTTGGTGGGTGGGTGTTTGAGACGGGATGAAAACGCATTTCAATATGAATTCCATTACTTTTTGCCATAAAATTAATCTCCCTCGAGTGTTGGAACTTATCAAGAGCATCAGTATGATGCTCTGAAATGAATGAAACGATGTGAGTGCCTATGTGTGTCTAAAAATCACATCACGCAGTGGCCCATTTTCGCTGTCGTATCCTTCAGACATCGTTGCACCATTTTCAGAATCCTGAATAGCACAGTAACCATCACGCTATCAGTTGTAATTGCCTGTCAAACACACAATCTAAGAAATAATAGTTGGTGATAACAATGGAAAAACTAATGAACCTGATAATGGCGCTGAATAATGGTTTGAAGGGCTCCGATCATCCTAATGATTATGAACATGGGTAGAACAATTCCGCCAGCTCTTAGCATTAAAACCTGCAAAAACAATAACCAACACACCGTAATTATTAGATGGAGTTCGAAAAGTTAAGTTTGCTTATCCGTAATAACGGCAACGACATTGGAAATCAATTACTTACAGTCAGAAGTGTAAATGGGTAATCTTCTGTTCCACTTGTAAGCACAGCGAAAAGATGTCTCACGAGCATGAAGAGTGTAAACTGCCATTAAAATAAAAACGACTCGTAAATTTTAGCCTAGTCAGCAGTTATTGGCATAGATAGCAGAAGAACTGGCGCCCAAGAGTCACGTTGTACCCTATCAACTAGTTTTAAAATGCTTGACTTGGTGATCCCAATGTTTGTGGTACTTCAAATGACTTAATGTATTTGTTATGGTATGGGAGAGTTTTATGAAACATGGGGGAAATATTCCCCAGATTTTCAACAACTGCTTTGTTTCCTGGGAGGTCAATAGAGCTCTTGGAGCCTTTTGTTGCAACTTGCAATCCATTCTGGGTAATCTAATTAGCAATATACAATATTAGAACACGACCTTCGATTCTTTGATTTCGCAACCAAAGAATCCAATTGGAGAATTGTTGTTGAAGAGTAATAACAATGTAACTCAGTGAATCTAATTAACAATAAAGTATGCTTACTGCCAAAGCCAGTAATCGACAGTAAGATGCACTTCTATCTGCGGCAGACGTGCATTCAGAGTAATCCCTTTCTATCGCCACTCTTTCAACTATAGCCTCTAATCTTGCATTCAGCGCTTCTTCCTCCATTCTTGAAATTTGCAGGCTATCTCTGTAATAATAACGCACCTCCATAAAATTTGCATTCCCAGTCACAGTCAACGGTTCATACTTCAATACTGTCAACTTTTCTATACATTAAGACAAAAGAACTGTGAAATGGGTCCACAATCAACAACTGTTCAAATGATTGACATCGATTTATTGGTTGTAAGGCACATTAGTTCAATTTTGAGCGAACTGTACGCGGGAAAGTGAGTGTTTTCGAGACGAACTGTAATAAAGCAAATAAAAAGCATCAGTAATTATACTTGTATACGGAAATGTACCTAATGGTCATTGCCTCATCGTTCATCTGAAATTTCTTTGGAGGAGCTGTGTATCCAGGTTCATATTGCTGCAAATAAAGAACGAAATAAGAATAAGTCAGGGGTAGCAGCCAGCAGCCCTTTGGAAAGAACGATGCCTTGCGTTATTGGAAGAGGATTCTATTCACTGAATGTATACAATAAGATTTCTCCGAAGAAACTTTTTGATGGATCCATTTGCCCGACGAGAGCAAATGTTGAATAAACATTATTACGGTACAGAGCCAGAGATAGACTTCAATATTAAGCAAAGGAAGCAAAAGGCCAAGAAAAAAGAAAAAGGAGGAAGAAAGGAAATTATCATAGTTTCCAAAAGTCACAATCAGAAAGGACAGCCGACCCAAATTTACATAACGACACCAAAATTAATTGATTCACACAACCAACTTCTTTTCCCTTTTTTCAACAAGAAGATAATTTGTTTAGTAAAAATGTATCGAAACATATTCGAATTTATTGAAACAAAAGAAAAGAAATGAATTGCAGAGTACAAACTGAAACAGGAAACTAAAGGAATGATCAACATTCATACCTGGAGACATATTTCACAAATTGTATTCCCTTTCTCATTGCACCATCTCTGTATGCAATCTCTGTGAGCAAACTGTGAAGGAAAACAGCGTCATTAATTAATTTTCAGAAAACAAGAAAAATAAATAGACCAAGAAAGGATGGCAAGAGTTAATTGTGAGAGATTACCTTAACGGTCCCAGAACAAGCACAGGGAGCTTCAAAGCCTTTTGAGCTCTCAAATTCTTCTTCATGACATATTCTGCATCGAGAAATCCCAGAAAGTGATTTCAAATCGTCGATGAACATAACAACCTCTCCCATTTTTCGCACTCCCGCTGTTCTCTCTCTCTCTTGTTGCTTGGTTTTCAAATCTGTGTTTCTTTTGTGTCACTATGGTATGTTTCTCTCTGCCCCTGGAGTGGAGGATGGACTCTATTTATAGAAGCAATAGTAATACTAATAATATCTGGATTTCCAAAACCACCCCTTCTCTCTTTTTCAATTATAATGATGTCAGGTCTCACTTTTTTATTTTCCATTTCGGTCAATATCTTCCATACTCTTTTACTTCGCCTGTAATTCCACTTTTTTTTAATTGCATTTATAAATGCTGCCTTTACACCTGTGAAAATGATTGAGTAAATTATAAAATTTGTTTAGTTTTATTTAAAATTTCTTTTTATTTTAAAAAAATATAATTTAGTCAAAGTTTAAATTATTTCACTGTAACATCTCTCTCTCTCTCTCTCTCTGTTTTTCTGTTTTTTGGCCTGAATACTGTCATGTCTTTCAGTAACTACATTTACCAATACATTTTTTATGTAATAATATTCAATGAAAAATATTTTCATTAAATAAATATAAAATTAAAATAAAATATTATATATATATATAATTTTAGTTTTTAAGAAAAATATATATTTTATGAAAATTGAGAGAAATCTCCATGATCCTTTTTTTTTAAAAAAAAAAAATCTGTTACCAATAAAAATCAAATTAGCGTCAAACAAAACATCACTTAAGACATTCATCGCAAGGTCCGACACATTAATGTAAAACATGCTAGAAATATTATAATCTCCCATAATTTCTTCCTGAAATAAAACTTGCCAGAAAACAATGCACAAGTATCTAGGAAGAAGTAGGAAACAATTCACATTGAAATCAAACGGACTTGTTCTTACCTAGAAAATTTTAGTTAAATACTACTCCCTCCGGTCCTATATATAGAGGACCTTTTATCCTGATCCTAAATATAAGACCCTTTATAATATACGAAGTAGTATTTATTATACATTTTCAAAAAAATGCTCATATTTAATGTATCAAAAGAGAAAGAGAGAAAGATTAAATAAGGGTAGTTTTAGAAAAATGTTGGGACTTTCGGAGAAATCGAGGTAGTTAATTAGTTTTAATTCCAAATCTTAATTCGCGTGATTCGGTTAAAATTGTCTTATATTAAGGATCAGAGGGAGTAAACAAAAAAAAATCCAAAAACATATTTCAATTCACCCTAATTCTAGTTAACCACTAAGGTATTAAATTAGAATTAAAATTTAAAATAAAATGACTAAATTATCCTTGCCTTTTTTTCCTCCTTCTTTCCTCACTTTCCTTCCTCCAACGGCTTTTTTGTCAATGGCTTCTGACGGTGACAACTATTCTGGTGGTGGTTGTGACTTTTCCGGCTATTGTTGTAATAGTATCAAAGAATAGTTGCAAATGAGTGAGAATCAATTGCAAATGAATGAAAATTAGTTACAATTAATTATTAGTTGCAAATCATCAGTTGAAGTTACAAATAAATGAAAATCAATTATAAATTATCACTATGAGTTGTAAATGAGTGAAAGTTAGTTACATATAAATAAAAGTCAATAATTGTAAAAAAGTATCAATTACAAATGATAAGTAAGAATTGTAAACCAGTAAAAGTCAGTAACATATAAGCAAAAGTCAATTGCAAATAAGCGAAAGTCAATTATAAATATAAGAAATCATGTAAGATAAATAAGCAAAAATTAGTTGTAAATAAGCAAAAGTTAATTGCAAATAAATAAAAATCAGTTGCAAATATAAAAAATCATGCAAGATGATTGTTACATGAATATGAAATGTAGCAAAAAGAAATCTAGAACCATTGACAAAAATCAAAGAATAAAGCTAACAATTTCACCATTTCGTACAATAATTATACATTTGAAAAATAACCACAATCTCAAGAAGCTTGAGCCCCAATTTTAGATTACCCACAATTTTACATTTTGTACAATAATTTACATATTAGAAGTGGAGAAGATAAAATGAACCTGACCGAAAACCACATGCTTACCGTCTAGCCAGATCCATGCCTTCTCTATCTCCCTGGGTTTGAGGTCTTCCCAGATCTTGACCCAGATTAGAAATAGTTTTGAGCATGAGGGTGACCAAAACTATACCCACAAATCCCTTCTCACCCACCACCCCAAACTCCTCCTTCACCCTCCTCAACACACTCAAGTTCATCACCGAATCCAACTTCACCAAGATGAGTAGAAACTAAACAAGGGAAGGAAAGGATGAACTCGTTGAGTTGTAGGTAATGGCAAGTTCCAGGCTCGATGAGTTATAGGAATAAGGACGAAGAACAGAGGAAGGAGGGATGGATCGCTGATTAGAAGCCTTTGATGGAAATGGAGATGGAGAATGATGAAGCACCGCTATGGATCGATCTTGAAGGAGGTAGAGAATGATGAAAATGAAGAGGTGGAGGAGGAGGGCAGGCTACAAAGAGAAGACAGAGAGGAGTGCGTGAGAGAGAATAAACCTAGTAAGGACACATAAGTCATTTCCTCTCAAAATTTGTTTCCAATTCACTACCTTGATATTTAATTGGAATTAGACATAATTGGAGTATCTTTTGGGAATTAACTTGCTTCCTCAGTATTTATGTGGAATTTTCCCTTTTCTTAATCATAAACTGTTACTCCTCTGGTCCTTAAAATATAAGACCATTTTAATTAAATCACACGAATTAAGAAGGAGAGTTAAAACTAATTAACTATTTCAATTTCTCCAAAAATCCCAATATTTTTTCAAAATTACCCTTATTTATTCTCTCTCTTTTTCTCTTTGGATACATTAAATATGAATATTTTTAGAAATGTATAATAAATACCACCTTATATATTGTAAATGATCTTATATTCAGGATCAAGACAAAATATCTTATATATAGGATCAGAGGGAGTGTTTTTTTTCCTTGTCATAGACAGTGACATATATAAAAAGGGATAATCAAGTTTCAGGACCAAAAAATTAGGATATTTTTTTTGGACCACAATTGATTTTTTTCAGATAAGAATTAAATTTTTTGTACCAAGAATTGATTTTTTTGTAAAAACAAAATCAATTTTATTATCAAAAATCAAATATCTTTATTTTTTTATCTTCAAACTCAATTATCCCTAAAAAAGAGGTCAACACAATTTCGGAACCAATATTAGTATTATTTGAATAAATAAACACATAACTTGAAATTGTATTGTGGCATAAGACTATAATCTAACAACCACAAACCTAAGCAAGAAACATTTAAATATAATAGAAAATAATATTTTCTCTTATGTTAAGAAAAGGGTTAGATCATTAAATTTGTAAAAAAAATTTAATATTTTTCACCACCTACCTTTATTAATTATATTATCTCTCATATTTTTTGTGCTATAATATTTATCTCTTATTTATTAATTATAAACTAGAAGATATAAATAAAAAAAATAATTAATATACTAGATAATTTTATAATATATCTTATATTTAGAATTAATAATACTTGTAGAAAGTGTCTTGAAACTGACAAAGATGAGGGATAGGATGGGCCATACCATTTAATTTCGGTATTTAGTAATTGGCTGAGAGATGAAATTAAAATTTGAAGAGCTTAAATTAAATGAGTTGTGGGGATGCGTCCGGGTGTACAGTTTAAAATTTTGTGATTCCGGATTCAGATGTGGGACGCTCAACCCTTCACTAACGGTAATAAACGTTCAAACATACTTCAATTTGAAATCGTGGCCACCACCGCCCCCCTCCCCCCCGCGGAAAAACCAAACAAAACACTTGCCACGCGGATTCGCTAGCTGGGTCCTCCTCTATAAATTACAGAATCCAAAATCTATTTTTTTAAAAAATATTTTTAATATTAAATTATCAAATAGATTAAAATTATCATCAATATATATAATTATTACAAACTGCTGTATTTTTCTATGAAGGATTTTTCAGTCTTTTATATTTTATTTATCTCTTTTTTTTGCCAGAATTTTATTTATCTCTAATCATTTCTTATTTTTATTATACTAATAAAGATCAATCAATAACATAGTTTATTTATTTTAGCATGCACATCGAACATCATTTTTTATACTTATTTTCATTTCATTCACATTTTTGTTCCATTAAAAATCTTTTCTCCAAATCAAATGGGGCCTTTGAACTTTTTCTTTTTTTTTTTAAAAAAAAAAGCATAATAGATGTGAAATTAATATGATGATGATAAATGATGTTTAAGCAAAATCTAGGTTAGCATCTCATAAAATATCATTTTTATTTGGATAAATTATTCTCTCTCTCCTTATCAGGAAAAAATATTCTCTCTTTCTCATGGTCCAGGAATTATCAAATATAAATTATTCTGTCTCTCTCTCTCTTAAATAGAGAACTCCCATCAAATTGTTTTATTTTCTCGATCTATGCATGTCATCTTTGTACAAGGGTTATACTAATTCTCTCTATATCATTCTAATTTTATGAGATGTCCCCAATGATACTATTTTATCAAACCATACGCTGGAAATGTCTAGTGCAATTTGTTCTTTTGAATGTTTTATTTTGCAAATAATTGTGGAATAGCAATGTCCTTGTAGTTGTGGACTTGTACGTACCCTTACAACCTACGCCAATCCTACTGCTGTCCACGTCTTTTCCAACGAAAAATAAAAATCAGATTATCAATCAAATATATGATCCTGGTTTGTGGAATTTTTGTTTTGTTTTGGGGCACGGGGAAATATGGATAATGATTAGTTTGTAATAATTGAGAAAGATATAGAGGGGGAATTAGGTGGTGGTTGATATTTGATAGCGAAGTTGTGATCCGTTAGAACAAGGTAATGGTGTCGCTGTTGAGTTTGGTGTAAGCTATGAATTAGGTTAAGAATATCAGGCAATGCAGCCGAGGAGGCTTCTATTATGTATTCAATCTTAATTATAGTAAAATTACCACTCGATCTGATTAGGAGGACGACCACAACTATAACCTCCACTTGATTGTTGTTGATGCCTTAGCTTCCAAGTTCATGCGTGCCTCTCATGTACATTCCCATTCATTTCCCCACCTTTTTCAATATGGTGGCCCATAAAATCTCTTCTATCACTGCTCTCTTTATTAATTACACTACCCTATTCCCCTCACTAATAAATTTCAATCCTCTTTTTGACATCTCGATCAGTTGACGCTGCATTTTTCCTGCTTCTTTTTGGTCATGTTCGAGAGGTAGTATGTTCCATGTTTAGGTGTACTCTTGTACATATTAGTGGCCATGCAATTATCAACTCAAATCTCAAACCATCACGGTATCTTTCTTTCTTTCCCTGTTCGCTATACGGCAGCTATTTGGTGTCACAGGCTAGTTTATATTGCTTTCTGATCGATCTATGAGATTGGTGAAAACGTTTTCTCAATCCTCCATCACTAGCTAGCAACGTTAACCCTCACAAAAAGTAGAAAAAAAGAAAGTTAAAAAAGAGATGATATCGTAAGTAAACAAGTCTTGGGTAGATAGCCCAATTGGATGGGCTAAGATATCAGTCCCTCGATCACAAAAACAAGGTGGCCATGCATGCACCCTCAAATTGCAGGAGGCGTCGCCAGATGTTAATCCCTCCACTCTGTACAATCAACTAATTAATGACTACTCATACATACTATACTAGAGCTTCATAAAAAATTTCTTTGTCTTGAATAAGTATTTTTAATTAGTATTATTTTGTCTTCACTCAATGCTACAATACAAAGATGGGCCTTTCTTTATGATCTCCTTCTTTGGGCTGTGACCGTGACACCAATGGTGAATCTTATCCTAATGTCATTAAATAATTGGTTTCTCAAATCAGGACAGAGTCCCCTCTAACGTGTCAGGCTTTTCAAGTTGACTCGAAGAATCCAGGGCTTGAAGCCGGAGGCTACTAAACCCAGAAGCAGTATATATATGTGTGCGCGCGCGCGCATAAATCATAATCCAAACATACAAGTGGAAAGTTGAAAGCAAAAACAGCAGGTTATGGAAACGAAGGAGCGAAAGATTGTGGTGGCGGTGGATGAGAGCGAGGAGAGTAGGTACACGCTGTCCTGGTGCACCACAAATCTTATTTCCCACACAAAAAACTACAAACTTGTGCGCTTCATTATGTCAAGCCACCTCCTCCTCCTCTTTACTCTTCCTTCCACGCTAGCTGCAGGTTCTTACTTCTCTTTGATTAATTAATATTATTTTCAATTATCAAATTATGAATTCGAGGCTGGGTTTGACTAATTTCAGTATTAATGGTGATTTGATGTCTAAAGGATACATATTTGCTGGGGATTTTGTTGTGGCTATGGAAAAGTACGGGAGAGAGAATTGGCTGATTCAGTAATGGAAAGAGCTGAAGCTATTTGCAGGAAATTGAATACCCCCAATAATGTATGTATATGCATGCGTCCTTGTTTGTTGTTTCTTCTTGATTGAAGTGTAAGAGTGTGTGTGTGTGTGTGTGTGTGCATTCTCTGACAAAGGGTTTAATAAAATTATGCAGTTAAATATGGGGAGAGTAGTAGGGAGTGGAGATGCAAAGGATGTGATATGCAGTACAGTGCGGAAACTGAAGCCTGACATCTTGGTCATGAGAAGCCATGGCTGTGGATTCTTTGAGAGGTACCGCTAATTAATTAATTTACGTATTCTATATACTACTACTGCTACTTCATAATTAAATGGAGCATTTAATTGCTGAAAAATTAAACTTTCTTATATTTGCCAACTTGCAGGGCACTCCCAGGAAGTGTCAGCGATCACTGTGCCAAGCATGACACGTGTCCAGTTGTGACTGTGAAGCACTCGTAAGGTAGAAAGCAGATTGGTGCATTTAGCTAGTACCTTCAGCTTCCTTTCAGCATGCAAAACACAGATTTGAACTCATATACTTACGTATAAATGCAACCGAAAACGCAGTTTATATACATAGAATATATAGATAACTTTTTCTCTTTTTTGCCAGAATGTGTATGTACATATTGATATATAAAACTTAAATAGCCGGCGTTTCATTTGCCATGGTGGTGTTATAGGAGAGATAGTCATATTTTATAATCATGCATAGATATTATGAAAATAAAATAGTGATGAAAAAGTCAAACTCTGTATTATTTTTATTCACTATTTTGATAGCCGGATTAATTTAAATTCATGGACATTTGCCGATATTAGGGTGGAACATTGTTGGATTCACTGCCCCAAAATTATACCCACAAGGTTGACGCAAGTCTTCTACCCATTGGGCTTTTGTATGCGTTTGCCATGCACCCTTTTACTCCTTATTATTATTCTTATTATTATGTACAAGAAGGGGGCAAATTAATTTTTTTTTTTACGTTTTTTAGTTATGAAAGTTTCTTTTGAATTGTAAAAGAAAGTGAACTCATTTATTTAAAATAATGATTTTATTGTATTTTTTAAAAAAATAAAAAGAGAACTCAATAAAGAAGATAAATGAAAAATCAATCTTAAATATTATTTGTCACATTTAATATTTAATAAAAAAAATTTCATTAAATAATTCTTAAAATTTTTTACACTCAAGGTTGTGAATTCCCATATTTCTGTTTACAAACTACGGCCTTTCACGTCGGCCCGGGGAAAAAAAAAGTGTGCGTTTCACTGATGCTTGATGGATCAGAGTATCAGACCACTTTCTTAATTTGACACATCAATAATATCCAGTACAAACCAAAAGCCAACAAAGTACAAACGATAAAAACGACAGAGCAACAGCAGGATATAAATTGTTGTTTGTTCCCAACCTAATCAACTTGTCATGGGAGAGAAGAGAACGTAAATCACCCGCAAACAACCAAAATTGACGGTAAATTAAATTGCATCGTTGTTATACAACTAGTAGTAATTATTAGAGAAATACAGAGATAGAGAAATGCCCATTCAACTCCATCCTCAATACTACTAATCTAATCCAATTGAACGGTTCCTCAGATTCAGTCAGCAGTTAGGTGAATGGACTCATCTAGAACAATCTAAATTCCCAGCAATAGATCAAGTCCAACTAGTTCCCCTTTTTTCTTCTAGGAAAAAGGAAAAAAATGTTTTTTCAATTTGAAGTAAAATTTAAATCGGTGAGAAGTGCCTTTTAAAATGTGCGTGTGTGTGTGTATATCAGAATAAACACAAAAAACTACAGGAAAAAAAATAAACACCCAAAAGAAAATAGTCAAATAGAAAGAGTAGTAATAATTAAAACAAACCGAGATTGAAATTAAACTGGGGAAAAATAATATATACGGTAGATAGCATAATGCGGAAGTCAAAGTATGAAGTAGTATGAAAGTGAAAATATGAAACGTGAATGAAAGGAGGAAAGGCAACGACCGGGCCAAATCAAAGGTTAAAATGGTACCAAGTCCACCATAATATCCGTCACAAGATGGAGCGGTTTAACAAACATCAATTTCCATTACGTACATTTATTCTCAAACCCACATGCCTCTTCGTTTCGTTTTACATATAGAACTCCCCTCCCTTCCCTCATACAACTGGAAGCCTCAATCAGATCAAAATATATATACATATGGGAAACTTGGTGTCTTCCGGTGGAGATGCCGCCACTGGCAAAATTGTTCACTGGGATGGCTCAGTTCAAGAATTTGATCAGCCACTAACCGTGGCTGAGCTCATGCTGGAGCACCCTCAACGCGTTGTGGTTGAGTTTCATTCTGCTCTGACCCAGAGGAGGCCAAATCCATTGCCTGCTGATCACAATCTCCAAACCAATAACATTTATCTCATGCTTCCCATGAAGCCAGGGAAGCCCCTTGGATTAAACTCTCAGGACTGTCGTCGTTTTCTCAATCTGCATTCCAAGTCTCTCTTTCCCCGCTCTTCCAGATTTCTTCCTTGGCTTGCTCGCATGTGCCCTGCCCATGCAGTAGTTACAGGGGAAGTCAAACAGAAATCGGAAAAGGAGAAGACGGAGGACATCTGCAGGGACGTGTTCTCTGAGATTCTGCCCGAAAGACCCCAATATTTGAGCAGGGAGTTTTCTGGAAAAGGGTGGAAGCCGAACTTGGACACAATTACGGAGACGAATATCGAAACAAAAATCTCCCATTGGCTGTTCTTCAAGGCTTTCTAGTGTTTCACTGTCTGCAATTATTATGTAAGAAAATTAGAGATGTGTACATAGGACCTGCCTTAATATGTGTAGCTGTGTACGTATCTAGCTTAGCCTTACCCAGGTTAATCTCTTTGTTCCTCAACTTCACTGAAGGGGGCAAACATGCTAAAGGCAAACATTTTAAGGAAGCCCTTTGTTCTGATGTGATTTAATCGACTAACCTTAAAGGGTTAGAGTAGTTCTTAAGAAATCTTAGTTTTGAAGTTATGCGTCTCATAATGTATTAAAAATTGTGTGACTTTATGTATTTAATGCTCTTTTTTTTTCTTACTAGAGTTTTGCGGTACAATTATTATCCAATTATCTTATAAACACAAACTATTACTATTCTCTTTTCTTTTTTAAATTTTTGAAGTGACACATTAATATTGATTTTCTTAAAAAAAATAATTGGATCAGATTTCCTTGGCTTAGCTTTTTGTTGAATTCTTGTGGCTCTTCCTTGGTCAAACCTCTATACCATACCCTGCTCCCTTCGTATCTAAATATGCAATTCCATGTATCAAGTCAAACCCACACAAGAACATGCTCGGAGCTTCGGTATTAATTTTTCAAGGCAATATTTATTAATTTGCTCTCTCTCTCTCTCCCTATTTCTTGGCCAAAATTTTTTTTAAAAATGTTTTAGGCTCAATTTGAATGAGAAGAAAATAAGATAGAGAAAAATTTTAGATTATAGCAAAAAATAAAAAAGGACCTAAACACCTCTATGTCTAGATTTTTTCTTGCTTTTTCTCATAATTTTCTCCTCCCACTGTTTTCCCTGGAATTGAGGGTTAGGGTGAAAGGTTATGTGATTTTTTTCGTTTTTGGTGAGCAAGGTAGTGTGTTTATTAGTGTGACAGGAAGTTAAAGTGAGTTGAGTTTGACGGCCCATTTCTGCAACCAGTACTGACGGACAACGACCAAACGGAGACAACGGGCCAATGGTGATGGACTTTTCTGGTCAATGTTGATAGGCATTTAACAAATAACAAGTGGGCCAAATGAGAACATGAACTTGAATGTAGCGAGTCCGTGCTTGTGACAAGTAGTTCCTTGTTGCGTACCCAAGAAAATAAAAGTAGTTCCTTGTTACAGGACCAAATAAGAGGAACAACCCTCATTATTACTTTGCTATTTGGGTGATTTAATTGAATTCTTTAGTTATATGTGTAGCTTATCTGTCAAGCGAAAATTGGAAGGAACAATTTGAAACATGAATTGTGATGTTTCTATTCTAATGTACGAAATGGACTTGAATTGTTTTTTCCACGGTTTAATTTTTAGCAAAGAAAGAAGTTTACATCATTCATATTAAAGCTGGGTACAATTTTCCCCCCGTGTGAACTGTGATTATCACCCTGTGATTGGTCGTTAACCTCGTTATTTTGTCAAAAGGAAATTAATGTTAGTGTAGGTTGTGTTTTATTTGAACTCTTTTATAGTGATATAAAAGCGGAGTAATTTATAAAAGAAAAAGGAGGCATAGTAATAGTTATAACAATAAAATAATAATAATAATAAAAAAGAGGCGTGAAAAGTAGGATAGCTTGTGAAGGGAGCGTTGGTAAAATGGCGAATCAGAGAAGGTTGATGATGGTGGGGGTGGGGAATAGTGGAAGGCTACAATACAACCATATGGTTGATGCGAGATGCCGGTGGTCCCCTAACAGTAACACCTTTCCTTTGGATGGAGCCAATATATTTAATGACTATGACTGATTGACTGGTCGGTTACATTGCATACATCTACAAGTAAAGCTCTTTTTGGAATAGTGCACCCCACGTCGTGCAACACCAGACTGCGTACATGATCCTCTATTTCAGGATACAATGAAACGCACACCTTAAGTTATAAGTCATTTACCATTATATCAACTCTACAAAATTTGTCTAAACTAAAACACCCATCACTCATAAGGCTGCCTATAGCTCCTTTTCGTTACATTAATTCCTATTTTTGGTTTTATCAAAAATATATATGGGGCACATTTACACCTTGTACTTGTAGGTTACTACCAACAACTTAACACTCTACCCTGGGGTTTTTGCCCTCTCCTCTGCTCTCGCCAGTCACCACTATTCCTCTCCATTCTCAGCTCAACCACCGTTTACTTCCCTGCCACCTGCTGGACTGAGCAAGAGCAACTGATGTTGTCACTATCCTTTTTAAATGCACTTAATTCATTCTATATCCAGTATATATTTTTCATCAACCTACTCAATTAACTCAAAAATTACAAAACATATTTATGTTTGTTTATTTTATATAGAATCCAGTAGATTTGATTGCCTGGAACCATCACACCATTTTATATGTTAAGCATCTGTTGAAAATAATGCCATGGTATGATGGTTTCCCAGTCCACATATATACATACCACCATGTGTTCGAGTTTGAAATGAGCTTTTTTAAGGAGGCAGAGGCTCTGTTTTTTAGCTCTCTTGTAAGTAAAGCTACTCCCAAGTCCCAACCCAACCCACAAGTGCTTCCGTAAATATATCTGATGTATGCCGACCGGTTTTTTTTTTTTTTTCAATTTATTTATTTCTTCGTCTCTAATTTTGGTTGGATCTGAGACTCCACTTCATCTGTTGTGTCTGCCAAGTTTTTAAATTGAATTAAACTCCTCCTCAGTTATGTATGATACACTCAACCTCTCAAGTCTCAAACTATTTCAGTTTTCGTCCATCTTACAAAAACTTCTTTCCCCGAAATTAACAGCTTAACCGAAAATTGGTTACAACTTAACTTACAATGCATTAACTACTTGGACAAACTCATCTTTGGTCATTTCTTTTTTCTGTTACTGTAATCATTATCAATTTATCATCACCATCATCGGGTCATCCTACATTCAGGCCAAAAAAAGAAAATTTGGTCAACAATTGAAACTAGCATCAATCAATTATTGTTTCTTTAGGCTTCAAAACAAGGATATGTAGCGTTCAAATTATCTGGTAAACCTCATCAATTTCTTTGCTCTCAGTATAGTTTAAGCTTATTGGCCCAAAAAAATAAATAAATAAAACATAGTTTATGCCCATGAGAACTATGTTAAGCACTGAAAAATTCTAACACAACCAAACAATGTTAATCGGATGTATATATATAACATCATCCATTTTATTATCCTTATAATTATTAATGTTGGGCCGATATGCCTTCGCGCACCATCTTACACTCACCTTATAGCATTGCCTTCTGTTATGTTCGTATAATTTTACGTCCTCATAAATAAATTAATGAAAAATCACAAGGTAATTGATCTTCATTATACTAGCCAACTTTATTCAAATACATCTCACCCGCCAAGTTGTTTCGTCAGTTCTAAACCAGTTAAAAAAAGGAAGAAAAAAAAAAGGACAATGCAATCATCAAAGGAGTTCCACCATTACATCACAGTACAGTAAAGTCACCAATGTATATATGTAGTTGCCTCTCAACAGAGTCGCAGTCATCAATTTCTGTAAATCCCAAAATGGCATCCTTCTCATGCATCCTGAGTATGAGTTTGATGCTTCTGGCGGTGGTGGGTGGAGAGGGACGTGATCCATTCGCGTGCGACCCGAAAAACGGTAACACGAGTACGTTGCCGTTTTGCCGGGCAACGCTGTCGACAGGAGAGAGAGTGAAGGACCTGATCGGAAGGTTGACGCTGCAAGAGAAAGTAGGTTTGCTGGTGAACAATGCGGCGGGGGTTCCACGGCTTGGGATTAAAGGGTACGAGTGGTGGTCGGAAGCACTTCATGGCGTTTCCAATGTGGGTCCCGGTACAAAGTTTCGTGGGCCATTCCCTGCTGCCACAAGCTTTCCTCAAGTCATCACCACCGCTGCTTCTTTCAATGCATCCCTGTGGGAGGCTATCGGACGGGTGGGTGTATATATATATATATAATGAGATTTTGTGTGTTGATTAATTAATTAATTGTGTGTTTGTGAAGTGAATGAGATGGATATATATGTATATATATATGCGCAGGTTGTGTCAGACGAAGCAAGAGCAATGTATAACGGAGGAACCGCAGGGCTGACGTACTGGAGCCCAAACGTGAATATATTGAGGGACCCCAGGTGGGGAAGTGGACAGGAAACTCCCGGGGAGGACCCCGTCGTCGCCGGTAGATATGCAGCCCATTACGTGAGGGGTTTGCAGGGAACTGATGCTAACCGCCTCAAGGTGGCTGCTTGTTGCAAGCACTTCACGGCTTACGACCTTGATAATTGGAACGGGGTGGATCGCTTCCACTTTAACGCTCAGGTATTCTAATTATCAGAACTAGTTGCTCCCTCCATTCTTGTTATATATGTTCATCCACCTTCCCGCCAAAGTCTTATTATGCTACAAGGTGGATATATTAACTTTATTTATTGTACAACAAATCCAATGCAGTACAGTTGGACTGTTGTTGGCGCACCATGGCTTTTTTTCTTTTTTTGGGCCAAATAAGTAAACATTGAAAGCCTCTGTTCTTATCCATTTTTCCTATTTGCTATTGGTATACTATTTTTGTTACGCCAGCAAATGAGCACATTAATTGTCCGGTTTTTAACACTTTTTTTTAATAATTTCAATGTTAATTTATGGCTATTCGTTAATCCCTGGGTCCTTATCTATCTACTCTATCTATCTATATATATATATAGTTATTTTTCTTATTGACCTTTGACTGACACCCTTTTTTGTTAAAAACAAAAATTCAATCAGAGTACTCCTCTTATTATTTTAAAGCGATAAAAAATTAATCACAAGGAAAAAAGATAAACAAATTAAGAGAATAAAAAATGTTTGCAGCTGAAGAACGTCACAAAATAAAAATATTATTTTCTTCATTATAACACAATAATATATCAACTTTTTCCTAATCAAGTTTGGATTAATTATCTAAAATCTCGATGTTTATTAACAAAGAAAAATTGGAATAATTAATTAATGGTATATAATATAGGTCTGGGGGCCGGGGTAGAAATGGCAGAGTCCCATATATGAGTTGAGAACTAACGATAACATGCTTGGATGGATGGTTGGTTGAACGAGGTACAGGTCAGCAAGCAGGACATAGAGGACACGTTCGATGTGCCATTCAGGATGTGTGTGAAGGAAGGGAATGTGGCGAGTGTGATGTGTTCTTATAACCAGGTGAATGGTAAGCCCACTTGCGCTGACCCCAACCTGCTGAAGCGAACAGTTCGTGGGCAGTGGCATCTCAATGGCTACATTGTATCCGACTGTGACTCCGTCAGAGTCTTCTTCTCCAACCAACATTACACTTCTACCCCCGAAGAAGCTGCTGCCGATGCCATCAAAGCAGGTTTGGATTTGGACTGTGGCCCTTTCCTTGCATTGCACACCCAGGACGCCGTCAACAAGGGCTTCTTAACCCAAGCTGATGTCAACGGTGCTCTCGTTAATACTCTCACAGTCCAAATGAGACTGGGCATGTTCGACGGACACCCATCGGCTCAGCCATATGGCCACTTGGGTCCAGCAGATGTGTGCACGTCGGCTCATCAGGAACTTGCCCTCCAAGCTGCCACCCAAGGAATCGTGCTACTTAAGAACGATGGTCCTTCTTTGCCTCTCTCTCTACGTCGTCACCGCACCCTCGCCGTCATTGGTCCCAATTCTAACGTCACCGTTACCATGATTGGTAACTATGCAGGTAAAATAAAACTATAGTTTCCTTCAATTTCACCCTCATCTCACCCCAAGCGGTTTTTAATTAATTATTCTGGTTTAGGTATTGGTTGTGGATACACCAGTCCCCTGCAAGGAATAGGGAAATATGCGAGGACAATTCACCAGCTAGGTTGTGTGAATGTGGCTTGTACTGACGACACACAGTTTGGAGGGGCTTTAGATGCGGCCCGTCGAGCTGACGCAACGATTTTGGTGATGGGCCTAGATCAGTCCATTGAGGCTGAAACCGTTGACAGGACTGGCTTGCTTCTGCCCGGCCATCAGCAAGACCTCGTATCGAAGGTGGCAGCAGCATCCAAGGGCCCAACGATTTTGGTCTTGATGTCCGGTGGTCCTGTTGATGTCACTTTCGCCAAGAATGACCCGCGTGTTGCTGCCATCTTGTGGGCTGGCTACCCGGGCCAAGCCGGTGGTGCCGCCATTGCCGATATCTTGTTTGGAACCGCCAACCCAGGTTGGTCTATCTCTCCCTCTCGCTACATCTCCTTTTCACAAATTGCCCATCAAAGGTAAAAGCTAAACTTGTTCTCTTGCTCTAACGCCCTCTACAAGGTGGTAAGCTGCCAATGACATGGTATCCACAAGATTACCTCACAAACTTACCAATGACAAATATGGCAATGAGAGCAAGCCGATCCAGTGGATATCCAGGAAGAACTTACAGATTTTACAAGGGCCCAGTGGTATATCCGTTTGGGTATGGATTAAGCTACACCCAATTTGTTCACACATTGGCTAGAGCGCCAAGGGTGGTGTCGGTTCCAGTGGATGGGCACCGGCGAGGGAATAACACCAACATTTCAAACAAAGCAATTAGAGTGACACATGCAAGATGCGGGAAGCTGTCCATAAGTGTGGACGTGAATGTTAAGAATGTGGGGTCCAAAGACGGCACTCACACATTGTTGGTGTTCTCGGCGCCGCCTGCAGGAGGACATTGGGCACCGCACAAGCAACTAGTGGCCTTCGAGAAAGTGCATGTTGCTGCCAAAGTTCAGCAACGAGTGAGACTCAATATTCATGTCTGCAAGTTGCTCAGTGTAGTGGACAGCTCAGGGATTAGGAGAATTCCAATGGGCGAACACAGTCTTCACATTGGTGATGTCAAACACTCTTTATCGCTTCGAGCAGAAACACTCGGGATTATCAAGACCTGATTTCTCAGGGAATCTCATCTGTGTCCCTCATTCAATTCCAATTCTACAAGAGCTTCCGATGAACATTATATATCTACATATATATACTATAGTTAATGAGGGTGCCGCCAAGATTTGAAGTTTCAACTTTCGACTACAACTCTTCAAGGACTTCGTCGCTAATGATCCTTCCATTCTTCAGTTCAAGTTAAACAAAATAACATAGGCTTGATTGTAATTTTAGACGAGAGGGTGAGCAAATGAACCCTTCTCTCCAGTTTTTCTTTGTTTAGAATACTTATGTGTTTGTGTTATTGATACGGCATTCTGTTTTTTTCCAATGAATTAATATACATGATTGTAATCCGGCCCTTCTTTCTATATTTTTCTTGAGATTGGTGACATGAATTGGCCTATACATCCATGACCATCACTGTCCCCGTGATTGTTTCTCTTTACTTTTTCGGTTAATGAATCTGCGTCTGCTTGCTAGTTACGGATACTACTAGATCTCTTTGCAAGGTACATATCAGTAATTGTTCCATTGCTATATTTCAATAGGGAAAAAAAGGAAACATGAGTGATGACATTTTTTTTTTCTTTTCAATTCAACGAATATGAAAAGAAATTGAATCGAGCAAATTGATTTCGAAAACTCAAAGGAAACGAATTAATCAATTGTAGTTCCTGTAGTACAAACAACTGAATGAAATTTTTTTGGCACAAAAATGATTTAATTCAGGGTCAAAATCTACTATATATACAAAATTAGAACTACTGAAAGGCATTAATTCTGTTTTAATGATGATGAGGTGAACTGCTACATGTCCATATAATGTATAATAACATAGAATGCTAACATGTAACATAGAAGGAGCATAGAATGAATTAATGCATAATAATACCACATAATTTTTATTAACCTAATTTGAATTTTAAGGTTTTAATCTTGAATATATATATATATATATATCTTTAATTTTAACGTGATGATATTTAGTATACAAATTGATTTGAATTAAGTGTTACCTCCTCGAATTCACAAGGTATAAATACCTTCATAGTGATAAATCTTAGACATCCCTCCCCAAGCTGCTAGCATTTTTATTTATTTAATTATCTCTTTTTTTTGTTATAATTTATTTATCTCTACAGCTTGCTAATTTTTTCCTGATTATTCATCTCTCACTCTTATATATATATGTGTGTGTGTGTGTGTGAAAGAATCTATATATATGTTCAAATGTTCTAAAAGGATGCATCCTCGTATTGATATTTTTGGGAGATATGGATGTTGACATATAGCCAAAATAAAACCTACAAATTTTGAATGATATGATCCTTAAGACCGTATAAATTGACTAGTTTAAATACACATTGAAAATTTATAAAATGTAGAAGTTTATATTGTGCTTTTTTTTCTCTCCCCCTTATTTTGATAAAAAAAAAATAGACCAAATATTATTGTGTTAATTCCAAATTATTACATAAATTTAATAAGGATATATAACAATTTTTAATTATGGTATGAATTATGATTAAAATCACCATCAAAACTTTTAAGTTGACAAAATACTCAATTAGCGTATATATAATTTGGTAGTTACTGATCAATGTCAAATACTCCTATTTATAAACAAATTTGAATTAAACTTTCAATATTTGTAATAATCAATTACTAAAATTCATAATTAAATACTATTGTTTAACATAAAGATAATCTTTAAATTAAGCATTTTCAATATAGATTTCAAATATATATATATATATTAAATTACATAATTACCTAATTCAATGGACTTAATGAATACATGTCAAATCACATTAGAATTGTTTAAATATAATAATGATTAATTTTAATGCATTTCTTTGTATTGCTTTGTATTTATTGCATTTAAAAATATTCGATTATTAGTTAAAAGTTGATAAGTTTGTTACATGCTTAAATTAAATTGGTATACTTCATTTAGTTCTTAATATAATATTTTTTAAACCAAATCACATAAATTAAAAATAATAGTTAAAATTAGTTCATTACAATAATTTTTCAAAAATAACAATATCTTAATTCAAAGAAAAGGTTCTCTTATATGGATATGTTGCTATACATGTATTAATTGATTTATTAATTAACTAAATTTTAAATTTATAAATTATTTTTTACCACACAAAATATATACGGCATTGTGGTATTTAAATACGATATTTATTATATAATCATCATTTTGATTAAATTATTTATCAAAATTTGACCCAAAATTTATATTTGCAATTGATTAAACAATTTGATAGATTAGAGACTCATAATTTAATTAAAAAATTATTAAATTTTTTTATGGGACGAAAATTATTAACTTAAATATGATCTATATACACTAAAATTGAATTTAAATAGGCAATTTCTTAATTGAGAATATTTAAGTTAATTGTTTAAAAATTTTACTAAATAAAAATTTGAACTAAAAATTAATTATTATGTTTGACCAAAATCCTAATTTTAAATTTATTGTACTATTTATTACTTACACAAAATTGGAATCAATTAGATAATTTATTGTAAATTTAAAATTTAATTTGAAAACATTTTGGTCAAATTTGACTTTTTTCTACCACCAGTAAAATTTTACTTAAATAATAATTTTCAAATTAATTAGACAGAGAACAATTTACTTAAAATCATACATGTCAATTAAAATTGTCCATTTTTTTTTAATTAAAGATGCAATTCACCAAAATTCATTACTATTATTTAAAATCATAATTGCAAGCATATTTACATTATCCAGAATCTATACCTCTCCTTCTATCTTTCATACAAGTTATAACAAGTTAACAACCATTTTGAATGAATATAAGCTTCATGTTTAAATTTACTACATTTATTCAAATTATTTACTAATATAAATAAATAAATCAAGTAATCAAATTTTATAGTCCCAATAATATTCCTCCTATAAAACATATGAGTGAATATATGTAGATATATGAGATTGATACATCTAAAGAAGAATTTCAAATGGAAAATTACAAAAAAAAAAAAAGATTGAAGGACACATCATTGAATATATATATATATATATAACCACATTATTAAGCAGTATGAAATATTTTGCAATATTTTTTTCATTTTTTTCCTATTTGCTCAATGACTTACAATTTATGGCTAATAATTCATTTATATCTATGCTCAAATTCAACACATTTAATCATGATTGGAGTAATTAAAACTAACACTACATATAACCACTAATTAGATCGATTTGAAATTTGAAAATTGAAATCTTCCACCACTATTAAATTCCAGTTGATTATATCTACTTATTTTAACCTCATTTTGTTTGGCTGGGGAGCACATCTTTCTTTAGCTCCATATTTTTTCTCATTTTTTAATTTCTAACTCCTTTTCTTTCTATTGTAGTTTTGTGCTTGGAAGTTTCTTTGCAAATTGCAAAAATTGCTAATTCTTGAAAACTACAGTTTGCTTTGTTAAAATTTTTGGACGCTTCCTATTTCCCATAGACTACATTGCATTAAATTGATGTAATTGCTGAATATCTTTTAGCCATTTTCCACCAATCATGGCTTCTTTTTTATGCTCTCATGTTTTGGAAAAAATTGCATACCTGTTCCACTGCAGCTAAAGAGGAGAAAATGTCGACTCAAATGCAAGATTGAAGGGGCATGTTGACCAAATTATAAGTTTGATTGGATTATAATATGGTTTTGGCCATTCTAATTTAGCAACGCAAAACCATATAACTAAAGTAGTTTTGGATATCAATATACTTTACACATGCATCACGAATCACAAATCACAAATTGGCACCAAATCACTAATTACAATTTCTAATTAACGAAAAAAAGGAAGCAATTGTGAAGCAAAATGAGGTTTTTCTTTTGTCAATAGAGATGCACAATGGAGAAGGCAACAAAGATGGTCACACAAATAGGATTTTGATCTACTGCATTCTCCATCGAAATAGGTTTGATTAAGGTTGAATCATTGATGTGGATTTCTGTTTAGATGATCGCTCAAATGAAATGGGAGAACTAACCTTAGTGATGTTGTTCACAAATTTAAGCTTGGAGAGTTTAATAAGAGGAGCAAAAAGGAGGATGTGAGTTTAATGCATTAATGGCTAAGCATAGATGAGGGAAAACAATGTCATTTTAAGGGAAAACACATGGTATTTGATGTGTTATTCACACCACCTTTCTATATGTCAGTTTATGTTTCTCTAAAGATTGTTATTATTAGCAATTTTTTGTTTCATTTATCTTTTTTTCATTATCATTTAACTTATATTGTCTATATTATTGTTAGATTCACTATTAGTTAATGTGTTATTCCCGCCGCTTTTCTATGTGTCAAATTGTGGTATTGCTTAGTATTGACTATCCGATTGTGTTTTTGTCAATATTCCTCCTATTCCCATTCTAATTGTTTCTCTGCAACATTGCCGGATGTCTTCTTTGGAATTTGAAATGTCAGTATTATAAATGAGATGATACACATATTCATGTTACTTTTTGTCCTATGACTTCCATTTACTTATGTGTTTCTTTCATATGTGCTTATTGATCAGATTGTGTTGCGGTAAATATATCATAGGTTTTTAATTTATCAAAACTTCCACACATACACACCTATAAAAGTTCAAAAAAAATTAGCATTTTCAAAAAATGGTGTACTTTTACATTTACAACTTGATCCAAAGATAATATTAACCATACCATTACTATCATGTTAAAAGAATTAAAAACACAACTCATGTTTAGTGAATTATTAGATATTTAAACCAAATAAGGAATTATTAAATATGAAAAATAAAATATTAGAACATAAATAAAATAAAAGAATAAAATTTAAGATAATTATTTATTTAGTAAAAGAAAAATCTATTTTGAATAAATCAAAATCAAATATGTCGCTAAAAAAATAAACATTAACTATGAGTCTATGACTTTGTAAGGGATTTAATCAAATTATAATTTAAATATATATAAAATTACATAATTAATGCAAAAAACTAAGGACAATAGCTTGTTGGAAACATTCAATTAAATTTTCAATTGGCAATAAATTTCAACAAATATTCATTAAATGTTTTTAAACTTCAAATTAACTAATTCAATTGATTTAATGATTTAATTAACTACTCTAGTTAAAAGAAAAAAACTTTAACTACAATAATATAGGCTAAATATATAACCCCTTGAATGTTTGATCAATTACATATAACTCCTATAATCTTCAAAAGTTTAAAATTAAAATCCTAACATTTCAAATTTTTACCATTTACCCCATTAGATTCTTTTTTTGATTTAAGAGTGTATGTCACATCATATAAACTACAAACATTTGGGATTTGATACGAAATTTTGGACATCTTAATATATATATATATATATATGTATATGTATATATATATTTGCTACATTCATTTTACATTTTAATAATTTTATTCAAATCCACTTAAAATGTTCATAAGCCATTTTGTCTTTCTCACCCATAGCAATCGATTCCTTGGCTCCTCCTCCTTCATGTTAAGCCATTTGTATATTTTATTGTTTCTACAGTGCATAAAGAGCAGCATTTCCTTTCTATTACACTGGTGTTTGAATATAATGATAGCTCAAACATCTAAAATTCAATCCCTGAGCATTTTAAGTCTGAAAAATTATTAAAATAAATCCAAAATTCAATGTCAAATTCCAAATGTTTTTTATTAGTATGTTATAGCATTTACCATTAAATTTAACTATGATTTTAATGGTGGGGAAATTAATTGTCAAAATTTGAAATATTAGTGTTTTAATTTTAAAGTTTTTAATATTAAAGGTTATATGTAACCTAAAGTTCAAGAGGTTATGTATTTTTTAGCCAATAAAATATTATCAAAGTTTTTCCAAAAAAAGCTTGTCAAATTAAATTTTGAATTTATAATAATCATTCTAGCTATAAAAAATTTATTATAAAATTAATAACTTTTTAATTATTTTATAAATATTCAATATATTGAAGCTAATCAATAAGTTGGCTAACTAATCCAAAATATTTTTTTGGATTTATATCATCTTAATAAATTCTTTTTGGATAGAATGTGACTCAAATTTCTATATATAATTTAATAAGTAAATAAATTGTGAATATGCAATAATTTAGGTATGTATAATGGAATGCGTTTGATTGTTACTCCGACCGGTAAGCATAACATTAAATTGAAATTGATAGCAAGAGTTAGTGATGGGTTAAAAATATTTATTCTTCAAATTATTGTTATGTAGTATTTTATTCATAGCTCCCACTCACAGTTTCTAAGATGTTTGGCATTTGCAAAAACCATTAATGAGAGTTAATGATAGCCTTGTACAATATTGGTCGATACCTTTCCAAACCAATATTTATTTATAGTTTGTTGCATGTTACTGTATCCTAAATTTAAAATAGACATAAGCTTAAAATGCCAATACTGCGAAGAGAAAGCAACGAACATAACTTCAATTCTAATCTATAAAGAAGTGTTCAATAATTTAGTATTTTAATTAAATGAACTGTATATACTAATGAAAACTTAATTTAATTTTGTCACTTTTATATGATACTCAAATGAAAATCGTAATATTTGTTATTATCATTGGATCAATCCGTGGATGGCATCGCTTATTTTCTAGTTTGATTTAAAAACATAACCTGTGCTGGGAGTGATTTGAGTGGCTAAATAGGATAACAAAAGTTGACTGGGTTTACAATACCAACTCCACCTTCTTTTCTAGACTAAAACTAGATTCATACAATGGTTTTTGAGATTACCGTCCAGTGCGCACTATAAAACATCTCCTAGTATTTTTCGAGACTTGATATTTATTAAGTTCTCAAAAGTCAAACGAACAGACCACAGAAGAATGCCTATTGTAACTTTTTGACTTTAGAGTTCGGAGGCTGGAGCATTACGTTTTTGTCATAGAGCCGGAGTGGGAATGTGATCGCACTGGGCATTTCGTTCAAAAGTCAAACTTCTCGGAAATCATTGGTGGGTTAGGGAATGGATCCACGCACCTATGTTTTCTGTTGAGCTTCCCGTTTTTATTTTGGGCCAGCATGTCAACCTACCATTGTTAGAAGATTAAATTTAAATGAGAATAGTCACCAAAAGAAAAATTAAAGGAGAATAATTTTTAACTGAATAGTACTAAATCATGTAAATAATGAGATCGATATCACTGATCAAAAAATGAGAACAATCAGCGAAGGCGTTTTTTTTCCCCAATGTGAGTACAAATAATCGGGTGTCCCAGGAGAAACTTGTATATTTTTGTGTGTTTTCTTGGGAGACATGTGGGCTACGAAGGCAATCAATGATGATCCAATTGTGACTTAAACGGCCGTGTGTTGGCCACAAAGCCCACGCCTATTAAATGCGGACTGTGGAAAAAGAAGAAACAAAAATAGGATCAGCCGAATGGCCTTGAAGCTGTAGCTAATAGCCCTAAGACATAATGACAGAACACAAATCATAGAATCAGGATCTGTCCAAGGGTGGGGTCATATGGGCGAGTCAAGTTGAGCTCTATCTCATTTTTTAACAGACTTTCATTAAAAACAAAGGAAGAAGAAGATTCATTGACCAAAAAAAAAAAAGCAAGGAGGGTGTCAACTGAATATATAAACATTAATAACTAAGGAAAATGCGAATTTTAGGCATATGGAATTATCTAGGTATATTTTTCAGATATATAAGAAGAAACACAACTCAGCTGAGTTACTTTTTTTATGATTGTGTGGGAAGATCTGAATTAAGCTGTGAAATGCATGAAGCAGGAGGCAGAATTTTTACTTAAATGGGATGCTTGACTTTGAGTTCAAGTTTTTGCTTTTAAACATCTCTACTAGAAGCTGGGCAGTGATGATAATGCCTTTAAGAAGGGAGGATTTGAAGGAATATCTTTACCGTAAACAGAAAGAATAAACAGAGAGTAGAGGCAGCAAGCAAGCTACGTGAAAAAAAAAAAAAGAGCTTTTCTTTTTCCATGCCACTGCTATTCAAAGCGAAGAAAACCTTTGGCAAAGGCTAACTTATTGGGGTGGCCTTTTTAAAATAAATAAGTTCTCAGGATAGTGCAGCACATGTCAACGTTGATGCAGGCATCACTTTGCAGGTTGTATCTTCACGTTTACTTTTCCATTATAATTATGGGAACACCTCTCCAATTTTTATTTTTTTTGGCAATCCCTTATGGGATGCATAACAACTGTCAAAGCCTCAGATAAATGAGTTGACTCCGTCTTGACTCTTTTGCATGATGTTTGAATCCCAATTTAATGATAAGGCAAGGGGGCCGATCAGCTTAATCAGTTTTCAGTATGATTGAAATCACCTTTCAGACACTAGCTCACCTAGCTATCAGCTCGTTCTTTTGCTTAATTTCTTAATTCTAATTGCTGGGGCGAATGACCCTTGGGATGTGAGCTCTCGATGGATCGAACTTTTCAAGAGTACAACCCTTATTGGGAACTAGCCTGCCTGTAAAAAGAAGGAGAAACAAAAGAGAGGATATTTTGAGTGCCAGTGGTAGAGTAAGTAGTATATATACATATATAAAATTTGAAAGACTAATATGAAGAATAAAGAAAAGAGAGGAAAAATTTGAAATGGGAATTTGGGGGTAGCTGAATGATTGGAGAACTTTTGAGGTAAGCAGCAGAGTAGTAATAGTTAAGCTGGCGTTGTTGGCCATAATATTTGAATTGATGGAAGGGAAGGGAAGGGAAGCATGTAGGTATTGTGTATTAGCGTAGCGTGAGGTGGTGGAGCCAAAGTTGGTTGCACATGGGTGATGGGGAGGCCATCTCCACGTGAAATCCCATCCACAAGACACGTGCTTCCCACAGAGGTTCCCTGAACCCTTCGCGCAGAAGCCTTGAAAACCTAACCCATACTGCTTACAATTTGGCCAATATGATTGGCAAGGGGCTGCACATAAGACTTGCCATCCAAAATACTCCACTCGTATATAACTTCACTCACTCTATTGTTTTGTGCCGCCAAATAAAAGCCACTATAAGTGGATGTGCATCGTGCATTGCATATCTGGATATAGTAGAAAGAAAACCTTATCCAAAAGCAGTACTTTGACTAGGGAATCTTTAGGGCTTCACGTCACACTTCTGCCTCCTTATTCACTAACATGTCTCTGAGAACTGGAGGATAGGAGCGCTTCCCATCATTAATTAATATAATAACTCTTCATTTACTAACATATTCCAGCCACCAATTACTTCCTTCATCATACATATATATATATATATTTAATAGGAAGAAAAATATTCAATGTCTTATATTTTTGACTAAAAATTTTTTATGCAAAATGTCTTATAATATGGATCGGAAGAAGTACATGTTACATGCATACATACATACATACATATATATATATATATTTATGTGTGTGCATGGAGGATCATGTTGGACAAGCCATGACCAATGCCATCGCAGCCACCCTGATAGAGTAAGAACTTTGTGAGCATCTTAATTATATTTCCCCGCGAAGCTTTGACGTCCAATAATGTTTAAATTCGAAATAGGTTTTGGAACAATAATGGGTCTCAGTTAGTGATCGGCTAGCCCTTCTTCTGGTGTAGTAACACAATTATTAAGTAGCTCGATTCTATGTTAATTTCTCTAGCAAGGGGAATGTTTGGTGGTTATTAATTAGCATATTATGCCAATGCCGTCCAATTAGAAGTAAAGCTGTCTTCACTGATTGAGGATCTGGATGTTAGAAACAGGCTCTAAATGATGAGAGAGGCTCTCAAACTTCCAATTAATAGCGGCTAGGTACATTATGCGACCATATGTAACATAATAGCATACATATTCATCAATCATTATCACACTATATGGTCCCCTACCCCATAAAGCGAACAATAACCCAGTAATTATCAATCGCACAATATTTACCAACCGATCGATCAACAGGGAAAGGAATAATTAAGAGATGTGTGAAGGCAAAGGTAAGAATCTTGATTTTTTTTTTTTTTAATTTTTCACTTTAGAAAAGAGTTATTCATATATGTCAGGTCTATTTGCATCTATCCTTGTTTGATGGATTCCAACAATCATGTGAAATACATAAACATTGATTAACAAACATAGTGGGTCCTCAAGTCAACTGGACTCATAAGCATGGTGCGTGTATATTTGAAGAGAAATGAGAAAAATAATGACAAGGAGAAAGGATTAATCAGGAGATTCAAAAACTATGCTTGATATTTTGACAGTTACATGGGAAGGGCGTGGGACCTTACCTGTGGATAAATAATAATTGGCAATAATAGGCGGGGAGAATGAAAACGAAATAAGGTAGATAGAAAAGTAATGATTTTTTTTTCTTTTTTTAAAAAAAAGGGATGGGGAACCTCTTGTATAATATGTTATAACAGAGGCAATAAACAGAGTCGAAGAATTAGGACAGCCTAGGCTTTTGGCAACAGGTCAAGTGATGCAAATGAATGCATATAAATCTTGGTAAAACTAGTCACACACACACAGCATGTGTTGTGTCTACACCACTTAAATGGTCCTTCCAATCGGTGTCCTATTTCATACAAAGAAACAGACATAGACCTCATAACAGACCTTCTCAGAAATTGGACATTGATATCCATCTCAATGAAAAAATGGAGATGAGAGGGGAGGGACGACGGACGAGGGAAGAGGGAGTATCACATAAAAGCAAAGTGGACCCTAACCTATTCATGATTCCTACCAAATAATTAAAAGGGGTCGTCTCCATCATAATAAAGGGCCCCACCTGCATACAACTGGAACCTCTTAGCTGTTCCAGCGTAGCAGAGTGGCAGCCATGTTCGTGAAAGGAACCAGCTCTTATAGTCCCTGCCCCGTCCTTAGGGACCAAATGGTCCCAATACCTATTGGAGCGACCTCACTACAACTATATTCATATGTTGCTTCTTGCGTCTCTACGACACTACCATTCCATCTCTTTTTTCTTTTCGTGAATCATGTTTATTCTCCATTTAAGTTTCTGCATAATCCAAATCCGCGAGTAGCCCCCCTTTTAGAGATGAAAAATGTTACTTCCTTCCTTCCTTAGTTCCTTCTTCCTGTGATTACTTCTTTTAAGGACCAACTTTTGAATAAGACATATAATACAAGGTTGATTGTTAATCGAAGATGTCAATCTTGAGTTTTTCTGCTCTACTTTAATTTATGGGCCCGAATTAAAATATTGTCTTCCTTGTGCTACCTTATCTTTGACATAATTGGAGTCAGGTCCTTTTTCCAAAAAAAAAAAAGAATGAAATGTAATAGAGATCAGGTAAGAAAAAGAAAATAGTAATATACAAGTTTATTGACAGTATTGCTGAGTTTGAAATCTGGGACTTGTCCGTGAATGGAGAACTTGAACGCAGCAACAGTTGGTTAATTAATTTTATTCAGTTTTCTCCTTAGAAGGTTTGACAAAGAAAGCGATTATTCTGCACCATTAATCATACATGCCAAACCTCATGTGGACGGACAAATTGTTAGGCTTAATCAATCTAACATCAAAACCGTTTGTTTTGGTGAAGTTCAAAGTTGTTTCTTTCACACTCTACAGCTGCTAGTATTCCCTAAAGAAAAAGTAACAGCTTCAAGAAGCTAAAGATACAAAAAGACACGAAGGAGTGTGATTTTCTCATCAGAAAATGATGTGACAGAAATTAACTTTAGTTATAATATTATTATTATTAACAGTACTGATCATCTGATTCTCTTGTTTAAAATCTCTGAATTTGAGGATTAGTCCGTTGAGTGTTGACTTGTAAATCGCCAGACTCATGTGGGTGTACATGATTACAGAGTTTTCACAGCATGAAGGAAATCCGGGGAGAAAAACAAATTTTTCTTAGAAAAAAAATGAAAGTATATTTTGGAAGGAAGGAAGGAACTGTTCCAAGGTAGATGCATTGATGTTTAAAAAGCAAAGGGCTATCCTTACCTTACAATAATGGAAGGGGTCCGAAGATACAGAAGAAACAAGAACAAAAGCACAAGGACAAAGTCCAAGAACAGAGGCTTATCTGGATATGTGGGACCCAAAATCCAGGGATGCCACGTGGAGACAGGCTAGCTCCGATAGGGATGACATGGCAATGCAGGAAGTGTGGGATTCACAAAGGGGATAGTGGGGGCAACGGAAAGGGAAATTAGAGAAGCTTTAGGACAAACCCATCTGGCAATCTATCCAAATTCATGTGCCTTCATTAATCTTTGTGGGTGAAATGTAATGAAATGATATGAATGAATTATGAAAAGCAATGGCAGCAGCAGACCCTCCCTCTCCGTCAAAGAAAAAGCATGATTCCTGTGCTCTGCTCTGCCTTCTCTCTCTCTCTCTCTCTCTCTCTCTCTCTCTCTCTCTCTCTGCGCTCCTCCATTATTACCTCCGTTCCTTTCCTCTTAAAAATACTATAGTGTACTCATTAAAAAAAAAAACTGTCACATGAAATAATGAAACGGCAGTTTGCCCAATTTACGGAACTACCTTCCGGTGATTACTGCAACTAGAAAGGCTAATCAAAGCATCACCGGTAATCATTAATAATATTAGAGGCCAATTCTATCTTACATGTGTCAAAGTGAATAGGTGAGTGTGTGAGTGGTTAATTAATGTATTCACCGGGTTTCGGTTCAATGAATAACTAAAAATCCCCATGATCACGCTTTATTTTGTTTTGTTTTATTGGGATGTAAAATCTTCCATCGTTTCCTAATCTATTATCCTGCAGCCTCACATGTGCAACTACTATTTTTTCCCCCCTTCTCCTTCAGATTGTGAATTGGATGAGGACCCAGGAGAAGACGATAGATAGAAATTAGTACTAGTATTAAAAGAAAGCGTAGTCAAATATAATAACAAGATATCAGTTTCCTTTTGCTAAAAGTAACAAGATAAAAAAGAATATGATATACATGAATGTATTAACCATGACTTACTCGGAATGTGATGTGATATGGTTGTTAATAAATTCTAATTTGGGAGTAAGTTTTCTGGTTAGATAAACTTCATTACCATAAATTTTAAGCTCTCTTGTTTACTTAGTTGTTTTAATTAGGCTAAAGTTTAACGAATCAGGGTAATGCAGAATGAATGGCCAACGTATGGAAGGGCGAGTTCGTAATTTACTTGGGATGTGAAATACTCCAAATAATCCGGGCTCTTCATGGAAATAAAATAGATACTCGAAATTTTGTGTGATTATGAATCCGCGAGACTCAGTATTGAAGCAAATCTGTCGCGTTTAATAAAATTGGGATATTTCGAAGTCTTGCTTTGCCATTGCTTAGCTCACTTCGGGGGCAACCACTTTGGTGGATAGATACAGTTTATCATTCCCCGGTGGTTGAGCCCGAGGACCCGTGATGGGTAACCGGATATAGTCAGTCGCCATCGTGTACTCACCGGCTGGACCCCGTCACATATTAGAATCTCTTTTTGCAAATTGTTTAATTAGATTTTTTAAAAAGGAAATTAAAATTTCTTTTCCAAATTTGTCACAAATATTAGGGACAGTAGACCTATACAAAAGCCACATAGCTTGTGAGGGAGAAAGAATCTATGGTGTGCTGCCAGCTATGAAGTTGAATAATCAAAGCTTTCCATAAGGGTCAAAGCTGTCAATTTTTCCTTACAAACCCTTCTCTCCCTTACTTGTCTTTACAACCTTCACCCATACTCTCACGAAATCTATACTCATTTAAAATCCCTCCTTTCTTCCTCCCTCTCTCATTCTCGTCCACGTCTCTTCCTTCATTATTCTAGACTCGCAGAAAATATGTGCCTGCTTTAGGGGGGAAGGGAGAGGCAAACGGGGTTCATAGTTTGATGGTTCAACATTGAATCTCATGCTGCAACCCCATCACATGACAATGGCCGTCGCCACTACTTCCTCTCTCAATGCTTCAGAAAAGAAGCACTGGTGGCTTACCAACCGAAAGGTAGAAAAGGCTTTACTTCCTTCAGATTTGCTTGCACGAGTTTTCATCCTTGAGATGCTTTCAAAATTCTTCCATTCATGTATATACACTTACGTGTTTCCCTGTTTCTGCTTTCAGATTGTAGAGAAATACATCAAAGACGCTCGCAGCCTCATTGCGACCCAAGAACAGAGCGAGATCGCCTCGGCTCTGAACCTTGTAGACGCGGCCCTAGCTATATCTCCACGCCTAGACCAGGCGCTCGAGCTCAGAGCCAGGTCTCTTCTTTATCTCCGGCGTTTTAAGGATGTTGCCGATATGCTTCAGGACTACATTCCCAGCCTCAAGATGGCAATCGAGGACTCGGGTTCCTATTCCTCGGATAGTTCATCTCAGCAGCTTTCAAGGGAGGGAGTGAAGCTGCTCTCATCTTCGGAGTCGTCGCCGGATCAGAGTTTCAGGTGCTTCTCTGTCTCCGACTTGAAGAAGAAAGTGATGGCAGGACTATGTAAAAGTGGCGAGAAGGGAGGGCAATGGAGGTAAAATAAATCAACTGCCATTATTCTGTTTCATTGGCTTTGCTATGTGTTCCTGTCTTCATTTCTTCTGATCCATTCCGGGGGTTCAGCTTTTAATGACTCCATTCAAGATTTAGATCAGATCAGCGCACATATAAATGCTCGTGCTCCCCATATTCAATTGGTTCCCATCTTGCCCCTTTTATAATAATTGCATTGAATGCACCCTCGAAGTATTTACTGTTGTGATTTCTATCTCGTGCATTACTGTTTCTTAGTTTGTTTTTTTTTTCATCGACAAAATTTATAGTATTTTTTTCTTCTACAAAAAATTTCTTACCAATGCTTTGTTGAATAAATCGTTAAAAAAGTGTGACAGTTCTTCTTTACTCGCACTATTCCATTTTTCCAGCTAGATGCTTTGATGCTTCTAGAAGTAAATGAATAAAAAATAGAATAAAGCAAAAGCTTAGTAGATTATTCGGATTCAGCTTAATTTTTTTTTCCTGCGATGCAAATCATAGATACTTGGTGCTGGGTCAAGCATGTTGTCATCTCGGTCTGATGGAGGATGCAATTGCTCTTCTCCAAACCGGAAAACGCCTTGCCACTGCCGCCTTCCGTCGCGAGAGCGTTTGCTGGTCAGACGACAGCTTCTCTTTACCAAACATCCCTTTCTCCAGTGATGGGACCAACCCCCCACCCACCACTCCACCTCGTACACCTCTCACGGAATTCGAGAGCGTCACCCAACTCCTCAGCCACATCAAACTCCTCCTCCGACGTCGCACCGCTGCACTAGCCGCCCTCGATGCCGGTCTTTATTCTGAGGCCATCCGCCACTTCTCCAAAATAGTTGACGGCCGGCGTGGCGCACCGCAAGCCTTTCTCGCCGAATGTTATATGCACAGAGCCTCTGCCTATCGTTCTGCAGGCCGAATCGCAGAGTCCATTGCCGATTGTAATCGTACACTGGCTTTAGACCCCACTTGCATTCAAGCTCTTGATACCAGAGCTGCCCTTCTAGAATCCATTCGATGCTTGCCCGATTGCCTACACGATCTTGAACATTTGAAGCTGTTGTACAATACAATCTTGCGGGATCGCAAGCTTCCAGGTCCTGCCTGGAAGCGTCATAATGTGAGGTACAGAGAGATTCCCGGGAAACTCTGTGCTCTCACGACGAAAATTCAAGAACTAAAGCAAAGGGTGGCTTCCGGGGAGACTGGTAATGTGGATTACTACGCTTTGATTGGATTGCGACGTGGTTGCTCTCGATCGGAGTTGGAGAGGGCTCATTTATTGCTCTGTTTACGGCACAAACCAGATAAAGCGATCAACTTCATTGATCGCTGCGAGCTTGCGGACGAACGTGATCTTGAATCGGTGAAGGAGAGGACAAAAATGTCAGCATTATTATTGTACAGATTGCTTCAGAAGGGTTACACAAGTGTGATGGCCACGATCTTGGATGAAGAAGCTGCTGAGAAGCAGAGAAAGAAGGCGGCGGCTGCATTGAAAGCTGCACAAGAGGCCATTCAGGTTCAGGAAAAAAGTGAGTGCAGAAAGGAATATGATGGGAAGAAATCAGAAAAGTCCACAGTATCTTCGTCGACTGTAAACCCATCTGTGTTCCAGGGGGGGGTGTTTTGCCGGGATCTTGCTGTCGTTGGGAGCTTGCTTTCTCAAGTGGGATTCAACCGTTCTATTCCGGTGAAATATGAAGCATTGAGCTGCTGATTAGTTGAAGGTTTTTTTAGCATAGTAGTATTTGTGTGTTTGTGCAGGCAATGTTGGAGAGATTCAATCTTAACCTATGCAAATGCATGTACAGACGCCAAGCAAGAAATGTTCTGATAATCGATTGGTACAAAATAGAAAATTTGGGGCCTGTGGGGATATTACCGCCGGAGGAATCTCTTGATTATACAATCTGGTTCACTCACCTGATTGTACAAAAAGAAAATTTAGGCTGCCGGGAAATTTTGTCACCTTTTCTCTTTTTATCTCTCCTTTACTAGCCAACTTTATTTATCAGTTGTACAGATGATCAGTACTTAATACTCCACTTGTTGAATTGGGCCCCTCCCTTAGCTGCTCTTTAAATTTCGCGTTCAAACAGACTTAACGGTAATAATCCAGTTTCCTTTTTGCTTTCAAGTGTGTCACTTATAGAAAGTTCAAAACATATATGCCGCATTGTGTTATTTTCTAACAATGTTCGACGTCTTGTTGGTGTCCATGTTATGTCAAGTGTCTCTAAGCGTGTCTATGCTACTCAGGCAAAAAATGCCCAATAATTCCACAAAAACTTAACTAGGAACGCATAGCTCCTGGTTCGGGGGGAAAATATGGTTCTTTAATTAATGGTTATATGGGAAATGTGACTTTATGTTTTTTTTTTAATTGAAAAAATGTGCTTTAATGATGCAGTCTGGTTGGTGCAGAGAAATAGCAGGTGGGTTGGTTGCCTTGGATTTTTCTGTATGGTTCATCTGAGGGAGCATTTAATTTTTGCCTCGTTAGTTTAGCCAAGAAACTGGCTCTTCTGACATTCCATTGGATTCTTTCCCCTCCGTTTTCACTTTCAAGGATATGAAGTCGCTGTGTCATACTCATGGATACCTTGTTGAGCTAAAACCGGCACGGTTCATCTCCGGTTCAGGCTAAACGATGATGGGGAGAAAGACTAGTGGTACTAACTGGGTGTGGGTAAAAGCATAGTGTCGACTTCGATGATTGAGCCTTGAATGAGTTTGTGTGCATGAGATGAGTTGAACGTGGCCGGATTATAGTGGAGAAAACTGTTGAAGTCGTGCACAGGGAAAAGGGCTTGTCAGTGTTTCTTTCTTTCTTTTCTTTTCACTGCTTCTCTCTCTCTCTCTGTGAATGAACAACAACAAAAGCAAAGCAAAAGGTGGTTTCTGAGCTGCACTCAATACAAGAAAACAAAGTGATTAGAAAGGAGATGTCGAATCAGCTTTTACTTTGGCATCATGAAGATTAGATTTTTTTTTTTAATTTTAAGAAAAAAGAGCATACTCTGCTATTTTAGTATTTTTCATATAAATTCCTTGCCAAACCTTAATCATGCAAAATGGAAACAGCCAAGAGAGTTGGTAGCCCTAGCAGCGTTTCGAATGTAAGTTGGACAATATTCATATATTAAAAATTTTGAATTCTGAAATATTTTATAGATTTGAAAATTAAAAGAAATTAGCAGTAGTTCTTGGTCATGGGACTTGGAGAGTGGGGGAAGCCAAAGAATGGAGTGTGAGTTGGGCTGTGATTGTGATAGAAAGGAAAAACGGCTGTGTATTAGTGGGAGTGGCCAGTTGGAATTGGAAAGGGATGCAGTGTACTATTTGTTTTCGTTTGCAGGGCGAGGGTGATTCCTTTCCTGCCCTTGTCACGTGTCACCTTGCAAGAAGCATGCAAGTAGTGTTTCTGTTGACTAGGAAACGTTTTGAATGTAATCTGACTCCCACATTTCTGCTTTTGGAATAGTACGCACTGCCTCGTCAGAAAGGAAGTGTGAATAAGAGGAGTGAGCCGATGAGATAAACAGAGTAGAGTCTAACAATAACAATACAATGGTTTGAATTTCAACACGAAGCAAAGCCAGGCGTGGATTATGCCCTTTCTCAATTGATGTTGATGATAGAGGATCGTCGCCCATCTCATATCATATATTAATCCTCTGATTTTTAGTCTTTTCATTACCTTTAGCCAAGTCTCCGAGATTAGCGATTGTTGCTTTCCTTGCGGGTGTGATGATTTGATGTCCCTTTTCCTTAACAAGAGAAAAAAAAAGAGAAACACAAGATTTCCTGTCCCTTAATTTTCAGAATTTTTCCCACCTTACTCACCCTATCATTACCGATCTTAATGTCCCACATTTTTCACACCTAACTCCATCCCCTTCTATTGACTTATACAATGCACAGCCTCCCGTGTCATTCAACCCCACATAATTGAGTTATAAGCTGCAGATTCTGAGAATAAGAACCGATTAATAAATCTAAACTATTCAGATCTATATATAATGAATCAATCTTCACTGGCAATGGAGAGAAGGCCACTTGCGTTGTTAGCTACACGCACTAGAGAGTGCTTCCCTATAACCCCTTTATTCTGTTTTGGTTGGATTAATTGGATTTTTTTAATCTCTCATTCATTGTATTATTTCAGTCGCATGCCCTATACTGAGATTTGAATTGAATGCTACGCAGGATTTGTTTTTTTTTTTTTGTTTTTAATTAGGAAAAATAAAGGAAGGCATGTATTATGTATTATTTATTCAGTGGGTAGATTTGGAATAGCGAATGGGATGGCATTGGTGGAGGAGAACTGGAGATGATATTGAAAACATCATGCCTCGCACATCTCCATCATTCATTTTAAACACCTCAAACTCTCTGCCCCAGAGCATATGGATTATGTCACTCATTTGCAAATTGTTCATGAATTGTCCCTCTGACACAGTATTATATATTATCTTAATTATTCCAAATATTTTAATATTTATTTAAACTTTCATAGATTGGCATTCAAAGCATAGTTTCATTTTAATATCTTCTGGCGAAAGAAAAGGTGCATCTCACGAGGCTATGAGTTTTTTTTTTAAGTACTTTTATTTTATTCCATGGTCAGAGGCTTTAGGGCATCTTTGCAAGACTATTTCTATGCATCTCTTAAAATGTGAAAATATATGACGTAGTCTTAAACAAAATTCATTGAACGAACAGCCTAGCTTGACTGAGTGTTCCAGCTTGAGCATTAGAGGAGGGCATCAGGTCATGAAAGTATATAGATAGGAATATATATATATATATATATATATAATTTGAGATAATAATTGAGGATGGAAAATTGGAAAAACAGACGAAATATATATATATATATATATTGACTGGAGGGAGTTAAAAGAAAAAAAAGAGCACGTGATGTTTGAATGTTGGGAACAATGAAAAGAGGAGCAGTCGTGGCCAGATGAGATGATGTCAGGGGCACCATGTGCTTACTTCTCTAATGTGTCTCTTCACAGTCCACCCCCACTATGATCGATTACAGTGTCTCTTTTTATAGCTCTCATCAAAACTACTACTGGGTGGCATGTAAGTCTATTCATATTAATATATATTGCTGCATCAATTCTTACTTCCATCCATCCATCCGTTCTATAATTATGCGATAGGCACAAAAGCAAAGGTGCTCAAAGAAATATGTTTCGTTTCAGTAGTAGTTGCGATATGAAGCCGATGGAATTTCACAATCAGCTAGACCGAGAAAAGCCAAAATAAAATTTAAATAAATGTGGGACTTTCCTTTTATTGAGACCTGGCCGGGGTACAATCTTGCTCGTTTTCAAGGGGCCAATACTCTGGGCTGGGGAGTAACTCAAATATGGTTCACAATCACATTGCAAGATAGGTTATAGTGTTGGCTTGGCAGTTGGCAGTGGAATGTGGAAATGGGCTAGGCTAGGTAGGACCAGCATCATCATTGTACCGTCTAATCCAATGATATCAGAAAAGCGGAGGGCTGTTTATTTCAAACGATTGCGTCACTGCACATTAAGAAAAGTCCAAACTTGTAGGACAAAGTCGGACCGGAGATTGGTTTGGTTGCTGGTCTTTCCTATTCAAAATTGTTGACAAATGTTGAAAGTGAAAACCGTTGCCACAATTACAGCCTTTTTTTTTTTTAAAAAAAAATACAATTATATGATATTCAGTTCAGCGTTTTTGAACAAGTTTCGGGCATAGTTAAGTTTAGTTGGGTAACTTCCTTAACACAATTTTTTTTTACCTATAAAATTCGAATATTGACATCAAATCCCTTCAACTTGGCTTAACCAATTGTTGGTTAACGATAGCTTTTTTTTTTTTTATATCAAAACAGGGTAGAAAGATGACAAACATCAATATATATATATATAATAAAATTTCTAATAAACTGCATTATTTATAAGTTATTTTTTCAATTCAAAATATAATTTATTTTTAACTATTCTACACATATTACAAAAAAAGTTAAAAGTTGGTGATATTAATAATTATAGTATCTTTTACATTTCCTATAATCTTTTTTTTTCATCTATTAATTATAGATAATAGTATAAATAAAAAAATAATTAATGTAGTAAACATATGTCTTCCGGAAAGTGACTTATATTTGGCGGTAGAAGGAGAATAAACAATTGAGTCTCTTTCACATTTTGTTTTTGGCTCTAGCTTACACTAATTTAAAAAAAAAAAAACGGCTGAAAAGGAAAAAACCTAACTTGTTTGGAAAGCCTTAATGAGGGGGGAAAAAGATATTGTGCAAGAATAGGCTTTGTTTTAGAAAAATATATATTTTTAGTGGAAAATATAATAATCAAATATAAACAGAATTGCATTGTCGCTGAGGTTTTTTCCGAGGGAGTGTCCAGGACGCTTGAATCTTTTTATGTTTGGTTCAAAGAGGGAAAGGGAGGGAAGGGATTTTAATGAAGGAAAAGGAAGGAGAGGGAAAAGAAGGGATTTTAATTTTACCTCGTTTGTAGGAAAAATGAGGAATTTTAATGGAGGGATTTTAATACTACCTTGTTTGGGTTAGGAGGGGAAGGAAGGGAAAATAATTATAATTTGACTATTATACCCTTAGTTTATTTAAGTTAATATTTTCTTTCTATATTAAAAAAATAATTTTTTTTGTTTGAATATTAGACAGTTTTTAATCAAAAGGAAATATTCTTTTTTTCTCAATCTCAACCATGATTGTATGTATCTTTTTTTTTTCTCAACTTTAACCATGATTTTATATGTTAATATATGAATATGTTTGTCTGTGTTCGTGACTTCATGTATGTATGTCACTAAGGTATTTTATATTTTATGAGTGAGACAAAAAAGAGACGTGATAAGATTGACCAGTATATTGTGTGGTTGAGTTATGAAAAAGTGAAAAGTATTTTGGTTATATTAGATATAATAACACATTTTCTCCCCAAATTACCCCAATTTGAGGAAAAAATATATAAGGGGAGGGGAGAAAAAATTTTAATAACATTTTTCCTCCTTTCCTCTAATTATTTGATTGCCAAACAAGGAGAGGAGAGCAAAATTCCTCCCCTTCCTTTCTCTATCCCCATTTTCCCCCAACCAAAGAGACCCTTAGTGAGCACAGCATTGGGTATTATAAGAACATGTTCAGTTCAACGAGGATATGCAACACCAACGAGTTTTTTTTTTTAAATATTTCTCTCATTGGGCCATTTGACTTTTGGATTTTTTTTATGTTCTTTAAATTATTTTGAGAGATCATTTTCAAAATAAATTTTGAAAACAAGAGATTGAGAAAATATGTTTAAATCATTGTTTTTTTAATATTTAAAAACAAAATTAAAAAAATTGTTTTAAAAAATTGATTTAAAAATAGATTTTAAGAACATAAAACCAAAATCTGTTTTTCAAAAATAAAAACTGTTTCAATAACGTAAAAGTTGTTCTATTTTTTTATAAAATATATTTTTTGTTTTTAAGCATAATTAATGAAAAAACACATCAAACAAGTTTTTTTTTAAATAATTTTTTTGAAAAAACTAAACAAGATTTTCATGTTTTATTGTCCAAAAAGAATTAAATACGTCATGCACTAAAAATTCCGTGCCTGTTTAATCTCTCTTTCTTCTTGTCTATTTCTAGATTAAAAAATACAATACATTTCTGCCAAGAAAAGAGGTGAAATGTCCAGCAAAAAGGAGGGAGCACACAATTTTCTGGGCTCTGGCTTCACTTCATCTTGGTCGAAAGGGTAAGCATATTTTCAAATTTGGCTGTAGCTGTAAAGTAGAAAGTCGCATTGAAAGTATTAGCTGGATGCATTTCACACCTCTGGTTAAGGGCGGAGATTGAGTGCTTCGAAATCAAATTACATCAAACTAGATATATTGATCCCCTACATTACATGAAATCTTAAAAAAATAAGCAGCACTAATTGCTCGATGTATTTCGATGTTGGTTGGATATGCACACGGCAGGTTTTCAAGAATATAAATATTATAAAATATGTATTAGTTCTTTTCACAACAGTCAAGTGAAACAAAACAATGTGAATTGCATTTTTAAGGGAGGAAAAAAAAAACTCCTACAGTCATGGTCGGGTCAAACTGACATGCAAACAGTTCAAGGAAAATCATTTACAATCAACAGTGGCTTAGTCAGAAATGCCACCCGAAAATGTCTTCAAATCAATAGATTCGATGCTGATATATTAATGATTTAGAATTTTACAGAATTATTATGGCAGCAATCTAGAAACAGCTTGGATCAATTCCGCTGTGACGTGCCGATGAAGGGGCAGTCACTTGGTCTTCGATGAAGACAAGACACCTTTTCTCCTTTTCCCGTTAGAGCAGTTTCGGGTTTTACTGCACTTGGGACAAAACCAATCCTCCTCAGGAACATCTCTCAGAGGAGGATCGCAGCAATCAATATGGGTGCCAACTCCACAACCAACGGAACCACTTTCATCACCACAAATCAGCATTATATCTCCTCTATCTCGGGATCCACATACTTGGCAAGCTGTGTCATTATCATCATCATTTTCTGGAGGGTTATCGATGATCTCTTCGGCCTTACTTTCAAGGTTAGCAAATGACTTCTCCGCCCAAGCATGAGTCCCATACAGTACATGTTTCTCAAGGGAGAACCCCGGCTTGCACACATAATCCACCAAGTAGTCAGCTAAAACACAGGGTATCTCATGTTTTAAGAACTCTTGGACCCAAAGGTCAACACGTGGCATGCCCGGGCTAACTATAGCATAGTCAATACCAGTATCAAGGAACCGGCTATAAGGAGGAGAAGTTGCTAATATAGTTCCATCTCCTGCTTTTACTACACGCTTCAGAGTATCCTGTTATGTTATCAAACCAGATGAGAAACATACGTCAAATTAAACAATCAAGTATAGAAACAAGGATGGAAACATGTTATCATTAATAGTGCAAAGGGAAATATAAGTGCGCCTAGTACACAGGCTAGTCCTTAACCCTGGCATCATTTGAGAAGGAAGACAAGCCAGCAATAATGGTAAAAAGGAAAAAATATCTCGGTAAACTGAATCTCAAGCAAACCTACCAAAGGAGGGGCAATGCAATCCCCATATACAATAATGCGCATTCCATACAAGACGCCATGGCCTGTCCTCTCTTTCAAAAGCCGCCATCTTCTTGGAGCCTCCAAATTAATTGCACCATCTTCACTCAGGCCGCTTTTGTGCCACTCGTAAGGCTCTTCTGACAAAAATTGACCAGCCTGGCTACAAGCAGTTATGTAATCAGTTTTAAGAATCCACCTGCATTCCAGTCAAAATTAGAATACATAAATTCATTCTGTCAGGAACATAAATTAATAATAGAAAACATACAACACTGTCTCTAACTTGCTCTCCAGAGTACAATTTTTAATCATTGAAAAGCTAATTAAGAAGTATGAGTACTAACACAGATATGACTAGAATTTAAAATATCCAGATTTTATTTAAAGTGTCTTGTTAAGTTTGTGTTGTACAGAGACAACTTTGCCAAATGGCCATGCTTGATAGTAGCCAAACTAGATTGAGTGCAGGCCCTATGACAATATTCCTTTCCAAAGAGAAATTGTGTGGTTGAACTCAAATTCTGCCAGAATTTCCACACCTTCCTGATGCAGCAGCAGCAAAAAATTTCTCTGTCCTGCGTATAGGATCTGGGGCTATGAAATGTGTTGCCTGATATGACCACTGATGAGAATCCCGGCAAACCCTTCCTTTCAAACGCCTAATCATTTGTTGAAACTCCTTTCTCTGTAAACGATGCCCACTTACTATAAAACATGCAGCTTCTCTTTTCCCTCTTTCTCTATCTTCTGATGAATTAAGAGCTGTTTTCTGAGTCTTTTGATTGATCTTTGCTCGACCTGCACTAGTTTCAGTAACTGAATTTCCAATGTTTATACCCTCTCCATCAATTGGCCTGTTTTCCTTCTCCACTTCATGAAAACTCTCTGAATTATTTATCAGCACAGCTGAGCTGTCATTTTTACCAACAGGAAGCAGTACTGTTTCCTCGGTTTCCATATTTGTCTCATCTTTCCTCTCACCAGATGCAGCCTTCTTAGATCTCCTTACATCATTGGTACCTGTGCCTTTCTTGGTTCTACCTTCAGGAAGTTTTCTCCCTTTAGGCTTTTCTTTTACTTTAGAGGTTGAGTCTACCACCTCAAGTACCTTTGGTGCAGTTGCATTTTTACCTTCCTTTAGAGCCTTTGATACAGATTTTGACACATGGTGACTTGCTTCCAACTTCTCTTCCTTCTGTGTAACTGCTTCTTTCAAAAGATTAACCGACTCAGGATTGTCTTTATCAATTGCCAGTCCCTTATACTCAGCTTTGTGGTCTGGAGGCTCTGTTTCTTCATCCTGAAATTCTCTGCCACTGTCATTTTCTGAAGATTTACAGACATTCCCCTGCTCCAACAACGTTTCAACACAAACAATTTTAGAGTTATGAAGCTTCTTGCCATCACAAAGTGCTGCCTCTTTCCCTCCATTTAAACAACTCACACCATCGGCTTGACGGGTACTTTCATTTGATGAAAGCAAACCCTTCTGTTTAGCAACAGCACCTAATTTAGGTCTAGAACCCAAACATTTCTTGGCAACTGTCTTCTTGCGGGGTGATTTTCTAATCAACTTATCACTTGCTTTGTCACATAAATCCAGAGTAGTAAGACCAGTTGATACCTCATTCCTAGACTTCTTGCTACTTGAATATGAGCATTCAAGATCGTTCTTGCCATTATGTGGCTTTGTTTCGTTGCCATCTTGAGCAACTTCTTCCATGCCAAAACCTGCAATATCAAGCTTCCCATTAATTTTAGGTGCTTCATCATCTTGCAGAGACTTTGAGCTCACAGTTTCTGGGTTTTTTATATCATCCTTGCCCACAGGAAAATGGCTTTCTACCTCAGGTAGTTCACTGCTCGGTAATGTAAATTTCGATCCTTGAGTAATCCCATTTGCTGATGGGGCTCTTTCAATGGAAAGTTTTGTGTCTGCTGTCATCTTAGATTTAAATTTAGTAGAAGCTTCAATCGTCCTCTTTTGAGGCAATAAACTAGTTGGCCCTTTCTTGTTACTAAAATCATTATCATTCCCAGAACCTTCAACACATGGGAAGCTGATGCTTTCACTTTCCTTTTCCACCTTGCTTGAAGAGTTTTCTGGGTCATTTCTAAATTTAAAATTATTTAAAGGTGATGCAGAAGGACTGCTTACGTTTTCCTTAAAGTTCCTCGGAGGAGAAAATCTCTTTAAGTTTTTCCTGGAGTTACCCACAGCACCACCGTTTGCATCAGACTGTACAATTCCTTCAGCACTTTCAGAAGTCAATCTCAAGTCATTAACCAACTTCCCAAACTCTGAAGTGGCAATCTCATGACCAGGAAGATTACCAGATGAATCAGCATTTCCAGGAATGCCAAGATTCTGGCTGTCAACTGCGTTTAGAACATAAATACTCCTAGGTTTAGTGGTCTTGGCACTTGAATCGGGTAGCTGACCAGATGCATCATGCCTAGAAACACCAGGATCCCCACAACTTGATTTTGGAGCATCATGATGAAAGTTTTTGGTTTGATCAGATTTATTCTCATTTTTGAGACTCAATAATGACTCACGTCCCTCATTTGCTTTCAGCAATCCCTCAGGAGCAGCAGAACCAGGGAAGGCATCTGACCCCACTATCACAGGTTTTGATGAGTTATGGGTTGTAGCAGTATTACTTTTTGAACTAAAGGGACTCTTAGTTATGTTTCTACCCCCAGATTTCCCTGGCATGAGATCTTCAGCTTCTTCTTCAGAGTCTTTGGCCTCTTCTGCCAACATCTCTAGCTCATAACCACTGGTTGAGAACAAATAGCAGTCGAGTTATTAGAAAAATTTTATTCATGAGCCACAAGAAGAGAAATTCTTGACAATTAAATCATATTAGGTGAATAAAATGAATGATTATATATCACACACCATCAAAGTAACAGAATCATAATCTGCATTTATTTTGTGCCTTAACTAGCAACACATCTGGAATTATTTATGTTGGTCAGCTTAAACTGTATCTTTCAGAAGTCCCCCACAATTTGCGAAAATGCAGTGAACATAGGGGATGTCTATGCAGCAATGACCTTTGAGTCCTAAGGAAGGTGAAAGCAAACAAGCACCAGGAGTATAGTGCACTAAGCATTGGCTTTAAGATGTTATAAGTAACCATAGTCCTTTATTCCACCCCTATGTAATGAAGCTAATGTTTCTAGATTAAGAAAGTCATTTTTCATAACTAGTATCAGGTCCAGTCAATAACCTAGAACAAGATTTTTGACAATAGTCATATACACACACCGAGATTACATAATAAATAAATATGCAAGGAGAAATCAATCTGGAACACACACGCACACATATAACACATGAATATTTCCTTTCATGCAGTCTCCATGTACGAGATAAAAGAGACATGTCACAACTGCTTTCCATGCAACAATACAAATTATGCCTACTACTAAGATGATAAGAGGCCTCACCTCTTCTTATATTTATCTTCTGGAAGAAGTGCCCAATCCTTCAAACTGCGGGAAAAAATCACAGCTTAAGATTAAGGAACTTTAAAATTTTATAACAAAAAAAAAAACAGTTATTTCCAAATTTTGAAATAGATGGTATATGATACATATAAAATTATGAGCAAAAAAGGAAAAATAAATAAATACCAGTCTTCCAACCACCGATGATTAACTAACTTAATTGTCTTCAGTCTCTTCGCAAGCTCATACTTTTCTCCTACTCGCAAAACAATTTATTAAAAAAAAAACTGTTAAAGATGATCAAAATTTAAAAAGTACTTTAAAAAGTCAGGAGAAGCTCATAAGCATTAAAATTGAAATTTAAACAATATTCATGAACACGAATCATCTGTAATAGCAATTGGATCAATTAACCTAATACCACATACACTCTTGGTTGCACATGTCAGATTAGTCGAGATAAAAGTACGTCACAAACCTTCAAATTTGTAGCATATAAGATGAGTAACTTTATTTGCCACCAATGGCTTAGAAAATTGAGCGCCCATCAGGCCAACCATTGTCTGAAGAGAGAAAACAAAGTCAAGTCCCACTTGTTACAAAACAATTAACTGCATAAACTCCATAAGAAAACTGATACGATAGACTCTTACCATAATGTCATCCCGATCCTGACGTTGATAACCAGTCAAGCAAACAATCAAATCCTTGGCACCCGGTATACCATTTAAATCTTTTAGGGGCCTGTACATAACCTGTAAAGAAAACATAAACTTCTAACAGTGTCCAAACTTTATTAAGATGGCCATATAAGAGAAACATGCAAGAATAATGAAATGGTTATCAAGCAGGACTTATATGTAGTTCCTCGTATCCTTATTATGAGGTTCCTCAATCAAAACATAACAAGTAAATGGTTCTCCAGCAATAACATGACATGTGTATAGTTGAATTAGGGAACCAACAGAAACCATACACAATTCACGTTATTATTAGAAAACTATGCGCTTGTATTAAAGAACCCGACAATAAGGGAAAAAAAAATGCATGTAAAGTTATTCCATAGTTATCAGCTACTAGTCCTCAGGATGACAATGAAATTTCAACAAATTCTGGACACAGAATATATACAGCTTGAATGAAATCAAAGTATTTCAAGAGAACATAATTTACAGTCGTAAATGAATATAATGAAAAGAAAGATGAACTAAACCCAAACCTTAAAGATATACCTAACGTTACACAGGTGTCAAAAGCAGTACAAAGATTATATTTGCTTGAAAGCCAAAACTAATAGAAACAAACTAAATTTAAGTTAGCAACTTTTACCGGTCCACTTAAACTCCTTCCCAAATTATTGCGATGAACTGAGCCAAGGCACATGTATTTAGTTAACAAATTATATTCCATCATGAATCCAGATTTCTAAATAAGGAATTGGGGGAAGAAAAAGACTTAGAGAACAACAGACATACGGAGGCTGCATCAACAGGCATTCCAATATCAACACTATGATCAATCCACAAAGCAGTGACAAGCGTCTTCCCATCATTTCTTGCAGCAACGCAAACAGGATCATCCTACGCATAATACATCGTAAAGAAAGCGTTATGGAGCCTAATACTAATTTGTTAAGGTAAGTTAAATACACACTCCTAAAAGCTTTTCTTCCATCTCTACATGCGAATGCGAATAGAAGGCAAACGGATTTTCTGCTCTCACATGCCAAAGAAAAAACAACGAAACCTCAGCCCCTGTTTGGATGGCTGAGATTGCAAGCAGCACTGTGCTGCTTCTAGAGAAACCGGAAGAAATGGAAGGGGGAGTATATGGTGAACCCATATGCTCCGATGTATATGGAAATAAGAATGAATTTGACTTACATATGCAAGTTTTCCCACAATGACATGTGTGCAACTTGGACTGTAACGACCAACATCAACTCCACCGCCGTTTACAAGCTTGAATCGGACCTGCAGAATAGCAGTGAATCAATTAAGGAAAAAAGGGAACAAAATGATAATTAACATTGCTTTCAACAAACAATCTTCCAGATTGGCCTCGATTCTGCACAAGTACGACAGAAGCCTGTAGCAAAATTCGATACCATAATGCAAAAAGAAATGGATGAGAAACCTTGCTTTCGTTGATAGGATCAAAACCAAGGAGAACGAAATGAATATTGAGAAACACTTGCGATGGATAACTTGTTTCCAACATTTGGGGGAAAAATCAGAGGTACGATTTGGGGTTGGGACTTGGGAGACAAAAAATGAGGGAGTTCTGTTCTTCAATCTATACTTCTGCTCAGTCCGAAAAAACAATCTTTACTTATGCGAGGGAAAATTTTCTCCTTTCAGTCCTTTTGATTTTGGTACCTCGGGCGCGCTTGTGGCTATTACACGTGGCATTGATTGGGCCAAAAGTAGGCTCGGTAGAATAAATTGGGCCCGGCCCATTTTCCCATTGGGTCCTGACTTCTTAGAAACGATTTGATTTACTAGAAGTTTCCAACTTCGAACTGATTAACACCGGTCAATGTAAGCGCCCGGAGTGGTAGGTGCACCCGCGTTTAAGTACAATATAATCTTTGGTCGCCTGAAGAAGTCGAAGAGGAAGGGAAGAGTCTGTCCGTCGGTGTCTGAGATGGGTTGGCTCACTCGATTCTTGGCGGCTGTTGCTTTCTTAGCCATCGGAGTTATATTCTCCCCTGAAACCTTTGGATCCAAATCGGACGCTCCCCATTCAATCAAACTTTCGACCTATCTCAAATTGGCGCATCTCCTCAGCTTCTCCACGGCTTTCGGTGCCGCTCTATGGGTCACCTTCATCGGTGGAATTATTATGTTCAAGTACGCATTCATTCTTTTTCCCCGCTTAATTACCTACCTATAGATGCATAAATTTTCCGAACTAAGAATGCTACGAGGGCTGTACTAGACTGAAATGTTGTCTCGGATTGAACCCAGATTTTTTCGTTGATCTTTCAGGGCATGCTTGAATACTGAGAAAACTTACAAGATATAATTTCCTTGATCATTTAAAAGGCTAAATTAGCCCTAAAAGTTCTATGTTTGACTATGCTTTGCTTAGTGAGCTTCTATATGCGAAAATGATGGGGTAATTCTCTTGAATGCATGATGACTTTAACAGGAATCTCCCGAGGCATCAGTTTGGTAACCTGCAGAGCAAGATGTTTCCTGCATATTTCTCAACGGTCGGTATCTGTTGTGCGATATCGGTGGCGTCGTTTGGGTACCTACATCCTTGGAAATCTTCGTCCACTGCTGAAAGATACCAACTTGGCTTCTTGCTTTCGTCATTTGCATTCAATATTGCCAACTTGTTTGTCTTTACACCAATGACTATTGAGGTAATTTTCGTGATTTCCCAATTTTTAGTGAAGAAGTCATCAATTCGTCGGTTATCTTTAAAATGTTTTCTATGGTTATTGATTCTTATTTACTTAGCTCGTGTTACTTTACTCTGTTCAAAACTATGGCTATTGATTCTTATTTCTTCCTCGTCTGTGAAATAGTTTGAATAATTGCCCCTCTCATCCCTAATAAATTTAGGATATTCATGGCATCTTCTCAATCAGCTTTACTTAGCTGAAGTAATGTTGTCCCCCTTAAGAAGGATGCGATTGGAAGGATGGTTTGAGAGTGACAGGGGTTGGGGTGGAGTAGATTAATTGGGTGTTTAAATAATTTGAAAACCATCCTAGTCCATCCCACATTTTGGGCATAGTTTTTTTTTTTAATTAAAAAAAAGACCAATTTGACTGGTCTGATAATAAAATTTGTGGATTAACCATGGTTTTGATTCTGGCCTAAAAACTAGGAAAAAATAATAAAAACAACCAAGTTTGGGACTAAACCAGTCAGTTTTTTTTTTTTTTTGGGGTCTGCATCAGAGTCTTGGTATTAAACAATAGAAATTTTTATGATGTTTAATTGACTCTATTCAACCCATTTCATATAAATTTGTTGTTATATGTAAAATATTTTGTCTTGAGTATCTGCCTTTTGAGTTTATATGATTATGGAATTATGCTTATGTCCAAAGTCATTGTCTACACAAGTTATGTGTCCTTACAATTGTATAGCGAAATTAAATATCCAGTTTAAAATAATTTGTATTACAGTCTCATTCTCAGTTAGTGGGATGACGCTGGTTATTGCTGTTGTTGTTGTTGTTGTACAGTCTCATTCTCATATGCCTGCAACCTTTCATCCATTAGTTAAAATTTAGATGGCTAAATCCTGATCAGATTATCAAATTTTATTAACTTCTGATTCTGTTTATTTCTATGTAATTAGTATTTTTATCAGTGGACCAAACTTGAAAAGTTATTTCTATTTGCTATTATTAGTTAAACATAGGTGGAAAATTGAAAATGTTTCGATTTTGTAAGTTGAATTAAAGGCCACCCAAATTATTGTATACCATAATTTTTGTCCTTCTCACCATTCTAGAAAGTTGGCACATGAATTCTTATTTTTTTCACCAATAAATCCTTTGACATTATTGTTGCTTGGGGAAGATGTTTTTTTATCCTTTTTTATTTTTAAAATGATGTTATTTGGCATTTTTTTGGGGAGCAATTTTAGTATACTTTTGATGAATCTGGACTTAAATGCAGTGGCATTGTGCATGAATATTATTCATGTAAATAATTCATGCCAAACTTGTATGCTGGACACAGTTGTCATAAGTTAGGAGTCTAAAATTTATACAATTATCTCCTTGAATTATTTTCATACAGAATTTTAATTGGTGTGACACAGTTGATGAGGCAAAGGCATAAAGTGGAGAGAGAAAATGACATTGGAGAAGAAGTTGGTTGGTCAAAAAATGTTGAAGTTGCAAAAAAGAATCCAAAGCTTGCAGCCATGAATAAAAAGTTTGGAATGATTCATGGATTGTCTTCCCTTGCCAATATCATGTCCTTTGGCGGCCTTGCTATTCACTCTTGGTACTTGGCTGGCAAAATTGATGTCTGATTCAATTTCTGATTCCCTTTCTGTGGAGGATTGTTTAGCTCGCAGCAATCCCTGTGTTCTCTTTGTTCATCGGTCACTGCTCGTTTTCCGGCCGAGTAAGATGAAAAAATTTGGAATGTTTATAATAATTTGTGGGAATATACTATGGAAGTATTACCAGGGCATTGTTCGTCAGATACTTGTGTTATCCAAGAGAATCTTGTAGCGTTTTATAAAAACCACTGGAATTATTCGACTTCATAAGCCAATAAGTAATTGTATACCTTTCTTTTAGTGAAGGAAGCGAAAGAAAGAGTACTCTACCTAGCGTGAGCGAACATGGTTTCTTCCTCCCCCAGCCCCCACCAAGAAAAATCCCCCGCCTCTTGTTTTGGGGCTACATCACATGAGAGGGGAGGATATCTTGGTACTTTGGGGTCTGAGACCATGATTTAGGGTCTCTCACCTCCCGAGGATGGATGGGTGTTTGATTTCTTGTTGTTGTTACCATTTTTTTCCTTTTTGCTGTGGTGAGAGGGATGGGTCACGCCCAAATTACACACTCAAAGAAACATCCTTCAGAATCAGAACAATGTCCCTTGTACAAGAAGGGATCTCTTCATGAAAATAAGCATTCAACTTACCCGCCAAACACCATTTGGCTACTTTATCTGCAGCCAAATTGCAATCACGCGGGGCATAAGAGAATCCGACTTGCCATCCTTGCTCGATATTTAGATGTGCCCTCTTTCTCAACAAAGCCGGAGGCGTCTGTAGTCCGGTGGTAGTTTTTGTCGCTCTTTTTATTTCGTGATCTATGCATTCTCTCAATGAAAAAAAACCTTGAAAAGGTTTCTAAAATGAGTCTTAATGAAAGAACCTTGAAAAAAAAAATTTTAATGCAGTTGATGTTCATTATTTTTATCATTTAATGACTCATCTTAAAAGAGGGTATTTTCCTCTATTTCAAAACATTTTTCATTTTAGAATTATGTTCTAGGATTAAAAAGATTAATAAATAACTTAAAAATTGCCAAAACTTAATTATATCTTACTCTCTCTGATATACTACGCTAGAAGTCATCTTTTTGAAAAATTTATATTTTCCAATATAAAGGCATTTTAATTTTTTGTTTTCAAAATTGTCTCTGGTAAAGTACTCTGAAATTAGTTATTAGGAAAAAATAATTAATACAGGAAAGTATTAAATAATGATAAATGAGGATAATTTTAAAAAAATTAATTATTAATTATTATCATTGGTCCATATATAATAATTAAAAATATATTATAAACTAAAAGAATACTAAGATAACTTTATTAATTAAATACTAGTACACATTAATGCATCTCTCTTCCTTCATTCTTAGTGAATGACAATTTTTTCTAAATATAATTAATACTCACTTTAAAATTGTAAAGTGGCAATAATTTTAGAGGGAGGAAAAAAATCTTTGAAAGGGAGGGAGTAATTATTTTTCTTTCATCTGAAACGTCAATGCTTCGAAGGCTTGTATAAGTTGTAAGGATGGCATTGCCAATTATTGAACTGCACGATATCTTGCCAATGGTTTTTTCCCCTCCGTTTGTGGAACATTTTGCAAAATATTATTGGCATAATAATAATAAGGTAAAAATATACATTTGATCTTTTAACTTTAAAATAGATTTTATTTTAATCTTTTAACTTTTAAAAGTTTCATTATAATCCTTTAATTTTAAAGATGCGGTCAAAAATTTTCTGAATTTAACACTGTTAAACAAGTTAATAGAAAATTTATTTAAATTCATCTAACCACTATTATTATACATTCATTAATATAATAATTATAATTATCATTTTTAGGCTCAAAATAAATAATTAGTACCTTATAAAAATTAAAAATTTAAAAAATATGTTAATTTAAGACATTAAAAATTATAACCTTAGAATAAATTATTTTTAAAATATTGTGGTAAAATGTTTTAAATTATTATATTAAAATGAATAATTTTTATTTATTTTGGATAAGTTGAGAAGTTGAAAATTTTAACTTGAGAATATAAAATATAAAAAATAAATATTTATTTTTTATAATAAAAATATTTTAATATCTTAAAATAAATATTTAAAATATAAAAATAAAATTTTTAATTTTAAGGTTGTAATCTTTAACTTTTTCCGTTAATATATTTTTAAAGTAGTAAATATTTAAGCCTTAAAATTATTTTTGTTATAATTTTTATATTAATTAATATATAATAATATTAATAATATAACTTTTAAATAGATAAATTATTATTTTTTTTGTTAATTTATTTAATAGTGTTAAGAATTAAATTTTTTTTTATTATAATTAAAAAATTAATATAAAATATAATAAAATTAAAAAATAAAATAAAATTTACCATAAAATTAAAAGATAGAAACATATTCTACCCTAATAATAATATCTTGCATAAAGTTGTAAAGTTGACGATCAATGTTTCTGGTTAATAATTGGTCGTCTACTACTTCATAACCCGTGTCGATGGTGGCTGCGCCGGCCCACAGTCAAAGTTGCTAATCATGATAGTTGATGCAGCGTGATGTGACCATTTTGATTACGACAAGCGTCCGTGTAGCGCTTATTAATTATTTAATTAATAAAATAATATGAACAATAAATTGAAGAAACGAGTAGTAATTGATTTGACACTAATGATAAATAATTAATAAATGTACAAGAATATGAGTCGAGAGACTTATCTTATCCCTAATAAAATTGAACAAGTCTACATAGAATCAATACATCAAATGTAGTGTTTTGTTTCCTTCCTAAAAAAAAAAAAAAAGAATCAATACAGCAAATGCTTCGTTTCGGATTAATGGATTGGGCTTAGACCCATCCCAATTTCAGACTTGCACGGGACGAACTGGAATTTGTACATGTGACCCACCACTTGTATTTCAAAGATTCCTGCCACCGGAAGAAATCAAACAAACAATATATCAATTTTTTTTTGAAACAAAAAAAGAAAGAAAGAAAGAAATCAAGCAATAAATAACACGACTGCATGAAGAAGCAATATAGTATATTAAAATGTTGCAAAATACCGAATATCCTGCACCTGTGGCTACTCGCTGTCGTCCCCGTCAATGGGATGGTTAGACGACCACCCTAATTATTAGTTTTCATTTAATTTTGGGTACTGTTTTCAGATGACGACCCAGATCGTTTAAATTCATACCTGACAGTCTGGTTGTAGTTGGATTGAGATTTGAGAAGATGGAGGGAGGGGTTGTGAAAGAGTGATAATATTATTCTATTCCTTTCCCATTTAAATTTAAATTGCAATTACACTTTCATTTTTATTCTTAACACGCTCATAAGAGCAAGTGGGAATTTTATGTTTGGAAATAAAAAAAATTTTTTAAAAAAAAGAAAGATTATATCCAAACGGACGAAGGCGAGTTTAGGATGAAAGGAGGGAAAAGTCCATGCACTGAAGATCTGAAAGTTTTGGGGTTTGCTTTGTTGGATGGATAGGAATAAAAGGCGGGGAGAGGGAATCGGAGTGGGACTGTTGCGTTTGTCCAATACGGGGCGTCTCATGACTGTGTTTTAACTTTCAAAGATTGTGTCGCCTTGATTGATTTGACGCGTGAATCAGCATGTGCAATGTGCATCATATCACCCATCTTAATCACCCCTCCTCTTGCAGTTCTGCGATGGCAAGATTTTATTTTTTTAAAATTAAAAATTATAGATACAAAATAATTTTTTTAGAAATTATTTAGATATATATTTTATATTGTTTTAAAATTTTTATTTATTAAAAAAATATTATACAGTAAAAACTGAATTAAATTGAATCTTTATAGTTTGTAGCTGTATGTAATTTTTTAGTAATTAAGAAAAAATATTAAATAAATTTAAAATTATATAATTTAAAAAACAAATTGTGACATGGCAGTTGGGATCGGGATCTCTGCGGGAGGAACCCGACCCCCTTGCTTTCCTCATCTCATCCCATCTCCCTACGCTTCCTTGCCTTCCCAAGTAACAACTTACTTTCTTCTTCTTCTTCCTTATTTCTCCAACTAAACTTATACATCCATCACACAACCCCTCTTCCCATCGCTTCCAATGATTCCCTAAAATAAGTACTCAATGCCACCACGCAAACTCTCCTTTCCCATCATTTTTCCCTATTCCCCCTATAATACAACTTCCACTATTAGACAACCAAATGTCTCATTTTCTAACCGACCTTGCCATGAGCATCATTCCACTGCTTAAAGCAAACAGTTTCCTTTCTTTTTTAATTTTCCAGTATTGCGGATGCTTAAAACATTATCATAGAAAGGATAGGAATATGGCGGACGCTGGGCTCAATCCCTTAACCAATCTCTTGAAATCAAACAAATAGTTTTTCAAATTGATATTTGAGGAATATTTTCTCCATTGGCAACATCATTTGTGAGGAACACTATCTCCACTTTTCACTTTCACTTTTGAAATCAATGAATAAAGAATCGTCTAATTGACTAACAGTCCCAATAGCCATCTACCCTCGCCCTATACAAATGTCCCCGCTATAAATAATAATGAATTACATCGACTATTCAATGGAAGTTGATGGTGCCATATGCTCGTGGGAGTAACAAGCGTGCAGGAAGCAAGAGCACCACAAATAAATGCATGTGTTGGGATGCAACCAGCCTACTGAACCTTTTCAATGACTCTCTCCCTGTTTTTATGACGCCTGAGAAGGCAGACCGCTCTTCATTCCCATTGATCGATACCACTGACCTCCCAACAACAGCACTAACATCAATTCCATGGGGTGCCAGTGCCACCAGAGGCCACCACACCTTCCGCCTGTGCTCTCTCCTCCTCCTCCGAATGCAGTTAAGTTCATGGCGAATCACACTTCTCACAGATTTGAAGTAGGAATTCATGTCATGATCTCTTTGTATGGTTCCACCAGAGCCGTAAGCAGATCGGTTACTTAAGATCTCAAGTGGATGTGGTGAGTTCAAGAACACCAACTGTGCAGCTAGCAGCTGCCTGTTTATGCTATGATTGGATTCTGATGGAGGACCACTCAAAAGATACAGACCGCAGCCAGCGGGAAGGAGGTCATGGCCTGGGGAAAATTTCTCATCTGGCTGCAGAATTAGCAGTTCACCCATAGGTGTATATAATAGCTTCTGCAGTGAAAGGTTCACAAAGTGATTTAGCGAACTAATTATATGAAAGAAAGTTCCTTTTTAACTTGAAACTTCTCTAAGAAATATTACCTGTTGGTTAAGACAAGGGTGATTACGGAAGTTACCGTTTACAGCCTTTAGTAGCTCCGCTACATGATTAGGATAATTGCAAGAAAAGGCTCGCGGTACTATGTCTCTGTGCATTGTAATTGCCTGAACATGAGTCCGGGGCAATCCTAGCTTGTCTAGCAGTCTGTCACCTCCACACATGATGGAAGGGGCACCAAAGGTTATAACAGGAAGCAGAGAGGAGATTGGCACTTCTTCTCTTATCAACAGCATGAGATTTACTAGCAATGCCAAACTTCCTCCAAGAGAATGCCTTGTGAAACGGAAGGTTGCATGAGAACCTTGAGATTTCAGGTGTGCATGAACCTCTGGCAACATCTGTTGGTAGATCCCTTTAGCAGCCTCATATATACCCCTATGGACAAGAATATCCAACCCCTGAAGAAGAAAATAATATGTATCATATTTTCCCATTTTTGAGAAAATTTCACTATTGTTTATTAACAAGAAGTCCATGAAAAATTAATATTAATAATTACCTCAAATTGAATAGGCTCAAAAAGTAGGTTTGCTTGCCAGGATGCCAGGGACTCAGAACCCTGTGCATTGAAACAAGATTTTAAGGAGCAAAGCACAACACAAAGAAAAATAAAATCCAAATTTGGTAAAATAATATAATCACGTGCAAGTGTGAAACATCACATGTTACATTACACAACTACCAATTAGGAACTATGGTAATTCTGTTACGATCAAATTTAAGTGTTCAAGGTTTCATTGCTAAATTCCCAGCATTTTATAAATTATATTGATTAAAATGGAAACATATCACCAATTTATTTGAGCCACCTGAATGACAAAAAATCTGGTACTGCTCTGGTCATCGTCACATATGAACCATTCAGAAGGCGATGAGCTTATTGAGTTCAAATCATCTGCAACTGCCTGCTTCACTTCCTCCTTTGCAGCAACCACTGCTGTCACTGAATCAGCAGTTGCCATCAGAGAAGCTACATCTGTGTTTATCTTGTTAACATCATCAACACTTTCACTGCTTGCTTCAAGTGAACCTTCACCAACCCCATCTTTTGAGGATTTAAATGGAATTATGCTCCTGGTCCGAGCATGGAGGTAAGAGGCAGCAGAGGCAGCAATCTCGTAAGCAGCCAATGCACTAATCTTGGGTCCGCTGTTCTTCTGCTCCTTGCTTTCTTCTTTGTTACTCTCATTAGTTTCTACTTCCTGAGCTTCAGCCAATGCCTGATTTTTTTCACCTGTTGTAGCCGTTTGTGTTTTCTCTAGTGATGAAGTCACAAAACGAAATTTGTAATGTTTTAAGAGGTTCCCTGGCTGAATTAACAAAGCCAATGTATAAATCAATGACAGAACCTTATAAATATGCGTTTTGATCATACATTGCAATTGGATCTTATACAAAGATCATGAATCAAAGCCCAATCTGCTTACTTACCTCAGAAGTATATGCAAATGGTAAAACATCAATCAGGTAACATAAATTCTGAGAATCAAATTTGCTCAAAAATACATCCACCAAAAAATTATAAGAGTAATTATTCCATCTTGTTCTGAGTTAACTGAGCAGAATTAGGCACGAAATGAAAGATCAAATATTGGGGCAATGCAATTCAAATAAACCATTCATATAAGTAGATATGCCACAATAAACCAGAGGAAGTTTTGTTAAATGTTAAATATAACCTATCCGTAGTGGAAGACAAAGCACGCCCACCAAGGGGTAAAAGAAATTTCCACAGCAGGCACTTATAATGTGAAAAACGTAAATTTCAAAGAGCTAAAAGACAATTTTTGACTAATCCAAGAAAAAATGAACAATCAGCAAGATATCAAATTATCAAGCAATGCGATGAAAACAAATCATTCAGATTTCAGAATAGAGTCTCATCCACATTAAAGATTTCACGAGTTTCTAAAACTTCAAGATGACAGGGGAGATCTATGCCTCGTAAACCATTGAACAAGAGAACTACCCCGCGTGACCTCGTCCCGCCCTAAATTGCTTTTACCCAAGAAAAAAGGAATATCCAATCATTTATTGTCCAGAAATCTTGTCTCCAATAAATGATTAGATAATTAGCCATCCAGAACATAAGATGTTATTGCCTAACTCCAATTAATATAAAAAAAGCAAATACAAGTTAAACGAAAATTATCTTACCTTGATTTTGGGTATAGAGTATGCCAAGTTTCCCAAGTAGGACATCTGCGCATACAATCTGGCTTCAGCCAACGACACCCTCCGAAGCATCCTTGAAAACGAATCCCGATCAAATTGAATCTCTTCATCATCATCATTAATCTCGCAAGCATCACATAGCTCCTTATTATCACAGTCAGACTCATTTTTATCATCATTAGCGACATCCTCCTCTTCAATTCCCGCATCTTCATCAACATGATTATTAGCACTGTTCCCCTGTTCACACCTCCAGATAGATTTGACATGCAAAATCTTCAAGATCCAATTCTCATTCTGACCATCTGGACCCATCATTCCATTCTCGGTGTCTTCTTGAACAGCTTTGACATCCCCGTCTTCCACCGACACGGCGTCGTCGATGGCCAACCCATTGTACCTGCTATTTCCACTTCCGCCGGGCCAGAGAGATCTTAAAGGGTATTTAAAGGAGAATCTCGAAAACACCGATTTCTGCGTGGAGGACCGCCCAACCGTGCTCACCTGAGTTGGGTTTGGCCGCGCATCCAAAGACCCGCTAATAGAGATCGTTGGGGGTATCGCAGTTATACCACTTTTAAAACACAGAGTATCCATTCTGGGTGTTTTCTCAGGTTTGCCTCGGTTTCGAAAGCTCCTCTTTCGCTTTATGCAGAATGTTGGGAGGAAGGTCAATTATAGTGAATGGTTCTATCAAATTATGGGCTATTAATAAACACCGAAAACCCTTGCCTACAACGTCTACTTCGGATGGTTGTGTATAAGATATAGAAGAATATAGCTAAACGAAGGAAAAGAGGCAGGCGAGGATTTAAAAGAGGGGAAGCGTAAATCGAGTCGTTTAACAGGTCACCAACTTCGTTTCCCCAACTCCCCTTATTACGAAAAATTCATTTCCCCGTTTTAAGTATTTCTTTCTTACACGATTTTTTATTAATTCCGTGAAATTTAAAATTACGTAATACTTATATTATAATTTGATTTTGTATTTTATTAGTGATAATTTCTTCAAAATATTTAAAATCAAATTATTATTTTTTTAAAAAAAGATGCACTTTAGAAGATATGTAAACTATTATATTTATTTGATCTTTGATAAGACTCTTTTATCCGAATCACATGCATTAAAAATAAGAATTAAAGTTAATTAATTATCTTAATTTCTCTAAAAATTTTAATATTTTTCTAAAACTACCCTTATTTAATTTCTTTCTCTTTCTCTTTAGATATATTAAATATGGACGTTTTTTAAAAATATATAATAAATACTACCCCATATATTATAAAAGGTTTTATATTTAGGATTAAGATAAAATATCATATATAAATATATATATATATATATGACCAAAGGAAGTATAATATATTTATAAATTATATTAAAAAAACCTACAATAAAGGTTTTTTATAATGGCTTACAGGTGGTATTCAAGGTTTTTTACAATATCTATTACTTTAGAATTTTAATAAAGTATTGATGGTTTATTTTACTATTTTATCCTTTAATTAATATTAAATACTCTCTTTAATTCTTTATATAATATTATTTTAACTAAATCACATAGAATAAAGATGTGAGTTAAAATTAATTAATTATTTCAATTTCTTAAAAAATTATAATATTTTTTTAAAATTATTTTTTTTTAATTTCTTTTTATATCTTTTTAAGATACATTAAATATGAATATTTTTTAAAAATATATAATAAATATTACCTTATATATTGTAAAAGATCCTATATTTAAAATTGGATAAAATATTTTGTTTAAGAAAGTATTTAAATTAATAATATTTTGATAAAATACTATTAAAATTTATAACATTTTAGATTATTTAATAATTTCAATAATTTATGTAAGAAAACTTAATAGAACAATTTTTATCAAAGAAGGGAATAATTTATAATGAATTGTAAAGAATAGTTTTGGTATATATTTTAGAATTCAGATTATATATCAAAATCATATTAAAAATATATAATTTTCGAAGTTTAGACTTCAAATAACGACGTCGTTGCTGTTCAAAGGGTGCCTTTGGCATTTGGATTGAATCTCACGTGGGTATAGGTCACTCTGTCGGTTTGTGAAACTTTTGATTTTTCGTACGAAAGCGCGTGGTTGGACCCACTGCCTCTGACAGTTGCCGACTTACTCAAGGAAGTGCCACGTCAGCGAGTTTAGACAACTACTGACGTGTCCGTAAAGCACGAAACCTCTGCTTCCTATCTTTCTGTTGATACTAACATCGCCTCACGCGCGTGGGTAATCATTTGTTCCACTCGCCACACAAAAGCTGCGCCTTTAACTCCCATTTCTGAATGTTGCGGTGTCACGATAATAATATCCCACAGTCTACACTATGCATTATTTTGCACTACCCATAGTTTCCTGTTGATTTTTTTTTCCCTTTTAATGAACGCGTACAGTACACGTTTCATTTTCAGTTTTGAAATTATAAATTAAAATAAATTAATTCTTTTTTCAAAATCATAATTTTATTATGTAAAAAGTAACTTTTTTCTTTTTAAAAATTATACTTTAATTCACTTTTTATTTTTTAAAAAATCAGTTTATAAATTACAAGAAATCGTTACTACAAAAAATAAAATTTGAAACTATGATATAATTTAAAAAAAAATAAACCAAACAAACCTTATAGTTTGCAACTTTGCATTACTTTATTTGCCCAACAATATCTCATAGTGTGCTTACATACATTAAAGGTATGTTTGACAGTATTTTTTATTTTATTTTTTTTAAATAATTTTATAAAACTGTTTTTAAAAATAAATTTTGAAAATAAAAAAATTTATTTGAATAATTGTTCATAAAATTATAACTAGTAAATGATATATGAGTTATTCAAAATTTATAACTTTACTATTAATAAGGTGAGTGTTTTTTATCTTTTTTTTTAAATAAAAACTACAAAACACTTTTAAAGTTGTTCTGAGTTTTTTATTTTTTTTATTTTTCTATTTCTTATAATAATTTATAAAATATAAATTTATCGAATAAGTTTTTTTATTTTTTTATTTTTAAAAATAAAAAAATTATTTTTAAAAACAGAATCAAAGAAACCACATATCTTCAGAAGAGGCAGTTTCAATTACACAACCTTCTCATAATAGCGTAATAATACATATACGCTAAATTGTAGTCTGAAAAAAAATATAAATAAATAAACTAAGGCACATTTTTTGTTCGTTTCTATACACAAACTTTCTTGTAAAATCGTTGGACCAACCCTTTTTCGTTTGCCACACAGTAATTTTAATTAGAGATTAAAGCAAGTTTTTTTATTAAGATTATATGAATTTTTTAATATATGATTCAATTTATTTCAAATAATTTTATTAATTTAAATACAAAAATCTATTTGTTGACCAAATATATAATATATATTATGTATACACACAATATATGTATATATTCATATAAAAATTTAAATTTAAAATTTATTTTCTTTGAATATAACAAATAATATATTTAAGTTAATGCGAATGTTTTGGTAAAAGATTTAAAACAATTTCAAATATAAAATAAAATTTTATTTTAAAAATATATGTCAAATTCATGTGATTTATTTAGTAAATTATAATGTGAGGTCCATAATGTGTATGAATGATGTGATTTTCTACAAAGTTTATAGATATATGTTCAGATTTTAAAAATATTTATATACTCTCTCCGGACTCCGATCCATATTATAAGGTATTTTGTATCAATTACATGTATATTAAAGAAATCATGTTTTCACCTTAAATCAATATAAAAAGCACCCATATTTTATATTTTACCCTTATTAAATGTCCTATTTTATTACTATTATATAATTATAAATGAGAAGTATAGAAATATTAAATATATGGATAAAATTGAAAGAAAAAAATTTAATATCCTATATTTTAACCAAAAAACTTATCATATAAAATATCTTATAATATAAACTGAATGGAGTAATTTATTATTTTTTAATTGCAATGTCTGCTCTAAAGTTAGTTATCCAGTTAAGAAACGGTTGTTACAATTGTGGCCAAGGTCAAACCCTTCCGGTACCTTAATACCTTTAATGCTTTGACATAATTTTTGATAGGATGAAGGCCTTATGATATGGTTTGCATTATTGTATGTGAGCTTGAATTTGGTATCCTCTCTCCTTTATTTAATACTCTCTCCATCTCACTTTATCTATAGATTAGAAAATTTTATATATTTAAATTTATTTATGATTTTAAATTACAAATAAAGTATTAATTATTTTTTTCTTATTTTATCATTTATTAAAAATAATAGTAGTCAGATTACAAGTCTTTGTTAGTATTCAAGTCAATCACATTTTAGTAAAATATTATTAAATTTTGTTATAATTTAAGTTATTTGATAATTTTATTGGTCAATATAAAAAACTTGAAAGTGACCCATTAAATAGGAATGAGGGAATAGTTTAAGTGCCCTTTTTGAATCACTTTTTAAACCAAGTTTTGGGGTAAAAACAAGTTTGATATATTTTTGGTATGTTTGGCTAATTTTTACTTCTCTATTGAAAAATCATTTTTGTTGCAAAATCAAGTTTCCGAAGAAGCATATCGCTCCATACTTCTATGTTCTATTTCTTCACTCCCATCTATATTTATTTTAAAGTCAAATAAAAATTAACCAATAAAAATAAGAAAAAATGAAAAATTTGAAAAAATAAAATTTCCGTAAAATTTCTGCTATCTAATGACTAAAATGTCCCTTCAAAATTTTATTCTTCGTGGATTATAACCTATAAAAAAATATTACATTAGATATATTATGTTCTCAATTAAATAAATATAAATTAAATTTTAGTTCAAATAAATTAAATTAATCATGAGATAGAGTTTAAGTTCAATTTGAAAAAAATTATAACTTTTGTCAGAACCAATTTTTAAATAAATCATCCAAATATAAACACGTTAGTTCAAAACTAATTTTTATCATAATTACATTACAAAACCAATTCTATTAAAACTCATTTTCAACTAACTGAAAATCAAACGGGTTCTAAATAGTTGGCCCTTTTTATTATAGAAACAAGTATAGGAACTTTTGTTCTGAATTATCTAGATTAATTTAAGTAATTTAGATTCTAATATTTCTAATTTAAAAGAATCATAATGCATAATGCAAATTATTTCTAATTTTTAATTTCAAAAAATAGCGTAGACCAAAAAAAAAACTGATAATGAAATTTGAATTGTCTAAGTCAAATCTAAATATTCTATTGGTAAAAAAAAGACAGTCAAGTCTAAATATTCTAAAGAAAGCATACATAAAGAACTGAACCCTCTAAAGTTTTTAAAATAAAAAGTTGCAGGAAAAAAAAAAATTATCTGAGGGAATGAAGCCTTAATTTCACCACCTAAAAAATCTTCAATTTCAGACCATATCCACAACGTGCACCAAATTCAAAAGTTATGAAGACAACGTTAATTCTAAGACTTCATTTGATATGGCTATACTTGCTTCTCTATTTAACGCCTGTAAGTGGCTTCCGTTGGAGGGTTCTCGTGTTTGCGTTTTCTGTATCTGTAATTATAAACACTCACATATTTGGTATGTCGGGTCAAAGTGAAGATTATTGCTTATATTATAACTTTATTAAAAATATTTAATAATATTTGTCTTTTTTATTATTTTTAAAGTAAAAAATACAATGATTATTATTCATTTACACATTTATTTTTATTGTATTATATTTTATCAGGTATAAAATACAAGACGTAAAAGTGGATTAAAAAAAAAAAGGAATGTAAGAAAATTCAAATCTAAATATATCAGATGGAAGTGGAACACTGGCCTCTATCCTTCTTGAAAAAACCAAAAATATACGGAAAGGGGTTTCGAGTGAAAGTTGGTATCCTACATCCTCCAGTATACTCTAAAAAAGAATGCCTCCTCTTAAGTCATGATCGATTGCGAATCCAAACTGGTCAAACACGTATTGACTACTATAATGGATGTAGCATCTAATTTCATGTCAGTGACTCAGTGAATGCTGATGGCTACAATTTTCCTTTCCTGCAAAATAAAGAAGGCGATTCAAATTTGATGATCAATTTCAAACCTCCTTAGCTATATGCTCCATGTCCACAGTCTCCTTATGAGGTTCAAACGGGCCAGACTTTAGATGAGTGATTTACTCAGTCACAAACATGAGATATGATGCTCTCTTGCTGGTGGACAAATTTCACTTGCCCATCTTGCTGCCCAAATGTGCAGCAGGCTCAATACTCATTCCATCTTGAAGTTCAATGTCTTTACCCATAAAATAAGTTCAATGTTACGCAAAGTGCTGCTCCATGTTTATTTATTGTCACGAAGATCCAGTAAATAGATATAATCAAACTCGTCCATGAATTTTATGGCCTGTGTTCATCTTACTGTTACACCACAAGTTAGGGCCTTCACAAATAGCAATTTGCTAGGTATAGGTGACTATTTTCAACACTGACTACAAAGGCTATAGATTTTTTAGGACGAAGTGCCAACTGGTCCCACGAGGAACCATGCTTTGTTTCAGATCGTGTCAGATTTTCCTTTTATCTTGACCAAAAATAGCACGCCAGGAAAAGGCAGTGTAATCGTGAACATATTTCATATGACGTTACCTGTATTTCAACTAACCAGAGAGAGAAGCCCCACCTAAGATTTCCCGTAACTACCTAGTAATCATGTTACATGGAACAAAATAGCATGTATCCTAATTCCTAACGAAGAATTGCTTTTATCTTCGTTTTCTGCTCCTCCGTAAGTGACGTGGGGAACAGAACCTCTAAAGTTACGTAAAGGTCCCCTTTCTTAGTGCTCATATGCAATGGCATGCCCTCTCCTTTGAACTTCCTTACTTCCTTGGGGTTCGTGATTGTCTGGGTAGTCAAAACAATTCCGTCAGATGTATGCCTATTTTAATTCCTTTTTTACTAGTAAAAACCGATTGACAAATGGAATGAAGATCACCTTTGAGCTGATGTCCACCAGATGCTCATCCAGGTGTGTAATGGTCTTCTCAAAACCGACAAGAGCTTGAACCTGAGGGAAATAAAGCTTATGAAATATACAACGCAAAGAGAATTTAGGCACACCAACAACATACAAGAGCAACCGGTTCACAGTCAGACAACATGTCTTAAACTCTAATATGCTAGTTAGTAGTGACTCGTACTCTACAAATTAGTAGTTTTCTTTTTTACTGGACCAAACTAGCAATTAGCAGTTCAATATGCACAGCAACAACTGACAAATATATACCAGAGTTATAGTAACAGTGGCGTGTAAATCATTCCCTTCCCTTCTGAAGACGTCATGGGGTGCTGTACGGATGCCAAACTATCCAAAATATAGTAATTAATATTAAGCACACAAACATATAAAATGGACGATAAATAAATATAAAAGCACTAGATACTAACTCTTAAATCTCCAGATTCTCCATCAATTATGGGCTCTCCGTCTTCATAAAATAACACCTCCTGTGAAGGGACAAAAACTTGTAGCTCTACATGTCAATGATACATCATACATTTGCTAAAAAACAGAGAAAAGCACAAATAAGAGTGTGTAGGCAGTTTTATGTTCCAAGTACCTTCACGGAGAACTGAATCATAACTATCAGATCCTGCTTGTGTCTTGGTATTGAAATCGGAAAACAAATTTAGATTTGGAATGGGGCTTTTCGAATCTAAATTTATTGTTTCGTAAACTTAAGTTCATTATAAACATTCCATGGAATTAAAAAACTACAACAAAAGTCCCCTCCCCTGCTTTTCAATTCTTTTCTATACTAAAACAACTACAATCCCAAGAGACAGGGCATACCCTATGTCTCTCACTATCCATGTGCTGTCAACATAAAATCTAAGCCCCCATAGTCAAATGAAACAATGCCAGTCACTAGAACCTAACTCTCCTGCAAATTATTATAGCAACCAACTCTACCATCTTCTCTTGTTCTCAGTTCTTAAAAATTTTCAGGGAATTTTCTCCTTCATGCATCTGAGAATGAATATGATGAAGAATGGAAAAAGAATAATAGGAATGATATGGTCAATTATGTGGGTGCTTAGTTATAAATCAAGAATTAAGCCATCAATTAAGGCTCAAATTTGAAATGCACTTTATTACTATTTTCAGTTTCCTTATAAACCCTTATTTGTAGGTTTTTCATAGAACATAATGATGGAACATCAATATTTGTTTCTCTCCTCTTTCTTCTTCTTTCTTTCTCTATCTGTTTGTTTTTGCCTATTTCTCCTTTCCATCTCCCCTTTCTCTTCTATTTTTATCTATCTCCACTCTCCCCCATTGGTTCTATGTCAGAAAACCTATTTATTGGGGCAATTACACCTAACCTGAACACTTTCTTCAACTTTTCCAATTGCTCTGGACATCCTTCCAAATTTACATATAAAACTACAGTATAGCAATAAATGTCTCCAAAAATTGAACTGAAATTAGTAATGTAAGAATGACTAACTGCAGAATGTGTAATAAGTACTTGTATGTCTGTATACGAGTCAAATCTTTTCTCTTAGTACACTGGTATGTTTAAAATCTGAAAATCAAGACTGATTAAATTTTTACTGCTAATCAAAAGTAAGAAGTTAAGAACCAAAAAGTAGTAATACAGCCTATATTTTTTGCTATTTATTAATGTTAATTAATAAATGTATGTATCGGAGAAATGAGTAATTAATAAAACAAATTATAATCAGTCTAAGGATATAAACTAAATATGGTTTATAATTTAAGATCTTTTTTGCGGTTCAATCATCACCCAATCAGAGCCTTAGTGTCTTTAAAAGCTTTCGCATAGCAGGAAACTTATGTGTGAACGGCATATAACAATAATACTACACATAATCGTTTTAAAAGTTTACCTGCCCATCTTGCATGCCTTTCTCAATATCAACAGTGATGAAATACCCCTCCCTTTCATATTTGACATTAGGACATTGCTCACAGACCTGCAAAGGTAAATTCAGAACAATAAGTAAAATCTCCACTTATTTTAACCACTTGAATGAAATGAACCTGCAATGCCACCCAAAAAAAAAAAAAAACTCACTAAATGATGACACAAGTATTTGCAAGTCTGTATTATAAATCAAATATTAAAGCCTACAAATTGATAAATTCTATCAACATTTTTAGAGAGGATGTTCACCTGCTCTGTAATCTGTTGAAACATTCCAGGACCAATTTGCTTGTGGTACACTTCATTTCTACAATTACAGCGCCTCTTGCCAGGTGCTGGCTTTAAAACATTCTTCTCTCTCCATACCTGATAAGTACAACGTAAAACACAGAGTGAATAAATCACATAATACCTCAGAAATTCTAAACTTCAGGTGCCAAGACTTGAGTATGGTGAGTTACTTCCTAAATTAAATATCACTGTGATACTTTCCAACTATTCCTGGCTTAGCTACAGTGTGCTTCATTTATGTGAGAACCAGTTTGATAATTTCAAAATTTGCATCCAAATTCTTGTTAGATAATGTTACAAAATACAAATCTGGTATATTCGCATATCAGCAAAGCCCTGCATCAGTGCTGAATGTATCTCATCAATAGATATAAGGTTCTATTCCATGTAATGAGAACAATTGGTGTACATGACCGTACCTTCAAGGAACCTCCCATGTACAAATCTTCCAGGGTTGCATCCAATTCAACAATTACATCATCACCTTTTACAATTCTCTCTTCCTTCTCCATTGGACCTCCACCAAAGAAACTGAAAGAAGCACTCTGACTTAAGAAGCAAAATTCATATTACGCATATAGGAGTATATCAGAACATAATAACTATTATTGCCCACTAGGGCAATCAACGGTTGGACGAGCTATGGAAACTAGTTAGAATAGTAATGTGCCTCAAGCCCTCAACTGTGGTCGGATTTCATGTATGTGCACTCTCTATGATACAAGAAATTGGGCACGAAATTTCATAAATAGCTTAGCTTTTTAAATATACACAAAGGAATCAAGTAATTCCCCAAGCCCCAATAGGTAATGACCATACATATTGGACTTACGTGCTGAATATATCTTGGAAGTGCATTCCCATTCCACCACCACCTTGGCCTCCATTAGCAGCATGCTGTTTCAAACCCTCCTCACCATACCTGTCATAGATACTTCTCTTCTCGCTATCGTACAACACTTCATATGCTAAAGCATTAACAGCCAAAAAAAAAGCAAATCTTTAAAACCAAACCAAAATCATGTTCAATAATCCGATAAGAATCACAACCAAATAATCAACATATACCATTGTTGATCTCAGCAAATCTCTTATTAGCTTCTTCGTTGCCTTGATTCTTATCGGGATGGTACTTCAACGCCAGTTTCCTGTACGCCCTCTTTATCTGCTCGTCGGAGGCACCCTTTGACACTTGAAGTATATCATAGTAGCTCTTTCTGCAACGGGCCTAATATAAGCAAATGTGTAATGCCATGCGTATGCATTGTTGATAGGAGAAAACAGAAAGTATACCCGGCAATGACGTTCAGAGAATAGCAAAAAACACATAAAAAGAACAGAAGCTTTTCTCTTCGATGCGCCATGAATGTTAAGAGATGTATGAATTGGGCAAGAGAGTTGGATCTCTAAAAATGCAAATTTAATGCCCTAGAATGAGATCTTGGCTCAAAGTTGAAGCATCAAAATTCGGAAGTAGGTTTTTCAAAAAGAAATTAAATGGGGAAAGCCGTAGATGATTCAATTGAGCTCGAAGTCTGTTCCTTTCCTCTCCTGTATAGTTTTGTCTCGGTTTCCTTCTCTGCTGGTTTTACACTTTCCGAGTCCGACTCCTGGAAGTGATTTGGACGATCCTAGACGGCAACGGCGGGCTACACTTTGCAACGTGTTTCATGTCGAACCTGGCCAATCCCACAAGCCAATGGCCGTTTCAACCAATCATATCATCACACGTGGATATTGCACCTTTTCTTATTTATAGAAAATTGGATCTTAATTTATTCCAAATTAATTTTTAATAAACAAACTAAATTTTCCTAAAGTTTTATTTTAGAAGCTAGCTCAGATGAGAATGGAAATGGAGCTAGACATGAGTTGTGTCAGGGATTCAACCTATTTTATATGTATAAAAAAGAAAGAAAGAAATAACAGAAAATTGCCATTTTGGTTGTTTGTGTACCTTTCGTTCTTTCATGTCAATTCCCTGGAAACTAATTTAGTTCAATAAACTTGATTGATTGATAATCTTATCCATTGACCAATAATGTTCATGAATCATGAGTAAGCAATTCTGCTATCGAGGCCCAGACCCTCAGGAAATAGCACAAAAAAAGACTTGTCTTCTGATTTAGATCGATATTTAACAAACAGATTTGAGGCTCACCTTAACGTGTCCCTATTTCTGATTTAGATCAATATTTAACATGGAAAGTTTCATTTAGTCGTTATTTATTTGATAGTTATTATAAAATTAATGAAATATAATGATTTATAATATTTTCATTCTCATCTTATTTTTATAATTTAATTTAGATAAAAAAATATGAAATTATTTTAAATTAAAAAGTACAAAATATTTTTATATAAACTTCAAATATCTTTTCTCAAGTAGTTTTTATACAATGATACTTTTTATTTTTTATTTTTTATAAATATATAATATTATAATTACAATTTGTTAGGGAAAAATTATTCACCATTTTTAAATTTAAAGTCCCCAATAGAAAAAATTAAAAATTCTCAAGTTATAAAAAGATTGGGAGGATAGTTTAATGTAGTTAAAAAACTAAGGGACCGTTTGGTTCATTTTCTAGGTACTCATGGAGTGGGAAACCAGATTCTATTCCCACATTTGAACTATTTGGTTGGACATGGGAATAGGAATCTGGACTCCCATGGGAATGAAGATGACCAAAGATTTGGGAGTTAACTTTCCTACCTTGGATCCTGACTTTGTTTATTCCTGCCACTAGGAATGGAGACCAAATGACAGAAATGACCTTAATTATGTAATATCATTCTTAAAATACCTTTCACAGATTATGTACCCCATTTTTTCTTGAAAATTTTTCATTAATTTATACAAGTTATTTAGTGTAATTTTTCTATATGATTTTTTTTTCTAAAAATATTTAATTTAAAAAATTTAAAATAAAAAATAATAAGAATTGAAATATACGTAAGTTTCTCTTTTATTTTTTATATTGTAATTGATACTTAGATATTTTTTATTTAATAAAAATAAAAATATGTAAAAATTTAAAATATGAGGTTATTGTCTGAAAAAAAAAAGATGTTATCCTTTTGTAACTAAAAAATAAATAAAAAAAAAATACGTTACGAACATAATATTGAAGCAATTGATGTTGGGCTAAATTTTTACTTAGGTGCAATTCTAACTTTTTGCACATTATTTACATCTCATTCCATCATTTTCTTGTGTTCAATCAAACAAATTCAAGTTATTACCTATATCTTTCTTACGGTGAATCAAACAAAATTTTGGCTTACAAGATTCTATTCCATTCCATTCCCAACCATTCCATTCCAATCTATTCCCAATAATTCTATGAACCAAACGAGCCCTAAGGGATGACTCTATGTAGTGAAGGGAATGCGAGTGATGAGAAAGAGATCAATGATAAATATTATTAGATATATATATATTTTAATAAAATTTAGGATAATTTTATAAATATAATATAAACTCGAAGTTATTTTATTCGTGACTCTCCAATTTAAAAAATAATAAAAATTGAGTTTTAAATTATTAAGGAGTGCTTGATAAGTCCTCCATTGCCATTCTATTTTTTTATAAAAAATCTATTCAAATAATGGTTTACTTTTTTTAATCATTTTACTCGATTTCATTTCATCGAGACAAAAACTTCCAAAGAAAAGATTAAATCAACTCAACATGCCAGGGTGACTTTAAATTGAACCTTTTCTTCGTATCGTGACGTTGTGTATCTCATATCAAGTCTGCCAATAAACAAAACTCTCAAAATTCTCACATTTTTCTGTCTAGAATTTTATCTTTTTTTGTCTTAAAATAATAACGTTATTGTCTGAAGTCTTGTCACCAGGAATTTAGGACCTGTTTTATTCGTGATTTTCAGAACAGATTTCTGTTTTTAAAAATAAAAAAATTTGTTTGATAAGTTAATTTTTTTTTCTTGAAATATTCTGAAAAATAAAAAAATATAAAAACAGAAAACTTAAAATATTCTTATAGTATTCTGCATTTTTTATTCTGAAAAAAATAAGAAAAGACAGAAAACACTCACCTCATTAACGACAAAATTGTAAATTTTGAACAACACATTTAACACTCGTTAGTTATAATTTTGAAAACAGTTATTTAAATAGATATTTTTATTTTCTTATTCTCAAAACTTGTTATCAAAAATACTTTTATAAAACTATTTTGAAAACATTAAAATAGATAACACATTCAAACAAACTCTTAAATTCACATGTCATAAATATTACACATCCTACTTTATCAAGTTCTCTCATAAACACTATCAATATACTCCCTCTAGTTCATATTATAAGATATTTTGTATCAATTATACGCATATTAAGGAAATTTTTTTTCATTTGAAATCAATGAAAAAAGTACTCACTTTCCTATTTTACCATTATTAAATACATCACTTTATTATCATTATATGATTATAAATGAGGAAAGAGAAAGTATTAAACATATGGGTAAAATGAGAAAAAAAATATCTAATACCTTATATTTTGGACAAAAACCTTAACATACAAAATGTTTTATAATATGGATCGGATGGAGTATATCTATATCAAAAGAAAATGCTTAGATTGTATGTAATTATATAAGATTGAGGTTATAATCAAGTCTATATTTTATTTGAGTAAGCTTAATGGTTAATTTTATTATTTAAATATGAACTGAAAAAAGTAATCAAAATTATGAAATACATATTAAGTGAAAAGAGGATGAAAATACATAATAGACCAAAGGATAAAATGAAATGTAATTATTTAAATATCCTCAGTTATAATTGCAATAATCGCCACACGCACACACAAACACACACACACACACACTATATATATATATATATATATATATCCTCCTTTGACACGGTTATTTGATTCTCTTTAGTCGTAGAATACAACTGTATCCAATAACTTTATTCATTGGATCTTTTTCATGATTGTTGAGTGTTGTTTATGTGCATAAGTTTTCGTTTTCTTTCTAACAGGTTACATTGTCAAATGCAATTTTTTTTAGGTGAAATGTAAGTTACTATTTTAGCTGCATAATAATAATAACCACCACCATCACCTTACATCGACCAGGTAAAGTCAGCTACAACATGAATTACATGATCATACCACTAAGCTCTATTAAAAACCAACTCCTCAAGCTCCTTAGATCAAATTACTGAAGTAAATACTCTCCTAATTGATTATTTAATATTGCACATGACTCTCGATTTATCCCACCCTAATTAGGCAGAGACGACGAGGAAGAACGTAATTCATTTTCAAATTTCCATTACAGGCGATGGAGTTCCTTGGCGTCTTACTCTTGGCTTTCGAGCTTGAACCCACACCTCCACCTTTTATGTGGAAGGGCCGTTTTGAAAAGAATATTTTCCTGACTGAATTGGTAAGAATCATGTATCCATCGTATGAATGCTAAAGGAAACAAAGTAATAGATATATAGTGAAATCAAAATTATAATGAAGCCTTAAATATTTATGCAATGAATTTGGTAGGGCCAAAATTGTGGAACGTATATAAAGCAATATATACCATTACCATATTTGGGATGGGAAGTTGCATGTAAGTAGCAGAGGGAGTATGAACGTGGGAGATGGAAGCCCCCTAAGGAGGGATCGACGGTGGATGAGCCACGAGTGTAGAATTCAGACACGGTGAACGTGGCACAATGTGAGACCACTCGTATCTCCATCACTACGACCCTTTTCTCCATCTCTATAAATTAAATGTCCCAACTTTATGGCTTTCCGCGCCAAGGACACAAACATTGTCTTCTCTAGCTAGCCCCCAATACAGTGTGCGCGAGAGAGAGACCATCCTCCTAATCCAACCCTATTGGTGCTTACGTTATTCAGCTATGGGGAGAGCACCTTGTTGTGAGAAGGTGGGGTTGAAGAAGGGCAGATGGAGTGCTCAAGAGGATGAAATCTTGACTAAGTACATTCAAGCCAATGGGGAAGGCTCTTGGAGGGCATTGCCCAGAAATGCTGGTATTTATATATATATATATGCTGCTCCATTCTATTTCCTAGCTGATTGTAATTAATTATAGATGTGCATGTTGTGATTTGTGCTGCTGTGTACTTATTTTCTACGTTCCAAGGGTTGCTACGGTGTGGGAAGAGTTGTAGGTTAAGATGGATCAACTACTTGAGAGCCGACCTTAAAAGAGGCAACGTTTCTGCTCAAGAGGAAGACATCATTATTAAACTCCATGCTTCTTTGGGCAACAGGTTATTACTGCTTATGGCATACCCCCCGGGCGCCACTTCTCTCTGTTTTTTTTTTGATGAAACCACAAAAGCTTATCTCTTGATAATAATAAAGATGGTTTTTTTCTTATAAGGAATCAATAGAATTTTGGAAAATTTAAGCATGAGATTTGGAAAATAATTAAGAAATGAGAAAGGCTAGGTAACATATAAAAGAATGAATCAAAATACATTAACAATCGTGACACTTCTATGTAACCTTCGGCCAAAATTGTTAGCGACGAGACAGCTCTTTAAACGATTTGTGTAGAAAGTAAAAGTCAGGCAAGGATCTGATCAATTTGACTACCACTAACCACGATACATGTAAGATTATCCATGAAAAGACAGCACTGGAGAAAATGAAAAAAAAAATTAAGGAGCCCGAGTCTTGGGTTGGATCTAGAATATGAACTTATGAATACTTGGAAGGTAAAGAGAATAATGTTGTTGAATTGCAGGTGGTCCTTGATAGCGAGTCACTTGCCAGGAAGAACAGACAACGAGATTAAAAACTACTGGAATTCTCACTTGAGCAGGAAAATCTACGCCTTCAGGAGGGCAGCTTGCACGGATCAGAGTCAGCCAGTAGGGACCGTGGATCCACACAGTCCCAAGACAAACAGCATAGCAACCAAGCGAAAGGGTGGTAGAACCAGCCGTTGGGCCATGAAGAAGAACAGAAGTAGCAACATCCAAAAAGCTACGGAGGAAACGAATCAGAATAGTGTAGCAGCAGTTCCGGTGCCACCCACGCCAGCACTAGAGAACGACGGCTTGTCTATCACTAGCTCGATAGAGTTCGAGGATCTCATGGTTTTGGAGGGCAACATAGAAGACAACGTAGAAAGAGAAGAAGTACGGGAGCCAAGTTCCTATGGAGAAAGCGGAGATGATTTGTTGAGGTCGGGTCGAGACACAGAAACAGAGTCGACGTCTATACAATTAGAGTGCCAGGAAAAAGGCAATGATGGTGGTGGGGTGCCATGTTTTAATGACATGGTGGACACTTGGTTGCTGGAAGAGGAAGGAGGTGGGGCTTTGAGCTTAACTGAAGAGAGAGAAAGAAATGATGAGGTGTCGTGTTTTGATAACAAGATGACAACAGGAGAGCAGGAGCTAGAGAGGACCAGCACCGGAGATCAGTGGTATCCTTGCTCTTCCATGCCTTCCGTATTTGATGAGTATGATTACTGGTATAATTGGGAGATTAGTGTGGACGAGCAATTGAATCATAAGGAGTCGGAGTCATGGGAGGACAAGCAAAGCTTGCCGTCTTGGCTATGGGAAGACGATGATTGGGAAAACAATTGTCAGGTTACTGCACAGATTGATCCCCAGAATCCAAATGCAAAGCTGCCTTTGTTCCTTTCTTGACCTTCGGATGTTTTTAAAGACAATGCAAGCATATTCTTATATCGTATCGGTAAAAATCACGAGTCTTTTGTCTTTCTTCGGTGTTTAATTAACGGCGACAACAAATTTGGGTGATATGACATTGATTAGCTTTTCATAATATTTGTACTTTCGGCCTCTGGCATGGATGAGCAAGTTGGTTGTGTGGTCTTGGTAAAAAAAAAAAAGTTGGTTGTGTGGTGAACTGGTGACTTCTCATCGCGAATAGTACGTTCTGCCACTTATACTTTTTGATGTTCCGTACATTAGTGTTTTAATTAGACTGCCCTACATGCTGTCCGGACGAAGATTAAGGAAAGCTGCAAATTAATTACTCATATCTTCTTAATTAATTGAAATGTCTTTTCATGCTTGTACGTGTAAAAAGTTAAAGTGGTACATGAATAAAAAAAAGGAATCGTACGTCCATTGTCAAGTTAATACCCTCATTAATTGGTGATTGCCACTACGGATAAGTATCAGCCTACGCATTCATTCTTTTTCTTCCAGAACAGCGACGCGTGGTTTCCGAATGAATTCGTCTTGGTTTCCTCTGCAGCAGGTCAGCAGAGAGATGAAGGTAGTGAAAAAACCCACTCAAGAGCAATATTAACTATTTAATATATACAGTACAACACGTAGTACTGCCAATTTATGAACGATCGCTCGAGAAATTAACAGCATTATGATTATGACTAGTCACTTTTAACGACAGGAACACATATGCATAGCAGCAGAACCAAAGCAAAAAAAAAGTATTAGTGTTTTCTTTTCTTAGTACACAACGGGGCCAACAGCATAAAACTACGTCAACATGCTACGTGGATCCCAGAATATCTCTACGAAGAAGCCATTCGAAGTTCCCGCAATATTTACTGAAAAATTCCAAGTCTAGGCTATATATATACTACTAGTATTTTGCAAAGCCAATCTGCGCAAGTGTACATGTTTCCTTCTCTCTCTCAATGCCCTAGCTAGAAGTTGTCTCCCCGATCCATCTGCGTGCAAGTTGGAAAAGGAGTAGGTAGGTTCTGGGATGGGTGAGTTATTAATAGGAAGGCTAATTAATTGGCGGTATAAATGCCATTGGCTTGGCATGTCACTGGTTGGTAAGGGGGAATTGTGGTGTCTCAGGGTGAGGAGAAGAAGACGACGAATTGTGGCTATATATGGAACCATATAGTACAATTAACAGCGGTGAACGATCGAGCTGTGTGGTCCTTTATTTATTAACAGTACATTAACTTTCTTCCGAGGCACGTATACAGCTACGTAATCATTCGCTCAGTATTTCTCATTCGATCTCCCTGCTCTACGCCAACTAAAATCTCTACATCATTTTTATTAGCATTTTTTCTAACAAACACCAACTATTTAACGCTAATAAAACCCAAATTTGGTGTAGTGATTGACGTCACACCACCATTCATTCATCAACTGCTAGTATATATTTTTGCAACTACTGTTCAATAAAGCATACAAGAATAACGCTGATTAATCATAACCTTTTTTCTCAACATTTTAAACCTTTTATATATGAGACACAAAGTATTATACGTATACGAATGATTTTATTTATTGAACGCTACGGACATAAAGGCATCTGCAATTTTGAATATTTAATTCAATTAAAAAATGAGGACGCAAACATTAAACTTTGGATTTTTTTTGTTAAAAAAAAAAAAGGAATGGACAATGCAAGCAATTATATCATATTGAGAATCATTATATTTTAAAGAAAAAAGACATGAATAAAAATATATATATATAGCCTTTAATTATTAATATATTTAACGTGACATTCGTGTTAGGATATTAAAATAAGGATTTTGAATTGTATATATTAAATGATTATTGCAAAAAAAAGATAAAGAAAAGAGAAAGAAATGTACTTCCCCCGATCCTTAATATAAGACTATTTTAATCGAATCGCACGAATTAAGAATGTGAGTTAAAATTAGTTAACTACCTCAATTTATCCAAAAATTATAATATTTTTTTAAAATTATCCTTATTTAATCTCTTTCTTTTTCTCTTTAAAATACATTAAATAGTAGTATTTTTTAAAAATATATAATAAATACTATTTTGTAAACTATGAAAAATTCTATATTTAAAATCAGAATAAAAGATTCAAATAACATAGAAACACTTAGCCTCAACTTTATTACGCTTCGCCGGGCTTCATCTATATGTATTTACGAAGCGAATATTCAGAATTACTCTCTTCAGTCCATATTATAGGATATGAGATCTATTTATTGAAGGAATATTAAAATGACTGAATCAAGCAATTTCCTATGAATTTCAAAAGTGTAAAAAAGAGATAAGCAATTAATTCATATAGTTAAATATAGTAATAATAAAATTATCTATTTAAATTTTTATACCTTATATTATAAATAAAAAAATAAATCTTACATCCTATATTATGGACGGAAGAGAGTAAATGCAATATATATGGATGTGGAATTATCGCAAAAAGGGGGACATGATTTCCACGTCAGAGTTTGTTCAGCATGTGAATCGCTGTAGAGTGTTGACTTGTTGTGATTGGTGAAAGCGAAATATATCTACACATCAAATGCAGCGATGTTGTAGTTCGAAGCATAGGAATGTCAGCCAAGCTCGTAGACGACAAGGGGAAGCGTCGTATTGGCTGACAAGATGACACGACTCTAAGATGTTACTTTTTTTTTCTTTTATATATCATCACATACCCACATGTAAAAAGAGATGATAAGAGAAGTAAGTAAGTAAGCTCTAGATAAAAAAAATAATCTTTTGATAAATAATTTATTTGAGAAGATGATATTTGATATAGAATTAATTGATATCCCATAATTTATGTAGTTGATTTTACATTAATGAAATAAGATTAATGTTGTTATTATTATATTATCGCATATCGACAAGGTAAATATTTAAAGTAGTTTGTTAAAGTTAAATTAAAAATAGTAAGGAATAAAATCTCATTTAGTGAGAAATTCTTTGCCACATTGCAAAAAGTTCCCACATATCATATAATAATTTCAAATTTACCTTCACCTAAGTTCAAAACCATGACCTCTTGGGTTTAGTGTGTTTGTATTCACTTTTTACCAGTTAAAATGAAATGTATTTGCAGTTTTTATATGAGATATTAAATATATATTATTTATCGATATACTAATACAAACACACACATATATATATATATTTATAAATCAATATATTATTAAAAATATAGATATTTTTTATTTTCAATTATTAATATTATGAAATACTTTATATATTTATATTTATATGAATATTTTTTGGTACGAAGTTATACAAATTAATCAAAATTAAGTCTTTTAGTAAATTAAGTTAATATCAATATATTCTAAATTTTGTAATGAATGAATTTTCAATTTCTGTTTTTGCCAACAAGTTATAAAAATTAATTTAACTATTTTTATTAATTTAAAATAATCACTTGATAAAAATAATTTTATTACTTGATTATTTAAAAAAGCAACATTTTTAATTAATTAAAATTAAATTTTTAATAAAATAAGTTTAATTCATTAAAATTAATTTTAAAAATTTAGTAGGGAAATAAACCTCATTAAATTCTTTGTTATTGATAATAATTTATCGAGGAATAAAAAATATCTCACTAATTTCTTGTTATTTGTATTAATTTAGTTATGAATAAAAAAATTCTCGTTAATTCCTCGCTAATTATATCTAATTTAGCGAGGTATAAGATATCCATCACTAATTTCCTCGCTAAATTTAACATTTGCTATAACCTTACAATTTCTCACTAATTCTCTAGTTATTTACATCATTTAAAGAGAGATAAGCATCTCTCACTAAATTTGATTTTTCTAGTAGTGGTTGGTGGAATAGAAACTATTATCTTTCACCAACAATGGTTGGTTTCATGTGCCAAAGGCCATTGACTAATATTATCTTATTTGGTTATATGGGAGAGAAGAGGAGGGGAGAGATATATATTTTTTAAAAGGAAAAAAGAGATTTTAATGTTTCTTTGTTTAGTTTGGACGGAGGGAGGAGATGAGGGAAAGTTATAATATATAATTGAATAATTATACACTTATCATATTTAATAGCGAGTGGTTTTAGAATATTAAAAAAAACTAAGTTCATTCTAGTCACCATCAAAGAAAAATATAACCCTACCTCTAGATCCCCAGTTTTCCGAAATTAATTTTGCTTGACCAATAAAGGAAGCATCGATTCCCCTTCCCTCCCCTTTATTTCCTTTAAAACTAAGTGCCCGTTTGGTTTACTTTTTTTTTTTTGTAAAAAATTTTTTAAAATAATTATAATTTATAAAAATGAAGTTTGAATAAAAGTAAAAAAGGTTACCATAAATCTATTTAGATAATTTAAAAAAAAATGATGATTAAAAATCATAATTTAATTTACTAAAAAGTAAACCAAATAGGCCCTAAGTAAACTGAGGAAAGAATCATAGAAAAGATGTTAAGGAGAGAAAGTTTGAGATTTTGGCACGGATATGATATGGGTATGGTCCATAACACTACGGACTAACCCTATTAATCCTAAAACATCTGTATATTTTTGTACCAAGAAAAAAATATGCATATATTTAATGTTCTTTTCTCAATGTAGTATTTCCACTGAGTTTTCATTTGTTTTATAGGAAATTATATATAGAAACTAGTAGAGTGAATTAATTATAAAGAAGAATTTTAACTGAAAAAAATATTAAAATTTATAATACTGAGTAGTAAAATTAGGAGAATTAGTAGTAGTATATTCTATTTTATAATTAATTTATTATCTTATTCTCAAAATATAATTTCCTCTTTGTTTTATTTTATTTTCCACCCCTCTCTCCAATTCTTTCAATTCAATGTCATAGAAGCTCAAATTGAATTAAAATATTCAAATTTTCTTTATTTTATGAAAAATAAACCAACGATTCAATTAATAAAGTGGTATAACTTGATCATAAGACATACTAAAAATTTAAAATTTAATTAGAAAGCCAAAACGGTACTGCTCCATGCGAGGATTGGTAGAAAGTCAAACAACTATAACAATTTTGCCCCCCCGTTCCGCCATATTCTGACTTTCCAGGACTCGGCCGTCTAAGTCTAAACCGGGTTAGTTAATTACTTGAATACGATCAGCTATATATATATATATCAAATAAAAGTTCATTCAGTTGATATATCCTAAAAAACATAAATTTAAATGATAACTTTATTGATGGCTAAATTATAAGTATTTTTATAAATATTTTTTGAGCTATGAAATCGATCATGATCCTAATAAAGTTTCCAAAATCAACTTATCAACTCTTACTTTTTTTAAAAAAAGAAAAAGAATATGAATATTTGGATTAAGGGGTGGAGCGGATACATGCATACTTGTGTGCACGCACGCATGAGTAATAAAGTAAATTTTAATAGCTTTATTATAAATTTTATTTTTGTTCTTAAATTTAATAATCGTTTAACTTATATTATAATTTAATTAATAATAATTTTATTTTTTAATCATCGAGCCTAAAACAAAATATCTAAAACGTTACTTAATATTTGGGTCTATGTAAACTTAGTATCAAGGACACGAAGAATAAATCGCTGTCTATTCCGCTTGCTTGCATCAAGATGAAACAAAGCACTGCTGGTAAACAAAATAAAATATTAGTTTATTTTATAGTCATGGGGGGCTCGTCACTGATGTTAAGATCGATGCGCATGCACGTGGCAACTCGGTCGGGGCATTACGTACCAAAGTGCATGGAATGGAAGGAATATAATATAGTGGCCCAAAAACAAGGGAAGTAGTATAATATGCTAATATAGCCCCAGAAGAGCAAAGCATGGGGTACTCTTTACAAAAGAAAGACCAGTCGGGTTATGCCACGCCACTGAAATACACAAATAAAACTGGTCATCAACCCTCCAGATTCCTTGGTGCTGATATACAATAATTGGCGAAATGGAAGAAAATTTCCTCTACGTACCATTGAGGTGAACGGGAAGGGAAGATACGGAAAAGTATCAGATCTGGGTAGCATCGGGAGCATTCGCTTTTCTTTTTCTCTCTTCCTTAGCACACGACGTCGTTGAGCTCACCCGAGAGACCTTCGAGAAGGAAGCCGGCAACGACGGAGGAGCTCTTGTAGAGTTCTTGGTACAACATTTCCCATGCATTCTTGCTACCACGATGTCTTCAAGTTTCATTATAAGATGTAAAATCAGTTCTTGGTTGATCTTTTTGTGTTTAATTAACTGGTTCAATCGAATTATTTTTCTAGATTCGTTTCACCTTTTTATTTTCTATCGGTCGGTTGATTTTCAAATTATGGATTTCAGATATTCCTTATAGCATTCTGTAGGTTTTGTTTTTTCGAAGTACGACGACACATTTAGTAAAGGAATCCTTTGAAGCCTGGTTTCTATAGTTTGATCGGTTGTTTGTTATATATTCAGCGAAGTAAGACGCATCCTTATTTTTGCACTTTTCACCTTTATTGCTTTTTTACTTTTTGGGGTGATAGGTGTGGTTTCTGTCGAAAGTTTGCTCCAGAGTATGAAAAGCTCGGTACCAGCTTCAAGAAAGCCAAATCTGTTTTAATTGGAAAGGTCAGCACCCTAGCATGTCATTCTGCCTTCATACTTCTGAACACTGGATGCACATCGCCCATTTTCATCTGTTTGTGATTGTTGGCATATTTTAGCTGTAATCTTCAACAATAAAAATATTTCATCGTAAAATAAATTATCTTCAACAAAACTTAGCAGTTCTTCAGAAGTTTTTTGTTTTTTAAATAAAACAATTAGCAATTAACATCAGATGGCAATTATGTGGCCTCTTAGGGGAGCCATATCAGCTGAATATTGTTAGCACTTGTATCTTTTTCTTTTTCTTTTTTCTAATGGCTTTTTAATTAGGAATTCATTGAGGTCACGCTCACAATGTTTTCTTGTGATATTTTAATCTGCTGTAGGTGGACTGTGATCAGCACAAGAGCTTGTGCAAAAAATATGGGGCTTCTGTATACCCAACGATTCAATGGTTTCCCAAAGGATCTCTGGAACCCAAAAGGTGAGTAAAAGTTCAACCAATCGAAATATAGTTTGATTAACTTTTTATATCTGATTGCGTAGTTTCTTGCTCAATTTGCTTTTCATTTTTATTCCTCTTTTATTACTTAGTAACTGATTTTGGAAAATTTTTGAAGGTATAAAGGGCCACTAACTGCTGAATATCTAGCTAAGTTTGTAAATACGGAGGGAGGTACTGCCAGCTGATTTATTTGATGCCATGTGCTTTCATGTCTAATAATTGTGTATGAAATTTTTGTAATTAATTTCAGCATTTCGACCGAAACATATATATTATAAACGAGCCAACCTGCACCAGTAATCTTTAAATTTTAAGTGCGACACTTTACAAAGCCACATAAGTAGATTCCATGTATTATTGCGAATGGCACATTTTTTGGCCAAGTTATTATCTTCCAGGGAAGCGGAGATACCTGACCAGAGGACTGGGCTTACAGGAACCCAAGGTGAAGATTACTACAGCTCCATCCAAAGTAGTGGCTCACACCCAACAACTTCGATGAGGTCGTCTTGGATGAGACCAAGGATGTCTTGGTTGAGTTTTATGCGCCATGGTACTCACAATTTTTTGTTTCTCATGGTTATTTCTCCTTGTCTCCTTCTCTTTATTTCGCACAGTTATTGGCCGGTCTAGAATTTCAAAAGACAAAGCCTATGCTTTGGTTTTATACTCCTTCATATTATTATGTGATTTTGAATAATCTCCAATTCTCCATTAGCATAGGTTCTTATAAGTTTTTGTGATTTTTCCAGGTGTCGACATTGCAGAGAACTTGCTCCTGTAAGCATCTGAGCTAGCTGTTGCATTTCTTTTTTTTTCTTCTTCCAATTATAGGCTGCCTAGCTCGAATATCTGTAGAAGGAAATTAATTCTGGTCTTCCCTTCAGACTTATGAGATGGTTGCTGCGGCATTTAAATTGGAGGAAGAGGTGGTGATTGCAAATCTGGATACTGACAAATATTAGGATCTTGCGGCAAAGTAAGATGGAATATATAACTAATCCGCGTAGTATAATAGAAAATAGTTCAGTGCGTAGAGGTCTCAGAATGCAGAAGATGTTGGTGTCTCAGAGATTAATAATTAGACTATGATACAGGGATGATGTAAAAGCGTTTCCTACGTACATTGAAGTTCTTTCCAGAGGGCAAGAAAGAGGGTGAAGTGTAAGGGGGAGGAAGAGACTTGGATGGCATTGTAGCTTTCATCAACGATAGATGTGGCACAAGTAGAGGCGGAGAAGGACGGCTTACTTCGAAAGTTGGTGGTTTTGATAAAAGTGGTAAAACGCTAAGCCTGAAAAAGAAAGTTGTGCCATTTTTCGTAATTGGCTCATATATATTTGACGTTTCCTTGTATATATAGGCTGGTATAGTTGAAAGCTTGGATGCCTTGGCAAAGGAGTTTGTAGCTGCTAATTATAACGAGAAGAAGGCTGTGCTCGCTCGAATAGAAAAGGAAGCAGAGAAGCTTAAGGGTTCTGCTTTGAGGTTGTGCTTTCTGTTATGGGTATACATTAACACTTTACCCTTCACTCAAAGTGATATCCATGGGAATCTGGATGCGATGTTCAACTTCTCTTTATACATTTATTAATTAGGTACGGGAACATTTACTTGAAAGCTGCCAGGAATTGCATGGAGAAAGATTCTGATTATGCTAAGAACGAAATCCAGCGCTTTCAGCGCATGCTTGACAGGGTAATGTACTATTGGTGTTGTTGTTCTAATCACTAATTAGTATATTCCAAAATTATTAATATATATATATTTAAACATTAAAGTAATTAGTAATTATAAGAACACTGGAATTGATCTACTAACAGTATAATTAAGACAGATTTATTTGATTATTCATGTTGATAAAAACAGCCTGTTAGGCCAGCAAAGGCAGACGAGTTTACTCTGAGGAAAAATGTATTATCGACATTCGCGTGACAAAATAGTGCGATTATATTATCAACCAGAGAGTTTGTGGAAGATTTTGCAGGCGATGGACAAATACCCATGCCAGTAAGTATTAGGTCGCTTGCTTGGTTTCACGTTCAAATGTTAACACCCTGCAATGCATCTGCACGGGTTCTCTCTGTTAAATGCCCATTCTGAAGAATACTTGTTAACAAGGACAGACTTGAAGATGCACAACCCCAAGGTTGCGTGTTCTGTTCTCGTTACCAGTATGGTAAATATGTATTGTAAAGACTAAATACATATTTTTTTTTTCATTTTTTTAAATAGTACAGCGCATTTCATTTTCTCTGTTTTATTAGTCAACTCCCACTTATGCAAAGAAAACACATTGTAAAGACATCAAAACCCTTGAACGCAAACGGTAGCCATGAATGGAGAGTACAACATGCTTGCAGTTCACAGTTGGAGCTCTCAATTTCTCACTTTCTTCAATTTGTCTCAACGGCTTAGAGCAGAGTGTTGGTGAACAAAAATAAATCACACACCCTCGCGCGCAAGAAAATGATTAGATAGGATAGGATTAGGATTAAATATTAATTAATTGATAAAACTTGGACAAGTGATTGTGTATTCTTGCATTGATAGATATCATTGACAATCGCAGCTTTTTGCCAACAAAGAAAGTATATTAATAGGAAATAGATTCATGAGTCTACAACAAACGAATAAAAACAAACAAAGCAAGGCATAAAAGCCAAAAGCCGTCCAACACCACTCCAACTGAAAGAGGAGATGGAGGGTTTATCACCCAACCAATAGGGCACATCTCCTTCGAAGCTGCTCTAGTTGCCTAGTTTGCAGCTAGATTGTCACTTCTAGGACTGCATACACATTGATGGCATCTTAATAGTTCCCTCTTATCGAGGACGTTTTTCACCAAAGATTCGTTTCACCAATTCAAATAGTCACTTTTTAAATTAATAGCATGAACCAGCGATAAGTTATCAGATTCAAAAATAACATTACCAAGTTCATTTGTTATTGCATAATCAATGGCATCATTCAACGCTAAGGTCTTTGCCATCAAAGGTGAGGATGCTTTGCATTTCCTAATAGCTCCATCTAGTAGGAATCCTTGATGGTCCCTCACAATGAAAGTTACCACCACTTTTGAATTTTTCTGTACAAAGGCAGCATCAGTATTAAGTTTAAGAAAATTCTCTTCAGGAGCTTTCCAGTTCGAATGGCTGCTATTATCCTTTCTAACAACATCCATATTAGTTATTGAGGACTAGTCATTAGCATTCCAAAATTCTATAACCAACAATTCAACACATTTAAAAACATTAAAGGATTGAGAGGACACATGCTCATAAATACAAGAACATCTATTTTTCCAAATTTGCCATAGAATTGCTACAATTAAAGCTCTTGACTAGTCATCGCTAGCCTTCTCATAAAACAAGTTATCTAGCCAAATATCAATGCTAGATAAACCAATCACATAAGTGTGGATAGCCATGGCACTAGTGAACCAGACTTTCCTTGCCCAAGGAAAAAGGAGAATCATATGTTCCACTGTTTCAAGATTCTGGCAACATATAGGATAGTTAGGCATAATAGTACATCCCTTTTTCCATGATCTTTCCAAACAAGGAAGAGAATTATGTAAAAGTCTCCAAAAATAAATTTTAAACGAGATTTTGATTTTCCAAATCATGCTCTAAAGATGATTTAAGAGCTCTCGAGCCACTTTGCTCACATTCTTTATCAACATTAAGATCATGTCAAGCTACTCTAAAACCTTCCTCAATGGTATACTCTCTTTGCCCCCCACCCAAATCCACTTATCTTCTCTATCTAGTGATCCCCTATTTAGACTAGTAATTACATCAACTTTCTCATTAGTAAGCTACTGCTCAATGTTAGTTAAATCCTAAGCTTCATCATTAATTAACTCTGCTGCTTTTACATTGGAGAATTTTTCGTGAGGGTACTCAGAAAATGAGTTCATACTTACTAGTGAAGTAACCCAAGGATCTTTCCAAACTTTTGTTTGATGATCATTGCCAATCCTTTTACAAATCTTTCCCTTCTGTAACTCCTTATGTGATACCCTAATTTATATATATATATATATATATATATTATGACCAGATCATGTCATAAATAATATTAAACTGTTTTGAATTAACTCATGATAAGTGGGGAAGCCTGTATATTTAATTAAATTAGTTTAAAATTTAAAATATCCTAAGAATATAAAAAGAGGCTTAAAAAGGGCAAAATTATCATTTACAACAAGAGAGAGAAAATAACATTTTAATACTCTGATGCAAGTTAAAAGTACAAGTGATATTGGTTATGTGAGCTTTGAAAGGAAAAAGTATAAATCCGGTAAAAGGTGGGTCCCACGTAACTAATAAATGCCGGAGGAAATAAATAGTAAAAAGTAAGCAAGATGGGTGAACCCTACATAAAAAAGTAAAAGAGAAAGATAATGGATCCCACAGATAAAGTAGACAGAAATGACACTGAGTATAATAGAAAACCTAGATAAAAAAATACTCAAATCAAAGCCAAATTTTTATGCAAAAATAAAAGTACACTATCCCCTTTTCTTGATATGACATAAATTTAGGAGGAAAAAATTAGATATTTTTACCCTTCTCTACTCTCTCATAAACTTAAAAATATCTAGGAGTATAATAGGTAATTGATATATAAAATATGAGAATAATTGTGAGTTCTCGGATTAAATCTCGATCTAATAACCCATAATTACTAGCCTTTCCTATAAATACCCGCTCCCCTTTCCCCTTTGTCCACACACACACGGTGACAGGCGTGAAAGAGAAAAGAAGGAGCCGAGAGTGATAGGAGAGAAAGAAGAAAGAAGAAGAAAAAGAAGAAGGGAGGAATGAGGAAAAAATGGAAGGCAAGTAGAGGTCCTTTAAGATAAGCTCTTACTTCAAATTTCTTCTAGATTTATTTTTCACTTATTTAGTTTAAGATTAGTTAGAGTTTAAGCTATTTTCTTCTTTCATCTTGTTCCTACTTTAGGATCAAGACATTATTTTGAGAAAAGAATTTGTGATTTATGGTTGAGTTAAATTTATATGATAATAATAAATTATTAAGTAATGTTTAATGATATTAATAGACTCTAATCAAGCCATGATTCAAGAAAAAGAAAATCTAAGATTTAGGGATTAAAGTTCTAAAGTAGTAACTCTTATTTTCAGCTTTTACATTTATACATTTTGTTTATATTTTAAAAATGTTGCTGTGATGTTTGGCTACTGTTTATGATTGGTTTGATTGCTTTAAGTTAAGGGCTAATTCATATAATGCCTATTTGTTAAGCCGTTCTACTGCTGAAATTTCTACTGCAACTTACAGTTTTAATTGTTTCTCAAAAGCATACTGTGAAATTATTGTGATTTTGCAATGTTTGAGCAAATTTTAAGCTAATGTGATAAGTTATGTTGCTACTCAGATATCCCCCCATCTCATCTCATGTTTCTCAATGATAGGGCCAACTAATGCTAAATGAAAGAATTTAGCAAGGATGATGGAGGAAAAATAATAAAGTATTGAAACTGAATTACTCCATTTTTTATTATCTATTTTAATGCATTGTATAAATTTTAATATGTATCCAAAAATTTTGTGGTTTATATACATGGATAGATCCATGTCTCAGGAATATAATGACACTAGTTTGGTTGTATTTGGATTTATACAATGTTAGTTATGTATGATTTACTAGAACTGCTCTAGTGATAGTTTTATCTGATCTCTGATGATATATATTAATGCTCTGACCAGTAGGAGTAGAATAAATATACAAAAAAAAAATGGTTAGAAAGCAGATAAGTAAAGCTTTTCAATGATAATAAGTATGCATCAAATAACTCTGTATATTAAGAGAAATAAATTTTTAAATTTAAGGTTTAATTTTCGGATAAAAATAGGGATGCGAAAATAAATAGTAATATTTATGCAATAAACTGTATGAATTTGTGTGTTCATTTCCTGGTTTCTTATTTTTCTTTGAAATTTCCAGATGTACATGATTTTTAAAGACTTAAACCACTTGAAAATAATTTTTTTACATTTAGTTATGATTTTTGAAAAATCACTGCACAATGAGCTATTAATTAGTGAAAATAGTTTTGTTCAATTTTAAAGTTTTAATTGGTTTGAGTTTTTTTAAAGATATTTTCATATATCAAATAAGCAGTTTCCATGAAAAAATGTTTCTAAATGTAAAATGTAATACCTTATCTACCACAATACTACTCCAAATCGACAAAGCTTTAGATCCTTTTTGGAGATGCCAAGAAATCTCCATTTTGAAAGTATAAACCTTTGACTATATGAACCCATAAATCATCTGAATTTTGAAGAATTCTGCAACGCATTTTAGCTAATAAAGGAATGTTAAAAGCATGAAAATCTTAAAACCTAGGCCACCCTCATTCTTTACCTTACCCATTTTCTTTTTGGAAGCCTAGTGAATCTTTTTCCTATTCTCTTTATCCCCCAACCAAAAGTCCAATATTATCTTATCTAAATCCTTGCAAACACTAATGGGGAAAAGAAAACACATCACAAGGAAAACTAGAATAGCATTGGTAACAGATTTTACCAAGACTTCTTTTTCTGAAAGAAAGTTTTTCTACCACCCTCTAACCCTTTTTCTAAGTCTGTCTTTGACAAAGTTAAGAGCTTGAGCTTTTGATCTACCTCATATGATGGGAAGACCCAAGTATTTCCAAGGAGCATCTATAGTGGGAAGTGAAAAATGTGTCCTATCTCTTCTTTATCTTTTTTAACAGTACAAGGGGAGAAAAATAAGCAAGACTTCCCAAAATTAATACTCTAGCCTAATGCAGTGCAATAAACTTCAAGTATCTTCCTTAATCTCCTACAATTATCCATGTTTGCCTATAAGAAGAATACAGAGTTATTCGCCAAAAAGCAGTGGGTCAAAATATGGTAGCTCCTTGCAAGTTCAATGCTTTTGAGCTTCCCATCATACACATGCTTGTCAATCATGTCAGAGAAAACGTCATTGACCAAAATAAACAAATATGGAAGAAAAGAATCTCCTTGACGCAGCCCTTGCTCAAGAAAAAAGGAAGCTACATGTTTACATAATTTAAAATATTAAACTTTACAAATGTAATTCAGTGCATGATTGTGGTAACTCATAAGCTATCAAAATTAAGCTTGAGTAAAATTGCACACAAGAAATTCTACTGTAATGTACATCGACTTTATTTATATCTAATTTTAAGCTTTATTCATATCTAGTTTTATAGCTATTTTAGATATGCCCCTCTTTTTATCTTCTTTTTTTTAAGGAACCCTCTTTTTATCTTTGATGATGAAAAGCTTCGTCTACAACAATTATGGGCCTGTTTGGTTTTCAATTGGTTAAAAATAAGTTTTGATAGAATTGGTTTTGTAACGTAATTATAATAAAAATTGGTTTTGGACTAACGTGTTTATATTTGGATGATTTATTTAAAAATTGGTTTTGACAAAACTCATAATTTTCCTCTAAATTGAGCTTAAACTCTATCACATGATTAATTTAATTTACTTGGATTAAAATTTAATCTGCATTTATTTAATTGAAAACATAATATATCTGACATAATATTTTCTTACAGGACATGATCTATAAAAATTAAAATTTTGAAGGGACATTTTGGTCAATAGATAGGATAAATTTTATGGAAATTTTATTTTCCTAATTTATCTATTTTTTATCATTTTTATTAATCTATTTTTATCTGATTTCAAAATAAATATAGATAAAAATGAAGAAGTAAAACGGAAAAGCAGCTATTGAACTACTTCTTTGGAAACCACGTTCTGCATGTGAAATTATTTTCAAACGGGAAAGTAAAAAAATACTAAACACATCTAAAACTACATTAAACTTGGTTTTGGTTTAGAGTTTTGGTCCTAAACCAAGATTTGGGTAGTGATAGCAAACAGATCCGATATTCACAATGGCTGCTGAATCATGTTTATTGTAAAATTCAAAACAAACATAAGCACACACAGAGATGTAGAAAAATTTTCAAACATGGATACGCCCTTATTCCCTCCCTTTTTTTTAACGGTGGCTTTTAGGGAAAATTTTTATTCATATTTATACTATTTATTTATCATTTTAAAAATTCAATATTATATTATTAATACCTAGTTTTTCATTATCTATTATTTTAGAGATTAAATATGGTATTAATTGTACTTTTTTATTTATCTATTTCTTTAAGAACATACTAGGAAATTCAAAAATAAAATATAACATATTAATTATATTTGTTAGTCTGGATCTTAAAGCTTTAAACTACCCATTAAAAAAACGCATGGAATAATAAGATATAAATACATGAAGAATTAATGTAAAAGAAATAGATTTTAAACATATATATAGGTATGCAATTTTATGCCTGGAACTTGATTCATAAAATTATTGTCACTTAATAAATTAATAAATTTGCTTGTTGAACAGAAACGAAATATCGAAATCCTAAATGTTTATGATGCATGACTCAAACTTAAGGCTCTGTTTGGTTCAATTTAGGGAATTGGGGTGGAGGAGATTGAAGAGATTTTAAATAAGGGGATTGAAGGGGAAGGAATTGAAGAGATTTTAAAATTTTCTTGTTTGGTGGAATTGAAGGAGAAGGGATTGGAGGGGTTTTAATGAAATCTTGTTTGGTTCAAGAGGAAATTGGAGGGGATTGAGTTATAATTACTCAATTCCTTCCAAAAAATTCCAATTTGGGATGTTTTAAAATAGGGAAGGGAGAGGGGATTGGGGGGATTAAATTCCCCCCAATCCCCTCCAATTTTTGAGCCAAACAAGAGGAGGGGATTCAATTTCCTCCAATCCCCTCCCCTCCCTTTCAAAAATTCCAAACCAAACATAGCCTAAAGTGACATTATCTTTCAAAATCATTTACGTTGGCTCACCTGGCATTATGTAATTTGTCTCGGGGTTGTCATAATATTGGGAGAAAATGACAAGTTGTCTCGTAAGCCTTCTTTTAAAAAAAAAAATTAGACATAGGTTCACCAAAAACAAATAGATATAGATTTTATTGTGTTTAGTGACACAAATTTTTTATTATGCAATTATAATACATACTTAAAAAACTAATCAACCCAAGGCCTGTTATTTTCCCATGGCTAAAAATACTATAATGATAAGATTGTGGACTTGGGGTAGCTAAGAATAGCTCAAAACTAACTATAGAGGGGAAAGTTGGCATTTAGACAGAAAAAAAAGAAAAAAAGGTAATCAAAAAACAGAAAGAAAATTTTTTTTTACTTGTTCATTTTAAAGAGAAAAATGCTTTATATATTTTAATACCAGGGAATAGTAAGCAAAGGGGTGACGAATGGTCATTAATAATGGTTCTGATTAAAGAATGACATTAAAGACTTCCTCCTCCAATAAGCAAAAAGTAGAGGGGATCCTGCGGTACAAAAGGAATAAAGTTTGTCCATTTTTCCGAAAAGAATCGAAGGAAAAGCAGTGCGAATCGCTCTTAGGAGCACGAAAAGGTATTTTTAGAAGTTTATGCTGCTGAATCATCTTACGGGCAGAGCAATAATTAATGACGGCAAACTTTGCCATATCAGAACAGCCTTCTCTTTTGTTTTCTTTGCTTAAAACTGATTGTGGGCTCTTAATATCATCATCATCTATAGATTAATATATTTTATTCACTGAATATTAAAGACGGTAATGATGTGGAAGAAATTAAAGTAAAAGCACGTTTAATAAAGAAAAATAAGAATAAATATGAATTTAATTCTTAACTTATTTATTTATTTATGTTAAGAGAGGAATAATTAAGGTGCAGCACAGAACAAAGGCTAATAATGACATGGCGTGGTTTGATTGGGCAGAAAGAGGTGCGAAATGGACAGTTGTAAGCAGGAAGCTACAAAAAGGGACCAAAATAAAAACGGAGGGGAAGAAAGGCTTAGGACTTAGGATTAGGAAGACCCTTTTTTTTAGGTTTTGTTTTTAATTAGAATAGAGGATTAGAAAGGGACTCCCGGCTTCGGCTTCAGCTTCAGCAACCCAGGGGAGTGCTGCTGACTTCTTAGCTTTCTCGTTATCAACTTCCACCTTCCCGCTCTGATATAAACACAAACATTTTGTCCCCAATTCAAGACAGCAACAGACAAAAGACACAATACCTGATAATGAAGTACGTGCTGATCACCGGTGGAGTGGTGAGTGGCCTGGGCAAAGGCGTCACAGCGAGCAGCATAGGGGTCGTGCTCAAGGCCTGCGGTCTTCGTGTCACTTCCATCAAAATTGGTTCTTTGCCTCTTTCCTCTCCTCATTATTTATTCTTCTGCCCTTTCTTGCAATGTAGTCCTTTCGTTTTCAATCATTGTCTTTATTAGTATTTTGATAGTTTGAATCCCTCCTTTCTTCACCGTGATTGAACTTTAGTGTTTTTGCGATTTGTGGTGAATATGATTCGTGCGGTGTCTCTTTTCTTGAATAATGTTGGTCTACTACCTCTTATATTGCTTAACTGCTTATTGAGGACGTTCTGTATGTAGTTCATGCTTTAGAGCACTTATTCTTTTGTTCGATTGGTTTCCTGTCGGGCTGTTCTGTATGTACTGTTTGCTTCTGTCTACTTTTCTTTTTATTATTCTCATTACTTGTTTGTTCGCCCATACGGATGTACTAGCAAATCAAATAATTTGCAGCATCCTTATGCATCTGTTCTCTATACTTTTTGCAGATCCATACCTGAACATAGATGCTGGTACCATGTCTCCCTTTGAACATGGAGAAGTTTTTGTCCTTGACGATGGTGGCGAGGTTTCATTCCTTCCACAATATATCTATCTGTACCTGAATGTACTAAGTGATATAAATATTGACTTATTATATTGTTAACTTTGTTGCTTGTCTTGGAAGGTTGATCTGGATTTGGGAAATTATGAGCGCTTCCTAGATGTCACACTTACAAAGAATAACAATATCACCACTGGAAAAATTTACCAGGTGCTTTTATATCTTCCATGAAAGAATAACACACTGAAAAATGAAATTTACTCCATACTTTTCTTGACCATCATCTGTGGTTTCTGCTCAGTCTGTTCTTGAGAAGGAACGTAAGGGTGATTACCTTGGAAAGACTGTTCAGGTGATACACTTGTAGTAATTGCCATTATGTGTTGCTTCCTCCATACTCCTATTGTATGCATAAGGAGTAGTTTATTGAGTTTGGGGAATGTTAATACAGGTGGTTCCACACATCACAGATGCCATAAAAGATTGGATTGAATCAGTTGCTGTGATTCCTGTGGATGGGAAGGAGGGGCCAGCAGATGTTTGTGTGATTGAGCTTGGAGGCACTGTGGGTAAGATTTTTGTAAAGTAGAGATGCTTCTTTTTCAGCTCTGCTATCTTTTGTCAATTTATCATGTGGGGGTATATTTTTGTTTTTACAGGTGACATTGAATCTATGCCATTTATTGAGGCTTTACGACAATTGTCCTTTTCTGTGGGTAAGTTCGATGTATAATTCGTCTTTAGACTAATATTAAATTTCCTGTATGCATACTATTTACAGCCATGAATTTGTTTGTCAAAATTAAGTAAAACTATAGATTCTTTGGTTTGTCTTCCCATAGCATGACCAGGAGAGCATCTTTATTATTTTTTGAAATTATGTCGGTTATCATAATATATTCGAATAAGACAGATTATCCTGGTTGTTCATGGACAATACGTAAAGTCCAATATACTATTCTGAATTTTATGGTTGTATATGGTAAGCTTAGTGCTACAATTTTGTGATGTCAATCTGCTGCATTGTTCAATGATGCATTTAGTTGATTTTTATCCTTGGTTATGGAATTATTGTCATGTTTTACCTACGGACTAGACTGAGGTAAAGCATTTTTGGTGTTTGCTACTTCCCAATAAAAACGTAGCACATGTAATAACTTTTCTGACTCAATAATATGATGTTGAGATGTAAAAATATCCACTTGCCCTTTTTGAATTGGAGAATCTGCTAACAAACGTACAAAAACCATACTTAATTTTTCTTCATTTTCTCTTTGGCTGTGAAATGTTTTTCTTTTGATATAATACTTTTTTTTCCTCTTAATTTCTATTTTCATTATTCCTTCCCAGGGCATGACAACTTCTGTCTCATCCATGTTAGCCTAATACCGGTGTTGGGTGTTGTGGGAGAGCAAGTAAATTTTAATTGCCCGTGTATTATAGTTGCTAACTATTAGTATCAGTTAATTATTTTTCCTCATTTTTGGCTACCACATTTTGGTCCCAGAAAACAAAGCCTACACAACACAGTGTCAGGGAATTGAGAGCATTGGGTTTGACTCCCCATCTTCTTGCATGTCGCTCTGCTGAGGTATGTTGTTGCACCATATAGTACCTGGATGATCTTAGGGTAATGCTTTTGTTCCCTTCATACAATTTAGATGGAGACATACTGTACAAGTGCTAATATTATTTTGGCTTTCTAGATAGCGTTCATTCATATTTACTTGATGAAAACTATAACTCCAGAAATTTTAAACATTATGCAACTGTTTTACTTGACTGGGGGCAATATTTATATTGGTAAATACACACACACACACAACCATTTTACTTATGTTTGAAAATTGATGCATATATTTCGTTTAGGAAATGATTGGAAGATGACTTAAGCTTGATTTTTAAACAGTCTTATTGCCTCATCAATTCTATCATTTGACTGTGATAATATAGTTGATATGCTTATGCTCATTTTGCTTCTCAGAAGAATTGGGATGGAATCTTCCGTGCTTTTGAAATGCATCCTTCAATTTGACAATTATGTCTTGAATGTTAGATTTTACTATGTAGTAAGTAAAATATTTTGTTATTGAATATGGCAGCCTTTATTGGAAAATACCAAGGATAAACTCTCACAGTTTTGCCATGTGCCGGTAAGTTGCTGGTGAATTTTGCTTGGAGCTTGGTGTTTTGCCAAGCAAGGTTCATTTTCTTAGTTATCAATCTTATATTTGCCTGAAAAGAAAGTTATTGATCTTAGATTTTCTTTATGGTCTCCGCAGATTGGCAATATTCTGAATATTCATGATGTCCCAAACATTTGGCACATTCCTCTCTTACTTAGGGTGGGTTTTCTAATGATTACTCCTGGCTGCCTTATGTATATACTATCTAATTATCTCCTTTATGATTTTCTGCTATTTTCAGAACCAAAATGCACACCATTCAATTCTGAAGCAGCTTGACCTACTCAGGTGAGCTTTTGCTTTATCTTTTATGTCTGTCACTGTGAAAGCCAAAGCAGTCTACCCTTGTCTAATATCTCATCGATTAACCAGAGTGAGGATGTATTCTTAATCACTACATTGACACTGCACAAAGCTAAGGCTTTCTTTTTCTTTGGGATATTAATTTGATAACAGAAAATGCTAATTTATTTCTTTTTAATGTTTTGTTTCAGAATTGCTATGCCTCCTGACTTATGGAGTTGGACAAAGAGGGCTGAGACTTATGATAATCTTACTGATTCTGTTAGTACCATGATGTTGAGTTTGCAATGCTCTTTTTATATGTATGTTATATCTATTGTGCATGAGAGTGAGAGCACTATGACATTTACAGGTGAGAATTGCAATGGTGGGGAAGTATGTTGGCCTAACAGATTCATATTTATCTGTTATAAAGGTGTGTTATATCTTTTATTCTGTTTTTAAGATGAACAAGAAAATGTAAATAATTTTAGTTTCAGATTTAAGCTAATTTATTTCACTTTCAAATTAATTTTTAAATAAAACTAGATCTTTTTTCTTCGTGGAATGTGCAGAAAAGATAATAACTTAGAAGTTTCTTGAAGACTGTATTTATCTTTCTAACATTTAAATCTTATTGAAATATGTGGAGAAATATTAAAGGAACAACAACAAAGTTGGATGGAATTCAATAAAAAAATATGTGGAAAAATATTGAAGAATAAAAAAAGGCTGCATGGAGCCCGAAAGAAGCTACACTGTATATGGCTTATGAATAATGTCTCCCTATAATTTTTATATTCTATATTGATAACTTATGGACTGCATTATGGTATGGATGTGGCATTTAAAGATTTGTTCATATATATTTTTATTTCTGATTCTTTCCATAAAGTGATGTGTATTTGTTGTCATTTTCTCTAGTAGTAGTCTGTTTATTGTTCTGACCATATTAGTAAAATTATTATTCTCTATAGGCACATAAAATCATCGATTAATGTCATCGGAATTTTAAACAACTAATCTTGTTGGATTTGAGCATGATGATTTGTGGGGAAAAACTCAAAAAGAATGAGTTTTGACTTTTGCCAACCACATGCTATGATTCAATAGAATGGATTATGGAGTGGCTTGTTCTCTTTTGTAATTGCAGTATGCTAAATAGTCTCTATTATGACTGATCTGCTTACAGGCTCTTCTGCATGCTTGCATTGCATGCTCATTGAGGCCATCAATTGACTGGATTGCAGCTTCTGACCTTGAAGATGATAGTGCAAAATCGGTAATGATTTCTTTCAAACTGCATCTGAAGAAATTCTGTTACCTGTCATTCTGCGGGTAGTCAGCTTTATTTATCTTTTGTTTTACTTATTTAGACACCAGACGCACATGCTGCTGCATGGGAGACTCTGAGGGTAAGCTTTACTTGAAGTAATATTTTTCCTTCTATACCTCTCTTTCTTTTCCTGCAATGGCCTTTATATACTTGGCACGACACTGTTTACTGTAAGGTGTTACTTGATTCCTTGTAAATAGTAAGACTGGCTTAAAGTGGCATATCTTTCATGATTACTGTAAAGATTTACTTAGTACTTACATTTTTGCACAGCCTGCCTATATTTTTTAGTAAAAGGTGAATACCAGGTCTGGTTGTTAATGAGTGAATACTCCAACTTTTTCTGTGGGCATATTATTGGGAATGGAAGAAGCGCAAATGCTAAGGCATAAGTGTCTTTAGTTTGTTTGATTTTCTTTTGTGATATGAGCTTGTGACTTCATTAGAATGGCTGGACTGTCTTTAATATTGAATTTAAAGAATTAGGGAATAGGTGTCTGGTATTTGAGGCTTAAGTCACAGCTCTTTCTGGAAATTGATACTTGCAGAGGGCAGCTTGTGTCTTGGTTCCTGGTGGATTTGGAGATCGTGGTGTGAGAGGTATGATGCTGGCTGCCAAATATGCCAGAGAGAACAATGTTCCATATTTGGGAATTTGCTTGGGAATGCAGATTGCTGTGATTGAGTTTGCAAGATCAGTGAGTAATATCTCTATATATGTTGTGTTTGGTTCTGTTTTACTGTACGTTTTATATTGTAATTTAGTTTAATGTTGGTTCTGTTGGTTGTTAGGTTTTGGGTTGGGAAAGGGCAAATAGTATAGAGTTTGATGCTCAAACGCCAAATCCTGTTGTGATTTTCATGCCTGAGGTACACATTGGTGCCCCCTTTTCTCCTTTCTGTCAATTAGAAAATATTCCAAGTCACTAGGTATAGTTAGTCAATGGATGTTATTATAATACATGTTTGCTTGCAGGGTTCAAGAACACACATGGGAAGTACCATGAGGCTAGGATCTCGTAGAACACTATTCCACACACCTGATTGTATTACTTCGAAGCTGTATGTAATATTTCCATCTCTTTCTTTAATGATAAACTGATAAAGCTCAAGTCATTTAGCCCATTTCAGAATATGGACTAAAGAAAGTTATAAAGCTTACTTCCAAGCTGAAGGTGCTGTAGCATTTGTGCCTTCTTTCACCCATAATCTGAGAGAGCAAAATGTTCTCAGCACCCTCTTAGTGCTTGCTAACATTATTGCATGTTCCTAAATATCAGGTACCACAACTCAGAGTATGTAGATGAGCGGCATCGGCATAGATATGAGGTTGGCCTTCTTTTGTTTGAAGAGAACATAAAGCTTGTAGTTTGTGAATATTAATTCAGCAATGTCATTGTGCAGGTAAATCCTGATGTTATTGGAACACTAGAAGAAGCTGGGCTAAAATTTGTTGGAAAAGATGAAAGTGGAAAGCGAATGGAAGTAAGTTTTCTGATTGGAAATAGTAATTAATTATAAACTTGGTGGCCAAAAAAAATATTATAAAGTTGATGATAAAATTGTATTTGTTATCCTTATTGTCTTCCTATAATTTTATTGTTACATGGAATTGGCTGCTCCTCTTACTGAATTGAGTGATCTACATAGCAATCTACGGCTTGGTTTCACCCTTGTTTTTCTGCACAGCGGATGCTTTTCTTTTTTACCACACTGTATTTTAATGATGTTAAATGATGATGAAATTCGTTCTTTTGAACAGATCCTAGAGCTTCCAAGTCATCCATTTTATGTAGGCGTGCAATTTCATCCAGAATTCAAATCACGGCCTGCTAAACCCTCTGCTTTATTTCTAGGTACTTGCGGGTCATTAATCTTCAGGGCAAATGATTATTATGCGTCCTCTATGTTGAGTTGATAATTGCTAACTCAGTAACTTGCATTATATACCCAAGTGATTCTCATGGGAATACCAACTGATGATTTCATTATGGAGTCTCCAATTTATGGATTGCTAATTCTTAATCTAATGCTCTACCTGTAGGTTTGATTTTGGCGGCAACAGGGAAGTTGGAAGCCCACATCAGTGGTTATGAGAATGGAAGTTAACGTACAATCTTCTACTATTTTGAGAATGACACAGTATTTTTTTCTTTAAAAAGAAAAAAAGATAATATGTTTTTTTAAAAGGGGAAAAAGAAAAGTTGGGGAGTGAAGGGATTCCCCGGGGTTGGAGTATATATGCAGCTGCTCCAGATTCGTTTTGATCGGTTCCAAATGCATGTCCTTTGTAACATTATTTGCTAGGCTCTTTCATAGCTGTGTCTCAGGTTCAATATTTTAAATTTAATCATTAGATCTGGTGTTAGGATATTTTGACTAACGCAAAACATAGAGCTGTGCTAATGTTTGCTGCACTATCTGGATGTTAATTATTGCAGGTTTAAAGCTTACAGTTAACCTCTAATTCCTGCCTTGTTTTTATATATAAAGATTTACCTCCTTATTCACTTCATATGCCAGATTATCGTGATATGCTTTTCTTCTTATGTTGTCTTAACCAAAATTTTCTCTTATTTGAGAACTGTAAGTGGAACCAAGTGGCGATAGATTCAATGAAAATTTGATCCTGTAATTTTTCTTTTTAAACCACTTTTGTTCTATTCCTCTTGAAAGGGTTATTCATAATTTTCCTTTTCAGACGATGAAATTGTTTAAGAATATGATGAGAAATATGAGCTCTCTGCAGTTTAGTTCCTCTGGCTTTTAGCTTCTAACTTACACATGCAGACAGATCTTTTGCAGAACAGCATGTATGCAGGTGGAAGAAATATGTAAAATATTGACTTTACATTTTGTATCTGTATCATGTAATTTTACCCTTGAACACAATATGAAGATTTAGTCTGCATGTACTGATTCCAATCTTAAAAATTGAGAGAAGTTATAGTTGATCTTGTACAGCTCTACGGAGTCCAAAATAGAATGCAATATTCATGACAGCTTTTCTACAAGACGAAGTAAAATACTCGGTTCACAGTGGCTTCTCTCCAACTTGTATAGATATATTGATTTGTATTTGTCTATCTATAGAGTTTAATTTTTACATTGAATTGTTGTCTCATTTAATTTTAAAAACGATAGTGATATCTTTGGCAAAAAAATTATGATATATTCTTTGATCTGCTATTCTTATTTATAAAAAAAATGTCATCGCTTTTACCTCTCATACACTTCTGTCGAGGTAGGCCACCTGGAAAAAGTTATTCTGCAGAATAATCGCTTTTTACATCTCACTTGCGTCTCAACCTAAGCGCGATAACCAGGTCTCCATCTAAAAAGAGTAAATGACTGTATCCAAATGTAACACTCTTTAGCACACCCTAAATGCAATTTCTCCTTTCTTGTTATTCTTCTTCACTTTTTTTCTAGGTTGACCGGAGCGAATATTGTCTATGTAGTATATACTATGACATAATATATCGGATTGAATATCACATAAGACGTGGTAACGCATTTTTTGCATCTCCTGAAAGGAAAAGCACTAATGCCGAGGAAGTCAATAGATCGTCAGAGACAGTGTTGCTGGCCGTCACGTTGAAAATCTAATTGAGGAAGTTAGAGGACTTATAAGTTAAAGATTGAAGTATTCACCTGGATCTTATGGACCATGAGGTTAATGAGTCTATAAATTAGCTTGTTGATGCTGCACACAAATGCTAACGACTTTTATCCTTCTGTTGTTTCACTTTTAGTGAGTTGATTGAACTTGACAAACAAGGCAGTTTGATGTTTTTGTTTGTGTATTCTTTTTTTATTTAATGGTTTTTACTTCTTTACCTTGCATTTTCGTTTAAAAAAAGTTAAAAAAGAGAAAGAAAGAAATGCACTAAACTCCTGCCAAGAAAGAGAAGAAGCGGTGATAATAAGATCATAATGAATGTATCAGCACATTATTTTTTGTTTAATTCAAAATTGAAAAGTTGATATTTATTTGACTGTAAACTATGAAATGCAAATACTGGAACACCGCCGTGGCTCTGGGTATCTACAAAACTCCGCAAAATGTGTGGACTCAAATTTTGAAGAAACAAAAAAGAATGGCATTAATGAATGAAAGAAGCATGGTCGTCAACAACTGAGCCTGGTGGGTGTGTGATTGTACTGTAGATAAGAAATCTGTCTTTGGAGCTTCATCTGTTGGTAGAATTTAGCAATGAACTCCTCGGCTCGCGCATCAATCCCTTGGTCGTCGTCTTCTTGACATTCCTGGTAACAATGTCGTTCATTGTTGTCTTCACGGTTGTCATAGTGAAGATCATCGTCTGCCTCTGGTGCGTCGTAATCAAAATCAACTTGGGGATTAATACAAGGGATGTGAGGCAAATGGAAGCGCATGGAGGATGGACGATGGAAAATAGGGGTCTTGTCGAAGGAGAGCTCGCGTTCCCAGTAATAGATTTGGGAGGGAGGTGTGGGATGGGCGAGGCGTCTCAAGTACTTGGGAAGAAGACGCATCTCCGTCACAAGCCTGCGCTTGAAGACTCCACCTTTGCGAGCCCAAAGCAATGCCAGTCGCAATATCTTCCATGCTCGATGACCAACGTTATGGTTCTCAATGCCCATTATTGCACAGTAATGAATTACTGAAAGAGTGTGTGGAAAAATCTGAAAAAGGTTGTTTGTGAGCAGAGGCGTGGATGAATGATGATGATGATGAAGGTGGCAAGAGACGGGGTAGTTATAGAAATTGTGGACGCGTTGGGAGGAGGGCAACCTGGTAAATTCGGGTATAGAAATGTGATCCAAGGGCGGTGCCAACTTGTTAAATGTTATGGACACGGCTGCCTGTAAGCCTGTCCGTGGCCACGGGCAAATCAAGCTGGACTCATGTTGCTTACTTCCTATTCTGCCCCTGGTTTCCTCTCACTAATCCATCATGTTCTATTGAATTGATAGTACATATGGCTTACAACTAATATCCCGCACAAGTTCCGATTTAATATTTTATCCAATTCCAGGAATCTACATTTCCTTCCTAATGTTGATTGCTGTAGGATTTGAGCAAACCCTACTTTTTGCAGCGCAAATGGTTGCTTCGCTAAATTTCTCATGTTTATGAAAAATTGCTCAGTTTTTTAATGATTGAGTAAGTGACGACCTAATACTGGTAAATGACAAGAAAGGGTCATTTTGGTCATAGGGCCATACCATGTACACCTGTGGAGGGCCAAGGGGGGACCCACGCCCACTTGAAGGAAGGAACGCTTGATGGAATGTTGTTGTGGGTAGGACTTTGTGCAAGCAAACGTTTGCTTCATTATGTTCAATAAATATAAATATATAAATAATAATAACACTTGTACTTGTACCCATCAGAGGAAGGGGATCCGAAGCTCCCAATTTCGTTGAAACATGGAAGGGACTTGCTCCCGTGTCGCATTCTGATTGGTTGGTTACCTAGCTACGTTCCTCTACCCCACCCCCTCCTCCCAAACCGTGTCGACGTTGCCGTTTGAGAGCTGTATCAATGTTGCGTGATTGTTTGTTTTGCTGTTTTTTTTTTTAAGAAAAGGGAATTATCGTCTAATTTTGAATTGTGCATGTGAACAGGCTTTCGTTTATGCATTGATTTCACATTCCTCTCAGTCTTGTGTAATAATATATATATATACATATATATATAGAGAGAGAGAGAGAGATACGTAATTACTAATTAGAAATCATAAGAGTATAAACGTTGGGATTGACCAACTGAGGTCAACGGCAATGCATATGCGAATCCGAGGCAGGAGAGGTTTTAGGAGGGCATCAACTCATCAACTGAGTTGGATACGGCGCAGTTTCTGTAAAGTAAGGCAATTTCAACATTCAATTCAATCATACAAAACTCAGATTCTCTATCATTATTATTATCATTAGTTTAATTCTAATTTTAATATTAAGTAGTTCACAAAGAAGTTTCAGACTATTCAAATGCAATGATGTGAATGAAAATAATTAAAATTGATTTTGTTCTCACCCAGGGAAGACTCGGGACCATCGCTTTTCTTCCCCCGTTTTGTGTTTTTTTGGATGACTTTCTTCCCCCCAATTGAAACACCAAATGAATTGCCATTTCAGTGGGCTTACAGGGGCTTAAGTCCCACACATTCTTAAACTGGACCTACAAAGAAGCTTCTAGCCCGAAATCCGATTTATAGCCACTTAATAATGACATAATATTATCATGCCCACAATTAATATCCTGATATATATATATTAATTGCATAAAATTTGAAGAATAAGTTTTAATATTTATCACTTGTTAATAGTATAACTTTCTATAAATTTTATTATATACTAATTTTTTTATTTCTTGTAATAATTTGATAAATAAGTAATACTATTAATATTAATGGATTAATAACCCAATTTAATATAAATTTATATATATTGATGATGGTATTTAATCCCCTGTAATACATATAAGTAACAAAATAAAAGAAATAAAAAAGACACATAATTGGAAGGTAAGCAAATATATCAATTGATTTTGTTTGTGTATAACGTAATTGATTGATATTTACAATTAATAATTAACTTTGCCGACCGACTTCTCGAGCCAAATATTATAACATTCTAGTTCGACTGCTTAATTGAGTTTTGAATTGTTTAACCCCACATCAAACCGATCGAAGGGTGTGGGCGCGGGCGTGAGCAAGTCACAGACCCGTTTAATAAATATTACAAGTTAAATAATATTCAGCTTAACGACAGTGATTGCGAGCAATTATGATCTATAGCCGAAAGTTGATGGACATTATTTTTTTTCTCCATACGTTGGTATGGATGAATGATGATGACCGGCTATTTTCATTTTCATTTTTAAGAATGCTTTAACGAAAAAATAAGTGGAAACAGAGGGAATCTTTCGTGAATAAAAAGTTTAAACGACCCCAGAGAGGGAATGGTTTGGATTTGTCATATGAGAAAAAGAATCCAAATTGAACCCAGATAGCACCCAATTTCTCAATCATCAATGATGGTTTGAGTAAAACGGCAAACCATGAAATGAGGAAATGTCAAAATCAGAAGTGAAAGTCAAGTCAGCAAATTTCTACAATATATAGCGCCCAAAATGCAGTTGCAGGAAGACTTGTTTTCCTCTGCTATATATATATATATATATAGAGGGTGAGTTTCGTCTCTTGAGATGTTGCCACATCAGCATAAATGAGAAACAAACAGAATGCTGGCTTGACGTGGCAAGATTGTACCAATTGGCTCAGTGGCCGTGGACAATCTGAGAACACTTATTCTTGATCCATCTTAGCCCCTTCCTCAGCGATGTCTTCACCTTACCTTCAACAGCGTAAACCTTATACTTGGCAATCCTCTTCTTCCTCTTTGCCTCTGGATCCTTGAATCCCCACGGCTTTGGCGCCCCCTCCGGTGGCCGACCCGTATAGCTTTTGCCGCTCACAATGCCGTACGGTCGGTGACCCGATCCTGATCCGTCCATGGCGTTGATCGGAATCAATGGTGCGAGGGAATGAAAGGGCCGGCGAGTGGGGGACTAGATATGCAGGATGTATATATTTAAGATGGGGATGAGGTTAGGGTTTCGAGAAGGGAAGGGGTAGAACGGGAAAACTAAATAAAGAAAGCACGGAAACGTGTCTCTTGCGAGAAATGGGCAATATGGTTTGGAACTTGCGAGGGAGGTGAGAGCGGCGCTGGGGATTTGGAGTTAAACGAAAGAGGAGCGTTTTGGAGTGTAGGGTATTTGTTTATTGAAACTCCAGAGGAAGATAAAGAAAAAGAAAAAGACGAATCCATTTTCAAATGCTACTCCTGTCAAAACTGTCAAAGTTTGAGGCTTTTTGGCTTGGTGGACAACTCCTTGCCTCCTGCATGCCAACGATAAAATCGACGCCTTTGTCGGTAATGCTCATTGTGCATCGCAATCACCATCATTATACAGAATCATTTTAGCCAGAGAGGTTTATTGTAGTTAATAATACTGTAGTAATAAACAATGATTGAAGAATGTATTCTTGAGTTCTCGACCAATAGATTAAGGTGGGCAAACTTTAAGAAGAGCCGGCCCTGGAAAGTAAAAGGTAGACTATATATGATCATCACTACTCAGTAGCTGCACTCAAAATGGTTAAAGGAAAGATTTGCGTAGGAAAGGAATGCCAGGGACAGCCCAAAGATAGGAGTTGCTATATATATATATATATATATATCAATATTTACAATAAAATCGCACTATTTATTTTTTATTAGTCATGATCCAGTTCACTGGTCACATCCACTTTCAGTTATATATCATCCTCCTCTCCGATTTATCAAACTATATTTATATATATCTCTATTCTACTTTTTGGGGCTTCGAGGATTTGAAGTGGAAGTGGTACCAAACAACATCAGTACCAGATTTGTTTGATGAACCCCATTCATATACATTTATTACTGAGCGAAATAGATTAAGAAAAGAATTAATAAAGAAACATGACATGATGAATGAAGCTGTGTTCCTGGATTTCTTTATTTTTCCCTTTTCTCTTTGGGTCTGCTCTGATCTTACTGCAAAACCAAACAGTTTTGGTGGTGAAGTGGGGCTATAGATGATCAGATCAGACATACACTCTATATACTATACCTTTCCGTTAGTCTAATTAATGAACAACGATATAATGGATTATGGGAAGCAAATACTGATGAACCTATTATATATAAACGCAGGCAGATTGACAAGGACATATGTCCACTTTTTAATTCTTACGCGCACACCAGCCTGTAGCCAATAAAAGATTCCACGGGACTATATCTGAAAGTAAATAAAATATTTTGATGTGCTTTGAAAGTTATAGGTCTCTTTGGCAATCCAAGACGGGTGCTATGTGTTAACACAGCTAAATTAGTCTGTAAAAATATGTAAGACGACGAGGTGGATGTCCGCCACCAAGACATTCATGTCCATGCTTGCCCTCATAAAGACGGACAGGTTCAGAATTTGTATATATTATTGAATCAAATGGAAGTGTGTGTGTGTGTGTATATATATTTAATACATGCAACTATAAGGACTTGAAGCTTGGCTTGGACCTTGGAATGGGGTTCCGATTCATTCATTGTAATCAAGTTGTATATTAATATCAAATTTTGAAGGTTCAAATATTCTAATCACTGGGGACGGACGCATGGGAAAAATTAAGGGCATGTACCCTACCCATGTAGCATTTTGATGGGTCCGAATTCATGAAATTTGAGAATGATGATGATGTCAAATCGTAGGCTTGTAGTACGGTCGTACGTTTAAGATTCCCCTTCCCGTAGACAGAGGAAGAATGGTTAGGTTAATTGGCCTTGCTATAGTAGAGACTAGAGTAAAACCCTCTAGCTTATAGCCCCCTAATAGAAGTACTAGACTGTCTATAAAATCATCAAGATTATGCCAATCACTGCTGTTCTTGTGATAATGATATGCATCTCTGATCAAACTCACAAAAAGTGAACTTGGCTTCGCTTTGCACAGGCATGCATGGGGACATCATCGTACAGCTAGTGCCCCACTCCATATTGTTCTATGAGTTTGGTTTTGTTTTGGATTTCACTTTTTGTGAGGTCCCATTAAATTAAATTCAAGCTTATTCGTTTTTCTCAACCAAATATTGATAAATATAACTTCTCCTCGTCCTTATCTACCTCTGAAACCAAACAACCCCCCGCCCCAAAAAAAACACCTATTGGTCTATATAATTAAAAGATGATAGCGTAAAATAAATTATTACAAACAGAATATAGATTGATAAAATTATTTTCCCCCGAGCAGCCGAGAAATAGTAATACTTTTTCGTTGCTGGTATGAGATATTGATAGGTTCAGTGCACTACTTACTTTGTGCTGTGAGAAACGCTTGGCTTTGGGTAGTACTATTACTGTAAACTCTCCCACTTGTAGTGTTTGCTTTAATTAATACTATAATACCTTTTGCCAGGGAAAAAGTTCACCAACCACGGGCAGATATACATAATCCTGCCCGGCCTTTTATCTGGTCCCCACAATTTTGAAATCTTACTGGGCTTAGTTATTATGGAGAAATAATAATTAGGGACCAAAATTTTAAATTAATATTATTTAGAAATTTAAAAATTTAAAAATGATAAAAAAATAATCTTAAACTTAATAAAATTTAATTATTAAATTATATAAATATTTCTTTTGGAATGATAGTGTCAAGTGATTGAAGAAGAATATCAAAATTAGAGATATAAAAGTGTCAAATTTTTTAAGTTGAGTGTCAAATAATAAGCTAATAATTATAATTGGTAAGTAAAATTTTATTTCTCAATATAAAATAAAGAAAGATTACAGTCAAATCCTCAAATAATAATGCCATATAACTAATGAAAAATATCAAAAACTGACTGTGAGATTTATAAAATTAGAACTCTCAAGTGTTAAATGTTTGATACTTGCCTTCAGTGATTTAACATTGATCTTTAGATGTTTTATATTAAATAGTTTATGTTCATTAAAATTAGAAGTTTTACTCCTAATTTTTGACATTTCTCATAAGTATTTCATACTGTCACTTTAGGATTTGACATTAATATTCTTCCATTTTACATCAGTGATAAAATTTTACTTACCAATTGAAACTATTACTCCATGTTATTTGACATTTAATTTTAAAAATTTGACACTCATAGGTCTTGACACTTTTATTCAATCATTTGACACTATTATTTTTAAAAATATATTTAGATAATTTAATAATCAAATTTTATTAAGTTTTGAACTATGGGTTTTTTTTTGTCATTTCAAAATCTTTATATTCTTAAGTGATATTAATTTAAAGTTTTGATCCCTAAGTATTATTTTTCCTAATTATTATGTCACATTTTCCACACCCCTTCAATGAAAATTACAGTTACAAGTTGGTAAATAAAATTCAGATTCGAGACAGTGATTGTGAGCAAACTAAATAATTGTGAGAGCTTTAAATCATTTAAGAAAAATTCATTTAACTTCAAATTTTGTTTTGGCTATTATCTTTACAAACAAAAATGTGACAAATGATTACAACAGAGTACTACAATTAATAATGGATGACTAGGTGGAAGTTGAGAAGAAGGACTAGTTGGATTCTTTCCAAGTAATGACAGTAGTCAAGTAATATTTTACCAAAAAACAATGTAATAGTTTACATGTTTGAAAATCAGAAATAATCACTTATAGGAACTCATAAGTGATTATATGTTGGAGTTGTCAGATAGAAACTGCTTTTCAATAAGTACTTATTTAAGATATAAGTACTTATTGAAGAAACTGATTTTTTCTACTTATGATAATTACTTATCCTTATATAATTATTTATTTTACTTTTTCTTCTCATTATCCATTCAATAATCACTTAAATCCCAATATTTAAATACATTTTTTTCTCAAAATCACTTATGTGGTAAAAATATCCAAACATAAATCACTTTTGATATAATTACTTATTCTCATAATCTATTATAAATAAGCACTTATCCTCATAATCACTTATACATAAATCAATCCAAACACACCTTACATTGGAATGGCAAAGGTTCACAGATGCTAAATTTGCTTTCCAATTGTTAATGAGTACATCTACTCTCACTATTTCCAAATAATTGATACCTAAATTAAGGAAGCTAAACAATTAACAAAATATTATCATATTTTACTATAATATCTTTATTAATTATATAATATTTTTTAAAATTTATTTTTTATTGGTAACTAAGTGTGAAATTGTAAAAATATAATTAATATTATCTTGAAATTTAAAGTGACAATTGTATGTCTAAAATATCAATTATTTGATATGGAGAAAATATTATTTCCAATTTCAAATATAAATCACTTTAACTAATGCACGGTTACGAATATTAAGAAAAGATGTTAAATTTCTTAAAATTATTTCAAATTTTATTTTTCAAATTTGCCCCTAATTAAATAATATATATTTCTAATCATAAATTAATTATATCTCTAATCTCTTGCATAATCTCTCATTGTATTATTGATAAGGGTTTTCTTTAAAAAATTTATTTAATAATTTAAATATACTCCATCCAATCCTCAATATAAGACCCTTTTAATTGAATTACGCATATTAAGAATATAAGTTAAAATTAATTAACTATTTCAATTTCTTCAAAAATTGTAATATTTTTTTAAAATTACTTTTATTTAATTTCTTTCTCCCTCTCATTGAGATACATTGAATAGAGACATATTTTAAAAATGTATAATAAATATTTTCTCATATATTATAAAAAATTAAAAACTGTTCTTTTAACATGCATAACTATATAATGGTTCAACCTTTACCACCAATCAAAGACACTGAATCCAATATTTAGAAAAAAGAAAAATATGGGGCCCTTGTCGTTGTATTGACTACTCCCTCCGGTCTATATTATAAGGCATATTGTATGACAAGTTTTTGGTTCAAAATATAAGATATTAGATATTTTTTTCCCATTTTACCCATGTCTTTAATGCTTTATTTCTCTTCATTTACAACTCTCAAATGATAATAGAATTGGGTATTTAATAAGGGTAAAATAGGAAATGTGAGTATTTTTTGCATTAATTTGAGTTGAAAAAGTGGTTTTCTTAATATGCGTGTAATTAATATAAAATGTCTTATAATGTAGATCGAATGGAGTATTTGGATAATGAAGTCCATTGGAATGAAAATCCTCCGATTTCCTAAAATGGTATTGTTCATACTCCATGTTTCGTCACCTCACATAATTATCATTTTTAGTGTATATATGTTCATTTTACGAGAAAAAAATAGTAAAACTTTCTTCAACTTCACCTAATTCAAATTTTTGACTGTCAGGCTATCTATTGTCTCACTTCAAACAAACCAATCAAAACATATAGGGCTCATTTGGTACAAAATATGAAATGGAATAAAAAAGAGAATAAAATAAAAAGGTGAACTTTGAAATTTTTAATGTAAAATGGCATATATGTCCTTAGATAAAAATTAATAATAAAAATAGTTATTAGCAGGCAACAATTAAAAGGATATAATAAAATACTAGTATTTCATATCCCAATTTTTGTGCACTAAAAAAGAATTAATTTCCCATTCTGTAACCAATGAGTTCACATAATAACTTTCTCCCACTTTGCTTCACCATGGAGAGATTATTAAATATTTTTTCTATTTTTTAATATAAAATCATTTTAACCGACATACATTAAAATTAGAAATTAAAATTTGTTGACAACTTTATAATTTTTTTAAAAAATCATAGCATCTTTATAAAATTATCCTTATTAAAATTCAAACATCATAATAGTATGTGGCATTAAAAAGTGGATATGTTTTATTTTCTAAAGAATCCTGAAATGAATTAAATAGGAACATTTTTTGTAATACATAATAAATATTACATTGTATTTTTTAAAAAATTTTATATTTAAAACCAAATAAAAAATGTCTTATATTTAAAATTAGAAAAAACAATACCTTTAGGATAATATTTTTAGTCTATCAAATCATTTATATTTTGATGAATACAAAGTCTCCAAATTATATATATAATACTCTTTCTCGTTCTTAATATAAATCAATTTTAACTATTTTATCAAAACTAAAAGAATTAGTTGCATTAATCAGATTATCCAAAAATTGCTTTGATTTTAATTTTTACTCATGATAATTAAGTACCACAATAAATTTGAAAAATATATACCCTCTAAAATAATTAATACTCTTAAACCAATTAACAAGAAGGACATTTTAAAAATAATTAAAATAATTAATACTTCATAAAATATTGCAAAATAATTGAATTTTTTTAAAAAAGATACTCTTTCCAGTCCATATTATAGGGGGTTTCTAACTATTTCACGTTTATTAAGAAAAATTGTTTGCACACCTTAAAATTCCAAAAAAAACCAAACCTCCCAATTTTACTCTTATTTTAAAATTCATCCCCTTTCTCTTTTTTTTCTAACTTATATAACAATAAAAAGAAAAACTCCTATTAAAAATTATATAATTTCTTATATTTTAAATCAAATAAGGTTCCTCTATAATCCTTATAATATGAATATGAAGGAGTACCTTACATAGAGGAGGAGAGGAGGAGGGAGTGCTTCTATCTTTACCATTAATATTCTATTCTCTCTCCATCATCTCTCTTTTCTCTCCATTAAATTCTTTCTCAACAATTTCAATCTTCCTTTGTTCTAATTTTTTATTTCACAAATTTCCAGATGTCAAATTGCTTTGATCATCGTTGGCCAAAACAAAAATTTCTTTTGATCATATGAAGAAGTCCGGATCTGAAGCTTCTTCGACCAACAAGCAAATTTAGTTTCTTCATTTCTTTCAGCCATAGTTAGTCATCCGTTCAAATGCTCTGTTCAGATGTGCTGCAGTTGATAACCTTGATCCTCAAATTCTTGTGATTAGAATCATATTCTGCAAAGTAGTTATTCAATTGGCGGGGAATTTCAAGGATAATAAAATAAAAATTATCCCATTAAAAGTCCGTAGTTGGTGGTAAATTCAAAAACTTCACTGCTTCCTAAACTAGTGTTCGAAGCTTTCCATATACAATCCAAACAAGAGTACAAAGGCATAGAAACCATGACAATCAAAATGTAAAGCAAATAAGAAAATATCTCAAACATTTGACGCAGAACATTTAGAATTAATGCATCTTTGTTCAAAGTGGTCAAAGGCAGGAGTTTTTGAATTCCATATAATGAAAATCGGGCAAGAAGGTAAATGCGTCTGATATGAATGACAAAAGCCAGAGCAATTCCTTCTGGAGAAAAAATGACAAGTTTTTCCGGTCAATAATGAAAAAACAGACCCAGTTGAGGAAGCTTGTTGAGGTATTTTGAACACACATGATGTGTTTTGGTCCTTCAGATCGATTTTGCAGCTAATATTACTTTGAATGGATTCAGTCAATTATGAAACGAATTGAATTGATTGAATCCATATCCTTAATTTTATTAGCATAAAATAACATGCAATTTAATTTTTTTTTAAATCTTAAAGTATTTTATATAATTATTTAATAAAAGGAAAATCTGTAAAATAAAAAATTTTGAATGCAAAATTACAAGGGTGGAAAACAATTTTTCAATAGAGAGGTAATGAAATTAAAGCAGAGAAATAAAATTATGTAACAAATATATATATATATATGCACAAATATAAAATTAACCTATGATTTAGAGACTTTGAATAGATCGAGGTACAAATAATGTGGTTTTTGAAGAGTATGTAATCATTACTCTTTCACCAAAACTAAATTTATGAACAACCATGTCATTAACTATATAAGTGGGCTATTCTAATAAGCACATTCCCATATGACGCAAACACACCATATCACAGTAGGAGAAGCACTTCCTAATAGTACACTACACTAGTTATAGTTGGTTGGAAAAGGAACAGAAGAGTAGGACACTAATAAATGTGGCAGGTCAGTAGGAACAAATTTCTTAGCGATGTGTTGTATCGGAAGCCAGGGAGACCTTGCTGAGCCTGCTCGGTGACATTCTGGCGGCATCGTTGGCGATGCCTCTCACGTTTCTGCTGCTTCCTCCACCGCAACCATAAACTGCCCTGTATGCTAGTGTTTTTCCCAAGTGGCAGCTGTCGTAATATTTGTTGTTTGATGATTTTGAAACAGAAACCTCCTGCATGTTGAGACTTATGGTGCCTGAAAATTCGTCGTTACCTTTCTCACTAGCCATTTTGCTGATGACAATGGAGAAGCAAATGGCAATGGAGCAAGTACAGGCCACAAACTTGTTGGCAGGAGGCTGGTCTTATATAGTGTGGAAAAGGAACTGAATTTGGCGTGATGATTTAATCAGAGGTTTGAGCTAGAGCCTAGAGTTAAAGATGTTAAAAGTCTGAAACAAGAGATCAGCTATTAGATCCCTCGAGCTCTTTACCAGCTAATATGCTTTTTATTCATATTCTCTTCCATCACAAGAAACCCAATATACCATGACAGTTTCGCTCTTCTCATCTTACCACTTTCATTTTAACCCTATATTCAAGATTTTAATCCCTGTTCTCAGAAGAACCAAACCCCAATTATTAAAAAATAAACTATGTTTGTTTAATAACTGAACTAACCTCCACGTCCTAGTTTGTTTGCCGTCTGAATGTGACAGGACTGTACGATAAACCTGTAATGTCATTCTTGTTCTGTCTAAATATGTTGCAATTCATATGTTTACATGATGACAAACCGGGACACAATCACTTACCAACTAATGATTGATGCATACTTAAATTATTTTGTCAATAAGAAGTTGCCAAATGCCATTTCAAGACCGACGGAATAGATTTAAACATCGTGCGATTCCTGGCTAGTTTATTGAAAGATATTTTCATATCGTTAAAAATAAAATTCTAACACAGAACTACGGTACATTCAACCTATTGAATTGTTGTGTTGATTAAGAAAATTCCATCTTTAACCCTTTAGAAAATGACTTCCTAGACAGACACCTTCAGCTTGTCACTGTCTGGTGGTGATTTTAACATATAAAGTGAAGGATAAGAGCGGGGAGAAAAAGGTGATTGCGTGACGTTGAAACAATGCCATGTCTAGTATCAGCTTGTCACTGCAATTTGAATCCCGCTTTGATTTCATAACCAAAATCCTACACCTGATCTTTTTTATTTTTCTTAACCTGAATTTCAAGGAATGATTATGCATTAAAACATTTTAACCAAACACGCATGGGAGGTAAGAACTAATTAGATGGGTTCAAACTGATTCGTATGCTGATTAAGCGGCCCAATTGCTGTTTTGAGAGGTTCCGACAGCAAAGTTGGAAAAGACAACTACTCTAGCTACGTCGGATCGACAAAGATCACCAACAAGCTAATGTTAAAGTTTGGAAGTGGAATATGATGCTTGTTTCTGACAGAACTTGTCTACAACCAAATATATGCATATGTCATCATCTGTATGCAATTCCCTTTTTATATATAAATGCCTTTCTTGCGGAGGAAAACATTCAAAGGACCCCACAGTATAGTCTCAAACAAACATTAGAGGCCAGGGCAACCTCCTACTTTTCGGCATGAGATATGGACTGAAATACACAATTGTTTACTTCCCATGGTCTTTTGCTTACATTAATATTACATTGAAGCAGGAAGCTTGATTAGTCCCAAGTTTTAGTCACATATTCATCTCCTCCATCTTAAAATGTCCATCCTGTCACCAAATAGGCCAATTCAATGGAGTACTCAAAGTCCTTTAGCGTTTAAAATCTTACCAAATCTTTCTGCAACCGCAGCTAAAGTTGCATCGCTCTTACAAAAAGCAAATCTGACGTATCTCTTCTGGTAGCTACAACCTTCATTAGAAACTTCTAAGTTGGTATGAAAAAATCCTTGTCCTGGTACAGCCACCACCCCTGCTTCTACTATTAGTTTCTTGACAAATTCTACCTGAAAGCAAAGAATATTTGTTCCTACCAATTTAGAAATACAACGTGACAATTTAAATATTTCTCAAATTAATTTTACCAGGAAAGCAGGAAAGAATGCCCATACATCAGAATGGGGGTAATTGTCAGGAAGCGCAGCAAATAAAAAGAAGGCACCCTGAGGTTTAAATAGTGTCTTTAAACCAACTCCAGCAAGCAACTTGATAATATAATCTCTTTTTGATTCATAATCCTGAGTATAAAGTAAGAAACATTACAAAAAGATGAACAAGAACGATAGCATTGTTATTAAATTGACTTTTTCCCCAGGGATTGCATTATGCTATTAAATTCAAGTTTTTTGGATCAAAGTCATATTGAAGGATGTACACTCAATGAGAACACTAATCTTATCTTGGTCTCTTACTTTTCTCAGTGATTCAAAGTACTCTGGGGGGCTTTTCAAAGCAGTCAGAGCAGCTTCCTGAAAAGGTGCTGGAGCAGAATCTGTGATTCTGATATGAATAGTTCTGATTGCAGATGCAATGACTGCTGGAGCGATTGCCCATCCAACTCTCCAACCTGTTTGGTGGCAGACCAGCAATGAAATTATGTCATTCTTATCAGCAAAGATGCGAAAATTAAAAACTGAAAATACTTCAGATGCAGTTTGGTTTCATGCAGCTTTGACCTGTGACACTAAATGTTTTAGATAAAGAAGAAGTTATAACAGTCCGCTCTTGCATCCCTGAAAATGAGGCAAGGGAAATGTGCTTTTCATCGTCATAAGTTATATGCTCATATACCTGCATAAAGTATCAGGAAAAATAGAAAAAAATAAAAATTATAGAAGGAGAGAGAGAGAGAGAGAGAAGGCAAACATTATATTCATGTCAGCTAGACAAATATCCCTCTCTTGTCAAGTGAAAAAATACAAATAGATATGCTTTCCCTTTCTACCAGCAAATTCAATAAAGAAAATTGGTATATTGATAATAGAATGAACCCGCATCACTGTAACTTACACAAAAGCCATGGCACTACAACAGAATATATATGCTTTGAGGCATATTTCCTCTTGTTACCCTTAACAGCACTACTATCAGCAGATTCATATGGAACATGAGTATGCATTGTATATCACCCGATAATATCTCGTTTAGATCCTCAAATTGAAATTTTATCAGTATAAGGAAAAGGACTATCATACTTCATCTGTTATAGCCAGACAATCTTGGCTGCAGCATGCCCCAGCAATAATCTCAAGCTCATCTTTCGTGAAAACTTTGCCAGTCGGATTGTAAGGACTGTTTGATCTTTGTGTTAGTAATTTTGTAAATCAAGATCTGAGGATAAGCAAGTTCTCTAAACATTCACATTCACAATGAAGCTGACGAGTCTTGATCAATTTAAAATATTTCCTTAGACCTTGAGGCCAAAGACCTTTTCCTAGTCTATTGTTAATATTACTATAGTCTTTTCAGGCTTCACACTTTTCAAAAACACTAGCCTTGAGCAAGAGCAAAACATCAAAACAAGGAACAATCACAATAAAAGCAAACCAAACTCCTCCAAGGCTTGCAAATAGCCTCAGACTTTAAGGGCATATCAGAACTAGTTGGATTTTATTGTCTTGAAATATAAAAGATTTACAAAGACTTTTCTGGCCACCAAAAAATTTACAAAGACGGAATGATAAATTTAACAGCAGAATATATAGAAAGCAACCTGTAACATTCATATGGCAAAATGCCTAAAAGTTTAAACTAAGTTGATAGATTGGTATGCCTTTTTTAGTTTAGGTGTAAGACAGGATTTTGATTCACTAAATCTCCATTCTATCATTACACACACACACAACTCTATTCTATCGGTTTCAATTTTAAAGGAACCAATTTGAGGCTTTCTAGATGAGGATGAAGTCTATCTAAAGTTCAGTATTGTTAGTTTAAGCAATTTCCAACCTGTTCAACACAATGGCTTTCGTTCTTTCAGTAAATGATTTCAGGAATTTGCTTGGATCCAGGGTCCATTGAGGTGGGTCAAGTGGCACGTGCACCTATGATGCCCATAAAGTTCACAAAAACAAATAGACATTAGATAATTTAAGTTTCAAACAAGCGAGCTCAAAGCATCAAACACTGGAAGCTGCAAGACCAGACTGCAGGCTTATGATAGCTGGCAAATGAATTGAAATCTTACAGGGACTCCCCCGGCTAAGAGAATGCATGCTTCATAAGTTTCAAAAGAAGGATCAAACACTATGACTTCATCGCCCTGGTCAATTGCTGTTTGAATTGAAACATAGGATAAAATAACGTGGAAAACTAAACAAAAACGGCCAAAATATCAGATCAATTCAGGTCTTCAGGCTTATGAAAAAGGAAGATTAATAAAAAAAATATATATATATACTTGCAAAAACTGCTGCCGCAAACGCCTCAGTTTGACCACAGCAAATAGCAACGTCAGTAAGCGGGTTGATGTCTAAACCATGCATTTCCTTCACTATCTTTGCCAGGTGATCACATATTCCTTGCACATGCCTTAAATTAGAAACAGTGCAATCTGTCAAATGTTAAGAAGAAGAAAATAGGGCAAGGGAGGGATCTAAACTAAACAAGCACCACAAACAATCTAAATTCTAAACTAGTTGGATACAACTTAGGTTGTAATAGTAAGCAAGATGTTTGTTTAATACTCCGAGAGTTCCAGAAAATTCACCGGTACTGGTTGAAGTCAGAAACAATGGCGGAAACCGCGGCATTTTTTATATGGGGAGGTGCAGGGAAATCGGGAAAGCCCTCGGCAAGGTTGATGGCGTTGCATCTCTGAGCAAGTTGCGACAGTTCTTGAATCGGTGACGACTCAAGCTTCTTCGCAGTGCGGGACAACCTCACTTTCATCTTCCTCTCTTTTTTTCTCCGGGTTCGTACTGGTGTCTTACCTTATCGAGTATCATCCTGCCAGCTATCCCAACACACTGTCGTCTCTTTTCGACGACATTTTTATATGTTGCCGTATATGTCGCAAGAAAATCCAAACTTTTCTGCCCCATTACCGTAGCAAAACGAGAATGCAGCGATTTTTCAAAACCAATTAATTAAGCTAGAATCCATTTATCAAAAAAATAAAAAAATAAATTTAGAATCAAAGGCAACCAAACCAAAGCCGCTCCAATTCTCTCATCACTCTGAGCCTGGGGGTTAGGCTTGAAACGTCGGGGAGGTCAAGCTTTGGCTTCTTGCATTCATCACATTTGTCAGCGGTTCTCCACCAACAGAAGCGCGAGATTTTGACGGAGTCATACTCGCCCTCGTCACTGGAACATAACTTGCTTTTCATTTCGTTGAAATTGTCTTTGAATGTAGCAACAAGAAAAGGGTCAATTAACCAAATTTTATAGAGCAGTGTCACTGTGGAGTGGGAACAACACCAGCTTGCATCCTAACGCGGCTGTTTTGTTACATGAAGGGATTGTAGAGAAAGAATGAACAGAGGACAAATAGTAATCCTGTCTAACCATTTTAAACGAATCACTCAATTAAGAATTAGAATTAGAATTAGAAGTAAGATTAAAATTAATTAATTATTTTAATTTTTTTAAATATTTTAATATTTTTTTAAAATTATTTTTATTTAATTTTTTTTATACATTAAATATGAATATTTTTTTAAAAATATATAATAAATACTATTGTATATTATAAAATGTTTTGTATTTAAAATTAAAATAAAAATTTTTATATATAATAAGTATAACATAAGCAGGGTGGGAGTCGAACGTTATACTTGTGAAGGTGGTCAACTCTGACATTTATCCTCCAACATATATTGTAATTTTTACCTATATTAGAAAATATTTACTATATTTTTAAATTTTTAAAAAATTTAAAATGTTCAATTTTACTGTTATTAATTTCACCACTTCTATTAAATATTCTTTCTAATTCATATTATAAAATATTTTATATAACATATTTTTATTCATAATATAAAATGTTAGGTATATTTCTTCTAATTTTATCTCACTCATTAATCATAATGAAACATTTAATAAGGATAAAATGGGAAGTTTTGATACTTTTTTTCATAAATATCAAATTAAAAAGTAATTTTTTTAATATGCGTATATTTGATACAAAATATTTTATAATGTAGATATAAAAAAATATAACATAAATTATAATACTAATAATATAATAAATAAAAAATAAAAATAATAAATTATTATATATTATTTTATATGATGAGACAAAAAAAAATTTTCATTTTACTTTATAATATAAAACGAACAGGGTAAATAAGGAGTAAATGCTAAACTTTGCCACGCTGGATTTCTATATTTTTTTGTGGCCATCCCCTTCTTTAGAGGAAACAGTGAAATACTTTATTTGGATTCCTTTTCATAGTAATTGAATGGTGTCTTTGGTATGCTGGAATGTTTTTTATGGAATGGGAATAGGAATAAGAATAGAAAATAAAATAAAAATATAGTTTAAAAGTATGTTTGGTATGAAATAAAATTTTAATGGAATCCTGATATAAATTTTATTTGGTATGTGATTTTTTATATGAAAAGGAAATTATAATATATGGAAAGACATTAATGTCCCTGAATTAAAAATAAAAAAATCATAAATTGTTAATACAAATATTTTATGAGGGTAAACTTGTCTGAAAAAATATGATTCCCGAGAGCTCATCACGATTCTTTACAATTTGTTATAGAAATCCATTCCATTAATTTTGCACGAATCATCATTACCAGTAATTTTATTTCAATTGTACCAAACATCACTAAGTCATGATTCCTTTTCCATCTTCAAGATTCCACCATACCAAACATAGCATAATCATGTATTCCTTTTCTTTCTTTTTCCCCCTTTCCGTTTTCCTTCTTTATTCCTTCTTTAGATGTTGATTAAATCATGTCATCACCATTGATATATTTTCTTTTAGCATCAATAATATCTTCCAACTGACACTAAAAGGAAAATAGCATCAATAATATATTTTATTTTTCCAACAAAATATTTTCAATACACATAGCCATTGATCGAATTATAAACAATATGTTTAAGGATCTAATTATCTGTGAGAAATTTTTCAAAATAAAAAAGTTTCTCTTAAAGGATTCATGAATTAATTATGACTCTTAAAATAATTCATAGAAAGTCACAAGATTCATGAAATATGAAAGGAAGTGACTTTTGTCTAAATTTATGAATCATTATAATGTATATTTATTGATTAATGTATATATTTTTTTATTGAAAGAGTCTATGTTACTTCAAGAGGTGTCATCTCATTTCCTATAAATAGCCCACAATCTTTCATTATTTTGTAATTCCAATTTTATTTATCTACACTTCTTTCAACATACATAAACTCACTTGTCTTTATCTTAGTGCACAAAGGGTAAAGAGCAAATTATCACTTTGTAAAAGTCATTATCGTCAAGACTTTAGTTTTCGAAGTACAACACCTATTTAAAGATCTTCATTATATCTTATAGGAAATTTATCACTAACCCAAATTATACCCAGAGTTTGAAAATTGGTGGGAAAAAATTAAATTTAAAGGAAAGTGTTATCCACACTACACAACTTTTTCTTCAATCTCTCATTCTCCTACACTTTGGAAGATCCATTTTTCCTACACTATTTGTCATCCCTATTAATTTTTCTTTTCACTCTCTCTTTTCTTTTCTTTTTTTCTTTTTAATGGTTAGGGGCTGTAGATACCAGACTCCTTGATGAGTGATGGTCCGCGTCCACTACCACAAATTTGGAGCGATTTTTTTTTTGCCAAAATTTGGAGCGATCGAGTTAAAAAGCCTTAAAAGGAAACATTATTAAGAAAATGGTCTCAAGCTGTTGGTGCCTGTGGACCAAATTATTTGGGTCGGACTTTGTCTCTTCCTACATCTATTTCTCCTTGGCTGTCTTTAGTCTTCACATGTTTGTTTCAAAGAACAAAATTTGGACTCATCTAATTTGACCCCATCCCATCAGCTTCAGAAAATTCTGGGTCTCTCTAGTACGCCCATCATATATCAACGTCACTCCCTGACTAACAAAAGCGTGGCCAATCATAAATGTCCAAAATAGTGCTGTTTAAGGAAGCCTGTGGAGCTCATGATTGGATCAACGCAAATGCTCCCCCTCCTCACCCGTATTGAGTTTCTGTTGGGAAGAATATTAGGACTTAGAAATTAAGCGGCAAAAGCATTGAAGCCTCGATCCTTCCATTTTGATTTTTTCTATCTGTTGTCGACATTCAGCTAACATCCGTAGGGCTGAAGATCCGGAGGTGATGGATGTTAAAGCAGAAAAAATCTGTAGGGATTGCCGCACAAGGACGACGCCACTATGGAGAGCTGGTCCGGATGAGCCAAGGGTACATCATCAACTGTTCCATCGCTCTAAATATTCTATAATGTTGAATTATATTGGTGCTCCCTTGACTTTTACTTATTGATGTTAATTTGTCTGATTCCAGTCTCTTTGTAATGCATGTGGGCTGCGATTCAGAAAGAGGAGGGCTCTTCTAGGCCTGAATAGTGCAGGATCACGGAAGTGCAGTAAAAGGATACCGACTAGTAGAAGCATGAAGCAACAACACCCATCAATTGGAAGGCAAATGAAGTTAAAAGAGGAAGAAGAAGCGGCCATATCACTGATGGCTCTTTCTTGTGGCTCTCTCTCTACTTAACAGAACTACACTAGGGACGGGAACCCAAACAGGAAACAAAGCAAATATATATATATTTATTCCCTCGTTTATCCATTTCACAGTGTATATCGTTAAACGGTTTTCCTTTGTTATACTTTAGTAATAGTACCGCCGTTTTTATCTTCCCAACCCATGTGCGTACCGTTTTTCCCAAGTCTGTAGTATGCTCTAGCTCTTCATTACAGTAGCCAGTGAATGTGAAACTGTAGTTATTATAGCGAAAACTGTTGCCTTTTACTTCACTAGAGTCTTCCTCAATGTTACTCGATCACTCTAAAGAAAAAAAGGACCCTGTGCTCAGTTTCTGGAGGGATCCTCTTCCAAAGGGAAGCCGACACACAAGTATACCGTGACAACAGAGATGTTGCCACGTCGAATGTTCCTGACACGTGTCGAGTAAACTCGAGAAAGAACCTCGCTCGCGCCCTATTTGTACGTCCCCTCGCTTTCCCATTTCGCATACGATCCACTCCAAGTTCTAAGATTCAGAGTCTTGAAAGCGGATCAATACACAAAACAACAACATGCAGTCAAGGTTCGTGGATAATACAACAAGGGCTTCGATTCACTTATTCTCTACAGTCCATCGTCGCCATCTCCAGCGAGTATTTTGCTCTGCCTCCCGTAGTCAAACCGGTGACCCCGCCATTCATTCCGGTGAAGGAGAAGCCGGCCCTGCGGTTCACGAAGGAGAACCTCATGTAATCATTCCCATCAATTTGACTGCTTCAATTTTGCATCCTTGTGCGTTGTGTATTGAGACTGATATGTCAAGTGTGTCTGTGAGTATTGCAGGGAATTAATGGCACAACAAATACCAAATATGTAGAGACAGAGCAGGTACCCAAAGAAGATGAGCTTTTTGAGACTCCAAAAACTCCGTATGAATCTTCGGCAAAACTGAAGAGCTCCGGGGTGAACCAGCGATTGGATCCGACGTTTCAACAAAAGCGGAACCAGGGATCGAAAGCATTGGAGGACGTGAGCTGTGCTGGTCTCGATGGAAGCCCATGGCCGAAGGACAGTGCAAAGGATCAGAGGAATAGAGGCGAAAAGCTGGACGATGAAAGAGAATACTATGAACATCACAAAGCGTCACCCTTGTCGGAGTTAAAGTTCGCAGATTCTCGGAAGCCTATTACGCGTGCGACGGATGGGACCGCCGACTCTGGAGTAGGTAGGGATGTGATTGGTTGGCTGCCGGAGCAGCTCGACACTGCGGAGGAGGCGCTCAGGAGGGCTACCGAGATATGGAGGGAGAATGCTGTGCGTGGTGATCCTGATGCACCACATTCAAGGGTTCTTAGAGCTCTTCGGGACGAAAATTTTTGAATATGGTTGTAGATATCTCTGGTTTTAAAATTTAACTCTACATCTCTTGGAAAGCTGAATCCTTTGATCTTTTTCTTTAAAAAAAGTGATGTACAATTCAGTTATTCACACGAAATAACTACGAACAAGCAGCAAGGAAGTGACTGGATTTAATGTGTAAACCTTTCTTGTGATCAATTTAGTTCTGTATTGATTTCGCTGGCTCTCTCTCTCTCTCTAAAAAAAAAAAAATGATGAGTTTAGCATATTAAGGAAGGAAAGTCTCTCACCCTCACTTGTATCACGCTAGCATTCTTCTCACGCTCACTTTCGCTCACCTATATTTGAAGCATAAATTCTTTTTCTTGCTTCGGTCAATTATCATAATGATGATGATAATTTTGGTTCAGATATGGGTAGAAGTTGAAGCCCATCCAAAATCAAACATAGTTATGTGGGCTATAGGCTGGACGGCCCAAGTCACAAACGATTGGATTTGAAAACATGGTGTTAGACCCAAAAAAGAAAGCTAACCTCGATGAGAAAATGCGAATCACCATCTGTTTCAACAGTGTGCCACATGGAGCTGTGATTATTGGATATTTTTTAAGGTCATTCATGCGATATTGCAGGGACAAACAGCACTAGGATCCTAACACGAGAAACTCTTGTATGTTGCGTAATACATTTTGTACAAAAAAAAAACACATAGCAAAACACATAATTTATCCCTCAATTTTAGTTCTATTAAATGTGAGCATACAGTTGAATGTTTTGGAGTTTTTTTAAATTTGGATCCCCTCTTGCAGTTTTTTTTTTTATAAATAAAAATTACTCTTTTTATATTATATATTTCATAAATTATGCGGGATATCATCATTTGAATGTAGATTTTTCTTTGATTAGGGTGCCTGACTCGTTTTGGTGAGTATGAGTTTTGCGGTATTCAAAATTACATGTGTGGCTATCGTTAAAAGTGAGTATGTGGGTGGAAATCAAGGATGTTTACTTTCTAAGATCACGTGAATTTACATTATGAGTAAGTCTGGAAATGGAAGTTAGAAGATTAAGGATGGGAAAAGGTGGAACCAAAAAGAGCAGCATTAATGGGGATCACTGGTTAAGTGCCTTTCATTCCCAACACCAACACACCGCCTGATCATTATCTTCCAGCTTTCATGTCAACACGAGGGGTGCCTATTTTCCTTTTTCCACCGCTAGTTGTTGTGTCGTTTAGAATTAATCCTCTTATATATATATATATTCTTCATAAAAAATAAATTAATTTAAAAAAAATCCTTCGTAGGTTAGGAATAATATTGCAATTTAATTAATGTTAAATTTAGGATAAGGATCCTCAAAAGATTGGGAATATATAAGTAATTGTGAAGCATGTAAGGTTGCTTCTTGAATTAATAGTAATAGATCGAGTGGGTGGGTAGGAGATAGGGGAGGAATGAGAGGAAGTGTGGAGGAATAAGGTGTCTGATAAAAAGCGGGAGACATTAATCGGAGACAATTCTAATTAGTAAAGGCTAGGTAACTTGATGAGTTAATTTCAGACGTTTTATACCTAACATATTGGACCTGCATGGAGGGAATTGATGTTAGCAAGCTATCCCATCGAATTAAAAGCCACCAAATACTAAAAGGCTAAGCTTGAAGATTCATGAACGGTTTATCCAAACGACGGGAAACCACTGCAACACCGTCCAATTATAAGGAAGCCAAATATGCAAATTCCACCAAACTCTGTTTGTTTCCATTCTGATTTATCTCTCACTCCATTGTCAACTATCTAACCACCAACAGCCCCGAAGTAATAGAGGGCACGCTATTTCCTTCCCCGCATTTATGACCCGCATCCATCCCTTGGCGCTCACGATCATGGATATAGCTAGATAGTACTAGTACCACACTTGGTTATCTACAGTGGGTAACTTGTTTAAGAATGTTGAGTAATTAATTTAGCAAGCATACTCCTATATTAATGAGGGATAGAGAAGTCAGCTAAGCATATAATATATGGACCCATCATCAACGTTGTAATCCGAAAACAGTCATAAATTAAAGTGAAGCAACAAGGCCAGAGGGGATCTAGTGGCCAGCCTGCTATCACGTCCAGATTCTCATTCATTACGGAAAGTGAAATCTTACCTACACGCCTCCCCCCTTCATTCAATGCCCAAGCCCAAACACAGCGCCACCCCCACTTACTGTTTGTCCCGTACATCATAGTTTTAACCCATATAAATACAACGTTATAATCCAAGTCTAAACTCAATATATGCTCCTGGAGCTAGTACTAATTGGGAATATATTGTGGTGTTTCATTTTGTTATTGCTCTTGCTCATGAAAGGTGTTTCGGGGTGGAGGGATTACTGGGGCAACAGAAGAACAAGGTACCAGAGACTAAATGAGAGAATTAGGAGGAGGAAGAGAGTAGTAGAGATGGGAGGGAGGCGATTCTGGAGGATAAGGGTGGGCCCCAGGATCCGAATCCCCAGAATCCCAGGGGGGGCTAAGAAGATGGCGTTGTGGTTGAGAGACGCATACGTGAGGATGATGATGGGAATGGCCAACTCGGGACTGAGGGGAATGAGAGGCGCCGACGCCGTGGTTGGCTTCGGCAACCCCCCTATCAAGGAGTATGACCGCAACATGATCCTCCACATCTACAACTCCCTCGTCGTCGCCCCGGTGCACCACGATCCTCCCCCTCACAACATCTCCGCGCTCTCTTCCTCCTGATTCTTAATTTTCTCTTCTGCTTAGCCCTTCCATTTCCTGTAATAATAATCCAAAAAAGTCATCAAGATGATGTCATCTGTGTGTTTGGCCTTGACTACTTTCAAGTCAGCCATTTTGCTATTTCCGGCTCGATTGAAACCGTTGTCCGTGAGATGGTTTATTATCTGTAATTTGGACACCTGATTTCGTCGCTCATGTTTAAAATTTTCCATGGTCCTTGCCTTAACACGCGCGATATGTACAATTTTTCCCATATAAATTTGTCCATTGACGCCAGTGAATTGCTTTTGTTTTGAATACTAGAAGGCTTCAGCTTCAGCTTCAGCGGCTCCTGTTCTATTCTTCAGCCGCACTTGGAATTTTGAATGACAAGTAACAAGTGACTGAAACGATGTGCCGTCTGCTGGGGCCTAAAGTGGATTGGATTCAACGACTGAGATTTGTGCGGCAGCACCCCACTAACTTTCTCCCCGAAATTGAGAGAATCAGAGAATCCCCATGCAATACAGCACATTTGACAGTGACAGGGATAGTTCCCCGACTTCCAAGTGCAACTCTTGCGTAACGTAATTGGGCCAGACTTGATTGTATATTGAAGGCCGATGTATGGTATTTGGGCCATGATAATGACTAACGCCAATCGGGTCTGTAATTGTTTCTATAATAGTACTGCTGATTGTCCATTGAACTCCCAATTTATAGTCTATGCCTATTTATTATATTTCTTCACAAAATCCCAGTTGAAAATTTTTTTTTCGAAGATTGAATTTTTCAAGTGTTAAAAAAATATTGCTTCAATTTTGTTGCAAACACACAAAAAAAAACAGTGCATATAAAAAGTTTTAGCTTCTCTTGTTATGAATTTTTTCTTTACCCATTAAAATTCATTTCCCTAGAGTCGGGCCTCGCATTTACATAAACAAACGCCCTGTCCTGCATGGAGATATCGTTAGTCTTTAAGGGGTCAATTAGTCAGATTATCTTGGTTAACTCAAAACTGATCTCTCTCTCTTGCCTTGGTGTGTGTGTATATATATATATAGATATATTTTATTTTTAATTCAATGATAGGTCAACTACAGAAACAAATAAAGACAACAAAGAAAGGCAACTTAAAAAAAAAAAACATAATTCCTAAATCCTAACAATCCTATTCCACCACGCTTTCTAATTGTGGGGCATTGATTCTATCCGGCTCCTCTGAGAGCTTCGAAGCAGGAGGTTGATGTCCTTCAAAACAGTGTCAATTTCTGGATTCCACGGCTTCAGATCTGCGACCAACCTCGCATGTTCGGGGTTGGGGAACACCAGCATCAGAAAGGTATGATTCGCATTGCCAAGTTCTCGGTCAATCGTAATCCAGATCAAAGCTTTCCTCACTTCCTGTAGGAGAAAAATCATTCCCAAGTTCTCGATCATTTTTATGTTGTCCTCTCGTCGATCATCTACTCATGTTTTTTGATATTATCTATTTTAGAGTATCTTGTCTTCCCTTTTTCGTTTATATTCATATCTAGGGTTTGCTGCTCTGAAAACAAGAGGAAAAAGGGGGATCTTGTACTGTTATTGTACATCAATGAAGGGGCATTGAATTTGAATTGGGGTCTTAATCCTCTTTATTAACAACACAGGAGCATTCCTTTAGGATGATAGCGAAGAGTAGTTAGGAGCAGAATTGGAACAAAGCAGAGTTAATGCTTTCGTATTTCTCATCGTCACTCCAATCCAAAACATAATTGGAAGTACATTAATGCTTTTCTGGCAGCAGCACACCATCTCACTTTTATCTCATGTACCCATAGATGGCAATTCTTTGTTCTTTCCCCCCCTTCACTTTCTTCTTATTGCTTTCTATCATCATCAAATCTAAGTTAATGTACTTCCAATTATGTATTGCTCTTGGAAGACATTTATAACTGCATATTGTTATTTTTAATGCCTAGTTGTTTAGGACATTGACAGCAACATTTTTATAGGCTTAAATTTAAATATACGCCTAAGATTTCTGGATAAATTTTGGTCCTAAACAAAATTTGTTGCTTTCAATCTTCTAAGTTGGGGTCTTGGCCGTTTCACTTTTGCTTTTGGTGCCTGTCACACATGTCCAACTGCTTGAACTCTTTTATGACCAAGAATAAGCAATTACTTGACCCTGACAATGAACATTACTATACGCATAAAGTGTACATTTAGAAGAATGAAGCAAGTTTGCAAAAGAAATTATAACCTGACTTTTCTTCGATATAGACAGGGTGGTCTACACATACTGGAATAGCACAAAGTAAATTTACTAAGGAATTAATACGACATAATGTCATCTAACCTAAGTACATTCATAAAGAATGATGCAAAGTATATATGCACCAACGAAACTATGCTGAGAATTAGAGGAATTTCATCTTCCTCCAATTTAAGGGAACTGGAATTTTGTGTAGTCATGTGCCCCAACAGGAGGGTTTATGTACACCCAAAGCAACGAGATGATAATTGAGAGCAATCCTGACCAGACATAAACAATAGTCGGAACCTTCCCTCTCCTCCCCATCAACCCCTTTGCAAATGGGTAAAGATGGCATAAAACCCAAAAACTGAAGAACACTCCTCCTACTAGTCGGCTCCATTGTGGGAACGGGCTGTACATAGTCCTACCCACGCCAACAGCAATAGCAATCAAGTTCACCATCATGATTGTAATTGGAGGGATCATTAGAAAGCTCCACTTTACCACATAAAGATCTGCAAATTCATCATCTCCATCTTCTGGAGTGGCAGACTTTGATGTCAGAGTGAATGATATGTCTACTCCTGCTATCACCTTCAACAAGCCTTGCAAAACAGCAGCAGGATGGGCACTTGTTCCACCAATTAACCAGAATTGTTCATTCCGCCACCAATCGTGTAAAGTGATTCCTGACCATTTGATCTCAAGAAGTGCAAGTAAGCACAATGTCAATGTGATGGCCAGCAAGAAAATTAAAAAGGTTACGCTGAGAGATTGCACTATAAATTGCCCTGAAAAGAGAGAAACTGCAGGAAGAAAGCAATAGACTAGCAGAAACATAGAAGTGAAAGGGTACATTCCCACATTGAAATATGCCACCCTCTGCAAAAGTTTCATTCTAGGACTTGCAAATGAGGCGTTATTCCTTGAGAAGAAGATCTCAACAGACCCTGTGGCCCATCGAAGCACTTGGTGGAGCCTGTCTGTCAAGTTGATTGGAGCTGTTCCACGAAAAGCATCCCTTTTGGTTACGCAATACACAGATCTCCACCCTCTGTTATGCATACGGTAACCAGTCACCACATCCTCTGTAACAGAACCATAAATCCATCCCACTCGTTTGCCCCACTCAGTTTTATCCTCATAGAAGCATGATACCACACTTATTGCCTCCGCAACAGTTGCAGCATCTAATGGTTCCCGTGGCACTGCAAGAGAACCCGCGGGCCTTCCATGTGTTCCTTTTCCTTGCAAATCTTGAAGTAACCTACCCTGGTATTCAGCCACAGGGATCGATGCAGCAAGGGTAGTTGAGTTTCCAAACCTTCTTGGAAGAAGCAAAGACTCAATATCTGCGTCTTCATCATTGTGATCACCATTGATTGGCAAAGCTACTTCATCATTTTCCTTCCTAGACCTCTTGGGCTTTCTCAAAAACAATTTAATTTTCTTCCTGCCAAGCAATCCATGATGTTCTGTAGCTCTAGGAGGGCTAAACCCATAAAGAGCTGTTCTTCTGAAAATGCAGCCCGTGCCCACATACATTGGACCCTGTAACCCATCGAGAGCTCTCATACTCACATCAAAGAACACTGTATTGTGGTTTGCATATCGATCACTAGGGTCAATACCCTCAAACCTCTGTGGGAATTGAACATAACATATTCTATCACCACCCCTGTCGAGCATAAAGCACATGCCTTCTCTTAGAGCCAATGAGTTGTAAATGTAATGATCACAGTCAAGATTCAAAATAAACGGTCCATTCGACATTATAGCACTAGTGCGTACTAAAGCATTCATGGCTCCAGCTTTCTTGTTGTGATCATATCCTGGCCTCTTCTCACGAGACACGTAAACCAACATTGGCAACCTAATATCAACAGCAGTTGTATCAATCAAGTTCTCTCCATTTGCTTCTGCACCATATTCTGGCTCTGCATTTGGTGGAGCTAGCATAGCCTACATAAAGAGATGAAGCTTAGTGCAAGTCAAAAGTCTAACACTATATAATGCCTAGTATTCTGTAGATAAACTATAAAGAATTCAAATTACCTGAATTATACCAGCATGGTCCCCTCTTGAGTGATCCGCTTCTGCTGATGCCCAAGTTCCTGGCCAATGAGAACCGTCGGACATCCATGTTGCCTTAGGAACCTTAATGGGTTCGGAAACATTGGTACCCAATTCCATCTGTTTCTTCTTAGCTCGTAGCTCCTCATGAGCATTGTAAGCATCGGATCTTCTCCTTATTGATTCTGGTAAAGAATTTATTCTCACTTTAAATTCATCATACTCCCTTTTCACCTTTCTTCTCTCCCTTACAAAGTCTAGCCGTACCTTGTTCTTGAGAAAATCACGTTTCTGCCCGAAATATGCTTCAGGATTTCGAGGTTCTATTTGGTGCTTTCGACAAAAAGGAACCCATATTCTTGCAAAGCTAGCAGTTTCAGCGAGAGCTTCAAATGTCAATAGAGATCCACCATCATCAGATAAGTAACATGCAAGCTTCTCCACTGGATAATCAACAGCTAGGATTGAAAGAATTGTATTTGACGTGACAAGAGGAGGCTCCTTTTCTGGGTCTGCTGTGGAAACAAAAACATCAATCCCGGGGAGATCAGATCTTCCTTTTGGATTGCGGAGGTTTGGGGATTCAAACCTCTCCTTCAAAACAGAGAGATCAGTAACTCTATTCACAGGGCATAGTTTAGGTAGCTGATCAAGTAGCCATGAAAATGCAAACCAAAGCTCACAAGTAACAGACATTCCCCACAACCACATTGCTTCACGGTTGGGATGTCGAATCCTCCATGTAAGAAATAAGCCGAGTGCAGCAAGACGCATCAGAATAAGTAATCTGAAATGGATCAAAGGCAAAAAAATACATGAGCATGACCAGAAACCAATGATGTTTTTAGTATAAGTTTGGTCCTCTCAAGACCGAACCCTCAACTATCAAAATAAACACAAAAATCCAATCAAAGAATCAACTATTACATTTTAACTCAACTCAGAATAAGAATAATTGAGAAAATAATTGAAGTACACGAAGAGCTAGCCATGGGACTCACCTGTATGGACTAAGAATCGCAGCAGAAACTCCAACCTTTCTTGTTAAAGGTTTCCTAGTTTTCTCTTCGAAATCTGGAGGGTGCTCAAATCCGTTAGCACCTGATCCAGCACCATACCCATCTTTGGGCCACACAGCATTTCCATACCCATATGTTCCCTTTGTTTCAAAGAGCCAACGAGTGTGATCAAAGTCAGGTGGATGGTTCTGCGCTTTAAACGATTTAACAACCGAAAGCCTTTTATCCAACTTGAATTCTGCCATAGAAGGTAATGGCAAAGCCTGGTCTTCTTCCTCAGATATCTGCCCCTCTTCATCGTCACTTATATACTTGAAAGATTCTTTGCAACCAGGACATCGACCTCCTCCATTTCCAACGCACTCTAAATAACAATCCTTGCAAATCTTAAACCCACACTCGCAAGGATCAGCGGACTTGCCCTGGATTGCTTCTTCGTCGCAACCTTTCATTCCACAAACTGATCCAGACTTCATTGGCTCTTCTCGTTCCACAGAGCACTCAATGACATGCCCTCGGGTCACCGAATTGAATCCTCCTGTGAAAATTGTACCTGAAATATAACTTCTATCAGGCTTTCCCAAAGTTTTGACGTCCTCGGCAAGGCTAGTCTGCGACGATGACAAGGTTTGGCGCTCGGGGGTGGGAGGAATATGAACAGTGTATGTCACATATTCAGAATTTATTTCTTCCATCGCGTCATCTTTTGGCATTAAGCAGGACTTGCCACCGCCCGATGCTCGCCTTCCACCACTGGAAGCCCTGTTTCCTCTGCTACTGAGAGGAGAATTCGCATTGTTTGATACTGAACCACGTGATACAGGACTGGTTATACCCATACTTCTACTTCCACTTCCTTTACCTCCCGACGACACAGTTATGGTCACCGGAGAGGAGGGAGAAGTAGGCATTTTGACCATCTTTGTTTGAGAAATTGACTCTGAAATTCAAAATTAGAGAGTTAGTTTAGATAAAAGTAAGTATACTGCAATGTGTGTTTGGATACGTTTTTTGTAAAAGTAGATTTGTAAAATAAAACTTGTTTGGATAATATAAATAAAAATCATTTTTAATATGTAAAATTACTTAAAAAAGGGGCATGAATTTTATAATATAATATTACATGTCCAAATACTGGTCATTACATATTACTGGGAACGAAAGGGAACTAATGGCATATTGACTTAACGGACTGCTTTTTTCTTTTTTCTCAATGTTTCTAATGATTAATGAATTACTATAGTTCTAATTAAAACATTGAAAACTAAAAAATATACATAAAGATGAAACATCGTTACAGTATTATTGACAAAGCAATAGCATTATGAAAAAAATACTAAACATTTTTCTAACAGCATTGTAAAACGTAACAAAAATATTTCTTTAAATTTTGGGCCAAACTAGAAATTTTAAATCCTAAATATAATTCTAAATACATAGAACTTAATTTGGTTTTTATTACGTCTATCATTAAAAAATGTATTAAAATATAAAGGAATTATATATATTGATTTTACTGTTTCTAGATTTTGAATCGTATAAACTATCTATGATCATTTCACTCCCGTGGAGAACTGTTGGCCCAAAATGAGAAAGCGTAAAACCACCATGGAAGTCCATTGACTTGATTCAGGGTTATCTTTTAATATCTAAACTGATATTGAGGAGTTCATAAGGGTCGATGGATCCAAAGCTTTTTAACTGAGAATAAGTTAAGAAATACCGTAATAAAAGAAGAAGAAGAAGGTAATAATGTGTTGACTGTAAGCAGTGGGGACCTTGAAATAGTGGGGCACTAATGTTTGTAAATAAAAATAACTACTATTATATAAAGTCAAATATGTATAAATAATAAAATATATAAAATTTTAATATAAATAACTGAAGAAGCTGCATATCATGTCTCTCTATCTTCTACGTGATCTCTTTATTTTTTCCCATTTTATTGGACATTCTTCTATGTGATCTAATGTGTTAAAATTGTCGAACAATTTTTTATTCAAAATTGAGAAAATTCACCAATCCTAAATCATATTTGAAGATAAACAATGTATAAATTTGATTAATTAAAAATTAAGAGCATTAAAAATTCATAATCAATGTATAAATTTGATTAATTAAAAATTAAGAGCATAAAAAATTCATAATCATGAATTAAATAAATGCATTTAAAAATAAATTATTTCAGTAAAAATAAAAATAAATTTAAATGAATAAATGGTTTCACTAAGAATATAACAAATGCATGATATTAAAAGTAATAAAAAATATAAAAATAAATAATTCTGCTGAAAAAGATAAAAAAAGAAAAATAATTATATAAATAATTTTTACTAAAAAAATACCAAAAATAATAATATAAAAATGTAACAAATAAAATAATAAAAATTTGCTTTCAAATCCAATCTCTCCATCGTTGTTAAAAAAAAAAAAAATCCAATCCCAATCCTCTTCCCATATTTGGTAAAAAAACAATGAAATCATCTTCCCAATTCCAATATTGCCGTAGGGACAAAAAAAAATTTCGCAGTTACATTAACTACATTATACAATTTTGCTGTAGGAGAGAAAAAAAATTGGAAAAAAAAAAACATCACAATTACATTAACTCTATATGACTCCAGAACATCTTTATTTTTTTTCTTTCATCTCCAAGCCTTGGCTAAAAAAAAAAAATTTTTTCAGTAGGGTGGCTGGAGAGAAGCCGCAGGAGAGTTTCCAATTTCCTTCTGAATATCCATCCTAAACCGAGTTTTTTGGCTTCGCTCTATATCAATTTAACCTTAGTCTCTCCCTTTTCAATGTCCTAAACCGAGATTTTTGGCTTCGTTCTACGTCAATTTCACCTTACTTGGGTTTGGGTCAGTCTAGTGGGTTCAAAGGTTAGAGTGCAATGGGGCATACAATGAAGCTAGTATATTTTGACATTTAGTTTCAAAAACCATACCTCAGATCTGAACCGAAGAAGAAGAAGCAGGTAATGGCCGAGAAAGATCTGTACGCAGCGAAGAGGGAAACAAAGCTCACAGTGGAAGCTCACACCGACCTCAGATCTGAACCTCAAGAATACCCCACAGTCGAAGCTCACAGTCAAGCTCCAAGCAAACACAGTGGATCTCAGATATGAACCACGAGAAGCTCACAGGAAATGTCCGTTGAAGAGATGAAAGTCGTCAATCAAATGGCTATAACGGACTGGTGGGAATATTGAAGTGAACGATGATCGAAGAGAACCAGGATGTGAGGAAGAAAAGGGGAAGAAGAGAGAGGAGAAGAATAGCTTGTGAATTGTAATATGAGCAACGCTAGAATTTAAATTTAACGGAAAATGGTCGCCTGCGATATCAGTGTAACGTTCAACTGATCTGGACCGTCGATTGAAAGAAGCTTGCAGATGGAAGCTGTTCGTTTGATTTATGTTATGTGCACGTCACGCGAAAAGTCAAACGGCTATTTAACTTCAACGGTCTAATAAACTGACGAACTTTTTGTTTATATAAAAAAAAACTGACAAACTTTTTTTTTTTAAAAAAAATTAAGTTTTATATAGAGAATCTGCTTGATAATTAATGCATTTCCATCGTTTCTGACGTGCAAGGAAAAGAAAATGCTTTTGTCTACTCTGCAGCTGTTTCTTTCCGTTTTCCGCTCTGGTAATTTTCATAGTTGTTTCGAATTGTTTCGAATTTCTTTTTTTTCTTAAAAAAATTTGTATACTCTTTGATTGGGAAAAAAAAGAAAAAGAAAAGAACTGTTATTGAACCTTGCGATCATAATGTGTGTGTTTTGAATGCTAATAATCATAGGTCAAATTAAAAGAATGAAGCAGAAATTGTGTTTCATGAGACCAGACATGTTAATCTGATTGGATCCCTTGGTATATTCGTAGCTGCATGTTCAGAATCATTCACCGTAGATCCCTTGGTATATATAGTATGTAATTTTAGTATCTCTTGGTAAGAACTAGTAAGTGTGAAATTCAACTTTGAAAAGCATATCTTGGATTTATGAAGCCAGGCAGATTTAGCCTTCATAAATATATTTCAGATTCACTCATTTCACAAACAGCTGTATTAGAATAGAAAATCAAAAGGTGCACAACCCTATATCATTATTTATTGTTACTTGATATAACCTCTGAACCTGCTCAATTACAAACAAAACACGCCTCTAAGTAATTTCCGGTAGAATATTGTAATCTCCATCTGACATTATCCTTGTTAGATGATTTTTCTTTTGTTTAAAAAAAATCCTTCCAAAAAAAAAAAATCTTTCTCATGAATTTACTCTCTTATAGCCAATAATTTAAAATACCTATAGCAAAAAATTGAATTTGGATTGTCTGATGCTCTTGAGCACAGTGGAATCAAACCTAAAGCAATATGAAGGAGAACAAGGTTCAAGAAAAGGTATAGCAGTTCATGAATCTCGATTCAACTATATATACGTATACTCAATAAATTAACATATGAAAAGTGAAAAATATAAAATTTCTTCTTGTTTTAAATAAGTATTTCAAAAGAAAAAAACATAAAAATAATCATAATAATCAACCAAAAAATTGTTTTCTACAACATTTTAAGTAATTTTGGAGAATTTCAAAAGGGAAAAAAACTAATAATACAAATGTGAAAAATATTACATGTATCATAAGTACAATACATGTATGGTATCAATACATATTCAATATGGATAAATTTGCTTTTAAGTATGGGGACAACATTCTATAGGTACTACACAGGTGCTATAGAAAGAGAAGAAAAGGTAAAGGGTACAGGGGCTAAGCCGGTGTACAAAGTTTCCTAAGCAACCATTTCTTTCGTAACTTGACATCCAGTGCTAGAAAAGTTCTTGCTTTCCTTTCATCCTCCAGAAAATCGCAGGCATCCAAAACCAGATCTTCATCCATGTCAGGCAATGCTTGCACTGATTCTATCACAATCTCTATTGGAACTGAGTTATCATCACTCCTTTTTTTCGACAGGGAAGATACTGCAGTCGCCATCTCCAGGAGAGCGCTAGCCATGCCTCGTTCATTGTCCCTTGATCTTTTAGGACAAGAATAATCCAAACACTTCTCTAACTGGCGCTTGTGTTTCTCAGTAGTATGTGTTAACTCCCAGACATTGCTACCTTGGCATTCATTATAATTGGATACAGCTGGAGATAGACCAGTCTCAGATGCCCCCAAACTCTGATCTTCAACTGAATTTTGAAGATCCAAATCTTGACGCGGAGAAGATTCTTTTTCATCAAAGGTTGGGTTACATATGACACACAAATCCTTATAATACGGCACAGGTCGGGTCATAAACTGCCGTGCATCTGGATGCACCTGCATGTAATCATTTCAACGGTCCTTAATCCTTGTACAGACAAAGACTAATATATCGTCGGAAGCATTAATGATTAACATTCCTTAAGAATGGGTAAAAATGCAATTGGGAATAAAGATCACTGCATGCTTTGTCAGAAGGAAAATGAATAAAAAATGGAATGGCTAACTTTTGTCTTTCATTTTCATCCAGAAAATTTGAGTGAATATACAGTGTCAGAGGGGAATGCAAACATTTATACTATGCTCCTATTTTTCAAGTTTGCTAACGACGATGCTCCATTCCAATTCATTTCCACCTCTACTAACATGCACATCCTTGGAGCTTTTCATTTTTCAAAGAATTTTAAGTTGGTTTCACTTTGTTTTCCATTGCACGAAAAAGGCTGAAAAACATAAGAAAGAGTAGATGCAAATTTTCTGGGAAAGACGAATGACTACCTAGAACAATAAGTTGGGCCCTTAGTAAATTGCTTTAGTTCCGCACTGAATCCAAACCCAATAATATCATCAAATAAGGAAATTCACAAATAAAACCAGATAGATGATTCTCTATGACAATATAATCAATTGCCTATAAGTATAGTTTTTTCTAATAGATTTCTTGAGTAGGTGTATACCTTGATATAATCCTGCCAGAGACAATCATCAGCAGTAACCATCTGCCGTGCATCATCCCAGACAAACCCATCCAAATGAAGAAGACTTTTAATAACATTATACTGCCTTCTTAGAGTTTTATATCGGTTTTTAAGAATCTCTACACTATAGTCAAAACCAAAATTTTCATTGAATGATGAAATCATCTCCGTCCATGCTTGTTTGCTGAATACACCATCAACGCGGTTTCCTTTGTGCACATGGGCAAGCATCAAGTTAATAAGATAATGGTCCATCGGTGGCCGCCAATAAGTGCGAGAACGGGTACAAGAAGTGGTTGCTGTTTCCTTTGGGAAACTTGGCTTAAAATCATTGTTTGCATTTCCCAACATAGAAACTCCAGGGTTTTCTGCAGCTTTTGTATTGTGAGGAACCTCATCAACATCTTCACTGACATTGTTAGGTTGTGTGGCTACGGTTGCTCCATTTTCACCTGAATTTGATGATCCATCTGATTCCTTGTCATCTAAGATTCATAATCACCATATATTGAAACATATTTTAGACCTTCTAAGGATCAAGCATAGGTTATAATAGCCTTCACTTACAGCCACAACATAAAAGAGTTACCTTTTTCCGCAGTCGCTACATGCCCATAAATAGTACACAAGTCTCTAAAGTAGGGAATGCTTTTTATTCTATATGATCGAGCATCCGGATGCACCTGCCATTATCATGTAAAAGACAATTATTAAAAATCTTTATAAGATTAATAAAAATTAAACACAAAAGTCAATTTTTCATACCTTGATATATTCATCCCAAACATTATTATCAGCAGTCACCATTTTTCGCTTTTCATCCCAGCTAAACCCTGTCTGCGCAAGAAGCTTTGTAACAGTCCTATACAAATTCCTTAATGTTTTGTGGCGATTTTTTAGAACATCTTTTTCATACAGAAATTGGAACTTTGCATTGAACATTGAGGACATATGCTTCCATGCTTGTTTGCTGAACAGATGATCATCATATTTATTTCCTTTGCCAACCTGCTCTAACATAAGATCAATGAAATACTGATCCATTTCAGGTGTCCAAATTGTTCTTAGCCGTTCACTACCATTTTGGGCTTCAATACCCATGCTTCTAGTGTGCAAGATCAATGAGAATAATTATCAAACACTGCAAAATGAGAGTGCACAAAAAATCATAATATTACTTAAAATTTCAAAACTTGTAATTGATTGGTTATAGCAATGGAAGATTCTGGAACTAAATTACATAGGTATTCTTTGGTATTCAATTCATGTTATTGATATACAGTTGGCGGCAGAAATCAAGAAATAATCAATGCGCAAAGTTCTGAGCAGCCATTCAAATAACTCACTCTACGAAGAAAAAGAAAAACAAAGCAACTATCTGAGATTTTAAAACATTATCTGAGATATGAAAAATATGGGGCCATAATTATGATGCAAGACTATGAAAAGTCAAGACCTCAAAGTTAGTCAGAGAATTCTCAGGCTGTAAATAAGCCAAAACAGGGTTGCAGTGGCTTATCTGCACACTGTTACTTTCGCATCCCACATTGCTCCACAAACTACAAATTTTTAACATTAATTCATTAACAATCCCTTCTCCAGAAACAAATTATCACTTATTATAACAGCTTAAGTCTTCAAATAAACTTCACAATCTATGCAAAAACAAGTGCACAATCAATGAATACTGTGTTAAAAGGTGCAGTTAAAAATAACAGCCTTGCTGAAGAAAATTCAACAATGAATCATTGACAGGTAGTGAGGTAGATAGTCTTAGATCGTCATCGGGTTAATAGATTTACAATTGTGATCATTTATTAGCCAAACATGCCATCACAACACAACCATTGAGCGAACTTTCTCGATAGATAGACCAACAGTAGTTTTCAGAACGATACTGCTTATCCCTTATAAGTCATTCCCCACTGATCCTAATTCGACTAAATAACCTGCTAACCTCGTATTCAATAAACTCAGAAGACAGCATATCCTGTCATAACTCTTCCAACAGGATCCTTCTCATGTCGTCCAAATGTAATCTAGACAGTCTAGCAGTTGAGGATTAGAGAAGTGAGTAGAGAATACACATTACTTCCCATTTGGATAAAGTCCTGTGGTTCTTCTCCGGACCAGAGTCCATTTGAATTTTGAGGCTCAACTTCACTCTCTCCACCGTTAACAACTCTAGAAAGTAAAAACCAACTCTTGTTCTTGTCCAACCTCCATTTTAATTATCTAAACAAGTCAGACACAAAAGCCCAACTTCCTAAATTCTAAAAATCAATAAGCACATTGTTTAAGGTGACAGTGGATTACAGAAACCAAAAACCCAGAAAGTTTGATTAAACTGACACTGAATATTGATCAGCTGCAGCGGCCAAATCAAGTTACAATAAATCAATGAATCGCCGCCAAGCGCCGCAGCCAGTGCCGAGAAATATAAAAGAAAGGTGGTGAAGCGAATAAATAAGGAACAGCACCTTAGAATTGGAAGTATGGAGATTTCTGAATGGGAATAGTTTTCACCTTATTCTGCAAGTTTAGGGATAAGGTTTTCCCTAACAAGATTGAAGCCCCTTCGTCGCTGGATGGAATAGTGATATTGCCTTTAGCCCTGGTTGGCCGCTACCGTAACAAGAGGGCTGAAATTGTCAATTGAACATCTCTATAATATAATATTCATACACACGAATGCATATATATATATATATACACACACACACACGCACACATCAAAATCAACATTAATCGAAACCAATATTCTCGTCAAAATAAGCATAATTGAACTAAACAGATATTCCTATGAATAAATATAATATGACTTCTTATAAATTTTAAATTTTATATTGACAATTTCAATAATTTTTTACAAAATACATGAATCACAAAATTTTAATCATAAAAATTAAAAACTTATAATGTTATGAGTAATAAAGCATAATAGGAAATGAATATATCAACTTCTGTAGTATAACTATAACTTGATATTTTTAGGAAGCTGAATTTTAATTTTAATTTTAATTCATTAACTATCTTTAAACATTCAAATTAATCTCCTAAGATTTAAAATGAAGGAAAAAAATAAGTGTAACACCCTATACTTATAAACCCCAAATCTACTTTAAAACAAGGGAGAGAAGACAGAAAAGCAGAGTGGCACTACGGCAAAGAACGTTTATGGAGGAAATGAGAATAGAAATAAAGATATATGGCGCCGCAGCACTAATGACAAAACCTAATCTAACGAACTTCGAACATGCATAACTTCGCGCTCCGACCTTTGATTGGTTTGATTTCAAAGTTCACAGGTCACTCTAATATCATTCTAACCAAAGACACTAACCACATCTCAAAACACCTTCGTATAAAGATTTTGGATGCTCGAAATCAAATTAGTCACTTTTTTACTAAAATAAAAAACCAAACACTTCCAATTGCCACCAATGGACAATTAGTACCCATAGGCCCTTCCAATAGGTCACATAAGATAGAAGGAATATGCCCAATAAGGTTTTAACCTGAAAAATCATTCATTCGAGATTTGACCCCATTAAACCCCAAATCAAGCTAATGAGCTATATGCACATTTCACACACCATAGACCCAATAACCACATTAGGATCATAGTTCGGATATATATACTCAAAGAGACTTGGAGTTACCAATCTCAAATCCAATATAATCAAACATCAGGAATTGAAAATATCACATGCCACACATAAAACATAATTGACATTCATCACGCCACTAGTATAACTATAGGCCTATCAATTCACCAAGGGTTATACACCAAGCATAGAGAGTATAAGAGGGGCCACACAATAATTCGATCCCAAAACAATAGAGATAAGTTAGGTACACAAAACATTACACAACAGTATGAATGACACTGTACTAATAACATAACCAAAATAACAATAACAAGGAGAGGGATAAACCCCAATACTTACGAGTACTTTCAATCCTCCTTTCACAAACCCTCCTTGGTCCTTTCCTTATTAGTACTGGATCCTTCACCTGAGTATTGTTAGCCATGGGGTGAGATATACATCCTCATAACTAGGGATTTACACATATACAAACATACAGACATGCTTCCATAATAGTACTCAAATGTAATGATCAATATAAATGCAATGTGTATGATATGCAAACACAACACTCATTAATACACGGCTAGAATCATGAGTTAGTTACTATGACAAGGTAACTTTAACTAGTAGCTCCCTTCCAATGACTCGTGGTGATAGATTCTAGGATCACCACCCAACTCTCCTTCCAATAGTTATGACCTGACCAAAGGTTGGACCATGACTCTCCTTCTCCTAAACCACTTGAATTGGTAGCTATTTAGAGAAGGTACACCCCAATTCACAGTCACCTGAGTGTCCCGACCATATGACGACTATTTAATGATTGAAATAACATAAGTCGCACCGCCTGAACACAAGGTTTCATATGCTATTTAGCGGATGGGCATACCACGTGATATATAGAACATCGTCACCTAAACCATATGTCCTAACAATGTGTACCATATGATAATTCCCAATGCATGCTAACATATCAACACATGTATCATTTCTATCATGCTAGCATGTTCATATTGTTATATATATTCATGAATACCAATAGCCATTTCCACATGAAACATGATAAGGATAGGAGACTCACTAGCCGTGTAATTGCACATATTACGATATGAAAAGGAATGACCATATCCAAGCTATAAGGCATATCATGATATGAAAGAATAAAATATATACATAAAGTATGCATATCATAATATAAAAATGACTAAATATATATAATTAATTAAAGGACATGAACAGAACACCTCAATTGCCTCAACCGTCCAACTCACTCGACACCTCAGCAAGTTGAAGGGAGCAACCACAACCAATTCAAGGCTTTCCAATTACAACCTAGAGTCGAGAGATCCCAATTAAACAATATTATAGCCTATACATCATCAAATTCCCATTACCATCACAATTTCACAATTCTTAGCATACACAATTGCCAACTCAAAGCACAACCCGATTGAAATAAAGCTTCCCAATGCAAACTCATATATCAAAACATCCAAAACAATTGATAAAACCATGATTATGCTTCTACAGATTCGGATTCCCAATAATACCAAGATTTAAGAGTTAGGGTTTGGAAAATATACCACTTAAACACTTAAAATTCTTAACCCAGAGCTTAAACATGTCCAATAATACATCAATAAGATATTTAAACACAGATTAATTGATAGAAATGCAATCCAAATTAGAATCCTAACCAAATCCAAGAAAATCACCAAACAACTTAAAGAAAAATGAAAAGGAAGGGTGAGAGATGATTTACCAATAAGATTTAAGCGTCCAAGATGCCAGAAATTGAGCTCCCAAGTTGGAAATATGAAACCCTAGTGCAACTCCTTTTTTTTTCCTTCTGTTTTTCTCTTCTTCTGATGACTCGTTCGACTTTTGATTTAAACATATTTCCTTACTTGGCCCAGAAGCCCAATTCGGCATATATCGCTATGACAGCCTTGTACCTCATTATGGCATCAGCATAAAATTTGCTTCCTTGCTCAATTGACTCCTCCTCTAGCCCATGTCCCTCCAGTGCTATATCATTTGGTTAAGTCTTTCTTAGAATTGATGTTAAGGGTCATTACAATAAGTTTTTAGTCCCTGAAGTTTTGATCAGGTTTGCAATTAGTTCCTGAGATTTAAATTTTTTTAAATCCATCCATAAAGTTTTATCAGTTAGATCTATTAATCCCTATGGTTCTAAAATTGGTGGAAAGACGTCCATGTAATACTAATGGTGTTAACTTTGATGACGTGGAAGACACGCGGCAGCTAATAGAGCTTACATCAAGTGACACATTGGAAGTAGGACATGTTGGATGGCTGAATATGCTAAAAACGCACATATTCAAACTAAAATATATGTAAGCATTTTTTCCAGAAATATATATAAATATGATATAAAGAATTTGGGAATCATATTTATATTTTATATTTTATTATTTGTAAATATAAGTGAAAAGACTAAAATACCCTTAGACATTTTCAATCCTAATCAAAACTTGAGGGATCAAAAACTTATTTTTCTCTTTCATTTTATATCTCATAATACTTTAAACCGTCAAATTTATCAATTCAATTGCTATTCAAATTATCTAATTGTGCCATGCTGGCATTTCATGTAATTGCTAGCTTTCTTACTTTAAAAAATTCCAAAAACCTTAAATTTGAACCTAAACAAAATTGGAAAAAGTGAAAAATAAATTATGCTAGAAAGTACTTTATTGATAGAGATAAAATTCATTTTAGTGATATCAACTCTTCAAAAGGATTAATTTGCCGACTAGAGGATATCCTTGATTCTTTAAAAAAAAAAGGATACTTAGCTTTAAAAATAATATCAAATTTGTAATTAATTAATATAATGATGCATTAAATGCAGAATATACACTAAAACAGCCATACACTGAAATTGTAATAAAAAAAATACAGTAGCCTTTTTTTTTAAAGCTCAGTAGCCTTTTCTTCTTTTTTATATTGAAAAGAAATGGCCACTGAGCATTTGAAAAAATAAAATACTACTGAGCAACTAATAGCTGTAGGAGACCATCTTACAATTAGAACGATATCAGCATACACTGATTTAACAAACTTGTGAATTTATAACACTTGTAAATGAAAAAGAATATAAAAAAAGATCATTTTTGTCCGATTTTAAACTAAAGAGACTAATTTAAAATTTAAAGTGAAGTTACGAAACAAAATACCAACTAAAATATGATAGCTGCATTTAATCATAATGACAATAAGTCCTGCATCTTCAGAAGGCAAGATTAACGAAGTTGTACTTTAATTTGCAGACTAAATCATCACCAAGTAGTGACTGCAGATTATAAACATCTTCCATGTTAAAGATGCTCCTATATAGATTACCAACATTATATAACAACAGATATGAATAATTACGATATCCTTCAACATATGTTTTGATGCTTAATTATGTCTTGCAATCACGTTCACAATCGATTCTCATATTAAAACCAATTTGGTGATATTTTGATGCTTTACCAGAGCGGCGCTCCTGTCTAACTGCGACATTTTCCCTTTGCGCCTTTACTTGGGAAACTTGATCAATAACAATACCCACTCTTCCCATCCCCACCACAGAACACAAGGAAAATACATAAAAAGAACAGAATAAGTAAAAAATTAACTGCTGTTTTAGGGTATCAGAGCATCTGAGAAAAACTATCACCTTTTGTGGGGGTGTGTGCACTTTAAAATGTCAAGAATACTGTCTTAAAATTTTGTAACCATTGCCAAATTTCAATGTAAATAAATCACTGAGCACTAAGAAGATAGTACAGTCATAGATTCCTAATATTTGAACTGCCCCAAGCAGAATAAAAAAGAGGGGCCTTATACCAATGTATCTATAGCAGTTATATCATGCCTGGATCATTAAGCGAATAGAATTACAGATTCCTATTGCCTACGAGCATTTCACGGATTTCGTAGACTCCAATATAATATGGTCGGATAATCACCTGACTTTAAATTCCAACCAATGCTATAAGGAAACTCTTCCCATCCTGTGTGGTAAATTGCAATTTTTATGAAGAAACCTACCATAATTATAAGGAGAGGCTGAATCAAAGATGGTTAGTAAGAGGATTTCAAGCAAGACAGCTACAGTTTTCAACATATTTCATCCAACACCAACGAGGGCTTCTCTGAAATATGGAAGAACTTTTCAATTCATGCCCCCCTTGTTATCTCCATTGAGAGCTATGGCTTACAAAGTACTGAAAATCAGGAAGTTTAACCTGCAAACGCTGCAGCCAATCGTCAGCAGCCTGTGATAAGGAGTTTGCTTGCTGCCACTCAGAGCCTCCATCAGGAGTAAAAATTGAACCTCTCAGCTTATAGGAAGCAAGGGCAAAAACTGGAAGAGAAATCTTTGCATTGACACCACGGACCTTCTTGGCTCTAGAAGCATGAAATTGCGGTTGAAATTTGTCTGCACCAGTTAGAAAGAGACAGATTCAGTTGTAATTAAAGGGAATTTATTCGGTGATTGTGTATTTGTCAGAATGAATGGGATGAACATACTTCTTGAAAGAGTTGATAAGGAATGGAAGGTTAGGAAAGATGCATCCAAACTTCGTAGCGTTGAACCAACAGGTATTCTATAAATTGGATACCTGGACCCAGGTTCAATTCATCAACACAACAAATAACAAGGAGATAACGACAACAGCAACAATAGAACATGTTTTACACCTACCAAGCCACTGAAAACCAACTTGAAGGTAGTAGATCACAGCTTCTGTACTTCTTTATATCAGGAAATTGAGAAGCAAGACTAGTGACCTAAGGAACAAAAAAGAAATCATAAGTGTTCCAAATCAGAACATAAAATAGAAGAAAAAAAATCCATTAAAAACCTCAAAAGAATAGACTTGCCTTATCATATACAGGTGGACGAAAATGTGGTTGTTCTCGTTCAAAATATTCAAATACGAGCTGCCCTGGATAGTTGCAGACCTCAGTTTCATCACTAGAAGAACTCAATGGTGGCCTATCTCTCAAATTTAGCCTACTCAATCTCTGAGAATTAACATTCATTAGGTTCCGCTGCATCCACGCACCATCAACACCCCCTCTGCCTCGCCTTTCAGTTTCACAGTCACTACTACCAGCACTACTTGTCTCCCTTGAAGACTCAGCATCACTGTCCTCACCAGGCCTCCTGATACAGTTTTATAACAACAACTCACATCTTAAGCATTGCAATGACAATATAATGATATTCATTTCAGAAAGAGTTAAAAAAAAAAGTAAAAAGACAAAAAGTCCAATGAGGCTATGATCTGGATGCATAACCCTAGTCATCTGCCCTATAAAGGAGTTATGTGATACGATATCCCTCCACAACAACAAACTTTACATCAAGACTAATCAAATCAGAAAAGGGAGAAGATGTTAAAGCAGCCTATATAAATTACAAAGCTGAAACAAAGCTCACCGTTTGTTAAACCATTACATGTTAAACCACAACGTGCGTCCTTAAAAGCACAAATCTTATAAAGTACCTAAGGGACAGCCTTCACCTTGCGTTAGTAACTTGCCCTTGTTTACCCCCCATGACTCAAAAGCTGAGCATCCAATGTTGAGCATGTGGTCATTTACCACTCAAGCAGCACTTCAAATGAACAGGCATATTACAATTATGATTGCAGGAGTACTAAAATTGGTAATATATTTCCTGATAGTTTAAAAACCTAGCATGCTTGATGGAAAATGGCAAATATTCTATTCATCTAACCAGAGCATGAACCCTTATCCTGATCAGCTCTAAGCATTTCCTACATCTTAGTCATAAATTTTTCCAACAACAACAATAACATTAACCTTACCCCCCACTAATGTGAAGTCGGCTACATGGATCATACGACGCGACGCTAATGGGCTCTATCAAACACCATCTCCTCAAATAAATTATTTATCAAGAGGTGATTCCTTATAATTTCCCTTAATGTCTTTTTTGGTCTTCTTCTATGCCTTTGGATAGGGCTCCAAGCCATTTGATCAACTCCCCTCACTGGCTTCTCTTGCCCGCTTCTTTGTACATACCCAAATCACCTTAAACAATTTTTCATCCATTTCTCCTCAATAGGTGCTAACTTTCCTTCGTATAAAATCATTTAATATCTTATCCAATTTTGTATGACCACACATCCATCTCAATATTGTCCTTTCAAAGCCCAACATTCACTACCATATAACATTGCTGGCCTTATAACTGTTTGATAAAATTTTCCGTTAAGCTTAATAGGTACCTTGCGGTCACAAATAACTCCTAATACTTTTCTCCACTTTAACCACCCACCTTATATCCTATACATAACATCACCATCAATTTCACCATCAATCTATAAAATTGATCCCAAATATCTGAACTTTGACGCTTTTAGAATGATTTGCTCTCCAATTTTTACTTCTAAATCATTTCTAACTGGTCTCTTATTAAATTTGCAATGCATATATTCCGTCTTATTTCCACTCAAGCGGAAACCTTTTAATTCCAAAGTGTGTCTCCAACACTCAAGTTTAGAATTGACCTCTTCTCTTGAGTTCACTTTAGTCATAATTTTTTCCATCAAAACTAAATGTATATGATAATTTCTTCGGTGTATGCTTAATACCAATGCTCTTATAATCCCAATCACTATATGCATCCGTTTGTTAAAAGGCTCACTTACATCATTAACAATGCCAATTAGACAACATTTTAGCTAATGATGCAATTGCCTTCCACTAATAAGAACTTAAGATTCTATATGTGGATGCGCTGACAAGTATAAAAGGCCATATTCAGAGTTCATTTATAACCTAATTTCATTTTTGAGTGTGTCCATTAGGCATTTATTCTCCACAACTGATAGCCTTGTAATTGAAAACCCAGTGCTTAATTGATTTAATTTCCAAAATGTTAGGAAGAGGTTTCTTATACCACAATCACCTGGATAGCATTTCGCATAAGTTGAACAAAGAATCTTAACCTTTTTAGGGAGAAAGGATGATTATTAAAAGCAAAACCTTGGCACTTAATTAGAATGTGCACTGTATATAATTTGATGAATGCTAGCATTGTAATTCATTCAGAAAAATATTGGAAGCAAGGTCCCTGATGGACAAGATAAGATATGACCAAAGAAAGAAACATTACTTAAAACAAAGCACAACGACAAGCACTATGCCAAAATAACCTTTTCATCACCATCATCATTGTATTAACAAAGACAACACTGTACTTTATTGAAAGACACAGACCTCCAAAACAGAAGAATCAGTTGAATGCTTTACAACGCCATGCCTCAAACACCACCCCCAACCCCCCACCCAGGAGGCCAATTTTTTTTTTTTAAAGAAGATATTCTTGCCAAAAAGATGTTGAGATCAGTTTGACAATCCAGTAGCCACTAAATAGTAAGTGTCACTGCTTAACAAATATGTTTTCCTCGTAAGTCCCTTGACTGGCATACATAGAGTGGGTATATAACAGTTTGTATCAAAATTAGGGGGAAAAAAGAACCAAAATCTTATTCTTAATTATGGTCAAACTATGTAAAACATTGTATTATAAAGCATCCTAGTAATCTCTTAGGTATTGCTATATCTCGTTCTTCCTCTTCAGTGTGATTAACTTCTGCAATCCTAATAATTAAAAACATAAAAGAATAAAAATTTGTTAAACACTTCATATTTTGACTCTACTGCGAGCAAGATTAAAAAAGTGTGGCCTTCAATTGACAGCTTTAATATATTTTCAGAAAGATAGTCCAATAACAGAAGAATAACAGTGTTATTCTATTAAGCAAAATTTGATACTATGCAACCGGTATTAGATCCAACTTTTCATGTCCAAATTCGATAGCACGAAAAGATTAATTGGTATGAAGTTAGTTTTACCCCATTGGCTAACAATCACAAATGACCTGAAGTTGAGGTGGAATAAAGACTTATTTCAACAAATCCACATCATATGGGGATGTAGATCCCAAAACCAACAATAAAACCAACCAAAGATCAACTGATGAAGGAAGAGTGATAAAAAGTATAGAGTATCTTGGAATTCAACCACTGATAGCCACTGCAGAGAGAACAAAAGAAAGAAAGAAAGAAAAATAGATAAAGGGAGGGAGGGAGAGGGCATACAAAACAGCTGACCTTGGTCTATGCGGTTCAACATATAACTGAATGCCTGACAAATATGGGATATAGTACTGCTTAACAGAATCACTTCCATTCAATAAAAGCGGCACTTCAACTCCATAAGCACTCCATTCTCTAAAAGATTCCCAGAGGTCCCCAAGTAAAAAGTATAGATTCCCTTCAGCTTCAGCTGTCCTCCATCCCCTCTTTTTTGGCTGTACACTCCAAACCCCAGCAGTAAGAACATAAATAAGAAAATTTGAAACCAAGAACTATGCAAATCGGCCACAGAAGAACAATAGGCATGAGTTCTCTTTAATATCCAATGTTTTTATTTAAATAAATAAGAATAGCTATAACAAATAGGTAGTGTCAAAATAAAAAATTCTGTTAGGGGAGGAAAAAATGTTTCATTTCCATCTTTATCATTTATGAATTGTACTAGCAAAATGGGCGCATAATCAAGTGACTAATACTAATTAAGCCTGGCAACAAAAACAACCAGACATCATTTTCCTTTACTGTCTAAATTTAAATGGAAAATAGCTATTAAGAAGTTAGATATCCTTCCGTCTCAGTAATTTGAATGAAGATCAACACACATGCAATTGACTACCATCTAAGGATAAGTTCTAATCGAGACCATCCATTTAGCAGCAAAATTCATCTTAGCATTCCTTGAGAACTCGGACTTAAAAGATTATATAGTCTATGGGCGAGGTTGTTGATTGTTCATGGACCATCAGCTAGAATCTGGACAACTAGCCAAAGAATTTTAGTCCGACCCTCGCAACTTCTCACATTATGATATTACACCCAGAAGTAAGTTATTCTCATCTTCACCTTGTAATTGGAAAATGACAAAGTCAATATATTTTCAAATATAAGAACTGCATTTAACTCACTCAAACTACTTTCCTTCTCCATCATCTAATCTCTGAGCCAAAGGCAACAGAGTCAATTATAAACAAAGCTCAGATAGGGAGGTTAGAGTCTCGGTTGCTCCGAAATAAAGAAAAATCCGAAATTTCTCACGCTTTCCATGATTTATACAGAACGAAAAGTCAGACAGTACCTCAGACAAGAACTGAATCGGAACCATGGGGGTGACTGATTCCATGAGGCGATCCAAATTAGTCAAATTAGCACTTCCAGGCGGCGAAGAAGAGGAAACCGAGTTGGGCCTCGACAATGACGACTCGTCAGAGTCGGTACGCGTCTCCGCTTCGACCGGCTCGACTCGGGCATGAGACTTCAACGGTCTTTGCAGCTGCTGCTGCTGCTGCAGTAACAACTGCTGGTTTCTCCGAACAGCCGGAGGATTGTAGAAGCGGTCAGAGCCGTGCGTCCGCGTCACAGCAAAGCCCCCCGAGTTAGACATTATTGTAATTTACGGAAAATTGCAGGGGGAGTGATAGTAATAGCGGGAGATTAAATTAAAGAAAAAAAATTTGTATTGAAAATTCAGATAGTGGAGAGAGAGAGAGGGTTTTAAAGGGGTTTTAGGGCCAATTCCCCGTCGGTGGAGTATGAAAAGGCACGGAAGAAAATGAAAAAGGTTTGCACGTATATTGGGACGTTGGATTTGGGAGAGGAAGCAATATTTTTATGTAGAGTGAAGAAGGAGGTGATGAGGAAATAAGGCCTACAGGTTTTTTTTAATGTTTCGGACGAAATCTGCTAGTGTCACCCCTCGGCCATAACTCCTGTTGCCTTCGAACAAATTTTCTGTCGGTGAAATGCCCCAAATGCCCTCCTTCTTGCATTTCCGCTTCTGCCCTTTGATTCATTTTGTAGGGTTTAGTACTTAAGGATACCAGAAAATTTTAAATAAATATTAAAAAAATAAAATATTTTTAAAAAAGTAACTCTAAATTCATCTAATTTCTTAAAATTATCAAAGTTTATAATTGAAATTAAAATTAAAAAGTAAAAGATTAAAATGTCTATCCAGTAAAAGTGATCAATTTGCAAGTGATAAAAACTTATTTACAAATAATAATAGTATATTTGTTATTGACAGATATTTATTTGCAAGTGATAATAGTTAGCTTGTAAATAAGCATGTATTATTTATAAATATATTATTATTACTTGTAAATGAGCTTATATTATTTGTAAATGGATCAATGGCACAGTAAGGGCATTTTTATATTTTACCTTCTAATTTTAATTCTAATTACAAAATTTGGTAGTTTTAGGAGAATTAGTTAAATTAGGGTTTTTTAAAAAAATATTTTATTTTCTTGATATTTATCTGAAATTTTCCAGTTCAATAATCTCTTGCCTTGGATTGGAAATTTGGAAATAAAAAAAACTAAAATCAATACCGTTAATTATGTCAAAGTTAATTATATTTAAAAGTTTATAGCTAAGTTTATTTGAAATTAAATATGATGAGTCATTAAAATAGCAAAACAAATATTTTTTTATTTTGATTGAGCTTGAAAATAAATTGATAAGATTTTAGATTTTAATCATCCATATAATAAATTTTATAACACCTAAATTTAAGTCAAATTAGAACTAGATTCTAATTTAAAATAATATTGAAAATATGTAATTTAATTTATCTATTATCAGCAACTAGAATGAGAATGTGAGACACGGCACACTATTTAACATTTATGATCAGTGCAACTTTCAATATTTTTTATATTTTATATTAATAAACCTAACAATAATAACTTTAAAAAAATGGCTCTAAATTCGTATTTTCTTTTAGTTATTAGTTAGGGTGTTTGTTTGGATATATTATTACAGGGATGCAAGTGTCACACGGAAAGTTGGAAGGATGTGACTGGAATTGCAAGGCGTAATTGAGAAAATGGAAAGACTAAAACGATAGGGTGAAAAATAATAAAGGAAGAAATGTAAAATAAGGAAGGTTTGATGTACGGTGCGTGGCATTATTGAACCTTCTGGAACGAAGTAGATGAGTTGTGCGTCTCCCAGAACCACAAAGCTTCCTCATTGCATTGCATATTCTTCTCCTCATCTGAAGCAGACAAATCTCCTGTCTCCCTCCCATCTTTTCACAAAGAGTTGGAACTAAACTCATGACTTCAATCTTAACACTTCATTCAAACATCTTCTTTTCTTTACTTCCATAGCATCAATCTATGATGCTCTTGACTTTTCAAATAAATTTTATTTTTTTATGACCAATATTCTTTTAAAATTTAGATTTAAAATATACATGATTGTTTTCTTTTTTTGATTGAAATCAGGGTATTTACCACCATCAGTAGTCACTAATCCTTTTGCTGCGGATGCTCTCCCGATAGAGATAAACGGCTAGCTACGGAGTGCGCTCTCCATTCCCATGAGCGAGGATTGAACCCTCGACCGCATGATTAAGGGACGAGGTAAGCAACCACCAAGCCACACTCACGTTGTTTGTAACACCTTAAACTTAAACTCATTTTCCATGTATTAAACTCCAATTATGTCAATTATTACATGATTAGAGACTTGATTGCATCAAAATATCAAAACAGATTTTTCTTTATTTTGGGTACTGTTCATTGTGCATTTTCCATTTTACCCAACGAACTTTAAAAATTCATAACTAATTGTAGAAAAATCATGTCAGAGTGATTCAAGTCTCTAAATATATTTAAAAGATTTCATACATGGGAAAAATATTAAACAGAGCATTTTCTAGACCAATTCATACAGTTTATTTCTCAAATATTTACTGTACATTTGGTCATTTTGAAATTTCCCAGGTTTAGGTCGTAACTTTAAAAATTCATATATCATGATATCCTAAGACAAATTATTCATTCTTTATGTCATTGGACATGACATTAACTTAACTATTATGGGTCAAAACACTATCTCTACTAGAACAGTTTTAGGAGAAATTACATAACTCATTCTTTATAGCTCCAAATGGTTTCAAACCAGTGGCATTTGTTTCCTAAGACTTGGAGCTTTCTATAAATGCAAGATTTTATAGTGCCTTTTGAAAAACCCAGTATTCACAGTGTAAGTCCCAGTTTTTCTAATACTGTCTAGTTTTGAATCCTAAATTCAAAATTTCATTATAAATCATACACTTGACTAATTTAAGTGGTTTTTATCTCTTTGGAAAGCTTATTGAGTCTACTTTCAGAGAATGTATAACCCTTAAAAGGAATGCTCTATTTTGGATAGAGTTCCCTTGTCTTAACTTCTACTGGTCATCTTATTCATAATTATGCCATAACTCATAATAAACTTCATAAACCTCATGCATCAACATTTATTGTTCCAAATCCACATATAACATTATAAGAGGACTTTAAGGAACATAATCATGTATAATTACAGAATTTCATCTCATACATGCATATAGAGCTGTCAAAACAGGTCAAGCCCGACGGGCTAGCCTAAAAGCCAGAAAAAATGAGCAGGCTTGGGTATCAACTTTGGGAGTAAATACATAATATGGGTTTTTTGAGCCCAACCCTTTTAGGCGGGCCACAGGCCGGCCCGAAAAGCCAGTTTCTTTTTTCTTCTTTTTTTTATTGTTTAAAATATTAAAAAATACATATTATTTTATTAATTAGTAATTTATAAATTATAAAATTTCAATATTATGTTAGTTTTTTATGAATTATGATGATAATTAGTTATATTAATTCAAATAATTATATAAAAAAATATTCAAAATATTAAAAAATTAAAAAAAAACCGCGGCCCGTAGGCCCGATCCCGTGGGCTCAGGCTTGAAAAGCCAAGCCCATTTGTCAAATCGCGCTTTTCGGCCTGACCCGATTTGACAGCTCTACATACATGATACATATTTTCTCAACTTAACATTATAACTTACAAAATCAAGTAATTCTCTATCATCTTCTTTATTTCCCTTTCATTTGTTTAAATACTTCCATGTCCTTGTCCTAACATAGTTAATATTTGGAAAGGGATGAAATTCAAAAAATCTCAGTAGTTACACCCAATTATGAGAGCATATTATCATAGCATCTCATAAAATCATAAATTCATATTATACCATGCAATTTCATAAAAATTTTGGTATGGTAACACTTTGTAAAATGGATATCCTAGGGTCATAAAACCCTTCAAACAACCAGCCAACAATGCAAATTCATCACAAAGTATCCAAACAAATATATGGCATAGTTATAGAATCATGAAAATCAAGCATGATAACATTAGGTATAAATGGGAAAATAACTACCTTTTTTATTTTCCAATGATCTCCAAACTTTGTGGATACTCCATTGATCTTAAAACACTTCTTGGAACTCTTGAATACTTGAGATCTTGGCCCTTGCTTCTTGCTCTTCCTCTTCTCAATTTCTATTTCGTGCTCTCTCTCCCTCTAACCCTTTGTTTCAGACGTAGATTATATGAAGAAGGAGGCTTAACCAAGCCTTAAGAGGAAAGATATCAAATGCCAAAATGAATCATGGTTAATTTTAACTAAACTTGGTTAACTTTTTATAAAGTTTTTAAGAAAATTCCTCCTATGTCCCAAACTGATGATCATATGTAATTCATCCTCATTTTTGGTAAAAAAATTACTTTAATAATTTTATGGGCCGATATGCCCTTTACCAATTAAATGTACCCGTACCGATTAAATATTTTGACCAAAATTGTCATTAAATTAGTATGGGATTATCCAAAAATTATTTTTGGATTAAAATAATTATCTTGATCCAAAATATATTTGGGTGAGGTCCATTCACTATCCTTGACTTGGTACTACCTTTTTTTGTAGTAGGAAATAACCTTTATTGGGTAAAATATTAATTTTTATTTCAAATGTCCATAATAAACTAATACTGATTTTATTAAATTCCAATCAATATTCCACTGGGCTTTGCTCATCAAGAGCTTCATTTTGACTATAATTTTTTATATTTATAAAAATACCCTTAACTCGAGGTAAATTTATAATTTTTGAAACTTTCAGGTCATTAGTTGTAATTTCCCCCAAACTTCTTTTCATTTCCTTCCCATGTAGATATTTTCTTTCAGGGACTAAATTACAAACATTCTTAATTCTTAAGGTCAAAATATAATTTTCTTATTTTTCTATTTAACCTGAAAAAAATGACTTTTTACCCTTTATCACGCTTAACGGTGTCTCTCTATTTTTTTCTATTACTTATACATTTTATGATATCAACATTTCTTTTATTGGGATTTAAATATAATATTTATATTTTACTTCTAATCTAAAAATGATGGTTTTGCCCCTCAGTCGGGTCAAAAATGTAATTATTCATTCTTCTGGGTACTTTTTTTATAATTTTACCTAAAGATCAAATTTTTATTATTTCTTTTTTACTATTTACATTAACTTACCCTGAAAATTAGATGAGAAATTAATTCCTTCTAAAGCTCGTTTATATATAATCTTCTCGTTTTGCTTCATTTCTCATCTTTTATTCATTTTATAATATCCCATAAAAATAGGAATATTGCATGGTTTATACATGATTATTTTCTTTAATAACGTGGACATTCTACCAACAGTTTCTCAAACAGTAATAGGGCCCTAATTTGTGAGCCGACCTTCCCAATGACTTTTACAAGACTCTAGCCCTAATTACTTAATTGTTAGCTCTCTGTCCTCACATATCAGTGAGATGCTTTCATCTCTGTTTTTGATCATTTATAATCCAATTTTCTTGTCATGATTGAGCTTGCTCAATACATTTATATTAGCATCATTTTCCCCCCTTTTTCCCCTTAACAAAATAGGCATTAAGTTTTATTTTAGTTGAGGAGTAAGAAGCAAAGAAGCAAGTCTTATAAGTAAATATTGAACTCGCATCCATTAGAATCTTTTAGTCTAAAACAAGTCTCTTTTCAATCAAAGTTATTGAATAGTATTTTACTTATGATTAATAGGTTTATTATATAATTTCATAATATTAATTTAGGTTGTTAACGATTATTTGATGACAATGACTTTAATTATGTACACCAACAGTACTAAGCGCATAATTTCAGAAAAAGCTGAGATTAGTAATCAAGGCAGTCAATCAAATAAGTAATATTTGATTGAATACGTTATCACATATTTGATCTATCATCCTACTAATTATGTTAATTTAGATCAAAAACCAATTCTCGTGTGAATATGATTTTCAATGGACTGAAATTTTGAATTGATTGAAATGCTAGCAAAAAAATCAATATTGACAAAAACAATCATTTTTTAGTTATAGTTTTGTTTTAATTTTTTTGTTTAATTTGTACTTTCATTTTATTTGATATTACTGTATTGTAATGTTTATATGGCCCTGTCAGCCTACCCTGCCAAATTTGTCAAAGTCTAATAGCAACTATAGTTAGCAGGTTTCATTTTGCTATTTAATATACATATACTCCGGTGATGTTTATAAACTTTTTGTAATTCTAAATATAACTTACATTTTATAAGTGTGTAAAGTATTAATTATTTTATTTTTAAAATTTCTTTATTTAATCATAGGAGATAAAGTGTGGATTGTTTAAAATTTATGATATTTATTATAGGTAAAGATAAAAATCACTTCTTTTTCTTATTAAAAAAAAAAGATAAAAATTAATTCAATTTTAAGACAATTTTAAAGATGTACTCCTTCCTATTTACAAATATTATCTTTTTAAGTTTTTTCACATAAATCAAGGAGGTCATTAAACGATTTATAATAGTATTTTATCAAAATGACTTTAATTAAATGTTTTATTTGATACTCTATCTATTTCAAAATATAAGGCGGATTTAGTGAAAATTAAAGTTTCAAAATATAAGTAACTTTGGGAAAATTAATGATTATTTAATATTTTCTTTTCAATTTACCTTTATTTGTGATAATATTCAATTATGAGAGATAAAAGTAAAAGAAAAAAGTTATAAGGAGAGAGAATAATTTATTTTTACCCCTATTTAATAATAGTAATTTTAGAAAATTATGAAAATTTTTAAAAGAATTAATGTTAGGTGTGAAGTTAGTAGATATGACTTATATTTTGAAAATGGAGTATTAATGAAAGAGCAAAATAGTAAAATAAATCATTACTATTTCATTAAAACTCTAAAGTGACAAATATTGTAAAAAATTTCAAAAACCCTAACAGCCCGTTTGATTCATTCACCTAAAGGGTTTTGTGAAATGATAGGCTTTACATCACCTTAATGGTAATGTTTGGTTGTGCATAATACTTATAAATGGCATTTCATGATGTAAAGCAAATCACTCAAATTAATGTAATCCTCCTCACACTCATTTGTGAAGTTATTTCCTTCACCTCACTGGAATCATTGTTAAAAGACCAAAATGCCCTTATCACACCTCCTGCCACCTTCGTTCTCTCAACCTCCCCCACCCTATTCTTCCACCATCTCCGGCAACTGAGGACCTTTACCTTTGGCTTCCACCTCCACTGGCATCCTCTATCCCTCTATCGTCTTGCTTCACAAATCCTCGAGTATCCCCACCGTTCACAAATCCCCGAGCATCCTCCATCGTACATCATTCACAGACCTTCACCATCACTTTGTTCAGTGTCACATCTCTCTCGTTGGTGTCACACCAAATTTGGAACCTCTCTTGCTTGAGTTCGCCAATGTTGCACCAGATCTGGAAGTTTATTGGCCTGAGTTTATAGACATCGCATGATCTGAAACTTCTTCTTTTCGAACTCTATCAACGTTGCACAATTTGAAAGTTGGTTGGCCTGAGTTCATCGACGTCGCATGATCTGGAACTTATTTTCTTCGAACTCCATCAACATTGCGTGATCTGAAAGCTGGTTGGCTTGAGTTGGTTGGTCTGAGCTCACCAATGGCAGAGGAGTGAAGAAGGATCGAAGGGTAATTTTTTTATCCAAGGGTAGTTTTGTCTTTTCACATTTATTTCTATTTAATTAAATATAAAAATTAAATTTATTTCCCATTCCTAATGTGATACCAAACAAGCCACATATATAATTGCTATAAGATTACATCACTTCACAAATTTCCCTTCACATTACTTAAGCCCCTTATAATTAAACCAAATGGGCAGTAAAGTGACAATTTTTACACTAGAGGGAGTAATAAACTTTTCTCTGGTTATGATGAGTAGGGCTGTGCAAAAAACTCGTGATCCAGTTGGCCCGGTCCAACCCGGTCCTATTGGGCCAACCGGGCCGGGTTTCATTTCGGGTTGGGCCGGGCTTCGGGTTCGGTCGTTTTGTCCGGCCCAACCCGAACTATATATAGATATATATATATTTTAAATATATTAATTGATTTTATAAGATTTTTTCTATATATCTTATATAATACATTTATTATTTGATTACTATGAAAAACTTTATAAGGTTTTGATATTTTAATTTTATTTAAAATTTTAAATTGATTTTTTAATTTAATATTATATGAAAATAATGTATAGTTGTAAAAATTTATAATTTTTAAGAAAATTAATTTCTATCCTAACATTATATTTTTAAAAAAATCTACTTTTACATTAATAATTAAAAAATTTTCATTAATACATAAAATTAGCTTTTATTTTACTTTTAATATTTTAAAAAATCATGTGGTATCGGGTCGGCCCGATACCTAACCTAGCCCAGCTCGAGTGTGCACGGGCCGGGTATCGGGTAGGGGTGAAACCCGGCCCATACACACCCCTAATGATGAGGTGGTATAAAGTAACTTATATTAAAAATCAAAGGAAATATTTATATAGTAATTAACAAAAGTAATCAATAGTATTAACTCTCTTTATCAAAAATTGATATAGTATTACCCCTGTTATAAAAAAAAAAATATATATATATATATAGTATTAACATTTATTTGTAAGGTGTATTAATAATTAACCAAAAAGAAAAAGGGCGTATTAATAAATTGAGATAAAGGACCTTTTGGTCCTTAAGGTTTTACACAATTTTCAATTAACTCCTTACAGTTTAATATGATTAACAAGATTGAGCTTAAGGTTTCAATAACCCAGTAATTTGATCCCTAAAAAATCCAACATGACACTAATACTGTTAAGTTTCGCTGATGTGGCTGTTAAAATAGCTGACTAGGAAAGCTAACTAGACAAAAAAAAAAAAAAGGAAGGCATCCAAATAACAAAATGCATAGCTTGGCTAGGGTAGCAAATGTTCTCCATCAATGAAGGCTTGCATTTGCTCTCAGTGAAGGTACTGTTGGAGGCATTGATGAGGGCATTGCTCCGTCGCCATTGATAAAGGCTCAATGGTATGACTCTTTCTCTGTGGTGTCATTCTCGATTCACCATAATTTCTCAGTCGATAGTATTTCTTAATTCACCAAAATTTCTCTGTCACTTGCTTACCAGTAAGTCTCTTTTCTTTTGATTATCAATTGCTTGGTCTTTGCTTGCTTGTTGGATCTTGCTCACTTGGTCTCTACTTTATGGTTTTCAATTTGTCAAGCCTTAATTGAAATGAAAGGGGGTTATGTCGTTGTTCTGAAATGGGTGCAGTTCCAAAATGAACTCACTATCTTCCTTATCATTTGCCAATGGAAGGAGGGACTCTTCAATTGCTAATGGGAGGATGGAAAGAGCAAGGGAGAATTGTGGATGTGGTCATCCTTTGCTAACCATAACCTCGCGAACTCTTACTAATCCTGGGAGGAGATTTTTATGATACCCAAACTATAAGGTTGGTATAATGATTCCGTGTAGCCTTTGAATTTCCCTTTCATCTTCCTTCATGTTGAAAGTAATGTGTGGTTGTGTTCTGTAATGCAATTTATTAAATTGAGGTTATGTTCGCTTTATCTAGTCATGGAATATACTACTGCTAATGCTTTATCAATTGTATATTGAGGATTTGCAACAATTATGTTAGCTTTATCTAGTCATGGGTTTGGATTTGGAACACATATTTGGTCTTATGTTGAAGCTATGCTCTACTATGCTTTTATGATTTTTTTGGGAATCTTTGTGTATTTATTTCTCTATGTTGTGAATTATAGAGATTTTGGAGTTATGACTTCTTTGATTGGCTTGATCGACCAATTCCTAAGGGTACTCTAGAGATAATCAAAGAATAGAGAAGATCGTTGGGAATTGCGGGAGAAGGATTAGAGTGCAAAATATTGTTATTGTGGCATTGGCTATATGGATATTATTGTTGCTAGGTCTGTAGATTGTTTAGATTATTAGAGTATGACTTTTGCTGCCATTATGGCAATGTGTTGGCAATGTTATAATATGACTTGTAATGCCATTTTGGCAATATTCTAGGCAATGTTATAGCATGACTTGTAATGTTTATGTGGCAATTTTATAGCATGAATTGTAATGCCATTTTGGTAATATTGTATGCAGTATGGTAATGCCAATTTGGCAATGTTTTAGGCAATGTTGTAGCATGACTTGTAATGCCATTTTGGGAATATTCTAGGTAGTCTTGTAATGAAAGTTTATATGATGTTTAATGTAATGAAAGTTTAATTTTGGATTTAATGATCAAAGCTACATTGAGTATAAGTTTGATTTTCATTTTGGATTCAATGACTGTATGTTATGTTTATGCAATATAGTGCATTGCAAGACACAGAGACAGATTTATTACATAAGACAATATAAATGAAAAAAATTGATACAAGCTGTGACAAATTAGAGAAATTGATCCTACTTGTGAAAAACACGTTATTAAATTCTTTGAAAATGGAAGTTAAAGGTATAGATGTTGGCATTATAGGTTTAAAAATATGTTAGCAGTATAGTGCAGTATAGATGTTGGCATTACATGACACAGAGACATATTTAATAGGGAAGGAAGGCACACATTGATTTTAGATTTAATGAGCAATTCTTCACTAAATTATTGTCCATACAGATTTAAAAATAAAGCAAGGCAAGGCACATGTAATACACCAATTTTAATGCCATCAACTACACTTTCCAAGTGAATACATCAAAACTATGTGTCCAACCAAAGACAAAAATTACATCCTATCCTACTAAATCATCGGTCCCTATACAAAAAAATACAACAAAAGCATGGAACCACAAGATAAGCATTAAAGTACCAAAAAAGCATGGGACCATAACTAAAGACAAACATTAATCAATTGCTCGCTACTTGATGGTTCATTCAAATTGCCTCCGATTTGGGAAGATTGTGGGACTGCCTAGATGATGATGGTCAATTACAATTGCATTGGGAGGATTGTAGTATTGCCTGAGATGGTGATGGTCAATTACAACTTGTGACCATAGTTACCACAAGAACCACATTGCACTGTCGTGAATCCTCTTGTTAAAGTTCATGTTGGAATGATGTTATCCTCTTCTTCTTTGGTCTTCCAGGCCTCTTCTGGTATTTGGGTAGATATACTAGCTCTATTTCTATTGACTCCCATAAATCCTTGCAATTAGTAGCATGTATGATTAGAGCATAGCATGTTGCATATCTTTTCACTTATAAATACTTGTGAATATACACTTCGAGATCCTCCCTAACCGTATATATGCAACTAGCTGCATACCTACAAAAATCAATAAAGAAGTGTGAAGACATATTTAATCACAGCAAAGCATTTGCAAAAAATTAAAGCACAATATAAATTACCACCTTCAAATACCTGCAAGGTAGGCTTGTTAATTCCCACCATCTACAAGAACAAGTTCTCTAATCTACCTTAAATGAGACTTTGAATTCCATGCCCCCAAAGCATTTTGCTTTCCATTTTCTAGCTTCCTCCACTTCTTTATCTAATTGCTTTCTAGGCCTTGGACACACAACTAGTTTTTTGTCCACCAACTTTTGTGCCTTAACTCTAATTTTAGCAAATCTCTCCATCATATAACCTCTAATCCACTCAAATGTAGTGATGATAGGAAGTTCTCGAGCCTCAAGCAAGTGGCTATTAAACAACTCAACTATATTATTTAAAATAATGCCATATCAGGGATATTCCTGAAAATGAGATTTTGTCCAGTATGAAGGTGAGATACTCATCAAGTGGTCATAAGCATGCTTTGAAACTCGTTTTAGTTGTTGCATCTTTTGATCCTATAGTTTAACATAGGTGGTATTTGCAACTTGATTCACTAGGGATTTAACAGTCATCCTACCCTCATATCTATTTTCAATATTGAAATACAAGTGTCTCACACATAAACAATGTTCAGCATCCTGAAGCCACTCATTATCAAATATAGGCATCAACCCCTACATATGAAAACAAATAAGTAAGCAAAATGATAATGATGAATGCAACATGAATAGTTCTTAAATACATCATCTTTTGTCGGTTTGAGATGAAAGTCCATCTATTATCAAATATATAGAGCCGAAAAAACGGACTTCAACCCGCAGGTTGACCTATTTTGGCCCGTTTTATGACGGTCCTGGGCTGAAAAAAATGAAGCCCATATTGAGGCGGTCTTTTTCAGCTCGGGCCGCTTAACCTGAGGGTTAAGCGAGCTAACCCGCGCCCACTTTTTTTGAAATTTTTAAATTTTTTTCTTTCAAATTACCTTGTTTCTATTTCTTTATATATATATATATTGTTTAATATTGAAACTTGAAATTAGAATTGTTTTATACTTGGAGTTGAAATTTTCCCATATTTTATATTTAATGTTGTTGAATTATGATATTTACATAAATGATGATTAGTATGTGTTAATATATTTTGATAAATTAATGGTTTATGTGATTTCTATTTCTAATTTAATTATGAATCAATCATGTTTTTTTTATTATTTATATTGGTGATTTAAGTTATTATTTGAACTCATGGGTTAGCCCGCTTTTTTATTTTTAAATTTTTTCTTTCAAATAACCTTTTTTATATTTCTTTATATATATATATATTATTTAATATTGAAACTTAAAACTAGAATTGCTTTATACTTGGAGTTGAAATTTTCCCATATTTCATATTTAATGTTGTTGAATTATGATACTTACATAAATGATGATTAGTATGTGTTAATATATTTTGATAAATTAATGATTTATATGATTTCTATTTCTAATTTAATTATGAATCAATCATGTTATTTTTTTAATTATTCATATTGGTGATTTAAGTTATTATTCAAATACAAAAAAAATTGAGAAAAAATATATATATATATATATATATAATATCTGGCGGGTTGGCAGGTTAGCGATCCTGGGCTGGGATTTTCCCAGCCTGCCAGAGAATGGGTTGGCCCACTCCCAGCCCATTTTCTGGTGGCCCACAGCGGGCCAGCCCGTTTTAGAGTGGGTTGACCTGTTTCCCAGCTTTACAAATATACTACCAATATCATTAATAAGATGATGCAAAAACCATGACCGTGAATTTTTGTTCTCCCTTTCCATAACACTGACAACAGGTGGAAAATATGCATCATTTGGGGCCTTTACCACCACAACTAGCAAAATACCTCTATGTGGTCCTTTCAGAGAACATCTGTCTAACCTTATGATTGGTTTACATGCAGCTAAGAATCCCCTTTTCATAGGTTCTAACCAAATATATAGTCTTTTAAACATATGTGGCCGCTTAATAACTAATCTTTCTGTTATCATTTGAAATGATGTCCCGGGTTAGCTCTTATCACGTTAGCCATATAGTCCCATAAGTTTGCATATTGATCTGTATAGTCTCCATCAATGATTCCTCTAGCAATTTCCCTAGCTCGAGAAGCCTTAAGTACAAATATGTCTGCCGTGTACACGTCTTATTTCTTCTCTTGTTACTGGCAATTTTTCTTGCAATTCATGATAAAGCTGCCATCCTTGAATTAAAGTTACACCACATCTATGTGTAGGTTTATAGGTCTTTAATCTATACGTTAGAGAATTGTCAACCTTGGTGACAAACATTAAAAAATCACATTCTTCCCTACATATCACCTTACATCGGGTTGCATCATTCTTCTTGAATTGCATATCATATCTATGCAACAAACCATACTCCCTCAATGCATCTTTGAATTAAGCAATGGAAGTAAATTCCATACCAAGGTTAAATTTGAATTCCTTGCACATTTCCCTCAATATATCTTGGATATAACGGGGAATCTTATTGTTATTTGAATTTAAATTATCAATGGAGTGGAACTCATTGGATTCATAATTAGAAAAATCATGTTCATCATCCCCATCTATTATCATTGGTGGCATTGTAAAGTTCAAATAGGCACTAAGTTGATTATCATGTTTATCATCCTCATCACTACGATAATCATTTTCTCTTTCCTCTCTACTGTCATCAATTTCATCATCTCTTGAGTCATAGATATCATCATCCATTTCATTGAACATATCATTTCCTATAAAAAATTATAGAGCAACAAAACATAATGCAAAAAAATTAGTAATATCAACAGACAAAGTGAGACTCACCCACTTTGATCAAGATAATACTTAGTTTTGTTACACTTACTAGAGTCACTATCATCATCCATTTTGTGAGATTATAATATGCCCCTCCAATAATGTATAACCTAAAGAACAAAAAGGTCCATAACAATAGTCATGTCAGATAGCTTCATCAATGAGATGGGGTTTATAAAACATTGTAAGGATAAAATAAGACTTACCTGCTATATGATTAAGCTTGATGTTTGTGATGAGAGAAGCTTGCTCTGTGGTTCATCTGTGAGATGTGTTTCATTTATGAACATTCCTTTTCAATCTTAAGTGCCCGTTTGGTTTGTCTTTTTGTAAAACTACTTTTAAAATAACCACAGTTTATAAAAATGAAGTTTGGATAAAAGTAGAGTAGTTTACTAAAAGCTGTTTGGATGAAAAAGGAAAAAATGATGGTTAGAAAGTACAATTACGTTTTGATAAATGGGAACCAAACAGGCATTAACTAGTTTATGAACCTTCCTCCTCAATGTCGCATGATCCTGACTCGACCTCAGTCTCGCTCATGTACAATCGTCCTCAAAGTCAAACCTTGTTCTCAGTTTCACTCATGCATGAACTGAAAGCTTCTCTACACCCAAAAGCCTAATATTGACAAGGAGGGAAAATAAAACAATTGTTGACTCATTTTTTTAATCTACTCATTCTTTCTATAATCTATATGGCAAGTCAGTTTTGACACACCAACATAATTTTGGCTAAACTTTGCCATGTTGGATATTGGAGGGATTAACTTTTAATCTTTATATAATTTAAGGACAAAGTAAAACATTAGGGACTTATTTGTTAAAATGAAACCGCAGGGACCAAATGAAAAACCTTGTAAAACTTTAAAAGCCAAAGGTCCTTTTATCCCTAATAAACTGCTTGTTTTTTTTCAACCACTACATCAATTTAGTTCATTAAAAAATGATGTCTCTCTTCCCTTATTTACTACATGAGCACATTTGGGAACTTACTCAATTGAATAAATGAATGCCCAAAAAACTTTTATATGTTATTTTAAATTTTACATAAACCAATAAATTTATTACATTAGCACATTTGATCAACACACTAAATTGTATAAATAACGTAAATTATAGTAAAGTATTATGATTTTTTAAATCAAAATATCATCATTAAATTAAATACTAAAAGATAACTCGTAATCCTTTTATTATTATTTTTAATAGAAGCTAAAACGGTAGTAAAATGCTTCATTGGTAAAATATATAATAACAAATAAATTGAGACATTTAAAATTTTTAAATTAATAAATAAAATGGGATGGAAAGTGTATTATATAAAAAATAATAATTTAAACCCATGTCCAAGTAATTTTCAGGATATTTAAAATTTTGACACAAAACTCATCACTTCTCTAATCAATTATTCAATATACTATGCCAATTACATTTAAGGATAGTTTCGTAGAAATTAGTCATGTTTAATTAATTTGTCCGAGTTTTATACACACGAATGACAGTGATAATTGTCCACGTGTCAATTCTTAACTTTTCACTATTATTATACTCCCTCCGGTCCTATATATAGTCCTATATATATAGGACCTTTTATCTTGATCCTGAATATATTCTTTACAATATATGATATAGTATTTTTTATATATTTTCAAAAAATGCCTCTATTTAATGTATCCAAAAGAAAAAAAGAGAGAGATTAAATAAGGGTAATTTTGAAAAAATGTTAGAATTTTCAAAGAAATCGAGGTAGTTAATTAGTTTTAACTCCTTTTTTTAATTCGCATGATTCAATTAAAATAGTCTTATATTAAAAATCAGAAAGAATAATAATTAGTTATACAGCCGTATGGGGCATATAAGAATAAATGCTTTCATAATGAATACATGTTAATGATAAAATTATACATATAAATATAACATACAAATAATAAGTGATTAAAGAGAAAAAGATAATGTAAAAAAATCAGTTAAAATCATTAAACACTTTTCTATTCACAGAATTTTAAAATGATAATAAATTAAAGTTGATTAAGAAAAAATAGTAAAATTTAGGAAACTGCATATTTAAAATACAAAATTAGTTTCACCATAAAAATACAAAATTAGGGTTTAGATCATCTTTCAATATATAATTGTAAATTAATAAATAAAAATATTCAAGTTTTTTAATTAAAAAAAATCTCACCCACATTATTGAGTTTTTTTTTTTGGCCAGAACCCACGTTATTGAGTTGGTCTTTCTTAATCTTATCACTTCTCAAAATATCTGGAGTAAGTAATCCTTGATCAACTTTCAATTCATGGACAAATTTAATATATTCGAATTTTGAATGATACTAAATTCAATTACTAATCTTATCAAATATCACTTTAATTGAAATAAATTTTATCCAATTCATTTTTAAAAAAATTAAATTAAGTAATTTACATATAATAAATAAAAAATGATAATCTAATTGCCTGAAAATTCATGAAATTTTTATTTTACATTTTAAAAATATAATCATTACTTAATGTTGATTGTCTCTCTCTCTCTCTGTTTTTTTTTTTAGTTTTTCTCTTCCCCTTATCTTTAATTTTTCTTTTCAAACTTTCCTCTTAATCTAAACACAAGGTTAATGTTTTATAGTTTCTAAACGAATATAGTATTAAATGTCAATTTGAAAATAATTGTTATAATTAAAGTTATGTTAATAAAAGAGAAATTAATATTATAGCAGCAATCATCATTGTCTCGAAATATTCCAAATTATATTCAAATGATATTCAATTATTTATTAATAATTTATATTTGAACAGCCAATCATATATAACTCATTATATCAAATTAATGATATTAAATTTAAAACAATAAATTTCAAAATTTTCAAATTAAATCAATAAGCATTAAAAAGCATACGAATTCCAAAAATAATTCAAATGTAATCTGAATTTTCACATGTAACCTAAAAAATAATCTGAATATAATCTGAAAATTTTCTTCAACCTAATATCTATTTCTATGGTAATGAAAGATTTTTTTTGTTTTTTTGTTCGACCGGTATAGGATAACAAAAGAAGTTAGGATCATCTTTTTATACATTGTCTGCAATAGTTGAATTCTAGTCCTCATTTGATATATAATTATACAATTAAATTGAAAATGGATCAAAAGTTCGAATTTGTCCAATTTTTTAATCAATAATTAAAATAGTGCATTATGTCTCAAATATTTCCAATCTTTATATTATATAAATATATATATCACAAATTCATGACAGATGTGGGAAATTTTTTTTTTCCTGATTGAGGAAGAATATAAGAGATTTCTGCAAGCATACATTGTTTTTTCTTTGTTTTAAAGAAAAAGATCCCCAAGGGGGTTGTTTAATCAGGACTCATTAAACATGCATTTTTCACATCATTCAAAGTATTTAAAAGATGCCCATTAAAAGATAAACGGTGCTTTCGTTTTTAATCATGTTGAAAATAATGACATTTTACATAATACGCTCTTATAAAAGGGGATTTCTGCTGTATCTTATTTTCAAGGATCTTCCACATAAAGACTGTTGCTTTGCTGATTAGTATCACTACAATATGGTAGTGTCAGCAACAACATCAAGTAATAATGCAAGACTTAGGTGTTTCCTTTACGTTTTCTTCAAGTAATTTGGTTGGATCAACTTCAACACACACATATATATACAAATATATGTGTGTGTGTGTGTGTTCTTCTTTTTTCTGCATGCTTGTTATCATACCCTTGTGAGCTCAACAAAACTTTCTTCTCTTTGTAGAATCACATATGTTGATTATTATATATGAGTTAAGGCTACTTATAATGGTATAGTATAAGATTCGGGTGGTTTGAAATTCTTGAGATACAGATCAAAGGCAAATTCTCGATGAAGCCTAGCTAGCTGCATGCCCTTGTAATGCATAGATCAATTCTCTGCATTTGGTCCTCATCAAACGTTTAAATTAGAGTCCAATTAATCATCCTTTAGCATTCCTCCCTCTATTATTGATTTTGCCTTAAATCGTTATATATATATATATATATATAATCCGTATATTCATATGGGTGAATTCGAAAACAAAAATCATTGTCATAATTAAGTAGAATTAATTAGTTCTTACCTGCGTGACCACCAAACTTTGCTGCCCTTTGCAAATCTCTAAACTGAGATCCATGGCATGTTGGCATGTTCCAACACAAGACCGACACCAATAAAAGAATCAGTAAAGGATGTTTTTAGTGCGCACATCACAATATAAAAATAGATTTAATGTCACATATATAGGGAAAGAACCACATAATAAAGGCCATACCAACAGTGCTTCAATTTGTGATGAGATGCAACGTACATGGATGAATTCAAAAAATTGAGGGGGGACGGGATTGAGATTTGAGGATGAACGTCAAACCACATGATGAGCATATATAGTGTGCCTGCTAGGAACCCACTAATGATTGAGAGGCTAGTAAATTAATAATAGTTAATGCTCAGTTTAATGGCACAATAATTTTAAAAGAAATGAATTAATTTTATATTTCAATTAGTCTACAAATACTAACAGAAAAAGAGTCATAATTTGATTCAAAAATGAATAAAATTAATTATATGGAATTAAATACTATCAGACACTTTTAAGTCTTAATTGAGATTTGAAATCAAAAGGGAAAATCAAATTATCATTAATATTGCATTTAAAGCCCATATTGAAATTGAATAAATAAATAAATAAATATCAAATTTTTATATTAAATATAAATTTAAAATTTTTGACCAAAATATAATAAATACAATTGACACACAAGAATTTTGAATGCTTTAATTTAATAAATGAGTAATTAAAACAAAGCTAATTCAATTCATATATATATATATATGAATGTTGAAAGCTCTCATTATATTTAAAAATGTTAATCACATAATTTTTTTTATAAAAAATGCATTTAAGGTTATAAGTGTTATAATTGCATATAATAATTATTATGAATTTGATGCTATAGAATCAATAATAAATTCTCGATTGAATCATAATAATTTTATACAATAATCAATTGAATTAATTTATTAAAATGAATGGGAATAGAATATTGTCAATTACACATCAAATGCCATGTAGATCCTCCACATAGGCATTTCCTTACTAAGTTTATATGCTGAGGTGGTGCAATAAGAGTTCGGTATATATAATAGATAAATATTATGATCTAACATTTCATAAATAAAATGTGAACATTATAAATTATATATGTTAATCACTAATTAACTAATTTGGAATCCATAATATATATATTATTTAACTTGGAGATAATGTTACCATCTGGTATGACTAATGGAATTGTATGTGCACCTATAATGCACAAGTAATTTAAGAGCACAATCATCAATAGGATGACTTCCATTAGACCAAATATTCAGCTTGAAAAGACAAACGAAAACATAACAACAATGGATATCAAGAGTCCGAAACATTTGTTCTTTGCCATCCTTTGATGGCTGTTCCAAATCCTCAATTTCAATTAGTTTCTCAATAACATTTACAATAGACAAAGTTTATAAATTAGTTTATTTTCAAATAGTGAAATATAGATAAAACCAATGATAATAAGTTACATATACCAACTAAATAATCTTCATAAGTATAGTGGGAAATAATAACCAGAAATGGAGTAAAGAAGAAAACGTGTGGATGAATAGATCCATCATCATCAATTGAAAATTACTTAGTATAATATTGAAAGTATATCTTGTATGGATGATTGCTAGCTCGGAAATTCCCATTGATAATTCCAACACCAAATTGCTTGATATCATAAACCTTATCCTTTGTGAATATCCTCTCGAACTTTGGAAAATAAGCCTTCCTAACAACCCAAAAATTCAATTACCTTACCATATGAAACGTAGAAAATAGGTACCGCAACACAGACAAAAAGAGTAGTTAGACAATAGAGTAAAAGATAAACTTACTTTGACATCCTGTGCAACAAACTCAATAGGTTTAACATCACCAGGTATACGATTGTCAGGCATCATCTAAAGTCTCATAATTTTGATCTTAATCTGTCACTCATATTGATTTTGAGATCACATGGATGGGATTGAAATGGGTTGCCATAGCCAATATATAGACAAACGGCATGAAGAAATAAGTTTTATATATATATATATATATAAGGGTGGGTGACTATATCTAATAGTCGTCAAGTTTTGAATTGGTTTATTGGATTAAATGCTGATGTGCAGGGGCGGACACCGCCCTTGAACTCTTGGAGGGGATTTTATATGTATATATTGTTATTTAAAAAAATTTTAAAAATGCATCAACATGTATTAATATGTATAATATAAATATTAAGTACCATACAATTATTAATGAAAAGTTAATATTAATAATAAAAATATTTTGATAAACTAAATATATTATTTCTATTTAAATATATGAATAAAAGATATATATATATATATAGTATATGATATATATGTAGTGTGTGTAATGTGCATATACAGATGTGTGTGTGTATAATGGTGGAAGGATGGTGGTCTCGGGATCATTCAGACCAGTAACATGCATATAATAAGGAGTATTATATCATATGGAAAGGTGGATGTGGTGAGAGGGACCACAAGCCCCTTCACATATAACGTGGTTCCACCACTGTTGATGTGCCACAGTAATGGCGATGGCAATACTATAACTAAAAAATGGTGACAATATCAACATATAAGATGCAGATTGGAGGATTAAAATGTAACCAACATTACCAATATATTAATATTCCCTAATTATCATGCATTTAACAAGTTATATATATTATAAATAAATGAGAGAGAGATTGGGGATATGATTCTAACTGATATTAATTTCCAATATATTAATATTCACTAATTGTCATTTAATAGGTTAAATAAATATGTGTATATATTATTGATATATAAATAAATGGGAGAGACATATTCGGTGATTAAATTAATATTCCCTAATTATCATTTCCAATATGTATTTATATATACATAAGTGAGAGAGATTAATATTCTTTCAAAAATGAATGAACAATAACCTGATTTTTTGCCATTTATGGTGCATCACTATTTTTCAAAACGTAGCATTTATAATATTCATTCAAAATGTATAACTCAAAGCCACATGGCTTTAATATAATGATTCTCCATTTTTTTTTTTTTTGAGAATATGCTAAGTAGGCAATACATATTTCCTTCCATCCCACCTATCTTTATATATAGTAGATAATGGATCACTTTATTCAATTTATCATATTTTAACCTTTTCAAAAGATATAATTATTTTCTTAGGAAATTCATTATTGCTTTGCACGTTTCAATTTTTATTTTTTAGAAATTCAAATTATTTTTAATAAATATGCTATTTTTTTAATTCCAAGAACATAAATACTCTTTTTAATGTTAAGGGCATGCTTGGAAGTTTAGGATGGAATTAAATGGAACGATCATCAATGGAATGATGTGGGATAGAATATAGTGGAACAGAACGGAACATAATGTTTCATTGTTTAGAAGTTTCATAGAGGGAGCAAACAATTTTGTTTAGCCACTATTTGAGAATTAATATAAAATGAACAGAATGAAATGTATTATAACATTTTTTTTCAATATTACCCATACAAATTAATTTAAATAAAAGAACTAGCAGTTATTAGTTGAAGAAAAAAATAAATTTATTTTTAAGTTATAATCAAATATTTATTACAACAAAAAAATAGCTATCAAGTAAATTTATAAACATATATTAATTAAAAGATGAAGTAATTTAGGTTGAAAAAAGAAATGAAATTACGAATAAAATAGATATAAGAAGAAAAAACTCAACATAGTATGGAGAATAAGAAATATGATGTAGTGGAAAATGTGAGAGAAGAAAGGTTAATGTGGGAACGAAATGAGTGTGAGAGGTGCGATGTATGTTTATATAGAGGTTGAGATAATTTTGTAATTTTAATATTAATCTTAAGTCATTCTATTCTTAACCCCTCATTGGGAGACCAAAAAAAATTAAATTTATAATGATTAAGGATGTTTTGGGAGGCTATCACTTACCATTTCACTCCTTTATAAAATTTTTTTTTTTCAAACAATGATTAAGGTCCATTAGCTATCTCACCACATTTTATTCTATTTAGAATAAAACTCCCAAACATGCACTAATGGTGTGTTTGGAAGTTTATTTTAAGGGGGAGTGGAATGGAGTGGGATGGAAATATGGGTTGGGCCATTGTTTGAGAGATTTTTTTATGAAGGAGTGGGATGGCAAGAGATGGCCTCTCAAGCCATCCTTAGCCATCATAGATCCAATTTTTCTTAACCCCCCAATTTGGAGGGTCAGGAATAAATTATTGAAATACATAATTATCCTTATTAAAACTCATACCCCTTTAAAACCTAGCGCTTTCTTCCCTCGTTGAAAACCAATTTTCTTTTACAAAGCCTGAGAAAAACCTACTGAAGTTCGTTTCTGAACTCGTCGTCCGACGCTGCCATCGAAGTCGTCACCTAGCGAGGTCCGTTTATCTATCGTCTCTTCCATTCATCGTTCTTGCTGATTGTCGTGATTTTTCAGTGTGCTGATTTTTTGAATACCCATTTGTTTTGTTTTGCCATAATTGCTGGTATGCACAATTCTCAAAGATACATGTAGGGAAGAGGAAAGGAACCTAAGCTAGTGATACAAACTGAAATTTTGGTCACTGAATCTACCGTACTCATCCCCACCATGCTGCCTCATAATGACAATAATTTACTATCACTATGCCCTCACTGTGAACCAATGGTTGCCATGACTTGGTCGTTTGGATGTACAGTCATCATTTATTTCTTATTGTGCTTGTTGTTTTCAGACATTACACCAGATGTTAATTGTTAATACTGGTAGTGGCTTCAAGCTATTATGGAGCACAGCAAAAGGCTTTCGTGGCCAAAAAATTGTAGTAGATATTATTATTATTATTATTATTATTATCAAACAATGGTCAAAAAGTTTTATATTCCTAAACTTTTTTATCTCAATTTGCTTATAAGGGTAATATTGAAAAAACTAATTATAATTCATTCAATTCCATCTATTTTATAATAACTTCCAAACAATGGTCAAATAAAACCGCTCCTTTCCTCGATAGAACTCACAAACAATGGAACATTTTATTCCACTCAATTCCATTCCATTCCATTCCATTATATTTCATTAATGAACATTTCATTCCCTTCCATCCTAAACTCGCAAACATAGCCTAAGGGTCATGGGGGTTAAGGATAACTTCAAAAAAATAAAAGTAAAATACTAAGAAAGTAAAACTTTCTTTTTTGGCCAACGCATTGTTTGGTTGGAGGGAGATCGGGGGAAGGGAAAGGAAGGAGAGAGATTGCTCCCCTCCCCTCCCGTTGTTTGGCAACCAAAAAATTAGAGGAGGGTAGGGAAATGTTACTAAAATTTTCCCTCCCCCCCCCCCCCTCTTGGATATTCCCCCCCTCCCCCTGCCCCAAAAATTAGGATAATTTAGGAGAAAAATATGATATTGTATCCAATTTGATCAAAATATTCTTTATTTTTTTATAACTTACATACACAATATTGGTTAGTCTTGTTGCGTCTCTTCTTTGTTTCATTCTTAAAATATGAAATACCTTAATATATATATATATATAGTGATATACATACATAAAATCATAAACACGCATGGACATATTTATATATTAACATGTATAATTATGGTTAAGGTTGAGAAAAAAAATAAGAGCATTTCCTTCTGATTAAGAACTTTTTTTAATATTTAAACAAAAAAAACTCTCTTTTTAATATAAAAAGGAAATATTAATTTAAATAAACTAAAGATATAATGGTTAATTTATAATTATTTTCTTTCTTCTTTATTCATAACTCAAATAAGGTAACATTAAAATCTGTCTATTAATATCTCTCATTTTTTCTTAAAACAAGGTAAATTTAAAATTTCTTCTTTTTCTTCGCTTTTCCTCATTTAAACCAAACATAGCCTAAGCCTTACTTGAATTTTACTTAGTATATTACTTCTCCAGTCATCTAAAAAGTTAGATCTTAGATTTGCAATTCCCTAATTATCTGAAAAATTGTGTTTCCAACATTTTAAAAACTCAAAATATTATTTGTTATTCGAATCATATAACTTCTTGTAATAAAATTATTACTCACTTGAGGATAATTGTAAACTGGAATGAAGATTAAAGACTGCACGTTTCATGTGTCACAATTTAATTTTACAATATAATCTGAAAAACCGCGCTCCATTTTTTTTTTTTTGATGATCAAACCGCACTCCATTTTATTATTCAATTAGTATGGCGTCAGAATTCTACATCACATACACAAACATTATTAACTACAATATTTACTATTGAAAATAGTTATAATTTTAAAAAATAAAAATTATATAATATAGATTTTTGGCACCAAGTGCTCCAAATAAATTTCAATGGTGAGGGCATATTTACACAAAAGCCAATATTTATCATAAAGGACCGTAAAACTAATCATATAAATGGTGCTTTGCATCTAATTTCATATTCATAATATTATATGATATTTCCTTAAATCTTAACAATGAATGCACGGGCTAGCAAGTATAGTTAGTTCAAGAATTTGGAATAGCTATTGACTATGGTGTTGAAATGGAATGACGGGGATGGCTTCAAAAGAAGTACAAACAGAAGTTTTGACCCAGAAAAACGTTGGCAAGCCCAAAATTAGGCCCGCTAATTTATAAAAACGCGAGGTGACATCTCTATTCAGTTTCGGGTTCGGGTGCAATTAGAAAATGTCGGGGCCCATTTTCACGAACAGGTTTTGGTGATGGAGAGGTGAGAGGAGGGGAGAGAAGGCGCGACGCAACTACCCATCCTAAAGAACTTCTATGGACCTCCTGGACCTACCCCCTCCTCTTCGATCTCATCGAACCCTAATCTGATCTTCTTTCCTGGAAGCCAAGTCAATTCCAAATTCTGGATTTCGTATCCTCTCTCGCTACTCAGCCTCAGGCCATGCAATCCTGCTTCTCCGCCATCGCCCTCCGGAGAGAGGACCCTTATTGTTTCCCCAGGAATTTGGTTTCTTTTCAGTATACTGTCGTAGAATTCACCAGCTATGTCCGCTGATACTCATGTCCCTGCTTCCAAGGTTATTCTCTGCAATGCTGGGGCCGGTGCTGCTGCCGGTATGTCCATGTCTTCTCCGATGCGTCCATATACAGAACCCTTTTAATTCTGGACTATCTCGTGCTTTTCTTAATTTGTTTTCATCGGACCCGTCATCTGAGATATTAAAACAATGGTAATAATAATAATTGGATGCAGGAGTTATTGCTGCTACATTCGTATGTCCATTAGACGTCATCAAAACTAGGTTTCAGGTTCATGGGCTGCCGCAGCTCGCTAATGGAAGTATTAAAGGTATTTCCTCTCTCGTACTTATTGTTATCATTCTTAATAATTATGTAGATCATACACAGACGTTTCTGGTCTTTTTCTTCTCGAATTTCAGTTGAGTTATAGTTCTTAGATTCCATGCACGGTTTACCTGAATTTGTTACATAATAAGAATACCTGCGGTAGAATCTCACGGCAACTTATAAGAGCTTGTTAGTCGAACAACTGCAGTAGATTACTTGCATTCCGATGGTTCATCTGAAACAGATTGGGTATTTTGTTGTCAGGCAGTCTAATAGTTGGTAGTTTGGAACAAATATTTCACAAGGAGGGGTTACGCGGCATGTACCGCGGTCTGTCTCCCACTGTGCTGGCCCTACTTCCAAACTGGGCGGTGAGTCTATTTCTTTCTTTTTGTTAAAAGCTTATTCTCACTCGCTGAGTTGTATGATGACCAGTCACTAAATGAATTTTTCTTCGAACTCCATAAATTCTCGAGGCTCACTCTGAAATGTCTTGGTAGTTGGGTGAGTATATACCCTAGCAATTTTAAGTGAAGTTGCTGAATGGGGGAGATAATTATTTTATTAATGATTGTTATAGCAGCATCAATGGTGGCTTCATATTCAGTTAACCTTCTTTATAAAGCATGAAGCCTAATCCTACCAACCTCTGATTTATGGCTGTTTTGGTTGATTGAGTTACTTGATAGGATTTGAGAAATAGAATTCCTCTGAGTTCTCTCTGTTTCTGTGTGTGTGCATAATAGAAGAGCAGGTCCAAGGATGCCTCTTAAAATAGGACAAAACAAACAAATTTAGTAGAGCTAAATATTAACAAAAATATAGCTAATTTACCAACATACTACAAGTAATAGTTATAAGTAATTTGATCATCAAGCTTATGCTTGTTGCTGGATATCCTGCATTAGATTGGCGTACAATTGGAGTATTGATTTTATTGACCCTACAAATCTCTTTATGCTACTGGTGTTGAGACTGTTTCCACTATTGCTTGGAAAGGTCAGTTTGTATTTTAATTGCTTCATTTTGTTAACTTGCAGGTTTATTTTACTATGTACGAGCAGCTGAAGAGCCTTCTCTGTTCTGTTGGTTAGTCCTTTACTGGTTGCTTTTCTTTTTCTCTTGGACTAAGAAAGAGATTGTTTGAGTTTTTTTTTTTTTTGTTGGGGGGGGGGTGCCGAGGGTGGGAATTAAGTCCTTCTCTTATTCTGTTCCTAAGTTTGTCAGCTTGCCGTAGATGAAAAAGTCATTCATATAGGTGTATGAGTGGTAAAAGGCCATGTTATATATACATATATGCAGATGAACATCATCATCTCTCAATTGGAGCTAACATGTTAGCTGCATCTGGTGCTGGGGCTGCAACTACAATTGCTACAAATCCACTTTGGGTTGTCAAGACCAGACTTCAAGTATGCCTCTTCAGTTATAGTTGCAACTTATGATCAATATGAAGGCTATAGCATAAATTTGGTTTAATTTGTCCATTCCACTGAATGCTTATTGCTCAGCAACATGTAATTTGTGGTTTTTTGTTCATTGGTTTTCAGTATATTGGCCATGGAACACAACTTGTTACACACACATTATACCAACTTGACATACATACGTGCATGCATGTGTATATAGTATGTGAAGAAATCTATGAGTATGTCATGGGTGTTAAGCAAAGATGCATGCGTGCATGTGTATATAGTATATGGGAAAAAATCTATGAGCATGTGATGGGGGCATTAAGCAAGCAATAATTTCTATAGCAGTAATCGTGAACATTATTTTGCTTGCATTATTGTGTGTTGAATTCATGATGGGGCACTAAGACACAAGGACACAAGTTCGACATTTTCTGGACCTTGCTTCACATCAGTACATGTGTTCATATATCCTTTATAATGAGTTTGCTTTCTTTTCTTCTTATTTTATTTTATTTTTCGTTTTAATGCAGACCCAGGGAATGAGACCTGGGGTTGTGCCCTATAGGACCACACTGTCTGCTTTGAGGAGAATTGCTTATGAGGAGGGCATTCGGGGGCTGTACAGGTTGTGTATAGTGAATGCAATGTCATGGTTGATGTTTATGGCTTTTAGGATAGTAATCTTATCTGATTATGTCTAACATATTTTTTATCTTTTACAGTGGCCTTGTACCTGCTCTTGCTGGTATCAGTCATGTTGCCATTCAATTTCCCACATATGAGAAAATAAAATGTTACTTGGCAAACCAAGGTAATTTCTAGCCATTTCTAGTCCTTTTGTGAACACTTAAAAGTTGTGGCACTTACTTAGGGGATCATTTTTTGAGTCAGATAACACAGCCACAGATAAGCTTGGTGCTCGTGATGTTGCAATTGCCTCATCAGTTTCTAAAATTTTTGCATCCACCTTAACATATCCGCATGAGGTCTGTTACTGAATTAGTGACTTCATTGAATTATTTATGCATAATCATGAGTAACTTCTAATTGCTTAATCTTGTGGCATGATAAATAAAAGGGGCAATGACTGAGAAACATGGTCTATAATCCATTTTCAATGTTTATTGCATTATAGAATGTACTGATTTACCGTATACTTTCAGCTGTTTCTTGAAAATTTTTAGCTTCATTTCATTGTCAGCCTTTTCTTTTGGCCAACGATTTCATCATCAACTTAGAAAGCCTTATTTATTTGGTTTTGGTTGGATTGATGAAATCATTATTCTGGATTGAAGTTCTCTGAGGAAAGGACTGATAAGTGTCAGAAAGTAACATATATTTCTATTCTGTTTACAGGTTATACGATCTAGATTGCAAGAGCAAGGATACCACTCGGAGAGGCGTTATTCTGGTATGATTGACTGCATTAGGAAGGTGTTTCAGCAAGATGGCCTGCCTGGATTTTACCGTGGGTGTGCCACGAACCTGCTGAGGACGACCCCAGCTGCTGTAATCACATTCACCAGCTTTGAAATGATACACCGGTTTCTTGTTTCACTTTTCCCTTCTGATCCACAAACTCATATATTGTGATAATGGTCATATTGTGCAGCAAGAGAGTTGTGATACATAAGTTAGTCCAGCCGGCTTATCCCTCTTTTATAGAAGTCCTATTCTTTCTGTATTTTAATTGTTTTTCTGCTGATTCTCGCATAATCTGAATTAAATTTGAGCGCTCTCCGTCGTCAAGGTTGTGCGAAAATGTTGTCTATGTAGCTGGACTGAAGGATAATTTATACGAAGTGATAATGACGATAAAGATATTCGTGGTGCTATTACTTGCTGTTGCCTTTTCTATTTATTTATTTCCCTAACAGTTTAATAATGATTTCATCTTGAATATTATTTAGCTTTTGCTGCTTAGTATGCTGCATTCTATATTCGCAGTTGAAGCATTATTCTAATCATCAAACTCAAGTTTTTTCTTGGTCAATTAAAGTTTATTGCCGAAGAAGAAAACATGGATAGGAAATCCCTTCCATAAACAACTAGAGAGAGGCGACTATTTCTAATTATTCAAAATACAATCGGAACTAAAATTAGAATGTAGGTGAGCAAATTTATATTTCTCATTATGGGATATTCTTATTATTCTCTCTAAATTACAGGTTTAAATGGTTGCAAATAAAAAATCGTGGTCGGAATCTGGTTTGAACATTCTAATGGAGCAAAGAGTTGGTGATCCACGTAGCCCAAGTGATTGGTATCTGGATAACATTAACTAACATAATCTGTCTGTCGACTTGTCGCTGCGATCATTTAGGTTTAGGTATTGGGATACTGACAATACAAGGAATTGTCAAGAGGTCAGAATCTGATGAGCATGTCAAGAGACTCAGTATGTACATTTCTCTTATATTGACTTGGGGACAGAAGAAGAAAATACGTAATAGGTTTAAGTAGGAATGCAATTCCGTTGTATCACCCCCATCCTCCACTCTTTTTCTGGACATTACTAGTTACTACATTTAAAATGCAAAGTACCTGTGTGCGTTCATTTTTTCATCTGTTAGCATTGGGTTGTGTATGTGGAGGTTTGTGGATCCAGATCCACTGATCTGGAATACAAACTACAAGTAGAAGGTGAAGTGAGAGAGGGCTAATTCAAGTGCAACAAACTCTCGTAGCTGTAACAATAGAAAGGGACCCCTTGGCCCTTGGACTTGGTTGACTTTGTCCTTGGGAGGGGAGGATAAATGAAATGAATGTGACCCCTTCTAAATTTAATCCTCTCATTCATCATACACCCGAAAAAGGGAGGCCTGAGAGCAAAGCAAAGTGGCCAAGGGCCAACCTCAACACCCTCTTGTATTTGTCATACAAATCTCAATCTCATCGTCAACCTAACCTTGGGGTTTAACTTTACTGCCCTTGTCAACCTTATCTAGTGTTGGCCCCTGTTATTCTCGCAGGCTACCGCTACCTCTCCAAAACCCCTATGTCACAATTTTCAAGTTAAAGGGAATTTAAAAGGTGAATAAGATAAGAGGAACAAAAACTAAACACGCTTGTAAAAAATTACGTTTAAAATTACATAGATTCTTTCTATCCCAAAAAAAAAACACAAAATATATAGAATTCACCTACAAACTCCTAATTTTGGTTACTCTATATCATTCAATTATATGCATCATTCAAATATCATTATCAATTATAAAATCCACAACAGGTCATGCCCATGCTGTTCATAATCTTAAATTTCATATAATGTACAAAAGGCCGTCTTACCTATAAGTAAATGAAAACTAAAGGCACATGACAGTCCATCATTTAATACAACTCCCTCATCACAATCCTTTTCTTTCTCCTCTTTTTTCTTTTTCTTTTCCCCGTGTTGGTTTAAGCCATAGACGAGAAATTAACATCCCATCAAATCTATTTTTTCCAAGCAAAAAAATATAACTTTAACAAGTTAACATTAAAAAATCAGAATTTGAATCTGACAGATAAGAATTCAACTGAAAATCCAACCTTGAGTTTTTTAAGAGATTTACAGCAATGGTAAATGAAAGGGAGTTAAATGGTCAGAATCAGAGAACCGGGAATGTGTAATAAATTGTCCAAATGGCGAATGAAGTTTTTATCCAACAAATAACTGTCCCAATAATCAGCTTGCTTGCGAAGCATGCAATCTTTTTTTTTTTTCGGCCGATAAGCATGCAATCTTTTTAAACCAGTGTGGGTTCTGTTTCCTCTTTAGAACACTCAATTATTTGTTGTTTAAAGTAGACCACGGATAAAAAGAATAAAGCTTTTCAGAATTTCCCATCTGGTAATTTCTTTTTTTTTTTTTTACAAAAAACTTTTGAAACTTTAATCGTGGATCTCGATTAGAAAACTCCCCTCCTCTCTTTCCCATGAGCATGCCAGTTAAGTGCTGCAAATTTAGGTCATGATGCCCCATAATTGGACAACTCATTATTGAATTAATATGAATGGTTAATTACTATGAAAACTAAGAACGACGCTATTCACATTATAATACCAAAAAGACCAATGATGCTTTTGCAAGCCATTGATTCTACAACTGATACTTTCTCAAATCAATGACTAGGCATTCCCTTTGGCATCCGATGTTGAATGAAAGATATATATCACCAGACAAGACTCATGGGAATGGAATGGATTCCTTTGCCAAAGCTATATATTATATCATCTTTAAAAGAACAAAAGAAACATTCCAAGTATCCGATATCTTTATCCTGCAGAAATGTTACTGTTGCTTTACTTCTATCGTCTATATATCTCGAGTTTTTATTCAGTGAAAAGACATCGGATAAAAACAAAGCGGTTCCCTTTTTTCCCCCTAAAAAAGAAATCCCCAGAAAGAGATTGTGTGCCAAATGTTTTTGGGAGTGTCATCATTTGTGATATGGTGATTTAAGAAACAAAAATATGATCACCTCCAGAAGTACAGAAGATAATAGGAAATATGAGAAGCAGGAGGCTACTATTCTTTCGCATTCATCATTGTTTGGTTGGTCCAAAAAGTCTTAAAGCCATTAAAGGACCCAGGAGTGCCAATCTTTCATCATTCTTTTTTGTAATGCTGGTTATTCCACCTCCTTTACAAGTGTTTCTGTGTGTGTGTGTGTGAGTGAGAGAGAGAGAGAGAGAGAGAGACAGCAACTTGTTCTCTTCCCACGATATTTTTAATGTTTCTCATCTAATATTCCATTAATTAATTATACAATCAAACTATATTCTTTACAAAAAGTTGGATCCCACCTTACCGCAAATTTTGGTAACACAACCAACCAATTATCTTTGAAGTTAAGGTTAGGCTTCCCTTTCCCATTTTGTTTGAAAAATACTTTCATGCCCCTATATACCATAAATTTTTAAATGTATATATACCTTGGACAGTGGCCAGCCCGTAGAAATATAGTAATTATGAAACCACATGAAATTAGCTCATATGATAAGGGTTGGGTGAGATCAGAGTAGAGATGAAGAATTCAAACTCTTGTGATGTATTAAAAAAATATATATATATATATAGTAATTATTATAGATATATATGTATATATCATAATGAATAGGATGATGAATGATTTAACTTCGACAGAAAAATGTGCACTCTTGATATTCTTTAACTATGTGGGGATCCCTATGCCTGAAGTTATCCTGCACAAATGTCACCGCGCTATAGATGATGAACGCAGTGAGTGGCAGCTATATATCTTTTTATCCTTTGTGATCTAGGAGGATCATGTCCAAGGCAACAATTTGTGTACTTGAGAACCACACAGAGAGATGAAAAACATCAGTGGCAGAAGCTGCTAATCTTGATTGTAAAATATATGTATATATAAATTCACACACTTACAAGAGAAGTGTGTTTTTGTTTTAGGTAGAGAATTTTGGGTGGATTTAACGGTTGCTTTTCCAGGAAATGAGAGTGCATGTGCTGATGTGCACTTCACAGAGAGAATGGGTGAATATAATCATATTATGGTGCAGCAGCTGGGCTCACTCGGCATGTGAAAGTGGTAAAAGAAAAAGCAAAAATAGCTCCTTCCTTTTTCACTTTCGATAATAATAATCTGTAATAACTCATAAGCTTCCTTAGATTAGCATTTTCAATTATAATAATTCAACTATTAATTGCCTTTCTGGTCCAGCTGCCTTTAACATTGAGAATCAACTCTCCAGGTCCCGTGTACGACTGCCATATAGATACACACACACACACACACACACACATATTTTCTGTATTTTGATTTCGATTTCATTCCTTCGACCTACATTTCACAAAATGCTAAGCCGGGGAATCTAACAATGTACATCTCTTCAGCATTGACCTTTACTTATTTCTACTTTCTCACAATTCCTTCCTTGTCATGTATACAGGTCAAAATCTACTACATCTATGTATCTAATCTATTAATACTAATTACCGGCCCCTACTATTTACAAGTTTGCTTTATACTACAATTCATCCTGTTATGAGATTCCATATAACATACGGACTTGATCATCTAGTTCAACTGAAATCACCGTATTGATTTGTGAATAATGGAGTTTATTATAGATTTTATATGATATATTAATTAATATTAATAGTATCTTTTTTATTTCATGAGGGAAGGAATGAATATAAGAAAGAATAGGAAGAGAAAAAGGTCATTAAATAATGGGAGGAGTGTCACGCGCTTCAGGTGGCAATGGGTGTAATATAATGATAGAGGGTGTCGACAAACAAGTGCAAGGGGCCACGTTGCAACCAAGTTCGGCCTTCCACTCTCTGCTGGATGCCCCCCCACTCCCTCCATTTTAGGCCGTCGTCGTCCCTTTTTTATTTTGTTATTATTTTCCTCTCTCACATTATTCAAAAGCTTTCCCTATTTGTCGTGAAAGTCAGGCCCCCCATCCCTCCCAATCCCATACCTATTTGCTTCGGTTCCAAAGCACCTGTTTGAATTTTTTTGAACGTTACCCCTTGCGATTTGTCGATTATGCCTTTCCCTTTCCCTTCGCCTTCTCTTTCCCTCTCCCTTTAACCTCGCCGCCCAAAGTCGTTGGATTCCAACTCCTCTATCTTTTTTACCACTTCTTTCCTTCCAACCTTATTTAGGCTGAAGTCACACGAATCCATTACATATTTTACTATAAAAATTTTATAACTAAAAGCAAAGAATAAATAGCATACACATTTTTATTATTTATATCATTTTATAATTTAAAAATACTTTACAAATAATAATTTTGAAATATTCTTACACTTTCTACTAAATTTATCAAAAAAACAAAAAACAAAAAAATCTTACACTAACCAACAAGTGCGTACCTCCCTTAGTTAAGGGGTTTGCTAACTTAGCTAGTAACTTAAATATGCAGCTATGTTATGGAAAGCTGAATGGTTTAATGAGAAAAAAAAAATGTTACATTCATTGAATAGCCAGATTAGGTAATATGAAATTGTAAACGTGTGTTTGCTTTCAACCTTTTTCTACGTGTTCAAGTCAGTGTTTGGTAATGCCATGTGGATAACTAACTCTATATGCACTTTCTTCACTTCCAAACTTGACTACACTCTATGTATTAAAATGGGGACGCTTCCTTTCTTTTCAATTATGTTATCTGAAGACGATGTATCACCAATATATATATATATATATCCCTGAATCGAATCCATCTCCTCAATTGATCCGGATCAGTAAAGTAAGTGGGCGGCATTCACTGTAATTTTGTTTTAGTATGACAAATGATGCTTAGACAGTACGTGGGAGGAATGGGTCAATTTTGTGATTTGACGACTAGAGCCATAAGCCAAACTGGAGCATTCAAGCTAGCATTAGCAAAAGAAGGACCTACCATATACATACATACATACATACATATATATATATATATATATCACCTTTTATTTCTTGGAATAAAAAGTACAAAATGATTGTGAAATACAAAGTTGAGAGATGATTGACCGACTGCGGTGTTTGGTTTGTGGATGAGCATTAACGAAGTCGACAAACTGAACCATGCATCCCCCAACAATTCTCCAGTATATTATCATTTTCTTTTAAAACCCTTTTCACATTGAATATTTTAGATTCCCCCAACAAGAGATTTTTTAATTTATTAAACCAGGCAAAGACATCACACTTTTTAATTCTCTAAGAAGTAGAAGTAGAAGTAGAAGTAGAAGTAGAAGGATGTCACCTCTCATAAAATATTAAGGAGGATTATCTTAACCATCGATCGCCATGATAAGTGGCCGTCATCATTTTATGATTCTTAAATTATACTTTTTTAAAAAAGAAAATACAACGAGAAAAGGCACGTCGACAATGCTCATAATTAAGATCATATTCTAATTAAGCGGATGTTAACACTGTTTAGTTTGCACGTCTAATTAACGTCCACATCTTTCATTTTAATGCAATATATATATATATATATATATATATATTACCTTATTAAAGGTGAAACTTGGAATGAAAGAAAACGAATCATTCTGTGCCCATATAATCATGGCAAGTCTTCATGATCCCCAAGCTGTTTTTTTTTCCTAAAGCCCGTGGATCAGCCACTAAAACTAATTAAAAAACCGATCACCTATTCAATCACCTAAAATTTATAGCGTCTTAAGAAATCCATAATATATATATATACAAGGTTCAGTTTTATTTTAACTTGTTTTAAAAACGAAATTAAGCTAAACTTTTAAGGTGTTCATCATCATGTGTTTATTTTTTTAAAAAAAAAATCATGGGAAACATAAATGCATACTATAAGTGCTGTTTCGGCTGATTTCCTGCCATATATTTTAGCAAAACTAGTGAATTAATATATGGAATAAATTATAAATTAAATTACAAGTTATTTTTTCTCAAAAAATATGACTAGAATCTCCTAACAATTGAAATGTATTACAAATTAAAAATAGAATAATAATTTCATATTGTATAAAAATTTTATTATTAATAAAAACAAGTGTTCACAATGTATGGATATTAAATATCGGGGAGATAAGTGTATTTTTTAATATAATTGACCAAGCACCATCGTTGATAGTTGAATATAATGGAAGTTGAGATAAATTCAGATAAAGCAAATAAGAAAAGATATGTTAAATAGGGCGCTTCTGGAATGGTGTTGGCGTCTTTTGCTTTGTTTTCTTTCGGAGCATCATCACCATAATCATAAATCATTAATAATTTCCTGTAAACTAATTTGTAATTAATTGAGCATTCATTAAGAAGAACCCACATAGGCATAACTGAGAGGCGGGAAGAGAGTACGTAGCACGTTACCCGGGGCCCAAAATCCTCGCATCTAAAATTCCAAATATCATGCTCAAAATCCTCGCATCTAAAATTCCAAATATCATGCTCATTTCTTTTCTTTTCTCCCATTTTCCCTACTCAGGCTGTCTCAGGTACCTGCGCCCTAAGGCCGATAGGGTAGAAAAAAATGTAAAAACACTATTCATAGAAATCTAAAAATTTCATATAGTAATAATAATACTTTTAAATAATTTTAGTTACATTCTTCAACTTCATAAATAATCTTTTTTGTATTTTAAATTCATATCTTATTAATTTTATAAAATTACATTTATTTTTTCCAAACAAAATTATAAATATAAATCTGAAATTAAAATTGCATACTTTGAAACGGTGAGGTTGCATGGTAAAAAATAAAAAAGAAGAAGAATAGCGGTGGGGGTGGGAAGTTGGGAAGCAGGTCCGGAATTGAGGTATGGGAAAGAGAAAACCAACATAGTGGGAGTATAAAGCGGACGATACTGAGAGAAATAGAGGGCATTGAGAGAGAAAGAGATAGCTATTTGTGGGAGCACCTGCTTATGCTCTGTTAGAGATAGAGAAAAGCAAAAAGTAATGTAATGGAGAATGTGGGTGTTTGAATTTGGTAACAAAGAAACCCCAAAAACACTCAACGTCACCATCAACAGAACACACTCCTGCAATTTTTATTCTCTTCTCTGTTTCCCGTCTTTATTTTTCTCTGTCAAGTCAAGCTCCCCGGTTCTTCAAACGGCTCTAGATATTTATCAATGCTTACTCATTGGATGATATTGTACCCTGTTGAAGAGTTGAATTGTTGAGTTTGGTTTTTGGCGGGGGATTGGAAGGTCAGCTCGCAGTTTGGTCAGTGTCTAGTGAGGAAACGATGGCGGCAGAAGGAACATTATCGTTTTCGGTGGCATCGGTGGTGGAGGATGTGCTTCATCAGCACGGCACTCGGCTCAAAGATCTTGATTTGGAATCCAGGAAAGCAGAGGAAGCTGGTAATGTCCTCTCCCTTTTCCGGCTTTTACGAAACCCAGTGTAGGAATTGCGGATTATAAGCATAATCTGGTGCCAAGTGTTTCAACTCTATATGGTCCTCAGCATCTGTAATTTCTTCTCGTACTTTTTTGGATTTATGACTCATGTTGAGAGAAATATTAGAGAGGGTTATTGTTCCGGGTCTGATAAGCCTAGCCCTTTGATCTACTTTCTTCTGTTCTCCCTGATTTCTTCTTTTTTACTGAATGTTGATGATGCAAACTAATTTCTTTTAAAGGTAATCTAAATTTTGTATCTCATATTTAAAAAAAAAAAAAAACTTAAAATGCAGCATCAAGAAGGTACGAAGCAGCAGGGTGGCTGAGAAAAATGGTTGGAGTTGTTGCAGCTAAAGATTTACCGGCAGAGCCCTCTGAGGAAGAGTTTAGACTTGGTTTGAGAAGTGGGATTTTCCTCTGCAATGTTATTAATAAGGTTCAACCTGGAGCTGTTCCCAAGGTGAGCTCTGTCTTAATTTACTTTGCTCTATTTTATTTTTGGTGTCATACTTTGCTCTATTTTATATACTAATTCTAATTATGCTTCTATATAGGTCGTGGAAAGTCCTGTTGATTCTGCGATGATCCCAGACGGAGCACCATTGTCAGCATTTCAGTATTTTGAAAACGTGAGGAACTTCCTTGTGGCTATCCAGGAAATCGGACTTCCTACATTTGAGGCTTCTGATCTGGAACAAGTATGTAAAAGACCAGAATCTTATTATTTTGCACTTTCCGTGTAGGATTTGTATCGCAGGGAACTTGCTGTATGTAATACTGGATATTTCGTCAGCACCTTTCCATAGTGGTTGTTTTACAATTCATGGTTTTGGTTTTCTGCTCACTGATGGTTCATATTTTAGGGGGGAAAATCAGCCCGAATTGTGAACAGCGTTTTGGGCCTTAAATCCTATAGTGAATGGAAACAGACTGGGGCAAATGGAGCGTGGAAATTTGGTGGAACTGTCAAGGCCACAACTTCTGGAAAATCTTTTGTGAGAAAAAATTCAGAGCCCTTTACTAATTCCTTGTCAAGGAACTCATCCATCAATGAAAAATCTCCAATTGCTTTACCCTCTGACGTTGATTCTAATAAAATGGTTGGTAAGCTTTAATTTTTGACGTTATATCTGCTCTTCTTGTGACTAGTTTACCGTATACAACAATTCAATGGAAGTTTTAACTGCTCATACTTCTGCAGTCTGGCGGTCATTCTTTGAGTATGCTTGTTCGGGCAATTCTGTCAGATAAGAAACCTGACGAAGTCCCAATGGTAAGGGGATATGTACTTTTTTGTGTCCCATAACAGAACTTAATCAGAAACTTCCAATCAAGTTACACATTACGAAACTTAAGTAAGCTACAATATGCGAGAATTTACAGTAGTATCATTATGAAACTCTTCTCCATTGTGGTTTATGTACCCATTTCTGCTACTCGAAAGAATGTTAAAACCTGCATTCTAGATGCATATATGTTAACATAGCCCCGTCACTGTCACCGATAAGACAAAGAGTGCCATTGATAATGCCTTTTAAGTTATATTGTTCTTCTGCATCGAGCAGTTGGTTGAATCTGTTTTAAGCAAAGTTGTTGAGGAGTTTGAGCGTCGGATAGCACGCCAAGGTGAACAGGTACGGTGTTTTTCACCTTTTAATTCTTTTCTTGTTTTTAGAAAGCGCCGCAAAAATGCCCAAAACACTACTCAACTATACTATGAAAGAAAACGGGGGTGCAATGCCCCCTACATAATCTCAACCTTTAATATTGTTGATATTTATGAAAGCTTTTCTTATTTCTCTGTTCGTCGTGTAACTCAGACTAAAACAGCGTCAAGAGAGAGTGTTTCTCAAGGCAACGGACCTATATCAAAGTTTGTGCTGGGAGATAGGAAGGTGACACAAACTTGCCTCGTGCTTCACATATTCCACGAATTCCAGTATCATGATGAAATTGAAAAAATGCTTTAATTCTTAGACTTACTCTTTTGCAATTGATCAGGTAGAGAACAAGATTCCAGTAGTAATAAACAAAAAGGATAACATTCATAAAAACCGTGTCGCTGATGAAGAATTGCAAAACCAACTTCTGAAACAGCAAATGCTCTTTGATCAACAGCAAAGACATATTCAAGTAGGGAGAAGCTGAGATGATATTTATTATATTAACTTTGCAATTTGTTATTCTGTTTAGTAGTATTTTCCTTTCATCTTTATATTTTTGTAGGAACTAAAGCATACTCTTCACACCACAAAGGCTGGTATGCAGTTCATGCAAATGAAATTTCACGAGGAGTTTTCAAATCTTGGTAAAGATTTGGGATGGTAATTTTTTGGTTCTTCACCATGGGATTGGTGGACGAGCCATCTTATTTGATTTTCTACTTTCCTTTGTAGGGATACATATTCATGGCTTGACTCATGCTGCTTCTGGATATCATAGAGTTCTTGAAGAAAATCGCAAACTATATAATCAAGTCCAAGATCTTAAGGGTAATAAGATTACTAATTGCTTTAAGAATAATTCCTATTTATGCCTTGTCAAGGATTTTGATCACAAAATAGATTTAAGGACGGCTATTTGTTTAATCAGGAAGTATTAGGGTGTATTGTCGAGTAAGACCCTTCTTACCTGGACAATCAAGTTATTTGAGCACAGTGGAAAGTATGGAAGAGGGAACGATCACAATTAACATTCCATCAAAAAACGGGAGAGGGCGCAAATCATTCAACTTCAACAAAATCTTTGGACCATCCGCAACCCAAGGTTAGTTTGGTTTATAAATTAAATTTATCTCCAGGATTTTTACGTCTTAATGATCGAAAGTGTATCTCATATTGTGTTGCAGCGGAGGTCTTCTCTGATATGCAGCCACTCATTAGGTCTGTCCTTGATGGTTATAATGTTTGCATATTTGCATATGGCCAAACAGGATCAGGAAAAACTTACACTATGGTAAGGCATGCCAGAATCTCCAGAAGCTCGACAAACTTAAAATTTTCTTGCTGATTTATGTTGTTGACATGCAGACTGGGCCGAAAGAGATCACAGAGAAAAGTCAAGGCGTAAATTACAGGGCTCTAAGTGATTTGTTTCAAATAGCAGATCAAAGAAAGGACACTTTTCGCTATGATGTGTCAGTTCAAATGATTGAGATTTATAATGAGCAAGTCAGAGATCTTCTGGTTACTGATGGAACAAACAGAAGATATCCTTTTACTTGTTACTCGGCTTTCTTCTGTAAAAGTTTGTATCACTAGGTATTGCATAACCCCCTATTGATATGGAAACCTCAAAGATTAGATAATATAGATGACTTCGACTGCTACTTTAATCTTATTCATATTATTGTTGTTGTTGTTGTTTTCCTTTTCTACGTTGCTTAAGCTTAAAATGAAACATCCTTGAACGGTAATGTTTGGCCTTAATCATTGATACATTAGAAATTCGAAGTAGTTCTCACAAGGGGCTGAGTGTACCAGATGCAAGCCTTGTCCATGTATCATCAACGATTGATGTTATTGATCTGATGAACCTGGGGCAAAGGAATCGTGCAGTTGGAGCAACAGCCCTTAATGACCGTAGTAGCCGCTCTCATAGGTATATCCTACTAATTTTCTTGATATCTCCTCTTGTTTGTGTGGTGGTATATTTTGAGACCTTTACTTATTATTGTCTTCTTGAAATGATCAATTTGGCAGTTGCTTGACCGTTCATGTTCAAGGAAGAGATTTAACATCTGGTAAAATCCTTCGTGGATGCATGCATCTGGTTGACCTGGCAGGAAGTGAGAGGGTAGACAAATCTGAGGCCACGGGAGATAGACTCAAAGAGGCGCAGCATATTAACAAATCTCTCTCAGCTTTGGGTGATGTCATCGCATCACTTGCTCAGAAAAATCCACATGTCCCATACAGAAACAGCAAACTCACACAGTTACTTCAGGATTCACTTGGTAAGGTTTAATCAATTCGGCTGCTTATAGGGCAGATGTAACTATATCGCAGCTATATTCTTTTTCACGGCAAAAAAAGAAATATCCCTGACTTATAAATATGTCGATTGGGTTCTTTTTCAGGAGGACAGGCCAAAACACTAATGTTTGTTCACGTAAGTCCAGAGTCTGATTCCATTGGAGAAACAATTAGCACCTTAAAATTTGCAGAAAGAGTTGCTACAGTTGAACTTGGGGCTGCTCGAGTAAACAAAGATAGTGCAGATGTAAAAGAACTCAAAGAACAGGTTGTGATATCGTTTACAGTTAATAATCATGGAAAAATGCGATCATTTCAGTTATATTTAGTGTAATCTCTGAATCGCCTTGCAGATTGCCATCCTTAAGGCGGCATTGGCAAGAAAGGAAGGGGAATCAGAGCAGGTTGTACATTCATTTTCTGGCAGCTCTGAAAAGTACATGACAAAGGCTGGTGATCTATCACCTTATCTTACAAACCAGCGGGGTGCAAATATAATGGGCGATCACCTTGGATGCCGACAACCAATAGTTGATGTAGGCAACATGGAGGTATATATAATTCTTTTCCTAATGATATTTTGGTCTTGATAAAAGAATTCTAATGCTCTCCAATCGTGCATAAAAATATATGAGGAAACATTAATCCCCGTAATGTTTGTAGTTGGGTTAAGACATGCGTATGGTCTGAGAAGTGATTCATTGTTTCAATTTTCAAGAACCAACAAAAGCAAATTTGGCGAAAAGAGTTGGAATTACCGCAAGATTATCAATCATGTAGAATGTGTTTGGTTATTGTTGTTTCTTCATTCTGCAGCTTCACGGTAACACCACGCAGCGAAAAACTCATAGCCTTGATTTTGACGAGCTATTGGCAAATTCACCACCTTGGCCCCCAGTGAAGAGTCCCGGTCAAAACTACGGGGAAGATGATAAAGAAATTGGATCGGGAGAGTGGGTTGACAAGGTGATGGTAAACAAGCAAGATATCAGCAAAATTGAGAATCCCTTGGGGGGATGGGAAGCAGACAATGGACAGTTATCTGAGGCCTTTTATCAGAAATATTTCCAAGATTCTTCAAAAGTATACGCAGAACGATCTTATAATATGCTCATGGGAGGCAATCAGTTCAACCTTGCTGGTTCAGATGACATGGATGATCTTGATGCTGTAACCAGTGATTCCTTGGAACCTGACTTACTTTGGCAATATAATCATTCCAAAATTACCAGCGTAGCCAATGCAATTGGTTCAAAGGCGAAGAGGTCTGTATCCAAGCTGCCCAAAGGCCCAGAATTGAGGTAATGTGAACATGCACTTTTAGCAGCATGCCAGTTCGTTAAGTGCTTGGATGATCTTTACCATAATTGATTATAAGGATAAATAATTATATAAAAAATAATTTATATTTAAATATTTTTAACTGAAAAGTGATTTTGAAAAAATAAATATATTTAAATTTTAAGTGTTTAAGTGGGTTATTGAATGAATAATGAAAAGGAGAAGTGAAATAAATGATTATGAGAGGAGAAGTAATTATTATTAATTTCTCTCATAATTACTTATTTAAAAATTAAAGATATAATTATTTATTGAAAAGAGTGGTGTACTTGACAATTTTATAAAATAAGTAATTATTTTCTCCCATGAGGTTACTTGAGGAATCCAAACATGCTTTAAATTTACTCTTAGCTTTTCCTTTAGAAACTTCTTAATTTTTTTTTAATTGTGTTATTCGTACAGCAAGAATATGAATTCCTCGCTAGCTCCCTCGGCTTCTCGAAAACAGTCAAATGGTGTCTTGAATCGAACTGGAAGGCATCCAGCTCCTGTTGACATGAAACGGAAAACTGGAAATAGGAAGTGACCATTGTGTCAGACAGAAGGGGATCTTTTTATTCTTTTTTTGTTTCTGATTTTTCTTATAAATATTTTTCAGATGGAAAATGAGAGGTTTTGCCACATAATCTTTAATTTCTTTTGGTCTGTAATTATTGTAATTTGTATTATACACATAATGCAGCAATGATGCCCGTTGCTTGAACAATGATATTCTTTTATTTATTTTATAGCTACTAGTGGATGTAAAGTGTCAGACAGTTGCAATGGTTTGAGTGACGACCTTTTGGTCACCGGAATACGTGAAAGACTAATCTCTGTTTAGTTGAATTTAATCATTTAATTTAAGATAAGCTGTTTCAAATAATTTACGATAAGCTGTTTCATAAAAAAATTAATACAGTATTTTATGTAATTTCAAATATATCTTGCAATATTATTCATTTAACTAAATTCACATCCAATTAACTATAATAAAAGTAGGAATAAGCAGATGCAAATTCATGTTATAATATAAATTAAATAATTTTTGGCCACCACAATGAAACTTAAATAGGTGAAAGAAATGAGGAAGTAAAAATAAAATTTAGAATCCTAGAAAAATAATTAAATTATTTTCTTAAACGCTTCTTAATGTAACAGCAAACATATTTACTCATAATCAATTGATCTTAATTAAATTATTGACATACTTTGAATTATATATCAATTGATCTTCAACTTCAATTTGAATATTACCATTTCCAAGTTTAATTTTAGTATGCTAATTTGAATTATTTTAATCTGTATTAAATAGCCTAGTAAATCTTCAATTAATTAAATAATTTTGAAGCATTTTATGAATTTAAATTGGTGTGCATTGTAACCAATTAATAAATAGTAATTATAAAAAATATTGTTAATAGAATGTAGTCAATCAACATTAAATTTGTTTAATGAATAATTTGTCTAAATTGATAAATCTTGAATGAAAACGGAGTTACTAGGCTTTGTTTAGTTGCTTTTAGAGTATGAAGCTCCACTAATTTTTGGTTCATTTCTTTGATTTTTAGAGGATTCTAAATAGTATGTTGACGATCAGTTATTCTTCCATCGATCACGTGCATCCTAAAAAGGGATAGAATATTGAATTACATTTTACAATTGCAATTTGAAGAACTTGTGGATCACATATAGGATAGTCACACGGGACTGACGGGAGCACAAGTTATTTTTTCTCAAAAAAGGATAGAACTTCAAATTAAATTTTATAATTCTGCACAAACTATTTTATATAATAAACACTCTTTTCACTCCACGAGGCGCAGCTCTGTATCACTTTCGGGCCTTTGTTTTTCAAATTGCAAATTATAGGTGTGAAGGAGGAAGATGTATTAAACAATGAAGTGCTAGATCATCCATGCATTGGAGAAGGTAGGACTTTGGAGAGAAATCAAGGCCAAGAAAAATGGGAGTGAGACTGGTGAGTCTGGAAATTTAATGAAAATAAAAATTATAAATACTAACAGATTTTCTACAATAAATCCGCAAATTAAATTATTCAAAAGATAATTCTTAATTATCCCAAATCGAAAATTAATTTGAAAAATAACTATATATGTTACATCTAATCAATATTTAAGTTGTATAATCAAGGTTTAGGTGATTTTTTATTAAATAAACATGAATTAAAGTTTGAATACATAATTCATAAATAAGTAAATTAAAAATTACTTAGAAAATATATTAAATTTAATTTAATAATTATTTTTATATTCAGGGTTTGAATGTAAATTTTGGGTTTGGGAATAATAATTTTTTAGTTAAAGCATGCAATTTATTGATTGAAATGATTTAAATTTTATTAGTTCTCAATTTATTATGGTTTCAAAATTCATCTCAATTGTCAATCATTTAAGTAGGGGTGTTCAACCAACCCGGTAGCTGGGTAAATCCAGTTCTACCCGGCATACTGGGTTGGTTTTGGAGATCAGATCGAGTTGGACACTGGGTTGAGATTAAATTCGGTCTCGCCAAATCCCGGTATATATATATATATATATAATTTTGACATTTTATAAAAAAAATTATAAATATTATTTTTATATGATATTTTTCTTAATACATTATATATAATAAATTAATTATATCATTATTGTGAATATTTTTAAGTATTAAATCTTTTAATTTTATTTAAAATTTTAAATTGATTTCTTAATATTGTGCAAAAATAATGCATAATTATTGAGCATTTATAATTTTAATAAATATTATTTTTAATATAATATTATTTTTATGAAAATATATTTTAGGTGAATGTAATTATATTTTTGTTAATAAATAAAATTAATTTATTTTTATTTTTAAATACTTTTTAAAACTAGGCCAACCCCAATCTTGTATATCAGATTAGCTCTGTCTTGTTCGGCCTTACAAAGACTAGGTATGTGATTAATTATCAACCCGGTCTTACCCAATCTTTATGCACTCCTACATTTAAGTTTAACCTAAATTATATTTTCTAGAATAAAATGATATATTACAATTTATTAATACATGGAAAATTAATTTGAATTGAAAGCTCATTATTTTTCAATTAAATTTTTTTAATATAGGTTATACTATAAATAAAGTGATTTATAATAACACTTTTAGTATCCTATATAATTTAAGGAAGTTTATAAGTATATCAAAATATTTTACAAATTATTTACATTTATTTACTCTAATTTGAATGAAATTCCAAAAGTATATTGATTTTTATATTTACATAGATAAATATTTTGAAATTTTTAAGTGAAAAAATAATGTCAAGAGAGAATTATTAAAATCGTAATAAATATTTAAAATTTAAATTTTGATATGGAAAGTGCTAGAAGTGGGAATATAAGCCAGCTTACTATAGGCCATGATGTATACATGGGCTGAGCCAACTGCCCTGTGTTCCAATTGTCTGGAATTTTCTCACCTAGCCCACCAAAGATGGCCTGATGCGCCAAATAAGCCTGCACATTTAATGAGAAAAAATTGAATTAGCATTAATTTTCTAAGCAAATTGAAATTCTTATATCCACAATCACAATTCACAAAAGTACATTTTCAAAATGTTAACTTGTCACGTATCACAATTCACAACATAATTACTATTAGAGATAGGGGGATACACGTCAGACTTGATCAACTCAAGTTCATCTTTCAGTATTTTCTAAGAACAAAACAAGTTCAACAATTCAAATCCATTGTAAAACAGCAAAAATTTCAAGTCCATTTTAATCAACACCCTAAAATTATATGGGATACTAAAAATGTCATTTTATAAGTCTATCAGCACTAAATGTTACTAAGTTCATAGGTTAATTTAATATATAACCTGTGAACTTGGAGTGAAATTAATGGATTTCACGAATGAATGCACCCAAGAATACAAAAGAAAAGATTATATAATCTCATTAAGTATAAATCAACGCCCTAAATCAGTATCTTGATTGAGGTGTGCCAAAGAACTCTGACAAAAGAAAGAAAGAATGGAACATAACCTTAGAAAGATATGGAAGCTCTTTGCGAGGAATAGGAACATGAGTAGAAGAGAGAAAATTGAGGAATTGAGTCACAGAAATGAAAGATGTATAGCTTGTTTGGATTGATCTATTAAGCGCTTATGGGGTCAAAAAAAGCACTTATTTAATCAATTCCTAAACACCTATCTAAATTACATAATTGCTTATCCGAAAATAAGCTCGATTGAATTAAGCTGGCTTAAGTAGCTTTTCATAATCACTTTTCTGAACAATATGACTCATTTGACCAAAACTGCCCCACCTTTCCTTTTGACTCTCATCGTCTTCTTCTTCGGCCATTTGCTCCCGAGCCATATAATTATTTTTTAATATTAAACCTTAGTCTTTTTTAATTTTTAATTTAACATGTACACTGATAATTCTAGTTATGTAATATTTTCATATTATTTATAAATTAGAATTTTACTTACAAAACTATTAAATTTTTTTCTAGTTACATAATATTATTATGTATAAATGATTCATTTATAAAAGGACTAATATTATTTAAGGACCAGTGGCATTTAAGACATTTCAAGTAATTGTCTATCCAAAAGTGATTTTGATCATATTTATCCAAACACAATCAATTATGGAAAATCACTTTTAAATTCAACATATCCAAACACAAATCACTTTTTACATAATCACTTATTCTCATAATTACTTATACATAATCACTTATTCTTATAATCACTTATAAATAAGTTAATCCAAACGGGCACGTAATCATATACGACGTGCTAATGGCAAGTGGAAGTTGGCATTTACTGTTGAAGACGATTATAATGTAGTTTATTATGTTATAATGAAAATATATATATTATTATATTAAAAAATTGAATTTTCAGTTTGAGCATGCCAATTTTTTTTATTTAATTTGAGTTATCATTAACAATCAAATATTATTCAAATATTAAGCATTAAAAACATGTTTATATAATACCAAAGTATTAGAAGTAGATTTATTAAAATAGATTGAATGTGTTAACTTATTATGAATGATAGGTCGAACAAGTTAAATGAGTTAATTCATCATAGATTATGGGTTAAATAGGTTAATTTATCATAAAAAATTCACCATGATTCAACGGTGTGTCAACCTAATATAAGAAAATCATGATTAGTAAGATATAATATTTGATATTTAATGCACAACTAAATAATTCAAGTATTTCTTTTATTGGTCTTAAATTGTTGTACACATTGTGTTTGGTGGCATAGTTTCACTGTTGCTCTTTAGAGAAACAAAGACACATCATCATTTCTACATGCCTAGGGCAATGAAGTTACATCTTACATTTAGCCTCATTTATCATGTATTAGTCTTTATTTAAATTTATCTATACTTAATTAGAAGTTTAAATCACAAAGAAATCAAAAATAGAATTTTCAATAAATTTGGTACTGTTCATATAGTATTTTCTATTTTCTAATCGAATTTTGAAAATTCATAAATCAAAAATAGAATTTTCAATAAATGTGGTACTGTTCATATAGTATTTTTTATTTTCTGATTAAATTTTAAAAATTCATAACTAAGTCTAAAAAAATCGTATGCAAGTAATTTAGTCTCTAAAAATACTTTCAAATATTCTCTACATGATAAAAATATGAATCACGACATTCACTGGGTCAGTTTGTACAATTATTCCTTAAAGTTTATCATACATTTGGTCATTTTTTATCTTTCCAGGATTTTAGCTTTAACTTCAAAAATTTACATCTCATACTACCTTCAGCCAAATCATGCATAATTTATGTTATTTAAAAGTCCTATGTGTCTACTTTTTATAAATATTTTCTTCGTACATTTATTTTACTAGAACAGAGCATGATATTAATTTAAACTATTATGGGTTAGAATTCAATTTCTATCAAAGCAGTTTTAGAAAAACTCTCATATCTCTTACTATATAGTTCCAATTACTATCAAATTAGTGGTATAATAAACTTAAGATATAGCTCTTTCCATACATATAAATCATTGAATTGTTGGAGTTCTACACCATTTTATACTACCTTTTAAAATTTCTAGTGTTCACAATGATTATTCCAGTTTTTCCTACTCTGTCCAGTTTTGACCCCTAACTTCCAAAATTCACCATAAATTGTAAAATTATCCAATATAGGTGTTATTTGTCTCTATGGAATGGTTGTTCTATCTACTTTAGGGGCATATATATAACACATATGGGATGCCATGTTTCAGATAGAGTTCCCCTATTCTAATCAATATTGGTCATTTTGAGTATAATCATACTATAACTCACATAATAAACCTTACAAACATAATACTTCATCATTCTTGGCTCCAAATCCATACATAACATTAAGAGGGACTTAAAGATACATGATAAAGAGAAGTGGCCAGCCTCATACATTCATACATAAATTGATACAAACTACATAAAATTGCAAAGAGATATGGCTCAATGATCACTAATCTTCACAATTCATCTTCTTTGCTTTTGATCTTCCTAGCATCATTGTTCCATCTTGTCCCTAGGCTTATTAGTGACTTGGAAGGGTGAGGTATTAAATCTCAGTAGCAGTTACCCATACATGCAATCATATTATCACATTTAACATGAAAACATCAAATAATCATTAGTCAACACATTTGCACAATTAGGCCATATGATTTCATAAAAATTTCAGTAGAGTTTTGTTTTGTAAAATGAATATCGTGGGGTCTCTATACCCCTCAATCAACTCAACCAACATCACAAAATCATTACAAAGCATCAATACAACCATATGACAAAGCATTAAACATATAGAAAACATATAGATAACATAGTGCAAGTAAGGAAGTAATGCTACCTTATGAATTTTCTTTGATTTCCTCTGTCTTTAGACCATTTCCAATCACTTTCCTAGGCCTCTTTGAACCTAAATACATCATCATGAGAGCACGTAAGCTTCTGGCTTATAACCATGCTTTACAAAGTTCTCACTAACCCTTAATTTTCCAAATTACTTTCCTCATGGTTTTTTCTTATTCCTGACACTTGTTTTTAGCTTATTATTAATTTAAATGATTAAGAAGCCACGACAATATTGCCAAAAGTAGCCAAGATAGTTAAATAGTCATTTATACATTAATGAAAAATTTAATAATGCAATTCATGAGCTATACTCATGAGAACCTCAACTGAAGAATTTCCTTATCTTCCCTTCACCTTACTTTATTTGGCTTAAGGAATGAATGAGATTGACTGCACAACTCCTATTTCCCAGATCAAGAGGGAAAGGCAAAATATGATAGAAATTGTAAAATTTAATTTGTTAGGCCATTTTTTCCCCTCCCCAACCAATTGGTGCATCCTGGATGGATTTGGTCTGTGCAAGTTTTACTTTACTGAACCATTTTACTACAACTTATATTCATGTCAAACTAGACTACAATAATACAAAGAAAACACAGTGTAGAGATATAAATATAGTACATTAATAGAACTCACTACCGATATATCTAGTACAACCATTAACATAATAGCAACATTAATAGACATCACTACTGATATATCTAGTACATACTTGGGCTTTACATACTACAGACACATATTTTACCAAGATACATAGTCCACAGTGCAACTCTAACCTTACACAATTGGTCATAACATGTTAGTCCTTCTTCTCTTGCTTGATAGCTTTCACAAGCTTTGTAGTTGAAAAATCAGGAGTGCTCATTTCACTAATACCAATTGGAGAAAAGTCGTTATTGATTCTCTTTGCTTTACCCTTATTCTTCTTTTTCTCTTGAGGGGTGCAAAGTGATGCAAGAGTCATATCATCAGTGTTGTTTAAATTTTGTGTATCAAACTCCTGCTATGATGCTAAGGAGATCACTTGTGTAGGTGACAGTAAATCAATATCTCACATAGGGGATTGGATCTCCTACATTATGATAGTTTCCCATAAAGAATGTCAGGACATCCTCATCATTTACTGATTTAAAAGAGTTATATAGAAATTCAAAACTAGTGTAAATGAGAAAACATTCACTACAACCTCTGAATGTGAGTATGTAAATTGCTATTTGAAAATTTCTTGTTTCCCTACCCACCTTCATAGTTGATCTTCAATATGACTTGTGAACCAATTACACTCTCCAAAACCCTTGGGAAAGAGTAGGATCTTCCCTCTTAGAAAGCAATGTGAAATATAATTAATTAGTTCAGATAACATGATGGCATAAACCTACAAAGGAAAATTAGTAACCTTGTCCAATACTTGTTTTAGTTCCTTTGCACTTGTTGATTGGGATCCTGCAAGTGTACAGGATCGATCACAGTAATAAAAAGTCTTCGGAGTATTCCAGAGGTCGAACCCAAGGGAGGTAGTAAATTTATAGTCCAAACTTTTAATCCCAAAAATAAGTGCTAATCAAATTAAGAATTCAAATTTAAAAATAAAGAAATAAAAAACAAAATGAAATTTGAGTTTTTGTTCAGTTCTAGAAGCGTCAAGAGATTAGGATTCACCCTATGAGATAACTAGATTTTATTTCTTAGTTAGACTCTGCATAATTATAGTAACTGTTGTTTCTAAGGCGTCCTAATTACCTCTCAGTCAATTAGTCCTTATTTAATTAGGATTCAATTCGCTCTCGCGCAATTAAAGTTCCTAATTAAACCTTGAAAATTACAAATTATATCACCATGAATTCCTAATTCTATCTCTAGATTAGTTATTCATGTTTATCTCTCTATATCTATGTTCACTCTTCACCTCTCAGTCCATCAAGTTTACCCATTAATTAGATTCTATAGTGATCAGGCATAAAATCCACTTAACTAAGGAAACAAATCCAATCCATCACAGTCAGGCTACATCCTTACCCCCGACTGGGAAATTTAGCTACTCATGGAAATAGAAATTAAATTACAACTGAAATCCCAAATCATAATGAAAATAATAAGAAAATAGAGTTATATTAGAGAAGAATAAATCTATCACTAATACTCCCCAAATCTCCTTGCTTTCTCTATAAGATGCTCCTAGTTGCTCCCAGATGTATTTAGAACCGTGTTCTCTAACTTTTGAGTGCGTTTATGAATCTCCCGTTGTGTTTCAATCGTGTATATTTATATAGGAAAAATTTAGAAACTCATAAAAGCCTAAAATATCACCAAAACGCGTCAAAAACGAGTTTTTATGGGCTTTTCGTGCTTGACCCAGCGCCGGGTGGCCATATATTCATCCCATACGGTGCCAGGTGGTTCCAGAAGGCAAAAACGCTCAAAATTCGTGTTGACCCGGCACCGGGTGGGTACTATTTGTATGGACAGATGCAACTTTCAGCTTCATAACGTCATCAGCTCGTGTTGACACTTTGAGTTCAATTTTCACCATGATAACGTTGAAATTTGGGAAAAATCAAAACATGAAAGTTGTAGATCTATGTCTTAGCTTTCCAACGCATCTTAAATTACCTCAATCTAAGTTCATATGTGAGAGTTATGATTAAAATACCGAAGAGTATTGAAACTTTTCAGCATGAATGATTTGTAACGTTTTTGCTCCGAATATTTCCAAATGAGCCTATAACGCCATGAAATAAAAAATATATATAAAATCATGCTAAAATATATCAATGTAAACATATTTAAATACAATTTAGAGTTTAAATGTGGGTATTTTATATGTATAAAATGGACACATCACTTGTGTTCAACAGCTTTGAAGCATGGTGATCAAACAAAACAACCGAGATATTACCACTGTATTACTAACAAAAAAATGAAGGTATGCAAAAACAAAAAAGGTGGAAGAACTGCTCAATATAATGAAAAAATAAAATGAATAAGCTTTATCAAAGAAAGAACATTTATAGGTTCATGCTTTAACTTCGATTCTGTTTGGGGCAACTCTTTTGAGCAAGCATAATAGAAAGATTTCATGTTATTCATTTTTGGTTTTGTTGAGCACACAACACAACCATCTTACATCCATCCATAGTTTGTTTCTAATTTCTGGAATGTCACCAATGTTACAGCAATAGTTGTCTAAAATGAACAATAAACCAACATTAAAATACCTTGACACGGCTAATAATAACAATATAGCAACAACTCAAATTAATAGAAAATGACGTACAATATCTTTTCCTAGCAATTGCACAATGTTGAGTCTAGTTGGGAATTGCAGTAGATCCATTGTTGTCGGTGGTGAAGAAAAGGGTGATATCACTTGAGTAAAACTTTGAGATTCAGAACATGATGATGATGGCAGTCTATATGGCATTTGCCAAGTAAGAGCCAAAGACATGATGCAAATTAGACGAACCATTGTTTGAATATTTATCAATGAATCATATAAGCATATCAATGGTAATATCATAGTAATGCAACAAGAACATCATCTTTCCATGAAATTTTTAACATGGGGAAAATCTGGATTCAGTTATAGATTCAGTTATATCTAAGTTGCTAACCATTAATTCAATATTTCTAGCTCTCCTGACAAATAAACATCTATTTAATAACCATCGGTTACATGAAGGACAATTTGGACAGAAGCTAAAAACCGTCCTACTAACCATTGTTCATCTTCAGCCTAGCCAGTTGCAGTACCACCACAATTGGTGGTTCCATATCTTCCTCTTTAGCATAAAAACGTATTGGCAGCATAATCACCAAACAAAATAACATTGACCGTGTTATTCCTGTTGGAATTTTTTTTTTAAGAAAAAATGAGCAACTAAGCTCATTTGATGCACTAAGATGATAGTATATAGTGATTTGGTCAAATTGCTAGCATACTGAACTAATGGTCAGAGAGATTGAAACAAAGCTTCTTATGGTTCCAATATGTCCTCTGAAACTCTTCCAGCCTTCCAAAGGTCTTCAAGAAGTCAATGACATCTGCGTACATATGGAAAGCACTATATACATGTGTGTAAACTATACAAAAACATATCCAACCAATGAAAGAAGATTGGCATGCATATCAATCAAAACATCAGTGCTTGGGATCATGTTAACAATATCTGCAATAGACGTAAAATCAAACCAATTCACGGGAATGCATGCTTCTAGTCTCTCTTTGATATGTGTATACTTATTAAATTTGATATTGTAAGCATGTGGTGTTGCACGATATTGTGCATTATTTTTTATGACAGAAAAGTTTTCAACCATATAGCATTTTCCCTCCATCGAGTCTTTCTTGAATGTCTTAAATAGTTGTGGATATGCAATAATGGCTTGGATTTTACTTCCCTGCTGAATCAAGGATTTAATGGTGATACATACCCAATACATCCAGAACAAATGAGGCAGAAAATAATGACAAGATACCTGCTCATCCACGAAGACCAAAGAAATACAGGTTATACTATCACTGGAATCCTGAGTTTTGATACTCCACCTCCATAAGAACCTTGCAATAATTCGCCACATTTCCTTTCCATTATGGATGTCGTTGACAGCATCATACCCTTGGCTAACCATCATAGATTCACTAAAAAAAAAACCACGACATTGATTTGTGCAAGGAAAAGCCAAAAGATGACGATGGTAAGTGCACAAAATAAACAACCTCACCTCCTAACAACTCCTTTCATGTCTGGTGGCTGACGTTGTGAAGATGTCAACCTCTTATAGGCATAACGAAGCCCCATTTGAATTTGAACGAAACTGAAAGGGGGAAAATTCTTCCCATCCCTCTAAGGGTTTGTTTGGTTCAACTAAGGGGATTGGAGAGATTTTAATGAAGGGAATTGGAGGAGAAGGGATTGGAGGGATTTTAAAATTTCCTTATTTGGTGGGATTGGAGAAGAGGGGATTGAAGGAATTTTAATGAAATCTTGTTTGATTCAAGAAGAGATTGGAGGGGATTGAGTAATAAATACTCTATCTCCCCTCCAAAAAGCCCCAATTTGAGGGAATTTATAAAGGGGTGGGGGGAGGGGATTGGAGGGGATTAAATTTTCCCCAATCCTCTCCAATTTTATTAGTCAAACAAGGGGAGGGGATTCAATCCCTCCTAATCCCCTCAAAAATCCCCAACCAAACAGACCCTAAGAATTAGAGGGAAAAGCATTGACAGAGCTAGTCCACCTACCATTACTAAGACTCCATAGCTAAAATATGTAAAATCAATGTTAGAATATAATCTCCTAACCAATGGTTATGAAGAGCATTTTACGGACAAAGAGCAGATAGATCTAGCGCACATAATAGGGTACACAAAATTGGGGAGTAAAGAAGAAACAAGCCGAACGCTTCTTCAGTGAATTTGCATATATAACAAAACGAGGAAAGGAAAAAATAATAATGAAATGTATAAAAAAAAACAAACACGTCTTTAGTGAATTTGCTTTTCTTTTTATATATTACTATATAAAAATTAAAAAAAGATAAATAGAAGTTACTAATAAGAATTTCATAATGGTAAAACATGGCATCATAGATTATTTTTTATTATAATGAAATACTGGAAAATTAAAAATTCCTTATAATGCAATTCTAATTCTAAATGAGTATAAAAATGATATGTGACAATATTAAGTAGAGATACAATTGCTAATAACAATTAGCATAATAATATTTCTTGAAAAAAACTAAGGCAAGAAATTTGTATATAGTAATATATAATTATTATAATAAAAAATGGGGGGAAAATTCCCTTATTATGCTAATTCAAAAGTAACTATAAATGTATTAAAAAGAGATATTACTAATAATATTTCTCGAAAAAAACTGAGGAAATAAATTTTTATACAGTAATATGTAATTATTAAAATGAAAAAATGGGGAAAAATTCCCTTATTGTGCTAATTCAAAATTAACTATAATTGTATTAAAAAGAGAAACTATTACTAATAATATTTCTTGAAATAAACTGAGATGAGAAATCCAAGGAGGCTTGACTAGATGGAGCTGAAGGAACGAAAGGGCAACGAAAAAAAAAAGAAAGAAAAAGTGGGAGCTGTGCATAAAACCCAATGTGAAGCTGCTACTCTGTCGACTGGTGAACAGTGCAGCGAATGCTACCTTAAAAAATAGATAATAGATTTGTCCTTTCCGTTAGAGCAAACAACTGTAAATGATTCAAACCTAGCTCTTCCATATAAAAACCAGTGAACATAGGCATTGCTCATGCAGACTTGAATTTTCTCCACTGAGCTAAGATCATCCAAAATCTGAAGTCGACAATCTATATGTGTGTGTCTCAGTGTGTATAAAATAAATTTATTAGAAGTCGAATCATTTATTAATCATAAATAATAAAGCTCATCTTAGACTTACAGAATCCACTTCCAGTTTACAAAATGACTCATAAGAACCTGCCAGCAATATCTTAATGCTTAATTCACATCAAGGTAATGACACTCCACGGTGTACATGATACGAACAAATAAGCCATGAAGTCCTTTCATGTTTTCTGCCATGAAAAAATGACACCTTCAGCTGTACATAAATATAATTAAGGGGAATCTAACACCACTATGGAAAGACTAAATACCAAGACAACGAAACTTTGATCGAATTGTTGAGGAGAAAGAACCTCTTTACATCAAGAATTTTCTTTTATTGTAAAATTGTGTTGAAGACGCTCTAGTCGCAAAATGAAATCAGCGTCTCATGTACAGATTGAATGAAACGAATCACTATGATTTTTTCGGGCGATGACCTCATTGGCTTGAGACATACATTGATGAAGAATATAGGGAAGTAAAGCAAGAAAAGGAGGAGCTCTGGAGATCAGCACATGGCTCAGGAAGTACCTCCTCAGAGAAACCTTTTATGTTAGAACAAAACCATGAAGGATATGACTCAGAACTGACTGAAAAAGTCACATTTGAAAGACAGATTGATGTGAATGGTGAATCAACTAATCCTGAGAAATTGCCAGCAACAGTAACATTTGCACCAACCACATTGTTATATGTAATGCCCTGAACAACCGGAAGTGCACTTGGATCATACTCGTCATCTGGATGGGAACCATGGTATCCATCGATGCTGAAACCCAAATGAATATTTTTCAATTCTGCATCTGAAATGAAAATGTCTTTGACATAGCCACCTCTACCCTTTGTCGTCTTCACTTGGATGCCGACATAGGAATTGAATACTTGAAGGTGCTCTACAATTATGTAGGATATGCCTCCAGACATTTGACTCCCAATAGCTAGGCTAGCACCTGATGAAGATTGTAGCCGAACACTCCTAATGTGGACACTCGAGGTTGCTTTGCCAAACGAAATTCCATACTCATCCCAACCACTCTTTAGCACAATTGCATCATGACCACTGCTAATGTTGCTGTTCTCAATGCAAATGTATTCTGAAGAATCTGCAAGTTGCAAATGCTATTATTGAGAGAATTATATTGATATGTAATGCACACAAGAAATTAGTCTCAAACAGAATAGGCAAAAAATGTAAAGCCTCCAAGAAAAGCAATATAAGTGAAACGCTAATTTTATTATTTGGGAATATACCTGGAACTATACCACTGGTGTAAGGGGAATCTACTGGTGCACGAGCTGTAATGTTGTGAATTCGAACGTTGCTGCGTTGTGTATAGAAAGGAATGTTAAACGAGAACAGTTTTACTTTCACCCATGAACGGAACTTTATCTAGGCATTTTAATTATCAGAAAGTGAGGGGGTGCAGGAAGCACAAGTACCTGCAATAAACTGGATGGATGTCCCAAGCAGGAGGATTTAAAAACGTTAAATTTGAGATGATGATATCATCAGAACCTATGAATTCTATGAGATGTGGTCGGCTGTAATTCAAGGAATGAGAATTGAACATGTCCCACCAAACAGAACCCTGACCATCAATAGTTCCATTATCACCTGACACATGTATTGATCATAAAAAGTTAAGCAAGGCAACAATACTGTAATGTTCCTCCTAGCTGTAAATGAAATACTTTAAGGGTTGGGGACCTTGCCTGTAATCACCACGTCACTTAAATTCTGTCCGTAAATTAAGCTACGATATCTCTCCCCTGGAACTTCAATTCCTCTACCATAAGATGGCAGGGGATCCACTACACTCCAATGCTCGATGTCCTAAAATGGTATCAGCAAAATTGCACATTGGTTATACTTCCCTTCTGTACGATGCAGAAAAATAACATCATACACACACTTTATTCTCCAAAAGAAGACTATACTAGAAAGAGTTAAAACTAATAAAGACAATGTATAACTCATTCCATGTCTCCTTGTGCTGGTCTTTTTAATCGGAAAAGGGTTAAAATTGAAGAATAAAACCTGGGATCCAACGATGGTGGCGCCACTTGCAAGGAAGAGAGTAAGGTGGCTGGTAAGGTTGAAACTTCCGGTGAGCCATGTGCCTGATGGAACATATAGTTGAGCACCTCCTTTATCGACAAAGGACTTGAGATAAAATATTGCATTTTGGAAGGCAACAGTGTTGAGTGTTTTTCCATCTCCCACTGCCCCAAACTCTGAAATTGAGACACTGTGAGGCCTCTCATCCAGTACTCTGTGCTTGCAGGGTCCACCATCAATGTTAATATCCTCCCCATTACTCTCTAGAGCAGTGCTTAATGCCAGAAGAAACACGGCTACCTGTAAATAAGGCACCAAAGGAGCAGAATTAAAGTCCATCGCCAGCTTCATCATCAGAATATATTACTAATTTCAATCCCAAAAGCAATGCATAATTAAACACCAAGTCCTTTAAAACAACGACAAAACTTCTTCAAGAGGAGCAGAACAAATATTCGGTTCCTCTGTCTGTTTGTAACAATAATGCCTTTGCCCTTCATAATATAACAAAGCCGTTGTTTGAACCAAAACAACTTGCGGATAAAATTGGGGAGGAGGAAAATGTAATTCAAACTAGCTAACCATTGTGATGAATGCATATTGGATTTACAGTTCAACGGTATTGTGAATGGACAAAAGCAATAAACCGTACAATGTTAACGACTAGTAAGATCTCGAGATCAGTTTCAACAGACAAGGCCGATACTTCGAACAATCTACCTGACATAACCAGCAATCTATAATAACTTCTTCAAAATTAGCTTTTTCACAGAATTCTTCCAAATTATACTCTTAAGACACCATTCAAACCAAAAATGAAAACAGACAAAAAGATGAATTCCAGGGAGGCGGAGTAAGCAGCAAATGAGAACTTTTTCTAGCAACGGGAGAATTACAATTTGAAAACATCAAACTGGACTCAGCAAATGAACAGAGAATCGGGTTTAAATGGAAAAAAATAAAAAAGAAAGAACCTTTTTGTTAGTATTACTCATGGTAAGAAAAAACAACGTACTTACTAGCCTCTTCATGGGTGTCTTCAAAAAGGCGAAGCTAGTGAACCAGTGGGAGGATCAGGAGTGAAGATGAAGTGAGGAGAGAGGAAGATGAATAGAGCTATTTCGTATATAATGGCAAGCAAGTACTCCACCGGAAAACAACGGGGAGGTGGTAAGAGAAAACGACAGCCAAAAAGGAAAAGCCACCTCTACGATTCATTTCCTTACACATAAACCATATAGGCATATATATATATATATATATATATATATAATTTCCACGCATCGGGCAAGGAAAATTCATAATAAAATATTATTATAATTTAATCAACTTTAATTACTGTTAATCAACCGATTTACAATGAAATTCTCAATCAGGCTCTGATTTTGCCGACTTGAAATTTTAACTTTTTTTGGAGGGTTATCAGATAAACTCCTACACACCAGGGTCAGTGTGCCTTAAGGTCAAACAATACTTTACACTTTTTTCTTTTGGGGACAAAATAAGACTTTACACTTAATTAATTGATTTTGATAACACAAGGATATCCGTCAATTAGTTAGTTAACTTGCACTTAAAATATGACCTCGAGTTAAATGTCACAAAATCCACTTCAATAATTTTTATATTTTTATAAAATTAGTTATCAATTATCAGTTAAAAATATTTTTTGTGTTAACAAAAATAGGAAAAATTATATCTTGAGAACAAAAAAAAATAACATATTTAGTTTTTGGTACTAAATGGATTTTAAAAAAAAACGATTTTAGACTCAAAAAATTCAATTCTCACCCAAAAAAAATTATCTTTGATCCCAAAAATTAAATATATTCATTTTTTGTCCCAAAACATAATTTCTCAAAAAAAAAAATATAAGCTTACGTTATAAAAAGGTTGAGTCTATCTAATACTAATCTTAATATATTTTATTAGATGAAAAACACTCCAATGGAAGGCGTTTGTGTTTAGATTAAGGAAATCCATCAACTGCTTAATTTCATGTGTTCATCAGTGTATTGTAGTTTGAAAGTTGTGGGAGTTGGAATAATTCTCTCTTACTTTGCTTTGTCTGACTTTGAAGTGACTAATAATGTCATCCTATTCCTTTTATAAGAAAACTCTACGAGTAGTTTTTGACCCCATAAGAAATAAAATCCATTTATCTTATATATTTATTGGATTTTTTTTTATATCCTTCATTCATAAGTAACTTGTCTTTACAAAAATAGGCATCGTTTGTCCTTTACAAAAATAGGCATTGTTTCCATACAAGAAAAGGGAGTATACGTTATTTAACATGGGCGTTTATGAAAATAAATTTCAAATTGCAATATAGTAACATTTAATTGATTTCAATCATTTTTTTTATTTTGATGAAATAGTTATTTATTGGTGAAAGTATACATTTAATTCTTTAACTTTGAAGCAGATTTTATTTTAATTCTTTAATTTTTAAAAATTCCATTATAATTATTTAACTTTAAAAATATAATAAAAAACTTTCTAAATTTAACACCGTTAAATAAGTTAACATAAAATTTACTTAAATACATCTAATCACTATTATTTTATATTAATTAATATAATAATTATAATTATCATTTTTTAAGTTCAAAATAAATAATTAGTACCTTAAAAATAAAAAAGCTAAAAAATATATTAATTTAAGACATTAAAAATTATAACCTTAGAATAAATTATTTTTAAAATATCATGGTAAAATGTTTAAAATTATTTTATTAAAATGAATAATTTTTATTTATTTTGGACAAGTTGACAAGTTGAAAATTTTAACTTGAGAATGTAAAGTATAAAAAATAAATATTTATTTTTTATAATAAAAATATTTTAATGTCTTAAAATAAATATTTAAAATCTAAAAATAAAAATTTTAATTTTAAGATTGTAATCTTTAACTTCTTCCATTAACATATTTTTAAAGTAATAAATATTTAAGTCTTAAAATTATTTTTATTACAATTTTTATATTAATTAATACATAATAATATTAATTATGTGACTTTTAAATTGATAAATTATTATTTTTATTAGTTTATTTAACGGTTTTAAAAATTAGGAAGTCTTTGATTATATGTTAATAGTTAAAAGATTAATATGAAACATAATAAAATTAAAGGATTAAAATGAAACTTACCTCAAAATTAAAGAACAAAAAGTATACTTTAGCCTTATTTATTTCTTATAAAAATAATCAAAGATAGTAATTTGTTAATTTCTCATTTTCATATTATAAAATATTTTATAAATTTTTCATGTCCCATAAGATAAATCTCTTTTTACTCCCTCTAATTTATAAAAATTATCTCTTTAAGGATTTTAAAATTTGGACAATATTTATTACTTTAGAATTTTAATAAAATATTAATTGTTTATTTTACTATTTTACCCTTCATTAATATCAAATGTATCATTTAAGAGAGCATTTAAATTAAGAATATCTTAATAAAATATTATTAAAATTTATAATATTTTAAATCATTTAATGACTTTTTTAATCTGTGTGAAAAACCCTTAAAAGACAGCTTTTATAAACTGAAAGGAGTAGGATTTAATGAAATATTTATAGAATTTAATGAAATATTTATGAGTTTTTTTTAACAAAAACCTTTATAAATTCACTCTTCAACTAGCTAACTCTCTTTTTAAATGGAAAAGTCAATGGAATTAATAAATGGTATTTTTAGAAAAATAGTATTTCTCACGTTCTTAATATAAGACTATTTTAATCAAATCACGCGAATTAAAAATAGGAGTTAAAGTTAGTTAACTAACTCAATTTCTCTGACAATCACGTCATTTTTTCAAAAGTATCATTATTTAATCCATTTCTCTCTCTTTGAAATACATTAAATAGAGGTATATTTTAGAAATGCATAATAAATACTACCTCATATATAATAAAAGATTTTATATTTAGAATAAAGATAAAAAATCATATATTTAAGTCCAAAGGTATTTTTTTTAAATAAGACCTTACAATTATTTTTAATTATCTTTTCTTAATATATGTGATTTATGTAAAATATCTGATAATTCGGATTTAGGGATTATTATAATACCCAATTAGTAAAAAATATCTTATGCACGGTGACCCAGAAAAGTATGACGCGGTGAAAATATCACACTTGGCTTTTATCTCCCACTTTTTTTAATCTTTTCAAAACTTTTCATGAACAGTCCAAGGATTGTTCACGTTGTATGCTTTGCAAGAAAATACGATTCCACACGTTCACTTTTGGTTGAGATTGAAAATTTATTACTAGTATAATATAATTTTGAGTAATTATATCTCAAATGGCACTAATTTCGTTAAATATCAATTTCAATTGTCTTGTACAAAAGATACTGAAAAGGAAATCTTATAAGATACTCCCTCCAGATTTTATTATGAGAGTATTTTAATTAAATTATAAATATAAAGAAAATCGGTTAAAATTAATAAAGGTTAATAAATTTTTTAAAAACTTTAAAAAATTCTAATTTATTCTTATTGAACTCTTAATATATCTGAGAGAAAATATCTGATATATTAAGCATAAGAGTATTAAATCAAGAATATTTAAAGGAAAAAATTAACATGACTAATAAAGTGTGCAAGGTTTTATAATATGTTTCTAGTAAGGTTTTATAATAAAGAAAGGAGGAAGTAATTAAGAATAAATCAATGCCCATAAAAGAAAATTTTATCATTCAAATAATATTAAAAATTCGGTAAAATATCAATCTTAATCATTTTATGTAAATGACATTAAAAAGGAAATACTTAAAATACTTACCGACAATTTTTTAAAAAAAATAAAATTTAAGGCTCTTAACTCTTGAAAAGATAACCAGAATGAAATCGTTATAACAATCTTATATATTTGTGATTTGTCCAAAGTTCAAATGGAATTGACTTATGTGAAAATATGATATATTGCTATTTTTGTTCAAGCATATAAAATTATGCATTTAATGTCTAAATATTTTTTTTTAAAAAACATATCTCACGAGATATGATGCCATGACTATAGACTAAAGAATAAAAATGTTATCCACCAAAAAAAAAAGAATAAAAATGTTAAGACGCTAATCCTCATACTTTTATTTCCTTTTTGAATAAACGGTTATTTTATTGAAAATTTTATTATAATCAATTTAATTTTTAACCATTTATTGATTTTGATGTAAATTGAATGCTTTTTTTAAAAAAATAAGAGAACTAATTTTAATGGAGAATACAAAAATTTTATTAAAAATATTTAAGAACTAGATTAATGATGATAAATTGATGATTATTGCCAAATTGGAGACTATATATATATATATATATATTATATAGCTGACTTTTATTTGTAAGAAGAATAGATGAAGGAATAATTTTGTAAGCAGTGAGTTAAAAGCAATATTGGCGATCCCGTTGGGATCTTAGAGGAACCGGGACTTGGAGAAAGAGGATCAGGATCATCATGGGACCCACAAGCCTAGCTGGGTTAATAATAGATTTTATTGGACAATATTTTAGCAATTGTTTAGGGTGCACTTGGATGTTATATAAGTCAACCTTCTCGAGCACATGATATTTGTATTAATTACAAATGTTTGCATGAAAAAGGAAAAAAAATCAAATGAGGCTAAACTAGTTAGTGATTCAAAAACTAAACAATGGTTGGAGAAAATTAATGTATGATAATTTTTCTGGGAAAAGTAAAGAAAAAAAGGAAGATGTACATAGAAATAAATGAAATAATGGGTCATAAAATGAGGGAAGAAAGAAGAGCAGGAGCTTAGCTTGGATTGGAAGGGAAAGGGACAGGGACGGCATAATAGAGAAGGAATCCAAAGTTAAGTGTGTCATCTGTCATAGCATGTCATCCGTCCAAATCCAATCCACGTACATCAGATCAGATCAGATTAGATCTTCTATTCAATTCATTCGTTCATCAAAGTGCGTATCTCCTCATGTCGTGTGGCAATAATATCATTGTTTTGGGATCAAATTACTTGGCTGCCCCTGTCCACCAAAAAACCAAAAAATTACTTGACTGCTCCTTCCTATTCATCATCAGTATTTTCTTTTATATATATATATATATATTTATCTGATTAGACATTACCAAACTCAAATAAAAATAGCTAAATTACATTATTTATATATATGATTTATTTTTCATAATTTTCACAATATCAAAAGTGTATTTAATTTTTAAAATATTATGAATTTTTTATTTTCAACGATTCTTTAAAGAAAACGAAAAGAAAAGAATTTCCTCCTTGCCTATCCATTTTCTCAAACAGATGAACACCACAAGGACAATAGTAAAAATTTGGCGTTGAAACAATATTGTTTGTTATATCTAGGAAGTAGAAATTAAGGAGAATATGGTCTACTATATATGGTGTGCGTATACATACATATATATATATATATACACGTATAGGGATCAAAAAGAGAGACAGTCATGCTCATGTCTTTGGTCTACTTAACAAAGCTGTTTGTTCACTGATGAAAATAGAATAGAATCACGAAAGCTGCCCTTATTTGTTAATTAAATTAAATTGAAATGCAATGTTAGTGCGGATATGAAAATGAATGAATCATTATCATGTCCAGGGAATAGGAAAGATGGGCGAATTAAAAAGGGACTTTTCACTTAACAAGGATGCAGGACCGTTAAAATTGTCTCCAACAGCCAATACAATATGTTCCCCCTGCAGATTACCAACCTTAGGCCCATTAACCACCATTCGCTCAAGCCTCATCCCTTCATCAAAATACAACGGAGACCAGAGCGAGAGCCGAGAAGAAATGTTTGATGATGAAATCAATAGCAACGTGAAATGACCCATTATTTTCTTATACATGATTTTGATTTTAATTTTAGTGGGCGAAATAAATATTATATATATATATATATATTGGCCCACTATCTTATAGGATATTTTTGTTCTTTATTATTTTTTCTAAGAATGCACGCGTATATTTTTATGATATAATACTTCTAACAGGAGTAATTAACCTGTAATGTTGTTTATTACAATAGTATCAAAGGTTATATTCAGTGGGGCTTTGCCCACCGTTATCTTACCAAAAAATAAAGAGGTTATATACAGTGAGCATATTTCCTCTTGCCTGGTAAGAATTTGTACGGATACCGTTGCAAAAAAAAAAGGAATTTGTACGGTTGCACCATAGCGCCGCCTCATGTATTAATTTCTTTTTGAAATGTTAACCTCAGTTTTTTTTTTTTGAAAAACAGAGAACACAAAATAAATCTACAAAAAGTTAACCCAAACTATCTTGCAACACCAAAGCTCTAATAAACTCAGGAGTTTTATCTAAAAAATAGTAATTTTGCTAATATCCAGCTGCAAGCCTAGCAAGTCTGCCTGCTACCCTATTAGCTTCTTGCTTAGCATGTTTGAAAATAACAGACTAATCTCTGTCCATAAAATCAAAAAACAGCCAGAAAAATGGACTCCAAATTCTCCCTCTTTCTTCTTCTATGTTGCAACTCTTCAAGAATAATCTTTGCGTTAGATTCCACCACAATTTTCTTATAATCCATATGCCAGGCCATATCAAGGCCAATAAATATTCCCCAAACTTTAGCAATATGTGAAGAACATCTTCCGAGATACTTATTGAAACCGCTTAAACATTCTCTTCTTTCGTTCCTCAGTAGTCCTCCACAACCTGCCTTAGCACCATTCAAAATAACATATCCATCACAATTCAATTTGATCCAATCATCAAGTGGAGGATTCCATGAGGTGACCTCATCAAGTAGTGCATTCCTCCCAAGCATGGGAATATCATTTCTAACAATAGAATACCTCTCCACTATATAGTAAATAAAGGAAACAGGATCAATAGGCAAAGTAAATTGAGGATGGAACAAGGAGCTATTCCTCCAATGCCATAGTTACCACATAGAATTGTCCAATTCAAACTAGATACTCCAATTTGATGATCAAAATTGAAATGAATCAGTCATGTAAATCATTGGAGAAAAACAAATTCCTCCACCAATCTCATCCAAATTGATGCCAAGACACAATCCCTTAGCACATTCAAAGTGTCTTCCTCCTTCCTCAGGTAATTATCACATAATGGACTTCCTAAACCCCATTTGCTCCTCCTCTTCTTAGTAAACAATTTGTTTGGTTTGCCTTTTTGTAAAAGTATTTTTAGAATAACTACAGTTTACAAAAATGAAGTTTAGATAAAAGTAGAGAAGTTTACTGAAAAACTGTTTGGATGAAAAAAGAGAAAATGATGGTTAGAAAGTATAGTTTGGTTTCCAAAAAGGAAAACCAAACAGGCACATTCTGGAGAGTAATCTAAAGAAAAACTCTTACCCTTTCATCTCCCTTCCATTTCCTGATTTTAAACTAGAAAGGATCCACAATTTCAAAATCAAGAGCCTTCAATAAAAAGTAAGCACTTTCATAGTGAATTCACCATTTGCATAGTATTCTTCCAAACATGAACATCATCACCAAAGCAAGGTCTTGAAGGCATAATGCCTTGGATTCTGTCAAGAGCTTCAATAAGCACAAGTCCTCTCATACGGTTGAAATCCTAGGTACCTGCAAAATTAACCCAGCTAGCCACATTACTATCCAAAAGGTCATTAGTAATATCCAAAGTACAAATATCCCTCAAACAAAAATTATCATCAATCCAAAAATCATTGAAGAAGTTAGTATTCTTCCCATCCGTTATCAAAATTCTATTACCCTTACCAATTAAAGCATCATGTTCACAAACATGTTACGATATATAAGTAAATAGAGAGTAAAATATTGTACTAAAAAAGCACACGAGATTAGGAAAATTCCTAGGAAAGATTGGAGGGGTCATTGATGATCCCATTTAATACCCAATCTCTTAGATAGAATTTTTTCTTACTCAAATGTAATTTGATGACACAATATATCACTATAACTATACCCTATAATAGTTATTTGAAGAATAAACAACAAAATAAAGAACACTAGAATTTAATAAGGTTTGACAAATTTTGCCTACCTCCTCTAAAACTATCACAATATTATTTCATAAAAAAGACTACAAGTGAAATATTACAAATGAGGAAGAAAGAAAATATCTAATTATTAAATATATTGATAATTGATGGGATGAAAATTTCAACATTCCTGAGCTTCTTTAAATATTGATCAACTGAGTCATTAACCTTTCCTTTTTTTTGATGTGGGACTTTGTCATTTACTACAAATCTCCACCTTGACAAGTTTCACATCTTTAGATTTTAATGACATTGATTAAGCCCAAACAAAATTTGAACTTACTTGCAGTCACTACTTTTGTCAACATATCAATAGGATTCTCAGTGGTCCAAATTTTCTGGATTCTTACTCCACCTTCTTCCAGAATCTCCCACACAAAGTGATATCGGACATCGATGTGTTTCGTCCTTGCATGATAAACTTGATTATTTACTAAATGGGTTGCACTTTGACTATCACAATGCACTTTGACGTACTTTTGCTCAATCCCTAGTTCACCAAGCAACCCTTGAAGCCAAATTGCTTCCTTCACAGCCTTTGTGATTACCATATACTCTACCTCTGTAGTAAACAAAGCAACTGTAGATTGTAAGGTAGACTTCCAACTAATTGGTGTTTTTGCCAAGATGAATATATAGCCTGTAGTTGATCTTCGCTTATCTAACTCACCAGCATAATCTAAATCACAATATCCAACTATACGCTGACTTCCTTCTTGCTCAAAAATCAGTCCAACATCCATCGTATTATGGATGTATCGTAATATCCATTTCACAGCTTGCCAATGCTCCTTTCTAGGATCATGCATGTACCTGCTCACAACTCCAACTGCCTGTGAAATGTTAGGCCTTGTACTCACCATAGCATACATCCAGCTACCAACAATATTTGCATATGGTACTTTAGACATGTATTCCCATTCTACTTCATTCTTTGATGACATATCAGCACTAAGTTTGAAATATGGAGTAAGTGGAGTATTAACTAATTTTATCTTTTTATTTAATCCAAACCGCTCCAACACCCTTCTAAGATATTGTTTCTGAGTTAAACAAAGTCTCCTTAGTCTTCTATCTCTGATTATCTCCATGCCAAATATTATCTTTGCTTCACCTAGATCCTTCATCTCAAACTCCCTTTTCAATTGAGCCTTCAGCTTCTCAATTTCTATTGGACTCTTGGAAGCGATTAGCATATCATCAACATACAGAAGAAGATATATGAAGGACCCATCTTGTAGCTTGTGAAAATACACACAATTGTCGTATTTGCTTCTTGTGTACTTCTGCCCTATCATAAACTTGTCAAGTCACTTGTACCATTGCCTTGGAGATTGCTTCAAGCCATACAATGATTTTTTAAGTTTACACACTAAGTTTTTCTTATCAGCGACTACAAATCCTTTCGGTTGAGTCATATAGATTTCCTCTTCCAAATTTCCATGTAGAAATGCAGTTTTTACATCCAATTGAACAAGTTCAAAATTTAACTGTGCTACTAAAGCCAATAAAATTCTGATGGAGGAATGCTTCACAACTGGAGAGAATACCTCATTATAATCAACTCCCTCCTTCTGAGCATAGCCTTTTGCCACCAATCTTGCTTTCTAGCGAACATCACTTTGGCTAGGAAATTCTTTTTTCTTTACATATACCCATTTGCATCTAATTGCCTTCTTTCCCTCCAGTAGACTAGCCAATTTCCAGGTCTAATTCTTGTAAAGAGAGTCTATTTCTTCATTAATGGCAATCCTCCACTTTTCCTCCTCTGAGCTTTGGACTGCTTCATTATAAGTGGTAGGAATATCATTAGATGCAATTAAGTATGCACAAGCCACCATATCAGAATAACGAGCAGGTTTTCTAATTGTCCTCTTTGGCTTACGAGTTGCAATTGATTCATGTTGTTGTGGAAGTTCTTGAGCCTGAAGCTCCTCTATATTAGAACATCCTTCCTCCGTAGGAGAATAATCAGTAATTTCTCCAGCCGCTGGGATTTTAATTCTTTCAAACTCCACCTGCTTTGTAGTACCATTTGTCTGCTTGGTATCTACCATTTTTAACATGGTAGATTCATCGAAGGTGACATCCCTACTGAAAATTATCTTCTTTGTCTCTAGACACCATAGACGATAGCCTTTTATACCAGAGATGATCCCTAGAAAAATTGTTTTCCTAGCTCTTGGATCCAACTTTGATTCTTTAACATGGTAATATGCCATGGAACCAAACACATGTAAAGAATCATAATATGTAGCAGCCTTCCCAAACCATTTCTCTAATGGCGTCTTCCCACTAATAGTAGTAGACAGTAGACAGTTGATGAGGTGACATGCATATGTTACAGCTTTGGCCCAAAATTCTCTACCTAACCCAGCATTGGATAACATACACCGAACTTTCTCTAGCAATGTTCAGTTCTTGCGTTCTGCCACCCCATTCTGTTATGGTGTGGATTTGACGGTGAAGTATCTAATAATACCATCAGCTTCACAAATTTTCTTCAAAGGATCACTTTTGTATTCTCCATCATTATCTGTACAAAGACGTTTGATCCTTTTGTCTGTTTGAGTCTCTATCATCTTTTTCCACTTGATGAATATTCCTAACACTTCATCCTTCGTCTTCATCGTATACACCCATACTCTCCAGGAAAAATCATCAACAAAGGTTAGATAGTAGTGTTTTCCTCCTAAAGAGCTTGTTTTAGAGGGTTTCCATGCATCAAAGTGGACATAATCCAAGATACCTACAGTATTCTGGATTGCTATCCCAAACTTCACCCATGTTTGTTTCCCTTTAATGCAATGCTCACAAAAATCCAATTTGCAGGTTTGAGCTCCTTTCAACAATCCTTGTTTCATGAGAAGATTTAAGGATTTTCCACCTACATGCCCTAAGTGCATATGCCATAGCCTACTTGCTTCTGACTCTTGATCCTTTGTGAAAGTTGTTGTAGCTAACCTTGTAACTGTACTACCTGAGTAGTGGTACAGATATTTGCTTTTTCGAGTTCCCTTCATCACCACGCGAGCACCAAAAATAATTTTCATCACTCCATCTTTTATTCTTACTTTGGAACCTTTAGCTTCTAAGGTTCCCACTGAAATAAGATTCTTCTTTGCTTCTGGTACATATTGAACACCTGTTAAGGTTATGATTGATCCATGTTGATTTTTTAGACGAATGGATCCAATCCTATAAATGGTAAGAGGGGCATTATTTGCTGTGTAGATAACTTCACCATTTAGTTCTTTAAGATCAAAGAACCAATTCTTCTGAGAAAACATATGGTGACTATAAGCTGAATCCATCATCCACACATCAGAAGCTCCTATTGATGATGTAGCAAGTGAGAAGTTCGATTCTTCATCATCACACTCAGCTACATTTGATTCTACCATAGCCTTTCCTTTATTAGCTTTGCCCTTATTTTTCAACTGGGCAATCTTTCTTCCAGTGTTATTTCTTCGGACAAAAGGCACACTCATCTTTGCTCAGTCTAGGCCTTGATTTGGATCTCCCTTTGTTGCTTTTACTCTTGTTCCGCGAACGACCTCCTATTAACAAAACTTCCGCATCTCCTTTTGAACTTCCTTGTTTGTTCTTTTTTCTCAATTCAGAGCTATATAATGAAGTACACATTTCACTTAGAGATATAGCAATCCTTCCGTGAAGTAGAGTGGTTTCAAGAAATTCAAACTCCTCAGGAAGTGATCCCAACAACAATAAAGCTAGATCTTCATCTTTGAAGGTCTTATCCATATTCATCAAATCGGTAACCAACTGATTAAAGTTAGTGACGTGACTATTCATAGTGGTATCCGAAACATAAGTGAAGCAAAACAGCCTCTTCTTTATGTTGAGCTTATTCTGACTGTTTTTCTTCAGAAACTTCTCTTCTAGAGCCATCCACAATTTATTTGCAGATGTTTCCTTAGAAAATGCATATCTCTACTGTCTTGAAAGACATGAACGAATTGTACAACATGCTAGCCAATTGATGGTCTTTCAATCTTTCTCGTCAACATCATCTGGTTTTTATTCTTCAATGGCAATGTCTAGACATTGCTGGAAGAGAGTGTCTAGAACCTCACTTTGCCACATTCCAAACTAACTTAAGCCATCAAAAATTTCCACTGCAAGTTTCGTATTCATCACCGCAGTTCTTAGCCAAATCTATGATAATGGAACTGCAGACGCTGTTGGTGTGGATCTTCTTGTTCTGTCCTCCATTTCGGTCACAACTATTTTTCAATAGCCTTTAATGCGGATGTAAAAAATAGCCCAAGGAATCCTTTTTTGATGTAGAAGATTAGATTAAAGTGCAACCACAGAGCATACTAAGAATAACATTTGGCTTTGATACCAATTGTTACGAAATATAGATAAATAGAGAGTAAAATATTGTATTAAAAAATCACATGAGATTATAAAAATTTCCAAGAAAGATTGGAGGAGTCACAGACGGTCCCACTTAATATCCAATCTTCTAGACAGAATTTTTTCTTACTCAAATGTAATTTAATGGCATAATATACTACTACAACTATACCCTATAATAGTTATTTGAAAAATAAATAACAAAATAAAGAGCACCAAAATTTAATGAGGTTTGACAAATTTTGCCTACCTACTCTAACACTATCACAATATTATTTCACCAAAAAGACTACAAGTGAAATATTACAAATGAGAAAGAAAGAAAATATCTAATTATCACATATATTGATAATTGATGGGATGAAAATTTCAACATTCCTGAACTTCTTTAAATATTAATCAACTGAGGCAGTAACCTTTCTTTTTTTTTGATGTAGGACTTTGTCATTTACTACAAGATAAACTTCAATAGAGAAGAATCATTAGCTTAGCTTTAGCAATCAAAGATTCACTATCCCCTCTAGAATACTTATATTTATTCCTAAACATGTCATACTGCAAACCTTTCTTATTACTTTTAATTTTCCAGGTAAGTTTTTCCATTCAGTTAGCATTCATTGCTCTCATACTTCTTAAACCAAGGCCCCCATTTCATTTAGGTTTACAAACTTTCTTCCAATTAATCAAATGAACCTTCCTCTAATCATTAGTACTACCCCAAATGAAATTCCTTTAAATTTCTTTGATCGTTTGATTAATCACGAATTAAAAATTGACAAATCATGATTTAATTTGAGGAAGGATATGCAAGTTATTGTGCAAGAAATCGAGGAGAGGCTTATTTAATTAATTTAATATCAAGATTTTAGCTGCTAAAAAGAAAATTTTTCTTGTTCCTCAAGGCAGATAATGAAATTCCGACACATGAACAAATATTAAGGTAGGAATTAAAAGGAACATAACCCATCAGCGAATTGCCAATTTCTATCATTGTCACTTTTCTGCATGCCCCGTAACACCTGTTAAAACATCACTGACATTCTCACTAAAGACCTTTCTAAGGTTAAGGATCCATTACTAGGACCCTAATTTAAGAACTAAAGTGCTTCTAATGTTTTCAAAACAAGAAAAATTTAATCATGATTAAACTTGTCTTCATTCTAATGGAAGAAGGAGTTGATGGCTTGATTAAGAGGAATCCAACAGTGAGCAAATGACTTATATTCTCAAACACTTCAAAGGCTCGAGACAAGTCTTCAAAAGGAGTTGGATGAAATTCTAAGTAGGGAGGAGATGTTTTGGTTTCAGAAATCAAGGACAGAGTGGGTTCATAATGGTGATCAAAATACTAAATACTACCATTTGAAAACTTCTATACAAAGAAGATCCAATCGATACAATATTTTGAAAAATGATGATGGACTTTGGATTGATGATCCAAAAGAACTTTTGGACTTGGTGGTTAACTACTATAAGAATTTCTTCTCAAGTGTTTAAGGTAGAAGGGACTTTATAGATACTCATACTAAGTTCTACTAGATCATTGATGATGATGTTGGGAGGTTAAAAAATGAAACAGAGGTTGATTTTCTGAATAAAAGAACTTTTTTATTCTTCTGTAGAAAATACAAAGTTAGGTGCCTAATATATAGGCTTACACATAAACTGAAATAAGCTAAATATCAGCAACTAAACTAACCTAGTAGAGAACATGGCCCACTTACTAAAATACCGCAAAATATAAAAACAAACTTAAACTAAAAAAATATTTTATTTTGACTGAATCAAAGCACTAGTCTCGTAACTAATGGAGACAAATTTGGAAGCAATATCTTCCGAAATTTTGAAGCGCTACTCAATACTCCCCCTTCAAAATCTATTACTCTTATTTGCAATATGAAATGCTCATATTTTGCTTGTGGTAATGATTTTGTAAGTATATGTACCTGCTCATTTGTTCTTCAGTGCTTTAAAGTACTTGTCCCATCTATCATAAGATCTCTAACAAAATGATGATGGATGTCAATTTGTTTTGTTCTACTATGAAAATTTGGGTTCTTTATTATAGCTATCGTTGCTTTATTTTCACATAAAAGTTTTATTGCACCAAATTCTTTCTGTTGAAAATTAGCTAGTAATCTTCTCATCCATATTGCTTGAGAGGATGATGCAACAATAGCTACATGCTCAGTTTTTGAAGATGACAAAGCGACTGTCTCCTACTTCTTTGAACACCATGCGAATACCATCATCAGGAATAAGCTTCTCATTCACATTCATGGGAGTTTGAGACTGATTTACAATTCAGCATTCTAAACCTTTTCAACAAATCAGTACCATATTTTTGTTGAGAGATAAAAATTCCATCTTCACTTTTATTTATCTCAAGCCCAATAACATAAGGCAATAAGCCTAAGTCTGACATCTCAAACTTTCTCATCATGCAAGTTTTAAATTCTTTAGCAAGAGACTCACAAAAGCCCATATAAATTATATCATCAACATAAAATACACACCACAAGTAAATCAGATTTACCTCTCTTTTTTATGTAAAGAGTTGGTTCATTTTTACTTCTTTCAAATACATTTTCTTGAAAGTAAGAATCAATCTTGCAATACCAAGCTCATGGGGCTTGTTTAAGGCCATATAGAGCCAACCTGTAAACCTTGTTGTCATCATCATTAATAAAACCTTCAAGTTGAGAAACATACACCTCTTCTATGTTACCATTCAAGAAAGCAGATTAACATCAAACTGGTAAACAGGCCGTTCAAATTGTGCAACCAAAGCTAAAAAAGTTCTCACTATTTCAAAACGAGCTACGGGAGAAAAAGTTTCTTCAAAATTAATGTCTTGCTACTGCAAGTATCCTTTTGCAACCAAGCGGGCTTTGTGCTTTTGAATTTTACCATCAGTATGATACTTTGTATGATATACCCATTTGAGGCCAATTACATTCTTATCTTTTGGTAGATCAACCAACTCCCAAATTTCATTTCTTTCAATAGCCACCATTTCTTCTTTCATTGCATCCACCCAAATCTGATTTGCTACAGCATCTTCATAAAGAATAGGGTCATAAGCATGCAAAGCAAAACTACATGAAGCATAGATCTCTCTCAGAGATCAAAATTTCCTTGGAGGAGTTTCAGAAGAGCTTGAAGAAGGGGAACTTGCTGATGTAGGTGAAACTGTACTTGGAGATGAATGACTTGATGCTTAAGGACTGCCACGAGAATGACTATTTGGCTGTTAAGTGCTACACGTTTTATGGTAGAATTTTCAAAATCAACTTCTAAAATTTTAGGTGCTGCAGAGGCTGGTTTGTTGCTATTCCAAGCCCAAAATTCTTCTTCATTGAACTTTACACCCCTGCTTATAATCACTTTACCACCAACCAGGTTATAAAGCCTATATGCTTTAGATTGAGGACTATAGCCAATAAAAAATACATTTTTCTAATTTTTTATCAAGTTTTTGGCCAGAGGGAGAATTATCTAAAGTATAAGCTATACAACCAAAAATTTTCAAGTGGCTTACCCGTGGCTTTCTACCTTTCCAAGCTTCATATGGTGTGCAATTCAGTACTGCCTTCGTGGGTGAAATATTCAACAAGTAAACAGTTGTAGCTACACCTTTTGCCTAAAAATGCTTGGGCAGGCTACTTGCAATCATCATACTTTGAGCTATTTTAACCATCGTGTGATTCTTTCATTCAACCACACCATTTTGCTTTGGTGTGTGTGGTGACATTAGTTCCCTACAAATACCATTTTCCTCACAAAAACCAACAAATTCATTAGAGGTAAATTCACCACCTCTATCAGAACGAAAAGTTTTGATACTACATCCATTTTGCTTTTCCACAAGTGCCTTAAACTTCTTGAAATTTTCAAAAGTTTTTTATTTGTATTTCATGAAGTATACCCAACACATACGGCTATAATCATCAATAAATAGCAGAAAATATCTACTTCCACCAAAAGATGTAACACTCATTGGACCACAAACATCAGCATGCACTAACTCAAGACAAGCAGAGGCTCTCCATGACTGATTCACAAGAAATGAATTTTCAGTTTGCTTTCCATAGACACACCATTCACAAAAATCAAGAGCATCAATTTTTGGCAACCCAACAACCATATTTTTCTCATTCAACAATTTCAACCCATTTACATTCAAATGCCCATATCGCAAATGCCATATTTTTGCATCACATGTTATAGTAATCAAAGCATACTATTTTATATCAGAAATATCCAGCAGAAACATTTTATTTTTTGTCATATGAATGCAAGCAATCAGCTGACTAGATTTTTTATCACAGATAGTACAACAACCATCATCTAACAATACTTAGTATCCAGTCTCCTTCAATTGGCCAACACTTAACAGATTATGAGCATATTTAGGAACATATAGCACATCATGGAGGAGTTTTACATTACCATGTGATGTTTTGATGGCAATTGTACCTTTCCCTTCTACTTGCATCTGTTTGTCATCTCCAAGGCCAATCTTACCTTTTTGTAAACTCATCAAGTTCTTTAAACTGCAACTTAATGCCAAACATGTGATTGAAGCACCCACTATCCATAAACCAAACACTATTACAAGAAATAGCATCATCAATAGGAGAATGACAAGAGAGGAGAGCAGTCTAAACCTACCAAAAGCTATTCTTTTTAATTTTTTTCTATTCTGAACAACTATAATATATTTACTTACACATCCACCCAAACCAAAAAACTATTCAAAAATCATACAAAAATGAGAGGTTTGATTCAGGAGCATACTAATAATTATAAATTTAATTTATTATTATCATTATCATTATATAAGTGGCTACAGACAGAGATGCCTCCATTGGATGCTCTGGGGCTTCATCAGACTTCTTATCTACAAGCCTGTGAAAAAGGGAAAAACAAGTGAAGTTTGCTTGCTTCTGCTCATTTCTTTGCTTAGCACAACAATTAGCTTCTTTGTGACCTATTTTCCTGCAATATCGACACTAAATGGTGCTCTTGTTATGTTATTGATCATTAAGTTGACCTCGTCCTCTTCCACCATGGCCTTTACCACGAAAGCCACATCTGTCCTGTCCTCTTCCTCCTGAATTTTTTTATCAAAGTTTGGAGCTAAACTCCTCAAAACCTTGCTTACAACACTTTCAGTACTAATTTTTTCACCATATGATTCCATATGATTAACAATCCTAGACACTCGAGAGAAAAATTCTTGCACAAACTCTTTTTCTTTCATTGCCAAAGTTTCAAAATCACGATGAAGGGTTTGAAGTTTTAGTGTGATAACCTTTTTGTCACCCAAATACTCTTGTTTTAGAAGCTCCCATGCTTGAGTGGAGGTCAGGGGCAAACGAAGATTATGTGTGAGGGGGGCTGTACCTCCTCCACCTTCACGTATGTAGTATATATACTATATTATTCAAATTACAGATATAATTCAAAGTCTTATTAAAATGTTTTTATTATTATAAATATTAAATTTTCATTAAAAAATAATATGATACTTAATATTTATATTACACATATTAATCCATGTTAATATAGTTTTTAATTTTTAATTAGCAATATTTTTAATTAACAATATTTATATAAAATTTGGCCCCTCCCAAAATTAAGGGGTTGCGTCCGCCCCTGGTGGAGGTACTTCTACTGCAATATGAGAAAAAATTTCATCATCAAGGGCTTGCTGAATGAGAAATAGGGCCTTTGCATCCTTCTCATGATTCTCTCGTAATCATTGATCAAGTTTGTCAGTGTTGGTGTCTTCAAATTCCTTCTCCATCAAGTCCCACAGCTTTTGAGACTTGAACATGGTCTACATTTTAAGACTCCAAAAATGATAATTGGTGCCTTTGAATATGGGAATGAGAGGTTGAGTCATGGAATTGGTGGCATTTGTTGCGTAGCTAGCCATGGTTGAACACAGATGGTCAAAATAGAGAAGATGCGATGCTCACCGTGTTGTGTTGCTGTGCGTACGTGTGTGTTTTAGGAACAGGGAAGGGTGTAACTCAATTTTGGCTCTCTCAAGGTAATGGTTCTGATACCAAATTTGTTGGGAGGATAAAAAATGAAATAGAGGCTAATTTTCTGAATAAAACAACTTCTTTATTCTTCTATAGAAAATACAAAGCTAGGTGCCCAATATATAGGCTTACACGAAAACTGAAATAAGCCTAATATCAACAACTAAACTTACCTACTGGAGAATGTGACCCACCTTCTAAAATACTACAGAATATAAAAACAAACTTAAAAAAATATGTTATTTTGACTGAATCAAAGCACTAATCTCGTAACTAATGGAGACAAATTCGGAAGCAATATCTTCTAAAATTTTGAAGCACCACTCAATAGATGATGGATGCAATCTTGACTACTTGCCTAATGAAGTAGAAATTAATGTTGCTATTTTCTTGATGGGAAGCTACAAGGCCCCAGGAGTGGATGGTTATTCCCTTATCTTCTATAAGTTTCACTGGGAGATTATGGGACCAAGCCTTACTAGTTATGCCAAGAAACTGTCCATGGGTGCCATGCCCATGGAGGAGATTAACAAAAGGAAAAATCTCATTTCAGGACCCTCCAAGAACAATATTGTCAAATTAGGAACTACAAAAGTAAAAATCCTTTAAAAGAACTTGGGTTCTTATAGGTAATAAAAAAAGAAACTTTTTTACCAAAATACCCCTTCTCTTTTATCCCTTTCCTCCCAACCTCACTGCCATCACTGCCAGTGACATCGCCAGAGGTCTAATCACTGGTGACGTTGCCGGAGGTTCGGTCATTAGAGGTCTAATCACCAGTGACAGTGCCAGAACAATGAAATGTTCTCACCTGGAAAAATAGTTATTGCCACTTGGAAATTTAGTTATCTTCATTTGGGAAATTAATTATCACTAGTTGAAAATTTAGTTATTTTCATTTAGAAAATTTGTTATCTACATTTGGAAATTTAGTTATCTCCACTTGAAAATTTAGTCATCCTTACTTGGAAAATTAATTATCGTCATTTAAAAATTTAATTATTCCCACTTGGGAAATTTGTTATCCATACTTGAAAATTTAGTTATCTTCACTTGAAAATTTAGTTATTTCCACTTAGGAAATTTGTTATCTCCACTAAGAAATTTAGTTATTCTCACTTGAGAAATTAATTATTACCAGTTGGAAATTCAGTTATCCCCATTTGAGAATTTAGTTATGCTCACTTGGAAATTCAGTTATCTCCACCTAGGAAATTAGTTATCTCAATTTGAGAATTTAGTTATCTCCACTTGGAAATTCAGTTATCTCCACCCAAAAAATTAGTTATCCCGCTTGGAAATTTCTAAGTGTGGATAATTAATTTTTCAAGTGGAGATAACTAATTTTCCAAGTGAGGATAACTAAATTTCCAAGTGAAGATAACTAAATTTCCAAGTGTGGATAACACATTTCCAAGTGAGAATAACTAAATTTCTAACTGGCGATAACTAATTTCTCAAGTGGAGATAACTAAATTTCCAAGTGGCAATAACTATTTTTCTAGGTGACACATTTCATTATTTCGGCACTGTCACCGACAACCAGAGCTCCGACAACAGGATCTACGATGACTAGACCTTCGGCAACGTCACCGATGATCGGACCTTCGGCGACGTTGCCAATAGTGGGGGGGGGTGAGGTTGTGAGGAAAGGGGGAAAGGGGAAGGAGTATTTTGGTAAAAAAAAGTTTATTTTTTTATTACTTATAAGGATCTAGATCCTTTTGAAAGATTTTACTTTTATAGTTCCTAATTTGGCAATATTGTTCTTGGAGGGTCCTGAAATGGGATTTTCCCTTAACAAAACACTACTTGCTCTAATTCCAAAGAGAGAGAATCCCACCCTGGCAATACACTTTCATCCGAATGAGTTTAAGGAGCTGTTGAACTGTGTAGCTCCACCGAACGTTGAGCTAGGGTAGGATGTTTTATCTTGGAAAGGAAATGCTTCAGGAGATTTCACTATTAAAAGTTGCTATCACATACTTGCTGAGACTAATCCATCTAATAGTCATAATAAAGTGTGGAAGTTGATTTGGAAATGGATGGAATAGAAAGAATCAGAACTTTCCTTTGGTTACTAGTGAAAGATAGACTCTTGACAAACAAGAGGAGGAGTCGATGGTCGAGTTGCAGTCCTTGTTGTAATAGCTGTCCAAATCTGGAAGAGGATGCTCGTCATGTAGTTAGAGATTGCATTCATGCGTATAGAATTTGGGATGAGCTAATCCATAATTCTGCTAAAACTCGCTTCTTCAATTACCCCTTGGAAGAGTGGGTTCTATTCAACCTTTCGGAAGACCTCAGTATGAACAGGGATGGGAACTGGAGCTTAATTTGGGGTTCTATTGTTTGGCAGCTGTGGATCTGGTGGAATAAAGGCCTCTTTGATGATTCTTTTGTGAAACCTGTTAAACCAGTGGAATTTATATTAATGCAGTACTCAAATTACAGCAGAAAAATGTCTGACCCAGAACCTGTACGATTACTTGTGTCTCAACCTGTGCTGGATCATTGGCAACCACCGGATGTAGGTTCGTGTAAACTTAATAGTGATAGTTCTGTGGAGCTGAGGGATGGTAAGGCTTCTTGTGCAAGCATTATTCGAGAAAGGAAGGTGGTGGCTTCACTCGTTTCCTTGGTATTAGCTCAGTACAAGAAGCGGAGATGTGGGGTGTTGTAGAAGGACTCAGGGTATGTTGGGAACTTGGTCTGAAACGGATTGTGGTCCAAACTGATTCATTGATAGTTGCTCAAGTTCTGAAAGGAGAGATAGATTGTAGAAGACTGTCCTCCACAACGCTTCTTGCTCTTAACTGGATTAGTTAAGACTGGTCTATTCAAGTTCTATATAGCCCAAGATGTACAAATGGGCCTGCTGATGCTTTAGCCAAATTTGGAAGGGTTCATGAACTTCCCTTTACTTTCTTTGATGTCATCCCTCTTTGTATTGGGGATCTTGTACTGATGGATACTCCTAGAACTCAGTTTCCCCTTCGTTTCACTTGATGTAATATTTGAGGCTGAGCCCTCTCGCTGTTCATCAAAAAAAGAAAAGTTGCCTACCCATCCTTCCATCTTAGAACTATCTTTTTGCCTAAACTCGTCGAGCTAAGGAAGCGTATTGATATTAAAATTTGACGTTAATCATATTTCAAAATACTAGGAACGAAGACAAGTTTCTTGTGCGATCACAATTACAAAAACAAGAAGAAAAAAATTACTTGATTCCAGAAACGAGGTGCAACTTAATCCAAAAACATGAATAAACAGAAGAGTGCAAGGAATATTGTAAATGCTCAAACTTAGAATACTATTCACGGTCTACAGCACAAAAGGAGGCTCAACAAAACTAAATTTAGCACAGTAACTGACGACGGCAGGGCCTTAAAGACTCAAAATCCTTCTAATCTCCGAAGATGTGACTCACTTCTTGGATTTCTTTGATACTCTGCATAAAAGGTATATTCATTTAGATACTAAAGAAAATCAGAGAGCCATGAAATAGCTAAAACATGAAGAGTAACACTCACTGGGCTGGCTGGGAAGCAGGAGCAGGAGCAGGAGCAGATGGCGCTACTGGTGTCTTTTCTCCGGGACCCTGAACATTTACAGAGAGCAAACCAGAGTGTCAAAATTCCATGCCTTAAGGAAATCCAGATTCAGAAGACATACAGGTAAATAAATTCTAAAGAATATTAACTCACCTGAGCCAATCGCTCCTCTCTCCGGGCAATTTTCCTTTCCCTGCTTGCCTTGTTCTTTGCACGCTTGGCTTCAAACTGGTCTGACAACGTCTTCTCTCTTGCCTTCTCAGCCTTGGACTTGTGTATGCTCTCCATTAGAACTCTTTTGTTCTTGAAAACATTACCCTTCACCTTCATGTACATGTCATGGTACATGTGCTTGTCAATCTTTTTGGATTCCCTGTACTTGCGAAGTAGGCGTCTGAGCACACGCATTCTCCTCATCCAAAGGACTTTAGTGGGAAGCCTAGCCTCCCTTGTACCCTTACGCTTACCTAATAGTATTTAGGGGAACATTATAAAATGAAAATACTGCCTCTCTCATTCAAGAACAGAGAGCAATTCATTGCAATAATTTGTTTCTTTTTTATCAAAAACAACAATCGTACTTATCGTAGTCCACTAAGAAATGTTCGATCGATATTAAGTATTTATAATTCATGTTACTTACACTATTAGGTTGATCTTTATAAATGATATGTAACAAAGTAGCATCTTGACAACATTTTTATTTATGAAGGAAGATTATGACCATAAGAACTAATGAACCACAGCTTACAAACTACCAGCAATAACATCCCAAAATCTAACTCTAAACCAACAACTAAAATTATTTCGTGTAAAACCCAATTGAGGTGAGGAACAAATACCGTATCCAGAGTGGCGTCCTTTTCTCTTGGCCTCCTTCATTCGCCGAGCACGAGATCGGGAGTGGATTTTTGTTGGCTTCCTGATAATGAAGCCATCCTTAACTAACTTCCTTATGTTCTGGCCTGCAAATGTAAATTCATTGAGTTGCTTGAAAATGATAGGCATAGCTAGGTAAAAGGGGAAAAATGAATGTATAATAGAAAATACATTTGAATAAGCAGAAAATAAGGGAAATCAAATTTCTAATATAATCAATTGTCAAGTTCCATCGAAAAGGAGATCATAGAAGCACGAGCTGATTTCTGATTTTGTTTTTCGTTCTGAAGAGACGACAGCATAAACTCTATCAGTACTGATACAAATAAAAATAAACATAATGTATCTGGCGAATAAATAGGGATAATTATTATAAACTTTTCCAATCGATAGAGAAGTCGTCCTCAACTAACTTTGTTACTATCCATTAAACGATGATGCCAGGTGGATGTTTGCGAATCTCCAGAAAAAGAAAAGAAAAACTAATCATGGCCAATTACAGCAGAAGCTACAGTGAAGAGGTTCCGATCCCAGGGAGTTTGAGCTAAATATTTCATATCTTATTCGTAGAGCTTGTACAAGTTGTCAGCAATCAAGAGATGCTTAAGTGTTAAAAAGTAAGAAAAAAAAATAGCATCGGGGAACATATATGATAGCGCAATTTATCATAAAATGAAAAAATATATGTATGTAGAGGCAGAACAGGAAGGAAGAGCGTACGGGAATTGGCCATGGAGATTTCATTGACTTCATTGGGATCGAGCCAAACCTTGCCTCTGCCGCACTTTAAGACACTAGCGGCGAGCCGCTTCTGCAACTTGAGTGATACCATCTTCGTCTCAGCGGGACAGCTGCAGCCGATGCTATGGCGCTGGGCAGACGATGAGGGATATTCTCTTATCGAAAACCCTAGGGCTTCACCTCTTTTTGGGATGGATTTGGGTTCTATCATGGGCATCGCCCGAACAATGGACCTAACTACACACAAACGATTGAATAACTGAACTGAACTCATAAGTTTTGGGCCCATCTGTCAAAAGCTGAGGTGATGGTGATCGGGTAAGCCCACAACACTTTAATCTAGTCTTCTTTTTTTGGATGCAAAACACCTTAATCCAGTTTGATAGATTTATGATGCCGCTTAACTTCCGAGCTATCCAGTCCAGTGTACTTTTTAGGCTGCAGAGAAATACTGAAATAGCAACATTGTTTAGTCGCATTAATTAAATGATAATAAATCTTTTTAAAGTAGTGCTTTTTGTGGGGCTAATGAATGGAGCGAAAGTGATACAATATCTACATGTATTTGATGATGGATAATAATATAAAATGATGTCTTTAATATTCATGATGATTATGAGATGAATGTACAACAAATTTGTTGATTTATAATTTTTAGGAGCATATTATAAAATTAATTAATAGAAACATCATGGGTATAAAAGACTTAGAGCATCCCACTAATAATTGCATGCTTTCTAAAATATAATTAGTATATTGTGATATGGGGTGTCATAGAAGTTTTTTTTTTTTAAAAAAAAAATTGTTGTGGATCCGTATACTATGGATAAAGTGACTGATGTTGAGAGTTGTGTTGTGTTTTGGAGGGGGGATAAAAGCATGGATGGAGACAGTTGAAGAAGAGAACAGGGGACAATACATACAAGCTGAGGGAGGGAGAGTCAACGGTAGAGTGAAAGAAGTAGTACAATAACGTAGTGATAGTCTGATAGTTGGCTAGGTTATGAAGGAAATGGGAATTGGGGTCTCTCCTGCCCGACGTGGCAACTTCCATTTTTTTTAAAAAAAAATTTGAATTAAATGTTATAATCAAAAGATATGCTTTATAGAGTTATGTATCATATATTTGTGCATTTTTTATTCTGTCTTTTTATTTTATGACTGTAGTAACGATGCAAAATTCTTTTTTTAATTTTATAGTATTAGGAGAATAAAAACTATATAGAAGCATGATTTCATGACTCTAAAAATGATATATTTTATATGTAACATTTAATTTATTTATTTTAAACAAAAATCTGCCACGGTAGCACCATAGCAGATTGGGGTGAGACGCGGAACCCAGGGAAATGGAGAGTTTTGGGCAGTGTGAGGAGAGCACTTTATGGGAATGGAGTTGGATGGCATAAAGTTGGAAGGTTTGTGAAGAAAGGAATTCAGGAAGCGCCCACTGAATGATCCACCCCTCGGCTAAAACAATATTCGCATTGGGAATGCAAAACCCAAACCAGCTGCGCCCCCAGCATTTGTTTCAATTTTTTGCCAAAGCTGAGTCCAAACCCAGTGGCCGCGATATCATCAGCCAATTCCGAAGCTGTTAACTAAATATCTGGACATCTAAAAATATACTCCTATACATAACTATATTTTTCACTATACAGAATATAAAATATATATTTTAAAATACATATATATATTGGAACATAATTTTAAATAAAAATATATATACAAAATCCAATGCAAACCCACTATTCACTACGCTTATGAAAAATAAATTATTAAAAAAAATCCACATTGAGCATTTTTCTTTTTTGTTTCCCTTATTACATTATATTCTTATTATTTTTTATTTTCTTGACGACACGTTATATACATCTAGTATTTCCTTATTTTACATATATGTATATATAAATTTAGATTCTTTTCCTTGTAATCTCTATATTTGTGTCCACTAAAAATTCTACCCATTAGACATTATTTGAGAATTCAATTTGATAGCAAGAGTGAATATCTGTTCATCATCTTAGGGATTGAATTTAACTCCACTGAACCTAACATATCAAAAGAGAACATTATTAATTACACCACAAAAAATGTCGAAATTATTAAATGATCAATCTGCAGTTCAGAAAAATAGATGATAGAATCCAAATTTAAGTTTAAGCATTTCCATTCGTAATGCCTCATTCTTTTGCTTTTTCAGTTCCACTGCTGGACGAGAACCGCATAATCAATTGCACAAAATCAAAATAAATACTTGCTGCAGGAGAAATCACATCTACTTCACAAGAAAGAAAGTTAAACACAATTTCACATAGGGAAAATCAGAATCCAACAACGTCATCCTAATTCTAGAATCCAACATAAGAAAACCAAAACTTAAAACTGAAATCACCAATTAATTCGGCCCAATTTACATTCCCATCTCCCCCTGTTTAATCATGAAACAAACGGAAAAGCGCCTCCTTCACATGGCGGACGAGGTCCCGCATGCAGGAATGCCTTCATCGTCGAAGCTCCACAAGTCACCCACTACGTTTTCTTGAACGTTATTCCGGGTCGTCGATTGGCCATCGTAGTATGGAAGCTGATAAAACTTCATGTAATTCTCGTACGCCATCAGCTCCTCCGATAGCTTATCTACTTGGTTCTCTTCTTCTATCGCCACCCTCTTCGTCTTCCCTTCCTCGCTCCCCTTTCTCTCCAAGAACGAGCAACCACAACCACCCTCTGACCCTGACACGCACCCGCCGGAGGAAGTTGCCCCAACTTGGTTCAGATCATAACCGAACTCCAAATTCAGACTTCTCGGGGCATCGTTGGAGCCATGAGGAGGCGGGTTATTAGTGTTATGACGCTCGTCTTCGTTGGGGAAATTGACCTTGGCTTTCTTGCCGCGGATTTTACGAGCTTCTCTGTCATAGGCCCTGGCAGCTTCTTCCGCAGTGTTGTAAGTGCCGAGCCAAACACGAACCCCTTTCCTCGGATCGCGAATCTCAGCAGCCCATTTACCCCACGGACGCTGCCGAATCCCTCTGTAAAGGTTCTTCCTCTGCCTCTTGGCCGGCTTCTCAACTTGCTCAACCACTGTTGGAAGAAAATCGCAAATATGAAAACAGAAGAGAAGGAGGTAAAAGCTGCCTTAAAAGCGAATGAAGATTAGTATAGTATGGCAGAAGAATGACCTGTAGAAATTTGAGGCTTTTGGAGGGGAACAGAGTGATCCCGGGGCAGTTGAGAAAAGTCCAAGTGGAAGTCATCGTGGTCAGCGAAGGAGTCGGGCCAGAGCTCGGAGGGGGTAAGGCGGCGACCACGGTGGCGAGGAATGAGATCAGCGATGATAGCACCCCCACACATGCTTAATCCTGTTTCAGAGAGTTTGACAATGGATTTGTTGTAAGTCGTAATGAAACGAGGGCGTTGAACGGTAAGAGCTAGCTAGCTATGATATGAGACGAACAGACAGAAGGAATGAGAAGTGAAGGGGCCCTTTTGTAGTTGCAATCTGGAAATGAGGGCACGATGCGTGTTGCTTCACGTTAAAAAATAGGGGAAAGGAATCATTTAATCCCTATACTTTACATTCATTTTCAATTTAGTCCCTGAAACTTTAAAATTTTCAGTCCACTCCTTATAAATTCAATCCGCTTTGGCATTGGTCCCCCTACTTTGAAACGTTTATGGCTGAACCCCTCACCTTTCCAGCTGGTTAAGATGACGTTACCTAATAGCAAATGCGGCAGAAATTTGAAAAATGTGGAAGGCACATCATTGAATACGTAGGTGCAGCAAATTAGTGGGAAGTGTTTTTAGTTATGTATGTTCTAGTGAACTAGTAGTAAAACCTTAAGTTTCGAATCAATAGGGTTTATAAAATAAAAATGATATTCTTTTTTAACCCTTTGAGCAACATCGATTTGTTTGCAGTAGTGGGATTCTTTTGACCATTTCAAAAGCATGTTGAGAGTGTTGTATATGTTACTTCCTCTTGTTCTATATATAAGACCATTTTAATCAAATCACGTGAATTAAGAAAGGGAGTTAAAACTAATTAACTACCTCGATTTCTCCAAAAATTTCAATTTTTTTCTAAAACTACTCTTATTTAATCTTTCTCTTTTTCACTTTGAATACATTAAATAGGGACATTTTTTTATAAATGTATAATAAACATCACCTCGTATATTGTAAAGGATCCTATATTTAGGATCAAGACAAAAAGTCCTATATATTAGACCGGAGGTAGTATATAAGTGAACAAAACTTGATATGCCTTGGAATCACAAATGTCCTTACATCTCATTTTAATGGGCAAGTCAATGAAATATTATGATTTCTTTGATAGAGATTTGTAATGGAAGGCTTGAAGGCATGTGCATGACTTTTGTTGTTGCCATGGAAAATTGAATATGTGGGTTTGGGTACAAATTCTATTACTACTTATTTTTAGACCTACAACTGGACTCATGCTAAAATATAGGTCAATCTTTTACCTTATTTGTTTAGAGTATCCACAATCTTATCTCTATTTTTTGGGATTGAAAATAGATGTAAACAAATAATGTTATAATAGCAAATCTCTTCTATATGTGGGCCACTTTTCTATATATATATATATATATATATAATGTAGTATACCATTGGAGATGATATCTTATAGTATAGGCACAAATCTAGCCCAAATTATAGCTATTGGCTATGCATTAAACAAATGAAACACAACAATAAGATAATATGTGTGATTTCTCCTAGTATATTTCATGACATTATATTTTATATTATAATTATGATTATACTAGTTATTAATTCTTACAACATTAGTATTTTGTTGAATGGTTTAAAGCCTCTATTTCTCTCTGTTCCTTAAGCATTAAACAAGGCCTAGTTAGAGCCTGTTTGGATTTCAGTTAGTTAAAAATGAATTTCGATAGAATTAATTTTGTAACGTAGTTATGATAAAAATTGGTTTTGAATTAACGTGTTTATGTTTGGATGTTTTATTTGAAAATTAGTTTTGACAAAACTCATAATTTTTCTTCAAATTGAGCTTAAACTCTATCCCATGATTAATTTAATTTACTTAAACTAAAATTTAATCTGCATTTATTTAATTAAGAACATAATATATCTGGTGTAATATTTTCTTACAAGTTATAGTCTATAGAGATTCAAGTTTTGAATGGGCATTTTGGTAATTAAATAGAATAAATTTTATGAAAATTTTATTTTTTAAAATTTTTCATTTTTTCTCATTTTTATTGGTACATTTTTATCTGACTTTAAAATAAATACATATAAGAATAAAAAATTAAAAGGGAAAAACAGCTTCCCATTTGCTTCTGTTAAGACTACGTTTTGAGAGAAAACTCATTGTTCAATGGAAAAGCAAAAAATCAACCAAACATTTACAAATTGCTTTAAACTCCATTTTTACCCCAAAACATGGTTTCAAAAGTGATCCCAAACGAGCCCTTAGTAATTAAACTCATCGCTTAGTCCAAGCAATTTATTGGCTACAACACATTACAACATCATTCTTTTCCTAACACATCCCATCATTACCATTTACATGATCTACCACTTCCATCGCATATGCCAATAGCAAAGGCTTCAATTGCATCAATGAAACAGATATCACCATCATTAGAGGTCTCACCTTCGTCTGTGACCTAATTGTTGTCAAAGATATTGTCATCCCATGAAAAAGTGGAGACACCATTGTCAGATGACTTAGCTCCAAGTGATGCTTTATGTTTAGCTTCAACAATACTCTCAACTGATATTTCACATTTTACATTAGTACTGGCGTTGTTTTGGAGCTTTAATCTATAAAAAATTAGACACATGTATGTTCACATGCATCACATATTAGCAGTTTAGCCACATATGAAATATTTGTAATGCCGTTAGCTGATGTGTTAGCTTTAAGGATGAAATTTGTATCTATTATAAACTTTGAGGACCAACATTTCAGCTATTTGAAATTAAAGGGAGTAGTTTGAAATTTTTGAAACTGTAAAAACTAAATTGAAAATTGACATAAACTATAGGGACTAAATAATGTATTTTTCCTAAAAAAATATAAAGTATTATATTGACATCAACTATTATTTATTAAACCATTCTATAACAAACACATTTAAAATTGAAAAATAAATCATAATTCACCAATTATGAATGATATAAGTTATTATAATATAAATTGGATTTTAAATTTGGTTCACTTGTAACAAGCTCAAGAGAACAAATTACACAGTAAATAATTTAATTTACTGTAAATTTTATATATTTTATATTCCTTAATCCCTTTGTCTCTCTCTCTCAAGATCTCTTCTAGAAAATTTTATGTTTTTTAATATAATTTTTTTAACAAAAATAGTAAAGCAATTGTATTTTTTTTTAAAATGTCTTATATTAATCCACCTTGCCAATATCCCTTCCTCTCTTTTCAATGTTGTAAAATGTGAATAATTTTGAAATATTTTAAAATTTTTTAACAATTATGACTCTTAACTAATTCTAATCATCTTTCTTAAACTGTATAATTTGATTATAAGGGTTTTATAAAAATGTTTAGATATTGATAGAATCGATAATTTGTAACATCTTAGAGCTTTAACATGCAGGTGCACTCGTCGTCCTGGACCACCGTTTTTAATGGTCCTCTGATGTATTCCTTCTTTATTTAATAGATTCCTTCTTTCACCAAAAAAATATGCATGGGCACTCTTCTGAAGAGCAGCCACGATAGGCTAGGCTCGTTTAATACTGTAAAATATATAAATAGAGGAATAAATTCTCTGAACAAAACAAACTAACTTTACTTAAAAAGCAAATGCAGATTATTTTATTTTGCCAAAATTAATATAAAGTACTTATTGTAAATTGGGTATGATGAAAAAGAAAAACGTATTTAGTCAAAAAGTAAAACAAGTGGAGAGCCACTTGATAAACGAGCAACTTGGTAAACGTAAAATGAGAATAGGAAGCTTGGTGCTAGTGCTGTTCAATTCATGTTTTTAGAATATTTAAAATAAAAAAGAACAGTAAAAAACTTATTTTATAAAGTGTAAAGAGTTCTAGAAAATAAAAAGATAAAAGAATAAAAAACTCAAAATATTTTTAAAGTGTTTTATATTTTTTTATTCTAAAAAATATAAAAAAAAATAGAAAATATTCACCTAATTTGTGACAAAATTATAAATTTTGAATAACTCATTAAATACTTGCTAATTATGATTTTAGTAACAATTATTTAAACAATTTTTTTATTCTCAAAATTTATTTTAAAAATAATTTTATAAAATGATTTTAAAAATATTAAAATAAAAAACGTATTCAAACATACCTTCGCTTGGCACGAGTGAAAAGAAGGGGGAGAGAAAAGTAGGGAGAAAACTATATTTTCTTTTACTTGATTAAGGAGAGAAAAGCAAGGGAAAAGAAAAATGAAAAGAAAATAATGTGTGGGTCCCAAATGATTCTCCCCCCAACTTTTCTCCCCCAAAATGGAGAGATTTTGGAGAGAAAACTCTCTTTCCAAAATTACTCACTGATTTTTTTTCACTTTCCCACTATCAATATTTCACGTTTCTTCTTCCTCCGGCTTCACTTCTTCTCATTTCTTAGAGATATGTGTGGGTCCCACATGATTTGTTATGCTGTTTTTTGGGGGAAAATATCTATGTTATTTTTAGATTTAAATATTGATATGTTATAAACTTTTAATTTTAGCATTATTTTAAAATTTTTGAAAACAATGTATAAAAAATGATTTTAAAAATTTAATAAAATTAAGATTGGATAAAATAATTTTAAATTAAGATTAAAATTAAAATTACATTTTAATGTCATTTATTAATATGATATGGAAATTATGTAAATAATATAGTAGAATAATAAGTTTTATAATATGTAAATATATTCCTAAAAATAATAACGATATTATCGTTAATGTAAAATTAGTTATTTTTCTCTCATCCATATTTTCTTCTATTTAACCAAATATATGAAGAGAAAATCACTCCATCTCACTTTTCTCTTCACACCTTTTTATTTTCTGTTCATGCCAAGGGTAAAAGAAGTAGGGAAGAGTGTCAGAAGAAGAAAAGAAATAGCCACGAGATGCTGTAAAGTACAGCTGACCAGAATTAGAACTTTTGTTTGTTGACAAAACACCGAGCACATCGTAGGGCCATTTGGTGGGTATAATCTATGTCTGGCCAAAACCTTTAGACGAAAAAACCAAAAAAAAAAAAAAGATGAAGGTGCTGATACAATAATATTGCATGGAGCTCCAACAGTCGTACTCCGCAGGGATCCCATAATACGTCCAAAATAATCAAAATCAAAGACAATTAATTGCCTGAGTACCAAAATGGGATATGTTCCAAGCAAAATTTTTTAAAAATAAGAATAGCCTTAATATATATATATATCATTAATATTGCAGTTCATCAGGGGCTCGAGTTTTCTACTGAGTAAGATTTGCATCGAGGCAATTGGAATTCAGTTATTTAGCATATCCCATGTTTGTTGACAAAACACCGAGCACATCGTATAGCCATTTGGTGGGTATAATCTATGTCTGGCCAAAAAATTTAGACAAAAAAACAAAAAAAAAATGATGAAGGTGCTGATACAATAATATTGCATGGAGCTCCAACAGTCCTACTCCGCAAGAATCCCATAATACGTCCAAAATAAACAAAATCAAAGACAATTAATTGCCTGAGTACCAAAATGGGATATGTTCCAAGCAAAAAATTTTTAAAAATAAGAGTAGCCTTAATATATATATATATATTTCATAAATACTGCAGTTCATCAGGGACTCGAGTTTTCTACTGGGTAGGATTTGCATCGAGGCAGTTGGAATTCAGTTATTTAGCATTTCCCATGCCAAGATACCTTAGATGCCTCTATGCACCATTAAAAAACATATAATACTGGAGTAAACTCTACTTTTATACCTTCCCTATTATTTTTTAAATATTATTATAACGAATATTTTATTGAAGATATGAAGAATTATATTTAAATATAATGTTTATATTAATAATATTTAACTATTATTAAAACACAAGATTTATTTTGATTAAAATTTCAACCCAGATAAAGGAACCCCATTTCAACCCAGATAAATCACAGTACAAGACCCAAAGTCTAGCCCAAAAAAGGTACATGAGCCAACCCGGCAACCGCGTGTGGTTAATAAATTGGGCTACACTACTGCGAGAAACCCCTTTTCTTAATGGGTCTCGTATAGTCCATTAAAAAAGGTGGGGTAGCCATCAATCATGGCTTCCAATCCCATAAAGTATTTATCCTTTTGGAAAAAGAAATAGAAATAAAGAGTCGGGATTCAGAGAGTGCACCGGCATAAATTGAATACTCCCTCGTGTTCTTAATGTCAATAATTTCTAACTAGTTTATTAAAATAAAAAAAATTTATTACATCATTAAAATTATTTTAAAATTAATATATTTTATTTTTATTTTTTAATAAATACTATAAATTTAAATAATTCATAATTTCTCATGATTATATAAAGATATTTTAAAAATAAAATAATTAATACTTCAATAACTCATACAAAGTAATTTATATTTATGATCATAAAATTTTTTTAAAATATAATTAATAAAAAGTAACGGAGAAAATATATTAAACCATCCATACATTGCGGTGAACAAGATGTGGTGATGCCTCCGAGTCAGTTCCTACTTTGTATATACGAGTAAAATTTATTGGGAACACTTCGCGCGTTGAAACATGTATAAATATTGAAGGCCATTTGGAGCTTGTTTTGCCATTGAGAATTAATTAATGGCTTGTTCAGGTGTCTGCTTTCTGGGTTATGTGCTTCTGGCGTCGGTGTTGATGGTGACGGTAGCTTTTGGTGATAGCTATGGTGGTAGGAAGATACGCTCCAGAAGCAAAAAAACAGTGAACCTCGTATCCACTGATATAAGGCCTTGTTTATTGTAAATCAGGCACTGAACTCATCCCACTCGAAGGTGCTTCATTTTTATGCATGTTATGTGTGTGTGTGTGTGTGTGTGTGTGTGTCTATTATTTGTCTACCACCGGCTGCATGCATTTAATTAAATTTAATTAATGTATGATGTGTGTATATATATATATATATATATAGGAGCGTTGACAAGGATAACATGCGAGGCCGATGACGAATATGGATTGGAGACGACGCCGTTGAGTTTCTTCTTAAGTGGGGCAACGGATGGGAATGGCTATTTCCTTGCAACGTTATCTCATTGGGAGGTGGCAGGCCTTAACAATGGGTGGTGAAGCAGTGCAGGGCTTACCTTGAAGCCTCTTCTTTCCCCTTCTGTGCTTAACCCACGGACCTCAACAATGGCATTACTGGTGCTTTCCTTGGTTTTGATCGCTTCCTCCCTCACACCAATATGAATTTGTACACTGCGGGCCCTTTTCTCTTCGCCTCAGCTTATTTAACGAGTCAAATTCTCCCTTGTTCCTTTTGTCTTATGTGTTGCTTCAAGGTGTCCTTTCCTTTGACCTTATGATTTTAAAATTCAAGAAAAGTGAGAAAAAATACATCTACTTGGACTTGTGAGTTTTAAATGGAGGAAAAACTAATTCAACAATGAAAGATCGTCCTCCTTTGAATTTTGACTATATGTATATAAAAAAAATATACATTGCAAAGACGATGGAATTAGAAGGCATATTGAGAGTTATTAATAGGTTGCGTGCTGGGTTGGTTATTCACAAAGTTGACGTGTAGCAAGAGGAGCGGACGGGAGACAGCAGAAGCAGGGAATCATTGGCTGGGATGACTTCACCGCAAGGAAAACGGCTAGAGCGAGGCAAGGCAAGGGAGATCCGTCAAAATATATGCTCTAGTGAACAGTTCCTAAACTATTGGCCAAAAAAAAAAAAAGGGTTCCTAAACCAACATGAACATGTTTCATTATGTCGTGGTATTGACTTGAGAGGGTATTTAACAATTTCCTGGGGGCTTCCCGTGCCAAAGACTTCATATATATATATATATATATATATATATTGTAGGAGGCATAATATTAATGTATGGTGAATGCACTAGAGCATGATGTAAAAATAATTAAATAATCATGAGAGGAATACGCTCAATCCCGTGTTTGGTAGGGGGTTTGAGAGCTCCTATCATAAAATTTGTAAATTTCAAACAGCCACTCTACTCCTATTTGGATAGATAATTTTAGAGGGGAAGGTAGTAGCTCCCCTCAAACTGTCCCCTCCGAAATTGAGGAGGGAAGGGACAGTAATTTATTTTGCTTCTGGTCTCTTTTTTTTTAAATTTAATAAAAAATATTTTTAAAAATAGAAAAAAATCACTAAAAAATCTCAAAATATAAAAATATTTACTTGAAGGTCCCAATATCAAAAATTATTACATTCAAATCTCATGTCCCGAAAGATTATTATAAAATTATGGAGTATGAATATAAAATATTAAAGTATAATTTTATACTCAACATTAAAATCTTTTATACTCATTTTTCATAATTTTATACTTATTTTTCAGAATTTTATACTGATTTTGATTATGGGACTTAAATGTAATATTTTGTAGTGTTGAAACTTTTTAATAAATATTTTAGTGTTTTAAGATTTAATTGTAATTTTCCCTTAAAAATAGAATGTAAAATTTTTTAATTAAAAAACAAGATTTTAATATTTTTATAAAATGAAAATAATTACTAAAATAAAAATGATAAAAAACTTCTTTAATTTTAAAAATAAAATAATCAAATTATTATTAACTCTCATTTCCTTCCCTCCTAAACTAAATAACAAATTATAAAAATTCCTCCTCTTTTCTCACCTCAATTTCCTCCATATCTCATCTCTCCTTCTCACCCCTCCCCTTCAATAAAAACCCTCTCCTCCCTTCCCCTCCCATGGTACCAAACAAGCTCTAAATAAAAAAAAAAATGGTAACAAGTCGGTAATCAAGGAACTAAAAGTGCGGTGAGTAAATAAGCACCGAGTACATGCTGATAGATGAACGATGATATCCGAATCCAAACACGTGTCTCGCGAGGGGGGTGCACTTCACAGATTGATTCATGGATGTGGACAGGTGGAGAAGGCCACGGCAAAGAGATGCCAAGTAACGAATCCTACCCCCCTTTTACTTCCACCTTCTAAGCTATCTCGTGCTCCATTCCATCTCACCTTTCTCCCCTCAATTATATTTCTTCTTATTATTTAAAATTAAAAAGTCCACAACAAACTTTCCACCAAATAATATTATTCCCACAAAACAGTCTCGGAGTGACAGCCACCTTAGACATTAGAGCGCTGAAGAATCCAAAAGGCAAATAAGAGATGGAGCCCCATAGCCAAGGCAGAGAGCAGGGGAAGAAGACCAAGAATCAGATCACCTTGAACACTGGGAAAGGGGGTGGTAGCATTGCGGGGCTTCTCGTGTTTGGGGGAGCCTTGGCCGTTACAGGTCTGATAGCGGTCGCATCTTTTGCCCGCAAGAAAAATATGGCCAAGGATCCTCCCCACATACCCGAGTCCCCTCCTGTTCTTGTTGAACCCCAAACCCAACAATTTGACGATACTTCCCAAGGCATCCCCTCTCTTCAAGATCCAACCACCAATCATGAGAATGCATGGTATCCCCAAATCTTTATCGTTGTCTCTTTTGCATGCCTGCCCACTGTTTCTGTTCTGTCTCGTTCTATTCGTTCATCAAATTAATTTTTTGCTGCTGCACCAGCTATGAAACATCAAATACGTGCAAGGACCAAATTGATTCCTGCGAGTCACTCCCCAGCCAAACCCTAATTCTGCAGGTAATATATTTCTTCTCTATCATCGTAAACATTATAAGCGGGTCCTGCTGCGCTTGTGGCTTTAGAAATAAGATAACCTTATATATAAGTCACCGAAATTTGGTTCAGGGGGAGATACCTGACCTTAAGATTAAAACCTACGTCGAAGAGGAGAGCGCGACCAGCCTGCATCAGGAGATTGTGCTTTCTGATGATTCGCCCCCTGAAAGTACGGTGTCATCCAATGATAACGGAAATGGGGAACACTGCCTGGAGTCTTCAATTGATAGCCCCTGCTTCAAAGTGGTAGATCAGAGTGAATCGGAAGAGCCCCTAAAATCCCTAGAGATTAATGACGGACAGCACGATAATGCAGCGACTGAAACAGACGAAGAAAGACAAGATGATATTGTCGAGGAGGAAGACGACGATGTCGCCATGGAGATCAGCGAAAACAGCTCCGAAGCAACAGGGAGGACTTCCCTGGATTCCAATGAGGCGGCAATTTGGCCTGCAGAGTTGATAGAGGAGGAACCTCAACAAGTCAAGGGAGAGATGATCGATGAACAAAGCGAAGCAGAAGGAACAGCCAAACCTAATATCTCTTCTAGGTATGGTAAGAGTCACAGTGGCGTAAATAATTCCAAATTTTCTGAGTATGCTGGGAAAGACAAGGTCATGGCATCAGCAGAAACAACTTCCTCTGAGAAAGCAACTCTGTCTGTGGCCCTGAATCATTATCTGTCTGCATCCAAATTCGAAACCTGGGTCATCCCTTTGCTGCTATCTGCCTTGTTGTTTCTGGTTCTGATCACCCTTCACAATCGCATGTCAGGGTCGTCTTATGTCTCTGATGTTGATGGTGGCAATTCTGTAATATCCCCATGATTACCTCAATTTCGGACTAGATGTTAAAGCGTTTTCTCGGACGATTAGGCAGCTTTCGCTACTCAATTTCACTCCACTTGTATTTACAGGACCATATGCATTTTGTTAAGGCAAGTTTGATAATGATTACATGTTCTCTCTTTTCAGGCTTCACATAATTAGAAACCAGCACCTTCAACGCCGGTTATAAATTATATCACCATCAACCAAAGTGGAAAAAAGCGAAATTATTTCGAGAGATATTTCAAAGAAAGACACCAACCCTGCCCCGTTATGGCATGAGTACCCAATTATTTATTATTATCAAATGCATGAAGAGTCCGCCAAAAAAATCAGGTAAGAGCTAGGCTTTCGGTATCAGGAAGAACGTTTTAATGAAGTGGTCAGCACAGCCAATTCATAAAAAGGAAGTGTAACTATATATTGAAGATTCGTTTATGCACAAGAAACTTTACAGTGTAAAATGCTTCACGACTTTAACCTCCCTACCACTCTTTTCTATATACAATGCCTTGAGTTTGGAGTATCGGCTCAACTGGCTTCTGCCAGTTTATTTAGTTAGAGTTCGAACAAATATGATAATGAAACTACCATGGAAAGAACACAAATGCCTGCGACACTGCGGACAAAACTTTGTTCCCAGCTATGCAATGGTTGGGCGATGAAACTGCAATAGTAGGCCTAGGCCACTGCAATCAACTAACATCAGAGAACTTGTAATTTTCCATCAAGCTAGGCCAGCTGCATCCTGTAGACCATCCCAAAACACCCAGTATCAGATCAACTCTTTGGCAAGCACTAACCTGCAAAACATTGTTGTTTGGTATAAGTTAATCAGAAACAAGATGAAACAAGCACAACGATTATTAAGCACCGAGCGTAATAATGAACTTGAGACCCGATACAGTACCATACTCTCCAACTTCCCTTCAACCTGAAATAACATGACGCCCAATCCCCTTCCGCCATCAATCTCAGCCTGTCCATTTTATGAGTCAAGTTTTACCAATAGCATATAGCACCGCAAGCGTATAAATCAAAGCCGAATATTCAAGGAAATTTAACTCTTGCACGGATTAAGTTTTACCACTCACCACACAAGAACATATGGATATGCCTGCTGTGGCCAATGCAGTAGTGACCTCAGCCATGATGCCTGAAATGTTGTTTCCCAAGTTACAATCAAGACAGTGAAATTAGGTAGTATGTCGTGTGTCAGATGAGACAAGTCATCAACCAAAGCTGCCTCGTACAAGTGTTACAAAATTTGGAACAAGACAAATGCTAAAGATATTTTTTCTAAGATTCATTTCATACCATGGACATCACAATACCCTTGAATATTAAAAGGGAGAGCTACCAGGTCGAAACATCCATTTCACTGGCATGGATGCTATACATCCTGGCAAAAGAAGGAGATTGAATTGACATTATTAATAACAATGAAAAGCTTACCTCTTCGGTCTATGCATACTACAGAAAACCATTGAATGGAATGCCCTTCTATATTGTGCCAGGAGGCAACTTTCTGGGCCTGCCAACTTTCTAAACCTGGCAGAACTTCCTTATATCTTGGAATGTTAACCTGAAGCCTCTGGGCAACATGGTTTCCGTGTAGCAACAATTCTCCGTTGCCCTTCAAACTGACATGTTTGTTATGCTTTCCATTGACCTTTGGCGTCCAAACACTACCATTCCTACTTGGGAGGTTATCCTCGCTTCTTCCCGAGGATGATGTTTCTACACCATTCATAAAAGTCTTCCCCAGCATGGGCTTCAAACTATTAAAACCATCGAATGGATCTTCAGATTCACTATCCCCATCAGAATCAGCAACAAAGTCACTGACAGCTTCTGTAGTGATATCAGCAGCAGAAAGTGCAGCCTGTTCCCTCAGAAACTACAAGACACAAAATGATCATTGTTAGCCGCTAAGAGCACATCCTTTTCACAAGCTCCACATTCATGATTCATTATACAGACGCCTACCTTCATTATTTTGTGTCTTGCACTACGTGTTTTAGCATGTTGCAACCACTGCTTATGCCTTTGAAAAGCTGATTTACTGGAAAGTGCCTGATAATAGCAAAGTTCCGAGCTCCAATGAATTGGTGAAAGGTGAAAATGCGGTGATAGTTGAACTGTTCCTTCTTTATTATTATTTTTTAAAGAGTCACTCAACCAGAAAAAAATTCTGGAGTTCAAATAGGAGTAATGCACTGATCATTTGTGTATACAGATGCTGAAATAAATTCCCCAACTGACAATTAAAAAAAAAAAAACAGGCACAGAAATCATTAGTTGAATATTGCAATTTAAATAGACTGATTGGAGGATCTTCACACCAACCCCACTGCAAAGTAAATTTTTATTTTCACTTTTAAAAAAAAAAAAGAAAATCACTGTTCAGTTATATCATAATCAAACAGTAAAGAAAAATCGTTGGATCAGTAGAAGAATACTGACATCATATGTGATTATCTCCACTACTTCCGCATTTGCAAGTACATGCGTCGGAGAAATAAGATTACCATTGACCTGCATTAACACCATACTAAGGTCACTAGCTTCCTTTTAATGTCATTTCAAGACTGAACTTGTTTTCACAGATAACTACCATCCAAATATGGGGGAGTAATACCTTTGCAGCTACCATCTTGTTGCCAATTTCAGTGTGTATCATATAAGCATAGTCAATGACAGTGGCACCACTGGGAAGATTCTTAATCTGCTTATAATAGAAAATAAGTGCCATGAAACTACAACCAATATTCTGCCACAAGCTTGTTAATTTCAGTAGATGGAAGGAAGAAAAAATAGTGATCTAAATATAATATACAAAGTAATCCTGCCTTACCTCTCCTTTGGGCGTAAAAACAAAAACGCGACTACCCAACAGATCTCTGGTAATAGTGTCCACAAATTCCCTAGAACTCATGTTGCCTACAAACTCTTCTTGCCACTCTCTAATAGCATTGAGCCAGCCAATCTGTATGAAAGGAAACACTCCATCCATGAAATCACAATCAATATCAAAATCTAGTACAAAATATGCTAAGAATTCTCTTAAAGGATGATTTCTATCATGATGGCATACTCTCAGAGCAATGTTCGCATTGTTAAGACAGACAATCTTTCCTCTTGAGCTTTTACTAGCAGGCATTGCACTTCCAACCAGGCCACTTACAAATTCCCTCCCACTATAATGAGCAGCAATCCCCCTCTCAGCTATCAAATCCAACTCTTCCGTTCTTATCTGCTAACAATAAATAAAACAAACTTGCTAGAGTACAATGCGATTGACATAGGCATTAATATTTAGTTTTCTATTTTCTGTTTATCAGAAAAGAATGACTAGGATAAATACCGAAAGCAAATGATAACATTCTCAGATGGATTCATCAAGGTGAAGGAACTTATGAAACTTTTAAATTCTGTAAATGAATCACTTGGATTAGCTTGGGCTCAGTTTTTAAAAAAAAATGGAAAAGAAAATCATTACCTGGACTTCTAGCCCAAACATTCTCTGATACAAAAATGGAATCACAGTGGTATGGAGACTCTGGTAGCCATTAGGTTTGGGAGTTGCAATATAATCTTTCACCTATAACAGAACAGATCAAATTTTCACCATGCAACGAAACTTTGTTTCTTTTAACCTAAGCACTCTCACATAGGAGCAGAAGCATACGCACAGATCTAGGAATAGGTGTCCAAATTCCATGGACCAACCCCAAAACATGGTAGCAAATCTGCATAAAACATGACAACAGCAGAAGGCCTTCTATAATACCAAGTGCAAGGAGGTGCAAATACAGACAGCAATTCTGTTTAGAATGGGCAATAAATTACCTGTTGTGGACTGCACAATGGCCCAACTCCAATGCATGCCTTTGGCTTTATGATAATACGAAGCTGGATATGTTTCAACAAACAAATTTAAGGTTTTCTGCAAATTTACTTAATTCCTTACAACATATTAAGGCTTAGTTCAAGGCCTATATATAGTCAAGAAAAACCTGTGCAATTTGGTTAATCTTGTTGATCGAACCATTGGATTTGAGAACAGCCTTATATATACTGCATATGACCAACAAAATTTCTTAAAGAACAGCCAGATGTATATCATATAAGTTTTACCACAATGCATGCAAAAATTACTTAAAAAATAAAATCACTTTTCATGGACAGTTTTAGAGAGAATAAGAAACATATAATGATCATGTGTGAAAAAAGTTGTAGAATATCGATATCAATTTTCTGAAGTCTCAACATGGTAAGATTTTCGTTTTATTTCAAAACCTCAACAGTAATGATTTACTCAAATAATTATGTGACAAAAGATAAGTATGTAGTCGATTTGCCAGAAGAGCTACTTTTAGTCCATGAGCAAATTCAAGAGATTAATTTGATGACCTCATGCTTAAAACATAACGTGACATTTAAACAAACATAATATATGCATCATGAAACATAAACATGTGGGCACATAAAATGAAAATGGAAGCTTTGAGCTTTGTTGCTTAACCTGTAAGGCTCCTTACACACAGCATGAACTTCAGTTTTCACAGTCAGAAGGTCTAAGAATTGATCATCTTGGATTTTCTTCACCAATATTTTCTTCGCCTATTTGAAAAGGGAAAACATCAATTAGTAAACTTGCCCTGATGTACAATCAGCTGGACAGTTTTCAAACCTGAGATTTTGGATTTGGCATCTCAAACATGCAGAAACAGAGAGCACCATGCAGGGATAGCCTTCCTATTGGTCTGTTTGAACATTTCCAGATAGGATGGCCAATTTTACCTCCAAAAGTTCTTTCTCATGTTCTTTATAGAGATCAGCTGCTCTTCTCTTGACCTTAGCATAATCTTCAGCATTTGTGTACATGAATGATAGATTTTCTAGTTCTGACTGCATCATTAGAAAAAGCTCTGGTATGGAAAAGAATCCTTCATGATTTAATTAAGTAATACTACATCATAGAAATTAGTTTCTACTGTGGGCTCTACTCTAGATAGAGGCTTAGAACATCATTAATACTCGTTCTCAGTGAATGTGGAATTAAAGTATACCTTGATTTGGTACATCCCAAGTAACTTCGCCAACGGGGCAAATACCTGTAATGTCTCCATTGCAATGCTAGTCTGTGCACATAAACAGATATTAGAAAGACAATTTAGGATTCTTCGTTTTTTTCTTTTTTCTTCGGAGAGGATGCGTTATAACAAGATAAGAAGCTAATACTATCTCAAACCATAATTTTAAAATTACATCACTCTCTCTGACACAGAAACATCCGTAATTATAACAATCTCAACCAAAAAAGGGGGGAAAAGAGAATATCAGAATCCTCTTAAGCAATCAAATTCTCTTTTGATCAAGTTTAAAGGAATTGAACATTTCTAGAAGTCATCCCAATTAAATTTATGGATCTCAGTTTCAATGATGGAAACAATAGATGTTCATCATATTATTGAATTCTTAACTTCTCTTGATTGACAAAGCAGCAGTGGGCCTCGGCAATGTAGGGAAATATCAATTCATTTTTGTATCATCTCAAACCAAAAGGATTGCAAAACTCATCAGCTAATTATCTATATTGATGGTACAGACCTGCTTGTGTGGAGGCATATGTGATAGAGTGCGCATGTTATGTAATCTGTCTGCCAATTTGACAATTATAACACGGACCTGCAAAAAAATTGTTAGTTTCTAGACAGCTTTCAGCAAAGAATATCCTGGGAATTGACAAACATCTAATATATATATATTCAAAAGGTTACCTCTTCTGTCATGGCTAGAAACATTTGCCTCAGATCCTCTGCTTTCACATCTTGAACAGAATCATTTTCATTCTTATACTTCAACTTTCCCAGCTTTGATACCTAATAAAGATGTAGAAAAATATGAGATCAACATACATCTACCCCCCCCCCCAAAAAAAAAAAAAAACAAAAAGAAAAAAAAGGGCACACAAATCCAAATGCATTTTTTGGACAGTTGCTGAATGTGACACCCAAACTATCAAGAATTACAGCTATTTTATTTGTACATTACAACCACGTGTCACGTCCAACAAATTACAACCATGAACAAGCACCTTAGTCTCCCCTTCAACAATGTGGCGCACAGTAGCACCAAACTCTTCCTCAATTTTTTCAAAAGTAACAACATTCGTATCCTCAACTGTGTCATGCAGTAATCCAGCAGCCACAGATTCCCAATCAAGCTCCTAGACATACAGTAAGATCCATTTCAAATTTTAGATTACATGAAAAGTAATATTTCAGAACCAGAACAGGGAACATTATTTAAAGTCCACAAAACTCACAAGTTTTCCAAGGATACGTGCAACCTCAACTGGATGAATGATGAAGGGTTCACCACTGCGTCTCTTCTGACCATTATGAGCTTCAAATGCCAACTGTGACAACCAGGAACAAAAGGGAAGTGAGTTCTACCATTTTGAAGAAATGAATTTACAAGAAAGGGCATGTTAAGATTTCTACTTGATGCAGAGAGCTTACCATCAAGGCATTGTGGACCAACTCAAGTTCTTCAGGTGAAAGGTATGAGATCACAGGTTTAAGATCCTGAGGCAAGCAGATGATAGACAGTATGTGACTCAGACACTGGCAAAGAGGATCTCCCTGTTTCCAGAATTATAATTAGCAGTAGACATGCCAGGTTCAGTAAAAAGCCAAGACTATACCTCCCACAACTTTTCAGGAGAAACCTCACAGGCAGTTTCCACAGAGGAAGACGACAAACAATAGCACCGCCAACTTCTAGTGGCAACTTGAGACAACATTGATCTAGAGAATCCCCCAGGAAATATGATATCAAGTGCTTCATCTGAATATGAATATACTATACTAAAGGCCTTGCATCCCTATCAACATAAGAATGATAAGTATCCTAAATAGTAACAATGACAGTATCTAAATTAAACACAAGTGAGATGAGAAAATCAATATGTGACTATTCTAACTGATATGAAGAATTGGTAGCAAGTGTTATCTCCACACGCCATAAACACCCTAGCCAAACAAAAAAGAGAAAGAAATGAACTGATATAGTGCATGTAGAGCTACCATCCTAACTTTAAGCATTCCTGATATCTCAAAGTTAAAAATATACAGCCATACATTTGCTTAAGACAATTCAATATATGTCAAAAACAAAAATCATCTAAAAAATTTGAATATTTTGCAGTTTAGTTGAGTTCAAACTGGCGGAGGCCATAGGTAAATACGATGGGGTCATACAAAATGTTTAAAAGTGTAGAGAGACCAACACTTCATATAATTAAAAATATTGGCCTTCAATCTCCATGGTGAACAATAATTTAAAGGAGCCTTTAGGTCCCCTCCAATCCCCTCTAATTTTATGAGCCAAACAAGGGGAGAGGATTTGATCCCCTCCAATCCCCTCCCCTCCCTTTAAATACCCTCCAATAAACCCCAACCAAACACACCCTTAGGGCCAGGACCCTCAGCCACGCCCCTTCATTTACTCCAAGGACAATGGAGGGGATTCTAAAAGTAGCTCTTCGAAACAGTTCTTTTTATATAGCTTTTGTTTTTCTAGTTGCCGAAAGTTGAAAGCTTGAGGAACATCAGCTACAGAAAAACAGTCTATTGTATAGCTAAAGTGCAAGTCCAATTTTTTTTTTTTTAAAAAAAAAAAGGTGTTCATTATTTTGAAGACAACCAGTGTCGAAGAAGAAAGATTCTCTTCCATTTTAGGGCAGAAAATCACAGTAAGCCTTGAAGATAAAGAATTTAAAGGCATCCACTATTCTGTATTAAGTATTAACGATTCAAATGCCAATACTCCGGGGGAAATTTTAAAAACTTACAAAATTATACCGGTTCCTTCTTCCATTTCGCCCACAAGACAAGGATGACTGAGGAGGATGCGCCGTGCTCGCAAGATATCCTGTAAGGACCCTAGGAGCTTTCCACGCGCATGAAAGAACACTACAGTCGTATCTTCCGCTTCCGTCGCCTCTCAATAACTTGCAGGCGTTCACGCATTCTAACGAAACTGAAATATCGGGAAACAGGAGTTCACTCCAGAATTACACTTCCAGATAATTCACTTTAAATGAATATAAATGAACCAAAAAGAACGTTCCAAAAGATGTTATAGAAATTAAATTAAAGATGCTCCAATTGATTGCATGTCAACAAATAAAGAGAAAAGTAATCTTCCACAGGCTATAGGAAAGAACATAAGTTCGACCTAAAAAACTAACATAGCTGGTCTAGCAAAGTTCGCTGGTTCTTCCTTCACCAAACCCAGATTCGAAAACCGAAATTCGAATTACCGTTTACGGCACTCTCCACATTTTTTTTTGGCAACCAAAATAGACATACCTGACATCGACGGAGCAGAAGCCATTCTTTCTCATTGAATACAGCTAAGCATCAATCGTCCCGTAAGCATACACTCCGGTAAAGCTCATGAAGCTCTCGAATTGAAAGCGACCCGATGATAGGCTCATAGATTTTGGAGAGGAAGAAGGGGGTAAGTATGGGCAGAGCAGAGAAATAATTACGAGTGGCGTCGCTAGTGATTGCAAAGCAATACCCCGAGCTTTTGGAATGCTGTGTTGGACTAATTATCGACGAGATTGGTCCGACGAGGAAGGCGAGCATAGGGAGCCCAGAGGGGAGGATGTCGAGTTTAGCCAAGGCCACACAAATACCGTGCGATAAAGATATTATTATTATTATTATTTTATTATTATTACTCTCATCGTTTTTCTTTATTCATTCATTTTTTTTTTCTTTCCCCCTCCCTTACTTCACTTCTTTTTCAAGTTAAAAGTGGGGAGGGTTAATATTAAATCTCGAGTCAGAGTTTAGAAAATGAGAGTGGAATTAAACATATGATAAAACTTATTAGTTAAAAGTATTTTTTCCATTTTAGTCTAGATTAGTCAGAATTTGATAAATTCTTCAATTAAAATAAATTAAATCCAAAATATAAGGATAGACCGAAAAAAAGAAAAAATCTTCTTCCGCTAAGGTACAATTTGTCATCTTTATTTATACAATAAGAATCGTTGGACTAATTTTAAATTTGTGCTTCTTTCTGCAAGAATTTGGATGTTCATTTTTATAGTACTCGTAGTTAATATATATTTTTTACAGAGAACTCTCTTGAATAATTATTTTAAATGAAAGTAAACTGAACATTTGATTCAACTGGGTCAAATAATTATTTTGTAGCGAGACATATCAACTTAAAGAGCATAATTACACAACAAAAATCTATGTGGCTAGTTGGCTTGGTAAACCTGTGAATAGATGAATGTTTAAATCATCATAAACTAACTAATTATATATTTTATATTTGAAATATATAATTGCATAATCGTTAAATATTTAGCTTAAAATTTTTAGATTTGAACAACGCTCTCGTGAAATTGGCCATTAAATTAATTCATTTAATAATTAAATTATTTAGTGCTAATTCCATAAATGAATATGAATTAAAAGAAATCATTTTTAAAATCTCACATGGAATTCATCTTCAGCTTAATTAATAAATTAAAGTGCGGAGTACCATAACAATTGAAAAAAAAAGCGAATTTTTATTAAAGCATGAAAAAGTATCGTAGACAGTAAAAGACAAGCTTGTGACAAATTAAACAGTAACAGGAAATGAAACATTAATTAAATTAAAAGGAGGCAATATTCTTGGCAGAAGAATTTAAGGCGAAAACTCCACCTTTTCACGGGAGGGGTATTATATATATTCACCCAGACCTGGTCATGGTGCACGTATTGCTTTAATCCACAGGCATCGGAAAAAGGCCCACGTTTGGTGCTCTTTTCTACTAGTATTAATTATATACACATTACTAGAATTAAACTATTAATACTAACAAAGAATTAAAGTAGAGTATTAAACAAGTGTGAAAAGGGCCGGCCGGGGTTACTCTTTGGGACTCAAAAACAGCATTTGAAGATAATTAGCAAGTGGCCATGAATGATTGGGATATGTACATATGAGCTGATCGATCCTCCCTAGCCTTCCTTTTGTTGTCAGTAACTGTCCCATGGAATATACCTTCCCTTGTGTAGAAAGCATCTAATAAAGCCGCCCCATCTGGAAAGCATCCATCTGTTAATTGTATTCAACAGATGCAATTAATCACAATAAAAGAAGGATCGATTAATATAAATTAATCATCAAGAGGATCAAACATGATCTCCAAGTATATACGCTTAAAAAGTTAGTTACTAGATCTTCTTCGACAAGTCGACATGAACAAGTGAATATTATAAATTTAAAAAGGAATATCATGATTCTCTCTCATCTAGTCTATAACTATGAAGCTTGCAGCACCATTCATTTGAAATGGTATCTTTGACAAAAACCAGACAAACCAACAAGTGAAACGTGTTATTGTAACGGATTTCTTCAAGAATTAAAAAGAGACCACAAAACCTATATTCCAGAGAGAACTAGACCATAAAAAGTATAAGCAAGCGGGTCATTAGTGGATAAATGCCTCACTGTGCGAAGACCATGAGAATGTGAAATTTTGATCTCGGATCATTGAAGCCAGATCTTCGATCGTGATAATTGTCGGAAGCGACATGATCGAATCAATTGACTAGCTTCTTCTTCTTCTTTTGAACAAAAATTCATAGGAAGAGGAGACCAAGGAATTGTGATTGTTAACAAAGTGAGACCATAACAGCATTTTCTTCCGAGATTTTTTTCCTGAGCTAAAGGATACTATGATAGCTCATGTGTTCATATGTTGGCAGTAGTGGTAATCATTTGATTAATTTAGTTATTTATCGTCTAAATCTTAATAATTTATTTTTGAAAAGTTTTTTACTCTAATGTCTCCTCGTGTGATTTCCTAAAAGTTTAAGTTCAGTAAGTTTTAGGGATTACTTGGTATGCGGTATGTAAGTAGGGGAGGAAAGTAAAACTTCCAAAAAAATAGATTAATAGGTACTGCTTGATTTAAAAAAATATGAAACTTCAAGGAAAGTTGGGTTTAACTCAGAAAGTTTTACTTCACGAGCAAAATCTTGGCAAGTTTTACTTCCTCAACAATTTATGATATTTTATAAAAAATACCTTTAATTATTTAATTAATTTCTTCAATCAAAAGGTATTAATATCTTTAATACTAAAATATTACATATTTATTTTAAAAAATAATTTAAAATTTTTAAAAATTAAAAAATTAAACAAGTATATAAAGCATGTAATTCCGGGGAAATCTACTTTCCAGAATGTTACTTCCTTTAAAGCATACTAAGCTACCCTTATGGATGTTGAAATTCATCTCCGATGAATTTAGGGAAATTCAACGGAATCATCCCCAAGATATTTAACAATGGATAAAAAAATAAAAAAGAATTCCACCGCTTTAAGTGGAGTGGCTAACAATAAATTAAATGCGACGGTGAAAATATCGATGGATAGACATGTTTTGTCTGAAATCTGTCTCCCAATTTAATTTAATTTTAATATATAGAAAATTAAACCAGAGACACAGAACTATGCTAGATATTGCAGAGGACGTACATAATTATTATTATTATTTTTTTTTTGGAACAAAACAGCAAGAGGACGTAGGTAATTAAAAAAGTTAAATTAGTTACAACCTATATAGGACATGAACATATAAAAAGCCCACAACAGTCAAGAACACATTAGGGAGAGATCAGCGGCATGTGGGTTGTGGTGAGGTGGTGGGACATAGTTATTTTGTTGTGTGGTTTAGTAGAACTTGTAGAATGGAGAGGGTGGCGGATTCCTGGAGGGATAGTTGAGAATTATAAGGCCACCGTATTTGTGGGCTGCTTCATAGTTATCAATGACGACGGGTTCTCTTTGGTGATGGAGCTGAGTTGGAATTGGATGATGATGATGAAGAGAACGCCTGTGGCTGTGGGTTGGGGCCATCCTTTCCTCCAGAAAAGCGAAACCTTCAATTCCAACTTTAACAAGATGGGCATACTCACTCGAGGCCGAGGATGAAGCCATTAATGCTGTACCTTTGATCTGCTCAACACTCTGGATCCATTTTTATACTGAAGAAAATATGAAAGGGGTAAAACAATCCACCGCGAAATAAAATTACTTTGCTTTAATTTGCATCTCACTGGTGGTGCATTATTTGGGGTTCTCAATAAAAGTAGTGTGTCCACCCCCTCCTCCCACGGAACTTATTCTTTCCCCCTCTAATAATTTGGTTCCCTCCCATCACTTATAAATCTACCATCATCATTTAGATTTAGTCCGGTTACTTTACAAATCACACCTTACAAAATATCTAGATATAGGTCAAGATTCTATTATATATATATATATATAAATTTAAAATTACATATCACTTTTTTCTTCATATACATATAAAGAGAGATAAACGTATATACATACTAATCTGTAAATAATCTGATGTAGATCTGAACTCGGAAGTGATCAGAAGGGAAGCCAGTTTAATCATCATCATCATGAGATAGCTAGACTCTGCTCAAGTTCATTATACATAACTTTCTCTCTCTCTACCTGTACGTGCTCTTTATTATTATTATTATATACCTCATCCTATTTTTATCATCGGAATTTTCTCCGGGTAATCTGTGTTTACCAGGCTGAAATCACCAACAGTGCATTTGAGCCTTCATCTATACGTGATGGCTAAATGCGATCCTGGCCATGCATGTTGGCTGTCTTGTGTGTGTGTGTGTGTGTACCATGGTGAGGAGAAGCTGCACGTGCCCAAGGATGTGAATGTGCTGTTGCAACCAGCAAGACCAAAAGGACCATGTATCCAATTCGTTGACGGGTGCCCAACTGGTTTTAAGAGTGTGGTTTTAACTATACATGTACCAACTACCGATGTTCCGGGCGGTGGCCTTGCCCAAGTTGAAAGGGCAATTTGTATATATGATTTCGAAATGACCACATCCACAAGTTCAATCTTAAAAGCTTACGAGGGTATGGAATTAAGGAAAATTTTCTGAAGCTCTCGTAATTAAAAGAGATCTTGCTGCTCTTGACAAAGATTACGAGGTGTGTGGGTGCTGAGCCAGCTGAGGTGATGAGGATGCATGATGAGGGAGATGGATACTTTATAAAGTTTATATTCTTGCCCGTCTTGGGTTTGTTGCCTCTTTTTTTTTTTTTGGTATATGCTTTTGTTCTTCTTTGTGACTTCCTTTTACTGTTGGTGATTTTTATTTTGAAGTTTGATTCCTATGTTGTAAGTGTACTTGGGTTCAAGCTTTATCAATCGTGTACACTGCTATTTGCATTATCTCATTTGCATAAATTTGATATAATTAAAATATAACATAATGTTATTATGACCATAAATTTTTTTATCTTATCTTTTTGTTAAATTTTAAAAAGTTAATTATGACAAATATGAGTAAAATGCAATGCTGCGTTTTGAAGGGATGGATCTCCTATTCACTATCTACTTTAGTCAACGGTAGTGAAATCACAGCTGGCGGATGAATTATATATGTATATATATATATATATAATATTGGAAATTAATATAGGATGCATGTGCTATATTGTTTGGAAGACCGGAATGCTTCAGTTCAGTTGAAATCAATTTATTATGTATTGCTTGCTATGTCCCCGTTGTCTTTTGATGGAAATAATATTTTTGTAAGAAGAGCTCTCTACTAGGAGAATTGACCACAATATAACAACAAAAAACAGTTTTTACCCACATACTACAGTATTGTAAGAATTTCCCATAATGCTACAAGTGATCTTGATTTGGCCATAACCGATTTGTATTGTCTTTTTTTTTTTAAATAAGAATAGTAAAAATCAGTTTTGTTTAAACCGATATGTGTATTATGCTATCATATGTTGACCCACTTTTGGTGGTAAAAAATTTAAAAAATAATTATTACAATAATTATATAATGATTAATAGTGATTGAGTAATGGTATAATAATTAAATAATCATTGAAAATAGATAATTATGTAATTAACTACTCCATTTGATGCTTAATATAAAATTGTTTTAATTGAATCATAAATATTAAGAATAAGAATTAAAACTAGTTAACTATTTTAATTTTTTTGAAAATAAAAATATTTTTTTTTCAAAACTAACCTTTATTTAATCTCTTTCTTTCTCTATTTTGGATAAATTAAATAAAGATATATTTTAGAAATATGTAATAAATACTATTTTGTATTCTGAAAAATATTTTATATTTAGAATAAAGCAAAATGCCATATATTTAAAACTAGAGGCACTATATTAATTGAGAAAATTTTTTTATTAATTAATACTCCATCCATTTTAAAATAATGAATAAAGGTTAATAGTAAAATATAATTAAACTTTGTTAATTTTTAGACTATTTATTAGTTTTCTTAATCTGTGTACATAACTTCAAAGTAACAATTGTTTGAAATGGAGGAAATAATTAACTATATCAATTGATAATAAACTAATAAATAATAATTAATAGTAAGTAATTAAGATTAGAATTGGTTACAACAATTAAAGATAAATTTTTCTTGTTAGTAAAAAATTGTCCACCTATGTATAATAACTTCATGTACCATATCTTGGTTTCTTTTTAATATGTTATGGTCGTTCTTGTTTTATAGGCTCCTCATGTGGAGATTTAGATGACTTAGTGCCCGTTTGAATTATCTTTTTGTAAAAAATTTGATAGAATAACCACAATTTACAAAAATGAACTTTGGATAAAATTAGATAAATTTACCACAAACTTATTTGGATAAAAAAGAAAAAATGATGGTTAAAAATTATGATTTGGTCTATCTTTGGAAAACCAAACAGGCCATTGATGGTATGTGCAACCGGTAAAGCATTTAAATCAAATATAGGAGACTCAACAGGAAAAATTTGCTGGTGTTGAGTCATTAATGTTTATGAACACATGAAAAAATATTAAGCACATTTTTTATTAGAATTCAAATAAGAAAAAGCTAAACAATTTAACAAAATAGATTATTATAAAGGGAAAATTGGAAAAAAGACAAAAAAATATTTGGGAAATGAAATCAAAATTTACCTTATTTCCAAGTCAAGATAAATTTTTTCCAAATTAAAACAAAATATTTCTAAGTCATAATAGAATTTTTTGTACCGAGTAAGAATAGAAAAATTTTGTATTCTAACATAGAAATTTTTTTAATTTTACTTGGAAAAATCCTGTATTGACTTGGAAACAAGGTAAATTTTGTTCTCACTTTTCAAATATTTTGATTTTTTGATGCCAAAACACAATTCTCCAAATTACAAACTATAAAATAATTTGCTACATAAATATATTTTTTCATAATAGATTATTATTTCATAAATTAACTAAATAGATTATTATTATCTCATATTTTACTTCTCTTGTACCCTATTCTATTTATTAGATATTATAAGGATTAGAGTACTAATCAAGAATGATGAACAGTAGTGGAGAATTATTGAATAAGGACACAACATCCAATGGCTATCCCCCCTCCGGTCTAATCACATGAAACAAAATATTTAAACACTTTTTAATTGAAATCCAAATAAACAAAATCTAAACAACTTAGAGCAAACTATATATAAAAAGATTTACTAAACAAATTTTCTTCTCTTCAATTTTCTAAGTAACTCTATTTTATTTACTTATTTCTATTATCAATATTATGGAATGCATAAATTAAAAAAATCACTTAACAATATATAATATCAAACTATACAAATACATATAATATTAAATAAGATTATACATATTCTAGTGAAAATTGACCCCCAAAAAAAGGTAAAAATGGAAACCAAAACTAAGTTGAATAAAAAAAATGCAGCAAATTTGTCACTTTTTTTTATTTTAATGTGATCTCGGTTTCAGTAGAATGGAGATCCTTAATTCTTAATTTTTTTTAGTTGTCATATACATTGCTTGTGTAATGAAGCTTGTACAGGTGACTGAAAAATAATCTCACAATTTTGGCTATGGTATTAGGAGCTTTGCCACATTGGGAACGTGAAAAATCGGTATAATCCTAATTTATTTGCTTTTGAGATTCTCAGTTTCCTCAGCAACAAGATCTTTAGTTTTTTTATTTTTTTAAAACTTAAATAGGATCCTGATTTATGTTATACCGAGATCCTAAATTCGTACAAGTTTAGTTTTCAATCAAATCACTGTTTTTGTAAAAACCAATACCACAGTTCAAAAGAAACCGAGGTCTGTTATAATTAAAAGGTATCTCGGTTTCTATCAAATCAAGATAATGTAATTTGTAGTAAAATGATATATAATGTCAAACTTATAGTATGTTGAGAAATTATATTTTTTCTTAATATATTTGAGTGAAAAAGCCTCTGTACTAGGTTTATTGTCAATGTCTTGTATAATTTAAAATCCATCAATGAATAATTAGTTTAATGAACAAAAAGCGAAATTTATATTTATTATAGGTCAATCAATGAATAAATAGCGGTGTGTGTGTGTGTGTGTGTGTGTGTGTGTGAAGAGAGGATCAACGAAATAAAATATACGTTTATGGAGCAATTATGTTTTCCAGCCATACAAATAGAGGATCAAAGAAGTCCAAGCATTGTATTACATACATACATATATACATATATGTACATTAAATTAAATAATAAACGACGGACGTGTATTAAGGTAATAACTAAAACAGTGAGATGATCACATGTATATAGTACGTACTTAATTCATGTGCACAAGGTGGCGTTAGGTTAATATATAAACATAACTGCAGCAAGCCAAGTATTAGTTTGCATGATGCATCCTGCACTATACGCTCCCATATGCAGTGTGTTTGAAGCTATGTGCGTGCATGTTTCTTGGAACATCAAAGTGCAAGATATCCAATTTAAGGATTCTCATAATCTTTCTTCTTAGTATAATTTTCTTATTCATGCGGTAAAAGAAATACTAACCTTAGATTCAAATTTCTTTTTTGGTGATATATATATATATATATATAGCGCTAGGATCGAATGAATTTGGAGATTTCATTATTGCTCTAAATCATTTAAATTAAATTTCAATGTTTTCATTTTTAAAACCACTTAACGATAATGATTGATCAACTTAAAAAATAAAATTCGAAATACAAATATATATATATATATTAAATAATTTCGTTACTTATCTATCATAATTAATTAGTCTCCCTCCCTCCCTTCCTCACAAACACACAAAATATATTATTAATATGATATAACATTTTTTTTCAAAATAAAATGCATTAAATGTATATTTTTTAACATATGACTAAGATAAATGTTTTTTGAAAAAAAAATTAACATTATAATTAAAAAATGTTTTGATTATCTTTTTATTTGAAATGATTATCTTTTAATTAAAAAATTTGTCAAAAAAATTAAAATGTAAATATTTTTTAAATATAAAAAGTAATTTAGCCTAATTTAGAAAAATAGAAATTGAACTTATCATCCTAATGAAAAAATGCCAATAAAAAAGGAAATTAATCTTGTAAGAAAGCAAAACAATTTCCATTCTTTTTCAAATCATAAAAACATTACTCTAATTAACAAAACCCTATTTTAATTTCATTTCCATTCTCTACTGCATTCCGTTCAAAGTTCTTCCTGCCAGACACGATGTAGCGAATCTCCAGCGCATGACTGCTTCTTTCATTTGACCCCGCATTCTAATACTATGAATTCAGCTGTTCTGAAACGAACACGTCATAATTCATTCAATTCTTTCACAAGTTTTGCAAATTAAGCTACACAAGATCAACTCTGATATAAGCAACAAACTCAAGACATTGTCCAAGGGAGTGTCACAGACAAGACTACCTTTTTGTTAGGAATCTAGGAGGAAGTGCTAGAGAGAAGACCACCTTTCTGGTAGGGAAAGAAGAGTATAGCCTTCATGCCGCCCAAGCTTGCCCGAAATTCCAGTATCAGAAACCAAGTGGAGGATGACCTCTCTGCTCACCGCAACGAACATGTTTCTTTATTCTCCAGGTTCTTCTCATGATCAAGCCCATTCTTTATTATCCTTTCTGGTCATCATCCTCCATTTCTGTGGTTCAAGAAAACCTGAAAATGAGAATCCTGAATTAATTTTCTCCGACGGGACTTTCAATTTGATGTGTTGTAAAATGGGAGAACATTCTATTACCCTTTTCTTCTTGAGATAGAGTGCAATTTTGCATGGTGTCTTCAAATTTCGGATTTTTGAAATTGCAAAATTTTGTGTTAAACTTTAGTTCATGATAGGGAAGATGAGAATGATACGTGAAGAGTTGGATGCTGAGTTTGGTAATCCGTACTCGTCAGTCACAAATCCGTTTTTTAAATTTTTTTTTAAGTTTTTGGGTGGTGACAAGAACTAGTAGCTTATGACGATTTATTATTTATTCTTCATTGTCGTCATTACGTTTAAGGTATCCTGGATCAGGGGAAAGGGATCTTGCAACCCCATAATTTGAATGATGAGCTTGAAAATATTATTAAAGAGGGCCAAGCATTTCAGGAGCTAAAAGATAGTCCATTTGTCGAAATCCTCAAGTCCGCACAGGTAAATTGACATGTTATTATAACTTTCGTTAAGATGAATTTTGTTTTTACTTCTGCAATGAGCTAGTTGAACTTTCATAAAAATGTCAAACATCATTTTTGTTTCAGGATGCAATAGTTTCGCCTCCGTTTGTGGCAATAGCTGTTCGTCCCAGACCTGGTGTTTGGGAATATGTTCGTGTTAATGTTTTTGAACTAAGTGAGCAACTGACCGTCTCTGAATATCTTCGCTTCAAGGAAGAACTTGTTGATGGAACGTAAGGAATCTATTAATTGATTAACTTCTTGACCTTTCCGGGCTGCGAGTTCTGACGATTGGTTGCCCTTTATTTCATGTCAATTAGGATTAATATCCATTTTGTATTGGAGCTTGATTTTGAGCCTTCCAATGAAACAGTCCCTTGGCCAACCCGCTCTTCATCAATTGGCAATGGTGTTAAGTTTCTCAATCGTCACCTTTCTTCAATTCTGTTTCACAACAGAGATTCTATGGAGCCACTGCTTAATTTCCTCCGAGCTCACACGTATAAAGGGCATGTTAGTTTACTTCCTTTTCTTTGCACATTTAGCCTTTGTTGAAGTGTTTATATTAAAAGACAACAGCTTTAGTTTGAAAGAACTTATTTTTATTCTTATTATATTACAACAAATGTAACATCACCTTGCATTTTTTATTGTAAATATATCCTTTGTTTTTGTGGAATGAATCTTTCCTGACAAGAATGGTGTAGTTACTCATGTTAAACGATCGTATACAAAGCATCCCCAAACTTCAGTCAGCATTAGCCAAGGCTGAGGATTATCTTTCTAAGCTTGCTTCTGATACACACTACTCTGAGTTTGAATATGTGTAAGCTTATGTTATGTTTCTGCATTTACATGTCTTCACTTTGTTGCCTGAATGATCGTGTGAAAAATTATGTACAATGTTCTGCCTGGATGTTTTCATTGAACTCCTTTCTGTGTGCAGATTACAAGGAATGGGTTTTGAGAAAGGTTGGGGTGATACTGTCAAACGAGTATCGGAGATGATGCATCTGCTCTCAGACATTCTTCAAGCGCCTGATCCTTCCACACTAGAGACCTTTCTTGGGGGAGTGCCTATGGTGTTTGATGTCGTCATATTATCTCCTCATGGCAACTTTGGGCAAGCCAATGTCTTGGGTTTGCCTGACACTGGTGGGCAGGTATATTCTTATTTTTTCGTATGCCATAAATGCATAACATTTTGTATGGATTTGTAAATAGCGTTCATTGCTCCCTTTTTACCTTTTATATTATTAGTCATTTCTGATATTTTGTCTCTCATATTAGTTAAAGTTATTTATCATGTAAGAGTACCATCTACCGTAAAAGGTTTTAATCTGTAGGTTGTTTATATCCTGGATCAAGTGCGTGCCCTTGAGAATGAGATGCTTCTTAGAATCCAGAAGCAAGGACTGGATATCACTCCTAAAATTCTAATTGTACGTGCATATTTTGGGGTCAATTTTTTTTTTTAAAAAAAATTGAAGGGTCTATATATTATAGTTTTCTTTTAATTGAAATTACAATTCTTTGCACTTTTTGTAAAGGTTACCAGATTGATACCTGATGCAAAAGGTACAACATGCAACCAGCGGCTAGAAAGAGTATGTGGTACTGAACATACTCACATTTTGCGAGTTCCTTTCAGATCAGAGAAAGGAATTCTCCGTAAATGGATCTCAAGGTTTGATGTTTGGCCTTATTTGGAGACTTATGCCCAGGTAAATGTCCGAGAATATATATATGGCATGAATGATTCCATGATTATGAGCTAATTTTTAGGTATTATTGCTTCCCATACTCTGTTCATACATGGAAATGAGCTCTAATAATTACATAATTTAATATACATTCATCCATTCTGTTTTATATTGATGGTTACGTGTGTCACAGGATGTTGCCAGTGAAATTGCTGCTGAGTTACAGGGACGTCCTGATTTCATCATCGGAAATTACAGTGATGGGAATCTTGTGGCATCCCTACTAGCTTATAAGATAGGAGTTACCCAGGTACCCTGTCGTTTAATCTACTGCTTAATATGCCATTCAAAATGCAAAGTTCATTTTATCATCTACTGAGAATGTAACTTACTGGATTTAAATGTTGGTATTTTTAGTGTACACTTGCACATGCGCTAGAGATGACAAAATGTCTAGATTCAGCTATATGTTGGAAAAATTTTGAGGAAAAATACCATTTTTCATGTCAATTCACTGCTGACTTAATAGCCATGAATAATGCTGATTTTATCATCACCAGTACATACCAAGAGATTGCAGGAACGTAAGTATCTATATTGTGATATATGGTGGGCATACTGATTGCTGATAGTGCACTTTAGCTAACACTTGTTGCTTTATACGTTTCTCCTCGTTATTTTTTACATTATCATTACCAATTATATAACCTTTGCGTCCATTCTTTCTTTTGCAGTCTCATGCTTATTTAAGATAAAATCATCATTTAAGTGATTGTTTGTTGGGCACATTTACCTGGTTGTCATGAATGTGACTGCTTCAATTTGTGAAATCTTGCATGCCCATTTGGCACTATATGAGTAGCCATCCTATGACTTCACCATGAAACTCATTCATGTGTTTGGATAGGCATAATTAGGTGTTCTATGATTTGTAATTCCTGAATAATTAATGCTACTGATGCCATTTCATTTCTTGTGTTGGACATCGCACCTAAGGCATATGAACTAGTCACCATTTTGCTTAGGCATCTTCTTTAGTCTTTCAACTTCTGATATCCATCTCTATAGCTAGCTCTCTGTTCTTTTTAATTTGGCTTTTCTTGTGATTTTTGTTTGTATTGAGGATTCAATTATGCTAATGCAACTCAAGCCATTTTGTTGACTCGTGAACTCTCGATCAGGAAGAATACGGTTGGCCAATATGAGAGCCACACTGCATTCACCCTTCCTGGACTCTATAGGGTTGTGCACGACATTGATGTTTTTGATCCCAAGTTCAATATTGTCTCTCCTGGAGCAGATATGAGCATATATTTCCCCTACTCCGAGAAGCAGAATAGACTTACAGCCCTACATGGTTTAATTGAAAAAATGTTATATGATCCTTAGAATTTTGATGAGTACACGTGAGTCTATTTCATTTTCACAAATTCTTCTATTCAAGTTGGTTACTTCTATAAGGAACCATTATCCACATTTACACATGGTCCGTTGGGTTCCAATCATATCTTTCCCTTCAGTCATGGGGACCTATCTCGATTGTCAAACATAATTAGCTCAATTTACGTACTTCTGAAAAGGGATAGAACAGAAGATAAAAAACAATTGGAAAGCACCTCTCATTTTTCTCATATAAAGTTGTGAGGTCAATAGCTGAGAGTAATTAGTTGATAAGTTTGATCTGTGTTTGGGCAGAGGTACACTAAAAGATCGGACAAAGCCCATACTTTTTTCCATGGCAAGGCTAGATCGAGTGAAAAACATAACTGGTTTGGTGGAGAGCTTTGGTGAGAAAAGCAAATTGAGGGAACTGGTCAACCTCGTGTGGTAGCTGGCTTTGTTGATGTAAAAAAGTCAAGTGACTGGGAAGAAATTGCAGAAATCGAGAAGATGCATAATCTCATAAAACAAGATAGTTTAGATGGTGATTTCCGATGGATTAATGCCCAAACAAATAGAGCACGTAATGGTGAACTATATCGCTACATATTGGACACAAAAGGTGCTTTTGTTCAGGTCCTATACCAGTGTCTCTTTGCTGTTTGATTGACCCTGAAGACATTATTGTCAACTGTTCCTCTCTTGCCACAGCTTGCCTTCTATGAAGCTTTCGGACTTACAGTTGTGGAGGCCATGACTTGTGGGCTCCCCACTTTTGCTACTTACCATGGCGGTCCTGTTGAGATCATCGAGCATGGTATATCGGGATTCCATATAGATCCTTACCACCCCGACCTAGCTTTTGCTTTATTGGTTGATTTCTTCCAACGATGCAAGGACGACCCAACCCATTGGAATAAAAAATCTGATGGTGGACTTAAAAGAATTTATGAAAGGCAAGTAACTTTATTTTAATAAAAACTGATACATAATTTGTGGTGTAACACTTATTACAAGCGAACTACTACATACAGGTATACATGGAAGATCTATTCTGAAAGGCTTATGACCTTGGCTGGAGTTTATAGTTTTTGGAAGTTCGTTTCTAAACTAGAGAGGCGTGAGACTCGAAGATATCTCGAGATGTTCTACATTCTCAAGTTTCGCGATTTGGTGAGCGATTTTGTTTGTTCACTATGATCACAGAACCTGCTAATTTGATAACATTAAAAGTGTTCCGTCAAAAAGCCGAGATAGACTATTATTGAAGCTAATCCAGATAAATGCCGAGCTATTATTGACATGAGAAGCCCCCAAAATATAAAAGAAGTGCAGAAACTGACAGGGCGATTAGCATCACTATCTCGCTTCATACCGAGGTTAGCGGAGAAAGCTAGGCCATTCTTTAAGTTACTCAAGAAGGCTAAGCGGTATGAGTGGAGTGAGGAATGTGAGCAAGCATTTCAGAATTTCAAAGGCTTCTTTTCGGCACCTCCGATCCTTAATCGGCCGGTTCTTAACAAAGAGTTGCTGTTGTATATGTCGGTGACCGAACATGCAATTAGCTCGGTTATGGTGCAGGAAATGGGCAAGCAGCAAATACCAGTATATTTTATCAGTCGAGTATTGCACAACGCAGAATTAAGGTATCAGACTATTGAAAAGTTAGCTCTGGCTCTGGTCATCTCGGCGAGAAGATTGCGACCTTATTTTCAAAGTCATGAGGTTGTTGTAAAAACTGATCATCCCGTAAAGCAGGTCTTGAGGAAACCTGAGTTGGCAGGCCGAATGATCTCGTGGTCAGTCGAGTTGTCAGAGTTCGGTATCAGATATGAATCAAGAGGGCCAATTAAGGCGCAATGTCTATATGATTTTGTTGCCGAACTTACCCCACCCGAAAATTACAAAGACGGGGATCCGTGGATACTTTATGTGGATGATTCATCTAATACCAAGGGGAGTGGAGCGGGAATCATTTTGGAAGGCCCTAGAGGGATAACTTTGGAGCAGTCTCTTAAGATCGACTTCCCGGTCACTAATAACCAGGCCGAGTATGAAGCTCTAATTGCGGGGTTAAATCTAGCCAGAGAGGTGGGAGCGAGCCAGGTAAAATGTCGGAGTGATTCGCAGCTGGTTTCTGAACAAGTCTCGGGAGCTTACCAAGCCAAAGACCCACAATTGGCAAAATATTTGAACAAGGTGAAACACTTGGTTGAATGCTTTGATGAATTCGCGATTGAGCATATTCCAAGAGAAGAAAACTCTCGAGCTGATTTGTTGTCCAGATTGGCTAACGTCAAAAGGCTCGGGCAGCATGAGACGATCATCAGGGAAACCATATATCAGCCTAGTGTTAATCTTGAGGAGGTTATGGTCGGAAGTAGCCCGGACCAGAACTGGATGACCCCTATTTGGAATTATCTGGCCGAAGGGACTTTGCCCAACGACCAGAACGAAGCAAGGAGATTGAAGTTGAAGTCCTCCCATTACATAATAATGGGAAAGGATTTGTACAGGCGAGGATTCTCAACCCCCTTATTAAAATGCCTCACTCCTGAACAGGCGAAATATGTTATGAGCGAAATCCATGAAGGAGTGTGTGGGATGCATACCGGTGGAAGATCTATGGCAGTGAGAGTAATTCGGGCTGGCTATTATTGGCCCACTATACGAGTTGATTGCACCGAGTATAGTAAGAAGTGTACTGAGTGCCAAAAGTTTGGCAGTCTACGCCATGCACCGCCGGAAGAATTGCACACACTGACGTCTCCTTGGCCATTCATGGTCTGGGGAATGGATATTCTTGGACCTTTTCCGATTGGAAAAGGGCAGGTCAAGTTCTTAATAGTTGGCATAGACTATTTCACTAAATGGATTGAGGCGGAATCATTAGCTAAGATCACGGCACAACAAGTACAGAAATTTGTATGGAGAAATATTGTTTGTCAGTATGGGATTCCTCACTCGGTGGTTACTGATAATGGGAAGCAGTTTGTTGATGGAAACCTGAAGTTGTTCTATGATCAGCTTGGTATTAAGCATCGAGTATCTTCGGTCGAGCATCCTCAAACAAATGGACAGGCAGAAGCAGCGAACAAGGTTATCCTTGGGGAACTCAAGAAGAGATTAGGAAGAGCAAAGGGGGCCTGGGCCGAAGAATTACCGAGCATCCTCTGGGCCTATCGTTGCACGCCTCAGTCAAGCACCAAGGAAACTCCTTTTAGGCTGACCTTTGGAGCTGATGCAATGATCCCGGTGGAAGTGGGAGAGCCGTCCTTTAGGCGAACACTTCTTGATCAACATACGAACCAGAAAAATATGGAAGTCGAACTAGATCTATCCGAGGAGATCAGGGAAAATGCACGTATACAAGAACAGGCTTGTAAGCAAAGAGCGGCACGGCGTTATAATTCTCGACTTAAACCAAGGAGTTTTGATCGTGGAGATCTTGTTTGGAGAAAGTAGAGTGAAGCAAGGAAGAACATCGGCGAGGGAAAGCTAGCTGCAAATTGGGAAGGGCCTTACCGAGTTACTGAAGCGTTGGGCAATGGAGCATATAGATTAGAAAAGTTGTCAGGAGAAGCAATCCCTAGGACATGGAATGCTTCTCATCTCAAAATTTATTTCAGTTAGCTGATGTATACGAAGAAGGCGGTGTACTCTTTTTCCTAACTTGGTCTTTTGTCCCAAAGGATATGCAAAAGAGGGTTTTGGCCGAGAAGGTTTTAACGAGGCACGCCTACCTACTTTAAGAAAGGAAATTCTTTATCATGATTTCATTCATTTTAAGCCTCGGTCAAGTATGAACCGAGGTTTCCAATTAAAATTCGGTCAAGTATGAACCGAGGTTTCCAATTAAAATTCGGTCAAGTGTGAACCGAGGTTTCCAATTAAAATTCGGTCAAGTGTGAACCGAGGTTTCCAATTAAAATTCGGTCAAGTATGAACCGAGGTCTCCAATTAAAATTCGGTCAAGTGTGAACCGAGGTTTCCAATTAAAATTCGGTCAAGTATGAACCGTGGTCTCCAATTAAAATTCGGTCAAGTATGAACCGAGGTCTCCAATTAAAATTCGGTCAAGTGTGAACCGAGGTTTCCAATTAAAATTCGGTCAAGTATGAACCGTGGTCTCCAATTAAAATTCGGTCAAGTATGAACCGAGGTCTCCAATTAAAATTCGGTCAAGTGTGAACCAAGGTTTCCAATTAAAATTCGGTCAAGTATGAACCAAGGTCTACAATTAAAATTCGGTCAAGTGTGAACCGAGAAGCTGAATTAACTGTTAATCGAGATCGAGCGGAGAGATGATGTTAAATGTGGACAAAAAAAAAATTGAACGTAGTCAGAAAATCTGAGTAAAAATAAATAGACAATCAAGGAGGTGGGCAGTTTGCTTTTCAGTTCTACAATTCTTCCTCATCAACAAGCACACCATCTTTGACGTCTTTATTTACATCAAATGCCGAGAGCTCAATTTTCGGCAGGAAGAGATGCACCTGACGAAGTGCTTTATGGAAGCCTTCTACATGCTCTTTCATTATTTGTTGCACGGCTTCCTTAACGTCAGCCTCGAGCTCGGCCTGTTTCTTCCTCGCTTGTTCCAAATCCTGTTGCAAATTGGCAGCGAGAACCGAGGACTCAGCTTCAGCGTTCCGTGCCCAAGCAACCTCAGTCGTCAGGGTATCCCGCTCCTTCTCGACTGCTTGCACTTTCATCTCGGCATTAGCAAGGGATCCTTTCAGCTCCTCCACTTGCAGAAGGAGAGCTGCTTGAGACTTTGAAGCCTCGGCGAGTTCTGAAGAAGCCTTGTCTTTTGCAGTGGTTGCTTCCAGAAGCTCGGCCCTCGCAGCTTTCAGGCGACGGTCACTCTCCTCAAACTCTTCCCCACAGAGCGACGCCATGGTCGTGGCACGCAGGCACATAGCTGACATGGAGTCCAAAACAGCCTTGGGACCTAATCGTTGCAAAGCTTCCTTGTCCCCGACTTCCTGGATGCCGCTCCCAAAAAACCTGGCAATGTTCGGGTCAGTGCTCAAAGGTGAGCGTCTAACGAGAGACGGCAGGAGAGGTGAGCGAATTGAAGAAACAGGCTCCTCGTCGGTGGTCGGAAGTCGAGCGCGTTTGCTTGGGGGGCTGTGTGGAGAGGAGGTGATCTCAACAACTTCCGTTGTCGTCATTATCTCGGCACGTCCTCTCTCCTCTCTATCAGGGCGAGTCTGCAGGTTCTCGGCAGAAGGTCCTGCTGATAGGGCCATGTTCTTTATTGATCGCCAGTTGAATTTCCCCATCACCACTGCAGAGTAGAAAGTATATATTAAAAACTCAGACAAGTATGGCAGCGGAAGAAAAAAGAAAATTGGCACTCACGTGAAAGATCTTTATTAGGAGTTGAAGAATAAGAGAGCCTAAGTAAGATTTTGCAGTTCAAGGGGCGAGGTAATTTATTTAACTTGTCGACATCCACTCTTTCGGATGCCGACATATCCTCATAGCACCAAGACTGGAATTTGATCGGAGTCCGAGTCCAATATAGAGGAAACCTGGGTCGTCCCTCCTCATTGAAAAACATTCCCGAGTAACCCTCGGCTGGGCGCACCTTAAAGAAACTTCCTTTGAAGTCTTTGTAGGATGAGGTATATGGACCGATTATTCCCTTTTTGTTCATACCACTGAGAGAAATCCAGCCGATCTTATTTCCAAATCGGATCTGGTAAAAGTAGAGAAATTTTGGAGCGGTCGGTGTCATGTTCAATTTTCCGCACAAAACTTCGAAAGCCTTTAAAAATGCCCAGCTGTTGGGATGAAGTTGAGTCGGAGCGACGTTCAACGCCCTTAAAACAGCGCACTCAAACTCCGAGAAAGGAAGGCCAACTCCCAGTGACTCAAATAATGTTTTATACATATAAGTAAAATGTGTTTGCCCTCGTTGTGCCGACATAAAAACGTGCTCATCTTCTGTACACGGCTCGGCAATCACGGCCTCCTCTGTTTGTATGCTAGACAGAGAGATGGATTTCCTCATTTCCATGATAGACTCAGCAGTCCGAAACTTAGAATGGTAAGATCCAACTTCTCCCTTAACCCAATAATATCCCGGAAGTTGAATGTTGGGAACTGGATCTTTTCGAACCCTTGAAATGATCTTTCGCGGGTTTGGTACGGATACTTGCGCAGCAGTCGCCGAAGATGAAGCTTCCCTTTCAGTCGGGAAGTCGGCTAGGCGAAAATTCAGTTCCACACTTGGAAAAGAAGAGTTTGATGGAGAAGGATCTTCTCCGATGCCTATAACCTCCCTCTCAACCAGGATTCGATGAGGGGATGACCCAGCTGGCGTCTCAGATCCTCGGCTTGAACTCATAATGATTGGGAAAAATATGGAATAGAGCGTAGAAACTGAGAAAAAGGGGAAGGATAGAAAAGGGCGTACCTGGAAAAATGACGAAAAGGGCGAGAAAAAGGAAGTTAGAGATGACGGAAAGGTTAGAGGCGACGGAAAGATTCAGAAGGAATGAAAAGCAAATGAAGTCTAAAGTGAAAGGATGAACATTCGAGTCCTACACGTATATTGTGAAACCCCTCCTCGAAACAAGCAAGTTAATTATGACCCTGGGCAACAAATCGTCACCATTGGGGAACGTGCTTCAACTGACGAAAAGACGTAGCATTAAATAACGCCGCGTGTAGCTGTACGTATAAGTGCATTACCGTCTCAGAAACCGAAACGTCAAGGAGCCTTAGGGAAGGTTCTCGAATCCCTAGGATATTGAAACGGTTCAAAATTCAAAAAACCAGTCTTTAGTTGGTCACGTGATCCAAAGCCTTTTCGTCCAAATCGGACTCGAGGCTCGGGGGGCTAGTGTACTGGCCGGGATGATAAGGCTGAGCTTACAAGTCCGAGGTAGATAAACGTCCATTTGATGTACCACCCTCCGGGCTCATATGCACCGAGCTTAAGCGCAACGATCCGAGTATTACATCGGTTATCAAGTGGTAAGCCCAAGTAATTGTACGGCCAAATGATCGTACGATTAAATAACATCTCGGCCATAGGACCAACTACCGGGTTTCTCTACAAAAATTGTGTTGCTTCGAAAATACTCGACTAGGAGTAACGGTTATGAGAACAATAACCATTACGGAATCATAACTGAAGGACGAAAAATCAGGGATCAGGCAAAAAGAGTGCGATACTCCATAATGATTATTTATGAAATATCCCGATAAATAAGGGGTGAGAGGGAGAAGACGGTTACACCTTAACGGTCAGGAGAAGGTCAATAAAAAGGGGGCAAGAAGAAGAGTAAAAAAGAGAGCACTGTACATTGTAAAAAAAAGGAATAGTCTATCTCGGTGTGTTAGCATGAATCCTAAGAATTTCCCTCCATTGACTCCGAATACGCACTTCTCAGGATTTAACCTCATGTTGTACTTCCGTATTCTCCCGAACACCTCGCCAAGGTCGACAGCATGCTTGGAGGGATCCTCGGACTTCACTACCATATCGTCAACATATACTTCCAGGTTCCTTCCGATCTGTTCCTGAAATATTTTATCCATCAGCCGCTGGTATGTAGCCCCAGCATTCTTCAGTCCGAACGGCATCACCTGATAGCAATAGTTAGCGTTCTCAGTCATGAACGCGGTTTTTTCCTCATCAGGGGGGTACATCCTTATCTGATTATACCCGGAGTAAGCATCTAGAAAGCTAAGTAAGCCACAGCCTGACGCTCCATCTACAAGCCGATCTATGCTGGGGAGGGGATATGTATCTTTCGGGCATGACTTATTTAGGTCGGTGTAGTCTGTGCACATTCTCCACCTTCCATTAGCCTTTTTAACGAGCACCACATTGGCCAACCATGTGGTATATTCAATTTCTCGGATGAACCCAGCATCAATCAGCTTTACTGTTTCTTCCCTCATTGCCTTCCGCCTTTCCTCACCTACCCGCCTCTTCCTTTGCGCCACCGGCTTAGCTTCAGGGTATACCGCCAGTTTGTGGCATAAAAAATTTGGATCAATTCCCGGCATATCTGAAGAAGTCCATGCGAACAGATCAGCATTGTCTTTCAACATCCTTGTTATCTGCTCCTTTGTTTCTCCTCGGAGTTGACTTCCAAGACTTGTGCACCGATCTTCACCGGCAAGCTGAAATTTCTGTAATTCTTCAATGGGTCTTGGCCTTTGATCCTGTACATCAAGTCGGGGATCAAGCTCCACCAAATTTACTGATATGGTATCTTTCTTTGTCTGTGTACCACTACCGACTACCCCTCTCCTGGTGACTTTTAGACTATCAATATAGCATTGTCTTGCCACCTTCTGATCAGCCTTCATTGCAATTATATCCCCCGTAACCGAGGGAAACTTCATCATGAGGTGTGGAGTGGAGACCACGGCGCCGAGCTCGTTTAACGCCGGTCGACCTATCAAGATATTATAAGAAGTTATTGCATCGATAATAAGGTACCTGATCATGATGGTCCTTGACCCGAGGTCTCCCCTGAAAGTGGTCAACAACTCCACATATCCTCGGGTATGAACCTGTTCTCCTGCGAAGCCAACCAGCTGATCGTGATAAGGCTTGATCATTTCGTCGGGTATTCCGAGCTTCTGGAAAGTGGTATAATACAAGATATCCGCCGAGCTCCCTTGATCTATCAACGTCTTTCTTACAACGTAATTCGCCACTTCTATCGAAACCACCACAGGGTCATCCTGATTAGGATCGACTCCTTCGAAGTCCTCATCTGAGAAGGTGATGGGACGAGAACTTCGGGGCGCTTGGTGCGTTGTCGCATTTACTGTCCGAATGGCCCTCAGGTGCCTTCTCCGAGCTGAACTGGTCGCTCCTCCCCCAGCAAACCCACCTGCTATAGTATTGATTACCCCTTTTATTTTGTTTTCCTCCCTGTTCTGAGTATCATCGGGTTGTCTTCTTTCCTCATTTGGCCGTCGAGGATTTTCTGAATCTCGGGGCTGACCTCTACCGCGTCCTCGTCCATTATAGGGTTGATGATTACCTCGATTTCTTTGCACAAAGTTGCCGAGATGCCCAGCCTGAATTAATTCCTCAATCTTATCCCGTAGCGTCCAGCACTCCTCCGTGGTGTGCCCATAGTTACGATGGTACCTGCAATGCTTTGATTGATCTGCAGTTTCTGGGGTATGTCCGGGAGGTGGGAGTCGTATCAATTCAGTATTGCACGCTTCTTCCAGAATTCGAGCTCGGTGAGCGTTTAGCGGAGTGTAAAGGTCATACTTCGGCCCTCGACTAGTTCCTTCTCTTTTAAACTTTCCCTTTTCTAACATCGGCTTTATACTTCCTCGATTATTTGACTCCGTCCGCCTGTCCAGATCGGTCCTGACTTTATTTCTGAACTTGGACACTTCCTCCATTTGTATGTATCCAGCTGCACGATTTCTAAGTTCATCCATGTTGGCAGGTAGCTTCCGACATAAATGATCAGCGAACGGTCCCGGCTTGAGGGCCATCAGCATCGTGTGCATTGCCACTTCAGGGTTTAGATCTCGTATTTTTATCGAGACTGATGAGAAACGCTCCATGAAACTTCTTAAGGACTCATCCTTCTCTTGGCGTAAGTTCACCAATGCAGCCGAGGTGAGCTGGTGGGGTCGGCTGGTAGCATACTGCGCGCTAAATTTTTTTATCAAAGTTTCAAAGCAATCGATAGATCTCGGTGGGAGCCGAGTGTACCAACTCAATGCTGCTCCTTTCAAAGACGTAGGGAAGACCCTACACAAAACTGCATCCTCATTTGTGAACAGATTTACCTGCGTGATATACGCATCCACATGCTCATCAGGATCGGTAGTACCATCATACCTTTCCAAGTTTAAACCCTTCCATCCTTTTGGCAATGACGTCTCCATGATGCCATCAACGAACGGATGCCTCCGGATGGCCTGCTTATCCCCTCGCTAATTTTCAATGTTCGTCTCTGAATGATATGTTTCCTCACGTCGACTTGCCTCCTAATGCGACCGCTGAGCATCCCTGTTGGTATTTCCCCGTTCACCTCCTCGAGGAGGAGAAGTATCTTCATGATAGCGTTCTTGCTCCAATTGCCTATTCCTCTCACGCATTTCCTCATTCTCCTTTCTTAATGCTGCCATCTCCTCACGCATTGCCCGAATAACAGGATGGTCCTCCAAAGAAGTCCTGTCTTCGTGGTGTTGTTCTCCTACACCCGCACTGCTCCTGGTTCGCACCATGATTCTTGGTGGTGGGATAATTTTTCTCGGACCCACGGTGGGTGCCAAAATGTTCCGTCAAAAAGCCGAGATAGACTATTCCTTTTTTTTACAATGTACAGTGCTCTCTTTTTTACTCTTCTTCTTGCCCCCTTTTTATTGACCTTCTCCTGACCGTTAAGGTGTAACCGTCTTCTCCCTCTCACCCCTTATTTATCGGGATATTTCATAAATAATCATTATGGAGTATCGCACTCTTTTTGCCTGATCCCTAATTTTTCGTCCTTCAGTTATGATTCCATAATGGTTATTGTTCTCATAACCGTTACTCCTAGTCGAGTATTTTCGAAGCAACACAATTTTTGTAGAGAAACCCGGTAGTTGGTCCTATGGCCGAGATGTTATTTAATCGTACGATCATTTGGCCGTACAATTACTCGGGCTTACCACTTGATAACCGATGTAATACTCGGATCGTTGCGCTTAAGCTCGGTGCATATGAGCCCGGAGGGTGGTACATCAAATGGACGTTTATCTACCTCGGACTTGTAAGCTCGGCCTTATCATCCCGGTCAGTACAAAAAGTAAGATGGAAAGTAAAGTGTTGGTGAGATTGAAGTAAATTTTGTGGTCTACAACTCATTGCAGGCAAAGTCTGTTCCTATGGCAAAGGATGATGAAAATTAACGAATGGAAGAAGTCCGTGGCTAAGTATTTCACACTCGGCTATCTACAGGTGATAATGGACTCTGAAGTAAATAAAATTATTATTATATCAAGGAGTCAGTGAGATTGAAGTAAATTTTGTTCGTTTCAAGGAGCTGGTGTAATAATTTTATTTTATTTTTTTATCCTGTTGTATGGCAATTTTGAATTGGTGCAGTCAGATCCTGCCCATTGTTGCAGGTAACAGTTATTGTTTTTACTTTGAAGGATGATGACTTCAAAATTTGGAGTATTTAAAATAAAATGATTCAAACCTAATGAGAAAGTAGGAAAAGAAACCGTGCAGCCGGACCAAATATTTTATGAAAAAAATAGTGAATATTTCATAATAAATTTAAAATTTTAATAAAAATTATTCATATTTTATTTCACTCGTATCACATGAACTAACCTAGGATAATCTTTAATATTTATAATGAAATAGAAGTATTAGAATATAGGATGGGAATTAGATATGAGTAGAGCCGTCAAAATGGGCCAAGCCCGACAGGCTGGCCCGAAAAGCCTGAAAAAATGAGCGGGCTCGGGCCTCAATTTCGGGAGTAAATACATAATCCGGGCTTTTTGAGCCCAGCCCGTGGTGGGCCAGCTCGAAAGTCCGAGACTTTTTTCTTTTTCTTTTATTTTTTGTTTAAAATATTAAAAAATACATATTATTTTATTAATTAGTGATATATAAATTGTAAAATTTAAATATTATGTTAGTTTTTTATGAATTATGATGATAATTAGTTGTATTAATTTAAATAATTATATAAAAAATTTATTAAAAAATATATAAAAAATACTAAAAAATTTTAAAAAAAACCTGCGGGCCGGCCCATGGGTCTGATCTCGCAGGCTCTAGCTTGAAAAATCAAGCTCATTTTTCAATTCGAGATTTTTGACCCGATCCAAATTTGACAGTTTTATATATGAGAGGACCCCAAAAAATGAGAGGACCCCAAAAAGTGAAAGTAAAGGGAAATAATAAAATAGGGGGGTTTAGGTGTGTTGTTGTGGGGGTTGGGGGTACAAAACAAATAAAGTAACTAGATTCATTCGTTGGTCGTTAATGGTTAATAGGAGATACTCTCTCCGGTTCTATATATAGAACCTTTTGACTTGATCCTAAATATAAGACCCTTTATAATATATGAGGTGATATTTATTATATATTTCTAAAAAATGCCCCTATTTAATGTATCCAAAGAGAAAAAGAGAGAGATTAAATAAGGGTACTTTAAAAAAAATATTGAAATTTTTAAAGAAATTGAGATAGTTAATTAATTTTAATTCTTCTTTTTAATTTACGTAATTCGGTTAAAATGGTCTTATATTAAAAATAAGGGGAGGTAGATAGATGCAACTGTTATGAGGAATGTCTTTGGGTGCCCAATATATTCCTTAATGGCTTCGACAGTTGAACCAGCTTTTTTGACCGTATCATCCAATCCCCATTCCCCAAATTACAAAACACCTTCACCTTCACCTTCACCTTCACATGCCCCTCCATTCCACATCTTCTTTCTTCGTTTCAACGGTCAATGTCAAATATTACTATTATTCGAATGACCCTCTCTCCTCTTTCTAAGCAACTGTTCACTCAACAATCAATTATTAATTCCTACACTCCAGGAATTGTAAGGTCGTTTTTAATGTTTTCTACTTTAACCGAATTCGACAGGTCATATGCTAAAGAAAATAACTGATGCAAACAACAACACTAGCTACAAGGAAATGAGGGCTACTTTAAGTATTACTTTCTATGTTCACTATATAGTGTATTTTTTTAAGAAATTATTTCCTCCGGTCCTATATATAAAACCTTTTACCTTGATCCTAAATATAAGATCCTTTACAATATACGAGGTAGTATTTATTATGCATTTTCAAAAAAATGCCCCTATTTAATGCATTCAAAGAGAAAAAAAGAGAGATTAAATAAGGGTAGTTTTGGAAAAATGTTGAAATTTTCGGAGAAATCGAGGCAGTTAATTAGTTTTAACTTCTTTTCTTAATTCGCGTGATTCGGTTAAAATGGTATTATATATAGGACCAGAGGGAGTAATATTTTATAATATAATGCATTTTACGAATTACATAGTATAATTTTTTTCTCTTTTCAAGATTATCCCTAATTAATAAACCTAAATATTTGTTTATTATTAAAATATTTCATTCCCAAAGCATTTAATAAGCGTAATTTGAGAAAAGATGAGAAATTTTTGTTAGTTATTAATTACTCCCTCCGGTCCCTATTATAAGTTATTTTTAACTACCGCATGTGGATTAAGAAAAATTGGTTACAGTCTAAAATTAATGAAAAAAAATTCTGACATTCTCATTTTGCCCTTAAAGAGAGAATAAAAATACATTAAATTAATAATGATGGTAGGAGGAGAGAGAAATTAATTGAGACTTATAATAAAAGCATTCAATAGGGGCAAAATTGAGACTAAAATTAAATTTATTACTTAATATCTTATATTTTGGACCAGACAAGTTTTTTAAATAATATCCTATAATAAGGACTAGAGGGAGTATTATCTTAGTCTGTATGCGGTAGTTAAAAGTGGACTATAAACTGGAACGAGGGAGTACTATTTTAGTTCAATGTCAGACAAATGATGTTTCTGTCACACGTAATCATTGACACACACTGCAGCGTGTTACACTTAGCAAATTAACAAAGCGTTTATATATAAGTGAGCATCGAGGTTTGGGGTTTGAGCCATATGCTATAACTTAATTTCTACGCTCTTAAGCCTCGAGCCTTCCCAAGGAATACAAAAGTAGTAGTAGTAATAATAACCGGAGATACTGCCCCCTCTAGGAGGTGGACCCTAGAGCTGGCCGAATGAGTGAGCAAGATAAGCCAGTGCACCAACAAGGGGTGCGTTAGTGTAAGTGGTCGGTTCTGATTGCTCATAATCTGACCGTTCATCCGGAAACCGATCGTGTAGGTCTGGCCCACCAACCACGGCTCCCACAAGTATGTTGGGATTGGGGGTTTGTGAATTCATGGCGCTGAAGCCTGCCGAGCATTGGATCTTGGCAGGGTGCACTGTAATGGACGGTAGAGATGATCCTCTGTGGTGTATCCTACGTGGGTAATTTGGACCGTACCCCACCATGTACGACATCTTCAGGGGATTATCTCCCAGCAAGTAATCAACCTAATCCACACCAAGTCATGGAAAAACCCATCTCAAATTAACCAACAACAAAAGCTAATAACAAAGTTACACTAAATGAGGTTCCGATTTTGCACCTGTTTCTTGGCTATAGTCCGAAGAGTCTTTGGGGTAATGGTGGTTCCACCACAGTTGACAGACATGTGGGCTGAGGTCAAGTATTTGGCATAGGTTAACAGAAGGAAGGAAGTGGACGTCACATACTGCATGTTGCTATCACTCATCTTGAACAGAAGGCCACCTGCTTAGTTTTTCAACCGCGCGCAACACACCAAAGTCAAAACTACCCGTTACGCATGGGACCACTCACAGTTTCAGGGTGCCGGACAAGGAAAGAAATAAAAAAAATAGTGGTCTCACCCGGGGTATATTGGGAAGAAGAGAAAGAGGTCCCAGGAATTACAGAACATATGAAACTGTCCGCGTGATCCTTGTAGTCATGGAGGGATTGTACTCGTTGAACGAGGAATTCCTGAAGTCAAAAGCACAAATTAAAGAACGAGACTAGAACCACAATTACAACTAGCCTGGCCTACTAAAGACAATAGAAGAAATGTGACGATAATTGGACCTTCGAAACAAGTATCCTTGCTCCAACATGCTTGTTATCCCACCCAAACGTATTATCAAACTCCGCAGCCCCAAGGACGTGGCCATTGACTTGAATGTAGTCTATGTACATAGCACTCCTGGTAGCCTTGTGTAACCAAGCAGCACCCCATAACAGCTCATCCTACCATATTTTCAAGCCGTCATTTTGCTTGAATTAACTTCCCATTATAACAACTCAAATGGAAATATTCAACAACTGAAACCTTACCTGATAACCAGAGTAAGAGCAATAGAAAGGGCATACAATGGTCTTCAACCCATCGCTGTAAGATCCCCTGTATTTGTCAGCAAACTCGAACACCTATATCCACCGGCAAATACTACCTCAGATTTCGCTCAAGGGAAAATAAGAACACGTCCAGGGAGTAGTTTTCTTTTTGCATCGAAGGCTTATATTTATATAATATACCCTTGTAGCCCTGGTGACTAGAGTTTTGGAGTAAGCGGGGTCAATTGTTTTGAAAACCAGAGAAGCAGCTGCTAGAGCGGCAGCAGTTTCAGCTGCCACTTCTGAACCAGGGGTGTTCTTATCTATCTTGTACACATTTCTCGGGGTATCCATGTCCTCCGGTCTCTCCCAACAAGCGTGATCACTCCTAGCATCTCCCACCTGCAAACTCTAGCTAAACTCAACCTCATTATGTATGATAACACTAAGACCATTACGCAGAACAACTATTATAAAGAATGGTTAACGAGAAAAAACTCATTAACCTGAACATAAATGGTGTCTGGATATTCAGTAGCTTTAAGGAGGTAATCGGTAGCCCAACGAATCCCTTCTCTAGCATGCTGCAATTCACCTTTCATTAGCCCGCCAAACTCAATAACACTCCAGGAAAGCATGGTGGTGGTGAATGCCATGGGAAAACCAAACTTGACATTGTCCCCTGCATCGTAGTACCCTCCAACCAAATCAACCTGCATTGCAGTTTTGCGCCCAAATAAGCAAATCCCGCTCTTCTAAAACACTAAAAAGCAGAAGTAATGAGAAAGGGGATGAGGGAATATACATGCATGGCAGAACCATCTGAGAGAGCGGAGTCCCCCCTCCATGTCATCCTCTGGTTAGGAGGGAGCTTGCCTGACCTCTGACCTTCAAAGAAGAGGATGGATTTGGAGAGGGCATCTCTGTAATTGTGAGAGGCATAGCGAGGAGGATGGCTGTGGGGAGGGAAGGAGTGGGAAGCAGAAAAGAAGGAAAAGAGGTAGAGGTAGAGGAAGAGGAAGAAAGTCATTGTGCACTGCCCAACCGACGACTAACCTGCCACCTGCAAGCTGCACTTCCTCTTCCATTTCTCAAACTCTATTTATAAAGCAAAAGCTGCCTCGGGTCTCAGCCTCTGTAACGTCCTGTTTTGTAACATGAATAGTTATGTCCACATACCACCGCAGTCGTTTGGCTTTAATTAATCTATTTTGTGTTTGAGGTGGTGGGCTTGTTGCGCAAAACACACTGCATCTTAGGCCCTGTCGTTGATTAGCCAATGGAGGCTAAGTTTTTATTTACAGTCTTTCCTTTATTAGGAAATTAATATACTTCCTCATATCCTTATAATTAGTTGCATTTTATGCTAATTTATTGACTTTAAGTTCAAAATTTAAAATTTGAGAATTGAATTCATTAAAAAAAATGTAATGAATTTAATTAGGGACAATCTTAAAAAGTTACGTAATTTTTTGAAAATTTATATTAATTTTAATTATTTTCCTTAATACTTATAAAGTTATTAAAAGTGATTTATAATAAAAATAGGAGGTAACTCTCATTCGTTTGCATCCATGCATAATAAAGAGGATTACTTTTGATAAAATTGCCTTATAATAGTGGATCAAGTTTTTTTTTTACCGGTCAGAAAACAATCAAGTTATTTTTCTGGAAACTTAATTAAATTATTTTTAATAATCACTTTTTTAAAAAAATTACATTAGTTTTTTTTTAATATTTTCATCTATATTACAAGTAATATTTTTATTTCTTCCCCAACCACTGAAATCTTTTAATTTAACTTCTTAGGTCACATTTACGAATTCAATCTGAATTTTTAATTGAGTAAACACAGTAAGATATTGCCCTTGAAAACGAAAAATTCTAGGCTATCACATAAATGTTTGCTCCTGAAAGCTATCCATAAATATTAACAAATATTTTTGGAATATGTTGTGTGCATTATAATAGGTAGTACATAATAACACAAACAATAACCCCCTTTCTTTCCTATATATCATGGGCAAATATATTCAGAACTATAGGATGTGCTTTCCTCTTCAGGCCAAATAAAAAAAAAAAGTTTCCTCCTTAGTACCCAAAAAAGCAGTTTTTTTTTTCCAAATTAAGAGAAGAAAACGAAGAGCAATATTAAGAGAAGAAAACGTGTTAAGATGAGGTCTGAAGTCCTTCGGAATCATAAAAGGGCAAGCACACCTTTTATTCAGATCACGTGCATCTCCATAGGCTCAGCCCCTTTTCACGCTTATGCGACACTTTTTGCAACCCCATAGTAAATAACAATAAATAATAAATACATCCACAAATAAGAAAAAAAAAAGGAAAAAACGTAATCTTTTATTATCTGAAAAATACACACCAGTTTGGCCCCTGAACAGTAGTATATATTACTTACTACTCAGATATTTAAGACTTTTAATTTATAAAGATTAAGAATTAGAGTTAAAATTAATTAATTTTTTTAATTTTTTTAAAAACTAATGCATTTTTTTAAATTTATATTGATTTAATCTCTTTCTTTTTTTTTAAATAAGTTAAATATAATAATTTTTTAAAATATATAATAAATATTACTTTATTGAAATAAGATAACATACCCAAATACTTAGGGCGAAGGGAGTATTAAAGTGGAAGCTGGACATACGAAAATTACCACTACAATATCTTTGAAGGAAAACTGAAGAAAGGGTAAAGATTTCTAGTTTTGAAAAAATGAAAGTGGGTGAGAGCTCCAAGCTATGCGGAAGTAGCTGGAGAAAAGTGGTTGCCCACAGTGAAGTGAGTCAGAAGCCCATTAAAATACGTTCCTACGAGAGCTGATCAACCTACTGTCAGTCTCTGAACAAATGAACATGGTTCTGGTGTTAAAAGCTGTCGGAGAAAGAAGGTCATCACGAGCATGGACGTGACCCTTTCACACTCAACTGAACCTTCCAATTTTACCCGTTAATTCAGTCAAGGATCAATGAAGATTGAAGCCTCATACGCACCAATTGCAAACTTGTTTGGATAAGCTATACATTCTTCGGCCTTTTGGTTCTGATCCCACCCACATCGGATCCGTTTGGATTATTTTTTATAAAAAATATTTTAAAATAATCATAATTTATAAAAATAAAATTTAAATAAAAAAATTACTATAAATTTATTTAAATAAAAATAAAAATATTTAGAAATCATGATTTAATAAAAAAAAAAGAGGCAAATAATGGATAACCCTACTTCTCTGTTCTGATAGACTCTCCCCTTCCATAAATAATTGACGTGACATTTACTCTCATCATCTTGAGTTTCTCTTATCTGTCTCTTTCTTGTTCCTTCCCCTCCATTGCATTTTCTTTTTTTAAAAAGGACGTACTTTTCCATGAAACCGAATCATAGAGCTTTATCGCTAGTGGACATGACGAAACGTGAAGTCAGATTTTTTATTTGTTCAAGTTTGACCCTAATTTATATGGGTATATGAATAGTGGTAGGTTATATATTGCTCGCAAGAGAATTTGAGTTTCTTAAATACATGTACAAACATCTGTCATTAGAACTTTTTTTGTTCAAAAAACTGTCGTACGCGCCTAGTTTAAGCTAAATTTTAACATACGCGCTAGAATATTAAACATGCAAAAAGAGTCTCTTAAAGCATGCGGAGAAGAATAGCTTTCCACCAAAGTTGTTTTATAAATGATGGAAATATTGTGTATTGCATAGGCAACACATGCAGCATTAAATATGGTCGGACTCATTCATAATCTTTCTTTAAAAAAAGAAAAGAAGAACTGTGAAATTACAGGAGAAGGGTGTGGGGAAGGGAAAAGTTGGTTTCATATGCTTTCCGGTGAGGCAGATCAATGAAGGGAGAAAGAGTAACAAGTAGGACCCAAAGCACGATGGCAGAAGAAGAAGTTGAGGAATAATAGTTGGAGATACCAAGATGAAATTTGTCTGGTAGGAAGAGCCCAAGCATTATTGAAGTGCACTGTGTGTAAAAGAGGAACAGAGAGAATGAAAATAGAAGGAGGACATGGGAGTTGGAGCAACAAAGGCAGGAAAATATGGAAGGAAAACTCAAGTGCCGGAGCATGGGCACATGTTGTTTTGATATTCCGCCTCGACCAGCATATGCTCATTTTCAATTGTGGACTCCTAGTATTTGTTTTCATATCATTATTACCTCTGCCCTTCTCTCCCGCCTCACCGTCACGCCCTCTTTATATCCCCGTGTTTTCCGGATCATGTCAAGGCTGCCGGCACGCCACTCCATTGATGGATCATGGAATACTCTCACCATCACCCGGATATTTATTTGACTTCTTCGTTTTATTGCCTCTCTTAGTAATTTTTTTTTTTACTATTACTACATGAATGAAAATTATATAGCGTAAATAGCTCCATCATTGAACATAATTTTCTTTTGCTCACATATCATGGGACCGGGAACTAGGTGCTGTCTAATTCCTGTTGGCCCGATGTGGCTATGGGCCGCCTCTCGGTTGGCACCTGAGAGTGGTAGCAGATCCTGAACATTAAACAATTGAGCCCAATATCCATATGCATCACACATATTCATCTATATATCCAAATCCAACCACCGTTTACGGTACTCCCATTTACGCTTGACGGGTACATTTAAACATGGATATCCATATATTCGGGCTCATATCATGAGCAGAGCGACTAGGAATTTACATTGACTCCTTCATATGCGATATATAGGATACTAATTAAGGGATAGAGATTTTTACAACTCATTTCTATGGGAGTTGATTTTCAAAGAACATCAACATCTTGGGGCCTATGTTTCAGATTTTATAATGGAATTATTATTGAATGGACTGGAAGTAGATGATGGAAGGGGCGAGGGGGGAAGAATTCAATTCATAAATCATAAGAATGGTTTGGGGTTTATATATATATATATATATATATGCCTATGATATGAAGCATAGGCCTGAAGCCCATAATGATGAGGTCAGGACGTGAGATAAGGGAAGAAAGGAATACCGGTGGAGTTCAACCATTCAGTGCCCTGTATAAACTGGGAAACAGTGAACTGGGACGCCTCGGCGGAGGAATTGATGACCCTATACCCACTCCATTTTACTCTGCCACTCGTATTGGAACCAGGACCCCTATTCTTGTATTCCCCATAGTAGAGCGTATCCAATGCAAACGACCCATTCCACTCCAACCATCCCGCTGGGTCAATCAAATCCTCCATATATGACTCCAGATACACCGTCCTCGAATACGACTTCCATGGCCTCCCCAGGTACGTCTTGAAGGACGACTTCACGGGAATCAAATCGGACGCGGCAGCCACCTTGGAGTTGAGTATAGAAATGCCGGTGTTCTGGTTAGGGTCCTCTCTGCCTTGCGCCGTGAACAAGTTCTTCTGGTTGTCGTTGGGCTTGCGTGCGTACAAGTTGCAGTTTTGGAACACGGCAGCGGCGTTGCCGAAGATGAAGTCGACGGTACCGTAGATGTCGCATTCGCGATAGAACTGACGGAGGGAATGGACGTAGAGAGTGTCTTGGTAGCCAACGAAGCTGCATTTGTAGAAGGCGGAGAGGTCGGCTCCGTTCCTGAGGGCCACCGCTTGGTGCTTGCTGGGCCCCGCCGAGTTCTCTATGGTTATCCCCTTCGCTATGAATCCATCGCCGACCACCGCTGATAATAAAGCAAACAAACCCCACCACCGTCATTATAATATGAATATCGCGGCATAATTTATATGCTGCTAATGCTAATTTAGAAAGATCCGACTACTTTCAAAATGAAGAAAGTATAATGGGCCTTAATTAGTGGACGTGAAAAAGTAGATGGATTGGACATGTGGGCCATTTCAGTTGACCGATATGAGCATAACCGACAATGCAAAGCGGTCTCTCTTTCCACTTTTCACAGCCTCTTCGTTGGTAGGTATCACTACCGTGGTCTGGCTACCGTGTTTTCTATTATTTTTTGTCCTTCATTGGAATCGTAGTGTCGGCAACTCAGGAAAAAAAAAACGCTAGGTTTTTTTGTCAGCGAGGTATTTCAACGGGGATGCTTTGAGATGAGTAAAAACAACTGAAATATAAGGTCAAATTTCTTTTCCTATATTTTCATTCAGTCATTTACATACAGATGTTGTTTCCTAGCGATACTGTGTCCCCCGCTAATCACCTCGTTACTTCATTTGATTACCATTTCATTTTCGCCCACCAAATCGTATTCTTTTTCCTCACATTCCTTTCTTGGGTACATCAAAGAGATTTTGCGACTGCAACTCATTTTACTCTCCCCTTGTAACCAAATTCCCGTGGTATATCACAGCTTTCCTATTTTTTCCCCACACAGAAACGACAGATCCAGATTTATAGAAAAATTTTCTTAAACACTTAAAATTGTATAATTATCATCATGCCCATACAGATAATACACCCATCCTGATACCGTTTAAATTAATCAATTCTAAAAATCAAGATGGCACATATATTTACATTTTGCAAAATGCACTCTATGCACTTTTTTATTTTTCGCCTGAACTATATGCACTTCTATTTAACTATAGTTTTTTTATGTTCTCAATCAAGCATTTTTTATATGTTTATAAATAATATACCCTCTGTACTTTTTTTTATTTAAAACAGCTATGTGCTTTTTAGTTATAAAGCAATTATATAATAACTTTTTTTTAAAAAAAAAAAAGTATCTCAGTTTTTATAATGTGTGTGTTTGTATAACTTGTGGATCCTATCAAAATTATGTCAAAATGTAATTTTAATCCGATAATTTTGTTATAGATTTTACTTTCATCTTTTAATTTTATCTCTTAATTAACTTCATCTTGCTTTCACTTTCACTCTTTAGCTTAGTTTTGTGTTTTAATGTGATATTTTAAGTTTCATTGATTCATTAATTTTATTTATTAAAATTTAGTCTAACTTACAAAAATCAGTCAAATTTGTCTTCATTTCTAACAATACAAAATTAGAAGAATTAAGTCACGAAAGAACGACCTGGCCAAAAAAAGTCACTAAAGAACGACGTAGGATTTATTCATAAAACATTTTATTTTGAAAACTTTTTTTGGCCGAAATATTTTCACAATATTTGAGAAGATAAAATCTTTGAGTAGTCTTTAAAAGTTAAAGAATTAAATTGAAATAAAATTAATATATGAAAGTGAAACTTAACGCAAAATTAAACTACTAAATTAAAATCAAATGAATTTAATATAATAAAATTAAAATTAAACTTAATATAAAGAGAAAGTTAAAGATAAAAGTAAAATACAAGTCTTTTATAAAATTGAGACTAAAAATATATATATTTTTAATGTATAAATTATCTAAACTCTTAATTCATTTCTTGATAGTAGTTTAAAAAAACTCAATTTTATTTGTTTTCAAATAATTAACCACTACAATCAACTTAACTTACAATCCATGCAAACATTTCCTTATCAGCTTTTCATTAGCCAAAAAACAGCAGTAAATTGTTATATTTAAAAACTCGCTTGTCTATCGGAGAGAATAAAATGACCCATATTTATTGGAACCGAACAACACGATCTTGTGCTGAGCTTAAATAGAAAAGGATAAGGCTCGTTTGTGAGATCCAACTGCACACTGTCAAAGTGTCACTATATATGTGTATGCATGTGTGTGTGTGTGTGTGTGTGTGTGTGTGTGTGTGTGTAATATCATACAACATCATCTATACATGGACCCATAAAGCTGATTTCTTGGGTAATCAATCACCGCCAACCAAATCCTCGAAATCTTATACAAGGCTCATGTCCTTCTAAGATTTAAAACCAAGTTGTGTTTCAGAGCCTCAGAAAAAAATGTAATTTTATTAATGGGGCTCAGAAGAATCTATCTACAATCTGTAATACTTGTCCTTATTTTGTCAGCATTTGCCTCCCGCATGGTTTGGTTTTCTTCTCAAATCGTAAGTGTGGGAATTGCTGGATCATATCCTAGTTTACGAGTTTACTCCTAAAAAAATAGTGGTGCTTTCTAATCAGCATTGGACTACTATTTGAGGTAAGAGGAAATTGAGCATTGGAATCTAACTCACCTTCCTCTTCACGGCTTTCAATGATGAACTATTACTCATCGACAAACCCTGTGCAACCCGTGTATGTTTTATACTACTCTAATTTATACTCACGTCTGAGATCCGTCTACCAAAATGTTTTGTCTTTTTCACGTTGGTCTACCAAAATCTCCATGAATCATTTACGATTCAAGTTGCATTTCCACGATTTTCTTAAAAGTGTGCCTTTTTCTTAAAAAAAAATTTCAAATGCTCAAGACACAATATTACTATTTATTTACTATTAAAAGTAAGGTGATTGGAAACGCACCTACAGTAGCGGACTGAAAAGTGGTCCACCCGTCCACAACATTTCTACTGGCTTTCACTATCGTCTTTCCAATCCCATCTCCAACGAACATCAGATTGGACTTCTTCCTGATCACCTCCACATTCTCAAAGTACGCCCCAGCTTTTATGTGTATCACAAACCTGTAATATCATATTGATGATTCATATAATAAATTCATTAACGTCACCAAAAATTAATCAAGCTGCAGCTTGCCTACTTGACAGAGACATAAATATATGTAATTGTATAAGGGGATAGGAAGGTGCCTGGTTTTGGTGGAGTTGGGGGCCGCAGCTACTGCTTCCCCAATGGTGGTGAAATTGCCAGAGCCATCTTTGGCGACCACTAGATCGAACTTGGTTTCATTGACAGCAGCTTGAAGAAGCTTTCTGTCTTTGGAGATCACCCAGGATGGGAAGCCACGTTTCATCTTGCCGTACTCGGGGAATGCCTCAGACTGGGACTGTTTCTTCACCCCTTTCACTTTCTTGAGCATGGCCAATGAGTTACTAACGTGATGGCAAATCTGAAACAACCCGTTCTGGATGATGTGTCCCACATTTCCTTTGCTGTCACCGTCGGCAAAGCCATCGAGGCACGTGTAGACGTTGGTCATTGCGCCGCTCAGCAGAGTCTGCAAGTCGTGGTATCTCTTGGAACCAATCTGGGTCTGGGAGAGATCGGCAATGCTGGTTCTGAGCTCCTCCTGTGTGTTATCAAACAGTTGGAGGCAATCATCGAGAGCTCTCTGTTGAAGCGGATTTAGATGCCTGAGCTTCTTTCTTAGACCAGTACAGTTAGAGGATGAGGATCGGACCTCGTACATGGTGTGGTTGATGAGGGAGCAGATGACTTGGGGGACAGATTTAGAGGTGAGATCTGGGAAGGAAGCCAGGGTGGAGACACAGAGGTCAGGGTAGAGAGTTCCTTGGCAGGTGGAATGAGCTACTTGAATGTGTTTCTGGAAATGTAGGTGTATTTCTTGTGGTTTTTTCGCTTTAAGGTTGGTATCAGTTTGGGGGAGTGCAGAGAGAAGGAGGAAGAGTGGAGAAAGAAGGGGAAGAAGGGCCAGCATTAGTGTTCTTCTATTGAGGTTGTTCATGGTGGGCATGGGGAAGATGTGAGAGCAACTTTAACACACAGAGAGAGAGAGAGAGAGAGAGAGCGTGTGAGAATAGGGAAGGAGGAGAGGGGAAAAGCAGTGGATAAATAGGTGCATGGTGCTACTTAACTGTTGAGCTTATGCTTGTTAATTTAATTAATCATGTGGGGGGATGTCCGCACTTTCATTGTAATAATTTGTAGATCTCTGTCACGGGGACACCATGAACATTGAAACTCGATATCTTTTTTTTTTTTTGGGTTCGTTAATTAAGGATAATAATATTGGTGTCTCTGTGCGTACACCAGATAATTCGGTTATGTGGTACTAGGTTTAGGTGATAATATAGAAGAATTATTTTCCGTTACCCTTTTATTCTGTGGTAGTCTATCAAGAATTATACAGATCAAATTAGCACTGGCTCGGACCCTTCATCCTCCGCCTCGTTATTTTTTGTGAGGTATTGCTTGGAGTTATTATGGATGACTAAGAAGATATGTATGTAGCTTGTATATTTTTTTTCCCTCTAAATTTTTTGAAGATGTGCAGATCCAAGTGTGTGGGCTACTACTGGTGCTCCCTTTTCCGAGTGAGGCTCAACGACCAAAGCCTTCATTTTTGTCTGAATTCCGTCTCACGTGGGCAGAGAGTGGGAAAAGGTAGTTCTGCACCTTCCTTCTTGATCCCATTTCGCCATGAGAGAAGGATGGATATACTGAGAAAATTGAAACCTGCAATTAATTAATGAATGAATGAAGGCCAATATATACACTATTGAAGTAGACAGCTTCGGACGTAAACCGCAAAGGATGGATCTTCTGATCTTCAATTGGAAGTCAAACTGTAGGCGTTGATGGATCAGACATGCATTGAGACTGACTGGTTACATACTCTGGATTTATAATAAAGGCAGTATGTAAGATTAGGACTAACGTTTGGATACCGACAGATGTTGGTGATGATTTAGATTGCAACGAAACGAAGTGGGGACATGGGCGTGGCGTTTTTTGGGGGGAAGAGAGGATGCAAGTGGGCCAAAAACTGGTGGTGGTTCGAGGGTCCATTATAGGAACTGGACCAGAACGCCCATGCGCCCCATAAATGTAGTGCTATTGCCGTATCCCTAACGTCATTGAGGTTTGTTTAATTACTATAGTAAGGAAATTTTTCTTACATGTCTCACCATAATTGCCTGTATTAAGCATAAAATTACAGATTAGCAAAGCTTTTTAATCAGAGAAGCAACCTGGAGTTCAGTACTATTACATCACGTAACTCCTTCCAAAGGAATTACTTCGGGATGAAGCGTGCGCTCTGCGGTCCCCTCCATATATATCATGTTGCCCTTGCCAATTGAATGCCTTCACTATTCTTGAATTCTTAAATAGTATATGTGTATGTAGGTTTTAGGGATTGCTAAATTAAGGAGGAAATGAATGCTTAAACTGGCCCATTATTATTTGTTTGGACTGGATCAAGCAACCTCAAGGTGTGGAAAGGGGCTTAAATGTATAATTTTTTTTTAAAAAAAGAAATAAGAGCTGGGTAGCATTTTAAGCATCTAAATATTTAGGGGTTGCTTGGTATAGAAAAGTAAGGAGGGTAAGTTAAATTTTTTGGAAAATAAACCAATTGTTATTGCTTGGTTTGAAAAAAAAAATTAAAAATTCTTAAAGAAGTTAGGCTAAACTCATAAAGTTTTTCTTTTTGAATAAAACCTGGAGTAGTTCTATTTCTCAGATATGTTATAATATTTTCCCAAAATATTCCTAAATTCATTAATTTATTTCTTTAATAAAAAGCATATTTTTGTCTTTAATATTAAGATATAATAAATTATTTAAAAAAAAATAAATTATAAACCAAATACTTAGCACGGCGGTGGAGGGATTACTGCAAGTTATAACCAAGAACAGGACAGATTTATATCCAAGAGTCGAAGGACGGAATTGAACAGAAATCATTTCTTAACTCTTAATTAATTAATTTGCTGGAGTGCCTACGTTTAGACCTCATTATATATGGATTTTCTTCTTATGCTCATGATTACGATGAGATTTGGATGGTATACCAATTTAGACCTTTCGATTTTTTAAAGGATAACATTGTTTTAAAAAATTAAAAAATTATCTTTATTTTAAATTTTACTTCTGAAATAAAAATATAATAATAAAATTAAATTAAATCTGAACCATATAATTTTAATATAAATGGTAGCGGTGGCCAATGAGCACAGAGTACAAATTCATTATTTATTCCGTCAACTAAAAACACTTCATAAGTGCAGTGTATCATCTCATGGTTTGTATAGTCCAAACGAGAAAAATTGAAGCTTCTTGCCAAACGGGGTCCCGGCATAGCACCTGAAATGGGCCACGTCAAGAAACAAATTATACATATAAATTAAGCTGTTGTTTGTTCTAGGCTTTAATTCAATTTTTTTCTGATAACTCAAGAAACAAATTTTATATATAAATTAAAGACTTTTATATTATTAGCAAGTGATGTGACTATTAATTAATTTAATTAATCTGCCCTCACGTGACAATGGTAGATAGATAGAGGGAGAATGAGAGAAGTAGAGGAGGGAACGAAAAGAAGATTGTTAAAATTGACAAATCCCTTATTACCTAAAAAAATGAAAATTGACAAATCCCAACCCACATTAGACCATTAATGACCTCGTTTTGTTTATATTGCAATTATTCCCTTACCCTGATTTTTCATTTTTTTTCCTTAAGGGAGAAGGGAGATTGGGTTGGAATCGGAGAGGGAATGTTTTGTGAGAGTGATAGAGAGAGAGAAGCAATGATTAGTATCATGTCTCCGGTGGCAAGGATATTATTTTATGCAGATACATAAACATCGGTACGACTTTTTATGAAATAAAAAAAAATGTAATATATATTTAATTAAAAAAAAAAAAACAAAGTTGCATGGTTTCTAGTTTCTACTGCTGCTTGGAATAAGGGAATGCGTGTGTGATTTGGTCTTAGACAGAGAAGAGCTAGCCATGGCTGCGCCTGCACAGACAAATACTTGTTACATTTTATATTTTTTAATTTTATTTATATAAAATTTAAATTAATACTATAAAATAATTTGTAATAGAATATAATTATACTTTGAAACAAGAGGCGTATCATATGAAACATAAACCACATTAATGTAATTTACTTAAACATGTATATGCTATAAATAAATGTAAATACTAGGTATCATCCAGGCCACTATACTTGCCCGTTCTATTAAAAAAAAGGCTGAATTTTGAAGGAACATGTGTATCCTTTTTTATAAGACACAAAGTTAAATTGATAGTCTTTTTTTTTTTTGTGCGCGTCACGATCAAGCATTGCTATAATATCCATTCTCCAAATATATCTAGGATAGAAACGAGTAGATGCAATACATCTAATAAATAACTAATTTACTCGGAAATTTTGGCATGGAAAATTGTTATAAAAAAAGATGCTTCACATTGGAGGATTTTGCGTGATTGTGTTTGATTAGTAGTTTCAGCTTTGTACAGGCTGGATGCATGCTGACTTTATTAATCTTGGAGACGATTAATTCAAATGAAGTATGTATTTTTCTAAGAACCTTCACCCACTCCCTCCCCTCTTATACTAGACCCAAAATTTTGTAAAAGATAGAAAGACAATACGTATTATGCATTGTTTATTTTGTATAATTCTTTTTTTTAAATACAAAATTGTGTCACTGCTATAGTCCCAGCTGGTTTTACTACTCTTTAATTAATGCTAATTTAGAGTTAGAATATTTGGAAAAAAGCAGAACATGTTCAATTCAAGAAGCTCTCATTCAAAGTTACTAGGTACCCAGTCAAACTTGGATGGCTATGTTCAATTTGAAATTAAAAATTAATTCCAGAAAGCATATATAACGTGTTGTGGTCACAACTTGTTGGGACTCAAATCCATTACTGCTTCATTACCTTTCTTTTTGCCACTTCCAATGCTCTCTAGTATGTACTCCCTCTGGTCCTTAATATAAGGCTCTTTTAACCGAATCATGCGGATTAAGAATTAGAATTAAAACTAATTAACTACCTCGATTTTTCTGAAAATCCCAACATTTTTTTAAAACTATCCTTATTTAATTTCTTTCTCTTTCTCTTTAGATACATTAAATATGGGCATTTTTTGAAAATGTATAATAAATACTACCTCGTATATTGTAAAGAATCTTATATTTAGGACCGGGACAAAGAATCCTATATATAGGACCGGAGGGAGTATATACTAACGCAACTAGATAGAACATTAATTCGTGTGGGTTAAACCATGCTAGCTAGTTCATTACATTCGAATTCTCAGTTTAATTTGTTAACAAAATGCTCGCCATTCGCACTTGCATGCATGCATGTTGACATTAATTACTATTTCAATTATTAAAAAAATTATATCTTTGCTCATAAAGTCCGACCCGGCCCAAAAAAAATAGTAGTGACCAATATCTAAAACTGCTGCTTAGAAAATATTAGACCTAGTACCAATGAATGTATGATTGTCAATGATTAGTAATATGATAAGCACTAGAGTTAATGCTTCATCACTGAACACGCCCGCCTTGTAAGGGGATCATTACCAAATCCCTTAGTTTTTCTTTTTTTCGGTTCGTTCAATATTCCTCTTAATTTATTGGATTTTGCATGTTGTACTAACTAGATTTCTTTCCCCTTACGCAAGATGCATGTGTGGAGGAACACATAGATGTTTTATTTAGTTCTAAAATATATTAAATTTTGAAAAATTTTTATCACTAACTCTCTTAATCTAAAAATAATGATATTAAATAATATTAATTAAAATTAATATGGATTTTAGAATTCAAAGAGATTGAAAATGGCCAAAAAAAAAATGAATACATGCCCACCTAAAAAAATTGGGAAAAGATGAACCCTACTTGTAAAAGAAAAAAAGAATAAATAAGGAAAAATGGGATCCACTTAAATAGATAATAAAATAAAAAAAAGGAAAAAAAACAAAAGGGCACAGAATTCAAGGAGATGGAGTCGCATTGTTTGACTAATATACCATAGTTTCATTCTCCTTTTAATTATATATTATATATTGATATACATATTATTTTCAATCATGTCCTTCTTGATAAGAACATCCAAATTAAAGTATACTTGCTCTTCTTCCCTGCTGCTGCACTGCTACTAAATTAAATTAATATTCAATTATTCGGCTCAAGAATATATGTATGTATATATATGTATATATCTGTATGCATGTATGATGCATGCAACCTATACCTGAAAGACTCGAAGAAGGTGGGTCACATTTCGTTTTCATATATCCGTTGCGAAAGTTAAATATATGTGTGTGGATGAGAGACTTGACTATTAATTACACTTATTATAACCCTATATATATTGTTCATTTTTTATAGAGTATATATGGAACTCTTTTAATTAAAGTAAAACTGACGCATTTGAATCGGTTACAAATATTTCAATTCACTTCATTATCAAACTCTTAGTGGATGAACAACTTGAAATATATTACATTACTCTAGAATTGATATTAATCACCGAAATTACACATACCCACACACACAAAGGCTCGGTCAATGTCAACTAAACAAGTGTTGCTTTTTTAATTGTGATTAGGCTCCTTTTAAGGCTTAAGCTCCACTTAATTAGACGCATTGACTCGATCATGCATCATAATTATCTTTGTTAACTAAAAAACTACAATCGCCAAAGAAAATAATAATAATAACTATTTTTCCTTTTTTTTCCCTTCTCTGTCTTTGTGTGCTTTTGTAAATGTGGGGAACCAATCGCACCACCGTTGACGAACTAAAATTATATTGTGATTGGCAAAAGGTTCCATATACCAGCATGCCACCACAAAAGGTTCCATATACCAACATGCCACCAAACTTATCGTATTAGCTAATTAAGTAAAAAAATAAATAAATTTAATCCAGACGAATAAAGCTACGCGCGCCCAAAAAAGTTACAGTAAGTTAATGTATATTGTCATCTAACATTTTAATATCGAATGGGTAGGAGTTGACTGCGTTCATGGAAGTCACGTAGGCCATCAACATCAATTGCACCAGCTCATTCTGTTTCACATAATTAATCACGAAAATGAGAGAAAAGTGATCTTCCCCACCCCCTATATATACCCCCATCGAAACTGGCAATTTCAAGCCCATCACGACTAAGATCTTCTCCTCTCTTCAAATCCCCATGGCTTTCAAGCTCTTGTCTCCATTTAGTTTTACTCGCTCCATTTTCCTTTTGCTTTCCTTCTTCACATGGTTATCTATAGCAGATAACCCTTTGACCTCCAACATAATCCCTCCGGACACAATTTGTAACTCCACCACACACCCTTCTTATTGCAAAACCGTCCTTGGCAATCAAAAGGGGAACGTCTTTGACTATGGCCGCATATCCCTTCGTAAGTCCTTATCTCAGTCTCGTAAATTCTTGAGCATACTGGATTCCTATCTTCGATCTCAATCCTCTCTTTCTCAACCCACCATTCGGGCTCTCGAGGATTGTCGCTTTCTCGCTGAGCTAAACTTCGAGTTCTTATCAAACACCTTGGATGCTATCAATAATATTAACGACTTTCTATCTTCCTCTAAAGCTGAAGACCTTCAAACCCTATTCAGTGCTATTTTGACAAACCAGCAAACTTGCCAAGATGGCCTAGAGACCACAGCTTCGGACAAAAGAATAAAGGATGATCTTTCATCCTCACTCTCTGACGACACTATGCTTCACAGTGTGTCTCTTGCTTTGTTCATCAGGGGATGGGTGCCCAAGAAGAACATCATAACATCATGGCCACACAATGGGAGACATTTGGAATTCTGGAATGGTCGCTTGCCTTTGAAAATGTCAGATCGAGTACGTGCCATCTATGACTCCGCAAGACGCCATGGCAGAAAACTGCTTCAGAGTGATGACCAAAGTGTGTTGGTCAGTGACATCGTGGTTGTTAGTCAGGATGGAAGCGGAAACTTCACCACCATCAACGATGCCATAAATGCTGCCCCTAACAACACAGCGTCTAGTGATGGTTACTTCTTGGTCTTCGTCACCGAGGGTGTGTACCAAGAATACGTATCCATACCCAAAAACAAAAAGTACTTGATGTTAGTGGGAGATGGAATCAATCATACAATTATCACTGGTGACCACAACGTTGATGATGGTTTTACAACATTCAACTCGGCAACATTTGGTATATGTCAAATGTTGATTACAAATTATGTAATGTTTTAACCAATGATTTCTCATACTTGTCATGTGAATGTTGTAATTTGCAGCCGTGGTAGCAACAGGATTCGTGGCAGTGAACATTACATTTCGTAACACTGCAGGGCCGAGCAAGCACCAAGCTGTTGCATTGAGAAGCGGAGCCGATATGTCCGCATTCTACAGCTGCAGCTTTGAAGGGTACCAAGACACTCTGTACACACATTCTCTAAGGCAATTCTACAGAGAATGTGACATATATGGCACCGTCGACTACATATTCGGAAACGCGGCCGTAGTTCTGCAAAATTGTAACCTGTATCCTCGCCTTCCGTTGAGCGGTCAGTTCAATTCCATCACGGCTCAAGGGCGAACAGACCCCAATCAGAACACGGGCACTTCCATACAGAATGCCACTATAAAAGCAGCCGAGGATTTGGCTCCCTCGGTTGGGTCGGTAAAGACATACCTAGGGAGGCCGTGGAAGGAGTACTCGAGAACTGTGTATATGGAGTCATGGATGGATAGTTTGATCGATCCTGCTGGTTGGAGCGAGTGGAGCGGGACATTTGCTTTGACCACCCTGTACTATGCAGAGTATAACAATAGGGGGCCCGGTGCGAACACGACCAACAGGGTGACATGGCCTGGTTACCACGTCATCAATGCCACAGATGCTGCTAATTTTACGGTGTCCAACTTCTTGATGGGGGATGATTGGTTGCCTCAAGCCGGGGTTCCATATTCTGGTGGATTTACATCCTAGTCGCCTCTCCCACACTTCCAAGTGCTTCATGATTAATAATTAATAGCATTCCAAACAATAAAAGTGGTTGACATATCTATAATTCTTGCTTCCCATACGTTGGTGTAGTATTAGCATACACCTCTTTTCGATGTTTATATGTTCCCACGTTGCATATCCTGTCTCAATTATTGGTGTAGGCACAAATAATATAATTAATGTACGTAATATGACAAAATTAAATGAACATAATTGCTGCGTATTGGATATACTCTATGCTGATACTTGAGTGCAAGAGCGATCAGCCGATTACCTTCTCCTAGTCACATTCTTGATTTTTAATAATTATAAAATAAAGGCCTCGTCTGGTTTGAAAAACAGATTTTTAATGGAATTGAACTAGAAATTAAATGGAAATGAATATATAAAGATAATTAATGCGTGGTATATATGCATGGGAAAGAAAAGGGGATACTTCCTAGTAAAGCCCAGGTTATTCCTCCAAATGTTTGAGAGAGCACATGCTACGTACCCTACATCCTAAATTTTTTAGATATGAATAATTACCATTAAACAGACTAATACTGCTATGCTGCGCCATATAATCTTGTGAAATTTACACCTTGGAAGGAGTAGTATCGAGATCGTTTAGGGTTGAACAGGAGTTCAAAAGTTATATCCCCAGTCGATAACTTATTTTTGAAGTAAGCAACATATATATTTTTTTTAAGAAAAAGACTTTAAATGCCAAAAGCGTGTATGTTGAATAAAGTGCAAATTCACTGCAACCCACTAAATTTGGGTACTATGATATAAGGGTGTTCAAGGGTGTGGTTTGGTTCGGTTTTGGGTAAAACCTGAACCAAACCAAACCAATCGGTTTGCCTATTCTTTGAACCTTGTCGGTTTAAATTTTAATCGGTTTGGTTCGGTTTTTTAATCGGTTTGGTTCGGTTTGGTTTAAGTTTGGTTCATGTTTTTCAAATTTTTTTTAAATAGCATCATTTTTCAAAAATTAAATTAAATAGGTTACATATATATATATATATTTTTAACACAAATTAAATCTAAATAATTTATTAACCAATATACTTTATAAATATTACAAAAGTGAAATAAAATAGGTGTGATTATGAGTAATTGGGTAAATTTATATGTTATAATTTATTATAATATAGTTATCAGGTGTGGTTCGGTTTGGTTCAGGTCTCATTGCACTAAAACCGAACCAAACCAAACCGAATCGGTTTCAAAAAGAAAAAAACCGAATATACCTCATTTCAATTCGGTTTGGATCGGTTTTTGTCGGTTTGGTTTGGTTCGGTTCGGTCTGGTCGGTTTTGTTTGGTTTTGAACACCCTTACTATGATATATACCTTGTATTGTGGTGCAGACACACAGCATCCTCCCCTGAAATGAAACTATTTTGCCAATATATATATATATATGTTCCTTCCATCCATATAGCCTAGAACTAGAATATACGCACCCAATTTTTTCCCCGCCTCCGCCCTTGCGCGTAACAAACCACTACAAGGAAGTTTTTCAGGAAAGTGCCTGTGTAATTATGGTTACCCATATTGTTAAAGATGGTTTAATCTTTAAAGATAATAATATGGTCTTGGTCAAACATTAGTTAGGCCGTCTTGAATTTTAGTACGAATTCCAATTGATCTGAGCCCAGAGCATACAAGCTCACCCCAACATCAATCAGACATTTAAATCTTGACTTTATCGCACAATTAGCAAAATTAACATAAACTAAAGAGCAAAAGCATTCCTAATTTACAATATACTATATTATAAAAGTAATTAAGGACAAATTAAAATGGATGAATTGGATAAAAATTCTTAGAATGTTGATGCTCTAACCTTCTAATTAAGAATATCTACTAATAAGGGGAGACATTTTTCCGTCAATAGTTAATCTCTGCAGCTGGTGAAATCCGTCTATAGAGCTAGCAACTTGAAAACATATCGTTTTTTAATATTAATAATAAATGCTCTTCAACATCATGCGAACGCGTTCTTTGCCAAATACACTACTAAATCAACTTGAATTAAGTAATTATGATCATAAGTTAATAAAAGTTCTTTATCTAGTTCAATGATGAGTTTGAAAGACGCGGATACGTACCTATTTTGGCCCGACCTTTGACACTTGATTCTTTGAAGCCAAATGAATTTGCACTGATTGTTGATCCTAACTGGACTCACGAATCATTTTGTTACGAAGTGAACCAAACTCTCTGAAGCTATAAAATAGTTGTTTTTTTCTCAAATAAGCTAGTACTGTAGAATATATATATATACACACACACACATATATAGAGAGAGAGAGAGAGAGAGACTCAATTGGTAGTTTCAAAACCATCAGAAAATAAGTTTTTTATAAAATTTTGTTTCGTTTTAATAATTTTATAACAAATATTTATGTAACTAGAGTATATTGCAAGAATAAGAAAATCATATTTAGAACTTTTTTTTATGTCATCACATTATGAATGGTCCAATTTGCTGACGAAGCAGGAGGCAGCGCGCCTAGAGCATTATTTAATTAGATTGTTGAATACTATATTCATCCTTTGTTATTTTAAATTTTTTAATACAGGTCAATAAAATTATTAAATAATTTAAATTATAATAAAATTTAATAATATTTTACTTAAATATCTTTAAATTAAATGTTAAAAGGTGATTTGTAATTTACCTATTATTATTTTTAATTGAGGGTAAAATAGTAAAAAAATATAATTATTACTTTATTGATAATGTAAAATAATAGATAAATTGAAACATTTAAAATTTCTTAAAATAATAAATAAAATGAGACAAAGGGAGTAAAAAATTAGAAAAAAGGGGTGCCCCCATCGTGAATATGGCTTTTTGGAAATGTATATTTTTTTGGGGCCAAATGAATGTATGCATAATTGTTGCATCAAGGGTTAATTAATTACTATTTTATTTGCATTTGGAAAATATCTTTTTCTCGTCAAAAATGTTTTTAGTCAGATTAAAAAGTGATACCGACTAAAACATGCTTTAATTATTTAAAGATTTAAAATATATATTCTTCTTTATCATTTGATCCATATCATAGAGATTCGACAGAATTTTACGTTGGCTGTCGAGCAGTTAACACAACCCTCCTCCTTTATCCGAGTTTGAGATCAGCTATAACATCACATAGGTCTAAAGGAAAACCAAGAAGGATACTAAGAGAAGTTATAAGAAGTGACCTCTTGATAAATGATTTATCTGAAAATATGATATTTGATAGAACATATTGACTTCGTATAATCTATGTAGTCAATCTTACTTAATGGGATAAGACTAATATTGTTGTTGTTATTGTATTCTTCTTTATTATTTATAAAAAAATTTTATAAGAAAGAACTAAGGTTATAATGAAATTATTTATGAAAAATTTTCTAAAGAGATATTAATTACGATTGAATGTGGATTTGGTTTAAAAGTAAGATATTTTGACAATGTTATTAAATTTAATTTTATAACCGCTGATATGAGATTTCTTATTTAATGTAGTTAATTTCCTAAATTATTTAGGTTGATCCTATATATCACAATGTGTTTATAAATAAACGGTGTAGAAATCCTAATGATGCTAACGAATACAAATTATTCTATACAATCAATTATAATAAATATATCAATTGTGATATGGTCAACTTAAATATTACAAGAAACTACATTAAATAGAAAGCCTCGAAATCAACTGTAAAGCAATGGGCATTAGAAGGTTTTTAATTTGGCCTAAAGAAAAAGGAATTAGGGGGTCCATCCTCTTTGTTTGTAAAATAGAGAGGGAAAAACAAAAGATGAAATACATTTGTGACGTGTTATGCATGGAGGAAATTCAAATGAACATTTTCGAAAGAATCCGAAAGATGAAAACAAGTAAAGCTCACCATGAGTCGTCACCTCAATTTTCTTTCGACCACTGAAGGAAAGTATATGTGAATCAAGAAGCAGAAAAATAAACATTTTACTTGAATGAAACTAAGATAAAGACATATATATTAATGTCTGGGCAAAAAAATAAAAGACATATCAATGAAGTATATCGATCAATAGATATATAGTCTCATAAATGAAGGGAAATTTTCACTGTTCGTGTGATGCTAATAGAGGGAGGCATACTGTTCTCATTTGCACTCTAAAATCCAAAATAGTATTTGTAACATATATTATTGAATCCATTGCCTTATTTAGGTTTAATTTTAATTTCATATCCAATTGCATTGAATTCCACTACGGCTGTGACTATTTCATTAGTAGAAAATATATAACCCTCAATTTGGATGAGAAGAGAAAATGATAAAAGAAAAAATGAAGAGAAGAGAAATGTTGCGGAAGAGATTTTCCCTTCTTATTCTTAGATGAACATGAGAAAATATACTAAATATATTTGTAAGTGTCGTGAGTCGAGACTGGTCATGACTAGGGGTACTCAATCAACTTGATAGGCCTGGTCTTATCCAGTATATTGGGTTGGTCCAGGAGACTAGGTCGGGTTGGACATCGGGGTAAAATTGAACCCCTTCTCGTCTGGTCTTGATATATATATAATTTTGATATTTTATAAAAAAATTATAAATATTATTTTTATATGATATTTTTTATTCATTATATATAATAAATTAATTATATCATTATTGTAAATATTTTTAAGTATTCAATCTTTTAATTTTATTTAAAATTTTAAATTAATTTCTTAATATTGTGTAAAAAATAATACATGATTATTGAGTATTTATAATTTTAATAAATATTATTTTTATTATAATATTTTTTTTAAGAAAATATATTTTAGATGAATATAATTATATTTTTGTTAATAAATAAAATTAATTTTTTTATTTTTAAATACTTTTAAGACTAGGCCAACCTCAGTCTTAATATGCCGGATTGGCCCGATCTTGTTCGACCTTACAAAAATTAGGTATCGGATTAACTATCAACCCGATCTTACCTATTTTTTGTGCACCCCTAGTCATTACCGTATGAGTTTTTATACTCAACTCATCTAAATTTTATTTATTAAAAAACTTGTTCATAAAAATGGATTTTTTTTTCATAACATTAAATAGTAATCGTATCAAAACTGGAAAGAAATGACCTAATTAATGAGAGAAAAGATATTATATTGTTTTGGGATCAAAAATTGAATGATTAAAAAATATTTTAGAAACAAAATCTGAAATACATCGGAAATAAATATGATAGGATTAATTACTTGGTGGAGAAGGATATAAGTAGGATTGGATATTGTGATTTCTGAGAATACTCGGATGATAAAAAAGGCAAAAGAAGACAATATAAGGAAAGTGAGAAAGTAATTACTAATTAGACAGGGTTGAGAAAAACAAACAAGGAAAGAACAGACTGGCTTTAACGCGGACGCGCAGTGATCAAAGGAAGAGAAGAAGCCATTTTGGAAACAAAACCTAGAAAAGCCAGATCCCCCCGGGATCCATGTAATGTAATAAGGCTATCAATTCCCTAGGATTGTCTTCATTTGTGGGTAACAGCGAGCTTGCAGGCGCCAACGCCCATCGGAGATGGAAAATGCATGGCCGATGCTGTAATCGCCGGTTTGCCCTCTTCCTCCACACTCTCCTCCATTACAACTATTTCTACGCGCGCAGCCACCCGTTACATATTAGGAAACTGATTTAACTTTAACTTTGTTTATTTGAGAAAAAAACAAAAGACAAACAAATCAACAATTGTCCGACTTATCCGTGGAAATAGAGTTTACTGAGACACTGGGATCCTCTCATTAATTACAAAGATTCCTCTTTCTCCCCTATAAATTTAGACTCGTCAGCCCAGCTTCCCATATCCACTATCAATATCAAAATCTTCTAACAATGGCTTTCGTGATTCTCCTCCTCCTTTTTCCTTCTCTAGCTTTTGCAGACTCTGTCTCTCCTGCAACCCTATGCCAGTATACCTCCGAACCTTCTTATTGCGAGTCCATGCTACCGGCACACAACGCCACCGTCCATGACTCATGTCATTTTTCCCTCCTCCTGTCCTTATGGCAGGCCCGCAAATTCTTGAACCTCGTCGACCAACATCTCCAACGACGCTCTACTTTGTCCGCCACCACCGTTGCTGACCTCGAAGATTGTCGGACGCTTGCCGACTTGAACGTTGATTTTCTCTCGACTTCCTTTCGGATGGTGAATAAGACGACTGGGTTTCTATCCAATATCGAAATTGAAAGTATCCAAACCATGCTCAGTGCCGTTTTAACCAACCAGGAAACCTGCTCGGATGGCCTTCTAGACACCGCTGCTTTTCATGGGAGCTTCGTAAGTGGGCTGTCTTTCCCGCTTTCCGACGACAGCAAGCTTTACGGAGTCTCTTTATCCCTTTTTATGAAGAGTTGGGTCCCCGCAGCGAGCCAACAGAAACAGGAATTATCGTGGCACAAACCTACCGAGAAGCAACTTGGATTACAAAACGGACATTTGCCTCTTGCGATGTCGAGCAGATCACGTGCTATCTTCGAGGCTGCGAGTGGGAGAAAACTAGACCCGACTTTTGGAGCTCCCCACGTGGCATTTGTGAAGGACATCGTGACGGTGAGTAAAGACGGAAGAGGTAACTTCACCACCATCAACGACGCCATTTCTGCAGCTCCCAGTCGCTCTTCCTCTTCGGATGGCTACTTTTTGATCTATGTCTCGGCCGGTGTTTACGAAGAATACGTTTCCATCGATAAGAAAACGACCTACTTGATGATGATCGGAGACGGCATCAACAAGACTGTCATCACAGGCAATCGTAATTATGTAGATGGGTGGAGAGCTTTCAGATCGGCAACCTTCGGTAATTGATTCAAGCACACAGACATGCATGTGCACACACTCAGAGATATATATATGTATATATAATGCTAAAATGATGGATGTATTCTTTTTAATGAATGTGAGTAATGTTATAAATGCATAATGCAGCTGTGAACGGGGAAGGATTCGTGGGGGTGAATATAACATTTCGTAACACAGCAGGGCCCGAGAAGCACCAAGGGGTGGCAGCTAGAAACTCGGCAAATATGTCCTTGTTTTATAGCTGCAGTTTCGAGGGATACCAAGACACACTATACGTGCATGAAATGAAACAATTCTACAGAGAATGTGATATCTACGGGACGGTGGATATCATATTCGGGAACGCAGCGGCCGTGTTCCAGAACTGCAACATTTATGCTCGTAAGCCTATGAAGGGACAATTCAACGCCATCACGGCACAGGGTCGAAAGCGGGATGATCAGAACACGGGCATTTCGATACAAAATTGTACGATAAGAGCAGCGGAGGAGCTGGCGGCGAACCCGAGTGTGGCAGCGACATACTTAGGAAGGCCATGGAAGAAATATTCGAGGACGGTTTTCATGGAGAGCTACATTGACAGTGTAATAGATGGGGGTGGGTGGCATGTGTGGGCGGGTGATTCATATTTGAGCACCTTGTATTACAGGGAGTATAATAATAGGGGGCCGGGCTCAAACACCTCCCGCCGGGTGACGTGGCCGGGTTACCATGTGATTAACGCCTCCGTTGCTGCTAATTTCACTGTCTCCAACTTCCTGCTTGGGGATTATTGGCTGCCCCTCACTGGTGTCACTTACACTGGTCACTTAATTACCTCCTGATTTCAATATTTGTCTTCTTTCTTTTTTCCCGTTAATCCTCTCGATTGATATATCAATAATTTACTTCTTATATAATTCACCCATTAATAAAATTATCTTCTATATTTTACTTTGGATCATTTTAGTTTCAGTATTTTTTTAATTTGTTGTTATTTTTCATATAAATTAAATACAATTATAATTAAAAGCACTTTAAAAAAACCAAGTTAACTAACAAAATTCTCTGGTCAATATATATACATTTTGATTGCCATGCATGAAAATGAGTAACCTGAAAACAAATAACTAAGCCCACTGGCTAAATGCTGTCTCCGAGCAGCAATATGTCCAAATTAAATAAAAGTAACGTTTTACATAAAATCTTCAACTTGTTTATAATATATAGTGTGTGTAGTAATATATAACGAAAAGTTTATGCGATGATGTACATATGTTTGGATATTTTTCAATACCTTTTGTTTTATAACTTGAACTTGCTTATATTAATATATATATATATAATACGTGATATATAATGAAAAATTAATATATACGATAATGTATGCTTGGATAATTTTTTTATTTTTTATTTTATTAACTAGGGATTATTTTATGTCCGATTGTCAGTTGATTTCCTCTGGGATTTATGTAATGAAATTGCCTTTCAATCCCAAACTTGACAATACTGTCTGATTAAATTGCTCTGTGCCTAGTTAACAAGATAACGGATTTATTCATAACAATTATACTACTTCAAAGATATATATATATATATGTGTGTGTGTGTGTGTGTAAATATCCTTTAATAAATAATTAATTTTTATTTATAAGAAGAAAGCGCGAAGCTTAAAATATTGAGTGGGAATAGATATGATATTAAATGTTAAAATTCCATAAAATTATAAACAATTTCTTTTGCCAGAAAAATTAAAAATCATAAACTATTTGAATACACCGATCTAGAGCTATTACGTTTAACATCATTAGTAAAGGCAACGGACAGACCCTTTCATCAAAATGAAGAAGAAGAAAAGGCAGCAGGCACAGGCCCAGCTAGCTGCTGATGGGAATTAATCATCTATAGTAGTTTTTTGGTGAAATAATCATCTATATTTTTTAACACTGGCGAAGCACAAAAGTTCACGCACTATGTTTTCTACTTAACATAAGACTCTCCGAAAGGACTGAAAGACAAAAATACTAACGTTTTATTTTATAGGGGGAAGACCTTTTTTCTTTATGCACCGGCAAATCTATATATATGTGCCCCTGGGGATTTCAACTTGCATCGTCTTCCTTATTTGAAAGCTTTCATATCTTTCCAGGAATACCTGGTGCTATTGCTATGAATATTGGACACGATTCTTGATCCTTAATTAAAATGTAGCATTCATATATGTGAGTGGCTATATATTTATTAAATAAAAAAATGTAAATATATATGTGTATTTGTGAACATAGATCTGATCCAATTAAGCTACAACAGCTAGCTGAACGTGAGTACGGGGCAAATGGATCCTTCTAGAAAGTATATATAAAGAAAATGTTCAGAGGCATCATCAAGGGTAATGCAAATCCAAAACGAACGTGCAGGTGCATATTCGATGTGTAGAAATGAAATAAAATTCTAAAGAAGAGGAAGAAGAAGAAATTTGTCAGAGTTGGTTGCAAATGGCGCTGGCAGTGACGCATAAACGATGGAAATTAAGCATCGGCCTTGGAGGGAAGACTTACAGAGACCGGTGGCGACCTGGAGCCATTTCTTTGTGTCGTAGGGAGCATTTGCTGAAATTGCAGCAACTGCCATATCAATTTGATCTGCTGCATCCGTCAACATATCTTTGCAATCTGACAGCCCTTGTTGGATTTAAACAAATTGTGTGTAGTAAATTGTACCATGAAACCTCCCAAATACTACTATATTATTGCCCTTGACTTGCTTCTCTACATTCAGTTTTCAAAAAGAGAGAAGAGATGAGTGTGTATGGTTACGAAAACTGAACCCGGGCAATCCAAATTGTATCCCCCTTCAACCTGGTAATAATGGCTGATTACATTAATTTTTGCCTGAATGTATTGTATATTGCTTAGAAGAATTTACCAAGTTTCAAATCAACCGTCTAAAAATAGATATGCGGGGCACTCTAACTTCAGGGCACTGTTATAATGATATGATTATTTCCTTCCTATAAAAGTTTCCGCATAAGTTCTTAATCCAGTAATAGTACCATTAATTTTTAAGAATATTCACAGCTTATTTCTTACCTTGACATTCATAACGTGTGATTTTCGAATGATTCGGGGCCAAAACAACTTCTTTAACAGTTTTATGTGGAGTTCATCTGTCCCTGGTTTTTGGAAAATACTCATTCTAGTACAGAAGAAGGAATAAGGCACAAGCATTATGCGGAGTGCTGAACACTCAAGGAGCTAATAATGCTGACCAATATTTCTTAACTTACAGATATCAAACTACAAATGGGTGTGTATGTTTTAACTTTATTCCTCCTTTGCTTCATAATACATTATTTGAAATCAATTTCTGATTGACATGATGTGCCACTTGTGCAATTAAATCGTGTTCCATTGTTCTTCTACATATTGATGGCAATTGTAGTTCTTCTACATGTTGATGGCAATTGTAGTTATTTTTCGTAGAAATTGTTAGCAGGTAAACTAATATCTTGGATTCGCTTGTCCTGTAGAAACCTGGGGAGGCAGAAGAAGAGTTTGCCCGAGCTGGTACTGCAAGAATAATAAAGGAATTTTTAACGTTCTCGTAATCCACATCCACATTGTGTCCCTAAAGAGATAGGATTTGGAGGTTCACCTGATACTCCAATGACTTTACCCACTTGGCTGTCAGAAGAAGATGTCAAATATTATGTCAGTAAATTTGACCAGAAGGGGTTCACTGGTGGGTTGAACTACTATCTCACGCTAGATCTGTAAGTTTCTCTCATTCTCAGTTGGGAAAGCAAGTCTTAAAATCTCATGTGCATTTTGATACATGCAAAATTGGATTTCCCATGCATTTGAAAACCTATTTTTATAAGAGTGTTCAAATATAACGAATAAAACAAAATGAAAGCTTATGTGTTGTCAGTGTATTACATTATATAAAGATGATGATTTGTTTACACATGTCATGCTCAAATGTTTTATAAATATCATTCAAAGTCTTGAAAAAATAGAATACTCACGTATTGATGCCACCAAAAATTTCAGTTTCAATTTCTCCCACCTGTTGAATATGATCTTGTTTCTCGTTTTTCTTATCCCACCCTCCAATCAATTTAGTTTTGTTTGCAGAAACTGGGAACTCACAGCGCCGTGGACTGGGTTACAGATTAAAGTTCCTGTCAAGTTTATTGTAGGAGATCTGGACATCACATATAATACTCCAGGCGTCAAGAAATATATACATAATGGCAAATTTAAGAGAGATGTTCCATTCTTACAGGAAGTAGTTATTTTGGAAGGAGTAACTCACTTTCTGAATCAGGAAAGGCCAGAGGAGATCAGTGCGCACATCCATGACTTCATCAAGAAATTTTAATCTGTCCTTCACAGGTTTATAGTGTATGACTATATATATATATATATATATATATCTAATACTGCCCCTCCCTCTTAGGATGCCAACACTCATATGAATGTCAAAATCTGCAGAACTTGCGTAACAGCTAGAGGCAGCTTCCTCTTTTTTTCTTGATTGGGTTTAAAGTAAGGAAGGCTCATATAAGAGGCATGGTTAATTGAATGAATTGAGGGACTTTTGATTTCCAAATATTTGTTCCACAGATGCTGCTTGGGTTTCCAAATATTTGGGCCGAGATATTCCAGCATGCAAGTTCCTTCGAGATGGGACGGAATGAATATATATTGTCAATGATATCAAAGCGGAAAGATATATACACTAACTAGTCTAGAAGAGTCCATCAACCAGGGCTTTAAATACGTTTATGCTGGAATGAACGGTATATATGAAATTGTAAAGGACAAGTGTACATCAAAAGAAAAGCTATTACCAACTTTTTCAGGGCTTTTTTTTTCTCCTGGGAGGGAGAACTCTTGCCTGAGCACAAAACGGAAGAAATAACTAGAATAAATAGGAGGAAAGCTGCTTGTAGAGTAGAAGTTGACACAAATTTGCCTCCCCTCGAACGGACATAAGGCTCCCAAGTGCTTGAGCTTGACAGCTTTCCTGGCATTCCTATGACATCGGACAACAACTCCTGACTGACACCATTATTTCATAAAGAAACTCAATACTTCAAGGCAAGGCCTACTCAACAACTCATCACCAAATTCAAGGCAGCCAAGTCAATCTCTCCCCAACTATTTTCTTCTGCCTTCTACAAGGCAAGCATGATTCGAGGCACACAAGTTTTTCCAGCTACACTAATGAGTAATTAACAAGGCTATTCTTTCTGAGAGGGGGCAATTAATATTGTTGAGCACCTGCTCGTTTCTCCTTTTCCAAATTGGCTTAGCAGCAGCTCTCCCTCAATCCTTCAATTATATTCATGCCATTCTTTTAGTGCTCCTTTAGAATGGCAACCACTTAACCTCCTTCCTATCTTCTTCTTAATATGTAAACTGTTATGAGTCACATGCCACAGCACATGAAGACACTAATTCTTTCTCCCCAAGCCACTTCTATATAAAGGTTCCAGAAATTAGCCTGCTGCCAATCTAGTTGCCCATGTTACGGTTGTAGTTATACCTATTCCTATACTTCTATCATGTTTTTATTTGTATCTACAGATAATGCAGCCACTCCATTTGCATCGTTTCCAAATAGCGATACAAGTTACCGGTTGTGAATTTAGAATGAAGAAATACTATGGCAGTTATGTATGACCCATATTTTTAGGGAACCAAACCCAATTAATTTTTGTGAGGCTTAATTATATTTTATTAAACCTCAAATGGAAAAGCCCAATTATTTTTATAAACCCAACTTATCTCTAAGCCCAAGCTCATTTATAACATTAAATTAATTAATTATGCAGATCAATTTCCAGAATATTCACCATATATCATTAAAAGGAGATTCTAGAATGTGGTGAACGTGGGAAGTTTGCCGAGAAGTTGAAAGACGAGTACGGAGAAAGTGGTGACATGATGTAGACACAATGGCATTAGTAATTTTCGAGTTGAATGAAAAACGACTCATTAATGAGTTTTTAAGTTTGTGTTTTATAAATTCTATTATAAGTTTCTTTTAATTATTTTATATATATTAAAAAATAATTAAGAATAATTAAAAAATTTTAATTTTATAAAATTTATTATAATTTTTAATATTATTCTTATTAAATTATAATATATTTTAATTATATATTTTTAAATTTTTTTTATCATAATTATTTATTAAGGGAGAAACATGAAAATAAATACTTAATACCTATAAAGTGATTTATATTTTGTATACTTCAATCCTTCTAAAATATACTCCCTCCGTTCCTTAATATAAGGAACAATTGGGGGAGTTCCGTGTTTCAAAATATAAAGGACACATGTGGTTTATCTGGTGTATTTAATGACTTTTTTTCTAAAATATCCCTAATTAAGATAGTATATTTTTTATATAATTTATTTGTATTAATTACATAATAGAAAAATTATTAACATTAAATGAGGATATTTTTGGAAACTACTTTATATTCCAGACAAATTTATTGATTTTCTTGATCTGTGTGATTTTATCTTTTGTCCCTTATATTAAGGAACGAAGGGAGTAACTTACTCCCTCTGGTTCTTAATATAAGACCCTTTTAACCGAATCACGCGGATTAAGAATTGGAACTAAAACTAATTAACTACCTCGATTTCTCTGAAAATCTCAATATTTTTCTAAAATTACCCTTTTTTAATCTCTCTCTCTTTCTATTTAGATATATTAAATAGGGGCATTTTTCTGGAACTATATAATAAATACTACCTCGTATATTATAAAATGTTTTATACTACCTCTGGTCCTATATATAAGACCATTTTAACCGAATCACGCGAATTAAGAAAGGAAGTTAAAACTAATTAACTACATCGATTTCTCTAAAAATTTCAACCTTTTTTTCAAAACTACCCTTATTTAATCTCTTTCTTTTTCTTTTTGAATACATTAAATATGAGTATTTTTTTGGAAATGCATAATAAATATCACCTCGTATATTATAAAGGATCTTATATTTAGGATCAAGACAAAAGATCCTATATATAGGACCGGAGGGAGTATTTAGGATCAGGATAAAAAATCCTATATATAGAACCGGAGATAGTATAATAAAAAATAAAGAGAATATGTACGGAGAGTTATCTCATTTTGAATTTGACAATGCTTAAATTTAATCAATAATATTGAATACCATATAATTATATCATAACAAAAAAACAAGTGGCATTATAGTCTTGAGAAAGTGCCTAAGAAATAATGAACATACGAAGTGATAAATGACTTCGAGGACTCAGCAAGTTTGAATTGAAATCAGATTATTCACGCAAACTGATGATGTTGAATCCAATGGCACCACCACAATTCATAAAACTGTTGAGAAATTTTTTATAGATTCTTCTTCAATTGTTTTATTTAATTTACTTGGACACTTGACCAAAAACGAAAGAAAATATTGGCCAGAGAGAAGGCTGAATCATACTCCCTTATCCCATATTATGTTATAGTATGAAAAAAAAATTACCTCATAATATAAAATATTATATAATGATTTATCAATTTTTATTCTTCATTTATTATATTATTAATATTATAATTTGTGTTATATTTAATAAAATGAGTGAAATTAATAAAAATAAAATTAAAAATTTTGATTACTTTCTAAAAATTTAAAAATGTATTAAATATTTCTCGCGTAATTTCCTTGTATTGTCCTTTTTTAGTGCTCTGCTTCCAGGGTTTAGAGTAGGCATCAATGTTAAGTTAAGATGGATTTATGGAGTTGGACCACCCCAACCAGCCGGCATTTTTTTAAAACTCAATTATCATTGTTAAATAAAATGTTGAGACGCATATTAAAACATTTTTGTATATTTTTAAATTATAGTACAATTATAAAAAGTTTAAAAACAAGAATGATTTAAGCTTTCTCTCATACTCTCAATTTAAATTTAAAATATTCTTAACAATTTTTATATTTTTTTAATTTAAACAATAATCTATTTATATTTAAAAAAGACAGGATTATTATCAGTGTCACAAAAAGAGAAGTCTATATGTGTGCGTTGTTTTCTCCCTTCTGTCTGCGGATCGCCCCCATGTTGTAATAATCAACTTTGTGATGGCTAATGTATCCTCGCAAAATGAGCGAGGACCCAAACCACCGTTTAATTCTGTAGTGGCATTTTAGTCATTACAACACGAGACGTTGTACAATTCTCCAACTCCAGGCTTTTTTTTTTTTTTTTGTTATTACCTGATGTCTAAATAACCGTCCAATCGTAACTAATCTAATTCCTATATCCCCTCCGGTTGCGACGCCTCGACCGCCACCGGTCGCTTGAAATTGTTATGATGCCCCCTTCCAAACCCCGCCGCAAGGTTGTTCCGGCGAACGGTGAAGATTCTGCTGATAAATTGGACCAGCTCCTTCTCTCCTCCGCTATCTGCAACAACGAAGACCTGGGGCCATTTGTTCGCAAGGCTTTTGCTTCCGGCAAGCCCGACTCGCTTCTCCACCACCTCCGTCACTTTGCTCGCTCGAAAGAATCGGAGATCGAGGAGGTCTGCAAGGCACACTACCAGGATTTCATCCTCGCCGTCGATGACCTTCGATCCCTCCTATCAGACGTGGACTCCCTCAAGTCAGCCCTCTCTGATTCCAACTCCAAACTTCAGTCAGTTGGTCGCCCACTCCTCTCTTCCCTTGATGCCTTCGTTGAAACCCGAAACGTGTCTAAAAACGTTAATCTCGCACTCGAGTCTGTGCGAACTTGTATTCAGTTGATGGAAGTTTGCTCCAGAGCCAACCGTCATCTGTCTGGTGATAATTTCTACATGGCTTTGAAATGCGTCGACGCGATTGAGAGGGACTATTTGGACAAGACGCCGTCTTCCACGCTGAAGAGGATGCTGGAGAACAAGATCCCGGAGATTCGTTCCCATATAGAGAGGAAGATTAGCAAGGAGTTTGGGAACTGGCTAGTAGAGATCCGAGTTGTGAGTCGTAATTTGGGTCAATTGGCGATTGGTCAAGCCTCTGCAGCGAGGCAAAGAGAAGAGGATCTAAGGATTAAGCAGCGGCAGGCGGAGGAACAAAGTCGGCTTAGCGTGAGGGACTGTGTTTATTCATTGGAGGAGGAAGACGATGACGGACTGATAGTTGGCGGTGTTGGGATTGGAGAAGAAGGCAAGGATGGGTATAACAATGGGGGAGCCGGTGGAATTGTAGGATTTGATTTGACACCGTTATATAGGGCTTACCATATACATCAGACATTAGGACTAGAAGATCGGTTTAAGCACTATTATTTTGAAAACCGAAAGCTTCAGCTAACGTCGGACTTCCAGGTATCTTCAATGACGCCTTTTCTTGAATCCCATCAGACTTTTTTTGCACAAATTGCGGGTTTCTTTATAGTTGAGGATCGGGTCTTGAGGACTGGTGGGGGTTTGATATCAAAAATGGAAGTTGAGAACTTGTGGGAAACTGCTGTAAGCAAAATGTGTTCTGTGTTAGAGGATCAGTTCTCCAGAATGCAAACTGCTAATCATCTCTTGCTCATTAAGGACTATGTGAGTTTACTAGGAGTAACCCTGCGAAGATACGGGTACCCCATTGATGCATTGCTTGATGTTTTGAGCAAGCATAGGGATAAATACCATGAGTTGCTGTTATCGGACTGCCGTAAACAGATCGCTGAGGCGCTAGCAGCTGATAAGTTTGAGCAGATGTTGATGAAGAAAGAATACGAATATTCCATGAACGTGCTTTCCTTTCAGATTCAAACATCGGATATCGTACCTGCTTTTCCTTACGTTGCACCCTTTTCATCAACAGTGCCAGATTGTTGCCGCATTGTGCGGTCTTTTATTGAGGATTCTGTGAGCTTCATGTCATATGGCGGGCAACTAGAATTTTATGAAGTTGTTAAGAAATATTTAGACAGACTTTTAAGCGAGGTTCTAGATGGGGCTTTATTGAAGCTTATTAGTACATCAATTCATGGTGTCTCCCAGGCGATGCAGGTAGCAGCAAATATGGCTGTACTGGAGCGTGCTTGTGATTTTTTCTTCCGCCATGCTGCACAGCTTTCAGGGATTCCGTTGAGAATGGTGGAGAGGAACAGGAGGCAGTTCCCTTTGAGCAAAGCTCGTGATGCCGCGGAAGAGACACTCTCTGGACTGCTTAAAGCTAAGGTTGATGGATTCATGACCTTGATTGACAATGTAAACTGGATGGCTGATGAAGCACCTCAGAGTGGGAATGAGTACGCAAACGAGGTTATAATTTATTTGGAAACTCTAGTTTCTACGGCCCAGCAGATATTGCCAGCTCATGTCCTTAAAAGAGTCCTGCAGGAAGTTCTTTCTCACATATCGGAGAAGATAGTTGGTGCTTTAGTGAGTGATACTGTCAAGCGGTTTAATGTGAGTGCCATCACAGGGATTGATGTGGATATCAGGCTCTTGGATTCATTTGCTGATAATCAGGGTCCCCTTTTCTCAGATGGGGATGTTGATCAGTTGAAAATGGCACTTGCTGAGTCAAGGCAGTTGATGAATTTGCTTTTAAGCAATCATCCAGAGAACTTCCTGAACCCGGTGATCAGGGAGCGGAGTTACGATGCCTTGGACTACAGGAAAGTAGTAACTGTATCAGAAAAATTGAGGGATCCTTCAGATCGGCTCTTTGGAACCTTTAGTAGTCGTGGAGCGAGGCAGAATCCCAAAAGGAAATCATTGGATATACTGATAAGAAGACTTAAAGATGTTAGCTGATTGTGATCAGAGTTGTATGTAAGATCTTTACTCTTCTTTTTTTTTTTTTTTTTTATGCTTTCCCTTTCAACCCGTTTTGATTTTGATTTGAATTATCTAATTACAAGTTATTCCCAAAATCAATGATAAGGCCTGTTTGTTACTATCTTCTGCCAGTCTTGTCTGAAATGTTCAATTGTTAGGTTCATTGTTTGGGGTTCATCGAGACAAATGCAAGTCATGTAATTGAATTTCTTATCATTGCTTACTTTGAATTCATTGGGAAATTTTTTTCATATCTAAAATATAAGACCTTCCAGGTCCCATCAGATTTCTAGTGCAGGAATTTATCTTCTTTATCTGTGTGTGACTGTAACATGATGCATGTCTTGTGAGGGATTGTTGGTGCACGTTCAAGATTCATGGCTCTTAGAATAGAGAGCTCCGGATGAAACTGTAATATTTTTTCAGTTACCTCGTGGTCACTGTTTTGACATTTGCCACTTCCTTAATCATGTAATCTACCATATTGTTTTGGCTGTGAACCTCTTATCAGAGCAATGAAGAATTTCCCATGTTCTGACTTGTTACTTCTTTACATCGGTTCATGTCCAATTATTAATGTGGGACTAAGAGTAGTGATGGGATATATTGAATAACTCAAAGGCAGCGCACTTCGAGATCTATAAACCATTTTGATTTCACCAGGCTGATGAAATTGAAATGAGGCTTCTTTTCCATGTCAGTTCTGTAATTTCACGCCAATGCCTCGTCTGTGTTGAACATGTTGGTGAGATTTGTAAACCAACACTTGGTATGTGCAATGGAGATTGGAGGACATGCTTTTTCTAATTGTTACGTATCCCGTGGACTAGGAGAAGTTGGAACGTTGCATGCTTGCTCTATTTCCTTTTTTTTTTTTTGTGTATTTTACGCTTGTAAGCTTGGATTCAGTGCAGCTATGGCTGTAAAGCCCATCTCATCTGTCAGTGCTTGTCAATTGCAATTTTGTTTCGACTAACTTTGTAGGAACGTTGGGCAAAAGGAGGAAAACAAAAAACTTGTTTGGAATGGAAAACAATGCAAGATACCTAATGTCTCTCTATCTCATAAAGATTTGACAAAAAGCAGTGTCATTATTATTTAGTTAATAAAAAAATGATACCCAATTTAGTGTCATTACTATTATTTTCTTGCAACTTATTAATCACAAAAAAGTAGCAAGTTTCCTATATTGTGCTATTCAAGTACACGGGTCGCGTGACAAAGAATATGAAGTTCTGGTCATTGAGTGTAAGGTAGTAACCAGGAGGATGAGTAATAAAATGTTGAATTCCCATTACTTATTATTAGTATCAAGTTTATGTTGCTCTTCTTGGTTCATCATAACACATACCTGCAAATATATGAGTAGCAAATTTGCTAGGATCAGTTGTTATTAGTCTCAAGTTTATGTTGCTCTTCTTGGTTGTCATACACACTTGCCTGCAAATATATGAGTAGCAGATTTACTATCATTTGGAAATGGGAATTATATTTGATAGAAGGGCTTTGAAGGGGAGTGAAAATTTGTCTCATTTGATTTAATAAGTAGTAGGAGAGGGAAGAGGAGAGGAGGGATGAGAAAATTTTAATGAATTTTTTCTTCCATTCCCTTTTATTCCTCTCATTCAAAATTGGGAGATTGATTTGTAGCTACTATTAGTAAATTTTCAAAGGATCTTCAAATATTTGTAGATTTTCAAGTTATTTTCATATATTTGCAACTTATTATAAAAAAAATATTTCTAATTAGATATTTAGGTATCTTGTGGTTGATTAGATAAGTTCTATCAAAGTTCTATCCATGCCTTTAAAAATATTAAGAGTCTGTTTGACAGTATTTTCTGTTTTACTGTTTTTAAAATAATGTTGTAAAACTATTTTTGAAAGTAAGTTTTAAAAATAAGAAAATAAAAAAATTTGTTTAAATAATTATTCTCAAAATCATAACTAGTGAGTGATAAATTAGTTATTTAAAATTTATAACTTTACCATTAATGAGGTGGGTGGTTTTCACTTTTTTTTTTCAAAATAAAAATTATAAAATATTTTAAAAATGTTATGAGTTTTCTGTTTTTTTATTTTTTTTATTTTTTAAAATAATTTATAAAAAACAGGTTTATTAACTAAGTGTTTTTATTTTATTATTTTTGAAAATAAAAAATTATTTTTAAAATATTTGCCAAATAGACCTTACATTTTTTAAGTATTTATGTGAAATTTTTCACTTTTTATAAATTATTTTTTTAGAAGATTACACATATATAATTTAAAAAATAAAATTATACTCCCTCTGTTCCAGCTTATAGTGAATTTTTAACTACCGCACACAGACCAAGACAATAATTAATAACTAATAAAATTTTTTATTTTTTTTCAAATTACCCTCATTAAATACTTTGAGAATGAAATATTTTAATAATAAATATATATTTGGGTTTATTAATTAGGAGTAATATTGGAAAGAGAATAAAATTATACTATATAATTTATAAAATACACTATATTATAAAATATTAATTTTTTAAAAAAATACACTATATAGGGATGTCATGTCATGCTTTAGTTGGAAGTGGGGGAGCTTACGACAAAAAACAAAAGAACACCAAGCCCTGCTTTCTGCGTTTGAGGGAGACGTCGCCATCTGCTTACAACACGGCTTGCGTTTGCAACGATTTTGCAATCACACGCTTCCTCTCGCTCTCCCTCTCCGTATTTCTCATCCTTCACAGATCCCTGTTTTAAGTCCATTTTTTTCAAGTGATGAATAAGAGTGACATTAATTTTATTTTTTTTAAATTATTATGTTTATTTTTTAATATTCAAATATTTTAAAATATATGGAAAATAAAAAAATGAATGTGTAATAAAACATATGTAAAAAGATTGAAATAATATAAAAAAATTATACAAATTTTAAAATAAAAATTACACTATTTATATATTTTTTGGTCTAACACTATTCATAACTTATAATTTATGGATAATATAATTTTTTATAATTTTTATATTTTATATTGATTTCTATATCCCAACTTTCACTTTAACTTGAGTTGGGAGCCACTTGATATATCGGAAAAATAAATAAGGAAAGTTAAACTTTCCATAAAAGTATATTCATAAAAGTATATTAATGTATGTTACTTAATTTCAAAAAATTATGCAACTTTTCAAGAAATTGAGCTTGACTCATAAAGTTCCACATCCCCAGCTATCTTGGGAAAAACTTCTACTTTCTAAGTGAATTATCATATTTTAAAAAAATGCTCTTAACTTTTTAGTCTGTTTCATTGATAAAAATGATATATATGCCTTTAACATTATAATGTAATTTATTTATTTATTTAGAAAATATTTTAAACTTTTTAGAAAACTAAAAATAAAAACAAGTAATATATGAATTTCTGATGAAGTTAACTTCTTAGAAAGTTAATCCTCAACAAATATAACAAGTGACCCATTATTTGTTCAATTACGTTTTTTTAATAATAATGATTGTAACAACCCTTATTATACTATTTTAAACTTAATCTCGAGCTAATAGGAAGTATACGTGATGATATGTGCAGGACTGGAGGAACTAGGATGAAGAAAGAGCAAACCGCAGCCTGAAATAGAGGCACCGCGGTGAGTGAGATAGAGAATGATTTATACTTTTCGGACAAAAGGGCTATATGCCGCGGCAAACTTATCGCTTGTTGCGGTGCCAAACCTAGAACTTGGATAAATCAATCACGAACCAATCAGCTGAGACAAAAAAAATAGGAGGGGGAAACGAGGAAAGCTCTGCTAGGGTTTGAGATTCTAACCTGGGGGAGTGATTCTCGAACCTTGGAAATTTGTACTTCTGTTGGTAAGTGATCTTTCCTCTCATCTCCTATCTTTTCTCTCCGGTTATAGGTTGAAATATATGGGAGTATGTTGAATTTCAGTTGGGTTGTATTTTTCACAAATTAAAATGTTTGGTTTGGTGTTATATAAGTGTTATGTAATGTTAAGAAGGTTTGGGTATGAGTTTTGAGGGGATTGTGATAAGTTTGAGTGAAACCCTAGGTTAGAAATTGTGAAAGAAGTGTGAAATCCGAGATGTATAGGGATGATTATAATGTGGATGATTAATGAGAACTCGTTAGTGTATAATTATGTTATGGGAACTATATGTTAAGCTTGAATGGATAAATTATGGATTTTAGTTGTTATGAGTATTATGTTAATTAAAAGTATTATGATATTGTAGTGATTATTTGGTTAAACTGGAAGTGTATGGTTCGTGATGGGTACTTCGGAGACTTGCCCAATTTCCTTGTGTGAGTTATGTCCGTAATTTGAGGTAACCGGATGTTTGTGATATATGTGTTATATGTGTGTGTGTGTATATATATATATATGCATGTTTCCGTTTATATCATGATATCTTTATGTGTATGTGTATGATTTTCCTATATATTGTGATATGCAAATAGTTAGATGAGGTACTTGAATATAATAATGATGAGTGTGATATTGTATATGTATATACGTGATTGTAGCATCCACATATGATCGCATACTAGCATGACCATGATAATGACTGTGATGATGATTATATATATAAATATATATATATACACACACATTTAGAGGCATATTAGCATGACATATACATCACCACCCTATGAGCACAGTGAGATATGGCTGATTGGAAGGTGGTGATGAGATGAGATATGATGATACGAGATATGATGATATGATGAAAGATCCTCGCCACTAAATCCTCTCTTGTGGCTAGGAGAGTCAGGTGACAGTGGATTGTGATATGATATAATGATGACATGATATGGTGACAGATGTAACATCCCTACCATTGAATCCTTTTCGATAGAAGAACCGGATAGCAGTGGATTGCACCTTCCCTAAATTGCCATCAATTCGAATGGCCTAGGGGAAGAAAAGTCACAGTTCAAATATAAGTGTGACATTTGGTCGAATACAGTAGTGTAAGGTGAGCTTAGTAATGTCCCAGAATCAGTCTTCACTTGCTATTAAAAGGGAATCGCCTATTCGAAATGTCATGTGATGGCAAGAACTCGTGGTTCTAGCCGTATTTCAGGGAGACATGCATTTCATGACACTTGACATTGTATTACATCATTTGCATATATGTGTGATATTGATGATATTATTATATGTGTGTATTTGTGCCGGTTACTGAGACATTGTCTCACACCCCCTCCCATGACTTACATTTCAGGTGAAGACTTTGGTATTAATCCGGAAAAAACCAAGGAGCCATAGGCCTCTCTGCATTCAGAAATTTCAAGTATAACTGGTAGTTTGTAATTTAGTTTATATAATATTGTATCAAGTAGGTTGTTGTGGTTTGGCGCCTGTATGAGTATCTTGAGAGCATTATTCATATGCTATGTGATGATAGGATGATTGTGATGATGATATTTGGATGATATAGATAATTATGTGATGATATTGATGTTGAGGGATGATATGAGTTAGGTGTGGACATGTGTTAGGCATGGTTGTATATGTTTGATGATGATATGGACGCCGGTATTGGTTATTATTGTGGGAGTATATGTCTGTGTGTCAGAATGGCTGTATGTGAGCCCCAAAAGGGGGTTTTGGACCTAGTATGTGTATTTGGATGTATAGCCGATTATGAGAATTTAGAGGACAAGGGGGTCAAATTTCAGAGGAGTGATTCATTTGAGATGAAACCTTCTTAGACAAGTTGGTTGAACCAAATAGGACCTGTGTGAATGGTCTTTGAGTGCCAAATTGCTTTTAGTGACAAATGAGGTGGTAAGTTTTGAGTTTTAGCCAAAAAGTGACAAAAACGGTGTTGAGTATCCAAAATCTTTATACGGAAATAGATTTGAATAAAATTGGTGTCTATAGTTAGATTGAGACGAGATTGATTTGGAATAGTTGGAATTAGGTCATTTGGAGATCGGAGAATGAAGTGGTACATATTAGAAATTTGCCCCAAAAATCAGCAAATTACTAATATCATATCAGAAGGGAGCGTTGTGGCGCCAGAAGTTTGGACACTGCGCCAAGTGCTACTGCCTTTCTCCCAAGCTACAGCAGTATTGTAGCTCACCATAACTCTATGATTCTAGTTCTAATTGGAGTTTTTCTTTGTTTTGATGTTTTGAAAGTCGAGTTTGGGATTTATGGGAGTAAGTTGTTACTATGATGATGATAATAATAATACCATCGAGTTGCATTAATGATGTAAAAAATAGCCAATAAAAATATTAAATTTATGGGAGAACTACCTCCATTTGACTTAATATATAACCCAATATACTAAAAGAAATATTAAACTTGTCATAATTTGTCTTCTTTATAAATGGAATTGCACCCAATGAAAATAAAAAATGAAGTTTGTGAAACTAGAAGATTTTTTTTTGGCATAATTGAAAGCTAATTTTCTATGCTCATATATATATATATAGTGATTTTTTTTGTTTTGGAGAGCTACATATATATAGTGAATTAGTGATTAAAAATTTGATTTCTTAATGTATTTTTCTATACATATATCTTATCTCAGATTATTACATATAATTATTTTAATAATTATTAAAAAAAATCGAATTTTACACAGAAAAATTACTTTGAGCCATATGAACCAAGTTTCTTATATGCCAACAAAACCTTGTAGAGTCTCGACAATGTCTTGTATTTTTATATTTCTGCATGTTCTGGCAAAAAAAAACCGATATTTCTGCTTGTAAAAAAAAAACAGTTTTTGGGTGTGCTTTGTTTGATTAAGACCATGACGGCATGACCACGTGGGACGCGAGTTCCATGCTTTATTATTATTATTATTATTATATAATAGCAGAATGATAAGAACAAAAACACGACTGTCATTTTTTTTTAAGATCAAATTTCAATACAGTTATTTTATAATTTTATTATTATATTTTTAACAAATATATAATGCACAAATTTTTTATAAAAGGTGAAATGTCGAAATCTTATAATACTCAATGATAAAAATAAGAGTAATATATTTACCTTCTTTGTTTTCAAAAAATTTGATAGTAAAAAAGTTATATACAAATTGGTATACTTTTATTATCAAATTTGATAATCAAATATTTCTTTTTTTTTCTTTGCCAACAGATAATGAAAATATGTCAAGCATATAATTTCGTAATTATATAATAAATGTATGTTTTAATTAAAAATTATATATTTTATATTTTATAATTATAGAAATTAATAATAAACCATGTAATAATATTGCCTAAATCCAATTATAATAATAATACTCTTAATCCTTAATATAAGATCATTTTAACCAAATCATAAAAATTAGGAATAAGAGTTAAAATTAATTAATTATCTTAATTTTTTTAAAAATTATAATATTTTTTCATAACTATTCTTATTTAATTTCTTTAAATATATTAAATATGGACATAATACTAACTCGTAATCCCTTTATTCCAAAATATAGGGGATGCTTTTCAATTTTTTTATTCTAAAATATAAAAGATAAATGAGTTTGTTTGAATAATTAATATTTTTTTTAATTTTATCCATAATTAAAGTTGAATTACTTTTATAAGAAAAGTTAAATAAAAAAATTATTTATAATTTTAATTTATGAGAAGAATTAAATGAGAATATTTATGAAAAAAATAATTTTTTTATAATATATTTATGGTATGTAACTTTTTTTTTAATTCTAATAATATAATTATTTGCATCTAATGATAAAAGCATATTGTAAGGGTTCCTTTGGTATAATAATAAAAATTTTATATTTAAAAATAGTTGCAATACAAATATTTTGTTTACGGGGGACGGGGTGATTGTTTCTGTTCGAAAGACTAGTCAGGCACAGCAGGTCCCGACCACCAAGGGCCAACTAATAATAAACAAGAAACTTTTGTTCTGTTTATCAAGACTTTTGTCTTCCCACCCACGCGTCAGACTATAAAATGTTAGGCTTTCCCTGCCTTGAGTAGACTGAAGGGTGGACTCTTAACATAACCTAACATTGCCCCCTGCCTCTCACACCACGCCACCTTCCAGTTCCACAGACCAAAGCCATGGCTCTCCTCACTTTGATTCCACTCAAATTCACACTCTCTCCTCTGCCTCTGCTAATTCTATGCTTGCTCTTTATCTCCTCCCTTGCATCTGCCTCCCACAACGACTCCTTAACTGCTTACCAAGTTCTTGAACAATACAACTTCCCTGTTGGCCTTCTTCCCAAAGGTGTTCTAGGTTACGAATTAGACAGCTCCACCGGTAGATTCAAAGCCTACTTAGACGGGTCTTGCAGTTTCAGCATCGAATCTTACGAATTGAAGTACCAATCCACCATTACTGGCGTCATAGCCAAAGACAGGCTCACCAACTTGCAAGGCATCAAAGTCAAGATCCTTTTTCTCTGGATTAACATCATCTCCGTCACTCGCATCGACGACGAGCTCCAATTCTCTGTCGGCATCGCTTCTGCGGATTTCTCCGTCGCTAACTTCTATGACAGTCCCACTTGCGGCTGCGGCTTTGATTGTCTCACTATGAGTACCAACCACCCGACGTACTCGCACCAAACCTTTTAGGTTTTCTTCTTAATCCCACTGCCTCCTCTTAATTACATTAGATGCTTTCTAAAATAAGATCCATATGCCCTTCGATTTATGATGTACTCTGTGCGAGGAGTGGATATATGTATTTCTACTTTAGATTAGGATGAGGGACATCCGGAATCTCCCCGGCCTTTGGCTCAGGAATAAATTTGCTGGACTCTCGAGCTCTCACGTCTACTTATTTTGATCTGATATTTAATAATTCGTTGAATAGTTCATTAGTAATTAGTTTATTGTGCATTTTATAATTTTGCGGCATGATTTTTCTGACCTAAAAGTCTGCAATCGAAATTATTCGGTTCTTTGTGTTGAAATTGAAGAAGAAAAAAAATAATTTATAAGTAGACGTCCTCCACAACAACCCAAAGCCCATAAAAAATATCTTGATGAGCTAAGCTACGCATTTTGACATGTATCACTCGGGGAATTTTAATATTATTTTTTATTTCATTTTTCTTAACAAAAAGTCATAATAAAATATTTTCTTTGATTGTACTTTCAGAGAGGTTTTGATAATTAAAAAAAATCAAGTTTTAATCTAATTAGATCGTATGGTAAATGAACTTGAATTCAAGATATTTTATGGGTCCAGCGTAACCTGAACGGTCCATCGTAAGTTAAACGGTGTCGTTCGACTTGAACCGACTCAAGCAATAGGTAATTGGCAATAGTTTCCCGGGCCAAGTGTGAACCCTATACCCTACCATTTTCCTTTGTTGGGCAACCGGAAGTCAGGGTTTCCCTTCCAATGTCTATCACCGCTGTCTTCCTCGTGTCAACCGTTCTCCTCCTCTCACCGCCTCTGCTAACCCCGTCGACAGCCACCGCCGATGAGATTTTTACGGCCTACGACATCCTCGGAGAATATCACTTTCCCGAGGGTCTTCTCCCCAAAGGAGTTATTGGCTACGAATTAGACCAATCCACGGGTAAATTCCGTGCCTATCTCAACGGTTCCTGCAGTTTCTCTCTGGAGGGTTCTTACGAACTAAATTACAAACCCACCATCAGTGGCTACATATCCCGGGACAGGCTTACCAACCTCGAGGGTGTGAGGGTGAAGGTGCTGCTCTTCTGGTTCACTATTGTGGTGGTTGTTCGCAGTGGCGACGATATCGAGTTCTCGGTGGGCATCGCTTCTGCTTCCTTCCCTTTAGAGAACTTTTTCGTTTGCCCTCAGTGTTGTTGTGGATTGAATTGCGATGACTCCTTATCCCCAGTAAGGAAACTGAAATTAGACCCCTTTGTTTCCTCCACGTAGATCAATTTCAATTTGGTTAGATTTCCCTTCTTCATATTTCCTTTCACGGTTTTACCCACCCCGTCGATGTGTGAATTGAATGCTATCTCTCATTTGATACGGGTTTCAGGGATTTTTTTTTTAAGCTATCTTAATTATTAAAATGTCGAGTTTTGTGGTGATTCTGATTATATTCCTGCTTTCGTCTATGCGGAATATTGCTTGGCCTTGCCAGAGATGCGCTAAGTTTCGTAAATGCGTTTGCGTTTGGTATGTGTGCTTTTATCTTCGAATGAATATTCGTCACACTATAAGAAGCAGGACTGACAAGTTCACGAATGTTCTGTAGTTGCTTTTCTGTTGTTTGGAAAGGAAAGGGGGAAAAAACTGAAAAGTGTGATTGTCGGAAACGGCGAAGTTGAATGTAATTTAGGGATTTCCCCCCCCCCCCCCCCCTCCTTTTGGAAGGAAGGCGGTGGTATCGAGTTTATTCAATATATGCGACGTATTCATTTTTTTCTCGGATCCTCTATCGGTGTCTTATTCCCCCCTCAAATCTCAATTGGTACAAATTGTTCCACACAGTGCTAGAGTAACCCGGGGAAGCTATTGATCACTGATCACCCGATGCATTTCTAGAACTATTTTACCTCAATGCAATACCCATTTTCAGTCATCATACTCTGTATGCTCCTAGGAAGCAGACCTTTTAAGGGAAGGACTTTTAGCGTATGTACATTTCTTTTTATCGTCCTTAGTGTCATTTGGTTATGAATGTATTGCCATGAATTGTTGAGACGTGGAAGCCATGTTGCAAATGCTTTACATCTATCTGCTTATATCCTAATCCTTGGGGCATTGTGGTCAATGTAATTTTTGCTCTCTTTTGTTTGAGTCGGGAAGGAGAACTTGGTGAAAGAGAGGATAGGGGAGTCAGATCTGGTACTTCGGTGAGTAAATGTTGCTTGATCACATGAGAGGCAACCTCATGGGGTTTCCTAACTTGCTTCAATCACTCAGCGTAATTAAATTTTTTGTTTGTGCGCTGATAGTACAAGATATTAGAAATCTTTGTCTGGACTTAAATCTGAACATGACGTCTGTTACAAATGGTAGCCATGGGTAATCACGGGTTTGTGTCTTTGAGACGTTTTCATGTTGCAGCTCTACTAGAGGATTGTGATTTGAGATTCACGAGGGGAAGCTAGCAGCTAATTTTCTTTATTCAGTCACAATAGTGAATTGTAAATTTATTTTATGCTTCCCTTATATATATTGACCATAACAAGAACACGGAGTAACTGTCACTCCAGTACTCTTACAATCAAATACTGATATACGAATTATGATTATGTTTCAAATCTGTTTCAATGTAGTTTTCATATTCACCACAAAAATAATATATCAATATAATTTATACATATCAATCTATATAATAAAATTTATAGTAAGTTAAACTATTTATAATTGACAGTATAGTTACTTTAAAATCTCTGTAATATATGGAAAAGTATATCTAATTTGATGTATGATTAGGTTATGCCTTTTTTTTTTTAATCTCTTATTTTATTTTTTGAAGCTACACACATAGTTTTGGTTAGAAACACATTAGTATTACAAATATTGATAATGTTAGGGAAACTGAATTTCTGATATCTAAAATATATCTTTTAATTATTCGTTTTTTAAGTTTTAACATATAAATTGGTTCTTAAAAACCGTAGTTAATTTTTTAGTCTTTAAATTTAAAAAAAATACAATACCATCTTTGAAATGTATAGTCTTGCTGCCAATTTACTCCTTATAACAGGACTAATGTCATGAACAATAAAAATTTGTCAGGATTAAATTGTACCCATTTTTAAGAGGATAAAAACTTAGATTTCCCCCATTAATGATTCGGATATAGGGGATCATGAGTATGGTGAAATAATTAAAGATACCTTCTCCTTAAGCAAACAAAGAAACAATTCCGAAAAAATAATGCCGAGCAATGCATCCATCGCACCAACAACATCAGCTTTATGGCTTTGTCCACATGCATGCGTTAGAAATTAGAATCTTATTGACTATTATAATAATATCGTGTCCCTTCCTTGTTGGGGCATTTCAATTTCAAGTAAACTAATTAACATTGACTCTCCATTTTTCAAGTTTTAATTTTAATTTATTACTTTGATTTGTATCTTTCAAGCTGGATTCTACGAGCATGTCCACCCAAAACACAAAAAATGGAGCCCACAACAATTTAACGGATCGCCAAGGAATTGAATGGATGTATTTGCATTGGACCATTGTTGGGCCTTCCAAGCTAATGGATCTCTAATGAATCCAGCTTAACAGGTTTTAGACCTACATTAGAATATGAAAGCCCAGTGAATCATAAACGGCGATGGATTTGGATACCGATTCCGACCGGGCCTAACAAAGGGTTTTTCTCGCCGTGGTGAAGGTACAGTCGGAGAAGGCCGGGGCACTTCCACGCGCACTGAAGCCAATGCGGGCATCCTAATAGGACCATATACATTAACAACTTTAATGAGATCACACAAGCTTGATGATGGTGCCACAATCACTTCCCCAGTCGTCCTCTCTTTATTTTCTCTTCCTGTGATTTCAATTCCATTTATAATTGTATTGCAAGAGATGAAGAAGTCGTTGCAGGCCGTTTTCTGGATGATACTGGACGTGTTAGCTTTTATGACCCTCAAGCACAAAGGTCAAGCTTGGGTTGTATTTGAGGACCTCTTGTCTGCTTCCACTGCGCTTAAGCAAATGCATTGTTTCCCCTTCCGTGATAAGCCTACGGTATGATCCTTTATCTGTTTCGCTGCCAAAACTTTTCAGCTTCAACTCTGACATGCTATTATCTACTCCGTTTCTTTCCTTTACATATCTTATTGTCAGCTTAGCTGGCTATAGTTTTGATATTTTTGACTTCCGATTTGTCTTGTTGGGTTCCAAGATCTCTGCTGCTTGTGTTTTAGTTCACATAAATTTCTGACAGAAAGGTTTAATGAAATTCAGCTTGGGATGTATCCGGTTGTTTGATGTGTCCTTCTAATTAGACTAGATTGCAGAAGAATGTTAGCAGTTGCATGCATTGAATGTAAGCTTTAAACTGCATATATTTCCCTCTGTGGACGTCCAGGAAATCCCTGACCCTGAGCTAACTATTCTTCATAAATATGTTATGTGTAGATAGAATGCTGCGTAGATTCTTGGTCATGTATAAGGATAGGTAAAAACCTATTTTGATAATTTCTATACGTGGAAGAGATTAATCTTTACTATTGGCTGGACCCTTGGTGTTATAAAAAAATATTGTGTGTAATTTGAATTTGAATTTTTTGTCATGTATATCTTAATAGAACTGTTGACTTGGGAGTCTGGTCAAATAAAATTTCATGAAATTTATCTAGGCATCTTTTTTCATTGTAATCACACATCTAATCTCATCTGAAATTTATCTACTTTATTTGTTCAAAGTCCCGACCTACAAACTTTATCTTTTATTAATATTTTCTTATTGGATATATTGCTCCCCTTTTCACCTTAGTTTCTACTGCTGATTTTTAAATGCTTTATTTCACTCAATTTATATGCACTACATTGAAATCTTTCTTTTGCAAGAAATTGAATGTTCTATCGCAATGTATGCAGAGAATACAGTATGCAAAGAAAAATCAGATCTAATAGCAAAAGCTGATGGCACTTTTGTTCTCAGGGAAAGACGAAAACGCATGATGACAAAAGTACTACATACACTCTTCTCTCTATTCTCTTTCGAGTTTGGAGTACATACTGGGGAGTTGAAATTGAGATTGAGAACCCAAATAGGAACCAAAAACCAATTCAATTAATGCTTATCTCCTTTTTTAAAATATGAACCGAAAACAATCTAAGTATCAAACCCAAAAAGGCAGCGAGACAACCTGTATGTTGACTGTGGGGAGAGTTCTAGAATTCCTGAGCATCTACAATGATATTTCTGTTGCTGAAAATGTTTATTGGGACATATACTGTGGACACGTTATTAAGTGTAAAATGTAATTCAACAAACCGAAAAAGGGGGACCCGAAAATTGCTTTGATGTGACCTTTTTATGTTTGATTGCAGGCAGAAAACGGAAGAACCAGCAAGATGCTAATCAAGAACGAATGGGCCTCAACCCTGCATATGCTGGTAGCTATGGTGGAACGCCTCCTGTAAGTATATTATGCAGTTTTAGTTTATTCTTTTGTCAGTGATGATGGCAAAGCCTAATAATATTCTAGCAACTTGAAACCAGGCTCATCCACATGTACTATGAGATAGTCTATGACTGGTGAAGTGGGGGTTATCTGTGAGAAAAAAGAATAAATTACTCTTCTGACAACACAAATATGGTGGACAAGGAGGAGTTGGTAGTCATTGCAAGAAATTAAGATGCCAGATTGTCTCTTTCAAAGCAAATGATTCTAAAGCACAATATCTTGATCAGTTCTCTCTCTGTTTTTTTTGGGACAACGATCAGTTCTCTTCTCCTAGTCTTAGCGGTGACTACATTAGTTATTAATATACTTTTTGGTTGTTATTGTATTATTTCTATTATTGCAGCAATACCAGATACCTTATCCAGGTGGAGCAAAATCTATGGTACCCGATGCTCCTGCGCCCCCAAACAACATTTCTCTTTATTCAGAACCTTCCCCATGTGACAACTCCGATAACGCTGCAGATGCTGTTTCTTCAATATCCTGGTTTCAAGGAAGTTAGAATGGTGGAAACAAAGCCTGGGATTGCCTTTGTGGAGTATGGAGATGAGATGCAATCCACAGTGGCTATGCAGGCCCTTCAAGGTTTCAAGATAACCCCTCAGAACCCTATGCTGATAACTTAAGCCAAGAAATAGAGCCCGTGGTTTCTGATTTTGCTATGAGAGTGAAGGGCCGCGATCATGTATCTTTAACTCCGAGGTACTTTATCCACCTAATGGAATCGCGTATGTTCTCGACTTGTTTATCCCTGAATTTGCCATGGCTTGTGTATAACTGTAGACAAGGTGATAAATTATACCATTTTTTTAAGAAAAATCTGTTTTAATTTTTTATACGACTCAAGTAATTTGTGTCAGGGTTTTTTAGTTCACTAAGGTAGATTCTTAATATGGTCAATTACCTGTACCTGTCTAACTTTGTGAAGATATCCTCGTAAATGTCTGCGGCTGAATAAATAAAAAAGCAGTGTCTTTTTTCCTCCAGTATTCAACCATTTTGGTCATCCCAGGGAGGCGATTCATCCCTATACCATTGTCTATAGATTTGATTATATAAAACATTATTTACTTTAGTTGTGCATTTTGCAATTTCACGTTTTCATATAAGCTCCTGCTAAGTCATTGACTCTCTAGCCATAGAGAGGGTGATCAATTTACTCAAATACTTGCTTTTTGCGCCTCCATTATTTTCATTTGCTCCAGCCTTCTCCAATCCTATCACTTCCTTAAATTTGATCTTCTATGAGTAAAATATTTTAGATTTGGTTTCTAAACAATTTTCTTCAGTCAAAATGAATTTGATTCAAATTGGACCAAAATCTTGTGGCGTATCAATCTTCCTTCATTCGTCAAAGGGATAAAGAACTCAGGAAGCTATATGCTTTATGTCAATTTTGTTTCCATGATTCTACATCAATATATCATATAAAAGAAAAATAAGTAATATTATTATTTCACTATTGGTTTTTAATTTCATTATTTTTATTAAAACTATAAGTATTCTGAGTCCGAACACAATGCATGGACAAATTGAATACATGCATCCTAAGGCAGTGAGGCCGATACAATAAAGTAACAAGAAATTTGCTTTTCAAGAAAATTAAACATAATCCTGTGTGTTGAGGCAAAAAAAAAAATTCTCTGTATTTATACAGAATTTGAGAAATTAGATACATTGTTTTTGTGTGTGGCCAAAACAGAAATTAAATACATTGTTTATAATTTGGGAATAGTGTGATTTATTATAAAAATTTTTAAATAAATAGAAGTTGATTTTAAGTGCTTTCCTTCATATTAATGGAAGATAAAATAAATAAAAAAATAATTAATATTTTATCAAAATTTTAAAAAGATATACTTTATATATTTTGAAAAATGAAAAAAAATTCTCAAAATGACAATTTATCCACGAAGAAAAAACCGGATCGGACAGGCCGGTTCGACTTGTCCGATTGGAAACCGGCCCTTAGTCCGGTCCGGACATAGATACAGATCAGAAGTTTTCAGAACCGGTGCAAATCGGTTAAGAACCGGTGCAAAATCGAGTTGAACTGGTCTGGACCTTTTTTATTTTTTAAATTTTTTAAATATTTTTTAAAAATAAAATAACATTATTTTTAGTACTAAGTAGTATTATTTTTAGTATAAATTTACTTAGCAAATAATATGAAAATAGAATATCAATTGACTATTTTGAATTCAAAATATAATTATAGATGAATATTAACTTGTTTAGATTTTAATATTAGGTTGTAAAACTTATTAATAATATTTTTAATTTTTTATATATTATTATATTTACTTTTTATTCTAGAATAAATATTAATTTTATGATTATGAATAAATATTTTTCATATTTTTTATTTATATTATTAAAAATATATTAATTTATTCACGACCGACCGGATTCCAATCCAAATTATGAATCTTGTACCGTTTCCTCGTTCGATTTAATGGCAGTCGATTTTTAATACCCTACAATTTATAGTATTCACCACAAAAATGTTCCCAACCTTTGAAATTCAAATTCTTTCATTTTGTCTTGTTACTTCCAAGAGAAGACTGCCAAAACGTGCGAAGCACACATTAAAATTAGAGCATTCTGCGGTAACGGCGTCGTTTATAAGAAAGAAGGCGACCCGCTTCATAAATCTTATTCCCTCCGCGGTACTCTAGTTGCGGAGGTGTACTCAGTGCTCGATGGCCACTCAACTGAAGGTGGAAGGGTTGCGGAGCGAGCTCGCTCAACGCGGGCTTAGCACCACCGGAACCAAGCCTACTCTGGTATGAATAAAGCTTCTTTCTTTCTGCTCCATCGTTTTGATCGGAGAGTTCTTAGCACTCCTTGTTTCTGACAGGTTCGTAGGCTTGAAGCGGCTCTTCGTAAGGAAAGTGGGCAGTTTTCGGCCGATGGTCGTACTTCATCTCGTCAAAAGAGAGAACGGGAGCCAGAAAATGAGGATTTGGACAACTCTGACAAACTCATGGCCATTGAGAAGTTCCGTGAAATGGGCGTTCAGCAACTACGTGAAGAAGCTTCCCGGCGCGGAATTTCCGTGGTTGGGTCCAAGAAGCAGCTTCTGGAGAGAATCTGTCAAGAATTAAGGAAGGGTTCGGAGAATGTTGATGAAGGTATGTGCTTCTCCCCTGCCTTTCGTAACCTCAAACTAAAGAAAGTTTGTGAGAGTATTACGGATTACATAATTATTCTCTCTACTTTCCTAGTAGAATTGGAGCATATGCATAGAGAACGTTGTTCTCACATATAATGTGGCTATGTGGCTACGATGACTGCAGATGAAACTACAAATTATGAAGAGAAGGAAAAGATGGTTACTGCAACCAAGAAAGGTGCGGCTGTTATGGATCAATGGCTTCCAGATTACGTAAAGACTCAATATCACGTTCTGCAAATGGCAAGTCTGATAGAATAATTACCTTTTAAGTAATTGCATATGTTTTCAATGAGACGTTGTTTGGAGTCTAAAAGCTTTTGTTCCGGTGGGTTTCAGACTGACATGAATATATACTGCAGGCTGCTGAAATCTATGATGCTATGTTGAACCAGACAAATGTTGGAGACAACAATAACAAATTCTATGTGATTCAAGTTCTTGGTAGATTCTCAATCCCATCTATATGTTTATGATATTATTAATCAATTTATGAGACTAATTTATTGTAATTTAGAAGTCGTGGGAGCATGTCTGTTGATGGCCATAAATTTGCACATGATCGGATCTCTGGTTTTGTTCCATTTCATGCTATAGCGAAAAAAGTCCTGCAAGGTGCAGGGTGCACTTCAGAGAGTAAACCGCAAAGTGGATTACTGGTGATAATTAACGTTTTAGATTTTTATCAATTGTAAGCTCCAAGAGAGTGAAATACAAAATAGATCATTTTTCATAATGGTTTTGGTTTTATCAAGAACAAATATTTTCTTTTACTTCAGCCTTTACTGACAGTCTAGATCCAATTTTTTTTGCAGAATCTGATGATGGTGGTAAATTCCTTGTTTACAATAGATGGGGAAGGGTGGGTGTAAAGGGCCAGGACATGATACATGGCCCTTACAATTCTCGTGAGAGTGCCATCCAGGAGTTTGAAAATAAGTTTTTCACCAAGACCAAGAATCATTGGTCAGATAGGAAGAGCTTTGTTTGCCACCCAAAGAGTTATGTTTGGTTGGAAATGGACTATAGTGGAAATGAGAAAGAATCTACTGTGAGTTACAGTGATTATTCTTTTCTTCGTATGATTTTATGAGTACTTAAGAATCCATCATGCCTTTTTTACATTTTTGGCCCTTGCTCTCTTAAGGATCAAATAGTTGACTGTCATCTGTCAAGGAGAAACTATTTTTATTGGCCATTCTGAACAATATGCTCTGGCTTTCAGGTCACAGAAAAGCCTGTATGTGCACTAGAAGTGAAGCCTCAGGAATCAAAACTTGCGTCACGTGTTGCAAAATTTATATCTCTTATTTGTAATGTGAGCATGATGAATCAACAAATGATGGAAATAGGTTCGTTTTTCTTTCCTAATTTCCCTGTATGGGATGACCCAATTCGTATGATAAAAAAAATGCTAAATATTTAGTTGAATCACTTTAGAAGTTTCACGCGGATAACAAAATCATAATCCTTTTTGACATGCATTACATCTTTCTTTTGATGTAACTTCAATTAATGTCCTCTGTCTTGTTTAATCTTGGGATGATTCTTTTACTTTTAGGATACAATGCAAATAAGTTGCCCCTTGGAAAACTGAGCAAATCAACAATTTTGAAGGTCAGTTTCTCTCTAAGATATCCCTGCCATATTTTCTCCTTTGGGGCTTGTTTGATATGATTTTTCTTTGTATTGCATACAGTATTAAACTTCCTACTGCACTTTCTATCGTGATATTGATATAATATTATCAACAATCTGTAGTAGCATTGAACTTATGAAGTAAACTTCAGTCTAATGTCACCTTTTTTTCCTTCCCTGGGTGAGAGAACCAGGGAGGGGGGTTGATTGAAGAATGCATCATCCATATATGTAGGTGTGTTGTAGAGAATAACAAAAGTAACACCACTTTGATATATCATGATTGAAACACCTTTTGTTTTTAATTTACTTCATTCTTATAAAGATATTTGGGGTCACTACATCCTGATGATGGTGCATAGATTCGCCTGTGTAACTACGTCCTTGTTTTTGTCTTGCTGGGCACTGCAGCTTTAAGTTTCAACTTGCATGCTATGTGTATCCTCTCTCATCTCTAAAAGTTGACCAATTATATTTCTAAAAATATCTAGGGTTATGATGTTCTCAAAAGAATCGCCGAGGTGATAAATATTTCTGATAGGAAAACTCTGGAGCAACTAAGTGGGTAAGATGTTCCAGCTTCCTAAGCCTTTTCTTCTCCCTCTTCTTTTTTTTAATAAAAAGTTCTTGGAGCTAAGATTTATATTTCTGAAGTACATGACTACGTTAATTTGCTTCTTATAATTGACTGCAGAGAATTCTATACCGTTATTCCTCATGACTTTGGATTTAAAAAAATGCGTACGCTCTCTTGTTCTCATATTTAACTTCTTAAATCATGAAATTCTCATGATATTGGTTGAGTGCATTATTCTCTGAGGAGGTTAACTAGTTAACATGGAAATGCAAATAATTGCAGGGGAGTTTGTGATTGACACACCTCAGAAGTTAAAACGCAAGTTGGAAATGGTACTCCTATTTTCCAGTTATACATCTGGTTATTCTAGTTGCTCTTTGCTTCGTATTCCCTTTTGGGTGGTGGATATCCTTTCTATGGGGCATTTCTTCTTCATTTTCTCTTTTTCCTGTCCCAGCATCTTCGGCTTGATGAATTAAAATGCATACTTTTGACCTCTTTGCCTCAACTTCCCTTTTTTTGCAATTTCTCTGGGAAAGAAAATTATTTTTACTGGACTTGACTTTATTTATTAGTGACATTGTTTGATTTCTTCAACAAATTAAATAAAGGTTGAAGCTCTTGGTGAAATTGAGGTTGCAACAAAGCTATTGAATTTGGATGCTGGAATGCAGGTACTCCATTTGTCTTTCTTTATCATATGGACAATATCTGGACAGCTTAGTCATGTCATCTTGTTTACAAATTTTGCCGTGATACTCTCATGGATGCTTAAAATTAATGATGTAAATTTTAATTATTTGACATTAAATACAACTTAAGGTTACTTTTTGATACGTTGTTTCATCCCTGGTGTCCCTCTTTTTGAATGCATAAGCTTTTTTTTTTTTTTTTTAAAATTCGTTATTATTATTCTTTTTATATGAATGGGACAAGGCCACGGTTAAATAGTATGTTAAACGTTCCAACTTGATTTTTTACCTTGTCAAGAAATTATTTGCACCTTTTTAGTTTGGGCATTTGTAATAGGGCAATGCTTTATATTATATATAACTCTGTACACAGGATGTGTTGTTTTTTGCTGTTTATTTTTTACTGAGAATGAAGATGCATTTCTGTGTTGTTTGTTGTAGTTATGTGTTTCCTCCTGATATCCAGACTAATATTTGAACAATTTTTTTAAGATATTAAATAAGATACATCAATGTGACAGTTTTTTTATGTAATGTTTTTGCTGGCTATACCATTCTAATCTGAAGTATGCTACATTCGTTTCTGGTTAGGCTTATATTTAATTTAAACATTTTGGGGTTGCTGTAGGGAGATCCCCTGTATGCTCATTACCAACGCCTTCATTGTGAACTGATGCCCATTGAAGTTGATTCTGAGGAGTTCTCCATGGTATGAAATTGCTCACGGATTGTGCTGTCTCTCAAGTTTGATTATACATATTAAAAATTATATATATATATATATATCAATGAAAAGAAAATGACAGAAAAGTGAGATATAAATGGTGTTACTGTGTCTTATTTGATTTGGGTGATCATTTTGTTTGAGCATTAAGGCCTCGCCTTTTTCTTTCATCACCTTTCGATGTTATTAGATTGCAAAGTATATGCAGAACACTCATGCTGAAACACATTCAAACTATACTGTGGATATAGTTCAAATATTCAGGGTATCAAGAGAAGGCGAGGCTGAACGCTTCAGAAAGGTGAATTGTGCATTATTTAAGGATTCTGGTCCCTAAATTTTTCCTATGTCTAGAATCCAGTTCTGCAATCCCATGGTTTGAGTTTTGTTATGGAATGTCTGCATCTTTAAATACTCACTCAGCTGCTTTCCACTACCACGAACAGTTCTCTAGCACAAAGAATAGGATGCTTTTATGGCATGGTTCGAGGCTCACAAACTGGACTGGAATTTTATCTCAAGGTCATTCCTTCTCTCTTTTGTTTTGCTGCTTCTTTGTGTGCATAATACTATATTTATCTTGGCTACTGCAACAATAACTGAGATAATGCACCATCAGGTTTGCGTATAGCTCCTCCTGAGGCACCACTAACCGGTTATATGTTTGGCAAAGGAATTTACTTTGCTGACATGTTCTCCAAAAGTGCAAATTATTGCTATGCTTCTCACAAGGCTAAGGATGGAGTGCTTCTTTTATGTGAGGTTGTTTTCTGTTTTCATAGTGAACGTTATTGCAATACTAAAGCTTAATCATTACTTTCACCAACTGGTGTTGCATGTCAATTGGAATTTGATAATTATAATTGCACTAGATGGCGATTATTTTGCATTTAGTATTGCATTATTCCATTATGTTCTGAAATATATTTTCAATATCTTTTCATTTAGAAGAATCGCTTGCTTTGCATTGATGATTGGTCCTCATCTCCAGGAAGTATACGATTAATAATTTATAATACGTTATATATAGGTTGCATTGGGTGAGATGGCTGAGCTTCTAACTGCTAAGTATGATGCTGATAACCTGCCTGAAGGAAAGCTAAGGTTTGATTCTTCATTTTGTCCATTGTAATTTGCTGCTGTCTTGCTTTGAAACACCCAATGCAATGGCTAATATTTTTAGGCTGGGTGGGTGGGTGTGCCCACGGTTACTCTTAATCAATTTCAGATATATTCAATAAGTGCCTGTTCGTTGCTTTTTTGGTTGGAAAACATGATAATCTATTTACTACTGCTGGAGTTAATGTGCTACGTACGGTGTATTTGATGGTGCAGCACAAAAGGAGTAGGAGGAACTGCTCCAGATATGTCAGAGGCACAGGCACTGGAGGACGGACTCGTTATTCCCCTTGGGAAGCCACAAAAGCTTGTAGGCATAGAGGTATGAACTAGAAGCTTGATTTTCATTAGCCGAGAAATATATATGTTTGTCATGCCTTGACATTACATAAACTTAAAAGTCACAATCTCTGTTTTGCAGGGAGATTTATTGTACAATGAGTACATTGTTTATAATGTGGAGCAGATTAGAATGCGCTATGTAGTTCACGTAAATTTTAATTTTAATCGAAGGACTTAGTAGCAAGATGTGATCTATAATGTATCTTTAGTCATTTTCTAGTTATGACGGTGTACTTTGTTTGACCTTGTTGTAATTCAGAAGATTTTAGTTAAAAATGATTTTAGCAGCGCTGTTCTGTGTGTGTATAGAAGAAAAGGGCATCAATTCTATAAGAAACTATTACTTCTTCGTCTTTAACTAGATCATTGTGTATATAACGAGAAGTTGGTGACACAGACATACAGTTTGGAGTTATTCTGGTTAAATATAGGTTTAGCTATGGTTTGCATAAGTATTTGTTATACCCTAGGTGTATTAATTTCTTGTATTAAAATGTGATATTTTTTAAAGTAAGACAGTACCTTATTCTTGTAACGAGGGATGATCGACCTTCATGAAAAACCAGTGAGCGTGTGCATGTCATCGGGGAGTTTAGTCTTTTTATGTTCACCATCCTTTGGGACCTCACTGGAATATCTGCCGATCCTAATTCAATCTATTATCGTTGTTGACATTGGCTTAAAGTAACCCACCAATTCGGTGTCCCGGTTTTGGCATTGAAAAGAATTTTAACTGCGACCAACTTGTTTTTACGGAAGATTAGCAGTTGTCCGTTCCATTTTTAAACTGAGATTGTTTTATTAGCCGCACAGTTCAGACTTGAAAGCGGTGAATAAATAAGAAAAACATAATCCTACCTTAAAGAAAACAAAAGAAGAAAAAAGATGAGGAGGTATTAATTAGTTCAAGGCTTGCAATTTACGGCTGCTGAAAGCGAATGACTTTTGATCTCTTCATACTGGAAGGGGTGCTGTACTGAAAACAAAAGAATTGGAGGATTTGTTGGGTTGCTGTTCTCTTTTCCGAGGCGTTGTCAAACTGATACATTGAGTGCTGTAGAAATCTAGGTGGTTGGGAACATGACTGAGTTTCAAACGCCTTTGAAGAACGTGGGTGCGTGACCAAATAAAGCATTTACTACATATCAAGTGCAAGATGCACACGCCAATATTCAATTCCTTAGATTTGATAATGACATCATCCAGAATCTATGTTCTTCTTCTACAAGATAGAGCATGCCCGTTTTAGAGTGATAACAGTTCCTACCTATATGTATATTAAATGGCCCTTTATTGCATGGCAATGGCATGCTAGTGATTCGCAAAAATTAGGTGCCCATTGTGACATGCATGCACTGTTTTTATTTTACCTTTTTATCCTTTGTCACGTATTTCAACTTTAGATGGCAGCCAGGGATGATAGCCATACCCATATGTTGATGATGGGTTGTATAAGTGTGACATACGTAGAAACTCGTAATGAAGATTTGAACCATTATCGCACGGCACGGATTCTCGCATGCTATGGACTAGACTTTCCTGTGTTCGATTACCCATCCTTTTCCCCAAAAGAAAAAGCCTCAAAACAAGGCATATAAAGAAGAACCTGTGACTGGGTAGAAATAGTTGTTATTCCTAATACCTGCATCCTTAGTCAAGCGATGAAAGTTGCAAATTAAATGTAATTGAGATAAATGTGGGGGTCTGAATATGCAGTGTGGCTACTGTTAGCTTCTTTGGTGGCTGGGGAGTTAATGCTGCTCTGAAATTCTTGGAGTTAAAAGAGCCGAAAAAATAAGAAAAACTGGGAGGGGAAAAGGTAAGGGGCCTAGTTCAGATAGGGAATCATATCTAGCTATGGAGCTTCCCAACTTTCTCAAAAACTTGACAGAGGCACACAAGCCATACTCAAAAACTTGCGCCCAACACGCAAAGCCTACGTGCACTCATACATTATTCTTCTCCCCTGCCTGCTTGCACCATCAATTCTTCGCAAGCCAAAAAGGCAACCCAGTTTAGAGGGGGAGAGGGTCCCAATTGCTTGTGGGCCCCAAGGTTGTGGATCCAAAGGCTGCCATTGTACGGAGGCAAAGAAAGGAGGGGCTTGTGCTTCTTTTGTGTGTGTGTGTGTCTGCTGCAGTGAACACTGGGGGTATGCTCGTGGCTTTTTTGTGAAATTAAGGCAAACATGACTCAATTTGGGCCTCCTTCGATATCCCTTGTTTGAATTTTAGGCAGATTTTCTTTTCTCCACTCAAAGCTCCTCTTTTCACTCATTGCTCCTGTCAGCTTCCTTACAGAAAAACCTCTCTCTCTCTCTCTCTCTCTCTCTCTCTCTCTCTCTCTCTCTCTCTCCTACCTCCAAAGTTGCACTTATAAATACCGACTCATTTCCTCCTTCCAGTTCAACTTCCTCTATTGCTCTCAAACTTTCAGGTGCCTACAGGGGAGAAGCTCCTTGTTGGAGAAGCAGGGCACGTGCAAATCCCTTCTTGGCTCTCAAATGTCACTGCCACTAAACCCTTTGCACGTGTTCTCCTTCTCCAACACGGGTTCCTCCCCTTTACCTATCTTCTCCCCGTGTGCCCGCCACTTATCAGGTAATTCTTCTTTTTTTTTTTTTCCCTCCCCTTTGTTTCTACATCGTATGCTCCTTCATCTTTTCAACATGCAATTTCTTCTTCAACAAACATGGAGAAGCATATTCGTTTCAAAACAGGGGGGAAATTATCATGCTGACTGCCCCATTAACAATACTTGCATTTCTTTTCATGACTGATGTGGATGATTTACATATGAACATACATAATAAATTTTACTGATGTGGTGTGTGGACCAAATGTTCCGTGGGAGCGCAGTTTCTGAACTTGGAGTCGTCGTCACAGTTCTTGAGTTTTGAACTGAAAGTTTAATGGCATTGTGTAAGCAGAGCACCAGACAAAGAGCAGAACTACAGTCTACAGAGGAGGAGGTCCTCTGAAGTGTAACACAAGAAAACCCCAATGAGCTAAGCAAGACTAGGAGCATGTCATATTATATAGAAAGCATTAAAAACCAACGTAAGACTTCAACTGTTGAGCTACTTGGCAGAAATTTTTTCTCAAGAGAGACAACATAGTCAGAAGGTTCCGTGAGCACGATTCTCCATGGAATTAGAAGATTTCTGTGTGTCAGTCTTTTCTTTTTCGAAAGAAGAAGACAGAGAGAGAAGTCAGAAGTTGTAGCCGCTGGAGGCAGTGCAGTGTTCCATGATCCATGACCCTATGGGTTTAGTTAGTGCACCATGTTTTGTGCAATTAAACCAAGTTTTGGGCATAAGGCAACAAACCCTGTAGCCTCCACCTATACTTCCTTGCATTTTTACGCGTGCAATTCCAAGATGTTGCCCGGAGGAAAACACGTAAAGTAGCCCCGAGTTCCAAAATAAATGAAATTATCTTAATATTTTAAAATTGACAGTCCCTTCAACTTCAAGCGACATTTTTTCTTTCACTGTTTGTGGGATCTCTCCACTGTTTCAAAATAGAACAAAAATTGTCTCTCTTGAGTCATTATTTCTTGTTGCATAGCACCAGAGACAATGACCTAGTCATGGCTAAGAGTCTTCTTTATCTATGAGACAACCAAATTTGTGGGGAGATAGTCATCAAAAACATGGACTACATAAAATCAAGTCATTAAGAGGTCACGTAACATCAGTTCCAAGTTACATCTGGACATTGCTCGAACTCTAAAGAACTTGTCCTGCAGCGCCACGTGCGAGGTGCTATGTATATTTTTAATAAATAAAAGTGAATGAAATGAAATGATGTTAAATCAATATGCTAACCGTTCAAATCTTAAATTACCTGGATACCGACAAGGTACTGAACTATATTCGCCATACAGCTTAAAGTTTAGATATCAAAATTATAATTTTTGTCCAAAAAAACAGATATCAAAATTATTATTATAAGCATACTTTAATTTAAAGATGAATTAGCTAAAGACTCCTGCATCACATTTCAATAATAAATCGGTAAAATGTGATCCTCTAAATTTTTTGTTAACATAAACTGAATAAAAACAAATACATTACAATTTTCAATTTTCAATTTTTTTGTAATTAGTTAATTGGCCCGACCTGGCTTGATGCACTGGACCTGAACCCTGACCATGCTTTGAAGCATAAAATTCGAAGCCCGACTTAAATGAGACCGCACTGCCCTCAAACTCTCAAAGTAAAACGAAGCCCAGCCCAACTTAGCGTGAATCTCTGGGAGCTACCGCACATGAGGAACAGTGGTCGCCGAGAAACTTTAGATAGCGGTTAAAGGATTATCTGAATATTTGAGGCTAAAGTAGGGAATGTAGAAATCTAAAAGAATAACTAATAATTTAAAGAGATAAAATATAAATTAAAAAAATTAAATTAAATTAATATTATGATCCGAACATTATTAGATAATTTTATAAGTAAATCTCCTTAGCTTAAAATCAAGTTTACATAATAAATTTTATTTATTCTAATTTAAATCTAGTCAATGGCTTTGATTCCAAGAATATACAAATTAGAAATTAATAAAAAAATAAATAAATAAAATTATCTAAATAAAAATGATGCCTAAACTAATAAATAAATTAATAAATAACAAATGATTTGAATATAAAAATTCATTATAAGGAATTATGCAAGTAGCGTCTATAGGTCTTGGGACATTGGACACCTCTTAATCTCTATCATTTTCTTTTTTTAAAAAAAAATTCATCCTCCAATCTTAACATCTTAGAGCTTTAATATCATCATATATATATATATATATATATATGAAGATGAAAATACTCATAATTTTTTTAAACAACTTTTTTCTTACTCTCTCTCATTTTCTATATTACCCTTTTTATTTTCTTTTCACTCAAAAAAAAAGGTTTGCACTCCTATTTCCTTTTTTTTCCACCTCTTTTTTGAACTTTTTTTTTTCTTGAATAATAACCAAAAACTCAAGTAATAAGAAAAAAATTACTACGAACACAAAATACAAAATATTATGAACCTCAAGTATTTCACTAAAACCCCCAAACAGATTTAATAAAGTTGAAAAGAATTCTAGGTATATCAAACAAGAGATCCGAAACAAATCCGCAAACAAGACAAAAGAAAAGGAAGAAGAAAAACAATGGAAGGAGATGAAAGAGAAGAACAGAAATAATAAAGAGGATAAAATAAACATGAATTCTAGAATGAAAGCTTCCATACCAACTAATACGGATTCACGGCAAGTGACCTTCGGTTGAGTCAATACCCTCTTCCACATTCAGAGTTTACTGCCCGGAGGCATAGCTGTGCAGTCAAGTGTCCATCTACTTGCCATTAACTATCTAGTTCAATTTTCCTGAGAATCAGTTGCTCTTTGCGCTTGGCTTCCTGCTTTGTTGAAAAGTAGATCAGTCAGTTTTGGGGCAATTGGGTAGGTGCTGCCTTGTGCTTCGGAGGTGGTTGGTTTGGCTGTCTTTCCCCTCTGTATGTTTGGTAGTTTAATGGTTTGTGCTATATATATTACGATTACGATATTTAATTATTAGTGCAATCCATTCGATGTTTCGATCATTAAAAATGCTGGCCTTTTCCGCGTGGGTCCATTATTTTTTAGCGTATCCATTATTTTTTTATTTGCCTTACTATAAATTTAATATTTTTTCAAGGCTTTAAAGCTCTCCCATTAATATCTCAGGACTCAAACTTAGAATCACTGATTAACCTAGTATAGTACCAACTAATTTAGCTATGGGTGTTATATATTCAATATTAATTGATAATTAGGTTTGAATTTGTAGCTGTGGATGCTCTTGAATCTCATATGTCCGAGGAGGCTTCTGCTACTATGGGTGCCAGAATTGGCGTTGGTTGAGCGTTTTTTCCTCCCTGGGACCCTGGCTGTGGCTCCTTTTTTTTTTTTGTTCTTTTTTTTTATCGTCACTTTGGTTCTTCTTGTTGGTTTTTTTCTTTGTTGCCCTGTGTAGACTCTTGTCTTTTTGTTTCATGAATGAATTCTCATGGTTGGGAAAAAGAAAAAAAAATGTAGGTATAGAACCCATATGGATCCCACGACAGTATAAATGTACAGATGTGAATTTAGTTAGATTTGTTAAAAGGTTTGGCGTTTGTCAAAATTAAGGAAAATAAATTTGTTAAAACCCACTTTGGGGGCCGGTAACTTTTATGCGAAATGGGTTTGAGACACGAACATAATTTGCATTTTAATGGTTTTGTTTAAAAAAAGATGTTGGATAAAATTGAGAGTTGAACATAAAACTAAGTTTCAAATATGGAGCAAATTTGTTGACTAGTTAATTTGACTCCCAACTAATGGACGACATGAGTTGTTGAGGTCCAATAAAGCTACTCTATATAAGTGATGCCTCTACTCCAGTAGTTTTGAGTTAATGGAAATTCATTCGTTCTTCCTCTGATATTGCAGACAGGATGCAAATGCAACCCATTCCTGTCATCTCTTAAGGAAACAGCCGTCGAGATGGCTATTTCTACATGGTCCCGATTAAAGGTTACTTTGTGCCCAAACAAAATGTCATGTCAAATTAATTCCTCCCTCTGAACAAGTGATGAATTGTTGTTTGAATCGACTCATTCAAGATTTTTCCAAAATCGATTTTTTTATTTTGAAAATTTGTTAAAATGTTATAATAAAAATTTAAAATTTAAAGAATCAAGCATGTCAATAGTTCAACTAATTCATTTTTTTACTTGTTAGTTCAAAACTATGTTTTTTTTTTATCTGGGGTTGAATTTTTAATTTTCATACAAATGTAGTGCTAACAGAAAAAGACAATGCACTTGTTAAAAAAAAACCAAAAAGAAAAAAGAAAAAGACAGTGCACTTGTTATAAACATCCTATTGCATGGCGGGGGGAGGCCGTAAACTGCACACGCACTACGACGACAAAATAAAATTGCAAAGGAAAAGAAAAACTCGACCCAATTGTTCTAACTTCTAATTAAGTAATGGGAGAGTGGCCCTAATCCAAAGAGATGCAGATAAAGCATTTTGTTTTTCCCGTTATTTTGATTAGATGGTTCAAATTGTGGGGTCCACTTTGAGGGAGGCAACATAACTAGACAACGAAGAATCCACAGTCGACAAATTCGGTGTAGCCAACGACGGTTGATGACTATGAAACAAAATGCTACGCCATTGCAGGTCCCGCATCATCATTGTCCGTGTTAGCTCATTCACTTATTCAGTACTCTTCTTATTAAAATACTCCATATAATGTCCAACAGAGTCTCTGTTAGCTCATTTAAGAGTTTAAATGAATGAAATGTATCAGTATCACAAATGGAGAGGGGCCAACGAAAAGGGATCATAACTACTGGGAAAGCTGGCCAGCTAGGAGCTTGGAGAATGGGTTAATGTAGAATTCTAGTGACTTAGTATTGACTGTTAAATCGATTTCATTCATAAACAACTAGTAGTTAAATAGTTTGTTGGTTTGATGATATGGACAATCAATGATATTTGGCCCACTAAATTATATATATACCTTCCTGAAAATATAGGATCGATAGAGGGTAAGATTTTGTAGTGCAAATAAAAGATATTACTAGTCAATGTCCTCCATTATCCATGTTTTGAAAAATTCAAGTAGTTAAAACTTCTATGAAAAGGGGGAAAACTATTAGCTCGAAGCATTCTTGCATTATTATGTTGGTGCATGATTTTAGCTTAACTTTGTTACCTCATTTGATCATTTGATGTCTTTGCTAACACATAGCATCATCCAATATCCTGCATAGACTTCCCATATTTGGGATTCATACCAAAGCATGTAAGTGTATGTATGAGAGTTTTTTGACCAAAATACCCATATGTTTATTGTACCAAACGCTAGACATATGAGAGTTGAAATGAGAGTAGAAGAGGTTAGGTGGAGCTGGTTGCGTGGTGACTGGTAAGGAACATCCCAAGCTTAAATTACAAAGCGCTCTGATTTAGAGATGGAGCTCAACAAAACCATCTTCTTTCTTCAGCCGCATCTCACTGAAGCTCGTGCAAAATGGATTTCGATCGCCAGGTACTGGATAACGAAGACCTCAAATCCGCAGAACAGCAAAACCCACTCGCCATTGAAACCACCATCCCTCCGTTTGCAACTGCTTCAATCTCTCGTTCTCTCTCTACCATCCTCCCCTCTCACTTCTTTGTACAACCCAAAACCTGTGCTTTATTCTCGCCGCAATCCCACAAGGTCAAAGTCCCTACTTAGGCCTCCTCCCTCGCTCACCTTTCTATTTCCACTTCTTCTCCTTCCTTCTCGAAAATCTCCTTCAAGTCCAACATTTCAGCCATTCCTCTCCAAAATCCTCTCTCTTTGGGTCCTCTTCGCCCCTTAGATCCTTCCAATGGGGCTGCAATCCGTCGAGCTTCCATAGTTTGGTTCCGCAACGACTTACGGGTCCGCGACAATGAATGCCTCAATTCCGCCAACAACGAATCCATGTCGGTCTTGCCGGTTTACTGTTTCGATCCCAGAGATCATGGGAAATCTTCGTCTGCGTTCGATAAGAGCGGGTGTTCCCGTGCCACATTTTTTATCGAAGCGGTCTCGGACCTCCGAAAGAACCTTCAGGCAAGAGGGTCTGATCTTGTGGTCAGAATTGGGAAGCCTGAGACTATATTGGTTGAGTTGGCCAAGGCAATTGGGGCTGATGCTGTGTACGCCCACGGAGAGGTTTCCCGCGATGAGGTGAAGGCCGAGGAGAGGATTGAGGCGGCAATGAAGGAAGAGAACATAGAGGTGAAGTACTTCTGGGGTAGTACTTTGTATCATGTTGATGACTTACCTCTCAAGTTGGAGGATATGCCTTCCGACTATGGAGGATTTAAGGAGAAAGTTCAAAAGTTGGAGATAAGGAAAACAATAGAGGCACTGGATCAGCTAAAGGGACTGCCATCTCGAGAAGACGTGGATCCGGGACAAATTCCCTCTTTGAGGGACCTTGGGCTTAATCCATCTGCAACAATGGCACAGGTTTGATTCTTGGTTTTGTTCAGTTATACAAAATGCTATCCTCAATATATCAATATATATGATAAATATAGGAAGCCTCACTTAGTGATTATGAACAGTGTTACTCACCTCATACTCTGGACTTTATGCAGCACATGAGAACCACTTTTAATTACTTAAATTGTGAAGTATCTACTGTGATAGCGATGATCTTGTGCCTCCATAAGTTTATGCTTATCTTTCTGTCACATCTGACACATTATTGTGATAATTTTGAGACAAGAGTTAGAAAATTTGATCCTCTCATCAGGTCTCGATGGTTGAGATTTGAGACCCTTTATTTAATCTCATGCAGGTTAAAATATATTACCTAAGTTTGTGGTATTTTTCCCCAATAATTACTGTTTTGTTGTCTGTCAGAAAGATGTTGGGTGAGAGAGGATTCATTTTCATAGGGGGATGAAGTAGTTCTGAGTAAACCTGGATTATTGCCTTCATATTAATGACCAAAGTTAAGTGTAATAGCAATGAGAGCTAGTGTTCTTTGGATTAAGGTAGATATTGGGGTATTACTTTTTATCTTAAAAAAAGATTTAGTGTTACGGTGCTACAATAAGTGTTGCAATCAAAATGACTAACACCAAGCTGACTATTAGCCTGATTGAGGGGTAATTCTTGACATTGAGGTGTGAACATAGCTAATTGAATCTGTTAGTAAAACAAAGGACAAAGGCTAGTACATGACTGCCAAAATCACACTTTGCTTGCTTCTGCTTCAGAGTTACATGCTATCCGAGCTTTGATATCAAGGTTAAAATCTCAAGTTCAAGATATTTACTGCGCCATTTTTTGCCTTACTCTGTTCTATAATTCCCATAAATTTGCCCTTTACTTCTATGTTTCTATATATTTTGGCTCATCATTTTTGTGTACCTTGTGGAAAGAGAATAGATTGTTTGTGACAAATTCAATTTATTAATTAGAAAACTTGGATTCCATACTTAACAAATACATTGACTGTGTTGTCATCTTCATCCTGTAGGATGGGAAGCAAGCTGCCAACACTTCTACGGTAGGAGGGGAGACTGAAGCACTACAGAGGCTCAAAAAATTTGCAGCTGAGTGTGAAGCTCAACCACCCAAGGGGTTCAAGAATGGCACCCAGGACAGTATATATGGTGCCAACTTTTTCTGCAAAACTTCTCCATGGTTGTCGATTGGATGCATGTCCCCTCGCACAGTGCTTGATGAACTGAAGAGAACTGCCGGCAGGTGTGCCCTTTGACGATTTATCTATCTTTCACTGGCATTATCATTTTCGTCTTGAATAGATTATGTAATTGCTAATGAATTATATGAATGATAGAATGATTTCTGCTTCGTCAAACCAAAATGATGGTGTTAGTGGTTCATCCAATACTGGAACAAATTGGTTGATGCACGAGTTTTTGTGGAGGGACTTCTTTAGGTAACTTTATATTTTTTTACAGGTTTATTTTCACCTGCTACAGTTTTCTTTGTAGAAAAACTATTGCTAGACACATATATACCAACAGCTTTCGACAGCTTTTGTGTGGTTTATTTCTTCATTTAACAGGATAACCATTGGAATTAAAGACATCATTTCTGATCCCTTATAACTATTGGGGCCTTCTGGTTCCTGCTCTAAAAAAATAGTTTCTCTTATATTTTCTAAATCATGTATAATGTAAAATGGTTCTAATGAAGGTTTCAATAACAATTTATAGATTACAAGCATTGTTTGGGATCACATCATAATGATTCTTCCTTTGTTTTTTATTGTGGTTGGTTTTGTTTTCAATTTAATTCAAGTAAAACTAAAATGTTGTAATTAGTCTGTTTTCCATTTTATTCTCTAAAACATTCTTGATGGAAAATGTTCAAGGTTAAGTATGCGTGTTCTATGATAATGATTGGTGAATTTTATTTAATCTGAGGCCAGGTTCTTAACTAAGAAGTACAGTTCCTCAAAGAAACAGCTTGAAGCTGCACCAGCACTTGCTTAAGCTACAATTTCTAATTTCCAAGTGCATATAATCTTTGTTTCTGTATGCGAATTGCTTCCTTGCGCAGGCAGATATAGTTGGATGTTGGAGGGGAGGTTTGTAAGAAAAAGATTTGATCGAGCTTTTTGTTCCAACTAATAAATTATCTGAATATGGAAGCTGTGTATTATGTTAATGATGATGGCAAATGTGAGACCTAATAATATTACTCTATCAGTTCAGGTATCTGTTAAGTAGATGGAGTCCAGATTTCATTTCTATTCCCCCAAATATTAGAATTTGTCATTAGAATGCCGGTTATCAAAAAAAAGAAAATTGTCATTAGAATGTATTTCTGGGATATTATTAATTTTTCTGTTCCTGATATGTGGAGAATTTCGCATTCTTGGTTGCTATGCGAAATGCAGTTGATCCTAAAATTGAGCATTGAATTTGTGGCTAATTGCAGAATCTTCCCTCTTAATTTGTGTGGAAATAGTCAAGTTTGACGGAGAAATATTATTGAGTAGTTACTCAGAAGCGCATTTGGTGTCATATTCACCCCTCCTGCACCTTGGACCAAACTAGCTTCACCTGACTCCTAAATCTTGAACATGTCCAAGCCACTATTCTTTCCATCCTCAACAATAATATAAGAAAAACAACAGTTATTTAACTTGACACGTTTGATCCATTATGAGCGTGAGTTTATCATAACATATAGTTCCTCAAATGATATTTGGTGTGATAAGGACTTTTGAAACATGTCCCTCTCATGGCAGTTTTCCTATTCAATTAATTTCTGAAAATTGTAAAATATATATTATATCGGAGATTTCTCTGGAGGTAGCTAGGTTGGTCAGATGTCGCTCCTCTCTCTGCTGAGATTATCATGTATACATACTAATTATAGGGCAACCTAATTGAAAGATATTCACACTCTGGTTTTTTTCTTAAGAAAAAAAGTAGTATACATAAATTTCCTTTAAAATTACAAGATGAATAAAATATCTTAAAAAACTACTCCCTCTATAGTGTATATTATAAAATATTTTATATATTACAAATACACGCATATTAAAAAAATTATTTTTTATTTAAAATTTATAAAAAAAAAGTATTAACATTCTTTATTTTACTCTTATTAAATATACTCCGTTATTACTTTTTCATCTAAAATAAAAAAAAAAGAATTAAATATGGATGAAATGAAAACAAATATTCAATATGGGTGAAACTTATTATACAACAAACCTTACAACATGCAGTGAAGGGTTTATATGGTTAACTGGTCAGTATGAACTAATCTGCCACGTGTGGGTTGGTGCATTGAAAGAACTTCAACCTCACCTAACCACCTTTGGTCTCTTTCTTATGTTCTCTCTCTCTCTCTCTCTCTCTGCTAACTTTCTTATGTTCTCCTTATAGACACATACAAAAACAATGATATATGAATTACATTAAATATAATAATGTACACAACCTCAAGATTTCGTTGTCCATCGGCTCTTGGAGCCTCCTTCAGGGTTGCTTGAGTTGCTGCATAGTAGCAACATGGATTGTTCTAGCCCAAGATTAGTTGTTGACTATTGTTTAGACCCCGTTTGTTCACAAAACAAAAAACTGTTAGTAATAAAACGTGTAACTAAGAACAGAAGATTTAATTCTTTGTCACGTTGAAATTTATCATTTAAAAATTTTAAAACGTCGTACTTTTGATCTTTACAATTATTTGAACTTCATAGATCAAACAAATAACCGGCTCAAGTAAAATTGTGTTAGCTATAACTGAATAGCTTTCTCTTTTTATTATAACATAGATCGACCAAAGCAACACAACAATGTGCACATAAAGTCACACTTCTTTGTACTCAACTCCACGGGAACTCCCTGTTTTCTTTTCTTTTTATTTTGGGCGGACACTCATTTTCAATGTAAAGAAAAAAACATAACGGATAATTATTTTACGAGGTATCAATCCTCGAAGTCGTCGCCCATGAAAACGCCCCCCAATAATGGGTAAAATGAAAATCCAACCTACTGCTTATAAGTTGCACCATGACCTGGTCTCATACCATAAAACTAAGCTAATATACTAACTAAAACCATCCACAAGGCCGCGGCAAAAACACACCAACTCCACCCCCCCTCCCCCCCAAAAAAAAAACAATACACACACACAAACCAAAAAATAAAAAACAAAAACAAAAAACCACCCACCCACCCACGCCACCCCAGCATGATAAAGGCCTAAAATTAAATTTCCAAAAAAGGGCTCCAACATCGAGTCCCAAGCTAGGCATCACATAACTAAAATCTATGAAACTACGTAAAGCTCTTGTGAACTTTTCACAAAACCTGATCCATTTTTTTTCCCTCAATCCCCAATATATATGCTCCGTGAAAATCAGTTTTACTGATTACCTCCGCGTTCGATGATCACTGTGAAACTTTACGTGCACAAAATTGGTCAAACAAAAATAAACACAAGAACATCAATCAACCAGTAAAAGTTAATAAACAAAGATGGCAAACTCCACAATGACTGAGACTCATAGACAACACGCCTTAATGCCTCGTGACAACAAGATTTTTAGTCTTCCTCCTCTCCCTCATTCTCGGCGATGTTGAAGTATCTTAACTCATAGACATTCCGGTCCTTGTTGGAGGCAATCACACGAAGCCAATCCCTCACATTATGCTTCTTCAGGTACTTCTTTGTTAAATACTTCAGATACCTGAGCAAGACGATCCATAAAAATTAATTAACCCATCATCAGTGGAGGAAACCCAAATACCAGAGTAGGGCAGCACATTTTTGGTCTTACATATAATATAAAGGAACTAATGTAATGCCTGGAGAAAGCATAGGATTAAAACTAAAAAATCATATGAGACAATCTCAGAAAAGAATCACAACAAAAAATCTGCCAGAATAAGCAGGAAGCCCGCTTCCAGTCCTGTAACTGGAAGAATTACAATGGCAAAAATTATGACATCGTGACTCAAATATATCTCATAAATCATGTTCTGTATCTCAACTAACAAAGTCACTATCATAAACGTTTAAGAGGTACATCGCACATATACTATAAGAAACAAACATGCAAAAATAAGCAACGTTGACATTGTATTTATACACAAGTCTGGCTCTTTTTGTTCTGATAGAGGTTTAGAGGGACAAAAACTCCATACCAAATTCGTACGGCAATTCAAAGGAAACCCATCCAAGAAAAAGCTCGCACTCACATTTGAAGACATAATAAACCAGTAATTAGATATATACTTCATCAATTTCAAGTTTAAAGCAAGCTAGAAGACATAGTCAACAAAAGGAAAGTATCAGGACAATACCATCACAGTTTCAATCGTCAACAATAAAAAAGGCAGTGTGATTAGATTACAAATATTCCATTGTCATAGCCACATTTACATTTGACACTCCTTAACACTAAAAAATGTATCGGTAAGTTCAGATAATTTCCGCAAATACAGAATTAGAATTGAACTCCATCCCTTTCACGTTGTCAACTAAAGGATCAAAATTTCATCGCAACGATGCAAGATCTAGTCAATCTTAGCATCTCAGCTAAGACAACGATGAGATTAACTATCACCAAATTACCATTTGGAAAGAAAACTCAATTGAACAATGAGTCATAAAGGAGATCAAAAATCCATGACAAATGGAAAAATACCAAAACACGAGTCGCGACGTAAAAACAGCGGGAGAAACGAAATAAACAAAAAAAAAAGGTACCGTTTAGAGAAATTGCTGTCGGAAGTAACGGTGATCTTGCTCTTGTCACGAGTGACAGCGACGGAATCACCCAGGGCACCGGCCTTGCCACCGACTTTTATCCTCTCCTGAAGGAACTTCTCAAGGGAGGCAACGTCCATGATCTTATCTTCGACCGGCTTCGAGCAGTCGATCACGAAGCTGACTCCTTTCTTCTTCCCCTTCGCACCAGTTACAGCCCCGCGGCTCATTTTGGCGTCTCTGCAGTGTTACACACTCACGGAGGCCTTCTACTTTCCAATGCGACCTTCCGCTGTAGGTTTCCCTTATCTAGGGTTTCCGTCTTCTAAACGACACTCCCTGGTGCCGTCTTGATTTCCCGCGTTAATTCTGTAGGCAAATACGACGTGCTTTATGTGGCCAAAAAATACGATGGGCCATACTCATTTCATTTCAGCTGTTGTCCAAAACATATTAGACCTTCTAGATAGTTAGTTGGCCCAACTGCATGGGACCTATCGCCCAGGCCGATCAAACAGTTACCGGCCGTGGTTGGCCCAAAGACTAACAATTTATTTTTTGAGCGAAAATGACAAACTATTATGGAAAAGTTAGTAATATAATTATCTCTATTTTTTCAAAGTGATTTAAAAAATAAAATAATCTATTTTAAAAAATATTAAATATTTTTAAAAATTAAACATAAGTTTTATTATCTCGGTTCCAAAATATAAGAAACAAATAATTAAATAATCACAACTAAAAAAATAGTCAAATATTTTAAATTTGTCACAAAGAAAATTTTTTTTCATAAATATCCTTATTTAATGTTTCCACTTAATTTTTATTTAACTCATACCTCATAAAAATAAATCTACTTTAATTGAGGATAAAATTAAAAAAAAAGACATTTATTACTCAAATAAAAGTCATTTATCTCTTATATTTTGAAACAAAATAAATTTGAAAATGTCTCCTATATTATGGAAGAGAGGTAGTAATATGTAGTTAAATTAATTTAATATTTTTTTATTTCAAAATATTACAATCAGTTTGTTTGAAAAATTTGATCTTTGTTAAAATGCTATAATTTTAAAGTAGTATCTTTATTTTTGTTCTTGTCTTAGGAAGTGAATAAAATTTTTATATTGGGTAAGAAATTAAAAGAATGCCTACATATTTTTTAAATTAAAAAATTGTTATTTTAATTGAATTTACGAAAGGTCTAGAGCACAACAATTTAATTTAGACGAGGAAGGAAAACAACTTTGGTCGAATTTAGTGGTGTATTTAATTTGCGCACAGAAGTCTCTCCCTTCTTTCTTTTCTTTTTTGAATAAATAAGTCAAATAATAGAACACAACCAGGACGTAATTAGGGAGGGAGGGAGAACCCAGCATCTTGTACCACAAATTTACAACTACCATTAGCAGCATTAACCTTGTCCCGGAGTAATCTAGAATCTGATGATTGAAGATCCCCTAGTAGGCTGAATAAAGAGAATTTGAGTTCCCTCGTCAGATTGATATGCAAATCAGTCATAGAGTCCAATGCATTGCCTTTCTCATCATCTTACAACCTGTCTAATTCAAATACATGGAAGATAATGTAATATGAATGGGATTACATTATAGGGGTAGTCATGTTTCGTTCGCTGCATTACATGGCTATAAGATTACACCTAGAAAGCCATTTACTTCTCTAAATGTAAATGGCAAACCACTCTAGAAGTTATACATTGGACATTATATGGACATAAATGGAGTAAAAAGATGATATTACCCTTATTCAACAACAAAAGGGCACCCATATATTTATCTCCCTAAATCATATTCCCTCACTAACGACCCTCTCCTGCAACTAAGGGTGGGAATAGGTCAGACCAGGTCTGTAATGTGGGTCTTAGGCCTAAGCCTGGCCTATTAGATTACTTAAAGCTTTTTTTTTAGACTTAGGCCTGAGTCTATCAAAAGTCTGGTTTGCCCTGAAGCTTATTTGAAGGCCTACTAAACTAATAGGCCTTCAAATAGGCTTGAAGGCCTCAGTCTATATAGGTTTTAAATAGGCCTCTACAATACTTTTCCACTCCCATGATCCAACCCCTTCACTCACCAAGAATGTTATTTTCTATTTAATATTTACTGATCAACATCATGGCTTCGTAAAGTGGCAAAAAAAATTTCATTTTCAGATTCATTTTATTATAAAACATCAAGCTAGTTTATGTTACTTCAGGTGGCAGAATTAACAGAATCAAAAGAGCAACTAGAACTTCACATATTTGTCCAATTAAAATCATGAACCTTCGCAGATTATATACCAAATGATCATTTGTCCAAAAGGAAAAACCCTCATAAACAATGCTATAGAAAAATCGGCTTAATTTTGGATGCAGAGTAACAAGATAGATCAAGTAAGGTGAGAAGAGAGAGTAACTTACTGGATGCTTCAAACACACGAGAGAGACAATAAGGTCTAGAGGCACAACTTCGGAAGCTCGGACTGAGTAAGATTTCCCAATGTCCGGTGGTGAAGCTTGGGAAGTAGAGAGATGAGAGATAGATCGAAGGTTGAAGATGTTGCGCCACTGTTAGTCGAAGATGAGAGAGAGATCGATGGGCGATGGCTTGAGAGGAATAGTGTTGCGCCACCGATGGGAAGCTCACACTAGGTTACGGCACTAGTTTGGGTACTGATGGAGGAAGGAGGCGTCAATGGAAAGCTTGCACTAGGTTACGGGCTTACGGTACTTGCTTGGGTACTGAAACTGATGGAGGAAAGAGGCGCTGATGGAGGAAGCTTAACTCAACTCAGGTTAGGGTTCAGACTTGAGAGCGATGAGTAAAGGGGGATGAAATTAAAACTTGAGAAAGTAAAGGCAGGGAGGGAGCAGGGCTGCAAGTGGCGAACTAAAAAAAACTATTATATTATAATAAATAAATTTAATTTACATTATATATTTTATATTACATTATATATAAAATATAATATTTAAAAAAATAATGTAAACAAGCCTGGCCTGATAGACTTCAGGCCAGACTTGTCTTAATCAAGCCAGGCCTATTTATTTAACTAAATAGGCCTGGATGTTAGCCAGAACCTGGCCTATTTAGATAAATAGGCCAGGTCAGGCCTACTGTAGGTCAGGCCGTAGGCCCCTGATAGAGGTCCAGCCTATTCCCACCCTTACCTGCAACCTTCTCTAGCAACCCTCTACCCCTTTCTCCAGTGATTGCCATCCTCACCTCTTGTGACCTTCTCATTTGCTGATCTCATCTTCGCAAGGGTGCTCCTCCTTCCCTCCCACCTTCTTCCTTCACTGCCATCATGGATCTAGACCTTCTTCATTGTCAAAGTGATTTCATTTGAACTTCACATGTCTATTCTCTTTCTTCACTCCTCCTTTTTCGTTTGATGACTTCACTCATCCTCTTGTGCTCCTTCTCCATCCGCTTTTGTTGGAACTCATTCCTTTCCTCAAATATAGAATTCCTTCGCTGTGAGAGGAGCATGATGGTGGCTGATCTAATGTTCGTACTCCTTCATTTTGTTTGCAAGGTATGATGTTCGAATTTCTCCTTCACTTTACTGGCTTGTCTGTTGTTAAGGGGAGCACGATGGTAGCTGGTGAGTAAGAAAGTGCTGGTGCTGGCTAGGAAGATGGTGGTGGTGCCGGCTATTGCACTCAGAAAAATGCAACGAAAGAAAAAAAAACAAAACCAATCGTGTTTTCGAGCGAAAGCCGACTTGTGAGGAGTTACCACCAAAATTTTGAGGAAAAATCTTGGAAAATCAAATTAAAGAGGAAAGGATGATCTGCGTAGTCAAAGTTGAATTCGGGAGTCAATTGTGTGTGGAGAAGGTGTTAGGCACCCCACAACACCCGTTCCTAGAAACGGTTACCTTACATTGATTGTGAAAATTAATATGATTTTAAAAGTATTATATTTTTTTTTTATCATTTACATACGAGAATAAGGGTAGAGAAAAAAGAAATTAAGAAAATTTGGGAAATTTGGAAAACAAAATAGAGAAAATAAATTAAATTAAAAATTAAGGAGATTTGAGAAAAATGAGGAAAAGGAATTGGGAAAATAAATTGAAAAAATATTTATTTATTTACAGAAGGTGGACTTGACCCAGGATCAGAGCCTGGGGCCTACGTACCCTGCGATGGGGATTAAAGTATACATAGTTCAGGAGTAAAAATGCGTGTCTGTTGATTGATTTTTTTTTAATTATAAAATTTTTGTGATAAGAGAAAGTTAGTTGAAAATAATTTAACTTTTTGCGAACAAAACAATTTTCTGAGATTGATTTGGTGTGTTTTAATTTGTAAAAGATAATTTAATTTTGCTCACTTACTCTTATTTTATTTTGCTTTGAAAATATTTCTTTTTTATTTTTCTAAAAATGCTTTTATTTGATTTTTAACTTTAGAAAAACCATCATATCTTTTGAAATTTTTTTTTAAATAAAGAAAACCAATCTACCTGTTGCAGACTCACAGTCATGTCCGATAGACTGATTTTTCAAATACTTGCAGAAGTTTTAAACCTCGCGGAATAAAGGCTTTATTGTAATTTCAAGGGGATAATTTATAAAATACCATTATCATTTGTAATAAAATTGAAAACTCGTTATATTATTATTATTATTCATTCTTTATAAAATATAATTATTTCTTTTAAAAAGAAAGTTCAACCGGTACGTCTGCGTGAATTCGCAATCTTACGTGACAACACGGTTAACCAAAATACCTACGTGGGTTCTGAAAACCTCACGTGGTGTGATTATTAAGTCAATTATTTATATTATTCATTTTATTATTTATTATTTTATTTATTTTTTATGAATAAAATTTTGAAGGGAAAGGTCATTAGGACTTATTATACATATACCTTCATGATGCACTCGTGCATCTCCATAGGCTTACATGGTGTGATTATTTTAGGGGTTTGCGAAAGTTCTAGAAACCTTCGTGACCAATTTTTATATACTTCCATTTGCAATTATTTTTCCTTTATTATTTTGTTTATTTATTTTTCGAAAAGGTCTAATCAATATATGAAAAATCGTAATCCAGTGGGCAACTGGATAATAGGTAGTTAGAGTACTTAAAATTACTTCGAAAATAATAAAGCGTGAAACGGACATTGAAATTGTAAAGTTAGCAATGAATCAACCAAAATTCCATATGGTACAGTCCACATATATGAATCATGTTTCAGGTCAGGAAATTTTGCCAAGTTATATTCATAACAAATTTCACAATATCATGCCCATAGAAAACAGCTCAAAACATTCCTAACGAACTTCCCAAGGCCAAGCTCATAAGAAAACAGCTCAATATATATATAGCAGATTTCCCAATGTCAAACCCATAAGAAAACGAACGAGAGTTCACAACCGAAAATATGAGGGGTGCTTTGAAGCTTAACCTTTCATCTCACACAATGTTCTAACAATTAACACCCAATACTCTATTTCATGTTTTGAAAAGTCAAGCATTCTCACTGGTGTCCGTTAAAGATGCAATCTCATGGGTAAATCATCAATGAGAGCTAATCATAGGGAAAGCTTTTCTTTTTCATAAATTGAGACTTATTACAGTAAGATTGAAATTAGCATACTTAACAAACACATCAGGATAAACAAAAAATTTCCTAGAAACAGAACAACATATGAATATAAGAATGAAGTGCCTCATGAAAATATAACCAACAATCTGAACAAAATAGATTCCATAAACAAGAGTCAGAGAGCAGAAACCCGAAGGAACAAAACTCAACACCATCCTGACAGGTAGTAAATTCAAAAGATTTTAGAAACTTAGAAACTTAAAATCGAATCCTAACTACTTGCCCCCTGATGCAGATTCACAATTCCCAAAATAAAATTAGAACAAGGATGGCATGGGGGTTCCATAACCAAATCACATAACTCAGATAACAGAGTATAATCTTCACGCTATCAAGAATATAAATGAGGCGTATAATCAAACCAACTGGCCAAAACTCTAACATAACGTTTAGCAGCTAAAACCACTCGGTTCTCTATGTCAAACGCTCCGTGGCCCCTGCCTCAGCGTCATACTGGATTACGTCTTCTTCTCCTACCTCTATATTTCCCGTGTTTGGCTTCTCTATCTTGATCCCTAGGCCTTTGAAATTTTTCAGCACCTAATTTCCCAGAGTTTTTCGGCCCCCAGGGTTTTCTACAATTGCTTGCCTTGCTTTTTCTAAGGTTCCTTTCACCCACTCTACCCCGCTCTAATTTTCACAATCCCTGCCTTTCTCAACGTTGCTCTGTTTGTGATTTACCTTTCCTTTGCGTTCTTGATCTCCATCATGCCTGAACTCTGTCTCTCCCAATCTCGCGGCTCCCTCTGTTTACCTTCGTGCTCCTCCTCCGGTTGCTCCCTCAATCTCGCACTCTCTCCTTTTTTCTCTCGAGTACCCTCTGGTTTATCTCCATCGTGCTCAGCTTTTCCCTTACGCGTGATCCCTCTTCATTTTTCTTTCGTGCACGTCTCCCTGTTTCTATGGCTCTGCTCTCTCAGACTCCCTGCTCTTCTCTGCTCCCTCTCAGGCTTTCTCTCGATTCTCACCTGCTTCTGGTCTCGTGTGCCTGAGCCCTAAACTAGAGCTTAGGTCACTTGGGGCTGTAACAGCGTTTCAGCCCCTTCCTTCCTTCCTTTAATTAATTAATTTTTTTGTAAATTTTTTTATTTATTTTTGTTTTATATATTTTTTTATGTTTTTGTTATTTGTTTTTTCCTTGACAAGATCTAATCTATTTGAAAATTTTTATTATTATTGCCCTCTTTTAAGACTAAAAGGATTTTAATTTTAAATTTCTTTTTTTTTTCTTTTTTTTTGGAATTTTAGATTTCAAATTCTAGAAGGAAGAAATTTGATTCAAAGAATATTTTTAGATTTTGGAAGATTTACCTTTATCTTGAAATTAAATGATAATTACTAATTTCCTCATAGAAAAAGGAATTTTATTTTATTTTTTTATAATTTTTTGTATTAAAATATTCAGACAAAATAGGTTGTTCACACCGGTGAGTGAGAAAGAATACAGAGAGAAGGAGTTTTTTTTTGTACAAGGGTATTTTAGTATTTATTTATTTATTTATATTTAAATAAATATAAAAAGTAAATTTATTTTCTCATACCCAATATCATATCAAATAAACCCACATGTATTTTATTTACATTACATTTCTTTACATTCCTTCTCATTTCATCCTTTAAGGCCCCTGTAACTGAACCAGAACCAGAACCAAACGGGTTGTTGTGTAATTTGCTTCCTATGCTTCTTGTCGGAGCGTGCTGTTCAATCAAGAATTAATGCATTGACCATGTTCCTTCATCTGGTAGACGAAGCATATTTGCCTATCACAATCGACCATCCATCTTGCTTTAAGCTCGAATTTTGAAGAGCAAAGCTATTAGTAACATAGGAATTCTCAAGTACTATTGTCTTCTCCTTAGTGGAAGCAAAATGGTAAAACCATACAAAACTTCTATTTCTTGCAATTACGTCATGTGGTTTTAGATTCGCATCCTCATAAATCTTCTTTTTCCTTGCATACAACGTGAAGAGAATATTAGTCCTTTTATTAATTACTTCCTCCTTTCCTTAACAAATAATTAAATTACACTGATTAAAAAAAATAATTGGAATAATTAAATTTCTCATAAATATAAAATGATTTAAAAAAAATATCATCACTTAATATTAATAATTTTTATTATATAATTAATAAGAATGAATTGTAATTAGAGATTTTTTTAAAAAAATATATATTAAATACACAAGATAATCCTTATTTGTTCTTTATATTTTGAAATAAAATAAGTCCCTCAAACATTTTTTATATTAAGCAACGGAGGAAGTATTTGACCTACTACCATGGATCCAATAAATCCACCTCCAAATCCAATCCGTTCAATCTAAATTTAGTAGCTCACTAGATTTGATAGCCAATTAACTATGAAGCAAGAAAATGAAGATTGGAGGAACAGATGATTAAGAGACACTGGTTCCTCTTCACAAAGGCCAGAGATCACCATCTTCTTCTTCATTAGTAATTTCATGAGCAATTTTAGCTTCCATAGCTTTCCTTTATTCAATTTCCCTGTGTTCAAATGAAAATCAATTGTCTCCAAATTATTTTTTTTAAAAGAAGTTTTCAAATAAAAATTACAGTCAATTAAATTCACTTTTGATCAAAATCAATTTTAAAAATTACACTCATCTAAAATCACATTTATTTTGTTAGTGCTGCACCCTATCCATAAAATTTTTATTTGTCTCGCAGTGTTGGGAATTGGGGTGCCTCTTAATTGAAATGTTATCATTCCAAATCAAGTCAATGATTTCAAATCAAGTGAAAAGTTTTTTTTTTCTCTTATGAATCAAGGGGTGGATCCTGGTATTTAAATGTCAAACACCCTATCTATCAAGTCTCGATCCCATCCAAATCATGTGAAAAGTTATTATTAATTTTGTGATGCATGATTCTGATTTGGACAATTTAAATTATAAATGTTTACATTTTTATAAGAAAAATTATTTAAAAAATGTCAAATGTTGTTTTTTTAAAAAATGAAAAATTACCGTAATTACTAATTAGAAATTAGGAATTTTTGTTATTCTAAATAAAAATATAAAATAATGAGAATGAATTGTCACCCAATCATATGACAAAAGTGAAGTGATATGGATACAATCTCAAGCACCCAGAAAATACAGAGTAATGGAAAAATTTAACTTAAAAAATTTAGAAGATGATCAGTTAGAACCCTAGAAGAACTTATCTCTAGATCTCTAACTATAATGACACCCAAAAAGCTAATCACTCATCACGGTAAATCGAATAAGGAAAAAAAGGAGAGAGAGATAGGGCTGTGCATTGGGCCCGGAGGCCCGGTTGGCCCGGTCATTTCGGGCCGGGCCGGGCCGGGCCAAAAAGTAAAAACCGCAAAGTGGAAGGGGACCGGGCCAAAAAGATCACCGGGCCGGGCCGGGCCTCGGGCAAGTCACATGCCTGGCCCGGTATATATATATATATATATTTTTTTCAATTTTCTCATTTTTCTTCATTTGTTAAAAATATTGAATAATTTTATATAATTGTTTTTCCTTCATATGCCTCATATAATAAATTAATTTTATAATTATAATAGAGATATTTTATTATTCCAATTTTTAATTTTATTTCAAATTTTGAATTTATTTCATGACTTAATATTATATAAAATAAATAATGTATAATTGTTAAGTATTTATAATTTTGATAAATGTTATTTTTTAACCTAATATTATTTCCTATAAGAATATATTTTAAATTAAACTAATTATATTTTTATTAAAAAATTAAATTTACTTATTTTTTTTTTTTTTTAATATTTTTTAAAAATCGGGCCAAACCCGGCCCGGACCCGGTCCTGGCCCGGTGAAGGACCGGGCCGGGCCGCGGGCCGATTTTCTCGGCCCGGGGGTGTTCGGGGCCGGACACCGGGCTAAGGTGATGCCCGGCCCGGCCCGGCCCGTGAACACCCTTAGAGAGAGATAGAAAATAAGGGAAAGAAAAGAAATAATTCAGTAAATCCTTACTGAAAAACTCACAATAATATTATTTTACTATTCTCTGAAAAAATGCATTATATAGAAATTTATATATATGCAAAATAAGAAAAACCCTAATCCTAAACAACTAGGAATATTTGGTGCTCAAATATTTTTATTAAATCTAGAAAATCTAAAAGATATAACTAATTATGAAAAAAATCTAATAATAAAAAAAAATAAAAAATAATAATGAAATTGATATCTAATCCTAAAACTTTTATATAATCTCTTAAATTTAAATATAGAAAATCTTTTAAGAGATATTTAATAGTTTTTATTTATTCTAATTTAAATCTAACTAATAATTTTAACCCCAAGAAAATACAAATTGGAAGCCAATAAAATAAATAAATAAATAAAATTGTCTTACAAAAAAAATCTAGATTTTCTTAAGAAAGATAATGTGAATAGCGCTTAAGAATCTTTGATTTAATTCGTTGATCTCTATCATTTTCTCTTTCTTTGAAAAGATTCGTTCTCAAATCTTTGTCAATTTAGAGTTAACTTGAGCACGTTTCTTTTGCTTCAGTCTCCATAAGTACTTTTGCTTCATCATATATTATGATTTTTTATTTTTTTTAACAAATAGAAGAAAATAAGGAGAACAAGATATGGAAATGGAGAGGGAGGAGGTGGTGAGATGGTAAGATAAAGAAAGAAAAAAAAAGATAGAAGATGAAAGAAAAGAACGCGAAGAACAAAAGGGAGATGATAAACTGGAATCCTATAACCAAAGCTTTGATACTAACTGATATGGATATAATGAGAACTTGTCTCAAGCACCAAATACAAAGTAGCGGAATAACTTGACTCAAAAGATTCAGAAAATGATCAGTTAAAATCTTAGAGGAACTCATCTTTAGATCCCTAACTATAACAATGGCCACAAGGTTGATCACTCCTCACGTAAATGGGATAAGGAAAAAAAGGAGAGAGAAATAGAAAATATGGGATAGAAAAGAAATAACTCAGTAAATCCTTAGTAAAAAACTCACAATAATATTATTCCACTATTCTCTGAAGAAAATGCATTATATAGAAGTTTTTATATGGGTAAAACAAGAAAAACCCTAATCCTAAATAATTAAGAATATTTGGTGCTCAAATATTTTTATTAAATCTAGAAAATCTAAAAGATATAACTAATTATGAAAAAATCTAATAATAAAAATAAAAATTAAAAAATAATAAAATTGATATCTAATACTAATACTTTTATATAATCTCTTAAATTTAAATATAAAAAATCTTTTAAAAGATATTTAATAGTTTTTATTCATTCTAATTTAAATCTAACTAATAACTTTAACTCCAAGAAAATATAAATTGAAAGTTAATAAAATAAATAAATAAATAAAATTATTTAACAAAAAAATCTAAAATTATTTAAAAAAAATCATATAAACAGCTACTGAGAATCTTTCACGTGATTGTTAATCTAAACCATGAAGTGTCTCTTCCTTAAAAAAAAAAAAAAAAACAGAGAGAGAGAGGAGTGTCTCAAATTCCGTGTTGCGTGTATTGGGGGATGGGGGCACCACTTGCCCGAGGAAACGGAATGGGCTCTTTCCACACCCACCGCTTCATTTTTTTTTATTTTCAGTCTTCGTCCTTTTCTCCAATTTCCTTCATCATATGATATCACACTCCCAAAAATAAATAAACTAAATAAATAAATAAATGTCCTATTGACGCTCACCTTTCTCTCTCGCCTCACCAGCCTATCCGCAATATAAGTCTCTCCTTTTCCTCTAACCAAGCGCAACTTTTTCACTCTCCGCTTGTTCCTATTTTGTTCCATCTCATTTCATGGATTTAGAGTTTCAATACCAAGAAGTAACTTTCTTTCTTTCGCTCATTCTTCTTTCTCCTTCTTCGACCGGTATGAGTGATTGTATATATATGATGCTAATATGTGTACGCTGCATCCATCAGGGATACAGAAGAAACTCGAGAGGAGTGCAGCTCTTTACTTGCAAATGGTTACCACTTTCTTCTCCCAAGGCTCTCGTTTTCCTTTGTCACGGTACCTACACTCCTGCTTTCTCTCTCTCTGATCACAAGTACTGATGGGTGTGAGTATTTTAACTTGATCTCCAATATTATTGAATTATTGCAGGTTATGGTATGGAATGCAGTCGCTCCATGCGAGGTAATAAATGTTCTTCCCTTCCTTTTGTTCTGCTTCCATTTGTTTTTGTTAATACTTTCATGCCTCTCACTTCCGACCATTTTAACGGTGCACACATCTTCGCTGCAAAACTTTACATCAAACCGCAGTATTCGTCCGTCCACGTTATCATAATTTATCGTTTGCAAAACCAAAAAAAAAAAAAAATCCAAGCATAATTTTTCTTAAGGATTATATATGCTAGCCATAGATTAGTTTCGCATAAACAGAATGTAATGACGATGATAAAATGAGTTTAGCGTGTGTTAATTCAACGCCCCACAGGATAGAACTGGAAGATAATGCCGAAATAGCAAATTAACTGCTACACAGTTTTCCGAAAGAAAGATGCTCCGGCCCAAGAAAAATGGAAGAGGAAGAGCTCAAAATGTAAAATGACGAATTTGCACCTACCCCTACTAGGCTTAGGCTTGTCATTAGATATTCAGACAATAATTAGTTCACCTAAATTTATGTGACCCCTTTGCTTTGCTAAAGGCTGTTTACCGGTTCTCCGTCCTTTTGTGTATTTTTGTTCAACTTTTTCAAAACTTTCTATAAAATCTACCAAGTTTGGTTGGGTTGAATTCCCGCCATATCCTTAAACGGTAAAGACACCTTTCCCATGTGCCCGACCTCCCTCCAAGAACTTTTTTTTTTTCAATTTAATTACCTCCAGCAGCAGAAGGGAACCAAATTTGATAGATTGCGTACGAATCACTTGTATTTGGAGCACTTCATTAATTTGTTGCTTCTTCTCGCAAAAAAAAAAAAAAATTTGTTGCTTCTTACAGAGCCTCCCCTATTTTTAGTATCCTTGTGCTCCAACCAAGCATTTATTGTCAGGTATTCGTACCATTGTATTATACTATGAGTAAATAACAAAAGCCAATTACGTAGAAGTATAGATTCAAAAATTAATTACATGTATTATTTATATTTTGTATTTAAAAATAATAAATATATATTTTTAGTAATAAAATAATAAATGTATCATGCTTTGTGTTTTAATATCATACATACACCGGTAAAAAAAATCATATATACGAATAAATTATTTGGAAATTATATATATAATAATTTTATAAGAAAGTGACTAAAATGAATTACATTTAAATAGTCATATCTATATTACTCTTTTCAAAATGCAGTGAGGCGTGAGTTCATATTTGGTACATTTGCATAGTAGGAGCTGGAGGATAACTAGTCAATTCAATGTATTGTATAGTAGTTTGGGACGTACTAATAATTATTTTGATATAATTTTAACAACAATTTGTGCACCAAGAAAATGGTCGAGGGTGCATTGCATAGATGATGCTGCATTTTGCTGGGTGTCCACGTCGTTTGATTTTGATGGGCGTGGAAGAAGATAAAGATTAGATTAGGCAGTGCCCGTCGACGTCACCTCACCCAAAACCCATTATACGAGTCGACATGGGCATTGGGCGGTTTCCACGTCATTCTATCTTGTCTTTTTTTCATGTTTACGCCCCCAATTATATTGTTTTTCTTTTTTGGTCCATTTTTCTTATATTTGATATTTGATTATTTAATTATTGCAGTACAAAGTATTTGGGTTTGTGATCATTTTTTCATATAATGTTGGAATTAGTTTTTTCTTATGATAGTAAATCTGGTTTAATAATTTGTTTTTGAAAAGAATGTACATTATAAAAATTAATTTAATTAATTAATTAATCGTTCAACATAAAATTAAAATTTATGCACACACAAATACACATATCAAATTTAATTTAATTAATTAATTAATCGTTCAACATAAAATTAAAATTTATGCACACACAAATACACATATCAAATATAAAAGATTGCAATAATGAGAAACAAAGGGAGCACTAAATATGATATAATTGACAATTAAAATATAGTGTAATTCATTTTTATCGATCAGTCTAAAATTTATAATAAATTATAATTATGAATAATAATATTATTTATTTTTAAAACTTCGTGCATTGCACGAGTTGACTCTAGTTGCAAAATACTCCACAACATAGTTTGCCGTTTGCTTTCATCATTTCTGTAAGGATAACGCCTGGCTTCTTCTGATTCTCGAGGCTTCCATTGGACACTGCACAATACCCGTTTTCAAGTTATGGTGGAAAGCAAACATAGTTGAGCTTAACATTAAAAAAAAAAAAAAGATTTAACACAGTCCTTCCTTAGTGAGTACCCTTTAAAAATAAGAATGCTGTATCTCACTATGATTCTTTTTTTTTTTTAATTAACGTGTTGCTTCTTATAGCTAGAACGTGAACTTTCTCACTAGATATGTCCAAAATTTGCATTTAAATGAATGGCCAAGATTGATATAAAGTGCTTGGGCAAAATGCAACTTCCGTCCAAATTGCATGTCACAGACTTGCCGTGATTTTTTTTTTTTTGGGTATACATTTAGAATGTGGAATTAGGTTGGCGCGCGCCGGATATGCGGTGTTCGGAATGGATTACGAAGGACATGGACGTTCTGAAGGTTCCCGTTGTTACATCAGAAGGTTTGACAACATTGTTAACGATTGCTATGACTTTTTCAAGTCTGTTGCCGGTGGGGATTCCATTTCGTGCTTTTTAATTCTCATCACTTTTCAACATGCATTTACTCCCTCCTTCAAATTGATTCATTTTGGTATTTCAGAGCTCCAAGATTACAGATGGAAGGGCAGGTTCTTGTATGGGGAATCAATGGGAGGGGCCGTCGCCTTACTTTTGCATAAAAAGGACCTCCACTTCTGGGACGGTGCCGTTCTCGTTGCACCCATGTGTAAGGTAGGTATTCATATTTATCTTGAAGATATTCATTTGAATTTGGTAGATGGTAACGGAATGTTTAGCATTTGGCAGATATCAGAGAAGTTGAAACCACATCCCATGGTTATCAACATATTGACAAGAGTGGAAGATGTTATACCAAGATGGAAGATTGTCCCCTCAAAAGACGTGATTGATTCAGCCTTCAAAGACCCGGTCAAACGAGAAACAGTAAGTCATTGAACTTCTCTCTCTTTTTTTTCTTTCTTTTTTTTTAATAGCAGCAAACGAGATATCAATAAAAAGGTAGAATTTTGAACTATGATTGCGTCGAGGATGGATGTGTATGGTTACAGATAAGGAGAAACAAGTTGATATACCAGGACAGGCCAAGATTAAAAACAGCGTTAGAAATGCTACGAACCAGCATGAACCTGGAAGAGAGCTTGCATGAGGTGACTCTGCCATTCTTTGCATTGCACGGAGAGGCAGACAGGGTGACGGATCCAGAAGTAAGCAGGGTACTGTACGAGCGAGCCAGCAGTAAAGACAAGACCATCAAATTATACCCAGAGATGTGGCATGGCCTTACATCTGGGGAGCCCGACGAAAACATCGAAACTGTGTTCTCAGACATCATAGATTGGCTCGACAAGCGGGCCGCTCATAAGCCTACTCTTGAGCCAATTGATCAGAGTCGAACCCTCGACTATAGCATCGAGAAACTCACAACAGCTGCTTCAACAAGCGCTGAAACACAGCACTTACGCAAAACGCGAGCCCGTCCAAGCTATTTTTGTGGCTTGAAAGGACGCCACTTGCTCCATCACTCTGCAATGTAATTTTATTAATTTGCTTCCAAACATTAATTTGGAGTTGACCAGCCCATCCCTAATTTTATTTTATATATAGGCGTGTTGTGGAGCAAGTTTTGTTTCTGTAACCCCGAACTTGACGCTTAGCAGACTACATTGACCGTTGAACTAGGTTTCAAGACACCCGGCGATCTTGTGAGCTGTATATGATGGTTGGGAAGCTAGATTTAGAACTTAAGAAAAGTCTCAAAACAAACTCAACTCAGCAAAGTCTTAACTGCAAGGGAAATTAAGGAGGAAGAGGCTAGAATCCAAACACCACCTAGTCAAAGTAAGGTATGATAGTAACTATAATTGTAGCCTCCAAAACATTATCGATTACATAACAAAAAGTGATTACAGAATTAATAGAAGAATCTAGGGGGCAACTTTAGACCTGTAACTCTCGGTGGCTAATAATTCTTGATTTATGGTGGGGGGGGGGTGTGGTGATAGCTAACTTAAAAAAAGAAAAAGAAAAGATTGACCATGAACAAACGACAGGAGGAACAAACACTTAAATAGAGCTCAAATGCTGCCCCTGTGAGCCTGTGACTAATGGAGCTTGGGGAGAAGGAAAATATCACTAACTCTTATCTGCAACTGCAAACTACATTGTCTTTCACGTTCACACTGAAAAGGTACATAATGGAACCAAGAATTAAGACGCGGAGGTAGTTCAACCTTCCTTGTGGTCGCCAAAAATGCGTTGTCGGAAGTCAGAAACCATAAGAGGGAGGCCCTTGCGCAGGTCCACCTCAGGTTCCCAACCTAGGAGCTCCTCGGCTCTACTAATATCAGGCTTTCTCTTGCGGGGATCATCCTGTGTGTTGGGCCTGTACTCTATTTTAGCGTCTGGAACGATTGTTTCTTGGACCAACTACATTAGCATCGCCAGCAGAACCAGGCAATCATTTTATGGTCAATGGCCTATCAATTAGTCCCTATCCGAGACACCGACGCTAAATTCTATATGTGCTTGATTGTGCGTAATTTTCCTTTAAATTCATAATTTTCGTATATTAATTCCTCTATGGCCAGTTTGTCTCACACGCTGTACAATCCTAGTTTAAAGATAAGAAAACTTTAACCTTTCCCTGGCATGATTGCACAAAAAATAAAAACACGGCATCCTTACCTTGGCAAATTCAAGCATGGTGAATTCACCCGGATTTCCAAGATTGAAAGGTCCTACGTGTTCTCCTTCCATAAGGCGTATCAGACCTTCCACCTGCATCAAGATACCATCATATTTAGATAAGCTTCCATATCATACTTCATAAGCAGGAACAGCATCGCGAGTTAGATTCATACTGGCACTGCGTAGTGCGGACTGGTAAAAGTATCACCATGACATCTATCGATACAAATGTTTGATCCTCAACTTTGTTCCGTCAAAAAGCCGAGATAGACTATTCCTTTTTTTACAGTGTACAGTGCTCTCCTTTCTACTCTTCTTCTTGCCCCCTTTTTATTGACCTTCTCCTGACCGTTAAGGTGTAACCGTCTTCTCCCTCTCACCCCTTATTTATCGGGATATTTCATAAATAATCATTATGGAGTATTGCACTCTTTTTGCCTGATCCCTGATTTTTCGTCCTTCAGTTATGATTCCGTAATGGTTATTGTTCTCATAACCGTTACTCCTAGTCGAGTATTTTCGAAGCAACACAATTTTTGTAGAGAAACCCGGTAGTTGGTCATATGGCCGAGATGTTATTTAATCGTACGATCATTTGGCCGTACAATTACTCGGGCTTACCACTTGATAACCGATGTAATACTCGGATCGTTGCGCTTAAGCTCGGTGCATATGAGCCCGGAGGGTGGTACATCAAATGGACGTTTATCTACCTCGGACTTGTAAGCTCGGCCTTATCATCCCGGCCAGTACACTAGCCCCCCGAGCCTCGAGTCCGATTTGGACGAAAAGGCTCTGGATCACGTGACCAACTAAAGACTGGTTTTTTGAATTTTGAACCGTTTCAATATCCTAGGGATTCGAGAACCTTCCCTAAGGCTCCTTGACGTTTCGGTTTCTGAGACGGTAATGCACTTATACGTACAGCTACACGGGGTGTTATTTAATGCTACGTCTTTTCGTCAGTTGAAGCACGTTCCCCAATGGTGACGATTTGTTGCCCAGGGTCATGATTAACTTGCTTGTTTCGAGGAAGGGTTTCACAATATACGTGTAGGACTCGAATGTTCATCCTTTCACTTTAGACTTCATTTGCTTTTCATTCCTTCTGAATCTTTCCGTCGCCTCTAACCTTTCCATCGTCTCTAACTTCCTTTTTCTCGCCCTTTTCGTCATTTTTCCAGGTACGCCCTTTTCTATCCTTCCCCTTTTTCTCAGTTTCTACGCTCTATTCCATATTTTTCCCAATCATTATGAGTTCAAGCCGAGGATCTGAGACGCCAGCTGGGTCGTCCCCTCATCGAATCCTGGTTGAGAGGGAGGTTATGGGCATCGGAGAAGATCCTTCTCCATCAAACTCTTCTTTTCCAAGTGTGGAACTGAATTTTCGCCTAGCCGACTTCCCGACTGAAAGGGAAGCTTCATCTTCGGCTACTGCTGCGCAAGTATCCGTACCAAACCCGCGAAAGATCATTTCAAGGGTTCGAAAAGATCCAGTTCCCAACATTCAACTTCCGGGATATTATTGGGTTAAGGGAGAAGTTGGATCTTACCATTCTAAGTTTCGGACTGCTGAGTCTATCATGGAAATGAGGAAATCCATCTCTCTGTCTAGAATACAAACAGAGGAGGCCGTGATTGCCGAGCCGTGTACAGAAGATGGGCACGTTTTTATGTCGGCACAACGAGGGCAAACACAATTTACTTATATGTATAAAACATTATTTGAGTCACTGGGAGTTGGCCTTCCTTTCTCGGAGTTTGAGTGCGCTGTTTTAAGGGCGTTGAACGTCGCTCCGACTCAACTTCATCCCAACAGCTGGGCGTTTTTGAAGGCTTTCAAAGTTTTGTGCGGAAAATTGAACATGACACCGACCGCTCCAAAATTTCTCTATTTTTACCAGATCCGATTTGGAAATAAGATCGGCTGGATTTCTCTCAGTGGTATGAATAAAAAGGGAATAATCGGTCCATATACCTCATCCTACAAAGACTTCAAAGGAAGTTTCTTTAAGGTGCGCCCAGCCGAGGGTTACTCGGGAATGTTTTTCAATGAGGAGGGACGACCCAGGTTTCCTCTATATTGGACTCGGACTCCGATCAAATTCCAGTCTTAGTGCTATGAGGATATGTCGGCATCCGAAAGAGTGGATGTCGACAAGTTAAATAAATTACCTCGCCCCTTGAACTGCAAAATCTTACTTAGACTCCCTTATTCTTCAACTCCTAATAAAGATCTTTCACGTGAGTGCCAATTTTCTTTTTTCTTCCGCTGCCATACTTGTCTGAGTTTTTAATATATACTTTCTACTCTGTAGTGGTGATGGGGAAATTCAACTGGCGATCAATAAAGAACATGGCCCTATCAGCAGGACCTTCTGCCGAGAACCTGCAGACTCGCCCTGATAGAGAGGAGAGAGGATGTGCCGAGATAATGACGACAACGGAAGTTGTTGAGATCACCTCCTCTCCACACAGCCCCCCAAGCAAACGCGCTCGACTTCCGACCACCGACGAGGAGCCTGTTTCTTCAATTCGCTCACCTCTCCTGCCGTCTCCCGTTTGACGCTCACCTTTGAGCACTGACCCGAACATTGCCAGGTTTTTTGGGAGCGGCATCCAGGAAGTCGGGGACAAGGAAGCTTTGCAACGATTAGGTCCCAAGGCTGTTTTGGACTCCATGTCGGCTATGTGTCTGCGTGCCGCGACCATGGCGTCGCTCTGTGGGGAAGAGTTTGAGGAGAGTGACCGTCGCCTGAAAGCTGCGAGGGCCGAGCTTCTGGAAGCAACCACTGCAAAAGACAAGGCTTCTTCAGAACTCGCCGAGGCTTCAAAGTCTCAAGCAGCTCTCCTTCTGCAAGTGGAGGAGCTGAAAGGATCCCTTGCTAATGCCGAGATGAAAGTGCAAGCAGTCGAGAAGGAGCGGGATACCCTGACGACTGAGGTTGCTTGGGCACGGAACGCTGAAGCCGAGTCCTCGGCTCTCGCCGCCAATTTGCAACAGGATTTGGAACAAGCGAGGAAGAAACAGGCCGAGCTCGAGGCTGACGTTAAGGAAGCCGTGCAACAAATAATGAAAGAGCATGTAGAAGGCTTCCATAAAGCACTTCGTCAGGTGCATCTTTTCCTGCCGAAAATTGAACTCTGGGCATTTGATGTAAATAAAGACGTCAAAGATGGTGTGCTTGTTGATGAGGAAGAATTGTAGAACTGAAAAGTAAACTGCCCACCTCCTTGATTGTCTATTTATTTTTACTCAGATTTTCTGACTACGTTCAATTTTTTTGTCCACATTTAACATCATCTCTCCGTTCGATCTCGATTAACAGTTAATTCAGCTTCTCGGTTCACACTTGACCGAATTTTAATTGTAAACCTCGGTTCACACTTGACCGAATTTTAATTGGAGACCACGGTTCATACTTGACCGTATTTTAATTGGAAACCTCGGTTCACACTTGACCGAATTTTAATTGGAAACCTCGGTTCACACTTGACCGAATTTTAATTGGAGACCACGGTTCATACTTGACCGAATTTTAATTGGAAACCTCGGTTCACACTTGACCGAATTTTAATTGGAAACCTCGGTTCACACTTGACCGAATTTTAATTGGAGACCACGGTTCATACTTGACCGTATTTTAATTGGAAACCTCGGTTCACACTTGACCGAATTTTAATTGGAGACCTCGGTTCATACTTGACCGAATTTTAATTGGAGACCTCGGTTCATACTTGACCGAATTTTAATTGGAAACCTCGGTTCATACTTGACCGAATTTTAAAATGAATGAAATCATGATAAAGAATTTCCTTTATTAAAGTAGGTAGGCGTGCCTCGTTAAAACCTTCTCGGCCAAAACCCTTTTTTGCATATCCTTTTGGGCCAAAAGACCAAGTTAGGAAAAAGAGTACACCGCCTTCAAATATTCCGTCAAAAAGCCGAGATAGACTATTCCTTTTTTTCTCGGTGTACAGTGCTCTCCTTTCTACTCTTCTTCTTGCCCCCTTTTTATTGACCTTCTCCTGACCGTTAAGGTGTAACCGTCTTCTCCCTCTCACCCCTTATTTATCGGGATATTTCATAAATAATCATTATGGAGTATCGCACTCTTTTTGCCTGATCCCTGATTTTTCGTCCTTCAGTTATGATTCCGTAATGGTTATTGTTCTCATAACCGTTACTCCTAGTCGAGTATTTTCGAAGCAACACAATTTTTGTAGAGAAACCCGGTAGTTGGTCATATGGCCGAGATGTTATTTAATCGTACGATCATTTGGCCGTACAATTACTCGGGCTTACCACTTGATAACCGATGTAATACTCGGATCGTTGCGCTTAAGCTCGGTGCATATGAGCCCGGAGGGTGGTACATCAAATGGACGTTTATCTACCTCGGACTTGTAAGCTCGGCCTTATCATCCCGGCCAGTACAAACTTCATCAATCAATCATCATCACAATTTTTCATTCATAAAACTCACGACGATCTGACTTTCATTTATTAATGTTCTTTTTTAAAAAACAAAAACAAAAAACTATAAATCCCTATTTTTATTCTGCCGATGGCAATTACAACAGAAATGCCCTTGCCCTTGCCCCATCAGGGCCATTAAAATGGCTTCCACACAAATACGCCTATCTATGCATATGGGTCATGGGATCATTAAACGGACAGCACTAGAGAAAGAACCGTGGCAAAGAGAAAAGCGATAAGTCATGAAATCTCTGTTATGCACATGGGAAAAGTTTAAAATTAAGATTTCAAATTTAAACCCAAGAAAAGTAGGTATTACGTATATGAGCTTACCAAATCAGAAACATATTGGAAACTCCTTGTCTGCTTCCCATCCCCATATACCGTCAAAGGCTCCTTTCTTAGTGCCTGCATTATCTCCCCCAATTAACAAATGAAGTGAACAACAACTCATTTCTCCAACACACGCTACATCGTCTCATTCATTTATTATATATACACTTTTAATTCATAATTCATAATAGAAGTAATGATTTTAAGAAAAAAAAGGTCAAGTGGCAACCTGAGCAACGAAGTTACTAACTACGCGACCATCATCTAAAGCACATTCGGGGCCCGTAGGTGTTGAAGATTCTGGCAATTCTTATCTGTATAGAAAAAATTAAAATAAGAATGAGATGGAATTGCCTGATTCTGGATGGCCATCAGTGGGTAATTTTTATAATTTGATGTATAAATTAAAATGACCTCAATTCCGACACCTCTGTGGTAATCCATGGTCAATGTCTCAGCCGCACGCTTTCCCTCGTCGTAGTAGCTTCGGACACCTATCAACCAATACCCGCTTTGTTAGATAACCGCCCACGCCCCATACCATAACAACAATTGCAGCTCAAGGACCGAAATGCCCTCTCCGAAATCACCATCAACTTGTCCTTCATTCCCTCCTCTTCTCAGCTTTCGTCGCGTTTCAATTTCAACTCCCAGTGTTGGATACAGTCAAATTCCAACCAATGGGATTGATGTTGCCCCAGTATGTCTCCTTCTGAGGGTGTTGCAGAGGATCACCGTAAACCTCACTCGTGCTCGTTAGCAGAAACCTTGCGCCCACTCTTTTTGCCAGTCCCAGCATGTTGAATGTTCCCACCACATTGGTCTTGTGAACACAACCAACCATCAAGGAAAACAAAATAATATATTGCAGAACCAAAAAAGAAAGTACCCGAGGATTTCAACGCACAAGACGTGAATCTTAGACTAGAGATAGAATTGGAAAAGGATATAATGGTCTTCACCGGGTTGAACTAGCAATGAACAGGGGATGCAGGGCAAGCCAGACGATGGATGTGATCCACCTCCAGCAACAGGGGCTCCACAACGTCGTGCCGGATGAACTCGAATCTGGGGTTCCCAAAGTGGTGCATCACGTTCTCTTTCCTTCCCGTGAAGAAATTATCCACCACGATGACGCTGTCCCTTCTAGCAATAAGGCGATCCCAAAAGGTGTGACCCAACGAAGCCCGACCCGCCCGTCACACGATCCTTCCTCTTAATACCCAGTGGGATCTTCCCGCTCGAATGAACGGACATCCTGTAGCTAGTAAGTGAGCCATTGATTGGATTCGAGGTCAGGAGAAGAGATGGATAGAGTGTAGGAGGAGGGCGAGAGGGTGAAGGGGGAGGTGGCGAGGGCAATGCTAAGGAGGACGAATAGGAGGCGTTGTTCGCGAAGCAGACAGCGAATGGGGTGAGTCACGGTCACTGAGAGCCGTGGTTTGTGTGGCTTGGGAGAGTAAGATTGGTTAATAACTTAATATCATGCCCCTCAAAGTCATTGTTGTCACTTCGACTTCGACAAACGCCCCCCACAAGGCTTCTGAATCTGATCCCCGTCTCCGCCTTGGTATTTGAGGGGGAGGGAGGACGTTCTCTTTCCCTGCGCTTCTTCGTGCTTTCTGAACTTCATAAAATACTACTTTTATATAAAATATATATATATAGTTTATATATATATATATATATAGTTTAAATCAATGTTAACAAAACCACACTTAGGACGGGCTGAAGCACCAATAATAGTGGTCGGATCGTTTCTAATTAAACTAATATATTCTAAATAATATATATTTAAAAAATAAAAAAATTTAAAATAAAAAATACAAAACCTTTTATTATCAAAGATTTTTAAGACTCAAATAGAAAGTAAATTAAAATAATTAAATTTAAAATTAAATTATAGATAATTAAAAGAAATAAATTTTACATAAATTGGTTATAATTTTTTCCCACAAAGTAATTATTAACTAACTATTATAAATGACAGAAAAAAGGAGTTAAAACTTAAAAAATTTAAAAAGAAAATACAATTTAAGAGTTAAAAAAGTAATAATAAATATGAATAAATATTTTATATATAATTTTAAACGTAATAATCTAATAGCAAAAATATACATTTATATGAATTAATGTGAATTTTTTTAGGCTCTGTTTGGTTCAACTTAGGGAATTGGAGGGTAGGGGATTGGATATATTTTAAATAAAGGGATTGGAAAGAAAGGGATTGAAGCGATTTTAAAATTTCATTATTTGGTGGGATTGGAGAGGAGAGGATTGGAAGACTTTTAATGAAATCTTGTTTGGTTCATGAGGGAATTGGAGGTGATTGAGTTAAAATTACTCAATTCTCTAAAAAAAAAACCTCAATTTATGGTGTTTTAAAATGAGGATTGGCGAGGGAATTGGAGGGGATTAAATTTCCCCCAATCCTCTCCAATTTTTTAGCCAAATAAAAGGAAGAGATTCAATTCCATCCAATTCCCTTCTCTTTCCTTAAAAAAAACCCAGATCAAGGAAAGTCTTAATAAAAAGAATGACATTACGGATGTTATAAGAATTGTTTGTTGAAATTTTCAAAAAGTGCGATGATTTATTTCCGAATAAAAAATTGGAATGATTGGAGAACTTGAATTAAAAAAATATGTATTAGTATCTAGTACACCAATTCAAAAAGCAAGCCCAACAAAAAGAAAAGGCAAGCCCTCCTCCCTATTAACCTCAAAGCCTCCACTCGTCTCTTTCATCAATGTTGTAAAACGGAAAAAAAAAAAACATGTCAAATGGTCGTCAAACACCAAGAAACAAGAAAAGAACGTAAAAAATGAAGATCAAAGAAGAAAATCTAAGCAAAAGATCGAAGAAATTATAGATCAGAAAAAAAGATGAAGGGGAAGATGAAGAAACATACCAAAATGGAAGAGGAACAAGGGAGATGAATGAAAAGAAGAAAAGATGAGAAGATGGAAGAAGACGAGAATGAAAGAAAAAAAAGGAAAGAAGATGGTTGCCGAAGAAGGGAGAAACAATCCCAGTTGAACTTGACCCAACGTTCTCTATTTTCAAGTTTGAAATAAAGTTAGCCAGGGTGATCGACACACAATTGAACACAGACCCCGATAAGCCTTTTTAGTCTTCTAATTTTCTTTGTTGTATTCCCACCCATTTAATTTTCACTTTTACCAATATGCCTTTTCACCACCGTAACACCAAATCAATTTCAAAAACCCCAAGGAGTGGGTATCCCATGGTTCATAAATGTAGGGCTATTCACGGGTCGAATCAGACCAGGCCACCCCCAACTTGGTGTTCTGCCCGAATAAGGGTCGAGCCTTATTTTGAGCCCTGTATCTTTACCCGACCCGGTAGTAGACCCGAGGCCTGAAAGATCGAGCTAAGACAATGCCGGGCCGGGTCGGTATTATGGGAATAAAATGACTTATTATATTTTTTTTCAATAAATATTTTTTAACACCATTCTATTATCTATATTAACTAGAAAATAATAGCCATAATGATCATAGCAAATTAATCTTAAAAAAATAACTGGAAATATTTACAAAATATATGTCATTCAACAAATGCAGTTAATAATTTAATATAAATAAGCACATTAGAAAATATTCAAAATTAACAAAACAAGAAAATATAGTTATTGAAAATATCTAATGGAAAAATAGAACTATTGAAGTAATTATTTTAAAGAGTTCTAATAACTTCTATCTACCATAAAGTAGTAAAATTGACTCTTGATCAATAGAAAACATTTAAGTTAAGGTATAACATAAGAAATAATTTTAAAAATTATTAAAATATTAATTGACGTATAACATAAAAAACAAAAAATACCCCGAGCCGGATTAGAACGGGCATAGTTGTTGCCAAGGCCCGGCTCAGCCTAGGGTTTTCTGACCCGATATTTACACTTTGACCATTTTCCTCCTCTCTCTGACCCAGTTCGGCCCGGCTCAAAATCCTCAATACATACCGGGCCAACTAGGCTACGACACTTAGTGAACACCCCTACGTAAATGCAACTATAATCTTACATTATTATACTTATTTTTTAAAACTATAAAACCTTTTGTTTATATATATTACTTTATTTCAAATTATACTTTTAATTTTTAATTACCATTTAAATCTATAAATTTATTATTAATTAATTTCATTACTACTTGATTCTTCCTGAAGAACAGTATTGAAATAGTTGAATGTTATTATGAATTATTATTGTATTATATATTGTTTTAAATAATTTTGTTCTAAAAAGTTAATATAAGTATTTTTTGGGAATTTTTGTGTTCTATACAATATAAATTTTGACTTTCTTCTTTTTTTTTCCAAGATATTTGTTAATTTAAAAAGAAAATATGAAATTTATATAGCTATGATATTTATAGTGAATAGTGGTTAATTATTGTATTAAATTATTATTTTTATCTTAATTTGAATATTAATTTTATTATTATTAATGAATATTTTTTATATTTTTATCCACATTATTTAAAATATATTAATTTATTTATAATCATTTCAACCCAGTTTAACTCCGATCCGGCCATTAAATCCTGACTCGATATCTCAACTAATTTAATAACTAGTCTAATTTTTAATATCTTGTGTAACATTATTTTTCTTTATTTCTAATAAAGCGTGCATGGAGAAACCATCAAAGTACGGGTGCCTTTAAATTCTCCCAACAATCATTTATGGGAAGAAATAATTATTTATGGGGAGAAGTTTTTAAATAAAATATTTATTTATGACTATTTAAGTGACTATTTTCATAAGTTATTTTTTTTATTTTTTAGAATCATTTATCCTTCCATACCCATTATCACATATTTCGCTTTTTCTTTTTATTATCCATCTAATAATCACTTAAACTCTCAAAATCTAAAAATATTTTTTTTCTTAAAATCATTTATATAGTAAAAATATTCAAACACAAATCATTTTTAATATAATTATTTATTTTTATAATCAATTATAAATAATCACCCATCTCATAATTAATTATAAATAAGTTAATTCAAACACTCTGCATCAATGCCCTATCCCAATTTTAGGAAGAGACAAACGTGGAAGGTCGCGTTCCTTCCTCCTGGTCTTCTTCACTTCTTCTCATAGGAATATATTAAAAGGCTTTGCTTTTCAACAAGTTTCATTCATGTTTGAGACAAGCGTTGAAGGACCATAAATGACATAAATGACGCTCTTCATTTCTCTTCTTTTCTCGGATGTCATTTATTATTTTCCTTGTAAGTTGGCTTTGATTCTAATTAAATTTAGATCTGGTTAGATTTTTCTCACCTCCTCAGTTTTTTTTTTCATCTTCTTTTTTCTGATATTTTCAAAGTTATTACTCAACTTTAATTTTTGATTGGTTCGCTAAAACTTCGGTCATCCCCTACATTCGAACTAGACTAGGTACCTATTCTCAGTTGAATCTGTTGAATCGGCCGATTCAGTTGGGTTTTCATAACATCAGTTTAAATAATTAAATTTTAAAAAAAATCCTACTTAAATATATATATTAAAAATTGATAGTTCGACTTTTACATTTTAAAGTTTAGCCCAAAAAACACAACCTAGGATATTTGACCAAACCTGAAAATCACAACTTAAGATGCCTCACTAATAGTGCTGCATTGACTTCCAAATTCTTGCTGTTATGGCCAGCCCTGAACCCGACCCCAAAATTTAACAGAAGTGCGGAGTCGTCTTAGCTATAGCCTATAGACCTCGTCCAATGTAATTTAGGTGAAGACGCTTCCATAAAATAGAGGAACATACATATTACTATGTTTTTTAATTTTAACTTACAATAATGATTAGTTTTACTTTACGACTGACTTCATTACAATTCGCAGGTCATTTTTTAGGTATGATGTCATATACTTTGCCCATTCCATAAATAATGCAGACTAGGCAGTTTAATTTCTAAAGGGGAAGCAAAGTGAAGATTCTTAGAATTAGGAGGTGAGCTCCCCTACTTATATCCTAACTCTTCAATATTTAACAAAACAATCTCGTTTTGTATGATGAATTCTGGTTCATATACTTCTTCAAGCAATGGCAAAACGTTACTTTTTGAATTTGAAATCTTCTGATTGAAGTTCAGTCTTTTGTATAACTTATATTGTTTAGAATTGATTTAATGCAAATATATCTATCAAAAAATGTGCAGGGTGATTTTATTTAATTGTATGGTTCATTCATACATATGCATCTCTTTGTTAACCACGTCTATTAGGTACCACCATGTACTGGGCAATTCTTATTATTAAATCAACTTTATTAGATACCAAGACCAAATGCATTTACTCAGAGTCATTTTAATACTATATATGTTTTTTCAATTAATTTTCCTGGCGATGAGTACATAAATTCAGTGCAGAGTGCGGACCCTGTAACGAGGACACTGGGTTGGGTTTGATTAGTAATGAAATTAGTAAAACTTGATATATATGTAAGACAACGAAATTGGTTTCATAAATTGTCAAGGATTAAGGAAATTTAGCTTAATCGGCCTCACGAGAAGGTTTCGGGGTAAGCAACAACACTCTTGACTTATGGTTCTCAGGAAGAAAAGCAACGTCAAAATTAAATTTCAATGATATATATCATGTGCCTATTTCCGTTTCAAACTAGTGTTGACAGATGGCAATGATTAGAGTGGTACCACTTCCTAATCAATTATTCAGTCGTTGATTCAAGTGAGTACTACAAACACCATTAGGTAGTTTTAGGAAGCTTCTCTATTCCAATGACAATATCCAATTTTGGAATCCTCCAATGTGCCATTTCCGTTTGTTTTCCACTCTGGCTTGGTAGACTGACACTCACTAGGTTACTAGACATTCACTAATAATATAATAGTATGGACTTTTAGAGTTTGGCTTTTCAAGATTCTCTTAAGTTGCCAGCGAACCAAAATTGAATGTTTGAAGGAAATTGAGTAAAAATACTCATTTTGGCAGCAACTGTATATTACTCCATAAGTATGCACTAAAGGAGGCATTATATCCTACTCCCTATTCACTTAAATATTGGGCACATTCTAAAAGTATTCTACCCATTCAAAATATAAGTCACTTCACATTTTTCAAAGAATATTAGATTTTATTTTTTAATTTTACCCAAAACATTTATGATGGAGAAAAATTAATTAAATGAAATATAGTTATGATAGGTTATATTTAATGAGAATAATATTGTAAAGTTTTGGTAATTTTTTAAAATTTCAAAAATACCACTTCCTCTATTCCCTATTATAAATTATATTCTAGAAGGATTGGAGTATACAAAATATAAGTTATTTTGTAAGTGTTAAATATCAATTTTCATGTTTGTCCCTCACTAAATAATTATAATAGAGAGAGAATAAGAAAAATATAATTAAGATATATTATAATTTAATGAGGGTAATATTACAAAATTGTGAAAAATTTTACAAAGTTCAAAAATTTTAATTATTTTCAGCCATTTTTCTTAATATGTGTAAATTGATTAAATGTGAATTATAATATACTCAATCTGATGCTTTTTATTAGTCACGTTCTAGAAATTTTTTATGGTTTTAAATGTAAGTCACCTTCTACGAGTTTTTGAAGCGTTAATTACTTTGTTTTTAAAATGTCTCTATTTAATTATGAGAGAGAATATGAATTATTTGAATTTGTTGTATTTATTAAATGATAAAAATAAAAAATATATTAATTTTAAGATAATTTTAATGATGTAATAATTTTTTTTAATTTTAATAAATTAGTTAGAAGTGATTTAGATTAATAATAAAATAGATGTAATAACTAAGTTTGACTAAATTTTTCTTTATCTATTCACTTATCAATATGGCTGCGGGATTTCTATTTATTATTGATTTGAAAACACGCAACAAGAGGTACGTAAGGTCAATATTGGATCGCTTTATTAATGGGTGGGGAAATTGAGAGGCAGGTAAGAATTTGGTGGGAAATTGGAGTGTTTAGGAGCCATGTGTATTTTGGTCACAACTTCCACAAGCGCCAGCTTGTTGCGTGTGAGGCAGTAATATTACACTACAAGAAAAGAGAATATTTTCAACGGCCATAATTAATTGTCAAGAAAAAAGGTTTTTTAAGTCATTTTAAATACTCTCACCAATTTATATTATAAAATATTTTATATAATAAATTTTTAAATCAAAATTTAGGATATTTAATATTTTTCTTTCTATTTTATTATTATCTTTAATACTTCCTCTCTTTTTATTTATAACCCTATAATGATAAATGAATAAGATAGTATTTAATAAGAGTAAAATAGGGAATGCAGTTGCTTTTTTTGTATTAATTTCAGTTGAAAAATGATTTTCTTAATATGCGTATAATCGATACAAAATATTTTATAATATAAATCAGAGAGAGTATATATTTAACACTTCAAGTTTTAGATCGTTCGCCATGTTTACTATTTCCTCCCTCCTATTTTATTTGTTGTTCAAGGTTTCGGCATGAAAATTAAGAAAAATAATAAATTATATAATAAATTATATAATTTTACTAAATTATTCTTAATTATTACTCCTTTAGAGTACTAAATTATAATATAAAATTATATACTATTAATTAGAAAAAAGATATTAATTATTTATTAGTTTTTTAAAATAACAAATAAAATGAAATGTTTAAAAATCTCTAAAAGCAACAAATGAAATGGGAGGGAGGGAGTATTTTAACTGCACGTCAACTTTTATTGACGCAAAATGGAGCAACGGCTCATGAGAAATGGTAGAATAGAACAAGTAAGGGCTGAAAGAAAATAAAGGTAAAAAACAAATACTTCCTCCATGTAACAGGTATTTTTAAATATATTTTATTTTAAAATGTAAAAAATAAATGACTTTTATTTAATAAATTAATATTTTTTTTAATTTTATTCTTAATTAAAGTAAACTTATTACTATAATGTACTCCCTCCGTTCCTTAATATAAGGGACAATTAGGAGAGTTTCTATGTTTTAAAATATGAAGGACATATGGGGTTTGTCTGATGTATTTAATAATTTTTTTTCAAAAATACCCATAATTAAGATGATATATTTTTAATATAATTTATTTGTATTAATTACATGATGAAAGAATTATTAATATTAAATGAGGGTATTTTTTAAAACTACTTTATATTTCAAACAAATTTATTATTATTTTTTATTTGTGTAATTTTATCTTTTATCCCATATATTAAATAACAGAGGGAGTGTAAATTAAAAAATAATTAAGTGAGAACATTAAATGAGAGTATTTATGAAAAAAATTATTTGTGACATATTTAAAAATTTTAACTATTTTTTTAATTTTAATAATTTAGTTATTTACTCCCTCCGGTTCTATATATAGGACATTTTACTTTGATCCTGAATATAAGACTCTTTACAATATATGGGGTGATATTTATTATACATTTTCAAAAAATGTTCCTATTTAATATATCCAAAGAGAAAAAGAGAGAGATTAAATAAGGGTAGTTTTGAAAAAATATTGGGATTTTCAAAGAAATCGAGATAGTTAATTAATTTTAATTTTCCTTCTTAATTCGTGTGATTCGATTAAAATGATGTTTTATTAAGGATGAGATTATTTCTTAAGAATGACAATACATTTCTCTCCATCTCTGTAAATGCCACACCTTGCAGGGTATAACTAACTTCACTAATGCTTCTTGTGGTGCAATGATTTCCCGTATAAACACTACTAGGATTTTTTATCACCTTCCATATGAGAGCCATCACATTGTCAACTACCCACATAAATTTTCTTTGATTTTTCGTATTAGATTTTACGTGCATCAATTTATTTTTTCCTCTCACTCTCTCTCCTCAGTTTCGGCAAAGGAACATTGTTTATGGTGTTGATGTAATTGAATCTTGTTTATTCTACCTGTTCAACTATTATAGGATGGAAGAAGTTTTTTGCGGGAGACAATCACTCGGCGGACACAATGGGGTCTCAAAATTCACAATCTCAACAGCAGTCCATTGTGGTTTCTAGGTGAGTTGTATGACTAGGTTTTCCGTCTTATTATCTTAGTTTTAAATATAATTTTTTTTTAAAACATGAGAGAGTATTAATTATATATTTTAAAAAAATACCTCTATTTAATTCATATAAAAGAAAAAGAGAAAGAGATTAAATAAGGGTAATTTTAAAAAGACATATTAATTTTTTAAAAAATTAAGATAATTAACTAATTTTAACTTTCATCCTCAATTCACATAATTTGGTTAAAAAAACATCTAAGAATCAAACGGGATAATACAAAAACATCCAAAACTGGTCATGCCGAGTCACTCTGCCCAATTGCATATTTTGTTTCCTATAACAAGTTAGTTTCACAAAACACTTACAACTTTTTTTTCAATGTTTTGAATTGCTGAGAGGAACATTGGGCTGAATATATAGTTACACAGTTCGAAGCGTTGTTGGCTAACTTAGGTGATTTGTAAACTCCATATGCAGATAATTTTTTGTACTGAGCCATTCAACCCAACTAATAAAACAATTGCTCTCAATTTCCCTGACATCATTGGTATGGAACAGTGCTAGTAATGTTGTGCATAGTCAATCAGACGTCATAGTTAAAACTCACAAGTCAAAACTAATAATTGATACCACATTGGAAGACAGGTTCTTAGAATTACATGATAATACCAAATTAAGAGGAAGCAGCGTCCATGGTTCCAGAGTAGTACCAAACAGAACATGCAGAGATATCTAATCTAGGCCTCAGCCATCTTTATTTCTTCACATGATCATTTCTTGGACGATTTAGAAAGCAAGTGTAACGAAATCAAAGTGATAGTTCACTATAGTGGCTAATATTATATATCTACGTCTTCTCTTTCAGAACTTCTATGGATGAGTGATGCTGTTATCCAGACCTGTAGTGGCAAGTTTGTTGACGAGAGCAAGAGCATTACTGGTTATGTAAGAGACCTTCACAACCTGATTTTGCAGCAATTTAATTTGCCTCTCCTTTTGGCCTTCAAACCCATCAAGGCAAGTATCTTCATTAGTGAGAGCTGCACTTATCCATGTATTGAGATCCTCCATTTGGCTGCCAAATGTGGTTCTGCTCAGCCTTCTGAGCACACCAAGGGATCTGCGAAGCTCGTCAAGCGCATCTGCAAAAGAGTCAATACAATCTGAAAGAGCGATTCTGTTTCTTCCTCTCAGACGACGGTATCTGTTCAACCTGGCAAGATGCGCTTGAACATTCTTAACCTCACTTATTGTCACCGACACTCCTGCTCGGGCCCACCTGCTTGGGCTCCTTCTGGCTGTGTTGGAAAATGACGCTAGCGAGTGGATACATAGGTCTGGATACCTAGTTACCGTGCATGCTTCTCTGACATTATTGTTCCCTTTTGCAGATACCACATGTCCTGTCCTTGTAAGGAAAGAAGGAAACAAGAACACAAGCAGAAGAAACAAGAGGTATGATATTCTGATCATTTTTATAACGGAAAGAGTTGTTGGAAGAAGATGAACCAGGAGGTGTTTGTTATGCTGCAGTAGTTTGGTATCCGATTAAGAGTAAAAGAACATAATAGAAGAGGTAGGAATGACCATTTAGTCTATAGCAGAAAAAGAGAAAGTGTAAAATCAGCTTAGAAGATAGGCTCTTTAAATGCATTATGATGATATATCTCATACTCATTATAATGTGAAAGCTTTTCTGAGAGAGGAGGGGGAAGAGGGGGTTAGTTGAATAGGCAAGAGGAGAGTGAATACATTTAAGAAAAAGATTAGGAACGGAACGGTGGACATGAGATATATAGGCAGTAAAAGTCTAGATTAGAGTAACATGTGAATGAAAGGTGAGTCTCTCGTTCGTTAATGCACGTGATGCTCATTCTCAAACTTGTCACTTTAAGCACTGAAACCCAAATTTAATTAGCATTAGTATAGTTATTCATTTCATTAAACAGGCGATAGAAACCCGGATTATATATATATATATATAGATAGTTCTTTATGTCTTCTTCTTGTTTCCTCCATTACATCCAATGTAATTATGCAAAAAGATGATTCACATAACATGGATTTAACAAGAAGGGGAAGTTGCCATATCGCCAATTGTTGTCCTTAACGTGTAATGGCTATTCTCTGAAAAATGAGATTGCAAATGAAAAGGAGATGATCACGCGAAGAAGAGCAAGACAGTAGGTGACCGAAAGTGATGGTCAACTGATGGGCACCATAAACCTCATGTTGGGTTTAAATACATGATGATGAGGTCTCTTTCTGGAGTCTGCAAATAAAAATGAGAGGAATTATTTGTAAGAAAATGACGAAAAAAATAGTATCATGAGAGAGAGAGATAGTTCAGATTCCAGAATTAGCAAGCCACCCAACTAACATCTTAATAATGAGCCGAATAAGCAGGCCTGTTTTAAGTGGCATGAGCTCCTTATCACCTGCATCCACGTGGATATTAATTGGCGAAACGAAGTCTCTCTCTCTCTATAATTTCACTAATATATTTATAAAAACCTTTTTCTAGGATACGTGGCATTATCTATTATGTAGGAGTATTTCAAAAATATACCCCTATTTAGTTTAGTTATCCAACAAGAGAGAGAAAAAAAAATTAAATAAAAATAATTTTAAAAAAATATTATAATTTTTTAAAAAATAAAGATAATTAACTAATTTTAATTTTTTTAATTCATGTAATTTGATTAAAAAGTTTTACATTAAGAATTAGAGGGAGTATTTGAGAGGATCATGTTTAAATTTCTCAACATCAATGTGTTTAAATGGACGAATCATTTTTTTTTTGTTTTAAATCATATTTTACGCAAAATTCTATCACATTATCGTATTTTTTATTATTCAAATTCATAATAATATTTTACCTGACTCTGTGGATAATAATTGATAAAGAATGGATAATTCTAAAATAATTAGGATAACTTATCTTTATTAATATAATTTTAAATAAAACTATTTTATTAGGATATTTAGATTTAATTTAATTTATTTTAAATTTATTAGAATTTAAATTTTATTTTTTATTTATTCATATGATTTAATTATTTAAATTAAGATTTATCTTTTACTTAAATTTAAAATATTTTAAAAAAATATATCTTATTTTAAAATTCTGGTAGAACTATAATTTGAATCCTATAATTAAGATTCTCATCATGCCTTGTTCAAGTTCTTCTTTTTTCTTCCTTCTCTGAACTTTTTTTTCTTGACTTCTTTTTTATTTCTCTTTATCTTACTAGCCTACCTTTCACCCTGTTCACATCAATAATGAAATTGCAATCTCAAAATTGAAATTCTAGGAAATTAGGTGACCTCAGCTGTCAAGTCGGAGGGTTTTAGTTACGCATTTTAAAAATTTCCTAAAAACCTGTACTCATGCATTCTATTAACCTTACCAGTTAAAGCGAACATGCCCACACTTGCCACTCGGCGGCACTCTGCTGGATTAATTTATCAAGTACATTTGTTCACCCAAAAAAAAAAAAACCAAGTGCATTTTGGGCTAAAACATCGGGAACCTTAAAGCGCGAGCGAAATTAAAAGATAAAAGCTTCCAAGGCAATCAGACCGCAAAAGATCCATATCATTATATAACATTAAATCTATACTAAATTATCCTATTTATAAACTATCAACAGTACAATTCATGTAAAACTTTATACTCCCTCCGATTTTATATATATAGTCTTTTGTCCTAATTTTAAATATAAGACTCTTTACAATATATGAAATAGTATTTATTATATATTTCTAAAAAATGTTTCTATTTAATATATTCAAAGAAAAAGAGAGAGAGATTAAATAAGATTAGTTTTAGAAAAATATTAAAATTTTTAGAGAAATTGAGATAGTTAATTAGTTTTAACTCTTATTTTTAATTCGTGTGATTTAGTTAAAAGAGTGAACCAAATTAAGTATAATGCGCATCAAAACATGTCTAATTGAAAAGGAACGCCATAATGACGAATGTTAGAAGAAAATTATAGGTTACTCCTTGGAAAAGTACTATCAACTAAACCTAATAAATTGATCTTATCAAATAAAATATTTGTTTGTTTTGATTTGTAGCTAACTAGTCTTAATCTTTAATCCGTACACTTGTGGGAAAATTCAAAATTTTTCTTTTCAAATCAGAAAATTTGAAAAAAAAAATGAGTTGTTAAAAAAAAAATTAGCAATCATAATAATAAATAGTGAAATAACAGTATCCTCTCATCTTATTCTTAAATAATAATGGCCCAAAAAAATTTTATATATAATATATTGATATATTAATTAAACATTTTTTTCATGTATTATACTAAAAAATAAATCATCCATGATTTATAGATAATGACTTACTCTAAATTCATATATAATGCTACTTGTTTCTCCAACTATCTAATTTTAAATTAGATACACTAATATACTCGTAATTTTGTTTGGTTACTGATATACTGATTTTTGCCGAATAATTTTAGGTGCTGATATGAGGTGTCGGAAAATGGATAAGCTGAGTTTTACGGCTGGGCTAAAGGAAACGGAAAGGATGAGAGGATGTTGGTCCAACGTCCCAACAGGGGAATTTGTAGTTGTACAACACGATCCCATCACTTCTTTAGCAGGGACAAGCGCTACTTACAACTGTTATTTTCTGGAGGAAGCCACGCTTGGGAGCTGAGACTGGAGAGTATTCTTCTGGTAGAGGACTTAAATTTGTTTTGCTAAATCCAAAGCCCCCCCTCACCCCTTCTTTCCCTTCTGTTTCATATTCGTTCAGCTTAAAGATCCTGCTATCGACCAATAAGACAATTCTGAAATATTCTTGTCAACCATTGTTTTAGGCCTAGTGATTGGAGTAGCAAACAAGCACAAAAAAGGTTGCAGAATTTCTCTTTCTTAACAAGTATGAACTAGAAAAATGGAAAGATAGTGCACACCCTTTTTTTCGTTCAATCATGAAATGAGAATTGAATCATATGTGATTCAACTAGTTAAGATTTTGTTTCCTCGTCAAAAGAAATCAGGAAGCAGATCTCTTCAATATTTAGATCACAATTTTGCAAAGCCGTATCACACTCACAGATCCACCCGTTCAACTTGCTGACATACTCGGTATATTGTTCTGGCCATTTATGAGCGTAGGACGCATCAAGTAAATTGTAGAGACCACTGAATTAGGAGAAACCACGGATCCATTCACATAAGAAGCATGCTTTGACGATGAACAATGGAGCTTGTCCAGTTGCCAGACACAGGCGGTTTTTACCTCAATGCATCAACCATTCTACAATCTTGCTTCTTACGTCGGCATCTATGATGGAATTTGTGATCTAATAGGGTGTTCTCCCCAACCATTTCCATTCTCGAACCTACATTTGGTGCAATGAATGCCAAGTTAGTCTCAAATCACAACCTACTAATTTGATATGATGATTGGAGCCAAAGGCTGATACCATAAAAGTAGTGAAGAAACTTTAAAATCTTATAATTCCTCAGCTGGTTTCTGAGTATTTCTATTTGTTTACAACGGTATCTTGGGTGAAATTAATTATAAAACAAATTATATAAGAATACAAATGTGTAATACACACCAGCTACACCTATTATATTTGCCATTTCACATAATACTAAGGTTAACACGTGTGCTTACATGCACAACAGAGGATCACTGATGTTTACGGGAGACATATAACATCTAATCTGAATGAAATTAAACGAGCAAGGCATGCTATTGAATACACTCAAAATCATTAAGCAATGAAGTTAGCAAACAGGATAACCACTCTCCGTCAGATACATACAATGAAATCAATCTCAAATGAACCTTATTCCTCCTATGAAAACTACCCCTAATCTCCCACTGTCTTGTTGACTAAATTAAACTGAATCATTATTTTCATAATATTAATTTTGTTTGCTTCCCAACAAAGTTATTATCAGCACTGCATTGTTATTTGAAAATGACCTCCCTCATTCCAAAGCCAAATTAGAAAGATTTTCACTTCAAATTCATTATGCAACTTTAGATTGGAACTTCCATAAATAGCTATTTCTGAACAATCTTCACCTTAACCACTAGATTACTTGGGCCCAACTCCCACCAAATCACTGTGCTGATGCATTCCAATCAAATACTCTGTATATGACCTTTTTATTTATTGTCTGAACTGTATACTTTATGTTTATGATATATGACAGGCATCCCATCCATCAACTTGTTTTCACTCTTCACAGGGTCATCAGGCCCAAAACTTCAAACCTAAGCTTTGCTACTACATTTTCATGTCAGATTTCTAACTCTTCAAGTGATGCATTTTTTGTTTCAGAACTAGGTCCAGCAAAGAAGACTGGAAACATCCACTAACTTACTGAGCATTATTACACATGAATAATCAGAAGCTTCAAAAAAATTCAAATGCCCAGGATGATGGGGAAAGAAGTAAGCTTCATGCATGTAAGTACCCTCCCAATACCAGAACAACATATCAATAAGTAATAATAGTTAAACTCGAAGAGTCAACTCAAGGTACTACTGATTCATAATTTTTCCACTAACCAAGCTTAAAAGGAGGTTGCATTAGCAACAACCCAGGCCCAGGCGATATACCTATATGCAACAACTATATATTTTATTACCGCCTTCAAACTATCCGAAGCATATCCAAATAAGATGATATACAAACTCAAACTTCACCGCATTCGGACCATCTGCTTCTAAAAATACCCCCAAGCAAAGCACCAAGTTCATGATCACACCAAAGATCATCACTAGACCAGTTTTGGATCAGAGGAACGAAGGATAACCATAAAAGAGTACATTTTGGAAAATGCAGCACAGGCACGAAAAGAAACGTCACAACGGAGCAAAGGGATTCAAGGATCCAAATCCAAAAGAAAAAGGGAAAAATATACCTCCAAATTGATCTCCCCAAAATAGTAATCGCGTTTCGTCCTCTTCCTCTTCAAGCTCGTCTCCATAACCAAATTCCGCATCCCCCCGATAACCCGGTTCACTTCCATACCCAGACTCATTTCCATTAGCATCAGAACACCCAGTTACCCCAAATCCCAAACCCAAATTCTCCTTCTCTCCACTACCACCTTCCCTATCCTTGTCCTTCCTCGAATTCTTCGCTTCACTCACATCCGATGACCAATTCGCATCCCCATTTCCAAACAACTCCCCGCTCGAATCTGTGCCCATTGCCACCGGAAAATCAGAGCATGTCCCATGTGCAGCGGAAGTCCCAACTGAGCAGCATCTACGGGTCCCGCTCCGATCACTGCTCCGACCCGATACAGACCTTGACCCCCGGCGCCGCCTCTTGCGAGCGACTAAACGGTAACTTCCACTCCTGTAGTGACCGGCTGCAATCGGTTTATCGTCGTCAATCAGGCTCAGCTTGGACATGTCGAGAGCATCCACGGAAAAGGACGCGGTGGTGCGGTCGGAAAGGCAGGGTCGCTTGGTATGGATGCCATTGGAGGAGTAGTAGTAAGGTCTTGGGTTGGGATTAAGGTGGAAATCAGAGTCTAGGTTTTTCGTGGGAGTAGTCTGGGAGTGAAAGGGCCTCCAACTGTGGAGCTGTAACATACAGGAATCAATAGGGTGCCGGGAATCAAGAGTCTTGCGCGATTGCGACATGGATTTAATCATTACAGAGATTGAGATTCAATCCTGACTTCTGATCGAGTTCTGCAAATGCAAAGATTTCGCGGCGAGGAGACTGTACTGTGTTGGAGTTTCTTTGGTAAAATGAGACCAATCCCAATGTTGGTTTGGTTGGGGCTCACGGAAGCGATATTTCCCAAAGCAGGAAAAGATTCTGGAGACGCGCAATCTGGGAGCGAAGGCCCACTTGCCAGTGTATCTCAAACCAAAGATTTATTAGTCCACATCCTCAATTACTTCCACAAATAGGGAAGTTGGTGTTTATCTTTTAAAATAAATTAAATTAATTTTTTTTACCAACAAGATAAATTAAACTTTAAATTTCATTTTTTGAATTATAATATTAATTTTTTTAAGAAAATTGATAGTTAAGAGAGTATATATTTGATCTCTAAAATGTTTTTAAAATTCTTGAGAATATTGTAAGAGAGTAATATATTTTCTTGTTTTGTATGTTCAACTTTTAATGGAAGCATCTTTGCTTTACTTCCCAAGTCGTGAGTTCGAATGGGCATCCATGTCTTGAATTGGACCTTAAAATCAAACTTTCACAATCTTAAGAATTCAATCTTCCCATAAATTCGTCCATTTTCATTTCCACAGGAAGAAATGAAAAAAAATTTTCGTGAAGTTAGAACCATCAAGAGTTACGTAAAAAAAAAAAAAAACTAGTCTTAGTTTCTTTTTCATTAAAGAATTTAAGAGTTTAATTGTATGATATTTGAAGAATATTAAATACGTGACCAAAAAAATTATATACAAACTCAGTTTCAACATTTTATTTTCTTTCTCTCTGATAGACCTTTTAATAAATAATTGAAAAAGATCCACGCTCGCGGTAAGCCAAGTGATCCAGCACTGTACAGACATATTTAATGTCAAGAATTCAAACATTTTCAATGTACCAACGAGTTAAAGTACAATTAGAATCTAGAAATTTGATGCAGGATTTATTCAGTAGTTTTTACTATACTCTCTTGCTTATAAAATATAAGTTTTATTTAATTAATTATATAAAAATTAAAAAATATTTTTACTTATTAAATTTATAAAAAAAAGTACAATAATTTTTAATAATACCACTATTTAATGTATTGTATTTAAAATTTACTATCTCTTTTATATTTAATTATATATAAGGATAAAATAAAAAAAATATTTAATACCTTAAAAATTATTAAATAAGATTTATATTTTAAAGTAAAAAAGACTTATATTTTAAATTATAGGAAATAATTTATAACTCATAGAAATAATAAATTTTCCTTTGCTCACTAAAGAGACTAACAATTTTAGTGCATTGCATGCATGACCATTATCTTTTACGAATTAAGTTGGTATTAATGTATAAGATATCATCTAAATAATTATCTTCAATACTGTTATTATTTTCTATGGTGGTCTGGTCATCTTCTAAAATAATTCTCTTCATCTTAAGATTTTATTTCACAAAGAAGGAAACTTTATCTAGATTTTTTGTAAAAATGTCAAACTTGCAATAGACGTCATGTTAAAATATTTAAATCAATCGAAAACATAAGGATCACAGAGATTGAAGTCCCAACCCCCCAACAAACAACCCCGCCCAAACCCCACCCCCCGCCTTCTTTTTCTCTATATTGAGAATTAGATTAATGCAGGATTGTTAAATTGCTGACACCAGGATTCAATAAAGTTCCATCCTTGTTTGGCTAAAAAAACTAAAAAACAAACAAACAAAAAACAAAAGTTTCATGATTAGTCACAAAGATCTTCAAAGCGAGTAAATTAACAACGTCATATCCACACACGAACCTCCAAGCTTCCAGAATTAGGATCACCCTCACAAACTGTTAGCCCATTCCTAGTTTTTCTGAATTTCCTTCACATGCTTGTTAAGTGTAGCTACATAGTCACCAAAACGACAGTCGGTAGGGTGCAGAACAAAAACATATGATACAGGCCTTGATACCACCATTGGCTTCGTAGTGGTAATGGTGTCACGTATTGCCCCAAAGCTCATTTCATCAAAAGCAAATGATTTTGTAAGGAAGAAAAAACAGTCTCTTCCCAACTTTTCTCCCTGCGATAACGAGCACTCTGTTAGATAGCCTATTTACCATTGCAGCCATCATAATGATGAGTCGCATCACTAACACTCATTCTGTAACCATTTGGACAGTAATAGAGAAGCATTAAAATATAAAGCCCAGGCAATCACCTGAAGTTGGGAAAATCTGAGATTATTCATGGTTATGATAACCTGCACCTCGTGCAATTCATCAGCCAAAATTCGAATAGCCAGATACTCAAAGAAGTTCTGTAAGAGATGCTTCTGTACTTCCAAATCTTCACCAAATCTATCAAAACTAGGAAACCATAGCACACACTGAACTTCCTTCCAAGGGATGGGGTTCTGCCCTTCTTTCGCAATAATTGTCTCATATGGGTGACATAGCCCCCATAAAATTCTGACTCCTGACAATGACGGTTCATATATGGTTGTTTCTGACAAACCTGACGAAGAAATTATTTTGGATGGATCACAGTAGCCAGCAAGATGAGAAGTGAAATGTAAATCAGTGTCATCTAGTATAAGAATGGATCTGTTGGAAGATGCCGGAAACAAGTCAAGAAGAGATGCAGCATTCACGCCATCATTTTCTGGCAGGCAGTAGTTTGGCCTAAATGATAACGCTGACTCACCCACATCATGTGAAAAGTTACAAGACTCTCCATTCCTACACCCCTGTTATGAATAATCATCAGAATCATACTTTTGGTGTCACAATGAAGTAAAAATCATCCAGATTAAGTACCTGCAAGGAAAAGAAGAATTTGCACTGGGGCCTCTTAGCTTGAAATGAGTGAGAAAATGAACACCTACTGCCTCTGCTGCATGACCCATTAATGAAGAAAACACAAAGAGAAGCCTGCCCTACATTTTCCTGTTGATGACCAGAAACATCCTCTGCATATTGAGCCCTTATCTGTTAGATACAAGAAAAGAAAATCCATCACACCTTTGTATAGAAAAGGAAGTCAGTCGTTACAAGAAGGATTATGAGTTAAAATCTCCAAAGGATAATACCTCTTTGATAATTGTCGCAAACTTCCTTGCCACATCATCAATGTAGAAGTGATTTGAAGCAACAAATGGTACCACAACACATTCCCTTAATTCGTTTGATGGCACAAGGCCTTCTTCATCCACAGCAACTACGTCTACAAGCCCATTTGGCTGATATTTAAGTAGGCATTTGTGTTTGAATAGATAAGGATCCATACAACATGGTAGGGCATCAGATGTGCTCAAAAATTCAGGCCGAAACCGATGGACTGATTTTAGTATATCCTCATCTGTAAGAATTAGATTCAAAGGGTAAGAAAATTTAACGAGCCACTGAAAAACAAACTCTTATTTTTTATACAATTGCATTAAAAAATCCAAAAGAAAGTGTATTTTGAGATAATAATGGCTTAGATACATACAAATTTCTGACACCTGATGTAGTGATGACCGCAAAAGATGATGAAAAGAGCACCATTCTCCTTCAAGCTCATGCATTTGTTCCTTCAGGAGTGTGGCCGGTTCTACCTCATCAGTCTTTAAAACTTGCACCAAACGTTTGACATGAAATGCATCCTGCAAAAAAGAGAGAAACTTAACGATCAAATCCATAATAACTTTGAAGCTCAAGCATTACGAGAGAAACAAGAAAAGCAAAGCCTACTCCAAGGAAAGTGGTTGCTTGAAGCCACTCTGGAGGGTGTGCCCCCATGTGAAAGCCTTACAGGAAAAAGCTCTATGGAAGCAGCCCTCTAAATAAGGGGAGTTATTGTCCATATCAAAAAGCAGACGGATGAGCCAGTTGTGAGCAATAAATGAAATTATTTGGTTTTGAAAAACATGATCTCATAACTCTGAGTCTTTCAGCTTTAATTGAGAAATTTATTTGCACAGTCTAAATAATGCTAACATATTTAGAATTTAGAAGCATAATTAACAGAGGAGGCATTATATACCTTGAAAACATGCCGCCAAAACTGAAAAGCACAGAAGTTACCCATGCATTCCATCTCCTTCCGAGCAGTTAAGATAGTATTTTCACCGTAGTAGCATTCAATGTACTTAGCAAACTGATGAAATTAAAAATATTCAATCAGAGGATGAGAAGAGGCTGGTAGACATTAGCAAGCAATCAGATGCAGTAGAAAGTTATGAAGTTGATTTAGCTGATAGATATTACCAAAGCTTCCTCTCCAAATGGATGAAGAATGGGTAGAGGTTGTGTATCCATCATTATACCCAGAAGGATGCCTTCGCGCAGCATCCCTATGTCTCCAAACTTTAGCACTAGAACAGAAGCATCAAAAGACAACGAAAAACTAGCAAGTAACCGTCCATAGAATGTGGGCTCATAACGGCCCCTTGGAGGTGTCTTTCTCAGTGCATGCATCTGAACAAGCAAATCCAATGCATCTTCAACAACTTGAGGATCCGGGGGATCCAGAGCCTTTTGTAACAATACTGGCATCAAATCCATCAGTCAGGACAATTTGCTAGAGCCAAAGACTAATCGAGCTCATTACATTACACTCAATTATCACAATCTTCACATGTTTCCCCTCATTGTAAGGGAAAGTCAAGCAACCATGGGTACCACATGGCCCCAGTTAAAACCAAGTTAAATAAGAACTATCTCTAAACATTGAAATTTTGAGTGATGCTTCTTCTAAAGCAGCCAGTAGGCAGATGCCAATGCAATAATACTGCCTCTTCACCATAAATTATTATTGTACATAATGGTGTCGATGAGGAGAGATTAAATTTACATTATTTTCACAGGAAATCAGGATCATATTAACTTACCCTTGGGATCATTTATAGCTTTAGATTCAGCACAGCAGATCAAAAGGACTTGAAGCCTTAAGGATAATTTCAGAATAGCAGGATGCTCATGATCCTCAAGCCTGTTGAAAAATGACCCAGTAACCAATCTATAAACTTTGCCATCACAAGTTCGACCAGTTCTTCCTCTACGCTGCTCAGCCTACAAGCTCTATTGAAATTAAGAATAGTGTAAAAACAAATTAAGTTAACGTAGAGCAATAAGATTATATATACCTGCGACTTTGAAACCCAAACAAGCTCTGAAGCTTCCTTTTTCAGACGCTTATTCCAATAGACTTGTAAGGAACGGCATGAATCAATGACAAAAGCCACTTTAGGTATTGTCACAGATGATTCAGCAATGTTGGTGGCCAAAATTACCTAACAAATTTTATCAAATAGTGTTAGATTTTTAATATTTTAACATGAGGGCTATATACTTGAAGCAACCTTTCCATCAAAATAGCTTAAGCTCATTCGTTAGGATTGCCACAAGCTTATATAACTTTCATCTTTCTTATTACCATTCAATGTGGGACTTTCTATTCTCTAATAGATGGCATCAGAATAGATTATGAATATTTGTTTTATATTAAAAAAAAAACTCAAGATAAAGTTTCCCTTACGGCCAGAGGTCATTTAAAAAAAACCTTCAAGGAACGAACATTAGAGCAAGATATCATCCAAACAACTTCCAGAAATGTGAACAGCAATTTAAATATCTGAAAACTTGTGGAAACAAATGACAAAACCAATTAAGAAAGAATTACAAGAATAGAAATCAAATAATAACCTCTTTCCTGCAAATGTATGAAAGCTGAATTACTTAAGACAACTATATATTGATCTTTTAGAGTGAAAGCAATTGTTGTGGCATATAACTCATGATATAATAGTCCCAAAAGGATTTTACCAACAGGCTAGTATCCAACTTGCAAAATCTTAATTACAAGTAACACAGAAATAAATATTTTTATTATCCATACGAAGTGATGACACTGACCAATAATAACTATTGCTACACGGTCAATATCACCAAGCTATAATACTGTCCCTTGGTTTAAAAAAGCCTACTAATGACTCCACAACTAGCTAAATTAACAAACAAGTACCTTACGATGAGACTTCGAAATCTTCATAGCCATTTGGGCCTGTTCAGTATCAATGCTACTATGTAAGATATGAACTTTGAAAGTTGAATCAAGAGGCTTCATTAGGCGCCATTGCCGCTCCAGCGAATAGTAGGTTGGAAGGAAAACCAGAATGCTTTTCTCAATATCTGGCTCATTTTCATGGATATACAACACCAGATCATGAATAAGTTTGTGCAATTCAAACTTGATATTAGCATTGGCTGTGGAAGGATCTGGACCAGGAGATATGGAATGCACCAATTCAGAACTTATCCCGAGAGATTCAGCCACCTGCGTTAAGAATGCTAACACTATCATCACAGACATCCTATCCATGAAATGCGATTCAGAAAGATAATGCTCAGCTGTGAACATGGAGAGAGCAGCCAAACCTTACATAATGATCTGTGACAGGAACAAACTTACTTTTCTTAACCAATACAACAGCACTCCTGTATGTTTTCTGCAATTTGGCTTAGTTTGAACTGAAAATTTTGATCTAGCTAAGGTCTCCATTCTCCAACTTCTTATCAGAACAATCCATAAGAAGTGTTCCAATTTCATTTATCTTATTTTATCCTCAATTATAATCTGTTCCCACCTTATACAATCTTCACCAGTTCAAATTTAGCACTACCCCCAAACAACATACAGATGCCAAAAACTTTAGGTGGCTAATGTGTTTCTTATTTAAAATTATATTGATACTGATTATAAACTCAGGTGAGATGCAGTTATAAATAGAATAGTTGGTCCATCACTGGTGCTTAAATGTGTTTCGTATTTAAATGTTTACTTTTTGTGCCCAAAATTATCGTCAAGGTAAGCATAAACTTAAAACCATTAAAATGATGGAGTGTGGATAAGAAATACAAAACTTAAATTAGTCAAGCTAGGGATGCAATTCTAAACAAGAAAATTCCAATGGAATCTTTAAGCATGCCTGCTCAAGGTATGTGACACTGCGCTGGAAAACAGTTTTCTGATTGGAGCTAGGGATTGCAACAACTTCAACTCGTTCCCCCCTACCAAGGTCCCTAAAGTAATCCCTGTATCTTGAAATATTCGCTGTTGCAGACATCAAAACAACCCTGAAAATTTTGAGGATATTAGATATTAGATCCTCAGGCCAACTATTTGACCAGGACATGCAGATGAGGAACAGTACTTCTAATCAAGTCTAGAATAGCAGTCTAGATTGTTATCATTTATCAGATGCATTTCCAGGCTAGACTGTCTAAGAGAACCATGAGATCAGGTAGTAAAAATACCCATCAGTTGGGTTTTGTAGTAGGCTCAGAAAATGACTATTCTCTCCCACCATTCATCTTTAGAGCCAAGTCAGCCTTACAAATAGATTTCAAGGTCAAATGACTTAATTCATCTATGCTATTTAATAGTGAGGTTTGAGTCTTCAAGCTCACACTCAAAGGGCCTAAAGAATTAATTGGTCACTCATAATAGTTTTTTCATTTGTACACTTCGACAATATACTCACCTCTTAATATTAGTATTAAGTCTACAACTATGAGACTTCACTATGACAAAAAAGGAAGACACTATATACAATTAAAAATAATGTAAGACACAGATAGCCTCAACATTTTTCTAAGACAAAACTGAATTGTTTGCCTCATGTTAATACTCAAAAATAGCCATGGAACACAACCATAAGACTCAGATGCTTACCTTAGATCATTTTTCTTTAACAATAACTGCTTCACGCAGACAAGGACAAGATCGGACTCCACTGATCTTTCATGCACTTCATCAAGAATAATAGCCTTGTACTTTAGTGCAGTCAAGCCCTTCTCTCGCAGTTCATCTAGCAACACTCCAGCCGTTTTAAATACAATCTTTGAACTGCAGTATCACATAAGAAATGCACAAGGAAAAATAATCACATAAGATTCAAATGCAATTAAAACATGACAATTATAGGAATATAATTATATATATATATATTTATATATGAGAACCACGTCTCTTCTACAAAATGGCTTTCCTATGAACATGTACACAGTTTATTTACATCATGTGTTAAAAAGTAATGTGATTTCGTTGTCATAAAAAGCATAAATGTCAGTATGATTTATAGGTAATGACATCCTGGTATCCTTTTAAACAAATATTACATCCACAAAACTAGAACAATGGTATAAAGGTAATAAGATAATTGCATCCTTTTCAGACAAATATTACGACGACAAAAATACAAAACTCCATTGTCATAGTATCTAAAAAACTTATGGATTTAGTCAAATTTTTATTTTAAACAAAATATCGCGTGCCTTTGCAGCCACAAAAGCACAATCAAGTGAGTGAACGACAATCACGTTCAACAATAAAGTTGAAAGCTTAAAACTACAAATACAAGATGGTTTACTAACTACAATCTGGATTACCTCGCTGAAAAGTGCCTTGAATGACCAATATGATATCCAACTTCTTCTCCCGGGACACAATTGCGAGCTTTTGCAACCAATTTAGCAACAGTGACAACAGCGAATCTCCTAGGCTGTGTGCACAGGATGGGTGCCATGTTTTCTTCCAAAAGAAACTGCGGAACTTGTGAACTTTTCCCTTAGGAGGAAAGAAAGTTGCAGTATCAACAACGTGAAAAGAATAAACAACTAATATGAGGAAGAATATATTCCTCTTAATCGAGTTTCTATAGAACCACCACTTCTAGCTGAAATTAACCACGTAATTTCAACTCGAAAAACGAAATATCAAATACTTTAAGGCCTAGGTGTACGCAGAAGGTACAAATAGACGAGCTGCTTTCAGTAATACGAACAAATTGACTTTATTTGACCAGGAAGGGTGATCGCACAAATTTATAGAACCTCGAAGACTAACATTAAAAAGGATACGATACATTAACAAACAAGAATAGTACAAGAGGAATGCAAGCATTATTTTTCCTCGACATCTTAGTGTACAAAACAAAGAAATATCGATTTTCCCTTTCGTGTTTGGCTCGACCAGACAGCAACAAAATGAAAATTAATCAGATTAGCACCAAAAAGTAAGAGTATCCCCATATCCTCAACGAAGTTAAACCGAAACGTAATGAAGCAAAAGAAGACCAAATGCGCACACGAAAGTGAGCTCACGCAAAAACATACCGCAGCCAGTCTCACCGACGATGAGGGTGACGCGATTTTCTTGAATCTTTTCGACAATCTTCGTTCTGAGGGACATCACAGGAAGAGAGGAGAAGTCGGGGGAGGAGAACGGGGAAGAGTACAAAGAACTACACGAAGATGTTGGAGACGAGGACGATTCCGCCATTGTAAGAAGCCCTTGCCGTCACAAGACTCTTTCCTCTGCTCTCGGCGAAAGCTTTATGGGTAATGCCGGAGTAGAAAGAAAAGGTGGGAATGCTTTCTTTGCTTTTTTGAGAATGGCCAATAGCTCCGGAGCTGTCCAAGACGAAGGAACTGGGGAGTGAAAGCTCCTGCGCGTCAGGAACGTCATTTTACTGCGTGAGCAATAATAGGAGGAGGTCGAGTATAAATGAGCTCGGGGGTGCTAGATTCAAGTAGTCAATGATATTTGATTGGTTTTGACTACTTTATTGCCTAACCAATCACAGCGCTGCTAGAAAATAGGAGACAATACACGCAGCTGTGTGGAATCTGTCTCCTTGGTCCTTCGCTCGCACGTCTTTGTTTTTAGCTGCTTCTTCGCTCGCACGTCACTCGGAGTGTAGGGGGACTTCGTGGGAGTATGCGATCAGTCTCCGCTCAGGGTGTCACAATCTCAGAAATCCTGACGGCCGACTTGTTTGGCCCGGAAAAGCGGCGCTCGAATCAAATTAAGGATAATTACGCCTAAAAATATAATTACACCTTCTTATTTCTTTTATTCGTGAGATTTAAAAAAAATTATTATTTTTTATGTTATTTTAAAATTTTAGGACAACATTAATTATTATTTTTTTATTTCTCATTTTAAAAATTAAAGATAATATTTATTATTATTTTTATTTATTTATTTATATAAAAGTATATTAATAAATTAAAAAGAAACTTTAACATGTGATAAAATTTTAAACAATACTTAAAAAGAAACAAAGGTGGTAATCGAATCATGCTAAGAGTTAAACTTAATTAAATATTTTTATTTTTTTAAAAATTAAATAAAAATTTTTTAAAAAATGTATAATAAATACTATCTCATATTCTAAAAAAAATATTATACTTAAAATTAAGATAAAAAATTCTACATTTCGAACTGAACGAAGTAATAATTAGTAATCCCCACTCTCACGAAAAAAAATCACATATACCAATATTACTACTTATAATTACTAAATTTTTTACTAATTTGTAATATTTGTTTTTAAAATTACTCTTAATTTATATTTTTTATACATATAATTCATTAATGATGGTTGAAAATCATAATATTGCTAATTACAATTTGTTAATCTCATTTAATTTATAATAAAACATAAAATTTGTTTGAATACCTTCTTTATTTTAATATTCTCAAAAAAATTTTATAAAAATACTTTACAGAATAAATTTTAGAAACAAGAAAATGAAAAAAATTATTTAAATAATTGTTACTAAAATCATAACTAATATTAATGAATTGTTTGCTAAAAAAATCTGTTTGAGAAAAAAATAAATATTAAATAAATTGTTCAAAATTTATAATTTTGTCATTAATAAGGTGGGTGCTCTCCACTTTTTTTGTGTTTTTTAAAATAAAAAATATAAAATACTTTAAAAATATTCGGAATTTTTCTATTATTTTGTTTTTATATTTTTTTTGAAATATTTTATAAAAAAAGGTTTATTGAAAATGTTTTTTGTTTTTCTATTTTTAGGACCATAAAACTATTATGGAAAACAACAATCAAATATGCTCATATTTTTTTTCAAAATTACTCTCAATTAATAAATTTTTTATACTACACATGATCCATTAATGAATATTAAAAATTATAACTTTTCTTAAATTAATAAAGGGTAATATTATAATATCTCATTTATTGCACCACTTATCTACATCTTTTTCTAATATTTTGGACTAACATAATTCTCCCAAAATTTTATTCCATATGAGACTAGCCGAGGGAGTATTAACTATTAATGTTATTTTTATTTTTATTTAAAAATTAAAAATTATATTTTATTTTCTTATATTTCATTATTAATTTAACGATAAGATACTATTATTTAATTTTAGAAAATGCTTTGTTATTTATTTACATAATTTATTTTATATTTTACATTTATTATTACACTATCATATAAAGTGAATGTGTTTTTATTTAAAATTAAATTGAAAACAAGGATTACTACCTTGTAATAATAGCTAAGAAATTCTTATCAGTATTTTCTTTTGTAGGACCAAGAGTGGAATGACTTATGTATATCATTATCAATATCAGTCCAATTGGCCAGAAAACATGTGTAGAATCTCATGTATTTGATGTATGAATAGTACATTAATTTGAAATATTTGTTTGTACTTGGTTTTGTGTTATATTCTTTTGAAACATTAATTTATTTATTTGAATTTTTTTTTGGTAAATGGTTGGTGTGGGATTGTGTAAGCACAAGTTTATCTTATGTGAGATTTGTTTATGTTGTGGATGGGAATATTCTTAATCCGAGGAAAAAAAAAATTATGATTTGGGACTTTGGGTCATAGGCGGGCAAAGTGACTGTCATCCAAAAAAACTATTTTTTCCCTAGTGAAAAGCTATGAAAAAAATTATACTGAGTGGGAACAGAAATCGTCAACCAAGTTTTAGAATAGCACCAAGTACTTTTTTTTATATAATGTTTTTTTCTGAACTAAATTTTTGTTTCCATGGAATCTATTGAGACATAAAATAATTTTAGAATTAAAAAATTAAAAATTGAAGAAAACCATAGTGAGAGTAAAGCATATCCATGATGATTAACTCTATTAGCCATTTTGAGACACAAAATAAATCATAGTGAGAATTAAAGATGTTCAAAATCCTGTCTCCCTTTAAAAAAAATTAATATCAAATAATATTAATTAAAATTAGAATAAAATACTAAACCATTATACCTTAATTACATATACTTCCACTCTATTTTGAAAACATACATTTTAGTTTAATTTATTAATACCATAGAAATATTCTTAAAAAGATTATAATATAATATTTACTAATTAAAGTTTTTATTAAATTCAGTTTTATTTACTAATTTACCCCTCAATCATCGTTTTTATTCTCCTAGAACAATATATACTAATATATATTCTTAAATTTTATTTAGCTTAAGTAATTTTTACTTAAAGAAAACAAAAAAAAACTTGATTCAACTTTTTCAATAATTTTTTTCACAAATGTACATTTAACAAAGTTTGTTTAAAATTTATAATACAAACTTGTATCACTTTTAAAATACATGTGAAGTCTAAAATTCAAAATTTGAATTAGCAATAAGTATAAAAGTAAGAAAATTTTTTTAGAATTCAATAAATATTTAAAAGTGAAAAAAAACTATAGAGAGAATTGAGTATATCTCTAATAGTTAACTCTATCACCCCATATTGAGACGGAAAATAAATTGGAAAATTGGGTTTCAGGATCAAAAAATAAAGATATTTGATTTTTTATATTAAATTGATTTTTTTTGAAAAAAATCTATTCTGGGTTAAAAAATTCTATTTTCACAAAAAAAAAATTAACTTTGATCCCATTTCCTAAATAAGTTGATTTTTTGGTCCTATTTCTCAAATTTTCCAAATAAATCATAATGAGAATTAAGGATATTTAAAGCCCCCTTCCCCCTCCCAATTAAAAAACAGTCATCCTTACATTGTAACAAAAAGAATGAAAATAAAAAAACATTTTTTTCATAACCAACACTTATAAGTATTAGTGATAACTATTAATTGACAGGATTAATAAAAAGCTATAGTGATAATTAAGGATATCACTGATACTTAATTCTATCATCTCATATTGAAACATAAAATAAATCATAATGAGAATTAAAGATGCTCAAATGCCTTATTTTCCCTAAAAAAAACTATCATCCTTAATTGTAACAAAAAAATATTATTTTTATAAGCAACATTCATGAGTATTAGTAATAAATATTAATTAATAGGATTTATTTAGCTAATAGTGACAACTATCAAAATATTCTCCCACTTATAAATATTATGTAAAATTTAAAATACATATGAAGTTTAAAATTGAAATTTAGAATTAATAATGAGTATAAAAGTAAAGAAATTTTTTTATAATTATAAATATTAAAAAGTGAAAAAAAAATTGAAGTGAGAATTAAGGATATCACTTATACATTAATTCTATTATCCATATTGAGACATAAAATAAGTCCTAATAAAAATTAAGGATACTCAAAAACCCTTTTCTCTCTCTCTCGGAAAAACAAAAAAGAAACTATCATCCTTACATTGTATAAAAAAATGATAATCCAAAAAAATATTATATTCATAAATACTATTCATGAGTATCAGTGATAACTATTAATTGACATAACTTATTTAGTTGATAGTGATAGCTATAAAAATATTCTCTTGCCAACAAACATGATCTAAAATTTAAAATATATGTTAAATTTAAAATTTAAATTCAGAATTAATAATGGATATAAAAGTAAGGAAAACAATTTTAGAATTTATTAGGGAAATTAAAAAGTGAAAAATAATTAATTAGTAAAAATGATAAAGAAAAAATGTAGCATTAATTAAATGATATTAATTAAAATTAATATATATTTGAGAAACAAAATAAAGCCCCTCTTCCCATCCAAAAAAATAATATCAAATTATATTAATTAAAATTAATATATAATTGAGAAACAAAATAAAGCTAATTAATTAGTGAAAAATGATAAAGAAAATAATTGAAATTAATTAAATAATTGAATTTTGGGGAAAAATTGATAATAAGGGGTATTAATTGAACTTAATTAAATTAAACTAAAATTAAGAAAATAAAAAATAAAATATTGAGTCATATCAATTTAATTTTAATATAAAAGTAAGAAAATAAAAAAAAGGGCGGCAATGCGGGCCATAGCTAGAAATAATGGAAAAGATGGGACCCACTCAAATAAAAAATAAATAAGTGGGAAAAGAAGTGGGGCTCATTGAATAAGAAAAAAAAGAAAATGAGACATAACAAAAACAAAATATATTTGCACGAAGCAGAAGAGAAACCGACACTAATTAACTCTTAGTTTCATCCTCTTTTATTAATATATATTAACTACACATATATAAGATACTTCCTCTCATTTTTAATATAAAATTCTTTTAATTGAATCATGTAAATTAAAAATTAAAATTAAAACTAATTAAATATCTCAATTTTTTTTAAATTTTAATATTTTTTTAATACTACCCTTATTTAATCTCTTTTTTTTTCTTTTTGAATATGTTAAATAAGGATATTTTTAAAAAATATATAATAAATATTATTTTGTATATTATAAAAAGTCTTATATTTAAAATTAGGATAAAAAATTTTATATATAGAACTAAAAGGAGTAGATATATGCAAATGAAGAGGGACGAAGCCCAACAAAAATTAAAACACTGAAAAATCAGGGATCTCCAATCTGTCCCTATCCAATAAGATCACTTTAATATATAAAATTATATTAATTGATATTCGCAAGAATTATTATAGACAATAAAAAATGGTAAGTTCACCAACACTAATTCCTTTCAATTTTTGGGGTTGTATGAAACGAATTATCAATATCATATCTCCATTAATATCGAGAAGTTTAACACCCTTTAAATAAAACCTCAAGTGTGAATCTTATAAATAGTAAAAATCATGTTAAGAAATACTTAAATATGACTTGATCAGATAAATATATTAAAATAAAAATAATTTAAACATAAGAAAAATGAAATCAATAAATTATATATGATTTTTACAAAAAGTACAATAATTTTGAAAAATAAGTAATTAATATTTTAAATTTCAATATTGATCCTTGAACAGAAATCACTCCAAAAAAATTTTTCTTACACAAGACTAGAGAAAGTACTTTTTAATACTCTTATTTTTCTTTATTATTATTAAAGGATAAATTTGTCAAAAATTATTAATATTATCTTAAAATTTATAAAATGACAAATGTTTTAAAATATGGTAAAAAAAGTTTAAAATAACAATTATTTTGAAATTGAGAAAATATTTATTATGGCCACACTAAATAAAAATCTTAAGAATTTTTAATATAAAATAAGAAAAATAATTTAATATAATATAACAAAATTAAACCTAGATAACCTATATAATTAAATTGTAAAATCAAATACATGTAATATAAAATAAAAAATAGTGAGGATGAAAACAAAAATTCTGTACATAACTTTTTTTAAGTGTTGTATTTTAATTTTTTTAAGTAAAACTACTCGCAGCAAAACTATGTAGCTTTTGTTGTATAGCTTTTAATGATGTTGGCATCTTACACTGACAGACGCTAGCATCAACATTTTAACAGAAAAAAAAAACCATTTTGCTTGCAAAATGAAAATGCCACAATTTTAATTTTGTAGCATTTTGATAATTTAAAATTATTTATAGTATTCAAATCAAAAGGCCTAAAAAAAATTATGTGTTTTTTCTTCTTTTATGACGTGGGACCATGATAAAAAAAATATTTCGCGTGAGAGACTGAGGAGAGAGTGAATTATTATGTTATGCAAAAAATTACTATCTAGTTAAATTTACATATTATAATTTAATGATATTTTTAAATATAAGAATAGGATTATTAAATTTATCTTGAATTTTGAATTCATAAATAATGGGATAATTAACTAATGAAATAAAATCCTAACAATATGTATTTCATAATTTTTTAATTAAAAGCTTATTAATCATTTAAAATATAATTTTTTCCAAACGTATTTGATTGTGTTATAATTTATTCATTCCATAATTTGAGTCATGTAATTTTTCTTCCTCTTTGACTTGTCTTTAGTATGAATGGATGAGATGAAATGGAAGATGATGAGACATGAAGGGAATGAAGGGAAGGGGATTGAGGTTAGGGAAAGAATTTTAATAATTTGTTATTTATTTTATAAGGGAAGAAAAGTTAATAATAATTTGATTATTTTACCATTGAAATTAAAGAAATTTTCTATCATTTTTATAAGTATAAAAAAATTTTAATATTGAATATAAAATTATATTTTAATATTTTTACTCATATTTTATGATTTTATATTTAATACTAAAATTTTTTATACTCACTTTTTCAGATATAGGATTTGGATCTAATATTTTTTTATATTGAGATATTTAAATAAATATTTTTAAGATTTTTTAATAATTTTTTTTATTTTTAAAAATATTTTTTATTAAAAAAAAAAAAGATCAGGATCAATATAAAAAGCTGACCCCTCCGAATCCGAAAAATTTCGGAGGGGACTCCTTGAGGGGCAGGGGAGGGCAGTTGCTCCTTCCCCCTCCCTCAAATTGTCTATTCAAACAGGGGCCCCTCCCCTGCCCCTGTTGAAATTTTAAGGTTTTATGGAGGGGAGGGGAGTCCCCTCTCGAACCCCCCTACCAAACGGGGGTTATCCTCCCTGTTCAATTCTACCTGACTTATTCCCCCTGTTTGTGTTTTGATTTATTGTCACTCTTCTATCAATTAATAAAAGGTGGCGTTGGAGTAGAATAGCAATAGGATGAGGAAGAGGCAGTGGAAGTTCAATAAATGGTGGCGCTGGGTTGGAGGCAGTGAAAGTTCAAGAGTATCTGACTTTACCAATTCTTATTCATTGCTGCATGCCTGCGTGTGCCTGGTTTGTGATTATTCATGACAGACAACTGTTTATAGACACTGCTTATAGTCAAACCATATGGTTTTGTGTGTTGCTTGACATTTGTTAGGTGGGAGAAACCAGGGCATAGTCCTCTATTTGGGTATGACTTTGGTATCAACCACGGCACGTGACTATGATCAGCGCATTGTACAAAAACTTGGCATGTATTGTAACTAATTTGTCAATACACGCAGATATGATTCCTGCATGATTCCTCTAAAGATACAGGTTTTGTTGGGTGTGCATTGTCTAGTAATATGGTACGATTTTTCAAGACTCAGGATGGGTCATAGAGCCATGAGGTATGCAGAAAGAATATCTATATATCTATTCTCTTCTTTATTAGTGCCGCGCTTTGACTGAGACAGGTCGATCAATATATTTGTAGTGATAACGTAAACTGATTTTGCAGGTCGCAATATCAGTCAAACCATTGAAAGTGCAAAACTGTATTCTTCCTGAGATGCCTAGGCTTATAACCGATTTTCTGACATCCCTCGATGATCGATTTCTGTACTTTGTGAACTGGCTTCATGGAGATATAAGACAGTATGACATTACAGACATAAAGAATCCTAAACTTACCAGACAAGTATGGGTTGGGGGACTAATAAAGAAGGGAAGCCCCATAGTAGCTGTAGCAGAAGATGGTACAACTTGGCAATCTGATGTTCCAAAGATCCTGGTCAGTGCTATTCCATTCTCAAACTTGGTAATCCTGATGTTGATTTTTAAGTGTTCTTTGTTCAATTTGAAGCAGATGGTATTCATAAAACATATTTGAACATGATTATCATTATTTCATGGTTATGCTCTTAATTCAAAGAAAATAGTCAAAATAACATTATAACATGGGCAGCAGAGCTAAGTGAGACTGAAATTTAGTTTCACCCTGTGCTCTCCATTCTGTTTTCTATTTCATTAGCATTATTGTGCAATGTAATTCTGCTCCTTGATAACAGCACATGCGTAGATTCTGAGATGTGGCTGATGAGGTCAAGCTTTTTCTTTTCAGGAAAACAAGTTAAGAGGGGGATTTCAGATGATTCAACTGAGTTTAGATGGGAAAAGGCTATATGTGACTAACTCACTCTTTAGTGCATGGGATAAATAGTTTTATCCAGAGCTAGTGGAGAAAGGATCCCACATTCTACAGATAGATGTTGATACTGAAAAAGGTGGCCCGAAAATAAACACCAACTTCTTTGTTGACTTCGGGGCGTTGGAGTCCTTTCACTTAACACTAACTATTTCGAAATGTTGCACAAAAAAGAATATACAAAATTAACTCAAGCTTCATTTGTTAATAATAGTTAGGGTGCATAAACTTACAAAAAAAGAAAAAGAATTAAATACCATCGCTTGATTAATTACTGCTGCTTTATTTCCATTTCCACTCACAAATAGGCATATTTAATTTTGTTATTAAACTATGTAATGAAATAATTTCAAACCATAAAGCATGCAGAAGTAGCTTACGAAATCTTATAATAGACATTGGATGAAATGAACAAACAGTAAGATTATTAAGTAACATTAAGAATACGCCCAGCCTTAAAGGTTCCTATGACCTGCTCTTTGGAAACCAAGGTGAGAAGATGTATTAGTGCAAACGGAATTTGCATAGACTGAAGCACATTAAACCATTCATTCAAAACGTTTAATGAGGCTTCTGAAGTATTGAAAACAACAGTTACAACTATGGTTGGCACAATTGCAAAACTTCTAGTGATCAATGCCCTCAACCATTTCTTTAAAAGAAGGTCAAGAAAGCCACCCATAGTGAACTGCCCAGCATGTGTGCCAGTGATTGTACTACTCTGTCCAGCTGCCAATAACCCAACACCCCATATGTAAAGAATGGGGAAAAATCCTCCCCCATACTTTTCTTGAAGATATTGTCCAGCATTTACCAATCCGATGCTAGTGGCCTGCTTTGTACCATAAAAGCTCTCAGCAAAAACTATTGTGACAAATAGATTAATCATGAAGGAGACTAAGAGTGCAGCTGATGACTCAGTCGAATAGTACTTGAGAGCCTCCTGTACTCGGCCTTTATTCAAGGGATCAATCTTCCTTGATTGAACCAAAGCAGAATAAAGGAATACATTGTGAGGCATTATGACACAATCCACAGCCCCCACAGCGTAGCGAATTGTCTTTGAGCTAAGTCTTGGAACCAAAATACCCACACGAGGGATCGGACACAATTATACCAGTGAATGTATCAAGAATGGTAAAATCCATCTTTGGGGAGCACCCAAGGGAGGGGGCTGCTACTAAACAGAAGATACATATTTCTATAAGATGAAATGGGAAATTATATTCAAACTTCATCATTATACAAGCTTGTACCCATCAAAAGTTCTTGTCCACTAGGTTTTGTGTCACCAAACATCCAGGCAAAAGAAAGAGCCATAGTTGCAATTAGAACTGCAAAAGCAGTTTCCAACTTCCTCACTCCATAGTTCTCAAGAAATAGAAAGATGAAACTGCTTGACAGCAGAGTAAACCAGAGTAAGGCATGAAAAGTAGGAAGATTCTAAACAATTAATTACAGACATAATAATAAACCAGAGACAGAAAATTAGAAACCAGGAGATGAGACCTGTAAATGGTAAGAGAAGGAATGGTGACAAATACATGGTTCTCTTACTAACTCAATTGCAAAATAAACCAAACATTTCAAGTTAATTGTTTCCATTAAACCACAAAACTTTTGGAGTTGCTGGAGAGGTTCAAGGTTCAAAATTCAGGCGTGTTAAGGCATGGGACACGTTGTTGCCACTCAAGTTGCTATGCAGAAGGCCAATAAAGAAAGTGAGCAAAAAAAATACTGAGGTTTTGAAAAATAGGCACAATTTGAAAAATTAACATCAAACCAGAAGCAAAAATTCAAATATAGATGAAAGGTTGTAAAAGTTTGACTATATCTTCAAAGAAAAATGCAGTTTTAGCAGAAAGCATGTATTTTAACTATGAATTGAACATCAATACCTAGAAACATGTAAGAATCAGTTGCTCAACATGCCACAAATGTGGTGTCTAGATTCTTGCTATGCCCAAAAATTTCTCACTATTACAATAACCATGAAACAAAATGGCGATCATTTGCATATCTTTTTAATGTGTTGGCTATGAAACATCGTGCCTACGTACTTCAACTAAATTTGATCTCGATCTTTCCATTTTATTGTAAGAGAAAAGAAATTAAATGTTGTCATTGGAAAATAATGGAATGTTGCTGATGCTAGTAGAATAGATTTACTTCTCAAATAGGTCTGTCGAGACTTTAATTGCTGCTTTCTAGTAAATAAGTGCTAATTAACATAAGCAATGATGCCAGTACCTCTATCCTCCAACTTAACCACATATTCCATATCTAAGAGAAATCCAATTCGTTGCTTCCACGACGACTCTATGCTCCTCTACACAAATGTTTAACTATACAAAAATTTGGGTCATGCGTCTATATTGGTGAAATACCTAGCTTTATGCTTTCACCTCAATCAAAGTCCCACTTTTCCATAGGGGTAAAATACAATTTGTTAGCTTGTGGTTTAGCCTAATTCCACTTTGGTGCCTTGCTTAAAAAAAATTTGCGAAGTTTAACCATCAGCACATTAATACCTTGTAATAATAACTGACGATATCAATCTCTTGACATTTTGTTTTTGGACCTGAATGTCTTAGACGTTTAAACATCACAAAGTTATATGAGTAGGAAGGTTGCTTGAGAAACTTACTAGTCGCACAATCAATCAAGCATATATCATTAAAGAGCAATGAACTCAGCAATGCAAGTTGGTGGATAAGTAAATTGAAAATGGACAAATAAAATAAAATAAAGACATTATATATTCTGAGAGTTGTTGACACAAAAAGATAAGATTTTAAGCGACAAGAATAAGAGGCAGAAGTGCTTACCAGTCCAAAGCAGTCATTAAGACTCCGGCCCAGAGCGGCAGCACACCGTGGCTAATTTGGAATTCTGAAAGGATGGTTTTCATCTTTGATATGATAGAGTTACACCAAGAGGTGGCTGACATTTTAGACGATATGATTTGCTTTAAATTTATCATTGATAACCAATGATAATATGCTCTGTTTTTTAATTTCGTGATCATTAGATAATCTGGTAATGGTATTTTTGTGTTTATTTTCTCTCTCTAACTGGGGAAGGTGCTGAAAAAGAAATTTAAAGTTTATTTTCTGTATCAATAACTAAATATTGAAGTTAGCATGATCTAACAATTTTTTTTAGTCTATTTTAATTAAAATTAGGTCTTTAGTTGAAAGAAAGTTGTGAAGGATCAATAAGAAAATAAAGCTTAATTTGTTGATGACTCTTCATGATTTTGCCTTTTATTAACAAAAGGAAAAGATAAATGGTGGTTACTGTATTGGGTGTTTGGAGAATGGTCCTTTATATGTTGATTACTGTATTACAATGAAAGGTCAAATATGCTTTAAAATCTATCCATTTTTTGGTGGAATGGATAAATCTTTGAGAAGGACGAATATTAACAGAGTCCCAGCTTATAATAAATTCAAATTTTGAATAATTAGAATGGAATAAAACTACCTGCTCCTTCACACGATGGGTATGTCAAGCTTTTGGAATTTTTTGCTGATTGTAACAATTTAATACACTAATTATGGAATATATTATCTTTATTTTAGTTGTTCATTTATGTTATTTTGATGTGCTCTTCAAAAGTTAATATTATAATCCCAATCAGCAAAGGCAAAAGAAATGTAAGAATCGCAAAAAAAATGTCTTTGTTCTTGAAATGCGGGAATATAGGAGGAGATTTGTAATTATGCAATTATTTTGCCATAAAGGAATGTAGGAATCACAATAGAAGCTATTTAACATTCCAAAAACAAAGACAGCCTTTATATACGATTAAAATATATTTTTAAAAAATAATTTTGTTGATAATGTAGCACATTGGTACAAATTTTATAGTGAAAGATGTCAATCATGTCAATATATAAACATAACAACAATTTTCTATCACAGAAAAGGCTTTCTTTTGGAAGAATACCATTTGGGATTACAACAAAAGATCAACATTTGGGATTAAGGGAGGAAAGAAAAAAGATAAATATTTGGGATTACACTAGAAGTTTAGGGTGAACATTTTATTAATCCATTGAATGATTTCTCATGGATTTTTAATCCAAATCAATTAACTTTTAATAACATCATTCTAATTAATATTTTTAACCTATTAGCATTTCTATTCTTTTTCTTCCTTTGCTTCTTACTCCATTTACTGATTTATTAATTTTATGGTAATTGCATTCAACATCAGATTTATAATATTAAAAAATAACATTACGAAAATTGCATGCATGTTACTAAAACAATATGCTTTAACATATAAAACGGTTTCTTGGGTTCCAATTACAGCTTGAAATGCATATTTAAAAGATCATTAACCTCCCCACTTCCTTTAATCATTGATTGCCTTTTTGCTTCCACTAACACAACTTAAAAACATATCGATCCACTAACTAAAATGAAAAAAATATATGAACTACCATAAAGAGCATTACAGTGCATTTCCCTATGATAATAAAAAAAAATAACTGTCTGAATACACAGCAGATATTCAAAAATTTATCATTAAAAAAAATAGAAAACAGAAAAAAAATCCCCATTTAATATGTGCAGTATAACTAAAAAAATTCAATATTTATGTGGTTTTCTCCATCTCATCTTTTTTCCTTTTCTTCCTACCGTATTTATTTTTTATGATATATTAAATAATTGATAACTGGTTATTCAATTTCCATAAAATTTGAAGCTGCATTTACTATTGGGTACCCTATATAGAAATATCATAATATATGAACCATATACAAATATAGTAATATCTACAAATTACAATATAAAATGATTACTTTCATACTTTCATTGCTAAAATTTGAGGAAATTTTTTTGGCTAAAATATCATTTTCATGTCAAAAATCAATGGGTTGGTGATTTGTGCTTCTAATCACTGATATCTACAGGGACGGAGCTAGAATTCAATTATAGAGAGGTTGAGAATGAAAATGATCAATTTTAATCAAATAAAAATTTAACACCTAAAATATGAAATAAATTATAATATATATATATAACAAACATAATATAAATATTTTAACATATTTATAGCCAAGTTTTCATATATATAATCAAAATAAATATATACCTTCATTTTTTAAGTTGTGCACGCCGATATTTCATAGTATAAAAATATTCAATTATTATATCTATGATAAATTTTTGAGCAATCTCCATCTTAAGATTAACAACCATGTAATTAGTGAAAAAATCATCTTCCATCTTGTTGCGAAGCCTTGTCTTAACAATTTCATAGCTGAAAAGACCCGCTTAGTGATTATTGTTGATACTGAAAGAATTAACAAAAGTCATAATTTTCTATCTATCAAAGAATAATAACTACACTTTCCAATCTCTACAAACTAATAAATGAGAAAATATATACATTACCCCAAAAAATTACAAGTTTACAACAATAAAAAATACAATGTTAGGGCATATAAATATGAAATTAAAAGCGGGTTAAATGATAAAAATGAACAAAATATATTATCTAAAAAGTCCAAAAAAGAAGAAGGCATAAAGCAATATAATTTCAAATGTAAGCCACAAAGCCAATACAAGCACAAAAAGATCAAGACGTGGGACAAATAGAAATTAGGGAATCTCACCTTCCCTTGATTAATTGATTTTTTATACCCTTGATTAATTAATTTTTTACACCACTAACCTCCAGTCAATTGTCAATATGTGTTGAGCAGTAGTATGTAGGACCACATGATCTACTTTGGTGATTATATATATAAAAGAAAAAGACAAATAGTGTTGTGGGAGGCAAGGAGGACCACAAGTTGACGAAGATGAAAATAGAAAATGAAGATAGAAGACGACACAAACAATAAGAAAGAGAAGAAAGAGTAAAGTGAGAGAGAGAAAAGTAAATGACTAATTTTTTTTTTGGTCTTAAGAAAAGTAAAGGATAACTAAGTTTTGTTTAATTTTCAGTTTTATAAAATTAAGTTAAAATAAATGAAGTTTATAAATATGAAGTTTAGATAAAGTAAATTTGTTATAAGTTGTTATGTTTGGATATTCTTTTTGTAAAAGTAAGTTTGATAAAAAATCTATTTAGATGATAAGGATTAAAAATACTTTTAGATGTATAATATAAAATAAATTTGCTTCTCCTTTTCCAAAACCCACATTTTGTTAAAATAAAGGGAAAAGAACACTTTGGGACCCTGGAAGAAGAATAATGCCAAATTCAGACCTATAAAACTTAAAACCCCTCAAAAGGACCTAGGTCCTTATTTGTCATTAAAAAAAAACTTGTTTACCAAAATACCCCTTCCCCTTTCTCCCTTTCCTCCCAACCTACTGTCGCCGGCGCCGGTGACCTCGCTGGAGGTCCGATCACCGGCGACGTCGCCGAAGGTCTAGTCATCAAAGCTCCGGTCGCCGGAGGTCTGGTCATCGGAGCTCCGGTCACCGGTGATAGTGTCAGAATAGTGAAATGTTTTCACTTGGAAAAATAGTTTTTACCACTTGGAAATTTAGTTATCCCCACTTGGAAAATTAGTTATCGCCAGTTGAAAATTTAGTTATTCCCACTTGGGAGATTTGTTATCCATACTTGAAAATTTAGTTATCTCCACTTGGGAAATTAGTTATCGTTAGTTGGAAATTTAGTTATTCTCACTTAGGAAATTTGTTATCCACACTTGGAAATTTAGTTATCTTCACTTGGGAAATTAGTGATCACCAGTTGGAAATCTAGTTATTCTCACTTGGGAAATTTGTTATTCACACTTGGAAATTTAGTTATTCCCACTTGGAAAATTAGTTATCGCCAGTCAGAAATTTAGTTATTCCCACTTGAGAAATTTGTTATTTACATTTAGAAATTTAGTTATCCCCACTTGAAAATTTAGTTATTCTCACTTGAAAAATTTGTTATTTACACTTGAAAATTTAGTTATCTCCACTTGGAAAATTTAGTTATTATAACAAATTTCCAAGTGAGAATAACTAAATTTCTAAGTATGGATAATAAATTTCCCAAGTAAGAATAATTAAATTTTCAACTGGTGATAATTAATTTCCTAAGTGGAGATAACTAAATTTCTAAGTGTGGATAACAAATTTTCCAAGTGAGAATAACTAAATTTCCAACTAACAATAACTAATTTTCCAAGTGGAGATAACTAAATTTTCAAGTATGGATAACAAATCTCTCAAGTGGAAATAACTAAATTTCCAACTAGCGATAACTAATTTTCCAAGTGGGGATAACTAAATTTCCAAGTGGCAAAAACTATTTTTTCAAGTGAAAACATTTCACTATTCCGGCGCTATCACCGGTGACCGGAGCTCCGGTTGCCAGACCTCCGGCGACGTCGCCGGTGATCGGACCTCCGGCGAGGTCACCAGCACCGGCGCCGACGACAGTAGGTTGGGAGGAAAGGGAGAAAAGGGAAGGGGTATTTTGGTAAACAAGTTTTTTTTTTAATGACATATAAGGATCTAAGTCCTTTTGAGGGGGTTTTAAGTTTTATAGGTCTTAATTTGACATTATTCTTCTTCCAGGGTCCCAAAGTGTCTTTTTCCCTAAAATAAAAGGAACTTTTTCCCTCATTTTCTAAAATCATAATTTAATCCACTTTTTCATTTTTCAAAAAGGCAGTTTATGTTTGACCAAACACATCTTCTTAAAAAATCATGGTTTCTTTTTAATAAAGATTAGCCAAACAGGCACTTAGAGTTTAGGAAATATTGAAAAAAGCAACAAAAAAAAATGAGAGGGGGAAATTAGTATTTAGTAAGATAAAAGAGAGTATAAATTTGATAACTGAGATATGTTTAAAATATTGGATATTAAAAAAAAATGGAGTGTTAACTTTTTTTTATTTTTTACCTAGTTTTAGAATAAAATATAAATTTTGGGGAACATGTATATATAAATTTTACATAATATAAAAATTTGGTGCAAAAATATTTATTATAATAAAAAAATTAAAAAGTTGGGGGAACACGATTCTCTGTCCTTGGCCGTTTGGTTTTCAGTTAGTGAAGAATGAGTTTTGATAGAATTGGTTTCATAACGTAGTTATGGTAAAAATTGGTTTTTGACTAACGTGTTTATGTTTGGATGATTTATTTAAAAATTGGTTTTAACAAAATTCATAATTTTTCTCTAAATTGAGCTTAAACTCTATCTCATGATTAATTTAATTTCTTTAAACTAAAATTTAATTTGCATTTATTTAATTGAGAACATAATATATCTGACATAACATTTTTTTACAGGTCATGATCTATAAAAATTAAAATTTTGAAGAAAAATTTTGGTCAATAAATAGGAAATATTTTATGAAAATTTTATTTTCCTAAATTTTTTATTTTTTCTCATTTTTATCAGTCTATTTTTATCTGACTTTAAAATAAATACAGACAGAAATAGAGAAGCAGAACGGAAAAGCAGCATCTGGACTGCTTCTCCTTCAACTCCGTTTTTCAGAAAAATCACTGCCGCACCGTACTCCCTTTTGGACACCCAAACACAAACAAAAATGTCAAACTTGGTTTGAGGCTCCAAACGGATTACTGAACGAGGAAACAAACAGGCCCTAAATTGTCTTCTACTTCGTCATTTAGCTAAAATGCATATTTGGATATTTTGGTTTCTAGCTATTTTATCTGTAGGAAGTATTCTCTCCATATTCTCCCTCAAAACTTTCTGTGTCTTTTGTGATCTAGAATGTCGAATCAATAAATGCATCACTTTGGCCCAAAAAAATTGTTAATATCTATTTCTATGCCGTTGCTAATAAAATATGCCTCGGTAAATCTTGGTACAAGAGGTTTGGGACTGGAAAAATAAGTATGGGGGACAATATTACAGCATTTACGTCATTTATAACTTATCAAGAGTTTATGATATAGCTTGCCAGTTGCCAAGAATTTAATCAAAAGTTACTTAGATCTTTCTCATGGCACCCAAGAGTCATATATGATTTTATATTAATATTGCCTCCTTTTATCTTTAGAGCTTCACGATGGATGAAAGAAGATCAAGGAATCTCACGGAGGCTTTTGTGAGGCTATATAAGCAAGGCTTTATCTCTATGTCTAAATAGATATAATATAGCCAGTAATATGTAGCTTTTTACTCAGAATGAAACACTAATTTACTTCAATCTTTAGCCGCTAGAACTATATAAGATTGGTGCCTCTATGCTTCTATCTTTATCATTTTGTATCACGGCAAGAACTAATTACTTTTTTGGAGACACTTCACAAATGTCTTCTTTACTTGATTTTTTCATTTTTCATAATTTTTACTAGTGTCGTACTTATTAATACTTAATACTATCATTGATTATTCATCCCAATTTCTTGCTGGCTTTTGATTCCAAATTAATTGCCAATGATGGATTTTGGCTCTTTTGTTCCTCTGTTTGTTGGTGCTTTTGGTCATCCCTTTTGATTTAAGCATAAGTTTTGAGTCCTTGGCACTCTAAATTATCATTAGTTTCAATTGTTCTTTCACATATATTATGAGAACTATTCCTTATTTTTTTTCCTTTTCTTTTTTTTTTTTTTACTGTTGAAGGAGTTAAAATTTTGTGTTAGAAACATGGTTGATCATGTCCATGAGTTTGTTGATTTAGAATTGCCGGTCATTAGATTTTAGAGTTGTTGTGAATACCCCATTTTGTCCGGTCTTTATATAGGAAAAATGATAATAAAACAAAAAATAATAATAATAAAAAAGGAAAAAAGGAAAAAAATGTGTGAAAAAAATTTGATGCAAACTTTTTTAAAAAATAAAAAAAATAATAATAAAGAAAAGGGGAGAAAAAATAAATAGAGAAATAAAATATATATATATAATAATAATAATAATAATAAAATAATGTAAATTAGTGGGCTTGAAACACAGCCCAGCATTTCAAGCCCACAAAAAAAACTAAAACCAAATAATAAAAAAACTAAGACCAAGTGAAACAAAAATAAAACACAACAACAAACCGCATATTTTGGGCCCAAGATACCACGAGCCCAATTGAGGGCTCGTGGACTTGGACCCAAAGGGCTATGCCCTAAATAATTAGGGCAGCAGGCAACCGAAGGAAAAGAAGCAGAGGGAGCCGCGGGACTGAAGCTGGAGGGCTGAAAAAGCAAAGGCAAAGAGACAGAGAGGGAGACCCACGCGAGCACGAAAAGCACAGGAGCAGCCACGAAAAACAGAGGGAGTCAGGGGAGACGTACACGAAAGGAAAGCCAGAGGGAGTCTGACATGGGTGAGCAGGAAACAAAGGGAGCTGCGGGATCTGAGCACGGAGGCAGACTGCAGATCAGAGGGAGTCTGGGTACGCGAGACTGAAAAGGAGAAGATCGGAAGGAGCCTGGCACCGGAGAAAGCGAGAAATAGAGGGAGTGAAGAAGTCAGAGACCAAAGCCAAAATGAGGTCACGCCCATTACTCTATACCCAGCATAGCAGGGCCGAGGGAAATGGCGGCCAGCACAGTTGCAACCAGAACATGGGAGCAGGGCAACCAATGCACGAAAAGCAAGATTGAAAGACAGACACGCGCTCGAGACTCCTCCATCCTTCACTTGCGAAATGGCTATAAAATGGGCCAGAGGAACACGGTGAGAGGGGGGGAAAAACAAGAAGCAGATTCGGGAAGGACAGCAGTCGCAGAGACAGAGAAAGAGATTGTAGACAGAGGGGGGGCTCAGGCAAAGGGACCGGCGGAGCCGTGAGTACCAAAAAGGAGGAAAATCTGAAGAATATTGGAGTGAAATTTCGGAGAAGCCAAGAAACACTTGGCCGCGAATTGAGGACGAGAATCTTTGAGGGAGGCAGAGGGCAAGGAGACGAATACAAGAAGCCAAATTTGAGACAAGGTACGCTAGGAATTGGGAACTGAGTGGCAGAGATTTAGGATTGGGTAATTCTCGTCTCAATTGTGCCTTACACTTCGATTAATGTTTATTTTTCTAAGTTACTCCAATTTTATTTATGAGCTTTGGAGTCCTGGGTTTAGATGATTCATACTGTCCCCTGAATGATTTGTACAAATCTTGTTGATTTTGTTAACTTTGAAAATCTTAACTGAAAATTGAGACATTCGGGATTGTTTATAGGAGACCTTGTCCATTAAGCACTACTCATTATTCTGTTAATTGACCATTGCTTGAGCTCTTAGACTTCATACCGACTGGTTTAGGAAAATGTAGTTTGATGTGTTGTGGAATCCCAGTGACTGTTTCAGCCATTCCAAATTCAATGATAAATTGTATCGTGTGTCTGAAGTAAGTAAGGAACATGACAGTAATTATGGAATTGATGTTAACTGTTAGAGCTTTGTGTGAGTTGAAAGATCATGCTTTGAAGGATCCTGCGCATTTTCAGTTCTGAATGCTGCGTTTTTAGTTCTATCTTCTCATTGGCCTCGTGAACTCTGATCTGGGCCCATCATAGAGGAGTTTATTATGGGTTTATGGTTCTTCTTATGGGCTGGGGCAGCATGTTATGGATATTTCATCCTATTTCTTTTATGGGTTGGTCCTTAGGAGTTTTTGTTATGAACATTTTGACCAATTTTTCCTATGGGCCTGACATGGAGAAACCTGATACTAATTATTTTGATTTGTCCTTGTGCGGGCCTGACATCAGGAGCTCATAGGGGTGCATGGGTACATTATAAATGCTTATACATAATAGGTCTCAACAACTTTTTTTTTTTGGCACTTAAAGTTTGTTTTTTTATAACATAATAAATAAATAAAAGATAGTAAAATGAATCAATAAATAATTGCCTATATAATTACGCCACATAAGGTTTTTGAACCCACGCAGGTACCTCCGTTAATCATGTTGTCACGTGAGTCTGCGAGTTCACGTAGACATATGATTTGGGATGGTGAGTTGTATTCAATAATAGGAATAAACAACTCTTTGTTATATGATTTTGCAATAAAATATTTTCAATAAATAATATTTGTCGATTTAAAAAAAAAGAAATTTCTTTAGAAATAATTGACTTAGTAACCACACCATGTGAGGTTTCTATAACCTACATAGGTATTCTGGTTAACTGAATTGTCGCGCGAGATTGTGAATCCATGTAGATATATCAGGATAAATAATTTTCTTCTTAAGAAAATAATTATATTTTAAAATAATAATAATAATAAATTAGGACAATATAATAAGTTTTTTTCCTTTTTTGTTTTTGTTTTTGTTTTGTTTAATAAAATTGTCATTTGAAAATCGAATAATAATAGAATTTCATGAATTATCACTTTAAGATAAAATCTTTATACCACAAGGTTTAGAACTTTTGCAGATACTTAAGGAACTGATCTATTAGGTATGACTGAGAGTTTGCAATAAGTAGATCAATTGTTTTTCTTAAAAAGAAAAACAAAAATCTAAAAAAATATATAAAATATATAAATACATATGATGGTTCTTTTTCAAAAGTCAAAAATCAAATAAAAGTATTAAATTAAGGAAAAGTAACTAATGAAAAAAATATTTTCAAACAAAATAAAATGAGAGTAAGTAAACGGAATTAAATTATCTTTTTACAAATTAAAACACACCAACTTAATTTTAGAAAATTGTTTTGTTTGCGAAGAGTTAAATTATGTTCAAATAACTTTCTCTTATCTTAAAAATTTTATAATTAAAGAAAAAATATCAATCAACTAACAAGCATCTCTAGTTCCGAATTACGTGGACTTTGATCCCTATCGCAGGATACGTAGGCCCCAGGTTCTAATCCTGAGTCAAGTACGCCTTTGTAAATAAATAAATATTTTTCAATTTATTTTCTTAAATTCTTTTTTCCTCATTTTTTTTCTAAGCCCCCTTAATTTCTAAGTTAAATTATTTTCCTTATTCTATTTTCCAAATTTCTCAAATTTTCTTAAATTCTTCTCTACCCTTATTCTTGCATGTGAATGATAAAAGGAAAACTAAAATATTTTTAAAGTCATATTAAATTGAACAATCAACGTAAGGTAACCGTTCCCAGGAACGGGTGTTGTGGGGTGCTTAACACCTTCCCCACACACAATCGACTTCCGAATCCAACTTTAATTACGCAGATCATCCTTTCCTCTTTAATCCGGTTTTCCAAGGTTTTCTCTCAAAATTTTGGTGGCAACTCCTCACAAATTAATTTTTACTAGAAAACTCGATTTGTTTTCCTTTTTCATTTTGTCGCATTTTTCCGGGTGTGACAGTTGTTCATGGGTTCTCAATTAATACTTTCCTTTTCATGTTAGTCTGTACCTTTTTGTTAAATTATTTTTACTTATACTGTGTTGATAGCCATAGTCTCATTATTTTCATCACATTTCCTGTTCAGAAGTTTATGAAAAAGTATTCACAAAATTAATTTATTTTCAATAATGAGGATCTTTATATATATATATATATATATATATCATTTGTTTAGATATTAAGTTATATTTATTGTCAGGAACCTCATTTTATAATGAGGATCTATATATATATGGATCATTTGTTTAGATCATAAGTCTTTTTTATTGAAATTCAGGTTTCAATTACATAAAGCACAACATTTGTTACATAAAAAACTTGTACTTAATATATTTGCATTGTTAATTTCATTGGTATAATTTATATATCTATCTCTCACAACTTAATACTTCTATGGCATGCCAAAACATCTTTATCAAGGTTGTGCAAGCTAAGTTTCATACTTAAGTTTTTCCTCAATTTGTGGGGTTGGGGTAGACCATACGACTACATCATAGAATTGAATTATAAATAATTTATCATAAATAATTTATTATCCCAACTAATAGATAATTAATCTTTGAAATTATAAGCTGCGTAGTTTTAATACATCGCGATGTGTTTAATGATACTATTTAGATAACTTTTATACCATGTACTAACGCACAGGTCAATTATCTACTATTTGGTTCGTCAAGGCCATGGTGTGCTGTATCAAGACTACATCATGTCCTACATCTTATATATTTTCACTGCTAGAATTCCTACACTATCCCAATTATTCGATATTAAATCTTGATTAATTCAATTTTTAAAAATCTCCACCCCTTAAAAAAATTAAAATTTTGATTAATTTGAATTCTTAAAAATCTGCACTGAGCACAATTAAAAAAAATCAGCTATTAAAATTTACAGAAATAAATATTCTTGAATTTTTTGTGAATTTTTAAATTTTAAACTTTAATCTATCTTTAAAAATATAATTCTTAAAATAAAAAACTACGCAACATTTTTGTTTCATTTTTTTAATCAAAATTTACATATTAGTGACTACACATATTTTTTTGAAACATTTCAATGAAAAATTAAAATAAAATTCAATTTATATATATATATGTTTGTGTGTTAAAATAAAAAATCAAATTACAAAAAATAAAATATATTAAATTACTAAAAAATTACTTAAAATTAATATATATAAAAAAAATTAAAATGCAATTTTAATGGTATTCGTATACACCCTATATTCCTAAGTCAACGATATCATATAAAAACACTAAATACCTAATGGTCAAAACTACCAGAAAAATATTGTTACCATATATTATAATATGTTGACAAGTTTTAAATTTATTGTTATAAAATAAGAAAATTATTTTAAATTACTTATATTTTAAGAAAATCATGAGGTTGATAAAAAAATATTACAAAAAATTACTAATCACGACTATATATAAACCACTAATTTTCCTTCTAGCCCATCATAAAAAAACAGTGGTTACAATACATACCACGTATTGTACAATCATTACATTACATAATTGATTGGTTAATATTACATTACATTAAATTCAAAATAACATATATATTCTATCACTTTCTTTGCTCAAATTGAAAAAAAAACTGATAGGAAAAATACAAATTCACATAGGAATATTGCCTAAACATTCTATCACTCTATACTACTATATATTCTAACAAACATTTGAATTGAAAGAACACAAACCTGTGAAATATAAGTTCAAACAAAAAGATGAGAATACGTTGACTAATAGATTAATTAATCAAAAAACCTAAATAGAATTTGACAATTAATACTTCTCCAAGAGTAACCGTCCAACACCTTATTGAAAACCAAACTTGTATAATAAAGTATGACTATACCTTAGATGCCAAATAACATGCATAACATCTAATAGTTCAATTTTTAGCATGAAAAAAATAACCCAAAAAGAATAACTCCCCGCGCATTGCACAAGATAACCAAGGTAATATGTAGCTTTCTTAATTTTTAAAATTCTGCACAACTCCTAATATAAATATGCTTCCTTAGGCCATTTGTAGCTTTCTTAATTTTTATTTTCATATATTTGTTTCAAGTTAGACTAGCTCGACATACGAGAAAAACATTAGAAATAATACTAATGGATAGCACTTAACTTTCTTAAAATAATCAAGGAATAATTTTAAATTATCTAAAATAGAAACATGTTAATGAATAAAAAAAAGAACTTAACTTCTAATATAAATATGAATTTTTATACTTAAAATAATTTTGTTTAACACTTTCGATTTCCAACCCCTCAAAAAAATGCAATCCGCGCATTGCGCAGAGTTACAATTTCTAGTTTCTCTAACACCTGGCAAGTAGAACGGTGTCTACCAGAGATAATCCTGATATTTTTCACTGCCGCGTTATCTTGTGTGTAAACCTGTCATATTTTTTTAGGCAAAAGAATGTCAGCAATTTTTAAAGCAATTCCAACACTTTTGTTTTTAGGCAATCACTGGTCCAACACATATACAAGCCTTTTTGCGGAAATTGACTGACATGCTACAAATAAAAAGAGATAATACCCAAATACTACAACTTTAGAAAAATTTACCAAAAGACTATATCTGAAATCGGAACATCACATCACGTTTTGCATTGTTTAATTTGACTTTTTGATCCAGATGCAGTAGAAAAAAAAAACAAAATACTAATATATTATACTTTTAAAAATATTTATCAGCATGCTATAAATTGTTGTAATCATAACATGTCATTACGTTTTTCTCCCAATTTTAAACTGCTGCTCACGAAAAACAAGGCGTAAAATGGCAATCCGACTTATCAAATCGGAGGCTACTTCATGCTTTTTTTTTTCTTTATTTGAAAAAGGGTCTGTCACTTGATAGACTTAAAGTATGTCAAGTGTTGTATCCTTGCAGCATGTAACGCTGCACATAACCATTTGTGTTTAGCGTTACAATTTTTTTAAAATAACTTTGTTAATTATATATTAATATATATAATAAATTAAATAAAATATTTAAAAGTAAAATAAAATATTTATGATTTTATAATATAATAAATAAATTTGACCTAATAAAATAATATTATAATAATAAATTATATAATTACATAAATAAAATATGTGACACGCTTAGTATAATTTTTAAAAAATAAGTTTTTAAGAAGTGTACTTCGCAGAAAATATACTTTTTAAAAAGATTACAAATAATTTATTTATTTCATTTTTTATTTTTTAAAAGGTTTAAATTAATATTTTAAATAAAGATATCATATTATATTGTTAAAGATAAAAATATTATTTTTAATTTGAAAAGTGGTTAATAAATTAAGGATATATTTGGAAAACAATCATAAAAAATTAAAAAAAAACTAAGGAAGCATAACTTTTTTGGATTTTAGTCGGGAAAGAAAACTTCTCGAGTTGAAGGAAGTAATTACAAGGTCGTAATTAGGAATAATAACATTTTATATGAATCATAATTATGAGGTCACTTGATATTAGAGAAGTAAGGGAGTGAAGTACACTTCTCAAAAACTTATTTTTTTAAAAATATACTAAGCGTGTCACATATTTTATTTATGTAATTATATAATTTATTATTATAATATTATTTTATTAGGTGAAATTTATTTATTATATTATAAAATTATAAATATTTTATTTAATTTATTATATAAATTAAGATATAATTAACAAATTTATTTAAAAAAATTGTGGCTTTTTGATCCAGATGCAGTAGAAAAAAAAACAAAATACCAATATATTATACTTTCAAAAATATTTACCAGAATGCTATAAATTGTTGAAGTCATAACATGCCATTATGTTTTTCTCTCAATTTTGAACTGCTGCTCATGAAAAACAAGACGCAAAATAGCAGTCCAACTTATGAAATCGGATTGCTATTTCATGCTTTTTTTTTCTTCATTTGAAAAAGGGTTTGTCACTTTATAGACTTAAAGTATGTCAAGTGCTGTACCTCTGTAGCATCTAACGCTGCACACAACCATTTGTGTGCAGTGTTACAATTTTTGGCAAATTGAGCGAAATACTATAGCAAAAAAACTATTTACCAAAATGCTACACTTTTCAAAATATATATCAAAATACTATAAATTTACAAAACGGAACACACTAATCCGATTTTTAACTTCTTCAAATTTTTATTTTTTTATTGCTTTTGAAAGAAATCGGAGGATAGCCATCCGATTTCTCTGTCTCTCCCTCAACTGTATAAAGCTGGCCTACTCCCTACCCTTTCACCCTCCTTACTCACTTTTCCCTCGTCGCCACGTGTCCCCCCTTTTCTTCACATATAATACAAATTTATAAGTATATATTTTAAAATTTTATAAGTATAATAATCATAAATTATAAATATATGTTTTTTTTATCTTCATAATTGATATTCTCTCTAATTTAAAATATAAGTTCAATGACTAATTACACAAAAATTAAGTAAAATATTTACTCATTAAATTATCAAAAAATGTATTATTCTCTCTGGTTCTAAATATAAAATACTTTCAATCACTTCATGCATTTTAAGAAAATGAGTTGGATCATTAAATTTGTCAAGAAATTTCAATATTTTCTACTTTTTTCTATCCTTAATATAATATCCTTTTAATCCAATCATGCAGATTAATGATGAGAATTAATCACCTAAATTTCTCCGAAATCATAACATTTTTCTAAAACTACTTTTATTTAATCTCTTTCTTTCTCTCTGGGATACATTAAATAGGGGTATTTTTTTGAAAATGTATAATAAATATTATCTAATATATTATAAAAAGTCATATATTTAGAATCAAGGTAAAATGTCATATATTTAGAATTGGAGGTCCTAAATAATTATTGATATATTAATTATAGACCAAGGGTATAATTAATAATTAATTATAAATATATAATCTTTTATAATATACGAGATAATATTTATTATACATTTATAAAAAAATGCCCCTATTTAATGTATCCTAGAGAGAAAGAAAGAAATTAAATAAGAAAAGTTTTAGAAAAATATTGTGATTTTGGAGAAATTCAGGTAGTTAACTCTTATTCTTAATCTGCATGATTTGATTAAAAGGATCTTATATTAAGAATCAAAAGGAGTAGAAAATATTAGAATTTCTTGACAAATTTAACGATCCAACTCATTTTCTTAAGATGCGCGAAGTGATTGAAAGTACTTTATATTTAGAACCAGAGAGAGTAATGCATTTTTTGATAATTTAATGAGTAAATATTTTACTTAATTTTTGTGTAATTAGTCATTAAACTTATATTTTAAATTAAAGAGAATATCAATTATGAAGATATGAAAACATATATTTATAATTTATGATTATTATAATTATAAAATTATAAAATATATACTTATAAATTTGTATTATATGTGAAGAAAAGGGGGGACACATTGGAATGAGGGAAAAGTGAGTAGGGAGGGTGAAAAGTGTAGGGAGTAGGCCAATTTTATACAGTAGAGGGAGAGTTCTTTCAAAAGCAATAAAAAAAATAAAAATTTGAAAAAGTTGAAGATCATGTTAGGGCCCGTTTGGTTGGTATCACTACTGCAACTATGGTTGAGGGCAAAACCAAGTTTAACATAATATTGGGTATGTTTGGCAAATTTTCACGTTTGCCTTTAAAACTCATTTCTCCTTGTAAACCATGTTTTTGAAGAAGTAGATGGAGAGCCGCTTTTCCGTTTGCTTCTTTAATTTTTATCTGTATTTATTTTAAAGTCAGATAAAAATAGATCAATAAAAATAATAAAAAATATAAAAATTAGGAAAATAAAATTTACATAAAATTTCTCCTATCTATTAACCAAAATATCCCTTGAAAATTTTAATTTTCACAAATCATGACATATAAGAAAATGTTATATCAGATATACTATGTTTTCAATTAAATAAATGCAGATTAAATTTTAGTTCAAGGAAATTAAATGAATGATAAAATAGAGTTTAAGTTCAATTTAGAGGAAAATTATGAGTTTTGTCCAAATCAATTTTTAAATAAATCATCCAAACATAAACACGTTAGTCCAAAACCAATTTTTACTATAACCACGTTACAAAACCAATTTTATTAGAACTTATTTTTGACTAATTGAAAACCAAACGGACTCTTAGTGTGTTCCGTTTTGTAAATTTATAGTGTTTTGATATATATTTTGAAAAATGTAGCATTTTGATAAATAATTTTTTTAGCTGTAGTATTTCACTCATTTTGACTACGATTTCCTCCTCATTCACTATCTTAAACAAAGCGGAACACCACCTTACTATTTTATAAAAGTGTAGTATATTGGTAAATATTTTTGATATTATTATACATTGGTAATTTTATTTATTTTTTATTATATTTTGATCAAAGGGCCAGCTTTTTTGACTAAGCCAAATTTCTTTTTGTGAGAAAAAATATAGATAGTAATCAAGATGATTATAGGAATAATATTCTATATAAATAATCTTCCATTGTCTCATCCATTTTTTTTTGTGGTTTGTGTAGCAATTTTTTTTCCTCCCATAAAAAAAAAATTGACACTACTATTTCCGTCGTTTACCCCGACAATCCACAAGCCACGTCACAAAAACTGGCATTTTGGTAATTTCGTCTACCCGTCATCCGGCCTGAAATCTGTACTACGAAACGACGAGTCCTTTTGATGATCGCGTTCAGCCGCGGAATCAGTAATCTCCTGTGGAGCTGATACTCCCCGAAAGAGACCGAGATGGCATCAGGGTGGGGAATTACTGGCAACAAAGGTCGCTGCTATGATTTCTGGATCGACTTCAGCGAGTGCATGTCTCGCTGCCGAGAACCCAAGGACTGCGCACCCCTCCGTGAAGACTACCTCGAGTGCCTCCACCATTCTAAAGAGGTCGATCCACCCATCTATCTATTGTTGCATAAGCAAACACATTTTTCCTTTAGATTTATTAATAGCACTAAGTAGCATTACTCAACATCAACTATTTGCTTTGGTTTCTGTAAACCCTAATTGTCCCATAAAAATCGTTTACTTTCCCGGTCGATTTCCGTAGTAGTTGAACAGGATCTTGATTGATTACGATTTATTCCACCTATCTTTTTTTGGCCCAGGATTTCTTCCTCGTATCTATTAATTCCTGTCATTGATGTACTTATTGAATTGATTGATGTTAAAATATGTGGGTTTTATGCATTGGTTACAATAACGTAAATCCATGCTATGTTTGGGCTCTGGATCTTAAATTGTTGAAAAGTATCTAAAGAAAGAGAGAGTTTTCTTGAATACGAATTTCTTGATTATTCTCGAACAAGCACAGCATGTTCGAAAATGTTGAACATTATCTTTCATAGCCTGAATTCTCTAGCTAGCCAAATCATATTTAAAGTGAATGAACAAATCCTGTTCCCCTAAACTTCAGAATCTATAGAGACCAGAAAATGAAGAAAAAAGTAATGGTATCAAACTATCTCTGAAATATACAAGAAAAAAATGGAGCCTGCCAACTATTATTACTTAATATTGAAACGCTAAGCTCCTAATACTAAGCTCGTTGTTGCCATTTGTGAAGGAGCTAGTGGCTCAATTAAAAATTGACGCATGTATAATGATGAGGGTTCAGTCTCAACTTCCATCTTTTGTGGAAAAAAATTGTTTACCATATCACGCTTATCTGAAATGCTTCTCTGTTGTGGGACGATACTGAACTATATAACAATTTTATGGATCTTTTAGCTCTTCTTGGGGGATTGAATTAAAAATCCACATATCTGAACATATTTGTTTGTAAACAGTTTAGGTCTTCTGCCAATTAACTGGGTCGTTCTGAGTTCCAAATGCTTCATTTCATTGCCATCTATTTGCATTTAATGGACTTTGCTTGTGAAATATTTAGTTGTGACCTTTCACATGATCATGAATGTCTTTTGGTTAACTTGGTATGTTGGTCCCTTTCAGTTTATTGTTTATTTATTGTTTTGAATGAGGTCTTTAAGCTTGCTTTATGTCACATTGGTCCTTTAACTTCTAATGTGTCATATGTATCCTAAACAGTCAACTTAAATAGACATGTACAATGGTGCTGATCTAACATTCCACTTGTCAGTTTTGGTAATTGAGTTGATGGCTTATGAATTATGATACATACGTTACAAATTAGAAGCATATCTATTTGAGGCATTAGATTGAAATAATAAACAAACTTAAGATTAAAATACTAATTCAAAACATATCAAAGGTTAATAAGATATCAATTACTGGCTGAACGACTTAAAATGTTTTCTCCCGTAGCTTACCTTCAAGCCATGACTCTTAGGAGTTGAGACATGTAGCAATGCGGTTGACAACTGTATTGTAATTTGTTTTCAAAACTTGACTTGTGTGAAGCTGAAGTCTTCTATTTTCACCGCTCTGTCCAGTCCTTCTTTTTGTAGTTTAATTTAGCATATCATACTGTTTAATGATATAATTAGTATTTAGATACTTTTATATGGATTGTTGAACTCCTATTACATATGGTATTGTGTGCGATTCATAAACTTTTGAGTTTTGATGAAAAAATTAAATGAACTATTACCACTCAGATATTTTGTCTGACATGACACAAATCTGAAGACATATGATGGTATATGGTTGACAGTGACCCTTGCAGTTATTGAAACCAACAAATTTGAAATTGTTCTTTTGATGCTGTCAAATGGTTAAAGCCTATTAATGCACTGATACTTCAAAAAGGTACATGTATTTGTATCAGATACACGATATGATACGGGTATTGTATGGATACACTCCCTTTTGTACCACTTTGCATTCATCCTTGTTGCTTCAATTTTTTATAATAAAATAGGACCCTTTTGAGTTATTTTAGGTGGGACAAAAAAGAGTTTCATGAGTGTTTGTAATATAGTGCTTGTCCACTTTTCTTGTCGTCCAATGCTGTTTTTGCATTTAAGAAGAAAGAAAAAAAAAAATTTTTGTAAGTTGTTCGGTACATTTTATTCATACATGTAGTTTGTTTTAGCATTCATGATATAATTTTCAAAACATTTGATACACATTTCTACTTTCTAATGAGTTGGTCTATTGATTATACTTATAAATAATCGTATATATTCATATATATTCCTACACCTATATTCTAAAATTTTAGAGATTTTTATATCATTTAGTTCTATGATGTGATTAGAATGCCAACATGTGGAGACAGCAGGCATCGATCTTCTAAAAATTTTCAATCCCCCCTTCTCAATTTATCAAGCTTATATCCACCAATGTTGTTCTGACAATAGTATATACATATTTGACATTCTTAGAGCATTTATTGGAGGAACGAGAGTTAATTCGGTAGTTTATGATATGTTGTGGTTTACTAATTGGCAAAATATAGCCTTTTGGCATTAATGGTAAAAAAGAAAAAAGAAAAAGAAAGCTTCCTATCAATTTATGAATTGTTGATATTAATTTTGTTGTATTTCCGTGTCTTAATCGCAGTTCCAACGAAGAAATCGGATTTACAAGGAGGAGCAGCGGAAACTAAGAGCTGCTGCCCGGAAGGATCAAGAGGGTGAAAGTGTTGATGGACATAACTAGCACTGGTGGTTAACTGCTGTGCTGAGTTTCAGAATAAGTTTTGTGATGAAATTGTTATTTTGATTGGACTGGTATCCTGCACGGGATATGCGCTTTGTTTTAATTTTTCTCTAATGTCGCTGACCCATTCTCTCTTGGCAATAATCGAAAATGGGACAGTGCTCCACAGAGTGAATGTGAGTAGTAGTTTATATGGGCCTTCTGGGTGACAGAGTGGTATGGGAGAGCACTTTCGGTCCAAGTGCTCATCATGCCTCTGAATTGTTCAGATTTGATTATATTTTTATTTTATGGGATTGATAATTTAAAATAGATATAATTTATAATTATCACTTTTTTTTAAAAAATATTATTATTATGTTAAAAAAATTAAAATAAAAAATTATAAATCTGGAACATTCAGATTAAAATTAGATGATCCAAATTTATCTAGTATAATGAGTATTGGATGCTTATCACATAAATGAGTACCAATGTAGATTTAGTGGTATGCTACATGCCTTTTTATTGCTATTTTAAATATTAAAAAATGAAATTGTGAAAAATCGGAACTCGAAGCTTCATACATTTTACCAACGACGGAGTGAAATTTTACTTACGTGTATTAAATTAAATTATATTAATGTGACGAGTATGACATCCTCATTCTACAATGTATTTTTGGATGGTGACACTCATTCTTGTAGTGTATTTATTGATACATCAGTTAAAATGGGCAAGTTTGTTATAGTTTGACGAAGTTTTATTGCAAAAAATTTGAGACTTCAATACAATTTGTCCAATTTATTATAGCTATATTGAAAAAGATCCTTAGAAAATGTTCTATCTAAAAGTCTTAAGATTCTATGGAAAATTTGGACCAGAAAAAATGTCATTTGGAACGTGAGTCTCAAACATATATCTTGAGCATAAATGAGTTTTTTTTTTATTTCCTCACTCAATTTTTGGAAAGTGAGTCATTAAATATCTTGATTTTTTTTTGGCCATAATATTTTGGGCATAAAAAAGTTATTGTATTTTTATTGTTTTTAGATTTTCTCTCTGGAAATTTTGGAAAGTGAATCTTTAAATGTATATTTTGAGCTTAAAATGTAAGTTATTAATTGATTCTGATTTTTTTAATTTCTCCTTTTAATGATTTTGGTATTTCCATCTAAAATTTATCACCAGAAAGATATAATAATTTGATAAAACATTGTTAAATTTAAATAAAAAGAATAATATTTTTTATGAATTCAAATCATTAAGGGTAATGAAATGAAATGTATTATTTTATGAATTATGTATTTATATTTTATATTATATATATATTAATATATAAATAATACGATTTATTATAAAATTTATATTATATAATAATATATTGATTTTTTTTGTGAATATATATTGATGAGAGTGATTTATTTAATTATTTAATTAATTGTCTTCTGAAGCCAGTTAAAAAATCAGGTTCGGCTAGCTGTACGTTTTCCTTTTTGGGATGGAAAAAACGTATCATCTTAACTATATAATTATAAAAAGCTGAAGGAAGGTTTACTATTCCTTTCACTGTTCATGTACTGTTCCTCCTAAAGTTGGGTCGGGCGCGTTGCTTATTTCCAAGCGGGTCGGGCGTGTTGCTACCTCTTCTCGGTTCCTTCCTTTCCAGGGCATTCTATATTCTCTGTTTTTCCTTTTCTCTTCACGGTTTTCTCTCATCTTTGCTATTTCAGCTTAGGCGACCGTGGTTTATTTTGTTCTAGGGACTTCTACCTTGTCTACTTCTCCTTTCCTCTTCGCGTTTCTCCCTTGTCTTTGGTATTTCTTTCATCTTTCTTGCCTTTTATTAATTATGATTTCTTTGTCCTGTATTTTTGTGGAGTGCTCTATTTGTTATGGACCGCCTTTTTTTCCCCGATATATTTCCCTTTTTATTGTTCATTCCGCGAACCATCTTTTCTTCAATTTTCACTCTCTTCCTTCTTCTTCTTCTACACTATGCATAGGAAAAGAGGTTCAACTCTCTGTGCAATCCTTATTATTTTTCAGGTAGGTTCTTTTTTTTTTTTTTTAAATCTTCATTCTAAATTATAAATTTCAGTTTCAATTGTTGAGGTTGGTATTGCATGCAGAGGTTGATCGCAACTTGGAGTAAGATTTGCCGATAAGGTTTTTTATGGTTTTAAGCAGAGTTTTCTTTGATTCTCTTTTTCTTAGAGCTTTCTTCTTTTATTCTCTTTGATTCTCCATCGCAAGAAGGTTCCGCCTTAGGATTCAAATAGATTGGAATGTTTGCATGTGGGTGTTCCGTCATTGAAATTGAAGTTGAAGTGTCTCAGACATTGAACAGAAGCAGTGTAATTGAAATTGAAGGATAGAACAAAAAGAGCAGGCGGATCCCCTCCCTTCTTCCATTCGATTCCATCTTAATCGATCTTGTAAGTCATCTTCCTCAGTCTTCTTTCCTCTATTTCTTGCTCTGTTTGCTTGCTGTTCTATGGAGTTAAAGTGATTGTTTCGAATTTTTGTAGATCCTTCTCTTCAGATGAGCCTCTTTCATTCTCTTTTTTCTGTATTGTTTGCTATATTTGTTTCTTTCGCTTCTTCATTTTCCGTTTTTTTTTCCTCTGTTATTTTTCCACTTGTTCGATTGTCTGCATGTAAAGGTTGGGGGTTGGCTGGAATGGGAATTTGTTTTCTAGATTCATTTTCTTCATTTCTTCTTTGATTTTTTCCTTTTTTGTCATTCTTCTTCATCGCTTTTGTTCTTTTTAGTTTTTATTTTTCTCCTTAGATGTTGTTGTGCGGCAATTTTTTTCTTGTGCTATTTTGTTTTGATTGTCTTATCTCAGATTTCTCATCTTCCAAATCTGCTGATAACTCCAGATTTATTTGAGATTCAAACATGGTTCCACACGGTGACCGATGGGAGGATGTCGCAACTATGTGGTGGTGACCGCAGCTAGATTGTTCGGCGACGGTGGTGACTCTCCATTTCATTGTCCTGGTAGAGTGCCCTATTTATATAAATTATAAGAATTAAAAAATGTAAAAACTTTCCCTATCCGATCATCGCATACCTCTCCCTTTCCAGTTTTGTTAGACAGGCAACATCGACTTGGGAAGAGAAAGCTCAGACGAGGACAAGGCAAGGTGGTTCAGCAACAGCGGCACCGAGCAATGGTAAAGGCTAAAGAACCTTCATTTTTAGTCCCTCCTCGACCTCTCTTCTCCATTTCAACTCGATCCCTTAATCCATATCTAGCTCCTTTTTTGTTGAATTCTTTGTTAAACTCTTGGGTGCTTAGGATGCTTCGCTTCATTTCATTTCCATCGTTACATTTTGATCATCACCTTCTAGATCATCGTAGAATTTTTGCAATCAATAATTGGTCCTAGACATAGAGTCGCCAAAAATATTCCAGCTCCAAGTATGCCAAAATTCCTCCCAAATTTAATAATATTTTAAAAAACCTCTTTAATTTTATATAATTTTTTTTAGTTAAACAGCTCATCTTACATTCTTCTGGCAAATCGAGTTCTTAACTGGGGTTTTTTTTTTTAGCCACCAAGCTATCACTTTCTAGGATTCTTTTATTAGTGCCATGGAGTATCACTGATTTAAACCAAGCAGCCTTTTTTTATTTGCCTAGAACCAGTTTACAATTTGGTGCTCAGCTCCACTTTTGGCATTGGTTTATTTTGTGGGTATTTTCATTGTTGCTTCTAGAAGATTACTCTATCCACTACAATTCTCTGGCCATTTCGACCGGTGATTAAAGCTGTGAAATTAGTTTTCAAGCATGGTGGATTTTGATGACTTATCGAAATATGCTGAAAATCAACATTTAGTGCAAGGTATGGCTGGTCTATCTGTAACTATTTAAATCGAAGCCTTTACATTGAATCCAGTTATATACAGCCAATCTGATTTAAGGTATACTCTGCAAGTTGTGTTTTGATTTTGTTATGATCATAATTTATTGAAAATCTCACATCCATACCTTCTAACTTGGATGTCAAATTTTCTCCTTTCTGTTATTGTAGGAATTTATTAAATCACTGAAAATTGGGAGTGAAGTGAGGCATTAGCGTTTTTGAGAAGAAGAGCCTTGACTCACAGTGGTTTATTCATTACTTTATTTTTCCTCTGATTATTCTTTTGACTTTCAAATTCTTTATTCTTTTGAGTTCAAATTCTTTTCTGTGAGGTTGATTAGTATTAGTATCTTGAAACTCCTCTCTAATAATTCTTTGCATAATTGTTTCATGACATTGATGTGCTAGGATGATGTTAATGTTTTGTAAGCTTTTCTTTTTTGTGTGTATGATTAATGTGTTCAATGCCTTCTAAATTGATTAGGCAAGGTTCGCTGTCATTTTTGAGGAAAATATCATTTTCAAAATGCCTTCATTTCAAACACAATTGGGAAATGTTATTGCAGGTTTTAAATGCATTAGAGTTCGTGTGTAGATGGTGGTGCGTGAACCCAATAACAAACCAATTAAAGAATGTGGGTTTGGTTTGTGCTGCCCCTTATCTTTTTAGCCTTATTGGTACATGAGTTCAATTTAATGATATAATACTTTCGAACTACAAGAACTTAAGATTTCCATGCATGGCTTCTACGTGATACTGACATGAATGATATCATCTGCTTGATATAAGCAGAAAGAGTACTTGAATGTGATATTGGTGAGGGTTGGACGTTGTTACCAAAAACATCTATACAAGAATAACTTTAGAAACAAATTAATAGAAAAAGAAAATGAGAAAAGGATTGATTGGAGATATGGGAGTATTTATTGAAAAAAATTAAAACAAAGATATGCTTTACATTTTAGCAAATGCCTTTCTGTCCTCAATTTGCCATTGCAAATTTATTATTTATTCATTTTTTAATAATATTTGTGTGCACTATGATCCTCAACTATATTTTTTCCCCTTGACTTTTTTGTATATCTTACAAGTTGTTCTCTATACTATAATTAGTTAATGTTACTTGCTTTCAGTTTCAGATTGGTAGATTGTCCAAATTACATTCTTTCAGTCAGTAGAAAGCTTTGCATTGTATACATGGTGACAATTTGATGGTCTGAAATATCCAATTCTATCCTTGATATGGCATGTATCTGATATCTTTAGTTCACAGAAGTCAGAACTTTAATCAATGTATTTCTTATGCATGATATAGATTGTTCTCCTTTGAGATGGTAGATCCATACTCCCTAGATTTATGATCCAGTGTAACTTGTATCCCTTTATTTGATTGTAATGATTGTAGGAACTGATGATGATCTTCAACCTACCCATAAAAATAGAATCCCTAGAGGGGGACGTCTCGCTGGAAATGGAAGATCTGCTATAGGTTCAATTCCATATCCCAGGATGTATGGTGAAACTGATATGGAAACTCAAATTCACCAACTTCAACAGGAGGCATACAGTGCAGTTCTATGAGCCTTTAAAGCTCAAGCTGATGCCATTACTTGGGTACAGTTAGATATTGTTTTAAAAATTCTACTCTTTTAAAGTTTGTTTGATTAGGTTCAAATGACTACTACTTGTCATGTATTTTCTTCAAGAGAAGGAAAGTTTGATTACAAAACTCAGAAAAGAACTGAGATTATCAAATGGGAACATAGAGAACTTCTAGGTCGGGTCAATGCGAATGGTGTCATACGAAGAATAAGGTCTGATAAAATTAGGAAATAGGGGTTCTTTTCATCAGGTAATGACTCCAAACCCAGAATGTGCATCAATTAGGAAACAACAATTCTTGATGCACTACATATGATGCATGACGGAAAGTTCTTACATCTTCCCATGATGAACGAAGGTTAGTTTTAATTTATTAACAGCATGGGTAGTTTCTTATACTGTAGATATTAATTATCATTTGTTTTACAAATGGATATGTTACTGCTTGTGTGGATGTTCTGCAGATAACTCATACTGCAATTTCAATGGTACTTTTGTTTGAGATATGTATAAACTTTTGTTTTTTTTTTCCAGCACCTTGATGTTCATGTTACCTCTCCAATTTTTGGAGGATTATCCAAACATGTCAAGGACAAGCTAGAGAAATCCATGGTAGCAGATAGTGAATTGACCAAAAGTATGCCTTTTTTTATACTCTGTCCACATCCTTTTTAGGTGGCTTTTCCTGTCAAATATGCAGAGAGGTTGGACACATAATTGCTTATTTGTACCACTTAAGCTCACTGTTTCCTTACGTATTTTCAGGAGGATAGCCCACACTCCTTTTTTCTTATTTTATCAAAAAGTATTTTTCTTTTTATTTTATTAAAAAAATGCTAGCTACCTTGAAGACACCATGTAGAATAATGAACCGCACTTTCAAGTACTGAATACAATTATTTCTCTTTATATTACAATCAAAAGCCCAGGATCGATTATAATTGTGTTCATTCATAAGCACATTGTTGGTTCTTTTATTTAACCATTAGTATGTAATAAGATATTTTGGAATTTTACTTCTACAGTACGTGAATACCTTGACTTACTTATCCATTGACACATTCTCATCTATTCCACCGGAGTTGGTTCTTGACTTTCAGAGGATGCTATCTCCAAATGAGTCTTCAAGACCCACTGCAATGGATTTTACAGGTAAAGACGGCTTGTTGAATGTTAAAATGTCATTCTGTATCCATTCCTTGATTGATAATTGATAAATGTGAAAGGTATCAAATCACAACAGCAAAATGGATTGCTTCTGGAGTTTTCTTTAGTTGAGATTCTTTGGTTACCCATTATATTAGATAGTCTGAGACCCTGATGGAACCTTGGAGTTGGAATATATTAACAGATGTTGGGAGCTTACCCCTTTTAATATATATATATATATATTTATTTATAGATATTGGGAGATTACCCCTCTTCTATAGAGTTTGGAAGATGAAAACTGATTACAAAACCGCCCCCCTCTTTTACAGTCGAGATTACACACTGAGAATGGGCAGGAAAATGAAGAGAATTTAAAAAAAAAAAAGATTTCTTCTGACATTTGAGAGGTTAGGCCCCTCTCCCTAACAACCCTAAACCTTGGATAAACTGTCTACCACTACTGCTGTTCTTTAGAATTTCCTTCCTGTCTCCACACATTCATTTCAAGAAAATAGACAAAAGTCAGTTGCTTTTGCTTTTCTGTCTTTCAGCACCACCTTTGCAGGCCTGTATCACCTTTTCTCTCATAAAGTTTGCCTCATTTCCCTTCAGCTGGCCCTTTAGCATTTTATCCTAGTATAAACCTAGCCCACTTCAGCATTGGGCTCAACAGTCTCTCAATTATTTTAGATGTAAAGTGAGCAATCACTCTTCGTTGTTCTTAGATGTAAAAATAAATGCTGACGCTTGGGGTCTAAACAATGAAACAAGAGTCATGATAGTAACATGATAATTCACTATTAAGTAAATTAATATATAGCTAAATAATCGATCATTCACTATTTATTCATTACTGATCGAAATGATATGTGTGTTCCAAACATAGCAGGCCATCTTTGTTTAGTTTTGAAAAATTTTAAAAATTGCATAACTCATATTCCTGAAGATATTGGGCTTGTATATGGAACAAGCGTGCGGTTTTGTTTGTGACCAATAGTTTTTTTTTTCTTAAAACATTCTTCAGTTAATAATCTATTGCTTTTGATTGTAGGAAGCTTAGGGTGCTCCAATGTGATGGTGCTCGTGCTGTCGATGGCAATAGACCAAGTTATTGTGTTGAATAGAGTATGGTTGGGCTCAATTAATGAGCAAGGTTTTATGTTAACTATTTTTGGATTTCCTAATTTTATTGGAGATGGTGCTACTTTGAGAAGGATCCAATAAAATCCAAATAAATAAAGTTATGAAAGCTTATTCTTGAAATGTACTATTATACTCTTGTCTTCATTAACTGAACCTTTTCTTCTAAAATGCATCTCAACATCTAATACATGGATCATTGAAAATTTGAAGAGCACATTAATATACAAGCATAGTAAAAATGTAATTGGGGTCATAGGAGGAAAAGCGGGTAGAAAAGTAGCGCACATGTTTTCACTTGCAATAAATGAAAATTAACTATATATTTGGAATGCGTAATGATTTAAACAAATCTTTATTAGAAAATTTTGATAACAATAAGGACACTGACATTTTCATTCAACCATTTCTGAAATGAATTCTCAACCATTTCTTCATCTTGTATATGTGACAAAAAGCTCATTACCTTTGCACAAGGGATATTGGCATTTGTTTTTTTTTTTCGTGTGACATTTTCGCAGTTTCAAGGACCAATCACACAAATCGAGAGTAAATCTCATGCATTCACATACATTCATGAGCGTGAAAAGATTGAAAAAAATTCCAACTATTGGAGGATGTCCCATTTATGTCAGGTAATTAATTGGACAATTGGATATGTTTTCGCATTTGCAATGACAAGCCTGGACACCGTGACTTAAAGCTATTATTGAAACTTACACATCCTGATGGTTCTATATATTACAGATGGCTGTAAATAGTGCTTTCAAGCACCCATATTATGGATCCGAGACAAAGTTTGCTAGAAATTTATTACATGACAATGGTTATGGTAGATGTAGTAACCTTCTCATTTTGGCTGTGTTCTTTACCTTTTTTTAAATGTATTTTGGATATGCATTTTTTTATTAATTGATAAGTGGCTTGTAATTTTATTATTCTTAGAGTTGAATCCATTGTTTACTCCTACAAATCCATGAGTTCTTTTTTAAAACTATAATCATTTTTCCTTTTTTTGGGAGATAAAACTATCAGTTTGAAGTGGGATGCAAGAGTTAAAATTATCTAACAACTCTATTCTATAATGCATGAATTAAAATTAATATATGTCAAGTACTTCTATTATTTTGAGTCAACCCACTTAAAAATCTGAAAAAAAAAATGCACTACTTGCGTATGAAATTGCTCAATTTTTATGATGCTTACTTTTAACATTTTTATTCATGTTAATTGCGTCTCAATAAGGGTGAGGTCTTTTGCTCTATTCCCTTTCTACATTTTCTTCAATTTTCAACCATAGGTCACTAGATTTTTCCCCAACGTGACAAAAACATCCTGATAACTCATCAAAGAATTAACTTTTCAACAATAGGTTTATCCTCATTTCCTTTTTTCCTTTTCACCCACTTCTTTTTTTACCCACTTAGTTACTTAATTACTTATTTTTGCCCTAAGAAAAATTGTCTTCCCGTGCGTTAGCACGGGGCTCCTTTCTAGTTACCTAAAAGGGAGAAGTTACATCAGTGGGCAATATGTACAACACCTATCATTAACGTCCGCCTTACTCACGGCAAGGTGGAGGATAGCTGTACGTTTTTTTCATTTCCGGGTTTGGGCCCATATTTTTTAGGGATAAGTGACATTTTAGTCGTTAAAATTTTTCAAAATCTTCAAATTGGTTCTTATATTTTCAATATGAGAAATAATTCCTTATGGTTTTGATATTATTAATAAGATTAGAGCTTAACATTTCAATAAATTAGTAATTTAATCTCTTAATTTTTTAATATGACAATAATATTATTAAAATGAACCAATGTGGTTATTAAAATGGGCTAACTATATTATTTATATAGTTGACTGAAATATTTTAAACTGGCTGAATTATTTTAATATAATAGTTAAAATAAACTAATGGAACATTTTTTACAATCAGTTAGCTTTCAAAATATATAAATAGTTAATTTAAACCATTTTAATAGCCATATTAACTTATTTTAATAGTCAATTACTGCTATATTGAAAGATTGAGATATTAAAGTAATAGGTTATTAAAACATTAAAACTGATCTTATTGATGATATTAAATTATAAAGAGTTATTTTCACAAAACAAAAATACGTGAAACAATTTGAAAATAGTGGAAAACCTTAAGGACTAAAAGGTCATTATTCATATTTCTTATCTTGGAGTTGGTGAGGGGGGGCGGGGCAAAACCTGCTATATGTTCATTCGACCCGGTCGTTCAGGATAACAGATCAACGATGGCAGAAACGGTTTTCTCAGTGCTCACGGATGACGTAGTTCTCCACATCTTCCTTAACCTCGAAGACGATCCCCGAGACTGGGCTCGCCTCGCCTGTGTCTGCACCAAATTCTCCTCTTTGATTCGCAATGTTTGCTGGAAAATTAAGTGCTCCCAGACCATTCCGTCCCTCGTCTCCGATCTTCTCTCCGATTCTTCAGTCCCGCCTGGCGGCTGGGCTTCCCTGCATAAGCTCGCCGTCTGCTGTCCCGGCCTCCTTCACGCCGGGATTCTTTTAGAGAGCTCGGATTTCGGGCTGGAGCGTGAGCTCGGCCCCGATGAGGATTACCAGCGATCGTTTCCGCCACATGCACTCAGATCATCCCAAGAAATTTTCACCAGTCGCGTGAGTGATACTTCAGATATAGGCGCTTCTGGCTCTAATTGTTCCCTATTCGATGATCTGTATAATGATACCGTCTATAATGCTTCAGAATACAAAGATGGTCCTGAACCCCAATCCTGTGAGGAGGTTGAGAAAGGTCTTGTCAAGGTCGATCGGGAATTCTCTTCCCGTAAAAGAAGGAAGATTTACAGATCTCTGAGGTCGCAGTCACATTTAGCTTCCGGAATATGGAACTTGAGCAGAGAGCAGGGCAACAAGCTACTTGCTAGACAGTTTCGTGATGATTGTCTGTATATTTGTGATTGGCCTGGCTGTTTGCACAACGAGGAGAAGAGAAACTACATGCTTTTCAGAGGAATTTTCAAGAATTTTAAGCGGTCCAGGGTATGGAGGACAATCAACGATGGGAATCGGAAGAAGATTGCTCTGAGTTGTGCGTTTTGCCTATGCAAGGAGACTTGGGATTTACATTCTGCATTCTGTTTAAGGCGATTTTTTGGCTTCCATGACGATGGCGAGCCAGTTGTTCGAGCTTATGTTTGTGAAAATGGTCATGTCTCTGGAGCATGGACTGATTTGCCTTTATACACCTGATGCAAAGTTTAAAATGGGCGGTGTAGCTAGGTTGAAGGTTCTATTTTTGTTGAATTTCTGATTAGTTGTCTAATGATATATAATATGCTGTTTGGATTAGTATTTGACAAGCATGCGCAAAGCTTGTGCCAGGACTATGTTACAATTCTTACATTATTATGCAGTCATTCTTTTTGTGCTCTTGTTATGTAATGTTTTGTGTCAGTGAATCGTTTTATTGGTTTGGTAAACTGACTAATTTGTGTTTCTTCGTGCTTTTACTATTTGCTGTGAAGAATAGGTCAAAAACATTTTAATTTCTGGTTTACATTTTTCATTTCAACTGAGATACGAGACGATTTTCCAAGTTAATACCGTGTCAAGAGTACATGCTTGTGCTTCATTGTAGAGTATCTCGGATTCTTTTTCTTTTATTTTTTTATTGGTTTACCTTTTTTTCCCTCTCCTTTTATCGTCTCTGGTCTATTTGAAAAGAAGTAACTCAAGTTCACCTTGTTTTGGATGAACTGCAAATGGTTTTGTGTCTCCATTTTCTTGAATTGAGATTATGTGCAGCATGCTTTGCTGGAAAGGAGGGTGTTTAAACAATTTCAAGCAATCTGTCTGATGTTTATAAAGTACTATGAATTTGGGTCCGTATCAGATTGCAAATCTGGCTGGCAGTTGGGTTTAGCGTTATATTTCTGTTTGCACGTTTTGTTCTCTCCCAAAGGTAGCCTTCAATGTATTCAATCTTGCGCTTGCAAATATGGATCTATGCGAGGCGTCATCATCATGCTTTTCTGGTGCTCTGCTCAGTTTATATTGTGGTTTCTAATTTTGTTCATTGTTGTCGTTTGTCTCTGTGTTGGACGGTGGTGCTGTAGAGGAAGAGGAGTTGTGTAAATGGATATTATTTATTGGTGCCATTGGGTTTTTCTTTTGGGAACTTTTTGTATGATGTTGCAAAACTTGCGGGATCTTTAACTTTCATTTTCATATATTCAGCAGTAGTGAGAAAAAGTGTGAAAGGGAGGGGAAGGTTTTTGAACTTCAACTGTACGAACTTCTGACACTTAATACAGCAATTTGATGTTTATCAGTTTACTTGACGGTTTGGCCGGTTTGGATAGAATCAATAAGCATTTATGGGAGTAATATGTGATTAGGTAAAAAAGTAGTCAAATATAAACCCTTTTTTTTAATAACTATTGGTTTCTTAAATAAGTATTTATAGAAAAAGCTAATTTTTTTAATTTAAAATAATTATTTATTTTTTTATAATTTTTTACAGTATGTTTTGCTTCGTGTCATAATCGTTTATTACTCCCAAAAATAATGCTTATGCTGTAGATTCCCAAACATCCAGCACTTTGTAATAATCGATTATCTCTTTTTTAAGCGCTTATGAAATAAGTTGTCAAGGATAGTTTTTCATACTCTATTATGAGACAATATTACTATTGGAGCATAATTTATTCATGGGGATTGTTAATTTTTTTCACTTACACGATCTGTAATAATTTATTCACTTATATAATATTATTATATATAAATGATTCATTTAAAAAAAATTAGTATTATTTAAGGACCAAAGGTATTTTAAATATTTTAAGTCATTATCAATCCAAAAGTGATTTTAATCAAATTATCCAAACATAATCAATTATGAAAAATCACTCGGAAGTAAAAATATACAATCACAAATTATTTTTCACATAATCATTTATCCTCATAATTATTTATAATTAATCACTTTTCCTTATAATCACTTATAAATAAGCTAATCCAAACATACACTTATTTCATTTTTTTTTTCTCATTATCCACCCAATAATCACTTAAATCTCCAATATCCAAACATATTTCTTTTCTCAAAATCACTTATGGGGTAAAAATATCCAAACATAAATCACTTTTAACATAATCACTTATTCTTATAATCTATTAGGAATAAACATTTATCATCATAATCATTTATACATAAATCAATCCAAACACACACTACATTTATTAGAATTAATAATTTCTCTACATATACCAAGTGCATGTTTGGGAACACGTTTAGAAAGCCCAAACCTAAGTTTTTAGCCTAAAAAGTGATTCTCCAATTTTTTTATCATGTTTGGATGCTGTAGCCACCACTTCAGAAAAAAGAGATTATGGCCCAAAATAGATTCTGAGCATAAGCTGATGAGAGAAGCTTTTACGGTGTGTAGGATAGGTTTTCTGGCCGTTGGAGCATTTAATGCTAAAATTAAATTGCCCAACGTCTCACCTCAATGGCCCCTTTACTCAAAGTCCAGAGCTTCATTTCGTGTGTGTGTTCTGAGCTCCTCCATCGGCAACCTCTTTTTCAATGGTGGAGAGTGTGCATTTTTTCTGGCATCGTGGAGCTCCTACTTCAACGGCAACTTCTTCATGGCGTCCTGTGTTACAAATCCGGTCCTGCCATGTCTGTTTTCATCCTTAAGCTTCTCTTTCTTCACCGCGAGCCCTGTTTGCAGATCCGGTGGACAGCGGCCTCTATCAACCTCGGAGCTTCTTCATCAACCTCTGAGCATCTTCAATTGGCGAGTTCCATTGCTTTCTTGGCCACCTCCATCAACCTCAGATCTAAGCATTTAACAGTAATAAATTTTCAATCTCTCGGACCTCTGTTATAGATCCAGCAGATGGTGACTCTGTTTTCGTTGTTCAGGTTCTCCTTCTTCACAGTGAGCTCTGTGTGCAGATCCCATTGGTGTGCGACCTCCATCAACATCCAAGCTTCTTCATCAACCACCTTTGTTCTTCTTCATCAACCTCCATCAACGGCCGACCTCCATTGTTCAGGTGCTTCTTCTGGGATTGCAAGGAAAAAAAATTCAAGAACTTTTATATTTATTTATTTTATTATTGCAGTGTCTGGGGCTACAATTTTTTTTAAAACAAAAATTCACTTGCTGCATGTTCAACTGAGTGCACTAAATCATGTATTGACAATGAAAAAAGTATGATTATGCCATGTATTTGAATGTTAGGTGCTTAATCATGATAAGTTGTAGTAGTGTTTATTTCCTATAATAGTAGTGGTTGCTTTGAAGAAAGTATGCACTTTGGAGTTGTCTTGGAAGCCATCATTGCTATACTTCAGTGTGAAGGATGTGATTGATACCATAATTATTGAAAAAAATATGCATGTCATCTTAAAATATGTGTCTTGCTCTGTGATCTTCAGATATGAGTGTGTGTGGCATAAGATCTGTGGGAGGAATTTTATCATGGTTTATGGTCAAATTAAGTTTGGGGATTCTATATGCTCCAGTGGTGGTTATTTAATTATGGGATATGATGTTGGATTAGCATCTTTTTCACCCTGTTATTTGGAGTTGCTGAATTTAATTGGTTTTATGATATATATATTTGTCTATGTGTATTGGTTGGATTAGTATATTTTCTTCATTTACGATGTTGGATTAATTCCCCCTTTTCTTGTTCGTGTTTTTGTTTGTTTGCATATGGATGATTTGGATCTTTTTTTTATTAAGGATGTTTTGGTGATAGAATCATGAGTAATGATAAGGTAAAGGCAAATTGGGACATTAAGACGATTGAAATTTTAATCAAAATGTACTTGTAACAAGTCAATAAAGGGCAATGGTATGGAACTACTTATACAAAAATAGCATGGAGAGAAATAGTTTCTGGATTTAAAGAACAAACCGATAGGAGCTATGATAGGGGACAACTTAAAGATAAGTTGGATTCCCTTAAAAATGAGTGGATGACATGGTGCAAGCTGTTTGAGAAAGAGACAAGTTTAGGATGGAAACCTGACATGCATATGGTAGATGCACCTGATAGCTGATGGGCTGAGAAGCAAGAGGTATGTAATTATGAATTTGGTGTTATAAACTTTATATTCATTGTGTAATATATAACAATGATTGGTTGTAAACATGCAGGCAAATCCACTATATGCAAAATACAGATATGAAAGACTCCCATTCAAAGGTGAATTAACAATTCTATTCAAAAGTGTGGTGGTAACTGGACAACAAGTATGGGCACCCTCATCTCAGAAATTACCTAATGAGGTAGAAGAAGATGATGATGTGTATCATCCTACCTTAGACTTAGAGGAAGGATCCAAGGACAGTGAGGAAGAGCTTCAAAATCCTACCCCTGGAGTTAGTGTTGGAATTAGTACTGAATTTGGAGACATTAACTTAAACACTTCGCAAGAGTGCTCTAGTGAAAGAAGCATGGGAAAGAGAAAAAGGGTGGGACCTTCTGAAGGATAGAAAAAGCATAGAGCCCTGAATGCAAGACATTTACTTGATGCAATTAGTAGAATTGTTGATGCCCAGGAGTCACGAGAAAAATGAAAGGCTGAAATATCTATGGGTCAAGCGAGTGATGAACTAGGCACAATAGAGGCTATCACAATGGATTTAGAGTGGCATTCCTAATGTTGTGAACTTCTTTTGAACCCAACAAAGAAGGAGATCTTTTTTAAATTGAGACCACATGAGGATATATTGATGAAAAGGTTGAAGTTTGCAGCTTATATAATTTATGATGTTATTTATGTTTTAGTTTAGTACTTTACTTCTTTTCCTTTTTGTTATGAACTTTGCTGTATGAACTTTATCTTTTTTTATGTTTAATAAACTTTGTTTTATATGGAGCTTTTGAAATTATCTAATATTATTGAACTTTTAGGAAGTCTACTATTTAAAGAATTACTTTATTTTCCAACTTATAGGTACAAATAATAAAATGAGTGACTCTTTTGATGATGATTTGGATCATGCTGCACAGGTGCGTGCACTGGTTGGATTGTTTGCGTTTAAATATTTATGTAAAGAACCACGAAGAACTAGTTAGTATACAGGTCATTCATAGGTGAATGAAATTTTACAAGAACATCATATTCATTGTTGTGAGATGTTTCGAATGGAAAAGAAGATATTTGATGAACTTTGCACTGAATTAGTAGAACATAGATTGAAACAAACTAAGGGGATAGGAGTGCAAGAAATTGTTGCAATATTTTTAAACACAGTTGGACATGGGGTTGGAAATAGAATACTATAAGAAAGATTTCAACACGCAGGAGAGACTATAAGTAGACAGTTTCATGAAGTTCTAGTGGCATGCCTTAGATTATCAATGAGATACATCAAGCCACGAGATAGCAGATTTCGTGATATATCACCAAAAATACAATATGATTGCCGATATTGGCCATTTTTCATGAACGCTATAGGAGCTATTGACGGAACCTATATTCCATGCATTGTTAGTCCCATCGAACAACCAAGATTTATTGGAAGAAAAGGATATCCAACCCAAAATGTAATGGCTGTATGTGATTGGGATATGTGCTTCACTTTTGTATTAGCCGGATGGAAAGGAACCGCACACGATGCTCGTGTTTTTGAGAATGCCTTCACAACTCCTTCCATGAATTTTCCGCATCCGACTTCTGGTATGTTTCTTGTTAATACAAGTGTTTATTATTTCAGTTGAAATCATAAATGATTCACAAAATTTTTATTAATTATTAGGTAAATATTATTTGCTATATGTTGGTTACCCAATACCAACAGGATATCTTGGTTCATATAAATGTGAGCGCTACCACCTGCCAAAATTTAGGGGTGCTCATGGATTTGCTAACCCCAATGAAGCATTTAATTATTTCTATTCAAGCTTAAGAAGTACAATAGAAAGGACTTTTGGAATTTTGAAGAATAAGTTTGCAATTTTACATCGAATGCCCAAGTTCAAATTTGATACATAAGTTCAGATAGTCTGTGTAACAATGGCCATACATAACTTTATTAGAAGGAAATCTAAAACAGATTCTGAGTTCTTGCGTTATGAAAATGAAAATATAGTTAAGCATGAAGATACTGATTGTACTAATGAGTATCGGGCATCATTCTCCAGTCTAATTATGGACTCTTCAAGAGATATGGATTTTACTCGTGATTCAATTAGAGATCAAATTGTACAATATTTAAAAGAGAATTAGTCATGTTATATTATTAAGTTCCTTATATCAATATCATTTTATTTAGTTTAAACATTAAAAGTGTTTTATATGCTTTCTTTCATATTATTTGTAATTTATAATTTTAAGTAAAAATTAGCAATCAATTTTGTAAACATAATATCATTACACATTCAAAAGTACTTTTTATTGAAATAATCCAAACATGTTTAATTTTGCAAAATCACTTTTGAGATAAAAACATCCAAATATAAATTAATTTTCACAACAGCTATTATAACTAAAATCACTTCTGCAAAATCTATTCTACTTAAAATCACCTCTATAAAAGTGTTCCCACACATGCACCAAGTTGGGTTCCGTTTCTCTCCTCGTAGGTTATTGTCCCCCGCCTCTCTTCATTGCACCAAAAATGCATTGTATCAGTAATCCATAAGCTTGGAACTCTTGAATAAAACGGAGTATCAATGGTTTAGAACTCTTGAAATTTTCCCCCCTCTCCAAGTGTTGTGGTTCGTACTTTGTAATGCTGTTTGTTTGAGGTTTGAAGTCTGACCTTTAAGAAAGGTATGAATAAATTAAAAATAAATGAGAAGTGCATTTAATATGTTACAATATAATGACTCCAGGTGGATATTCATGAATCACATGATTTGGCGTGAAAGAGGAATGTTGATGACAAAGGTTGAGGTTACATTTCCTCAACATATTCTCAAAATAATACCAATATCAATTAATCAAAGGAAGAGACAGTTATCTTGTTCAAGTGAAATTGTAAATTGAAATATGAAGATATAATTCAATTACATTATTTAAATATAAAATTTAATCTGAATAAAATAAATGAGAGAAAAATAATTCTTAAAACCCAAATAACAATAATAAATTTATAATGATTAGAATGGTGATCGATAGCTTGTTCAGGAGGCCAGACTCGGTTGAAGAGATCAAGAACTCAAGTAGTTTAAGCAAAAGCACAGATTAAGTGTCTCATAAAAAAAAAATACATGTAAGAGTGCAATAAAAGGTGGATAATGTCAAAAATTCAATTTTTTTCTTATGTAATACAAACAAAGTGTAAAATTAATTATTAATTTGATGTATCAATATACTGAATGTCAATGAAAAAATATATTAATATAATTATATAGTTTGTTAACATATTTGATGCCTTGATTTATTTTTTAAACAGAATCCACTAATATTTATATTTATATTTTGGGTAAGAAAATTTATAGTTGTATTCATATATTTTTAAGATGAGAATTGAATCCATTTTATTAAACGAATTTCCGTCTTCAAAAACTACAGGAAACATAACATTTTAGAAGCAAAACATTCAATTAATGCTATTTTGTAATCAAAATATTTTAAAATGACAGAAAAAGACCAAGGTCTTAAACTGGAGATAATTTTAAAAAGGAAATGACCTAAATACCCTTATTAAAAAAAAAAAGAAAAAGTGCTCTTGGTAAAACCCAGTTTCATATCGATGAACTCAAAAATACTCATTAACAACAAACTCCAAATCTAATAGTTGTACCAAAAAACTCAACTTCTCATAGTTATTGTGGAGGTTTTATCATTCTTGAGTTGCTATCATTCCGTTAGAAGATGAAAATTTACACCAAAGCAAATAAATATAGAATTATTAATAACAAGTCGCGTTAGTAGAATGATACGTTAGTAGAATGATACATTATTGATTTTTTCCTGAATAAAAAAAACTGACTGGATAGTATGAATAAACAAGTTTAACGTTTATATTAATTACTAAATAATTGAACTAATCAACCCCAATATTTAACACTCAGCTCCCCTTATTTACTATTCAGATTCTACGATTTAACATTGCGTTTCCCCGGTTTTACACTAAACACATCATAATCACTAAAGAATTCAACTGATCAGTCCAAATATTTGACACTCAGTTCTCTTTATTTGATACTCAGATTCCACGATTTGACATCAACCTTCTCCAATATGATACTAAACAAATTATGTTCACTAAAGAATATAATTGATCAATCCGAATATTTAACACTCAGCTTTCTCTATTTACTACTCAGGTTCCATGATTTGACACTGAACTTCTCTGATTTTATACTGAACATATTATGATTACTAAAGAATTCAATTGATCAATCTCAGTATTTGACACTCAGCTCTCTCTATTTGATACTCAAGTTTTACGATTTGACACTAACTTTCCCCGATTTTACACTGAACAAATTATGTTCACTGAAAGGTTCAGCTGATCAGTTCCAGTGTTTAACACTTAACTGCCTCTTTTTTCTACTTATATTCTATGATTTGACATTGGTCTATCTTGGTTTACACTGACCAAATTATAATCACTAAATAATTCAACTAATCAGTCACAGTATTTAACACTTAGCCCCTTCTATTTACTATTCAGGTTCCACTATTTGATACTGTACTTTCCCAGTTTTATATTGAACACTATGATCACTGCACAATGTCAAATCATGGAACCTAAGTATCAAATAAAGGAGCTAAGTGTCAAATACTAGGATTGATCACTTGAATTTTTTAGTGATCATAATATGTTCAGTATAAAATCGAGGAAACATAGTATCAAATTGTGGAACTTGAATATTAAATAAAAGGGAACTGAGTGTTAAACACTAGGATTGATCAGCTAAATTTTTTAGTGAACATAATTTGTTTAATGTAAAGTTGAGGAATGTTAGTGTTAAATTGTAGAACTTGAGTATCGAATAGAGGAAGCTGAGTGTTAAAGACTGGGACTGATCAATTGAATTCTTTAATAATTATAATGTGTTTAGTGTAAAATCAGGGAAGCGCAATATCAAATCGTGAAACCTGAGTAATAAATAGAGAAAACTGAGTGTTAAACATTGAGATTGATCAGTTAAATTATGTAATGATCAATATAAATGTCAGACTTGTTTATTCATGCTATCCCAGTTTTTTTTTATTAAGAAAAAATCTATAGTATATCATTCTACTAACATGACTTGTCATCAATGATTCTATATTTGTTTGCTTTGGTGCTAATCTTTATCTTCTAACAAAATGATAGTAACTCAATAATAATAGAACCTCCACAATAACTACGAGAAGTTGAGTTTTCTGGTACAATCATTAGATTTGGGGTTTGATGTTTGCTAGTATGTTTGCCGATCTAAGACTAAGTTTTACCGAAGCACTCTTTCTTTTTATTTTTAGTAAGAGTATTTGAGTCATTTCCTTTTTTAAATTATCTCCAGTCTAGGACCTTGACCTCTTTCTGTTATTTAAGAATATTTAAATCTTAAAATGATATTAATTGAATATTTTGGTCATAAAATATTATTATCCAATAATTTATTGGACAAAAGTGTCTTGTCCATATTAAAAGTAAGAAGTAAGGGAAAATATACAGGATGACGACCACTTGAATCAATGGTCTTTGTCGCTCGGGAATGAGTGGCCTCCAGGCGTCACCAATGGAAGTAGAAGTTACCATTTGCTTCGTTAATTATGTAGGACTTGTTAGTGCTTTTCTTTATAATTATCCAAAAAAAAATTAATACTATCTTAAAATTCTAAAATGGTTTGGAAACAAAGTAAAATGTCAAGGTGTAATTGTTGGAAGAAAACGGAGGGAGAAGTATATAGGATGAGGACCACTTGAATGAATAGTCTTTGTCGATTGAGAAATCATTGAACCAATAGTCTAAGAAGCGTGTCTGTAATTAGTTCGCTCGGGAATGAGTGGCCTTCAGGCGTCACCGATGGAAGTAGAAGTTAGCCACTTGCATCCTTAATTTGCTTGCCGCTTGAAACTTACATAAGCTACACATCTTTTCTTTAACATTATATCGCTTCTTCACCATACCCGCAAGAGCTTTAAAAGCAGAGCAGAGTATGCGTATTTTGGCTTTCCCCTCTCCTATCTAATGAATGAAGAGGTGTTGGATGTATAGTAAACAATTAGATAAGAAAGAGATTACAGACGATGCAAGAAGTCACATTAAGGCTTCTGCTTCTCTTGTTACTTGTCAACAACCTAACAGTAGGAATCCTGAGTGCAGAAAATTATAGCAGACTTGACTTTCCACCTACCTTCACTTTTGGTGCCGGCACTTCTGCTTATCAGGTTTTTCAATTTACTCATCGTTTCTTCCTCATTTCTATCTGCATTTTCTTTTTTTCAAAATTGTATACTCTTGTGTTTTACTTAGTTACTTGCTTTTCTGTAAGAAAAGGTGGAAGGCGCAGCAGACAAAGATGGAAGAACTCCGAGCATCTGGGATACCTTTGCCCATGCCGGTAAGTTATTCATCAATTTCCTTACTACTTTTTATAATTTTGGAAGCTTAAGTATTATTTAGTTTAGAAAGAAATGCGAGCAAATTCATTCTGTTTAAGAAGTTGATATATTTGAAAGCCAGAGCTTCGTTCTATATTGTTGAATGATAATCAGGACATGCGCATGGAGACAATGGGGATGTAGCATGTGATGGGTACCATAAATATAAGGTGAATGTCAACCCTTTTTCCTCTTGAAATCCCTGTATTATTCATTATATCATCTACCTGTAGATCTATGCTTTGCAATGCACTGTTCTATTAAGGAATATTAAGAATTTATTTTCCTTGAGTTGGGGATCTATATACTGCAGGAAGATGTGCAGCTTATGGTGGAAACAGGCCTTGACGCCTATAGATTTTCCATTTCCTGGTCAAGATTGATACCCAGTACAACCATGAACCCCAACTTCCTGGATAAGATCCATTCGTTTTAGAATTTTCTTTTTGTTTCTACGGCAGAAAAAACATAACATCTGGCTTTTCATTTTTCCTTTTCCACAGATGGTAAAGGACCCGTCAATCCAAAGGGGTTCCAGTACTACAATAATCTCATCAATGAACTCATCAGAAATGGTGAAATAAGAGTTTCTTCATTAAAGGAACCATGCTATTTGAAATCTCTTTTTGCTTCTTAAACTGAGGAGTAATTATGTGTATGAAATTGCGCAGGAATCCAACCACATGTCACTTTAAACAACATCGATCTTCCACAGGCACTTGAAGATGACTATGGTGGATGGGTTAGTCGCAAAGTCATGTATGTTCCTAAGACCTTCTGCAGCAATTCATGTGACATGTCTTTTCTTGTGCTTAGAAATTTAAAAAAAAAAGAAGTGATATGGACGGATCAACTTGAATGTGAACGCAGAAGAGATTTCACAGCCTATGCAGATGTGTGCTTCAGAGAGTTTGGTGACAGAGTACTGTACTGGACGACAGTGAACGAGCCCAATGTGATCGGTCAAGGTGGTTATGATCTGGGAACATGCCCACCTCTTAGATGTTCTCCTCCATTTGGCTTAGTGAATTGCACTACTGGTAACTCAACATCAGAGCCCTACTTGGCAGTTCATCATATGCTGTTAGCGCATTCTTCAGCTGCGAGATTGTATAGGACAAAATATAAGGTGGGTCACTAGAGCTCTGATCATGTTATGATTTCACTTTATATAAATTACTATACTTACTTAGTAGAAACGCCCAACTAATAAGCTTATCAATCAGAGAACGATCGTGATATCACTGACACTGTACATTCTGTATTGCAGGACAAACAACGTGGATTTATTGGTATCACTGTCTTTACATTTGGGTTTCTTCCTCGTACAAATACGGAAAAAGACATCATAGCAACTCAAAGAGCGTATGAGTTTCTTATTGGTTGGTATGTTACAATGCAAACCCATTGATTGGCTGATTTTATTTCTCTTCTCTCTTAATTTCTGTTCTTTGTTCTCCCTATTTAGTGTAAAATAGGTGAATATATAACGAAATTTTTTTATTAATGTCATATATGTCTGTAGTCTCTGCCACACATATGCCCAAAAATTACATATATATATATATTTCACTAAATTTATGTATATCTTTTTGGTATTGTTTGACTTATACTCGCTGATTTAATTTTTATAAATCCCTATTAGCTTGTGGTGGTGGCTATGATATTATGTGAAGCAAATGGCGGTTAATTCATTTTCATTGTTGCAGGGTTATGGAGCCATTCGTGTATGGAGACTATCCCAATTCGATGAAGAGAAATGCGGGCTCAAGAATTCCTATCTTCACAACGCGTGAATCCCAACAAATTAAGGGTTCGTGGGACTTTATAGGAGTGATTCACTACACCAACGTTAATGTCACAGACAACTCCGACATACTAAAGAGAAAGATCAGAGATTATACTGCAGATATGGCTGCACAAACCTGTACATTCTTTTATTACTATGTTTTAAGGATTTTAATTGTAAATTACATGAAAGGTTGTTAGCTAGATCAGCCATGTTAGCTGATTGTATTTATTGCATTCATTGTACTGGTGTATCTCTTTATTATCGCTCTGCGATTTCCAAACTAGTTGAACTTTCACCTAATTTACCATCGGATAGTCATTTTTTCTTTTGGGAGGTGAAGTTTTGAATTGACTGGTAACCCAAGTCTTTCTTGGTTGTGGCAGTTGGACCGGATCTGTTTTCAAACGAAGAGGTAAGAGGATTGAAACATGAATAATGAAGGTGCTCAATTATTTGGATTAGTTCAGTGGATGACTAACTGGCTTTACTTGATTGATTCAGTACCCTCTGGAACCATGGGGTATAGTACAAGTGCTGGAAAAATTCAAGCTCCTCTATGGCAATCCTCCTGTATACATTTATGAAAATGGTCTCTCTCTCTCTCTCTCTCTCTCTATATATATATATATATATATATCTCGAGACAAAAATTTTCATGAGCAATTGGGTATCATTATCATTAGTTAAGTGGAATGACATCTATACTTGATGAGATTTTACACCGGGGGACTCAAAGGGATAATTTATGGATGCTGATTTATTGAGCTGAAAACTTGAAATAGCTTATTTGAGATTTATTTTTAATGAATGGTTGGGACGACATGTGCTGTTTAGGTCAACGGACAGCGAGCAATGCATCACTGCAAGACGTGTCAAGGGTGAAGTACCTGCATGGATATATAGGAGGCGTGCTGGATGCCATGAGGTATTTAGATGGTACTATGTACTATATATTGAAATGAAAGGTGTTTACATATATAATAGAGCAGGGTTGTGACTGGTGTGGTGGAATATTTGCAGGAACGGCTCAAATACAAAAGGGTACTTTGCATGGTCCTTCATCGATGCGTTTGAGTTATTGGATGGATATAGATCTAGCTTTGGGTTATATTATGTGGATAGAGATGACCCACACTTGAGAAGGTACCCAAAGGTCTCTGCACAGTGGTATTCCACCTTCCTAAAAGGTGGCAGAAGCAGTAGCACCCCCTTCCCACAGAATGGATCCATCCAACTTGAGCAGGATCTTTCCCTGCTTTCTGCTGCCCATTTGTTTCAGTAATAAAATACCGTTAGGTTCTCTTTGCAATAATCCTACTACTCTATTTTCCACCGTCATGCTTAACTTTTTCTATCTTTTTTCTTCAATAAATTGTACTGCTTTAAAACGATTCCGCAATAAGATTCGCTTCAATGACGACCACAAGAAGTTTTTTGGGGGGAAATGGGGAATTACTATTTTAGACAAAAATAAGCAATTTATTCAATTTAAGGACCTATAATTGATTATATTATAAAAAGAGATCAATGATCCCAAAATGTTAATAATTCTATTGGATAAATTACTAAAATACCTTCAATTTTTCTCTCCTCCCTATTATCATTGACACCGTCAATAGTCACTAATGACTAATCAATAATAATTCATGGTCGTAATCCGTCAATATCGGTCATTGGTTGCCGCAATAAATTGTTTGCAATTTCTTTTTTCAGATTTTACAACTTACGTATTCTAAATTTACAACTTAATTTTCAAATTTTTTAACTTTGTAATTTCTTTTTTAAAATTTGTAGTTTGTTTACTCTAAATTTACAACTCATTTTTTATATTTTTATTATGAATTATTTCAGTACTTTATAATTTCTTTTTCAGGCTTTGCAACTAATTTATTTTCAATTTACAATTTAGTTTTTAAATTTTTAGCAAATTTTTATGATCCTTAATATAAAATTTTTTTCAAAATTTAATAAAGCATTAATGCATAATTTCCATGAATGTTCTTAATAGTCTTGAATTTCTCTCTCCAAGTATTAACGTGGATAATTATTTATGGCTTTTATTAATTGTATTTTAAGAATGTTATAATAATTTCTTACAAATTTAATACTTATAATTAATTTTAACTACCTACCTTTAACATTTTAATTAAAAGATCCTTAGAAAAACAACATGAGGAAGTACTATGTTTTTCTATAGATTAAAAAAAACTCCCAACATATTAATGTGTTGTTTTGTATATTTTCTTGGTGATTGTTACTAATTCTGATTTCAAAATAAGTAATTTTAACTACTTTATAAATATTAAAAAAATATTGAACTCCTTAAATTTATCCCAAATTTAATTTATTTTTTTAAATTTACCCATAATTAAATTTGTACATTCTCAATAATAAATTTAATATTTTGTATAATCTCTTTCTTATTGTTTAATTAATAAAGAGTATTTATAAAAAAATTATTTAATAATCCACATAGGAGATGTTTTAACTTATTTTGAGACCAATGAATGGGAGTCCGTTTTGATCTTCTAGTTTATGTAGTTGTTTGGTGACTATTTTTGCCTTTTTAACGGCCCAGAAACAAACATCTTTTATTCAATTAATTGATTCATGAAATGGCCGTTTTTGAGTGGATCCCCAGGTCTTCCAATCTACTGGTCAATTTGGTGGCTAGAGTGACCTTAAAGGAGCTACGTTCAGTGGGTTGGATCTTGAGCCGTCCTTTTCCTGAGGGAATTACTGGATGATGATTCTGTTAGTTTTTTGTTTTTGGTCGAATGATTCTGTTAGTTGTAGAATGGGTGTAGGCTAATTTTTTCTGTATATCTCCTTTTTTGTGTTCATTGTTCGGGCCTTTTTCGCTGCTTACTTGTAGAATGAGTATTTCCTTGTTGTTGGCAAAAAAAAAAAAAATGGCCGACAAATATCAGGGAGCCTTCCACTAAAAAAGAGGCGTTTCTGAGCCATCCAAAGGGCAAAACTAGTTTCTGTTCTCCCTCGTATAGAACCAACATCATTCATTATATACGATGACCGAACACTTAATTCGAACCTTAAACCACAAGCTAATAATTAACAAGTTAATCGCTTTCACTTTATTTTATTGGTGACTAATATTTCATATAAATAGTTCTTAAAATTAAAATACCACACAAACATTATGTTTTGGAAATTTATATATTATTATATTTCAATGATTTAATCTAAAAATATCATTTTCATTTCAATTTCATCCTCTCATAATACATTTTTGTTAGCTGTTATGTTGAAATATTGTTTTTCTTTTAACTAGAGTATATTTTGCGTATTTACAAGAAATATGATTATTTTCATAATATATGAGTAGTGCAACTTTTTATATTTTATTATTAATGTAGATTAATTTAACTATTTAACAATAAGAAAATCTCAAATGTTTTACAATCAAAATATTTTAAATTTAAATTTAAAATTAGGCCAAAAAAAGAAAAAAGAAAATATATCCCAAACTGCTTTCGTACCTCAAGTGTCTGCATTTGTAATTTCCTTCCCTTATTTTTCCTTTAAATACATGCTTTCTTCGTATTTTCAAGTATGAACTGAGGAAGAAATCAGCATCAAGCTTTACAAGGAGGTAAGTTAACTCACATTTTTGACTTGGATGAATTATGAACAGATCAACAGTAAGGTGCTAAATCATCTTCAATCGCCCGACCCTTTGGCTTGAATTGAATTAAATGTTTGTTTTTCACTCATTCCTCTCTCTCTCTCTCTCAAAAGGCTCTCACTGGAATTTTCCCCCAGCTGGACGGAGACAGAGCAAAACTTTGCAACTTCTTTTTATTTCGTGGACGCAACGGATAGCCGTGTAGGTGTCGCATGGCCAATATTTTTAGATCTCTGGATAAACATCTGGGGTCAACAATGCGACAATCCTATCAATCACTTCCATTTTGTCATTTGCCTTTTAACGTGCATGTGGAACCTTGCCAAATCAGATAATTAAGCCTCACCAACCATCACCAATTTAATTTCATATATATCAAGTCCATTTAATTAATTAATTAATTAGAAATTTTAGCTCGTGCATTGTCTAAAAAGAAATACTAATATTAAAATCAGACAAGGCTTTAATGAATTTGATCAACTTATGGATCTCACATATTAAAATGAAGACATTAAAAAGTGATTGAAGGTCATAAGAAAAGTGATTAAAAAATAAAAAAAAGAAGTCTAATACAAATTAAATATCTTAAATTAAAGCATTATTTATGAGCCAGATATATAAAATGCTCTCCTATAAAATTTACTATATGTAGTATTAGATTGGTGACTAAAATAAAGAAAAAATATATAACTGTTTATATTTTTATATTTTATCTCATTTTTTTATTCAAAAGATGATTCTTCTTTTCAATTTTTGGACCAACTATTATTCTTTTCAATTGGAAACACCTATATTCATTATTCGCATGCCTTTCTTGCAGCTTTACACGAATCTACTTCAGGCGACTTTTTATACTCGCCCTGTTTTCTCTTTTAATCTCATATTTTAAGAAAATTTTTATTTTTTTAAATTTGATGATAATATTAATTATTATTTTTTATTTATATCCTCATATATTACTATATTAAAAGTCAAAGATAATATTAATTATTTTTTTATATATTTATTTTGGTGAGGACATATTAATAAATTTAAAAGAAACTCTTGTTAAATAAATTTAAAAAATACCCCATTCGATCCTTTTTATTAATTATATTTTAGAAATTTTTTATGATTCTAAATGTAAGTCGTATTTTATGAGTTTTTTAAGTATTAATTATTTTATTTCTAAAATACTTTTATTTATTCATGAAAGAGAATATTGATTGTTTAAATTTATAATATTTATTAGAGAATAAATATAAAAAACATATTAATTTTAAGATAATTTAAATAATATAATAATTTTTTTTAATTTTAATAAATTAGTTAAAAATAATTTAGAATATGTTGCCAATGCAAGTATCCATTAATAGAATTTTTGACTTTTTCAGGTAGTGCGAATCAGAGATTGTCACCTTACTTCAAAATTTGCACGCGTCACACTGGACGGAGTATATGTTGACTTTTTCAGGTAGTGCGAATCAGAGATTGTCACCTTCCTTCAAAATTTGCACGCGTCACACCGTTAGCATAGGCCGGAGTGGAAGGCTTCAGAGGAAAAAGGAGCCACAAACCTTGCTTCTCTTCCATAATAAGCCTTCAAATCAGATCTCATTCCTGTTCAGTGTTATCGCAATCCGCATATTGGTTTTGAGGGAAATTAATAACTTGAACGAATCAAAATCTCTGAGAAAACACTTATGCTAATTACAAGATGAAGTTCTGCAAGAAATACGAGGAGTACATGCAAGGCCAACAGAAGAAATTTCCAGGAGTTGGTATCAAGAAGCTTAAGAAGATATTGAAAAGGTGCCGTCGAGATTGTCAATCCCTCAAAGGCCTCAATGATGCCCTGGGCGTCCGAACCTGCACCGATCAATGCCCAGGTAATTATCCAATACTTCTCCTCCTTTTTCTTTTTTTATTTCCAATTTGAGGCGTTAAAGGTTCCAATGAATCCGTTCTATTGATTTGTCACATTTTGTTGCTAGACTAGTTTTCTCTATTCTCCCAAGTTCCTTGTTGAAAGGAATTCGTAGATTTTAAGAAAAGTATCTTTCGCAATTGTATAACCAAAATCTACGGTGAGAACTAATAGCAATTATTGGCGATTTGATATTCCTTTCAAAACTCGAAGTTCACTGATTCTCTCCACCTTTTTGTTGCTTCCGATGTTTGTCGTAGACATGCATTTTAATCAATGTTACGAGAATTAGTGGCTTTTATCTGCCATTGAGTAGACAGGCTTGTCTCTTGGGTCTGATCTTTGAGTGCTAAATGTCAATGAAACCTAAAATTAAAATCTCACAGAAGGTAGCATGAACTGTTTATTGCCTGACCTTGCATCCGTGATATGCTTATTTCTCAGAAAGAAGTTTCGATAGATTTTAGATCCTGTTATGAAGTACCTGATGATCCAAATTATGGGGAGAGAGGGTTATATTTAATATTCATGTTATTGACAATAAGCTGATTCAGTATCACTATGCAGTATGCGATGGGAGTTTCTTCCCTTCCCTGCTCAACGGAATGACTGAAGTAGTAGGCTGCTTTAATGAGCGTGCCCGGAAATTGCTGCAGCTACATCTTGCTTCTGGCTTCAGGAAGTACTTTTTCTGGTTCAAAGGCAAATTACGTGGAAAACAAACTGCCCTCCTTCAAGAAGGCAAAGACCTTGTTGCTTATGCTCTAATTAATGCCATTGCAATTCGGAAGATACTCAAAAAATATGATAAGGTATACCTTTACTGCTTTTCATAGGTCTGCTAGTTTCGTTTTTTAAAAATCAAGGTAAAATTTATGAATGATGTTCTTTATATATTTTTACTATCAACGTCAGTGCAGATTCATTATTCCAAGCAAGGGCAATTATTTAAGTCACGAGCCCAGAGTATGCACATGGAAATTCTTCAGAGTCCCTGGCTCTGTGAGCTCATGGCCTTCCACATCAATTTGAGGGAAACCAAGAACAAATCAATGAAGAGAGCACCTGCTTTCTTTGATGGATGTTCCCTCAAATTCAAGGATGATAAACCATCACTTACTTGTGAGCCATTTGATTCTATCAAACTTGATATTGACTTGACTTGTTCTATATGCTTGGTAAGTTCCAGGGATTTTCATACATTACTTGCATTATAAATGTCAAGCTTGGATTGTACATACACCTAGGTTTTCTATTTCAATATATCTGCAGCACAAATGAAATAATATTGGGATTAGAGTCAGTGATGAAACTTGAAACTGACAGTGTAGTTTATGTTTCCATGGAAAAAATTTATTTACTCCTACATAGCTTTTTCTTTTTTGCCTTGTTTCAAATATTTTAGCCATGTGTTTTAAAATCCAGACCTTAATGGTTACCGATATTTCTCATGGCTTGCAGCCTAAAGGCATTCAACTTTTGTAGTTTGGGACTGAGGTTCTCAACATTAATGTTCTTTAAAGTTTGTAATGGGAAAGCAATATTTTTATATTGCCCTTCAATTTCATCTTTCATTGATAATATTGATCTGGCAATTTTATGACAGGACACAGTATTTGACCCAGTTTGTCTTGCTTGTGGCCATATATTCTGCTACATGTGTGCCTGCTCATCTGCATCAGTAACTATTGTTGATGGACTTAAGGCAGCAAATTCTCAAGCAAAATGTCCTCTATGCCGAGTGGTAAGCTCTATGCTGTGTATTAACGAGCCATCCTACACCTTTGTTACTTGCAATAGGGAAGTACAAAAGCAGACGCTTTCCATCAACTAGGTTATCATATACTTGTCAATAACTCATGATTTCACCCTTAACTGGTCATAAGATTCAAATGGATGGTTATTGATCTCATGTCTATTCACTGAAACAACATTGGAATGCCATATGCTTAGCTTTTGTACAATGCCCAAAAACTGCAACTGGCTTTTATTTTTTGGCTTCAGTTTAAACCAAATATTTTCGGTCCTCTGTCATTCTTGAGTTTGTTTATCCTGATCTTGCAATGATTTTCTTATTTTAGGCATCTTTTTGCTGCTATGATTGGATCTAATCTTAGCTTCTACCATAAAATGGGACCTGATCAGAATCTACAACTACTGTCAATCATATTTTTCTTTTCCTGTTCTTGAATCCCTCATTATTATCGGACTATTGGTAACAGACAGAGTTAAATTTTTTATTAATTGCAGGGAGGAGTTTATCAAGGTGCTATGCACTTGGAAGAATTAAATATTCTGTTAGGCCGAAGGTATGGTTCCACTTGCTCTATAGTCATACTTTTCCTTGGGCGGGATGGGTGAAAGAGAGTGAGTGGATCTTTAAGAAGGGAGCTTAACTGCGAATTGATCATTGGATGGTAAAGCAAGAGAAGAAAAAATGAGGCTCTTATAAACCTTTTTTATTACCATCTTGATTGCAATTGCTCAACTTTATTTGTATATTTTAACAGCTGCCAGGAATATTGGGAACAAAGGCTTCGGGCAGAGAGGGTAGAGAGGGTTAAGCAAATAAAGGAGCACTGGGAATCGCAGTGTAGGGCATTCGTGGGTGTTTAAGTATGCAGGCAACTTGCCTCTGCTGGAGTTCTACGCTGATCTTGTGATGAAAGTCAATCTCCATCTTTTTGTTTATTGTTGTTTTGCATGTAACATCCAAAATAATACGACTCTGATTGCAAGTTATTTGGAGGGTTGTTGAGAATAGTGGTCTTTATTGACTCATGATCGAAGGATGGCTACTTTCTTTTTTTTTTTATACAATAAGGATGGCTGCTTCTGCGTTGGTAACGATGAAGAGAAAAATATGTAAACAGAGAACGAAGCAAGTAATGCGCAACTGTTGTAGGGAGCAGGAGTTGAGTCCAATCAGGAGGCCTCAAGCAGCTCCAGCCCTATTTCTTTTATTGTGGAAGTAGTATAATTATCACACAGCTTCACTTTTTCAGTTGGAATATTAACAATTTGCCTCATTTCTCAATGGGTTGGTCGGTCCTTTGCACTTGTCTTTAGGCAGAATACGGCTAAGGACGTGTTAGGTTAGGCAAATATTGTTCCGAGGGTCCGGATTGATGGGATGAATGGAATGTGAAAGTGCGAATTCCGTTTAGCGTATTCCTATAGAACAGTACTAAGAAGAGAAAGGGGGTCTACCGTTCTCGCCTAACGGACTCGTGACAAGAACTCAACAAAATGCTATGCATATGATGGCGGAAAGGAAGTAAATCACATTCCGGCACAGGTGTCCTTTCACAAGGAGCAATGCATTTTGCTCTGATTTGTCTTGTTGTTAGAATATATTCATTCTTTTTTTTTTTTATTGGAGACTTGGAAGTTGCTGACCTATTGCCAGAAAACATTTATTTATTTTATTAATGTCATGTATTATTAAGTCATACATTTATCATGTTTTAATAATAGATCCTAATAACTCGTCATATACAAGTTTCAAATGAAGATGATTTATTCATGTCTAGGCACGCTATCTTGATTTCCAGCAGCGTGCACACACAAAATCTACCCATATGTAATATTTGACTCAATGCAAGAATTTCTTGATAACTCGGTACCTTAAAATATCTAACAATATTCAAAGGATTGAAAATCAATCAATCTCCAAAACCATGTCATCCCTGTCAGAAAAATTTGCTGATTCCAGGCAAAAATAATCCCACCAAATCCAAGTGCAGTTTCAGGTAGTCATCAATGGACAGGCGTTTCCTCTTTAGTCATACAACTAGTGCAGAAGAACTATCTAAGATTTAGCCACAATCAGGGGGTTCTTATCTTTATACATATGGTACCTCTTACAGAGTTTCTGTAGAGTTGCAATCGAATGCTGCATGGGATTTAGCTTTATATCCATGAACATACTCTGCCAAAAACAACGGACAAACATGTAAGCACCTATCTCTCAATTTGTAATTTTCTTGGAATAAAAGTAATATCTAACCTGATAGTCATCTCCATATTTATCTATCAGCCGTCCAATATGAAGCTTTTGCATTGTGGTCAAAGGTTGAGGTGGTGTGCTTTTTCCATCCCTTCGCTTCTTTCCTAAAGCTGATTTCAAGTCTACATGACCCAAAGAAGGGACATATATAGATTCAGAAAACCATGCATAATTGCTACGTAGGTTGAAGGACAACTTGAACTTCAACTAAATAAGATTACCATGAATAGATTTACTCAGGGCTCGTTTGGTTACTTGAGAAGTTGGGAATGGAATGAAATGGAATAGAATGATAGTCACCATTAATTTGTTTGGTATGACATTAAAAAAGGTAGGAAAGATACTTATTTTTCAGAATTAATTAAATAAAATAAATCTAACAAGACAAAAATATCCTTATACAAATTATTTATTCTTGCCTTATTCACTTCTTTTTTCGCAGAAACAAAATCCAAATCTAAATCAAATTTAGAATCAAAATAAAATTAGACTATATATTAATATAAAAATACAAATCCAAATCATATTTCATCTACAACCTCATCCAAAATCAAAATCAAATCCAAATACACGCTAAATGAAAAAATTAAAAAAAAATAGCCAGTGTTGTCAAAGGCAAGCGCCTAAGGCGCAAAACAGACCCATCGCCTCACATGTGAAAGGCGTACCTTTTGGAACCTCGAAGAACAAAAAAGCACGCATTTTGCATGCTCTGGCTTTGCTATGCTTTGTTTTTGTTATCATGGAGTTTGCTCATTATGCCACCACATTGCCAATGCTTCTATTTGTACTTGTAGGTTTTGTTTCTTTTACCGACTTAAGAATTAAGATATTATTTTAATAAGAATTAAGATTTAAGATAGTTTAATGCTATAAATTTTAATGCAAGATAGAAAAATTTTATATTTAAGAAATTATGTAGGTTAATGATAGAAAAGTTTATATTATACTCTACATATCATGTTTTTTATTGTTGCACCTCGCTTCGCTCCAGCATGCGCTTTTCTAACGCCTCTCACCTCAAGCAATTTATAGGCCTTGCGCATCAAGTGCACCTTTCGCCTTTGACTACCTTGAAAATAATGAAATAACAAAAAAGCAGATGCGCATCTACAAATTTCAGCTCCTCCATCTTCGAACCTTCAGACCCATGGTGCAAAGAACAATGAACCAGATCCTAGATGCAAAAATGGCAAGGCAATAATGAAAAGGATGGAGAACGGAGAGAACAGAACCAGATTTATAACTCCGGCACCCCCATTTTAGGTCGATCACGGTTAGAGACAACGGGGAGGTAGGTGTGAAAGGGAGAAGCAAGTATGGGCTTGGTGTTTTGTTCCTGGTGGCTGGCATTCATGGTTGTTGGCAAGATTCTTGGCAAGGGAGGAGGTGACAAAGCTATGTGTTCATGGTTGCAGATTTGCTGAATATTGACCGTGGAGATGAAGGATGATGTGACAGTGGCAGGATCGAGACTCAAGGAAGACAAGCAATCATGAGGAAGAAGAGGAGGAAGGGGTAAGATGGTCAGATGTTGATTCCCAGAGGATGGAATGAGGATTGACAATGTGTTTAATGGAATGGGGACTCCCAAAATTTTGGTAATTTGGACTCCCAAGGAATGACTATCCCACCCCTAAATACGAACCAAACACATTTCATCTGGTAATAGAATCTTGTCTCCCATTCTTTGGCCCATCAAGAATTGAACCAAATGGGCCTTAGGGGTGTGCTTGGTCGCAGATTAAATATGGAGATAGAATAAATAAGAAAAGGTTCTGATTTTTACCCCTCCACACTTAGGTGGCAAGAGGAAAATACAAATATGGTACATCTAATGCAGTAGAATACGAAGTTGACAGCCATTTGGTTGCATGATAGAAAGGTAAAGGAACAAAAACAAATAATATTTTTTGCAATGTTTATTGTTCTTGTTATTATTACTCAACAATATCTACCTTTTTATTATTCTTTAGGTACAATAAGAGGGTTATTTCTCATACATTTTATTTGCATTTTTATTCTCTTCCTGTTTCTATAGCTAACACTTTCTTGTACTCAACAACCAGTAAAATGATCAGCACCACAAATTTTCAACTCATACGTTGCATCATCTCATTTCAGCTTTTGCAGAGCAGGTTCTAAGAGTAGTAATTAAAATTATCTGATCCTCATAAAATGTTTAGATGCAAGGAAGTTGCCTTCAAACTTAAAAGGTCTCAAATTATGGGCATAAGTATCAGCAGCTGTCAATGTTCGATGGTGGGTAAGAGACCAGTGGGAGGGAGGAAAAAATCTCAGTTTTCCTATACCACAGAATGTCAGCTTAAATATTACATCTGAATTTTAGAATCCTCAAATTTGTCATAATCTCTGGGGTTGGGAAGACATCCTCCACCAGCGGACTTCACTGTGGGTATGATCCACTTTCCTCAGATTCTTTCACTTCTTAATGGAGAGATGGGACTATTTGTTATACATCGACTGTTGAATAGTTTATTCGTATTTTATAGCCCATAATCAAAGCAATCACTTAATATCTAAAACTAAAACGCACAATATGGAGAGAGCAAGCCATGGTTTTGAAAAATTAATAAAGAAAATATATTTAATAAAAAAAGTATCTGACTGACCGTCTTCTTCGAGGTCGCTACCGGGATCGAGGGTCTCCGATTCGGTAGGGGCATCATCGGTGACCGCAGAAGGAAGGGGAACCTCAAGGGAATCGCTTTCAACAATATGAGGGATACGAGATCGAACGCTAAGCAAGTTGGGATTGGAGACAACGCCGAAGGAACTATAATTGTGAATGACACTGCCTTTGTCGTCCCATTTAGGGTCTTTGTCGGCGAAGGAGTGCAATAGCTTGGGGGGAAGAGAGAACGCCGGCTTGAATACTCCTGGCTTCTTTTTCGGTAGTCCCACCCGCACCTTTGGTTTCGATCGCTTGAATTTTCTTCGCGAACCTCCCATCCTCTCCCCGTCCTGACTTGGAAGAAATCAGCCGTAAGGGCTTATCGAGGGTTTTAGGGTTGGGCAGGCAGATACGGCAACACGCGACGTCGTTTTATCCCTTGCTCTGCTGCTGCCTAGGTTGATTGTAATGACTCCGGGTTTCGCCTTTGCCGATTGCCTCCATAATGGTCTGTTTGGTTCAAAGGAGTGAAAGGCTGGGAAGGAATTTTAATGGAAAGAAAGGAAGGGGAAGAAAAAGAAGAAATTTTAATTTTCCTCGTTTAGAAGAAAAATGAGAAATTTTAGTGGAAGGATTTTAATTTTACCTCGTTTGGGTTAGGAGGGGAAATGAGGAAAAATAATTATAATTTAACTATTATACCCTTAATTTATTTAAGTTAATATAAGGACAAGACTGACCAGTATATTGTGTGGCCGAGTAATAAAAAAATGAAGGGTATTTTGATCATTTTGAACACAATAACACATTTTCCCCCCAAATTACCCCAATTTATGGGGGAAATATATAAGGGGAGGAGAGGGAAAATTTTAATAACATTTTTTCTCCCCTCCTTATTACCAAACAAGGGGAGGGAAAATTTTAATAATATTTTCCCTCCCCTTCCTTTCCCTTCCCCCCATTTCCCTCCAACCAAACAAACCATAAATATCATGCCTTTTTCTTTTTTTTTTTTTAACTCCTCCACTTATGCCAATTAGCAGAAGTGTCTTTTATAAGAAAATGAGAGGGAGTGAAATTGGAAATGAGAGGGAAATTGGAAATGAGTGTGGGGGATCTATAGGATTGTGATATTAATTTTATTAAATATTCCTTCTATTTTGGTTTATAAGTTGCATTTCTAGTAAATATATTTTCACTATATAAAATATTGTATAGATTATATAGTGTATTTAATTTTGTTTTGTCCAAAATATTCTAAGAAATGATAAAATTTAATTAATTTTGAGAAATTTAATTCATGGATAAACTATATTAAATAATATTAAATGATGATAATTTAGAAAATGATAAAATTTTTTCAGTTATTAACTACTACACTTGATTCATATGCGATAGTTAAAAGCGATTTATAAAATAAAATGAGGATAGTATATGTATTTATATTGTGAAATGACAAACATACCCATCAAATTAACAATAAAAAAAAATGCACCATCCTTTTTGTCTTCAAAATACCATAGATGAATCATCTTTGAACCACCACCACCTTAAACCAGTATCTTCCACCTCTAAAATCCACTATGAAAGAACCTGAAAACCACCATTCTCAAACATTAGGCTACCACCCACAACCAGAAAAGAGCCACTGTCCACCACCATTGGTGACACGAGTTCAAAAATAAAAAACAAAAATAAGATAAACATAGATCTATGACAATCCAAGTACAAAATTTGGAAAAAAAATTGATCTATTACAAATATCAACACAAAAGAGAAACAAATATGGATATTGTAATAGAATCCCCTTTACAAGCATAAATCACCATGGAATCCCATCATGAGTAGAGACATGAGACCGTAAACCTTTTGCCTCGTCACTATTGAATGATACAATTTGATTGTTGTCATTGAAGGTCGTCAGTGAATGACATTGTTGTGAGCATATGGTGCTTCGATCTCATCCAAGCAGTATGGTGTGCTATGATAAAAATGGTGGGGGGAAAATCTGAACCACTATGGATGATGAAGGATGAGGGAGACATTGTTGAGTGATTTTTTGGAGTTCAAAATGTTTGGTTGCTAGTTGGAGGCTAGTGGTTGTCAAAGAGCTCACCAAAAATGAAGTCGGTTGTGAAGTTTGCCCGAGACATTGAAGACCGTTGGGTGTTCATATTTTGTTTATAAAAAGGTAGGGCAAAAATGTATTTTTCACATCACTTCCATAGAATCGCTCCCACTTCCATTGTCACCACAATAGAACTTACGTCATTGCATTTTGATGGAAATCTAGCTCCATGGAAGTATGAATAGGCCATATATTGGATTTTGCTTCCATTTCCACTTTCATGATTAAAGTTTCATCATGCTAAATGGGGCATAAGACTATTTCTTGGATGACTATTGAAGACTAATTTTTTTTAGGTATAGAGATCACATAAGTGCCATGTTATTGTTATTGTTGTTTTTTTTTAGAAAGGGAATTATATTAGCGATCAGATAATTACAAAGAAGAAAGCCATTTAGCAACAACAAGTGGAACCACCAAAATATGTACAAAGAAGCTAATTATGGTTTAAAAGAAAAAGATGAGTCATGTCCATGGCCTTGATGATGTGCTTGGTGGTTGCTATCACATCTCTTATTAGTCTATTTTCATAGCGATCTTCATTCTCAAAAATGCGCTTATTCCTAGTCTCCTAGAGCTTCCAACATGTAACCCTAAACATAATTACTCATCTTTGACCTTGCCTCTTAGATGAATGTTCATGGTTGGCTAGTCTCTATAAAGTTCAAAGAAGAAATTTAGGCGAATTTGCATAGGGGTAATTTGCTACCGGCATCTCTTAGCTAAGGGGCATGGGCAAAGAATGTGTTCCAGGCTTTCTTTGTCATCATTGCATAACTCAAAATTAATTGCATAATCATATGTCTTCTTCATCTTTCATTGTTGGGCAGGAGTTTGTTGTGGGTTGCAAGCCAAAGAAAGGTTCGAATTTGTTGTTGTTATTTAACATTGTTTTATGTTGACTAATTTCTTTTTATCAATTTTTGCTCATCAAGTATCTTAGATCTACCTTATCTTAATTGGATGATTTTATGTGTATTTGGAGTGGTAGTAGGCCATCTCAAAACCTTTCATTTGGTCTTAAAAAGCATAAACAACTTAATGTTGCTTTTGCCAAAACCTAGGTTTTGGAAACACACTCTTATTAGAGTTCAAACTAATCCAGATTGAGTTGAGTATAATCATAAAGTATAACAAAACTCTAATATCAAGTATTTAATATGAATATATTCTTAAGTCTCGAAATAACTTTTCAAAATAATTTAATCAATTTGAATTTTCTCTTCCTATTTTTTTATGAGTGTTTTTCTTCCTATCTTTGTTCTCCATCTTCTAACTATATTTTCTTGTGAGGACTAATGCTCTGTTTGGTTTGCAAAAGTGTTCTTGAAAAAAGTGAAAATGAAAGTTGTAACATCCTAATTTTTATGTATGTATTTTATAACCAGATCATGTCATAAATAATATTAAAGTATTTTGGATTAACTAATGACAAGTGGACAAGCCTGAATATTTCATTAACTCAAGGCTCAAAATATTTTAAAATATAAAAAATGGGCTTAAAAAGGGTAAAATTAATAATATTTTAAATATTCTGGTACAAGTTAAAAGTACAAGTGATACTGGTTATGTGAGCCATAAAAAGGAAAAGTATAAAAAAGGTAAAAGAGAAAGGTAATGGGTCTCACAGATAAATTAAATAGGAAGGACACAGAGTATAATAGAAAATTTAGGTAAAAAAGTACTCAAATCAGAGTCAAATTTATCTGTAAAAGAAAAAAGTACACTATCTCTTTTTCTGATTTAACATAAAGTAAGGAGGGAAAATATGGACATTTTTGCCCTTCCCTACTATCTTACAAACCCAAAAATATCTAAGGGTATAATGAGAAATTAATATATTAAATGTGAGAATAATTGTGAGGTCTCGGATTAAATCTCGATCTGACGGTCCATATTCATCAAACTACCTTATAAATTTCCTTCCCCATTTTTCGCACCTCACGCAAGCCACAAAAATAAAGAAATAGGGAGTGGTAGGAGAGGGAGTTGTGGGGAGAGAAAGGAAGAAAAAAAAGAGAGAGAAAAGAGAAAAAGAAGAAGAAAGGAAGGGAAGGCAAGCAGAGGGCTTTTGAGGTAAGCTTATACTCTAGATCTTTTATAGATTTTCTCTTTATTTATTTAGTTTAAGATTAGTTAGAGTTTAAGTTATTTTATTCTTCCTTCTTATTCCTCTTTTTGGATCAAGACATGATTTTGAGGAAAGAGTTTATAGTTTATAGTTGAGTTAAATTTATATGATGATAATAAATTATTAAGTAATGTTTAATAATACTAATAGGCTATAGTCAAATCCAAGGAGTTATTCAAGAAGTAGAAATTCCAGGATTTAGAGGTTAAAACTCTGAGGTAGTAATTCTTACTCTAAGTTTTTACATTTATACATTGTGCTTATACTTTAAAAATATTGCTGTGATGTTTGACTGCTTTTTATGATTGGTTTGACTATTTTAAGTTAAGCGCTAAGTCCTGAGATGCCCATTTGCTAAACCGTTATGTTGCAGAAATTTCTATTGTAACTTATAGTTTTAATTATTTTTCCTAAAAGCATATTATGAAAGTATCATGATTATACAATGTTTATGCAAAGTTAAGCTAATGTGATAAGCTTGAGTTATGTTGCTACTGAGATGTCTCCCCATCTCATCCCATGTTTCCCAATGATATGGCCAAATAATACTAAAGGAAAAAATATAGCAAAGAAGATGGAGGAAGAAGAGTGAAGTTATTACTCTTTTTTTTTACTGTCTATTTTGATACATTGTATAAATTTGAATATATATCCAAAAATTTTGTGGTTTACATGCATGGATAGACCCATGTCTTCAAAACATAATGGAACTGATTTGGTGGTATTTGGATTTATACAATGGTAGTTATGCATCATTTACTATAACTGCTCCAGTGATAGTTTTATCTGACCTCTGATGACATATATTGCTGCTCTGACCAGTAGGAGTAGAATAAATATACAAAAAAAATATGGTTAGAAAGTAGACAAGTAAAACTTTTCAATGATGCTAAGTATGTGCCAAATGACTTTGTATATTAAGAAAAATGAATTTTCAAAGTTAAGGTTTAGATTTTCAGACAGAAACAGAGATGTGAAATGAATAGCAGTATGTTTATAATGAACTGTATGAATTAGTACGTTCATTTCCCAATTTTTGTTTTTTTTTGAAAATTAGAGATGTGCATGATTTTTAGAGACTTAAACCACTGGAAAAATATTTTTTCACATTTAGTTATGATTTTTACAAAATCACTGCGCAATGAGCTGTAAACCAGGAAGAATGATTTTGTACAATCTTAAGATTTTAATTGGTTTGAGTTTTTCTAAAAAATATTTTCATACATCAAATAAGCAGTTTTCATGGAAAAATATTTCTAAATATAAGATGTAAGAGAAGTAGAAGTGGAAATAGAAAAAGAAGTGAAGTTTGAAAGTATATTTGGTATATCTAAGGAAGCGTCGTAATTTTTTAATTAATATGTAAATTTATATTAGGAAATGATCAAAATGCCCTTACCAAAATTAAAAAAGAAAATGCTCAGTTGACCCAAAACTATCCACCACCGAAGATAGCCACCATGAACCACCATCCATTACCACCAACAACCACTATCCTTTACCACCACCAAAAACCATCGTCCATGAACTTAGAAATCAAAAATCAGCAAAATTGCAAGAAGCACAACACAGAAAAATGAAAAAAAAAATAGAGCAGATCTGGGAATCCAACGATAGTGTTCGTCAACGTTGTTTGAAGTTAACAGGTTTGAGAAAAATATTTAGACCTAAAAAACTTGATGACTGAAGAATCTCACACATTGTTTGTCATTGTCGCTTTTCTTCAATTTGGTGTCGTGGTGGCGATGAAGGTCGATCTTGGAGTTTGTGGAGGGCGAGTCTGCTGTTGTAAGCAAACGGTAGTGCTTCAATCTCAGTGGAGGTCGATCTTGATGGAGGTTGATCTTGCCTATCCCTGTTCGAAAATGGAAGGTTCGAAGGAATGAAAGGTTTGAAAATGGAGGGTGACCTTTGCTATAGATCTTGGACCACTGAGTGGGAGGAGGGTAATCACCGTAGCTCATCACTGCCGTTGTACAGATGGGTAAGTGTTGCTGGCGTTGAAGGAGGGGCTGAGCATTGCCCACATTGGAGAAAGGGTAATCGACGTTGCCACTTGAGACTACTGAGTAGGGATGCAAATGTGGGCAAAATTGTCATGAGCCTAGACTTCCATGGCTTGAGGCAAGGAAGTCATTTTCATCATTTTTTATGGAAGTGGCTTCCATAGGGAAGCAGTTTCTAAAGTATCGAATGCACACATTTTCAATTTCATTGCCATTTTCATGGAAGTCTAGAGACTTCCATCAAGCCAAATGTTACCTAAAAATATCTCATAACTGATACTTAAAGACTAATTTTTTAGAGACATAGATTGAAGTGAGTTTTACTTCTCCTAATAAAGTGTTTTTCATATATATAACTAGGAATTGAACTCAAAACAATATATATAAGATATCTAATTATCTACCAATTATATCATAACTTTTGTGCAATTTTTTTTTTGTATGAAACTATGTCGTGTAACGTCATTCTAAATATAGTGTCGAATGGGCCAGGTCCGAATTACCAAAAGCATACTACGTGGCTCTTCATTGGACCATACTGGTAAGGAATGCTAATTATAGGCCTACAAAGATTTAGGAATTGGACTTTAATGGGCTTCATAATCAATACTAGGGAACTACTTCTGTGCCGTATGGTCCAATTAAGCTACCGGCCGAAAAAATGGTCCAATTAAGGTAAACAGTATACTAGCCCCCGATTGTGCGATTACCCAATAACAAGTTTCGCCCCGATCCTGATCTGGGTCACTTAATTAGCATATTCTAGAAACCCCAGGGAAGGTACTAGAAGTGTCGCCCGACATTTATATTTGGGACATTAACCTCAGTTTTGGAGAAAAGACACTTGGGGTTTCATTACCGTTGTCCTTTAGGGTTTTTAGCTTATTCTTTCGCTACCTGCAGTCAGTATGAGGTAAATGTTTATTATGCTCCGATTGTAGCTGCTTTTTTGAACTCTGATGGATTTTTCTTTCTTGGTTTTCTGGACAAATTGTTATGTCGCCTTCCTCACCATACCCTTCTTCGTAACATATGCTTATGGATATGGGTGAATGGGCTTGCATATTCTGGCTGTCAAACAGCATTTTATTCATTAGAGAACCTAGCTAAAAGAATAGGGCGATTGGTTTTTGTTGTTTTCAAGATTACTTTTGTTTGGGCGAAAACTGGGCTCCTTATTTCTGCGGTGATTAGGTTGGATTATTTTGCTGGGTTGTTCTGTTTGAATATGTAATCACAGGATTCCTGACGATACTGCATTTGGATTTGACTGAGTTTATTTATCCCCCTCTCTCTTCGCTATTACTTCGGCTACTTTCTGTGTGACCAAGTTGTTTTCTTGGCCTGTCTATCGCGTGTCACGTAATGATTATCCCCAAACCCAGTAAGCATGTGAAAGGATAAAACTACGGAAGGTTTAGGTACCATAGGCCAACGGGGTTCGCAGTAATTATTATTTGTTGGTACAATGTCGAATGCTTATAGCAGGTTGATTGTTTATCTGATATTCTTTTTCTCGCAACACTCTTCAATCCTGTTTATTTATTTTGTCGTTATTATTTGTGTTGTCTGCGATGCAGTCGTCATCCTGAGGTCAAGTGGGCTCAGAGGGCTGACAAGGTCTATATCACAGTGCAGTTGCCAGATGCCAGAAATGCGAAAGTGGATCTTGCTCCAGAAGGCGTTTTTACTTTCTCCGCTAGTGCTGGGGCAGAAGATCACCTGTACGAGCTAAAATTGGAGCTCTTTGACAAGGTTAATGTAGAGGTGAGAAGGGACTTCCCCGTTTATGATTAGCATTGGGTTCTCTAGGTATACCTGTTTTCTCTTTCGCATGAGCTAAGCCTGAACATTGGAATATGCTACTATACAAGCCTTAGTTTAGGATAGCATAATTAATATTGTTACTATTCCGTTTGAGTAAATGTCCTCCCCTTCTTTGTATAGTCTGATCTTTGTAGTTTGAATTTCTGTTATAGTTGTCTCTGTCTATGATATATCCTGATATCTTTTCTCTCGCCCTGTAATGGTTTTCATGAGATCATTTTAATGCTCTTACTCGACTGCTTCTTCTTCTTCTTCTTCTTTTTTTTTTTCAGGAGAGCAAAATTAATATAGGGGTGAGAAGCATATTCTGTGTAGTACAGAAGGCAGAAGAAGGGTGGTGGAAGAGGTTACTGCGTGGAGAAGGCAAGGCTCCACATTACATAAAAGTAGATTGGGATAAATGGGTTGATGAGGATGAAGATAATGGTATGCTCATCTACAAATCATATCATTCTACTTAGATTTCTTTTAAGTTGTATACAGCTATTAAACTGCGAGGTATTGGCTGATCAAGTTTTCTCCTTGTTTGTTGATTAGGTCTTGGTGACCTCGATTTGGGAGGAATGGATTTCTCGGTATGTAATGTCGTTTGGGTCATGCTTTTCTGGCATTCTTCTTTCTAATGTTCTCATAAATTTTGTATGCTGCAGAAATTTGGTGGGATGGGTGATGGAGCAATGGATGATGATTTTGACGATAATGAGGATGAAGGTAAACATGCTGCTTATATTTGTGGTTATCAGTATGATTTTTTTATGGGTAATAATCAAAATAAGATTTCACCCCTGTAGAACTACTTTTAATCATAAGTTGAAATCAGTATGTGGCATACGGTTTAAAAAGTGACTATTTCATATTTGCTTTTAGACACTGGAAATATTAAGTTGTGGCATGGGGTTCTCTTGTGCTTAAGTCTGAGGTGAATCTATGTTGATCATGATGAGGTGCCTGTATGTGCATGACAAATTGTATTTTTGGTAACAATTAGAACTCATTTCCGACTAATTTGGATTCAAGCTGAATTGAACACCTTGCTTAAGGGAGTACAAATGGTATTTAGCACCACCTTATGCATGCCTTCTTTTCCGCATATTTCATTTTCATTAATTTACTATAAGTAATGAATAATTAATATATATATTTTTAGAAAATTAGTGTGCCAAAGTAAGTATTGAAGTAGTGTGAATTTAATGGTTTGAGAATAACAGCACTCATGAACTACGTATTCAATGTTTTACTGTCCCTTATTTATCTGGAGGTTAGAATTATTCCTGTTTAGTTTGAAGTTTTTCTTTGTGGAACAACAGAAGATTGGTTTCATCATTGAGGTGGGTTTTTGTTGAACTCGAATGGTATATAGTGGCTTTTTGATGCAGGGATTAACTGGGCCCCTGACAATTACTGACTTGCGAAACTGAAGTTGATTGTTAAGCAGCTGCTGTGCCCTAGATTTGAATTGTTTAGTCCTGTGGCGATTGATACTTACTTGATGAATCTGATTTCTAACTGTCTCTCTTTTATTATTAAGTTGGTCAGAATTTGATGTTACAAATGGGTCGACGGAATTTTTTAATGGATATGAGAAAATTTCAGGGAATTATAGATGCAATTAAGTTCAACCGTGACATAGGTCAAAAGCTAACTTTAAAAAACTCTGATGAATGGCTTTGTCTCACATGCCTCACTAAAGACATTACTAGTTGCCTCTTCCTGGCTTTCCACACCTTCCACTTCAGAATTATTTTAATTATGACATGGTTGTTTTGGAGATTTGGGAAGTACAGCAAATACGATACTTATTTAGGTGATATTCTCCACAGTAGTCTACGAAACATGGAAGCACAAAGGAACGAAGCGTATTGGTGACTTGTAGTAGGGGAATGAGAAGAGAAAAAGAAATTTTCTGAGATTTACCGTTGTTCTCGTTCCTTGATTTATAGTGCTGTGAACTATAATTGTGATGGTTTGGGTTTGTTGTCCGTGCTAACTGAAATATTTTTGTTTGCATATCGTAACAGAGGAAGAAGTGTCGAAGCCTGGAGAAGAAGAGAGTGGAAAGGTCGAGGAGGGAGGTTCTAAGAATGAAAAGGAAGATGCTGGCAAGAATGAGAGTGAATCTTCAACAGAGAAACAAGCTGCACCAAGCACATGATATTTATGTAGTTGAAGAGTCGAATTTGCAGATGCTTATGGATTTGTGTAGTGAAATTTTCAGTCTGAATTGTGCTGAGGATTTGTCTTGGTGGAGACATTCACATGACTGTCCTTTTGTCGGCTTCGCAGTCGTGATTCACTGGTTAAAGTTCCCTCTAGTCTTTCTAGGATGATATTGGACATTTAAGATATTTATTTCCTGGATGAATGACGTGTCTGGATTGCTATATTAAAGTAGCCTCTCACATATATATGTTTTGAGATCATTATCAGAAATTTGTTTCGGCAGACAGTGCATCAAAAATACAGTTCGCTTGGGATACAGTTTCCTCGTATTCCATAACTAGAACTATTGTACACATAAGTGGTTCAAAAGTTCGGTGGAGCTGTTGAATCATTGATAAGCACAAGATCGATGACGTAAAATGACAGATGTCGAGGGCTGTATGAGTTATCTCACAATGATAGTTGTGTTGGACCGGTAAAAGAAAACGGTATTTGTGTTTTCTTACGTTGTCTTTGGTGGGGCGACTAAATTCGGCTTCCATTTCTTTGCCTTGAAATAGGAATACTGACCACTTTAAAGAGGCGACCGGGTTCCGTATTCAATTCCACTTGAGGATGAGTAATTATTCAATTACTCATTAAGTGCTACCCGTCTTTCAAATGGGACATGATCGTGGTTGTACCTTTGCAAACAGTCGTGGCCGTTCCTCAAACATTCTGAAATGCTTTGCAGACCTGTGCATTCGGGGTGCTAGAAAATGCTTATGAGACTACTCTTGATTTCATTCTCATCTTTCAAACTTAAACCAAACAAATGAGGATCTCAAGTTTCAGCAATGTCCATTGAAAACACAAAATAAAAGAGAATATATGTTCTTGTGATTCTTAGAGAGGCGGCATAAAAAATGATAAGGGGGTGTAGGAATTCATAGAGAAAGCAGAGGGAGGAAACGACGGGCAACTGATTGAGGGGTTGATTTCTGGTAAGCCAACCTTTTGTTATTGCCATATCTATTCCTATTCTTCAACCCTCACCAAGCTTATCAAAAGGAAAGCTCATGTCATGGAACAAACAGTATCCTACAATATATCTCTCTCAAGTCCCTCCAATTTCTTTCTAAAAAATGATAACGACAAAAATAAAGAACATGAGAAAAATTTAGAACTTGGGAAGTGACAAAAGCTTCAAGAGCGTGAGAGGAAGGAGGAAGATGCCGATGTATAGACGCTGGCACTGCAGCCCCTAATGCAGGTGTTCGGCCTAATATAAATATATGGCTTTTGTCATGTATTTTATATACATACTTCGTGTGTGTGTGTGTGTGTGTGTGACTATCAAAATCAAGTTGGGGCGTTGGGCGCATTAATGACGGGTTAACATTTTCAGCAATTTTCTTTTCTTTTTTTTCCCCTAACGTTTTATGATATTTTCATTGTTTACAGCTGTGCTATTATCTTTTAACCAAGATAACATCTTATTAACAATTATTGCAGGAAACCATTTCCGTAGGAAAGAGCAAAACGCCATTGACCCTCTCCTACTTTTTCAGCTCACAGCAGAGGACCGATTCAATTTTTTTTTTTTTTTGAAAAATGATAGATAAGGTAAGGACCTAAAATAAAAACAATTTTTAAAATTTGATTATGCCCATAAATCAACTTAATAAAGTTTCATTTAAAACAACCCTTTTATTAATAGAGTTAACTATAGAGGATTCCCTGTAATTTTGTTAAAACTATAGAGATCTTCTCTGTTTTTTTGAAAACACATATTTTGATACAGTTGATTGAATATTTTAATAAATATTATAAAATAGATTTTACGAATTAAATTTTATATCAAAATAAAATAATACAGAATTACTAATACAATCATTCTTAAAAAAATCCACTACCGACTTTATTCATTGAATGCTATAATTTATTCATTTTTTTTATAGCAGCTATATATAATTTATTCATTAAAAATTAAAATTTACACATCATCCGCTATCAAGACTTACTTTATATTCTAGTTAAAAAGAAAAAACACTTTATGTGGTGGTAAAAAACAGTTACTTTATATGACAATATTTTAAATATAAAACTCACAATCGTCCATGAGGAGTCGTTGCCCATCAACAATAAAGTGTGAGGTTAGTAGACAGTTGACACCTCTTTGTGGACCGTTTCCTACTCATCATAGTACTGCCACATGCCCAGGCGTCGGGTGTGGTCTGAGAGACGACAAGCAAAATCCCTAATTTTAATATGATATTGAGAGGGGTAATTCATATATAACTAAATGATATATATATATAAACAATATTAACTTAATTATTTTAAATAATTAATATTAAGTTTGTTGGGATTTTAGAGATATAAAAGATTATATTCATGGAAATGTGTAAATAGGTAGGAAAGGGGAGGGCTGAGGGCGGCATATGATCACAAGCATCCATGGCGACATCGAAAAAAGTGATGATGGTAGCTATTGCATGGACTCTGGATCACTGGTTGACGCCCATGGCAATTCCTCTCTTTAAGCTTATTCTTGTTTACCTTATGTCTTCTTATGAACAAAATCTCTCCATGTAACATTTCTCTTTTGGGGTTTGCACACAAATAATATAATTTCTGACTAGGAGAGAACGAATACATAAATTAAGAAGCAGGAATGAAAAAGCATGCATTAATAATCTATATAAGTAATCAATTGCAATCATTTTAATATGAAAATAATTTATTCATGTAGTAATAAATGTCAAATTATACTTCTCGCAAAAAAAATAAAACTAGACAATCTATTTCTAATTACAAATATGCATGATGATCGATGTGATAATATTATAATGGACATAAGTTTTGTTTATATTTTACTAACAATAATGATAGTACAGACATAAAATTTTTGTTCATCTCGCATGTCACACGGGAAAAACCCTAATTGAAAACCGAAAGGCTATGAGTCTTTCCTTTTCTGTACAGTTTTATTTTTTATAATTGTATAGATTCTACCTTTGACCTGTTTTGAGTGAATTAATTTCTTCTCCTTTCTTCGGAAAGATGGTGGCAACTGAAAACCGTTTGGACGTTTTTGGGCATAAAATTTCCGTGAAGTCAAACTTACGATTCCCAAAGCCACAACCTCCGTCAACACTCGTGCAAGAAAAAAAAAAGATACTCCCTCTTGTCCTATATATAAGATCATTTTAACCGAATCACGCTAATTAAGAAAGGGAGTTAAAACTAATTAACTACCTCGATTTCTCCGAAAATTTCAACCTTTTTCCAAAACTACCCTTATTTAATCTCTCTCTTTTTCTCTTTGAATACATTAAATAGGGGCATTTTTTTAGAAATGCATAATAAATACCACCTAGTATATTGTAAAGGATCTTATATTTAGGACCAAGATAAAAGGTCCTATATATAGGACCGGAGGGAGTATTTTAGAACCCAAATAAAAAAATAATGATAATAGAACGGTTTCGAGTTAGAAATCTAATTTATAGGATTACTGAATTTTTAAATCAGATCATAAAAAAAAATATTTTTAATTTTGGATATTAAATTATTATTATTTTTTTAAATTGAAAAATCACCCCTGCTTTTAACATCACAATCGCTTCTTTATACGTTCTGACAATCAAACACGTCCCGCCAACATGCCACGTCATATTTTATTTTACACTATTGGGTTGGGCGGCGTCAGTCATTTAGTATATATGTGTTAGTGTATATTTAAAAAAAATAATAAACATAAAAATAATCTGTAAATTAGTACATGCCTAACTGTATTTTTTATTATTTTATAAATAAATAAATACATACACATAAAAAAAATTTAATTTTTATGAGTTTATGTTTGGAGTTGAAATATTTTAGATTAAAATTCATTATCTATAATCTAATTATTAAGAAAAAAAAATATAAAGACAAGATTTAAAAAGGAAAAAATATGCATATTTTTGTTGGATACTTATGTGTACATAATTGAATATTTAAAAAAGAAATTTATTAATTGTTTATATTTTAAGTGGCTGTCCTACGTTGGAGGTGGGATGGCCCCGCCCCCCAGCGTCTCGCCCCACTGCACACACACACAGTAATATAGTATATACATTTGGCCTCTCCCCTCTCTTGACACCCAGACGCTCATATTATATATAAATATATATATATATATAATATACACTACACATGCACAATAAATAAATCTATAATATATATTATTGATATATTAAAAAAATAAAATATATTTTATTAGTATATTAAAATATTTTTTATTAACTAATATTAACTTTCCATTAAAAAAATGATACTCAATATTTATATTATATATGTTAATCCATTTTTGTATAGAATTGTTTAGATTTAGTTATCACATAAATATATTCACATAAATATAGATTTAATTTTTTTATTTAATTTACGTATAATATTAATTAAGAGTTATTTAAGTATGTTAAATATATAATTTTTAAATTATATATATTGATTTATTTTTATAAAATTTGAGGATTTATCCTAATTTTTTGTTCAAACCATCAATGTACACATCATATATAAATGTATTGAAAATACAAGCTTTTAATATATATTTTTTGATTTGTTCTTAAAATTAATATATTACATAAATGATTCCACTTTATATATATTCTCTAAAACATTAAAACATTATATGATTATACATAATTTATCATTTCATACCTTTTTAAGTTACAAAATTATTTTGAAATACTAATTATGATAAATATTAAAAATTAAATTATTAATAATACAAAAGATATAATGATTTTAAAAAATTTGGCCCCCTACAATGTCTAGACTGCGTTCGCCCTTGATTTTAATTCTAAAATTGATTATCGTAACCTAGAAATTGTTATAAGTTTAATGGGATTAATTTTGGTAACCACTAAATTAATATTTATTTTATTGTAGGAACAGCCTCAAAATAATATTAAAGGACAGTATCATTTTGACTTAGACTCATACTATACTAATTCTCTCTATTTTGCCTACAATGTTTGGGTTTTTTCCTCGTACTTTCTTAACTTGTAAAGAGTGTCGTAACATTTTATATAATTGATTTTTATTGGGGAAAAAAAAGCTGAGCTGTATGAATGTTTTTTTTTTGGCATAATTGAGCTGGATAAATGCCTTTTTTTTTTTTTAATAACAAACACCTCAGCTTATATAGTGCCCATATGAGAAGACTTTCACTTATCCTTATTCACAATATATGCAAGGTCGTTGGAAGGAGCCAACATCACATGACAACTAGGGTAAGCTAAGAGAGAAAGCTTGGCTAAGTAATCCACTGTAGTGTTCGCCTGATGTGGAATACAGCACATCTCCACATCCTAACTATGACTTAGTATACTTTGTACCTCATAGATGATGCTACATTCCAAATGAAGATCAAAATCCACACCATGAACAGTATCAATCACCTCTGAGGAATCCATTTCCAAAATGACCTTCCTAAACCTCGAATCCTAAGCAATTTTGAGACCCAAGAGGCATGGCCATAATTCTGCAGTAACATGATCTCCTTTAGTCATCCTGTGGATAAATCCAGTAATAAAATTCCTTGTAGAGTCTCGTATAAGTCCTCCGCAACCAACTTTATCTGAAGTTGCAGAGAAAGCTTTGTTTACATTCACTTTGACCCATCTTTCCTGAGGTAGAGACCAACTCATCGTTAGGTCAGGTTGTAAAGCACCCATCCAATTGATACCAGCGCTTCTCTTGCTCACCATTTGCATGCTATGCATAATAGCAGAGTATCTATAGGTTCTTCTCACAAAGGATTCAAGTATCTTAGCTCTACTAGAAAAATCTGCATTTCTAGACACATTGTGTTCAATGAACTTAAATATCCTTCCAACAACACATTCTTGAATAAGAAGGAAAAACCTATAGATATTAATATACCAACTGACCATGTTTGGTTGTAATATTTTCACAGGATAGATGCAGAACCAGTTGCTTTCACTAGCTCACAAGTCAAGTCAGATTCAAAACAGCCAAGAATCTCTGAGTCAATACAGAAAAGTGCAGAGAAGATGATGAAACAACTGGAGAACTTATTGAAGTGGAAACAAGTCCCATAACAACAACCTCATCATCTTCCAAAAATACAAGTAGAGATGAAGCTGAAACATTTAAGCAAGATCAAACAAATGAACCAGAAACTGCATAACCTTAACAATCTCAGCAGAGAAAACAAGACATCATATGATCACGGGGAATGAGAGTGGCATCCACAAACCACGACATCCCTTCACTAGCCTCAAATTGATATGCAAGTTGAAACAGAACCAAAGAAGATTAGTAAAGCTCTAAAAGTTGTACATTAGAGACAAGCAATGCAATAAGAGTTCGATGCGTTGAGAAGGAATCACACCTAGACATTGGTTTCACATGATGGTTAGTCAAATGAGTGGACTGTAAATGGGTCTTTAAGGTTAAATACAATGCTTAGGGTTAGATTAATAAATATAAGGCACGCTTAGTTGCCAAGGGATTTCAATAAGATACAGGCTTAAACTTTGGTGAAACATATAGTCTAGTAGTAAAGGCTTCAACAATCAGAATTATTTTGACATTAGCTATAACTTCTCACTAGGACGTTAGACAATTAGACATCAACAATGCGTTTCTAAATGGTTTTCCAATGGAAACTGTATATATGAAACAACCATTGGGACAGGTTGATCAAATTCGAAGGTGGGCCAAAGAATAAGAAATAGTATAGAGAGCTGAGGAGCTTTGCCCATGAAAGGTAGCTCTCTTTCATCATCTCCATGATCATCTGATCTGAATTTACTTATTTATTCAAAGATAAAATTATCCGAGTATTTCAAAAAGTAGAGATAAATGTATCAACAAATGATAGCAACCCCCAAGAAGTGCTTTGCGATGTTGACTGCAATACTAAGTCTTCTGTATTGTTTCTAGGAAGTCACAGTCCTGGACCTGTGAAAAGGTATATAACTTTGTTATTAGAACTAACTATTACTAGCTTTATGGCTAATATTGATAAATTTGAATCTTTTGGTGTCTTGATGTTATTTGACTAATATTTTATTTATGCATGGTTGAAAAAATTTTCTACAAACTTTCCTCTTTTTCGCAAACACTCTTGATCTCTTTGTACTTCCTTGCAAACCCTAAAAAAGAATTGGCTCTGATATCAAGATTTGTTGGAAATGCAATAATATAATAATATGAAAGACAAGAAAGATGAGAGAAGTGAAGCACTAAACTTCCATACTTTATTAGCTTGTGACTTGAGTCTTTTATATGATGTATTAGTGAAATAGACATACTAAGATACTGAACTAAATTAAAATAACAGCAAAAATAATCTTGACTGAAAAGCAAGCTAACAGTAAGACTCAACAAACTGATTTATGATCAAAACAATAGGAAATAATATCTTAGACTTAGTAAATAATATGTGGATTGCAAGACTAGACATTGATCACATGACTCCACTTGTTTTAAATCAGTTTCAACAAACTCCATGCGTAAAATTCACGAGAGACCAAACAACAAAAGAAGCCGACGAAGAAAGTAGACAATCAACCATCCAAAAATGTCATCTTCCTTAACCATTGAAACTGACCATCCGATGAAGAAACAACTTAAGATTCTAAATCATTGGACAACCCAACATATTGCAGTGGACAACAACAATGAGAAGATCTCCAAGCACTAGCAATCACAAACGAACTCATGCACACTAACATATCTATATAATAAAAAATTGAAACACACACACACATGAACGTCATCTCACCTGGTGGAGGTCAGGATAGGGGTGTCAAGAATAGCAGTACACGGATGCAAGTTGAGGATTTAAACTCTCACAGGGAGAGAATTTAGACTCTCATAGGAAGAGATAAATAGAGGTAAGTTTAAGTAATCTTGTTTGCCCTAGCCTTAAAAAAAAGACAAAGCGGGAGATGGTTTCTGTGTTTCTCTCTTGACTTTCTGAGGCATGAGGTGGCAACATACACGGTCGTGAATGATGGGCAAAGTTGAGGTTTAGCAGACAGAGGCAGTTTTTCAGAATTCAAAGTATGATGAGGATGTTAAGGGAGCGATGTATGTCTCTTCCATGCTCAAATCCCTCTATAAAAGGAGAGGAGGCAATACTCAACCCTCAGAGGGGAAAGCCATTTGGGAGAAAAAGCTAGAAAAGAGAGATTCATGGCATTTAAGGTACTAATAGTGCCAATAGGAGAAAAGTTAGTGGCAAAAGAAAAACCTTTGGAGAAAAAAGATGAAGAAAAGACTTTAGAGGGAGAAGAAGAAGAAAAACCCTCAGAAGAAGGGGAAGAAGAAGATGAAGAAGAAGAAAAAAAGAAAAGCCAAAGCCATTAATGCTAGTAGGCATTAATGAAGACAAGCATAGTTTATATGCTCTTGAATGGGCACTGGAAAATTTGTTTAATGCCGACTTCTATTCTTCATGCTAAGCCTATCCCTCCCAATGGTGGTCCATTTTACTTCTTCCGGTCCTAAATATAAGATGCCTTCTAGTTAATTAGATTTTTCCATTTATACCCTTAGTTTATAATTAATATGTGAGATATAAGTATTATGGGAAGTGATAGAGAATGGATAATTTCAAGATAATTAGGATAATTTATCTTTATCATAAAATAATTAGGATTTTAAATATAGATATTTTGTTAGGATATTTAAATTATCTTTTATATTTAATTTAGTTTATTTTGAATTTATTAAGATTTAGATTTTATATTTTATTTATTCTTATGATTTAGTTTATCTTTTGTTTAAAATTAGGATTAGATAATTCTCTTATCTTATGACTCTGGTAGGAATTTAAGCTCTATAAATAAGAGTTTCATTGCTAAATTGTATTCAGACCTTTGATTAATGATTTAGTTGAGCTTTGTAATATTTCTCTCTTTCCTTGAGTTCTTTCTTTTCTTTCTCAAATTCTTCTACTTTTTTCTTACTTTCTCTATCTTTCTACTCTACCCTTCTCCCATATTCATATTATTTGGTATCAGAGCTAAAGTTATCTACATTTCTTATGGCTTCTTTCGAGTGCTTGGATAGTTGAAAAATATGCTTGCAAAAATCAAGAAGTTATAGGGTGAGTAAATTGATATTGAACAATACAAACTTTAGATGAAGGAAGAAAAGATGTATCAAGAGACGTCTATTACTGCGGATAATTCTTTAGAAACAAAAAAAGACGCTGAAGTTGTGATTGTAGAAGAAGACGATACTTTCATCAAAGAATTTTCTCCTACATTAGAAGTGCCAAACAAGCATTTGTAAGAAAATCTTGTTGAGCAATATAAAGATGAACAATCTCAATATTCTCTAGGTTTTAATTTTAAGAGTGAAGTTCCTCAAGAGAAATGTAATAATTATGTTCCTACAGTGATGCCTCCCTTACCTTTGGAAGGTGAAAGTTTGAAGAAGTGACACATGCAAAAACGATCTCCACCAATGGAAATTGTGTTATCTAAGATTGTTGATTGTGGATCTCAGTTTTACCTTGTTCTTATACTACCACATTCATGTGCTACACTACCTATAGTGAAATTTGCTACTATGAATGTTCTCTCACTTGATGATTTTCTCTATCATTACCTTATTCATTGGAATGGATTTTCAGAGTTAAATAATATTTGGGCCTCTGTAAAGGCTTCCTAGATTTAAATACTACGTAAAATTTTAACTCTTTGAAGGAAAGTTCTTTCAAACTTTCAAGTGGGGAAAAATGATACAAAATTGATAATTCCAAGATAATTAGGATTATTTATCTTTATTATAAAATAATTAGGGTTTCAAATATAGATATTTTGTTTGGATATTTAAATTATCTATTAGATTTAATTTAGTTTATTTTGAATTTATTAGGATTTAGATTTTATCTTTTATTTATTCTTAGGATTTAGTTTATCTTTTATTTAAAATTAAGATTAGATAATTTTCTTATTTTAGGAGCTCTATAAATAAAAGCATTCAAACTTTTGATTAATGATTTAGTTAAGATTTGTAATATTTCTCTCTTCCCCCAGTTCTTTCTTTTCTTTCTCAAATTCCTTTACCTTCCTTTTACTTTCTATATATTTCTACTCTACCCTTCTGCGCTATTAATATGAGAGATAATATAATTAATAAGGATAAATAGTGAAAAATTTTAAAATTTCTTAACAAATTTAATTATTCAACTCCTTTTCTTTAATATGCGTGAGGTAATTGAGAGTGTGTTATATTTAGAATAGGAGGAAGTAATGTTTTGTCAATTCTTTTTTAAATTCTTTCTTCTTCATGATTGTAAGCTTTATTTATATGGTTTACATGACCACCGGGACATGTTGATCGAATTCAAGGAGGGCCAAAGAACAAGGAAATAGTATAGAGAATTGAGAAGCTTTACCTATGAAAGGTAGCTTTTCTTCGTCATCTGAATTGAATTTACTTATTTATTCTAAAATAAAATTATTTGAGTATTTCAGAAAGTAGATATAAATGCGACAACAAATGACGAGGACCCTAGGGATGTGCTTTGCGATGTAGCCCGTAACACTACGGCTTCCATATTGCTTTTGGAAAGTCACGGTTTTTGGCCTTGTAAAAAGGTATAACTTTGTTATTAGAAGTAACTATTAATAACCTAATGGCGAGTATTGATAAATTTGAATTTTTTGGTGTCGTGATGTCATATGACTAATATTTTACAAATTTTTTAAGAGATTATTGCTGCTTTTCTTTTTAACTCTTCTTAAAGCATCATTAATGCGGGAAGGTGGTCTTAACTCATTTTGTCATAAATGTTTTTGCAGTTTCTTAGGGGGAGTGAGTGAATATTGCGTTCATCATGCAGCATGCACTGTGATGATTGTGAAGCAACCAACTATAAATGATAATATTGTCAACATGTTTGCCAGCAAAGTCTCAGCACAACGTGCTGCGTGATCTCTTTTCAAAAGATGCTTGTTTCTGACTGTAGGCCATTCAGGTTAGGAGTAGTTGCCTGTTTCTGATTACAAAAGATGCTTTGTTCTTATTGACTCTAGGACTAGGAGACATGTCCTTCAGATATTTTACTTGTTTGTTTTGTACAAGATGTTATGTTTGATCTCAAATCTTAATCTGTCAAGTCATTAAACTTAATTTCTCATGCAAAAGAGATATATTTAAATATTTAATACATTTGGACTAATATATACACCTCTATATGTATAGAGGGAGAGAGGGGGGATTTAACATTATAGATTTATTGATCATTTATATGATGTTATTATTTTAAACTGATTTAGTATTTTAAAATAACTTCTTAAAGTGTTTTTAAAATTGTTTTTCAAGTTTTTTATGTTTCAAACTAAAATTTATAAATTATCAAGTAATTTGTTTCAAATTAAATAGAAACAAATAAATTTGTAGACTAAAAATAAAAAATATTTAATTATCATTTCAATTTCTTAATAATTTATTCTTTTTTTTTGCCACAATTAACTTTATAATTTATTTAACCTTTTTTTTTACTGTTTCTTATCGATATGATATTTTTATATGAAACTGACTTAATATTTTAAACGTGTTATAATATTATTTTTAAGTTTTTTAATATTTTAAAAATAAAATTTCTAAAGGATTAAAGTATTCAAAAAGGAAAAGATTATGAGGTACAAAAGTTTCATCTTTTTACGAATTAATATACATATATTTATGTACATACACAATGGAGAAAGGGAAAATGGAACAATGAGCCTCGCTATTTAATCTTTAATGTAATGTAAGTGCCAACTTTATTTTCTGGACCCTTAGATTGTTTGGAACCCGGACGCCTCACCATGAAAATGATCTCCTGATTGCTAATGTCAAACTTGGAAATTGGTTAAATGAATAAATGATAGATTAGGACCTAAGATGAAAACAATTTTTTTAAAATTTGATTATGCTTTTAAATCAACTTAATAAAATATCATTTAAAATAGCATGTTTATTAATAGAGCATAGCCCAAAAAAGTTAATTAAGAGTTAAATACACAGATCTCCCTTCAAATTTTTTTTGGACCAGCCTTCAATTTCGTTTAAAACTACGAAAAATTCCTTCTCTATTTTTTCAAAACATATATTTGATACATCTAATATCCTTCAAAGGTTGTACATAAAAATTATTTATTTTTATTCGTTACTGGGCTCTTTGATATGAGAATTAAAAAAACCTAAAATATAAATTTAAGCCATAAAATAAAAATCAAATCAACAAGGACTGGATCGCTTAGTGAGCCGTTAGTTTTTTTTTTTTTTTTTTTACTTTTAGCCCTCTATCGTACCTGCTTAGGTAACTTGAAGACATTCCTCATGCAAGTTACAGATACATTACGGAGTGAATTTATGTACATGGGCACTCGTACAATCTTTGATTCTCTGAACTGCAAATAACAACGGCAGTTGGAGAAGTGCCATATGAATCAATCTACAATCTTTAATTCGGACCTCTTATAAATTGTTGTCAAGTCCACTAAATGACGCATTGTTGGCCTGCCGTGGGGACAGTTCCATGGAGATTTCAGCTCAGCCAAATGCTCCAGTATCAGAAACAGATGGAAAAACTGATTTTCCTTAGTGAAGGGAGTTTCAAATTCTTGGTCTGCCGGAGTGGAAGTTTAGGGTTAAAATATTTCCAGATTTATAATCAACTATGCTAATACTTCGTCTTCAGTATTTCTTCTAATGAAGGTGCCTTCGTTCTCAGTGAAAGGGAAGACATTGAGATGATGATTAGAGAAATGTATGTTAGTACCTTCTGCATTTCATTTCTTCCAAGTGGATCTCCAATCATAATGGATGATCGACATGCTCGCGATGCCAGCATTGCGCGAACTCTTGAAGGGCAAATAGAATCTGAGGTGTCCAGTTTATAACTACCAGTAAATGAGCAGTCCCCTTGATCATCAGATAACGTAGAAATCAGGTCCTTAACATCTGCTGGCAGAAACACTGATCAGTAATCTCTAAAATACACTATTCAATTAGCAAATATATCATCAATATATCATCTAAAAGTAAAATCAATAAAAACTCGTATTTTACACTTATTGTTGTGACTATTAATTTACCTTTTCTTTTTATTTTGACTAATTAATAATCAATTTGCTATTTAAAACTTGTATTGTTTTCAAAATTTTTTAAATTCTTGTGTGAATGTATGAGATTGAGGTTAGTTCTGATAAAAGCAAAATCTTTATCATGCACGGTAATGCACACAAAGAAATGTCCCATATGTTGGCAAGCATGCCAACATACTTGTTAATCTAAAGATCAAAGCTCAGGCCCTGGGCTGTTTTAAGAAAAGAAAAAAATTCAAATTTTGGTACCAATAAATGACTAGACAAAAATTCAATTTAAAGAGTATTAGTAAGTGCATAATGACTACCAATTGTAATTTGCTCTCAAAAAAATAAAATAAAATAAAAAGAAAATCGGACCAAAGAAAAAAGGGAGAATCATAGCCAGAAAATAGTGCATCTGTTGCACAAAGAGGCTATGGAAAGGGCTTTCACTTGACTTACCTTAATCATATGAACCAACAGAATCACTTGAAGTAGAATTAAAATCAAACTCTACAAAATTCAGAGCTACCTTCAATTCCAAAGACTATGTTTTTACTGAAGGGGACAGCCTTTAATTTAAAACGGCATCGAGGCGGAGCATTTGGGTCCTCTTCCAATGTAAAACCATTCTTTCTGAAAATAGAGATAATTCCAATTAACATCACCATTCACCAACCAGACTAAACCTTAAATATGACGAAGTAAAAAATGTAAAACCATAGATATTTTGCACTTATAAATTTAAGTGCAAAAACATAAGCGAATCCCACTATGAATTACATAAAAAAGGCAATATTTTTGTTGATCACAATCAACGAAGTATAAAACGTAAAAACAAGCCTCAATCTATAGTTGATCACAATGAGTTACATGTTTTGTCAGTATATCATGAAATTAATCAACAATAGGATACGTGTAACAAAAGATCAGGATGTTAATCCCTGAAAATTAAAAGATAGAAGAACATAATCACTATTGCATTTTAAACTAAGTATCAGGTTGATTATATCTTTTTTTTTTTGGGGCCAACTCAGGTTGATCATATCAAACAATGAGTAAATCCGATATAATTTTATCCCAATATTTCTATATTTTTTGCACTCTCTGTCTGCAAAATATCTGACCACCATTTAAAAGTGTCTAGGAAAATCATTGGATCGATTTAGCATAACATGGTGCAGTAGTTTGAGCTCAGCTGTCAAGCGAGCCAAGAGTGATATGTGTTGTTAATATAGTAGTAAAAATTAACTATTAGTGGTATCAGAAAAAAAATAACTATTAGTATTATTTGTTTTCTGAAGTAGCATCACATAACTATTAGCTTCTAAAATAAGGCACTATTACCGGGAAGTAGGAATATGTTTATGACATCCAATACGTTATTTTCTCATACACGAAGAGAGAGAAAAAATGAGAAAGTAAATCTGAGTATATGGGGAAAATGTTTCTGTAATGACTAAAGAAAATTGGAAAAAAATAAAATAAAATTTGCATGGTTCAGGATTAATATTAGAATAGCACTATAGAGCTCTAGTTTCTGACAATAACCAGAAATAAGTTGAAGTATCATTACATTACCAGCAGGGTGCTACTGATACCTGATTATGTCCATGTGCATTGAAGCAACTATTTCTTCGTGAGGGGATAATTCCAACCTTAGAGGCCTACATAAATAATAAAGAGTTTCAGACCTTGGTTGAATTTAGAAGTTGAACAAATATGGGAATGAGATTAGTCAACCATGAGTCATCAGTGCAGTGTTAATAATACAACATGCGGTTCAATAATAGTGCTTCAGCTATCAAGTTTCTACTCTGAACAAGTACTGTAACTCTGAACTGAACAAGTTCCTTTACCTTTAACACGAGAGAATGCAGTATTTAATATCAAAGTAAGCATATTACTTATACCACGCAATTTCAATTCTAGAGTGCCATAATCCCCCTCCTCTCCAGAAAAAGGGAAGGAAGAACAGACACAATAAAAAAATATAATATTTTAGTGAGTCAACAATGATATAAATTCCTAACCTAAGCAAAGGCTGTTGGTTCAAGATGGTTGATCGTGAAAGGCGCTCAAAATTGTACTTCTCATCGGCAGCATGCTGAAAATAGATTCTCTGTTACGAATTATGTTTTCATACAAATTTAAATCGAAAAAATAAATTTGAACAAAATAAATATTTATACTGATTAATCATTCAAATTAACGGTGGAAAAAACTGTAGATATTACCAGTTTAGAAGTATGGATCAGAAATTACCTGATCCACAATAAATAAATCCTGATTCAATTTACCAATGATAAAACCAAGATTGAATTGCCCAATCACCTACAAAAACAAAGTCTAAGCAATCAACAAGTTATTGCAGTGTATGTGTAATTTAAAAGGGAAACCATGGTAGTTAAGGATTTTGTATTCCAAATACACCCTGCCATGGCTTTCCAATAAGGAAAGAACCCTTAAAACTCCGAACAGCATAGTCCACGACTTACTAAGCAGTAAACATGAATCACCAAAACAGCATGGCACAGTAAAAAGGTAAGAGACCTGGCACAATCAGAACTATAGCAAGGATTTAAAATGATAATTTAAAGCAAGGGGGAAAAACCTTCATTCTGCTGAAGTCTTCCTTCTTAAAAAGTCTTTCCAATTCAGTTGTTGCAGCAAATAAAGCTCTTTGTTTCCGCTCTTCAATTTCCAGCTGTGAAAGCTCTAAGTTTGCAGCAGTATAGCAACTAGAATTAATCATAAAAAGTCAACTGATTAAACAGCATTATATAGTATTTTCAATTTCATATAAAGGGTATCTTAAATAGAGACCTTTTGACATTCACTTTTTGACATCTATTATTACAGGACTGCAACATAGAAAGCCTCTTCTCTCTCCTTGTCTTCAGGTCTTGAAAAGAAAATTGCAAGTTCGAGCATATCTTCTGACCAGATGATTTGGGAGAACCCAACTGTGAAGTAGATGAATGTAATTGACAGTCTGAGACTGAAACATGCTCTGAGATATTGATCAGATCAGTGCTAGATGGAGCAATTGATGCTGCATCAGCTAGAGATACTTCTTTCACTTGATCTAACTCCTGAAATTACCATATTCAATGTAAAAGCTATACCAAGAGCATGTAGAATTTTCTCTGTTGGATACAAAAATTTAAGCAGAAAAAAGAAAAGAAAAGAAAAGAAAAGCTTGGCAAATACAAAGCATCAATAGAAGAGAGCCCTCCAACCCCTACTTATCTACCAAGGAGCCTTGAACTCAATCTTTTACCAAACACAAAAGAGAAGCCATAAGAACAACCTCATCCCAAAGCAAGTCTAGGGTGAAATACTTTCCTAAATATGCAAGAAATTTACTCCAAATACACCGAGGAATAATGTGCAAAGCACACTGCCACATTACTTTTCCCTCCTTACCCCAATGATGCCAAAATTTCAATCAAAGGAAAGCTCGCCAGGTTTAGGGGGCACGCCTAAGAGTTATCTAACACACCAAACGGCATACTTAAAAAGCCACTTACTGGGCAATTGGAAAATAGTGGGGCTCCTGTCACATGCATAACAAGAGGCATTTCAAGAGGGGCTGGATACAGAAAATAATGATGACAGGAATTGTTATATTATTAACAAAATAATTTTGTTATTAATATTCTTATTATAACATATTTTATTCTTCAGATGAAAAAAGGACACAACCTTGTTTAGCATCTTAATACAATTGCAGAATGAGACTTATCAGAAGGATTTCTACTATCAAATAAAATTTCACAATAAAAAGTATTCTTGTTGTGATGAACCACAAGAACACCCACAACAGACCAGGGATTATAAATGTAAAAGACATAACGTAATAGAGAAGCCCAAGATTTTTATAGTTCTCATAGAATATGGTTCAAGTACATGGTCTGCATCTAATAAATGTATGGTTCAAAAACAGAAACTGTAGGTATTTATTAATAGCAATTCAAACAAATTTGAGGAACGTTTGAGTATAAACCCACATACCATTTCAGGTTCTTCGTCACTTGAATCACCTATAGAAGAAACTAAATGCTCACTTCTGTGGGTAGTATTGTCAGGTCTACGATGCTCCAAAGACTCACTCCAATTCACCTTCCCAGTTTCATCATGTTGGTCATGATGGCATGATGATCTTGTAATCAAGTCATGTGTTTCAGTACGTGCAGTTATTGGTTGACAATAATGAGATTGATTTCTAAGGACAGGTACTTCAGATAAGGTTGTAATGATGTTATCATGCTTTCTTTTATTTATTGTGACAAATTTGTTAAGGGTTGACTGAACACGGCTTGAATGATTATATGGATTTTTATTTGAAGTAGCCTCATTTTCAACTGTTTTGATGACAAATGCAGCTTGATCAAGTATGGTACTATTAGAGCGCATTGTCTGTCTTCCACTTTTATCAGCCTTTAATGTTCCATGGGCTCTAAGTGTAAAATCCTTGCGCGATACACTTCCATCATTCTCATCATTAAACCTTTCTTCAACATGAACACATTGATCATCAGGGACGGGTTCAGAAACAATGTAGGAATCTGTACTATCCTTCTCTTTCCGCTCCTCCTGAGGAACACTAGCATTTTTGCATTCAGTATTACACTCCTCTTGGAAAGTAATGCCATCTGTGGTAGGAGACTTGCTCTTAGAAGAAAACAACTCAACACAATCTTCTCCCACAGCAGGCTGTTCAGCTTCATTAACAGAATAACGGGCACTACTAGGACAATAAATTTGTTGGAAACCCTCTCTCAGTGCTTGCAACAGGCAACTTTCTTCAGAAAAAAATATCTTCCTCTTATCAGGAGTCACATTCACATCATATGCTCTAGGAGGAACTGTAAAATTCAAGATTACAATAGGATATTGCCGTGAATTCCCACCTTTATATAATTCATTCACAAGTTTGCTGACTTTAGGCATATCAACTGGTCTTCCATTAACAAAAAAATATTGCCTATCTCCTAAATTGCGTCCACTCCCCTGTCCAGGCTTGGAAAGAAAACCATCAACCTTGCAGCTATCAGATATGCATAATCTCACAGGCTCTAAGCAGCTTAAGGTGTTCATCCCAAACACTGTTATGATGTTATCTTTAAGAGAACCACTTCCTTGGGTCTTAAGTACCACAGACCTTACATTTTTTCCAGTTGTGTTGGTGCAGACAAAACGAACGCCTTTGGCGATAAGGGCATATGCCTGAAGAATCAATGGTAGAAAAAGATCAAATTAACAAACAAAAATATGATTAAGAAGAAAGAATAGCTATTTCCATTTTGGCAGCGCGGGGGGAGGGGGTAGGAGGATCTATAGAAAGCAAAGGATGTAATAGCAACAACCATACTACTCTACAATAAAGGTAAAGGGCCTGCACACCTCTGAATTGCTGGAGTAAGTGACGTTTTTGTGATGCTCCATTGCATAAAAGATCAACAATAAATATCACAGTAATACTATTACTGCTTACTCCCAAACATCAGTTTGAAGAGAGTATGGGAATTTGATTACTTGTATGATTGTACGAGGCAAATAAAGTTCAAAAAAAGATGTGTGTGTGCGCGTGTGTGTGTCATAAAAACTAGGTAACTTGTTAAAAAGATGTACCTCGCTATAAGATCAAAACAATCATTTTTTTATCCTAAACTATTTCAGTATTCATAAATAAATGGGCATACCAGAACAAATTTCTTCTGGGGTAAGATGGGTATTTAAAGAGTGTTCTGGCCTGCGTGTATGAGTGTTGTCTTTTAATTTTTTATGGTTAGAAGAAATGGCATTGAATTAAAGAATCAGAGAGTATGCATTCACTTAAACTTTCCATGGAAAAGATACTCACATTCAACAGTGAAACTAACTTTCCATATTCCTTGCGTATGTTACGACTAAATTCTTTACTTCGGACTGGTAAATTGGAAAATAACTTTTTAATGGTGACAGTGGTGCCAATTTGACGTGCAGTTTTCCTCTCAGCTACTAGTAGACCTGAATGGTCAAAAGTCAAGTGTGTAGCAACTGACTCATTCTTTGTTCTTGTTTCAATGGTCAAACTCCCCAAAGCACAAAGCGAACTCAATGCCTCCCCTCTAAAGCCAAATGTGGTTAGAGACTGAAGATCAGGAAAATCTGCTAATTTTGAGGTGTGATGCTTAAGTGCAAGAACCTGCAACAATTCTCATGCAATAATAATAAGTACTTGTACTTGATCAGCACATGAAGCATATTTTCTGATTACCTGATTAAGAAAGAGCTTGCCTGTGGTTAATTATCTATCATCTCAATTATTTTTCACACACACAATGCTGCTTGCAATCACATAAAAATGAAATTAAATAAATAGATTGTGACATCCAAGACTTATATACTCAGACTTCTAAGCAAATATATACTAGTCAAACTGAGAAAGTCATGCCTAGCGACAACAATGTAAATTGAGATATTGATCATTGCAAGACTTAATAAAGAGGCAACTGATAATAACTAGAAGAGAAAATAGTGAAAGAAAAGAGAAGAGTTCAAGACAAGACAAGGTACACAACGGATCAAACTCCATTTATAACCCTCTTCCTACCTGATTCAACCTACTTACAAAGCAACCACCTCACTAAGTAGCAGATAATAATATCACATCTGTACTCTCTCCTGACCCCCAAAAGGATCAAAGAGAAATCAAAATTCTGATTTGAATCATCCAGCATCTAGCAATAGATGGAACCAATTTGCTGCAATCCAAACAGAGCCTTTGTTCACCATTCACACTGATTTTTGTAGATCGAAATTCAAATCAACCTGTAAATCGAATCCATGTCTAAACTTGGACTTTCCTCTTTCTTCGGTGATAAAGGCAAACAGTCACCAACAAGATTCTTGGATCAATCCTCCAAACCTTTTGAAGCAAGAACCAAAATTCACACGAGACAAAAAGGTGAGTTGTCCAATAGGCTTTTACCCACTTCTGCACCCCTTGAAAAGGGTCCAACCCTTCAAATCCTACCTCACAGTGAATGCCTACGAGGTGAGAATTGGGTCCCTATTTTTGTTCATTTTCAGACAAAATGCTACACAATTCTGGAGGAGCAGTAAGTTGATCCCCACTTATGTTCTTTCCTACTATAACATCATATCTATAACAAATAAACATTGCAAGTTTAAGGAGAACTCTTGAATCCAAGCTACCACTTGAATGAGCATTTCTGTTTTCCTTTCTGTCATGAACTCTTATAAGGAGAAAATCCATTGCATTGCGCAAGGTGGAAAGAAAGAACAGGCATAGCCCAGTAGCCATCTCTTCCTTCAGTCCAACCACAAAACATATAATGAGATATTCTTCACGCAAATTTATTTTACAAGCCAAAATTTCAAAAGCATTTTGATACTCAGTCTCAGTCACATATCCCTTTGCTTCAATTGCATCAACTCATCCATCTTAGTTAATCTCATTGGAATCAGATACTTACCCTATTTTGATTCTGGCCACTTCTCACAAATTGATCACTAAGGAAGTTCATGCCGGCCCAGGCCACCTTACTGACCTGGACACCCTTAGGGACCAACATGAGCCAACGCAACCTGACCCTCTCAATTTTTTTTTTGGAAAAAAAATTATAGGAAATTTTAATTTTTTTTAAGAGCAAATTAGACTTAAATAAAAAATCTTTCTTTCAAGAGTCATTGTATAATTTTTATCAAAAAAAATAAAAAAATAAAAGGACTGAACGGCCCATGGTACTGGTCTGCTCCAGTCTGAGACTAGACCAGACTCAGCCTGAGCACTGCATTTCAATTTTGAAAGCCCAGTAAAAACCAAGCTGGGCATCGAGTCAGGCCAAAACTTGTCCAACCCATGCACACCCTTGTCAATTGCCTTTGATGATTAATTTTTCCATAACCTACTATGACAGCCGTTGTACCACTTCTTGCATGCCTGAGATCCTCCAATCAACATTTGCAAGAGATGTCAATATGGTCAAAATACCCTAACTCCAGATACGCTCCCTATTCATTAAGGACATCTATTTCTTGGGCCATCTCTACATATTAAAGTTCCTATGTTCAGTTCTGAGATAAGGTATTACTGTCAAGTGCATATTTAGATTTTTTTTTTTCTTTTGTGGTTCTTGGATTCAACACTGGATCCTGGGGACATAGGAATGGTTGTAGCTAGTGCCCCACAGCTTGGTTATCTGGATTAGCCCATCATAAAGGGTTTTTTTCAACCAGAGTTTGAGATAGTAAAAAGGGCCATAACAACTTTGGCGATTCATCAATCAGTGACTGCTCACAAACGATCTCCTATGTTTCTTAAGGACACTAGCAGATCCGTTCCATCCACTATGGCCTAAATACTACTGATAAGAACCAGAAGAGAAATAGAAAGAAAATTGAGAAAGGATAGAGAAAGAAGAGAGAAAAATTCTAGACAAACTCCATGAAGACTGAAGACAACGCAAGCAGTGGATCAACACTATTTATAACCCTCTTCATAACCGATTCAGTCATGCCAGCCCACTAACAGTAGGATCATATCAGCAAAACATTGTAAAACTTGAATAAATATGATAGGGCTAATATGCAACTGCAACGTTAATCAACCACAACAATGAGCTCAACTAAGCCGTTAATTATGCTTGCCCTACTAGATTTCTCGTTTCGGTGGTATCGCCCAACTACATTTACTTGCGAACGCTCTCTCAGACTCCAACGTAATTAAAATCAAGCCAAGACATCTCATTTTAGTGTGACAGCATACCTTGAAATTATTGGGTGAAATACCACACCCATTATCGACGACCTGGAACCATTCTTCGCCATATTCTTTCAAAGCAATTTCGATGCTAGTCGCGCCGGCATCCAGGCTGTTTTCGACTAATTCCTTAACTGCAGAAGAAAGGTCGAGGATCACTTGCCCGGCACAGATTCTATGAACGACCGCCTTATTTATAGGCTTGATAAGTAGTGATTCAGCTGGCATTGATGCTTGCCCAGAAACCCCAATCGATTATCCGTCACCTTTGAGTCCCCACTGAATCAGTAGTTAGTCAATTACCCAGGTAACAAAACCCCAGAAATTAACGAGATAACGAACATAACCCGCAGGAGTTGGTATTTGGTTTGAGAAGAAAAGAAGCAACTCGTAGATTTTACCGCCAAAACCGAAGCGGGAATGAAACTATATGTCCGCAGTATGCATAATTCGGAGAAAAGCGCGGCTTGGCTAAATATTGCATTCTCGTCCTTTAGTGGTTGTTTGGTTGGAGAAATTTGAAGGGGGAGAGGACTCCAAAATTGGACGAATCTGGAGGGAAGTGAAGCGGTAATGACCAAAGCATCCCCATTTAAAAAAAATCAAAAAAACACTGCAAAATTGTCATTAATATTTCTAATCCGTCCCAACCCTTCTCATTCTCATACCGGCTCTGCTTCTTCATCTAGCTTGCATCTCGCCTTCACCATTGTCCATTAATAAAAATAATTCAAATAATTGTTAAAAAGTTACGTTAAAACCAAACAATAAAATATTAAAAACCTTTTCCCCCTTCCTCTTCATCAAACCAAACATGAAAACAGCCCAAAGGTTTGTGTTCTATCCTTGATGTTTTGAAGTTCTCTTTTACCCTCAACTCTTTATTTATTTATTTATTTATTAGACTATTTTTTAAATTTTATGATTTAACTTTCAGCTCCTTTTTATAAAGAATTTTTAATTAAATTTTTATAAAGAATTTTTAATTAATTCATATAGATTAAAAAAATTAATTCTTTTTAAAATTCTAAGAAAAATACCAAACATTACTTTTTTAGTCGTATTTATTATAATAATACAATTCACATCAAATTAGACTTTTAATTATTATTAATTTAGAAAGTGTGGGACCAATTGAAATAAGGTTGCAAATATTACCAATTAACTAATTGAAAATACATTTTTCATTCAAAAAATCCAATAATAATTTATAAGAAGAAATAAATTATGAGGGGTAAAATAAAAAGAATCTTACTAAACATTATAAGATCTCTTATAAAAAAGATCAGAAAATTTTTTTAAAAAATCTCTTATAAAAAGGAGGGGAGGGAAGAATAATTTTTAATTTAAACTATTTTCGTCTATTGATTTATTTAATGCTCAAAATATTTTCAAATTTAAAAAATTCATCTCTTAATTTGCTGTCATAAAATGATTTTAATGAAAGTACGTAACCAAAGAAAAAGTTGTACGTAACATAACTTGAAAGTTTAAGAATTAAATTATCACAAATAAGAAATAAATTGAGACAACAAATTAGAAGGGAATAATAATAACAACAACAATAATAATGGATGAACAAATATACTTTTATCCTATTTCAGTTGTTTTTTTCTTTTGTAATTTTTCTTTTTTTAATAAAATAAATCTATTACAATTTATCATTCTCTTGTTTTTGAAATGTCAAGAGTTTTTTACTCTAGTAGTTTAACACAAATCTCACATATTATTTATCATATATGTTTTTAAAAATGATTATTTAATTAATTTTTTTGGTATAATTTCATTATAGAAGTTTAGATCAACCCAAATATTTTATCACAATATTAAGAACCGGTGATTTTTGGGACATCATAAAAGTAATCTTAAAATTAACAAGAATTAATAAGGTAATTTGGTCATTATAAAAAGTGGTTATCCCCTTCCCCTCCCATCGCAATCATTCCAACCAAACGATGATCTTCGTAAGTCATTTATCCCAGCACAGTTGCATACCATTCAGGCATCCCCATAGTGTGCTATCAAAGCATTGTAGTGAACTCCAATGTTATGAGTTAAGACACAAACCTTAAGGCTTTGTTTGGTTGAAGGACAAAAGAAGGGAATTTAAGCCCCTCTCTTACCTCTTCCCTCCTCTTTCCCTCTTCAAATTGGGATTTTTTTGGAGGAGTTATTCAATCCCCTTCAATTTTTTTCCTGAATCAAAAAAAAAATTTATTAAAATCTTTTTAATTTCTTTCCCTCTAATCCCACTAAATAAGGAAATTTTAAAACCCCTTCAAACTAAATAGACCCTAAGTAAACCTCCAGTCAGCCCTCTCTTTCCCCGCACTATCAAAATTCATTTCACTTTCAGTAGCATATATATACCCCACAACTCCCAGTGAATCGATTTTTAAAGATTTATTTTGATGTTTAATATTTTTTAAGGATTTCAGACTATATGATTAAGTTTGTATCCCTTAGTTAATATTTGTAGTTGAGGATATATAAATAGAAATGATTTTGAAACCCTTGAGTAAATAAGAAACGCTCCTTTCGTTTCTCCTCTTCGAGGTGTTAAACTTTTATCAAATTATACTTATACTTTCATTAGATTTACGACAACAATAATTAATTTTTTTTGTTTGTTTGTTTTTCGGGCATAGAAAATAAAATTGTTCATAAAGGAAATCAAGGTGATCTGTATCTGGTCATCAGAAAGATCTACAGTGCATATCCTCTCTATATTGAAAGGTCCATTACGAGTAGAGGCACTGTGATAATAGTAAGAATTGAAGGGAGAAAAAAGATCTTAGGGGGCATGCTCCTCCCCGCACAACAACAAAAAAAATCTAAAAAGAAATTAAAAAAAAATGATAGAAGTGTTCAGATTCAACATTCTATTATCGCTCAATATGACATTAGCGAACTTGGCTGTCATGCGATTTTATGATAGCGAAAATAGAGGAGCCAGAGAGAGTGTACATAAATAGGGACCAAAATATTTCGAAACAAGCTTTTCTGGATGAAGGAAAATTCGAACATTAACAACTGTACCTCCCTTTGTTTGGCCCAAAAAAAGAAAACAAAAGCTCTGCAGTGGAGGATTCCCATGGAAATATGACGACATTCTGGAATACACCTACTAGCTTTCTTCCAATTTTAACTCGTAGAGCTGGGTTATTGGCTTCTGGGGACGACGAAATCTGGGGAAACCTTTTTATTATAGAAGCTTCTTACTTTAATGTAGCTATTTATACTGTTCTCTGGCTTCTTTTTTTTTCCAACATTTTTTTTGCTCTCATTAAGTTGTTTATATGCAAGTCCTTGCGATTTTGCTAGCCTCGAAGTTCTCTATGCTCGTTCACCTTGCACCAGATATACAGTCAAGCCTACCAGCCAGCTGCCCAGTTTTGTTACGCAATGCTTACCTCCTTGGAACAGCACATTGAGTCATAAGAATCCGACAAATAGGGTGATGGCCCATAAGCATGCGAGTGTATGAATAAATCAGCTGTTATTGTTTGCGGTATATGAAGAAAGATAGATTATTGCAAGAAACAGTCCATCGCATTATACTTTTTTCTGCTTGGTGTTGGGGACACATTTTCCAATGGCATAACACACATAATTGAGCCAAGGTATGCAACTTCTTTGAAAAATGAAATTCCAAGACCCATTAGGGATTGAATTCTAATATTCCGTGACCGTTAAAGAGTCAATTACATGCACCTCCCCTTATCCTTATACACAGTCTAAAACAAAATATAACATTAGAAAGGTCGTCAAAGGAAATAACCTGTAGGGTTCATCTGTGGAGGTTTGATAGATCTGAAAAATAAATGTATCCTGAACCATCTTAAAATACTAGGGCTTCTTGATAGAAATTGTCCAAAGAAGATCAGCATCAGATTGTACTGTAACTATATCTCCTTTTACAATATTCGATGTGCTAACTAAACCACCAAATTTCATTTTCGTGTCGTCTGAAACAGATAAAATAAGATGTTACGCATTAGATTCCTGACAGACGAGATAACAGCAGGCTGAGGGTGAACTAATAAAATAGTGAAAAGATTATGCACCAGAATCATCACCGCCATCATTCAAAAAAAAATAATAAAAAAAAAGAACCATCACTGCCCCATCAAACCAAAGCATCATATTTGCCCCCATCACTCAGGACAAAATATAGATGACTCTTCTTGGCACACTGACTACTACTGCCATATAAAAATCAATTTTCATGGTGGAATCTTGCCAGCAATAATTATCATCCCTTTATTAAGTGTAGTCAATCACTCAGAACACAGGATAGGAAAATCCTTCTGTTACACTAGCTACTACTGCCATATAAAAATCAAATTTTCATCACGGAATCTGGCGGGCAATAAGTATCATCTCAATCATGAGAAGTTAAGATAGACCCTATTTGTCTGAATTCAATCAAAGCTTAGAAATAAAGCAATCTAAAAATAACAATCATATAGTAATTATGCATATCTGATATATACTTACTAAGATCCCACTGGAGTCCAGTGGTAGTAGAACTTCCAGATGGCATCCCAATGGGAATGAGTCCACAATGCGGACCCTCAACAGAAGATTGAATATAGATCTTATGATGGTAATTCATTGGAAGAAGGTAAATGAGGCAATCGTCAGATAGAAGAATAATTCGAGTATCAGAGAAACGGCACAGAACATTAATATTTCCAATCTCATGGTCAAATCGCCCACCAAGTGCTCCAGTTACAAGAATCCTTAACTGCCATACATTACAAGAAAAAAATAAATAAATCAATTACAGTTGCATAGAGAGTGCCTGGCCAAGATTGCTTCCTTAGAAACTAAAGAAACAATACAATTAAATACACATAACAGCTCTTTACCATCAAAAGCTAGAAAAAAGAAATAGAAAACAAGAAGTTTGAACTGAGTTAACTTACTGATGATTTATCCATACTTGAGGTAAGGTCACGTATGTGTACAACACATTTGTGTAAATCTGTGGTGTCCTGATCGTGAGATTCATCTATTATCTTGGTTCCCTACAAGCAGCAAAGAAGCATACATGATTGAAAGATTGCATGTTAAGAATAATAAAGCAAATGACAAGGTGTTTACAAGAACGTAGAACTCATTCCCTCCAGTTTGGACACATGGACACATAAACCAATAGAGAGAGAAGAAAAGCCTATGCAAACAGAGAAATAGAGCCATACCAGGTTTTTGTAGAAGTCAAGTACTTCAGACCGTATTGAGTCCATGTCACCTTTGATTGCATCTGGCACGTACCTGATAGAAACCTATTAAGTTATTGTTAAATGAAGTCTGCAACCGAAAAAATGAGATAGCAAACCAAACTGTCATCAAAAGAAGCAACAAACTAATTGCCTGTAGCACACTAGAAAGTCAAAATTGCATTAAGTCTAATCCAATCCTCCAGCAACTTGACTCTTTAGATCAAAGGAGAAATTATGAGATGACTAAGTGACAATTTCATCCAAATAGCACATACCACTGACATTGATACTAGAACCATAACTGTGTTCTGTGTACATAAACATGTTATGAAAATATTTTAACCAATCAATTATAAATGCAGTTGACTGCTATTTATAGGCCCTATTTGGTAGGAGGGAACCATGGGAAGAAAAAAGGGAATGGGAGGGGGGGAATAGATTTTCTCTTGTTTGGCATTTATCAGTGAGATTTCCTAGGGAAACATCCTTTCCCTTATATAAGGGAGAGAGGAAGCATTTTATTTAGGTGAGAAAACTTGATGTTTTGTTGGGAAATAACATGATTCCATCTTCCTTTTCCAACCATATCAAACATGTTTTGGGTCCGAATTCCCTTTCCCTTTACCTTTCTTTTTCCCATTTCCTATTCCCATTTTGTACTAGACGGAGCCATAGAAGAGATATAAGATGTATCGCATATTTTTATCAATGACACGGTAAGCATAGTACAAATAATTAGATGTGATGGATGAAATATCGAATACAGTATGTGGCAATTCAATCCTATGATGAAAAAAAATAAGCAAGAAGTGCCTTGTCAGTGAGTACCAGTGGTCAGAGTAATATATCCATTGAACATTTACTGCACAATCACTTTCTTAGATGATAGCATGGATAAATTTCTTCAGTACAATAATCGACAAAATGATGTAACATACACAGTCATAATTTATATCAACTCCTTAAACATCATCAAGTAATAATCCACTAAGATTAAGGCCGTACTTACAATTTAGGTGTCCATGGTGAGAATGGAAAGGGATTGAGTTTCCCGTTTCTATATTCAATCACAGAAAAAATGGAAAAGAGTTTTGAAAGTTAAAAAATAATTAAAAAAAAACCTTATATTTCAATATTGTATTTCAATTTCAATTGCCTTTTCTGATGCCATCACCTAAAACATTAGTAGTACCAACAGCATTTAAGAAACCCTGCACCAGAATAGATACAAAATTTCAACTTCCAAACGGTAGTCATTTTCCAACCTCTCAGTGAGTAACTAATTATCAATCACAAACATCAGAGGGCTGCGTATGATAAGCTTACTATAAGAGTTCATATCTTCAAACCATTACTTTCAGTACAAAGCTTAGCCTTTTGTCCCACACCATGAAACTATTTAATCATGCTAAAAATGTCAGAACCATCTTATGAAGAAAACAACTATCCCAAACTTACTGCCACAAAAATATTCTTAGATCAGAAACAAGTAGAGAAGAAAGTTAAAAGTAGAAAAGTCCAATCAACTGAAAGAATTCAGGCCTTGTTCATTGATAAGACACCACATGGCAAGATCTAACACCACCAAATATATGAAAACATTACAGCAATCTGCATGAGAGGAATCTCAGGCTGTTTTAGAATCAAGCCAAAAATTTGACCGGAGTATCTTAGACATGGATGAGCTAACAAGTGCATTATTTGAAAAAGTAATAAAGTAAAATATCATTCCTATAAGGATTGATCTTAAATATATTCTAGGCTTTTTTGTGTTCTCTCAATTTACATTTATTGACAACTGATTAGTATATACAAGTATAAGCACCTGGAAAGTTAGCGTGTATTTTACAACTAGTATCCTAGGTTAAGCTAGTATCTAGGAACTGAATTTATAAGTGAAATATGCAAGATGCAATGATGAACATGAATGCAGATGCAATGAGAAGACTAAGACCTAAGACAAAAGACTAAGAAGTCAAAGTAACACTCTTCTACTTCCTCATGAACAACACAAGTCAAAGTTAATGTCAAACATCTAATTCCATTCATGATAGCAAATTCTTTAGGTGCTGGCTTTCCTAAGACCTACGGTTAACCAATCTTCCTTAACTTATTAAATCCGAAAGGTACCTTATTTGGGAATGTATTTAAGACTTTACTAATTACTTATGATGACTAGAGTTATTTACCCTTTAATTATGTAATTTTACCGCCCGGTTCCTCACTAGACTTAACTGAATTGGGTATACAGGATTTTACAGACTGATTCCTCAAATTATGGCATGTCTCACTAAAAGGAAATCCCGAGTGCAATTTCACTGATGGGTCCCTCACTACACGCAAGATTCCTTATGCTAGATAATAGTGAATAAAGCTTCAATGCAAGATCCCTTAATCTCCTCACATCATTCAAGTGGAAAAGCTAATTGTTAAAGCACAAAGACACATTCATGAGGGAAATTTAGGGGGGGGGGGAGAGGAACTTTCATTAGATATATAAACCAGTCACTCAAAGTACATTAGAAACATAGCAGCACACTACTGAAAAAACGGTAGAAGACGAGTGATAAAGGACTAGAAGGCGTAAAAGTCATTTAGCCGAATTATTTATTCAGCCAAGAAATCTAAAATCAGAGTGAAAAATGAACCTGGTTCGAACATGTGAAGCATCTTCATGCGGCAAGAGCAGAGGCATTTCATCGTACACCCGATTGGCACCTCCATCAGCGCAAACTCTTATCTGTGCTGTGGTACAGAAAACACAAAACAACAAAAGGGGAGAAAAATACAATAAACCTCAGACAATCCAAAATCAAAAGACATCAAACTACATACACAAAATGAAAGGGAGAGAGTTGAGGCAGGAACAAGGTACCGTGCTCCCAAAGCAGAGGAGCGAATCTCGGTAGGCGCTGGTTAAGAACAACAAGTGCAAAGGTTAAAGAAGGGCGGTTCTTCTCCGGCGGAATCACAGGTAGAAGGAAGGTCGAAGAGTGAGACATGGACTCCATAATCCGCGACGGAGACGGCGATCAGCACCGAGGCCGTTGGTTATTGAAAATTAATGGCAGCTTTTAGAAGCAGAGAGTCTGCCTTGTTGGCTTACTGCTGTTCCTGTCTCCATGGTATAATTAGTTTTTGTTTAAAATCTAAAATATTAAATTTTTTTATTTTTATTTTTATTTTTAATATTTTTATACTTCTTATTTATAAACTTATAATAATAATAAAAGAGATATTTAATAAAATAAAATGATAAATAATAAATATTTTTTTATATTAATTTTAAATAAAAAATAATTTTATTAATGTGTATATAATTGATATAAATATTATATAATATAGATAAAAAAAATAATATAATACCAAGTTAGTAAAACTAATGCTTCCACCAATGACGTCAACCAATTACTAAGTCAAAATACACGCGCTTCTCCAGATTGACGAACTCCTTCTCCCCCGACCCCGTTCCCTCCTCGTGTCACATCTTTAACTCTTTCTGTTGGCGAGCGTTTATTTAATTAATTTCCAATTTTCCATTTATGGGGATACCTCCTTAACCAGAGTAAACCGGGGAAAACTTCTTTCAACTCCACCCAATTATATTGACAACTTATCAAATACATTTCAACTAGATTTTCTTATCCGTGTTGGACAGGATATATTAAAAATATTAAAATTAAAAAAACCTAGATATTATTTTGTTTTTAAAATATGTCGGTAAAAAAAGATACTTTTATAAAAGTTGTAGCAAAAAGAAAGTGAGGAGAGATATGTAAGAAAATGAGTTTTAAAAAAAGATCGAAGAAGGAAGGGAAAAATTTCAGTTTTCACTGAAGAAGTTATTACTCACTAGGTTGAGATTTTCAATAAAAAAAAGGCTATAATTGAATATCAAACAGGTTAAGATGATTTTTTCTCTCCTTCTCCCTTTATTAAAATTCACTTTTTTTCACCAAATATAATGAAAAAATCATTTGGTATGGAAAAAGTAAATAGGAGAATTTAAACTTCTTGAAAAGTAAATTGGCTAATATTGGTCAGTTTAAAAAAAGAAAAGATGCAACTTCCCAATAAGTTCAATTTGACTCAAGAAATTTTACTTTCTGAGCAAATCTCAAAGAAATTCTACTTTTTTGGTGAATTATTATATTTTTTAAAAATGTCCTCAACTTTTTAATCTTTTCATTGATAAAAAAATATTTATGTCTTTAACATTGAAATGTAGCATATTTGTTTAAAAATAATTTGAACTTCTTAAAAAACTAAAAATGAAACAAGTAAGTAATATGTGAATTTTTTAGGAAATTAAATTTCTGAGAAGTAAATTCATATGAAGTATACCAAATGACTCCTAAAAGAAAGAAGAAGGAAAGTTAAGATAATGGGCAAAAAATTGAGATAAGGAAAAAAAATAATGGGTAAAAATTTTAAAATTTTTTAAATGTTAAATTTAAACTTGAACGAAAACAAAAATGAGAGAATGTTTTTATGTGAGTAATGCTCGTTCCTCCAAAAATATTATTAATCTATATAGACATATAAATTTTAATTTTCAATAATTATAACGGATTATTTTGTTATCTATTATAGGTACACTTACACTGCCAAAAATTTATTTCCTTTTTTAGTTTTCTCCAGTTCCTTCAAGTATTGTAGATTCTCCAGGCCCAAAAAAAAAAAAGTATTATGTCTTAAATACATAGTGGGAAAGCTTCATTCTCTTCATAATCATCATCTCAATTAATGGGATTCAATGTGGCTTTCATATATTAGGTGATTTAATACAAGAAAACAAAACATTATGTCTTAAATACATAGTGGGAAAGCTTCATTATCTTCATAATCATCATCCCAATTAATGGGATTCAATATGGCTTTCACACATTAGATGATTTAATACAAGAAAAAATGTATCGTTCGGATCGGGTTAACAACAACCCAAATGTGACACACCCGGACATCCTTTGAATTCTGATGAATCGACACCTGACCTAGCCCAAACAACCCAATGCATGAAAGGGTCAATGATTAAGAACAGTCAGCTCAGTTTCGGTGCCTTGAATATTTGCACTTGGGAAGGAAGTAAAAGTGAGAATCCTTTTCACCGGGAAGAAAAAAAGTGACAATTCCTTTAGCCTCCTATGAGAAAAAATAGGAGATAATGCAAAGATGAAGATAAAAGTGGAATCAGAAATGGCTAAAAAAAAAGCAAAGATAAATCACGAACCTAGCACAAAAGTCTAAGAATAAGATGTCGAAGGACGAATGATGCTTCCCGAATTAGATCTGGCACTAGCAATGTCCTGCGATAAACATGGATGATGCTTCACGTCGAGTCGTCGAGTGGGAGACTAGAGAACCCAACGATAGAAGGCACCAAGAACGAAGGGCAGAGGTTACCTAGAACATGGCCACGAATGAAGAAGGGCTAAAGTCTAAAATTAGGGATTTTTTTTTAATTTAGCCATAAGAAAATTAGGAATTTGTGAATTAGAAATCTGGTGAAATATTAAGGACCGCAAACGATGCTATGGGATTTAAAGAAAAAAACAAAAAATGACAATTAAATATCTCTAAAGATAAAAAAATTTCAAAAATATACCTTAAATTTTTGCATTTATAATAAGGTACCAAGGTATCTAAATGTAAATATTTTTATCACTGAAAAGGACATTTTTATCCCTATCTCTTTTCCTCCTCCTTCATCTCATTCCTCCCGTCTCTTCCACTCTCTCCTCCTTCCTTTTCTTCTCCACCACCTTGGATCTTCTCCCTCGTCTCCGATCAACTCCCCCACCCCTCATCGTCTCCTTCCTCTTCTCCTTCCCTCCTCCACGATCTCTCTTGTCTCCCCGTTCCTTGTTGGCGTTCCCCTCATCTACCCATCTCCCTATCACCATCGCAATCTACATCTAGGTTGCATAACCTATATTTAGAGGGCGAGTCACCATTGCGTAACTAGAATCGGTGAGCACTTTGCAAATGAAGGCAAATAGGAATCACTAGAATGGGAAGATTGGATACAAGTTCAGTTATTCATGTGTTGGAGCTCCATTTCAAGATACCAATGATGAACTTTTTCACCTACACCAACACATCTCACATCATATATGGCATCATCTTCATCTTCTCTCCCTCTTCTACTTTATCTTCCAGTGCTATTGCTGGCAAGTTATCTTTTTTGGGTTGTTGCTGTTTTTTTTTTTTATTTTGATTGCAAATCTATGTAGAATAGTTGTAAATTAATGTATATAAGTTGCAAATGTATGGGATTATTTTTTTCAGTTGAAAATATATTTGTATTAGTTGCAAATCTAGATAAAAAGTTGCAAATTTAAGTAAATCAATTGCAAATGTGTGTGAGATTTTTTTCTTTTCAGTTGAAAATGTACATATATCGGTTGCAAATTATCAATTGTCAATTACAAACTGTTGATTGTCAATTGCAAATAAGCAATGGTGATCATCAAAGGAACCTCCTCTAATAGTTAATTAGATCAGTAGCTCAATGTCAGATTTGGTCAACGATCAAAGGGACCCTCTTTGATGGTCAACCATCGTCTCAATTATAAATTTACCAACATTTGTTGCAAATTTACCAATATCCGTTACAAATCACCGAATATTAATTGTAAATGAATATATTCATTTTAAAAGAAAAATGATATAAAAATTATAAAAAAAAATTTGACACAAAGGGCAAAATTTTCTTTTTACGTGATAAAAATATTTACAATTAGGTGCCTTGGTACCTCATTATAAATACGAAAGTTTAAGGTATGTTTTTGGAATTTTTTGTCTTTAGAGGTATTTAATTGTCATAGGCTGGGTCACTCATCTTGTAGTATAACTTAGATAACGTTATAACCAAATAGGACATTAAACTAGACACTGAATTAAGATTTAATAGTTCAACCATAATTTAACTAGAGTTAGACCGATAACAATTAAAATGATATATTTTAAATAAATAACATAAATTTAAACAAATTTTATGACTTGATTGAATTATCAAACTAGATAATATTGAATTATCAATCAATCATTCATTCACTACAAATAAATTATTAATAAGTTTTATAACTAAATATTTAAATTTAGATAAATTAATATTTATTCATAATCACATTTAAATTAATAATCCATTACTATATTATTTATAATTTTTAATAATTATATATAAAATAATACTTATATAATATTATAATATAAAATAAAACAATATTTTGCATTAAAAGAAAGTAAAAAATTGGACCAGTTTAGAACCATTTCAAGCCCAGTGTCACCAATTCCTTAAAGGGTAAGTACTCTGAACCTAATGCTAGTTCCTACTACTCGAATCAGTTGGTGTGATACAGTGTTTACAACAATGGTTGAATGACCTTTATTAGCGGATAGGAATTCTATGCTGTCTTGGCCGATCGTGCTGATTTTTTTTTCTAGAATTTTAACATAAATAACAAATAATCACATGTGTCTGTGAGAGTTTCAATCCAATCAGGCTCTTTATGGATCACACTTTTATTCTCATCACGGCAATCAAGATTCTTATTTCCCTGAGAACAAATTTTTATGTTTTTGTTTCTTGGGATTAAAAAAAATAATATTAATAAGTGTAAAAATTTAAAACAATAAATTTTTATAAGATTATATTTTTGTCACTTTCTTTTTAAGTATATAAATAATTAAATATAATTGATTTACTTTGACCCTTTTTACGCTAGAATGAAGAAATAATACTTTTTTTTACCTGAAGAAGAAATAATACCATAAACAATTAAATATTTAATAATATTTTTAACTTTTATTATTTAAATAGGTTTCAATTTATTAAATTTATTTTTATAAAAAAATATCTAAATATAAATTATTTTTATAAACTTATTTTTACACCAATTTTATTTTATTCTAACTTATTTTTATAAACTGAAAATCAAACACCTAAATAATCAAAAAACAAAATCGAAGCCATTCCAGTTGGCTCTGGAGAGGACAGAATCCCGATCTAAAGTTGTTCCGTCCAGGCCAGGGCTTCTCTTTCATTATCTTTCATACTACAAAATAAAGGATCAAGAGCATTTTACCTTTTTTTTTTAAAAAAAAAATTGATTTTACTGCTTTATTCCCTTCATCTCATATACTATAAGGCAATATAAGAGATTTTTTTATCCCATAATATAAGGTAACATGTAGTGATTTATCATTTTACCTATTATTTATTGTATTATTAATATTATAACGTATATTATATTTAATTCAAGAAGTAAAATTAAAAATTTTGATTTTTTTAGAATTTTATAAATGTAATAAAAGTCTCTTAATAGATGTGAAACCCCTCCTATTATCTTATAATATAAGATAGAAGAAGTACCTCATAATTAATACATAGCACGTTAAAATTAAAATTAATTTTTTTATAAAACTAAAGAGATCAAACCTAAAATATAAAATTGCACATAGGATTTATATATCCCTATAATGGATCAATACTTGAAAAAAAAAATGGATACACCTATATCAAATATAAGATACAATACAGTGCACATTTTATAAAATGGTCTCATTAATATTTACAATAATGTGATACTTTTATTTTTTGGATTTAATGATACTTTTTTAGTTAGAAAAAAGAACAAAAAATTATTTATAAATTGTAAAAATTTTAATCTGGCACTAGTTTGTTTAGGTATTTACACTATCCATATTTAAAAATTTTGAAATTGTCAGATATCTTATCCATCATATTATGTTATACGTCATGCGCATACATGTTTTAGTATTACATATGATATACACATTAATTGGTTTAATTCAGACTTAGGTGAAGACAATGTTGATTGATATGCATATGCCACCACTTACCATAAACACCTTTATTAGATTAGTGGTTGTACAGCTTCTAGAACAAAAATATAAAAAGAACTGATGCTATAATAAAAAAGGAATATAAAGAAAATAAAATATAATTAAAGGAACTATAGTTTTAACCTAGAATGACAAGTCTAGTAAAAATGTAAAATAAAAGCTACATATCCAAGCTATGAATGACTCCTCACGGGGAAAATTCATATAAATGAAGAGAAAAATACTCTTAATTTTTGTCGTACCAACTTTCACTTCATTTTCTAAAATTTATATGAATGAGGAGGGTATTTTAACCAAATTATAAATAAACGACACTTTCACACTGGTTGTGGAGAAATATCGGAACACAGCAATACCATTATCAATCACAGTTGTAATCGACATTCCATCTAAAGCTTCAAACACACAAGACACTTTGTCAGTAATTTTTTCTAGAAAAAATTGCCTTATTATTTAGAAAACTGGGTATTTACAATCAAAAGCTCAGAGCAGGACAACCCCCCAGAATACGGGGGAAGACCAACGAACAAGGGAGAGAAAGGATCTGAGAGAGGAGAAACCCTAATTTAACTTTATGGCTAGTGAAATTCTCGATGTTTCTAGCAGGGCAGAAAAAATTTGGGGAGGAGGTTGGTGGTGATGGTTAAAGGGAAAACCTATAATATAATACAGCGCGGGGGTAAGATCAAAGAAGGAATGTCCAAATATTAAATTGGTCACTAACCTTATCACACCATTGAGGTGATAGAAGAATAACCTAAGCAAGAAATGGTGCTATACAGAGAGATTTACATAAAATAGCTCAAAGATCTCATTTTTCTCGATCCACCTTCCCCATAAAGGTCATTCCATTGGAGTAGCTCGTTCATATTTGTTGACTCAGATGACACACTCGCACACACCTACACAAAGGGGATAATATAATATGCATTAATATTCCAAAACATTATAAGTAGCATATCACGCGATACATGAATTCCACCCAAAGCATTTGTACATCTGATCCTCTACACACCCTTGAATGAATAATTCTTATTTTATCAGTTCTTATGTCAAAACAAGATTTAAAAAAAAAAAAAAAAGTCAAGCATCAAAAGGTTTTATATAATCATTAAAACTGAAAATTTCCTAAGTTTCAAGAAAAGATTAACCACAGCTAGCAAAGTAATAGATGATTATAAAGCAGTTCAATACCAAGTTTTACATAGAGCACATTCCTTCTTGTTTAGAAAGCCAGTGTTAAGTACAAATTGATTAGAAGTGGGTTTTAAATACATTATCAATATAGCCCTTCTAGAAGAAAATCATAGCGAAAAACCATTCCTAGCTGAGGAAAAAAATAAAAGAAAAGCACATTCCTCACTGTTTAGAAGCGACAATGTAACTGATGAAATGGAGTCTTAACTCTCAAGCATATATAATTTTCAATCTCACATTCCAACCCACGAAGGGGGAAAAAATCAAAGTCAAGAGTGACCACTCCTAATTGGAAGAACAATAAAAGGGAGTCAAAGCATCCCAATTTGGAGGGTTTTGGAAATTGGGGTGTGAGGTGGGGAGCAGGGATTTCGGACCAATCACAATTCACCACCCACCATTACTAGTTAACCGTCTAAACAGTTTGAGATTTTCTCCCACCCCCACCCCATTCTCCAAAACAATTCACTAATAATACAAAGGGCTTGGCTGACCTGGATCATAACCAACTGGTCCAGAAAATAAACAACAAAGTGAAAACAAATTGACCAAAAAAAGTCCGTGGGATAATGAAATTCATATACCTGCTCATGTGCATATCTAAAATCCTCCATCTTTAAGGGCCGAATGTCAGTACTGCTACACAATGGAGGTAAAGGTCTATTCTCAGCCAGTGCTAAACTCTTCTCCTGAAAGATGGGTCAGTGTCAAAATGAGTAATTCAAGTAATGAACGAGGAAAATATGCAATATCAGTAGTCACCAGCAAACTGCAAAGTATTCAACAGAAGTAATGCTGTCCACTTGCCAAGATTGTAATGGGCAATTTGTATTAAAGATTAAAGAGGAAGATAAACAAGAGCCACTAGCCAAGAAACTTCTACTGAAAAAACACCAAAACATCATATGCAAATGACCTTCTTTTCCTTCTCCAAGATCTCTCTTATTGGACAGTGAGCCGCTGTGACACACAGATTCTGCAGCCAAAGCATAAATCGTGTTCTATTATTACAGGCAAAAGCTACCATATCCTACAACCAACAGCCAAAACATCACATCAGCCACTGACCTTAAGGTCACTCCCGGAATATCCATCAGTCATGTTTGATATTTCTCCCAAATCAACATCAGGTGCCAAATCTTCTTTTGCTAAAATTACTTTAAGGATTTTTTCTCTGTTTGGAGCATCTGGCAAATTAACCATCAATCTGCATGTTACCCCAAAATATGGAAGAAAAAAATTAGAATAGATCGTCTCCAAAACATTAAATAGATGATGATATCAAACATAACATGCTTACCTTCGTGGAAGCCTCCTAATAACAGCTTCATCAAGGTCAAAGGGCCTATTTGTAGCAGCAAGTACAAGTATACGCTCTTTGTCTTTTGTACGCAGACCATCCCAATTTACCATAAATTCATTCTTCATTTTGCGCATAGCTTCATGCTCACCAGGGTTTTCACGTCTTCCTAACATGCTATCAACCTGGCAGATAATAATAAGAGTTACTCAAACGCAGACATTGGAACTAACCACATCCTAAAAACTTCCACCATACAAGAGACAATGACAGGAAGAATATTTCACTGGAAAATACATATGAAGCTTTAACACCAACCTCATCAACAAAAATAACACTTGGAGCAATTTTGCTTGCCAGAGAAAATACTGCTTTGACATACTTCTCTCCTTCACCAAACCACTGCAAACAACAGAAGAGTATGCAACATGTCACTAAAGCATATAAAAAGACAATATAACAAAAATCAATAATTCATAGTTAACACCTTTGAGGAAATGCTGGACATTGAGATGTTGATGAAATTTGCTCCAGCCTCAGTTGCTACAGCCTTTGCAAGCATTGTTTTTCCAGTACCAGGGGGCCCAAAAAGCAAAATTCCCTTGCAAGGCTGTCAGAAAGTAATCGCAGTTAGAACACAAGCATATGGCATACCATGAACAACTTCAAAATAGGTCTCGCAAAATAAAGATAAACAAAAGAAGAAATTCCCAAACCACCTTAGTCAACTGTCCTTTGGAAAACAATTCCGGTCTTTGAAGGGGAAGCATGACCAATTCCTTCAAGGTGTCCTTCACATTTTCTAAAGCTCCAATATCATCGAATGTGACCCCAATATCACTTGGAGGAATAACATCAGCAAGCAATTTTTTCTCAAATTCATTCTCCGTAACCACATCCTGTAACAAAATCCAATAAAAATAAAAAACAAAAATTCAGTCCCCAAAAATTTAGTAAGGAAACCCATCACACAACGACTATGAAGTTCTTTATCTTTCTCATCCAAGATAAATTCAAATACAAAATTTTAGACAGAAGATACAAGGGTATTGACATTTGTTACCTTAATTTAAAATGATGAGAATGAAAACAAGTAGAACCAAGTGAACCTAATGTTCACTAAACAAGTAGGAATGGGAAAGGACCAAATTTGAAAGATCTCAAGAAATATCATAAGATTACCTTCAGTGATTTCTTTGAGTTCTTGCTTTCACCTTGGATGCCCTGTAGAATGTTCAGCCCATACTTAATGCTGTACCAATGAGGGAAAAAGATAATACTTAGTTAATCAGAAAATTTAAAGGTTGGAAAACTTTATTGTACTTTGATGCACAACTTTCACAGGGACAATATGATCGAAATGACCAAAAATGATGAGAACAACCTTTCAGCAGACAACATAATCTTAGAATCTCTGATTGAGTCTTCAGATGAACGCATTAGCTGGTAACTTAAAGCCCAGCCAAGAATTTTCTCCACATCTTGGGAAAAGAATTGAGGCAGTATCAGTATTATTGCAGCAAACCTCAGATTTCTGTATTAAGAAAAATAGTCAAGTTCAGTAACACTGACTTTCAGTTGTTAGGGCTTGATCTTTAATGCAGAGATTTTCCAGGTCAGGGCAAATAAATCCAATCTTGTCAAGAACCTGTAATCATTAAAAATTCTCATGAGAATTTTAACAAATAAGGGAATTATGATATTGAATAAATCATGTGAAGTGAGAAAAATGATAGCACAAACGGGTATAAATAAAACATGGGCAGAACACTTGTTCTCTGAAAACCTTTACTTACTTAACATAGCAATTATTGACCTTAGTGTATAAGTAATGCAAGCCGTAATACAAAAATCCAAGCAGGATAGGTGTGTGAAGCATAATAAAGTATGAAGTAAGCAAGAAACATTTCTCCAATAACAATCTTTAATATGGACAGTTCCTCCTACAGAGGGACAAAAACAAGAAACATTTCTCCAATAAAAATCTTTAATATGAACTGTTGTTCCTCCTACTGAGGAACAAAAATGGGAAAAATAAAAGCATCATGCCTCCAAAGTACTAACCAACTGAGGGAGATAAAACACTAATTCCACGAGGTCTCATCCAAGAACAAGCACAACATGAGGCAGCAGTAAAAGAAAACATCAAGAAAAAATGAGTATTAAAATAATCAGGTAATATTGCTACACTCACTGTGCGAATGCTGACAATATTTGACAGAGCTTTCATAGTTTCGATGTCACGTTCTAAATGCTGCTTCCAACAAGAGAGCAAAGCCTCATCCTGTAGAAATACAAATTTGAAGGAGAAATTGGATACATAATCTGTGGATAGCAACATTATAATTAGACAATACATTTCGTCAACCGTGATACCTGAGGCAGCTGTATTGAAACTTTGTTGGGCAAAAGGCGGCTAAGTTGCTTCATTGATTTGGGGGTTTCCTTGCTCCTATCATGCAATCTACTAAAGTTATCCTAAACATTGGGGGAAACTGTTTCTGATTATTCACGAAAAGGAACTGAAACAACCTAAGCATATATAATGGATTCACGATAGCAGAAAATCTTTGGAAATCCACCATTTTGTAATCCCAAACAAGAAAGTAGCGGGAGTATAAGCTACCTTGAAAACTAGGGAGCGCAACAGTCCAAACAAACAGAATATCAATGACACCATTTTGTAGCTCATTTACATGCCTTCAGAGATTCTATTTTGGCTTTCCAACAATGTTCAAAACAAGAAGGTGCCCTCCCATTGGTGAACAAACTTCAATTTACCATACAAAAACCTCTCATAAGCCCAAAAAAAATCAATAGACTCTAAGAGCATTACAAAGAGATCTAATACAAGAAGTACTCCCCCCAAGTATAATTACTAGCATTTTGGTCCATTTGATGGGGGCCCCACAACACTCAAAAACCTACAGCAGATGTAGGAAGAGGGCCATGACAGCAGAAGTGAGTAGTGGGGTGATAGAGAAACAGTTAGGGAGGAGGGGGGATGGGTGTGGTTAATTGCTAATCCATTACCTGTAGCTATTAGCAGTTATGCAGCAATGTAGGGTTAGTTACGGAGGAGTTATTATGGATTTTCTTCTATAAATAGTCGTAGTGCAGTAGTAGAGAGTCATGCTTATGCTTATCTTTGCATTGCAGATCCTCCCTGGTCTATTTACGTTATTAATTATTTCAGATTCTGGCATTACTTTCTTCAACAGAATTTTTCTTTAATTTCTCTTTTATGACCAGCTTCTATCTATCACCATACTGTAGCAGATGTGCAGATCAATGTACCCATCATCTCGAACTTTTCTAATTCTTTTTCATCCAGCACATTTCTTTTTCTTTTTCAAAAGAAAGTAAAAGTAGCAGAATACACTACCGAAATGGCCCTTAGGTGTGCCAAGACGAGCTCCAAAACAAACACAAATTTTCAAGTATTTTAATTAACAGTAATCAGTTTTCTTTAATGAACAAATAAATGTAATATTTTTTTATAAAATAATTCTAAACATTTATTCATCTGTAAATGTATGAATCTAGGGTTTTAAAGTTTTATTGAGCAGCCCCACCCATTCATATGTTTATTAATTTTAAAAAGTTTCCGCATACTATATTCAGTACAAAACCAAGACTATGGAATACGGCATTCCTCCCATCTTGCAAATGACTGACCACCAGTGATTTCTTGCAATGACTTGGTCAGAGAAATAAACTTGACACAATTCTCAGACAACTACTTTCCATGTTGAAGCAAGAGATCACTTGACATGGATATCATCCACCAAACTGAAACATCAACTAAAAAAATATTTATCATTTGTCCTAAATGGCTTTTTAACAGACAAAAAATATCAACTAGAACCAAATCATTGTTTAAAGCAAGAGGTTCAAAGCAAAGGTTACGATTATTATACCGGAAAAGCAAGATCAAGTAAAGCTGCCTGACTGCTCCCAAATTTTGTGAACAGAAGGCCACCATGCTGGTTCTGGAAGCATAAATATACCAACATCAAAATCAGCAGCAACAATTATGTGGGAAAAAAAAAATCCCTACAACAGAGAGATAGCTACAGGATACAATCATCAACAGCACCTTATCCTTACGATTGTCCAGCTGAGTATGTGAGCCAATTACAACTACATTTTGTGGCAAACTTTCAAGTTTACTTTTTAAGACTTCTGAGTTCCCAATCATAGCCTTCTCCATATCTTTCAAGAACAACACCAGCGCACCACTTTTACTCTGATCCAAAACAACCTATGTACAGAGAAGCATAGAAACATAAATTGACTTTTGCAAGAAAAAAAGACAATTGTTGAACAGGTCTGGCACTTTGACTACCTCAAAGATTTCATTAATAGCAAGCTTGTCAGTGTCATCCCCCCCAGAACTATCTACTCGCAATAAATGATTAGCTGCAGCATAAAATGTAAATATATTTTAACACAACTACCAAAATTGTAGTGTCAAAATGCCAACATGCAGACAAAGGAACAGGAATGAAAATAAATTTAATCAGGCACCAGAACAAAAAAAACCACGATCATCTTCACATAGGCCTCCAAGATCATTTCCATCTGGAATTGGTTTGTCAAATCTAACCCCAATTTTTGAAGACTCATTTTCTTCAAAAGCGAGAAGAACATTCCCCCGGGAGCCATAGCTTGGTCCCCTATCCAACACATCAGACAAATCAAAACAAAACTTAAAGGATTCCCACAATAACAAAGAAAAAACAAAACCATGACATAAGAATTTAATAATAAACAGTGAAAATAATTAAGAACTAATTCTTTAGTAACATAACTTACCTTGACGGATAATTTTGTAATGACGAGATTGCGGAGGGAAGGTTGCCAACAAATTTTACTCGATCACCTGCAAGTTACCATCATCTCATTTAGTAATTCATATTGCCACTTAGCATAAGAGAATATGATAATATGTGGAAATTCAGGATTAACAGTTTTCTAAACTCATTTTATTTGATAGATATTACATTTGCTAACCATGAAAGGGAGAATAGGCTTTTACTCTAACTAAGAGACCTAACTCTCAAAAATAAGATAACTTCATCCTAATCAAAAGGCTAAATTGCCCAAAATTCTCCTAAACTTCGAATCATGTGACAAAGATGAAAGAGAGATCAGAGAACATAGAAGAGAAAAGCTAGTTTTTTTTTTTTTCGGAATGACAGCAAACTATAAGAGTCTAAACTGCTTGAGCTAGAGCAACCAGATAAAAACTGAGAAGTATCCTGGTTCAAAAGAGCCAAACACTCGATAGGAGGATTCTGGTAAAAACAGAAATCCCAGCTTGTCTGATGGAAGAGCTTGGCCAAGCAATCCGCTTCTTTGAGCACTTCCCTTCCCTTCTTGTATAACTCATACCATTTCCATAGAGCCAGATGTTAGCAACCTATTGTCTTCTCTATTGGAAGTCAATTGGGTTATCAGTACCATAGGCCCACCCATAGCTAATGACTCAACGTTCACATGGGTGATTCTTTTTCTTCATGCCTCACTTTTGAGGAAGTCTCTTTGAGTGATGGGAAAGGTTTGGTTTTGGCCAATTATTGGCAAGTTGGCTAGGCAATTTTGTTGGTTGCCTCCCTCATGCAATATTAAGTGTCGTTACTTGCCCACATTTTGTCATTTACGCCATGTGTGCTATGATACCAGATAGAAATTCCCGATAAGAGGCAGAGCAGACTCCTAATCCAACTCTAAAAAGTAATTTATTCTAATCAAAATAGGATAACTCTATCACAATTGAAACAGGACACTTACGCTAATCCTACACATATAGAAGTGCTATCCAAAAATAACTAAAACAAATCATCATAAATTAAAATAAGAGATAAAATAATTAAAAATAACAGTTGAAACCAATTTTAACTTTCAAAAAATAACACTAGCAGATGGGCGCTTGATTTGAAGGGAAAACAGAATACCCGTTTTAAGAGTAGGGCCTTTGGATGATGCAGTAGATACTTCTTGCTTCAGCATAACCTGAGAACTTAGTGAGGATCCGTCAATAAGATCAGCATCAACACTTGAAGTTGGTCTCTTATGCTGTAATGTAGCAACCTGGGCACCCCGTTTTGCTAACACATGCGCTTTTTCAGGCCTTGAACTTTCTTTTGCAGGATCAGAATTCATTGGCGTTGGTCCCTAAGAATTAATTGCACAGTATAAAAAATTATTAAATCCATATATTAAAGCATCCTTAGCAAAAATCATTGAACAAGAAGTAGGGAAAAAAATACCAGGGAAGAATTTAAACAAGAGATGAGTCATAAAATTTTAAGATGTAAATCATATAGCTACAAAACCTAAAGAAAAGTTATAAGAATATCTGAGTAAACATACACCAGGCAGGGTAAAAGAATCCACTATTAGTAGCCTAGCACCAAAATGCTTTGCAAGTGCCTTGGACAAAGTTTCCTGATATATTTCAGAACCTACAAAGAATTGTTATGTCATTTTTTCATCGCTGAAAAGGGAAACCACAAGCATGTATAAAAATGACAGCACTACCTGCAGGACCAGATAATAATATTCGGGGGCACAATGAAGGGAGGTCTGAAGCAAATTTTGCAAAACCATTTTGCTTCAAATGAATGTACATAGAAGCAATCAAAACACTTTTTGTAGTATCACTGTAACAATACAAGACATCATCATGTGCAAAAAACAGCAGAAGTAAAATACAATTCGAGTAGCCTATATTATGAAGTCACATAAGAAAATAAAATGCTCAGGAAGCAAAAATTTGCACCTTATATAATATGGGAAGCTTTCAAATGACCCGTCAATATCATCAGGATTAAGAATTCCTTGCTGTAAATTGTTTTTAAATGCTTGCCGCCTGATGGAAACTAAAATAGTTTGAGGATCGACATCCTTAAAGAGTTCTCTTAATTCTCTTCGTTCAAATATTTTGGAAGACCCATCATTTATATCAAATCCAGGACACAATCCAGCAAGTTTGCACAACAATGGCCTTAACTCATAAGTGGCCCCTGTCACCCCCCCAGCATCCACTTTCATGCTGTCAAGGTTAGGATTTTCATTGGCAGAGGCAGAGGATGCAAGTATGATTTTCTCAGCAGAAACTTCAGCTGGCTCACCATTATTGGTGGTATCCTTCATGCCAATATCAGGAGTATCATCCTCAGGGCCAGGTCGTGATGAAACCTCAGCATTCTGTTGGACATTCTCACCAGTTTTAGAAAAGAAGGTGGAAGGAAATATAAATCTTTATGAAGATTAGTGAACCAAAAAAAAAGGACACCAATATCGATGCTCCAGCAACAATTTAAAGGGTCCCCAGATCTTGCTTCAAAATGCATATCCTTAATTGGAGAACTATGGGCTTCTAAAACACTTACAGAACAAGGTATCCCAGCAGTGGTGACATTATTATTGGTGAGCTGCTGAAAAATCTAAATTCCAAGCTAAGGAATATACAATAGATCCATAGAAGAAATTTAAGTAACACTATCGTCCATAATGTATTCACGCAGGAAACACAGCTGCTAATAGTTTTCCTCATAAACACAAATATGTATGCATGCAAAGGAGGAGGAAGGGAGAAGCAAAAAAGAACTAAATTCTTCCCAAAGCCGCACCCAGAATATATGTAAGAGGATACGTAAGCATTCTTGTCAGAAAAATTGAAGACCACCTCATCACCTGCACTCAAAATCAAACGGGAATTTTTTTGATAATTCCTGCCATTAACTTGGACGGAGCCTTTATCCCCTGTGATTTCCAGTAATGCAACAGATGAACCTCCATGCTATGCAAGTTCAAATAATCATGGTGGTCAGTGCTCTATGAAAGGTTATTATAAATTCTTATGAACAATTTTCCTTAGTTGAGAAATTTCAGTACCCATCATCTGCTACAGCTGAACAGAAATTCATCTATCTCAAATTTTAAATACAGACATATATGTCTGTGTGAGTATGATATATATATATATTAACAAAATTTCTCCAACAATTATATATTTGCATGGGCGTGCGTGTTTTTCAGGGGGGGGGGGGGAGAGAAACTTATTGGCATAATTAAGCTATACAGCAGATGGACCCATAGTTACTCAGCTAAATGCTGTGAATTTGCAGGATATATAGGAAGTGCTACCTCTGTGTGCCTCAACTTGCACAACACATTACTAACAGCTGGATCATTGAGCCATAAATTACATTGACGACCATGACCAACAGTGAATTGAGAACTGCACAGGGACAGATGTGGATTCTGGAGAAGCATGAGTAATAAAAACACATTAAATCCAGATCATATAACCAGAAATGAAGGACCTCTCTAACCAGGAGAGGGAATCATAAATTGGTTCCTACTTCTCATCTAAATTCATCACCTTCAATTTATAATCTGATGTGGAAAATGAAGGAATCAAACCCCTTATTTTTTAATTCAACTATAACCAGAACACATGATATACGTATAGCAGCATTGGCAACACAAAAAAAAGTAGATAGATAAATAACTACATACTAAAAGTTGCTGATTCATCATCCTTATTGTTGTGCAGAAGCAGAACAAAAATCTTTAAGGACAGCCAGAATTTTTTGGTTTCTCTTGATAAATAAGGCCAAATTTAGAAAATGAATTTTGGGACACTGACCCTGAGTAAGTCAAAATATCAGCACCACATTCAACAACAGAAAATTTCAAAATTGGTGGGCCATCCAACCAACCAATTAAAGGCAAACATGGATAACTAATTGAATTCTTTTTTTTTTTTTTTTTGCTTCCATCCTTTATCACATGGAGGTGCATGGTCACTGGACTCACTTAATTGGCCAAGGACAATTAGAAACAAACTGACAATTTGATATCCACTACACAGCGTTTGACAGTTTACAAGTCACAACAAATGCTAACCAAAGTATCTGCTCAGAATACAAGAGGATCCAGATATAAACTACATGTTCCCATTCTCAAAGCAGTTATACAACTTTACACATTACGACTTTACACATAACACATGCCCATCATTGACACAATTATTTTCATATAACAAATCTCCTTCAGAAGGTTGATTATGTACCCTCAAAATAAAATATACCAATTGAAATTATTTATAGCATAAAACAATTTCTTCCATTGTCGGTAAAGCACCAATAACAAAATTCTCAGAATCAGAGATGCTCAGACTGCTTTGTCAGGTTATTAATCGTTACTCCAATATGAACTGTTACTTATCACTGCAACAAATCATCAGGCCCCTATGCAACCATGTCAACCAATTAATTCCAATTATTTCACCTCAGAATTATAGGGAATGATACACAAGTTGGATGACTAGTTCTTAATCGTCATCTTGGAACTTCATAGAAAATTATTAAGTAACAAGGCAATTTAATCAAGCATGCAACAGGGTACAACAACAACATAGGGGCCTGATGATTTGAGAATGATAACATTTCAGACCCAGAATGCATAAAACATACAGGATAGACATGAAGTTTTTTAAATGGGAAAAATTGCAAAGCCGCCAAGTAGCTAAAAGTTTCTTAAAGGTTAACCTTTTGTGGGGACGGGGTGGACAAAAGGATCAAATTTGAACACGCAATTTTCTTGCAAAATCTGACAAGACAAGCACTAGCACCGATAACCAGAAACAGGTGGAGAACATAAAATGCTCAACAAAGAGTGAATATGCACCTGAGAGCACTGAGAAAGAAGCTTTCCCCACACAGCCTTCGGGTTAGTTTTAGCTGATTTCGTTGAGCGTTTCTTAGACCGGCAAACGGCAGCCGCTCCAACCACCTTTGATTTCTCTCCATCAACCGCAGTTTCACCTGAGCTTGCCATAATTTCATAATAATAAATAACCTGAGAAGCGCATGCATGCATACAAGCAAGAGCTCCCAACACAAATCAATATAACGCACAAAAAAAAAAATAAAGGAAGGCCACTTTCGCACCTAGAGGCTGCGGCGACATCAAAGCCTCGCCTTCAACAGCTATGGCAGGAGATTTCTCAGGTAGCATCGCATCACAAGCGTCCACAGCTTTCAATGAGTTGGTATCTGGAAGATCAGACGGACTTAGCTCCGTTTCTCGAGATTCATTACCTGGTTCGTTGGCCGGACCAAGAATTTCCGCTGACGGCAGACTTGTTGATGATGAATCCTTGGACACCTAGGTTTTGGAGAGCAAAATGATCAATTCCAGAGGAAAAATCAAGAATTTTCAAGGAAATCACAAAATCACATGGGAATAATGAAATTCACGTTGAAACATATTAACGGGGAGCACAAGAAGCAGTAGAAAGAATACCTTGGTTCGTTTCGCGTTGGAAGAGGGGGATGAAGAGAGAGAGCGCTTGGAAGTAGACGAGCCCCGCCTGGTTTCGACCATGTTAGCTTCGTTGTGTTTGTGCTTGGTCCCTCTTCACCCCTAATCCACCAAGAATCAAAGAGAAGCGGAGAAAGAGATGGATATGACGCAAATACGAATGATTGCAGGAGATCACGTCACCGAGGTTTATGTATTCGTTGGTTTAATAGGTATGAAATACAAATAAAAACAAATGCTATTTATTATAGAATATATTGGGGAAGACGAAGAAACGAAGCGAATTAGGGGAGTTTGCGTTGAGGTGGGGGAGTGGGAACGGAAAAGGACTGTCCAGCTTGGGGCTGGTAAGGAGGGGGATGTAGTGTTGCGGTTGGATGTGAAATCTTTAGGAGGCGGAGAGACGGAGCGATAGCGAGCAAGTGGCTAGTAATACAAAGAGGAGGAGGGCTTTGGTCACACGGAATAATACTGCAGAGGCGACAGCCAGGGATCAGTTATATAATCTGCACTACTTTCACATTGTGTTATTAGCCAGAATATATATCCACACGCTACCAATATTTTGTCTAGCCCCGCCTCATTATGCAGTGGTTTTGTGCGTGTGTTAATTACATATATATATATATATATATATTATGGAGTATGAAATTACTAATAATCAATTACCACTCCATTGACTGCGAGTATAAGGTATTCCAACTGAAGATCAAAGACTAAATTATATGCCCCCCGCGCGCTCACACATACATTCATACATATATATATATATATGTATATATACATATATATTCTACCCGTGTGATGCACGAGTCAATAAAAATATAAGCTTTTTCAAAAATATATTTAAGAATAAAATTATGCTTTATAAATGTAAAATTAAATGGTAAATAAATTGGTATTATAAATTAAATTATTCACAAATAATTATTGTACAAATATAAAATGATAATATAAAAAATAATTAAATTATTAAATACTTTAGTATGAATAACATTTAAAGTGGTATTATTTGGTTTGACATCTTGATTTAGAATTAACTTACCAATCACAATCCGTTGACATTGTTTACAGTAAAATCCATCACCATCCCGAAGTACACCTTCGAGCAAGACATGCATGAAATATAATACCATCCTCCTTCAGAATTAATGCGTATTTCAGTCACCAATGTTAGACATATAGTTTCCTAAGTAAAAGAAATATAAATAAATGTTGATAAGTTATATTTATATTATATGTTATTCAATGTATTATGTAAACATATACGAATTCTAATAATAAAATGATGAAAGAGATTTGAAAATGATAAAATATGTTAACAATATAAACAATATATATATAATTAAATTAATCGAATAAACAATATAAATAATTAATTTCATTATTACAAATGGACAATGGCATAATTCATCAAGTTTTTTTCTCTCTTGCATATTTATAATATAATCTGACTTGCAGTGTTTGACAAAGTTGACACTTTTTCATCCACTTTTGCACCGACAACTATCATCCTGCAAATTCGAAGAAGAATTATTGACCAATGTAATAAATATAACCCATATCCACAATGTATAGCAATTTAAATCAATATAAATAATAAAATTTAATCAAACCTATCAACAAATTTGGTGACTTCCGGAATAGATGGATGAATAAACATACGAGAATAGTACAGAGTTTGGTGATTTCTGGACACCTAAATCATCATTACAAACAAAGATAAAAATACAAAGCAAATACTCCTACAAATGTAAACGAATGATAAAATTATGATATTGTTAAAAACACAACAATCGGTGGAACATAAGTGCTTGACGTATACTTTATGATGTCATCAGTGAAATCACCCCATAAAGTGCAACTAATCTGATTGCTCCTAGAATTTGACCAATAATTAAAACAATAACATTAGTCATTAAGTCAAGATTTGAAAAACGAGGTTAAAAGCTATAACCAACTAATGAAACAAATAATATCTTAGCCAAATACTTCAGAAAAATAACCATAAAATGAAAATTCAAATTAATGAATCTTAGATAAATCATAATAAACCATTTTAATGTAATTAACATACTCAAGATCTTTCATAAAAAAAAATACTCATGATCTTTGATGACTACATCCACCCTCTTCAGATGCTTTCTGTCCTTTAATGGATGCTCCATCTCTCCAACACCACTTAACTTACCAATCACATTTGCCATAAAAAATTATTTCGTTTGACACAAAATCTATTATATAAAACAAAAGTCAAATGTACTTTCTTTAATATATATAATAATTATATAATTACACATATAGACATACCACCTAAGAAGCAATCATCTGTTGTCCTTGTTAAGATATCACTAAAAAGAGTAAAAAGAAAATCATATGTATGTATATCTTCATTATCAACGTGTGGCTCAACCTTCGTTGAAAACTGAAAATTAATCTTGAATGCATGATTAGTTGTAAGGTATGATCCTGAGTTTTGCCCAACACCAAACGTCTGAATTATGTAAACCTTCCCCTTGGTTAATTTCGACATAAACTTTCCTATGAAAGCTTTTTTAACCAGCCATATATCCAATCTCCCTACATTAACAAACACAATTCATATGATTTTAATAACATATGCAAATAGCATAACTAAGAAAATGGCAGCCAAATAGTTATATGAAATAAATATTTACATCATTATCCTGTAAAACTACTTCCATTGAATTGTGAACACTTGGTAAACATAGATCTGGTATAAACCATAGATGAATTACCCTAACTTTTACTCGTCAATCATACCTCAAGGGATTGATAGCCCTGAGAGCATTATACTGGAATTCAATAACTTTTTTCAACATGAATAACAATCTAAAGAATATCGTTTCCAATATGATGTGCAAATCAGGAGGGATTGATGCAATGGACAACAATAACAATACTAAATTTATAGGTAGGAAGACTTCTACTAATTGATATGATGAATTAAATTTCAAATAAACACACATTTATTATTAACTTTATCAATTTAGAAATTTTATACATTACTTATCGTTGATGTATGCGTAATTGGTAAAAGGAAATTATAATTAGTAAAATTCAAACTTAAAACAATAAATGCCCGATTTTAAAAACAAATGCAGAAATATTACCAGATCAGACCAAGCATTATATTGATAATATTGTGTTTGTATATTTTAAACAAATCAAACAAATATTATATTAGTCAAACTTATAGCAAATCCCCATTTTTAAGCTAGTAATAAATGTATTGTGTATTTTATTTTTTATTCATACCACATGTCTTATCACTGTTTGACCATATAGTAAGGTAAGATAATCACACAAACGCTAATTGAGGGAGTATTAATACAACTTCAACATTTTTTTATGAGAAAAAAAATCTAAATTTAAACCCCAAACAACAACAATACCAAATTTAAACGAAGGAAAACATCTATCAATTGATGGGATAAATTAAATTTTAAATAGACATACATTTATTATTAACTTTTAGCAATTTGAAAATTTCATAAATTACCTAATGTTAATGGAATCGTGATTGGTAAAAAGAAATTATAATTAATAAAATTAAAACTTAAAGCAATAAATGTCCGGTTTCAAAAACAAATACAGAAAGATTACCCTATAAAATTAAGAATTATAGTGATAATATGGTGTTTGTATATTTTTAACAAATGGGACAACTATGATGTTAGTCAAACTTAAAGTAAATCTCCATTATTAAGCTAGTAATAAATGTGTATTTTATTTTTTATTCATGTCACATATCTTATCACTGTTAGACCATCTAGTAAAGTAAGATAATCACACAAACGTTAATTGAGGGAGTAATAATACAATTTTAAACACTAAATAACAACAATACTAAATTTATACGTGGGAAAACATACTAATTAATAGGATAAATTAAATTTTGAATAAACAAACATTTATTATTAACTTTTATCAGTTTGGAAATTTCATAAATTACCTAACGTTGATGGAATCGTGATTGGTAAAAGGAAATTATAATTAATAAAATTAAAACTTAAAGCAATAAATGTCTACTTTTTATGAAATAAATTTAAACAAATACAGATTACCAAATCAAATTAAGAATTATAGTGATAATATGGTGTTTGTATATTTTAAGCAAATCCAACAACTATGGTGTTGGTCAAACTTCATGTGTTAGATTTTATTAAATGTATTATCTAATTTAATTTTTTTCATACCATATCTCTTTAAATATTTGATCCGTTCTTCAAAATAAGATAATCGCACAAATACTGATTGTGAGAGTATTAATACAAATCTGACCTTTTTATTTATGAGAATACAAATATGAAGTTAAACCCCAAATAACATCAAATCCTTTTAACATATTTTACCATTTCAAGATTCAATACAGTTAAATAAGTTAATCACCGAAATCACTTTTTGACTTAACAACAGTGGCCATTTAGTAAAATAAGATAATCATACAAACCTTGATTGATGAAGTATTAATACAAACCCTGCTCCTCTTTTATTTCAACATTATAATTATGAATTTAAATCACAAATAATATCAAATCTTTTTAACACATTTAAGCAACTCCTACTTCACCACATTAATTTACATAATCACCCTTACTATCTATATATTGTTAACTATAAGATTTATTAATGTTAATATAAATTTTTTAAATCTAATTTGACAATTTCATAACATAACAAAATAAATTTAGGGATTTAAATTCATTTTTTAACAACAACACAATATGAACTTTCAACACACAATTAACAAGTGTGTTGATTATAAAAAGAAAAATACTTAATATGGTGTATTATAATTATCATTAATTTATTATAATTCTAAATAGATTTTGATCACCAAAATTTTATTTTGATCTATCTATTGTGATAAAATGATTATGTTAAAAACATACAGATATGGATGTTTATTGAATGAAACAACTCCAAATCTTAACCGTTACTTAGTATACTTAAAAATCCAATTGAATCATATATAACATAAGAAATATGATGTTTATTGAATGATTGTATTAAATTTCTTACTGTAAGAGATGACTAATATTAATTAGAAAAAATAGACTATTGATATTGAATTGTTTATTAAAATAAAAATAAAAATTGATAAAATCAATTAGTAATAAAAAAGACAGCATATATGTTATAACTACATAAGGTTAGCTCATATGATTAGGGTGGGGTGGGATATAGGTAGAGATCAAGGGTTCAAATCCTTCTAATGTATAAAAAAAAAAGAAATATATCATTACAATATGCCAACAAAAAACATGCTCCCAAACATTAATATTCAAATCATGAGATTTGAATAGCTTGTTGAATTCCATCATTTGAACCACCACATGCACATTTTTTATCTTGTTGAATACATTGATATTCCTAGTATGAACCTTGAAGATGAATCTCTTTCCAATAAGTTGTGTAATATCATTAACATTACCGTTATCCTAAATTAACAAAACAATAGAAAAATAATATAATTAAAATAACAAATATTGGGAGTTAATAATTGAATAATAACCATATAGTTTATGTGTATTTATTTATTTTGGTATAACAATAAATCAACATACTTTTATAAATTATTTCTTAATAAAAAAATTCAAATTATGTTGTACAAAGAATTCACGAGCTCAGTTGATGTGCAATTCATAAAACATGAAATCTCACGGTGAAAGGCAATGAAATCAACTGATCCAGACTCATCAGTTACTCGGGCATTAATATTATACATGTGGGACAATTAAATAAATTAGGCCACTCATATGAATAAATAAATTGAATTATGCTATTTATTTACATATATTATTTCCAAATCCAACATCATTAGTTACAAAATATAAACTATATACGTAGGAATAGTTGATTTTACGAATTTGTCACAACTCGGACAAGAAACCATTTCTGTCATGAAAAACTTGCGTTAAAAACCTATGACATGAATTACAAAACCACTCATGCTGCACATCAATCCCTCCTACTGTAGTTATCATTGTATATGTACCTTTTAAAATAGTATGCGGTTGACTCAAATCACAAAAAAATAAATAAGTGAAATTACTTATAAGAAAAGAATTACATACCTTAGGAGCTTCAAACAATTGGTTTAAAATAATAAATAAACACTTCATTAAAAATGGATCAAGTACATTGACAGACCAATTTTTGTACACTAAACAATTCTACTTTAACTCAATAGAAGTTAAGCATGAAAAAATCTACACCATCACATTTTCAGGCAAACTCCTACCCTTCTCAAACAACTCCATCCTACAAATGTTAATTCTACATTAGTAAATATAAAAAGAAAAGCATTACTAATATATGAGATACGTGATAGCATATAAAATGAAGAAATAAACATTAGATGCTTCAAAATGTTTACCCCAAGCAACGATGTGCATGTCTGAATTTGAGATGATGGATGTCAAAGGCAATAGCCTATTTATAGGGAAAAAAGATCAATGCACATAAAAATTAAATAAAAAAAATATAATATTTGATGTGATATGGATCAATGCCATTAATGTAATTGGCAAAAGAAATCAAATCATACCCATTAATTGCATGCTAATGCTTTTATATCATATACGAACACTGATTGAGGGAGTAATAATAAAAAGTTGATAATTATAAATTTGAATTTAAAACTCTTCACCTATAATTAAAACTAATATTTAACATCAATTCGTTATTCAAGGGAAATAGAGTCTATACGACATTAATCACCTCAATATAAGTTGAATTTAAATAATGATTTAATGTGATCATGAAAAAAGACAAATCAGCATCTACATAAGATAACACAATAGATATTCTTATTTTGTTGACCATGCTGAGGTGGCACAATATGATTCTAGCTTTGAGCCCTACTTTTAGATATATAATAGATATTATGAATTATGAAACTCCTTTGATTGGAAGCATAATAGTATCTTCAATCGACAGTAAAAAACTAATTCTTTTGAAACGTAGAGATTACCAAGGTGAGTTTTACCTCCCTCAACAAAGATTTTTTCATACACACAATTTGAAATCAAATTCAGAATAATATGCTTAGGAGAACCAACTATTTACCAAATGTGTTAGGACAGTTGGTTATAGACATCTACCTTTAAAGATTACCTTAAAAATACCAATATATACATAAAAAAAAAAGTTAAGCTACATAGCTATACAGTATAAACTTTGAGAATGTCATGTGATATTGAATTAATTTTTTTAGAAAAAAATATCCTATTCAAGAATTATGGGCATAAACGCTATTAAAAATGAGATGAAATCTTACCAAAAAAAATCCTCAAATTATTATAATATATATTTATAGCAATTCTCCTCTAATCGGTACACTTCCTAAATTTCAGGAATTTTACTATTCTTTTTAAACTTTCATCTGTTGCTCTGGTTTGATTTTCTGTTTTTTTTTTCTTGGCCAGACTATTTGATTTCCATATACAAACTGATATGGTAACAATGCATTTTTTTTTTGTTGAAGTAACAATGCATATTTTAATTTAATATCTATTACATTACCTCGATCAAAATAAGGAAAGATATTTTATTTGTCTAAATCTGTCATCATTCTTTTATCAACTAGAAGTATAATTTACTCCAACACTACGGTGCAATAGAATAGATAATAGTAGATTTGGATTTCTACCCATTTGCCTTAATTGTTAAGTATAGTGTAAAAGTTAAAATATTTATGTTATTTTTATATTTTTATTTTATGTATAATAAATTTATCTCCCCTCACTACATTATACTTAAGCAATTGAAGGAGGTGGGCACTATAGAGGATTCAAGACTTACAATAATAATAGTGTCAACTAATTTAGTTTTTATGTACGTGCAAATTATCCGATAGTTTAAATGATAGAATGTTCTTATATAATTTGTTTGCCTTTAATGTTTACCATATTGTGATTTATAAGTAGAAAATAAACGAATTTTCTAATCAGGTGATTTATTCAATTTTTTTCTTGCTTTTTTTGGCCAAATTTAATTTCTTCTTACTTTGCTAATTACTGATTACTACAAATTAGGTGGATCTCTTGGAACGAAATTTGAGGGGTAGTTTACAAAATTTAAATTAGAAAATGGTTAGTTGGTTCTGATTGGAAATAAATAAATTAGAGATTCATACAAAAAGTTTTAAACCTCCAACAAAGCATATTTCATATACAACATTTAACCTAAAAAAATCTTAAATAATACATTTAAGAGACTTAATTATTTAGAAAGTTTACAAAATTTATCTGCCAAAGTAGATATGAACATCTATGCACGTCTGTTGAAAAAAAAATAGTTACTATGGATATTTAACTTATTTATTTTAATTTACTCCACAGCCGACCACAATCCTTCACCATATTTTAATGTTTAAATAATAATGCAGTGTAACAAAAGAATATTCATTTCAAACAATTTAAATTAAAAATAAAATTAAAACAAACAACATTTAGAAATAGCTTAGATTATAAGAATCAAGCAGAAAATTCGAATAAGCTTAATGTAAACTTGAACAAACTTAGCTACTTAAACTAAATTGTTTTTTTCCGACGCTTAAATTAAATTATATGATTCCAACACTATAAATGAAAAAAAAAAAACCTCTCCTCAATGCCTCACAATACTCCAATATGAGTTTTTTTATTAAAAAAAATGATCGTACCGGCGTATCCCTACCTCATTTTGCTTCACAGTGAGATTTGCTCTTTTGACCAAGAAAACTAAGAATAATAATAATAATAAAGTGAGATTAGCACTCGTCTGACCAAAAAAAAGGGTGAGATTTGCTCTATCCCAATTCCCAACCCATTGGAGCTATTCCTACGGAGAGTCTCACTGGCTTTCTATAAGAAAAATAGAGGATTCTCCATACGCCGACGGAAGTCAATATCAGCGAGCAACACCGGAGAGTTGATTGCGGTGATGAGAAAGAAAGAAGAAGGCAGCAAATGACTCTGAAGAAAGAGAGGTCCATGGGCCACGCGGTGGGTTGTTTTTGGTAAAATGATAAATAAAAAATTAATCACTCTCATTTAATGTTTCAAAGGTTATTTTTGCACACAAACAATTATGAGAACCAGTTTTGTCCAGCTTATGAGATAATCACTTACCTTTCTGTTTGAATACCTCAGCTGGTAAGTGATTATGAGATCTCATAGAAGATTATCCATACTATCCAAATAGGTACTGTGTCCATTTTATTTCAAGAAGTTATATGATTGTCCCTAACGAAAAAACAAATAAAATTATATGAAATATTATATTATATCAGGAAAAAACTATATAAAATAAAAGCAGAATAATCCCATGGAACCAGAATCGAGGACCATACAAAACTGCCATCTCTCCTTCCAGAAAGTAACTAGTAATCTTACTAGAAAAGTGGAATAATAATCAACGAGACTTGGCTAAGCATCATGGAACTATTTGATTACAAAATGAAAAAAAAAGAATTTAAAAGAGAGAGCAGATCACCTCCTATTCAGAAACAAAGGATAGGACAAGTGCTTTGGTAGCAGGTTTTGCAGAGAAACCTGTTTCATAATAACTGCTCAGCTCATTATTGTGCCGCCGAGGTTCCTTCACCATTGGTGGACATGCTTGGGCTCTAATAAAAATTTTTGGCGATCCGATCTTTCGGGATCAGCGGCAGGTACGTTGCCGCTGTGTAATTTCTTTTTGCCATATAGGAAACAGCTCGATTGTCCTTATCCAACCAATGCGCTGCAGTGGGAATCACAAGTTCAGCCACTTGTGGGAATAGCGGAATTCGATTCAACGTGTGCCAAGTCGACACTGCAAAATGCTCAGCCAATGGCTTATGCTTCGAGTCAAGCTCCTTAGCCGTCGGCTCGTACTTAGTGTAGACATTCTTCGCTATGCTTTTGGTGGCGTCCACCAACCCGTCGCGTTTTATTTCCGATACGACGGCTCGAGCCACCTCTGGAGCCTTCTGTGCCACAGTAACAGCTTGGATTGATGCGCACTTTAGTAATGAGGGAACATGGCACTCCACCTCGATTATGGACTTGTCTACCTACTTACAGATCGCGCAGTCATAAATTTTCCGTGAAATAAAGATTGAAAACCAATCAAAAATTGCTAACCTTACGATCAGCAAAACTGAGGAGCTTCAATGGAACGTCTTGGAACTTTTCATAAATCGGTCCAATCATAGTTTTGACGGTGCCTTCTACGGTCTCAACTCCCTGCTTCAACGGACCAGAATTTTCTTTGGCAAATTCATAGATGTTTGAAAGGTATGCAGCTGCATAGATCGATGCCATTTGAACGAAATTCAGATACTTCAACTTTTCCTCATTTTCTTGGTCCTTAGACAATGGGAGAACATTTTAGACGAGAAAAGAAAAATAGATCCCGAGAATAGCGATATATTCACAGCAGTTCATTTGCTTGTTTCAATTATCGGATAGTGCCATACAAGTATAATGATCATCAATAAAATCATACAATTTATTCATGATCAATAAAGTGCGGGATTTATTTTTTAAACTCAGTAGCTGGATATAAAAATAAAGCCATAGTTTCATTTTTCGCATGCTTTACCCGTAAATGCAAATGGGCAAAATGACAAGAAGATTTTCCTGAAAAGAAAAACAGAGATGGAGAAGAGCAATATACTAAATATGGTCGATTGCCTTCCGATTCCGCCATGCTTTGTTTCCTTGTTTCAATTGCTTCAATAGAATTCCTTCGAAGATGGAGATGTGAGGATTCTTCAGAGAGATGACCAAAACAGGAGAGGAAGAGGAGGCAGGGAGCGTTTCGATGAGTCAGCTTTTTCTAGCGGTACCCACCATGGCGATGATCTCTAGGGGAAGCGTAGTCAATGGAGAAATGCTACGTGGCAGTCTTGGGGGAACTAGGAGGTCAGAAGAGTCAAGGTTGTGAGGTGCAATGGTCTGCCCTTGCACTCGTTGATGTGCAAAGGTGTAATGGGCAACATGCTGCCGCTTTTCATTAAAATGAGTGAGCGCGACGGTGACAAATTGACATGTGGACGATCAGATAAGAAGCTATTATTGTGTATCAAGTTGAGGAGTGGGCATTCGATAGCGTCTCCACAGGGCATGAAAAGATGTACAAGCATCTTCTTGGCACAAATCTTCACGGGAATGAAATTTATTGTAACTACAAGTGAAATACTCCGATAAGAAACTTTTAATTATCAATAGAATTTTTTTTAAACTTTTTTTCTAAATAATTCTTATTTAATATAATTAGACTCATTAATCAAATTCCCGGGTTAATTAAATTTCATGCTTCTTAAAGGGTATTTTAGATAAAAAAAATTAAATATATTATAAAATTCATAAAATATCTTATATTATAAAATATAAATTTCTAAGAAAAAATACTTATATAGTAAAATGGATAGACTAATAGTCAGTGACCACACTAAAATGTTTGAGCACGCTCATGTAATATAGAATTTATCTCGGGTCAAAAAATACAAGAAAATTTATTCATTACAAGGATGAAAATGTGTGCTTTAGTGCTTGTGAATATTGCCCTTGGGCTTCAACCATATTCTATAATTATACTTTTTAATGATGAATTGGGTAGGACTAATGATATAGAATATTTAACAACTCATAAATATAAACTAAATTTGAGTTTTTATTGTAGGATTTGGGTTGGAGAGGTAAAAGAAACTCTTAAAAGAATGTATAATAGTAGACCTATTGGCCCCAATGATATTCTTATTGAAGTTTGGAAGTATTTGGAAGAAATGGGTCTTTGTTGGTAACTAAACTTTTCAATGAGATTTTAAGGTTAAATAAAATGTAAGAATGGAGAAAGCACTTTGGTACTCATATACAAGAACAATGGGGATATTCAGAATTGTGCTAATTATTGAGGGATAAAACTCATGAGTCATACCATAAAACTTTGGGAAATAACGATTGAGTATAGACAAAGAAAATAGTCTCATATTTTAAAAAACTAATTTGGTTTTGTGCCATGATGATCTACAACAGAGGTTTTTTATTTATTAAAGGGTCTAATTGAAAGATATCGGAGTAAAAATAGAGACTTGCATATGATTTTTATTGATTTGGAAAAAACATATGATAGAGTACCAAGGGATATGTTTTGGAAAACAATGAAGAATAAATGTATTTGTATGACTTATATTCGAGTCATAAATGATATGTATAAAGGGTAAAAATAAGTGTGAGAACTTTTAAAAGTGAGACAAAAGACTTTCCTATAAGTATAGATTTATATCAAGGATCTTCTTTTAGTCCATATTTGTTTGACTTGGTTTTGAATATTTTAACAGAACATACATAGGAGAAAATTTCTAAGTGTATACTTTTTGCATATGAAATAATCCTAATTGAAGATTTAAAATAAGATGTCAACTCTAAACTTAAGTAATGAATATACACTTTGAAATCAAAAGGTTTCTATTTGAGTAGAAGTAAAACATAATGTATGTATTATAAATTTAACAGGAAACTAGTTAGAAATGATTTAGAGGTAAAAATTAGAGAGTAAACTATTCCAAAAATGTCAAAATTTTAATATTTGAGATTGATTTTACAGAGTGATAGTGAAATTGTTGGGGATGTTTGACATAAGATACAAATTGGGTGGTTAGAGTGGAGAAAAACGATGTCAAAGAGTTATTTGTAACTGTAAGGTACTTACGAAGCTCATAGGGAAATTTTATTGAACTGCTATAAGGCCAGCGATGCTATATGACAGGGAATGTTGAGCTTTAAAAGGAGAACAAGAGTATAAGATTAGAGTGACAAAGATGAGAATGTTGAGATGAATGTGTGTTCATATAAGAATGTATAAGATACAAAATGATTGTATATGAGGGAAAATCAGAGTAGCACTTATCGAGAAAAAATGGTAGAAAATTGTTTAAAGTGGTTTGGGCAAGTACAAAAAAAAGAATAAGAGGAGACAATAAAAAAAGTTAATTAAATGATTTGGAGTCCTATCAAAAGGCGTTGAGAAAAATAAAAAAAAAACTAAAAAGATTATAAGATGTAATCTCTTAATAAATATTTTATTTAAAAAAATATTATTTGATAGAATTCAGTAGTATCATATGATTTATGTAATTAAAATATAAAATTAATGTTGTTATTATATGTCATAAGAGATGATTGTAGTATAAGAGACTATTCTATCAAAAATAAAAGAAGTTGGACAATTATATGAACTATCAGTCAAGAACCATATTTCATATAGACAATTCCTCCCGCTATCAAGTCGCGACAACCAATCGACCCTGCGCATCGAACTCGATTAATACCGCTGGAAGTACAGGCAGGGGCTAGACGGTTGGTTTTTCAGGGATTTTTTTTTTGGGAGGGGACGGCTGGAGCCATCCTTTAATTATTTTTTAGATATACTTGAAAAAATCAAAATAAAAAATCTGTACATAATAAAACTACAGTTTCAACGATTTTTTCTAGTATATATTGAATTGAAATATGATAATATTTCATGATCACCGCCGTAGTTCGTAATTCGTAGTATGCTAAAACTAAACCATACATCGTGGTCCGCGTTTTACATTAATATATCAATTATCAGTCAATTAAAAAGATAAAAATCTCATGCCAAAACATGGTCCGCGTTTTACATTAATATATCAATTATCAGTCAATTAAAAAGACAAAAATCTCATGCCAAAACATGGTCCGCGTTTTACATTAATATATCAATTATCAGTCAATTAAAAAGACAAAAATCTCATGCCAAAACATGATTTCTAGCACTATTTGTTTCTAGTAGTGTTTACTATAACCCGATTTCCTTTTACCATGTGTGAATGCATGAATATGTGAATATGTGTCCGTGTTTCATCCTTTCGTGTGCATGTGCGTGGTTTCTTGTCGCATGTTTCCAAGGCAAATGAGGCTGCCCAATCATCCTTCTTTTGCGTTGTGTTAATCTAATTTAGGATTCTTTGGGTTTGTGTTAATCTAAAACAAATATTTAAACCTCTTAAGGGAAGAATGGAAATAATTTAGGATGCCTGGAGCCAATTCCCATTAATTGCTGGACGCAAGATCTGCAGACCCTGTAACTAATTTCCTTCTTTTTTTTTTTTTGGTAACTGTAACTAATTTCCTTCTTCCTCTCTCTCTATACACTTTTCCTTCTTTCATTTTCCGTCCTTCCTCTGCCCTTTCCGACGACCGCAAGCACGCCACCATAACGGTCTGTCTTACCCAGTTTTATCGTCTTCTCGCTTCTGGGGTAGTCTCCGTCTCATCTTCTCTCACTCCTGTCGTCCTTCGCCGACCCCCACCCATCTCCGACCTCCACCGGCGATTTTCTTGCTGGTGACTAGAAAAGAAAGGACGCCTGTTCCCTCACAGCATGGAAGAACCTAGAGTGTGGAATCCCATGGCCACCGTCGGATGTCGCCAGTGAATGCCCTCTGTGTGAGCAGACGGTGCTTCAATGGTAAACTCGCCAACCTTCATTGCCTATTTTTTTCTCCCTCTGGACGCTGCCTCGATGAAATTTCTGGAATTTTTTTTCGCATTATAATAATTTCCGTAGATTTGCCTTCTTTTGATAATCTTAGATCATTTGTGAATTTCCGTAGATTTCTCCGTGTTTCTTCCTCTCTCTCTGTCTCACTCCGTTCTTTCCCTTTTTCTCTCTCCCTCTACTAATTTCTCCATCATGACGGAAACAAAGGAGCAAACATCGTTGATGAAGAAGAACGACGAAGGCCATTGGTGTGGATGTTGAATGCCATTGGTGAAGAAGATTGAAGACGGGGAGAGAAGCAATCAATAGGGGAAAAATGGTGTCGAGATGGAAGAGAGAAAGATGAATAATGGGGAGCCAAAATCATCTGCAAGGTATGCTGCTCATATCAATTAATGATGCTTACATCATAAATTTTTTATATGCTGCTTATATCATTATATATACATTTATATGTAAGTACACATTTCATAATGAAACACCAACCTTGACTCAAGGCATGCGGTAGGTTTATCTCAATAATCATCAATTAACATGGCTTGAAAATGTTAGTGGCTCAGTGCCTATTCTTTGTAGTTGTTTTGTAATGCTAATGCAAGGGCCTTTCTGTGGAGTAACATTTACTCTAGATACGCCAAAAGTTGTGGAAGGGATTGGAAGTTTTGGAACCTTCTACTTTTGACCATTGATTATTTGAAATTAGTATAGTCTTGAGAGGAACTATTTCTCTATGAACAACGTGGATGAATATATTAGAGGATGAAGTTTATTATGGCAATTGGTTTACCAAAGTGACTAAATTATTTAGTGATCTCTATTTTTTTAATCCTATTCTCTTTGTTGTTATTTAATGCTATTGCTTAATATCATTACAATTACAGGTTAAGCTAGACAAAGTTCTAATTCCTTCATCTGCCACTTAGTACTTTGCTACTGCATGAGTCACAAATATAGGTGAACCCTAGAGACAAAGATGATGATGCATCATTATAGATGTGATTTGCTTAATGTAGCTATTATTATATTGTCATTATATTGGATTTGTTTGCCCTTGGAATGATTTAGATCTTATCTCTACCTTTTTCTCATATCAAGAGTGTCTCTAAAGTGCAAATGATTTTCTTCACAGCTCCCTTTTGCTTTTCCAATAGTTACCATGTTTCTTTCATATAAGACTCAACTTGATAAAAATTGTTAAATCTGTCTTTTCATATTTGTTGTTCCTGTCTGGCCAAAAGAAAATATTTATTGTTCCTGTTATTTGGAGAAGTATTTCTTCATGCTTTATCTCAAAGCTCTGTTAGTGATGCATATTTCTGTTCTTTCAGCTTTCATTGTACTTTAAGCAATTACCAATTTATATTCATCATCTGACGTATTTTCCTTAATTTCTGTCAACCTCTTCTGTTTTATCTTAATGCAAGTGTAGTTGAGTGAATTAGGTTTTCTAATACTAATAAGAGTAGGTTATTTATGAACCATCATGTAATTCCAGTAATGTTCAACAATGTCTTCTCTTTTTTCCTAGGCCACTTGAAGAAAACAGGGTACTAATGAGGATTCCAGAAGGGTTTTGATTGGATGCAAGCGTCCAGTGGTTGCGTTTTATCTTTCACAGGCAAGCTCTAAGTATATTTCCTTACATATGAAACCTCTTGTTAATGGCTTCTATAATTTGTGCTTAAAGTTTTTCCTGTCTAAAATTATTGCATATTACTGCAGGGCTTAGTCTCTACATGAAAGAAACATGCCTCATGGAACCTGACCTATGACAGCACTTTTGGTGTTTACTGGATTAAATGTTGTTTTGGTTTCAAAATTACTCCAGTGTATGACTCTGTTTGCTTTCATCCTTATTAGCAGAGAAGGTGAGGATGTTGTTCACTTCCTTCTATTATCTGGATCTGTTATTTGGCTGTCTGCTATAGAAAGTTTGCTACATTTTTCTTTCTTTTTCTTGGCTTGGCCCCTTATCCAAGTTAAAAGTATGTAGGGGCATGCTAGCTTCATGATAGGAGACCTCAAAATTTATCTTGAATTGCTTCAAAATTAACCATAGAAGACTTCAAAATTTAATGTTTGCCCAAGGTACTTTAGCCATGGAGGAGACCCCAAAATTAGTCATAGAAGACGATAAATACCTCGAAATTTATAAGCAGTCATACTGCAGCAGTATAGTAGGAGTACTCATGCTTATGTCTATCATTGTATTGGAGATTCTCCTTGGTCTATTGAAGTTAGTAATGACTTCAGATTCTGGCATTGCTGAAAGGTGTTATATGTGTGCGTGTATACATATTTCTATGGTAATATCAGATCTAATGACATTTGTTATCACTGTATTGAGGGATGAGAAGCCTTCTACTGATGAGGATGGAGCAGAGTTTATTGAAGAATGAGTTATGCCTAAATTTATCTGTTTTTTACCCAATAATAGACAGTATAAACTGCTCTAAACTCTATGTTGAAAATTACTATAATATGGTTAAGCTGTTATTTTTTTTTAATTACAACATTATATAATTGGTATAATATGATTAAGTTTTTAGGTGCTGTTTTATTTTTTTATTTTTTACTTTTTTGCAGTTCTCTAAAGCTAAGAAATGGCCATCTTGATTAATTCAAAGGGAAATTCTAATATGATCATAATAGATATGTCATAGCTTTAGTTGACACTGGAGTATGGTCTTTTGCTATCTATAATAAGGATTATGGTATTTTTGCTTTTTTTCCTGTTAATACTTTTAATCAGTCATTATTTTCTTTTTTTAATTTGTCCAGGATGATTTTTTTTTTGGTTTACTATTAGAATTTGTATCTGATACGTTCTTGATCACATATAGGTAGTAGTTTGGTCTATTCTGTTTTTCCTTTTAATGGTTTCAACCCTAATTAGCAATGTTCCATATATATAAATATAGTTTATCATTCTTGATCTTGGTATATGATTAGAAATTTGTTAAGGGGCATGCCACTAATGCATTACTCGGCTTCTTGAGTTTAAATATAGTTTTTTGTTTAGAGCTCATTTAAATTCTTTTCCCTTTCAGTAGCCTACCACATAGGTAAAGTGATGGGACAGTTTAGAGGAGAATAATAGGGTATTTGACATAGTTAATTGATGAGGCCAAGAAATGTCAGTGTATGAATTATTGATTAATTTCTGCTAATTGATACATTTGCACTGGCTGAATATTTTGTTCTGCTTTCTGATCATATTTAGTTGATTTTTTCCCTCTTGCTTAGTTGGTTGATTAGAGTCATGATGAGTAGAGTTGTACTAGGTGTAAAATTGTTACTATTTTAATCAAGTTCCTGTTCAAGTGATTCCTATTAGATTATACATTTTTACCAGCTTTTTACTACTTTATGTTGTGTAACTTTCGTTAAAGACTTCTTATTCTAAGGCCATGAAATTGCTTTAAGAGACTAATTTTTTATTCATTCTTATTTTACATTTCAGGTAATGTATTGTTTGTCACTTTAACCTTGAAGATTTTAACCTTCTCTCATGTTAGTCATCTTTTTCCTTTAGACTGATAATTAAAGCCTTCAATCATTCATTTGATGCTTAAAATCACTTATACATTATAGATAAATATGAATTTCACTTTAGGGCTCTCTTCCTGCTCTTTCTTTCTATAATCATCTTTCCTTAAAAAAAATTCCTTGTTTTATTTTTTGAATTAGCTATTGGAGATTGCCGAGGCTTCTGGTGAGTTTGTTTGTTTGTTTTGAATTAAGTTTTTTCTTTCTCCGTGGTCTGCTTTGTGGATTGTTAGTTCAAACTGCTTGGATTAGGTTTGGGGTGTTTAGCTCAGGTGATGGTTTGTCTCTGTTGTTTCTCGAAATTGGGTTTAATGTTCGGAGGCATGGGGTGTTTCTTTTATGAAGTCCCTTTGGACAGTTTGCATTCTATCAAATATATTTAGTTTATTATTCACTTTATCTTGCATTTATATTTGGTGGAGCTTTGTCGATGCCATAAATTTTTATCTGATGCTCATTCTACTTATTGGAACTGTACTTTATTGTTTTAAAAGCTTGAAATATTAGAACTGATCACAGAAAGCAGGTACAGTTGTGCACCTCTTCTGTATGTATTTCCTTTTAAGGAATCTTTAATCCAGATAGTTATTTATGTACTTTTACCTGCTTAGGGTATGATAGAAATTAGACAACTATGGTTTTCGTTATTCTTTTTCTTAGTGTATATATCTTTTTAATCACTATACAATGTTGTTAAAGGATGAATAGTGCGGGTCTTACTGTATCTAAGAAGTTATATTGCTTCTTAGAGTTTTTTTTTTCTTTTGCTATTTCCTTTTTACTTTTTCTAATTTCTTTGCTCGAACCTTTGTAGGTTATTTTGAGCATAGAAAAGTTTCTATTTGTATATGAGTGCTGTAGTTAGGAGGAAACTAAATGCCTGTAAATATTGGAAGAATTGGAGTGTATAAATGTCTATAAATGAACAAAATAACCTTAGTAGGTTATTTTTTTTCATTAGTTGCTCATTCTGCTTTTTCATAACCAATTAAGATTACTGAAACTCATCTCTAAATTTATTTTGGCATTTCAGCTGCATGAACTCTAATGTTAAAGGCCTATATTTGAGGAGTTTAGGGGCGTGACACCTGGATAGGCGTAAGAATTATCTCAATTTTTTGTGAAACTCCATTTGCTACATCGTCCTGGGAACTATAGGTTTTGAAAGCATGCTTTGAAATGGCAATATCATTTCGTGCTTTCCATTAAAAAATTCATGGCATTCTTTTCAAGACAGCAGCTATTAAAAAATTAAAATTGAATATGAGGCTCAACCAGGTATTATATTATGTTCCTCATTATAAATGATATAAGTAATAAGGGTAATTTATATATGCCTATATTCTAATGTGTTACTCCCTCCGGTTCTATATATAGGATCTTTTACAATATACGAGGTGGTATTTATTATGCATTTCCAAAAAAATGCCCCTATTTAATGTATTCAAAAAGAAAAAGAGAGAGATTAAATAAGGGTAGTTTTGGAAAAAGGTTGAAATTTTCGGAGAAATCGAGGTAATTAATTAGTTTTAACTTCCTTTCTTAATTCGCGTGATTTGGTTAAAATAGTCTTATATATAGAATCAGAGGGAGTATTTCATTTGAACTGACAGTACCGAGAAGACGTGTATTCATTTAAATTTTGTGACTTTCTGGATTACATGATATCCTTTGTGAGCTAATGTACCTTCTTAGAATCAGCACCTTCCTTGTCTTTCTCTTTCCTTGAGGGGTCAATAGAATGTGATTGAGCAGCTATGAATAATATAGTTCAGCTCCAGCTTTCATATGTCTACATTTTTTTCTTGGTATTTGTTTTAGGTTCTACTAATTCTCTCCTCTTTTAATGTAAGAAGAAAGAAAAGAAACAATCTGAAGAGATGGGAAGACCTGGTGTAGTAATATCTAATCACGTGCCATACTTGGATATTTTGGATCACATGTCTGAGAAATTCTTGGGTACTTTTGGAGCACCATGTGATTTATACTCTATTCAGTGAAAATGTGCCAATTCAGATTATTTTAATCTTATGTGTCACTTAATTTAAATTATTCTATTTCAATTTTTTGTAAAAAAAAATGCCTTGGTCTCTTTAGTTCTTCTGTTCCTTGTTCCCGCATTTAGGGTATTGTATTTTTTGAAACTCCCAGTGAAAACTTTATCTGGCCGTGTCCTCCGAGGACCCACGCCATCACCCACCGATCGGAGAATGAGACCGTTCTTCAGAGCTTTCTCGCGTGGCAACAGCCCGTTCTCAGAACTACATCTCCTCACCAATTCCAACTAGAGAAAGAGAACACAGTGCAAGTTTCCCATCCCTGATGAAGGAAGAGCCACCGCCGCACCCAGGTCCCAGGTGAAGACAATACTACCAAGAAAGTGAAAGTTGCTTTGGATGGAGAATCAATGTCTGATAGCGCCGACGCCAAAACAACCCTGTCATTTAAAGGCAAATTACTGAGCAACACAGCAGATGGCAACAATGTCGAAGAAGAAGAGATGGATTTTCAAGAGGGGATATCACCATAGAAAGAGAAGATGTGATATTGACTATCACCTTCTCCAATCGCATGGAGATGGGACCATAGGAAGGAAGAGATGGATTTTCAACAGTGTATTTTTATTTCATCAATTGGAGAGCTGAATAGTAGAAATCAAATACAGAATCTTTGAATCCCTGGGGCTGTTTCACCAACTTGGCCCGATCCTTTCTTTCTCTGTATTTTTTCTTTTTAAAATTCAAGTTACCCATACCTCTATCTCTCTTGTGCAACTTTTGTCTATTTAATTTGTGAGTGCACAAGTTTCCCCTCTTGCAAGTGTTACTATGCTCTGCAATTCTTGTCTCGTTAAATGCTCTGGTTCTCCTGTGTGGTAGAGTGCAATGGAGATAATAATGAAGGAGAGAGATGATAGTGGAAGAGAGTGGAAAGGTTGGGGAAAAGAAAAGGGAGTGGAAAAGAGGCAACTGAATTAAAGAGACGCTTGAAGTATATTCTGTAATCTCTGTATTGAAAAAAAATTAAAAGAAACAAGATGGATTCTATAAAACATCAATGAATGATAAATAAAGAGAAAAATTTTGTGAAAAAAAAAAAGAAAGAAAGAAAAGAGAAAATATCTGAGAAAGAAATTGGTTCAAGAGGTTGATAAAGATCAAGGAAGGACGCAGTAGAGCAATGGTGAAGGAAACTAAGGACTGAGAAGAGAGTCTGAAAAAAAAAAGGAAGGAGAATGGAGAGGGCATTCCGATGATCAAGGATCGACGAGAGAGAAAAGCGTATAAATGAGAGAGAATTGAAGGGGCACAATTTTTTTTTAAAAAATAATTATTACTAGTAAAATAACATAAATTCAAACTGATGACATGTAGACTGACATTTAGTTTAAATTTGTTTGAGATGGCATGTATTTATTGGATAGTGTAAAGTTGAGGTGGTACTCCAAGAGTATCCAAGTATTTCTCCACATGTCTTCTTCATTCCCAAGTTTTGTTGCGAAGGTTTGTGACATTGTCACATTTCATTTTTATTTAATGTATGTTGTTTTTCTTGCTGTAATGACCTCAGATTTTTTCTGACACGTGTTTTGAATTCCATGTTCCAATCTTGGATTTTGTTGCTGAAGAGATCAGTTGCTTAACTACCTTTAGTTGGTGGAGCATAGTGAAGTAAGAGACGGATATTTTGTGGTTAGTTTATCACTAATATAGCCCATTGAGGACATGAGTTTTTGTTTGAAGATGAATTGGTATCAACTTTGGCTGTTTTCTATTCTAAAACTATGTGCTCAGTTTTTGGTTGTACAATTTATGAATCTATTTAATGCTGTGAGGTGCTTTCAATTTTTTTTAAAGGACATAAGCTTTCCTCAATTGAAGGGGAAGGAAATTTAAATTGTTGGATTTGAATACAACATGATGATAGTATATGCTACTACCAGCAGATGGATATTAAATTATATTGTTTATATAATTCCATTGCATGTGAGCCTATCGTGTGACCAAATTTTGCAGAAGGTCGTATTCCAGGCATGACGTTAAATGCTTCAGCTTTCCTTGGTTTCTTTGGTTGTAATTGATATCTATAGGTAAGGCTTCTCATGCATATTTAAATTATATTTCTCTGTTGCTATGTTATGACTCAAGTGTTTCTGTCTAAAGCATGACTATGTGTTAATATGTGGCTATGTGATGCTGGAGCAGATAAGGTTGAGCTTGAAGATCCTATGACTCTAGAAATTTCGTACTGTCATTTATTTCATTCCAATAATTATTGCATATGATTGACTTTGTGATATCTTGTATTTTTTTTTCTTTTTTTTTTTGGGATGTTAATTGAAGTTGATCCTTTCATGCATATTTAATTTATATAGATTTAGTTAGAGAATGGTTGAGAATAGTGTAGAGGAAGAGTGTGATATGGAATTTTGGATGTGGTTTAATTTGTTGCAGAGAAGGGCATGTGTGAGCCAAAAACTCTTGCGAGTTAGGATGAGTTATGTTGTGGTAGGTTCTCTTTAAAGTGGGTCCCATCTCCTAGAGGCATGGACCTAGAGCTATTTCCTAGAAGAGTGTTCCTTAGCATCTTGCTGTATTTATCAATTTTATCTGGTAGTACTTTACTTTGAGAATAGTCATATTGATCGCAATCTTCCTCAAGCATCTTTATACTGTCATGCATGTTCTGTCATAGGTTGATTTTGATCCATTACAGCTTCTAAGTTTGGCTTCCATAATTGCTCAAATCTGTTGGAAATTCATATGGAAAGGGTGGAGGTTCCCCCATTTGTGGCATGTCTGGTCCTTGGGTTTTAGTGAAATTAAGTAGGCATTGATTATGATTCTGGCTCCCACTGAGGACTGTAGTTGATGCAGGAAAACCTGGAGCATATTTTGGTGGTGGGAAAGTAGTGTCATGGCCATATTTTGGTGTTCTCTGAATTGAATCTTCTCAAGTTAGAAGCTTTTGAAGACTTCTAAAATAAGAGATAGAAAGAAAAGAGGAAGTAAGGGACAGGAGAATAAGTGAGCCTCATACATCCTTTCATCTTCATATCACTATCTCATCTACTTTAGAAGTACTTCAATTGCGGAATCTAAATTATATTTGTTGTGGAGAACGTTAATCTACATGTAATTACTTTGAAAGTTAGCATTTTCCCATATATATAGTCATATTAAACTGTAATGTGAGACCAGTAAAGAAAAACATAGGAATCCACATTATGGATATAAATATAAAATATGCTTAAGCTTGACCCTGCACATTTTTATTCACTTGGATAACCTTGGCTCTGAAACTGTGAGAAAGACTGGGATTTGCCATCGTTGTTTGAAAATTTTCTCATTGGATTGAACCCAGAAATCTGAGCCTGCTGATTGACCAAGTTGAGTTTTGTATTTCTGTGAAAGAAGCATTGTCATTAAAACAAGAATGCAACAACAGGGAAACTGAAAAACAGAAAACCATGCCACGACATAATCATGTATATTTTTACATCATTGAAACACCTAAGAACGCACCTATTTTGTGTACAGCATTTATTCCATACTGAAAAAAGGATTTGATACAAAAATTGAAATATCATTTAAGCATTATAGATTTTTTTTCTTATGGCTATTTTCTGATCATATCGTGTTATGTATCCATGTCAATGATAATACTTCTTAGCTTATGTGTAATTTTTGTTGTTATTAGATTCTTTAAGAGTTACAACATGTGGTGTGCCGTTCCTCTACAGAGTCAACTAGCGTGGAGGACGGGTTTCTGCAACCACCGTGCTGAAATCCAAGAGAAATTATCCGAGTGAGTCGAAAGGGCACGGGGAAACAAAATCATCGGGTGTGGGGATGGCAAAATCTTCGAAAACAAAATCGTTGGGTTTGTGCAACAAGGTATGGGATTTGTGCGCATTGGGTTGCTGCTCAAAGAACATTGCTAAAGTTTTACTTAAGTTATAATACAATCGATTTAAGTTACAGAAAGTAAAATGTGATGCACTAAATATTTCCAAGGATGTGAAGAAATTTTGGATGAAAATAGAAAAGCTGATAATGGATTTGTAATTATGAGATTTATTTATTTTTTCCTTACGCACCTGTTTTTCTCATTGGCTGTCTTTTATTACTATGTGCTGTTTCAATTGAATAGGATGGAGGGCATTTAGCATAAATGCCTCTTTAATTTTGCTCAATTCTTTCCTGTCTACTTTCTCTCTTTGCAATTGCTGCACAAATATTCATGTATAGAGAGGATAAAAAAGACGAAAACAGATTGGATGCCAAATCTTATTGTTTGCTGGTAAAAAAAAATCTATATAATATTTTAATTTTCTACTGATAAAAGAAGTGAACATTGTTATAATAGTAATGAAAGTCAATTGAAGAGGAAGGCTAATTCGGGAACGATGGAATGGTTATAAACACTGGTCGACCAAACTTCGAATTTTGCAGGCAATGCAAGCAGCAAAGTGTGGATTGGTTTTGCTAAGTAAAATTTTTTATGATGCATTCTGAATTGCTTTTAGTTACTCAACTTCTTTAGGACTGCTATAGAATATACTTTTTGATTGTCTGCCGTGTAGAAGATAATCCATCCCTCCATTTTGTATATCAGTATCCTCTTCTGATCATCACATGTCCAAGTTGGGTATCATTACTTCTGATATCCTATAGAAACTGTGTCCAAAAAGTAATAGAACATCATCCGAAAAATGCAAACACCAAAGTACATTTGGAAAAAGTTTAATTTCAATCTCCTTGAGGAAGATTTACTCAAGGAAAGCCAAGCCAACTTGAGGAACTAGAAGAATTAAAATTTGGTGGCATGGTGTTAAGGAGCAGGTGAATATTTCAATAAAACTCTTCTAAAAGGAAATGTCTTGGTGTTAAGCAAAAGAAACAAATGCATCATATTAAACCTATACGGTACCCTTATTTCAAAAAGAAAGACGTATCAATATCCCATATATATTATATACGATACTCATATTATATTTCATAATACGTTTCATCAATGTGTATTTATTTTTCTTTCTTACCAAGTTCCAAAATGACAAATTTTATAGAAAAACTCAATTCTTGATTTCTTATTTGGATATTTTCATATTACTTTTAAGATACTTGTTTAAAACTCAAATATTTCATATATTTTTATTTTTGATGCATTACTTTGTTGAATATATACATAAATTATATATATATTTTTTGTACCCGTATTCTAAAATTTTAAAATTTGTCATATGTAACATATTCTGTTGTGTCGTATTTGATACTCACATTCATATTAGACTTAACTAACAACCAATAATAAATCGTACAAAAGAAGCAAAAGAAAACAAAAGCATGATATCAGATTTAACTAACAACCAATAACTAAAACTCCTCATTATTTCATTATCAGGAGGGAATTAAAAAAAAAAGAGAAAAGAAAAGAAGAAACAAAGATGGTAACTCTATCAAACAATAATGAACAGTGCAAAATAATTAATTCATGTACCAAATAAAAAAACTTGTGACATACAAAATTACATACTATTCAACTAACATAATGGTACCTCAACCTAATTCTTTCCCCCCAAAATATTTGGATCTTAAGGGTCTTTTTGATTCAATAAAGGAGATTAGAGGGAAGGGGATTAGAGGAATTTTTAATGGAAGAGATTGAAGAGTAAATGATTGAAGGAATTTTAAAATTCTTCTGTTTAGTGGGATTGAAGAAGAGGAAATTGAAAGGATTTTAATGAAATCTTATTTGGTTCAGAAGGAGATTGGAGGGGATTAAGTAATAAATACTCTCTCCCCTCCAAAAAATATCAATTTGGGGGAAATTTATGATTTCCCTCCAATTTTTTCAGCCAAACAAAAAAATATGATTTAATCTTCTCTAATTTTTTTTTCTCTCCTTAAAAAATTTCAAACCAAACACAGCGTAAATAATTTTTTCCACCTGAATATTTTATTATTATATCATCTTCCACCAAATTGATCTAAAAAATTTTCATTTATTTTTTTAATTTCAGTAGTCTACAGAATTTGATTTAACGAAGTGTGAAACAAATCAAATACTATAACTCATCCACGGGCCGTGCAATACATATGGTTGAAGACTTACAACAGTATAGCTAGGCACCTAATGTCAAAATATGATATATTAGTGATGTTCACACAAAAATTTTTGAGTGATTTATGTATAGCTATAAATACCTTATCATGTCTAATAATAACTAATATATGATGTAGGTATGATATAGATATTGTTTTTTTTAGTGTTTTATATATCATACTCCATTTTTTTTCAAAAATCAACTGGATGCAAGAAATATATAGATATTACTTTTATTTTTATTCTTAAATTTTTTCCCATTCTTAAATTCATATGAAGTGATTATTCTCATGCAACCATACTAATTTGGTGTGATGTCTGCCTGCTTTCCCATTTTTCACCATTTTTTTAAAGAGGTTTTTATCTAAATAGTTAGCTAAATCATTTTCATTTTACAAGTAAATTCACCAATGTGGAATCTTTTACTGTTTAAGCTCCTATCAGATAAATTAATGCTATTCTACATAATTGGCCAAAAAGTTCAAAAGTAAATTTCACACACAATCTTAGATTGAAATTTCTTTAGGCAAGCCATGGCTGTAGCCATTGCTTTCTTATATGTATTCATACTTGACATTTGCAATGGTAACTCTTTTTCACTCTACCCATTTTCCAACTATCTTGCTTTATTGCAGATCTCATCAATCCTTTTTTTTTTCCAGATTCATTTTAGCAATTCATATGATATACAATAACCACTCTTTCTCCCATGGAGAAATTTAATAGGCTGCAAATAATATTTGACATAATTTACTTTCAAAATAAATGAAATTAATGTGGGAACAAAATATATATTTTGTAAGGAACCTATAAATGATCTCTAAATAACAATCCATTGTGCCAAAAACATTGCCCTGTGAATTCATCCACGCCCACATCTTTTTTTATCGTCTTCCATATCAAACAAATCAAACATTGTGACTCAACACGGGCCCTGCATCTCTAGTTCTTGAAAAATTAAAAATAAATTAATATTTCATTTACTACACAAAATAAAAAATATAAATAAGAAGTATCATTTATATATTTGAATAAGAAAATAATAAAATATAATTATTATCATCATCAAGTAACAATAATAGGGAGATAATCAATTTTATATATCTCGTTGGCAAAAAAAAAAAAAAAGAATTATCTAATTCATTTGTTATGCAATAAAGAATATTTCTCTTTTGTTTCAAACAAACACCCCGTATGTATTAAGTTCATGTGTTTAGTGAGGATAAAACAATTTTCTTTCTGACCGGGAAGTGAGTATAAAAGAAATTTGAAATTCCAGATTTTATATTATACTACATGATATATCAATATATAAATATGAATATAATCAATATATAAAGATACAAGGCATTCTACAATTTTCGTTATATTCGAATTAAGTTATAGATATATATTGTGTGTCTAACAGATCTAAAAGAAGTTTCAGGCCGAAAAAAAAAAGGACCTAAAAGAAGTTTGTTTCAAGAAGTTGCTTTAATGTTTAAAACCATCAAACAGATTTCTGGCAACAAAAAAAAAACCATCAAACAGATGACGAAAATATATGATAATTGGATAAATTTTAAGTGTTTATCTTCAATAGATTTACAAGGCATGCATTTTTTTTATTGAATTAATACAATATTGGTTATTATATATATTAAGATAATTATATGCTATTAAAGCCTCATAGAAAATTAAAAAAGAACAGACTTAAATTTCTGGTCACAGTCAAATTTTCGTTTCAATCTCTTTGATGTTTGACTTTCTTTTTATTTTTTTTCGAAATTCCAAATAACGGAAAAACTTTTCCTCCGTTTTTTTTTTGGTGAAAACTTTTCCTCCGTTACATGAGCGAAGGCTGGAATGAGCTGTACAAGTCCGTTTAGGGGATCCATCTTCCAGAGTCCATATGTGGGCCGCGGAAGCAGATAACAAAAAAAAAACGATGTGAGAGTCTCAAGGCTCTTGGCTTCGCAGTCTTCCAGCTTGCAAAATAGACGACGGCACCCAATGCCAATTTAGAAGCAGAGAAACCATGGCTGTCCAATCGGTGACTCGATCTTCTCCTCCGCTGAGATCAAAGGCTTTAACCTGCAAGTTCATGGAAAATCCAAAGGTTCCCTTTGCCGTTGCTCTGGTCTTTGTGGATGCCATCCTTGCCTTTCTTATCATCGCATATGTCCCATGTGAGTTCAATATTCTGTCCATTTTCTCATGTAGACCTCTTTTGGGGGAGGCGTTTTTGGTACCCTTTTGACTGCTGATGTTTGTCTGCATCTTTCATTGCAGATACAAAGATAGATTGGGACGCTTACATGTCACAGGTAAGTGTCTTTTTGAGCTGTTGGCCAAACGAAATAAAAAAGAGTCTTTTTGGGCTTGTCTGTCTCTGTCTGATTCCATATAGATGTAACTAGGCAACCAATAAACGCCGTCCAGATGAATTTTAAGCAGCATGACTGTGTTTTTATTGAGTTCGATCGACATAAAAATGTTCAGTTTTGGTTTAGAGACAATGTCTTGAATTCCCAATTTTTGTGGGCCGTCTCCAGAAGTTTTTATTTAATTACCGGGTTTGCTGAATTCGTAGTCTAATGTTGCTTCATCAAACAGGTTACTGGGTTTCTTGGAGGGGAAAGAGATTACAGGAACCTGAAAGGTGATACTGGGCCTCTGGTCTACCCCGCCGGATTTCTATACATCTATTCTGCATTCCAGTATCTTACGGGTGGAGAAGTTTTTCCAGCTCAGGTTATTGGATATGCGCAATACTTTCAGGACTAGATTTCCCGCCAAAAGTCACGTGTTTGTTAGATATGGACAGCCAAGTGCTTGCTTGGTTAAGCTGTTTTTTCCCACCATCTCCCTCTGAGACATGGCAGTCAAAATTTACTTTACCAATTTCACAAGAAAAAATGTACTATACCAAAAGCACTTCCTGGCTTTTGCTGGTCAAGCCTGTCAAATCAGTCTGTACCTTTCTTGTGTCCGGCCTTTTCCCTTCTCTTACCCAGTTTATTTAGGCATGGTACTGAAATTGGTAAAAGGCACAGGTAACTTCCTGTGCACAGAGCCTTTTTATGTGGCTTAGTTGTAAAGAACGCCAACTAATATCACTGATGCAAAACTTTTTCCTTCTTACTGGCTTCAAGAAATAAGATTTAAGGAAGTTGAACCCTTAATTACAATGATTTTCAGATGAATGATTAATGAGTGCATGAAAGAATTATTGAAGATATCGTCACACATTTCTCTTTTCTCATTGCAGGTTTTGTTTGCATTTTTGTATACCCTTAATCTGGCAATCATTCTCTTAGTCTATGTGAAGACTGATGTGGTAAGGAAATCTATTTGAGGACTGATTTCTGTTATTGTGTTTTCCCCTTAACATGTGGCCATATTTAGGAGACATGATCAATTGTGTTTAACAAGTGAAATCTTCAACCTGTTGTTCTTTTTTTTAGCGTTATTTAATGAAAGTTTCAGTAATCCATGCAATTTTTCTAATTCGTATAACTCAATCTGTTGACCATCATTGGTTTTCCATGGCATTGATGGTGGTTTTCATTGCTCTTGAAACATCTCACAGCTTCCCTGGTGGGCCCTTTGCTTACTTTCTTTGTCAAAAAGAGTGCACTCTATTTTTGTGCTTCGTCTCTTTAATGACTGTGTGGCCATGATGCTTCTTCATGCTGCTCTGCTCTTAATCATTCACCAAAGGTGGCATTTTGGTTTAATTACGTTCAGGTAATGATTCCTTTCCTAAACTTGTCTTCCTATCCATTAAAATTTTTACAGAGCTTTTCATATTTATTTCTTAGTGGGGCTGTTTCGGTAAAGATGAATGTGCTTCTTTATGCTCCACCCTTATTGTTGCTCATGCTAAAGGTAAACTATTTACAGTTGAGTAAATTGCATTATTCTCTTGTAAGTTGGAGCAGAATCAATTAGCATCCTTTCTTCATATGCATGCAGGCTATGGATATAAGTGGGGTGTTATTGGCATTAGCTGGTGCAGCATTGGTTCAGGTGTTTGTCTCTGTTGTTTGATTTACTCTGTATATATTGTTTGATGTTATATTGGTGTATGTATTTCTTTAACATTCTTTTCACATTATAAGGTGAGTCGGGTTTATCAGAGTTGAATTGCAATTGGTGCTTAAGGGTGATCTATGTTCAATATGAGTATCATTTGTTAACACCTAAGTGGTGAAATGCTGCTGCAGATATTGTTGGGACTCCCTTTCCTAGTTTCATATCCAGTTGCATATATATCAAGAGCCTTCAATCTTGGCCGTGTCTTCATCCATTTCTGGTACTTGTTTCTGGAGTTTGTGTTTTGATATATGCTTCATAATTATGAGCACAAATTTAACCTTACACTGCAATTGAGAAGCCGTTTTTTTTTTGAGTCAATTGTTGATGAGTGGAAGAGGGGAATCAAGTTTATTCAAAATTTCATTTTATGCAGGGATTATTAGCAATTTTGGCACTATGGAATATATTTACATAAGTGCCCCCAAATTTGTCACTGAAACAATACATAAGCAAATAGGGTGAGGAAGTTTTGGGTTTTGAGTGGCAAATGATTGGATACTCTGCTTTGTGTTTTACTTTCAATCTTATGGCAAGTGCCAAAGTCTACAATGTAGTGGGCCCCTTGAGCATTGTTTACATGTTTTTCTTCAGGCAGGATAATTGAATGTCTATTCCAGTTCTCTTTATGTGATAGTGCCTCTATTCATCTGTGTCTTTACTTTTATATGCATTTCTTTTATTGATCCAAATTGTTGTTTCTCTGATATATAATTTTGATTGGATGTTATCAGGTCCGTTAACTTTAAGTTCGTGCCTGAACCAGTCTTCATATCCAAAGGATTTGCAATCTCTTTGCTGGCTGCTCACCTCATATTACTTGCTTTGTTTGCACACTGTAGATGGTGCAAGTAGGTATAGAGTCCTCCCCCCCCCCCCCCAAAAAAAAAAACAAAAGAAAAGAAAGGGAAATGGGTTGTTGCATTTTAGGATTATTATGGTTAGTTAGTTTTGGCCATATCACCCTCCTCTTGATTGGCTGCAATAAATAAATCTTGCTTCATTGGGATAAGTAGGCCTCTGTTTTACTTGAGTTTAAAATGTATTTGCTGCTTGCTAGTTTATATATGCTTACACATTTAATTTCTTGCAGGCATGAAGGAGGCCTTCTCAATTTTCTGCATTCCAAATATGTCTCTATGAGGCTTGGTTTTGCGCTTTTCTTTTCCTCCTCGTTGTCCATGAAGGTTCTTACTAAAGAACGTAAGTAACCAATCTCAGAAAATTAATGAGGACTAGATTAGTTCTACTTGTGATTAAAGCTGAAGCTGCCTTCCTACTCTTAATTGCTATTTCTCTTATTCACGTTCTTCTCTTGAATACTAAATCTTGCCTTAGATATTGTGACGACTATGTTTGTTGGAAATTTCATTGGCATTGTATGTGCAAGGTCGTTGCATTATCAATTCTATTCATGGTAAGTTCTTCTGAGCTTGATCCTTGCCTAATTTTTGTCAATGCTATAAGCTCTAGATGCAATAGATGCTTGCCTTATTTCTAACTTAACTTGTAAGATAAATTTTTTATTGATTTTTTTTTTAAAGAAAACTTCTTATGACTGGATCTTCTGTATTTTACATGTTTTTTCTTTTTGATAAATATCTTCTGTATTATACTGCTGATTCAGAATAAGATGGTGGAAATTTCTCTGAAGTCCCTGCATGAACAAACGTATATTTTTTTTTTGTTTATAATATTTTGAAGACATTCCTTTTAGAATTATTTTTGTCTCATCCTTATTATTTACTGAATGACTGCTTACATTTGTCTATAAATTTTTTGGTGGATAAAAAATGTCTTTTCGTGTAAACTCTTATCTGTGAGCTTTTCCTTCTTTTATGATTTCCCAGTTATGCTGGTATTTTATTGTAGGTTGTCGCATTTATCACATGTGCAGATACATGTGAACTGACTTTTTTACATTGATGGCCAACTGTAATTCTCCAATAGCCTAGATCCCAGCAAAGTAATTACTCTATTTTTTTTTAAAAAAAAATTTCTGAACTGATCTTGAAAGTAAACAAATATTATGAACATGCTACTGAATAATAATATACAAATTTCACACTTTCACAGTTGTTTATCTTCTGTCAAGGGCAACGGTGCCAATTTTTATAACTTGGGCATTGGTATTTGGTACAGGTACTTCTATAGTTTACCTTACCTTCTGTGGAGAACAAATTACTCGACATTGATGCGGTAGATTATTCCACATCCGTTATTTTGCTAAAATTTTCATTATTATTGTTATCTTCTGCGTTGAGTTCATGACAAGATCCATTTCTCTATATGAAGCAGTTTAATTTTGTTCATGGGAGTGGAGATGTGCTGGAATATCTATCCTTCAAATAGCCTTTCGTCAGGGCTACTTCTCTGCCTCCACTTAATTATACTCTTGGGTTTGTGGTCAGCGCCTCTGGATTATCCTTATGTTCAAGATAAATCATCCACAATCAAAGGCAAATAGAAGTTCTAAAGCCTCCCGTTCCTTTCTTTTCTGCGGAGGAAGAGCACAAACAATTCCCCCCTCTTCACCTCCCTTCTAATGTAATTCTTCTTCTTTTTCTGAATCTTCATATTTCATTTTGTTTAGGAATTCTTCTGTGCCAATTGCCAAATATGTTATTCAACGAGTGCTAGTGATGACTCTATTATTATTATTATTATTATTATTAAAACCAGTCGTTTGAGAATTTCTTCATGAAGTTACACAAAAATCGTGGTAAACTTATCAAGGTCAATGAAGGAAATGTTTCTTGCCTTAATTTTCTTTCCAAAGTGAAGAATTATTTCTATTTGGCAAGAGAGAGAGAGAGAGAGAGAGAGAGAGAGAGAAAGGAAGGATTATGGCAGTTGTAAGAATCAAAATAATATTTTATTAAAAAAAAAAAGAATCAAAATAAGATTGCAAGTTATGTGCCAGTTGATATCGGATTTCTTTCACAAACATTGCCCTAGTTAAATAATTTCCAAATGTGTCTCACATAAATGGAAATTATGTTAACGCAAAGCCACCTTCAACTGAGTATCCTTTTCCCATTTTTCATTCACCAATTTGCTGAAGTGGAATAAAGAAACTTTTGGACACATTGGTAAAAGAAAGAATATTATTTTGTCTAGTTTGAAGGGCATACAAAGTGCAAAGGGCTATCCTTATGCCAAAGGACTTCTTAAAGTTGAAAAATAGTTGAATAAAGAACTTGAAGAGATAATGTTGCAGGAAGAGTTGCTTTGGTTTCAAAAGGCAAGGACACAATGGATTTCTCAAGGGGATCAGAATACTAGATATTATCATCTCAAATCCACTTGTAGAAGAAGAGCAAATAAGATTGCTACTCTTAAAGATGGGAATGGGGATTAGATACAGGATGATCAGTTTTTAGAAGAGCATGTTGTTAGTTATTTTAAATGCATCTTCACTGCAGAAGACCAAAATGTTGCTTATATCTCCACTGCTACTAATTTTTCTGAACTTGAAGAGGTCTCAGCTGAAAGTTTTTCAAAACAACCAAGTTATGAGGAGGTCAAAAGAGCGTTATTTGCCATGGACGGGTATAAAGCTCCGGGTATTGATGGATTTCCTCCTATTTTCTTTCAGAAGAATTGGGAAACTGTTGGAAGGAATATTGTTCAATTCGTGGCTGCAGCTTTTCAAGGACAGCTGGATTTATTCGAGGAGAACAAAACTTTGATCACTCTTATACCAAAAATCGATAAGCCTGAATTTGTTACTCAATTTCATCCTATTTCATTGTGTAATGTTTCTTATGAGTGTCTAACTAAAGTTATTACTAACAGGTTAAAACCAAGAATCGATGATCTCATATCACCGTACCAGTCAAGTTTCATTCCTGGAAGGTGCATCCAAGACAATGTTGTGATAGCTAATGAGGTAATTCATTCTATGAACAAATGTAGAGGTGGACGTGGTTATTGTGCAATTAAGATAGACCTGGAAAAAACTTATGATAGGATGAAATGGAGTTTCATTAGCTCGGTGCTAAAGGAGATTGGTTTTGATGATAAATTCCATGATCTTGTTATGTCTTGCATTACCACAGTTTCAATGAATGTCTTATGGAATGGTAATCAAATGTCTTTCTTTAGTCCTGCTAGAGGATTAAGACAAGGTGATCCTCCTTCCCCTTATCTTTTTGTTATGTGCATGGATAAATTGTCTCATTTAATATCTAATAAGGTAAATGCAAATAGATGGAAGCCTTTTTTGGTAACTAGGAAGGGCCCTTTGATTTCACACTTAATATTTGCCGATGATTTACTTCTATTATGTGAAGCGTCTAATGAACAAATTAGAATTTTAATGAAGTGTTTAAATGATTTTTGTGCTGTTTCAGGTCAAAGAGTGAATGCAAATAAATCTCTTGTTTTTTTCTCGAGAAACATTTCTCAACATAAGAGAAAGGAATTGCAACGACAACTTGGTTTCAAAATGTCCTCAGATCTTGGAAGTTTTCTTAGTGTGCCTCTTAAGGGAGGTAGAAAAAGTGTCATAGATTTTAATTTTATTATTGACAAAGTGAATTCTAAATTAGAATGTTGGAAAGCAAGATGTCTATCAAGAGCTAGATGTATTACTCTCGCTAGAGCTGTTTTAAGAGCTCTTCCAATCTATATTATGCAAGTACCAATGGAGATTTGCAAAAAAGTGGAACGTGCTCTAGGAGACTTTGTTTGGGGAGATGAACCGAGCATAAAGAAACCTCATCTAGTAAGCTGGGACACTCGGTGCAAACAAAAACAACAGTGGTCTTGGCTTTCAAGATCTTGCTGTTTTAAATAGAGTTTGTGGAGCAAAACTTTGCTGGAGACTTGAATTTGGTAAGAATGCTTTATGGAAGAGTGTTTTAAATAGGAAATATAGAGACCGGTTTCCAATTGAGCAAGGACAAAGGGTAAAGCAAACTGATTCAGGTATCTGGAAATTCATTTGTAATCAAAGACCCATTGTTGAACAAGGCCTGAAATGGGTGTTGAGAAGTGGACAAAGGATAAACTTTTTTGAAGATAAATGGATTAAAGATGATATCAAACTGCTTGAAATTGTGGATTCTGGCCATGAACACTCTAAACTCGGTACAAAAGTTTGTGACTGGGTAGGAGAAGATAGTCAATGGAAGCTACAAGAAATGAGGGATCTTATCCCTGAGGATGTGCTTAATATGATCAGACCTATTGTGCCTCCTCGAATTGAGTTTGGTGAGGATACTTGTGTTTGGGGTAGAACAAAGGAAGGGGAATTCTCGATAAAATCTGCTTATGATATGTTGACACATGACATTTCACCTAGAGGAGAAAGAAACTCAAGGAGAAAGATTTGGAATTGGAGAGGATTAGAGAGAGTCGAAATTTTTATGTGGTTTGCGTACCATGACAAATTACTCACTAACAAGAGACGAAGCAAATGGTCGGGGTCTTCTTCTATTTGTAGTCTATGCAATCAAGAGGAGGAAACAATGATCCATGTTTTAAGGGACTGCAAGCAAGCTAGGAAGGTATGGGATGATCTTGTATTGCCCAGATGGAAGCCCATTTTTTACTCTTTGGACCTAACAGCGTGGTTTGAATTAAATCTTACAAAAGATTTAGCAAGGATAAAAAGGCAGATGTGGCAGCAACTTTGGGGATATGCCATATGGCCATTGTGGCAATGGTGGAATAGAGAATGTTTTGATAATCAATATGTGAGGAAATTTAACCCAGCTGCTGACATTATTTCCCTGTACAAGAGAATGACACATGTGCAGGAGAAAAGATCAAATGCTTTAACTTTGTCTTCAAATATAACTAGTAATAGATAGAGTTTACCCCGAGTATAACTTTGGCTTAAAATTAACGTTGATGGCTCTGTTTGTGGAAAGTCTGGTTTTGCTGGATGTTGGGGATCTCAGAGATGATCAAGGTCTTTGGGTTGGTGGATTTTATAAATGGTTAGGCATATGTTCTATATATGAAGTTGAGGCTTGGGGAATGATTGAAGGTCTTGCATGGAAAATGGGAAGCAATATGGTTGAAGTGGAATCTGACTCTCAAAATTTGGTGAATGATGTTATTAATGCAACAAGATTACAAACTGCACAAAGCAGTAACGTCAACGTCATCTTGGAACTTTTAGCAAGAAATTGGGAAGTGAAGATTAGATACATATCTAGAGATGCCAATTCGGTTGTGATAAACTTGCTCGTTTGGCGAGATTTAATCAAGCTACTAGGGGTTTGTTAAAGGAACCAATAGTTGATGTAGATGATTTTGTTCATATTGATACGTTGAGACTAGTCCCCTTCTAATGTTCTGTACTTTATTTTAGGATTTATCCTACTGTTATTTTACTAAAAAAGTTACATCTAATATTTTCTGCTAAAAAAAATACATAATATTTCTTCTTATTTTGAAAACTACGTATTTATAAAGTTGAGTAGTTAACCCTTGTTTTATTTTAGTTTTATGTTATGTGAAAAATATATTTATTCATTCATAAAAAATAAGATGAAGGAGACATATTTAGAAGTGCAATGGAACAATGACCTTCCAACTAACAGTTGAAAAATTTAAATTTGGATTTTTTTTATTGGTCAAAAGAAAAAAAATTGTCTCTAAAAAAAGCAAAAATTTTTTATAGAATAGAATAATTGAATAATAATATTAAAACATTTGAATGAAAATGCCGCCCCTGAATTCTGAATCTCACCCTCTTTGTTATTTCAAATGACCAAACTACCCATGAACCGAAACATGAAATATCTATATACAAAGCTGCTAAAGCAACCATTGCAAATTACTACATGATATTAGTTGATTTCATTTTGGTCTCTTTCTGCGCTTCTATCTCTAATGGGCTAAGAGGGAATACGATAAATTGATTAAATTCATAAACTTCACAATTTATAAAAACACTTTTCTCAATATATCAATAAACAAAACTTATTCTAAAAAGGAAAATAGTGGTAGTTTTGTAATTGCGCCTGACATCAGGGGCTCGTTATTGTGAATCTGATAGATATGAACCCCGCTCAGTCCTCAGACCTCACTCGCATTTCGTGACGCTGGAGCTTGCCTGTCCTCTGAAGCTTAGGAGCTGCTATAGAAATTGCACCTGCATTGATCATGGTTTGGGCTTCTTTCCCTGATTTCATTCTGCTACCTGATCTGTTGCCTGGATATCTTCTTCGTTTGCTTTGTATTCTGATTCCTGATAGCGATTAGGGTTTAGATAATTTAACAATCCAAATCAATATATGCCACATGAGCCTCTAACCATGTCCTTGCCCCATGTTTTGGTGGATTTTTAGGGTTTAGTGACCCAATTGGGGTTGAATTTCGATCTTGTTGGTCATTAGAGACTAAGCAAGCATTTCGGTTTTTATTTTCTGTGTCGTGATTAGGATGTTTACTTGTTGGATCTTTGTGTTCTTTTGGTTTTTTGGCTACTTCTCTATTTGAGCCAATTGCAAGGTTACTTTTGATTGAAAACTTTTTTCACAAGTTTCTGCTCATAATCAGATTCCTTTCATCTACTGATGAGTTTCTGTATTTCCACTTAAGACTTTTTTTGTTGGCTTTCTAACCATGATTACCGCACTCTAACCCTCCTTATGACAGGACGGACATGATTCCGAAGACCCAAAGCAGAGCACTGCAGATATGACAGCTTTTGTAAGTTATTCAGCTGATCATTTTGAAGGATTCATGGTTTTTCTGTAATTGTATTTGTTCATGTCAATTCCGTTAGTAGCTGATATCATAACACCTTTCTCAAACTGGCTTCTTTGGTATTTCAAGCCATAATTGATGAGGGATAGTCTTCTGGTATCCCAAAGTCCAAGATGAAAGTGAGAGTTTGCAAATTGGTGTGTCTGATTTTGAAGTGGGAAAGCTTTTGCTTAGATTATTTGATTCTTGATTTTTTGTGTCGACTCTGACTTTTGTCTGTCTCTTTTACCTTCAGGTGCAAAATCTTCTTCAGCAAATGGTGAGCTGTTTAGTGTACACTCTTATTATTGCATTGTTGGTTATTGGAATATATTCTCCTATTGCTAACAAGATTTCTTTTTCCCAGCAAACTCGGTTTCAGACTATGTCAGATTCCATTGTTACAAAGAATATCCTTTTTAGAATATGGTAATTTATGTGCTACTTTTTTGGGGAGTGCGGTGTGGAAGTTGAATTGATTTCTTTTAACTTTTATTATTTCTTGCCATAATTTTCTATAAGCAATCTTAAAATGAGATTAGATGATAGAAGATTTAAGCAGTTTATATTTCATTAACCTACATTTTATCTGACCTTTGGTTCAGAAATTAAATGGAAACTTTTGTGTTTGATTGTGAGCAGTTAAGATAATTAGATCTGTGGGGCTTCAACCTCACATTATGTGTCCTTTGATTGTTGGTGTCTTGCAAAGGATATCTGCTTCTCTTTGTTCCTTCCAGGCAAGCCTGCAATATCCATCCAGTAAAATGGGTATCAATACCCAAAGCGATAACATTATGTCCTGTATAAACGATTGCAGTAGTGGTAAATTACAACTGCATAATTACTCAAATTGTGACTCACCAAATTATTGGGGATGGCACTGATATCTATTTTATAACGTGATATTTTAGTGTGGACTTTTGTATCATGAAATGCTGAAAAAATGTTTTTCTTGACGTTAATGCACTCGATGAGATGGGAAACCGTATAAATGAGTTGGAGCAAAGCATCAATGACCTTAAAGCGGAGATGGGCGTGGAGAGCTCTCCATCACCTGCGGCCCCTGCTAAGCCAACGCAAGATGAGGGATCAGCTTAAGTTGTGTTCAAGTTAAAATGCATTTTTGTTATTTTCTTGCATTCTATCAGGATTTTGGTATTATGGCATCTATGTATGCACAGTGGTTAAGGAAACAGGTTTTGTAAGAAATGTGGCCACGAGCGCGCTCCTTTGGATCTAATTTTCTTACTGTTCGAAACAAAAAAATGCTAGTGTTGCTGACTAACTGATTGTATTTCCCATTTGAGAGGGGCTTGATTGAGTGCTATATTTGTGTGGGGGAAAAATTAAGGATGCTCTCATATCTCATGATATGTTGCGATTACTTTGGATCCCTTGTTTCCAAATCCTGAGCAAGATCTGAGCTGTCACTCATAAGCTTTTTAGGTCTAACAACGTGTACAAATTTCTAGGCTGCGGGTGCAGGATTATGTTAGAGGCAACATCGGTCAAATTTGATGTTTTGAGGGAACCGCTATATTTGGGCAATTTCTTCAGTGGTTTTGGGACCACGATATATTGCCTGCTCGTTGGAAAGAAACAGTTGTTCAATTGGCCCTCGTTTTGCGTGTGATCAACAACTAATGTTTCTTAACCCTTTATATTAACGCCGCTTTGAGATAAATTTCTACCCTCCCGACGCAGAAGTGGGGGGGAAAAGGAAATAGAGCTGAATTGTTCGTGATTTTAGGCTTAAGCTAAATTATTCTTCAAAGTTCTTATTTTAACTTTCAGAGCAGCTCCTTTTTACTCCAAATTTGTTAAGCATAAAATTATATATATATATTGATTTCACTTGGTAGAATAATACTCGTGTGTCTGCGCGCGCGCATCACTCTCTTTCATCACTTGAAAAATTAGTATGTGATAAAACCTCTACATCAAATATCGATGTCTCAGCTGAAGTTTACTCACCAGTATCATTCATTTCACCTTGCCAATTTTCCGAGAAAGAAGTCGAAACTTGTTGGAAATTTTACCCCAAATAACTTCGGCGCCAGTTTTGTTGTGGCTTACGGTAGCATATGATGGGAGGTATACGCTTGCTTATATATTCATTTGAGAATTAGACATGTTTCCTATTGCGCCAACAGCGAAGTTACAATAGATTTTATATTATATGCTGAAATTGAGAGTTTGACTCGACCCATTTCTGCCGAGAGATTTGGCAATCGAATTTGCTACTTAGCGCTGCAAAGTTCTCAACTTCTATTGATCATTGATTTACAAAATAAGTTATTATTACTTTCTCGTAATTTTTCTTTTACAACGGATACATAGTCACTAGACAATGAAAGTGGGAGATTAACCCCAGAAATATGAACGAAGGGCAAGGGAGCAGCCGACAAGAGAATTAACTACAAATAGAACTGCACTCATATAACCTTGGAATTCAGGAGCTACAACTTCAATTTACTAGTCTAGAATCCATCATCTATTATTAGGTGATAAATCTTTCCTGATAGATCAAATATCCTGATTATTTGAGTAGTGTATACAATCAATTAATTTATAGATGATGCAGGAATTAGCTTGACTGAGGCCTTCATGTCTGTTATTAAAGCCTTTAATAAGTATCTTTACATCACCTACGTACGTACTGGTACTGCATTTACTTTTGACAGTACTACACCATTTCCATGGGTTGTGTTTTTGAAAGATGCATCATCCAATTTTCACTTCACTTTGAAGTTTTCAATGAAAATCAGTTTGGTTTTGATGCGTCATGTGTGATTCCAAGATCCCAAGAACATCAAGGTTCTAATTGGGTCGTCTGCATGCGCACGGTGGCGCCATCCCCGTCTCTCAGTTTGATTGGGCAAAAGAAGCCTTGGTTGCTTGAAGGAGTCAGCGGTGACAGCCACCACAGCAGCCTCGTAGACTTGTCGGAGCTTCTCGACGATAGATTTGGTGGAGTCGCCGGGAAGAGAGGTATCGCCGGAGACTTGATGAGGCTTCATCCTAGCCTTGGTATGTGGTGGCAACTATGATTATGAGGCTGGGATATTAGAAATGAAGAGTGGAGGGGTGGGGTCAATTTATAGGGAAATAAAATGCCGCTAAGGTAACAGACTCTCTGTAGATAGTGCGTGGGGCCAGATTCCTTTTGGATTTGGATTACAGATCAGCTCCACTGATCTGCAGAAACATACATGGTGTTATAACAGCTTAATTTCTCTTTCTTTTTATATACATGTTTTTTTATTTGTCAATAAATTCGCGTTGATTCATACACAGTTTCAGGTTAGGACAAGTTCCATTGTCTTTTTGCCCCACCAATACCACCCATCAATCAATAACAAGAAAGAGCTTACTTTATCAGATTCCTTTACTGTGTCTTTCAGTCTCCTTCAAAAAATTCCATTCCGCGGAATGACTGTATTTTTAAATAAATACCGCTTGAGTAACTGTCGGAGGATGCCAACTAAAAATTAAGAGGCGCTGTGACTGTGAGGAGGTCAAATCAACTTAAAATGTGAATACACTTGGCAAATGTCGCTTCGGAGTTTAGATTAACCCAAGAAATAGCATATATTCTTTATATAAGTTGTCAAATGTAAAGAAACCACTTATCCGCTTTGCGCAACGTTAGCACTCTTCAAAAGAAAGAGAATAAAATAAAGGGGAAAGCTTCATCAAATAATAATAATAATAACAGGAAAGCAAGTAGTTAAAAAAATATAACCAAGAATATATGCACAATAGTGTAGTATAGTATGGGATGCGTTAGATTAAATACACGCGTGCCAATCCTCATATTCGTGTGATTCTGTCTCGCATGCCTGTTCTCTTTGCTTATCTAAACAATTAACCTTTCTTTTCTACTTTTTTTAAGCGTTTTTGGAAAGGAGGAGTCTAATAATTCTCTACATAAAGATGTAAGACTCAGACCTTCATTGGGTGCTACCCAATGCTTATCACTCTAGCAAAATTTGGACTATTCAGTTTTAATTTAAATTATTCATATTTAAAATTTTTTATTTTGTTTTTTTAAATGATCATATCATTTTTTTAAAAGTGGCAATTATAAAATTATCATTATTTTAGATTCTATATTTAATAAAATAAAAATATAATAATAAAACTAAATTAAATCTAGATTGTGTAGTTTTAATTGAATAGATTAGATTGATAATGGTGAGCGTCCAATACCTCTCTCTTACATAAAGGCAAAAAGGGGTTCTTTCTCTTGCGCCAATACCAGACCAATTAGTAAATTGCACAATGATGCGGACGCATTACCTAGATGCCACGCTCAGGCCCACTAAGCCCAAATGGCCAACGCCCATTGGGTATAGGGATCTACATCGCTTTCAAAGGACCCGTCTCTTCTGATATAAAAGGGAGCCCAACTCCCCTCTCATTTCTCAACTTATTTGATAAGCCATGACATATAGGAGAAAGGGAGTCAAAAATGGTGATCAAATGTGGATGATTCTAAGAAAAATTGATATATTTGTTTTTTCAATAGAAATTATAATTTTTTTCAATAATTCAGTGCAATATAATTACAACAACAATAACATTAGTCTTATCCTATTATGTAGAGTCGACTACATGGATCATATGACACTAATGTGTCATATTAAATATCATCTCCTCAAATAAATCATTTCTCAGAAGATCATTTCTTATAACTTTTCTTAGTATCCTTTTTGTTCTTCCTCTATACTTTTTAATAGGGTTCCAAGCCATTTGATCAACTCTCCTTATTGGCTTTTCTTGCCCTATTCTTTGTACATGCCCAAACTACCTTAAACGATTTTTCACCATTTTCTCCTCAATAGGTGTTATTCTAACTTTCCTTTGTATGCAGTTATTTTGTATCTTATCCAATTTTGTATGACCACACATCCATCTCAACATTCTCAAATCTGCTATTTCCATCTTATACTCTTGTTGTCCTTTTAAAGCCCAACATTTATTACCATATAGTATCACTGACTTTATTGCTGTTTAATAAAATTTTCCTTGAAACTTAGTAGGTATCTTGCGATTACAAATAGCTCCTGATGCTTTCCTCCATTTTAACCACCTAACTTGTATCATATGCATAACATCCCCATCATTCTGTAAAATCAACCCTAAATATATAAATTTTGGTACTTCTATAATGGTTTTCTCTCCAATTTTTACCTCTGAATCATTTCTAATTGGCCTCTTATTAAATTTGTAATGCATATATTTCGTCTTACTTCTACTCAAGTGGAAACTTTTTGATTTCAAAGTGTGTTTTCATAACTCAAGTTCAAAGTTGATCTCTTATCTTGAGTCCTCAATTAAAATTATATCATTTACGAAGAGCATACACTTTGAAATTTCTTCCCGTATATGATCTGTTAGAACATCCAAAATCAGATCAAATAGGTATGAACTCAAAAAAGATCCTTAATGTAAACCTATCTTTATAGGAAAGTTCTTTGTCATACCTCCAGGGGGTTCTCACATTTGTTGTTGTCTCCTCATACATATCCTTTATAACTAGAATATAAGCCACACGGATATATTTCTTCTCCATTGCTTTCCACAATACATCTCTTGGTACTCTATCATAGGCTTTTTCCAAATCAATAAAAACCATATGCAGGTCTCGAGTATCTTTCAATCAAACCCCTTAATAAATAAATAGCCTCTATTGTAGACCGTCCTGGGATAAATTCAAATTGGTTTTCTGAAATAGAAAACTCTTTTCTGAGTCTATGCCCAATCACTCTTTCCCAAAGTTTCATAGTGTGACTCATGAGTTTTATCCCTCGATAATTAGCACAATTCTGAATATCTTCCTTATTCTTGTATATAGGAACTAGAGTGCTCTTTCTCCATTTATTTGGCATTTTCTTAAATCTTAAAATATCATTAAATAACTTAGTAAGCTACAAAACCCCATTCTCTCCTAAGTATTTCCAAACTTCGATAGAAATACCATCGAGACCAATAGCTTCAACCATTATCTATTCTCTTAAGAGTTTCTTTCACCTTTTCAACTCAAATCCTACGATAGAAGCTTAAATTAAAATTATCTTCATGAGTTGTTAATCATTCAGTATCAATAGTCATATCCAATCCACTATTGAAAAACTTATAAAAGTAGCTCTCCCATCTTTCTTTGATATCATCATCTGCAATCAAAATTTTTCCTTCCCCATCCTTAATGCATCTTACTTGGTCCAAATCTCTTGACTATCTTTCCATTCTCTTGGCAATTTTTTAAATATTACGTTTATCATTATTCGTTCCTAAATCCTGGTAGAATTTCTCAAAAGCTTTAGATCTAGCCTCGATAACTATTTTCTTAGTTTCCTTTTTAGCCAACCGATAATATTTCCAATTTTCATCATTATTGCACAAATGCAAGGTTTTGAAACATTCGTTCTTATATTTGACCTTCTCTTGCACACTCTCATTCCACCACCAAGATTCTTTATCTTTAAGTCCAAAACCTTTGAATTCACCCAATATTGCTTTAGCGGTATCCTTGATTCTTTTAACCATCTCATCCCACAAGATGTTAACACTTCCTTACAAGTCCCAATTACATTTCTCCATAACTTTTCTCATAAATGTCACTTGTTTATCGCCTTTTAGTTGCCACCACTTAATCCTAAGATTTAAGGCTTTTCAACTTTTTTGTTTACGGTTTTTAACCAGCACATCAAGAACCAAAACCCTATGTTATGAAATAAGCTCTCACTAGGGATTACTTTACAGTCTTTACAAGTTCTTCTATATGAGTTCCTTGTAAAAAAGAAGTCAATTTGCGACTTTTAGACTTCACTCTTATATGTGATTAAATGCTCCTCCTGCTTCTTGAAACAGGTGTTTACAATCGTGAGGTTGTAAGTCATTGAAAAATCAAGAATCGAATGCCCTTCCTCATTTACTTCTCCAAAACCATAACCACCATGAACTCTCATATATTGTCCTGTCTCTTTTCCCACATGATCATTAAGATCATCCCCAATAAGGATATTTTCCTCTTGTGGGATATCTCGGACCAAGCCCTCCAAATTTTCCCATAAAATTTTTTCTTAATATGTGCTTTCAACCCTACTTGAGGTGCATAAGTACTAATAACATTAGAAGTATCATGTCTAATAGTCAATTTTAAGGATAAGATTCTATCTCCAATCCTTCTGACTCCTACCATATTCTTTTTACAATCTTTATCCATAATAATATTAACTTCATTCCTTGCTCTAACCTTCCGTACGTACCAAAGTTTAAAATCAGTAGTGTCTAATTTCTTAGCATTTTCTCCCACCCATTTAGTTTCTTGAAAATATAAGATATTATCATAACATCTACTACCTCTATAGATTTACCTGTTAACGTTCTAATATTCCAAGAACCAAATTTAATCTTACTTTCCTGGGCTAACTTCTTTACCCACATATGTCCAAAGTGATGTGGAAACTCTTGCTTATTTAATACTATATTTGGGCGCCGATGTAGCAGCTTTAGCTCATTTGACACTACATTTGAATCATATAGCGCGTTACTTCTAAGCAACGACCTAGCTTTAGCACATATATGTCTCTGATCTATGTCATAAAAATTCGACAGATTTTTACTTTGGCTGTCAGGGGCCTAATACAACCCTTCTCTTTACTTGGGCTTGAGAACGGCTATAACATTACATAGGCTGAGTTAGTGCAATATAATTACATTCTTAAAAAAATCTATATTTATATTTTTTTATTTAAAAGGTGTGATAGAATTTTTAGAAGTCATACTTTGGTCTGGTTCAAACTAACACGTTCAAGTGAAACAATTTGCCTTGCTAAGTTTTTATTTTTAATAAAATCAGTGAAATTTTCAAATTATTAATTACTAGGACTTTTTTTAACAGTAATCTTCATACGTATTATTATTATTATTATTATTATTTTTATTATACAAACCTATTTCTAGAAGCCACATCTTAAATATTGATATGGATTCTCTATGCAAATTTTAAGAGAATGCACGAGCCTCAGTTTAAAGGATCCATAAATCACACTTTAATAATTAATACAAACACTAACCTTATTATTAACTTACATTGCAATTAATAATTTCCTTGAAAATAAAAAACATCGCGATCAGGAATTTGCATTTTGGTTGTTCCTTTCTACCGTTATAAGGAAACACATTGTGATGGTAAATTTTAAAGAGAGAATCTGCCACTTGACAACACTATTGTTTTTCAAAAGTGGTTTTTATGTCCAAAAACACCTTTTTTATTTTAAAAATTTTTAAAATAAAAACGAGAAAAAGACTCGTTGGCTCACATTTACTTAACTGAGGTGTGTGTTTTTGTGTGTTAGATAATAGAAGCGCGACAAGTATTTCAGTTGCCGAAAATTATTTTGTGAGAGGCATATTTGCTTTCTTTTACTTTTAAAAAATGAACTCCACTCTTTTTATTTGGAATGAATGAAAAGAAAATAGGGAGAAGGGAATACTATGATAAAAAATAAGGAGAAACTTAGATAAGAAAATATCTAAATTTTTTTTTTAAATTTTTCTCTCTATCTTATTTTCTCCTCATCCAAATGGATGGTTATTTTTTTTTTTACCGAATTTTTTTCTTGTTTAAGACAAGTGCAACTCTATCCTCTTGTTTGTGGGCCCATTTATCTTCTTAAATCGATCCACCAACGATTGTTGTAGTCCTTTCTCTATTCAATGAAGTTCAGTTCATAGACCGTAATTATAGCATGGAGATTAAAATTTGGAACCGAATTTTGTTTCTCTACGATCCCAAGTTGAAACATCTATAGCAAGGGATGATTAATTATTACTACCCGAAAAAAAACAAGCAAAATAACTTTTTAGAGTATCAAGATGTGAAAATTTTCCGCCAGATCTCTGATAAATCATTTGGCTTCATTTTTGCATCTGAAGTGTACACAGGAAAAACAACTTTTGGATCTCATGCTTAGTTTTTTAATAAAAAGATTGTTATGTATATATTATGTTAATACGTTCAACTTTAAATATTCTTAACGAAAACATGATAAGAATATGGCTTTCTAAAACAATAATATAAATAAGTAAATAATTTTTATAAATACAGGAATTACTCTCTATTAAATGATACATTTGATATATTTTGATTGATAAATCAAATATTTATTGTGTTCTAATTTTAAAATTTGGTAGTAAAGATATTAAAAACTTGCACTGAAATTTATTTATTTTTTATCATTCCATTTGCCATTTATTGTTAAACCACGTCATTAATTCTTCATGTGCGACATTGTAACAGGATAATACACAGTTACGACTCAAACCTACCTAATGGTATAAGAGCAGTAGGAGACAGGTATAAACCCATATATGTGAGTATTCTACTCTTGGATAAAAGGTCACTATTAAAGAATAAAATCTAGTTGGCTTTGTCAAGTGAGCATGATTGAGATTATGATGTTCCACATTTCTCAGTTCTTTTCCTTCCCAATCGATACTTCATTAAGAAAAGAAACTCACAGCTGCTACATCAAGCCTTTGTTTATCAATTGATTCTGCAACTTGTCATATATATATATATATATATATATAGCCAAAAGGAAATCCAAGAACAAGGAATCAATCAGTCCTTCTGACTGTTACACCCTGTGCCGACCACTTCTTTAGAGATTTGAGAAAAGAAAGAGAAGAATTGGTAGCTAGCAACAGCTTCATGAACAAGCTTTGCTTCTAAAGTGTGATCGTTTTAACATCAAACCTGTAATTGGAACTTGGAAGTTGTCAATCTACATGCTCATTCTTAGCTCTTAATTTTAAAAAAGTACATGCATGCATGTAATTAAAATGGAGCGACAGAGGAGGAAAAAGAAAGGCAAACTTTGGTACATAAGAATCTACTTTACAGATAAGACGGGGGGAAAAGGAGATTCTAGGTCCTACACATAGCAGAGCATTACGAAGTTATTGGCCTTTGTTAAGCAAAATCCCAAAGGGCTGCTTGTACTAAAAGAAAAAAAAAACACTGAATAAAGACAAGGTATTAAAGATCCTCCATACCCTGCGTCCATCAACTAGCCCTTCTAATTTTTGCTCGCAATTCTTTTATACAAATAAAAATATTTTTGGCAGATATTACGCAATTTAAACCCCCTCAGTACCTCTCGCTATTAACACCAATACTTCAAGATATTCGAACCTTCCACTTTGTAGCTCACATGACAAAGCATCCACCTTCATATTCATCAACGTCATCACTGTAGTGCTTAATCCGATCAGATGGTGCCGGCGGCAGTGGCAGGTGAGAGTACGTGGTATACGCATGTATGGGAGGGGCATAATACAGAGCACTAGAGCTGGGATATGCTGTGTTATAGCTTAAACCGTATACTGGCGGCACTGCAGGAGAACAGTACACTGGCGGTGGGTATGATGGATAGGCATGCTGAATTGGAGGACCAAGATCCATCGCAGCCATAGAAGTAGCCAAGCTGGGGATGGTTCCAGCTGATTTACTTGGTGGTGGTGCGATTCCAGCATTAATCATACTTTCTCCACCATTGATTTGCCCCTTATTCTTGTTCTTGTTCTTCTTCTTTTTCTTCTTTTTGGCGCCTTCACCACTGCCGCCGCCAGCATCTGCTTCTCCGGCATGCTCACATTCACTGTCTTCTTCCATCGCTTCATCAGCAGCTGAACCCTTTTGTTCAATGTCATCGCCAAGTGGTTCACTATCCTTCAGGCCTTCCTTTTGCTTATCGTTACCCTTGGATTTCGCGGACTTGTTATCTTTCTTGTGGGGCTTCTCTGGCCATAGCTCTGCTGATTTGCCTGATCTTACAAGCTTCTTGATGAGAGTGTTAGCGTCCACGTTACCAGTCACCGTAACCTTGTGTTGTTGAGAATCAACCTCAGTGGTATAAACCCCTGTAATTCAGGGATGACAGAGAATGAATAACCATGAACACATGCTAAGATTATTCCTACAAATATATAGGTACGTACCATCGATTCCCTGCAGAACTTTCTTGACTTTCTTCTTGCATCCTTCACAGTGGATTAAGACTTTCAACACCCACGTCTGCATGGTAGAGTAATTATTCAGGGGAAGTTCGAAGGAAATTAAAGAATACTGACCCAAGAGAGGAACATACTAAATGCGAAAAGAAAGAGAATTTGAGAGAGGAAGGCTGTGGTGTTGATTATTGTACCTGATATTTCAGGGCTTCTACAGGAGGATCTTCTTCGGCTGGCTTGGCTGCCATATGGAGAGGTAGTTGGTTGGAGTGGAATGTAAGGGATGAGAAGTTTAGCGTCTGTCTGTTGGCAGCGAAAGGTTCAAACTTTAAAGAAAGAGGCCAATGCAATATAGCCCCCCTCTTCCGTACCCAAAAAAGAGAGGGAGAGAGAGAGAGAGGGAGAGAGATCTAAAGGAGCAAAGAGTGGAGAAAGTGGAGAGTTAAAAGGTCCAATAAAAGAGAATTTGGTGTTCACACCACCTTATCATCCTACTAAATAATCACTATGCTTATGACACATCAGCAAGATCACGTGATTTACTCACGTGAACACTACTAGAATATGCAGAGGACGGATGGTGATTGGTAAGCTTCAAAGGTTGTATTAGGGAGTAGCATATGCATCGACATGAGTTTCTAGATCTTTCATAACATTCTGAGACTAATATTCCATTCCCTGCTGTAATTCTCATAGCCTTTTTTCTCCCCTAAAATAAAATCAAGCTTTCAGTTGAGTGTTTGGTTTTCACATTTTTAGTTGCGTAGGATGTAAAAAACAGATGAGGAGTCCAAGAGGTCCTTAGGATCAATTTCTATGGCATCTTTTGCAGCTATTTCTGTCGTATCAGACGGTTTTAAGGGCTTCATCAATTTTGGTACAAACTCAATTTTTCGCCTCTTGGGTCCTTCTCCATGGCCCTTAAATCCACCTATCAGCTCATCACCCATGCATCTGCTGCCCAGAAGCTAATAGATTCAGAATCGTCAAATCAATCAAAACCTGCATAGTCAAGATTAAGCTTCAAGTAACACAGGTTAAGAACCAAGGTTATGAGTTTGGTGAAATGAGTAATAAAGCCAAACAATGGGGCCAAAAAAAAAGAAAAACAAAATCATATTGGAAAGATGCCCAATAGTATTATATACTATTTAGGTTATTGAGTCAGGATATTTGAAATCTGACCAAGTCTGCATTACAAATGAATGAATTCGACAAAAAACTTGTATCAAGCATCAACTGAAATGTACCACTCATCCACATTGAGTGCTTGATAATGAAGTGTACTCCTACTTAAAATCTAAAACAACTGCTTGTAATTTAGGTTAGAATCTGGCATCTGATTCATCTAAGATTAGATCAATGGTTTGGAATTTTTGACATGTATATAGCTGCAAGTGAATCAGAATCTGGCATCGGTCACGTTGCACATTTATAAATATTATGCAGATGAAACTTTAAAGAGTTAGACATAAATTTAAGCCAAAATGAGCATACACCAATCGTCTAAGCTTCCAATCACTAAAAAAAGCCAATCACAAATAGTACGGTTTCTTCATGTCATGCCTATTTTTAGCTTTACCATGGTACTTGCCTGGTGATGGGTTGATTGTACAGAAGCATCTGAACTTGCAAAACCCGCAGCCATGAAGGAGCAGCCTTTTGTAACTATAAAGTTTATTACTTTAAGACGTATCCTGTTAATCGCTCTTGCAACTGCCCATGCCCATTCGCAGATGCAAAATGCATCACTTACACCTCAAGGTCAAGAAAATCTGAGGATAAAGCCAACCCTGACTACGATGCAAACTTCCCTATTCAATTATGATGACAGCAGCAGTTTTTCTTCCATAATGAGTTCAGTTTGTTTTCAATGTTAAGGCTTAAAATTTGGCGGTGTAACATTTCTTTCTTTCTTTCCTTTTTTTTTAAAACTACTTGAAGCATTAACACATGACTTAAAGTTGAGATATATATATATATATATTAAGACTGAAAGAATTGTTTTCGCTCAACTTAGCATCAGCTAGTTCTCGGTGAATTGGAAAACCATTCCAAAAAATCCAACTCAGTGATATTGATTCATTCTAGAGAACATTTCAAATTAGATAACAAATAAATTAACAGATATAAGCAGAGTTTAGTGCAACAGGATATGTATACATCAAACAATGACGTTCTCTGGTATCCATGCACACAATACAGCATATTAGATCCACTTTTAACTCCTACAAATCTCAAACTGGAGGCCGAGTAATTTTACAATTCCCAAGCCCATATGTTTAAATTATCAGCATGGCTCAAATGGCAGATTCCACTCACCAGGAAAATCGTCAAGTGGGTTGAGTGGTACTGGTAAAGTATGCCCATTGGAACTACTTACCCCACGGGAGGAAAGAAAAGTTCAGCCGAGAAAAGGCTGAATGGAAAAGTATGTAGGCCCTAAACTATGTCTATTTATTTAAAGGTAGAGAATGAACAATATAAAATGATATCTCTCGTGGTATTGCAATAAGTAAAATACCCCCAACTGCAAACGAAACCCTAACCAGAAGCAAACGAATTTATGCATGCCATTGGCAGACCTCTTCAAAAATAAATAAATAAATAAAGTGCGCATGCAAAAGATAATTTAGTTGAATATCTCAAGCTTTACAGGGAAGAGAGAAAAAGGGATTTAATCTGGTGTAGCAACTGGACAAGGCAGTCTTCACAGTTCAAACCAGTAAAATAGACTTAATATTCAATATCAGAACAAATCCATCCATATCAGTACAGTACGACAAATAATGGATACTCGGCCATCGCCCACTATATATGTAAGCTAATGATTTTGATGGGCTTTTTCAGTAAAGTGCCTTGTGACCTTGATTCCTCTCTTCTGGGTCATCCCTATCTAAATTCAGAACTAGCCAATAATCGATCAATCCGCAAAAGGGATGAAATTTAACGGCTAAAATAATAATGTGCCACATATAGCCTCAATGTTGACTAACTAGACCACAGAGGTTGAAACTGAAACATTTCAGACGGCCAAAGAAGACTCACCAAAAAAAAAAAAAAATCTTCAAGAATTGAAAGTGTTCTGAAGTGAGCTATCCAAAATCTTCACATTTTTCATTGTCTGGACTTACCTTGAGGGAGTTTAATCTAGGGTCTGACCAACCAGAGCATCTCAAATTTCAAGCATGTTTCTCCACAAGGATAATAATCGAGGATGTAAAACCAGAAAAATTCTTATATAGTGATAACTTGATAAAGAAAATGAAAGACAGATGCCATTTGAACGCACTATCAGTTTATGTCACCATATGGTCAAATAGAAGCATATTCTGTTTAAAGAATGAGAATACAAACACATCCCTGTTTCCATAGTCTGTGTCACCACATACAGGATCGTGTAGGGTCTCTACTAACCGAAACGAATAACACACATATAGACTTATCCTTTCAAATGCTTTTTACTATCAATGATGACTTATATGATTTCTTTTTCTTTAAAAAAGTACTTACCCTCATTTTCCCTGCATTTTGCAAATAAGAAAAGCAAAGCAAACCTCCCTCAAAGGCCTAACCTCTCTGCCGTGTAGGAGATGTGAGAGTAATGTACACAAAACGGGAAAAGAAAACCGAGCATTTTACAATCACTGTTAATTTTAAATAAATTTCATCTAGACATTTGAAATTTCAGTATTTGTTGGAGAATTTGAAAAATGGATATGAAACAACATTTATGTAGTCATATGAAATCCACCCTGAAGAAAATCAAGTGGCTATAAATTATCACTGTTAAATGCCTTTCTGCATAAAAGAACACCTAAGGTGACTGAAGCCAGAGCCGTCAATGCTCCCTGCCTAGAAAGCCAGAACTCAGTCCACGTCAAGGGTTTTGAGACCTCAAATAACACCTTCCGAAACTGTTCATTCAAGTCATCCAGCGAACCAGTGTTATCTATTACTATGTCTGCCTTGCTCCTTTTTACATCCAGTGACATCTGAGCGTTTATCCTATTCCTAGCATCCTCCTCACTTGTTCTGTCCCTCGCCATGAGTCGTTGAATCTGTGTTTCAGGATCAACCCAGACAACAATAATGGGCTTTGTCAACTTGTCCATCTTGGCCTCAAATAACAAAGGGATGTCAAGAACAATAATCTTATACCCCTTCATCCAAAGCTTCAGGATTTCCCAAAAGATTCCAGAGGATATATAAGGAGCCAGCAATCTAAAAAAAGATCATAATTGAAACTCAAAAACTGATTCAAATACAGCTTCAGCAACAAAATAATTCCAAAGATTTCTCCAAAATAAAGGGAAGACATGTACTGACGCAACTGGCATAACTTGGCAATCAAAATAAATTCTCAACTTTGGACTAGGACTAAGAATAGACTACAAAATATAATTTACACAACCACCTATGCTGCAATATATGACATTGATGTTAGTAGTTCCTACTGCTCAATAAGGCACAAGTATGATAACGTCCCTTCTACATGAAAGTTCACTCATGTTTAACTCTATCTCGCTTTGCACGGGTAACATATATGGATCCTTTCAACACATGAAATCAGAGAAATCTGAGGCCAACAATGTGCCATGAAAATGGAAATAATCGAACACTAGGATGGACACGAAAGTCACCAAAAGTGCACAGCAATAAGATGTTTAATAAAGAAAACAACTTCACATCAAATGCAAAAATCGCATATAAAAGCAACATTACCGATTAAGAAGTTGACGCTTATCCGGATCGGAAAAAACAATCTGTCCAAGTCTTGGCCTATTAACTTCTCCATTATCTAGTAAAATTTCCTGCCCGAATGCTGCAACAACTTTTTTCCACCCACCGGTGCCTTTCTTTAATGCATCCTGGAAGTGACCACAAACAAAGCCACCTCAAAGTGAAAAAAGATAAAAAAAAAAAAAATTCTTTCTACAACAACTCAGAATCACTTATTCAGTCCAAAGTAAAAATAAATAAATAAGAATCACTAAGACTTGATATTTTCCAAATACATAGAACAATGAAAGTTTAATTTCAAGATCCATCTATAATTTAAAAGGTCAAATGAAAGAAGAACTAGAGCATACACGAGCTACGAGGTCGGCATCTACAATCGGAATGCCATGAGATTTGAATAAATTAGAAACGGTGCTTTTCCCTGAAGATATTCCACCGGTGAGTCCAACGATTCTCATTGTCCCCCGTCGATGATTCGCTGGCGGTTGCGATTTGCCAATTGTGAAGGTTGCGTCAACGCGCTTCGCGAGGAATATGAGCGAGCCCTATTCTTATTCTCATTCTAAATGTAAAAATACTATTATATGTCACGGCTTTCAACAAGCGCATCTGGTGTAGTGGTATCATAGTACCCTCCCACGGTACTGACCGGGGTTCGATTCCCCGGATGCGCATTCTTTGATTTTTTCCGTCACGCTGTTAAATGCAATTCGTCCTTTCCTTCTCTTCCTTTTCACTTTTTAAGTCCTCCTCCTTCACGTCAAAACCATTTTATTCGAGTAACCATCTTGCGTATGTAATGAGTATGACGATGAGACAAGTTTCCGAGGTAAGTGCTTTCACAAATAAAATTGTTACTCTGCTAAATACTTGTACTTCTCGAACTCAGCTCCACCAGATTCAAGCCCAACTGATCATCCATAATCTCCATTCAGACAGCACCGCTGCCTCCCACTTCATCACTGCATGCCAATCCCAAGGTCTTCTCAACTCCGCTTTTCTACTCGTCACTCTTCTTCCAAGACCAAATGTTCTTGTTTGCAATTATCTCATTAGAGCCTTCGCCCACTCTCACATTCCTCGTACCCCTCTTGCCATATACACCCATATGCATAAGAATTCTATTCATCCTAATAACTACACCTTCCCTTACCTTTTCAAATCTTTATCTGACTTCCGTGAGTTTAAACAGGTTCAATGCATTTACACTCACGTCTTAAAACTGGGTCATCTTAATGATATTTATGTTCAAAACTCACTTCTCGATGTCTATGCGTCTTGTGGCCGTATGGACCTGTGCCGACAGCTGTTTGATGAAATGCTTCAAAGGGATGTTGTGTCATGGACAGTATTAATTATGGGTTATCGAAATGCTGGGAAGTACGATGATGCCTTGATTGTCTTCGAACAGATGCAATATGCAGGTGTAGTGCCTAACCGGGTGACGATGGTAAATACCTTAGCTGCTTGTGCAAAATTTGGTGTGACTGAAATGGGTATCTGGACACATAATATCATAAAGAAGAATGGGTGGGAACTGGACGTTATATTGGGGACTGCGCTAATTGAGATGTACGCAAAATGTGGGAGAGTTCAAGCAGCGCTGGATGTTTTCAGAACGATGAAGGAAAATAATGTATTTACTTGGAATGCACTTATTAAAGGGCTAGCTTTAGCTAAAAGTGGCGAAGAAGCACTCTGGTGGTTTAACAGAATGGAGGAGGAAGGAGTTAGAGCAGATGAGGTAACTTTGGTCGCAGTCCTTTCTGCTTGTAGCCACTCAGGTTTCGTAGACATTGGACAACAGATTTTTAGTCACTTGATTAGTGGGAAGTATGGATTTTCGCCCAATGTCAAACACTACGCCTGTATGGTCGACCTCTTCGCACGTTCAGGGCGCCTAAAAGAGGCTTTTGAATTCGTAAGACATATGCCTTTTGAGCCTACGAAAGCTATCTGGGGATCCTTATTTGCCTGTTCCAAATCTCAGGGTGAATTGGAACTCAGCGAGTTTGCAGCCAAAAAACTAGTAGATCTAGAGCCAAATAATTCTGTCTATTATGTGCATCTTTCAAATCTGTATGCAGAGATGGGAAGATGGTGGGATGCTGAAAAAGTAAGGGGAATGATGAAAGATAGACAGTTAATCAAGGACTTGGGGTGTAGTTCTCTGCAGATCGAACCACAAGAACACGCCAATGTCTAGTGTTGTAATCTCAAAGCATTTATATACATGCAAATTAACATGGAATATTTGTCACTCGATTGTGTTCAATGAGGACATGTAGAGAGATTGAAAGATCAATTTAGCTGGCACTTTTTGTTGAGGCCTGCTGTTTTACAGTATACATGTTTCTTGATGGTTAGTGACTAACTAACTTCTTAGTTTTGAAAGTTAATAATATAATTTGGCAGCCGCTCCAAAGACTTTATTTTCTTCTAAAGTCAGTGAGAAGTAAACTTATTTCTATTACAGTACAACTTGGAAAATGATTAGGAAGAACAGACCAAGGAAATTCTATGCACTTATTTTAGTAATCTGTTTTTGGATATCTAGCGGAACAGGGAATTCAATCTAAAACCTCTAACAAATTACTCAAATCTTTCTCCAATAATAAGATTAAACTAGGTGTCTTTATTCTGGTCATCTTTAAACTTTGGGAATATGAGAATATAAATGGTGCAAGGACCTGTGACCAAGCTGGTCTAGTAGTGATGTCAGCTACCCATGCATTATTAACATGGGGTCGTGATTCAAACAGCTTCCTAGTCTGTGATTTCATCAAATATTGAATGGTGGAGAGGTGATGCAGATCCACCAAGGTAAAGCAGTCTCCTGCCAGGTAATTGGACTCGGACAATCTCTTCTCGTATATATCAAGAACAGTAGCCAGCTTGGCCTCATTCTCTTCCACCACTGATATATCTATAGGCATCCCACACATAGGTTTTATTCCCAGCACCCACAAGTTTAGAAGCAGGTGGATCACAGTGTTGTGTTGGAACGGAAAAAATGATAGACGAAGGAGACAGCAGGTGGACAGTACCGTGATGTTGGCAATTAAGCACATGTTGTGTAGAAGCTGGCAACTTCACTTTGCTTACTCCCCAGGATGGTGCACCAAGGTTGCGGATGCTATGGCCAAGAGAAGTGTGGCAAGACACGCTTTTGTTTCTTGGATGGGATCCCTGGATACATCATGATCCATTGGGACTTCGGTCCCCAACATGTAATTGTTCGGTTTACTCAACGGGCTTTGTCCTTCCCTGTGAAGCCCCAAAAAAGAAATGCCAAATTGGATCCACAGCGAAGAACAACTAAGAAGAGCTGAATTTTACTTGTTTACCAAAAAAAAAAAAGCTCAATTTTACTGAAAACTTAACAATGCTTCTTCTGGGGGGACAATTTTTGGTTGGGCAAGGACAATGCAATACGTAACTTTTTTAGGGAAAAAAAGGGTATTCTATAAGTATTATATAATTATATAATCGATGTTTCAATGGAAGTGACAAGGTTGACCCTGCAGGAATATGTACGGGTCAATATTACTTTTACTTCAGCCTACGTACATGGTTTTTTTTTTTTTGGCCACCACAGCCTATATACAAGTTAGAGTGTAGTCATTTAGACATTTAGATGATTAAGTAGAGACACTCTAACTAAAGGCTGAAACGCAATCACTGAAATATCATCACAAGATTGCATCTCATAACGTCTTAGAGGCTGTTTCAGGCTTCAAAAAGTTATGACATTCCAGCTGAGTCATTTCTCCACCACGCACTGGGTCAAATTGACATCGATAGAAGCTGCATTTATAAGAGAGTCAACCGGGGATCATTAACATCGATATAACATAAATGCCACATAATTTTAAAATACTGAGAACACAATAAAATGCCATTTGATAACGAACAGTGGATGAGAAGATTGAGGCTCAATGCTATACGCATTAACCGAAATGAAATGATAAAGAACATGATGTTCTTTCATCAACATTCTCAATTAAACTAATGCAGTTATAATAGAGTGAATGGCATGTCGCCTCTCTTCAAAATATCAACTGAGCAATACAATAGAGTGAATGACATAATCACCCAGATGTGGAAGAAAAATAGAGAACCATTCATCAATGAAAATCTATATATGTAGGAAAAATAGAACAGCCATAGCTACAGCCTACAGAAGACTGCATTCTGTCATTTGAGAAAGCTTTACCTTCCATCCATGCCAAGAATTATGACCGTATTCTTTTGATGACGACCAAATACAACTATGTAATGACAGCCCTCATGTAAGTGAAACTGAGCAACTGAACGCTCTGAATTGAAATACTTAGGCAATACTCCTGCAAGTGCAAAGTAATACAAGATTAAAATGGAAAAATGGAATCACTTATCATTTCTGTTCGTGAAAATTAAAATTGAGAACTCCAAACAATAAAAACATAGAAAATAATAACAAACTCTAATAAATATGGCACAAAAGCTAGGTGATATAGCTGGCTATCAAACTCACAATAGCTTCAGGATATGCAAGTATAATGTGATGAATATTTAAAATTGAGAGCGCAGAACAAATTGAGAATAGTCTTATGATTATTTCAAATTGAGAGCAACCGAACAATTAAAACAGAGAAAATAACGTCAATCTCAAATAAAAATTAAAAGAAAGGTTATATAGGTGGCTGTCGATCTCACAACAGCATCAAGTAACGGGAAAATAATTTTATGAGAATGACAATTCAAATGGAACTTAGCTGACCTCAATTGAGATTGGTCATCGCTGACCAATCTCTAGCTCATGTGTGTTCATGGGTAAGGAATACATTGGGCTCAATTTTGCCTCTGACACTCAAATAACGCAATAAATAGAGATTGATTGAACCAGTTGTCTCACTAAAGATTTCCAAGTTCAGATTGACAGCAGTTCCATATTCAGGAACAATGCATACCATTTACAGCCTTCATCTCAATTGTGTATTCAAATTCCTTCCATAGTATTTTTAATTCATTTTAGAAGGAAAGACCAACAGTGTTGGGTATTATCAGAAACGACTTTTGCACCAGATCCACAGTCCCTAAATTCATAACTCCTCCTAAATTGAGGCTCTATTGCAAAATCTATGGCAGAAAGTAGATAATAAAATCTCATAGATGTCTTTATTAGCTATCAAAATTGTCCTATTACCATTTATTGCCCAATGAATTTTATGATATATACAAAACATTATAAAATGTATGTAGACGAAATATTTAAAATAATCTTATCCAACTCAAAACATATTAAATTTAAAATATACTTTTCCAAAATTGATACATTTATCCTAATCAAAATAGAATAACTCTATTTTATTGGTCATATGTATGGAAAATATCTTGCTAGGAGATTTTGGTGATCTTTACGCCTCAAAGGGATTAGACTTCAACGGTCGATTAGGGGATATCCTTGGTGCTAAAAAAAAAAAGAATAACTCTATCTTAAGGAAAATAGAATTTTTAAACTAATTCTAAACACAAAGAAATGTTATCCAAAAATGACTAAAAAATAAATAATCTTAATTAAAGTAAAAAAATTAAAGTAACTTAAAAATCAACCGTAATATCCAACATCTACAGTTCTCATCATTCAAACTCCTTCACACTTCACAGGTCAAGAAATAGAACGATCCCAATAAATGGTTGAAAATATCAAGGTTAAAATTTAACAATCTTAGTTATTGATAATATTACACGTTCATACATACTAATAGTATATCAAGATAGAATAAACAAAAAGATGTTGTACCTTTTAAGTTCATGAATGAGAGAGATGAGCTAGTTGGCGTAATGGCAGCATCAGAGTGGGATCTACCCTGTGACTTTTCATGCTCGGGCCCACTAGAATTAACCTTGAGGCTAAACACATGGACAGTACCCTTGTCACTTGAGACTGCTAGCCACTCAGCAGTGGAAGAGAATGCCAAACTATATATCTCTGCCGCATTAGCACCCCTCCTTACCTGTATATGATGTTCCATTGAAGTATTCATATCAACAAAATCAAGTTTAAATAGAAAAATTCAAGCTTCAGAAGAGAGAAACAATTTCTTCACACCGCAGAAAAACAGTATATGCTTAATGGTAAGAGATAAAGACAAAAGAGCTAAGAAACATTAGTGGATAACAATAGAATTTTATCATAATATAAACATTAGTGGATAACAATAGAATTTTATCACAATATAGTATGTCTAATCCAGCCTTTTGTCTAACATAGGAAGATTTATCCCCTCAATAATTGACAAAAGAATTCTTCCATGGATTTTAAACTATCAGCAAACATCCAGAGTCATCACAACCGGCCCTATGCTATAATGCCGGGAGCATTTAAAAAGCATTAATTGTACTTAACAATCAGAAATTCCACATACTTCTTGAAGCAGCGTGCCATTTGCTGTCTCAAAAATCCTAATCAGTGTACCCTTGGTGCTTGCGGTGGCTAGTAACTGCCCATCAAGTGTGAGAGCGAAACAAGCTATTCTGGAATCATGTGCCGAAATAAATTTGGTTTTCTGCTGCGCATAATGCTCAACTCGAATCTGGCCATTATGCAAAGCAGGGCATGACAACACCAGAGAATCGGCCAATTGCGAAACTTCACAGAGCCCCTTCGGGTTCGCAACAGTCTCAATCTGATGCAGCAACTTGAGGTCCGCGAAATTGTACACAAATATCTTCTGCTCCATGACTACGACTATTCGGTCTCGCCGAAGCCGGACTCCTCGAACAGGAGCTCGGAACGACAACTCACCAATGCACCTGCCTTCATGATCGTCCCAGATCATCACCTTGTTGGGAGGGTATTGCGGGTGGGAGCCACCTCCGATGAGTGCCAGTATATTACACCGGAAAAGCATCTCCACGTGGCCAATTCCACCGGCACAGCCACCGCCACCATCAAACTCTCTGCGAAAGTGCTCTCGAAAAGGGTCGCAATCGTAGATACGAAAGCCATTATCGGTGGCGGCAGCGAAACAGGCCCGGTCTTGGTTGAAGGAGAGTTGAAGCAGCGAAGGAGGGGTGGTCACCGCAGGGGAATCGGGCGGAGCATTGGGGTTGCGATGAGAGATGGAGTCATGGTGATTGTGGGGGAGGGTTGATTGGCGAGGGATAATGGAATCCAAGTCTAGCGTCTGAGATTGGTCGGCTTGAAAACTGGGAATTGAATTGGAATCAAGATTAGGGCTTGGCCAAGGAGGAGAAGAGGAAGCTGAGAGAGTGGCCATGGATCAAGGAGTATTGAAAGAGCTCACAGCTCCCTGTCACTCCAACTCTTTATTCCTCCTACGACTCTGATGCTCAATCCCAGTGTACAAGTTCCTTCATTTCATTTTATTTTATTTCATTCGGGACGATAAAATGTGAATGCAGAATTCAGAACAGGATTATCGGATTTTCAACAAAATGACAATTTTCTCCTTTCCCGGAGAGTGGTGATATAGTGTCTTATTGGTTCCTTCTGTAAAAAAAAAAAAACAATGATTTTTAATCATGATTTATTAAAAAAATGTATTTGACTAAACACAAAACAAATATAAATTAATTTTTTAAAAAATAAAAAGTAGGTTAAACTATGATTTTAAAAAATGAAGGAAAAAATTACTTTTTCTTTAACAAAACGTGAATTTTGAAAAAGGAGAAGTAAATTTACTTTATATTATACATCTAAGTATCTGTTTGGTTGTCCGTTTTGAAAAAGAAACCATGATTTTCAACCATAGTTTTCTAAAAGATGTGTTTGACCAAATACAGATGAAACACAAATTGACTTTTTGAAAAATGAAAAGTGAGTTAAACTGTGATTTTGGAAAATGAGGGAAAAAGTTACTTTTCCTTTAACAAAACGTGGATTTTGGAAAAGGAGAAACAAATTTATTCTATATTATATATCTAAAAGTACTTTTAACCCCTATCATCCAAACAGATTTGTTGTTAAACTTACTTTTACAAAAAGAATATCCAAACATAACAACTTCCAACAAACTTAAGTACTTTTAACTCTTATCATCCAAACAGATTTTTTGTCAAACTTACTTTTACAAAAAGAATATCCAAACATAACAACTTTCAACAAATTTACTTTATCTAAACTTCATTTTTACAAACTTCATTTATCTTAACTTAATTTTACAAAATGGAGAGCCAAACGGGCTCATAATCGTGATAGGGACAAAATTTTACACGGATAACTCAAGTAATATAGGTAATATAATGATAAATCAAATGTCATTTTCATATAGAGTTTAATTAGTAAAAATAGATATTAGATGGTTCATTTTCTTTTAAGTTAAGTGGTCAAATAAAATTTATAAATTAAGATGAGTAAAATTAAATGAAAGCAATTTTATAAAGCTTTAAAAATATACACCAAACTAACTCTGACTTTCTTAATTGTTTCTTAGGTCTGCATTTACCAATTTAATTATACTTAGTTTTATTTTTATTAGTCTAGAGTTTAATTAGTTATAAGTGTCATCCGAATTATTTACAACCCTATCCTAACTTAATTATGTAACTCCTTACACAATTAGTCAAGATGCATGCAAAACATAACACTCTAAGTGATTATGTGAGGCTCTTAGGTATATTTCTATCTTAATTAAATTAAAATTAAAGTTCAATCTCACATTACTCAATCTAAGGTCCATTTAGAGTTTCCTTTTCCAAGGTAAACCCTAAACCCCCAATTTCCTCACTTAATGTTGACTAAGCATCAAGCAAGCAATCTAATACAAGATTAAGTAAACAAAGCTTCAATTAAACAAAACTAAATGGTAAATATAAACTCCAATCCACAACTAGGGTCATAGCAACTCTAGGTTATGAAAGTTTAGCCACACATAGCAAAATTTAACACTAAACACAAAGATACACTCCTTCCGGTCTAAAATATAAGGAGTTTCCAACTACTTCACGTATATTAAGGAAAATTGGTTACACTCTTAAACTTCTAAAAAAAAACTCAACATTCCATTTTTACCCTTATTAATTATCAATAATTAAAGTTGTTTCCACTCTTTTTCATTATAAGTTACAAGACTGGTTATCAATGAATAGGGGCAAAAAAAGTAAATTGCTACTAAATATTATATAACACCTTATATTATGGACAAAAAAAATGTTTTCTAAAATCCCTTATATTTTAGACCGGAGGAAGTATACATTAAAATAGAGAGAAAAAGGAGAAGAGTAAATTAATTAGAATGATCTTGGCTGAAAGTCATTGATCTCCCACTAATTTAGCACGTCCAAGCACTCCAAAGTCCCATATTTTCACCCTTCAATCCTTTAGGTACGTTTGGAATTTCGGAAATGTCGAAGACTCTCTCTTGTCCAACCCTTCCACGCTTTCTTTTGACCTATTTAATGATGTTGTGCGTTTTGCCCATATTGCAGCATCAATAGCCACTATTATAGCACAAAAATGCTCTAGTTCTTCAAAGATATTGATGCTGCAGCGTCAAACTCCACTGCTGTAACACAGAAAATACTTCTATGTAGAAATATCAATGCTGCAACATCAAACTCCTCTAATTGCAACTGTTTTACTCAATTTCCCATACTTGTAACTTTTCACTCTCTTCTACTTCAAATGCTTTCCTTTGCCTGCAGATAATCACAAACACTAATGAAAAACTCATCTGATTTGATCAAATTATTTTTAACTCATTTTTCTTAATATTTTCATTAAATTCTAATTCAATTAATTAATTCAATTTCTTATAAATAAACATGAAATTAGTGTTTAAAATGCGTCAGTAACTCCCCAAGTCCACCCAAAAATATCAAAATTAATGCTAAATATGGGGAGTTATCAAGTCGTCATCCCTCTTGTCCAGCGCGGCTCACACTTTCCTACTTTCAGATATTTTTCATCTGCATCGTCAAATTATTCAAATTAGATTTGGTAAATTGTTAAAATGAATTAGATTAAATTTGCTGCTTTGCATCGCGACAAGAAACTTGCGCTCGCTCATCAAGTCAACTAATCAAGCAGGCTATAAAACGAGATGGACATAATAGTATACATGCTTGCATATGATCCTTTTCTTGTTGCGACATTACTTCATCGCAAAACAACATACCAATGTGCCATTCTCTAGTCTACCATGGAAGAAGGAAGGCTGGGTCCACGGAAGCAGTGCTCTCACGCAACAAGGTGATGAACTAAATTAAAACAATCCTTTACTTGTTGCAACAGATTGCAGAGGTGAGATGAACAGAATCAAAAAAGAAAAAACTGCATGTGCAAGTTGGAATTTTTGAGCTGCTATAAAGCCAAGGGGGTCATTCGGACAACCATGATCACGACTCAGAACGCCATTAGCCTCCCTCTTACAAGGACACGAGCTTTTCTCTTGGAATTCCATTATCAGTCAGACCCATGAAAGGTAGTGCAGTAAAAAACCTCACCATGCCTACGCCAGTCACTTTCTGTTTCCTCATTCCATTTACAATTTTTTTTCTTTTAATTAGAAGAGCACTTGTTGTATATTATATCTTAGAGATTCGGGTTAAAAACTAAAGTTCAATCACTGCTGAATAAACTGATTAATGGCATATATTTTTGTAATAATATATTTTAGGAAGAAAAGTTCCGCCCAGTCACTGCTTATTCAAAATCGAGTCCTTCTCATTGCTTTCAAAGGCTTCAGTAGAAAATTACACCTCGGAAGAGTTCAAAGCAGGGGAATACGAATGGCATGCTCTCAAGCTCTGTCGCATCTAGAGGGTTTGAAAATTCTTTCATTATTTTTTTAACGTGGAAAATGATGACATGTTATTATGGTAGGACTCTGTCCATATACCCACGTGGCAACAAGAAAAAAGGCGGACAAGATCATATCTCAATATATTTGAATTTGGTGTTACTGAACTCAAGCTTGTTTCCTGTTGGTTGGGAGGTCAATGCCATTGTAAATTTGTTCGTATATGATTTTCTCCGTGATGAGTATTTTTCTACTCAAGGTGCTTCTAATATTTAACATTCTTTTTAGCCCTGTGTTTTGTTTCATCTTATATCTTACTAAGTCAGTTACTGGAATGCAGATGCAAGCACAAGGCATTTTCGTAAGCTGCAAACTGAATGGGGTATCCCAAAATTCATCGACCTTGTCTCGTTTAATAACCCTTCAAATGGATATCTGATTGAGGATACTTGCGTGTTTGGAGCTGAAATTTTTATCATCAAACCCACTTCTAAGGGGGATTACCTATCAGTGATAGATGAACCTCCTCCTCTTTTCTACAGGTGGAAATTTAACAACTTTTCAAAAGCTAATTCTGAAAAGTACGATTCAGAATATTTCTTCGCTGGGAACTACAAATGGTACACAAATGATGCCTCCTAACTTCCTAGTCATCACCCCACTAAGGTTCTGTTTTAAGAGCAAAAAATTGCATATTCTGATTTTCTTTTTGTGGCAGGAAGCTCGTTTTCTACCCTAATGGGCTCCTTGAGGGCAAGGGTAACAGTATCTCACTATTTCTGAGTGTAGATGTCTCGTCAATTCCGCCTAACACTAAATTATATGTGTATTGCATTTTGCGTGCTAGAGACCAAATCGGTTGGCAACATGCTGAAACAACATGTGAGATTGACGACCAAGTTTGCTTTAAATTGCAAACTTCAGTTAAGCACATTGTTTTGAATTCAATGTTTTCTCATCTTGCAGACTATAGGCACTTCTCGAACTCGAGTTCGATCTGGGGCTCAAGAATGTTAATGCCATTAGCCAGATTGAAGGACCAAACAAAGGGCTTTCTATTGGGAAATAGCTGTATCCTCGAAGCCGAGTTTAAAGTTCTGGGCTTAGTCAAAGCCCCTTAGTCACTAAGCTACGGTTTATAATTAAAGAATTTATTGTTTCCATATGAAATAATTAAGCATCTTAATATTCAATCAACTGATTGGAAAAATATTTTCATGCGCGAGTGCATTAATGACATAATTTATATTCTAACTTGTATAGATTACATTCAAATCATGATTAAATGTAATCAAAATGATTTATGCATTAAGTATATAAATTATATCAATATTAAAATTACAATACAACAACAATAATATTAGCTTTATCCCACTAATATGATGTCGGCTACATATAATATATCACGTCAGTAAACTCTATTAAACACTATTTTCTCACATAAATGATTTATCAATATTAAAATTACAATGTGATAAAAATATTTAATACATATGATTTTATTTTTTTTACCAACAGAATTCATAATTTTCAGGTCTCAAATATTTATGGCAAAAAAAAAATCTTAAATTTCATGTCCAAAACAACACTGTCCTTATCAAATAAGAGTTAATCAGACACAACTGTTTTTATATTATGCGAAGTTTGGAAAATATATTGTATTACTAATAAGTTTTGGAAAAAAAATAATTTGGTATAATTTTGATTATATATATCTTGATATGTTTCTTAACCTTCCCTGGGTGATCTAAAAATTATGAAAAATTCCAATGGGCGAAGTGGCGTGTGTGCAGTGTACATCCGTTTAAGGAAGAAACGGACAAGAACAATCAAAGATACCCGTTGTCTATGGTATTTTCTATTTTAGTTTTTTTAAAATAATTTTATAAAATTACTTTTGAGAATATGTCTGGGGAACAAGAAAATAAAAAAAATTGTTTAAATAATTATTCTTAAAATTATAACTAATAAGTGTTAGATAAATTATTCTAAATTTATAATTTTATCATTAATAAAGTGAGTATTTTTCACCTTTTCTTGTATTTTTCAGAATAAAAATTATAAAATACTTTAAAGATATTTTAAATTTTCTTATTTTATTTCTCTATTTTTAAGAATATTTTATAAAAAATAAGTTTTCTAAATAAGTTTATTTATTTATTTAAAAAAAAACTATTTTAAATAAGGTTGAGCATTCGGTTTTTTTGATTCGATTCGGCTAAAAACCAAAATAACCGAATACCGAAATAACATATATTACATATATTACACAACCGAACCTAACCGAATTATGTGAAAAAATCGAATCGAATCGAACTGAGCCGAAATATTTCGGTTCAATTCGGTTCAATTTTTTCTGTTTGGGCCTTTTAATGGGTCTTTGCTGAAAAAATAAATTGAGTTCAAACCAAAGAATTAGATCAACTATTTGGATTTGAGTTCAATGCATTTGAATATATTCAAGAACATCCAAGCTTGATATTTGATTCTGATTGAAAAATATTTAAAATATTTATGAATTTATGAACTAGAAAGAGCCTCTTAAGGGGGTTTTAAATTCTTACACAAAGTCGACAGTCCCAAGAAAATTAATACATACAAGTACACAACTCCAAAATGCACATAAAGGAATAAGACACCCACTTTATTTTTATATAAAATAAAACATAATTTAATTTTTTTCACAAATTAAAAAAGAGGAAATTACGTCCTCTTGTGTAACTGCAATAGATCCATTTTCAATGTTATTTCATCTACAATGTTCTTTCTCTATTTCACACCATGTTTGAAGCCTGTTTTTTCTATCTTTAGAGCTTATAGAAAAGTGCTTCACCTTATATAGAGGTCTCCAACAACTAGTAGAAAATTACGATCCCAATTTACTAGACTAAATCATTAATATACATGACATGTTTAAAACTTTCTAAGGGTAAGCCTACTCTTGACCAATCTAGCTTCACCTTTTAAGTTGACAAAATATATAGTTGTTGAACAATCTTGAATGCAACTTCATGTCAGCAATCATGGCCTCATGGTGCTGAGTTTCTTTCATCAGATCTGGTTGCTTGTCCTCCAATTTCAATTACCAAATACGCTTTAATAGTTCAGAATTTGAAATCCCAAAGTTGTACATTAATACAAATCAACAAATCAATTGGGATAAGAGATGGAGAAATAAATATATCAACAGAGATGCAAGAAGTGACCTGAACAGAGAGCCGAGATGCAGTTGCAGAGATGAGAGAATGGAGTCAGAGAGACAAGCCGTGACCTACAACTTGCTTGAGCCGAGATGCACTTGCTTGACCATGGTCTGTGGAGGGAAATTGGGATTTGAAGGCAGACGAACACGGAGAGGCAAAGGCCAGAGGAAGCGAGTGCTGAGACTCAGATGCACTTGCTTGACCATGGTTCGTGGAGGGAGATTGGGATTAGGAGGCAGACGAACACGGGAAGGCGGAGGCTAGAGGGAGCGAGCGCTGAGAATGGATCAAGGACTGGGAGGAGGAGGGAGATGGGATTGGGAGGTGGACGAACATGGAGAGGCGGAGGCCGGAGGAAGCGAGTGCTGAGACTGAGATAAACTTGCTTGACTGTGGTCTGTGGAGGGAGACTGGGATTAGGAGGTGGACAAACACGAGAAGGCGGAGGCTAAAGGTTGCGAGCGCCGAGAATGGATCAAGGACTGGGAGGATGGAGACTGGGACTCTAACCGGGTTCTAGCCGCGAACGTGAATTGGGAAGGAAAGGGGATCTAGGGCTTTCATTTCCAGAATGTGTGTGTGAGTCATTGATTAGGCTTTACAAATGGACTGGGTTGGGGTATGGGAATGGGCCTGGGCCGAAGAAGAAAGAAGGAGTTTATGTTTATGAAAAAAAAAACATACATATAACATATATATATATATATATATATATGAATTTCAGTCGGTTTATTTGGTTCTTGTAACACAAAACCAAACCGAACTGAAAAAATCAAAAGAAGCTTAAAAAATAATCGAATCAAAATCAAACACCGAAATAACTAAACCAAAAAAACTGAATTTCATTTAGTTCAATTCGATGATCAATTTTGATTCAATTTTGCTTACCCCTAGTTTTAAAAATAAGTTGGCACGCCCATTACAAGGAAAGAAGCTTGCGTAGTACGCACTACGCACACAGCAGCGCCAGTCCGCAACTCTTCAAAACGTGGTCGTTTAGAAGAAGACAGATCGGAGCATCGAAAAGCAAATCCGCGGTTCCTCGTTCCAAAATAAACGGCGAGGATTTGACAATGAATCCATCTTGAAAAAAATGAAAACCCGCGCGATTTGAACATTTTGCGATGCCATTTCCCATCGCAATTATTAAATTATATATATATATATATTTTTTGGGAAATATAGCTCAAAAGGCCGATGAAGGAGGTAAGGAGAGATACTATTACGACTGTGATTGATTATCGATGAAGGGGAAAAGCCATATGAGGAGCAACAGGGGAAGACGAAGTGAGAGGAAGGAGATGAGCAAAATGAAGGGAACACTATCTGGTGACTTGCAGAATCAACTAGAGCAAGTCTCACTCTTTCCCCTTCACCACCAGTCATCTTCCGTCGTCCCTCGATTCCAGAACCTTCTTGAAGCCGAAGCCCGTGACAACAATCTTCCCTCACCTTCGCCTCACGCTGTGGATCATATGGTTGACGCCAATGTAGATGAGAGAGATTTCATTCTCAGCCAAGATTTCTTTTGGTATATAAGTCTTTTAGTCATCCATGTTGTCCCTTCGTGTACTTCTTTTTTTTGGTATTCATAATCTGCGATTTGCCAATTTCGCTGGAAATCTAAATCGTTTGTTTTTATTAAATATATTTGCTCTCCTCGTTCTTTGTTGCCCTTGGCAGCACTCCAGATTATATAACCCCGGATAATCAGTATATTTTTAACGGCTTGGACTGCAACAAGGTGAAGGTAAACCAAATTGATAATTCCATGCAATCTGTTTTTCATGTAAGACTAATCTTTTGTTCTCTCTCTCAAACAGGAGAATATGCCGTGTCCTAAATCACCGGAGAAGTTAAATACTGCAAAAAGCAAAAGATGCCGACTGGGTAAGACTAGCTATATTGTTATCCTGCAGCTTGTACTGCTGTACTTTGCATAGTTATATTTTCCAGCTCTAACAAAAAAAGAAAATGACGGAGGATCTAATTTCCATAAAAGTGCACCATCACGAGGAGCATATTAAGTAGAGGTAGGATGTGAAAGCGTGCATACGTAGCGTTTGGAGCTCTTTTTTATATCTGAGAGATTCTGCTACATCAGCTTTGTATCTGAAAAAAATAGGAAGGCAGCTAGAAATGCGAGATTTTGAGTAGCGTGACGCTGCATGTACCCATTACAAATTGTTGGAAAATGGTATCTACTTGTGCTAATTCTAGTTAATGCATTGATGAGTGGTAATTATATGCTGAATTCTGAACAATTTTGAGGTTTATTTCTTTCTTTTTTTTTAATTTGCGTTTCATTCACAACTGAAATGAAGTTTTTGGAGCACAAAAGAGTATGTAGGAGATTCTTGATTAAGTTGAATGATGATCGTATTCATACGCTCATTTAGATTCGACAGTTTCAGCCCTGACAACTCACAAGCTAACCCTTAATTATAGCAAGAAAGGTCAACTTTACCAAAGGGGACTTTATCACCTTTCAATCGGGTTGTTTTTGTGACTCAAAATTGAGATTATAAAAAGAAACTTGTGTGAAAGCCACACCTTACCTCATTACTGGAATTATAGCATTTATCTTAAATGGGCTGATTGAACTCTTCTGATTGTGATTTACTGTGAAAACTAGGATACTCAGAATAGTCTAGAGATCTTTGGTAAATAGTGGCATGATTTTATTATGTGGTCATTGTGTTATAAGAACTAAATTACAGACGTGCAATGAAGGATTGGATACATATGTTCTTCAACTCAAATGTAGGTTTAATGATTCATTGGAGTCCAAAATGAGTGTTTGAGAAGGCTAAAATTGTGCTGAGGGAAGGTTTTAAAATCATGTTGAATGTCATTACAGTTGATCTTCTTTATCACCCTAGCACTTGATTCATTTAATTTCATTTCGCATAGCTGTTTTCCTACCACATGAAATTGACCGTAGCAATTTTTTAATGTACTAAAGCATCTCAGTCTGATATCCCATTCATATTTAACCTATTTTCTGCAATCGATGTGTACTTTTCATAGAGGGTATCTCAGGGAACCCTCTCAGCCCTACTTTGTCTGGTGGCCATCAAGCTGTGGAGCTTGGAACTGACTCTGCGTCAGATGAAGTTGATATTGAGAAACTGATTGCCGCTGGCAAACCAAAGGCTGAAAATTATCTCTCGCATTCTGTGGTTGCCTTGCGCTCGAGGATCATACCCCCTCCTTGCATTAGGAACCCATATTTGAAAGATAATTTAGGAAAGCACAAAGATCCCTATGGGGACCAAAGATCAAAATATGCGGGTACATTTTTGTTCAGCCCTCTTATGAGTTCCGCTATAATAATTTTTGGGAAGAATTTGTTGCAGTATGCTGTGCATGCACTATATCTGTTCGTTTTTCCAAGTTACTGCATTATACAGACCATGTAATGCTAGAATCGCAGGTCTGTTCCCTGCAATTACTGGTAGTGATGGGCTTTCACGCTATCACACTGACTTTCATGAGATTGAGGTATTATGTTTAAAATGGAAATTTTAATTGCCAAGGTTTTAAATGGTTTGAGGCCTGAAACCTTTTGACTGCCTGTAGTGATATTTCACTTTTTTTCCTCAGCAAATTGGTATGGGAAACTTTAGTAACGTTTTCAAAGTTTTGAAGAGAATAGATGGTTGCTTGTATGCTGTGAAACACAGCACAAGACAGTTGCGGCAGGAAACAGAAAGGTAGCACCTTCATCTCTTTTGGATTATTCTTACCTTAGGTTGAGCCACTTACACAAACAATCTTTCTGCTTTGCAGGAGAAAAGCTTTGATGGAAGTTCAAGCATTGGCAGCCTTAGGTTTGTAAAGTTAAATTTTCTTTATGTTTATATTCTATTTTGTGATTTGTAATTTTATACCAAATTTGTTTTACACCATTCTCTTTAGGATCACATGAAAACATTGTGGGATACTATTCTTCATGGTTTGAAAATGAGCAGCTGTACATTCAGATGGAGTTGTGTGACCATAGCTTATCCATAAACAAGTGCACTACAATGTTTACAGAAGGACAAGTGTTAGAAGCACTGCATCAGGTAAACTTTCTTTCATGACCATTTCAAGTGAATCTCGCTGTTGATAGTTATTGTGTGTGACATCTAGGAACCGTAGCCAGATTAACGTTAAAATTTATGTTCTAAATATATGACGAAAGGCCTTGTTACTCTCTGAATGCTTAAAGTTTTTTTTGAACTTTTCTAACCTATGCTTTCAAAATCTTCGTTGTTTGTTTGAAAGGCCTTATCATGCTGCTGATGGTCCTCTTTATTGCTGGCATGAGAAAAGATCTTGTATAAATTCATCACAGTTCTAGTTATGTGTGTTTAACTTATCAAATTATTTATAGGAAATAAAGTCAAATATTATTGAATATATAACTCAATGCAGTATTCCGTATCTTTGCCACTAACTATATTGGATCTAAGAAAACATTAGTAACTTGTTGCACACTATATTCTGTTGAGCATTCAAGCATCCTTTCCTCTGTACTCTATCAATCTAACGACCTTTTATTAAATGCATGCCTGTTTATTTTCATATTTTGACAAATTTGACGTGGATTTGTGTACAGATTGCAAAGGCTTTGTTGTTTATACACGAAAGAGGAATAGCTCACCTTGATGTTAAACCTGACAATATTTATGTCAAAAATGGTGTTTATAAGCTTGGTGACTTTGGCTGTGCAATTCTTCTTGATAAGAGCCTGCCAATTGAAGAGGGCGATGCACGTTATATGCCCCAGGAAATCCTGAATGAGAATTATGATCACCTTGACAAGGTTGATATTTTTTCGTTGGGAGCTTCTATTTTTGAGCTCATTCGAGGATCAGCTTTGCCAGAATCTGGATGTAAATTTTTCAATCTGAAAGAAGGCAAATTGCCACTCCTGCCTGGCCATTCGTTGCAATTTCAGAACCTGCTCAAGGTACTGTACATTATTTTACCTATATATATATATATATATATAAAAGAAATTACATGTCCCTTGCTTCCGTGTCGAGATTTCAGGCAATAATTGGTGGTTCCGAGTACATTTAGCTGTGCTTTTGACGGCTAGCTATATTGTACTAGAGCTCTGTATTCCAAGTTTCTGAATTTTTCTGTAGAGAAACTGATGCGTGATTGTTGTCTCATTTAGGTCATGATGGACCCTGATCCAGCTAAACGACCCACTGCAAGAGAGTTAGTGGATAATCCAATCTTCGATTGGACCCTAAGAAATACAAAATATTGAATAGGCATGATTTTAATTTGTGGGGCTTTTTGTATTGTATATGTAAGCATCATTCAAGAGAGCAAGTGGGAATGGCCTTGGTTAAACCTGGCCAATTTTGTTTCAATTTTATGAAGGTATATATGCACCAGATTTTTCCCATAGCTTGGTGCAAGCCTTTGTAGCGTCCCACAAAGGCATCTGTTGTATAATGGACCCAAAACGGCAAGACCGAAGACATTAGCAGTTGGCAAGCCAAAGCCCAACTAGCTGATTACAGAAATGTTCGCTTGGTGATGGAATCGCAAAACCATGTGAATGGGAAAACATTGCATGGATTAATTTCTTAACAAAAGCAGATGTCTCATCTGTCACAGGTAAGGAAAAGGATAAATCTAAACTAATAGTAGTTAGTTAATTATAAGGCGTTATATATAAATGTGATACAAGTTATTTACATTCTTTTCTTGAAACTAAATTCAAGCAGCATCTATCAGCCGTTTTACTTGAAAGATTCCATACACAATCAAATCTGATCTCAATTATTGAGAGGAAATAGATGACAATTTTGTAGTTGGCAAAGCCAAACAAAAATCTGACACAGATAAATTTGTCCAAGGTGGTATATGCCCATCCAAATCCAAATATCAACTTGCCCACATGATGACAATGTGAATGAAGACAGTTTGATCTGATCGAAAGCCTCGTTCTACTCCCACCCGCTTCCTGTTCACATTTATTTCGAAATCGTCGGAACTAGGAAATTTTTGCTACGCTTGCTTATGTTCAAATGTCGATATTATTGATTTGACATCTAGCACGCGACTATTATAATATTAAGTCGATTTCCTTGTGGAAGGCCTTGTCTGACTTTATAATATATATACTTCACCAGGAAAAGAAAAGATAAAACAAAATAAATCCCTACGGTTAAACGTCATACCTTTATTAGCCAACACACGCACCCACGCACATGCCCTTTATTCCCCGTATTTTTGGTTCTCGTAAATTTTTGTAGGTATCTTAGGCATTATTTCAAAATTGACTTGAATATTTTTTTTGATAAACGAAAATTGACTTGAAATTTTTCATCATTCAATTTTTTCTTCAATTTTTAGAGAATAAATGTTTGAAGCATTTATTAATAAATCATGTTGATTAATTACTCAAAGCACTAGTTGATTTTTTTTCCTCTTTTACCGAAGTCGATGTGGCATAATGTCTGGACTCAAGAGTAAAAAGGAGCGTTTAGAAAGATAAGATGCCATTTAAAGAACCATACTAAATATCAAATAATTATTATATAAAAAAGAACTACAGGAGATATTAATAATATTTAAAAATTTGAAAATTAAAATTTTAGTGAATAATTAAAATTGTTGCTTTGCACTTTCAAAGTTATTATTTAGTCTTTCTAAAATTATAAATTCAAACTATTTTGCAAACATTTAAAAAAATAAATTATGGTAAATTGTATTTTTCACGAGTTTTGAAAAAAGTATTTTTTTTTCCATTAAAATAGGAAACTGAATGCCTACTTTGTCCAAAAGTCAAAATGAATCACGATACTTGTACATGCTTCTTGGGGTTCCAGTCAGGATTATGATTTACGACTCACAATAGTCATCACTGAAAGCAACAATATGCAACTTGAATAGTTGAATTGAATATGCCGCGTTCCCGTTTCAAATTTGATATCCTTGACATTTTTGTTATGTGCTTTTATTTACGGTGCGCAGATTTTTTTTGAGCAAAAAAATCTTCCTATCCTTAACTATTTTACTCTTTTTTTTCTTTTATTTTGAATAATTATTGATTCATTCATACCCTCAATTATATATCATTAAACTGAAATAATTATTTAGTTTAATTGACCAATAAGAATTAGACACGATAGTTGTATGTCCTTAAACATTGTTTAGGGTTTTATTCTTAGCCGTGCCCTGTCAAACTCTATGCCTGGGGAAGTTCTCACATGCATTTTGAAGGAACTACTGAATTTCTAAAGCTCGAACTCCATATTTTTTATTAAACTCTTATAATTCCTATCAATTGAACCTAAAGTTTAAAAAATTGGATTGGATATTAAATTGGTTAAAGTACTAGTTCTAAGTTTAATAATTTAACCGTGGTTTGACCGGTAATAATAAATTTAATAATTTTTTAATTTTATATATTATATAAAAAATTTAAAATATTATTAATAAGTTTCACATCAAATATTAAAATCCAAACAAATTAATATTAATCTATAATTATAATTATAGTTTGAATTCAAAACAATAAATTAATATTTTATTTTCATATTATTTATTAAGTAAATTTATTATTATTATTAATTATATATTATAATAATACTTATGCAATATTATAATATAGAAAGAAAAAATTTATATAAAAAATAATGCTATTTAGTATTAAAAATAATATTATTTTATCTTAAAAAATTTAAAATTAGACTGGTTCGAGTGGTTTTTCACTGGTTTTGAAAACGAACAGCCAACATCTATGATTAGACCTGGCCTGACACCAGTTCCCAGTTAAATCGATTTGGTTCTGTTCGATTTTTCAAACTTGGATTAAACCAAGTGCTTGGTAGTTACTCCCTTCAATCTATATTATAAAGTATTTTATATAAATTATATATATATTAAGGAAATCATTTTTCACCTGAAATCAATGAAAAAAGTATCAACATATCCTATTATATCCTTATTAAATACCTCATTCCAGTATCATTGTACGGTTATAAATGAGGAGTAAGAAAAAATTAAAGATATGGGTAAAATGGGAAGAAAAATATCTAATGTCCTATATTTTGAATAAAAAATTTATCATATAAAATATCTATAATATGAATAAGAGAGAACATGCATATTTTAACTTTAATATTTCATCCGTTTCAAAATATATGTAATATTTTTAAATATATTTTATTCTAAAATTAAGAAATAAATAACTTTTATCTAATAAATTAGTATTTTTTTCAATTTTATCCATATTTAATATAAATTTACTATCACAACGTATGTGTTAAAAAAGAGTTAAATAAAAATATTTATAAATTTTTTTTTTAACATATTTAGGATGTTTATCTATTTTTTTTCTGTACTAATCATGTTCCTACATTTTGGAAAGGATAATAATAACTTACGACATTTACGTGGGAATCTGAAGTAATACGCTTTGAATAAGAGATTCGTCGATTACGGCGATTGGGTGCCACAACCTTTGAAGATTCCAATGCGGCATTCCCATGAATGAACCTCCAAAAAGCAAATAATGATATTGCATCTGGCGAGTCGCACGTGAACTGAGACACCAAGCCCATTAGTCACGTGAACTTAGGCCACTAAAAAATGAGCCAACTGTCAGAAAGAGAAAAAGCCAACTATTATAATTTATCGCCTTTATTATAATTTTTTTAAAAGGTTTAATTCATTAAAACAAATTACAGAGAAATTCTGATATGGCATATTTGATATATATTATTTAAATTTTCTAAAACTATTTGGACAAAAAAAAACTTCCTAAAACTATAAGTTGCCATTTTTTTGGAAATTTTCTACCTTTTCATTTCCCTAAAAAAATACTCTTTTCTATCAAACATAATCTTAATAAAAATAAAAATTATTAAATTATTAATATAATTCATCTTATATAGTATTTTTTTAATACAATAAAAATAATATTCTATTTTCTCTTCATATTAAAGGGCTCATCCAGCTACCAACTTTTTTTTTTATGAAAAAATTCAATTATTTAAAATCTCAGAGTCTTACAAGTTATGCAATTATGATGAAAATACCTAAAAATTGTACTAGCAATATTATTTTTGGAGTCAAGTCAAAATAACGGGAAATTTTGGGATCGTGAGTTTGACCTGCTTCACAGGAAATTTTAAGCCCAAATACGTCCACGCGGTTTTCAATTGCTACTATCACATTTTTAAGCCCAGATGTTAACAGCAGCTTTTCATTTTTTCCTTCTCAAGTCTCCAGCCCAGTAATTTTTTTGCTTCCAATGAATATTAAAAAGAACAAAAAAGGAAAGAAACTTGTGCACTAATTAATATAATAGAAAATATATCAATTTAGATTAACATGAATAATAAGGTTAATTCACGGGAATAATAGGAGTTCTTATCTCATAAATAAGTTAAGAGAAATCTATAATTTACCTCAAGAGATTAATCTATACTATAGATGGGATACTACCAGTTCTTATAAAAAATAACATAAATTAAATTAGAATTTATATTTAGGGGGAGAAATACTCCTTCCATTTATATTATAAGATTTTTGCCAGAAAATACACATATTAAGAAAAATAATTAAAGTTAGTTGGGAGTGTTGATTTAGAAAAAAGTTATTGTGTTTCCAAAAATAACCATGATTCACGTTAATCAAAACATTAAAAAAAGATTATACTTGTAGAATGAATTTATTAAGGTTATTTTTGAAAAAGAATTCATAAACACTACATTAAAACATATAAATGGACGGGAGGAATTCTGTAAAAGATCTTGTAATATGGGATATGAAACGGAGGGAGTAGAAGAGTACGGTTTAGATTATAATTAATTATTCTTCCAAAAACAAAAATATATAAAGTAAAAAGCGTTAAGCAAGGATATACAGTGAACTTGTCCAAAGGTTAATTTAGAAATCAATATGAGGCGAAATATATACACGTATCATACGCGTCTTCGAGACGGAGAGTGAGAACTGGGAGTAGGAGGTTGAGTTTTAATTTCGTACGTGTCGTCTCTTCCTTTATTTAAACAACGTACTCACCAATTCACGTACCTCCTACTGCACTCTCCTTTTTCTCTATCTCCTTCTCTCTTTTTTTTATTCTTCAGAGAGAAAGAGAGAGAGAGAGATCGTTGACTAATTTGGAGAGGGTTATTAACCAAAAAAAGAAAAAAATACAGATATCATCAGTTAACATGTCTTCGGAAGAAGTGGTTGCAGAGAAGAGCGAAAGCAAGGAAGTAATAAGGCAGAAGCAGGAAGGTTGTGATGGTTCCGGTCGCCTCGCAGAGAAGAAGCTTTCTTGGCAAAAGTTACGCAGACATGACTCTCTCGACATAGAATCTCGGAGCTACTCCAATCCTAACGCCGGCCATTATTCCTCTGAGGTTAATTTTCTCCACAACAACAAGTGATGTGATCGATCATAATTGACTAGTTATTTGGAATTAAATTTGATCATATATATATATATACATGCGCAGGGGCGGCCGTCGCTGTGGGTGATCATGCATCTGGCATTTCAGAGTATAGGAATAGTGTACGGGGACATCGGGACGTCGCCGCTTTATGTGTATGCGAGCACCTTCACGGCGGGCATTAATCATAACGATGACATTTTGGGTGTTTTTTCCATCATCATTTACACCATCACTCTCATCCCTCTCATTAAATACGTCTTCATCGTTTTAAAGGCCACTGACAACGGCGACGGTACTTACATGGACTGATCTCTCCTTCCTGCAATTCGTTTTTCCCATTAATTCTAAGTTCTATTCAACAATCTATCCTTCATTAATAGCTAGGTACTATTTTCTAGTATTCCACAGGTTCTTAACGTTAATTTTAGTTATGTTACCACTGCAAGATTTTTAATTGGCAGACACATTACATACACTTTTAAGGGCATTCAAGAATATTTCTTGTGATCCTAAATATAACCCTAAATATAAGATACTTTTAAATGCTACTTTATATATTTTAAAAAAATGAATTGAATTATTAAATTTGTCAAAAAATTTTAATATTTTTTTACCATTTATTTTTATTAATTACATTATCTCCCATATATATTTCTTATAGCATTTATCATTTATCTATTAATTATATAACATTTATCATTTACCTATTAATTATAAATTAGAGGTATGAACAGAAAAAACTCATTAATATACTAAACAACTCAACAAAGTGTTTTATATTTGGAACTAAATAATACTTCTAAAATGTGTATTATATTTATAAAAATGGAGTTTACCTACACCATTTCTTTTAACTATAGTATCTATCATTTATATTCAATTATGTAATCATGCATGCATGTAATTAAAACCAAATCATGTTCATATTTTTTTTCCTTTGCTTTCTACCGCATTCATATAATGTGACCTTGTTAATCGTTAGTGCCCTTTTTATACAAAAGAAAGTATTTGTGACATATAGTGCCTATGCTGTATTACGACGTTCTTTTCTTGGTCGCATCGATAGTCTTTCAATTTTTTTTTTGCTGGTAAATGCTAATTTCTATTTTATTATCTCACTACTTTTTGTTTACTGAAAACAATATTCTGTAATTAAGAATAATTCATAAATAGTAATATTATATATAATAAATCCGCAACCCACGAACATTGGAAAATGACCCACCCTCTCTTTCTCTGTGATTGTATATAACTTTTTCAACTTTAAAATTTATTTCTAACATCTAAAGTTGGTCAATAAATTAAAGGTAGAAGCAGGGTTAAGATTTATCTGATGGCGTCTGCTCACATTCATACATACATACATACATATACATATTCCAAAATTACGTTTTAGTCAAGGAGTCCTTCGCCGCCAATAATCGTTTTAATTACATATATACGCCGAAAGAACTAGCAATTTAAATTTCATAATGCAAACAGTATTCAGGGTAATTATATATGGGCCATTTAGAAGAGGAAAAACAATTTTTGTAACACGTTTTGTTTGTTCACCTTTTGGAGGATTGTATAATTTGTGTAGTAAAATTTCTTTAGGAGGGACATTCGCTTTGTACTCGCTGATATGTCGTTATGCCAAAGTGGGGCTTATTCCGAATGAGCAATTGGAGGATGCAGAGGTGTCTAATTATCAGTTGGAGTTGCCCAAAAGCGGAAGAATGAAGAGAGCTTCAAGGGTCAAATCTAAACTTGAGAATAGCCACTTTGCCAAGCTCTTCCTTTTGTTCGCCACCATGCTTGGTACTTCTATGGTCATTGGTGATGGTGTTCTCACTCCCTGCATTTCTGGTTTGTCTCACTCTTAATTTATTTCTGTATGCGTATCGTGTTTTTTTTTTTTCCTTTTCTTGGGTGATATACATTAATTTCATACTCTAGAGAGCATGGAAGGAAAATCAGAAAGTGAATGATTAATTATGAAATGTTTCTTTTTTTTTTTTTTTTGAAAGATATGAAATGTTTCATTTGATTGCAGTTTTATCAGCTGTGGGAGGAATCAAGCAGGCTGCTAAATCGATAACAGATGGTCCGTATATACTGTGCTTTATTTATCATATATAGAAACACCATATAATAGAAAGCTTATATCACCAGACAAATCTATCATTTGCCTGTTAAGTAGAGCACAAACAAAAACAACAAATATGACGGTTATTATGGTTTTTTTTTTATTTAAAAAAAAAAGACCAGCTTATTCAAAATTCTTTTACGACTGCCACGAGGAAACTGTGACATTCATGCATAATTCTTTCTTTTCGTTTTTGTCATTTTGGAAAACAGATGGAGTTGTTTGGATATCCGTTGCAATTTTGGTGTGCCTTTTCATGGTTCAGAGATTTGGAACCGATAAAGTGGGGTACAGTTTTGCTCCCATTATCTGTGTTTGGTTCACCTTCATCGGAGGCATTGGTATTTACAACTTCATCAAGTATGATCCAACAGTCCTCAAAGCATTAAATCCCGCATATATTATAGATTATTTCAAAAGGAACAAGAAGGATGCTTGGATTTCTCTTGGTGGCGTTGTGCTGGCTATTACAGGTCCATATAAATTTCAATTTTCTGTTTCACTTGCAATGATAAAGTTCTTACGCTTGCAATTCCTAACTCAGACTTGATGGGGACAAAATTAAATTGCAGGAACTGAAGCATTGTTTGCTGATGTTGGACATTTCACAGTTCGGTCTATCCAAATAAGTATGTGTTCTGTGACATACCCTGCTCTTATATTGGCCTACACTGGTCAAGCCTCCTTTCTTCGCAAACACAATAATCTTGTTGGAAACACCTTTTACGAATCAATTCCAAGTAAGCGAATGCAACTCATGAAAGCCTTGAAGCACTGAATAATTTGCCTCAATTGATCACTGGATAATTTCTAACTGGAATCTATTGTTGCAGACCCTTTGTATTGGCCAATGTTTGTGATTGCTGTTGCAGCAGCAATCATAGCTTCTCAAGCCATGATCTCTGGAACCTTCTCTATAATCCAACAATCCCTTTCTCTGGGCTGCTTTCCTCGTGTGAAGATCGTGCATACGTCCACCAAGTACGAAGGACAAGTTTACATTCCTGAAATTAACTACATCTTGATGATAGCTTGTGTTGCTGTCACTCTTGGATTCAGAAGCACCACAAAAATTGGCAATGCCTACGGTAACCCTTCCTCTGATTCTCTTGGATACTCAATTTTATTCTTGCTTCGTAATGTAATTACAACTCTCATGGGTGAGATTTTTCACCATTATAGTTCTAACCAATATATAGCCTTGCGCATTCTTATTCAGGGATAGCTGTGGTATTTGTTATGACACTTACATCAGCTTTACTTGTGCTTATCATGATCATGATATGGAAAACACACGTGCTCCTTGTCATTGGCTATGTAGTTATATTTTACTCTGTGGAGCTTCTGTATTTAAGCTCAGTATTATACAAGTTTGACCAAGGAGGATATCTTCCTCTTGCCTTCGCTGTGGTGCTCATGTCCATCATGTACATCTGGAACAATGTGTACCGAAGGAAGTACCACTTTGAGCTCGACCACAAGATTTCTCCAGAGAAGCTTAGGGAAATTGCTGCTGACACACAAGTTTCCCGAATACCAGGTTTGGCGTTGTTCTACTCCGAGCTTGTTCAGGGCATTCCACCCATTTTCCAGCATTATGTGTCAAATGTTCCTGCACTGCACTCTGTCCTTGTCTTTGTGTCCATCAAGTCCCTACCTATTAGCAAAGTTGCCATGGAAGAGCGGTTCGTATTCCGCAGAGTGGAACCCAAAGAACTTAACGTGTTCCGTTGTGTTGCAAGATACGGGTACACTGACGTACGCAACGAGCAAGAGCCTTTTGAGATGATATTGGTAGAAAGGTTGGAGGAATTTATTTCTGGAGAGATTTGGGTGTCACAGAGAGTGATCCACAGTGGTGAAACTGAAGAGAAATTAGATGGTGATGATGGAGTAGTACAAGAGTCTCGTGGTGAAGATAGACAACAAGAGGCTGTTAGAAGAGAGATTGAAGCAATCGAGAAAGCAACGGGAGCTGGTGTGGTGCACTTGATTGGTGAGAACGAGGTGATTGCTAGCAGAGGAGCCAACATAGGGAAGAAGATTTTGATCAATTATGCTTACAACTTTCTGAAGAAAAACTTAAGACAGAGTGACAAAGTGTTTGATATTCCTCATAAGCGTTTGGTCAAAGTGGGTATGACTTACGAGCTTTAGATCAAAGCACCTAATGTGTTGCTGAATATGGTATGGGAGTTCCAAAAGCTCTCTTGGTAGATCTAGCTGTGAGGTAAAAATGATGAATCTATATTTTAAAAGAGGACACATGGAAATTACTTAATTATTCAACGGAAGAACGGTACTGTATAATGCTTTAGTCTCTCTCTATATATATATATATATTATAGTTTGTGTAACGTGGGGTGCAAGTGGAAAGTTCTACTGGTGATATGAGTTTGTCTGATGTTTAACCTTGTTTGGTTGGTATACGAATATCCATTCCAATACAATGAGATGTTAATTTGCATGTTTGATTGGGAGGAAATGAGTCTCATTTTCATTCATCAGTTTAATTCATATTCTACATATTCAAGGACGGCGATTCCATTAAATATGTGATGGAATAAAAAGTCTGGAGAATCACTAGAAGAGACTGTCCAGACATCAACTTTTTTTTATAATAAGCAAAAGTCAACTAATTATTTATTTACTTAACAAAAGAAAGAAACCCTAAAATTAAAAATGCAATTCTTTCAAACTTGTATTTCGAGTGTTGAGTTTGGCCATCACTGATTATCCCAGAAGACTGCCAAATTATGGAGATTGGAGAGTTTAAATTGAATACGACAAGCCATATGTGAGGAAGGTAGAGCCACAAAAGAGGTGGTCCCAGGGGAAGCAGCTAGGGTTTTGAATTCAACAGCGTCCCTTAGCGGCAGACAAATTAATGTTGTCTCTGCTAATTGATCAACTGGATTAGATAACTACTGGATAATTGATGACGACTCCAAGAAGTCAAGCGATATGAAAAGCGTCATTGCTAACAATCGACGTTTCACAGTTCATCTGAACAATTCGCCTTTCTACATTCAAAACCAACTGAAAGATGCACGCTATTAACAGCAGGAGATCGAAAATTAAGAAAGATATCGGAGAAAATATCCAGACGAAGAAGAAGAAAAACATGAAAGAAGGTGCCACGACGTTATTCTCTACGCTCCCTTTTTCCTCTCTACACACACATATTCCGTTCGTTCTAAGAGAGAGTGTGCGTTAGAGAGAGAGAGACTATTCAAATTTAAGAAACTAGCTATAATATTGCAGCAACTTTATCAAATTCTGTTCTCAGAATATATATATATATATATATCTAAGAGACTTTTGACAAAATTTGTTAAACCCAGATCAAAGTATATAACAACAAAGAGGTGTCCACTTTTCCATCATAAAAATTCTTATGGATGAGAAGAGAGCATTTTGAATTTAGATTAAATTGTTTTATTTATTCTTATAGTTTTAATTTATTTTTATTCATTTTTATAATTTAATTGATTCTCATGATTTTAAAAAAATTATTTAATTCCTATTATATATTAACGCTTTTTTTTTTTGGAAAAGATGTTTTAATAAACTTGAGGTGTGACCAGTATGTTATTTTAGGATTTTAAATATATATGATCTAAATAAAACATTACTTCACATACAACATAAAATATAATATATAGTAACAGAATATGCATAAAAGTTTAATTAGTAGCTCGCAATGATCAAAATAAAAAAATTAAATTATAAATATTTAATTACAAGATTTTTAATTAGTAATAAAATCAAAACTTTCTCATATATCATATATAAGTACTCCAGCTTCCAGTTCTTTATGTTGCAGTGATTTGTTTAAAACATAATCAACAATCAACACTGGTAAATCCTTATCCGCAGATATATATCATAGTTAAGGAGGAATAACAAACTTCTCTCTCTTTACCAGTAGTAAATGAAACAAATCACCATTACACGGGTATTACCGATCGAAGTGACGAAATGTTTTATATTTATCTACACTTATATACACACACTTCTTATCTACAGGAATTGAATCCCACCTCTGTGAGGGCAGAGCCCAACCATACATTAGACAATTTATTGAATATGGGATGATCTAAGTGAAAGTAAAATAGAAATATATATATATATATATATATATTGTCCCTGATTAATTTTCATGTTGCAAACTGCATATATCAATTATAACCAGAATTAAATTACTAAAACATGAACTGACATGAAAAAGAGGCAAAGGATATCTAATGAATTGAACCCTAATTATGTACTATTTGGCACAAAGAATTTTAATTGACCATGACAAATTCTTATTCCAGAGCTGCGAGAGGATTAGTGTTCAAGCTTTATATTTATAGCAGACAAAGTGGGAAAATGGAAGCAATTGCAGAAGGGGGTAAATGGAAATCCCAAAATCTAATGATTACTTGTAAGATTAAGTTACAGCGTGTAAACAAATATAGAGTGAAATTAAAGTACTTAAAAAATTTGTTTAAAAATGTGTGTATATAATATATATATATACACACCAAACAAAATGATTTAATTGAATTTGCTAATTAGATCATTTCGAGAGAAAAATAAAAATGCTCGCCATTATACCAGCCATCAGAGCGTCCTACGTGCTCACTGATTAGAGCTAACAATCAAAGTAGGACACATATCAAGACATAACTTATTACTCATAGGTGATCCCAATATTTTCTTTTTAATTAATCCACCGATTAAGGCAGATTACGGCAAAACCCTGCTGGCACTTGCACTTCCTACGAACACTATTCAAGGCGAGAAATTCCAATTTATATCTTGATCAACTGACAATTGCATTTAAATTAAGAACAAAATCACAGGAGCACGTGATTCTTTTACTCTGAATTCACCAAACAAGTTAGAAGTAAACTCTTTAATTCAAACTCCCAAATTAATAGTCAGGACGAAGATGCTTCTGTTAATTAATTAATCATCAGTTCATCGTACTTCTGGTAAAAAACTGGACAGGAAAAGTACAAAGATTAGCTTATAACTCTCTTAATCCTCAAGCTACTATCTGTTAATCTATTGTCAAACCCAACAAATTTAACCCTAAACAAGAACTTAGCACCAATACACCTGCATAAACATACATATATATGCATCATCATCTTCTATATGCGCCAACACCAGCATATACCTTCAATATCTCATCAAAATTAGTGAGAAAACTAATTAGAAGTTTGAAAATTGGCGTGAGTGCGAGGAGCCATTGCCCCTATCACTCATATTGAACTTCATCAATGAGGTGCCACCACCAGAGGAAGCACTGGTAGTGGGTGCTCTCCTAGGAGCAGGCTCATCTCCGTACTCATATGCTTCAGCATCAATTTCATCAGTACTAATAATAGTGTTACCCTTATTTTGGTTAGCTCTCTCCCCCTCTGATTCCCTATACTTAAGCAAATACCTTTTGAGTGGCTCAGCGTAGTCATCAAACCCTAGAGTAGCCAAAGCCCAGCAAATATCGTCCCCATTCACTGTCTTGCGCTTCTCCTTGTGACACTTGTCAGAGGCTTCCCCGGTGACGAAGCTTATGAACTCAGACACACATTCTTGCATGGTTTCCTTCGCTTCCTTGGAGATTTTGGCGTTAGGAGGCAGAATTTGCTTCATAATCCTCCCCACATTAGCAATTGGAAGCAAGCGATCTTGCTCCTTGATGACTCCCCCCTCTTGATGATGAGCTCCTGTGTTGTTGAAGTTGTACTTATTAAAGCCTCCTCTCTCTGAGTTATCACCCATCTCTCTTCTGGACAAAAGAGAGATTAACTCTAGTCCTGTTAAACACAGACACGTTGCTCACTGCACTGGTCAAGTACCCTAGTATATATATTTATAGATAGATGGCTCAAATCTATGAGCTCCCATGTTTATGCAAGATTATATATGTGCATGTGTATGCGCACCATCCCTTTAGGAGAATATTTTGGGCAAGGAGTATCTATATATATTCTATATATAGCTAGCTAGACAGATCACTAAATCAACACGACCATGACTTGAGAAGATTATGTTAAAGTTATCCATTTTGTTGTTGGTTTTGTTTTTTTATTTGCAAATCCAGTTCAATGAATAATGTGATAAATATTATTTATTTAACAAAAATCTTAAGTTATTTGACTTTGCTGACGTGGCAGGTTATGAACAGGACCAGGTCAGATTCATTGGGGAACACAGTGGCAGGCAATTCCCTTTGTTGCTATGAGTTAGGTTTAAATCCATTTTATGTAACTGTGTATCTTTATACCCCCCAACAGCTTTAAAGAAAGAGACTCTAAACTCATCGATTACATGGAGAGAATGGTCCCCTCCCCCTCTCGCTTTACTCTCCTAATTCGTTCTTTATATATGAAGTTAATTATTTGATTAGTTAATTAATTAATTTGTGTAATTAATGCTGTCCATAATTTCGAGCTAAGTACAGTAAATAATGTCGTAAATTTGAATTTGTGGACGATATGAGTGCACGTTGCTTTGTTGTTTTGCACACACTACCAAACTAGTAAGACCTAAAAAGAACTGATGAAGCATAAATAATTAGGCTCTTACGACCGGTCACCACATCATCACCTACTATTTACTTACGTACGATGAATTTGGCGGTTCTTCAAGAGTACAATTAATTAACTAATGGTTGATAAGCACATTTTAAACTATAATAATTGAATTGAAATTTTTATTTTTATTTATTTGTACCTATAGGTTGATGTTATAACCTGTCCTTTTGTAGAAAATTTAAATACTTGTGCTTGTCGTTATGGACCGTTTATATAATACTGCTTTTAAGATACCCACAGCTAGCGATGCTATTTTCAAGTTGAATTGTGTGACATAATAAGTTAAATCCAAATTTTAAAATCTAAATCTTATATGCACGCAATATGCATTAGTGAGTGTAGCAACAACAATATTAATCTTATTTCACTAAATGAGATTGGTTATATAGATTATATGACATTAATGGGTTTTATCAAATATCATATCTTCAGATAAATCATTTATCAAGAGGTAACGCCTTATAACTTCTCTTAGTATCATTCTTGATCTTTTTTTATGTATTTTAATAGGGTTTCAATCCATTTGACTAACTCTCCTTACTGACTTCTCTTATCATCTTCTTTGTACATATTCAAACCACCTTAAATGATTTTCCACCATTTTTTCCTCGATAGGTGCTATTCTGATTTTTCTTCATATACAGTTATTTCGTATCTTATCCATTCTTGTATGACCACATATTCATCTCAATATTCTCATATTTTTTACTCTCATCTTATACTTTTGTTACCCTTTTAAAGCTCGACATTTATTGTCATATAGCATCGCTGATCTTATAGCAGTTCAATAAAATTTTCTTTAAATTTAGTAGGTACTTTATGGTCACAAATAACTCCTAAAACTTTTCTCCACTTTAACCACCTAACTTGTCTCCTATGCATAACATCCCCATCAATTTCACCATTATTTTGTAAAATCAACTTCAAATACTTGAATTTTGACACTTTTGGAATGGTTTACTTTCTAATTTTTATCTCTAAATCATTTCTAACTGATCTCTTGTTAAATTTGCAATGCATATATTCCGTTTTACTTCTACTTAAGCGGAAGCCTTTTGATTCCAAAATATGTCTTCATAACTCAAATTTAGAGTTGACATCTTCTCTTAAGTCCTCAATTAACTATATCATCCGTGAAAAGTATACATTTAATGTGTAAATATAATATTATCTTTTATTGCAGTGAATACATGTTGTAGCAAGCTGTGTCTCTCTTATCATGGAAAACAGCTTTCGTGTGTGTATTGATTAGAACTGTAGTCTAAATTTTATTATTTTTATTAAATTTTAAATTTAATACTTGTTCTATTCTATTTTAATAGAAGTGCGCAGCAGATTAACACTAATATTTTAACTCTTAACATACAAAATATTAAAAAAATAATAAAATCCCAAGTGCTCGAACTAATATGTAAAATTAATATATGTAGTATATATATAAATACACTCCTAATTCAGATCCTCATGATGGTGTCACAATATTTTTTTTTTTAAAAAGAACCTTATTTTGTAAGTTTTCATAAAAGGAGCATAGTATGAATCTTTTATTGTAGAGAATATTTATGCTTTTACGTTTAATAATGATGCCTATGGCAATGGCAAAGCCAGTAATAATATTAATGAAGAGAGAGTGCAGCATTGAAGCATCACAAAGTATTCAATGAGTGCATATAGAGAAAGAGAACCAGAACAGTGAAAAAGGGGAAAGGGCTCCAAGAATGAATTTTAATTCCAATAAGATCAAATAATGAACCTCTCGTGTTAGCAGTACCGCTGCCTAAATTCTTTTGTGGAACTATACTTAGTTTAAATGGAATAATAACTTTCTTCTTTAAGCTGAAATCCTAATTTCTCCCTCTCGTCTATCCCCAACCCCAAAGTTATACACATAGTTATACAATATTAATTAATTAGTCATAATCTTGATTATCATTTTTATTCTTCCACACCCCCTTTTCACATGCTATACACATGAAAACGACGAACTCTGACTCCCATTAGAAGGCATATTATTAATTAAAAGCATTGGTTCCTTTGTATTCATTTCATACTTGATGGAAAATCTGAGATAATTTATTATTCTAGCAACTATAATACGTAGATGCTTGTATTCCATGTCCAAAAACGAAAAGATTCGGAAAAAGAATATTAGTAAAAAATTAAATGAAAGATGGGAAGAAATTATTCCATGCCCATCAGCTGATCCAAAGCATGCATATCCCAGAGCAATTGCGTTGAAATTCTTCTTAAACGTTTTGAAGCTTTATCAATTTTTTAAAAATGATTTCTCATTGAAAATGAAACGCGAATACTTGCTTTGTTGAACTTTCCCTTGCAGATGAAATATTGATTATTGTTTAAAATTAGCATATTATTCTCTCATTTCCCAGACAGGGATATCTAAGTTGTATAACATCTTTTAATTTTATTATAACACAGACACTTTTAAAATTAAAATATCCTTAAAAATAATATTAACTAATTTTTTGTATAAAATATATTTCTAATGTTCTATTTTGATGTTATTTATTTTTTGTTAAAAAATATAAACTTATTTTAGTCTAAATTATATATATTTAATAATTATGATATATTTTGTAAGAATAAAACTGTAAGTTATTTTGTTGTAAGACAGATCAATGCTGTTCAACTTTTGATTTCAAATAAGGAAGTAAATTTATAAAAAATTATAATTATAAATGTAAATAATTTTTAAAGAAGTGCTATTTCAAAATAATTATCACTATACAATTTTCAAAATAATATTAATGGCTTTTGACAAGTTTATTCTTCAATAATAATGAAGGAAACAAAAGCATAAAAAAGTACTATATAATTAATAAGGGTATTATAGTACTCCCTCTGGTCCTAAATATAAATATTATTTACTAATTCACGGATCTTGAAAAATGGTAGTTATATCCTTAATGTTCTACAAAATGCCAATTATTTCCCATTTTACCCCCATTTATTCCATTAACACACCTCCTTTTATAAATGATAAATGAGTTTTAGTGATACATTATGTGGCTTCACGAAAAAAGATACAAGGGTAGAATTGGGAAAAAGAAGTTAATATTACAAAATGCCATATATTTTGGACCAAGTAGAGCTTTTAGAAGATGCCCTATATTTAAGACTAGAGGAAATAAAATATAATCAAACTATGTTAATTTTTAGGCTATTATTTCTTTCGATTCAAAATATAGAGTTTTTTACCTTATTTTAAATATATGACCATTTTTATAATACAAGGCAGTATTTATTATATATTACACAAAAAAAAGTCCCTATTTAATTCATAAAAGAGAGAAAGAGAAAGAAATTCAATAAGGATAATTTTGAAAAAAATGTAATTTTTTAAAAGATCAAGGTACATAATTAATTATTTTAACTCACATATTTAATCAGTGTGGTTCAGTTAAAAAAGTCTTATGTTAAGAATTGGAGGGAATAGCTTTTCATAATCTATGTGTATAATTTCAAAATGACAATCATCATAGGAAGGAAAAGTGTTTTATTGAACATTTAGGCTATGTTTGATTCAAATTTTTTTAATGGGAGGAAAAGGGAAGGGAGGGGATTTGATTTCATCCCCTTATGTGGTACAGATATTTGGAGGGGAGGGAACCAAATTTTTCCCTCCCCTTCCTCTCCAATGCTAGATTTTACCTCTCCTCCAAATTGGGGTTTTTTGGAGGAGAGAGAGTGTCATCCAAAATATTATGACCATTTTACCCTTGATCTTTCTTAATATTACTGATCCATTTTCTTTTTGTCATCACTCGTGCTTTATTCCCAGCTCTCCGCTGTCGCAGATCGGAGCTTTTCACCATTGCAAATCGGAGCTCTTCACCGTTGTAGATCCGAGCTCTTCATCGTCACAAATTGAAGCTCTTCACTGTCGGAGATTCAAGCTCTTCACTTGTGATACTCATGTAGATTCGAGCTCGTCTTCCTGACAAATCCGAACTCATCCTCCTCACCATCTTCCCTCCTCATTTCCTTGCTTTCCTTTCATCTCACCGTCACATTCGTTGTCGTTTTGATTTGCTTCCTCGTTCTCCTTTTTTTAAAATATATGTCTTACCATCATTGGATAAGGAAGAAAGAAAAATAATATAATATACAAGGATACAATTGTAAATTTGTTATTAGCTATACTCCTCTTTTGAATCAAATAATGTATCATTAAAATCTTTTAAATCTCTTCCCCTCGAATCCCCAAACAAGGGAATTTTAGAACCCCTCTAATTCCTTCCATTAAAATTCTTTCCCTTCTTTTTCTTCGGTTGAACCAAACAAACCCTTAGGATATGACATCCTTGTTATTTGTGTGTGCGTTTATTTTTTTCTTTCATTGGTTTACGTTCTTCTCGGGCTTGATTTAGAACAAACACATGTAATCAATCAAAACAATAATGATAAGTGCATGGTAAACCTTATAATAAAGTTTATAAATTGGGCTATTATTACTTATCATATAATTTACTACTTCCTTAGTTCTTGAATATAAGATATTTTGTTTTTGGCATAAATATAACACTCTTTATTATATACGAGATAATATTTATTATGCATTCATAAAAAAAATTCTCCTATTTAATATATCCCATAAAAAGAAAGAAAGAGATTAAATAAGGGTAATTTTAAAAAAATAAAATAATTAACTAACTTTAAATTTTATTTTTAATTCGTGTGATTCAATTACAAGTATCCTATATTAAGAATCAAATGGGTATATACTAGCTAGACTAGTAATTAAGTGAGGAGAGGCCTGCCTGCAATATTTAGGAGTTGACAGTAAAGATATATAATAATGGCATTTAATTTAAAAAATATTTTTTTGAAAAAGAATAGGTTTGTCTCTCGTGGCGCCTGGCAACAAGACGTAGGAATACTTTACACAAATGTTTGTCCATGATCATCTTTTTCCCATATGTATAGTATAACTACGCAATATTGTTTTGGATAAAATCTACTGATTAATTAAATTTCCTCTAGAATATATTAAAGATGCATGTTTTAATATTGATGTGGGATGTACGTACCCCAAGTATCCTGGGGTTTGAAACTTTGAATAATACGTTATAGCTATACTATATATAGTTACTATATATATATAATTCGTATCAGTGCATCTTGATGCATGTTCCAAGGTCATTGCAAATCGTGAAAGTTTAGGTTTGGCCAATCTTGTTCATATATAACTGCACCTCCAGCGTGAATTCACTGTGGAGAGAACATGATTTGTGGTCCTAACCTCTTCTTTAAGCAGTGTACAAAAGTTGAGTTGAATAAATGCAGAGGCTTCAACTTCATATATTTTGATTCCACGTATCCATACAACAGAAAAGACACACTTATTGCCCTCACTTACGACATCCATTTTATTAACTATACATTGCTAGTAATTCGATTTATATATATATATATATATATACAGACACAGTACAGACGCGTGCATGTTTCTTCTCTTGTAGTTTTCTGCAGTAGTTAAATTTATTTGTCTTTATAGTTTTGAATCAGCACCCCAAGTACGTATCAGATATTTTAATTTGTGTTTTATCTTGCTGTCCGTCCATTTTCATTAAGCTATAGAATAAAAACGACAACAATAACAAAGTGGGGTGTGTTGAAGGATGCTTAGTGACTACTAATTATAATGTAGAGCTGTTTTGATAGTGGAGAAGAAAGAGGAGGTAAACGGTGAAGCTTTGCAGAGCAATGAGTTAAAATATGGACATAGCTAGAATAATGATTAAATTATTCTGGCAAAAGAAAATGATTAAAATATAGAAATAAACGACACCTATAATGAGAGGGAATGAGACAAGGAGTGCTTTGATGAGGGATTCCTTGGGACCAATTGGGCAATAATCAAATATATAAAGAAGGAAGTGGGTGTAGGCACATAACTGGGAAAGAGACTTTGACAAACCCCAAAGGGTTTATTTAAAGTGATTGTTTGTGTAAGAGAGATGGACCTAATAAAAGAAATTCGTACACTCAACTTACTATTATTTTATTTTTTTCTGGAGAGGTCACCTTCCCACTTTTGTTCTCCATCCCACTCTTGTAGTGGGCATCTTTTGGTGATCTGATCTTCAAGATTTTCTGGGTCGACTATATATTATTAACATTAATAATTTGCTACAACGGTTACCCTCACCACTTGTTAATTAAAAGTCCGGATCTTATGTGTTCCGTTATTCTTCTTCTTGTGTCATTATGGTGCCAAATGAATAAAGCTTACTGGATACCTGAAGTTACTATCAATTCGTTTTGTCTAAAGTAAGTTGATGAGGGGAAGACTAATAGCCTGTTTGGGTAACAAAAATAAGCACTTATAGGGATCTATAAGTACTTATATGGTGTAGTTGTCAAACGAAAACAGTTTTTCAATAAGCACTTATGCCTCAAATAAGTGCTTATGGAAGAAGTTGATTTTTTCAATTTATAATAATCACTTATGCTCCCATAATCACTTATTTCATTTTTTGTTTTCATTATCCACCCAATAATCACTTAAACTCCAATATCCAAACACATTTCTTTTCTTAAAATCACTTATGAGGTAAAAATATCCAAACACAAATCACTTTTGACATAATCACTTATTCTTATAATTACTTATGAATAATCACTTATCCTCATAATCACTTATACATAATCTAATCCAAACATACCCTAAGCTTGTATAAACTCCCAAAGGCGTTATTAATTATTCTAATTAATTATTCATTCTTTTGTTGATTATAAAATGATCTCATCCACACATAGTTGATTTCCCAAAGTCGTATGGAATATTCATAGTCTAAACTCATTTTCACTTTATCAACAAGGCTCTGTTTTTGGATTTCAGTTGAAGAAGTGGTTTGGGGTCAAAACTCAGTTTGGTAAAGTTCTGGGTGCGTTTGTTTGGTTTTCACTTTTCCGTTTGAAACTCATTTCACGCGCAAAACGGATTCTGGGAAGAAGCAGAAAATTCTCGCTTTTCCGTCTGCTTCTCCATATTTGTTGGTATTTATTTTAAAGTTAGATAAAAATAAATTAATAAAAATGAGAAAAAATAGAAAAATTAAGAAAATAAAATTTTCATAAAATTTATCCTATCTATTGATTAAAATATTCCTTCAAAATTTTAATTTTCATAGATCATGACCTGTAAGAAAATGTTATATCAGATATATTATGTTCTCAATTAAATAAATGCAGATTAAATTTTAGTCCAAGTAAATTAAATTAAGCATGGGATAGAGTTTAAGCTCAATTTAGAGAAACATTATGAGTTTTGTCGAAACCAATTTTCAAATAAATCATCCAAACATAAACACGTTAGTCCAAAACCAATTTTTATCATAACTACGTTACAAAACCAATTCTACTAAAACTCATTTCTAACCAACTGAGAACCAAAGGGGCCCTTAAATTGACATGAATGGTAGAGATTCTCATCATGCTTTTATATTTTTAAGTAAGTAGTTGGGAGTTTGGTTATCAACTCTCCAGTATAGAGCAAATTTAGTTGGAGGAATCAACTCTACCATTTACTCTCAATATCCTAAGGAAAATCATTTCTTATTATTGGCTAGGAACTCCTAGTCCATGAAGAGGGGAAAAAAACCACTTGCGGTAACATCGTCACTTCTGGACTCTTCATTTCATTGTTCATGCTCTAAATTCGAAAGGAATGAATGCTTAATCACAAAAGTCTAAAACAAAAAGCATATCGCATGTTCTTGCCATATATGGATCATAGATTAAAATTCAAGGTGTTCTTTGTGCTAAATAAAGAGCTTATGTCATGACAATATCATTTTTTTTTTCAGCTGCATAGGTTTTCCCTTGCAGGGCCCATTTATTTTGGGTCATTCTTCTCCTTTTTAATCTTTGCGCGACATATTTATTCTTATGCTCCTCCTGCTCACCCGCTTGACACAAAGCTGTCTGGCTTAATATAATTACTAATTAGGCCTTAAGTTGGAAACGTATTTTGCTCCACTTATTTTCAATGTAATACTCCTGGAGTAGTAAAGAAGCCTCAGCTTTTATTGCGCAGATAGACACAAGCTTTTATATCAGCTTTTAATTAATTACGGTCAGTCTTTGTGCTGAGATGTCAAACACAAGCTTTCAGGTGATGAAGCAAGTTTGTCCTCGGGGGTGCAAGTGCAATATCAGGAAAACAAGACAACCAATTCCATGGCTCTAGTTTTATAGCTAGCATAGCAATATAACATAATTATCTATGATTAATCACTTTGAAAGAGGAGGAGGAGGAGGAGGCCTAGTTTCTGAGTCAGCTCCCATGTCTGCCACAGCTTTGCTGCAGAAAGAAGCTGAAATGGGTGCTACTGCAAGCAATGATAGCATTAACTCTCCCATGGTTCAAAAAGGATTTGTTACTTCCATGGCTGGTCCTGATTACCACTCTGAATCTAACTTGGCTGGGATTAGTGGCGGCGGAGCATTCACCAAACAATTGTTTCAGGAAAGTCCCCAGGAAATCTCACAATCTCTCCAGTTAGAATGTTATAGTAACATGGATAATTTAATTTCGTAATAATTGTCAGGCCCAATGCTCATCAAGTTTTTGGGCCAGAAAAGGCCCATTACGTTGCGCGAGAAAGGACGACAGTCTAGTCATTCAATCAAATTCAATGTGGCAAAACCCTAACCCTTAATTAGATCGCTTCTATTTAAGCCGCCCGAATGCCTCTGGCTAACACAATCAACCCGTCTGTGTTTTCTCTTCTCTTCGTCTCCATCGGTTGGTAGGTCATATTTATTTTGGTTCTCTTGAATTGCTTCTGTATTCGTCTTATTGTTTACTCTTGGGTTGTAGAGGCAATGATGTTGTGAACTACCTATTTTATGAGGGAAACCAGAATTTTCCCTTATGATTACAGGAACTACCAATGGATCCTTCTGAGCCTTTACATTTAGTTTGGGTCTCTGTATTTTATAAATTGCTTTTTAATATTCCAGAAATACAAGATTGCGAGAATTGCTAACTATTTTTAAGATTGACTCGAGCCACTGATATGATGATATCCTGTTCGGAATTTCTGTGTCGACTTACAAATTCAGACTACAATTATCTGATCGATGGCTTTCTCCCCGCCCTAAATTTTATTTTTCTTTTTTTAACCAGACCCTAAATTTTATCTTCCGTGATTTCGAGTTTTGTTTTAAATTCTAATAACCTATCAACCGATCTGATTTTTCTTACTAATATATTATATTCGACATAATGCTTATGCCTCATTATATGAGGTCCCAAAGTATTTAATCATTGGACTAAAATTATAACCAACTTTTTAGAAGTTTAAGTCTATATGAATTAATACATGAATTACTGTACGTTGCGAGTTACCATTAGAAGGATAAATAAATCTATAGACGTAAAATGCAAAATTGGAGAGAAATTATTTTTTCAAACAGTTGTGTTTAAACATATTTTCAATCTCAAAATAATTATTGTAAAAAATGGAATAAAATTATTTGAAGAGCATATGAACGTTTAGTATACGATAAATTTAAATGGATTTTACATGCACCTTGTTATAAACTATATATTTTATATTAATAGGTCAAATGGAACAAAGATTTTTTTTTATGGGATGGAACAAGGATTAAATATCTTGAATTCAATTGAGATGTTTTATATTCATAAAAATAATATGAATATTGATAAGAAATGCAAAATTTAGGAAAATAATAATCATAAAAAACGAAACGTAGGCTTTATTAATAATTTATAATTTGTATGTAACTCTCATTTATAAATGTAAAAAGTTTAATTTATATCGAATGGGCACAAAAAGTAAGTTTGAATTGAGACATAACTAAAATGTACTAGTAAAGCAGCAATCCCAGAAGGCAGTCATGTATGGTGGCAAGTTCAATAGAATGCCATCTAGTATTGTTTTCCCTGGTCAAAACTTTCTAGTCTAAACTAAAAAGGCTATAATGTGATACTATGCATGTATTAACTCTAACTGGATTTATACACTTGGAAGTGTGCCTTGCGAAAGCAACATTGTGTCACCAAGTAAAAATGTCGATTATTGCAACAGCTCTGCCACATTCATAGACATGATGGACATGGAGTTGTAAAAAGCTGCAACTATGGGGGTCAGTTCCTATGAATGATTCAACTGCGGAATTGGTCGCCCCAGTCGCAGCTGAATGCTGACATGCTTTACATTTGGCACAGCCTTCAAAACCTCTTTCTCTGCTTCCTCTGCCCTTTCCATTGCATTCCTGTGTATAAGCGAACATACACTATCATGAGACAGCCACATTTAAATTTCATAATAAGACTCACCACTCAAACGATGATAAATTTTTACCGAATTTGCATATCAGGGGGCATGGAAACCTCAATTTGAAGAACAATATTTCCTTGAAATGTGTGCCGTGTCACCCGTTCAACTGACATCTGAAATCAGTGGTAGATAAATCACATCACTTATTAAGTCTACTACCATTCACAAAAATATCTTATTTGCTTCCCCCTCCATCTTGATATGGAAGCAGTAAAACTAAATGAAACACAGTACGAGAGACAAGCCGAGACTTACAATGGTAAATTGGGAATTGGATATATTCTAATCAACAAAGCCCCAACAATACTGGTTTTTACATAAAAATATTACCTGTAAAAAGTTTGATGAGATGATTTCAGAAACAATCTTATCAATATTATTATGTCCAGTAGGAACAATGCTGTTTCGATCCATATCATCACTCCAAGTATCTTGCTGATCTGCAGGATCTACAAACGCATATAGAATTGAGAGAATTTATTAGATACAAAAACGCAGTACAACACATAACCTCCACTGCACAAAAGAGATCTAGAAAGAGTTCATCGTTATAATGATTTTTTTTTTTTTTAAGTGTAAGACTGGCAAGCACACCTATGTGTATAAAAATTTCAGCCACTGCAGGATGGGACTTGTGAATATCATGACGGACATTTTCCCCAATGTCATGCGCAGCACTCACACTAGAAAAAGGATCAACCTGCATGGCGACACTGATTCATAACTCCAAGAAACCATAGTAATTAAAGGCACTCGGTGACAAAATAATCGATGTAGCATAGAGCATATAAAGATAAACTAACCTCAATATTTACATCAAGATATAAAGATGAACCAGCTCTCCTTCCTCGCAAGCGATTGCACCCCTGTGCACAAACTCAAACAAAAAATATGATAGTAGAAAGCAAAACAAATGCAAAGTCCAAGACGCCAAAAACAAACTAGGGACTCATTGTAAACTGAATCACTGAGAGGGTGGATTAAAAATGAGGAAAAAGATACCTTGATACCTTCAACTTGCAGTATTGTTTGTTTAATAGGATCCAATTGCTGTGCTGGAATTGCAGCATCCACCAGTTCCATGATACTAAAAATTAATTATAAATAACATGTTAAAAAGTGCCAAAGGATTGTGGTTAGTCACAGTCATAAATATTCCAAGTGAGTAAAATTTTCTTTCAGCCATAATGATTTAGCCAGAATAAATTTAGCTCCAGTGGTCACAGAATCAGTTCACTTTCGAGGGTCAGTGGTGACTATATGGCTACTTAAGATTCCAACATGTGTCTTACACAGTTACACCTGGGTGAACTTAAAAGGTGGTGAGACCAATACAACAATCGGTTAAACTCTATTACAAATCAAGAAGCATATTACAAGCAATAATGAGTTGAGGTGAAACATACAAACAGAAAGGTACCACTTTTTATTTTTTCAAATAAGAAGCTGGATCAATGTATAATGTTACCTTTGGTAACCAGTTTCAGCTCCAGCTTTTAGAATCATGCCAGAGACAACAAGTCCTGCAAGTGGATCTAGAAACTTCACCCCAAGGATGGAACCTCCTAACAAGGAGATGAACATTTATGGTCAACGAATGTAAACAAGACACAAACGAATCAAGTAATCCAGAAACAATATTGTGATACACAGAGTAATATTGTGTAAAGACATATCCTATAGCCAGCAACTATACTACAGTGAGAACATAAAGACACAGGAAATTTTAACACCCATATACCTCTTACGTGGAATAAAAGGACAGATGTCTTGAATATAAGTTGATTTGTGATGTAAAATGTATTAGAAATCTATATCATAGTAAATCATACCAAATAACCAAAGTAAGACAGATTTCAAGAAATAAGTCCCTTACCAACTCCAATGAGAGCAACTACAGATGAAATTGCATCCGCACGATGATGCCAAGCATTTGCTTTCATCAGTCCACTACCTTGCCTTTCTCCAGCTCGCTTTGTTACCCAGTAAAGCCTAGAGATTAGAAATACAAATAAAGAAACAGAAGCCTTTGAGATAGAACAATATTCTAATACTGTCCACATACACACACACACACACACACACAAAAGACCTTGAAGTGCACATGCTAATACAAGTTCAGAAAGGAGCTCAAATTTTTTCCTCTCTTGATATAAGCTCAATAAAAGGCAAAAAGAGAAGGCAAAGAGGTTCAAATCTAGCTCTTATCAAATAAAGAAAAATCAACGTGGTGATACAGTCCCACAGAAAGCAGAAAGCTTGAACTATTATAAAAGGTTTTCTTGTTTATGGATTGTCCTCTTATATCTTCCTCCTTGATTGATTACTTCAAAGCTAAAGCCTTGTGAGGTTCAAGACAATTTTTGCTTGCTGCTAATATGCCACATTATTCTTCAGATTCAGTCTTGATATATGATTTCGATATTTCATAAATGTTCGTAGTTTCTTATAGTTTTAACTTCTCTCCCCCAACATCTTCTGCTCTCCTTGCGTTTCTTTCTCCCTCTCTCCTTAGTAAATTCCTGTATAGTCTGTCCCGTAACACAATGATTAACGTTAAGCTAAAGAAGTTTCAACCTAATAATTTGCAATAAGAATGGTTGAATACATAAATGATCAAATCATTGTGCACTCAGCTAGCTTAAACTTTTTAATAAAGCTGGCCATGAATAAGATGCCATCCTAATTCCCCATTTGATATAGAGGATTAGATAAATTAAGCAATACTTGAAATGGTGAAATAGGACATGGTTGACTAGAATTAACATAAAGTACTAGGACCTTTGCTTATCAGTGCATGTTAATAATATGAGTAACTGCAGTACCCTTCTTTAATACATACAGACACAATAGCCATATTCAGAGCTAGGACGGGATGATTCATGTCAATTCCATGATGATGTCCACCATGCTGGTGGCTATGCAAATGATCGTGTGCCAATAAATGGCTAACCATTTCAGGACCAGAGGAGTACAATCCCTGCACATGAATAAAAATGTCTTTAAGACCCAAAAGAAATGACAGGAAGATCTAGATTAATTTGTAGTCCAAAAAAATAAGTATTCAAACTTTATTTAACTTATGTTGTTGATGGGAATAAGTGAACAATAAATAGACTGAAGCTGAAATATCAGGCTGTACCAGCAGGATATCTAAGGTGTGCCATGCGATGCCGCCACCAGTTGCCAAAAGCATACAAGAGATTCCAAGAGCTCCCAGAGTCTCAAACTTACCATGTCCTGGGATGTAATGAGTAAGAAAGATGAGTGTAAAATACACAGAAGCCTTTTAAACAAAAACAGGTCAGATTAAACTTCGTGACATATACGTGAGTAACAATCATGTCACTAAAAACACCAATATGTTATCAACCTTCGTTCTCACAATAGGCACTACATTCATTTGCAGCAAATATTCATAATCATATTCAAACTACTCCACCAATGAAATGTTAACTACCATAATATACTAGAAACAGTATGTTCATGAAAAAGAGAGATAAATGGAGTAGCGTGTAGATACAAAATCAGAAGTGACCATATGGGTGTTCGTTATCTTTAGGCGCCTTGGCAACTTTAAAAGACCACAAAGATACGCCACTTAGAACCTGTGGCATATAAGAAAGACGTTATAGTAGGGATTCGAATAAAATACATTTAATAAGGAACGAGAAATGTCATTTCATAGTAGAGGGGAAAAACACACAAACACAAGACAATTAGCAACGGAGATACCACATCAGATATGGAATGAGCTGCATCAGCGATTATTGCAGTACTTCCAGAAAGATAACCAACCAAGGCCTTTCCGGTGGCTAAACCAATGTCAGCGGCTAGGCCCAATCTAAAAATGTTCTCTCCTTCCTTTTGGAGGAGGAGGTGCTGATGTTCATGATCACTGTGAGAATGTCCCATATGCCATCTTCTTGTAATTCTGAATACAGGATTATCAGAAAGTAAAAAGGAGGAATCTTGATGATGAAAATTCGGCGATGATATTAAGGGAGGCAGAAATTTCTGGTAAGAGCGTGATAAAAGCCTTGTGATGCAGGTTTTATATATGGGATTGAGATTGTTGAATCTGAATCCCATGGATGATTTTCACTGGCGCACAGGTTTGGAAGGGTTGCTCTTGAATTTGGGCTTGCGCTTCGCTGCAGTGAAGAAATACGATCTAGCGTCCGCAGATGAAGAAGATGCCCCGTGCTGTGAGAATCTTTTCAATTACCACTCCTTCCCCGTTACTTTTGTTATTGAATATATTCATTATTAAAAAGTGAAGAAAATTTATATACAATATATTACTTATATTTATATTATTAAACTCTTAATTTTTTTGGCCAACAATTATTAAACTCTTAATTAAAATATAGGAAGTATATAAATTTTTAATAACTAGAAAACCGACGAGTGGTTTGCATGAAAATAAAAGTTTGAAATTTAAAAGTAAAAAACATAACAGAGAATTTAAAATAAATTAAAAAGCATTTATGATAGAAAATTATATATATTTGATTAATATATTAAATATATTATTAATTGATATAATAAACAATAAACAATAATTAATAATATATTAAATAATATACATTAATAATTACGTAGAAAGCCAATTACTGGGTCACAACTTATCTAGCTGATGAATAGTAGCTTTTCCTTTTTTTTTTTTACTGGAATAGTACCAACTGATAGGTTTCCTACGAAATTATTAATATATATTTATGATAATATAATAAATATATAAATTTTATGAAAATGATAAGATATTATAATTAAAATATAAATTTTTTATATTATTAAAATATATATTTATCATATTTCAACTAAAAAATGACAAGATATATAAAATAAATATGAATCTTCCCTTTAAAAAAAATTTTTTTTGGTAGAGTTATTTAAAAAATATTTAAATCCTCTGTTCTCTTCTTATTTTAAAATTGTTAATTGTTTAATTTGTGATAGTATATGAAGGTTTTGAACATATATTAGTATATAATATTTGAATTACGTAAAGAAATAAATGTAGAAAGTACTGTTCTTCGAAATAATAGTTCATTTAATCATGTAAGCTTAATGTATTGATAAGCTCATTCCAAGACTTTTGATGAAGGTTTTTTTTTCCCCTTTTGGCAGAAAATTGTTTGATGAGTTGAATTTGAATAATTCAGAAGCAGCTTCATTCATTTACATTGCCAATAGTAACCATTAACAGGTCATTTGCAAATATTTGTGTTGATCAGTATAAATTAGTAAAAATTTCAAATGATTGATAAGAACTATTTTGTTTTTGGTGACATGAAACAGAGAAAGTCTACAAACCCTTACATAAATTACCTTCCGTGGAACCTATTTTCTAACTGTATTCTTCTCTGAACTCAAACTACATAAAACTGTTTTATTAATTTACAGCAGAATGTTATAAACATTCATCTTATGAATTATCCTTGTATCATTAACTTTTTCACTCGAGTTAAGTTATCTCACAAAATTTAAAACTGAATAACTATCCTCCAACAATATAAGCAAACCACAACAATCCCTTGTATTTTAATTTTTTCCTCATTTGGAAGCCTTTGTATAATTGAATAGTTAAATCTATCAGAGAATACTAATGTAGCTGAACATCCTAAAACCTTGATGGAACTTTTAATTCACTGATAGTTGCTTAGATAGGGTATTTTACCAACAAAAAGCTAAGCCTATATACGAATGAAGAAAAGGAACAAACGGATTTCTTTGGAGGGCAGAAATTTGCATTGTGAGACTTTAGATTGTTTTCATATTTTGACAATACAGAGTCAAGACACTGTAGATAAAGCAGTTCAATCAGAGGTGCATTTCAATCAGAATCCATCTCTGTACATGTGGAAAATTGCCCAGTAAGGTAATCAATCAATCACACCAAATCAAACTGGACAGAGTCATCGTCTCTGATCATGCCACTTTCTGCTTCCTTGTCTACTAGGATCCCAGTAAACAGAAGAACCCCCATGTCTTGACCATTCAGACCTATAATTCCTCCCAGGATTCATTCTGGAATCAGGAAAATTTCTTCCCCGAATATACCCATTATTTCTTCTTGGGCTATTCTCTGGACTCCATGATTCAAATTCTTCTCCTCCTCCATGATCATTTCTCTCCCAAGAAGAACCAGATCGCTTGGATCTTTCAACTGATGCGTTATAAGTATTTTGATTTAGTTGAGAATGATAACTAGAAGATATATCCTGCCTAACTCTCCAAGGCTCTGATACATGACCTTGTTGTTCCATTGAAGGAGGAGGATAGGAATGTACAGCAGGGTTATGAGAGGAAGGCTCATAAAAATGGGATTGCTGCAATAAATGGGTATGCCTTTGTGGGGGTGTGGCTGAACTTGATAGTGTTGGTATCGGCGTTGGTGATGGCAGCTCAAAAGATTTCAGATGTGAATTAGACTCTTGTATTCTCAAATTAGGTGTCGGTTTTACATTACTACAAATGCTATCTACCCGCATTGCTAAAGGTGAATGTGCAGTGGATAAGTTAACAGAAGATGCATTCGCAGTGATTATGTCGTTCATCATGGTACCTAAACCTATGTTTGACGGTGGCAATTGTGTCGTTGGGGAATTTGTTAAAAGAGTGGTATGCACAGAGGAAAGAACAGAAACAACATTGGGTGCTTGAGACACTGAATCGGTCTGATGTTGTCGTACTGCGATGCCAGTGGCTGGAACCTGAGACAATACCAAGTTGTTGGTTGCAGCAACTGGAAAGCTGAGCATACTTATGTCAGGCACTGAATTGTGGCGTGAAAATGGATTCTTCGCAACTTCTGCCGTCCATCCACTCTGAAAGGTCCACAAATGGTAAGAAATCAGTTAATGACACAAATCAATAATATTTTTTTTTATATATATTTGGTCGTGATATAAAATTTTGGCAGGTTGATAACTGTGATGAAATGGTGAAGTGCCCTAATAGCCCAGTTGCCTAATTGCCTTACTAAGAATGCCCAACAACCCTCGAGATCTCTACATGGGAACCCAATTTAATTATTAGTGAGAAAAATTTGTGATTAAATCTCACGACCGAATGATATTCTCGAATTGCACACTTGCTACATATAAGACTTTTACGTGATTATTTACTTTCCCAAAAAAAAAAGATCAACCGATCACCAATCTCCAACAGGAAATGTTGGCATGCTTATTCGAGCTCTCAATTCATGCCACAAGAGAATCAGAAACCCATTTTTCGCTTCCACATTGGAAAAAATTAGCAGCAGTAATTCTAGGCATTAGATCATCCACTCCTCACTCTTAGCGTGTACACAAAAGCCGACAAGGCTGAAGTTGATTCTAAGAGACATGGGCAAGAGCTTTGATAAATAGTTGCAGTATGAAATCTCAAATCACGCACCGTTCTTGGATCGTTAGAAGGAGTTGGGGAAGGAAGAGAAACTTCCACCTTCTCCTGCGCCTTTCCACCCATGCTGTCATTCATATTGCCAGACAAACCGACACTGCCTTTTTTTATCATGTCAAGCAGCTTCACAGTTTCCTCACTTGGTATGCTACCAGCTTGTCCAGAAGTCAAGGCAAACACCAACTCAGGATTCTTAAGAAGTACAGCAAGTAGCTCTAGATCAGGTTCAGCAACGTTTGTATTACTGTTTGAAGATGAGGTGGTCGCCACTTGAATACCTTCATTGGGGGTAGCTGATATTTCTGCACCATCACCATCAGGAAGCTGTTCAATAGGAATTAGTGGGGTCAACGTGTCATCATAGTCCATTTCGCTGTCCCATGGCTCATTGGGATTAAATGGTATCCACTGGACAGTCTGATAAACAGTCTCCTCCTCCCTCCGATTTCTATTTTTCTGGACATCAACCTCTTTGCTATTTTCACCAGCACCAACTCTCCAGGTATCGTTAAGTTTCACTTCTGCAGAAAGGGAAAGGGAACAAGAGACTGAAAACCGCATAGAATGTGATTCAACATTTAATTAAATTACGAGAAACACCAGAAGCAAGAGCAGAGAGATAATTTCATATGGCAATCCAATTCCTTCAGGATTACTTCAGAAACTATATTGGAACAATGAAGAGTAATAATAAAACAGCACGCTGTGCTGGATTTTCTTAAAGTTGGGCAGAAACTTACCAATAACCAAAGTGAGATAATGTATCTCCTTCAGATCATTTGCTCATTTCTTTCAAATTGCATGGTTTACCAACTTGCATAATAAAGTTAGTGATTTTGTGTCAAGACCCGAGAAGAAGAAAGAACAAATTGCATGGTTTATACAGTCTCTTAATCTTACGACCTACCAAAACAAAGTCATACACGCCAAAGAAGGCTAAGCTTGGAAACGTTTGGTCAAGGAACTCCAGTTCATTACATGTTACAGCTTATAAATCCATTGTGTTCTAAACCCTTCAGATATTCTCAAGAATTGCAAGTTGCTATGCATATTTAGGCCGCATTGTAGGATAAATCATGCTCAGTAGATGATGCCATACAAATTCCCAAGATCAGAAGCCAAAGATTTTTAAAAACAAATATTCTACCCAGATACATGACCATGTTTGGATCTTACAACATAAAACCACCACATCCAATGCTAAATGGACTGGGACCTAGAGTACCACATGGAGAAGAGATCCCTATCTCGATTTCACAATTTGAACTTCAGCTTGTTTTAGTTCAATTATGTCAACAAATTGACAAGGTGAAATTATTAAGTACGATCTGGTGACTATGTTTAACAAGGGCAAACTAGCTGCACTAGAAGGTCATTGTTCATCAATTTTACAGCCCACAATTCCTTACCCTGAATCTCCCAATTGATGACAAGAGTTTAAGAGGCCCGATGGAAGAGATGAATTCAACTATTGAAAGTTTAGAATGTTCTTCTGAATACCTATGCTACGGGGTACAAAGATGAAACCCAGTGAAATATTTAAAAATCAAAAATAAAAATTATTATTAATTTTCATTTGGGCTGTCGCACCTCAGCATTCTATCAAAATAAAGCAGCAATAACTCGTGTATTAATTATCCCTGGGAAGCCCAGAACTTCCCTCTTGCTTTGCTCATTTCAGTAAAAATGTGGTAACGAGGAATTAAACTTGGGTCATGCTTTGGCTGAAAAAAAAATTGGGCCCACCAAACTCATCACTCTTCATGTGCTTTTGTGGATATGTTCTTGGGAAAGGTCTAAAGGCAAACAAGGCATCTGGCTACCACGGACATGCCATTATTCACATGCAATTTAGATGGTAAGCATTTAATGTTTCAAAATGATAGCAAAAATGGGCTTGATATGGTCAATTGTAAACTGATTTCGCCTCCGCCCTCATCTTATCCATTTATAGTAGATTGGAAAATTCAACCCATTAAATATTCAAATGAGACGGTTTAAAGCCCATATTAGAGGATTAGAGCTGTTACACCATTTGGCATAATTGTGCAAATAAGGCATGAGAAACAGGTTCAGTAACAAAATAAATTTTGACCATTGACGATTTTCGCAGAAAACAGAAGACCCTAAAATTCCCAAACAAGAATCCTAGAACTTGATATTAGTAAAAATTTCATGAGACAGATCTGTACAACAATCTTTCTATTGACTTCTAGACCATAATAAAAGATAGCATAATACAATTGCTCAATGTGCCCGAGTTACTTACAGAGCAAGTGTGCAGACCACTACTTTGATTCTATTTATATAAGCAAAAAAAAAAAAAAAAAGGTTACAAAAGGTAAGGGATCAAGAAGTTAGCATCAGAAGTTGCAAAGAAGCATCTGAATCATCCTCCAAGAAAGTTTGCGCAGATTCAGTTATGGTATATCTCTCCCTACTTGACATCAGGAAACCTCCTAATATGGTCTGTACTCCCTTTTTTTCTTTATTTTTTGGCAGTGAGATGTTTGGCTCTCAAAGATTCACCAAGTTTTTTCTATGCTAACATTATAGTCACATAATGGATGGAACCAACAAAAGTTGCAAATGTACCTGCTGGTGTCTTCCACGGTATTTGAAACTGCTTGCACTTCTCCCACGAAGGTTCCTTCAAATCCATTCTCGAATTAGAATCAGAAACAGTTTCCTTCTTATTAGACATTTTTGAGGGAAGGGGCAGAGGTTTGCCATCTTCCTCAGTTTTGGTTGATACAGGAACTTTAGATAAGGAAGCCACAAGACCAGCCTGATTTGTCTGAGATTTATTCAGACCATCAGTCTTTGCTTCTTTACTTCCTTTTGATGAACCAGGTTTCCCATACTTGCTCTGCATAAATAAAGCACGCATTTTTGCTTTCTGGATATCATCAGCTGACATGGGACGACCTTGACTTACAGGCCCTACTCTTGCAGCTTGTGGACTTCTGCTCACTGTCTTTTGGCCCGGTTGCTCGACTAACTGCACTTTTCTGCGCTCCCTAGTCTCTGCAAATCATTAAGGAACACGAAGAAAAATCTAGCAACTTTACAAGTTGGAGGACCCATTAGCTATCATGAAACAGAACTTTTTTCTTAATCCAGCTAGTTTTAGATATAGCATGCAAGCTATGTTGGATAAAACAATAGGTCATTATTTCCGTGGATTTTTTGGCAATTACTCAGTACTCCAAAGAAGTTTAGAGTCGCAACACAGACATTTGCACTTCAAGAGATACGGCAGTGATAAGAATTGCTTATTCCACAAATATCTATTTTCATTCTTTCCCTCCCTGTCCTATCAGGGTAATTAACGTCTACATGGAGGGGGGCAGGGGGATATATAGTCCATTACAAGAGTACACAGCTATATCAAAAGGTAACAATGTGCAAGATAGTATCATGCTCAGTGGTACCTTATATTTCTAACATGGTATCAACTCATTCCATTTCCATTTTCAGGAAGCTTGAAACAAGCATACACAAACCACATGATTGCTGGACGTGTTATATGATATTGGGCTCATGATCCAATATTTTAAGACATAATAATAGTTGAAAAAATATAGAGTCCAATCAGAATACCAATCAGGAAATGGTCAAAAGTGAGAGTACCCTATCAGCTAGTGTAGGCAACATGACAAAGATTTTACACTGCAGTAAAGATTTATACAGGATTAGCAATTCCCAGCCAACAGTAAAAAAATTGGGTGATCAGGAATTTGATTAACAATGCACCAATTACTATGCTTGAATTAAAGGAGAAAACAACGATTCCTCCATTAATATAAAAAGGCTTTATCTACAGCATTTTATTTTCAGCAAGTGACACTATGCTTATATAGATTGTAAATCTATCAGCATTCTTCCAAAATTAAAATGAAACAGTTAAAAGATGGAATCATTAATCAATTCAATAAAATCATCCAAGGATACGAGATGCTGATACACCTAGGGCAGACTTCTTAGTAGAATCATCTGAAGAGGCTGTCAATAATTTCAGAGTCTGTGGAGCTTCCAATTTCCTGAGCAAAAAGAAACGGAGCCGAGCATTTTCACAACTAGCCAAACAACTAATAGATATGACAAAAAACCCATAAAATCTACAAACCTGTTATCGTCTGAACCTTCATTTGAAAGGGCAAGAATATCCTCCTGCAAGCAATAGAGGAATGCTAAGAAACATTGCAAACTGAAAAACCATCACCAGCTGATATGTACATGCTTAGGAAAAGTTAGAAAAACTTACAGGAATATCAATATTTGAATTCCATGATTCGGCATCCATAATTTGACACACCCTATGACAAGAACTATAATAAGAAAAAAATCTAACAATATGCATGAAAAGGAGATAAAGATATATGCTTGCCTCTGACCAAGCATCTCCTTTTGAGGCTCACCGGCAAGTTTGATACCATTGGTTTTCTTTATTGCTTGGTTCTTTGCTAATAATTTGCTCCATTTTGATAACAAAACCCGTGCCCTGTTTGATATGTCTGATATCCAAATCAGGGAGATTAATAATCACAAGGTCCATTAAGTCAACAAATACTACCCTAAAACACATTCACCACATGATACAATGGAAGAAAAAGGAAACAAACTACTAATCTCGATGAAAACATGCAGCCCAGAACTAAAATGACATCATGTTAAGTGACATCGAATAGCATTCCTTCAATTTGAGATATCAAACTGCTAAAATACCCAAACATGTTAAGTATTACAGCAGTCAACCTTAATATGACTACTACAGCTCAAATATAGAGTTTGATACCTCAGCTTATCTAATATTTGGAATATAATGAAAGAAAATAGTAGCTGTCCATAAAAAGGGAAAAAAAAAGTAATTAGGATGTATAGCATGAAGCTGTAGTCAATAAACTTGAAAAAAATATCGAAAAAAGGGACAGCTGAAGTAGCTTATCAGACACTAAAGGAGGCATGCTTTTTTCTTTTAATTAAAAAAAAACGACACCAATCAATGGAATATTAAAAAAGGTACTCAATTCCAAGTTGTAATTTATCGTGAATGGAATTTTGGAATTTCAGATTACAATGACAGAAGCTATCTCCCCTCCCTTTCTTTTCTCCAGCACCCTTGGTTTAATCCCACAACCACAAGCCTCTTATTCATTCTCATTTGAACACGGCAATGGAGTAAGCCAAAAATAGGAAAAGAAAAAGAACACCTCCACTGGCTTTAAACATAATCAAACTTAAATAGGTTACGAACGTAGTCTATTTAAGCAAAATCAACAATATTAATTACTATCACACAGCTTTCTTCAACAGTCATTGCCAATGACCCATATGACATCCAAATTGTAGAGGGAGTCTAAGGAGAACATAAATCCAAACTGACGTACAACCAGCCATTCAGGAAGAGAGGAGAACTTGAAAATCAAATTACAGGGGAGAAGGGAGTTAATGGGCAGTTGCACTGAGGAAAAACACACCTGATGTCCTGTGAAACCGAAGTCTATTAACACACTGCAACATAGCTGAAATGTGCATGGGAAGGGCTTTATGTAGAGGCAAATGACAAAGGACCTGAAAACCAGTTAACCAGAATTTTGGATATATTTAAAAAGCTAAACATATGCATTGTACATTAACCACCATGATCCAGATTTACCTTTAAAATAAGAAGAAGAACACTTGTTTGCTCTTCAACAGCTGCTTCATTCAACCAAGCCGCTAAAATCATCACACCTCCGCTGCTTAAAAACCTAAAAGAATACAACAGGAAAAACTAAACCAAAAGGGAAAGGTGCATAAGTCAATAGATTTCCAAGCTAATTAGGAGACTAGTAAAGTACCAAATTAATACTGAAGCATTCTGTATCTTCAATATCCACTCCAACAATTTCACCTGGCCTGAAAATGTTTCCTCTTTCCGCATTAAACTAAAAATATTATCGACAAAATGTTTATCTAAGCCATTTAGGCCAGACAATGCAGCCTCCTGTGTTGAACAAGATGCTTCATCTACACTGATGGGATCAGCAGAGTTTAAGGGAGTTGGATTAATTGGTATCATTGAATCAGAGTTTAATGGGAACCCATCACGAGGTTTTTCACAATAGTTAGATCTTAACACCCTTTCCCTTGACAACCGAACTTGTCTTCTCACTCTTGAACGTTGACTATTGAAAAATTCGCGAACCTACTACCATTGTGCAAACAAAAACTCAGAAAAATAAAAGCAAAATATGAAACATATGTAACATGTAATGTTGACAAAAGTGTTCAAATCGAATGTTTCCCCATAAACCGTAAAAAGGTTAAGAAATTTAAAGTAGATGACAAACTAAAAAAGAGTGGTAACCATATTTGTATACTATATCTAAATAAAACCGATAAGTTTGTGAGGAATAAAATAGGGAAGAAAGAGATAGTGAAGGGAGGAAGGCAAAGGAGAGATGTAAACAGGAAGTGAAGTAAGCTTAACCTGCGTCACTGTGATGCCAAATAAAGCACTGATCTCACGGGATTCTTTCTTACTGATTGCATCTTTAATGGAGAAAACTAATTGCATGTAATTTACAGCTTTAGGATTTAATAAATCCCTGGGCCTTTTTCCTGCAAAAATAGATTGAGTTAGATACATTAGACAAGAAAGAAACAGCATATAGATTTGTAGCAACTCCAAAGTTACAACTTCTCTCAAGACACAACCAGAGCTTTGAATTAAGGCAGGCAAATTTGATATAATAAGATATAACATTAGCACAAATGTCTGTTTCAGTAAACTTGCTGTATCAGACAGAAAGAGTAAAAATTAAACCTGTGCATTAGATAGTTATTAAGCAAGGATGAGAGTACAGACGTTCAAAAGAGATAGGATGTAACTGTAGCAATTTAGAAGTTCCATAAGGGCCGGTCAAAAAATTCCTATTAACTCTGATATTAAAGAAAAAATAATTACGTTAAATAACTCTGCTGATCCTTAGAGTTACACTCAATTTTCAAGTTGGTCTCCATAGTTTTTAAAAGTTTTATTTGTCCTCTGTAATTAAATACAGACTACTAAACTGCATTCATGTGGCCAATTATATGCCATTCTCACATTTTGAACAGGCATTATTCATGGCAACAAAATGGAGTGAAATGCACTCAAATGTGCAGTAGGTGATGCCATTTTGGTTAAGTGATTTGGATGACATAAAGTGAATCATGCATATTCAAAACGTCAAGAATAGACATAGTTGGGCTGAGTGCATAGCCAATGGCAATGATCAATTTTAAAAATTATAAAAAAATTTAAAATATAAAAATCCAGTTAAAAACTTGTAAACTATGTGCAACTTTGTGGACCAGCAGAATAATTAAGCTAAGTTACAACTGTCGATGCACCTGGGAAATGCACAAGGCCTCTGCAAACAATCCGGGAGAGAGGCCAAACTTATTGCTCTTAAGTAGAAATCAGACAACTAAAACCAACCAAAACTTACCAATTTTTATTGACAGAGCACCAGCTGCCTGCAAAGATAATGCCCAAGCCAAAACAAAAAGTGATCAAATCAAAGGGCTGATTTCAATTAAAAAAGTAAACGAAAAAAAAAAGAATGAAACAATTTGAATCTTCAAGTACAAAAAGGGGTAAGAAACTGAGACAAAGCAAGTAGATTATGAGGTTATTGCCCTTTTGCCTTCTGCAAAAATCCAATAATTGATGTTGCCAACAAATTATAAACTTTGAAGCATAATATTATCTTAGAGAAAATAGTCGAGGTTAAAGGGCTACGAATCTCTATTTCATCGTAGAATACTTGAGGTTAAAGGGCTACGAATCCCTATTTCATCGTAGAACAAAGAGAGTTAACGGATTTTATTTTCGACAAAATTATCATAAAAGAGAAGGAGGAAGGGAGGGAGAAAAAGAAGTTTGAGAAACTTGGGAGGCAACATGGAAGAAATGAATAGAAGGCAAACCATTTCTTGAGAGAGAGGATTGACACCGGTGAGTTTGCATTGCATGACGACTATTTTCTGAAGCTGATCGATCTGGCTATGGAAGAGCTCCCTTTGAGAAACCAAAAATTTCTGGAACGACTCCACTGAATTCCCAATCTCTAGCTCCGGAAATTCGTCTTTCAAAACCTCCATCGTTGATCGCAAGGGCTGAAGTTTCTGCGCAGCAATGTGTAGCAAATCGATGTAGAAGGCCACTCATTAAGAAACTTGAATCGCTGTAATTCACTCTGATTGGGTGAAGTTAGGGTTTGAAGCTACATCGATGGACCTCCCAAACGCGAGTCGGATGAGAGGCAATAAGTTTTTCGTTTTTTTGGGTGAAGGGTGAAAAACGTCATACGTAAGAGTAGGACTAAATTTTGGCAAAAGAATTTAAACTAAAAAAAATGAATTTTGGTACCGAGAGAAAATGAAACAAAATAAATAATTTTTTGGGATGAGATAATCTTTTTTATTTTATTTAAAAAAATCATGAAAGTACATATTTTTAAATTATTATCAGTAAATGATAATAATAGTCATAATATGATAAATATTAAAAAACATATATTGATATAGTATTTTTTTAGAAGACTTAAATATTTAAATTTATATATTTAATTTAATATATTTATATTAAATTAAATTAAAACACATGCCCCCAAATTTAAAAATAAATAAATAATATAAATTATAAAAATTAGTTATAATATAAATAATATATAAAAAAATCCACTTATTTTAGTTTAATTGGATAAAAGTACGTCATTTAAGTTTTTTTCTTTACTTTCTTATCATCAATATATATTTTAAATTTAAACTTTTTTTTTCATACCGTCGTTTTTCTGCACCCACCTTGATATTGTGCCTCCTGTTCCAGGTACAAAATAAAAAATAATGTCATATATTGTATTCTTTCACGCAAAAAGTATACATTAACATTAAATAATAATTTAAAAAAAAATCCCTAATTCCTTTAAAAAATTATCAAATAAAAAAGACATTTGGGTCATCTATTATCTTTTTTTTAATTTAAACTAGGGGGACTTTTTTTTCTAAAATATATTAAATTCAAGAAAAATCTCATCACTAACTTTTTCTACTCAAAAAAATTAATATCAATTGATATTAATTAAAATTAATATAGATTTAAAAAAATAAAATAAAACTAATTAATTAGTGAAAAATGATAAAAAGGAATTTAGAAATAAAAAAGATTAAATTTGACCCAAAAAAAAAGGGAAGAACATGGGCTCGTCTAAAAAGGGGAAAACATGGATCTCATCTCAAAAGAAATAATGAATGAATGAGGAAAAATGGAACCCACTTTAAAAAATTAAAAAAAGACACAAAGTCTAAGGGTGAAGATTGTTTGGCTAGTGTGGTTCCATCATACTTTTATTGATATACTCCCTCTGGTCCTATATATAGGACCTTCTGTCTTTGTCCTAAATATAAGATCATTTACAATATACCAGGTAGTATTTATTATGTATTTCCAAAAAAATGCCCATATTTAATGTATTCAAAAAGAAAAAGAGAGAGATTAAATAAGGATAGTTTTGGAAAAATGTTGAAATTTTTGGAGAAATCGAGGTAGTTAATTCGTTTTAACTCTCTTTTTTAATTCGCGTGATTCGGTTAAAATTGTCTTATATATAGGACCAGAGGGAGTATTGATTATTGATGATATTGATTGATGATATATTGATGATTGATTATTGATTGTCTATGCCCTGATCAAACAACTAAGCAAGAGCCAGTAGTTGGCTTATTGCCTTGGACTTTGTGCTTATGTTATTTTTCATCTATTATCTTCTTATTAATTCAAAATGATTTTCACTAAACTAGAGCAGCTTTAATTCCTGTGTGTATATGGCAGGTCTCTCACCATTTTCAATTATTTTGAATTTCAAAATCAAAATCAAAATTATTATTGCATCCACACATAGCCCAAACTCCCTCCACTCCAACCAGAATTCGAAGCCCTCCACACCCCACTTTAAAATTCGAATTTAATTGGAAATTTTCTTCTTCTTGATTTTCATTCCTTTGTCATTGTGCCCCTCTAATTTGAAGCTCCAATCTTTCTTTTATACTGACTTCCTACCTTGCATTTGAACTCCATTGTCATACCTACTTCACCTTTCATCTCATCTTCACTATCTTTGTCTAGTAGGCCCATGAGTCTTGTCCCGATTTCTTGACAAAATAATGGTTTAGACGAGTAAAAAAAAAGAAGGTATGTTTGTTTTGTGGCTTTCTTCCGTTATCTTCTTCCCCCTGCACTATTGCCCCTTCCTTTTCCTCTCACAAGCATGGCTATGGCAACACACATGAACACAACATTATCACCTTTTCCCTTCCTTCACAGTCCCACCAAGATCACGATGGTCTATGTGAATCTGATCGACATGGTATGACTTGCTAGACAAGAAGAGCAATGGGAGGGAGTGGGTTTTTTTTTTCTTTCTAGAGGTATTTTTGCCTCCCACATCTGTCTTCCATTATGATTAGATTGGATTCACACTGTTATTATATGAATCTGATGATTCTATGACTGTGGTTTGGGAGGTTGTGAATGGATGGTGATTTTACCTCTTCAATCTTTCCTCACTCTATGTGCGTTGTGTTTCTTTTTCTTTTGATTTAAAGCCAAATTAATTAGTCTTTTTCTTCGCTTTCTCATTCTCCCAGGGCTAGCGGCTTTGATTTTGATTTCAAGTTTCTTTCATTTTTTACTTTTAATGCCTTTTGTTTTCTTGGGCCTCATTGTGTATATAAACCTCTTTATGTTCATTTAGATTCTATTAATGTAAAAGTTTTAGGCTTTTTATTTTAGATTGAAGGGGTTATGTTCAAATTGGAATTCTTTCTATTTAGGCCCCAAATTGGATCCGTTGTGGACCTTCCTTTATTTTATTTTGTGAATTATGTGCTTGGTTTATTCTTTGTAAGCTTAGTTTTATTACTTCTAATATTGTTGCCACTCGCATTTGTCAAATTTTGAGCTTAATCGACGAAGTATGTTTTGAATGTAGATAAAATGAAGGTATTCTCTTAGTTAACTCATTTACTACACTAGAAAGTGTAACTATATAGTTAATTTTATTGAGGAGGCCTCTTTGATCAATGTTACGTCATGGTCATTCTATCGGGTTTGTTTCATTTCAATTCATTGGGGTACTGGATTTGAGATACAACATATATATATTTAGTCTATTGGTTTCCAAATTAGTGTTCTGTCTCATAAATATCTATATGCGCAATGGAAGTGGATCCCCTCCAGTAAGCTCCCTCTCATGCACCACAATTGTGGGGATTTCAATTGTCGAATTATATACAACAACTCCTAGGATATGTTGCACTCCACATTTACATCTGTCCCCCTTTTTCTGTGTTGGCCGAACATCTTCTCAACTTCTCTGATTCTGCCTATCTAACTCATTTAGCTAAAGAGCTAACAAAAGAGAAAAAAAATCATATCTTCGTGTAAATTTGGCTACACATCGATTCTTCCATCAAAAGAATTTCTATCCTTGTCGTAGCTTCAATTCTTTTCCAATTTCCTTTTCATCTTACTAGTTGATTCCTTTTTGTTTCCAGAAATTTTCCAAAAACTAATATGTATAAGATCTATTGTTACTTTATATTAGTAAAATGAAGAGGATATAAACAATTTCTTTCATTTAAAAAAAGAAAATATTATTCCTTCTTCTTCTCAAAGCACTAAAAAATTCACATTTTATCATAAATCAAGTCCACCGAATGGAAGCTCTTGGGAGAGACAAATAATACTTTTGCCCCCAAGCACTCTAGTTGTGTTCCATCATCATGGATAGATTGTAGAATAACGCACAAAGATCAAATTGCTTCCAGCTTTGGTAATGGTGCACAAAATCATTGGAAAATAGTGGAGTAGAATTGCCGCAAATGCCTTATATACTCTCCCAACAAAATTTTGAGTTCAACATAGCCTCAAATTATGCTAATTTTCCAAATGCATCATCTACACATATTCAAGTCAGTACTCTTAATTTCTTCAACCACATGAATAATATAGGTTAAGGGGGAAAACTTTTTCTTTTTTTTTTTGTTTGCTCTTCCATCAAGTTAGAGAGGGAGAAGATGTTTTCGGCAACCCAAAAAAATAAAAGGTTGGGGGGGGGAACAAATGTAAATTTGGAGCACAGGGTGTCTTGAGAGTTGTTGGATGTATTCTAACAGTTGAAATCTTTGCAATTGTGGCACATGATAGGGAGCTCATAGGAGGGGATCCACTTCTATAAGCAAATGGATCAAATGTATAATAGTACTACAATGAACCCGGGTTCTTTCAACCAATTTGTTATATACTTTCCAAATTTTTTAGCTAATATTGTTATAATAACTCAAATAATTATTAAATGAGCCCATTTCTTCTCCTTGTAAAATTCTTAATGGAATGTTATGCTGCTCCATTCTATTTTATTCAATTAATGACTATTTTATTTCATTTTACCCTTAACTCTCAAACACACCCTAAGGAATGAGTTGTCACAGTTTCGATATCCCCTACAAATAATAATAATAAAAATAATAATATCTTACTGTGCAACATTATTATGTGAAAATTTTATCTCTAGAATATATACGAATACTTATTATATTTATATTAGTTATAGTTAATTTATAATTATCTTTATCATTTCAAATTAAGATTGTCTTTAGAAGAGTACAAAAAATTAAACGATAATAAAACAGATAATAAATTCAATATGATAATCTATAACTATGATTTAAATAAATTAAATTCAAACTAACATTTAATTGAAAACTTCACGTTTTTTAATTTTGAAAAAAATTCAAAATTAACGTATAAAAAAATAAAAACTAACCTACATTAAGATAGCAAATTGATCAATATTTTTATTTTAGAAGAATACAATATATATATATACGTGTGTGTGTAATAAAAATAATAAATTTAATTGATTTAATTTTGTATATATCTAAAATATTGGCTATTTTGTAATTATCTTTATCCATTCAAATTAATTCAATTTGAATGTTTTTCCTCTGTAAAGGAACGGAGACATTGATCGCTGGCTCATAGCATAAAGCTTAAATTCTATAAACTTTCTCAATTGGTGAAGAAGAGCATTAAGGTTCAACAATTTATTTTTCATTTTTTATTCTTTCGTAAGTTTAAGTTCTTTGAGGATATATATAGAATAAATTTTACAAAAAACATATGGCAATTGACCTTTGAATCTTGGCCAACAAATAACTAGTCGTTTATATTATCTTTTTATAGATGATCAGTTAAAATAACCATAGCTTATAAAAATAAAATTTAAATAAAAATTAAAAAATTTATTAAAAATCTGTTTAAAAAAAAAGTAATAGTTAAAAATTATAATTTAGTTTACCGCCCTACTGCTGAGTTTGATTCTTTCAGATTCTCAGTCGTTTAATTTTGCTTTGTATTAAATTAAAAACGTTTCAGAAAATAATAATTCTTCTCGAATCAGGTTTCCCGTGTAGTGGACTTGATAATACAATCTAGAAACGACACTCGGAGAGGGAAAACAGGCTTATAGTTTCGGTTCGTGGCTCATCACGCTTGGGCAAGTCAGTTAACTCAGTTCCCATATCCGGTCCCGTTATACAGAGAAAAACAAAAAAATTAAAAAATGTGTCGTGGACAAGTGAAGTGCCCCTATTTTTCATCGGTGCGAGGGTGTACGTACGACACCGCCCCAGTGCGACACACTGTAGTTTAGAGACTGCATATTAGAATCAATGAATGATTTTCCCCCTTCAATCCGATTGGCTATCATCAATTAACTAACTTCATAGTTAAACTTTAAACACTGCTTGCCTCACTTGCCAAAAACCCTTCCTCTCTTTTTTCATGTTTTATCCCTTCTTGAACAGAAAAACGTCCCGATCAGATCGTATCGCTGCAACGGTTAGGGTTAATACGAGCTGTTTTTCTACAATTCTTTATCATCGTTATATTGCCATTCTTGGGCATGATCTATAGTTTTGAGAACTCTAGGGTTAATTCGTGGTCTACCACTCCACGCTTATGAGTATATCATCAGTTCGAATTTGCACGACATCTATTGAGCATTGTCCAGATAGAGCTATTTTATGGAAGCGTTTTGAGTTGACGAGTTTATTATCTCTGATAGTTTTTTTATCTCGGGATCAACCCCCTCCCTGCTGATTCACTAGTTTAATTGGCCTGAAATTATATAATTGTTGCGTTTGTGTATGAATTCTCTCTTAAATCTTATTTTACGAAATAACGATCTGTAGGGTGTATATATGGTTATAATTGAAATATGCTTCCTTCAAAATGCATGCCTGCACGACATCGGTATCTCTATGTGAAACAGACGGGATTTTTCTTGTGTCTTTTCTTTCCTGGTTTCTATTCTTTCCCATAATTTGAATCTTGTTGATATTTTGACTGTTAGAATGGATAGAAAGATCATTAACCTGGACGAAGGATGGGACTATATGGACAAGGGGATCACGAAGCTGAAGAATATCTTGGAAGGGTTACCAGAAAAGCCTTTCTGTTCAGAGGAGTACATTATGCTTTACACGTATCCTTTTTCTGTGATTGAGTAACTGACGACTATTTTAAAGTCTTCTCTAGCTTCCCTTATTGCATAGTTTTGGATATTATCAGCTCTATCATTTCCTTAACCTAGTCACAGTACAATCTATAACATGTGTACTCAAAAGCCGCCATATGACTACTCTCAACAGCTCTATGACAAATACAGGGAGGCTTTTGATGAATACATCAAATCTACTGTAGGGAACCTCCACTGTTTGTACTTTTCTTTAGCGGCTCGTGGCCCCTCTTGTTTTAACTTGTCTTCTGAATTTCTTATGTAATATGTCATGAGTTCTTATATAATTCTTGCTTTACTAGGTGTTGCCATCTTTAAGAGAAAAGCATGATGAGTTTATGCTAAGGGAGCTAGTCAAAAGATGGGCTAACCACAAAGTTATGGTTAGGTGGCTTTCACGCTTCTTCCATTATCTTGATCGGTATTTCATTGCTCGACGCTCACTTCCTGCACTCAATGCGGTTGGACTTACTTGTTTCCGTGATTTGGTCAGTTAATATCTTGTATTCCTCTTGTCCATAACTACAGGCAGAACTTCTGTCTGGGCAATGCTCCTTTCTTTCTGACCAGATTCCAATTGTTCCTGTATACATAGTTTGATTTACTTTAGATGAGCTCATTATGTCAATTACAGGTTTACATGGAGGTACGAGCTAATGCAAGAGATGCTGTAATTTCTTTAGTAAGTATATTGCTTCACACGGGAGTTGTATACTTTGTTGTGAATAATGACTGTTGGAATAACCATGCTTATGGAACAGATTGACAAAGAACGCGAGGGAGAGCAGATTGAGCGGTCATTGTTGAAAAATGTTCTTGATATATTTGTTGAGATTGGTATGGGTCAAATGGACCAATATGAGCAGGATTTTGAAATTCAGATGCTCGATGATACTGCTACTTACTACAAAAGTAAGGCAACAAACTGGATTGAGGGTGACTCCTGTCCAGATTATATGCTGAAGGCAAGTCTGTCTACGGTGTGGCTTTGAATTGTTGTATCTTGTCCCTTGACCTGCTATTAATGCTTCCTCTTTTAATGGTGCAGGCTGAGGAATGTTTGAAAAGGGAAAGGGATAGAGTAGCTCATTACCTGCACTCTAGCACAGAGCAGAAATTAGTAGAGGTCAGTATGAATATGCAGCTTCTTTTTTCATTGGGTAATTATAAGTGCTTTGAACTTTCTGTTTCTTGCTTTCTATTCCTAGATTGAACAATTACATCAGCCATCATGATGTACATAATCATGATAACTAGAATTCTGTGTTTAGCATACTTTATTCCTGAATCTATATAGTGATAAATGAATCAATCTACTTTATTTGTTATTAAGATTGTGAAATATGTGAACTAATAATATTCCTCCTTGGATCTTTTCTCTTTGTTGTTTTTTCTTGGTTTTTCTGTTGATTTTAAATTTAAATTTCTGGTTGTTATTATTTTAATATAACCTGTTTATTTTTTCTGCTCCTTTGTTTTTTTTTAATTTATTTGCTTTAAATTTTTAATAGAGAGTGCAACATCAATTGCTTGTTACCCCTGCAAATCAATTGCTTGAGAAGGAGCACTCCGGCTGCCGTGCATTGCTTAGAGATGATAAGGTACTGAATCTTCTGATTGTTTTCTGTTACCACTCTGCTTGATGATCTTTACTTATCATTTTTGCCCAAAAGCACTTTGGTTTACTAATTTCTTGTTTCTTGTCATGTTTAGGTGGAAGATTTATCTAGAATGTATAGACTTTACCATAAAATACCTAAAGGTTTGGATCCAGTTGCTAATATATTCAAGCAGGTTGGTTGCATTATTCTTTCCGATTTAAATAAACTTCTTTTAGCTAAACTATTTTATTAATGCTGGCAATGTATGGTTGTCTTGTTGCAGCATATTACAGCTGAGGGTACAACATTGGTCCAACAGGCCGAAGAAGCTTCTAACAATCAGGTTTAATTTATTGTTTGCATTGGCTTTATTCTTTCTATCACCTGCCAATTCAAACTGTGACCATAGTGAACTGATTGCAATTCTGGTGTGTGATAGAATCATTTTATGGCTACTTAAGCCACGGGTAGCTTTATGATTGAAAAGGCTATGATTATATTCTCTTTGGTCATAAATATAGAGCTTTTTATTTTGTTCTAAAATATAAGACCCTTTTCAAAATACGCGATAATATTTATTACACATTTCAAAAAAATATCCCTATTTAATTCATCCTAAAAAGAGAAAGAAAGAGATTAAATATGGGTAGTTTTGGAAAAATGTCTTAATTTTCAGAAAAATCAAGGTTGTTAATTAATTTTAACACTCTTCTTTAATTCGCATAATTCGATTAAAAAGATTTTATATTAAGGATTGGAAAGGATACTAACTTAAAATCTGCATTAATAAAGTTTAATGGACAATACTTAGATTTGGGTTCTATTTAAATATGCTATTATTATGTTGCTCTGGTAGTTTGTTTTGATGAAATGTGGATGATGTGTGATGTTGTCTATTATACCATGGTACATGTCTTTAAGCTGTTGTGTCTGTACACTTGCTTGCGTATGTTCCTATATGTCTTTCAATTTATTGTTTTAGTTAAAGTTGTATGCTGAATGGGCTTATGGCCCTGTTACCTGCCAAGAAAACTATTAATGCATATGGCTTTAGTTCAAATATCAAACATTTGATGAGCCTATGATTATTTGTGGAGTTTAGACTTTTTTTATTGCTTCTCAATACTTTGTGGAATAATGTCCTCCTGTTACTCTCTTGCTGGTTGTGTTGCTTTTGTAAGCTGAACCAATTTTGCTGTGGGTTTGCGTAATGTAGGCATTTGGCAGTTGTAATCACTTGTGCGCTGATATTACTGCTTTTTATTCTGCCATGAGAAGTTGATTTGGTGCTAATTGCTGACGGTTATTTTTCTTTTTACCAGGCAGCAAATGGCTCTGGCATTCAAGAACAAGTTAATCCCCACACTTTTAAAATTTCTTTTCAATTTGTAACTGTAATAATAGATTGGAGGGTCTTTTGGTTAACCACGTGATACTCCAGGCCCTTGTCAGAAAATTCATTGAGCTCCATGACAAGTATATGGCATATGTTAATGATTGCTTTATGAATCACACCCTGTTCCACAAGGTTTGTTGATGCAATTGGAGTTATCTGATATATCATTTAAACAACTCATAAATATTTCTTTGGGGATAAAACAATTATTTAATATAATAACTCAATTGGATGTTCAACAGGCATTGAAAGAAGCTTTTGAAGTATTCTGTAATAAAACTGTTGCTGGCAGTTCAAGTGCAGAACTTCTGGCTACATTCTGTGACAATATTCTTAAAAAGGGTGGAAGTGAGAAGTTGAGTGATGAGGCAATAGAAGAAACCCTGGAGAAGGTATTATGTTGAATGGTTGTATTTTTCAAATTTTGCACTGCTGGGCTTCATGTTATTAAACTTGTTCAAACAATACAGGTTGTCAAGCTTCTTGCATATATCAGTGATAAGGATCTCTTTGCTGAGTTTTACAGGTTTGTCCTGTTTCTTCCCTTCCTTTAAGTTGTTCCTCTTTGTTTCATGGTTCTTTGTTACGGTTTGACATCCTTCTCTACACTTTTCATGTTTGCAGGAAAAAGCTCGCCCGTAGGCTACTTTTTGACCGTAGTGCCAATGAGGACCATGAAAAAAGTATTTTGACGAAACTAAAGCAGCAGTGTGGTGGACAGTTCACGTCAAAGATGGAGGGGATGGTCGGTTGGCCTTGTTTATCTCGCAATAAGTTGTCTGTACGTTTTGTTGATAATGCAAAATTTTTCTTGTTACTTTCCCTTAGGTTACAGACTTGACGTTAGCTAGGGATAATCAAACCAACTTTGAGGAATACCTTCGTAATAACCCAGACGCAAATCCTGGGATTGACATAACGGTTACTGTTCTTACCACTGGATTTTGGCCTAGTTACAAGTCTTTTGACCTCAATCTCCCTTCAGAGATGGTAAGAACATACTCCATGATAACAGTAGTTATTTCAAGCTTCCATTTTTGGTGTGATATTTTTGTTTGGCCAATGAAGACTTTTTCTTTTTGGTGGTGAAAATGATGACTACTCTGTATTACTTGTACTACACACAGACATATTTACATACATATTGGATTTTGTTTTGGTTTCAGGTCAGGTGCGTGGAAGTTTTCAAGGGGTTTTATGAAACAAAAACAAAGCACAGGAAACTTACGTGGATTTATTCTTTGGGAACCTGCAACATTAATGGTAAATTTGAACATAAAACCATTGAACTGATTGTGTCAACCTATCAGGTAATTCTCTTTCCTCCTGTTCAATTATTTTGAAATTTGGGACACATTTGTTCACAAGATCTATAGCTTTTTGCCTGAAATTTTTTGTTCTCTGTATTTCACAGGCTGCTGCCCTTCTGCTATTCAACACTGCAGATAGATTAAGTTATTCAGAGATTATGACTCAGCTGAACTTAACCCATGAAGACCTGGTTCGTTTACTCCATTCCCTGTCATGTGCAAAATATAAGATACTTGCTAAGGAGCCAAACACAAAAACTCTCTCTCCGAATGACAGTTTTGAGTTCAACTTCAAATTTACTGACCGAATGAGGAGGATCAAGGTTTGATTACTTTTATCTAGCCAAAGATATCTTTTTCCCCCCCTCAAAATTCTCATTTGATTGGAAAGTGTCATTGGTTTGGTTGTTGTTTGATTGTAGATCCCTCTTCCGCCTGTTGATGAAAGGAAGAAAGTAGTGGAAGATGTTGACAAAGATAGGCGATATGCTATTGATGCTGCAATTGTGCGCATTATGAAGAGCAGGAAAGTTTTGGGTCATCAACAATTAGTTTTGGAGTGTGTTGAGCAGTTGGGCCGCATGTTCAAGGTATAAGATGTCTGCTCACGGTTTCGATATGAACTCATTTTTTCTAGAATCTGTCTTGATGAATGAATTTCTATACTAATTCAATTTGCAAATCTTCAAATTGGTTTTGTAGCCTGATATCAAAGCAATCAAGAAGCGGATTGAAGATCTCATCACCCGAGACTATCTGGAAAGGGACAAAGATAATTCAAACACCTATAGGTATCTGGCTTGATAAAGACCGTTGATGTATAAAATATTTTATACGCAAATGAAGTGGGGATGAGCGGAAATGGATTAGATTAGAAAGTATAGTTAAAGTCTTGATGGTTGCGAAATGGTGTAAATGCAATGTGGTGGGGGCGCTTATTCAGTAATTGGAGAGATTTGACAGGAGGGACGATAATTTTTTAACGTTAAATAAACCTTTCTAAACTAATTTTTAGTCATATCTATAGATTGTCGATACATATTCTCATAATTTAGTACTGAAATTTGTTAGTTGATTGCTGTGCAGAGCTAATTTTGCCTGCCATTTTCTCGTCTGTCTGCTAAATGGGGAGCTTGAATCAGGAAACTATATATTTGGAAACTAACTATAATTATGGGGGGCAAGAACGAGAAAAATTGTTTTTCCCCCCCCCCAAAAAATTTGGCATTGGGAAAAACGAATTAGATATAATCGATTAATCTACAGTTGGTGTTGCCGTACATAAAAATTGTGCTTTATTCCTGGGAAAAGGGAAACAACATGAATATCGTGCATTTTTTTTAATACATAAAAATGGAACTAACATTTCCCAAGATGAATGCCATTTTTTTTCCATGCAAAGGACCAAAAAGCCAGGAGAAGCCTAGTCGCATTTATAATATAAGGTATTTTCAATATTTTTATATATTTTAAGCATTTTCAGATATCTTAAAAATTTTATTATATCTTTAATTTGAAAAAAATAAAAAATCTCATTTTTACCTCTTATTTATTTCATTCTTTTTTATTATTTTAATACAAATTATAACACTAGTCATTAAATAAATGAAGGGTAAAAAAATAAATCAATACATGATATCTTATTATGGATCAAGAAAAGTCTCATTATTAAACATTCTATAACATGGAATGGAGGAAATACTTTATTAGGCTTAAAGGGGTCGTTCCAAAATCCAAAGCACTCTCATGATGAAACCAAGCCATAACAGCATTCACGGTGCTATGTTGCAGACCTGTACTAAGTTTCCTCAATGAATAACGTGGTCAACTTTCACAGCAATAAAACTGTTCTCACCCCTCTTTAGATCGCAGGGTGTGAATGATTTCTCAGGCTGTGATGACATTTTAACCACCATTATGTCTCAGAATAAAACCACATTCATCGAAACCGATCAATTTATCCATATAACCCCCTAGGCGACTCGCTTTCACCTTAGTAATGGTCTTGTAGCTATAACATGGCATTGCGAAATCGGTCTAACCAACATTTCAAAAGAAAAAAAAGAATTTTACACGTACTCGTGTTTGACAAGAATTTCCCTTGTCCCCACCTTTGTTAATAAAACTGAACTTTTGATCTTTCGAAGCCCATAAAGGGATTTGATTAAGTTATGACATTGGAGCTGTAATAAAAGAAATGGAAAACATCAATGGATCCGTGATAAGTTATTCCCACCAAAAATAAAGAAACGTTAATAATATTGGTGACACCACAAGCAAAGGCTCGAGTCTACTCATGGGGCCAAACTGATTGAATTCACAGGTAAGGAAATAGCAACTTCATTATCAGAAATAGAGAATACAAGGTACTAGAGCAAAGCCATATGCACTTTTCCATCTTTACATAATACATCACCTTTGTTTTTGGAATCGTTTTTCTACTTTATGAAGTTATTGATACAATTTTTTCATCAATATTTATGATCTATATTATTATATACAAGGCTAATCAATAAAGCTAGCTCTGTACGTTGGAAGTCGCAGGAGATAAAGAATAATGCGATAGTCAAAATTTAATTATCGGGAGGGAATTCTCAATATCCATTGCCCTACTAGCTACTGGTACATAGAAATCCAAGTGCTATTATTATTGACCAAAAAGAGGAATCCCTAATACGGTCAGTCATAGATCGGCCAGCTTAGAATATTATATCTTGCCTCAGGTGCTCAACCTGCAACTGCAACCACAGGTTATGCTATGTTGGGAGCTACTTACCAAACAAGCAGTGGCTATAATTCGATGCAGACCCATTGCGGTACTGTTTGGAGATGTAGTTTAAGAGAAAAAGATTGAATAACTTTCAATATTTAAAAGTCTCTCTCTCTCTCTCTCTAGCTTCTAATATTGGAAGCTACATGACTCAACACGTCCCCGTCTGTCGGACATGAATCTCCTTTCAGTCTATCGGAACTGATTCTCCTCCAGTAACGGGAGGGAAAAGTGAGCGAAAGAGGTGTGGGTCCCACCCTCTCTCCTTTTCCTCACTTTTCTCTTCATTACTGGAGGGAATCCTCTCACCAATTTATCTCTACAACTGTGCACACTGTCCAACGCAAAGGACCAGATTGATATGAAACAACACCCAAATATATGACTAGTTGTTCAAACGAAAAACAAACAAGCTATTTCAAAACAATATATCCTCCACAATGAGCTGACATCTTTATCAATTAATTGCATCCTATTACTAAGTTTAATAAAGTCAACCAATCAAATTATTCAAAGAACCCTATTTTAAGTTGCGGCTCATAGGCCTCTTGCCCTGCCACACATGCTTGCCAAGTTTGATAAGAATCTTTGCAACAAAATGCACTAAAACTTGCAGAATTCTAAAGGACTGCCATCCATTGCAGTATTAAGATGCTGCCAAAGAACAAGAAACTATTACAGCCTGTCTGGTATCCTTGTTGGAAAGAAATTCCATTTGCATAATATGCATTATCTATTATACTCTTGTTTTCATTATTGATATCTTCTAATTACTTTTTTCCCCTTTTTTGCTCAAGGGTACAGTGTTGTTTTTTCTTTACGAAATTACCCTTTTTAGTTCCATTTTCCACCAATCTCCTTCCATTCTGTGTACTAACAGCCAAAAGTATATAAATATTCCTGAACGAGGTTGCCATACAGGGAATAATGCATTAACGGTAATATCATTACATGACAAACCTAGAAGATAATTTACCCGTCAGATTCCACAAAAGGAAGCACCAGCTTGATTGTCTCTGGCATAAAATTGATTCTGTAATATTTATGTACACCTTCACTTCCTTCAGGAAAAGAAAACCAAGAAGAAAGAAATGCAATATAAGAGTTAGAGATGCTTTGTAATTAATTCAACAACGGTCGAATAAAACTTTTAAAACTAGGGAGTACTTGAATACCTCTAAGCTAACAACATATTAGCAGCAAAACACACTGTCACGTTTAAATTCTTATTCTTTCCTTTCTGCTTCTTGTTACTTCTCCAACAACAATGTAGACAGTATATAGATAGTCCCACTAAATCCCAAAACCTGCATATAAATTTAAATTCAAATCAGACAAAAATAGTCAATGAGAAATAAAAGTTTTCAACGAAAAAATGCAAATGCATGTCCATGACTTTTTTTTTTTTTGGGGGGTGGGGGGGGGGGTGTTGGGGGGATGGAGGGGAATGAATAGCTTACATTCATTCTGATTCTAGTATCTCTACAGAGTTTGGATCAAGAATGGGAGTGAAATTTCCTTGGGTTGGATGATGAATTCAATTCGTGCTAATTCAGAAACTCCCAATCTCCAACAGAAGAAATTTACAGATTGAAAAGATAATGATTCCTCAAAGAGAAGACCAAAAAATGGCAAGTAATATCAAACCCTGATGTCCATCCATATCCACCTATTATATCTTCAATCACAATCTTGGTGTAACATCAATCCACATATCAAAAGCAGTTCAGAATCGTTTTACAGAAGTAGACTCCAGAATCCTTGTGCCCTCACAGTCAACACTATCTTGAGAGTTGCCATAGCATTCATCCTTGAACACATCGCTTGAATGTATACTGAAATTGCCATTTCATCATCTGCGGCAAACATGTATAGATTGGCTTCACAAGATGGTAGGAGTAGTTCCACATTCAAGATAATAGACTTTACCATTCATAATACATACAATTCAGCCATTTTCATTGTCTCAGCAAAGGCTTTATACATGACCAAGAATCATCTGTTCTTCCCAGGCCAGAATCCTCTTTACAATGAATTAGAAGCTTCAACGATTAATCACCTCCATTGCAAGCCGGACCAATCGCAGTAACCCCTCAACATCTTGAAAGTTAAAATCAAGAGCCTTCTTAATGGAGGAGACACCCTCTACATACTTCCCCTCACATAAGCTTGAATTAGCAGCTGCAAAAGCAATGCACGATTTTCTTGAGGCTTCCATGGCAAAATTCACATCCTGAGCCTGCAATATTATAGTGATTTTATGTCCATACTGATGAAATACAACCAGAGAGTCAAGCAAACAGCTAAGCTTGAATTGCAGTTTTTGCCAATGTATGAAAGCATTGCACTAACAATGACAACTAATGAATTAACAAGATGGTGCTCTTGCACAACAACACCATCAAAGAGATACTGTTTGCTTGGTTCTACAGAATTTTAAGTAGTTCCAAAGTGAAACTTACATATGCATTCTCCATCACTGGAGTTCCCATATTAAGATTCCTAATAGGAACAATTCTATTACAAAGAAATATATACTTACAAAATCTAGCAATCGAACAAAGTTTAAACGGTTTTGGCCTGGAATGACATGGGTACCAGCAACTTGGGGAGAACTAACACCCTTGGGTAAGGCAAACTTTTCCGCTGTAGTAGTGTTGTTAACATTGTCAATATCAGAGGCAGATGAAGAAGGAGACTCACCTGACAGAAATGAAACAACTTACAAGGTTAAAATATAAAGAGATCACATTGCAATACATGTACTCCAATTCATCATTCATTGCAATCTTGTACCAATTGGAAAAGGTGCAAAGGAGAAACAATGGTTCACAAGTTTTAACAACCTTGAGCGTGGGGACCATGGTACACAACAAAGCTCTCACGAAAAACAAACAGAAAGAGTTCTTTAAGCTCAGATGGATTGTTTCTAGATCATATATTTCATTACCAATAGGAACAATTTGTAAAGCTGTCTGCAGTTCATGCTGATCTCTGCTTGCGCTACTGTGTGAGGAATATATTACCCTCATATATGCCACCTCCATGCATTTGTAGGCCAGAGCAGCAGCAGCCATGTCCTTTAATTTCTCATATTCATGGGCACAAAACCTTCCAAACAGAAAATATCAAGAAAGCAAAGCCATGAAATGATCCAATATCCAACCATAAAGGCTATGAATTACAACATGCAAATCAACTACAGAAATGTGAAATGTCAAGCACAATCCATCATGTTTTATGAAGCTGCATCATTCCAAAATGAGCTTATATAGCAAAAAACTATGACTCACTATTCTTATTGCAAAATGATAGCAATAAAGGATTGAATAACAAAGTTACAGAGAAAGTAACAGGATTTGGTTGGAGGCTTGCTTGCTTGCATGGGTACAGGAAACAGATATAAATGCTAAGGATAATGAGGCAAAAGAAGAGCCAAATGTCTCTGTTATCAAAGCTGCACTCAATTACTCACAGTTGGAAGAGAAAAAATGCATCCTATTCCTAGGTCTCGAGGACCCTAAAATGTTGGATCTCACTTGACTCACTATGTTAAGGAAAGAAAATATATGGAAGGAAAAATAATTTGAAGTACAGAATCATAATTAAGATTTGCTCCAGTATCTTCAATCTTATATATACCACAGCATTGAAAAGAACTTGTGTGCTTTTCAATTCATTTTTTTGGTTCAATGTTCATTAACAGAAGGAATTCAGCAACTTAAAATAAGCACCACTAACAATAACCTCCTCTTTTAAGATTAGGGTTTGTATTCTACAGAGACCATGACAATAAATCCCTGTCTAAGGCTTATATATTAATATAAGTATCTCACTAATCACATGCCAAAAGTGCTAAGATGCGCCCATAGTTGCATGCCAAAATAAAGCATGATTAAGAAGAAATAATGCTGACTTACTCGCATAATTTTGCTGTGCTACTGTAAATTTGTTTTGATTGAATCATCTCATTATGTTTGGCATTATCATTATTGCCAGATTCTAATAAAGAAGCTCCATGAAGAAACTTGAGGGCTGCCTGGAAGTAAAGCCCAGTGCTCTCAGTGGATCCTGAATTCTGCATAATAAACCCAAATTTCTAAATTAAGGACCAAGAAGAGCAAAAGACAACAAACTCCAGGAGGCACTGTACGAAAAAAGAAAAAAAAAAACCTTAAGCCGATCAGCCAAATGCTTCAAATCTTTAGCCTCTTTCACAGCATTGTTGGCAGCATGGCTGGAAGAATCCCTTCTCATTGGACTAGGAGCATCAAGCTCCTTAGATCTGTGTCCATTAAGAGTGAGATGTCTTGAGCCAAAGTGCTGAGTTCCATTTTGATGATCAGCCTTCCTGATTTGCTTCTTTTGCAGCTTTGATGCATCATCAACTTTGGAGGGGACAACAACCAAATATCCATTTCCTTTGTGAAAACCAGTAGAAGGTTGTGGGCAATGAGCCACCGTCTCGATTTGAGCTCCGCCAGAGGGTGGCAACGACAGAGACTTCCCTTTTCCAAGCATTTCTAGATCAGTTCTTTCTGAGAATGAGATAGACCTCTTTGAAGATCTTTCAGCATCAAAGTCCAGACTCTGATTCCGACTATGGGAAGGCGATGCTTCCTGTTTAGTGGCATCCACACAAACCTCTTGAAATTCTTGCTTTCTATTTAATTGATTCTCTTTTCTCCTACTCTCATTCTCCGTACAATCTTTCTTATCAGAATGTATATTCTCATTTTCGTCAGACTTGATCCGTATCTTCTCCCACAACTTAATTTTATTATCCCCATGTTTTACCTCAGGTGGAGGAGATTGGTCTTGCAATTGACCAAGTGAACTAGTACTCTTGACCTTTACTCCCTTGGTCTCTGATTTACAGCTTTCATTGTGGTCCTTTGAATATGATCCTCTGCCAGTCTTCCTTGAAAGAAACACATTATCACAATAAATATCAGTTCTCTCTTCACTTAGGCACTGATTCTTAATTTGCTCCCTATCAGGGTAGGTCCCATTTTGACCTACACTGTCCACTTTGCCATTTGTAAAATGGCTTGTTGCTATGTCAGAAGACGAAGTTTGAGCTTTAAATTTAGTATTTGACATATGATTGGCACCCTTATCTTGGAGATCAAGCTTGGAAGATCCATGGGACCTACTATGGATCAAAGTCAAAGATTTGTTCTTCCTAGCTGTCCCAGATCGATCACTTCCACCATCATCTTCACCATCTGAACATCTTCTTGGACTACCCACAGCACCAGTACCAAGAGAATCATCTTTCCCCTTATTTGTACACTTATCCATATTTAAAACTCTCATAGGTGATGAAGAAACTGATTCCACTGGTGAGCCTTTCACCTCCTGGAAGCCAGCTTTGGTTTTATGCAAACCAGAAACCTTAGAAGAGCTAGAAGTGGCAGCAGCAGTAGCCTGTACTGAATCTAAATCCCCTTTCAAACAATTCATACCATCCAAACTCCGCTGAGACAGAGTGCTCCCTGGATCTTGCCTGAATTTGTGGTTCTTTGTCTGACTAATTTTTTTGTCAGTCCTACCGCTACCTCTACTAGTACTTGACTCTCTACCCTCAGATTTTGATACTCTAGCCTTCTTTTCCTTTCTAGAAGCAATAAAATCATCCTGTACTGAAACTTTGCTCTCCTGTAGGTGAATAACTGTGCTACAAGTTTGAGTATCCTGACACCCCCTTATATTTCTCTTTTTTTCAATAGAATCCTGTAGCCTGTGTTTTCCATTATATTTTGAGTCCCTTGACAAGGAGATATCTTTATGCTTAGGTTGATCCTTGCCAGATGATGCAGTTGGGTTATTGCTATTCATGCCATGACCCACCTTCCTAGCAGTCCTATTGTGGTCTGGAATCCACTCTTCATCTGTAGAAAGCACTCCATCAGTCTTACTTTTCTTGAATGACCTAGAACAGTCTTGATCAGGGTTCCTTCTGCTTTTAACCTTCAAATTCTTTGCATCACCTGTCAACACATCTCAATTAATTAATATCTTGCAAGTCAATATATTAAATACTGGAATGATAAACATGATGAATATCTTGTTCAAACTACCTATATCAGAATTGTTCTCTAGTATCTTCTGCTTAGTTTTGTGTTTCTCCCCAGTAACATTGAGAGCATTCACCGCAGGAGATTTGTTCACATCATTTAAACTCCTACTTTTTACAGAGGAATACAAGCCTTTCTTGCTAGAAGATGACAACTGATGGGATCCATCTTTATGTGCTGAATCTGACATCTCTTTTGCAAATTTTTTCTTTCCACTAGGCAAGGCATGCAGACTATGATTCAGCCAGTGTCGGGTAGAGTTATGAGAAGTTGATAATGTTCCACCAATAACACTTCCAAATGCATTTTTCACATTACTCTGTCCTTCAGGAGGTGGGCCTTGGTATAGTGCAACAAGTGCTTTAGTGGTTTCGTCCTCACTAACACTACATCGATTCATGTCAGGCCTACAAATTTATATGCACATGCCACATAGTTAGAGATTCGAAATGGAAGCATTTATGTACTTTGGTATATTATCCAATATAATTAGCATAAGCAGCTCTGATTATAAATTACCAAAGTAATCAAATTTCATCAGAAATTTTACCATTAACAAATCTATTAAATATGAATAGTCACTCAATTGAAACTTACAGCCAGTCAAGCATACTACAAAGCCACTTTTCAGGTAGGTAGTCAGGATTTGCGCCTGCAGGAAGGAGGCGCCATTTCTGGCACCGGTCACATTGTACCCAATTATCTTCTAAGTCAACAGGTGCTGCAGTCACCGGAACCCCTTTTCCATTATCTAAATCTGTGCCAAGCTCATTTGCAATGCACTGGACTAGATTTGTGGCTGTTCTAGGATGTACATCAGATGTTAATGGCTTAACAACTTTATTAGCACCTGATCTCTCTGTTGCTACAGAAACACTTGAAGAAGTTCTCCTCTCAGACACCTTGGAGTCCTTTAATTTATCTACATAAGGAGCTTCCAAGGAATCCAGTCTATCCTCCTCTTCCTCAAGTTCCCCAAAAAAATATCTGTAAGTATCCCTAGCCTTCCCATGATCCTTTTGTACCCTAACACCTTCATTTTGATTTTTAGAAGTAGCATCATCATCAGAGCTCTTCTTTGTTTTAGGCAGCAAGAAGTTGTCGACCTTCAAGGTTTGTTTTTCCCCCTCTGAAGCCATGGTGCCATGACCGCCCTTTGACTTCTTCTTGCCCCTAGGAATGGGATGTTCTCTGATAAAAGATGATGTCATACCATCCCGTTCACATAAGCTGCCTATTTGAAAAGCTTTCTCAGGAGGCTCTGTGTATTTGCAGTTTAAAGCTGTTCTAGCTTTAGATTCAGCTATTACTGAGTCACAAATTTTATCTCTGTGAGCCTTCTCTTTCACTGTATAAACAGATAAGTCATCAACAGAGTTGTCAACATTATCAGCCACAGCTTTTCTTCCTGAACCAGCCTTAGCCTTTTCAACAAAACCATTTGCTTCAGTAGATTTCGGCTCCACTTGTTCCTTTTGTGCATGATCAGTGAAGATTTTCTCCCTCACCACATTCTTGCTAGCTTCCTTTGATGTATCACAAAGTTCATCTACACCTTGTACTGAATCATCACAGAATGAACTAGATAAAAGTGGTAGCTTCAAGGTTTTTGAAACAAGCTCCTCAGTAGTCAATGCATCATTACTCTGTTCCTTCCTGGATAAAACTCCATTTTTATTGCTACCACCCCTTAATTCCAATGAAGATCTATATCCCTCCACAGACTTTATTTTCTTCCCTCCTAACAATTTTCTGTCACCCTGTACAATAACAGATTCATCTAGTAATATGCCAGAACTTTCTGAGTCCTCCATATGAACATGATCAGGCATACCATCTTTGGAATGTGCTTCCTCTCCAATTAATTGAATAAGATCATCAGGAAGAGGAGACAACAGCATAGGAAGGGATGTCATAATCTGTCCCAAGACACCATTAAAAAAAATTATCATCTCTTCATGCAATGTATGAAGAAGAAAAGGTAATCAAATTGCAAGCAGATAATTCACCTGGAGGATACTAGATGGAGATTCAAAAGGTGCATCTTGAGGCCCATGAGAAATTCCTTCGCTTTCTGAGGGGCTGTCATCCAATGACAATGATGGCGACACATCAAGGCCAAGTCCACTGTAGATGGCAGCATTTTTCTGTGTTGGCAAATTATCAGTGCCCATTTTGATACGAACCTTCAGTGTCTTCTGATCTGAATTGTTGGTGGATTTCATGTTTATAGATTCATATTTAGAAGTGATTGCCTCAACACAAGTGGTTGTCGGACATTTTTCTTGGTCGACTCCATGATCTATTGAGGGCACCTTAATTGTAGGAATCTCTAAGGAACTAGTAGAATTCGGTCCAAGCCTTGATGACAGAGTTGCAGTTGATGAATGTACAGAAACCCCTTGCCCAGCCTGTTTGTAATACATTATACGTTTAACAAAATCCAAAATGAAAAATCAGGCAAGGGCAGGTCATAAAACTTCATAAGTAATCAATTTATTTACAAATTCATTCACATTTTCACTAGCCTCATTGGTAGAATGAATGTACCTCCAGCTGCGAATTGCTAGAACACTTGGGTGTATTTTGACTATGAACTTTTGAAGGAATCCTTGGATGAGACCAAACAGGAGAGCGCTGATGCATAGGCAAGAATGATCCATATCCACCAAATTTTGCTCCTATTAGAATGGGTTATTTACCAGATATCATTAAAACAAGAACTCTTGAGTTGGTGAGCCCACACTCAGAAGAAATAATTCTGCCAGGTTACAATCTACAACTTACCTAGATTCTCTGCAGAAACCCCACCTTCGAAATCTTTTTGAAAGTGTCCCAGAACATCTTGAATCTTTTCATCCTTAGAATAAACAAAATTCCAGTAGTTCAACGTTAAAAGAAGAAAAAGAAGAAGGACAAGTTACAAAAAATCAATTAACAAAGTTGAAGAGATGTGAAGACGTTTATAATGCAAAAACAAACAGCATTCTCTGATGCAATGACTGAACGACCTTAAGATGTGTCAACTAATTATCTCACTGGTGGCATAATTTTCTAATTGAGAAGTTTCCTCCATTCACAAGACTTCCCTAGATCTGAGTCTCAACCCCGAAATGATAAGATATGCATTCCATGCTCTCATAATTAATCTGGGCAACCTGGGCAGAACAATTTCAATATCTTGCATTGTACACTGGACGTTATTTATACCTGCCTGAGGAGAGACTAAATTTCATAACTGTAGACAGGAATTCACAAGCAAAAGCACCCAAAAAATGAACACATTATTTCTACGTGTATATATGAAGAGAAAAGGACAGTCATTTACACAATCAGGCTTATTCAAATAGCGTTTCCGTGACTACTTAATCAGGCAGGCTGAGCAAGGATTAAAAATTTCTTCATTTGCCTAACGAACCAAGTTGAGATCAACAAAATTAGTAATCTTCTTTAACATCCTCTATTTAAAATATATATACATATAGAACCCATAACACGTTTAATACAACAAAAAATTCAGCACTTTACATCTCCAATTGATTTAATTTGTACCAACCATGGAAACACCAAACACCCTGGATCTAAGATAGTGCAGCAAGTGAACACCAATAATTTGGCGTTTCGAAACCATAATTAACTAGAAAACCAGAGAGAAGCATCGCTAAAATCCTTACAATGTAAGAAAGTGCAACATCGGGATCGATGCTCCCGTCATCATCTTCGTGATTTGGGTATGAGCATGCTTCCCCTTCTTCAAGGTCAGACTCCTCCATCTCAGTCCTCCCACCACCAGCACCGCCAAAGCCTAAACCTTGCCCCTTTCTCGCATCCCTACTTCCCACCGAAATCATCCACAAAAATATGATAAAAAAACAAAAACCACACCGTCCAGCTTAAACCTCCACATTCATAACCCGACATCCAAATCCAAGTTTCTTCTTTCGATCCAATTCCCAGAATCAGAACCCCACGAAGGATTCGCCCAACAATGTTGAAAATCCAAACGATCGTGGACTCGAGTAGAACTCACGAACTCGAATTATATTTTTAAATCAACAAAATGCACAATCTTCCGAAAGAATTCTCTAGAGTTGCAAGAAAATCTTAGAGGCTTTGAATCTTATTTGGCGTTAGTTCTATAGCTCGAATGGATCAACACACAGTTTTTGGTGAACCAGTTTCTGGCTCGCGCTCTCTGTTTCTGGTTTTCGGTGAATACAGCAGCCGCGTTTTTTATTGTTATTTTGATTTCCTTCTTAATTTTTGTATTTTTCGTTAAAAAAAATATATTATTAATAATCCCACGGAAGAGAGGCAGACACCGAGACACCAACAAAACTATTTGCGCGAGGGAAGGGAAAGCCCGTCTATTGACAGAATGGCCTGCTTATACCTTCCAAGCATATTGTGTAATTATTATAATTTAATATTTAATATTGACATTAATGAATGATGATATTGATAATTGAGATTTGATGCAGTAATATTCTTTTTTTAAGGTTTTTTTATTACCCAAACCTTTTTATAGGTTTTGTTTGATGCTGTTTGACTTGTTGAATGAATTCGGATAAAAAAGATGATAAAAAATGAAATGAAAATAAAGTGAAATGTTAAAACTCAAAATGGTGTTGGGATGAAATGTGTTGGATCACAAAGATGTTTCTTTCTATACTTAGTGTGATAAATTGATAGTAAGAATATAATGAATTAATGAGTAAATGATTAAAATATTCTTTTAAGATAATAAAATATTGGTTTTTAACTTTTTTATTAAAATATTACAAAAAAATCGGGTGACATAACTAAGACCCAAATTGGCAGGGGCAAAATTTATATATATTTATTTTTTAAAATTTATGTTTATAATATATTATTTACATAAATATTTTCATTTGAACTTGGAGATTTTTAGATTTCATTTAACTTGTTGACAATATCTTAGCTTTCTCTTAAACAGATTTTTTTTTTTTACATATTATAACTCTTCAAATTTTTTACACACACACATATATATTTATAGTTTCATTTTTAATATAAATCATACTTTTCAGTAAGAAATTAAAAGTCTATTTTTATATTACGTATTGCATTATTAAAAATTAAAATTTCAAAAGGTTAAATATAAAATTAAAGCTACTTTAATTTAACTTGATATGAACCAAATAAAAAAGAGTATGAAAAAACACAATTGAGGAACTTGAATAAAAAATATTTTCAAATCAGAATTTTAAGTTAAAAATTCAGTTCATGCGACTTTAGAATTTTTAAAGGGGTGCTGATAAGAAAATATTCTTATCCTTCATCCTCACTTATGTTTTTCCCAAAAGATACCACTTCCTCTTCTTGTATAGAAGGCTCTTACCTCTTAGAGCACGGAATAAATAAAATGGATGAAGAAGGCTCTATCTGCCCGCCCAAAAAAAAAAAAGAAGACGAAGAAGGTTCTATCTGAATTATTTTTATAAAGAAAAAAAGATTAAGAAACCTACCAAATGGTTGTTCATTATCTTCAAATCAAGTCACCTAACAAAGGCAAAGAGGATGACTTTGAGAAAAGAGATACGTCCCGCTAAACAACAACACAAAAAGCAATGGCATCAAGCTCTAGAATTTTGGAAATATCAAGTCTCAATTTTGGTACATCCAATCGCCTGATTTTTGGGTAGGAATATTATATCCCTCAACATCAGAAGCACGCCTTAACCAACATAAGGATCATGTGAATGATCAGTTCATTAACCTAACATTAGTTTAAATAGGATAAGAGTGATGGAAGTTCTCAACCCCTGAATGAGAAGTTGCAATGTCAGACAGGGAAATGGCAGAAAGCGAGAGAGAGAGAGAGAGAGGGAGCTTATTTCAAATTCAAAGGACGCTCCTAAAATCCACCTTCATCTCATAGATACTCCACAATTCAGGCAGATGATGCTCATACTTTGTCACAAACCTCTCCACGAAACGCTTCTCATCCGGTAACAGCACAGTAGACAAGCTCAGAGTTTTCTTGATCAACCCCTTCAATCGCAAAGCTTGAACTACTGAGCACCTCGGCTTGATTCTCTTCTCCAAGCTGAAAAATAACACCACTGGGCATCTCGCTATCATCCCTGAAGGCCATCCCATCTTGTTCACAAAGAAGTCCATTGCTTTCGTTATTTTATCCTCCGACAGAAGCATACAATTCGGATGCTTTCTGAACGACATTAGAATCTCATCCTCCGACCACCCCCACCTCTTGTATACCTCGTAACACCGATTATATATCGATTTATTACCTGCCATTACATGAATCGCCAACACGAATGTCGACTTGGTTGGATCGAATCCCATTTCCTTAATCTCTTCCACGGTCTTGACAAACTGATCATTCTTCTGAATTAATGCCTCAGGAAAATGAGCGAGCAGCAATGCAATGCATGATTCTGGCACGCCTATAGCTCTCAGAACGGAGAGATTTGGTAAGAGTTTCTTCGAAGGGTCTTCCAGAAAAATCCACGACGTGCGCTTCAAGGCAGCGATGACTTTCTCATCAGACAGCAAAACACTTTTCAGGAAATTATAAGAAGGTATTATCTGTTTCTCCAAGCTTCTTGTCAAAATGGATGGGTCTGCAGCGAGGATTCTTGCGAGGTCAGAGCTGGAAATCCCCATGGAGTAAAAAAATTCGAGCTTGGGCAAGAGGATATCGCTGGGGTTAGCTAAAAGGAGCAATGGACGCTTCCTGACGACATTTGAAATCTGGGATTTTGAGAGGCCATGTTCTCTGAGCAGAGTTAGGACAGAGTCCGGTCTCTCTCTCGAATGAAGCTGAATCTTTTGCGAAGCTAAAGCAGCAGCTTCTGGAGCCAATCCACAAGAATCTATGAGGTAAGCGATAGTGAAATTCGAATTATTTGCTTCGATTTTGAAGGAGATTGGTCTGGGAGGTGATCGGTTCAGAAAAAAGACCAAGAAGCATGCATTTGAAACGCCAAAATTTTGCCTGGATTTTCTGGAGGGGAATACGCAAGAAATAGTTCGATGACGATTAAGCAGCCTGAGACTTTGGAATGCTTTCAGCATACTGTATGTTAGTGGATAATAGTGATAGCAAAGTTGTAATGAGCAGAAAGTCGGAAAGTATTAGCCACCCATTTTCTTCTTTGTTTAGGCACCCAGATCCTCCTTGCAATATCTTTTTGGGATAGCTAGCTATTCATCCCTGCCAAAAAAGAAAAAGAAGGTTGAAGAGCTGATAGAGGTAAACGGCGAAAACAGTGACTCTTTTTTTTTTTTTTTAAATATTTTACAGAATAAGTGAATAACTATTAAAAAAAGATATGATAAGGATGACAACTTATTTTTAACAATACATTAAAATTACACCATGATAAATTAATAAAAATTATAATATAATATTTAGAATAATTGTGTAGTTTACACCATTTATTTTTTTTAACCAAAAGTAAAACCATTTATTAGGTACAAAGTATCCTAAGCTCCTAACACTAAATATTATTAAATTATTTATTGACAAATACAAAATTTACGTCGCATTTCATTCCATAACAATGTAAAATTTAATAAAAATTAGACTAATTTTTTTTGTATATATGAAGTTTTTCTTTTTTTAAAAAAAGAGTAGTGCTATCCAACACATATCATATAACTTACTATAAATTGTTATGTACCAAACTTATTTCTTTGCGCATTACATCAAATGAACCATGCTCATTTTGTTATTAATTTTATATTTTATATTAATAATATTTATGTAAAGATATATTGATGTGAATAAGGACGGAGTTTCTCTGTGGCCCAAAAAAACGGAGTTCCTCCATTTTCAAGCAATGGCTCTTTGCATTTTGCAAAAGCCAGGGGTTTTCAGAATATGCTTCAGAAAGATAATTATCAGATGTGTATTCCAGTCGAAGGAACCTGACTGAGGCCCAGTTTCTCCATTTAGATTGAAGATGATCGTTTCCATCTTGCCCTTATTATTTTATGCTACAAGTACAAAGTTTTGGTGACCTTACTGAACTTTGACATAGTTTTACCAAAAAAAAATTGTGTATAGGTCCAAACGCGCCCAACCATAGACAATTCCGGCTTCCATTGCAGAGACAGAAGAGAAAAGAACCCGCAAATAACTTATGAACCGGCCACCCTGTACATATCAATGAAGAATATCTGCCACTTCTATCTGACACTGAAAAGCCAGAGACTCGGAATCAATAGCTTCCATAGATAAGATTTCTAAGGGATCGCTGCCAACGATATTCACTTTAATTGTCTACTCAGAAGATCTCAGAACCAAGCCTATGCAGATGAAGAGGTGGATCCTTTAGAAAGCAGAGCTCCAAGTGAGGCAGGATCAGTCACAGGTGGACTACAAGTGAAGTTTTGGCAAACAAGAGCTGAAACCTTGTCTGCTGCATAGTTATTCTTTGCCATGAGAGCAATAGTGTTGTTATGTGCTTCCCAAAATTCCATCTCTCTCTTGTTCTTGGGATCTATATGAACAACCTGCCGTCAACATGAACACAGAAACTATTTATGACAGACGAAGAAATAAAATACCAACATCACAAGCAGCTATGACACGTACGGTTCTGTTAGGATCATAAAACGCGTGAGCCACGGCAAGCATGCTTTCAAATTCCTTCAAAGTCCTTTCACCAACCACAACCACTTGCTTGCGGTAAGGTACACGCAACATGTCTGCTGCACAACACATTAAAGGCACTGCCATAGCCATATCGTTCAATCTATTTTCAAAAACTGCCTGCATGCGTCATGTAAGGAAATATTAGTCAATTCCAACTCAACCAGTGGTCTAGTAATAGACAGTATCGTGACTAATCCCGCTCCACTATTGTAAACCAAAAAAGCACAAGGGTATGGGGTCAGACCAGAAGATGTTCTGCGGTTTGCCTATAATACTCAGCCTTATTTCCAGCAACCATAGAAGCCAGTCGAATAAGATTGATAGCAGAAACCGAGTTCCCAGAGGGTTCAGCCCCATCATGATCTTCCTTAACACGGAGAAGAACTGATGGATCTTCTCCTGGCGTGTTAAAATAAGCTCCTCCCTCCCTATCAAGAAACAAAGCATCCTGCAAGCAGCTCATCTCATGAGTAACTAAGTTGTGTGTTCCACTTTTTTCAAGTCCAGATGTTGATCATCACCTGGGTCTCCTGCAGCTCAATTGCCCACACAAGCCAGTCAATTACGCCACCAAACTCATAGAGATCCAGCAATCCAGAAATGAGAAAAGCATAATCATCCAAAAAACCAGGAGCTTTAGATGGACCGTTTCTAAAACTATGCTGCAGTCTGCGTGTCTCCTCATTGTAAAGTTGCTTCCGAATAAAGAAGGCTGCTTTTTCTGCAATTTCCAAGTACCCCTTTGGCTGGAAATTGTGCAAAGAAAAGGAGGAAGTCAAATACGATCATCAATGACTGTAAAGAAAAATGTCAAGTTAGATGCAGGTCTGGCTCCAACATCCTCACCCATTATTCCCTTAGACCTTTCTCTGAAAGGCAATTGGATTACAGACTATTAATCATGCAACAAGAATTGTGTTCAACAGTACAAAGTTGTTAGTCTAGGACAACGATTTAGAATCCGTTCTAGAAGTAGCATCCATGAAACAAAAAGAACAGGAGGGTCCTATTTTAACCTCTAAATGCAGCAGCATTTAAGGATCATTAGTCATTTTGTTGAAACAAAATAGCAAAACCTTTACCTAATTACATAACTATATCTCAGCAAGTTAAAACTTACTTCAGTGCCGACAACAGGAAAGTTGAATCTGGTCCCTTCAGCTTCAACATTGAGAATCTTAGAGGCTCTAGCAAAAGATGAGATTACAAGCCCATTCCAGGATACAATAACCTAGAAGCATACAGTCTTTTGAGAATGCATGAAACTAGAAGTTAAAACCTACACTGATATAGCTAGTTCCTTAATGAGTTAGTTAACATGCTTCAGGGAAATACCTTATCATCTAAATGTGGCCTTGGCCGTTTTGACCTCACTTCAAACAGCTTTTGCCTACATTCTCCGAGAATCTCTGAATATTTCTCAACTGACATACCATATTTTGATGCCAATTCAGGTGGATCCCTTCTCTCTATCAGGACATTCTTTCCCTTGAATTCGTTATGAGGATCACTCATTCTAGAAAGGTCACAGTTGCCTAAGTGCTTTATGTAGTAGTGCTCTTTGAACAGATCTGCATGCTCTCCAAGCATGTCTTCAACCTAACAGAAACAATTCAGTCTGAGAGCCCCCCAAAGAAGAATAACAAACAATTATCAAGGGCCAATCGCCATAAAAAATAAAAATTACTATAACTCCATAAAAAAATTTCAAGATGTTACAGAAATAATAGTAAATCCGCAAAACCAAATCAAAACAAGCAACTCAAAAAGGTAATCATATTAAGAGGATAACTGATACAAAACGCATGAACCAAAATTATGTTTAATCAGATTTTTTATGCAGGAAAAATGCAGTCAATGACATATTTTAAAACGAACAGCGAGAAGTTTCAAGGAAAAGTTGAATTAGGATATTCCAAGTCATGCACTATAGATGCTGTTTGGAAGACCTAACTGTAATTTAACACTCAAAATACATAGTACAAAATCCTGCATGAATGGAAAAATATACATGACCATGACGGAGAAATTATATTATCTTTTCAGATTCTGAACAGGAACATTGGACAAAGAAGGCAAACACCTGAAGTATCCATCAATTACTGAAGAGTGATTCAAGCTTACAAGTTACAGTAAGATTTCTTGATCAAATTAAACATGTGTAGTTAGGTTATCCAAAGCAAACTAAATTTTAGTGTCTAAACAGTCAGAGGTAGAGATTGCATGGCATTTAAATAACACTAAAACGTCTGTCAAAGATGCATCACTTTACGTATAACAGAAAATGGTTAAGAAATGAATGAGGGAAAAAAATTCTGGGCAGAAAGAATGTTGATGAAAGACCTCTTTGCTGGTCCATATATAAAAGGCTCCTTCCTTTTTTCTTGTAGCTCCTTCAGTTTCTGCACTATCAGCATCCTCTGCTGAAAAGATTTCACCTTCTGGACCAATCATGTCTCTCCTCAAATAATCAAGAATATCCCGTGATATAAATGAATAGAAAGTGTCTTTTGTGATAGAAAAAGCATCTAAATAAGCATTAGCAAGCTGCCCTTGATCATATAGCATCTTCTCAAAATGTGGAACTGCAAAGAGTGTTAAGCACAACGATTTAATCACCTTAACGTTTTGTAACAGAGAACACAACAGCACATTTCAATAAATAAAAAAAAACTAAAAAATGCATATATATCTAAACCTCTTTAGAGTAACTGAGACTACAGTGAATCAGATACATATCAAAGATTTACTTACTAAAATTATTGTTGCCAAGACAAACTTACCATGCCAACACTCGTCCACACTATATCTGTGAAAACCCCCTCCAATATGATCATGAACACCCCCTCTTGCCATGCATTGCAAGGTAAAGAAAACCATTTTCCGACATTCATTAGGTCCACCCAACTTCCCAGTATCCTCCAATTTTTTGGCATAGTAAAGCATCAAATTGATCTCAACTGGTCTGGGAAACTTTGGTGCAGATCCAAACCCACCAAACTTAGAGTCATAGCTACTAGAGAGCTACCAAGGAAACGATTGATTGAATAATTATCAGAACCTTGCAACCTTAATAAAAAGTATTCAATGAAAAGAACTTCTGAATATGTAAGAATTTTGTTTTATCATAAACAGAGATGCGATCTGGTATTTCAATGAGAAAATCTTGCAACAATGATTACTATCTGCCTTATATCTCTTTATAAATAAGAAACAAGATGTCTATGTTAGCAATTTCTCCACTGCCTCACAATTCTCATTAATAGGAGACAAAACAAGATTAACTGCAAGATTGTATAAACATCAACCCCTTTTAATTTTTTTACTTTATTTACTTTTGTTTATGTCTAAGCAAAAAAGAGGGAAAGGCTTGACTTGGCAGAGTAATTTTTTTTAAAAAAAGAAGTAGATGTGCAAATCCTTACTTGCCCTGAGCATAATTGTAAAGCATTTTCAGAAACTCCATCAGTTAATTTATTAGAATCTGCACCAGCAGACAGAGCCTCAGAAAGCTGTTCAATTGCAAAGGCTCCACTCTTAACTAGCGCATCCCTCTTGTTGTCCCAAGCTTCTTTCACCTTTCTGGAGAGTGTAAGAAATTATTATACTATATAAGCAAGATCATGGAGACACAGCCATAATTTTTTAACCATTGAACCAGGAGTTTTTCAATCAACGAATAGGGACATGACAACCACAGACATTATGAGAAAAGGGGGACAGGCTGAGGCTCATGATTTAATCTGCTACATGCATTAATTCTTACCTAAGTATAGTCTTAAATCCAGGTCGTCCATACTTATCATCAGGGGGAAAGTATGTTCCACCCATTAAAGGTTTCAACTCAGGTGAAAGGAATACGCTCAGTGGCCAACCTCCTCCACCATACAAAGCTTGCACATAGGTCATGTACACCTGAAAAGATGATAAGAAAATCTTCTAAGCGTATACCATTATGCATGGAACATGTTGAACTTTCTCTACGCACCCCATTCAGAAGACCGGGAAGCAAACCCCATCAATCAAACTAAAAAGCAAGTTTAGGATAAACAGGGAAATGGAATTCCACATAAATCAAAGATGTATTTTGGGCTCCTTAATATAGAACAATTTTGAAGCTAATTTTCTTGCGGGATGTAATAGAAAAATCATGGTTTTAATTTACCTTATCAACGTCAGGTCGCTCCTCCCGGTCCACCTGTGGCATTGACATAATAAAATTGTATGGAACAAAGTAGAATACGTTCATTAGGAATCTTCACAAAATCGTCGAACCGAACAGATGTAGAAGACTGCTACAATTCAAAGCAGCAGAAACCGAAAAATTAATGTAGACAAACGCCATTTGAACTTACCTTAATGCTAACAAACCAATCGTTCAACAACTTGGCAATCCCCTCATCTTCAAATGACTCGACCTCCATGACATGACACCTTACCAATAATAGTTCAGATTCCCAAAATAATCAGTCCTTTATAATTTACCATTCCACTCTGCTCCAGAGATCAAAAGTCTACATAACCAGTTGGAGTTATCATACCAGTGGCAAGTGCTGTACCCAACTTCGAGAGGAATCGCCATTAATATCATAAGGCCAAACAGCGTTTAATTTTATCAGCGAAACACAGCGTTTACAAAACCAAAACCCAAAAAAAAAAAAAAACAGAGATAATTACTTGATAAGAAAATAGGTACATCTCTCCTTCGTGCTTCAGCGAAAGCTTCTTCTCCCCATGGATACCAATCAACCTTCAATACGATCATCAGTGATTTAATACAAGCAAAAAGCTATGAATGCAACAAAATTAGGTTGAAAAATCCCGGCAAGGTTTCCGAGGACTCAACAAAAATAGGAGTATCAAGCAAGGACAACAAAACAAGTACTTTCTTTTTTTTGTCTCGGTGTTTTACATCCAAAATTGTTATCATGGTTCATTCCTCGCTCACATCCTTTCAAAGCAACCAATCGAACAACTGAGATAAAGACTAGTAAATTCAAGAAAAGAATTCTACTCACCGGATTATGGGCGTGCTGCAGCAGATAGGGGCTGTGCTCGGCGGCAAGTCGATTGGTGTACTTGTGGGGAGAAGAAGTTGAATGGGTGGGTCTTTCAGACATGGCCAAAACCTTGGGAGCGTGAATGGGTCGCGATATAACGGAGGAGGAAGGGCAAAGGAGTGAAGGGAAGTGAGCAGAGGGATAGGCGTTTTTTCTACTAGGTGACGATGGTTTTAGCCTGTGAGGCAGATGGCGATGAGAAGAGGAAGAGAGGAAGAGTCTGCGGAGCATAGACTTGTCGAGAAGGGGAGAATAAGAAAGAGAAGGTTTAATTAGTAGGAGGAAGAGTGAGGAAGACGAGGGAATTGCCATGTGCGGGAAGGTGGAGATCGGTAGGAGAGGCCATGTGTAGCTCTTGACTGTTGTACGGTTGTACTCGCGCCATCGTGGACAGGTGGCCAATCTTCCCGCTCTTCTTATGAACAGATAGCGATTGGGCGTGTTTAGAAGAACCAGACGTGGGGGGTTGCGTTGCATGAGATAACTGGTATTGATTGCAGCGAATCCGGTTTATAGATTTTATTAATTAATTATATATAGTGATGACCGTCATTGATATATTGATTTCCTCTTTTTTTTTTTGGTCTCCTCTTAATGTGATATATTAATTGATTTACTGCTAAGTTGGCTCGAACAAACCTTCATTGCGCGCAATGATTTACCCACTTGAGCGATGAGCAGAGTCAGATTGCCTGAAATCTTAAAAATGTAGTTCTGAAAAAAAAAAATATAACGCCTAGTCTGAGGATCACTTAAATAGGAGGAACTAACCCACTGGTTTTGAAGGTAGCTTGGCAAGCCGAAAAAACCCATGTAAAATTTAGCTCTTAAGAATTAGGATGCAAAGCATGAATACCATCAAGGATCGATTGAAAAATGGGATGAATTAATCCAGTTACTAACTATCTATTATCATTTTTAAGTTTTAACTCTCCCACAACCCACACATTTCTAAGACCGAGAACACCCACCCTAAGCTAGAGCCTCAAAGATACAGGGATTGAAATGCAAAGCTTTATTAGTGTCATGAACGATCACTTAAAAATTAAATATTAAGATAACTAATTATCCATAATTAATTATGATGATAAGTAATTATATCAAAAGTGATTTATATTTAGATATTTTATCTTATAAATTATTTTGAGAAAAGAAATGTGTTTGGATTTTGAGAGTTTAAGTGATTATTGGGTGGACAATAAAAAAAAATGAAATAAATTATTATCATAAGCAGTTTCTACATGCTTATCGAACAATCACTTAAGTTGCCCATAAATAATTACTATATTAATATCTTTTATTTGAAAACTCTAACACATAATCACTTATAACATTCCATGAGTAATTATTCATATAATCCAAATCCAATCCAAACAAGCACAACACACCAACCTACCTTCCCAACTTCTCATAACACAGTCCAAAACATGCCTTTCAAACTCATAACAAACGCTATATCAGTCTAATTCATAGCTCAGATCTATTATCGTATTTTGAGATAACATTAAACAAGAAAAAAAGTCTTCCCCCTTAGACTTGTACTGCTTATTGCTTTTGTCTTGGAAGTTAACTCCAAGGATTTCCGTCATGAACTTCCATTTAATGTTTGCTAACGCATTGCAGTTAGAGCTGCCACCAATTTAAGTACACATGCACCTTCGAGTAATTTCAATGCTGCCCCTGTCAGCGGAAAATATCAAAATATAAATAACCGACAAGCTTGTGAAGAACAAGATCCTAATAATTTAAAGTGGAACAGCTAGTACAGTACTTAGATCATGTTTGATAGAATGTAAATTTAAAGAAAGAAAAGGGACAATAATTCTATTTTAATATATTTAGCAGCCAGATATAGTTTTTTTATTAAAAATATTAATATATTTAGTAGTCAATGACAACTTTTCTATTTAAAAATAAACACCTTGAAATATAATTTATCTTCCTTTTTCTTTTTTGAAACCCATTTTATTTGTAGATGACATTAGTCCTGCCCACTCCCGACAATATCTGCAGATCCCCGATACGTTCGCAATTGATTAGCTTCTTACGGCTCCACTCCAGACCCCCGATACGTTCACATGAACAAGTGAGCACAAAATTCGATAGTTAGTTGCATCACTTTACACGATGATACAGATGTTTTCACGTTGTCAATATGAATGCCGGGTCATGTATTATATATTGTCACAAGTAAAAAGTGCCTCTTATCTACACATGAACAGTCAACTCAGGATGTCGCAAACACAAGATGACGGGACTCATTTAAGAGCACCACCGTACAGCAGAATGCAGATCTTCCACTTGTGACTTGTGAGAAGTATTTCATCAAATTTTTTCCGCGTGTCCCATTTAAGACGAATGTTTTCCTATCACAAGGGCAATATCTGCAGATCAGCCAACTGTAGCACCTACAGATTCAGCAAGTTCTTCCAGGAGTTCCTTCTGCTCCATTGCAGCACAAGACTGCAGGAAGAAAGACCCATTTGTGTCATCACAAAAGCATTCTCATTAGAGACCCCCAGGGAAACACCAATATATACATATATTGAAAAAAAAAAATAATTCAATTCCAAAATATTCATGCAAGATGATATACCTCAACAGCACTTTCTATATCACCATCAAGAAAAGAGGTGAGCTCAAAGTTGATCTTCAATCGGTGGTCAGTTACCCTATTGTCCTAATTACAAAAATAGTGTCATAAGTTGCCAGTGAACAAACATAATCCTTTCAAGAAACAAAACTTCACATAACCATTAACTGTTCCTCCGCAAACTGCTGTTCTATTGCAAACCACAGCTCACTGAATCTCAATAACTTCATCGGATGAATGTGGTTATGTAAAAGAATAAGTTGTAATTTTCCTCAAATTTTGTATATTTCATCTTCCAAATTACTAAACAAAAAAGAAAAACAGAACATGATCATCATTTAATTTCATAGAAGCTCTTCCACTTCTGGGTGATGCAGGAAAAAGTGTGAACAGAGGAGGGAGACTGCAACACAGAATACCTCATAATTATAAGTCCGAAAACCCATATTACCTTATAATTATAAGTCCGAATTTTTTCAGCGCGGGCACCTGTACCAACCTGTGAATTGAAATATAGCAAGCAAAGATTAATTCAATGACTGTGATCTCACCCAAATAGCACACACAACGAATATCTCAAACCAGCAAAGGGAAAGCATTTGCTCTAGTATGACCAAAATAGTATATTGAACACTCACAGCAACTAAAAGCACACCTGGGATTTTCTTTCATTTCTTATTGACTCTTGCTGCTCCCTAACCTTCATCTCATATCTGTAACAAGACCAGTATGATTTTGAAAGCAACAAACTAAAGCAAAAGATTAAAGAGATTACTCAAGACTTTATGCAATTGTTTTCTATCATTTGGTTGATTTTAGCATCGTGATCTAAGTATCCCTTAGTTCCTCATGTATGATAAGAACTCAAGTATAAGAATATTTGTCTCGCAAACATTTATTTAAATAGTAGAGGATGAGAAGTTGACAGCATGATAGGAATATATTGAATCCATCAATAAAACCAAAGCCGTAAAGTTGAATGATCAAGGACTTGGTGAATTTTGTGCTCACAGTTTTGCTCGGAGCAATTGAAAAGCTCGATTCCTGTTTTGAAGTTGAGTTCTTTCTTCAGTACAAAAGATTCGGATTCCCGTTGGTTTATGAAAAAGATCAACGGCTGTTTCTACCTTATTAACATTCTGCCCTGCAAGATATTTTTGCTGGGTAAACGATAGTGGATTTGACTCTAGGGATTGATAATGGCAAAGTCAATTTCTTTTGACAGAAATAATATCGTGCTCATAAATCTGTACCTCCAGCACCCCCGGAACGTGCAGTTGTAAGTTCAATATCTTTTGGGTCAATTACCACTTCTACTTCATCAGCCTAGATAATGATTTAAGCATCAGTATGATGAATATAAAGATCTAGACGTTCATAAAAGAATAAACAGAGAAAAGCTACATCATCATTGTATCTTGAAGGAAGACACATACTTAATGTAATAGCTGATTGTATAACTTATAAATAGCTCTTTATAGCACATTTAACTGTATAAGCCCTCAAATACAGAAAGGAGATATGCTTACTTTAAAAAAGAAAAAATGAAAGTGAAAATAGTTTGTATATAACATTAATCTCCAGGTTGTAAAACAAAATACATCTGGAAGACTAGACTAATTAGTTGAGAAACCTCTAAATTTATATCAGCTTGCTAAAGAAGTAGATTTATGCTACTCACTGATGATTTTGATAGATTCCTATACAAGAGCTGCGAATCTTGGAATCAAATATCAAATTAAGTATTCTTGTACCGCACAAACTTAAAATAATTCTTGTAGAGTTAGATGTCAAAGAGCCGTAAGTGCAAACTCTACCTCTGGCATTATAGCTACTGTTGCAGTAGATGTATGCACTCGGCCCTGTGCTTCTGTTTGAGGAACACGTTGAACTCTGTGGACACCAGACTCGTATTTTAATTTACTGTATACACGTTTACCTTTAATTTCCATCACATAAGTTTTGAACCCTCCTTTTTCAGCCTGAAATATGCAAGAAATTATGCAAATTACAACAGTTATTTAATGCCATTTTATTTTTTTTGGAGTATAAGCGAGGAATACCTCAGAGCTTGAGACAAGAGAATACTTCCATGAGTTCCGCTCACAATATTTTTGATACATTCGGACCTGATTAGACATCAATAACCTTAATGTTCTTAGATCTGAAATTCACAATAATGGTTCATTCACTAAAAGTGGAGGGCTTGCTTGAATGTGTTCTTTATTTTAATGTTTTTAAAACAATTTTGTAGAAGTATTTTCTAGAATAAGTTTTGGGAATAAGAAAATAAAAAAATACATTTGAATAATTGTTTTGAAAATCATAATTAGCAAGTGTTAAGTGAGTTGTTCAAAATTTACAATTTTACCATTAATAAGGTGGGTGTTCTTCACCTTTTCTTGTATTTTTCAAAATAAAATATGCAAAACACTTTAAAGAGATTCTGAGTTTTCTATTCTTGTATTTTTCTACTTTTCAGAACATTTTATAAAAAATAGGCTTATCAAACAAGTTTTTTTTTTATTTTCAAAAACAGAAAACTATTCTGAAAAACAACATTCAAACATGCCCGTATTCTTTAAGCATAAAAATGCCTGTATGAAAAGGTAGGAAAAAGTCTAGAGCCAATAAGCAATTCAGAATTCATTCAGTGGACTAGGAAAACATGTGTGTCTTCAACTATACACCTTTGGCCATTTTCCACAATGTACTCAACACTGATGTAGGTAGGTCTCCTTTACTACCCAGGGATTAGAAAGGACAAATGCAATGTGTACCTACAAGATCACCAGCCCATATTCCAGCTTCATCACCACCAGTTCCTGCTCGTACTGCAAAAGTGAATGACATATGAGAACAAACAAAGCATTCTATTGGCATGGAGCAAAATCTGAGATACAAAAATACAAGATAACGATATAAACTATTAGAAGACAAGCAACACAATACTACTGAATTTTTAAAGGAATGAAACAATAAAAGAGGAATGTTAAATGACCCCATACAGCGATAATAGGAGAATGTCAAGTAAAGCTCAGTTAATCCATGAGTTTGGAATGCTGCTTCAGGGAGATGTAAATATAAAATTACAGTAAAGACCACATTTATATCACTCACTGTATGAGGTACAAGATAAACCGATGAGTGCCCCTTGCTCTGATTAGGAAATTTAAAAGAAGCACTAATCAATTTCAAACCATTCAGTTCAGTTCTGCACATAGGCCCGCTTTACATAAGCTCTATTAACTCCTCTGTTGTCAACTATATATTACATTGCTTGAACAAAAGTTGCCATCATGAAATATTCCATTAAGCCTAAAAGTAAAATATTAATTCCCAAAAAATACTCAAAATAAAGAGATAATTCACCTTCAAGCATTATGTTTCTTGCATCCAAAGGATCACTGGGAAGCAGTAGCATCTACAATAGTGTAATACTATATTCATCAGTTCAAATAAGAGAAAAATGTGAACAAGAAGGAACAAAGACTCCTCAGATAGATAACAATAAAAGAATAAATAAGATGAGAATGAAAACAGGGCACTGATATATTTCATCAAAAAGATCTATAATCAAAATGTCAAATTGATGATAGCTACCAAGTTGATCCAATCATTGATATCGAACAAGACTAAGAGGCAAATAAAAGACAACCTTTCAAGTGAAAATGGTAAATTTCCCGAGAAAATAAATGCTAAAATTAAGAAAAATGGAGAAGACCATGAATGAATTATCATTACTCTTTATTTGGTAGGGAGACACATTAAAAACACAAGTAATGACAGATTATGACATACAACTGAAACTTATGATACAAAGTAAAGTAAAAACCTTAAGCTTATCCTCAAGCTCTGCCAATTGCTTGGAAAGACTCTGAATTTCATAACCTATCATTTCTTTCATATCCTCATCATTGCCATCATCCTCAGCTAAAGCTAACACGGTGATTGAGAAGAGTCAGACTAAATGACTTTCAAAGAACCATTCATTGTCCGAGCAACCATTAAAAGATTGAAAACTAAGAGCGAACCTTTGGTCTCTTCTAGCAGCTTCTCACATTCCTTAAATCTCTTGTAAGTTGCAACTACCTAGTATATTTAAAATGATGGCAATGTGATATCAATAGAAGACATGGGCATGACAAGGAGTAAATAAATTACAGTACCTCATCAAGTTCAGCCATTGATTGTGCCACTCTTTGGTATTCACTTGGATTGGACACAATGTCTGGATCGGCAAGCTTGACCTGCAAGTGTTGTTAGCTTCCTGATTGTCCATGTAGTCATATGTTTCAAGTTCACAATATACGAATACACACATAATAAGGAAGTATCTGTAATGATAAATTGAGAAACTCCTTCAGATACTGTACTACAAAAGTGGACAAGGGGGCACTGCCGAATAACGTAGCTGCTTATAGCAAGTAAAAGGTACTAAATAGACCTCTCACCAAACAAATAAAAAGGTACTAAATAGACATAAATTTTAATGTATGCAAACAATGAAATATATGGATGAGTTGATGGCCAAAGGCCTAAAATAGAAACATACGAAAATAAGCAAGCTAGAACTTTTAATCGAAAATTGCTAACAGTTAATAGAAACATACGAAAAAAAGCATACCGATAATTCTTTCCATGTCTTCTCGGCCGATTCCAACTTCGTTATCAAATAAGGTTCCTACAATTATGCACAGATAAGCAAACAAAACGATGATTTGAACTAGCTGCGCTCCAAATTCGCCAAATCAAAACTGAGACATAAGCTTCGCAAGAAAACGTTGAATTTTTTTGGTCCGGCTCGTTTGGTTCGATTGAGCAGAATGGAGGGGAGGTAATTGAAAGGAGTTAAGGGGACTAGAGAGTAAGGGATTGAAGGAGTTTTAAAATTCCCTCATGGATAGGATTGAAAGTAAGGGAATTGGAGGGATTTAATGAAACCTTATTTTATTCAATCAAGAATTGAAGGATCTAATCCCCTCCCAAAAATCCTAATTTGGGGGAGAAAAAAGGGGTGGGAATCCTCCAATTTTTTTAACCAATCAAGAAGAGGAGATTTAATCGCTCCAATCCCTGCCTTTAAATACCCAAAAACTCCCACCCAAACCGAAAATACCAAAATAAAATAGAAAGAGGGACAGCAGTTTTTCCCCCACATTTCCCCTACAAAAGGTTTTTTCTCTCTCCTTGGGCATTAATCACATACCGCCATGCACACGATTCTTCGAGCTCTGTGTGTAGAGCTGGGTAGAACGGTGACGCATCTTTTAATGCATCGCCCAAGGCGACAGTGTCTTACGAAGTCTGGGTGGCGGCGCGTGGAAAATATTCGATCAGGGAAGCTCGCCGTTAAGCTACTCATGCTCGGAACTGGAGAAGACGAAGCGCACGAAGAAAACAATGCGATGAGATAAAGCAGCAGCAAAAGGAGTCTGGATGGGATAGGAGTTGCGCCAATCAAGTCTAGCTAGTAAACATGCTTATATCCTGCCTGTGGATAGCCGTGAGGCGAGCGACCAAGACGTGCTAATAAATAGGGAAAAGTAGGTCTTTAGTCCTTATAGTTTCAGTGAATTTTGAAATAGGTCTCTGTACTTTTTTTCAAATTGATCCCTATACTTTTCACTATTAAAGCCGTTAGTGTAATTTTTTAAAAAAACATGCTGAATCCCTAAACAATGTTAAATTGGGCAAAATTGGAAAACAGTAGCTGATGTGACATGACTCAGGGCAACACATCAAATAACAAAGGTAGGTGGATGCTGATTGGACAAGGTTTGGACGCTGACTGGATTTGGACTCAGAGCAACACGTAAGATAGTAAAGTTAGTTTCCAGCATTTTGCAAATTGGTGAAAAAGAAAAAGGATAGGGTTTTTTTTGTTGAAGGGTGCAAAGGAGGCAAGGCTTATTAGCATTCGATCAGAGGCACAAAGCGTTTGATTAGGTGAGGGATTTGATTCATTGATGGCTTCCTCTTCTTTGTTGCTTAATATTTCTAATTCTTATTTGACAATGAAAGATTATGCATTCTTCTATGTTGTTTGTTATCTTATTTTTAGTTACCTTTTTGGTTGCTCCTTTTAGCATATGAGTTTATTTTAATAATTTTCTTCAACCCTTTTTTGGCTCATATTTAGATCAGATATAGTGGCAACTAGCTAATTTAATGAATTACCCGTGTTCCAACACAATTGCAGGTGTCATCCCTGTCTCATGCTCGCACTCCCTATCATCTCCATGCTTGATACTCTGAATGGCGATGCACAAGTTAGGCGGTGAGAAGTTTAATTTATAGGTGATGTTTGGTGCATAAATGCATAATTGCCATCCACTATTTGTTAATGATTTTGATAGTATCCCATAATAAAAGAAAAGTGAGAGGGACACGCAAAACAAGTATATAGGAGAAATATGAAGCTCTTCACTAGGATGGCATGATGCTATTCACTAAAGAGGAGTTGTTATTTAGCTATGTAGTATATCATATTTGGTTGTATTACGGTGCTATGTAATGAGACAATGCTAGTTATTTTGTACTTTGGATATGATCTTTGTATTTTGGTTTGGATGTAATGAGACATGGTGTCTTTGTAATGTGAGTATACTACTTTTAATTTGATGTAATGAGACAGAGTTGGTTAATGGAATGGAAATGGTTTATTGTTAAATGGAACTATAAATTAAAATTGTTCTATTAATATACTTGTTATTCAAAGTAGGTTACAAAGTATATTGACTAGTTTATGCTGATGTATTATTGTCAGATCTTACATTCTTCTTTAGCTTCGTGTGTACTATACTTATAGCAAGCATGTGTTAATCTCGTAACGATAGAGATGGGAGCTTAAACGAAGCTGGTGAGGTGTCAAACAAAGCTGCTGAGGTGGATGGAACATGGAAGAGTTGGTTGATGATGTAAGAAATAATAAAGCCATGTCAAATGACAAGATGGCTATCAAAATGCAAGCATGAGTCAAATTTCATTTGATGTTGTGAAAATTTGCTCGATGAGAAGAGGGTGCAAACTGGGACACAAGACGGGCAACTCTCAACTTCCCTTTCAATGGTGAATGACGATGTGGAAAACCCCCTGCTCCAATTGAAGGCATGAAGCTAGGGTAAAGGATAAACTGGTTGCTCTCATCTCTTTCGATAGTGTGAAATTGGGGCAAGCAAGAAAATAGCCGAATATGTGAGTTATCTTCGTTCAATGTGAGTGACTTATAATTCTATGAGTTGTCCATGATTACATGAGTAATCAATTTTTGTTAATTTTAGCTATGAACAGTGAGTTATTCATGATTTGATTGAAAGGGTAAAGTGGTTAAAGGTGAGAGAAAATGGGAGCATATATGGTGGGTGTAAGCAAGGAAAATGTGTAAAAAGAATTATGTGAAGTCTTCTTCTCTTAGCCATTCCTCCATGTTATTTTTCTCTGACTATTTCATTCTTAGATTTTTTTAAAGTGTCATGTTCTTTTATCCTCTATGTTGTCACATCACAATCAGATGTGGTTTTCAATATAATAAATACATTTTCCATTATTTGTCTATTTTTGTTAATTGATTTTATAAGATATCATAACAGCTTGAAGGTAATTCTTTTTTATTTCCATGATTATGCTATCATTTTTGGTTATCTCTATTTGTGAGTATGTTGAATATTGTGCTACCTATGATTCCTTATTTTGATTTCTTGAACATTTATTAGTATGAAGCATGTGAGAGTATTTTCTTCAATGGAATGAAGGATTTATTCTTGAGGAAAATTTGCAGTACAATATGACTGGAGAGAGAGTTGGCATGGTACAAGAAAAGGAACTATGCATTGAAGATTGTTTCACTTTTCTAGTTGATGGGGATGATTGTTTTACGGTTCTGCTTTCAAGATATATTCAAATAGTCTATATCCTATGTTGTGTCCAAATAGTCTATGTTATTTGGTTGTATTTGTAAGCTATGTCCAAATAGGCCCGTACTAGGTTGTGTTTAAATGCTATGTACGACCTGTTGTAACTCTACATTAATCTTATGAATAAGTGAAAGTTGTGTTTTGATAATTTGATCTTAAGGAAGCTCTAAGTCCAAATCCGCCACAACAAACTTGTTGCTCTAAACTATTGTTGCATTTTTTTTATTTTTTATTTATTAGGTTCTTTAACATAACAAGTAAATATATTTTCATAGTTCTGAATCAATTTTATGTTTTTACTAAAATCAAGCAATAGCTTTGTTATTTGAAAGCAATAGGATTTTGTTGTAATATCAATGACATTGCTAGTTTTCTTTTTTTAAAGAAAATGCACTAGCAATTTACTATTTTGTTTAAGCTTCCATCTCTATCTTGTGGGATTATTGTTTCTTACATCATCAACCAACTCTTGCATGTTCCATCACCTTAGTAGCTTCATTTGACGTCTCAACAAAAAACTTCACACCGTCTGTCATTTGGCAATGTTGAGGACTGATTTACTACTTTTTTATAGTTCAAGGATTAACGTTGAAATAATACAAAACATCAAGGAGTGTGTTGGAAAAAAATATAGACTAGTGATTGATTTGCAAATCTATTTTATATTATAAAGTAAAAGTTGATAGCATGATGTGTCATAATTTTAGGTTTTCACATTATCATACTTACTATGAAAAAAATTGATTTCATATATTCTAAATAATAATATTTATTTCTTTATATATATTTTCAATTTTTTTGACTTGATATGATAATAAATATGGATATAAAAATTATTTATATTTGTGAAGAAAGTCACGATTTAAATGTCTAGATTTATATCAATCATTATAAGATGACATATATATATATTTATACTACACGAGTAATTACAATTTTTTGAAATTTGATCTGATAATAAATATGAAAATGAAAATCATATATATTAGTGAAAAAGTCATGATTTGATTATTTAGATCTATATCAATTATTATTCGGTTAGATCTATATGTCTATATCACGTGACTTTTTTTGTACCATTGTGAGATCATTTTTAGTTTTATTATATATTATAAAGTAGATGTCGAATTGAAAGCATCACGTGTCACGATTTCAGACATTTATATCATGATATTAACTATGAAAAAATTTAGCTCCACATATTATAAATAATATTTATTTCCTTATAGATGTTTTTAATTTTTTTATTTGATATCATAATAACTATGAATATAAAAATCATATATATTTGTGAAAAAAGTCATAATTTAATTATCTAAACTGACATCAAATATTATTTGGCTAGATTTATACAACAATATTAATCTTATCTCATTAATATAATTTGGTTAGATCTATATATTCATATTATACGAGTCTTTTGGTACCATTATGAGGTTATTTTTAGTTTGGAGGTATCTTCGAAAATAAAATTTTAGTGCATTGTTACTTGTAATTTTCTGCAACAACTTTATGTTTTTTTTCATATATTTTATATTCTCCAAATAAATTGTTACGTAATCATTGAAATTTTTTCCTTCATAACAAAATTTTAAATATGGTGAAAACATAGAGGTAATTATTTCATCTTTATCTTCCACTTCTTTGTATATTATTTTTATCTTTTTATTAGATTTTTTTTTTATTTTCACCATAAGTATTTGTGGATGTACAAAAAGTTGTTGACTATATGTTAACTTCATATAAATATTTTATAATTTGATATTATTTTAATTATTCTATTATGTTTAAATATGTGTTCGTAATGTAAATTATTTTTATATTATTATTTCAATCACATTTTTTTATTTTTAAAGATATATATATATATTTAATTCATCTTTTATATTAATTTGCGGATATGATGAGTTATTTTTACTATAATTTGTCATTGGTTTTTAAATAATTTATTAGTTTTTTTTCTGCTATTGATATTTAATTTCATTTTTATTGTCTAATTTTTTTTCTTAGTTATATTGATTACTAATTCACTTTTAAATTAAGTAAAACTATAATTATAGATAAGGGTAAAGTAAAAAATATTTAATTACTTTTTTTGGTATAAATTTTTTTATTTTTATATTATAATATTATATAAGTATTACTATAATAATTTTAATAATATATAGAGCATTACTTATTTTATTAAAAAATGCTCTTTTCATTAATTAGTTTTAATAATATTAATTTCAGAAATTGGTTATATGATTATATAATGTCATTAAATTTAATAAAAAATTATTTTTTTAATTATTTTATGAAGTATTAATTATTTTAAATAATATTTTTTAATAATATTTATTAGGAGTAAAATAAAAAATAAAATATTTTAAAGCTATTTTATTAAAAAAGTTTATTATTATTGGATGCTCCCGAGGAGGCGGTCATATCAGTAAACAGGCCATGGCCGCAGCAATTTGAACGGACCAATCAAGAGGGTCCGACTAAAAACTGGAATGACAAAATTGTCCAAGAGAACCCGTGAAGTTTAGTGTTTAAAATTGTAGTAATATCGAAGCCTACTTCTGTCATTTCAGCACAACCAACAACCAGAGTCATGAAAGAAAACGTTGGAATTTCGAAGGACGCTGGGGTCATTTCACAAGTACGAGTGTCGGTTACTTACTCCTTCCCTTCTCAAAGGCCTTTTTTTATGTTTTTCCTCCCTGTATATAAACTAATACCGCGAAAATATGCATTTTCCAGGTGCGTTAATTTGGCGGGTAGGCAAACAAGCGAGCTTGAGGAAATGAAATTGAACTGAATATTGTATATTAAAAAAAAAAAGAGAGGAAAATGGAGCTGAAAAATGCCCCAAAACCAGACCGTACAGTCTTACAGAGATAGAGAGAGAGAGAGAGAGTGAGAGTGCGGAGAGTGTGTGCGAGCAAGGGAGTGAGGGGGGAAAGAAAGATCGCACACTTTGTCACAGTGAAAACCCATCCCTTTCTCTCGATTCTTGGCGCAACCGTGCAAGGAGCACAATCTCCCCGATCTTTCCGAACATTCTAGACTTTTGTAAAATTCTTACTTAGTGTTTCCCGGTTCGTTTCTGTAAAGTCTGTAAGTTGTATAGAAACTCAACCCAAAAGAAACCCGTTTCAATGGAGTTGTACGGTCGAACACCGGTAAGGAATGGGTCACGACCGGCTTATGAATCCGAGTGGCGCCCGGCAACTGGCGACACTGGGCTAGAAGGTGTTTACATTAACCCTGCGCTTCATTTGTGTCTAGTTTTCATCAAGTATCTTGCATTCTTGATATGTTTCTGTTAGGGTTTCTTTTATGTTAACGTAATGTTGGTGGTTCGTTGTAATTTATTTTTAAATTTTGGTATTCACGTAGAATCGATGTGGCACTTGGCAATCAATAGCGGCGAATCATACCCGGAGCGGCCAGGCGTGCCAAATTGTGTGTATTATATGCGAACTGGGTTCTGTGGATATGGTAGCCGATGTCGTTACAATCATCCCCGTGATCGTGCAGCAGTAATTTTTTGATTTTTTTTTTTAAGAAATCTGCGTTTGGTTCGATGTGTCTCCTTATTTTTTGTCGTTGTTGGCTTTTACCATTTCTGTTTATTATTGCTGACTTAAAGATAAGGTTTAATGTCCGCGTTTTTTTCCAATTAAGTTTCTGGGAGCATTTTTGTCTTGGTGAAATCCTCTGTTACTTGTTCCTTCGCTCGTGTGAATTTATTTTTGTTGAATGTATCGGGGAGAAGCAGAAAACAGTTGCAGTTAAATTTTATGCCCTTGTCACTTGATCTTATAAGAATTCAATTAAGCGGGCAAAATTGTTGTGCGTACTATAAATCCAACTTAGTAATGGTTAAAATTCAGAGGAGTGAAGATATCTAAGTTTTCAGTTCATCTTATTTAGTCAAATATGAAAATCAAGGACATAAGTTTGAATTTCGTCAAATACTACTCAGGTTGCTGCTGCTGTAAGAGTTACAGGGGAGTACCCAGAACGGGTGGGGGAACCTCCATGTCAGGTATATTGATCCACATAATGTGGGTTTCTGAAATTTCTTTGTACTTCTCCATTTTTCTTTTTGAATCCTTACTTTAGATTTTAAGTGGTTGTCATCTGGTTATGCTAATTCTGGATCTTTTCCCTTGAGCAGTACTATTTAAAAACTGGAACCTGTAAATTTGGTGCGTCATGTAAATTCCACCATCCAAAACATGGAGGTGGATCTTTAAGCCAAGCTCCACTAAATATTTATGGATACCCGTTACGACTGGTTTGACTCTTCTTTTTCTCCTTCTTTAACCTTTGTAGTTGATTGAAAATAAGGCATTGGTTACACTGTGTTTTATGTGTGTCTTTTTTTCCCTTCTCAACAGGGTGAGAAAGAATGCTCATACTATTTGAAAACGGGGCAGTGCAAATTTGGTACAACTTGTAAATTCCATCATCCTCAACCAGCTGACACATCAATGTCAGCATCTGCGCCTCAATTTTATCAACAGGTGCAGTCTCCTACGGTTCCTCTGCGTGAACAGTATGGGGTGGCATCCACCGGCTTGAGAGTGGGAGTGGCTAGACCTCCAATTTTGCCTGGTTCATATGTGCAAGGGGCTTATGGTCCTGTACTTTATTCCTCTGGGGTTGTTCCATTTCCAGGATGGAGTCCTTATTCGGTGAGATAGAAATATATCCCTGGAATTTGTCTAGGAGTTCTTTTTTGATTCCCCTGTTGTTTGTTTGTTACCTCCTGACGTGGTTTTAATTTTGTCCAGGCACCTGTTAGTCCTGTAATGTCTCCTGGTGCTCAACCTGCTGTTGGTGCTACTTCTCTGTATGGAGTGACCCAGATGTCTTCATCAACGTCAGTTTTTGCCAGACCATATACTCCTTTGCTCTCTTCTACTGATCCTTCAGGCAGCAACCAAAAGGAACTACTATTTCCTGAAAGACCTGGTGAACCTGAATGCCAATATTATCTGAGAACAGGGGACTGTAAATATGGATTAGCTTGTCGATATCATCATCCTAGGGATCGTGCTGCAACACGGCCACTTCTCAGCCCCATCGGTCTTCCATTACGTCCGGTAAGTGTAATTACTCTCTTGATTTGACTAATTTGTAGTATTGATTCTAATACCATTTGCTTTAGTTAAATCTATACTCTTTATTAACATTCTAATTTCATTCTATGACCTTTGATGCTTTCATAGGTTATTTGAATTATTTATTCATATTTTAACTGCTTGTTTCAATCTATTACCAAGCCAGCAGCCATAAGATATATAGTAAATATTTCGCAAATAATTTCTATATATTTTTTTGTGCCATTTTTACTGTGGTAGGTTGAATTTTGTATCTACTTCAATCTACTCTTTGGACTGCTTTGCACTGAAGACTTGCAGCTGCATGTTTTAGAGACATCTGATTATCTATTTAATCTGTATATCTTGGATTCAGTTTTTTATTGGGTCAAAACTTCAAATTTGTCCTTTATCAGTTCGCTGATATTATTATTTTATCTGAAATACTGAACTTGTTCATTGCATTTTAGGTTAATTACCTTTGTTACTTGTATTATTTGTACTTCAACCTTTCTTTTCTTTTCTTTTTTGTAAATTATATTATTTAAAGACAGTGCTATGCATTAGAGGGTGTACACATTAAGCACCTTCACTAGCTTTGAAGAACTTTCGTTCACCTAAAAAGGAGGTTTGAATAAATGCATATATTAAATATATATATATATATATTTTGGGTAGGGAAAAGAAGGTAGTAACACTGTATGTTATCAAGTAAATCGCTCGCAGAGAAAAGGCATTAACTTAGTGACTATTGCCCGATCATTCCTCCAATTTCAGTGCCTAATTATTGACAAGCAGGATAGGATGATATTTCTGTCAGTATTTTCCATCACTGTATCATTGTGGCATTGAGATAGAAGACCATTCCTCTACCCTTGTTCTTATGGTCCCACCTTTGTTGTTAGTGCTGTCTGTACTCACATGCAGGGAAGGATGCATGCTTGCACATCAAGTTGTTAATTTTGATAGTTTGTTTTTATTTTTGTGGGTTTTCTCCTTGTAACAAAGCTTGCAAGTTCTCTTGCCTGACAATAGTCATATTTTATTTTACCCTTCTCAATTTTGGCTGGGGGTGTTTGGGTGGCAGGGGAGAGGTAGTCAGGGTAATCTGTTTGTTCTGGCTTGGTTGATTCTATTAGTTATCACTGCTTTCTTCCAGTAGTGAAGCTGGGCGGCTAAAGCTGTAGCATGGTATTCAATTTTAAGTCTTATCTTGTATTTTTGGTGTCCTAGCATGGTGTGGGGGCATATGAGATGGAGGTATAAGGTTTCAGCCTGGGAGTGCAGAGCAAAGATTGTGGATCATCATTGACTCTGTAATTTGGAGGGAGGGATGAGGTAAGCAGTTGAGTGTATGATGGAGTGATACTATTTACACAACATTTGCATTTGCATGCATTCACATGGCTCCATCTAATCTCTGATGGCCCTGCTTAACCTTTTTTGGTATACTTTTTAGATTTGGCCATTATGCAGTTATGACATCAACATTTGTGTAAGCAGCATTATTCATAATGAAGTTAACCACTTTTCTCCTTATAGTTTATGTCGCATTGATCTTTTATTTTATTTTTTTTGTTTTATTGGAAATCAGACTGATCTTAATCATGGGTTTTAATCTTCACATGAAATACCATTTCTCTTCTCCCTTGTTATATGCCCAAACTTTCCTAACATTTATTTCATTGAGCCCCTTTCGTCAAAACTTGACTTTCTGACAATTGTGATACACTGAAAGTAGATAAAAGGGGAGGGGGGGGGGCATGTTTGGTCTTCATGGTAGGAGTTCTCTGTGCATTTATATTTTAATTTTGACTATTTGACTGTGGCAACTAAATATCTTGAACTGAATCTCACACTCGTTTTTGCCTTTGGATAGGGAAGTCTTAGATTTTTTTGGGGAATACATAGTGATTACTAATTACAAGTAATCTCTTTCTCTGTTTCAGTAATTCATTATGATTCATATTGGGCAGGTTCTCATTGGGAGTTAAGTATTTATTTACTTATTCATAATAACCATACAAACCTAGAATCTTAGGGTTCTTTGCATCAAGATCATAGTTTATCATGCCAAAATAGGACAGTTGATTAATTTGTTTAGAACAAGACTTTCAACTGGTTATTAACTTTTATCTGCATAGAAGATGTATTTTATTGATTAATCTGAGTTGGTAATTAGTGGAGCTTGTTTAATACATTTTGCGGTAAAACTCTTAGTATTGTGTGTGTGTGTGTGTGGTTTTTTTTTTTTTAAATAATTAAATCTGCGTTAATTGCTTTATTGTTGTTTTTCTGTCTTAAAATTAGTGTCAGTAATGCAACAACTACTGATTGATAGTTCTCTGTGATGTTACTATGTTGGGTAGCAGCAATATAGTTAACACGCTCTCTCTTTGAAAATTTTCTTAATTATTTCTTTTTCTAGAAAACAGGGGGTACAACCTTGTGCATTTTATTTGCAAAATGGCCATTGCAAGTTTGGCTCGACATGCAAATTTGATCATCCTTTGGGATCTATGAGATACAGTCCTTCAGCATCTTCTCTGGTAGATATGCCGGTTTCTCCATATCCAGTTGGGTCTTTGCTGTCTACCCTGGCTCCTTCAACAACATCTTCAGAGCTTCGGCCTGAAACAATGTCAGGGTCAATAAAGGAATCCTATTCAGCTAGGATGCCATCTGCTGGAAATAATTCCAGCACCTCCGTCAGTTTGATTTTCTCACAAGGTGGGTCTGTCTCACTATCTGATGTGCAACTCTCTAGTCAGAGTTCTGCCTCTCTAAACAGTAGCAGAAGCACTAGACAAAGTGGCGAGATGCGAGGATCAGGCTAACGCTAAATTCAAAATTGAAACTTCATTTTCTATTTGGATGTGATTTCACAAGCCTCCATTGCTTCTTCCAATAGGGCTCGCTGAATTTTTGGTGGAAACTATTCTTCGAAGTTTCTCACTGTTGAAAATTCATCATCCAATCTTCGCTTAACCTGCACGAGATCTTCTTTTATGCACATTTCATACGATCTGATTATGTTATCTGAAATAAGCTTCAATTTAAAACTTCATATGATCTTTTCCTCCTGACCTCTTTTTCTTTAATCATTGTTATTTGTATGATGCTTCTTTGGGCTCGTTCACGTTTGTTAGGCATGGAGTCCATTTCCAATGCCCAATTGCTTGTTTTTCGTTGTTTCTATATTGTCTACATTCAAATCCCGAGGAAAGGATACTCTATGGCCACCTAATAATGGAGGGATGAGTATCTTATGTGTGAACCGAGCAATGCTTTTATGGTGCCCATAAGTACAGTACATGCCAGTAATTTCTTAATGAAGTACATTACAGCAATTTCCCAGCGAACAGTCAAACGCATAGATAATTATTTAATAAAAATTATTGATGATAATGATAAAAGTAATTTTAAAGATAGGTAATTTTGATTCGAATATATGATGTATAATCATTAAAATGAAAATTATTTGCATTGCATTATTTTTATAACAGGTTGGAATTTGTTATTAAAGTGTATCTTCTACCTATGTAGAGGGGGGAAAATAATAAACAAGATGAGATTGTTTAGTTTTTCTTGTTAAATAAATATTTTATGATTTTGGAGGATCAGATTTAGTTTAGTAAGGAGCAGTTAATTATTTGTTGTTTTGTGAAGGAAGGGTCCCGGACAGGGACAGGCTGTGTGTCTGAGCAGATATGATATCAATTGCTTATTTGGTGGCAAGGGCACGCGTTGTCCAGCTCCAACGGGGACAAGCGAAATCACAGCGCTACTGATATTCACTTTTGCATAATTTCTGGCAGCTCAAGGGCCAGGGAATAATCTAATAACAAAGGGAATTCCAATTTTGTCATCTCCCCGTGAAATATTTCAATAACTTACGTGTTAATTTCCCAAAAAAATAATGGAAGAATTTGACTTTTAACTTCTTTTGGTTATTTTTGGCAGTAATAAGATCCATCATTTTAATGATCATTACTGCCTCTTAATATTTTTTTTTGGAGCAACCTAAAAACTTTACGTAAAGTTTTACACCTGACAAGAGTGTGCCTAATCAAGGAGTCTAATGTCATCATAAAAGAATTGGAGACTCTGATTTGCAAATGGCTAAATTCGTTGAAAGTTAAGATAAGTCACTGCAACTGCATGCTTATGAGTTGATGGGACTGATCAGGCATCCCAAGCTGCATGAATCTCATGTGGCCCATGAATTCTTTGCTCAAATGAACATTGATCGCGTTGAGGACCTATGGTGGGAAAGTGTCAATCAAATAGTCTGGGCTTCCTGTGAGTTAATGAAAGAAGAAACCCTCATGTTTTCCATTGATTTGATGGGTTAATAATAACATCGAATGCTCTCTGTCAATCCCTTGAGGCTTGACGTAGAATGTCATCCAGGCAATACAGGGAAGAAATCAAGTGTATGTCCCCACACCCCATAAATTTTGAAAGGGGTGGGGTCTAATGTCCCTGAACATCATGATTGAAGGCACTATCTTTTCACAGCTGAACCAATGATATAGTAGTATCTTTCATTTCAATGTTAGCGAAAAAGTGAAGAAATCCTTTTAGCCGTATCTGGTATTGTCTTGCACCTAAATCAATCATACCTTTTCTAGCAAAGTGCAAAGATACTTCCCAGAACTTCAACAGCATTCTGCTTCTCGGGAAAACAACTAATTTTTTTTAACTTTAGCAACCAATAATACTTCCTCATGCCCACGAGCTCGTGAGTTCACCAGTTGTCACTGTGAGAAATTTGTGATTACTTGCCACGTTAATAGCTGATATTTCTTTAGTAAACGTTTGTGCCTCTTCACCTACCCTACTCTCTTGACTTGGTATTTTTTGCCATAGATTAAGATAGACATACGCTGTACCCCGCATCACAATAATTATATTTCGTTTCCATAGATTAAGATAGTTGTGTGCACTACAATTACAAAACAGATGGGCTGCTTCTCCTGAAAGTTAGGCCTGAAGATTTTAATTTTAAGGTTGCGGGCTTAAAAGTTTGTCTCAGATAACCAAAGGCTGTAACTTCTTATGATGTGTTTAATCTGGTCAAGTATACCGTGATTCTCAATATTAACATGTCCAAATTGTGAGCGTCCATATAATAATGCAGTTTTATTCATGCCAATCTTTACGTAGGCTGCTTTGGCTAGCCATTATTACAACCCCAGAAAGCACTGGAACACTCCAGAATTCCTGCAATTTTTAAAACAAAAACACCGTGTAGAAAAAGAAAGAGGAGGCCACTAAGTCTCTAACTTTCACCGAAAAGTGGAACCGCATTTGAGTTTGCCTTGACTTTAGATTAAGCTCATTATAAGCACTAGCCTTTAAAGTTTGTTTGAGTCACCTCCAACCTTTAGCCCTGCATGTGTTCGTTTGACTTTTGCTTCACTAAAACTTTTCATACACAAACAAGGAAGAAGAGTCTAGAGAAGCCATCCTCAAAGAATCCATCGGAACACGATTCCACTTTGTTTCCTTTTGATTAAATTGGAATGGAATGAGTCGTCAACAAAGTCAAATCATTGGCACATTGAATATTGGAAGGCTTTGTGCAGATGGGAGTTGTTACTGTGGGTGAATTAAAGCCCAGTATATCTGGGAAGAGATCCTTTCGGACTAGTTCAAGCATAAGGCATGCCACTGAATGGTAAATCCTCCACTTCTCCAGTATGATGATGTTTTTAGTGCCATTTTTGTGTTGATCACAGAACACAGGCTTCTCGGTTAATCATGTCAATATATATGCAGATTTAGATACATGAGGGTACCTTTTGTTTTTCTCTTTCATCCCTAAGGGAATATAAAAATTGCAATGAGGATTCAAAGAAAGGTGCAATCTTTCTATTTTTTATCCCTGAGAAATTGATCAACTGGCCCTTCAGTTCAGAAGTCATTTTCCCCCATGTACAGTCTTCCTTTACAGACCTTCAAGTAGTTTGATTTTATCAGATTAAATTTAACCACATCTTGCAATCAATTGTTCCATCTTACCTGTTTCATTTTGGCGGGCTATTACCCTGATTTAGTAGGGTTATTCTGTATGGTATTGTCTAGTCATTCTGCGTGTTTGTGAATCTCGTGTGTACTGTATTCTTTCTCAATGTTTCCACAAGTGCATTCTGATTTGTATCAATCGTCCAAAATTTCCCCTTTAATTAGCCACAGATCAGCCAAATCTGTGGTAAATGCTGATATTTTGCAGATAAAGCTGTAACATTGATCTTACTATAATAATACCTTACCCAGCCGACAATTGCATCTCAAGCCGCACAATGAATATCCAAATCTCGTACGTCAACAATGTAAACGCCAATTGATGTTTTTCTGTCAATTAATCTAGTGCATTTATAAGATTTGAGCCTCAAATAAGAGTATGGAGATGTAAAATGATTTCATTATCTGAAGAAAACTTTGTGGCCTCACAATGGACGGAACATCCTCAAACGTCAACCTGACAAGACCAGGGTGGCCCAACGGTTTCCTCTTCCTATCCGTAGTTGTCAATCTGGGTTAAAATAAAGGGTTCCACTACAATGGTATAATCAATACTTAAATATTCGATTTTACTCAAGAATCTTGAATCGTGTTACTATATTGTCTATATTTCTGCTTCAGTAGTGCCTCTCAGTTCTGTAATTATTTAGTTGAGGCCCTTGTCATCCCGGAGGATAAGGTTGTTTTCGGTTTGTGATATATAAAGCTGATACATTGAACTCTGATTTGTGCTTAAAGAGGCTCTAGCAAAGTGTGGGATGATTTGGATCTTAATATGTATGCCTGCCATTGTTGCTTTCAGCTGAAGTGTTCATGTCTATTTCGTACAATGATTCGATCACAACTGTTTATTACAGGCCTATATCTGATGTCTCTAGTGACCTTACCATAGAAGTCGGAGCATCAAGCTTTGCACTCCACAAGGTAAAACGAAACAAGCTGCCTTTCTCACAATTTGCTGCATATTCCGCTTAGTGCCTTTTCCCCCTTTTTTGGGTTGATACTAATCGGTACTCTTCCAGATTTGAAAAATCAATATGTACATACGTATTCTATCTTTGAATTTAAGATTGCTAATGCACGAGTAACGGCTTTTAAGGGAAAATCAAGCTTAGGATTCATCAGTAACAGCTGGTGATGGAAATTATGATCATAATGTTACGCCCTACAATTTCTTTCTTATTTTTTCCCCTGATCGTCTGTGAGAGAGTGGAAGACTGAGAGTATTTAACACGGTACTACTATGTGATTGAAGACAAAGAAAAAGAGATTTTTACAATGAACTTCAGTAAAATGGTTGCATTTTTTCTTTTTAACAGTTTCCTCTAGTTTCTCGGAGTGGAAGAATTCGGAAACTGCTGTCAGAAGCCAAAGATTCGAAAGTTTCACGTATAAGCCTTGCCGCTATACCAGGTGGAGCAGGGGCATTTGAGCTGGCCGCCAAATTCTGCTATGGAATTAGTTTTGAGTTCACACTCTCAAACGTTGCTATGCTTCGTTGCTTAGCCCATTTTCTGGAAATGACAGAAGAGTTTTCGGATAAGAACTTGGAGAACCAAGTTGAAACATATTTAAAGGACACAGTGCTCCCAAGTATACCAAACACAATAACTGTTCTTCATTCTTGTGAGACTCTTCTTCCCATGTCGGAAGAAATAAACCTTGTTAGCAGGCTAATCAATGCAATTGCAAATAATGCATGCAAAGAGCAGCTCACCTCTGGCTTGCTTAAACTTGACCACAACTTCCCTTCCAAGACTATGTCAAACATGGAAACAGAAACACCCTCAGATTGGTGGGGAAACTGCCTTAATGTTCTTAGTCTTAATTTCTTCCAACGGGTTGTATCAGCAGTGAAGTCAAAGGGACTAAAACAGGACATGATTAGCAAAATTCTGATCAGTTATGCACATAATTCCCTTCAGGGGATTTTTGTTAGGGATTCTCATGGAGTCAAAGGAAGTTCACAGGATCTAGAATCGCAGAAGAAACAAAGGGTCATTATTGAAGCCATAGTTAGCTTACTACCTACTCAATCAAGGAAAAGCCAAGTTCCAATGGCATTTCTTTCAAATTTGTTGAAGGCTGCAATAGAGTCATCGGCATCTACTTCTAGCAGATCTGATTTGGAAAGGCGGATTGGCCTCCAACTTGACCAGGCAATTCTTGAAGACATCCTAATACCAGCAAACTTACTTCAAAACTCCCACGGCACAGTTTATGACATAGATTCAATATTGAGGATCTTTTCTATTTTTCTGAACTTGGAAGAGGATGACAATGAAGAAAATGACTTGAGAGATGAAAGTGAAATGGTGTATGACTTTGACAGTCCTGGATCTCCCAAACAGAGCTCAATTCTCAAGGTATCCAAATTGCTGGACAATTTCCTTTCTGAAGTAGCGCTAGACCCAAACTTGTCGCCATCAAAGTTCATAGCACTAGCAGAATTACTTCCAGATCACGCCCGTATTGTAAGCGATGGACTCTATAGAGCTGTTGATATCTTCCTCAAGGTAAAAATTCCTTCTCTCTTTCTCTTATTTCCTCGGAAGTTCTGAAATAAAAACAGAAAGAATTTAAACCAGGAATTGTGCTAGTGAGCCTGACCAGGTTGTGTTCATTGGGTTTTGGTGATATTAGGTTCATCCAAACATGAAGGAGTCAGAGAAGTACAGGCTGTGCAAAACCATAGATTGTCAGAAGCTGAGTGAAGAAGCGGGAAGCCACGCGGCGCAAAATGAGAGGCTGCCGGTGCAGATGGCAGTGCAAGTTCTGTACTTCGAGCAAATAAGGCTTCGGAATGCTATGAGTGGTGGTGGGCACAACCACTTGTTCTTCGGAGGGATGAACGGTCAGTTTCCTCAGCGTTCGGGGAGTGGGGCGGGAAGCGGAGCTATTTCTCCAAGAGATAACTATGCGTCGGTGAGAAGGGAGAACAGGGAGCTGAAGCTGGAGGTTGCGAGAATGAGAATGAGGCTGACTGATCTGGAGAAGGATCACTTTCATATGAAGCAGGAGTTCGTGAGGTCTCATCCCGCCCACAAGCTCTTCAAATCCTTCACTCACAAACTCAGCAAGCTCAATTCTCTGTTTCGGATTAATAGTATTAAGTCGATTCGCGTCAAAGTTGGTTCCGAAGGTCGCTTCCCTTTTCCAAGGCGAAGGCGTCACTCGGTCTCATGATCATGACTCTATATTAATATATAATTTGTAATATATAATATGCAATATCTATGTATTGTATAGTATGTATGTACGTATGCATGCAAGCATGCATATCGTGCAGTGTGATGGTTGTTATTTTCCAATTTCCAGTCAGTAGTTCCGGAGATGTTGGTGATAACAATTTTGGCTGGAGGAAACTTTGTCCCACAACTTAAAAACCTTCAATCACTGTTGCCCGATGACTCAGAAGATGTTTACGCTCTGGGTTGAAACACACTTGATGACACAGCCGATTCTTATGTGAAATGGAGAGTGAAGTTTAGTGAGCCATTTTTTTCCCCCTGAACTACTGAACTCGCTCAGCTTCTGGTTCCGCTGCACTCTTTTGTTCTCATTGGATAGATGCCCTTTTCATGTCTTTAACAAAGCCAAGAGGCACGAGGTCCCTACCTCACGTTACGTTACACTGACAGGCAGACACAATTTTGCCTATAAATCTAAATATAATATGAACAGATACAATCTTTATTTTGTGTATATGTAATATAAAAAGACATAATTATTTTAACGCTTGACTCTCAACAACTGACTCCATGACCCAATGGATAAGGCGCTGGTCTACGGAACCAGAGATTCTGGGTTCGATCCCCAGTGGAGTCGTTCCTCTCCTTTCAGTTTTCAATTTTCACATATGCGAACGACGTCGTATACTATTAATCTGAACCTGCCTTCGTTTTGTACATCTGGATATAGAACGCTCACGCCGGCCCCGCCTGACCTGGGCACTATTTTTCTGGTTGAAGTTTTGCTGTGTTCGACTAGGAAAAACGGGCGGTTTTACATCAACAGAAGGTTCGGGAATGCGGGTGTCCTTAGCAGGGCTTCGAAGTTCCTTGCCCTTCTCAGGGATAATCAGGTGCCAATCGCTGGTTTCTTTTTCGTCCTCATCTTTCGGGTTTTTTTAATTTCGATTTCTTCCTTCTCTATCCTTCTGGACATTTTAGAAAAGCGGACTCAAAATATTTGAAAGATGCGAGGCCTGAAAAAAAAATTATTTTGAAAGATTTTTTTTTTCCTGTCTCAATTTGAAAGATGCCTGTTTGGCTGGTGGATTGAAGCCATTCCATGCGATCGCTTGATATAACCCTTACCTTGTATAATCATACGTTTGTGTGTATAAATTGACGAATTCGGTGTATGAGACCTGTTCGACACAGTGAGTACCTTGTCTAGTTAGGATTGTCTTCTTATATGTTCTCTTTAACTGCTAACTGAATTCTGATGGATAATGTGGAGCATTCCTTGAGTGTCAGCTCTAGGAAATAATTGGAGAAAGTGATGCAGTTTTGTTAAATGGGACGGGAAACTGCACTTTATGTGAAAATTATATGTATCTTATGAATTTTTCAGTTCTTGACATTCCTTATGCAAGATTACCTTCTATTCTGACAGACAGCTTGAGCAAGAGATGGAGACTGTGATTAACGTGCTGCAGCCTGGACCGTTGGGAATCATAGAGCATAAATTTTCAGCTAAAGAGATTAGTGAGGCTAAAGCAACGGTCCATAGAGCAGTAGCAAACTGGAAAAGAAATGCGAGCCTAGAGGAAGGAAACAATGTTCTCAAAGACTATATTCAGAAGTGAAGGAATTCTGGTTCCATCAGTGTATTGTTTTTGAATCCTCTATTTTATTTCTGATCCCGTTTCTTTCCTTTTTTTTTTTAAAAAAAAAAAGAAAAGGATTGTGCAAATGGTTATTAATTAATGGTAAATCTGACAGTACTGGGAGTGGTAACGATTATAAGTCAATGCCTTTCAATTGTGTAGGTAAAGGAAATGATCATTCTTGCTTTGGTTTTGTAGATGTACGTGATCGGGTTGAGTCTTCTGCATCTCTTCTCTCCTTTCATCTTCTCGCTAAAGCATGCTGAAACACTTCCATTGTATATTGTCTAGTCTTGGATGGATTTTCACTAGCCTACTTATGAGAAACACATAACCGAAGAACTCAGGACCCACGTTCTCTGATCTGGAGTTGTGGACGAAATGAAAATCCCCCCTTGATCCTGAAGATTCTGGTTTTCTTAGGTCAACTTTGGTTATCCCAGCACAAATGAACACACGATTCATGGATGGATTACTTTCTAACAGTCTAACTACTTGTTAGTGTAGTGATATTGGAGCTGACACGTCTTTCTTCAATTCAGTATTTGGTTTTGGCTGCCTTTGGTTTTATACAGAATATTCTTAGAATTTTTTTTTCCCAGAAGAATATGAAGTTATGCTTGAAGCATAAGAATAATTATCTTCTCAAGTTCAATAATTGGCCCCCCAATTAAAGCTTTAAAGGTTAGCCCTCCCTGCCATTATTGGTTCCAATGATCGTTTGGCTTTGGCATATGCGTTTGGAGGACCAGGATAAATCAGTAACTGTAGTGCTAGGTCTGTTCTTGGCATCACCAAGTGGGGACTAAGGATTCCTCTACGACTGCTCGCTCGTTATGTCTATTTTTTTTTTTGAATTTTTTGTCATGACATTTAATCCAATTCTAAAGAAAATAGGTTGATTTCTTTTTTCTTTTTGATGATCAATAGAGCGAGCTTGTTGATCACACTCGTTTATGGTCGCGTAACCTGAGTTTTCCTTATTATCTAAGGTTGGTTTGATTAATTGTCTTTTTGTTTTTTTTTTTGTTTTTGATAAAGGATATGTTTAATTGTTGGAAGCTAAATTAGTCAGTTCGGTTCAATAACGTACACACGGTTGAAACCACGCTCCAAATTTAAGATTTTGAGCCCCGTTGACTAGTACAATTCCATGATCAATGATAGGGTGACTCATACAGGAGTGTTATTCTCCAGGGTAACCATGCATGGATTGTATAGATGCAGATGTATACCATGTTTATCTCTACCAGAGTCACTATTTTGACTTAAATCTTGAAGTTAGGTATAAATTAAGCTTAATTCTGAAGTAACTTATTAAGTGTGAATTCATGCTAATGAAATAATTATTCGAAACCTGCATTAATAAACACAATTCCGCAGTAATTTCATAAAGTCAAGTACATGACCAGTAATTTCATATAGTTAGGGATTTTAATATTTTAGTTTTAAAGAGACGGCCTCCTCTAGTAACTTGATAATGTTTTGTTCCATTGAAATAAATTGTTTGGTGCAGAATAGCAGGACCCGATCGAGAGGCATAACATCTCTGTTATCAATTGGATCCTTGCATAATATAAAGTTAAAAGTAAACGTTACCCTCGCATTATAGCACACATATATGTATTACATAAGTTTCTCTTGAGATACGTTGACAGTGCCTAAAAGGAACAAAAAAGAAGAAGTGTCATTTGGCCCCCCAAAAAGAATAGAGAGGATGAGAAAAGAAGTGTGGATGGAGAGTGAGATTTGTGAGACGGAAGGATTACCAGATGAGGAGAAAGAAGATTAAAGAGGGTAGCTAGACAAAAATGGCTCGAGCCTTTAAAAGCAACTGAGAAAGCTTGTTTTGAACGTTGAGACTGATGACTTGAGAGGCACCACCAATGAATTGCTGGCCTATGAACACAGCTGGTACGCTTGGGCTGCAACCCAATTGCAGGAGAGCACTCTCTACTTGCTCCCCATTTGGCAATTGGTCAACCTCTATCACTGTGGGGTTCGCGCCAAAGCTGCTTATCAGAGCCTTCACCGTATGGCTCATGCAGCAACTGCTCTTGCTGAATATCACCACTGGCTTCTCAGCTGTCATCCTCCTCACTATATCCATATTGCTGCTGCTTGCCCAGAATTAAAGCCTTTTTTTTGGCTTACTCTGCTCTGTTGAACTTTAGCTTCAGATCAGTTCTATTTATACTCGCTGCCTCGGTTTATCCTGGCATATGAGATTGAACAGTTTCCCCGGCCCCGTAGAATCATATCACATAGAGAATAAATGTTGTCATCTGTGGGTTCCAAAATTGCCCTTTGATTAACCCTTGTGCTTTTCAAGAGTGAGTCAATGAATGAGGAGTAGCTTATGAGCAGTACATCCATCAACGTATCCAACCCAAGATATTGACCACGTTAATGTTAAGCTTACCTTGGATGAACAGGTCATCTCATATAATACTATACATTATCACATTAATTCGCAATGTTCACTCTAATAGAACTCTGCCTTAACTGATGTGTTTTTGGAGGCCAGTTAGAGAGAAGATGGGTTTATCAATTAATGGGCAACAAGTTGCGAATTTTCATGTCTTAACAAGATTCGCATCAACTTCAAATCTAGAATACCGAAAGCTGATCAGTAAGAAAAAGAAAAGAAAAGATGCTTATTTAAAGGTAACAAGCTGCCTAAGAGAATTTGCCTTTCCGGTTAATCTGGCCCTTTATAGCATGAAAACCCACCTATTGACCGTACGGGAATGGGGAACAGGAAGAGCTACCTGGACCTCAAGTACCCACCGATTTTTCCATTTCTTGTACATTGTACCATGTAGGGGGAGATGCCGAGAAGATGTTCTCAGACAAATGATTTGTAGTTAAATACCAACTGAGACTTCTTTCTCCACAAGCGTGTTATTCATATATGCGTTTTTTATACTATTTAGGGGGCCATCCACTGGAGGCTTACCATAATATTCATATTATGTGCTGCATAATTCGTCTATCAGATTGTGTTTCATAATGTCATATAAATGGACTCATTTTTCATTTTTTAAGTATAGTGCTGGAGGTCACCTGCACCATGTAAGCAAATGCTGTCATTGATCCTTTGTGTAACACATTGAAATAAGGGAATCGTAAAAGAAGAAATTCCTTCACTGTTTGATCGTAGAAAAGAAAAATCAATATGAGGGTTCAATATTATCTCTAATTAATTAATTAGGGTGGCTTTGCATCCAATCAGATCCTGCTTTATCTTTCCAGGGCATTTCACCGCTTGATAACATTAAAAAATCACATTATCTTTCCAATACATATATAATTAATATCTTCTAGCGACAGAATTTTCCACGTGCCTGCAGCTTGCAGAAGCACCCCTTGTCTCAAAGGCACGTTCGATCCATTCGCACAAACGGCTCAAACATAAAGCAAAGGGTCACTCTTGAGTACGATCAACTCGTGCTTATACCGTTATCATTTCAACTGTTGAAGCATTTATCTGCAGACTAGGAAAAATATTAATTTAACTCCGCCTTTTATTTATTTATTTATTGTCAAATTTTCTAGGGCAGCAAAAGGATATATATATATATATATAATTTACATAGAAAGTATTCTGAGAGAAATATTCTATCAGTATATTATATGGAAGCAATTGATGCTTATTTCTTCTCCAATGACATTCACTTATAGTGAGTAGAGTACACCCTTTGTTGAAGGCTCCCTGCTTTTCTCTTTGGGTGGAGGGGGTGGGCCGTACGTGGGGATACAGGATATTTAAAAATCCTTTTTCATAAATATTAGTTAATGAAAATCCTTTTCTAATCAATTTAATCTCCAAAAGAAAGGTGGCAATTCAATTCTTTCCTATTTAGACCAGAGTACTTGAGAGTAAATTGTCAAACAAAGATCTGTTGATTGACATGGATATCTATCATCTTACAAAAGAATTGCAGATTCTTCCCAAGGGGATACGTTTCAAATCCTCTTTTTCTTCATGGGAAACAGTCCAAAATCTTTTTGAACTCCAGCATGTACCACTGGTTATGACTCTATCAAAACTAAACTCTTGCCACTTTGTCCAGAAAATCATGAGCAATTCAATCATCCTTTTCCTCTTTGGAAAAATAAAGAGTTCTTTATTCGACTTCCTTTCAAGAAGAATGAAGATATTAATCCGACCAAGGCCTCTCATCTAGGAATGTCTCTTGAAGATCTCTCTCTCACTCGAGAAGAATGTGCAGGTCTATTAAGACAAGGATTGATCGAGCCAACTAGCTTAGCTTGGGCGTGCCAAGCTTTTTATGTTGAAAAAGATGTAGAAAAGAGACGAGGAAAAAAGAGATTCATTGTTGATTATAAGCCTCTTAATCATTTTTTACAAGATGATAAGTCTCCTCTTCCAAAGATAAATACTCAAGCTGTTCATCTAAAGAATGCCAAAGTCCTTTCAAAGTTCGATTTTAAAGCAGGATTTTGGCAACTTGGGATCCATCCGGAGGACAGGTATAAAATTGCATTTTGCATTCCCAATGCTCAATGCCAATGGAAGGTAATGTCATTTGGGCTTAAACCTTCCCCATCCTTATTCCAAAAGGCCATGATAAAAATTTTTGAACATATCCTTTATTCGGCCCTCATTTACATTGATGACATACTCCTGGATTCTAAGACAAAGGAAGCCCATCAAATCTTACTGGCCCAATTCCATCAGATTGTTCAAACTTATGGAATTATGCTTTCTGCTACTAAAAGCCAAATAGGACTGACCCAAATTCAATTCTTGGGCATGATCTTTTCTAAAGGATACTTCCAACCAGACCCATACATTGCACAACAATTACTAATTTTTCTTGATAAATTGACCACCAAATAGATTCAAAGTTTCTTGGGTATCATTAATTATATCCGAGATTTCATTCCACATATCACTCAGTATACCAGCCAGCTGTCTAAACTTTTGAAAAGAAATCCTCTATTATAGTCTGACAAGTAGACAGAAGCAGTAAAAAAGTTAAAAATAATTGCTCAACATCTACCGCCCTTAAAGATTCCCAACAAATAGGACTGACCCAAATTCAATTATTGCGAAATCTTATCTTGCAGACAGATGCTAGTGAAGATTTTTGGGGAGCTATTCTTATCGAAGAAGATAATGGAAAAAGATACAATTATGCACACGCCAGTGGACAATTTAAAGAAGTTGAAAAGCATTATCATGCTATCTATAAGGAGATCCTCGCTGTCAAAAGAGGAATCAAGAAATTTAGTTTCTATCTTAGTTTCAATCAATTCACTATTGAAATAGATAATACCTCTTTCCTAGTCATTCTGGACCATAAAAAAAAGATACTTCCCGAAAAGTAACTACTTCACTGGAAAGACTGGTTCTTTTGCTATAAATTCATGGTGAAACATATCAAAGGAAAACACAATATGTTGGCAGACTTTCTATCAAAGCCCCTTTCAAAAAATACATAGATAACCACTCTTGAAAAAATACCTCTCTACATCCTCACCATCTCAATCATGCCTAAACATCAACCCAGCCATTACTCTCATCTGAGTCGTCAACTGATTTTTCCTCCAACTCAATCTCCAACTATTGTCACTGAAACCAATGTTGTTTCCAGAAAGACTCTTTTCTACTACCTTCATCTTTTCCTTCAAGCCACAGGAATCTCGCCAAAATTAGAGTTTTTGACCCCCTATTTCCATACTGGTCATTCCTTTCATTCGAGGACCCATTACCCCTGAGTTTATGTGGTATGTATGGTCTCTCTCCACCCTCTTTGCTTGTATCTTTGCACTACTTCCAAAACAAACTTATCAATATTTAACTGATAAGAAAAACACTCATTCCAACTTAACCGTTTTTCTGTCCTGGTATGCACCACTACTAGTTTGGAAAGGACGTCTTTATAAGGCAATCGAAGAACATGATCTGTGGAATATTCCCTCACACCAACAGAAGGTCTACACTTTCTTTGTGGTTCACTGTCCATATGAAATTGATCACCAAGGAAGTCTGTATACTCCTATTCAAACTCATCTGTGGGGAACGGCTTTGCATTGGCCACTTTGTGAAGATCAAGTTATTAATGAATTAAAAGATGTTCTTTTAAGTCTTAATAATTTCATAGATAATGCAACTGATCAGATATGCACTTTTTCTGGACCACTCCCAGGAGAATTCCTTGACCTAGAAGAAATGATTACTACAGGACAAACCATTTCCTTTAAATGGCCTGAACTTTCTCTGACACCCTCAGTTGAACATACCCACACCTCATCCAGTCAAGACTTGCCAATGACAGACCTCTCTGAAAATTAAGACCCACTACAGTATCTTGAATCACACGACCCTTACGAAGTAGACCCCCAATTCTTGCAGAATTTTCTCTCGTCAACACTTGGATCGTCTACTCCTATTGAAGACTTTGACATTGATGCAGAACTAGATAAGATTCAAAGAAAGGCTGCAAAGAAAAAGAAAAAGAAACTTGATGGGGACATAATGAATAAAAAGACATAAAGCAGCTAGTCACGAGTTTATCTGTAATAACTTTTAAATTTTGGTTTTTATGCCGATAGTCTAAGTTTGTTATCTTCATATAAGAAAGTTAGGTTGCCAACAATTATTTAAGTCATATGATGTAAAAGGTCTGACAAAGCTGATAAAACATGTCTACCATGTGTGTCTGCAATATGTGTCTGTCATGTATGCATCTACTTTTAGTTGTCCATTTGTAATAATTGTATGGGTGATGAGGAATGCTCTGGATTTATATAAGGAGCTTAGTTTGTAACAAGAAGGGCAGATCGGAATCATCCGAAAAAATCCTTCATTTGTGAAATACAATACATATTTTCTAAATCTTCCTTCTCCTTCCTGAAATTCTGAAATAATCATATCTTATTCTTGTCTGGCTAAGATTCAAGTATGCTTTACACTTGCTTCACATGAGGAATCTGTGTATCAGAAAAAATCTGAAAAAGATCCACCTCAATAATTTTTTTGGTAATCTATGTTATAAAAGTCCATACGTTAGTTCAATTATGGTTCGGTATGATAATCCTAAAGTATCCCTTGAGTCCTTGATGCCCAGGAGAGGTTGTTTATACTCGAAAGAGAATTGGATTATCATATCTGCTTTATTTGTCCAGGCTAATGGAGGTCTATTCCTGTATTACTGAGAGGGGACGCCAAAGTGGTATCAGAGCCTAATTACTCTAGACAAAATCTGATATGATTATAGAAGAAAATTAGGAAGAGAATTTTACAAATATGACTGAAACATCTAAGCACACAACTTCCACTTCCTCAGAACCTATTCGTTTATCCTTAGCTTTTTCCCTAACAAATCTTCCCCCTTCTGTGAAAAGAACCCTTGCCAATAAAATAGATATCCATGCCAATCAACAAATCTTTGTTTGGTAATTTACTCCCAAGTACTCTGATCCAAACTATGCAGTTAGGAAAGAACTGAATTCCTACCTTTCTTTTGGAGATTAAATTGATTAGAAAAGGATTTCCATCAGCAGTAGTAAAATACTATTCATGAGGAATCCGTTCATCTGGTGGCAGAACATAGGGTTTCATGACACTGCAATAAGATGTCATGTCAATAAAACTAATAGCCTGTCTAAGCTTATCATACTTATCAGCAAGAACTTTAATTTTAACATTGGGAAGTGGCACTGAAGATGATGGCTTGTTAACCAAATTGATGTTGCATAGTTGATGGTCTGAACAAAATTGTTGACAATGACGTTTCTTGTTAAAAGGTAGAATACTGAGAATTTTGTAATCATCAAAGAGATCTAAATCTGTGTCTTGTGGAATCACAAAACTGGTATTTTCATCCTAGAATTCTTGTTCTTCCAGAATTGATTCAAGATCATCATCATCAAATAAGGATAATGCCTTATGAATTATGCTAAGTATCTTAATGTCCTTCTTGGATTTATTTGGATATCTTTTTGCAAAATGTTCTTTTTGGCCATAAATATAACACCTGTCAGATTTTTTCGAGGTTGGAGATCTGCATTTGAAGAATTGGAAAGGTTTTCGTCGTCTTCCTGAATAGTATCTTTTCTTTTGAGAAAATTTGAAGACATGAGATTTCTTCTTTAGAGGACACGAACAAGCAGTCTTTTCTTTACACTTGATCTTCAAATTAGGTCTCTTACAGACTTTGTATAAATGAGCCTTGTTTTTGAGAATATTCTTGACTAATTATTACTCACAGAGTCTATCTAGATAAGCAAAAGCCAATTGATAAATCTCTCCCAAAGTGATCTATGACATGTCTCATTGAAAAGAGTTGATAGACTTTTGTAATTCTAGCTGAAGTTCATTAGGTAAAGAGGCAATGAAAACATGCCTAAGATTGACATTATTTACTCATCCTAGCATGTAATATTTTTCTGACATCCTTTTGAAATGCTTTTGTAAATCGCTACATTCTAATGAGCAGCACTTCTTTTCAAAATATTCTTGTTGAGCTCTTCTATCAATAATGCTAAAATCTCCAATGAATTCTCGATGTAAAACTCCCAAGAATGTTGTAATATCATACTGAGCCATATGGAGTTTTTGATACTCACTTAAACTAGTAAACCATTCTCTGAGATTACCAGTCATCCATGAGAGGAAGTTACTTAAAACATCCTGAAGATGAGCTTCTAGTTCGTTCATTTGAACATCTATCTATGCACCAAATTCATGCATATTTTCTCTCCATCTATGATGAGGGAGATCATCGAATATAAAATAAGGATCATTTGCTGGTTTGTGATGATGCACATTTACTCAATGTACTGAATCAACCAGGTCTTCAATAATTGGCGTGGAAGATTCTTGTTGCTCTGTCGATCTAGGTTCTAGAGGATTTGGTGTTACCATAAACATGGGTGGAATTTTATGGGATTGAGCAGATAAGTCTGATAACTCTGATTCTAAATTATATTCCTCATTAGAACTACCGCAATCAGTAGAGAGTTCAGACATCTGATGAATTGTGGCTATAGATTTGTCTTTGGAATAAGACAAAGGAGTTGGTTGTTGTTTGGGTGAGGATGGAGGAGTCTTAATTTACAAAGACTTTTAGGGTGGTAATGGTTTTGGGATGTAAGATGTAGAAGGAGTAGTGACTTGGAAATCCTGGGTATAGGAAGATGGTACTGGTTGACTTTTCTGAGTTGTCTGCTTTCTGGATTTTCTGATTTGCTGAAAAATAGGGTAATTCATTTGAAAGGGTTCTCTGGTTGGCTGATGGGATGAGGGTAAAGAGGCCACAATTGATGGTGAATACAGGGGTGTTTGGTAAAACGGGTCATGGGAATAGGTTGGTAATGGTCTAAAGAGATATGTCTCAATTCTTTTCAATTCTTCTTTTATCTGTTTCAACTCTTGTTCTTTCTTGAAAAACTGTGGACCTGTATATCGGGAATTAATATATTCGCGAAGCTCTCTGTCAAGCTGCTGAGCTTTTGTGGAATAATTGACATAGAGTTGTTTCACACGTTCATCAAGAGAATCTAATCGGCTTGAAAAACTATCTGTCTTATCATGAAGTTGCTCCAGCCTGGTATTGATCCTATATAGGACCTTGTTCTGACTAATTGAATTTTCAGTTTGCTAGTTCAGAACTTCTTCAGACTGAGATATAATTTTAGGACCTTGAGGAGTCATTTGTTCTGTTTGGATGAAGGGTCGGGAAGAGTATTTGAATGATTCATTAACTCGTCTTTCAAGAAGAGGGAAGTCCTCTTCATAAGTAGGTCGAATTATGGCTATACAAGGTAAGGCTTGTGATAAACTATCAAGAATAGGCTTGATTACTGGTTCATGATCATTTATTTCTGTGTCTCGTGTATCTTCAGTGAAGAGATAAGCGGTTAGATCCAAATGACCTAACTCTTTTAATAAGTCATGAAAAGTAGCAGGCTTAGGAGTTTTCTTTTGTTTTTTTGTTTTTTTCCCCAACAACTTAATTTTTCTTTTTACTCAGGCTCGTACACGTGCGTTTTGCTGTTATCAGCACCTCGTTTACTGTGGCCTGGACAATCAGTTTGCAGTTGGCGGGGAGCTTGCTGGGTTTCCTCTTAGTGTTGTTATATCACGAAATCAATATTGCCCATTCATGCATTTTCTGCCTTGGTACAGAATTAGTGTTCTTGATGAGCCGATGCTCATGATAATGGAGATGAAGAACATGCAAGAAAAGAAAATGATGCAATTACACAGCACCAGAAATGTATAGAAGAAAATATTATGGTATAACATACAGTACAGACCACCATATATGATTCTCGTTTTTAATACGACGACAAGAAACGGACTCGTTTATGCTCAGGTATGATACTCTTCCAACTAGCTAGCTAGGTAACTGCTAGACAACAAAGTACTCATATTTGAAGGTGAAAAAAGGTTGTAGATTACTTTCTTTTCCAAATCCAAATAGCTTTGGCATTCATGAGGAGTGTGACAAGCTCATTGCGGACATGGAGGCTCATGATCTGGTTAGCACCACCAATGAATTGTTGGCCTATAAAAACAGCCGGAACAGTTGGATGGCATCCCATTTGAATCAATGCCCTCTCAATCTGCTGACCGTTTGCCATTTCATCAACCTCATAGACTGTCGGGTTTGCCCCGAAGCCACTTATCAGTGACTTGATGGAGTGGCTCAAGCAGCAGCTGCTCTTGCTGAATATCACCACTGGTTTCTCGCCTACCATGCTCGTGATCACCTCCATCGATCACTGGAAAATTAAGGAATTATTGATATATATTGCAACAACGCGTATAGTAAGTAGAGCTTGGTGATATGGAAACTAGTTTTCATTTGAGGCCTATTTATAAACTGGAAAAAGAATAAGATCGAATCGGAAATTAATTAGCTCACCTTTCGGTCTGAACTGCACGTGTTGTTGATAAACAAGTTGCCTGCTAGCTAGCAGTTATTAATTAGGTCAATCTGATGAGTCCCCAGCACCTTTCTTCAAGAATAAGATTCATGGTTATGCAGGAGGGCATCTTTTTGGCCAAATCCATCTGATTTATGCCTTATCTCTGAGTTTACAACAATAGATGAACCTATAAACTTTTTGTCATTTTGCTAATTACGGAATTTTCAATTTTCTGTTTGTTTGTGGTCTGTCGGTTTCGGGCATCTGCAGAGATTTGCCTTTAAACTTTTTGGGCCTATAAAATGAGGCAACAACATCGCTGTTCATCATGAGATTCGAAGCCCATTGAACTCAGAAAACTTGACAGAGGCTTGTTAAAAGGAATTTATCAAGTGTTAAAAGAGAGGGATTAAGGGCACGTGCGTACTCCAAAGTGCATAAGTACCAGTATTAGATCGTGGTGGATATAATTACAATATAAATACAAGGCAAGTATATGATGCATGGTAATTAAAGATCAGGGGATGCGCTTTGCTTCATAATAATGGCGAACAATGCACTTGATGTGTCCATTGATTTCTACTTGCTCCATCCGCCTGAAGTGAAGGATAATGTAGGACGAGATGAATCGTGAGTTGATAAGAGGAATATATGTGGGTAGATAAGAAAGCGACAAAGATTATAGAAAGAGGAAAAGGACGAATAATATAAAATATATATATATATATATATATATGAAAGTGAGGAGAGAATTTGAGATAAAGAAAACGAAGACGATTCATGGCATGCAGGCATTCATAGATGAGAAAAGTGATGTACTTGCACATATTAGAAATGTGGTACGTACGAACTCCAAATCTCAAACATATATTCTGAGAGGTTGATAGATGAGATCACGAATATATGCATGTCAGTTTCAGTGGATTCCTTGGGTGGAATTTCATCTTTTTTTTTTTTTCATGCTGTTTCACGTGACAAAGTTGACACCTCCAATTAATTTCCACCCATTGTCTATGATCACTGCCTCTTATTCTAAGCACTGCTGTAACTGATAGAAATGCTCGAAGATGGTTTCCTAAAGCTCTCCAATCCCATACACGCATTGTAACATCCGATTAACTGAATGCGGATCCTCTCCTGTCTTTTTATGCCCAGTCTCCCTCCTGTGATCAAATTCGACCATTTGATTAATCCAACGGCAAAGATGCTCCTGGCTGAAGTATCCCTCTCCTCTTAACAGCCTCATTTTGCCTTCTATTCGCCTGCATCTTTAAGCAAGATTTTAAGGGGGAACGTTAGAAATCTTCCATTGCAATCTCTCCTTTCACTAGTTCCCTCTGCCGATCTGGTCTCCGACGACGACCACCGTGCCATTTGGATTATAAACAAGACGCGACGGCAGCCAAGGGAGAAGGCTACTATAAGGTACGCACGCATTTGAATGCTAGCTGGTAATCCCGTCTCTGTTACTGCAAGAAAGAAGATGAAACCAGCAGTGTGCTTGTTGAAGGATCGATCTTTCTTCCTTTCTATTGCGTCATACTGATAAACAATATCGCATGTGTGTGGCATTATACTGCAAATAAAATGGATTTCCCCAGCCCATTCAATTCTTGCAGATAACTAAATTGCTTATTTTGCTTTTGAATTTTTGTTTGGGGCCAACTTTTGCTTTCTGAATTAACAGCTTGGATTATGTGAATTGATCATTCACATGTCTAGCTTTTGGTTAGTGATGTCTAAGTTTGTCCTGCAATGCAATTAGTCCAGATACCCTGATTTTTTTTTTCGGGGCCAGAATGTATCCCTCTTAACTTTAAACTAGTTAGCTTGCGCAAAATTGGAGGAATAAATTACATTACTTATTATTTGTGAATAACATAATTTGTTATTTATCTATATCTATATTAATATAATAATATATTCATGATATTAATATATCATAAATATATATATCTTGATAAAAATTAAAGAGCAAATCATTTTAGAAGTGGTAAAATTTATATATTTGGAGTCGATTTTAGAGAGTGATAGTAAAATTGATAAGAATGTTATGTATAGGATACAAGTTGAATGTTAAAGTGGAGAAAAGTATCAGGAATTATTTATGACTGCAAGGTACTTACTAAGTTTAAAGGAAAATTTTATCTAATACCAATGATACTATATGGTAATGATTGTTGGGTTTTGAAATGATAATAAGGGCATAATATGTGAGTAGCAGAGATAAAAATGATAAGATGGATGTGTGGTCATATAAAATTGAATAATATACGAAATGATTGTATGCGAAAGAAAGTCAGAGTAACACCTATTGAGAAGAAAATGGTGAAAAATTATTTAAGGTTGTTTGAACATGTACAAATAAAAGGACAAGAGGAGCCAATGAAGAGAGTTGATTAAATGGTTTAGAGTTCTATTAAAAGATGTAAAGAAGGATAAAAAAAGAGACCAAGAGAAGTTATAAGAAATGACTTTTTGATAAATGATTTATCTGATGAGATGATATTTAATAGAGTCTATTAGTATCGTATGATTCATATAACCGACTTCATATTAGTGGAATAAGATTAATGTTGTTGTTGTATTAATATATATATATATATAATTAAGGGCAGCTCTACTTAGCAGAATTTTTTGAGAAATTGTGAGCACCCTAAACAAACTTTTGAAATAATGCTACTCACTATGTTTTGAAAATGAAGTAATATCACCCTATACTAACATTCAGTGTTAAAATCAGGGAGTGAACCAATTTTTTCTACTTTAACATTGGTTGTTAGTGTAGAATGATATTACTCTAATTTTGAAATATAGTGAATAATATTGCTCCAAAAATTCGTTTATAGTGCCCATAGCTTCAAAACTTTGTTTAAGGTACCTATAACTCCATAGAAAATACCTCAGGGGTAGATTTTCGCTTTAAACCATATATATTATATATAATTAACGGTTAAGTTCCTATTAAGAGATAGAGCTATTTGTTTGACTATGCCATATTTGGGCCTACATAATTGGTAATACGTTCTCGACTTCCCACTGCAACCAAAAAGGGTGAGTGAGGCCCAAATTAAGTACAGCGTTGTTGAATGAAAAACCAGAAGCCCAACTCCTTTTGTATTGAGTCAAGTCCATATATGAGCCTACCAATATATATATATATATATATTATTTATTTATTTATTTTACTTTGTAAATGAAATCCGGATTTGATGCTTCATTTATTTCAATTTATTCTTCAACTAGGTCCAATTATATACTATTTTCTTTTCACTAGGAACAGATATTAATTTCTACTCTTATTTAGACGACCCATGTCTAAATCAGTATTCCTCATAATTAAAACAGATCAAAATTAAACTAGTGGGTAACCATGTCAAGTTGACATATGGAGTAACAGTAGTATCAATCAGTTTCATGCTTCTAGTAAGCTCTTACGTTCAAGTTGACATTCTCTTCTCTGTTAGTGGATACTGTCAAACAGTGACAGGGAATCCCACATGTTAGGGATATGCTTACTAGGATTATAGCAAAGCGAGCCGCCTGATCACGCAGAGCCAAGGAATTTATACCCAGGGAAGTTGGAAGTTGGAACCTTCATTATGAAGATGAAACTATAGTTAATGGGATTGGGATTTTTCATGACAGCCTCACTGTGCATGCAATTTTGAGATTAAGTAAAGAATCCCTTCCATACCTAAAGGGCCAAAGGGGAACAGTTTGAATTCTGTGAATCTGATGCGGGGACCAAAGTGTGAAAGTGGAATGCATTGGATAAACTCCATCTCTCTCTCTCCCCCCACATCAGCCACGCAACCCGATCCCCATATACGGAATAAAACTCACCCAAGTTACAGAAGAGGGAAAGTGCACATCAATAGTCAGAGCACAATGGGTTAATTAAAAGCTTCCCTTTTGTTATTCTGTGTTGCTTGATTTTATGATATTTCCTTTTCTCTAAGAGTTTTAGCTAACTAAGGTGGCCTCCCATGGCATGCAAAAATGACACTTGGGCTTCTTTTTGTATTCTGGGTCTCTTGACTTTTGCGCAATACTAACTCTAATTGGATAATGGATTCCATTGCAATGGCACATTTTGTTGACAACGCAGCAATGGCTTTGTCCCACCTGCCTCGCTCAAGTTTGCATAAATTATCGTAAGAATAATGTATTGATGCTGCGAGCCTAGGGCGGAAAGAGTTTCCCGATAATAATTTACAACATTGTTCTTATTCCACCACTGACTGCTCTTGTACGGATAACCCAGAGATTTGAATAATTATCATTTACAGTGTGATGCTATATATACATATATGCTAAAAGCAACTTGTTCATGGCAGGGTCACCATCGACCAAATGATCAGGTGGTGGCATTCCCCTTATCCAAACAAATATCTTAAGCTACTTTCTCTCTCTCTTTCCTATCCATTTAACTATAATTAATTTGTTTTCTCCGCTTTTTCACGATTATATAATGCAATCCAAGTGATCCACTATCTTCAACCAACCACTATAAATATTGGGGAAGAAATCTCGAAGTCCACCATAGCAAAGCCTGAGTGATCAAACAATTGCACAATATTCCCACACTCATCATCTTGCTCAGCTTTCCAGCTTTCTGCCCCTGAGAAAAAAAAAAGCCTTTTGAATATCTTTTATTGTAGCTCGACCATATATATATATATATATATATATTGTCAAAGCTCATACACAAAAGCTGAGAGTAATGGACAGAGTAAGAGATTTGGCATCAACTAAGGCTGTTGTTATATTCACCAAGAGCTCATGTTGCATGTGCCACAGCATCAAGCAACTGTTCTATGAGCTGGGAGCAAGCCCTGCAGTGCATGAGCTTGACACGGATGCCTATGGGAGAGAAATGGAGAGGGCTTTGAGGGGCATGGGTTGTAACCCTTCAGTTCCAGCAGTGTTCATTGGAGGCAAGTTTGTGGGCTCAGCAAAAGACATCATATCCCTCCACGTCGATGGTTCTCTCAAACAAATGCTCATAAATGCTAAGGCCATATGGTTTTAGTCCCTTAACTTTCAACTCTAAGAGGCTCCCTGTACTACCTCCCATAGGTTGCTACAGTAGTATAAGAGGAGTCCTCAAGTATGCGATCGATTTGCGCTCAATGTTTTGTATAAAAGGGACACCCCTTCTTTTTCTTGTGTGTCCTGTTATGCAAATTAAGAAAAGCAAGAGAGTGTGTATAAAATAGCCTTTTTTGGTATTTTCTGAAATGCTGACTTTATATCTATATATAATCACTGTTTAACGGTTTTTTCTTTTTTTTTTTCGGCCACTACTGTTTAACGGTTATTTGAAACTTCTCATAGAATATTGGAGGGCAGGGCTATACATGGTTGATGCAGCTTTAAACTTTGACAGATAGTGTTACTTAATGAGACATGCTTCAATCACACACCTTATCCAATTTCACTGCTTATCAGAGGATAATATTCATCGATCAAATCAATCAATGGATTCCAGGTAAACAACAAATGGTGGCATGGGTATAGCGTAAAGTTTCTGTAAGAGAATCTGCTTTTTTATGAATAACACAAGCTTCCCTCAAAATTCCGTCCACTCGAAATAGGATCCAAACGTCATAAAACCATATATTACTATAATTTCTTTCACTTTCAAAGACAACTAGGCGTTGATTCCTCACCACTCAATTTGCGCACCTTGTACAGGGGCTAATCACATATAATATAGCATCGCATATGTTGGGGAGTTAATGAGCTATGATTTAAATCTTCCAGTTAGCAGTTAACATACATGCATGGCTACTTTCTGAGCTTGAGACAAAAAAGTGATGCTGAAGCTTTGTTTGTCTCATTGGCAGGAAAAAAAGAAGAAGCTATTTTTGTCTCCATAGTTATTCCTCCATATCCAATAATTAAAGCAGGACGTTATTCATGTCTGACTTCTACCCGAATTGTATGTATGTGGACGAAATCGTCATTCTTTCTGTTGGAAAAAAATCCCGGGACGCATTAATTTATATATATAGCGTGCAATATTTTGTTTATTAATTCATAATTAATTTTTCATCTATTACAGGTGTCATATAGAGCGCTCTTATATTGTTGTTAAAGAATCAATTAATATGACCTATGAATCCTTTAAGAAGCCATTCAATGAACTACAGTTTGGCAGTTTGGCTTGTGAACATTAATCTCCGCTAGTAATAGCAGCTCATCTGTGTCGCTGTACATGTACTGATAGTGATACTCAATTTTTTTTTTGGTATAGACATGCATACAATTAATCAGTTCTTCTTATGTTGCATTATGATGCTGGGCCAACTTCTATTTATCTATTAATCTGCTGATTATTTTAAAAATAGCTTAACGTTTTCAAAATAATATGTTTTTGGGCCATAAATTTCACGCAAACTAAAGGTAGGGGCCATGTGTGATACACAAAATCAAAGTGTGAGACGCATTGTTTGCATCTAATGAACAGTATGATTTTTCATGTGCTTGAATTTATATATATATATATATTGAATATTGATATTAACCTCACAGTTTGGGAGTGAATGAATTAACTATTGGACGAAAAAGAAATAAATTTTTAAGCTCATGCAGAAATGTTGATGGAATTTTGGGGCCAAGCCTTTAATTTCTCTTGAGACCACTATTGTCTATTGATCTTATGCCATTGGAAAGTTTGTTTTACAACTTTTATAATGATATATAGGATGGGTAATTTGAATTGGAAACAAGAAAGACAAGCCGTCAAAATTGATTACATGAGCATTTTGAAAATCCTAAAAGAAATTTGAAATTCGGAGGAGGATACATAAAAGATGAGGTCCTCGATCACTCTCTCCCAAGAAATGCATGAGATGATCGCGTATGACATGCATGGATGCGTCAGCTCAAACAATTAAGTATAAGTAAATTTTAAAGTTTGTTTGTGAATTTGAATTTTTTTTTTCCAGACAACCTCTTGACGAAGAGATGCGTGGGGTGTAAGCAAACTCTTTGTTTTCCGGGAAGTTTTCATAAAATTATGCTTGATCCACATATTGATGCATAGTTTGGTCAGTGCATACGAGTATTCAGACGAGTAAACAGGTCGTTGACTAGGAGGGAATATTATGTGTGGGTTGTGTGCATGTATATACGCACACAATAGGTAGCTTGGACTTGGAGGGTAACCATATATACATATTCATGAAATTGAAAACTACCGCGCGTGTACGCATATAAGCCGGCACATATATATCTTCATGAGGAGATGCTAGATTCTGTGCAATCACTATGATAAAGGAATGGAATTCGATAGCTTTTCTGCTTTAAAGAATATCGAACACGTGTGTGTCCATATCTGCCCTCATCTGCACAAGTTAGAATAACGGAAGGGGGGGGGGGGGAGGATCGCAACACCAAGAATCAGAGCCACCGAAAGCCATCTCAGGCGCCAGCTTTGTGTGTATGAGATTCACAGCAGTTTGATTGCGAGAATCCTTTATAAATTGACAGCCCTCCCAGTAATAGCCTTTCCACTCCCACCTTTTTTCAAAGAGGGCATCATCCTTCACTTTGATTAATTCTGCACCATGGTGACTCAAAGCTACACTACTATTTTCATCCGTTGTATTAATTATACGGTTATGCTCTCCCGCAGCCTGTCCGTCCATGAATATATATGGAGGCAGGCTTATATGTAATTGTAAAATTACTAACAGCATTTCTTCTTCCAACTTGTTGAGCCCAGTGTGATCAACCAACTGTGGTCTTTATCTTCCATGGGCTGCTTTACAGTTGGGCATCTAAAAAGCACAACCTCTTTTGGATGTGCTTTGTTCAAAGGAAGTAGTCTCTAAGCTGTCCCTATAAATAGTCTGGAATACTAGCTCACTTCTAATGACCTTAAGCATCTATCATAAAATTTTCTAGACTATACACACACACATATTTTCCAACTTCTGCTCCTTAATTAGACATCCGACCCCAATTCAACCATTGGATCGAATTCAGCTTTTGGATTCGGTCTGATGGTTTTGGAGTTCTAGTGAGTCTAAGGTAATCTAATCTTAATCACAATTCTTTCCTCTTTTTTTCTTTTTTCTCTGGTCTTTACTCTTTTTGGTGTGTGGAACAGATCAATTTGTGTACATATATTAAGAAGGAGGAGGAGGAGGAGGAGGAGAAGGAGAAGAATAAAATTAAAGATGGACAAGGTGATGAGTTTGGCATCAGAAAGTAGGGTAGTGATATTCAGCAAGAGCTCATGTTGCCTGTGCTATGCGGTGAAGATTCTGTTCCAAGAGCTGAAGGCAAACCCGGAGGTGCATGAGATTGACCAAGAGCCGGAAGGCAGGGAAATGGAGAAAGCTCTAATGAGGTTGGGTTGTGCTGCACCTGTCCCTGCTGTTTTCATCGGAGGCAAGCTTGTGGGGTCCACCAACGAAGTCATGTCCCTCCATCTAAGTGGCCAACTCGCTCAACTCCTCAAAACTCCTCAGCCTATCTCTTAAATTCCAACACCAACACCAACACCCCCTGTTCCCCTCCTACCTTATTGGAACAATAATAAATTCACTTCACTTGCCCTACCCCTCATGATCATCTTCATTACTAGTAGTATTCAATATATATATAGTCTTATTTCCTAGTCTAGTCTCCTCGTTGTTTCAACTGTTTAACTTGTAGCATTTCATTAGTTATATGTTCTCATAATGTAATCTGCTATATATATATATATATAAGTTTCCGTATTGTTAATCAAGTTTGATTAATATACTTTTGATTGGTGTCCCTGAGTGAAATGATTAAGATATTGCCTATGTTCCGCTTATATATGTTGTTTCCCATTTGAGCAACTTTCTTTCAAGTTATCCTGATCATACCGCCACAGTATCTGCGACGACTTTAAAAATATGAAGGCGACGAGAGAGTTTAGAACCTGTTTGGTTTATTATTTTGTCCACTTAAATATATTTTTGGCTAATTTTTTGTTTGTTTTATTATTTTTTTTTGTAAAACTTTTACTTCTAAATATAACCAACAAATTAAAGAAGTTATTTTAATTTATAAATATTTTTTTGTTTCATAATTATTTTATCAAACTTATTTTTATAATAAGAAATCTCTAAACATAAATTATGTTATAATAAAATTATTTTTATTAAAAAAAATTTTGTAAAATTACTTTTATAAAAATTTTATTTCTCTAAAATTTATTTTATTCAACTTAAATTTGCATACTGAATTAGATAATCCTTTAAAATGTGGGTCCATCAATCATGCCATCCTTCCCTCCCTATCTTGTAAAGAAAATATTCTCACGATCTGTAAGCCTCATCATGATTAATTCTGGCATCCCTCACCTCGGGCTATCTTTCTCGTTCTAATTTCACGTGCTGGGTTTGGAGGGAGAATTAAGGTGTTTTTTTGGCCTACGGACCACAAAGTGAAATCTGAAACAAAAGTATTTTAGGTTTATTTGATACCATTTTTTATTTTATTATTCTTAAAATAATTTTATAAAATTATTTTTGAGAATAAATTTTAAAAATAAGAAAATAAAAAAAATTATTTAAATAATTATTATCAAAATCATAATCAGTAACTGTTAAATGAGTTATTCAAAATTTATAATTTTATTATTAATGAGATGGATATTTTTTATCTTTTCTTGTATTTTTCAGAATAAAAATTATAAAATACCTTAAAAGTATTCTGAATTTTTTTCTTTTATCTTTTTATTTTTTAAAATATTTTATAAAAAATAGATTTACTAAATAAATTTTCATATTTTTATATTCTTAAAAATAAAAAAATTGTTTTAAAAACAACTATCCAACAGGCCTGCAATCTTTAAAATTTTGTTTTTATTGGAGATCACACACACACACACACACACACACACACACACACACACACACACACACACACACACATATATATATATACATTTTGAGATTACACAGAAAAAGAAAAAGGGTGTGCGGTGCGGTCAATAACTTCATGCAGGGTCTAATCTATGAGCGTTGTCCGTATGTTTAAAAAGTGAACAGGGGGAATTCTCATGCTTTTTCTGGAATGCAGTAGCAGAGGATCTGAGCATTCCAGATTTTTTATATAACTTTTTAAAATTTTAATATTTTTTAATTTTAAAAAAAATAAAACACAAAATAAAAATAACTTCTTAATTATAAGATTTTTAAAAAATAATATTTAATAATAAAAATAAAATAAAATTATAAAATAAAATCTAAATCATTCATATTAATCTACCGCTAGAAAACAGCAGTACTTCACAGCAGAGAAACCGGGTCCTTTACAGTGCTATGGATTCTTCAATATTATCCCAAAAAAAAAAGGAATCACATTCCTTACTTTAGAAAAAAGAAAATATTAAGCACTTTTATTCCTTTCTTTTCACCCACTAAATGATTGAATGAATATATCAAATCATGGACTAGCATACACCAAAGGGAAAAAGACAATTGAGGACATGACAATATTTCCAAATTAAGATTCTCAACTAAAAATTTAGTATAGCTCATTTAAAAATTCAATTTATGAAATTTAAAAATTTCAAATAAGATCCTAATTAAAAAATATTTTTACTTTTAAGTTTTCACTTGTCTTTTTCCTTACACTAAAACATGAACCAAGGTGGTCGGTCCTATGTAGTTGGTACTGTGAAATCCATGCTCTTGCAAAACGCGCGTTTTCTTCTTTGTTCTATAATTGAGCTTACTATATTGAGGACAAACAAAGGCGAACTAAAAAATTTTATATCGTGGGGCCAATACATGCATACGTAAATTTATAATATTAAAACTATAATATAAAAAAGTTATTGATGAGAAAGCTTTAAACCTATATTAGTCAAAGCTTAATATGCCTTTCTAAAAAAGTTGGTTAATATTAAAAAAATATATAAATATATATCATAATTACTCCTATTAACCAATGTTATAAATAAAATTAATATAACTATAATTAATTTCATATTCATAAAATGTCATATTTCTTCTAAAAGACAATATTAAACATTAAATGCTATTAAAGTAGTATAATTTAGAAGAAAAATAATTATGACTTTATTATAAATTTCAAATATGTGAAATTTTAAAAATTAAGTTATCTAAAAATAAGAGTAGAATAACTAAAGAAAAATAAAAATAAATAAATAAGGGAAAAACATGTTAGTGATGGAATAAGACTTTGGCTAAAAAAGTGTTGAGAGAGATGATGGAATATTAGGACTTGAAGGGAAGAATAAGTATGGGATGAAAAAGAAATGCAAATGAGATAGTAATAAAATGAAGAATAAGATAAAATAAAATAAACTAAAATCAATGTCTAATAAAAAGGAAGCAAAAGATAAACTTTTGAAGATAAGAAATCAATTTATTTGGTTAGTATAGTATATTCATAATTAATTATAAAACCGAAAAAAGATATATTGTGTGTATAGTATATACGTATAAATATGAGTTTATAAAAAAGGTAAGTGGTATTAGAAGTAATGTTAATAAATATTGAGGGCAATTAATACAATAAGGACAAAAAATGGTGATATTAAAAAATAATATGAAAAATAATATTGTCAATTAGTAATGGCAATTAATACATTTTTATTAATAAAGAGTAATTAATATATTATATAATATATAATAGAGTACTAAGGGAGGAAAAGTTTGTGGGAGCATCCGCCCCCACACTAACATGAATTGGTTCACCCCTTGCTAGAACCTTCTTTAATAAATAAGCAAAAGATACTTGGTAAAAATAAATAAATAAATAAGCAAAAGATAGGAGGGAGGAAATACTGTCTATGAAAATGCATTAGTGCTGATAAGCATCGAATGCTATCAATGATTTGGGTCATTCAAATCAAAACTAAATAGTCTAGATTTAATTTTATCTTAGTATTATATTTTTATTTTATTACATATATAATGTAAAATAAATATAATTTTATAATTATCACTTTTTAAGAAAAATAATATTATTATTAAAAAAACACAAAATAAAAATCTTTAAATATGGACTGTCTAAGTTAAAACTAGACAATCTAGATCTCGCTTAGGTAATGAGCATTGGGTGCTCATGATTGTGATGAGCACCCAATGCGAATTCGCTATCTACTTGGCTTTTAGTTTCTCAGAGAAGAAGCTTTTAATGTTGAATTATTTTGTGATGAATACCCAATGTAAATTCGCTATCTACTTAAGCTTTTAATGGTGAATTATTTTTTGATTAGTAATAGTAATTTTTTATATGCTTTGTTGTAGATCTCAAATCCTTTCCATCTTTGTATTGTCACATTTCTCTTTGAATTTATTTAAATAAAAAACCAATCATATTGAAGTTTTGTTACTATGCCATTTTTATTTAATATATTATACGAGGGTTTGCAATTTGAATCATGAACTACCATTACTTATAAGCTGCGTTTGCGTTTGGTAGAAGGGAATGAAGAATGGGAGGGTCATTTGGTGCAAAGGTTGAATGCTTCCTTGGAATAAACAACTCACATGTATAAAGGAATGGAGAAACCATAGGGGGGAATTGAGTTAAAGCCGGTGGGAAAAAGATTTTGTGGATGAAAATATCCCTCCATTTTTCTCAAATTTCCATCATCCATGGCTCTAGACCTTCCAATCATCACTATCAATCAAGTGTACTTGTCATTGTCGTCATCAAGACTAGTCATCACCATCAACATCTCTGATAATAATGAAAAGCAGCCATTGGACTCCATCAACCATCATGCAGCTTCTCTGTTAGCCATTGCCGTCGATAGGTGAATTGCACAGATTCTTGGTTAGCCATTGAACTTCGTTGATGTCTCCGCATAAATTTACTTCTACATCGGCCTCTCATGGGTGAATTATTACATCTTATATTTAGAAATCTTTTTTCATGAAAAACTGCTTATTTGATGTATAAAAATATTTTTAGAAAAACTCAAACCAATTAAAATTTTAAGATTATATAAAATCGTTTTTACTGGTTTGTAGCTTATTACGCAGTGATATTTCAAAAATCATAACTAAATAGAGAAAAATTATTTTCCGGTGGTTTAAGTTTCTAAAAATCATGCACATCTCTAATTTTCAGTGAAAAATCAGAAACTTGGAAATAAACATAACAATTCATATAGTTTATTATAAATATGTTACTGTTTATTTCACATCTCTGTTTCTATCCGAAAATCTAAACCTTCATTTTGAAAATTCATTTTTTTTAATATACAAAGTCATTTGACACATACTTAACATCATTGGAAAGCTTTATTTGTCTACCTTCTAATCATATTTTTTTGTACATTTATTATACTCCTACTAGTAAAAACATCAATATATATTATCAGAGGTCATAAATAATGTCTACTGGAACAGTTTTGGTAAAATAGGAATAACTACCATTATATAGCTCCAAATACAGTCATATTAGTGTCATCTTATTCCTAAGACATAGATGTATCTATACATATACACCATTGAATTTTTCGAGATATGTACAAATTTATACAGTAACCAGAAGTAGATAGCACATAAATAAAATATTAACAGTTTTCAGCAAGGTTTCATTATCATTATTCCTCATGCTCTACATACTTCCCATTGCCATGACTTGGCCCTAACATTGGTTAACTATGGGGTAAAATTGGAAAAATTTCAGTAGTCAACTTGCACATACCATCATGTCATCACAAAAATATTTGACAATATAACATACTTTCATTAAATCATCAAAACTTTCATGTTATCTAACGAAATTTCGGCAATATAACGGTTTAGGAAATAGGCATCCCGGGGTTTAGCCCTTAACATAAAATAGCCATCAATCATAGAAAAGTATTCATAACAGCAACATAATATCATTTACAAATCATTATAACATATACAACATTTATAAGCAATAACATTAAGTAAGGGTAAGAGACTACCTTAAAGTTTTATTAATTTTTCTTTGAACCTTGCTTTCACTTAGCTTTAGATTATTTCCTTAACTTCATTGAAGCCTAAAGTATCATTAAACCTTACTTAATAGTTTATTATCATCATATAAACTTAACTCAATCATTAACCATAAACTCTTCCCTAAGAATTATGTCTTGATCTAAATAGAGGAACAAGAGTGAGGAAGAAAATAACTTAAACTCTAACTAATTTTTAAACTAAATAAATAAAAAGAAAATCTAAAAAAGATCTAGAGTATGAGTTTACCTTAAAAGACTCCTATTTGTCTTCCCTTTCTTCCTCCTTCCTTCTTTATTCTTTTTCTTCCTCTTTCTTTTTCCTTCTTTTTCTTCGTCTTTCCTCTTCCTTTTCCCTCTCTCACTCTCTCCCTCTCTCTTTGTGCGTGAGTGTATGTGAAAAATGAGGGAAGGGTTGGGGGTATTTATAGAGAAGGCTGGTGATTGTGAATCGTCAGATCGAGATTTAATCCAAGGGTTCACAATTATTCTCACATTTAATATATCAATTACCCATTATACCCCTAGATATTTTTGGGCATGTGAGAGAGTAGGGAAGGGCAAAAATATCCAACTTTTTCCTCCTTACTTTATGTCAAATCAAAAAAAGCAGATAGTGTACTTTTTACTTTCATAGATTCGACTCTGTTTTGAGTACTTTTTGAACTGAATTTTCTATTATACTTAGTGTCATTCCTATTTACTTTATCTATGGGACTCATTATCTTTCTCTTTTACTTTTTTATGTAAGGTTCACATATCTTACTTACTTTTTACTATTTATCTCCTCCGGTATTTACTATTTATGTGGGACCCACCTTTTACTGGATTTATATTTTTTTCTCTCAAAGCCCACATAACCAGTATTATTTGTACTTTTAATTTGTACCGGAATATTTAAAATATTATTTTCTTTGTCTTATTGTAAATAATAAATTTTACCCTTTTTAAGCCCCTTTTAATATTTTAGGATATTTTTTACCTTAAACTAATTTAATTAAATATCCAAGTTTCTCCAATCATCATAAATTAATTCAGAACAAATTAATATCATTTATAATATTATCTGGTCATAATATTCATACATGAAAAATGGAGATATTACATGAATTGAGCAAATCTGCTTCTCCATCGGCCTCCCATGGGTGAATTGTGCATGCGTCTCTATCAACCATCTGATTTCGTTGACATCTTCACCTAGATCTACTTCTCTGTTCTGTCACTGTAATATCACAGATCTTGCTGGGGCTGTCGTCTTCGATGGTGAAGAAAGAGGATGGAGGAGGAAGACGGTAGGAGCATTTAAGTTATTTAGATAATTTTTTTTAAAAAAATTTAGTAGTATTTCTTTGGATTCTTAAATCTTTTCTCGAAAATACCAAACATATATTTAAAAGTCATTCCCACTTTCATTTTCTCTCTCATTTCTATTCTAGTAAAAATCATTTAATGTATCGAATGAGGTCATTTTTCATCCCATCCTTATCTCCTCACATGACACATATGCTAATTGCCGACTTTGTTAACAAGCTTATTGAATTTTAGACAAGAACTAATATAAAAAATATAAATATTAGTCTAACAATTGTTATATATATTTAAAGAGAATAATTCAGTTACCGTGAATTTGATTTGTAAAATACAGAACAAAATTTCGTTATGTTAAAAGAAAACAACTTTTAATAAATTTATCAACAATAAAAGAAATTAAATACATTTAAAATATAATAAAATTAACCATTTAATTGGTTGTTTCCATGGTTGACAAAACGTATTTATAATAAAAAATTTCAAATATCAATATATAATTTTAAATATATATTAAACAGAGAATGAAATTTATGTATCATTATTCATAAAGGGACAACTAAGAATATATAGTCATTTTTTAACCAACAGTTGAGATTAAAAGAAAAAAGAAAAGAGAATTGGGTTTTGGTACCAAAAAATAAAAATATTTAAAAAATTAGATCAAAATTTATCTTATTTTCAAATTAAAATAGAATTTTTCTAAGTGAAACTAGAAAATTTTTCTATTATTACTTAATACTAAAAAATTCTATTCTGATTTGAAGATTTTCTATTCTTATTTGGAAAAACCTTATCTTGATTTGAAAATAAGGTAAACTTTGATTTTATTTTTTAAATATTTTGATATTTTCCCAATTTTCTAAAAATAAAATGTGATGCATTTCCTAAAAAAAATATTTATTTGTAGTACATAAAAGAACTATTTTAAATTTGTATTAGGAAGATGCAAAATAACAAAAGGATAACTTCTCAACTGTCACTAAACTCTATTCCACCAATACTTGGAAAAGAAAATTTTACCTATATCCAATACGTATTAAATATGTTACTCTTACCATATTTCATAATATATATTATAAATGTATATTTTTTATAAAGTTTTAAAATAATTTAAATCTTATATAAAAATTTATTTTTTATTTTTATATTACTTTTAAAATACTTGTTTAAAATTTAATTTTTTATATATTTTTTATCTTTTTTTCTCACTTATATATTTTATCTTTAATACATTAATTTATTAAATATATTTATAAATTTTATATGTATATCTCACATACTCCAATTCTAAAATTTTAAAATTTATCATATCTTCATACTAGTATCTATGCGTCATATTCACTCACTTAAATTTGTATCCATTTGTTTCATTTTTCTGAAATTTTCATTTTTTATGTGTTTTAATTTTGAAAAAGAAATATCAAATATATATTAATTTTTTGTGTACTAGGTCACTTTTTTTAAAAAAAATATTTAATCATATATATTATTTATTTTACAAATGAATTAGAATATTTATTTATAAAATTAGTTTTTGCTTAGCCTTTTTATCAATTTTGTTCCACTGTAGTATTAGAAGAAGGCGTTAAGATGCCTCTTGTAAAGCAATCAAATTATCAAATCCTGCCGGAAGAGTAATGAAGGGTATAGTAGTCAGTTCGAGTCCTTTTGTTTGCAAATATGTTAACGTGGCAGAGTGCCAGTGGTTCATGTCCTCTCTATGATCCATGTGCTATGCAAAGAGGAAGGGAAAAGAAAGAAAGAAAGAAATCGCAGTTGCTCGGGAGTAATCACTCTGTTACCGTAAGATCCTCTCTGAAATGGAGGAGACATTTTTTTTTTTTACCGATTAAAGCAGCAAAAAGTGAGAAAATAAGGAAATAAAAGTATCTCGAAGAACCGCAACACCAAGAAGTAACGATCAGATCTCTATCTCTCTAGCATACTGTTAGCCCAATCACTTGTGCGCTCACTGATCCTTCATTAATGGCTTCTTGATCAGGTAATATTCGTTATCATCTCCTTCACTCGTTGTGCATTCCTAGACCCTGGCACTATACCTACTATTTGAAATTTTAATGTTCCTTGCATTCTTAATTCCTACGCTATGTGTCACGCTTTTCTTTCCAATTAATTCAAGATGTTACATCGCTTTTGTATTGCGTGATGATGAGTTCAGGAGTCGTGACGATTGTGATTTCGGTTTTTCCGGTTCGTTGCAATTCTTGGGTTTGATTTGTTTTAAATTCCTAGAATCGCATTCTTGGTTGAAAGTTGTAGGCAATCGAACAAAATACGATTTTCTCAATTGATCGTGGTTTTATTTCTGTGGTCTTGCTTAGTTCGTATGGAATCAATTCTGATTCATGATGTATTTGCATTGTGATCTTGGACAATCCAATCTCCTTGTCTTAAAATTCCCTATCTGTACGCAGTGACATCTCTCATAAAGCTTGTTTGAAGAAGCAATTAAATCATATGGGTTATTCACTTGGCTGTACTGGTACTCCAGCTGTCAACTCAGATGTGCAATTTTTTCATGTTTGCTATAATAAGGAAATTTTCGGCAGATTCAGAGGTTAGTTATGATTTATAAATGCTCTTTTGATAGCATATTAGATTACACATTATATTATTCATTTTCATGTTTTAGTAGTTTGATTTATGGTCATTGAAAATGAAAATGTGTTATGTTTTGCCAAGAGTTGGAAACTTAAAACTTTGTCCTTCCATTATTTTTTCATTGCATTAGGAGTGTTTGAACTGTCGATCTCTATCCACCCTTCCACTTCACCCATATCATTTAAATTAGTTTAGAGAAGTTGTCGCTCCATTCCTTAACTATTGTGTTTTTTACTCTAAAAAATGTACTTTTTATTCCATGCAAGGTCAAATTTTAATTATTTGATTCCTAAATATTAGAAATACACAGATTCAGTTTTTCAAAATTTTTTACTTAGTGACGCATTTGTCTCTAAAACATATATACAAATGCCTTGTTTTTGCCCTACTCTTGAGTGCAAACTAATAAGCTGAGTCAAACACCTTTAGGAATTAAATTTATAATTCTAAGACGCAGGGGTAAATAGTTGAAGCACGTATTTCTTAAGGACCAAAATGTACATATCTTTTTATTTTTTTTATTGTGTTCCTTTTTGAAGAATCGAGGTGATGAGCAGACTGCTTGTGTCAAATGCTTCACTATGGTTTTAAGAGCTCAGATATAATTGACTGTAAATGGACTGAAGTTATGGGAATGGATAGCAGGTGAGTAAGGTGAGACAGAATTCTCTGTTCAGACTTCGGAGAAAATACTGTTTTGCTGTTACATAAGCTTGGCTTAGCTGTACACGCGAGCTATCATGGCTGAAGGAGATGAGCATGCTGAACTTAAATTCCGCATATTTGATGGAACAGATATAGCCCACAGTACTTATTCATCATCGACAACAGTCGGCACCCTTAAGCAAAGGGTAGTCGCTGAGTGGCCTAAAGGTTATCCATCTTTTGCTGTGTCTGTATGAGTTTTGTTATGGTCGAGTTTAATTCTATATACTGGTAATAATTATTTATTTTGATTGGAGTTATTGTTGACCAATAATCCATCCACACTGTGTGTTCTATGAAAAAACTAATCTATAATGTCCATACCCTTTGGTGATTGACTATGATAAGTATCCGTCTTTCTGCCCCTACATGGGTGGCAAGTGTATGTATTCCAGGCCTCTTGGATAAAAGTAATGTCTGTGTCGAATTGCTATCTTGATGATAATGATATGTAGCTAATAGTTGTAGCAAAATGGAACACAAGATTATAAACATCTGACTCTTCTATACTTGTACATGTGTACTACTGAAATATGTGGAATCACATGACACTTGGTTTTGTAATGTATTGATTTGGTATTCTTGTCTTACAATTACTCAAACCCTTATCATTCATGTGATGTTACTACATTGAGGACAATTTGTGGCATCCATATGGAGCTGAAGAGATTAGTTCTCTAATGAATGAAGAAAATGGAAATATTAATTAAATACATTGTTAATATCAGTAAATTTTCTCATGGATTTGATTCTGTGTTTGCCAAATATAAAGCAATTAATTTAGTTTCATTTGGCTGAAATCATACAAACTAGAAGTCCGTGTATCATTAAAGTACCTTTCGAAGATTTACATCAGTTAATGTTATGGCAACTAATGCATTGAATAACCCATTTTATTTAATATATTGAGCTTTGTGTAAGTACATAAAGGGGTTTGTTTATGAGGGTTCGAACTTAGTCATTGGATAATTTCATGATCAGTGATAATTAGTATTTATTACCATTCACAAATCTTGAGACACATGTCCAACAACTAGAAAGCTTGAATTCTCTGTATCAAGTTTCCTAAATAAAAAAGCTCGAACTAGTAAACCGTGATGCATTACGAGCTAACTACATTTGAAGTATTTATACCTGTGCGCAGAATTGGCACTTGATTTATGTCATGCTTGCAATCACGGAAAGCCGAAAGCTTATCACTTTTTTTATGATAATATTATATGTGGACTAGATATATTTGACAGTACAATAACGTTCTGAAATTTAAGAAATTTCCATAGATCCTGTACATGTATTCCCCATCTTATGGAGTCTTTGCATTTACAGGAAAAACAGTTTCACCAAAGTCAGCTGGTGACGTAAAGCTTATTCATGCTGGTAAAGTTCTGGAAAACAACAAAACTCTAGCTGATTGCAGAATAACTTTTGGTGATGTTCCTGGGGGAGTTATTACCATGCACGTTGTAGTGCAGCCTCCTGTAGCTAAGAACAAAACAGGTTTGTTCAACTTTTTTCTCCTGTGCTTTAAATGAAGTAAGCTAAATTTTGAGTTTAGTATTTAGGAGGATTGATAAATTCACATGTGATATGTTAGTTTGTTTTGCATACACCCGTTTCTTAATCATATTTATTTTTCCATTGCCTTACCATGCAGATAAGAATCAGGAGGACAAGCAAAAGATGAATTCATGTTCATGTACTATCCTTTAGATTATGAAGCATCACATACCTTGAGGCTGCGTTTGAATATAATATTGCATTTTTGGCATTAGAACTGTGGGGTTGATGGGAAGGCACCGAGTTCTTCAATGCCAAACAGATGTTTGGCCTTACCAAATCGTTTTTCTTGTTCTCATTGTTTTTGATTCCTTTTCTAGTCATTGTCTTCGGAAAGAAATCAGATATTTGCATTGTAATGCTCCGAATCAATGAACACAAACTGGAGTCCTGCGGTCCATAAAGCATGCGGACCTTTATTTCATGAGTTTGACATCAATGAAGTAAATAAGATCTTTTCCTTTTTTTTTTTTTTGGGTTGTTTGAGTGCAAGAAATTTAAACATATTTAGAAATTTTAAAATTTTAAATTCACGTATTGAACGAATAGATCATGGCAAGTAGGAGGATTTATTGCAGACGCGGTTAAGAATATATATACATACATACATACATATATATATATATATATAATAAATGATGATTTAAAATTTAAAATGAAAAATGGATTCATTGTAGATAGAAATAAATACGTGAATTTAGTTGAATTCCTTTAAGCTAGATTGAGAGTTTAAATCTCTTAGATATTAAAAAAAAGATTATACTAAGAAAGTTATCTCTATTCAATACTCAAATATGGATTAGTTAGTAATATTGAATAGTAGATAATTATAAAAAAATATTCACCTACACAAGGGTAGAAAGAAAGTTTAAAATAACAAATTATATATATATCTCATAAAACTATAGTATTCATAAATTCTAATTTATTAATTTCTTATAGAATGTTGATAATAGGATAGCCACATTTTTAATGTGTTGGATATGTCAAATGAATTGTCACAAGCATTATGAAGGAAAGATCAAGTTATTATAAATGCCATGAATTTATTTAGCATCTCAAAGCAACCGTTTTAAGTTATGAGAGATGGTGGATGGGAGTTTTATTGGAAGAATAATAAATTCACTTCACTTGCCCTACCCCTCGTGATCATCTTCATTAGTAGTAGTATTCAATATATAGTCTTATTTCCTAGCCTAGTCTCCTCGTTGTTTCCACTGTTTAACTTGTAGCATTTCATTAGTTATATGTTCTTATAATGTAATCTGCTTTATATATATATATATATATATATATAAGTTTCTGTATTGTTAATCAAGTTTGATTAATATACTTTTGATTGGTGTTCCTGGGTGAAAAGATTAAGATATTGCCTATGTTCCGCTTATATATGTTGTTTCCCATTTGAGCAACTTTCTTTCAATTTACCCTGATCATACTGCGATAATATGATCTGCGACGACTTAAAAAATATGAAGGTGAGGAGAGAGTTTAAACGTGTGGGTCCATCAATCAATCCATCCTTCCCTCCCTATCTTGTAAGGAAAATATTCTCACAAGATCTATAAACCTCATCATGATTAATTCTGGCATCCCTAACCTCGGGCTATCATTCTCGTTCTAATTTCATGTGCCGGGTTTGGAGGGAGAATTAAGGGCTTTTTTTGGCCTATGGACCACAAAGTGAAATCTGACACTAAAGTATTGCAATCTTTAAAATTTATTTTCACAGGAGATCACAGAATATATATAGAGAGATTACATAGAAAAAGAAAAAGGGTGTGCAGTGCAGTCAATAACTTCGTGCAGGGTCTAATCTATTAGTGTTGTCGTATGTTTAAAAAGTGAACAGGGGAAATTCTCAAGCTTTTTCTGATATATAGAGTGCTGTGGATTCTTCAACGTTATCCCAAAAAAGAAAGTAATTACATTCCTTACTTTAGAAAAATGAAAATATTGTAGTAAGTACTTTTATTCTTTTCTTTTCCCCCACTAAATGAGTGAATGAATATATATATCAAATCATGTGAGAAGCATACGCCAAAACATGAACCAGGATGGTCCTCTGTAGTCGTCTCAGTACTGTGAAATCCATGCTTTTGCAAAACGCGCGTTTCCTTCTGTAATTGAGCTTACTATATTGGAGACGGAGGTCAGGCTTCTTTAATAAGTAAGCGACAGATAGGAGGGAGGAACTGCTGTCTACTCGGCTTTTATTGTTGAATTATTTTGTGATTAGTAATAGTAATTTTTATATGCCTTGTTGGAGACCTCAAATTCTTTCCGTCTTTGTATTGTCACAGTTTTCTTTTCTTTGATAATATTTGAATCTTTTAGAATCGAAAACCAATCATACCAAAAATTTTTTATTTAATATTATGAGGGTTTGAATTGTGAATTACAATTACTTAGACTTCATCCCATCCTTACCTCCTCACATGCCACATATGCTAATTGCCAACTTTGTTAACAAACTTATTCATTTTTAGACTAGAACTAATATAAAAAATTGAAATATTAGTCTAACAATTGTTATATATATTTAAAGAGAATAATTCAGTTACTGCGAATTTGATTTATAAAATATTATGGAACAAAATTTAGTTACTATTAAAAGAAAGCAACTTTTAATAAATTTACCAACAACAAAAGAAATTAAATGCATTTAAAATATAATAAAATTAACCATTTAATTGGCTACTTCATGGTTGACAAAACGTATTTATAATAAAAAAATTTCAAATTTCAACATATAATTTTAAATATATATTAAACATAATATGTCAGATAATGAAATTTATGTATCATTATTCAAAGGGAGACTAATACTTTGAGACCAAGTGTTTGAATTAATATCATTTTGAGATCCAAAGATTCTGAAATGTTACAAATAGACCCATGGTTTTATATTGATCATAATGGAATAACCAAATGACCAAAATACCCATTTTTAAAACAAAAGTTCTTCAATGCCTGACAGCATTGAACCCCAAATGTTGCCTAACTCTTTTCTATGCTCTCCATTTTGCTCATCTCATCGGTCTTCCATGATGGTAGAAGCTTGCTTGTAGCCTATGTGTTCTTCGCCTGAGCTTAACTTTGAAATTTCATCATTCATCCCAACAAGGGGTGAGAGGGTTGGAGGGAACAAACAGAGCACTTCGTTTGTCAAGCCCTTTAGAGTCAATTGAAGAGAGGTAAGGTGGCACTTATATTTTGGTTTTTCATCATTGTTCTTGTCAAACTTGCTGAAAATCTTGCATATCTCGTGGTACATGGCAGAACAGAGTTTATTGCTGTGTTTTTACAATGATAATCCTCATAGAAAGATGATTGGATTTTGAAACTAGTTATGTCCAATGTAGAATTTTATTTGACTTCATCTTTACCAGTTTCTCTATGGGTCATGTGTATTGATGCCATATTTGTAATTTCAACTTAGTATGCCCGATGCTTTATTACATTGTCCATTGTTGTTGGGGCCTAAGTTATTGTCATTATTGTTCCTTTTCAATATCTTAATAATTTATGTAGGAGAAAACTAATTGGAAAACATGTCCATGTGATTGTGATGCTTTCAAATTCAAACAATAAAGTGTTTATAGTTGAGGCTTTCTCCTCTTTAATTCAGGTTGAAGAAGATAAAGTGAATTTTTCTTTCTCTCTTTCCTCATTGTTGTAATGTTGGTTTGGTGTGAGGAATTAAGATGAATTTGACATATCCATGTTTGCTCCTATGTTGTGATAATGGGTAAAAAATTATTATTGCACATTTATATATCTGTCTACATGTGTATTATATTAGCATGTCTACATGTTTCCTGGTGGTGGTTTATTTCTATTTGGTGTAATTATTGATTTCAATTTAAGGACACTGTAAAAAGTAGTAAAATGTAGGAGTTGGAGTTGTAAAAAGTGGATGCTTAGTAGTAATTATGATATGTTACGTGAAAATATGGCTTCTCCCTTCCATTCTCAACTTGTGGTGCTGCTTTGCTTTCTTTGTATGGCTTGTTGGTATGATTTTTCTTTAACAGTGCAGTAAAACAACAATGGTGAAAACTAAAGGTCGTAAACTATCAAGCTTCAATATATTCATATAAGATTAGATCTCTTATTTCTATATATAAGGTTATGTTGTGATCTATTTGTTGATAATGTGTTTAATTCGTTGTTTTGTTGCGCAAGTGATGAGCCTTGGTCGCAAGAGTCCCAATTAACTAGGGTTTAAATATGAATGTAATATATAGTGATACGATCCCAGATCATTCACATCGGAGCAAGATTAGATAATCCTAATTAACTTATTTAAGTGATGTATCTAAACAAAATTATCACAATTGGGGAATTTTTTTTAAACTAAATTAAAATAAACAAATAATAAAGACAAACTAATTATTAGACAAGATTAAAAAAGAGAACAAGGATTCACTTACGGAAATTATGGATCATTCGTGGACTTGACAAGTAATTTGAACCTATCTTAACTTGAGTTCACTTAAAAGGGGAATGAATAAGTTCTTAATTAAGCAAACTAATTAAATTAAATACTTAATTACCTTAAGCATAATCTAAATAATTAATTAATCTTAGATACCTCTAGTTGTTAATTAATCACCTAAAATTAGTCTAATCCAATTAATTAAGTTTAATCCCAATATTAATTGAGTTTAAATTAAATCTACAAATTTGGGTAAAATTATCTACTTAAACCAAATTAGATAATTAACTCACTAATTATGCAGTACTAAACATAACATTATTTATATTACATCATAAACCAATGAATTAATCAAAATAACATCAAATTTGGACAAAATACACAAAAAAAAGTATAAATTCAACTCAAATCAATATTAAACAACTATAATAATATATACCATATATTCCAAACTTAAATACAGTATCCAATAATCAAATTGGACAAGTGTATGATTTATAATGAAATTTTGAAGTTATGATTCAAAACTAAACAATATTGGAAAAACTGGAACTTATACTGTGAACACTGGATTTTTCAAAAGGTACTATTAAATCGTGTATAGCTCCAAAAATTCAGTGATTTGTATTTATGGAAAGCTCCAAGTCTTAGGAAACGAATGCCACTAATTTGAAACCATTTGGAGCTATAAAGCAAGAGTTATGTAATTTCTCCTAAAACTGTTTCAGTAGAGATAGTGTTTTGACCCATAATAGTTAAGTTAATGTCATGCCCTGTAAAAATTGAATAAATGCACAAGAAAAATATTTATAAAGTAGACTCACAGGACTTTTCAATGACATAAAGAATGTATGTTTTGGCTTAGGATATAATGAGATATAAATTTTTCAATGTAAGGCTAAAATCTTGAGGAAGAGAAAATGATCAAATGTACAGTAAATGTTTAAAAAATAAACTGTGTGGATTGTTCAATATAAGGATTTGTTTCATATTTTTATCATGTATAGAAAGATTTTATCTATATTTAGAGACTTGAATCACTATGAAATGATTTTTCTAGAATTAGTTATAAATTTTCAAAGTTCAATCAGTAAAGCGGATACTACCATATGAATAGTAACTGAAAATTTTGGAAATTCTGATTCTCATTCTTATGTGATTCAAGCTTAAGATCAAGTATAATCTGACCTAAAAGATGTCTAATTCATGGAAAATGAGTCTAAAAATAAAGTGTTACACATCAAATCATGAGCATCCATTTAATGGAAAATGCATTGTTTTTGAAGGTAATTTTCATTAGATTTTGCTAGTCATTCAAAGAGAACTTCCCATTATTTTGGTTCAAATATACTAGGTGAATCTTTTCCACTTGACCACATCTTTTTTTTCATTTTTCCATTTGAAATCTCTTTTTTATCAGTGTTGTTACAATCTAGATATATAAGACGTATTTGGAAGAAACTAGGATCTTTGATAAAAAAAAATGTAATGTCAGGTTTGAAGAAAAAATAGTTATTTCTAAGAAATGTTAATTATTATTTTTTCTGAGCTTCACCTCAAACCTAACAACTTGTGTAAGAGTATTAACGCATGTATATGGTTAGAGTAAGCTTCATAGAAGTGACCCTGTATGCTTGGCAAGAAGTGTGATGTTCTATTAAAAGAAATGAAAACATGAAAACCGAAAAGGAAAACATGTGGTTGAAAAAGTCTTCAATTAAAAAAATTCAAAATAGGATTTTAAAAGAGGGGAAAAATAGTATAATAAGTTTGTGTGAATGAATTGTGTATTATACTTTAAAGTTAGAGTGTATACGTAAGAAATAATCTAAGAGAGTGACAACCATGATTGCATGTTGTGAACGTAGTTTCGGTCTAAACTTTTCTTTAGGCTAGTCGATCTTAATATGCTTTAGCTAATTTGAGCTTCTATATTTGTATTTCATAGCTAGTGAGAAATGAGTAGTAATCACAGTGACCTAGTAAAAAACATCAGAGTAAAGAAAGAGATGATAAGGTTACAGGTAAGGATTTTAAGGAAATCAACTGTAAGGCATAGAGAATCTTCACCTGATGTAACCAGAGTAAACATGATCCTCGCAGATGAAGAGATTAAATATGTTAACAGACTTTCTTTTTTTGACTTCAGTTTTAATCCATAATTTGATTATCTACACACTATCATTCTATGCAGAACGCAAAAATATGTGTGGCTATATTTTCTAGCGAGCTAATAAAAAATAACGACTCAGAAATAGTTGAAGGTGAATGTTATGAAATGGAAAATTTCCGTGTTACTGAAAACTTCAGCTAGTTCAGACCCAATACAAACTACTGCAGATTAACATTCAATCAACACAATCATTTCCACAGAATCAGCCATGATATTCCACTCCAGTGTTATTCACTCGTTCCTATATCAAATATTACGGATTTGAAGTGTCTAGACAATGTTCTTCTTGGTAAGTGTAATTTTATTGTAGTACTAAATGATATAGTATTTATATGAATTTTTTCTTGATATATTTTTTTCCTTTTAAAAGATGTCATCGGAGTGCTAAAGCCATATGGTCCACTAGAACAATTTCAGATGAATGGTGAAGCTAATGACAGATGATCTTTTTCTATAGAAGATACTGAGTAAGAACATCAGCATTCTGTTGACATTAGTATTGTTGAGCTTTTATTTCAACATTAGTGTATTTTGATTTTGTTTGATCAGGTACAAAAATTTAATTGTGAGCATTTCATTTGAATATTTATTTTTTATTCTTTTCATGAAATGATTGTCTCTTGATACATGAAAAACATAATCAGAGAGAACATAATCAACTGCATTTTATTTGGTGAGTGTGCAACGAATGCATATTACAGTAAATAGTATGATCAGATGCTCCTATAATTGTAGTACTTGAATTAGCTCCAAAACAAAATTCTCAAACGCGGGAGAAATGCAGTTCACCAACTCATGGTCAATAACAAGAGTTCATTTCAATCCAGATATATCAGAAGTGAAGCATCTTGCACAAAGGTGTGATATGGAAGTTGATTTAATTCTTAGTTAATAATAATACTTTAGTTTACACCTTATCAATTATTATCCTTGGAGATTGTTATCACCTCCCATGAAAATCTCTCTAAGTCTAGCTGTTTTCAATCTGTTGCAATCATCACAGTTTTCACGTCAAGATTTACTTCAATCAAAAAACAAAATAACAATCTCACAAATTCCTCAATCTAATGAGGTAACACTTCACTATAGCTGATGTTTAGATTGTTAGAAATAATGATATTGTGTTTTCCTCAACTTTCTTAAATCTAACATGATTTGTTTTGCAAAGCATTCTCATGCACCATTTTGGTTGGGATTCAAAATTTACAAACAAGCTTTGGATGGTGGTACTACGGTTGCACAAAATACAATTCAAAAGTAAAAGACAACAGCAAACATGACTATTGCTATGGCTATAAGAAAGAAATTGATGCAAAAGAAGCAAAGTAGAATTCTGAGTGTTCAGTTCGTTATCCTTTTCATTGTTATTTGTCTAGACGTAAAATCATATTACTCAAGTTCAAAGTGCACTATGAAATACATGATAGTATTGGCAATACATCTATTGTCTTTTTTGACTATGTGTTGACAAAGCTATTGTGACAACTATTGAAGAATTACTAGAAGAATTAAAACAGGTTGCATTTTTTACTAAATATTGTGTATTGTCCTTAGCAAATTTTGGTTTTATTTTTTTTTTCTACCTGATTGCATAGGAAAATCATCTTATGCTTTTCGTAAGAAGTTTAAGGACTTTATAGGCATCAAAATCATATTGAGACTAGCCAGACATAAAGTCAATAATTTTTTCTTTGTTTCAAGTTTCATTGTGACATATTATAGGATGGATCAAAATTCACTTGATCATTTTACTCTTTCCCCTTTATAGGTAGGGTTTAGTTGAGGAATCATTAGAATAATTTCATTTGATTTTTATGCTAAAATCTCATTATTGTGTGTTGATTTTCCCCTTCTTTACAGGAAACACAAACAGTGCTTAATGCTGTTAGGTAGTTACCTTCTACATTGCATAAAAATCAAGATTCTAGAGATGAGGGTTAGAGAACTTAAGTGAAAAGGACAAGGGGAAATTCTAAAAAAGTAGTTAGGCATAACAAGAAGGATTAAGGAGTGCTACATGTATGTTTTGGTTCTATATTATGTCTTTATACACAATGAAATTATAACATTGGCATTTTAACTTTTTGATTCTATCATCTCTATTAAGTAAAACTCATCTTTTTTCCTTTATTGTTAACATTATCATTATTATCGTTATTATAATCATCACTATTATTATTATTATTGGAGGGAAAAAACATTAACCCTCTGCTTCAAGATATTTTTAACATATTCCGATTAAAAAATTTCATGTTCGAGAAATTTAGAAGGAAAAACATTATGCCAATAATCTTTAATATTTTTATTGTGAGTCAGAACAAATTTTCACTATTTTGAACATAAAAAAGTTATATTCCTTTTTGATATAAAAAAAATTTTTATTTTACCCAATTATGTTCTGAAATTATCTCTTGTAATAAAATAGTGTAATCTTGTAATTAATATAAAAAAATGCAACTTAGGTTTTTCATTAGAAATAAAGATAAAATGCTTATGTAATGCAATTTTATCATATACATGAGAAAAGCTTAACATTGATATCTTCAGAATTTTCACGGCTGCTACTATGTGATGATGCGGACAATGGAGACTGCACTAGCTTAACATTCTAACATGCTAATATGAAAAAAAAAAACCTGGTAAAATACATTTGATAAACAAAAATATGTATTGTTTTATCTATAAGAAACTCTTGAATCAATAGAATAAAGTATTTAATGAGGTCTAAATTGAAAGGTATTTAAAAAATATTACATATATATATTATATATATTTCTATTTATAAAAAAAATTCTGAAAAATTGAAAAAAAATTGCCGAAATGTGGAATAGAGAAAAAACGTGAGGACCCTACAATGTGTTTATTTCATATATAATTTTACTTTTTTAGTAGAAGCTGCACAAGAATAACAATAAATTTAAATTTTAAGAAAAAGCACATTCAATAATAAGACAATAGCGTATGGAATTTCACTTTTTTTTTTTTCTCAATTTGCTTTGTGTGAATTTTTCCCTGTACGAAGGTTTCTCTGACATTTAGGGTGTAACATCTCTGAAAATCCTAGATATCATAAAATGCATAAAGATGTAATAAAACTGAGATATAGGAATATATGTGAAAAAGGATAAGAATGTTATTTAATGAGACAAGAAAATAAAAGATGAAATTGTAATTTTGTCCCAATATGGAAGAATTTCAGGCTAGTCATTGGGAAAAATAATGAAGAAAGACCCAAAAGAATGAAAAATTATATTTTGGCTCGAATAAGGATAATTTTGTAAATATTATAAATTACTATCAAAATGGACCTTTGGACATACTGAATCTAATGGAATAATGTATTGAGTCCAATAAAATTAATTTAGGAAGAAATTGCCAACATAATAGCTCAATTTTGTAGAAAAGACAAAAAAGTACCTTGGGCCCCACAAAAGTTGAAAAGATATGAGGAAAAGCATGTGGACCCCACATATACTTTGTATGGGACATGATATTAAATTAAATACAAATACAAACCTATTTCAATCTTATATTCATAAAGTGACAAAATACTATAAAAATAACCTTACCCGTCCGAGTAAAATTAATCGGTACAGGATATATTTGGATAGAGAAAAATATGCAGTATTTTGGCAAAATATCCCTCTCTTAAGCGTGACAACCAACAGCCCATGTGATAAAATTGCATATTTTAATATTTCTCACAAAACTTAATCAACAAGGCTTTGAATAATTCAACCAAGGTTAAGCTAGTTAATTAATTGCATCTATTAGATCTCTCTCCTCTAGCCATCTTGTGTGCTGCATACGTGAGTTAGGAGGCTCAAAATTTACATAAACAAGAGAGCATTTGACGTGGAGAAAAGGAGAGAAGAGAGAGAAAAAACCTTGAAGACTTGAAGATCAAGTACTATATAAGTTATTATGTCACCTCAGCTAATTTCTTAAGTAGTTTGGCTTAGTTTCATGGAGTTCTCTCCTTCCCCTTCTCAAGTTCAGTTCTGGCTTAGGTTAGGAATGTGAAAAGAATTAGGATTTCATGCAAGAAATATGGTTGAAAGCATTAATAAGTCACCTAAGGCATGATTTCATGAGTAGTTGGTAGTATTTCAAAGAAATCCTTTCTTTCCTTTTCCTTATTGTCACACCCGGAGATGCGACGTGGATGGCGCGGGAAATGAAAAATGAAAAGAAAAAGGGATGAAACCGGCCCACGTGGCGGGGGGCCGGTTTCAGAGGGAGTCGCCACCAAAATTTTGAGAGAAATTTTGGAAAATCGAAATAAAAAACAAAAAGGACAAGGATGGTCTGCGAATCATAGTTAGGTTCGGGAGTACGATTGTGAGTGGGGAAGGTGTTAGGCACCCCCACAACACCCGTTCCTAAGAACGGTTACCTTAGGTTGATCATGCAATTTTTATGGCTTTTAAAAATTATTTTAATTGCCCTTTTACCATTCACATGCAAAAATAAATGTAAAAATAGGAAAAATGAAAAAATGAAAAATAATGAATGAAATGAAAATATGAAAAGTTGGGAAAAATAAATTAAGTGGAAAATGTTATTTATTTACAAAATGTAGACTTATGTAAATGAAAATAAAGAATAAAATGGGAAGTTGGGAAAATAAAATAAGAGAAAAATGTTATTTATTTATAAAAGTGGACTTGACCCAGAATTAGAGTCTAGGGCCTACGTACCCTGCGATAGGGATCAAAGTTGACGTAGTTCGGACTAGAAAAGTGTGTCACTGGGTTGGTACTTTTTATTTTATATATTCTTTGAAAAGAGAGGTTTGTAGAAAATGATTTGTCTTTTCACAAAGAAAACAATTTTTAAAATTGATTGGTGTGTTTTAATTTGTAAAAGACATATTAATTTTCATTATTTGCTCTTTTCATTTATTTATATTTGTTTTGGTTAAATTTATTCCTATATGTTTTTTCTCGACTTAGAAAATATGATTAAAATTATGTGTGATTTTGAACATTTTATTTCGATTTGAAAAAGAAATATTTGAAAATAAACAAATTGACTTATGTGGCAACTTTATCACTCACAATATACCCATTGATACCTAAATGTCCACGGTGGTGTCACTCAGGACAAAAGGCATAAGAAGAGTTTGAAGGAAAATAAATAATTCTCTGTGCAAATTATTTTTTTTATTTTTTTATCATGGGAATAAATAACATCATTTACCCATATTTATTTAAAAGAAAAATGAGTTAAAAAATGTGATTATAACATATATTTTGAGAAAAGATAATCAGCATATGTGGTAATTTTATCACTCACAAGTTACTGATTTACGCTTACATGCTCAGGGTGTTACCACTCGAGGCAAATATACCAGAAAAAAAATTTTAAATGAAAATCAAACAACATATATGGTGACTTGATCACTCATAATTTGCTGATTTACGCATATATGTTCACGGTGATGCCACTCGTGGCAAAAGGTAAAAAGAAAATGTTCGAAGGAAGACACAATTTTTAGACAAATTATTTTTATTTTCTTTTTAATATAAAATAGAGACAAAATAGGATCTTTTCGCACATATTTACTTATTTAAAGAAATAATATAAAAAAATGAAAAATGTGGTTATTATATATATTAAGAGAAATAATCAGCATATGTGGTGATTTTGTCACTCATAAATTGCTGATTAACACTTAAACTTCCACGGTGTTACCACTCGTGGTAAATAAATAGGGAAGGAAAAAACTTGGAAGAATATGAATAATCCTTGTCCAAATTGCTTTTATTTCTTTATTTCAAATTACACAATGAAAAGTGCAATTTAAAAAAAAATAAAAAAAATTTTAGTTACTTATTTAAAGAGATGCACATAGAAAACCTCTTTTTAAAAAATTTGAAAAAGGGATTTAAGGTAAAGTTAATACATTCGAGATACATCATTCATCTATTTATTTTAAGATTATTCATATTAATAAAATAAGGTCATTCTCAAGAACTTGGAAAAAAAATTTTAAATTAAATAATTAAGGCAACACTTTTATCTGTGTTTTTATTTTCAAAAGTCAATTTCCAAATAAAACCAAACAGCATATATAGTGATTTGGTCACTCATAATTTATGATTGGTGTCCAAACACTCAAAATATTACTCCTCAAAACATAAAGGCAAAGAAAATTTACAAAGGAAACTTTTCTTTATCTCAATCATTTATTATTTATTTTCCTTTTTCTTTTTTCCAAAATCGAAAGCATCCTTTAAAGTCAAAAGCAATTTTCCACATGACATAAACCTTGTATCATCAAGACAGAGCAAATTCATATCAAAAGGAAATAAGCAATTTCATCCCTTCCAAAAAAACAAACGCACTGGACACACCACTATTAAACTTTCGACCAGCCAAAATGCCATAAGCTGGCCATGTCCAATATCCATCCTAAACAATGAAAATCTCAACAGCAAAGAAGATCTCAATATCAACTTTCCATGCTCGGCATAAACCTTTTATCATCAAGACAGAGCCAGTACGTGTCAAAATAAAAGAAGCAATTTCCTCCTTTCCAGAAACAAACACACTGGGCATATCACGACTAAACTTTCGGATGGCCAAAATGCATAAACAGGCCATGTCTAAGATCCATCTAATGATGAAAATCTTGACAGCAAACGTATTAAGCCTAAGGCTTTACTTGAACATGATAAAACACATAATCAGGAGGTTCAAAAATAATCCACCAGAACTCTAAAGAATGACCCCCTTCACAAGAACGTTCCATAATACAAACAAGAAGGCCTTTCATTCGGCCACACATTTACTTTGGAGAAATAGGGACGTGTTCAATCATACACAGAGCATTTACGACATCAAGCCAAGGTAAGATATTCTAGAATCAGAGATTGAATGAACAATAGACCTAAGACAAGGTTTGTGGCTCAAATGGTAACAAAGGACCGCACTAATCAACAATAAAAACTAGCCAGTACCATACTTGATTCATACCAAAAGCATCCAATATTGTGAACGAAAGAGGAAGACAAACAACAGCAAGCCCCATTGCGTGATTATATGAAAAAAACAACAACAAAAAAACTGACCCCAATGACAGTGGTATTTCTTGAACTCGTGCTCTCCTACCGTGTCAGGTCCTCCTTCATTTGATTCACTTTACTTTTCCCTCCTTGTTCTGCAACCCATTCGCTGTTCCTTCTCTTTTTAGTGTCAATTTCACTTCTGCCTCCCTCGGTTCCTTTCCTTCACTCTCTCCTCCTCTCTGAAATTTTGAACTCTAGTTTTTTTTTTTCCCTCTCAATCTTGGTTTCTCTGGTTTTCTCTTAGCATCCCGAAGTCCCCTTTTCATTTCTTTGCTTCCTCCTTTTATAGAGTTGTAGCGAGTGGAGAATAACTCAATCCTAATAGCGTGGCTCCCTCCTTTCTGCCTCTTCTCGTTCCCAATTTCACCCTTCAATCCGTGCGTCCCTCTGCCAGCTTCAACCTCGCTTGCGCTCGTCCTGAATGCTCCACCCTCCCACTATTCTGCTGTGATAGAGTACAAATGAGTGGAGGGATTTTTCTTGTCTATTTCTGCCTCCTTCGCATTTGCCTTTTCTCATACCCTCGGCACTCACATGGCTCACGTACTCGCTTGATCTAGTCTCGACCCAAGATCCTCTGCCTCTAGTCCTTCTACCATTTCACCCAAGCTCTATTAGTCCCTCCTTTCCTTCCCCTGCTCGAGCCCTCTCACCCATGCCCGAGCTCTGGTTCCCTCGGTTTGAACCTGGTCTCACGGATTCAAGCCCTAGCTCCTTCTAATGTGCCCTCTGCCGAGCCCTAAGGGCTCCCTCTGATTCATTTTTGGCCAAGCCCTAAGGGCTCCCTCCGGTCCGTCCTCTCGCGCAGCTCCCTGCCCTCTGTCATCTGCCTCTCTTCTGGCCTGGTTCAGCTTCCCTCCCGTGCTCTCCCCTCGCGGCTCCCTGCTCTCTCGTAGTCTCGCGTGCTCCCTCTCTCACCTGGTTCAGACTCCCTCGGTTTACCTCCCTTCACTGAGCCCTAAGGGCCATGCCCTTGGGTTTGGTCTACGAGCCCTCGCTTGGGCTTGTGGTACTTTGGGCTGAATGATTTCAGCCCAATGCGGTCCCTCCCCCTTTTGTTCTTTTTTTATTTTTTTAAATTTTGGATTTCGGGCTGACTTTTGGCCTGAAGCCCTTTTTTTTTTTCAACTAAAAGCTTCGGGTTTTAAATTTTGGATTTCAGGTCAAATTTTGCCCCAAAGCTCTTTTTTTTTGTATTTTGGATTTTGGGCTGAATTTTTGCCCAAAGTCTTTTTTTTTAAGAGAGAATTTTCTTAATCTTAACTCTTTTTTTTTAAACTTCATATATTAATTCCCCTACTTAGAAGAGCATTTTTGTTTTATAATTCCTTCTTTTCTTCTTTTTATCTTTTTTTATTTTTTTGTTTTGTTTCTTTTTTTAATCTTTTCTTTCTTTTCTTCTTTTTTTTTGCCATTTTCTATTATTTATTTATTCATTTATTATTTTTTTTACTATTATTTTTTTATTATTATTATATTTATATATTTTTAAAATTACCCGGACAAAATACAGTGTTCACACTTATGTATTTTAGCCAAAACATGGGTATGTTTTAGAGTGAGAATTTCATGATTTTGATGTCAAAAATGGAATCATTTAATCCAAATTAGTAAAGAATAAGTGTTAGATTTAAGAAACACTCATAATTATATAGATTTTTAGTATGAGACTTTTTGAAGAAACCCTTTGAACCAGTAGCCTAAGTGATTATTCAATCCTGCATTTAGGTTCAAAAACTTCTGGAAGTTTTAGAAAGAAGTGGAATCAAGGGAAAAAGTAAAGAGGTCCACCAAGGTAGAAATTTACCATTTATAGCATTATGTTACCTATTGATGTTTTCATGAATTTTATAACTTGCCATATTGTTATTTTGATGTTTTGTGATTGTTTTAGCTGAGAATTTGTAAGGGTTTTACTCCCAGATATTCATTTTTCAAAGGGAAACTCTACTGAAATTTTTATGAACTAATATGGCACATTATGTTTGAAAATGTTTGTTTAATGTTTTCATGATATATGTGATAATATGTATGCATAAATTGATTTTGCTACTAGAACTCTTTGAATCTCAATCTTCCAAATGATTAACATACTTAGACACAAGTTATGGCAAGGCTACCAAGAATGAGTAAGGCAAGGAAGATAAAATTGATGATTAAAATATCACTACTTGCCATGGTGTTTCATTTTGAACTATTATGTAAAATCATATAGATTGCATTAAATCCGCATCTTGAGCTTATGATACCCCTCTAGTTCTTACATGATGTATGGTACAGAGTTCGGACAAGATATCATGATGTAATTATGCTATGGTATAAATGGTAAATTCGACACCCCGTCAGTAATATAGTTACTGTTTGGTCAAAACACAGGATTATTATGAGTGTCATATATGCTTAGAAACTAGACAAAATAAGCTATTCATAGAAACAAAGAGCACCTATTTGGATATGTTTACAAATTATTATGATTTTTCAAAGTTGGTGCTAGAAAACTGGAAAATAGAAAAATGACCAAATGAACAGTAATGCTCACGTAATTTACTGTACTAATTGGCATGATCAAAGCTCTATTTTTTTTTTCCCACGTAGACAATAATTTAAGCTATTTTTAGATACTTGAATTATATTGATACAATTTTTATAGAATTAGTTATGAATTTTTGAATTTTGGTCGGTTAAATGAAATATACCATATGAACAGTACATGAAATTTTGAAAATTCTGTTTTAAATTTTTTATATAATCCAAGCTTCTAATGATGATAGAATGGACTCTAATATGATCTAGTATATGGGAAAAAAGACTTAAAATTAAGGTGTTTTAGTGGATCCCTTTTGTGGACTTATTTAACGCATAAGAAAATGAATTTTAATATTATCATAGGAAAAAAAAAAACAATCAAAATCTGATTCATGATGATATCCAAAACAAAACGAAAACATACAAAATAATGTTGGGCTTTATTATTTACTTCACTATATCTCTAACTTTTTTAGTGAAAACTACGATGAGAAAGATTGACAATGTTGACATAAATTAACTTTGTGAGATATTCCAAGTATTCAGTATTTAGATAAGGAAATGACTTGAAATTCAAGTAGAAGTATTTATTCAGACTCAAATTGCTAGCAGATCTGATGCTCATTTGCATAAGATTAAAAACCAAAAAAAGGAGACTTGTTTGTTTTTTCATAATGGAAGCCGCGCAATTTTTGCTCAGAAAAATGAATTCTGTAAAATATATACATACATGTGTATATGAAACATTATCAAATTTTGCATCGCGATGGGATTCACACGGTTTTTATCCCTGTTTACATTTGAGCAATTTTTCTCTTTGTTCTTGAACATTTGTTCAAAATATTTTTCAAATGACCAAGTGAAAAACATTTATATATTAGATGTATATTAATAAAAAAGAATGAAAAATCACTACTACTAAAAGCATCATTTGATGTTTGTTATTTTGGCCTTTTATGGCTGTTCTAAAAGTGATGTAAAAGCTACAGACATAAAAAATATAACATTTTAAGTCTGTTAAAAAACAGTTATAAAAAATTTACTTTTTTATGGCTGTTATTTGACAAACAGTCGTAGAAAGGGCCACTAGAAAAACAGTCATAAAAAGTTTACCTTTTTATGAAGGGAGTCACTTTCCACAACTGTTTAAAAAAAAAAAAGCAGTAAAAAAGGTTCTTTTAAAAAAAATTCTGATTTTTAGATTACCTATCTAGGACTAATTATACAACAAAGCTAAATCAATTCCAACAACTAGTACAACATATCTAAAATTTCAATTCAACAACAATATTATTAATATATCATATCTTATAATTCATAATACAAGTCATCCCTTAACACTACAAACTAGAAAACAAAAATATCTAAATAATCTCTCAATGCTATAAATAATAGCTAAACAATCTCTCAAAATTACTGTCATGAAATAAGTTCAAACTATCAAAAACCAAAACCAAAAAAACTATAAACACTATAGCTCCTTCCAATGTTGTTTCATTTGTGTGCAGTAACCAAATCTCACCTTGATGCTTTCCCTTTTTACATCAGGACTCTCACAAATAATATCCCTACAAAGGTAACAGAAGAAGCAAATTAGAGATTCATCATTAACAATCGTGACTACATCTATATGTTTTAAACAATTTAATGATCATGACTATATACAATTAAGTTACACTATATACAATTAAGTTCCATCTTTACTATCATCAAGAAAGAAAAGTATATAAATGAGATTAACTATAAAACAAAGAGTAATAAGAATGCTTTCTTAATACAGAGCATCAATCAGATTACTGACATAATATCAGGTAACTCAGTTAATACAAAACCACTAATTTATTTATGACATTAGTAGATATGCACAAAGATAACACACTTTAAGTTTGTAAACATCAAAATTTTTAGAGAAACAAGCACCTAAGTTCGGTAGCATGGTGCATTGCACAAAACAAAGTATAAACAACCAATTTGATGAAACAACATGCAAAATTGTGAAAGAGGATTATTCAAAGTTTTGTGGTCCAGGCTTCAAAAACAATAGTAAAATAAGTGTCAAATTTTAGTTTATATATATATATATTAAAATCTATAATTATAAAATCTATAAGTATAAATTATAGATTTTAATATATAATTTTATAATATATATATTGGTCAATATACTAGTTCAACTCAAAAAACAGCTATCATATAAAAAAAATCAATAAATAATGTAATATTATCATCTCTCAACCCAAAAAAAAAAAAAATCTCAGCAGCAGAGTTTAGAGTGTGATAGAGGCAACAGTAAGAGACAAGCTTAAATCCCATGATAATAAAATTTCAAGTAATCTAGAGTCAGTCAATGCAGTATTTGTATTGCTAATCAAAGATGGCTGCATGATCAGCTTTTGACTAACTCATAAGAGTGATCTTTTGCCTATCTGAAACACTAAAGGAAGTAGTTGTAGATGAGATGTGTGTATCATGTAAAATCAGCCAGTCATTCCTCTTTTTGGTGATGGCAAAATGTTTCATGGCATTTTGCTTGCTAATAACACCAAATAATGGAAGAAAGCATATTCAGTAATAACACCTAATCTGAGGTCCTAATCTTCAATTACCTTTCAAACAGTACTATAAGATGTTAAGCATAGACAATGAATGAAAAAAGATAGCGAGAAAAATACCTCACAACTAACCCTTAAAGTGAAAATATAAATACTTTGATCTCTCATTATAAAGTCATCATGTTCTCCACTACGTGACTAGTTTTTGTACTTTATTTCACTTGTTCTGTCCAAAGTATTTCTATACAATGAATGATAATGTATTATGTCTATGAAGTTTACTTTGTTAAGTTATGATTGGAAATGGTCAATTAAAACACTCTAAGAATTATGAAGGTACTATTCATGTGAAGAGGGTATACTATATGAGTGTTAGGTATGCTAAAAAAGTAGATGGAATAAGTTTTCTGTAGAGTGAAAGAACACCTAAATTGGATAAGTGTACAATTTATGGTGAATTTTTAAATTTAGGGTTCATAACAGGATAGTGTAGAGAAAAACTAAAACTTTTACCATGAATACTGAAAATTTCAAAATGCAATAGAAAATTTTTCAAAACTCCAAAAATTTAGTGGTTTGCATTTTTGGAAATCTCTAAGTCTTAGGAAACAAATGTCACTGGTTTGAAAGCATTTGGAGCTATAAAGAAGGAGTTACACAATTTCTCTTAAAACTGTTCCAGTGGAGATAATGTTCTGACCTATAATAGTTAAGTTAATGTTATGCCCTATACAAGTTGAATAGATATACAAAAAAACTATTTCTAGAAAGTAGACTCACAAGGTTTTCCAATGACATAAGGAATATATAAATTGGTTCAGGATAGAGTGATATATGAATTTTTAAAATTAAGGCCAAAATCCTCGGAAAAAGAAATTGACCAAATCTATAGTAAGTGTTTGAGAGATAAGCTGTATGAATTGGTCTAGAAAATACTCTATTTCATATTTTTTCCATGAAGAGAATAGTTTTATCTTTTTTTAGAGACTTTAATTACTATGAAATGATTTTTCTAGAATTAGTTATAAATTTTTTAAATTCATTAGATAAAATGGAAATGATATAATGAACAATACCTAGAATTTTAGAAAAATCTGTTTGGATATTTTTATACAATCAAATCTCTAATCATACAATAATAGATATAATTGGAGTATAATACATGAAAAATAAACTTAAATATAAGGTATTACACATAAGACAATTTCCAATATACTTGACCTTTGTTATAACTATTAATAAGAGTCAAGGACAAAACTTATACAATATTGGCCTATACCTTCCTAAGTCTGTATTCATACATAGTGAGTTATATGTTATTGTATCACGAGTTTGAAGTAGGCATAGACTTAAAATATTAATACTTGATTCAAAAAAAAAAACAGCTGACATGACTTCAAATGTAATATATAGGAAATTGTTCAATAACTTGATATTTTGATTTAGTAAATTATATATATAATAATAAATATTTATTTTTTATTACTTATATTATATATTTAAATAAAAATTGTGATATTTTTCATTATCATCGTATCAATTTATAGATCACATGAGTCGATTTCTAAATATTTATAAGAAGCAGATGTGGAAGAATGTGATAAAGTAATAAAATCGTCTCATTCGATGACTGAATTGGTTGAAACGCAGCGTTTGATGGAAAAACACGGGGAGTATCTCTTGAGAAGTGCAGAGGATTTGGTTTGGACAATTAGGGTTACGCAATGTTGTCTTTGAATTTTGCTACATGGACAAAACAATATCGGATCTTTGTTCTCTGATTCAAACCCAACGATTTAAGTTGTCCACCATTGCTTCGACAAAATTAATTGCCGAGCATGAAGAATCGGAGTTGGAAGAACGAGGAAACCAGCGACTACTTCAACAAGTCTGAATCAATCAATAGACCCAAAACAAAGACGCTGATGAAGAAGAAGAATCTGACAAGGTTAGGCGGGGGTGGCCTTTCACTCCAGGCGTTCGCTAATGCGAAATCCAAGGACAATTACTATAACCCAGCTCTCATAAGTATGCATCTTTTTTTTTTCCCTGTACATTCATTTTCTTTTTGATACTTCCGACCCTTTCAATTGTGTTAGCTGTGCCATTTGTTCTTGGTCCTTTCTGTCTCCTTCAATCTTTTTCATTTATTGAAGAAGATTTGATTTTAGTAAATGACTTATTTTCTCTGAAGATTGATACAAGTGATAGAAGCGATATAAGAGTTTGGGGAAATCCTTAGAAATTGATTCTGGGTTTAATAGATTCTTGGGTGGATGTTAATTATTTTTCGAGTATTTTTGCTTCATCATTTACTTCTAATTGCTACTGCTAAAGCTTGGGAGGTGAGGAATGAACGCCTAGTGTAATGGCTCACTTGCTTGAACTAATCTGGGGCTTATGATGTGGTCCACCTATGTTGGCCAAGCCATATTCTGGGATGGAAGTTGGATTCTGGTGGTCTAGGTTTCTCTGGATAACCACCGATGTGTTGCCAGTTTGTCATATGTTTTTTCCGAGCAATCACTGCTTTTGCATTCATTGTTGACATTGTCCCTTGCACACCTTCGAGGTAATACATGTGTTCTTGTTATTCAATGCTTTGAGTGTTCGGTGACAAAGAATGTTGGATTTCTAAGTCCACATCACAATTTTCAAAAACTGAGGCTTCGAAGGTTTTAAAATGTATGGAATGGAAGTGATTTCTCTGTATCCTATAATTCCCCATTGTATGTGCCTTTTAGTCCATGATGTTTCCTGTTTTGACTGTGACAGTTAATAATTAATCATCCGACCCTTGGTTTCAATTCTGTCAGTCTCTAATTATCACTTTTGCTACAGAGTAGGATGAGAATGTGGATGTTGCTAATGCCATACTTTAGCTTCAACTCATTGTCATATAATGCACCTTCCTGATGGGCATGTTGTCTCTTTTCTCTCAGAAAAGCAAAGGGAGTTCTATAAGAATGCTAAGAAGGTCAATAAGTTTAAGTTGTTAAAGCAGCAAAATCACCAGAATGACGTTTCCTCAACCCAGACACTGATTGAGGTTTGATATCAGACCAGTTTGCCTTCCTTTCTCTGTAGCTGTTGACAGTGATAATTTTTTAAAAAAAAATCTAAATACAGTTCAAGACTATGCTATTAAATCAGATGTGATTGTCATATAACTGCTATGCCACTCCTTTTAGATTTCTTTAACCTTCTTTCCTGTACCCTTCTGGAAACAGTTAATGGTTCCAACTTCTAGTATTCCTTCATAGAATTTTTCTCAGTGCTTTTAAAGAAAGAGTTAAAAAGCGAGATCTCTTGGCAAATTATGGGGCTGTTTGATAGAGATTTTAAAAACAGTTTTTCTGTTTTCGAAAACAGAAAAATAAATAAACTTGTTTGGTAAACCTATTTTTTAAAAACTATTCTAGAAAACAGAAACACAAAAGAACAGAAAACTTAGAACATCTTTAAGATGTTTTGTAGTTTTTGTTCTGGAAAACATAAGAAAAGGTGAAAAACACCCATTTCATTAATGGTAAAGTTATAAATTTTGAATAACCCGTCTATCACTCACTAATTATGATTTTAAAAATAATTATTTAAACATATTTTTTTATTTTCTTGTTTTCAAAACTTATTCTCGAAAACAGTTTTACAAAACTGTTTTGAAAACAATATAACAAAAAACACTGTCAAACAAGTCCTATATATCTGAAGAGTTAGTTTTTTATATAGTCCAATGGCATCATGTAATCTATGTATGCGACCTTACTTTGTAGGCTAAGGCTGCTGCCGTTGTTGTCCTTGGTTTTAAAGGATGAGCTTATCCTTAGCTTCATCTTTTGCTCTTGAGGCCTCTATACCAGGGTGATAACTGGACTATGCTGGATTTAAAGAATAAAAATGGTTAAAAAGATTCTTTTGAATTGGGATTTTTAAGTATGGGTCACTGTTTCTTCATTCGTTTCTTTTCTGTTGGCTGTTTCTGTTGCAGAGTGAGATTGGAACTGAAGATGGCGGGGACAAGGGCAAGAAGAGGAAAAAAAAGGATGGTTCCCTTAGTTTGGAAGAATTGTATAAGAAGAAGCATGAAGAGAAAGAGAAAGAAGGGCTACGGAGGGAGGCAGCTATGAGGGCAAAGAAGGAAGAAATAGAAAAAGCCGAAGGTCATAGAAAGGCTATGCGGCACAAAATGCTCAAGAAAACACAAAAAGGACAGCCTGTTATGAAATATAGAATAGAGCATCTTTTGGAGACTATTCGAGGTTCAACTAAAAACTAAATCTGACGAGAAATCCTAATTCATTCACTGAAATAAAAAAAAGAGACAGACAGAGAGAAAGAGAGAGAAAATTATGGAGAACATCCTGAATATTCCTGAATCCTGAATTTTGGCACTAGTTTTTCGCCTATAACATGATGGTATAAAATTCTATTTGTAACATTAGTTGGAACAGCTTCATGTGGTGGTTGAACATGAAGTATGGGTTATAATATGTTAATTTTGCAGTGTTTTGTGCTATCCATCTTAATATTTAGTTAATCAAGAAACTAACTTGATCCCGCTTCTGCTTCTAATCAAATTTTGAACCATTCTAAGATGCCAGTATTCATTGCAAACAGCGATGATAATATGTTGAATCTGCTGTTTGAATTGTTTCTGAATCCAAGAAGTGCGAAGACAGGTGAAGTTTTGTTATATGGTTTATAACAAAATATAACACTTGGATTTTTTAACCGTTTTTGGAAAACCCAATTATGTGGTGATAAGCTGTCAAAGATATTCAGATATCGTGGTTTTACAACAGATTAATGTACTTTTAGAAAAAAAAATGTTGATGATCCATGTACCGGTTGAACAGAGAAAAATAGGGACTAATATATTGATGTCAATTTCACTTTTATTTATTTTTTTAAAAATAAAAAATAATATTGATTATTATTTTTACTTACCCATTTATTGAAAGATATATTAGGAAATTTAAAAAAAATCATAATATATTAATTATATTTTTTAATTTATATGCTAAAACTTTAAATGATATATTAAAAGAAATGGAGGTAATATATGTCTATTAAATTAGATTACAAATTAGGACACTCAGTCCAATACAAATTAAATATGTTATTCCGAGACCAAATTAGTCAACTTCCTAAAATATTAAAGTTGGTGCATTATCCATGTCACATTAAAAAAAGTGAATATGCTATTTTCTCTAGTTTTTTGGATAAGTCATATTTAAAAAAAATTTATGATCTACATATAAGCCACTTTGTAAGAATTTGTGTAGCATTAATTATTTTATTCTAAAAATATCCTTCTTAAAAATTATTTTATGAAATATTAATTGTTTTTAAGAATATACTATCTTATTAAACATATGATATTTATTAGGTAGAAAGGTGTAAACCAAAGTAATTTTAAATAGTTTTATTAATACAACTAACTTTTTCTTGATTATCATAAAATAGTTAAAAGTGATTTATATTAAGGATGTGAGAAAGAAAATAATGAAATTAGTAACTAGTGTTGTAAGAATTGGACTGCACTCGCCAATTCAGGATTTAGTGCAAACCAATTGATTTGGTCATGAATCAGTTTGAACCAATCCCCTTTTTAAAATTTTTAAGGATTTTTATAATGTTTTTTTAGTTTTTTTATAAAATAGCATTATTTTCAATATAAAATATTTTTTCTTTTTATATTATAATATTATTGAAGCATTATTATGATATATAATTTTTAAAGCTTATAAATTTAATCAACAAATAATATAATAATAAATTATTAGCTGATTATTTTAAACTCAAAATGTGATTGTGAATAAATATAAACTTATTTAGATTTCAATATTGAGTTATGACACTTATTAATAATTTGTCTATAATAAATAATAAATTGATGATTCAGTATATTTTAATTTGAAGTTTTAATTAAGTTATAAAATTTGTTTAAATTTGTGTTATTTATTTAAAATTTATTGTTTTAATCACTATCAATCTGATCTACATTAGATCACGGTTAAACCATTGAATCTTGAATCAATATCTTACCCGATTTAATATCTCGTATAACATTGTTCGTAAATGATATTTGTAGATATGGATTTTTCAAATATTGTCATTCGGTGTTCTGATAACTAACATGTTGAATTGTGTGTCACCCATCTAATGAGAAACCATTACTAATTAATTAGAAATTATACCTTAAAGCCTCAGATGAGTATTAGAAAATGATTATCATCACATTAACTAAAGATTGTCAGTATATTGGAGAAGTCATTGTGAACCAAATGAAAGTCAGTTTATTATATGAACATTATCAGCATTTGATTTTAGATACCTTCAAATGCGCAAGAATTTGGTAGACTTGCAATGTCGGCTGTGAATATGAAATACTTGTAATCATAAACGCGCGCATATATATATATATGTGTGTGTGTGTGTGTGTGTGTGTGTAGTTAAACGCATAAATAAGCTTCTTCTTAGGAAGTAGACGAGACAGTAATATGTGCTTTGGATTGAAATGAAGAAGTAGTTGTAGGGTGTGTTTGGATTAGATTATGCATAAGTGATTATGAGAATAAGTGATTATATTAAAAGTGATTTGTGTTTGGATATTTTTATCTCATAAGTGATTTTGAGAAAAGAAATATGTTTGGATATTGGGATTTAAGTGATTATTGGATGCATTAGAAGAAAAAATGAAATAAGTGATTATGGGAGAATAAGTGATTATCATAAGCTGAAATTTTCAGCTTCTTCCATAAGCACTTATTTGAGGTATAAGTGCATAAGCACTTATTTGAGGTATAAGTGCTTATTGAAAAACTGTTTCCGTTTGATAACTCTACCACATAAGCACTTATGGGGTCCATAAGTGCTTAAAAAGCTAATCCAAACAGGCTAGTAATATATAGGCAGTGAGATTATATAAGATCACAAATAAGAAAAAATGGAACAAGTTATACAACATCCTTAAAGGGGAGACATGTAGAACTGTCAATTCGGGTCGGGTCAAAAAGCCCGAATTGAAAAACGGGCTTGGTTTTCCAAGTCCGAGCCCGCGGGATCGGGCCTACGAGCCGGCCCGCGGGTTTTTTTTAATTTTTTAATATTTTTTATATTTTTTTAATAAATTTTTGTATATAATTATTTAAATTAATACAACTAATTATCATCATAATTTAAATTAATACAACTAATTATTATCATAATTCATCAAAAACTAACATAATATTTAAATTTTACATTTTATATATCACTAATTAATAAAATAATATGTATTTTTTAATATTTTAAACCAAAAATAAAAGAAAAAGAAAAAATTCTCGGGTTTTCGAGCCGGGCTCAAAAAGCACAGATTATGTATTTATTCCCAAAATTGATGTCCGAGTCCGCTCATTTTTTTGGGTTTTTCGGGTCAGCCCGTCGGGTTTGACCCATTTAGGGACATGGGGAAAGGGAAGAAGCAGTAAACCATGAAATTAATTAAATTAGAGAAAGGGAAGGTACTATACTACTAATCATTCTTCCGAACCCAATAAACAATAATCATTCTTCACCCTCCCGATATTCAGAAAGCAAGAAATCTCGAGCAGCACATAATTTTCAGCATGTTGTGTTAATTTAATTTATTGACTTTTGAATAATTTTTTTAAAAAAATAGTAAAATAGTGGTGTTAATTACTTCTACTACTACTTAAAATACAAGTTGGTACTACGTGGGAGGGAATTGAAGGATTAGAAAGATGCCATTGCCAAATCAAAATATTCTTGAGAAGGAGCTGATGAACTGACTTAATAATCGTAGTAAAAACTTTCACGCCAACCTCAATACAAACTCTAATTTTAAATCGTTCTAACTTTTTTTTTTGTTTACAATTAAAGTTTAAAGCATAAAAATTTTAATTATGAGAACAGCAATTTCAACTATTAAAAAACATATGTTTGTATTATAAAATTCATAAATTTTTATTGTTTGTTGAAAATTTTTATTTCTTTTTCAAAATATATTTCTCTCTACGTATTCAAAATATGTAAATTATAAATAAAATAAATTATTATTGAGTCCTGTGAAATTAATTAATGATGTCAATTATAGTTTCTCTTTCCGGTCCATATTATAAGGTATCTTATATAAGAAGTTTGTGATCTAAAATATAGGGTATTAGATATTTTTCTTCCCATTTTACCCTGTCTTTAATTATTTCTTACCCTTCATTTATAACCCTACAATGATAATAGAATGAAATATTTAATAAAGGTATAATAGAAAATATTGGTACTTTTTACATTGATTTTAGGTGAAAAAGTAATTTTCTCAATATACGTATAATTGATACAAAATACCTTATAATATAGATCGAAAAAAATATTACTTAAGATATCACTTTCTATAATTAATTTTTTTATTACAAACAAACTTTTAAATTTATGTTTGATACTCCCTCCATTCTATTTTATCCGTCATTTTAGAAAATTTCAAATATCTCAAATTATCTGTCATTTTATATTATCAATGAAGTATTAATTATCTTCTTTACTATTTTACCCTTCATTGAAAATAGTAATAAGTAGAACACAAGTCATTTTTAGCATTTAAGTTTAAGGTATTTTGGTAAAATACTATTAAAATTTATTATAATCTAGTTTATTTAATATTTTTATTGATTTGTGTGAAAAATCTTACTCCCTCTGATCTATATTATATCACATTTTGTTTAACAAGTTTTTGGTCTAAAATATAGGGCATTGGATATTTTTTTTTCTGGTTTACCCCTATCTTTAATTCTTCCATATTCCTCATTTATAACCATACAATAATAATAAATGATAGAATAAAGTATTTAATAAGGATAAAATATGAAATATAAGTACTTTTTATATTAATTTCAAATACAAATATAATTTTTATAATATATATAATTAATATAAAATATTTTATACTCCCTCCGATCCTATATATAGATTTTTTTATCTTGATTCTAACTATAAGACTCTTTATAATATATGAGATAATATTTATTATATATTCTTAGAAAAATACTCCTATTTAATGTATTAAAAAAAGAGATTAAATAAGAGTAATTTAAAAAAAATATTAAAATTTTTAAAACATAAAAATAATTAATTAATTTTAATTTTAATTCTCAATTACACGTGCGAGTAATATGAACGGGATGGAGTAGAACAATACATAAGATGTGTGGGGAGTACTACCGATGGTTTGCAAAATATTAAATATGTCACTGAATTTGCTTTCACCGAGGATGTCAGTGGGGCGTAACGTTAACAACGTAGATTGGCGTGCATTGATGAAAACATGACCAAATAATTATCCAATTATTACCTCCGGACTGCCAGTAAAGCGAGTCATATTTTTTGCAATTTTGCTAACTGTATGATTTATGTTAATTTTTGATGTAATGCAAAAAATTCACTCTAGTAAATATTAATATCAATTATTATATCTATATATATATTAAAATTTATAATTCATTACATTATTCACAACCATATAATTTACTTTTCAAACTTCATATCATATATAGTAAAACATGTCTAGTTTATAATACCTTACATATCTTGTTTTACTTACCTTTTATTTGATGAAGGAATTATTAGAAATGAATGTTAGTTAAAAAATAATTTTTCCAATTTTTTTATTAATCATGTTGTAGAAATTTGTTATGGTCTTATGGATAAGTTATCTTTTATAGATTTTTGAAATATTAATTATTTTATTTTAAAAATATCTTTATTTAATTATAAGAGAGAAAGTGAATTATTTGAATTTGTAATATTTATTAAAGATAAAATTGAAAACTATGTTAATTTTAAGATAATTTTAATAATATAATAAATTTTTTTATTATTTTAGTGAAATAGTTAAAAGTGACTTATATTAAGAATATGAGAAAGTGATAAAAAATTTTACTTTAAATAAAATTTGATTTTAAAGAAATGTAGAAACCCATATATCTAAAATCCAAATCTGTTTTGGACTCAATTATTTGATGAAAGGACCACAATTAATAAGAAAAGATTAATTAATGATGACATGATATCCATCCAATGACGCTCTTTGTACATCGTCCACCACTGATACCTCGACTCTTAAATGAGATTCCCATACATCAGGTGATCGTCAGCTGTACAACAAAAATTACACGTTTTTAAAATACATTCTATTAAAAGTATATGCTAGTAATTCATATATTTTTAAATAATTATTTGGACTCGAATTTCATGAAAGAAACATAAATTCATAATCTCTCCGAATAGAATCCATCACGTGCCTCACCCGTTGAAGTTCTCTTTCTCACTTTTGTCCACCACGTCATTGTCATGAACTTTATAGCCAATATTTAATTATAATTTTTTTTCACAAAAAGTTTTTTTTAAGGTATTTGGGTAAAAGAAATTATTATCACACATTCACTTTACTCAATCTACATAGATAACCGTTTTTACTGGATTATCTAAAGAACTAAACTTATACCAAGTATGAAATCACACTAGTGGGCAAAAGAAAATTGGATATCATATTTTCACTTGAAAATTTCGAAACATTACATTTATAGATTCAATTCAATGACGTCAACTTTCAAAAAGAACATTCAAGAGTAAATGCCATCCCCCGGATCACAGGCCTCAGAACTAGAATTAGAAGGCTCATTCTAGTATTTAATTCAATTCAATTCAACGTCAGAAGAAAGGAGAAAGCATAGCTATCATGACATTACAATTATCAAACATCGTAGGGAAACCCACAACACAAGGCTGAATTTGAAGATGAAATTTATTAACTGAATGACAGTTGACAGAGGAGTCCACAAGATCTTACTGCACCTTATGAAGGTGGCATGCACATATAAATTTGGCACAAGTCCGCAGAATGTACCTAGAACGAAGAATAATATAACCCCATCACATCACATGCACTTACAAATCTCAAAATTCAGTCTATTTATTAATAACTGATGATAATAATTAATATCCCATAGCTCAGCCAAAGTGTAAAATGAATGGCAAAGGAGCCCGAGGCTCTATATATCCTCCTCCGGTACCTAGCTCAAACACCAACTATAACTGCAGTTGTTTAAACCAGGCAACGGTAAATTTCATCAAACGACTGGCTTACTGAGCATGTACATGACATTGACAATTCCCCCACCACATGCACCTAAATTGTATAGTGTTCTCAAGAAACTCTTAATGCAGAATCACCTTCCATTCTCCAAACAAAACCAGGCATGTCCATTCTCGGCCCTGCTATTGTCCTGTATATGTATAGTTTCTCAACGGGGCAGCTCTCTGGCCTTGAATCTGGAGGTCCCCTTTCGTCAATGACTTCAACGTTAAGTCTGGGCATTTTCTGACCCAACAGCTTACACGCTCCAAAGCTCACATTGCAAGAGGATATCCAAAGGGATCGCATTGTCTCCAGCTTTGCAGCATTCGCCAAGAGGGCCTTATCACCAAAGGGGCAGTCCCTGACCTCCAGCTTCCTAAGGTTCTCACACCCAGACAGCACATAATGAAGCCCCAAATCACTATCTCCAGCAAAAGCCACGGAAAGCATCTCAAGCTTCTTCCCATAAGCTCCAATATACTCAAAAACACGATCAGTAAGACGACCAGAAAGGGACAGGCGCCTAAGATTCTTGCAATGTTCCACAATAGCTCCAAAGCCAGCATCCAGTGGCTGAAGAGTAAGGTAGTCAAGAGTTTGAGGCTCAATAATACAAAGGCGAAACCGGGTCATATTAGGCCTGTTCCTGGCAATTGTAACTAAGGCAGCATTAGACATTTGGCGACAGAAATATAGAACAGACTGGAGCTTGGGGCAGCCTTCAGACACAGATACAAGGCCCTTTTCTGTCAATGCAACATTTGGTTCCAACCCAAATGGATCAGATGGAAACACCCTCAACTCCCTCAAATCCTTGCATGATCCAGCAACGACTTCCAGGCCAGAATCTTCTATGTAATCCAGCACCTATTGCATTGAACAATTAGAACGAGAACTTGCGGAAGGACTCAGAACTTTGCATCTGACATGCAAACATATAAATGGAACACATGTAAAATTAATCCAACATACCCATAAACGCTGCAAATTCTGGCATTCACTGACAAGCTTGATGAGATAGGGGCTCTCAACAGTAGCAAAACTCAAGTTTAGTGAAGTTAGCCGGGAAGAGATAGGATAGACAGCTGGAAGGTAGTAGGGCATTGCATCCCAAAAGCCAGATAAGCTCTTCAATTGTTTGCACCCAACAAAACCTCTTGATAAGTCTGAGAAGACATGGGGCTGCATCTCAGTTGAGTAAGTTCCTGTGCCTAACTCAACCAAGTTAGGTGACCGGCCAATTAGGTTGACTAGCATATCAAGGGGCACTGTGCGGTTGAGACGGAGAGACTGCAGATTGGGACACCTACCCAACAGGCGCTCTAGGGCAGATATGCTCACCTCAGAACCTAAGCAAGAGATGTTAAGGGAAACTAGTGATGTGAATGAATCAGGAAATTGGCTTAGCCAATGGCCGCTAAGCTCATCCACTTCACTCTCCCGCAAGTCCAACTCCCTTAAATTCCTGCAATGCATTAGGTGCCAGTACGTATCTCAATGAAGCTATCAAGATACTTCAGAAACCAATAAGCATTAAGTTGATTCTATATAAAGAGTACAATAAAACGAATCACACACGGCCAGAATTTATTGTCGTTGTTGCTGACATTGATCCTGCCATATTTAACAACTATTATATACCTAGGTAGAGCAAAGATTACAGGAAATGGAAATCAATTCTTTCTCTTCATGGTTCAGTCGCTATAAAGTTCCTCTTCTAAGAAGGAAAAAGAATACAGTTCGGAAAAAAATTAGTGATACATCGGGAGGAAGACAACATTTGAAATTCCCACCACAAGTGAAATCAAAATAAACATGAAACTTCCACGAACTTAATTTATAGCGTAGAGATCCCACCAAAAAGCGCAAAAGGTACAGGTAGCAAAGGTTTACAAATTGTTCTGGCCAAAAAAAAGCTTTACAAATTGTCGCTAACATAGCACCAAAACGGAAAGAATACCGAGGGGGGGAAAATTTATATCATGTATCATGCTCAAATAGGGTAAGGTGACATTCGCTGCAAAACAAGACCAATACAATATCGCTGGATTGTGCGGATGATAGTTCGTTCCCTGAAGTGACATTGAACTGAAGAATATGACTGCAGAGAACGATAGGTGTCATATTCACCGAGACTTTCAAATATAATAAGTCATCAAAGACCATGCTAGATATAATTCCAATTCAAAGTTCTTCGAACAGAAATGAAACGCGATAAGAAAGACACCGCATGTATTCTAGAAGAATGCAGCAAGAAGCCGGAATGTTCAACAGTATAAATCACTTTGCTAGGTTCGAATGAAAAATAAGTCAGCCCAATCTGACCAAATCATCGTAATACTGAGCAAAGCCTCATCATTGTTCTCAGAAAGTAAAACTACCCAATAGTTATTTCTAAACCTAACGTTTTTCAGTGACAAAAGAATATGTTAGAAGCCTACTATTGGTTAAAATCCACAAACTCCTACACCGAAAATAACAACTCTGATTCTTTCGCTTGCCTCCGCCTCTCTTTCCAATAAAGCACAAATTAAATATGAAAAACTTAATCAAGTTCAAAAGGTTGAAGTAGCAAAGTCGGGAGAAAGAATGTAATCACCTGCAATTGGCAGCAATGGCAGCCAGTCCATCAGTACTAAATCCCTCACACGAGGATAGCACCAAGACTTGGAAGTCTTTAAATGATTTGGAAATCAGCTCCAAGCTCTCGTCCGTTATGACCATCCTCTTGAGTCTGATCTCCTCTAGCCAGGGATAGGCACTAGCCATAGCTGCGATCCAAGGGCAGGCATAACCACCCCAGTCCTCAGGAACCAAATTGAAGTCCGCAAAGTGAGGCTTTCCTTTGAGCGAAATGGATCTCAGCTTGGGGAACCGTTTGACCACCATCATAGGGCCGACAGCGTAGCAGTTGCCGACGAAAATCCTCCTCCTGCACCATCGTTCGATCTCGTACCATGACTTGCACACCATGGAGATGTTGTTCCGGTCCTTGTCGGAGTGAATGAATGAGAAGACGTGCTCGAGGACTTCCTCGGGGAAGGAGTAGGCGATTCTCTGCATTTGGAAATGGCAAGGAGTATTCCCACAGGGTAAAGTCGTTTTGTAAGAAAACACCTAAGCCAGCAAAGAAAAGATGCGGATGGAGGAAGTCGAGCAGAAGCAACAGCGCGGTACTGTTAGATCTGAGACGCCATTGAGGAGGTTATACTAGTTGTCAAGGAAGGAGGGAGAGTGAGCGTGAACGACAGGATAAGGATTTTATTTTGGAGCCGGGGGTAAGTTTAGGATTTAACTAGGGTTAAATAGATGGTTGAGTTTGGGAAGAGAAAGTTATCGGCAATTATAGCAGTGACACGACGAGGAGAGGAAGATGAGGACGATATTTTGAAGTGATATTATCGCGATTCGAGAGGGAATACCGACAGGATAAAATCGTTGGGGGTATGATAAAGTGTTATGATGCGTAGGAAAGTGGGTGCGGAAGGGAATCTCATGATTCGGAATGCACGGCTGGATGTGAAGAGATGGGAGAGGATAGAGTGGGGACCACGTGGGAGGGAATGGAGAAGGAAAAAGGTTGAAATCAAAATATTAGGGAATGACAATGAATCATGAACTCAAGTGTAGGAATCATGACATCATGGCCGTCCAATCATGTGGACTGTTTGATTCTAGCAGTCAGACTATCAATCTACCCCCGTTCATCAATTCATTTCTTTTCTTTTTTGTTCTGATTTAATTACATTAATTAAAGTACTATATTAATTTGTTTTAAATTTATGTGTTTATTAAGCTACTATACTCATTGTCACGGAGGTTATGCATATTTTATGAAAAAATATTTTAAAGTTACATTTCAGAAGATCTCATCTCAAAACTCAACTCCGCATTGCACTCAAATCACGTTACTTGTCTAGATAAAAAGTTAACTTACCATAAATGATCCTTTCAAGAGTTGCCCTTCAATCCCATTATTTCTAGAATCCAATAAATTCAATGCAATTAGCGTGGACCCTTGTATTTATATAAAATAATACTTCTTTTTATAACTAGTAAATAATGTGTATTTTTTATATTTTGGATTGATAATTTTAATTAAACGCAAAAAAAAACCAAAAATAAAAAAAAGGAACCAGTTTTTAAATTGATTCATAGTTTTAGAATTTCAACATTTTTAACCAAAAATAATAATAATACACGCACAACATTTTATTGGCTGGAGAGGCCTGGAGCATTGGGAAAAAGGGATATATATATATATATATATATAGTCAGAAAAAATGTGACTATGAAGCTGTCTTTGGAAAATAGCAACACGTGTGGATGTAAATATTAGCATAAAAAAACAAGAATTAGATAGTTGATGAGTTATGGGAGTGAGATTATTTTCTCAGACTCTAAATAATATGCGGGAAAATCCGCTAGTTAATCAAGAAAAGGTGGTTGGAGCTAACAAGAAACCAAGAACATGTTTAACAAGGCAAGTATGGTTCAGTTAATATTAATCCATTTGCTTACCAAAAGGGAAAAATAAGATTCATCCGTTTCTTGATAGAGAATATATTCGACCATCTTCTACCAGGAAGAGTCCTATCCTGTCATGTTACCTCCTTTTTTCTCTCTCCCAAAAGTTACTTCCGTTGAAAACAAGGAATTTTTCATTTTTTGGCCCAAAAGAAAACAAGGAACACGGTTGTTTTTAAACAAAAAATTGTGACCCAACAGTTACTCCCTTTCGATTCGATTGATAAACACGGTTGTTTTAGACTATTTATAGAGGAGAAAACTTGGATGCTGTTTCTTATATGCTTTTATACTGTTATTTAATCAACTGATGCCATGTGTCTTTTGCATTAAATTCATTTTTCACATCAATTTCTTACTTTTAACTGTGTCAATATTGAGAGGGAAAAAAAAATGTTAGAAACTTCTCCTGCACAATCATCTACAAAATCTTCCTCCATTCATGAATTTTGATTTCTCTCTAAACACCTTCATAAACTTTATTTCCATGTCTTTTTCACTCTCAGCAATCTATCATCATAGATCAAAGCTTTGGCTCTAAATTCTCTCTCACTGAAAAAACCCAACAATACATCCTCTATGAATACTAAGTGTCCGTTTGGTATACCTTTTTATAAAAGTACTTTTAGAATAACCACAGTTTACAAAAATGAAGTTTGGATAAAAGTAAAGAAGTTTACTGAAAAGTTGTTTGGATGAAAAAGGAGAAAATGATGGTTAGAAAGTACAGTTTGGTTTGCAAAAATACAAACCAAACACCCCCTAAGAGTGTGGATTACAAGATCAACCAGGACAAATGACAGTAATGATCCTTTATTCAAGGTGATGAGCCAAAAAAAAATTTCTCCGACAAGACCTCCGGTGAGAACATGATGGAAGAAGATGAAGGGCACAATGATGGTGAAACCACTGTTTAATAACTGGTGGACAACTTAGATGATGATCGTAACCATTTGCTGGAAATAGTAGAGTTGGAAGATCAAGGTCACAAGAAGAGAGATTTGGAAGAGATTTGAGAGATCTCAGAAAACTCAAACTTGCCACATTTTTTTCATTGATTTTTTTTTTACAAATCTTTCTTAGCTAACTTTGTTCTAACACTGTTAAAACATAAAAAATTAAGAAAAGACATGAGTATAAAAAAAATGGCATTTGTTTATTTTGAAATAGCATCAAAAGTATATAAGAAATAGTACCTAAGTTTTTCTTTTTATAAAATTCAAAAAAATTATTAAATAATTTAGAATATTATAAAATTTAATAATATTTTATTAAAAACGTCCTTAATTTTAAATGATTCATTTGGTACTAATGAAAAGTAAAAAAATAAAATAAATAATTAATAATTTATTAAAATTCTATAAAATAATAAATATTGTGAAAAATATAAAAAATCCTCCCTAACAAATTTTACTAATTGTATCATTTTCAGGTTAATTAATTGTCTGTAATGAATTTGGAACTCTTTTTCATTATTGATGAAAAAAAGGAACTAATACGCATTAGTTCTTTTTTTTTTTTTTAATTTTTGTGTCAAACAATTACTCCACCTATTCTCTATTATAACCCATTTTTAATTATTTTATACACATCAAAAAAATTAATTAAAATTCTTGAATTTTACAAAATTTACTATAATTTTTCAGTATTATCTTTATTAAATTATATTTACTTTAATTATCTTTTTCTTAATCTCTTTATTATAATTATTTAATAAGAGATAAATATAGAAATGATCATTTAATACGTGACTTATATCATTTCCAGGTTTATTAAATTGCGCCGCATTCGTAATGCTTTTCTACCGACACTAGTATCTATAAAATTTGTTGCGAAACCTCCGAAAAATACTTGTTTCGATGCTTAATCTGGATTTAAATGGCGATGTTCTACGTTGCGATTGTGAACTGTTCTGGCCACACACCACATCGCACTTTCCAGTTGGATGTAGTCTACGCGATAATTTTATTATTAATTCTAAACTGAACTCAAATTTAATTTAAAACTTAAACATAGCTGCGTGAAATTTGCTTGGACTTAACTCCATTCAAAATAATATCAAATTAGATCCAGTTAATTTTTCTTATAGAGACTATATAATATTTTTTTTAAAAAAATTATACAAGATTACAAGTTTATGTAAACTTATAACTATAATCTATTTTAAAAAATTAAATTTATATTTGAGTAATAAGTATAAGTAACTTTTATTTTTTGAAAAGAAGAAGAAGAAGAGATTAGTTAATATAAGTTAGCGTGGCCTTCAGTTCGAAGTAAATTTATAATTGGATTATATAATTGTGACATTTTGACATAAATGTATTAATATTAATTATTTTGACATAAATTTATGCTAACGGGAATTAATTTAGACTTGTTGTACACTATTGCCAAGCGAAGCGGATATATAATCAGAAAAAATGCAACAATGCTAATAAAAATAGGGAGGGAAAAGGGGAATGGGGGATGGAGCACAACAGGAGGGAAACGGAAGGGCGAGTGAAAGGGTATTTGGTAAGGGAATTGATTAAAGGAGAAACAAGGCGGACGTTGCATCTCAATCAAAACACTGCTTTTTCTTTGACAGTGTACGGCCTCACGGTAAAAATTAAAATATATTGTTATTTTTATTTCTAACTTTTATTTTATTTATACGCATACCACTCCTGTCCCATCCAAATCAAAACTACGAACGGCAAGGAATCAAATTTACTCTTTTATCTCTCATATAAGATTCTTTTAAAAACAAAAATATACAAAAAAAAAAAAGCCAATATTAGAAAACAGACGGAGTAAAAAAAAAAAAAGAAGAGTGACATGACCAAAATTATTGGCCAGCTGCGGTTGATATGGCCCATTTACCCTTGATGATTGCTGGTAGATTCATGAGAGAGAGGAAAAGGACGTGAGGGTATTATGGGGCTTCCAGCTCGCTGGCCATCCACTCCATATACCTGTCCCTTTTAATTTAAACACCCCCGACGCAAACACCCTCTCCCCAGTCCACGCCTCCCGTCCCATTCCATTTTTTCTTCCTCTTTAACCTTCTCTCTCCTCCTCCTCCTTCTCTCTTTCTCTTTTTTCTTTAATGAAATTCTTCCTTTCTTTTATAATTAATAATAACACAAAAGAGTACATTTCAAGATGGATCTGGGTTGTCTCCTTGGTACAGTAAGTACAATTTTTAATAATTTTAAAATAACTCGGACTCACTACTAACATTTGGACTCACTACTAACATTTTAATGTTAATTACTCCCTCTTCCTTCATATAAGATTCTTTTAATCGAATCACGCAGATTAAAAATTAAAATTAAAACTAATTAACTATCTTGATTTTTCTAAAAATTTCAATATTTTTTCAAAACTACTCCTATTTAATATCTTTCTCCTTGGATACATTAAATAGGGGCATTTTTTAAAAATGTATAATAAATACTGCCTCGTATATTATAAAGGGTCTTATATTTAAGATCAAGATAAAAGATCCTATATATAGAATCAGAGAGAATATTATTTATTCTACATTTATGGATGAGCTTAAGCTCGGCCCGGGTTCTCCCTCTCCTCTCTCTTCTCTTCCCCAAATGAAACTAATATACTCCCTCTAGTCCTTAATATAAGATCATTTTAACCGAATCACACGAATTAAGAATGGGAGTTAAAACTAATTAACTACCTCGATTTCTCCAAAAATCCCAATATTTTTCTCAAAGTACCCTTATTTAATCTCTCTCTTTTTTCCTTTGGATATATTAAATAGGGGCATTTTTTGGAAATGTATAATAAATACCACCTCGTATATTGTAAAGGATCTTATATTTATGATCAAGTTAAAAGGTCCTATATATAGGACCGGAGGGAGTATACTACTATATCATGTCTTAGTGTAACCAGTTTCCATTGGTGTCAAAGTACATAGGAATATGAAATTTTAAAAAAGTAAATACTCCTAGTGGTACTTTTTATTTTAATTTATATATAACTAGAATTTAGGAGGCAGCCCAAGTTTCTTTTTGTTGAAAAAAAATGCATCTTCGGAGGCAAATATTACTTTATACGGTGACTGGTTATTCTAATTTTATTTTATATAAGCTGATTGATGGTTATGGCTCAATAAAAGTTCATTCAAAACAAATATTATTTCTCACTAGAGTGGTATTAATGAAATTTCAATTTAAAACTAAGAGTAAGATGTATAGGGCATGAATAATGACGCGTGATTGGAGGGACCGATGAAGATGTAATTAGGAGCTCAACTCGGTGGTAGAGATTAGGTGCACATGATAGAAAGCTACGTTGGCTATAAATTAATTAATTAACGTGGAGTGACCTTTTCATTAGTGGAAGGGTCTCCATCTTATCATTACTGAAAGCTTAATCTCTTTATATTGTCTCTCTCTTTTGATATCTCCCTTGGAAGCCTACGTATTCCCTCTCATTCTCAAATCGCATTAATTAAATTATACCTGAATCTTATCTTATTATTAGTATAATAATAATAATAATTTTGTCATTAACAAAACGTACAGCAACAACAATCTCTCCTGTGAGCATCAAAACAGGACCTGCTCCTGACCTAACTTGTGTTGACCAACAAAAACCACCTCCCACAAAAGATAAACGAATCATCATTAACATTTATGAGATTACATAAGATTGCAATTAGCAAGCGTTTAACATCATTGACTACTGTATTGCATAATATTGCATGTCTTCCACTCCACAGATTCCTGATATTAATTACGTACCATTGACTGATTATCAATCATTCATTTTGAAAAATTAGATCCTATAATGATAAGAAGATTAGAGATTAGTCCCATCATTCCCCCCCCCCCTTTTTTCTTTTGTTTTCTTTCATCTATCTCTTCACCTTTTTAGTTTTGGGGAGTAATCAGCCTCTTTAACTCACCAAAAGTTTGATAAATCACCATCAATGATTAAGAAAATCCAGGAATCTCCAGAATACTGTGAAATCAACCAACGAATACTTATCCTGCTCAGAAGAGTACACGTAACGTAACGTAACTGTATTCTTAATTATAACACAGTGACTTTGGCCTAAAAACAATATAGTCGTCAAGATAAATGGATAATAATAATAATTGATCTAATTTGACATGTTAGAGGAAATTAAAGCAACTTTAAAAGTGTTGGCTTTGGCTTACACGTAGAGTGATTAATCAGTAATAGTAGCGAGTGAGTCAGCATATATGCTTTTCTAGGTCATTCTCTGGTAGGGAACATATATATTTGGTACGAGAGAGCTTCAACCCTCATTGAATTGAATACTACATACATAGTAAGGGGGGTTTGACAGCATCATATACACTTGGAAAAGCTGGAAAATACAGTAGTAGTATACATAAAGACTAAAGAGAGAGATTATGAAAAGCGCAAGCAGCCGGTGATTTGATTGTCACCGACACCGACATTGTTGAACTTCTCTTGCCATCTACCCAACTCGCGTGTCTCCACTTCACTCGCCTCTTCCTCCTCCTCCTCCTCCAATCAAAAAAGGCTGACGCGACGCTGCTTTATATAATATATATATATATATAATCAAGTCGCCACGACCAAAGCTGAGGATGTTTTACTGTTTGTAAAGAAGCCATGCTTTTGTGATCCTGTGCTACATCTGACCATCCAAATTGACCCCATATCAATTATTATTATTGATTATTATTGATAGGAATTCATATCCCACGACGACGATCATGCTAATGCATGTTTCATAAAATTTAATTTAAAAAATAGTACATCAATTTCCTGTTTTAATATAATGAACTTAGTTTTTAGCTTTCACAAATGAATTCTTGTGCGGTGGCAAATTTATCGTCCTGATTGATACCAATGGACTTGAAGGACGGGATGGGATAGTTGTTGGAAATATTAGGTGAAGAAGAACTCAGTGGGAATTAAGATATCACAACATGCAGAGTAGGGATGGCGAGAGAACACAGAAAGCTCGAGCAACTCAAATTACGAAACGAAGCACAAGGTTGAAGATGTGATGATTCATGGAACCTAGACAAGCTGGTTCGTCGTCCAAAATGTGAATCAATTCGGGTGCAATAATAAGCAAGCGATTGAGATTTTGTTTGGTGAGGAAAAGGAGCCACGTTAGATACAGTACGATTTTGGCAAGAAACAGGTTTTGTTTTTTGTTGGCGTACGTCCAATCCAAATTAGATAATATCATCAGCGGTTTAATTTTCAGTTAGTTAAAATAAAATTTAAGTAGAATTTGTTTTAAAATATGGTTATGATAAAAATTAATTTTAGATTAACGTGTTTATATTTAAATGATTTATTTAAAAATTAGTTTTGACAAAAATAATTATGTTTGAATAATTTTAATTAAAAATACTTTTAGTACAATGATTTTTTTTAACTTTTTGCTAAAATTTAATCTGTATTTATTTAATTAAAAATATACTCTATTTGATGTAACATTTTCTTGTTAGTTATGATTTATGAAAATTAAAATTTTGAAAGGGCATTTTGGTCAATAAATAGAAGGATTTTTATAAAAATTTTATTTTTCTAGTTTTTTTCATTTTTCTTATTTTTATTGATTAATTTTTATTTAACTTTAAAATAAATACAGATAAAAATGTAAAAATAAAACAGAGAAACATCTCTTAATCTACTTATAAGGAAACCCGAGCCAAAATGAGTTGCCAACGGGATCATTAAAAAAAAGTCAAACACAAATTATTTGAATCAAACTCATTTTTGGGCTGAAACTCCATTTGAAACGACTACCAAAACAGGTAGTAAGATAAGATTCATTCATATGAAAGAAAGAGATGCACTGTGACTAGTTTGTTTAAATACTATATATATAGAGAGAGAGAAGGGGGGGGGTCAACAATGCAATCCGAGTACATGAAATGAAACTGGGGTAGGCTTTGGCTACTGTGCTCTGCTCACCGTTTCGTGATTTAATTAAATCTAACTAAAAGTAGAAACAGTAACAGCCCATCTTCTTTGGACTCTACTTTCCAAAAGGTTAGGCTACTGATTGAGGAGCTCCTGTGCTACATTGAATATGATTGATTTAGAATAATACCACGTACAAAATTAATTAATTAAACATGGTGGAACAAATAAATATTCAAACGATGGATGGAGTTCGAAGATTATTCCTTTTATAATTTATCCCATTCCCATCCATCTAGGAGACAAATTCTAATTGGGCACGCTTGTTACCATTTCCATTCAAATACTCCCAATCTCTACTTTCCCATTTTGTTTGACCATTTTGGATCACGCACGCCATCCACGCCTCCTTTTCTTCGCATATTGCTATCTCCTCACCTCCTCAATATTAATTACTTACTTTAGTTTCACTTTCACACTACTCTTTTCATTTTACAACCAAAAAAACAAATTTTTTTTGTTTGCCCTTTGAAAAGTGAGTGTAAACAGTATGCATTAGTTTGTGGAGTTCTATTTGGCTATTGCTGTTTGTTAGAATCTCACCTCCTTCACACCTTACATTCATTTCTTTATGTATCACGTTCAAATGTAATGGATGCTTTATCTCTTGTATTGTCCGGGAAAAGTTGATATGTATGTATATATATATATATATATATACACGACACACACACACACACACATATTTGTTTATTATTATGTTGTCATCCTATGATGAGTAGTGACAGACATATAGGAAAAGTGGCGCATTTGAAGTAATATGAATGTGAGAATATAAAAATACTGCAAGTCGATGGCTGAATTAACTCACACATTATGGCTGGAAGGAAAAATAAAAACTTGAGGGTGACACGTGTAGCAGGGAGAGAGGAAATAAAAGACGAGAGTTGTTATCAGCTGTGCTGGGTCCAGCTTGCAAATAGCGAAAGGTTGAAAACAAATGTGCAATCCCTTTCCGGTTGCGGTTGACCGTGACATGAAACAAATAAGTAGCAATTATATGTATATGATAATTGGAGCTACAAATGAAACCAGACTGATCGTGGAGCGAAATGGTATTCAATATCTTCTGCCACTCAGTGTGTGTGTGGTACACAAGTTAGTTAATGGGTAACATCATTTTTTATAATTGTAAATTGTTGGGACCATATATTTAGTACAGGTGACTCTCAAACCCTCCCCAATTCTCCTCCGCCACCACCGCCATCACCCTCACCCACACTAGAAAAAGAAATTGAAGGAGGGATCGATGTGCAAGTGCAAATAAAAGCTGTAGGTTCGAGTAATCAATTTCATGTGTGGATTTTATGTTCATTGAAGGGCTGTGTGGTCCACAAGGTCCAAGCTTGAGGTGGATTGGGTGGCTGTGACTCTTGGACTGAGCTACTTTTGGACATGAATGGACCACCTCATACAACCAGGACCACTCCTCCAATCCAAGGACTCACTCACACTTGTCTCTTGGGGACCTCCTGACGTTGACCTGTTTCTCCATCTAGGCCCAATTTCACCTTTGTTTTCTCCCCCGGATTGATTGAACTGAGACTCAAACATTTTCTGGGGTGGAAATTGAAGTGATTAATAATGGGAAACGAGAATGATTGAGTTATATGTAGAGAAAGCTCATCAGGGGAGGGCTTTCGTTTTCTATCCGTGGTTTGATTGCGTTGCTGTATTTAATAATCAAGTATTGTACAGTGAACAAGGTCCTTACACATCCCTTTCTCTATCCTTCAAATCCAAGTAATGACAAGGACAAGCATGGTAGACAAGGCGGTTGTATTCAAAGTTATATTAAAAATGGCTTTCAATTATGCCATTGCCATGGCCATTCAAGAATCTAAGAAACTTTGCAAGGGCATTCATTCATTTTCAATCCCCAAACATATAACTAATTGCATATGTCGCCCGTGACTTCAAAGATAAATAAATAAATAATTGGATGAAAGAGCATTGTCATAATTTCTTTCGGCTTTACTCTCTAGCCAAAGCTTCATAAACATAAACACTCCCCCTTAAATGTTGGATCCCACACCATGTTAAAATATTGGCCAGCTGTGCAAGAATCGGACTAAAGTTTAGGATTTAAATTTAAATTACAGATTATTATGCTTTCGTAAGTTTGGATTTTGGTGAGCGAATCCAGTTTAGAATTAACAACGTCACACGAGAATGATTGGATTACATGGTTCAGTTTGGTTTTTTGGGTTCAAGATTTTCATCGACCTCATAGTCCATTATTCCATTTACATGGTATATTTTATAAGGGAAATCATCCCCAAAGTTTCCCATCAAGTTTAAAGTCTCTCACATGACATTTTTTTTCTTTTAAATATTTTGTTTAAGCAATTAACAACTCCTAATTTCTCTCAATACGCAATACTTCATCAACTTCAGGGACAAAGCAATTCAGAGGACCCGTTTCAATTTGCTAGATGCAAGTGTTAACAGTTCTCATACACCCCTAGTTCCTTTTCTCATTTTTCAGGCTCATGGTAATGTGTCTCATTTGTGACCCAAAAAGGAAATCATCATTCCACATTTACTTCCTTCTCCAAAAGATTGGGCCTGCCGTAAGCCGTGTGCACGCTACAGGCCCATCTTGAAACGTGGGCCTAGACATCGGACCTCCAGCTGTCAGTGTACCATCTCCAGGCCATGTAAAAGCTTCGGACTGAAGGACCGAACTGGAACCAAGAGTGGGTTGGGGGTGGTGAGATATCAAGATAGTAGCAACCGGCACCAAAAAAAGAAAAGATGAGTTTCATTTTTATTTCAGTTTACATGTGCTTCAATATTTGGCATAAACCATGAACACATGGTTTTTTATTGTTCAATTTTCATTGTTCAGTTTCTGGTAAAAAAAAAAAAAATTCATTGTTCAGTCCCCCAATGATTTTACGAGGCATAACGCATGAACACGTATGGATGAAACATGGAGGTGAGATTGAAGTTGACAACTATCCCTCCCCCCCCGCCCCCCCTTAATAATCTCTCAACAGCGCAGTCAAATATAATGTAATATCAGCAGACAGGAACCTCAAATACATATTGTCAAATACACATGATAAGATTACAGTCATAGTTAAGCAGTTCACGATAAGTGTTTTACTACTCACTATCTTACCCCCAACAACCACTCATCACGCCCACTTCGCCCTCTTTCATGGAGAAATGTCAACTGACACTTTCTCCAATGACCCAAATTTAAACCTGGAAAGTTCTAGGATCTCTTCGAAGGTTCATGTAGCAGAAAATAAGGTAAATTGCCAAAACAAGAAAAAGGAATCAAAAGAAAGCAACCTGAAATCTCGCAAACCAATCACAACTGAGGTTGTCTACAAACTTGCACACAAAGAAACACAATATAGAATCTTGGATGGGTACCCCACTCAAAAGCATCTTCCACAACTCATATACAAAGGCGGAGGGGGAAATCTTCATGCTCAAATTGCAACCGAAGAGAGAAATCGAAACCTTTGCCAATGTCTAATTTGAATGCGCATCTCCAAGTTCCAACCAGCACAGTAGCATTGGCTATCATCTGCCAAGTCAAGTCATAAGCAATTATAGTAATCCAAGAGCCACTTCTAATATCATTATGAACAAAATAGCAGCAGCAAGGAAACTGTAACCAATCGCCAAAGGATTCTTAAATTTCTAGTCAAAGCAATGATGATTGATCGTCAAGAGCTTCTCATAGCATTAAATATAACTTATGTTGGTTAAGATACTGCCTCTTAAAACAAACTATTCTATTAGGAATAGGAAGATACCTGTTGTATCAGTCATTCACAAGCAATCTTGGTGTCAAAGCTGCTAAGGCATATTGCAAATGCTTCAAAAGCTGAGATTGGATACTGGTAATCCATGGTGAACAAATCCTTTCCCACTTTTCCAAACTGAAGAACAACATTTTCCTGAGCCTGTTCAGAAACTCCATTCTTTGAAGAAGCAACCAGCTGGAAATTTTTGACAGAAGCCAAAGTCACTCTTCCATTGAAGTTTAGACACCAACATTGGAGTTGTTCATGCCACCTAGGGGACTTATTTTGTAATACCAGCATTTCCTTGTTTTGAGAAGACAAAGGTACTGATTGGAAGTTTTCCAAGCGAGTTGATTTTGATCTAAAGAAAGGAATGGAAGGAGAAGTATCAATTCTGCTATGCAGGAATTGTGTTTGTGTAGGGGCCACACCTCCTGGCTCAACAGCTGAAGCAGGGATGGCATCCATAACACAGTGCATTATCCTTGGGCCCCTGTAAACAATTTCCCATCTAAAACTTAGCTATTCCAGATATCAATTTAATTTAAGAGAAATGAGAAAGCAATAGAATTGCCACCTAGAAGGGAAGCGGTGAATATCAGATAACAAACAGCACAATAAAAAATATTTTGACTTCATGATTCCTGTACTCGTAATTCTTTTTTTCCATGAGACTCTTTAAATAACAATATCTATACCTAGAGCCCAGGACATTCAGATCATATGAGACATGTGCAATGGGATAGTTGCCAGCAGGAACTCTTGGAGACACTTGCTTGAGACTGACTGGTCTGGTTGAATGAGATTTAGTTACTTTGGCTCCACAAATTGGAGGGTGCGCATCATACACTGTGAATTTGGTACCCAAAAAATTTGACCTATCACAAATGAAACAAGAGAGTGATTTTAAGCCTAACAGATATCGATGGGTCAGTCATGACCAGCATTAGCTAAACTTACCTCAACTTTCCAATGTAAGTGCTACTCCCTCTTGATACATCATTGCAAATTAGAGAAATGATATAGTCTGTGTGGGTTGGGCGTCGACACTTGCGTGCGGCAAGAAGGAACTTGCCATCATCGGTTGAAGCTGCAATGTCACACAAATCAACATTAAATGGCATCAAATCATTAAAAAAGAAAAAAGAAAAACAACAAAAGTAGGCAGCCACTTTTCTTTGAATATTACATTAGTATAAGAAAAAAATAGAATGTCACTAATCAAACTTACATGCCAAAATATGAGATGCATTAAAGCACACAGATTAAATTTAAAGGCTAGTAGCGCTTACCTTGGTCTAAACCAAGGTACAAATAATACGTTTGATTGCTGCAATTCCGTTTAATATAGCACTGAAGAAGAGATCCCCTTGGACCAGGCTGCACAGCAATAGTAAGAGAACAGAGTAAAATTTATTTTAATTAGAGGTATGAGACCTTCCTAGCAATAAAATAGTCACCAATAATAAATATACTTGAATATGTGAAGCGGATGCAACCAAAATCACACCTATGACAACTGGAAATGTGTATAGTACAAATTATATTATTCTTACCCTCTCACTCACTGTTTGGGGTAGGCGGTGGTTGGGAAATCACCTCACCATGAAGGGATAGACAAAGCCAAAGTAATGCTACTTCAGTCTACAATGCTCGCCCATCAAACAAATTAAATCTCACAAATATACATGTAGCTTGTCTAATTTAAGAGGCTGTGAAACCATTGCAACTGCAATTCAATAATATACTTGTTCAACTATGTCACTCATCAATCTACCCCTCATATTTCATTATGCCTCAATCGAAGTTTCCCAATCTAGATAACAAGGCCAACTCCTGAATATTAGTATGCTACTGTACTGCATACATGAATCTAATGATAGTATAAATTGTTAAGGAAGTAAAGGTACTTGCAATAATCATACCTGCTTCAAGGAGATTGGGAGGGTCAGCTTGCTAGATAATTCAGGAGGTTTCACAATTTCTTTCATGATTTCTCTCCAACTGCGGCAAACACCAGCACAGGCAACCACATGTCTTCGGGCAGGCCAGGTATCTTCAGAGGCCTCGATTCTCATTAGAACATCCCTCAGAAGCTCGTGAGGCATATTAGCCCAACAACTCTGCTTCAAACCATCAACAACCACCAAACGATCCCCAACATCGCGGTATGTCTGTGACCGAGATCTCATCCCATACCCCAACTTCACCTCAAATCCTTTCCTTGAAATGCTCCCAAATTCCCCCTTTATATCCTGGATGATACTCCTAAACGACATCGTCACCTTTTTAAATATTCAAAGCCATTGTCAATTCCTCCATTCCAAATCCCATCTTTTTACAAAAAGCAAGCTGGCAATCGATGAACAAAACGCGAGAACATCGAAAGCTTGGATTTTTTTTTTCTTTTAAAAATGAAGGTTACATCACAATAACGACAAAGGTTTCCTTTGCCAAGCAAAAATAAACTACCACGATCAAACAGATGGAGTGGCATACAAATTCAGTACGGCAATTCGAAATCGAAAACAGCCTAAATAGAACGCAACACAAAGGCAGCACCGAAAAAACAAATTAAGAGAAGATGAATCAAACACGGAACTTAAACCAGGGCTTCATACCCTCCCCCTCCCCTCTCTTCCTTTCCAAACTATCTCCCTTTCCAATTTTCGAAAGCCATTTTATAAGAGGTGGAGCCAAAAAGGTTCAGGGCGCTAATTCAAAACAAGGAATTAATTGAGAAATAAAGCGAAACCCTTGAAAATAACATAAAGAATCAGAATTCAGTTCGACCCTTTCGATCACATTGCACGAGAGCACTTTGGGACTGGAAAGAATGAGGACAGCGAAAGGGCCACTGAGGAATCTGAGCTCACCATCCGGGCTGACCAGACGGGTTCCGACACAACGGCTTTATCCTTTTGGCTTCTCTGGCTGTCCTCGTAACGGATCGGGTTGGGTACTGATGATTTACCCGAACTGCAGTGTTGGAGGCTTGAAGGCAATTTGGTGTGAAATCAAATCGTTTCATGGTGGATTTTAAAGAAAAATTAAATACGTGAGAAAAAAGAATGACCTGATTGATTCTGTATATGAAAATAATTTTTTTTTTAAAAAATAAAAAACTCAAAAAACTTTTAAACATATTTTTTATAAATTATTTTGAAAAACAGAAAAATAAAAGAACAGAAAACTCAAAACACCTTTAGAGTGTTTTGTAGTTTTTATTTTGGAAAACACAAGGATATTAATGGTAAAATTATAAATTTTGAATAACTCATTTATTACTCACTAGTTATGATTTTGAGAACAATTATTCAAATAGATTTTTTTTTTCTTATTTTCAAAACTTATTCTCGAAAACAGTTTTACAAAACTGTTCTCAGAATAATAAAACAGAAAACACTGTCAAACACACCCAAGCATTTCATAGATTACCTGCATGATCTGAATTTTGGTCAAATATTTTCTTGTTGTGTTCTATGAAATACTTGGAAGGTGTTTGGTATATTAATATTTTACATTTTTTATATTTTAGATATCGTGAACTAGAATGTAATTATATAAAAGTATTACATTTAACATGTAAAATAAAATTAATAAAAGAATATTATGAGTTGAATCTTTTACTACTCAACTCAATAACCATTACGAGAGCACTTTCAGTGCACCGTGTGCTCATCATTTCTGGACCGTCCAGATCAAATCTAAATAATCCAGATTTAATTATATTTTTTATTATATTTTTATTTTATTAAATACAAAATTTAAAATAAATATAATTTTATAATTGTCACTTTTTAAAAAAAAATACTATTATTATGTAAAAAAATCAAAATAAAAAACTGTAAATCTTGACTATCCATATTAAAACTAAATTGTCCAGATTTGTCTAAAAGTGATGAGCATTAGGTTCTCTTCACTATGCAGATTCAACCATTACCCATTAGTAAAAAATATCATTCTTTGATAATAAATTTAATTCTTGAAGATGTGAAATTTGACTTTAATATTTTTTAAAAATATATTATGTATTGAATATTTAATGAAGTGAGGACATCTAAAGTATTTAACCTTTTAATTTTTTAAATACTCATTTTTCAATACTGTAAATTTCACTTTTTTGTTTCTTTGTCAAGTTCTTTGTATAAATCTTGATATCCCTCCAATGTATGAGTCTTTCTAGTTAAGAAAATAAAGAAGGATCCAATAGTAAATATATTACATTTAGGTGAAAAAATGATAAGTTGGGATCTTATTAAATTTAATAGGTAAAGTTTTTATAGAATTATAAGAGAAATAAGAAAATTTATTTATTTATTTTTAAATTGACCCAATATAATCAATCCCTACTAATTAGGTCACTTTTAAAAAACAATATACAATGTATATTTAGAATAAAAATTAATTTTTTGTGGCCAATAGAATAAGAAATAGATTAATTGAACATTTAATTTTTTTCTTATATCCCATGATTTCCATAAAAAAATGTAGTCAACTGATTCCAATTACATCAAGTGAACATGTTAATTTGTTAAATAAGATGAGGCTTTTTTAATACTCGTTTGTTTACTTATAAAAAATTAACTTAAAACATTATTCAAAAAATGAACTCATCATTCTTTTTTTCGGCTATGGGTTTGATATCTTCTTTTTTTCGTTTTCCACTGAAAATTCAATTATATTGACTCCAAACTACAAACATACAAACTGTGCCACAATGTCAACTTACAGTTACAGACTATAAAGACATATACAAAGGCTAAACAATAACCGCACCCCACGATGAACCAGGGTCGGGGTCTCTCCTACCCAACAGATTTTAGTTTTTTTAATTTAATTTTTTAAATTAAATATTATAGATTAAAATATATCATTTTTAGAGTTACACAGTCATATTTTTATATAGTTTTTATCCTCCTAATGTTATAAAGTAAAAATTAAACCTCTAGAGTCTTACTACAGTCATACAATGATAGAGAAGCAGGGAAAAATGAGATTAAGAGGATAAAAAATGCATAAATAATTAGATATATGACAATATAATTCTAAAAAATAAATTTTTTTATCTATAACATTTAATTTTAAAAATTAAAAAAATTAAAGTATCACTGCAGACTGTAGCTGCATGGGGTCTCACGAGAGATACCCCAATTCCCCATGAACCATAATAAACAAGCGGAACTGAAAATTTTTTTACAAAAAAAATCTGACATAAAACAAAAGACAAACTCAGCCAATTCCTCCAGATTCTCCCACTACTGTTTCACATAAGCTTCCATGTCCATAATACGTGCCAGAACAATCAAATCAACCCTGTTCGGTTGTTTAGATTATCATTTTATAAAAGATCTGATAAAATAATTATAACTTATAAAAATAAAATTTAAATAAAAATAAAAAAATTTATCATAAACTTATTTAAATAAAAATAATAATTATTAAAAATTATATTTAATTTTCAAAAATGTAAACCAAACAAAACCTATATCTTTATATATCTAAAAACTAAAATCGAATTTACTCTTAACTCATTAAACATGTACTCTTTTTTTTTTTGAAATTGTTTATTGAAATGTGTGGGTTTTCCATAATTGAATTGCAGACGCTGACTTCTAGTTAATTTGTATTTGAAAGTTTGAACCCAATAAACCATGGACATTTTAAAAAAATTAAATGCACACATATTTCATACACAATACCATATAATATATTGTATAGATATATTTTTTCAAAATTTGATATGACAACTTTAAATTTTTAAGGTAAAATAGGAAAAATAGTCTCATAAATATTTGTAAAATTATAATATTTTTACAAATTTTTAAAATGATGTTTCTTTGTAAAAAAATTTTTTTATTTATATAAGTTGTTATAAATATTTTATAAATTATTTTAATATTTATAGTTTGATTTTAAGAATGTTTATAACTCATTTTTCTCTAAATAAATTGATTTATTAATCATACATATAAATAACATTATATGTATAAATACTCTATATTATTTTAAAATTTTAAAAATTAATTTAAAATTATTATATGTTTTATATCATATTATATTGTATCCAATATATATATATAAATAAGTGTTGTATATAGTTTAAAACTTGTAAGATTTTAATTGAATTACCAAAATACCACAACCTTGAATATGGACAAAATAATAAATAGAGATGGAAGTTTCTCATTCTGAATGACATTTCGGACCGTTACTCCAAATTCTTGGCCTCACACTCCCGCTCCCTCATGTAACCAGTATTTTCTTTCATTCTTTTTTCTTTTGAGAAAATAACACTTAAAAGACCAAAACTTTTAATTAATATTATTTTAAGATAAAATGACAAAAAAAAGATCATAATCTTAAATTACTTAAAATTTTAAGTAGAAAATAACCTTAATATTTTTGTTAAAAAATTTTACACTCAACATCTATTTTTTACTATTTTTCTTTCATAATTTAACACTGAACTTTCCTAATTTTACACTGGACATGCTAAAGAATTTAACTCTTAGAATTTTACACTCAACTTCTATATTTTATTACTCATGTTTCACGATTTGACACTGAAAAATTCTAATTTTACACTAGACAAGTCTCAAAATTTTACACTCAATTTTCACTTTTTACTACTTATATTTCACAATTTAACACTCAATTTTTTCGATTTTACACTAAACTTCCTTAATTGAATTTGATAATATATTCATTATAAAATTAGAGAAGTTCAGTGTTAAATTATGAAAAAAGAGTAGTAAAAATCAGATGTTGAGTGTATAACTTTTTAATAAGAACATTTAGGTTATTTCCTATTTAAAATTTTAATTAATTTAAAATTATAGTCTATTTCTGTCATTTAAATTTTTTAGTCATCAAATAATATTAATTAAAAATTTTGGTCTTCAATTGTTATTTCCCTTTTCTTTTTTAATATTTATTGTCTCTCTTATATATTGTTGTTTAATAATTTTCTAAATTCAACTGTCTTAGTATTTTGCCAAAAACCCGCCCCTGATTTATGCTGTGTCCGTGAAATGTCTCAAGTACCCTTCAGATCATTAGTTAATTGCGAGCCACTCAGCAGTAGCCACTGGCAATAAAAGTGATAGTTAGTGGCAATTCGGTAAAAGTGTTGAATCGCCCCAAAGAGGCAACCAAATTCAAAACCAGAAAGCACATTATTTATCCAAGAGCCGAAGAGCAGGGAGTAAGTGAAGCGCAGATTGGGAGAGAAAAGTCTGTAGGCTGAGAAAGCGAAGCCTACAGTTCACTCTATCAGCTGGAGAGCAAGACCAGCTGAACGACTCTCTCCCAGGTTCTCTCTTACATCCCCCTTCTCTTTCTTTTATTGGCTCTTTTTGTGTTCTGTGCAATGGACATACGTAGCCAAGGTCCACTCTTTTTCTCTTTTCCTTTCCATCAGTTCATCTATTGACATAACCTAAATATCCTCTTCCTTTTTCTAAATCTAGAATAATCTCTTACTATTTGTCATCCTGATATGGGTTATCTATGTGGTTTCGTATTTTAAAGAAAGAAGAGATGCGACGCAAAGTTTTGTTTAAAAAAAAAAAGTTAATTCAACCTAGGCATGGCGATTTTTTTTTTCCGTTGAGATATTCCTGTGGGTTGTTGTTTTTAAAGGATGGGGATGCCTCTATGTGGCTCTTACGATACTTCCGCTCTGTTGTATTGTAAAAAACGAAGAAGCGATATCAATCTCTTGGTCGGTGCATTTGATTTTGTCCCTTCACGGAAATACGATAAAATTGGTGCTTTTCAATTTGTTTTTCAGGTTTTTAACTATAGAACGTACTACTTATATTTTGTTCTCTGCGAAACTCAAGGTTCTCTTTGGTTGTTTTGTTATATCGGTTTTCTTTTCACACTTAAAGGTTTTGGTGATACCCTAGAGAAGCGATGGCACAAATGAGGATGAATCAACCGTCACATTGGTGGTGGATCGACGATCACACCACCTCTAAAAGATCCCCATGGCTCCAATCCACTCTCTCTGGTATCCATTTCCTTCCTCTGCTATTAATGTGCCATAAACTCAAGTGTTTACTTACTCTGAACCTGTGGAAAGCGTTCATTTTGAAAGTGTAAAAGTTTCATTTATTTAAGCTCTGCAAATCTTAGGGAAAAAATGTCTGCAATTGAGCAATTTGCTTGCTTATGAGTACATATGCTAAGTTGAACAATTTAATGTATCTTCGTGATTATGGTTGAGGTCTAATATTAATTTAGTGATGCATTGATTGCACGAAAGATTCCGCCAATCATTTTTCTGGCTCTTTGTTATTATTTGCCTTTACAATTTGTCCCCAGTAGACTCACAAATGCTTTGCTTGTATACGTATATATATATATATATATATATATTGAAGTTTTGGACCCACAGGTGTCATCCTGAACGATAATTGACTTTTCTTATGTCACATAACCCATAAACGAAAGCACTTATAGAAAGCTCAAACCACCCGTTCTCGAAAGAGTAAAGAGGAACGTTGGTGTACTGGTAACAAGAAAAGTTTATGGGCCTGCCTTACGAATTGTGATGCCTGCTTGTTACTTTTGAAGTTCTTTTCTCTTTCTACTTTTTCCTCTGGATTTAACCGTTGCAATCACTTTTTTATTTTTTGGGGATGAACTGTGACTTGTATCTGGGCCTCTTTGCGGACATATGCTGGAGTGTTACATTGGCTAATGATTTTAGCAATCAATCAGTCTATAAGATTTCAGAGGGAATATGAAAAAAATGTTGATATTTGCTTGTGTTTCTGTGTTTTATGTTGATGGCAGAACTAAATCAGAAGACAAAGGCAATGTTAAAATTGATTGAACAAGATGCAGATTCCTTTGCGCAACGTGCAGAGATGTATTACAAAAAGCGGCCGGAGCTTATTAGCATGGTTGAAGATTTCTATCGGACTCACCGCTCATTAGCTGAGCGCTATGACCAAGTCAAACCTGACCCTGGAATTCGCCTCCTGATTTCAGGAGGATCTCCTTTTGCTTCGGCCAAGCATCAATTAGAGAAGTTCATGAGTTTCAGTGATCGCAGTTATGATAGCTTCTCTGAGAATTGCGATGTGGAGGAATCTGCAGAGTCTGAAGTTGATGATCCCGAGCAGGAAGAGGAAACTGAATTTAAGGGGGAAGTTTCTTTTGTGGCCGTGAATGATGAAGTGAAGAGGTTAAGTGAAGAGATTAAGAGGCTTGGAGAAGACAACGGGATTTATATGGATCAAGTCAAGCAGAAAGATGCCATGAGTAATGAACTCGTGATTTTGAGGAAAGAGATTGAAAGACTTAGAGAAGAGAATAGGGAACAGAAAGATCAACTCAAGAAGATTGATGCCATGAGTGATGAAGCAATGATGTTGCGGGAAGAAATAGGAAGACTGAGAGAAGAAAATAAGGCACAGAAGGATCACCTCAGGCAGAAAGATGAAGAGAAAATAGAGGTGATAAAACACCTGAGTTTGGCAATAGATATGATAAAGGAGGAGAATTCAAAGATGAGAAACTTTATTGTTAAGGATTGCACCAAGAAATGGAAGTACCCCTTTGAGTTTAAGAATCTCATGGGAGCATTGGCCGGAAAGCTGTTCAATGGATATCCATGGAATCAGCCCAGTGTTGTAGCTCTCTAGATGTGATTTACAGGTAGGCAAATAGCGTATAATAATAAGTGAAGAACGGTTTTATGCATATTTCTATGGTCTGTATTGTAGGGACTCACCCACGTAGCCCAGAAACTCCATACATTTGACTAGTCAATGTCTCTAAGTATCCTAGTGTAGTTATTCAACATATTTTCCTAGTATCACATAAAAAGTCAGATAGAATATTTTAGTGTTCCTTCCTCTCGTTGCCGAATGCCGAGCTATTGTATACATTCCAATCCAATCGTCTCATTATTTATTTTATTATTTATAGTGCTGCCCATTCTAATTCCCATCTCTCCTTCCTGACCTCAACTGTAATTTTTCTTTTCAATTTGTCTCTTAAGGCAAAGTGCGCGCATTAGATAAGAGTCATCAAAAGGTTGTTGAAGCAAGATATCAGAGTGATGTGTGGTCCCTTCTCTCCCTCACCCCTCTCAATCTCTCAAACGAGAGTGAACTAATTTCATAAAATAAAAATTAAAGGAAATTTTCAGCATAAATGGGGACAGACAGTTAGAGTTAGTGATAACACCTGCTCGGCATAAAACTTTATTGGCATTAACCCAGGAGCATAATTCATCAGTAGTGCCTCATACAATGTACCAAAAATAAAACGAGATAAGTGCATGCTATTGCTATAATAGCGAGAAGAACAATAGAGTAGAAACACCTGCATCTATTCAGATTCACATGCCATGAAGCTGCTGCATTAAGCAAATTACCAGTAAAGCCAGATGCAACATCAGATTCAGAGCGTGAGATGAACAGTGTGAAGCAGGGGCATATGCTGGCGTAGACTCCGATGGGGGAAACGCCACTACAGGGCCCGGAGTACCGAAGGCGTCCGGATTTGGAGGACTTGGGCTCGAAGGAATTGTAGGCACTGAAGAGTCAGATGGAGAGTAAGCGACTCTCCCAGGAGACGGAAAGAGTGGCTCAATATCTGGGGAGAGAGGAGTGGAGACCAGAGGAGCACCTGGTAATATTGTTGGTGCTGCTGATATGGTGGAAAAATGCATACTTTGTGGAGAAGCCCAAGATAATGAAGAAATGGATGCTATTAAGACCAGCAAGATTACGGAGAATGACCAAAAGGAAGCCATTAATGATCACAAAATCAATACTCTATATTGGTACTCCAGTTCCAATAAATGTGTCTGTGAGAAAGAAGGAAAAGCACAGAGGAAAGTGTTGCTGGAGAAAACGAGGGGGTTCATGATTGAGGCATAAAAAGGGCCTTTAAGATGTGGTAGTGGGGTTCCATTTGTAAGTGGCAATTGATAATTGGGACCTTCTTTGGAATCACACCTTGGCATTCTGTGCTACGAGACAAATTTGGTCCGTGATTTCCTTCTGGACCACATGAATATTTGGTGTCCTACTGTCCTTGTCTTTCCTTCTCACCATCAGTATCAGTACGCGAGTTTAAACCATTTTGTGTGTATACATACATACATACATACATATATATATATATATATACTCTCTCTGATCTACATTATAAGGTATTTTGTATCATTTATATGCATATTAAGAAAATTATTTTTTTAACTGAAATCAATACAAAAAGTATCTATATTTTTTATTTTATTCTCATTAAATACTCTATTCTATTATCATTGTAAGCCTATAAATAAAAGAGAAATCATAAAAGACAGAGATAAAATAGGAAGAAAAATATTTAGTATCCTATATTTTAAATAAAAAATTTATAATATAAAATATTTTATAATATTATGTATATATATATATATATATATTACAGAGGAGCCCAGGGAAAGAAAACAAATCAAGAACATCAACAGAATCTTAGAGAGGGTAACTTCAGATCATTTGTTAATACTCTGCGAAAGAAATTTTATTGAATTATCAATTTCAAGGATATAGATATTTTCACTAGTTCGTAGTTAACTTTGTCAGTAGAGATGTGACCTAGAGTTTAGACACTTTAATTTTTTAATAAGGGAGGATATTCAGTGTTCACTGTATATAACACAAGTTATATGTCTCTTAAGGTTTTTTTTTTCTTGCTACTTAGTCAGTAGAAAATTGTCTAATTTTTACTTTCTCTCTCAATACAGTTAAAATAATTATCAATAATAATTGATTTAAGTGGTTCAACATTTATCTTATTTTTCTTAAGTAAAGTCTTTAGTTAGAAAAGAAAATTATCCTTAGAAAAGTTTTGTATCTGTACAGTCTGATTTGACTTGATTTATATTAATTAAAGTCTAATGTAATTTTTGAAAACTTATTGATATTAAAAAATAACTCTGGTGTGAACTTTGATAAGATTTTGTTACTAATTAATGAGCATTGCATGTGATAAATGAAAGGGAATTTTTAGTTTATAAAATTTGCAGTATTTCATTTTTTATTTTGTTACTATGAGTGCAGTATTTTTATTTTAAATTTAACCGTAAAAGAAAAAAAAATACAATTTTTATGTACTGTTTTTAATGAATGAAAAATTGTCATTTTTTTATTTATTATATTGGTAGTGGCTCCTATATTGAACCGTATAATTTTTCAAGTATAATATATATTTTTATTTTATTTTTAAAAATAATAAATCTATTAGTTTAATTAAAAAATATAGGTTGATGCAATTAAAAAATGAAAGAGAATTCTTGATTCCCAAATCACCTTTTTTATTTTGGGACAGCATTTGTTAATTGAATTATTTATTACGGCGGAGAGACTGCATTGAGGCTGATGGAAGGCGACGATGATAAGCTTGGGTGTGGGTGAGCTGTGTGTTAGCCGCGCTGCTCCTTCTCTGGTGGCTGGCTCCTCTCTTCTTCAGTCCACTTTCCCACTCGCTTCTGTGTCGATTCGCCCATCTTATCCTGCCTCACGCACCCTTCTCACATCCCAATCTGCTCCATTCCCTCCCCAACATCCTCATCACGATGATGATGATGCCCAACTTCAAGACCTTAGGGTTCCTCCTCATTGGTTACTCCCTCCCAACGCCTTCCAGGTACTTTCATTTCCTCCATCCCCTTTTTCCCCCATTATCATTACTATTATTATTGTTTCAACTGTTCGTCTGTTCTTGCTGCCCATAGCTGCAATCTTCTGCTTGGGACTTACTTTTAAATTTCCAAAATGAAAACTTCATCCATTCTCAATCTGCCCCTTAATCCCTCTCTGATTCTGGCCCTGGTCTACCTGCCTCTTCTGTTAACTTACACCTAGTGACTCTCTTCTTTATTCTGTATATATATATATAGATCATTCAACATTTCAACAATTGATGAATCTTTGGGCTGCAACAACTATACCCGATTCCATTACTATTGAATTCTCTCTTGTTGCATTTGTCAACGGATAAGAAGTGCTTATTTCACTTTTCAAATGACCAAAATTTAGGTATAATTTTTTGGAGATAGGTACATATCTTTTGTAGTTTGGTATTCGCACTACATCTACATGATTAGACCTTCAAAAGTAGAAAGTAGAAACTCTTTTTTTTTATTTATATATATATATATCTTTTTTGTTCACGTAAATCTTGCCCTTTCTCAAGTCCCCCGGGCTCTCCTCTGTTTGAATCCAACACTTGTGCATAGACACGGGATTTGAAATAAAAGTCTTTATACTGTGCTTGTCCAATTTGAAAGTAATCAAGTTCGCCTCAGGATGCTATGCTTGTACTCATCAGTCTCAATTATTAAGCAATTTAGTTGACATGATCCGGCATGTGTTTCAGGAATCGGAGTGGCTGAGGGTTACACTGCATAAATGGTTGGATGATGAATATTGTCCGGAGGAAACCAACGTGGAGATAAGCAAAGTTGCGGCCCAATCATACTACAAATCTTTGCTAGAGAAACAGACAGACCTGGGTGAGATTTTGTTGAAGATGGCCCGGGAGCTGGAGTCTATTTCTTATCAAGAAAGCTTTCATGGGGCGTTCTCATCTGCAAACGCAGCAATTAATCTGATTGCCCAAAGAATCGAAGAGTCCTCCCACTCAACTAACAGTAGCTGAATGGATTTAGTTGCGTTTCTGCTTGTTGGTATGAAATCTATAAGGCTCCCAATTCCCTCTTTGCTTTGTCAACTTCTATCTCCCACGAAATCCTGTGAAAAACTTCTGTAGTTTTATCGGTGTATCAAATGTTGCGTACAAAGGTTTTGTGATTTTGGAAGGCTTTTTCCCCCTCCTTTGGTTGAAGTTATAAGACTAGGAATTCCTTCAGGAATCAGGAAGACACCTACCAAATCGGTTTAATTCTTTTATTCTGTGTGCTTGGGAGAAACCTCCATCTTCTGCTTCTGAGTGCTGGAAAGCGCCAAATTCCTTAAAGATGTAAAACCTCCATACATAATCAAAGTAGCTACGCCCGCTAGCTAATGCTTCCCAGATTTTAATGACCACGGATAACTTTATGTCTCAGCATGTAATTCATGTTAAATATATTTGATATTAATACTAAAATTCACTTAGAAAATAATATTATGGTTTTCTTTTATTTTTAACTTTTTTATAATAAATTGTTTTGTGTTACGTGATCCTAATCATTTGTTAAACGAGCTGTCAGCATTTTGTAAGCTACTGTTAAAAATAAATAAATAAATAAATCAAACTTCAGTTTTCACATACCTACAGTAAAAATAATAAATCAGAGTGCCTATAAAATGGAGAGATAGTGATAAACAAAAGAGGTAAATCAATCTAGTTTTAGTTTTACACGCATTTATATTAGTGATATGTACTTATTGGTGATGATATTTTTTTGTCTTTCTTAATTATGACACCCTTAGCCAATTATATCGTATGGTTTAAGGCTATGATATCGTTAACGACTGCAGAAAGTTAGAAAGGGTGATTAATGGGAATGCTTAGTGTCTGCTTGAGTCAAGAGATGCATTAAAATCAAAGGGACAATAAAACAAAACTTGGCTTGGATTTGGTGCAATGAATGTCCTTTTGTTTTTAGCAAGGTTTTACAAAAGGGTGCAGTGACTTATTTGCCATTTTTGCATTGCGGTTTAAATCGCAAACAAAAAACCAAATTTGAAATTGGCAGAGAAAGATGACAAATTCACAACTTTATCGACGTTTTGCTGTGTCTTCTTGGCGGGACAGTCTAGCTCTGGTGGACTCATCTACTGTCATACCCTTTATTTACTATTTCCATTTTTTTATTAATAATACATACTTCTCTTATTTAAAATTTCCGGTAATAACACCCAAATAAAAGACTAATATATATGCACTGCGACTTTAGTATCAAAATCAAATTTACTTTTACTATACGTATCAAAAGTTAGGACTCTGCTTGGTGATCTCTTCTTATAAAAGAAATCAGCATCTAAGTACAACTGCTGGGTCAGATTGGAATTGTTATTGCAAATGGTGTTACCTCTTGTGGAGATCTCATCGGTGATGAGCAAGGAAATTGAGAAAAGAGCTTCTACAAGCTTCTTGGTTACTATCCTAGTACAAGGCTAAATTTTATGGCATTCGAGAAGGTCCTAATCTCTACTGGAAATATAAATTTACTAAAGTTAATGTCTACTTCGATTCTTTAGAGGCTTTCACGCTCATCCAGCATAATTTATCTCAGATTCTCCCCCTCTCAAGTATGATTACTAAGATCAGAGATCTTCTCATGGGATATTAGATAGTCACTTTTGATCATAATTTTAGAAAAATGAATAAATGTGCTAATTAGTTAGCTCATCAAAAAGCATTTTATGATAACTTTGATATCAAGATTTTAGACTATACTCCTTTTGGTTGTAAAAATTTATTAAGGTCTGTCATAGCCTAGTTTATTTTTTTCTTCTTTACACGGGTCACACCATCGCGCTTGTATTGAAAAAAAAAAGAAATCAGCATCTTAAGATAATGGCTTTTCTCGAATTATTTACAACGCGCGGCACACGCAGCGCAGTTATTTTAACGATGTAGTGGCATTTGCGTTAAGAAGTCCGGAAATGAGTCCTTAGTCAAAACCTTTGATTATAATTTTACCAACGGAAGATCCAAACTTTGGCACCCTCAGACGGAGTCCCTGGTTACCCTGAGACAACTCCAATCAAGAGGAGCAGAGAAACACCAAATCCGAGGAGGGAGGGTGAGGAAGAGCGCTTTAGTGCGACAAAAACTGACACATAGGGAGGAGAGAGAGCCTTCTGGGGCATCAATGGAGGAGGAGAAGGAAGAGAAAAAATCGAGTGAGGAAAGAGTGAAACTGTTTGTCGGTCAAGTGCCGAAGCATATGACCGAAGATGAGCTGATTGCATTGTTCAGGGAGTTTGCTGTGGTGGACGAGGTTATCATCATCAAGGATAAAGCTACTCGCGCCTCTCGAGGTTCACTTTCTTTATTCAAATCCTCCATTCTCCTTTCCTTCACCCGCAATACTGGTCAGAGCACAGATTCATTGAGTTTGAGCTTCTGTGACCCCATTGTATTCCAACTCTAATCTCGTGGGTTTTGGTTGCAGGGTGTTGCTTTGTAATTTGTCCGTCCAGAGAAGAGGCAGATAAGGCAGTTAATGCGTGTCATAATAAGAAAATGCTACCTTGGGTTGGTGCCATCTTCACACATCTTATTATGGGTTGAGTACTTGAGTTTCTTTTTTTTTCTCCCCCTCCCGAGTTGGCATTGTTTTGTAAAGTTGAAACTCGAAAGTGAAGTGTTTTGATACACTGGTAGTGGAATAAAAGGTTGGTCCCATTATCTTGGCTGATGCTGACGAACATCTAGTCATGACTATCTTAATTGGGAAAGAATATCTATCTAATTTTTTAGCCATTTATTCTGGCAATTGCTATTTCTGGGTAGCGAACTTAGAACTACAACTTAACTAACATTAAACACCCAGTTGAGCATTTTCGACAGGATTCCGCAATATGGTGCATTTTGTTATATTCTTGCTCTAAATTCTGACATCCACCACTGAATTGAAGACAAATATCCTTTATTATCCAAGGAAAAGAGGCACAATATGCGTGGAATCTCAAATTGATATTGTCTTTTGTCCATCCATCGTGTTCGAATCAATAATGGACTCTTCTTTCGCAACACTCATGAATATCCTTCTATGGGGCTTTCTAAATTAGGAATTATGAAAAGTGGGACGGACCTTCTAGGCCATGCTCGACCTTCAGGTGGTTGCTCAGGCCTCAGGCTGCCTTCTACATTTTCAGGCTGTGCCCACGTGGTTATTTCTGTTCAAAAATAGTTCCTGATGGTTGTGAACTTGTGATGTAGATATGCATTAGCACATTGAATTTTAACCACCCACAGTTTTCCCTGGATCACTGATAGTGATAGCTGCATAGAAAGATGTTATTATTCTATTTCTGATAGGTAGGTATCTTGTTCTTTGTGTCTAATTCAGGCATCTAGCCCGTTGCAAGTGAAGTATGCAGATGGCGAGTTGGAAAGGCTAGGTGTTATATTTTCTCTATTTTTTATTTGGCTCTGAAAATATTCATGTGCCAGAATTCTGTAGTTAAGCTTCATTATACCCATTGAATGCACATCATAGAAATTATACTTTGATGAGTAATTTGTGGCTGTCTTCAATCCAGAACACAAACTCTTCATCGGTATGCTTCCAAAGAATGTTTCTGAAGTTGAATTATACACACTTTTCTCCAAGTACGGAACTATAAAGGATTTACAGATTTTAAGAGGTTCTCAGAAGACAAATAAAGGTAATGTTAAAAGTTTAGACTATTCTCAATTCCTTCTAGATTTTCCTTTCTCTAAACCACAAAGCCATATTAGTTGCTCTCCTCCATTGTGAACTGGTGGTAGGTTGTGCATTTTTGAAGTATGAAACCAAAGAGCAGGCCCTTGCAGCCCTGGAGGAAATCAATAGAAAGCATAAAATGGAGGTTGGTTTTTCTTTTCTTTTTTCTTTTTTTTTCTAAAAAAAAAACTTCACCTGAATTCCTGACGATTTAGATTTTATTTGATACTGTGAATTCTTGCTGAAAAAAATTTATCTGGCATTGTGTTCTAATAAATCAGGTAAATGTAGCTTTAGTAGTTGCTAGCTGATTAAAAGACAGATGTAATTAAACCTCTGTCTTGCATATATGGTACGATCAATCTCCATATACATTATGCACTAATTGTAGATTCAGTGTCATATATCTAGTTTCTTGTAAGTGGTAGAATGGAAGAGCATAAGCTGTTAAACACAGTTACGATTTTAGTTGTAAATCGTGTTTGCAGCATTTTGGACCTTCAAGCAGCATTCAGTCACAAAATCCTGTTGGTGAGGGACGTGAGCCATTAATCATGTGTCTCAGATGTCATTGTAATCCTTTCTCTTGTTCTAGAAATCTGAATCTGGCTTTACACATATACTAAACTGGTTTTTATGATATGACTTTCCAGGCTCTAGCTTGACTCATTATTTATATGACAGGCACATACTGGTTACGAGCTTGGAGAGTGAAACTCAAGCTCTGGCCTATGAAGTTTTTTTATATAAATGAGCCAAGCTGAACAAAACTAAAGCTTGGGATTGTTGAACATTCACACATACATTTACTAGTCGGTGTCTATCAAAATATTTTATAATATATGTAAGCTCATAGGCTTGCAAAATGGAGCCCTTTGTAGACCTACGCATACATCCCGTTCGATCACAGTCAATTTGATATTGAATGTACTTAGAAATTACATCTCCTGGCATCCTATCTTCAAACAAAGGAGTCAAACACTATACTTCATGTGGGCACCTTGTATATACAGAGTGCTTACATAACTGGAGGTTATTTGCTTTGTGGTTCGCATGTGTGCAGTTCATCCCTGATGAGAATTGTCAATGATATTGCCAACATTAACAATGAGATTGATTCAGAGAATTGCAATCTGATTGTTATATTTTCTACTATAGGGTTCAAGTGTTCCTTTGGTTGTCAAATGGGCAGATACTGAGAAGGAAAGGCAAGCTCGGAGGGCTCAGAAAGCACAGTCCCATATGTATAGTGTGCCACATACTAATTCTCTGCACCCATCATTGTTTGGAGCCTTGCCAATGGGTTATGTTCCTCCGTATAATGGATATGGTTATCAGGTTAGCTCTGCTGAGATGCACTAAAAAAATGATGGGTTTCTCTGAATTCAGCCAGTCTTTCTTCAGCATTTCCATATTTTCCTAATCAGAAATTTTGCACACGAATGTATTGATGTTTGTTCTTCAAGCCTTGATGGAGATATATATGATGATAATCATGATCTTTTGATAGGCTACTGGGGGTTATGGGCTTGTGCCATATCTCCTGCCCCCAATGCAGAACCAACCTGGTTTCCATAGTATGATGGCTCGCATGAATCAGGGAAATGCATTGCAGCCTATTCTTGGCCCCAATAGAATCTATCCTGTGCCTCATGCAAGTTATGTTGGTTCATATCGTGCAGTACCGACTCTGCAACATCTGATGGCATATCGTGGAGGAATGATGGGTCCAAGGCTTTTGAATAGTTCCCCTCCTGCTGGGAACCGCAACTCTACTACCTCTTCAGGGGACAGTAAAATTTCCAGCAGTCAGGTTGAAGGTTGACTCCTATATCTTATGTGTGTGTGAGGTGATGTGTTTATTTTTCTGTCACTCTAACTCATCATTTCATTTTCTGCGAGATAGGACCGCCTGGTGCCAATCTATTTATTTATCACATACCTCAAGAATTTGGAGACGAAGAGCTTGCTGCTTCCTTTCAACCGTTTGGTAGGGTTCTGAGTGCTAAGGTTTTTGTTGATAAAGCAACTGGTGTTAGCAAATGTTTTGGTAAGGTCAAAGGTGGAGTTCTCAGTTAATTTTATGAATGTGTAGTTTTTGTGATTATGATTGATGACATAGGGATTTGCAGGGTTTGTAAGCTATGAGTCCCCAGAAGCAGCTGAAGCAGCTATTAGGAGGATGAATGGATGCGAGTTAGGTGGTAAGAAAATAAAGGTTCAGCTTAAGAGGGACAACAAACAGAGGAAGCTTTACTGACAGTGACGAGGCTGAACGAATGAATACGGATGGTGAACTCTACAATTCATGGCCCCTCACTGATGTTAATACAATTTGTAATTTCGTCTAGACCTATATATGTATATTTATTTTATTAATTTTTTCCTTCATAAGGATTGTTTTGAGTTGCTGGTCTTACGGAGGATGGGAGCAATCAGTAATTTCTGGCGGTCGTTGAAAAGCATAAAGATTCCCACCTTAGTTTGTCATAGTTGAGAAATAGAGTCACCAGCTCCTATCTCCTGTTGAACCCTATTATCAGCCACTCAGTGATTTTAACTTCTAATTTTTGTACTTCATAAATGAAAAAAATCAGATTAAGCATACAACGTCATTTTGAGAATTGATTTGTGGAGAAACCGGACATGATGAACCGGGGGCTTTATCCTTAGGGTTAATCAATATTCCAAAAATTGAACTGGACTGACTGATTCAATTAGTTATCGGTGTTAGGTCTGGTTTGGTCATAGATCTCAACCGTCTCTTTTCAGAGCAGGTGAAAATCGAAGAAAAATTAGTCAAATTGGTTTTTTTTTAATTTTATAAACTAAAATAACATTATTTTTAATACTAAATAGCATTATTTTTTGTATAAATTTTTTTTATATTATAATATTATATAAGCATTATTATGATACATAATTATTAATAATGATAAATTTATTTAACAAATGATATGAAAAAAAATATTAATTGACTATTTTGAATTCAAAATATGTTTATTAGTGAATATTAATTTATTTAAATTTTAATATTAGGTTGTAAAATGTATTAATAATATTTTTCTATATAATGTATAAAATTAAAAAACTATTAAATTTATTACCACCTGTTTAGTTTCGGTTAAATTATTAAACCTTAAATCAGTATCTTAATCTTGTATGGTCCAATTTTGTGAACCTTTGGATTAATAATGAATGCTAGAACTTCAAGATTAGATCCTTTATGGACGCAGAAGATAAATTTCAAATTAATCAAGTGTGTGTTCCATTCTTTTTTGTTTTTTTTTTTAACAAAATATATGAAGATTAAGAAAAAGATATTTTAGGAAAAAGATCAATACCTTTTTTGTGGGCCCGGAAACTTTATTTTAAACCCTCAAAGTGTAATAATATAGTTACAAAATTTATTATTTTATATTTGTATTTTTATTTAAATAAAATTTAATCAACTCCAAATACTGAACTTTTTTAGATCAAAATATATATATCTTTAAAAAAAAAGTTTCTGTGAATCGTTGCACGAGCTGCAGTACAAAAAGAATTCAACATGAGTTGGTCAAGGCGTCAATAGTTGACCGCAAATCCCATGTAGCTTCCAAGCCTCATCACATTTATTTAACTTGGCCTTAAGAGTTTCATACAGCGATCTATTAAAATTTAAGGGCCCGATAGCTTCAATTTCCTTAGGCCCTATTCCTCGTAATAAGGACTCCATTTTCCACAGTTCGTTTCTTTGGCTTGTCTTATGATCCGAATATGGATTCTAGAAAGTGGCTAATTACTGATTGGTAATGGGAGGGGATTTGGTCCACTTTCCACTTGTTTCAAAAAATTGGAGGGGAAGGGTTCCCCTCCCTCTCCATCTCGCATTTTTATATCTCCTCTAAATTAAGATTTTTTTTAAGACAAAAAAAGAGTATAATATGAAATTTCATGATCACTTTATTTTTAACTTTTTTGAATATTACAAACACCGATCCAACCTATTGCCATTACCGTTTGCATCATCCGTCTATGCGACTTCACCGTCATCAACCTCTCCATACCCAACTCATGCCATTGTCATTGCCGTCACCATCCATCTTCTTTGCCATCCCCAACTCCTCCCATCTTCATCACCATCCTCATGACACTTGTCTTCATCCCACTCGTTTTCATTGTTGGCTTCCCTTTTCATTTCCTTGTTTCCCCTTCATCTCATTGTCACTATCATACTTGACTTGCGTGAGTCTCACCACCGCCGTTGTGCTTGACTTATGTGAGTCACGTTGTAGCCTCCCTCTTCTCAATTTTTTAGTTGATTACTTCCAGTAAAATAATAAATATAAGATATAAAGATATAATAATAAATTTGTTATTAGATTCTCTCCCCAGATTAAGAAATTATTAAAACCCTTTTAATTCCTTTCTTTAAACCACTTTAAACAAAAAAAATTTAAAATTCCTTCAATAAAATTTCTCCCATCACTTTCTCTTAGTTGAATCAAAGACACCCTTAAAAAAAGGAGTAGGGGTCTCTTATGCAAGACTCCCTCTTATCACAATGCTACCGTGGTATGTTTTCTTTTTCTAAAAGAATTAAAAATTATAAATAAAAACTAAATTTTTTTGAAATCATGCAAATATATATTTTGTACAATTTTAAATTTTTTTAATATTAAAATAATACTAGTAAAAACTAAATCTTTGAATTTGGAGTTTTATACATTTTTTTTGTAATTAAAAAAATTTAAAACTACACAAAATATATATTTATATTATCTTTAAAAATTTTATTTTTTATTTATAATTTATAATTAAAAAAATACCGGTACTAACAGTACCGTGGCAGCAGGGAGACCCCAACCCCAAAAAAAAACACTTATTTCCCTATTCCAACTAGTGGGCACGTAGGTTTGGAGAACTCTGCCCTTCGTCCCTCCCTTCTTCGTCGGTCACCTCCATAGCCCACCTCCTTCGTCCTCTACAACACCAACGCCTCTACCCGTGCCTCCGTCAGACTCGTCCCCCCTCTTTGAACTCAAGATCGTCAGAGCACGGCGCCAAACTCCAGCGAAGCTTAGAGCACGACGGCAGCAAAGCTCAGAGAACGGTGAACCAGCTTCAGCGAAGCTCATCGTTAATTTGTCCAATCTGCCTCTTCGCAGATCTCAGAGCACGACGGCAAAACTCCTCAGAGCATGATAAAGACATCCCACAGGCGTCGACGGCAAAACTCCTCCAGATTTGTTTCTTTGCAGACCTCCAGATCCGGGGCCTTCGGTGAGCATCTCACAACCGCCATCACGGTCCGTCCCTGTGGTTCTGGCCATGGTTTCATTTTGGTTGTGTATTGACGTGGAGGGATAATTTGTGCTGCCGATGGTGATAATCGGCGTTGCTATTGCCACTGTGAATGGAAGAAGACAGATTGGAGGGGGAGGAAATTTTTGGGGGAAGGGGCAAAAGAGTATTTTCATAATTATTTTTATTTTTTTCTTTTCAAACATCGGAGGTTTTGTTGATATCATCAACAAACAACAACAACCATGTGTAGTTTATGTTTCTATATGCCTAGTGATTCAAGAACTGAGGGCCACCCACCCACCAATACTGTTGCCCTTCCTATTTTGGTTCGGTCATTTTTGCTCCTTTTTCTTGTCAAAAGAAAATTGATAATAATTATAATATTTTACAAACACGTGTCAAACATGCGGTTTCTTAAATTTAATTTTTAATGTTGTCAGAATGTCCAAAGCAGAAAGGGCGAGGGCTCCATGACCATGAGGTCCATTATCAGGTATGATGGGCACACCCCACAAAAGCCGTAGACAGTAATTTTAAGCGTCAAGTCAAGTACGGCTACATCATCTAATGTTTGGAAGGTCAAGTTCAATGTTTATTGGAGGCGACTAGTCGGGGGGGTCAATGGTCCTGTGTGACTAAATAAAAATGCATAAATTACTAAATTAATTCCACATAAGAGGTGAAGAATGAATAATTAGTGTAACTTATTGAGGAAAAATGAGAGAGGGTGGAGAGAGCGGTAAAGCGTGATTTATTTAGTTATGATATGGGTAATTAAGAGGTGAAAAGAAAGAATAGAAGGAAGAAGGGAGGGGGTGGGGTGCCTTTGGTTAGGTTTGTGGGACATGCAGGGCAGGACGTGTCTCCTCATTTCATCTCATTGTCATCTGCATGTTAATATTATGAAGAAATCACACGGAATTCCCAAAAATTATGACAAAACCACTTTATCCAGCATTTCAACTGTCGGCTCCTCCATATTTATTGCCCATTTGCCACGCCTCATCATGCCTCCCTCCCTTTCCTTCCCTCTTCTTCTCCTTCTTCATTAAAAAAATAGTTTAATTCAATTCTATATATTCATATAAGTATTCATTAGATTTTATTTTCAATCTTATTATGGCTTTATCAAATAATGGTTCACTTGTTTTTTTCAATGTTTGTGTTATTCTTCAAAACAATTGTTTAGTATTTAGTTACCACTCTAAATTTTAACTAAATTGAATCGAGTTGCATTGGATTTCAAATGAGAAAAAATTCTCCCCAAGATGTCTTTTATATTAACATGTTTTACTTTATTCTCGAATGACCTTAATTTTTTCTATCATGACCATAGTTCATTGATAATGGTGTATAATCCTTTTAGGTCGCTATGGTGATTTATGATTTTTTTTTTATTTTGTCGAGTTAAATGACCTTAGCTGCATCCTTTTAAAAAAGAAAATGAAGATGCGTGATGCGTGAATGGATTGAGTTGAAAAACCCTCAAGTAGGAGAGGGTGGAGCAATAAGGATTTTGTTTGGCCCAAGAAAGAGAAAAGAAGAGAAGCCGTGACATGTTGAGTCAGTCAGCCAGCCATTCATTCGCTACCACTCCATCTAGAAGGGTTGGTAAAATAAAAGTATGATGCCTATGGCCATACTACTTCGCTCATTAAGCTTCTAGAAGAAAGTCACTATCATAAGTTTGAATCCCGTCCTTCTCCTTTCTTTAATTAATTAATTAATGGCTTCAGGAGGCATATGTTTTTTGAAAGATTGCGTCTCTCCCTCTCTCTCTTCCCCCTCAATCTGTCAAACAAAGACAGCCCCTTCCTGTCACAAACTAATCTCCTCTGATTTCCATTACAATTCTTGAAGCATTCCAAAGCACATCAACCTCTTCAAAATTCAATCAAGTTATTAGTGCGAGGTTAATTGTAAAATCGATGGACATGAAGGAACCTGCGGATGTATCTCGGTTCATGCTTTTTGAAGCCTCTGGGGATTCCGAGGCCGACGCTGATCCCATCATGGACCAACAAGCTGCCGCAGCCGACGACGACGCCGACGATGATGATGCTGAATCTTGCAGCTACGAGGGATCTGAGAATCAGAATTCCAATCTGGGTGATCAACAACTTAGAGGGTTTGAATCTTGTGCTCCCGATGCTGAGTATGAGCATCATGATGGCAAGATGAATGATGAAGAAGAAGCTTGTGTTTATGGAACGTCATATTGTGATGATGATGAGGTTCAGAAACATCAACACAAGTCAAGTTTGTCGGGTGAGTCAGGGCAGCAGTTGATGGACGAGATGGAAAAGAACAGGCGATTCTGGGAAGCTTGCTTGGCATCTTGATTCTACCCTCTTCTTCTTCTTAGTCCATCCTATACGATCCGTCGTCTTCCTCTGTATTTTAGTTTAGGTTTTACTCGAATTCGCTATGTAATTTTCCTTTTTCGCGTGTTCAAAGAGAGAAATGGGGTGGTAGATCAAGAGAGAGAGAGAGAGTAGCCTTTTTTTTTTTTTTCATTTTTAACGGTGAAAGTAAGGGTAGCTTTTAATTGTATATAGTTGCTTAAACTATGCAGATGACTACTCATCACACTTGAAGATTCATGCATCATGGGTGAGTCAGTCATTCCCTGCATTTTCTATTGTCACAGATCACGGATTCGTGGATCTTCTCTCTATTTTGAGTTAGTTCTTGAAGGTTTGGTAAATATCCCTTCCTTCTTTTTTTTCCCGAGGCATCCTTTACTTCAATATGCTTTGAAATATAGACAATCACATGCCGCCACCAACCACCACCAGCACGAGGTTTCTCTCAAAATATGTGCAGATTTCATTTTACATATATTCCCTTCCTCATATTTTACATCATTTTTAGATTTTTCAATCAGATTAATAAAATTATTAAATAATCTAAATTATAATAAAATTTAATAATATCTTTACTAAAATATTTTTAACTTAAATGTTAAAAAATAACTTAATTATACTTCCCTAATAAAATCATGAAACGTAATGAGTAATGAAAAATGACATGTAAATTGGAAATTTAGAATATGCTTCATTAATACTAGTAATTAGTAATGTAAAATAACAGTTCAATTAAGAATCTAGAATTTTCTAAAACAATAAATAAATTGAAATGAAGGGAGTATATGCAATTCATTATTTGATTTATAAAATTATTTTCAAGAAACTAATAATAAACTTATTTCATTTGCGGGGAAAGAGGGAACGAAATCCAACATCGAAGCTTTTGAGTTTTGCATTGGTGCTGCGATCTAGACTATCAAGATCTAGATTTAATATTTCTTTTTAAAATTTTTTGAATGTCCAATCATTATTCTTTTCCAAAATTTATAGTTAAAGGGTTATTATTATTTTTCATAATGTATATTTTAAAATAAAAAATTTTAATTTTTTTAGTAAAAATTATATATGAAATCTAGACCACCCGGATCAATCTGAATAGATCTGTTGCTTTACCACAGCACCTGGCAGGTCCAGGCAGCTGTCCAGCATTAAGATAGAACAGTGATGAAAGCTGGAATCTATTAAAGGTCGATCACAAATAACTTACACAGCAAGAAAAACCTGAGTCTGTAAGACTGAATGGCTAGGAATTTCACCCATGTGAGATAATGGACACGAAGCTACTCCTCACACATACATACATATATATATATGGTAGCACATAACCATCCGTCATGGTTAGATAGAAATTTTTCACTACTGGAAAAGAAACAACTGGATCAAGGTCAGCCCTACCCTAAACTGAACATAATCCACCACAACCGAACATTTCCTACTCTTCTGTCTATTGATTACACAATCAACCCTTCTCCTAGCTAAAGAGATAATCTGAATCAAAGGGGGAAAATTAAAAACCCGAGTTCCTTACTACATGCAAACAGTGGCATCGGGTAAAGAGTCTGTTAATTTAGCAACTAGCCCTACGTTATTGGTGCCTGTAAATTTTATGGATGGACTACTGGTGTCAACGCTTGATCCCACAGACTTTTCTTCGTATAAAGAACTGGAAATGGATCTCCCAGTTCCGCTATCAGTGAATGACATACCATATTCCTCTATCTCACATAAAGCTTCGTCTCCCTCTTCCTCTTCACCCCCACTAGTATCCATTTCTTCCTGACTTTCATATTCATCCTCAGATGAATGAAACGACGTGGGTGAATATGATGCTGCCACCATTTCTTCACGTTCTGTGAGTGTCTTCATTATAAGAGTCTTGAGTAAGTTCATCACTTGGACAGCATGCATCAGAGCAGTTAGTGGATCAGACATCTGTTTCAGGGAACGCACAGGTTTAAGAAGAGTTATATGTATTGCAGTTTTTTCACGCGAAAGCAAGTGAAGAAGATATATTAGTAAATGCATCATCACCTGGGTCATATTTGGAGCAAAAACCATGGCAATATTTCTTGCATTCATTTTGTTGTGTTCTTCCTGTTCGACGACATCAGCCATGAGATCAACAGCCCAGTTGAGCAAGGCAGCTTCGGTGGGCTTTAATTGCTTCACAAGCTCAACGTATTCTTGTTCCGTGTTGCATTGAAGAACTTGCTCTGGAGAAAGCCCATCTAGGACTCCTGAAGGAAGCTCTCGGAACCAGGCTTTGATTAGGCCTGCCAAACAATGCACATCTATGTCGTCTGGCACAATCCCCCTATTCAATTGGTCCCTCACATTCTCCTCTTCACTGTTCTCTGGGTTTATGCGAAAAATTCCTTCAGCCTGAAAATCATTAAATTAAGAAAAAAAAATTGTTAATCTGTGATGTGATTCACTTCCTGCCTGCAGCCGCATCTTTGTGTTATGTTAGTTAACGACATAAACATATTTATAAAGTCGGTACCTTTAGGCCTGCCTGGGAGTATAAACGCTCCTGCATTAGCAACAGAATAGTTGGGATACTATTCCCTTTTGAGTCATGAGAGCACTGCATTGATTCTGCTGAGACGCCAAACACACTTACGCTGCAATCATTAGAATAATGCATAAATTAACGTGGATGAGGTTCAGGGAATATGAAATTCAGAACAGAAAAGGAAAACACGTGTTTCAGTAATAGGGTGTTTAAATAGTTTACAAGAATTTTTAAGCTCAAAGTTCAAATCTTTGCGTGGAATAATATAGAAGAAAGCATTCTTCCTAATTCTGTTTTGTGCATATTTGAAGCGACCTTTATACAAATCCGAGTTCATTCGAGGTAACAAAGAATACCATGTATCTATGCCCCAAACCTTCATAAATCATACGAGTCCCTCACATCAATGTATTAATAAATGTTGGCAAAAAATATATATATATATATTATCAAATTCAATGAGACGTGTCTAATTTTGCAACTGTATATGTACAGGATCCCTGCTTAAAGAAAATTCCTATGAATACACATGTGTGATGCGTTCCTCTGTTAGCACAGTCATTAGAAATTTACAAGAGCTTTCGCTACCCTTCGAGATAAGGTAGGTTTCTTCAAAACCAGTTAACAACAATACCGTGGCTTCTGTGAATGAAAATCGCTCTCTTTCTTTCGCATTCGTTCTCTCTCTCTCTCTCTCACAGAACTAGACCTACCAACAATAAAAGCTTTGGCTCCGCACCAAATAAATGAACATCTAAGATTGAAGCAGACTAATCAAATCACGTGTGAAGCCTAAGAAAATGGAGAGAAACGAAAGAAACCGAAACAGTACCTGGCGCTGGGAACCCGACCCGGAATCTCGACCTGGAATTCAGCAGGCAGACCCAGAAAGCCATTGAAGCGATCGAAGGTGACGTGAGTGATGTGCTGAACGTTGGTGGGCCATCCAGTTTCTAGGTGAGGGACGGCGCAGATTACGTCGTCGGGTGGATCCACCCGACATGACACCATTGATTTTCTCAAAGCACTCAACAGAAACGGGACGAGGGAATTGGTGTGGTCTTTGTCTTGTTGGGTCATCTTTTAGGCTTCGCTGCTCTGCTTCCGTTCACAAATCTGTCTCTCTCTCTCAAACTGAAACTGCTCCTCTGGTTTTGTTGGCTTCCACACTTCTAACGGTCACTCTTTCAAATTCTGTCGCATCCCTTCCTTCTCTTCCATACTATACTAGTCTATAGTACTTTGTCATCCCCTTTTATATTACCAAGCCTGCCCCTCCATTTATTACCGTTCATCTTTTAAATTCCCACCTTTGTTTCACTTATTAAAATAGTTGCATCATCAATTGATTTTTTTTTTAAAAAAAAAAGCCTTTGGGCTACAAAATGGGGAATTCTTTAATCTCAACTACTCCCTCTGTTTCTTAATATAAGACTATTTTAACTAAATCACGTGAATTAAAAAAGGGAGTTAAAATTAATTAACTACCTCGATTTTTCCGAAAATCCCAATATTTTTTAAAACTACCCTTATTTAATTTCTTTCTTTTTCTCTTTGGATATATTAAATAGGAGCATTTTTTAAAAATGTATAATAAATACCACCTCATATAGTGTAAAGGATCTTATATTTAAGACCAAGATAAAAGATCTTATATATAGGACCGGAGAAAATATGTTTTATGATTGCTGGTTAAGGAAGTAGGTTAATTAGTCTCCATTGAAAGAGAGGTTAAGATCAGCTCTTTATTTTGCATATCCGCCAACGCCAACCTTTTAAGTATCATTGTTTTGAGTAATTATTAGTATTATCATCATTATTTGGTACAGAACTACAGATATTCAAGTACTATAATTAGCCAAAGCCCCCCAACTTATAGCGAACTAATTTAAAAGTCACTAGAAGTTTTTATGAACAATTATTATGCCTTCTTAATCGTACTGCATTGTTTAATGAGATTAGACAAAGTCAGTTAAATTTGCATTGGTCGCCAAAACTTAAATTTACGGGTTATCCGAACTGCAAAGTCATAATTGGAAGTTAACGATTAGCAGTTAAATTTTCAATAACTTTATATAATGAAGACTGCACCATGGACTCAAATAATGTACTACCAATTTTTCTATGTGAATTGGCTTCATATTATTAAATGACGTACAAATAACAATAAGTGAATACCATGGTATCACCTCCCCCCCCCCCCCCCAAAAAAAAATGTCTTAGCTCTTTCTGTGGTGGGAAAACAAAAAAAAGAAGCAAGTGCACATCCCTACTGAAAATAGCTTTTAGAATCTGTTTTAGCAGTATTCAGGGTTTCATAAGATGAAATTTCGATAAACATTTATATATAGAGAACTGGATTAACGGACAGTGACTATTGAAAAGACGTAAAAAAAAGAGTTTTTAGGGAAGAAATGTATGTAAATGTAAATCCAAGAAAAGTACAACGTACATACGTTTCAGCCACTCTAATCTACAAAACAAGACACAGTTGTTTCTTGGTGAATTAAAATGGCTAAGTTAAATTTAGTTGGCCGTAGACTTGACTATGCAGTTAAATTAAATTTATGAAGGAAAGCTGGAGTCAATTACATTGATTGGAAGAGCGATGTAAGGCGTGGTATGTAGAAGAAAGAAGAAGCAGTTTGAAAGAAATGTTTAGAAAGAAGGAAATGGTGGTAAGAATGCAAGTAATAGAGTTTTTTCTTTTTTTGTGAAATAATAAGAGTTTGAATTTAAGGATGACCGTTGCGATTTGGCCCAGCCCAAAAAAAAGGGTGACCGTTGTCAAAAAGGCAAGTGGGGCTCGGTGGGCCTGCTCCTTTTTAACATTTCGTTTGCCTTTAACAATGATACGTCTGTGATTATCAAAAAAAAAAAATTGATGCGTCTGTTTTCTCTTTTTTTTATAAAAAATCTTTTTCAATCCCATGACCCATATACAAATGGTACCAATATTAATAATTTTTTAATTGATAGTGATTCTATTTATGAGCGATCGAATTCAAATTTTTTTTATGTAACGATTAAATTATTAGATTAATAAGATGATTTTATGAGAAATTAAATTAAAAATACTTAATATGATATTATATAGAATTTTTCTTTTTCTTTTGAGAATTTAAATGTCTTTAATGGGTTGTCCACTTCCGGAGAAATATTCAGCCACAAATTTTAATCCCAAATCCCAAAAACATCCAATAGGAGAAAGCGCTACATGATCCCACAGCCTACAACTGCCGAAAAGACACGAAAAGGGGCACTGCTATATGGGCCAATATCGGCCCATTTCCTCTACCTGCTAATTAGGTCATTGAATAAGTCACAACTTGGTATTGATCCTACTAATTAGAATTAGAATTTAGTTTTTTTTTTTCGGATAAAGTTATAAAATTATTATTAAACGAAGAGAATAATAAAAAAGATATCAAATTCTGTTCATATATTTCAATGCCTTTTATCATTAATTTATTCAAAAAGATGTAAATTATACTAATTAATTGACAATGGTCTAAATTGGGTATTCCCCGGATCCGGAAGCTTTAAATATTGGGTTGAACTGATCCAAAAGTAGCATATGATGCCACCGATTGTGGAGGTTGATCCTTGCAAGTGGTATTCTTTGAAATGGTGGTGAGATACATATGAGCGACCATCATTTGTGTAAGTTAATTTCATCTTCTAATCTAAGGGATCCTCTGTAATCAAGACCGGTCAAACAGCTCATCAACTTGCTTTGATGTTGATTATCGCTTGAGTTTAATTTGTTTAACATGCAGCAAAAGCATACTATACCCCCTTTTTTTTTCTAAGCCATTTATTACAAACTAATTAATTAATTATACGTAAACACTGTTCTGCATGATACTATAGAGCAAGCCTCGAGCAAACCATGTGCAGTGCAGAGTAACAGCACCACTTTCAACTTTCAAGTTATTGCGATGCGGTGCGATGTGATGCTTTCACACGCAGTAAGTAATAAATCTAATAAAATGAACAAAATATTATTCTATAATTAGTACTAGTTAAATTGCATATATGGATTTCATCGTGGACCCGTATTCATTCAATTATTATTATTATTATACTAAATAATCATTTTTAAAATATTATATATAATGGTGGTAGATTTATACCCAATACTTATTTGATCGCTTTGATATTAAAACCCAACTTGATGGTTTACTAAGCAACAAGCATTGAGGCAGGTTTCCGCATCTGTGTCTCTCGCTATAATTAGATTCTTTCAAAATCTGAAATAGGCTAAATGAATGAATCTGATTTCTTTTTAAAGTATAATAATGACATGGAATATAAGTTTGAATATTGGATTTCTCAGAGAATATTTTGATTTTAAAATTTACACTTCTGTTATATCCTCAATAATTTTTTTTTTACAGACAATTTTTATAGAGTTAAAAACCAAACATAAACTTTATTGGACTTGAACAATTTTTAGTTGGATCGGGTCAAAATAAAAAACAGTGTTTTTTTTTTTTGCTAAGAAAAGAATAGTCAAACCAGGCGCGACAGTACAGAAGCTTTCAAGTATTCTGAACCGACCCAACTTAGGCCGAGTACACTTCTAACTAGAGCAGCATGTATTCCATTTTTTGGGCCATGAGAGAACACATGCAGTCGTGCATATTCAACTCATGCAAAATAAGCCATGGGTTGGTACAAGTGGTCATCGGATTCGGACTAAAACTCTCACCTCTCATTGAATGATGGGTTCGAGTTCCCCCTTGGCTATTCAAGTTCTGTGTTGGTGGTAGCTCCATCGTGGGGAGTTCCTCCACCGCTCAAGAGCATGACTATAAGTTTTCTAGATGTTTAGTAGTTAGCCCATTTCCAAAGTCCAAGATAGATCCCCAACTGCTAAAATTTAGTGCTCTACTGAGGTTATGAGAGTGCCTTCCTTGACTCTGTCATTCTTCTTTACCAAAAAAAAAACTCATGTAAAATAAGTTGAGTTTATTTCACCCAAAAATAATAATAATAATAATAATAAGCTAACTTTATTTGTATAATAAGAACGTAGATTGTTTATTAACCGAAAGGAGGTAGATTGTTTAATTAATGGAAATATTGGTTGGACCGATACTCAATTTCCAGGATAGATATTATTTTCTTTCTAAAATAATGTAATGGCATGAGGTCAGTTACGTTAATCCCACTAGCTCCGCTTTGCAAGCAATGAACTTGAGAAATATATAGGAAGCATCCGATCCCTCACAAATAAAAAATGCAATGCTGAACTTGATTTGCTTCGGAAAGATGACATAGAATGCCCTATAAAAGGGAGCAATGGCTTCGCAGCCAAATGCAGCACTCTTGGTGTTTCTCCATTTCCACAGTATAATAAATATGGAGATTAACAAAATTGTGGCATTCGTGTGTGTGGTAGTGATTGGTATTGTTGGGGTGAGTGAAGGAAGGGGACTGAGTGACAACTTTTACAAGAAGTGTGTCCCAAGGCGGAGCAGATTGTTAAGAACATAACATCACTGAGAAGCGTGCGTCGGAGAGGCCCAATTTGCCTGCTAAGTTGCTGAGATTGCACTTTCATGACTGTTTTGTTAGGGTAAATATTAATCCTGCCTCCTAACTAACATCTTCTAATACTCTGTCCAATATCTGTCTCTCTCTGTGTCGTGAATAATTAACTAACTTCTTGTATGGGTATGGGTGAAAACATGTATATGCTTATATATCAATCAGGGTTGTGATGATTACGTCGGACGGTGCACATTATACAAAGCTGACGGTTTTTTTTCCACTTGTACTACGGGTCTGGGAACGTAATTGTGGCGGCACTTGTGTTGGCTTTATTACCACAACCACATTGCAGGGCCCTCATTCATCAAGTTACAATGGAAGAATAATACTGAGCGAACAAAAAACCTCCCATTTGTGAAGCGAATTATTTAGTCAATAATAACCCAAAAAATATTTCATTAAGTTGAAATTATACGAGATTATATTGAATATTATTGAGTCAATACTTTTTCACTATCATATCATTCAGACAGACACCAAACCGGATCAAATTTGGAAACCATAATCTGGGTGTAGGTTGTAGATAACAGGAGGAAACGTGCCGTTTGGTTCAATCACGGTGTAGGCGAGGTGAAGGGACGAGCTTCACATTGCATCAATTTTTGTATTTGGTTAGTAAAAAGTGAAGTGATCTGGATTACTACAAGAATTACCTAGATTGAGGTAATGGGGATCACCCTCATTATATATGTTCGGGGATGCTTTGGTCAAAAACACATATGCTTATTTGCCAAATGTAATAATTGCCCAGTCTTGTTCTCTTTAAACACCATGTGAAGGTAAAACTGTATATAATCATTTGTATTACAATTTACAAGCCAATCACCCTGTTCCCTCTCTATAAGTCAAGGCTATGTTAAGCAGAAGGTAGTCCACATTTCTTTCACCTGCATGCGGCATGCCCCATGCGTACTAATCAATCTGAATAAGATAACCACCCATACTTTACCTGGCACACTAAAGCTTTTTGTACCCTCACCCAGAATTGATTTTCCGCAACTAAAAAATATAAATATATATATATAATACAAAAATATGTAAACTGTCACCAGTGACTATATAGGAGCACGACATTGGAACAAGTAAAATCAAATCCGCAGCTGCTGCAAACCCAAGTCATAAATTATGTCACTCATATGTATGCTAGTGAACCACGATCATGGTCTGGCTGCGGTCGACCCCGAGTAGGAGTTGGAGGCCTCTGAATGTTAAGCTCCTAAGAAAGAAGGGAAAAATGATTGACCATTCAACAAATTCACTTGCTAGGTAATTTTTAAGTCCGATTGAGGGAAAAGCTCACCTGCATCCATGTCTCATCCATGACACGCTCAGGAGACGTCTCAGGAGACTGAAGGGGAGGGGGTAAGGGATGAATTAATTTTGGAACCACAACCAAGCCCCTTCCAACTACCAGTATGGCTCCAGCATTGTTTGCCGTCCCTATACAGATTTATGTGAAGCGAATCCGAAATGATATCACATGCAAAACAAATCATTGATGAAAAATTGGGCTTACCACAATAGTTAGTTGCAGAAAAAAGAGTTATTAATTGTCCCTGGGCAAATCGCTCAAAACCATCCATAACACACTCATGGGCCCGTATAATAAGCTGCAATTTATTTTTCTTGCAGAATTCTGTGACTCGATCAGGCTGCATGTTATAAGAATTAAGCAAAAGGTTTAAATGAATAGAAAAAAAAAAAAGAACTTTTAATCCTAAAATGTTCGGTTATTGAATTACCATTCTGTTGTATTATTGTATAGTGGCGTAAAAACATTTTTTTCCTAAGTGTAAAATTTAAAACTATATTGAACACTATTTTTTCTCAATAAGATTTGTCCCAAAAGAAAAATTATGACATCTTAACATATCAAATTAATAAATGGCATATTTAAAACTGTAACTTTCAACCCTTTTGGTGATGCAGAGACAACCAAAGAATGTCTACAAAAATTTCGATTGTTCTTCAAAAATCTGTTTTTAAAATGCTAAATTGTACATAACCCTTCTTAACTTTGGGTTATGTATGTATAACTTCCCTAACCTTTAAAACTTGATAATGAAAGCCCCCAAAACTTTTAAGTTTATGCTAATAACTTCCTTATTGTTAATTTGTCCATTATTTCAATAATGGAATGTAATAAACAAAGTATTTATCAGCATATGACTTAAACTTCAGGGGTTATCTGCACATAACCTAAAATTTAAGGGGGCTATCTGCACATAACACAAAGTTTAAGGGGTTATTTACACACACAAAAAAAGTTTAAGTGAATATATGATCACTAACATAAGTGACTATATGATCACCAACATACCATGCTCTGTTAGTGAAACAATGGACTCATTAACAGCATAGGAGTTATTTGCACAATTTTTGAAAGTTTAAGGGAATTTGTTGTCAAGTTTTAAAAGCTATTAAGGTTATTTGCAATTTTGGACTTGACTCAATTTAGGGGAGTGTTGTGTAAATTTAGCCTTCTTAAAATATCAACAAATCACAAAGAGGTTCCTCAGAATTGGAATTGCTATTCAAACTAATACTATGAAGACTATTCACCACTTCGGAGTAATTTGGCACCTTCACAAAAAAGATCTAAAGTAAAGAGGTTTTTACACGCTCAATCACTGAATACTGAAACCATCTACCAGAGGCCCATTTTTAAGATACCTACTGAATGCATAATATTAATGATCCTAATTATCCTACTTGACCATCACTTTGACTTTAAAGGTAAAAGTAAGATTATCATATCCAAAGAGAAGCAAGCCATATAGCAATTCCAGCTATGATCCCATGGGCAATGCCAAAAAATTAAGGTTACATATTTGCTACAGCATGCCATAGGGTTTGCATTTATGGTTCGACCCCAGCAAAAGAAAAAACTAGGGAAATAAAAACCAAAACAAAGATTCTCTTACAGCAGACAAGGATGACCCAGTCCCTCCACACAATATTGATAGTAAAACAAAATCATCAATCAGGACTTCTAATTTCATTGCATTATCTACAGTCTAAGTTACGAAGAATGAATTCCACATAGCAGAACCATGTTTGCACTGAATGATAGCATACATACCCCAAATGTGACAAGTCCCGGCCCTCTGGCATTTGGTCTCAAACCTTCTACACTATCATTCTCCGTGGGATCAGACCTACAAGTAAAGATGTTAAAACAAGCTCGAAAAAAGCAATGCAAAGGCAACATATAATATGACATTCAAAAAAGAAAAGAGATCAAACCATAAAAGGTCCATTAAAATAATAGATCCTGCATCCATTGTTATGGGCCTTTCAAGCTTTTCTATCTGTTCTACCGAATGGATAGATCTTCCTATACCACCATGCATACAGATAATTTTCTTTTCAATGAGAGCAGCAAGAGGAAGATAGTTAAAAAGTTGATTGAACCGTGTCCATGCCCATATTCCATCATTTTCTCCCTACAAACACATAGTTAGTTGCAGAGTTGAACCTAAGAACTAAAGCAACACAAATGCATTCATTCCTACCATTCTCTCAATACACTCAATGCGAAAACCAAATAATGCATTAATGTCAGCTGCTTCATGGTTTCCGCGTATCAAGTGAACATTCTCAGGATATTCGATCTGCATAATCAAAAGGCAGTACATGATCAAATTATGAAGCAAAATAAAACAGTATGTAACAAGTGAAAAACAATAGAATTGACAGTAGCCTGCCTTAAGAGCAAGAAGCAAGATGATTGTCTCCAAGCTGTGCTGTCCTCGATCAACATAATCCCCCAAAAACAGGTAGTCAATATACCTAAAATATCAAATGAGTGGCTCATCAATACACAATCCTAAACAGCTTTTTATGCACAGTTTATATGAAAGAGCAAAGTGGCATTAGCTAGAACAAATGTGTTCTGACACAGAACAAGAATGAAGCAAGCCAAGTGGCCAATTAAACTATGCTTCGTATTAACAGACAGTTCACATTTGGTTTGTCTATCAGAAGGTAGGAAGAAAGATTTATAATACCATTGCCAGAAAGAATGGAATTACTGAATCTCTTCATCAGCTATTTTTGACACAATAGCAGTATTAACTACATTGAGTGAAGATGTCAAACTTACGTTATGTCTCCTGCAGTTGAAGGAAATCCATATTCATCAAATAACCGCATCAAATCACCAAACTGCCCATGAAGATCACCAAATACTTTGACAGGAGCTTTTAGCTGTAGAACAGTTGGTTCATGCATAAATATCTGTTCAGCAGCATAACACAGCTCACCCACTTCATAAGAATCCAAGAAAAACCGCCTGTTTGCAGGAGCTTTCCAGTTGCGAGGCCTGAGCAAAGTTGAAATTATCTGCCAAGAAGGTGATGAAAACAAGTGAGCATGAGTGCTTGATTACTGATATGATAACTAGGAGAGTTACGAATGACATGTCAATGTCAAAGCCAATATCAATTCTTGCCTTTTTATGTAAGCCCTGAGGAGATTTCTGCCTGGTGAACCTTTTTGTAGGATACAGCAAATCATTATTTACAGGAATCATCCGTCTGCTCTCATTTTCAAATTGATCCAGTGATAACTGTCTCACCATTCCACCCAGGTTACCTACAGCCTCTTTAGCAACTACAACCTGCAGCATGATTTATATGATTTTGCATCCGTAAGAGGAATTATCAGTTATAGATAAGGAATCCAAGTTCATACAGCTCTTGGATGAAGGCGAACATCTCCCTCTGTGTCACTGCCATCTGAAGCTGTTTCTGCAGCTTGTGAGTTGTCATCTGAAAGAGATGTTTCTTCAGCTTGACTGCTTGATACAGCCTGCACAGCTTGCCACACAGCGCTCGCTGCCTCAGCCTCAGCAGCAGATGCTTCCCTCAGTTTCTCCATGGAGTTTTTATCCATCGTGCTGAAGATAAAATATTTTCAAGTTGTCATAAATACGAAACAGCCAAGTATTAACAGTAAGGTAGAAGCACATAGTTTCAAGCAAAGAAGCCATAAATAAAATACCCTGTGCCACCAGATGAGAGAATGTCTGATCCATCATCCAAGCCTGGTGTTTCCACATTATAATTCAAGTTAGATTGGTTCCTGTCAGGGCTTGTAATAGGTGAAGCTCTCTCGGCCGTTAAAACAGGAGAATCAATTTCAGACTGATGTGGTGAATTTTCAGCCACTAGGAAATCATCTAGCAGAGTATCTGCAATGGAAAACATACCCAGATACATTATAAACGGTAGACAAAGAAAACACATTTTGCAACATCTAATTTACATATGCTAAGTCAGACTAGCAATTGAATGTGCACACTTGGTTTTCAGTATCAAAATAAGCTCTCAATCTATGATTACAATATTTCTCAACAGCGCATTTTGAGTGTTTACCTCCTCTGAGACCGCCATAAATATAAATGCGAACACCAACAGCAGCTGCTGCATGACGACAACGACGCATAAGATCCACAGAAGGGTCATCATAACCTTTGCTTGTGCGTGAAGAGGTCACAAGGCCATTTCTGTCCAGCCAAACCCCAGCAGCAGTGTCCAATACTGTCAAAAGGGGGAAAATAAAATACAGGTTAATATAGGAAATGGCTAAAACAACTTTGATATCAGCACACTGCACATGCAATAATAAGATATGGCAATAAAATAGAAAACCTTAGTTACCTGCAATGGCTGCTTCACCTTCTACTGCACGTCCTCCCTTAAGAACACCTCCTGTAACATGCAATCTTGCACCTACAAAAACCTGGGGATCCAATGACAAATTCAACTTAAAAAAAAATAATAAAATAAAATAAAATAAAAGGAATGTGAAAACTTGGTGAATAGAAGAAAAAGTGCAAAATTCCCCAATACCATAATTCAAAATTAGTTTTAGGTATCTTTAACTTACCGCAGCATGTTGATACCTTGGTGAAGGGGAAACTCCAGGTGCAAGGGTCCATTCCCACTGACCATTCCTATGCATGAGCAGTCCATAGGCATCTCCAAGTGCCTGAGAAGGATACATACGGTAAAAGCGCATTATTTTCACTAAATTGTCACAAGCACGATTGTTATGGATATGAATTTTATGAAAATATGATTTTCTTCAATAAAATCACTCATTATTCATCAGACACTTAACTTAAAACATAAAAAATGTGATGTCAGAACTCAGAAATCCAAGAAAGCATAATAAATTATCACTCTCCTAGTTCTCTAAAAGTAACCATCATAATGAACAACTGAAAAAAATATGTAGAACATACAGCTCCAGAAGAGTCTCTTCCACCACACAGCAGAAACATACCATCGGAGCGGGCACTAGCAGTTGCATACCTGTCAATGAGGTAGTGTCGTGCAAAATTTTCAGCCTGTTTATGTTGAAAATCACAATAGACCTTCATGTAAAGAGACTTAACAGGCTTACATTCTAGCAGAAGGCCTGTCACCTTCTGGATTTAACCTCTGCCACACATAAGGCTTTTGGGCAGTATCCAAAGCCCAAGCATCAGACAAAACTCTTTTCCCTATGGTACAATTAAATATAATAAAATTATTGTTATATGTTGCATGGCTCATGAATAACAACATACACACAACACAACCATGTACTAATAAGACATGAATTAGTGCGAGATAAATGTAATTAGCATACAACCATACATGGATAACAACTTAAAGGAAAGCTCCAGGACTCCAAATGAGCTAGTGGGTAACATGGCATCGATTTTGAATTTTACAGAATGAAGTAAGCTTGATGGCTTCAATTGTTATACTTCCCATAAAGCCCAGTCAACTCCACTCATGGAAATCCTATGTAGAGGGGGAAAAAATCTCCAGTACCAAATTAGTAGCTTCTATTTTTATCCTTTCAATGAAAACTCGGTACTGTATAAATAGAACAGGATAAAAAATATTAACACTTTGACAGATCAGATCAGACATTGATTCTGTTATCAAAACTCCTTATTTTTTCCCAAACTACAAAACCTTGAACCATGAGCAACTTACATGCTTGTCTTTCACATGCAATAATGTCTATCATTCATATCTAAGTTCAACATTTTGCCTAGTCAGTGGTTTGATCCTACAGCAATTTATAATTTTAATTTTCAATAAGAAATCCAATCAAGTTTTAGTTGCCCTCACCATCATTCCCGCTGACAGTAACAAGATATCTTTGAGCAACCAAGTCCATCACATGACCATAGAGAGGCCCAGGTCCTTGTCCTTGCACAACGACTCTACATTAACGTCAATTTGAAGATTGACTAAAACTATTAATTTCACAAAACTTGGAAAACATTAGGAAGAAAAAAGCTTGGTTAATTAAGCTCACCTGTGCCACTTGTATTTCTCATTGATCAAGTCAAGCACATAGAGATCATCCGTTGAATGCCCAGCAGGACCTATCCCGCCCTAGCCATGCAGCAAGAATTAGTTAGATCATTACACTACCCAAACCCCAACATCACCGAATTTCCCAAACAGGAGCCCCCCAATTTAGTTGTATATTACCTGGAAAACAACCATAGTTCCAACAGCAGCGGCAGCATGAGCAGCCCGAGGAGAGGGTGGCTCGCCAGCGGGTCTTATTCTGAACATTCAAATCAGCAAAGATCGTCACTTTAGTAACAATTCAACCACTAACAAGAAAAAACATAAATGAAGCGGAGTTCAAAACTTGAAGATTGAAAATGGGAATCACCTGGTCCATTTTCTCGTACGAACGTCGTAGGAATGAACTGAATTTGTGACTCCCGCTAATCCTACAGAACATAGCGAGAAAAAAACAATAGGAAGCAAAATTCAGGCATTAACAGATAAAGAGAGAGAAGGAGAAGGGGTTATAGTAGTGGTGGTAGTAGTACGAATGCCGGGAGCAGAGGAAGAGCCTCCTTCAATGGCGGTGGCGCCCCCGAATAGGATAAGGCGGGGACCGTGGGACTTGGTGGCGGCAACGGCGGTGAGCGTGTGGGCCGTTCGGGGACCAGGGGCGTCTTCATCGGTATCCCAGTAGGATTCGAGAGTTCGATAGGTCGGAGCCGGATAGAGCCACGGCTTGGAGCCCATTCCCCAAATACCCCAGATTCAGCTGCACAGATCACACTAACGAATAGTACAACACTAAATCAACTTGATTGGAAAGAGAAGGGAGAAGATCGCTCCAACCAAAGCTGATGATGGTGGGGCCCGGACTAATACCGGACCCATCGCACAGCACAACGTGCAGTCTGTTGGTTATAGTAATTTCTGAATATAAAACCTCGAATGAATCCTGGTTAACCTAGATATAGAAGCGGAGTGTAAAAGTAATCGAGCTCAGAGGATAAAGGATTGCGATTTCCGGTTCCCTAATGAGGCAGAGGGGCATCTCCCGCTTGAAGCCGCCCTTGGTTATTGGGAAATGAACGTCAACGACTCAAACAAACGCACGTAGAAACGACACATACTTCCGCTGTCATTTTCTCAAAAGACGATGGTAAATGTGAATGCTTCATTTTCTTTTATTATTCAACTTCGAATTTCTTTTAGTTTAGGAAAAAAGTACAAGAAATGTTATTTCCTAAAATATACCCCAAATTTCAGTAATTCCTATTAACTACTAACACTTAGTTTGGTTCAATTACGGTCAATTAAGAAATGTAATAGAAAAAAATATAAATATTTAAAATATCATTTTCTATTTTTTACATCATACTAAACAATATTTATATTTTTTTCTATTACATTTCCTAATTGACTGTAATTGAACCAAACTAAGTGTTAGTAGTTAATAGGAATTACTGAAATTTGGGGTATATTTTAGGAAATAACATTTCTTGTACTTTTTTTCTAAACTAAAAGAAATTTTATTAGAAAAATAAAAAATAATTGTGAAATGTCTATTTTGCCTATATCCACAAAACTAATCCCCTTCCCCACCCACCATTCTCCTTCCTCGGTGGTGACACCACCACCGTGTTCCTCCCTCATTAGCCACCACTCCACTCTCAACACCAACCAAGACAACACTAGTTAAAGAAAAAAAAAACCCAGATTCGTTGATGGAGATCAAGGAACAACCATGGCCGATCGTCCAAGATATGGGAACGACACAAGGAGAACAACGCACTAGATCCATTGATGGAGAAGAAGTTGGGAATGAACGGAGATAGAGGACACACTAGATCCGTGATGGAGAAGAAGCTAGGAGGGAATGAACGAAGATGGAAGACAAAGCTCTCTGATGACAAGGATGAAGCTTAATAATGGAGGACGCACCAGATCTGTGACAGTGGGCCGAAAATGAACGGAGAACAACGCACTAGATCCATTGATGGAGAAGAAGTTGGGAGAACGGAGATAGAGGACACACTAGATCCGTGATGGAGAAGAAGCTAGGAGGGAATGAACGAAGATGGAAGACAAAGCTCTCTGATGACAAGGATGAAGCTTAATAATGGAGGACGCACCAGATCTGTGACAGTGGGCCGAAAAAGACTAGGGTAGAAGTTGCAATAGTGGAGGACAGATAATGCGAGATCTCCATGACTGTGGGGTTGTTGACGGGGAAGATGATGGTTTTAATTGGATGGTGGAGGACGCCAAATGTAATATTTTTATTTTTATGGGATATTATAAAATGAATAAAAATTGAAAAATGAAGTTATATGAAAATGCTATATATATATATATTCGAGCTTTAAAAGAATTAATTTTTTATATAATTTTTATGAGAAGTTATGCTTGATTTTCAATTTGAATTAATTTTTCATAAGGTCCTTAGTAGAAATTAATTTCAGAACTTACCTCCAGAAAATATGCAATATACCACTTGAATGAAAGCCGCTCTGAGCTGAGCGCAATGGTATAAGTATTACTTGGTCAAGAGGTCTAGATTGAGAGATAGATCAATTTGAAAGTCAATGTAAATAGTAAAAAAGAAATAATAAAAAATTGCTCTTTAGGTGAAATTATGAGAAAGTGCCCGAAAGAATAGATAATTATGTTTTTGACCCCGCTCATGAGTAAAATGGTCATTTTTCATATTATAAGTAAAATGTAAATATTGTATTTAAACCCCAAGGAAAAAAATGTTTATATCATAAAATGCATAAAAAATTTGTAAAAACAGGTACGCACCATTTTGTATGAAATAGAACAAAAATATTAATTACCTTTGGAAAAAATAAAAAAGAATAAAAGAAAAGAAAAAGAAAGGTTGTCCAAGCATATGAAGAAAAGTGTATAAATTTTGGGAAAAATTACACTTAATAACTTGAAAATTTTAAAATTTATAGATTTATCCCGAGTCAAGGGCATTTTTGGAAATATGAAAAATTATAGTCAAAATGAAGCTCTCAATGAGCTAAACCAAATGGAAAATAGTGTGAAATTTATTAAGGTCAAAATAATATTTATTGGGTAGTTAGGGTTTAATATTAATATTTTACCCGATAAAAATCAGTTTAGATTGCAGGTAAAGGCAGTACTGATTCAAGGACAATGACTGGACCTTACTAAAATATATTTTGGGTTAAAATAATGATTTTGGATTAAAATAATGATTTTGGATCAAAAGTAATTTTTGAATAATCCTATACCAATTTAGTGATAATTTTGGTAAAAATACTTAATCAGTACAGGTAAATTTAATCAGTAAAGGATATTTTGGCAGATAAAAATTATTAAAGCAATATTTGGCCAAAAAAGAAAGTGAGCCATGTCTGTTACAGCTTATGGGACACCATGAGAATTTATTGAAAAGCTTTAATGAAAAGGAAACAATATTAGTTAAAACAAAACAAAATTATTATGGTTAACTTTATAACATATCTTTTCTCATTATCTTGGGTTAGCCATTTGGACATCATCTTCTTGTCTCATACACATCTGGACAGCAGCTTGAAGAGAGGAAGAACTCATGAATTTTGAAGCAAAAAAAAGGCAAGAGCAAAAAGTAAAGTTTGGACTTAAAACTTCAAAGATAAAATCTTATGACTATTTTCTTGTATATCTTTGAGTTTGAAAGAGTTTCATGGATTATTTTCTCTCTTTTTGCTTCTAAAATTTTCTACCTAGAGAGAGAAAATGAAGTCATGAAGAAATTAACCCATGAAAAGTGGATGTGTAGGTTTCAATGATTAAGAATATACCATTTGATTGCAAATTAATCGAGTATTTATTTTTCTACATTTTTGAGAATTTTCTGCCTATTTAGGGTTTGAAAAGGAAAGGGAATATCATGATTTTGACCCTAAAAATGGATTTATTGGGTTCAAAATAGGTAGATACAAGTGTGTTATACAAGAAAATCCAAATGGTTTACAAAATGGAATTTTAAGGTTAGTAAGAACACTTTGCGAAGAAGGTCATGAAATCAGTGGTTAATGGCCTTAATTTATGATGCATTATGACTCAAGGAAGTGATGGAAGATCAAAAGAAATGTTTACCAAGTTTGGGAAGCAAAGGAAAAGCTTAAGGTAGTTACTTTTCCTATCAATGCTTTATGTTACCATTACTATTTGCTTGATTTAATGAATATGCCATATATTTGTATGAATGTTTTGTGATGGTATTGATTGGTTGGCTGGTTGGTTGATTAGAGGGTCTTGTGACCTAAGGATGTCCATTTTATAAAGTGTTACCATGCCAAAATTTTTTTACTATGGCATAATATATTCTTGTAACTTTTATGGATGAATTTATGAAATGTTAATGATAATATGAATGTATGATTAGGTGTAACTACTGAGATTCTTTGAATCTCACTCTCCCTAAATGACTAACCATGTTATGGTGAAGACATGGAAGTGGCCAAGGAGAAAGCAAGAGAAATGAAGAAGACAGTGAAAAGTCATTTATTTATCAAGTTATAGTGACATGATATGAGATTATGTATTAATTAATGTATGAGGTGTGGATTCTGCAATTATGCATGTTTATGTTCCCTTAAGCTCTCCTATCATGTAATGTGTGAAATTGGAGCAATGAATGTCGATGAATTATGTTTATGAAGTTTATTATATGAGATATGACATGATTATACTCAAGATTTAATGGTAGCAGATTGAACCGAGGTGATCTATTCCAAACAGGTCCATTAGTACATGTAATATATATGTTCTAAAAGTAGATAGAATAAGCCTTCTAAAGAGCTAAAGAACACCTAAATTGGATAAGTGTACAATTTATGGTAAATTTTCAAATTTAGGGTTCAGAACAAGACAATGTAGAGAAAAATTGGAACTTGCCATGAACACTGGAAATTTCGAAATGCAATAGAAAATTGTACAAAACTCCAAAAATTCAATGGTTTTCATTTCTAGAAAGCTCTAAGCCTTAGGAAATGAATGCCATAGGTTTGATAGTATTTGAAGCTGTGAAGAAAGAGTTATGTAATTTCTTATAAAATTGTTCCAATAGAAGTAGTATTCTGACCCTCAATGACTTTAGTCAATTCCATACCCTGTACAAGGTAAATAAATGTACAATAAAAATATATCTAGAAACCAGACATATAGGGCTTTCCAATGACATGGAGAATGCATGATTTTGCTCAAGATATCATGAGATATGAATTTTTAAAGATAAGGTCAAAACCTGAGAAGTTTCAAAATGATCAAATGTATAGTAAATATTTGAGGAATAAACTGTATGAATTGGTATAGGAAATACTCTATTTCATATTTTTTCCATGTAGAAAATATTTTTAGCTATTTTTAGAAACTTGAATCACTTTAATATGATTTTTCTAGAATTAGTTTTGAATTTTTAAAATTCATCGGGTAAAATGAAAAATGCACAATGAATAGTACCTGAAATAAAGAAAAGTCTGTTTTGATATTTTTATGCAATCAAATCTCTAATCATGCAATAATGAACATAATTGGAGTCTAATACATGAAAAATTGACTTAAGTATAAGGCGTTATACCAGAGGTGTGACAAAAATGGAAAGGACTGAGTTGGATGGGAGAGAAGATGGTCGTAATTTTTAATTTTGATAAGGGTAATAAAGTCTTTTTATGTCATTTACACCTCTATAATCTAAATTATATGGGTTTTTGGATGTAAACCCATTTACATATAAGGCTGTAAATAATTTCACACATGTAATCTCGATCACATTATAAATGAAAAATCAAGCGCACATATTCCTATAATGTGAACTTATTTATATCCCTTTACACCCATGTAAATGAATCGAAGAGGGTGTAAAGTTTCAAATTTGAAATAAAATTTGTGGAGAAAAGCCCAAATTGCCCTTTCTCTAAATCAAAATTCTCTTACACTCCTCTCTCACTCACATTCCTCCTCCACTGTCATCCTTCCTTCTTTATCGTCACCTCCTTTGTCTCCATCCTTCATCTTTCTCCTCTACATTTACTGAATTGTCACTTATGCCTCCAAGAACCTCAAGTGAACCCTAACTTGAATGATCCTAAATTGAGATTTGACTATCAAATACCTTACGATTTCCCACCATCAAAGCCACCTAAACCATCCACTATTCCTATCAATGTCAAAGAATGCACCAAGTAGTTATTTCACTTCAATTTTATAAATCATTGGGTGCAATTGATTTATGGCTAAAATATGCAAGTTCCTTGGACTTTAAACTTGATATAAAAAAGAACTCTCTTAACCTTTTGAAACTTATAACAAAACACCAAAAGAAAAAAAATACCTTTATGTGTAAAACCTCCCTGTCTAAACAATTATTAAATCACTAATGAAAATTGCCACATCAAATTTAACTTGTGAAATGTCATAGCTTTACAAACTTTTTTTTAATGAGTACTAAAAACATTTCCAGCTAATAGTTAAAGATTATCCTTTCGAAACTAAGGATCAAATTAAATACAATATGTTTAAAAGATTCAACAATCTACTGGCTAGGACCTTGTTGGTGGCTTTAAAATTATTTACTTCATGAAAACATGCAAATCTCTCTGAACAACGATGGAACTAAGGCACTGTTTGATTTAATAGAGAAAAAATGAGAGATTTTAATGGAGGGAGGAAAGAAAAAAGAATAGATTTTAATATCTCCTTATTTGGGTTTGTTGGTGAGGAGGGAAGATGAAAGATTTTAATGTTATCTTATTTAGTTCAAGATGGAAGGTAAGAAAAAATAAACAAACATAAATAAGATTTGCCTACTTTTCTTATAAATCCTCTCATTTTTTAAGGTGAGGAGTAAAAGAGAAGGGGAGAGAAAATTTATTAAAAATTTTCCTCCTCTCCTTTTATACTTATTAAATCAAATAAAAGAAAATTTTAATTTTTTCTTCCTCTCCTACTTATTGAATGAAATTGAAAGAATATTTTAATTTTCTCTTTCTCTCTTGCTTATTGAACAAAATGAGAGAATATTTTAATTTTCTCTTTCCCTTATACTTATTGAACTAAATGAAGGAATATTTTAATTTTCCTTACTTCTTCTACTTATTAAATCAAATAAAAAAATATTTTAATTTTTTCTTTCCTTCTTTTCAAATCTTTTAAACCAAAGGGAAGGTAAGTTTTAACTCACATCCTTCCTCTTAATGGGCTCACAATTGCATTTGTGAGAAATTTATTTAATTTTATCAAACAACATAAATGCTCTCAAGCCCATCATTGAGAGAGTTAAACACAAGCCATTGCGTTTTTTTTTTGAGCAACACAAGCCATTACTTATCTTTCTAAACCCTTATGCTTCAACATTTAGAACCCACTTGGTTCTCTATTTTGTAAAATTAAGTTAAGAAAAATGAAGTTTATAAAAATAAAATTTAGATAAAGTAAGTTTGTTGAAATACGTGCCTGTTTGGTTCCATGTTTGCAAAACGTAACCATGGTTTTTCTAAAAGATGTGTTTGACCAAACACAGGTGAAATACAAACTGACTTTTTGAAAAATAAAAAGTGGGTTAAACTGTGATTTTGGAAAAGAAGGGGAAAAGTTACTTTTCCTTTAACAAAACGTGGGTTTTGGAAAAGGAGAAACAAATTTACTCTATATTATACATCTAAAAGTACTTTTAACCCCTATTATCCAAACGAATTTTTTGTCAAACTTACTTTTACAAAAAGAATATCCAAACATAACAACTTCCAACAAACTTACTTTATCTAAACTTCATTTTTACAAACTTCATTTATCTTAACTTAATTTTACAAAACGGAGAACCACACGGACCCGTTATGTTTGGATATTCTTTTTGTAAAAGTAAGTTTGACAAAAAATCTGTTTGGATGATAAGGGTTAAAAGTACTTTTAGATGTATAATATAGAGTAAATTTGTTTCTCCTTTTCCAAAATCCATATTTTATTAAAGAAAAAGTAACTTTTCCCATCCTTTTCCAAAATCACAGTTTAACCCACTTTTTATTTTTTAAAAAGTCAGTTTGTGATTGGTTTGTGTTTGACCAAACACATCTTTTAGAAAACCATGGTTAAAAACTATAGTTTTATTTTATAAACAAAGAACCAAACATGCACTTAATTAAATATTCAAATGATACGTAAATACAAAAAGTGCTTTTTTGGATTCAAGCAATACAAATCTTACGTCCACTGACTGAATTTTAAATTAAGAATACAATATTAATATGTTAAATAGTACTACAAGTTATGAACTTAAATTTGTATATTCAAAGCAACAGCGATATTCCGTTTCAATAAAATGACTTACCCTAAAATGCTTCAACATCGAAATGACGCGGGCGACGTTTCAATAAAATTTTCTTCGTTTAGGAAGAAAATTGGAACATCATTTACAGAGATTATGAAATTGTCAAAGTCTTAATTGATACGACATTTCTCTTAAGCGGCCATATTTTCATTAAATTTAAAACTCGATGGGATGAGACTAAATGGTAATTAATTTATATTCGAGTAATTAATTACATGTAGTATCGGGCTTCTGCTTCTCCTACCTTATTTCCGACGACTATAAGTAATTTATGTAATATTTATTTATTCATCTAAGTAATCGAATTATTTAAGGATAAAAGAATAACAACGTGAAGAAAAATGATAGCCTTAACATACTCTTTTTTAAAATCTTAGTTCATTCTAGATTCTAGACCGGGGTGTTTGAATATTTTCTTTTCTAGACTGGGGTGTTTGAATATTATTCATTTGTTCTTGGATGTAAATAAAAGTCTCATTCTGGCCTCTTAGAAATAGTATATTCTCTAGCCTGGTCATTCATAGAGTTTTATTAATTTTTAATAAATGAATTATGCTTTTAAAATTGGACATTTATAAAAGTATTTACTGAGTTTTATTTTATAATATTTCTTAATTAAATAATTCACATTCACAAATAACATTAAAATCAGTAATGTCTTTTTGGTTTGCTAATTTATATTTAATTAAATGAGAAAATAATCAACATGTTCATAATGGTAATTAAGTTATTACTTGTAAAAAATTTAATTTATTTTTGAATGCATAAATTAAAAAATATTTATGTGTGAGAGAGTAAATTAAGAAAAAAAGTTCTATGAAAAAAATAAAATTATTTTGATGGTACATTTCTTACCAGGAGATACAAAAATGTAGTTATAACAAATAAAATAGAAGTTTAATTTTAAAAAAATATATTGAGTGTGAAAAAATTAAAAATGCTATTTCTGATGGTACATTTCTCACCAGGACATACAAAGTCTGTTTTTTTTTTTTTTTTTGCCTGATCAGGTCTGTCTACTTTAATATTGAATTACTTCCTCTATTTTTTATTATAAAACATATTTTTTTGAAGGATTAAGATTTTATAATATAAGTTATTTTATATAATATATGCATTATTTAATATTTATTTTTTATTTTTATCCTTCTTGAAAATATCAAAATAGTTATAGTGAGGAGAGATTAAGAGAAATATATTTAAAATGAGTTATAATTTAATTAGTGTAATTTTAAAAATTATGATAATTTTTTAAAATATTAAAATTTTAACCAATTTTTTAAGTATATGTAAATTAAGTAAATATAATTTATAATAAAAATCGAAGGAATAGTTTACCAAAGAGGAAAGCAACGTGAAATTGCCATGCATTATCTTAATAGCATAAATGCACAATTAGTAATTGACATAATCATTTGTTTAAAATTTAGTACCAAACAAAGTCAACCATTTCATTTCATTATGTTGTATTTATTTGATTTGGAAGGCCACTTTTACCACTCGACTTGAGCTATGCCTTCTTTTCACACTTTACCAGTCTGTCACAAATTCAACATGAATCTGAGCGGTTAGAGGGTGAACCTAAACTAAATAAAGAACAGCTGGTTTCATCCTCATATTGGACCAAAATAAATTACGTTATACTAGCCAACTCCAGTAATGATTGATGAACTTACACCAGATTACAAGAATGTTAATAAGCAAATTGATATCATTCCCATTTCATGAGTCAGGAACGTGAAAAACAAAACACCAGAAGCAACAGAATTAAGCCCTACACAAAACTTCACCTCAGACTGCCTTTACATTTCTTTACATACATAGACATGGATGTACTAAAGACACGGAGTTGAGAAAATTCCTGTTAAACTGTATAGATTCACTGGGAGAAGAACACAGGCCCTTGTATCTCTATTTCATTTCATTATCCACCATCTTCCACTATAATTAAAATTGCATAACTATATACAAAACGCAGGAAAAATTAGAAAAACAAAAGAAAGATACGTCCTCCATTTAAGCTATTGTTTTCTCTCGATGCAGAGAAATGTCAGGAGCCATATGTTTTTTGAAAGATTCCAAATTGAGAGGAACGGCACCTTCAAAGCTCTTGAGATTTACTCGGGAACCGCTAGAAATGAAAAACAGAGCAAGTTGCAGATGCCCTGCCGCGGCTGCACAGTGAAGGGGAGTATAGCCGGCATCATCCACAGCATCAATTTCAGCACCAAGTTCAAGCAAGAGCTTCACGCTCTTGATTCGACCCTTGAAAGCGGCCCAGTGTAATGGAGTCCACCCATTCTGATCCTTCCTATTCACCATCGCTCCTTTTGCAAGGCAACTCGTCAACCCATGAACATCGTCAAGTCTTGCTGCTCGGAGCAACGCGTCCCCACAATGCAGCAAATCCAGCAAGTGCGAATGCCCATTCTCCACTGCCAGCGAAAACGCCATCTTCCCTTCTTTATTCACTGCGTATTTCACGTTGGAGCATTCTAACAGCAACTCCACGGCCTTCATATGACCTTCTGAAGCAGCACAGTGAAGCGCAGTCCATCCGTTACGATCCACAACGTCCGGGTTCCCTCCGATTGAAACGCAAAATTTAATCGCCTCCACGTGCCCATGAAGCGCCGCCATGTGAGTCGGAGTTCTACCTTCGGAATTGACCGAATTTATGTCCATATTACTGAAAGATTCGTATAAAGTCTCCATAAAATCCACCCGGTTCATCGCCGCAGCTTCGTGCAAACTCGAATCGACCGAGTGATTTGTACTACAACCAGAGGCCAATAAAATCTTTAGCACCTCCATTTTCCCAGCCCTAATACATAAGTCTATGAGGGATAGCCCATTTGAGTCCCTAAAATTCACATCTCCCCCGGCATCAATCAAAGCGGAAACAGCATCTTCGTTTCCAAATTCAATAGCGGGTCCCAGCAACGCCGTGAGCTCAGACCGAGCGCACCTAGAAAACGCTTTCTTGAAAAGGTAGCAGCTTCCGCGAATTTGGGTATGGGGAGAAATCAGAAACTCGGCGACATGGGGACCCACGAAGGATACAGGTAAAACGGCGTCTCTGAAAACGTGCGGTCCCGGTTTGGAGAACAAGCGGCGAAGATCGTTCTGATGGGCCTTACCGGTGGGGAGCATGGCTGTTCGGACGGTGATGACGTCAGTAAGGGTGGAGAAAGGAGGTTGATCGGAGGGCTGACAAAGGAGGAGGGTGTAAGAAGACGAAGAAAGCGGTGGGATTATAGAGAAGGGTCGGTTTAAGGAGAAGGAAGAAGGATTTGTGGTGGCGAGAGACACAGCCACAGACATGGTGTGCATAAGGTTGGTGAGCTTGAACGATGTGCTGCACTTTTGGCCCTTTTTGAAGATCACCTCCACTTCCTTCACCTCTGCTTTCACCAGTCTGTCCATTGTGATTGCTGACCTCTGCTTTGTAAGTAGAGCTCCTCTTTGGGAATACCTGGGTTCAAAATTGAAGAAGACGCGGAGTGCCAAACTGGAGGCTATTAGCCTTGTTAGACTGGTTTAATTATATGAGTTGGAGACCTGGAGGCTGGAGCACGCTTATTCGTTTAGGTATGCTGACTGTAACGGGGAGGCTGGGGCATTGACTGTGACACAGAATGGAGGAAGGCTGTAATTACTCGCCGATGGCTTCATTTGAATATGAAGCAACTTGGAGTGATGACTCAAGCAAGCTACCCATACTATTCGTTGATTCAATTTCTGCTTCTGTATTGGAACAACCAGGAAAAATTTAAGCGGACTGATTCGAGATAATGAAGGCGTCAGGCAATTTCCTTCTAAGTTCAACGCTCTTTTCTTTTTTTTCCAAAACTTCAGTGTTTATTTTTTTTTTACCAGAAAAATTTCAGGAATGTTAGGTGCCAGGAAACAAGGCATCTCATATTTTATAGCACATCCCTGGTGCTTCTTAATTAACCACTTCACTTGTGTTGTGTCGCTAGAGATATGTGAAAATGATTGAACAACACAATAAATAAATGTAGTGGTTGAAACTTCAGGAATCATCCTTAGTTATAATTTGACTTACTCAGCTCTCGGCAATCCATGCGTTGATTCTCTATAGATTTGTGGCCATAAACAATGCGCCACTGAATAATACTTAACTATTTGTTATATTATGGAGAAAATACTTCAAGGAAACTTTAAATTGAGATGTTTCCCAGTTACCTGTCAGCCTCACTTACTGCTATTGCCGTCCACTCTTACACAAGAAACTAATCAAATGACCATATAACCCACTCACAACCCTATTTGTTACTTCTACTCCTTGCCCAGATGGTAAATGTCCACCCATGTTAGACAAGTAATAATTTTGATTGGAAAATGTTCATGGGGTGTTTACCAAAAATTCCAAATATTTCATTAGTGTCCAGGGCATCTCTGAGGGGCAAGAGCTATCATGTAAACGCAGCAATCCTAAGCATAACACCTTTCATTGTTCATCTTAATTAATTGGATGCACGTCTTTTTCTGTTTACGTTGCGTTTTCCTTGAGCCAGGATATTGGGAATGATCACATGCGTACAAACAATGCTATTTTATTTAATATTCATTCATATTCTGATTCCCTAAAAATTAAAATCAAATCCTCGGCACATTGGATTTTGTCTTCATTTGTATTCGCTCAATAAACTGCCAAAGAGAGAATCAAGTTTTTCATTTTGCACGCGAACAAATGAGATTCGGTGGGTTATATGAGAAGAGCAAAGGTGATGGAAGCAGTATGAAACACAAAAAAGGAACACTGCATCTGAGCGTCTGCTGTTATCCACATCAGTAGAATTTGTTTGGTTGGTGATGGGTTATGAAGCACGATTGCAGAAAATGAACAAAATATAAGGCGATGATGGGATTCAAGTCAATGAATTTAGTCGTCTTCTTTCTCTTGGGAGGGTACGTATTATTCTCATCAATCATCCCCTAGTTTAGGCGATGTTTCGCTTGGGGGTCTGTCCTTATTTTCTGCAGGTAGCTACATCCCTTGTTAAATGGGAAAGGTATGAAGAACATAAAACAGCATTCATTTTCTGGTTCAGCAAGTTTATTCTTCTCCACGACTTCCTTGTTCCTGACCAAGGAGGTTGTTGCTGATGGTTTTACTGAAAAGCAAGTTGTTAAAAAGTTTGTGCCTTTTCAATTCATTGAAACGGCCTCATCTCATAATTATTGCATTTTCCCGTTAGGCCTGCCCTCATGAAATTATTATTATTACTATTATTATTGTTATTCTGTATGTGATGCTTCATTACATTAGGTCAAAAATATGAGCTTCTACAAACAGGAGGCCGAGAGGTTAACCAAGACTCATGGGCCTTCTGGGGCCTTACCTGACACACCCGTGTACAGAGAGGCTGAATTTTAAAACGAACCTTATGCCGTTGAACTCCTGTCCACGATGTTTCCCAGCCCACCAAGACTTGGGCTTAGTTTTTTCCCCATTAGATTACCACAAGTACTTAACCATACAATTGTTTACCTTCTGTTTCAGTTTGGAATTGGAACTGCATTGCATCTGAAAACAGGGCAAAAAAAAAAAGTTCATCGCATTCATATTTAAATTTAGTAATAGACGGATTTAATAAAAAGTGATGAAAGTCCGTTTTAACCATTGGTTTGCAACTCATAGAATCACATGAATTCACCCAAAACATTAATAAACATTATGATTATTGGATTTATATGCAATCAGGTTTTTGTAATTAAAATATAATAAATAAGTAGTTTTAGAATTAAAACATATAATTTGAATAAAGAATCCTATAGTAATTTACAAAAATTATATATTTATTAAAAATAATATATTATTATAGTATGTGAAATCAATGCATATTATTATATATTTATTATCTTTCAATTTACATTTTCCCCCTTCAGAAAGGTTCAGTCACCCTTGCAATTACTTGCACAGGGTACTGCAAATTATAGAGTACGTTTTGATTAGAAAAAATTGAATAACAAAAATATCAAAGAAAATGTAGGATTTTTCAAATGTATCGCAATTTTAATATGTTTAAATTGAATGACCAGCATATATATATATATATATATAATTGGCAAGAAACTTCCAGGGAATTGAAGGTGTCGGGTCGGCATTTGAATCCAGATATGGTTGTCGTTTGCAATCGGTTTGGTAGGATGGGGAACAGTTATTATATGGAACCGAAAAAAAAGAAAGAAAGAAGAGAAAAACAGAGATAGATGGATGGGATGGGATGGGGTGTTTGAATTTTGGATGGAAGCTGGAGGATTGAAGTGATGAGCAGAGGCAGAAAGACGTCGCAATCCTAATGTGGCGTGGTCGTCTTCTCTCTTTGATTTCTTCATTTCTGACGGTTTGATCTAAAAAGTAAACCATAAAAAAGAAAACAACAAGACAGACCTTCACTCCACCTCCGGAATTGAGCCAACCCCAACTGCACTCGGTTGGCTCTCTCATGTACTCCAGATTGAAATAGATGCTTACTGAAACATATGGGCGTTCAAGATTCATTCAATGGTTTCTTCTCCCATTTTTCAGAAATTAATTCACTTTTTTAAAAGGCCCTCACTTCTTTAATTTATCAACTTCAAATCTTAAATTGAAAATTTTTACACCTTATAATGAGAATACTCTATATTATAATTAGGGTGAGGATATATGCATAAAACATACATATTTTAATCGCTTCATTCAATTTTTATATCCGTGTTTGATATACTATACTAGTACAATTTTATTTGAATGTTAGTATTGAAACAGTCAGAATGAAATTACATGAATGAATCTTGATAAAAAGGGGAGGGGAACCTGCGGGGAATGCAATTTCATACCAAGAGAATACTAGTCACACACAAAATACACAGGAATGAATATTCGTGTAACTTTGGCAAAAAAAAAAACAATAAAAAAGAAGAAGAAGAATATTCGTGTAACGAATTAACATGACACGGAAATGATTTGATTGGAAAGGAAGGCTTCCACTCTTGTTGTTTTGGTCAAGCGAGAATATGTGGGAGTGGAATCAATCAACCATTCGGCCCAAATGCATTGTATTGTAGTGTACCAAAGCTTAAGCTTGGGGTTTGGATCATAAATAATGTGGACACGCAAATTCATCCTCCAACCACCCTCTTACATTCATTGCATAAAGCGTCCTTTCTTGTCTTTTTTAATCCTCCCAAATCAATAATTCTTTTCTTTTCTTTTCTTTTTTTTTTAAAAGGTAAGCATGGTGGACTTAAACGGCGACCCTAACTAAAGGCAAACACTCATATCCTCACATTCTTAAATTTTCCACTTCAACATTGGACGATGGCATTTCATATTTTATGTGCAATACATTCACTTCGATCAATTTAGCATCAGTGGCTACCATCATGCCCTACGTACAAAATGGATACCATCCTCATGATTCTTCTTTTTTTGTTTTTTATTTGTCATTGGATCTATATCATATAGGTGATCTTAGAATTGCCAACAAAGTGAAAGTGTGATATTGCTGATATGTTGTGGGGGATGGAATGGGAAATGTGGAAGACAAAAATAGGAAGGGGTTTTAGAGGTTAGGTTAAAATTAAAAGGGGTGGATATAGAAATAAAAAGGAGGGGGATTATTAAGACCAGAGAAAGAATAGAATAAAAGAAGGGACAGACAGAAATACAGAGGAAGAATAAACAATGATACAAGAAAGGAGTGAAATGTGGAAGGGGAAGGGAATTAGGTGGGGACACGGCCAAACGGCACAAGAGGCCAAAAGCTGTTCCTAGTTGTTGACCTAACGCACAAAAGGCCAAAACCCTGTGGTGGCCGGCACGTTATCGATGCCCAACCGCTTTTCTTTTCTTAAAAAAATATTGATTGCCCCAAAAAGATACAAATGGAGGATGCAAGAGAGAGAAGGAGGAAAAGCAAAGCAAAGCGCAGCAAGAAACAAACACCTTCGAGGGGGAAGTTGTAAGCAACAAGGCAATGTGTCATGTATTGTAGTGTGTGGCACATGCTTCGCCTCTTTCCCTATTCCCACCGTATCATATCATATCCCCTCCCTCCATTTTACTTTTTTAAAAAAAAAAAATATATATATATATATATATATCTATTCTCTTAAAAAAACTTACTTTTTTTCCTTTTATAATTATATTCCTGCCACTACCTTTTCCTTCCCTTTCTACTCTTTTTCACCGCTTTCCTCCCTTCCATCCCCCTTCACAATTTCCAGTACATCCCACAATTCTATGCATATATATAATAATTATATGAATTTTAATTTTGCTATGCAATATAAAAAGTTATGATAGTTTAATTAGCCATAAACAGGACTACAACTACAATTTTGGCAACCGGACTTCGATATATATATATATATATATAGTCATAAAACTAGGATGAATTTTTTAAACACGAAAACAATACGAATAAAATTAGAGTAAGTTAACAGGAAACAAATCACGCGACTAGCAAAATTGACATGAGAGGCGAGCACTATAGCGGATGCAGGAGGATTCCCACTATAAATATGAATACGACAAGGATGGAAAGATAGAATCCAGAAAACACCAAAGGAAGAAACAAATTTTAAAAAGAAAAAGGAAATTCCAATTTGTTCAGCAATAGTGTCCGAATAGAATCTTAGGATTACTATAACAGATCCACTCTCTTTATTTCATTTTCTTTCCTTTTTTTTTAAACAAGAAAAAAAAAAGGAAAGAAATTGCTTTCTTGTTCCCACCACCGATGCTGTGACCCCAAAAACCGACCCTATTTGGTACCAGTATTACTGAGGAGAAGTTAGCATTTACCTTGTTATTATTTAAACGTATTTTATTTTTTAAATCTGAAAACTTAAACAGCATTTTTCTTCCAAAAAAGTACTTTTTTAAAAAATCCATTGCAGTAAAAGGGGTCGGAGAAACCCACCCCTTCATGTTAGGCTAAAGGTAGGATGAAGTGTGAGTGATGATAAATATAATAATAATATTAATTTTATCCCAAAGATATGATTTTTTTTATTTAAAAAGAAAAAAAATCTCAATCCCAAAATAATCCAAAATCGCAGTGATTAAGGATAGAAAAGGATTTGGGGGTGGGATGAATATATGGACAACTGATATTTCAGAAAAAATAAACGCATTCATATTTAATACATAATTTGATACGTAATTACACTTAACATTTTTATAATAAAATAGAATAATTTTAAATTATTATAAATGTTTTATACTTCAATTTAAAATTTATATCACAACTTTTAGAATATTTAATACTCAATTTTTTAATTAATATATTTATTAATTGTATATATAAATAATTACATAATATTAATAATTAGATAATATTAATAATATTATGTATATAAATATCTCTTTTATATATATATATATTTTAAAATTTTAAAAATTATCATATTATCAGATATCATACGTATACCCGTGTCGGTAGTAGATAATTGAATCCCTGATGATAATGATTCAAGAGAGAGCCGGCGGCAGTGATCGATGATGGGCCTGCTTCAAACGTCAACAAATTTATATATTTTATAATTTATAATTACGTTTTCCATTTTATTTTATTTTTTGAAAGAAACCATTTCAAATGCAACATCCTATATACTACAGTTCAGCAGCGGTGTTAATTTAATAAAAACAAAACAAAACTCATGGTGAGAGAAATATGGAAGTTAAAAGCGAAGGAGACCCAGCAGGGGGGAAGGAAAAGGCCACGTCAGAATGGGACCCACAAATTTCCGTACGAGAGGCTTCCTTAGGACGCCAATTGTTGGTAGGCCTGGCTCTCCCTCTCCATCTCTATCTCCAGGATTAAGATTAGGGTTGAATAGAAGTAGAAATAGAAGCGGTTCCCCCTCTAGCCATGGTTTCGTCTTTTATCAAAAAAAAAAAAGAAGCGGCTCCCCTGAATACGACAAAATCCAAAACCCAACCCCTCTTTCCCTGACAAAAAACATGGCGTCAGTCGCTACCCGCTACTAGACAAAAACTCAATGGCGTTTTTGAGGTTTAGCCGGAGGAGTAGGGGTAGACTTGGTAATTTCGATAGAAAAGGAGTGTTAGGGAGTGGCAACCCTTTGTCGCCACGTGCCTTGGCGTCGGCCGCACGCAGCTCAACTCTCTTGTCTGCTTTCTCCCCCCAGTCCCCCAGTCCCCGCTATTTCCAGCTCCCCCGACCCAAAAGAAAAAAATGCCACTTCCACTCCCCCGCCCCTCTTTCCCTAGCACTTCCATTTCCATTTTTTGTTTTGGTTTAATAAAAATTGGGCATCTTTTTTACTCCAAAAAAAAAAAAACCAGGGCGTCTCTTTCGTATAACAATTCCCTTCCCTCCCCTCCCTAACTTAATTTCATTTCATTTCATTTCATTTGTTCCTTTCTGGATAACAGGTTAACAACCCACCTTCCTCCTATCTCCTCCTATCTATTGGATCCTCTTTTTAAATCTCTATCTGTTGAAATAGACTTTCAATATAATATTTATTTGTTTTTTTTTATTATTAACTTTGAAGAATGTAATAAATAAAAATAACAAAAACTTGCTTAATTCTAATGTACTATATCAATGTTTTTTTAAGAAAAAAAAATAGAAATAACTAATAAGATCCTAATATAATATAGAAAAGATTTATTGAGAGAAACATAGTCCATTTCCATAATCTAGCTCAAAAGATTAGTTTTTAACTACCAGTTAGAGAATATTATTGGTGCTCACAAAAATAAAAATAAAAAGGTAAAATAAAAACTAATCTCTCCGTTTCTTTTTAAATAAAGAAATTTTTTTTCTATTTATCTATTACTTTCAAATTCTAAGACAACATTAATTAGTGTTTTCCCAATTATATAATTATATGACATTTTAAAAGTCAACTATAAAATTAATTATTTTTTTTATCTATTCATTTATTGAAGGGCATATTAAAAAATTTAAAAATAATTCCAACATATTAGTTAGTGGTTGACTGAAGACCTGATTTTAGTGGGTCAATGTAATTTTTTATAGATTTTAATAATAATATTTTATTTTTATTTAAAAGTCAAAAATTAAAAATAAGTAAGTAATTTCACTAAATATATAAAATTAAATCATATAAATGTTTACAAATGAAAATATATTATTATAGACAAGTAAAAAATAAATAGATTGATTAAATTGTCAAACATCCTAACTGTGAAGATCTTAATAACTAAAAAATATTGTAATATATTAAAAACTATATTTTAGCAAAAAGGAAAAAAAAATAACTACAATCAAATCCATTCTCTCTTATAAACTCACTATGTCTCCCTCCCTTCTCTCTCACCTTTTTCTCCTAAACTGTGTCACAACCTCGTTTTTCTCTTCAATGTCCCTCTCTCTGTCAATTTGTTCATTCATTCCTATGCTTAATTTCTCTCATACTCTCTCTCTCTTTCTCAGTTCAGAGGCAAATTTACTGTGGCCTTTTAGTTTTATAAAAGAGTGGGTTCAAAAGAGTTATTGTTACTTTTGATTTGAGTTTGATGCTTCAATTGGTTGTTAACCTAAATTCAACTTAGGGGGTTCAAAAATGACAGAGGAGTGGGTGCAAGATGGAATGTCTACCTTATAATGCATGAAACTTTTGACACTTGAGGAGGGTCAACTGCCTCCAATGTATTAGTCATAGGTCCGCCACTGATATTAGTTGTTTTATCTTTCAATTTGTATGTTAAAACCTTAAGCAAAAGATAAAAAAAAATGGAGATACTATGTATTTAAGATCTACACAAAACATCATTAGTTTAAATAAGCTAATCCTTATTTAATGATAATACATATGTGGACTTTCCATCCAACATCAAGTGGTAAAGATTGAAAGTGCAAGAATGAGATAGAATGTGTAACATCCCAAATTTGTATGTCTAGATTAATATGCATAGGGATATAATAGGGTAAAGAAGAGATTAAATCCTTAATTGGAATTAAGTTTTCTAAAGCCCTTAAAATGAAATATATTTGGTTCTTAAATGTAATTAATTTCAAAATTTTTATAAAAAATAAAGGATAATTTCAAAATTAATATGGAAAAATGTTGAGATGTCAAAATGTAAAAAATTGTAGAATGTAAAATTAAAGAAAAAGTATGTACACGAATAATGTAAAGGTATTTTGGTTCAAAAGAAATTTTTTTCTCTCTAATTCCCTCTAGACATGCCTAAAGAATATTTTGTGGAAGAAAATGTGTTTCACTCTAGTTTATCTCTTGGTCAGAATTGAAGTGGAAAAAATAGAATTTTAGTATGCCATTTATTATGTCATAATTATACCAGGTGGTGTCATAAATATGATGTCATGATAATGATATCAAAAGAATAATATCATGAACTTGAGAAGCAAGAAAAATGACTTGGAAGGCAAGTTGAGGAACTTGGCAGCCAAATTTAGGGCCTATATATGGCTTCCCACCAGCCCCCCTTTAGTCCTCACAATTGTGTGAGGAGAAGAGAGAGAGAGAGGAAAGAAAGAAAGAAGGATAGGAAAAGAAAAAAAAAGAAAGAGAAGTTTAAAGATAAATGGTGGAATTGAAGCAAAGAATCAAGGTAAAGCTAGGAAAGAGAGTGTAGATTAAGGCAAATATTAAATAAAGGATAAAATTTTGAGATAGTAACTTATACTACTCTTATGTTATTATACAATTTCCATATCGAATGATATATGTTTATGAATATTTGACATGTTATAAATGTTTATTTGAATATTCTATTCATATTATGATGAAGTTATGCCAATATTTAAAAAAAATGAATTTTTTGTAATTATCTTGTAAAGATTATAAAATATTTCCAATGTTTTCAAAGTTAATATAATAATATGACTGTGTGTACACTATTACTATTGAAATGCCCAATCTCACCTCCTAAGATTTCAAATGTTAGGAACAAATTTTCTCAAGAGTAGGAATGTGAACCAGGAAGAATAACAGAGTAAAGACGGATTTAGAAACTGTTTTATTAAGAAATGATTGCTTAGGAACAGTTTCAGTATTGATATAACTACTCATGTTTTATTAATATGAAAAAATTCATACTATTGCCCGAAAATTTAATGGACTATATTTTCATATATCTTTATGTGTTAGTTTCCATCAGGTACTATATGAATGTATATCGAATTTATACAATAATAGAAATAGATGATTTTGCAAAATGATGCAAATTTAGAAGCAATTTAGTAGTCTAAGGCTTTGAATGAATCCTTAGTTCAATAGTAATAATATCACCATGAAAAGTTTAAATGCTTTGAAACTAGACAAACATAACTTTTTTATGGTATAAATTTTGAATGTTTTGACTTTGCATGTGGAAAGAAATGACATATCAAAGTTGAGATTGTGAAAACAGATAGTTACTAGAGTGAATTTTGAATAATAAAATTTTTAGAATAAATTATACTATTTCACATGATAAAAATCTAGTTTCTTATTTTTTCCATAAAGTTCATAATATAAGCTATTTTAAGAGATTTGAACCACTATAAAATGTTTTTTAAGAAATTAATTATGAATTTTCAAATATTGCTGATGAGCAAAAGTAGCACAAAACAGTTTTACAGTTTTAGGTTTAAGTTGAGTCCGAATTTTCTAAAAATCGAGTTTTTGGACTAAGTTAAGTTTATATTCGTGGGAAAGATAGAAAAATGCAATGTGATAGAATGTGGGTACAAATCCAGTATTTAGATGCTTTTAATGTAATAAAAAAACATTAGGACTTTTTTTTACTATTAAAATGTTCATATTAATGGTTGTCTCATAAAAATTATACTCCATCTAATCTTAAATATAAATTACTTTTAATTATATCACATATATTAAGAAAAATTGTTAAACTCATTTCATTTGTCTCAATTTTATTTATAATTAAATGCTACTTTCTCTAATTCATATTATAGAGCATTTTGTATTAATTACACGCATATTAAGAAAATTATTTTTCACTTGAAATCAATATAAAAAAGTAATAATATTTCCTCTTTTACTCTTATTAAATACCTAATTCTATTATTATTTAGGATTATAAATGAGAGGTAGGGAAGAATTAAAAATAGGAGTAAAATGGGAATAAAAATATTCAATGCCCTATATTTTGAATTAAAAATTTATTATACAAAATGTCTTATAATATAAATAGAGAGTGTATATCTTTCCAATCATAAATTACATTATATTTGCTGAACATATTTAAAGAGGGATATTTTGTGAAAAAATCTTTTAATAATCTAAATATAACTTATATTTTTTAGACATAAAAAGTTTTTTCTAAGCAATTTACAAGAGGGACTAATTTTTTAAGTTATTTGGTTTAAATAAGCTAATAATTGCTTGGTAATGAATATGTGGACGTACCATCTTACGTCGTGGCGAGGATGCGATGAAATCTGGCTACATGAGTAACAAGATAAGGATTCAAATGCTTTTAATGTAAGTTGGGCAAAAAAAAAAAAAAAGGCTTTCAATGTAATAAAAAAATGTGAACTTATTTTGTTCTTGTTAAAAGTTTGTATTTCTAGCTGGCTTATTAAGATTATATGCATTTTTTTGTCAGTTATTTGAGGTTTAACAATCTAGACTGGGTTGTTTTAGGTTTATAAAGTTATTAAGACATTAATATTTTTAATTTTAATTACAAAATTTATAATACTCTTAAATTATGTTTGTTAGATATGAAAGATGTTTTATGAAAGAGAGAATGAGAGAAAGATTTTTATAAAATTTGTTTGGTATACATTATTTAAATTTTTTATAAATATAAAATAGTCATTATTTTGTGGAATTCTTCTTTCCTTTTTCTTCTCCCTTTCCATTTTCTTAAAAAAAATTCTTTCCTGCCAAACATACCATTAGAGTAATCCATATCGTACAACTTATTTTTAATATACTATTAACCCTATTTTTTAATTTTTTATATAGTTCATCATCTTTTTGACGTAATGTTGTCATAATTAAGGTTGGAGTAATTTAAAAAAAGTGTAACGGAATGCGATACAGAGGCAGGGAAAATTTTAGATAAATACTATGGAAAGAAGATATATAAAAAAAAAATACTATAATTCACCTAATTTTAAAAAAGTACCAATATTGGTAATTAGAATTAAAATTAGAAGGTAAAAACTGAAAATATCATTCTCATATAAATGACTCATTTGTATGTGATAATAATATATATGTAGATAATAATAATATATTTACAAGTGAAATATGCTTACTTACAAATAATACTATTATGACTTTTTAATGAACTTGTATCACTAGAAAATAAATGCATTTCACTTATATATATACTATTATTATTTATAAATATATTATTATTATTTATAAATGGATCATTTACATAAAATTGATATTTTATTTTTTATCTTTTAATTTTAATTTCAATTACCAATCTTGATACTTGTTTGGAATTGGGGTAACTTTTTGAAAGTATCTTCTTGCTTTGGTATCTACTTAGAATTTTTTCATGGAAGAAGGAAATGAGGAAATCGAAGATACTCAAATTAAGTACATGTTTGGATTAATTTGTCCATAATTAATCTTAAGAATAAGTAATTTTTTATAATAATTATGAGGATAAGTGATTATATAAAAAGTAATTATATTTAGATATTTTTAGTTTTATTTTAAAAAAATAAATATGTTTAGATTTTTAGATTTAAATGATTATTGGGTGAATAATGAGAAGGAGATGTGAAATAAGTGATTATAAAAGAATAAGTGGTTATTATAAATAGAAAAATTAGTTAATTTATAATTACTTATTTAAAATATAATAGTATATTAAAAAAATGATGTGTTTGTAAACTTTGAAAAATAAATAATTATTTTCCTAAATTACTCTTGCCAGTCCAACGAAAAACGAAGCTTAAAGCCTGCCTTGAATTGATGCCTTTTGACTTAATTTATGTATTTTTATCTATTTATGACTAATACTTGTTACAATTAAATTTATTCTTCATTTCGTTTATCATATACTTTTGCAAGTTGTTTATAATACTATCTTCTGATTTAAATATAAAATATTTTTAATTTTCTCAAACATTTAAAAAGAAGAATTGATCACTAAATTTATTAAGAAGTTACAATAATTTGTATCATTTATTTTTATTAATTATAGTATTTTTTATATTTTTATAATATTTATTTTCTTTGCTTTCTATTATAAAATAATAAATAAGATTTTACGTATACTAGGAAAAATATATAGCATCCTTAAATTTATAAAAAACTTAAAAATTTTTATTAAATATTATTAATCAACCCAATTTATAATATTAACTATTATATTAATAAAAAATAAAATTATTAAATAAAATAACATTACTTTATAATATGAAGCATCTTTATTTATTAATTATAAATTAATAACATAAATAAAAAATAATTAATGTATCAAATGACTTTACCAAATGTCCTGTATTTTAGATTAAATAATTGCTTCTTAAAAGATATCCTACGTTTTGAAGGAGTGGGATGGGATTAACAACACTAAAGTGGACCAGCCAATACCCATCAACCAAACACACTTGCAACTTGCCCGTCATTTATCACTCGCTCAGTACACCCTTAGAAAAACAAAACCCCAATAATATTGCTAATGAAAAATTAGGATCTTAATCAATTAAAACATTTAAATCACGCTCAATTAATTATTTTCATCCTTTTTATTTCTTCAGTATAAAAATATATTTTTAAGAACTTAATTTTTTATTATTGTGCAACAAATAATAAATAGAAGAAAAAGTTTTTGCAATATTAAGAAAACGGATAATATTTTTTAATCAAAATAATACTATTGAATAGGAAGATTTAAGCGAGAATTTCAGGGGAAAAAATCTCCTTTATTCGTTAATTTTAGGAAATGGGTCGGGCCCACATAAATAGTTTAATTCGGCCGCCCGCTTTGTCGTCTCTCTCGTCTCCGTCCATCCCCGTCGTTCGTTTGCGTTTGACTCTCCCAACTTCTCCCTCTGCTCGCAATCGCCTCTGTCTGTTTCTCCCTTCACTCCTCCTTTTAACCTTCGCAAACTTTCTTTCCTCCTCCCTCCCTCCCTCTCTCTTCTGGTATCTGTGATCTTCCTGCTTCTCTGAGCTTCCTCTGTTCTCCTCGTTTCAGATACAACTGCCTCTTCTTATTGAGTGTTTTAAACGAGGAATTAGTCAAGAGAATTGCACAAGGCACCGACCTTGGAGAGCGAGAGAGGGGGAAGAGACACCTATCAGTTCTCTACTCTCACTCCTCACATCATTTGAGGGCTTTTTTCTTCCTCTCTCTTTCTTTCTATGTCTTCAAATTATTAGGAGACGGCATATAATGGTGTTTCCTCTTAGGATCATTCTCGGCTTTTAGGCTTTATCTTGGTTGTGGTTTAAATCTCCGCCAGAGAAACGACAGAGAAAGAGAGAAAGAAATACATGGCTGGTAGCAATGAAGTCAACCTCAATGAATCCAAGGTACCTTCCTCCATCAGGCAAACTTTTGGTAGTGCTTGCTTGCGCTCTCTTCTCCACCTTTCTAATTATGCCGTATGTTGGGTTGCGAGTTTTAGGGAAAAGTTCTGATCTTTTACTTCAATTGATGGTCATTCTTGGGAGGAATCTGTGAGTTACTAGGAATTGTTTTTCTTTTTTATTTTTCTTCTTCCCCTGATTCTAGTTAATAATGCAAGAGTTTATGAGTTGGATTGTTTTTGTTGTATTTTCTGTATCTTCTACGTAGGCCTTTGGTTCCTTGTTCTGTTAAGTTGGAACATTCGAGGTTCATTTGGTGCGCCAAGATAAAATTTTCGTCTTTTATGTTAGCAGATTTGTGAGGTTTATGTAGGCACACACCCATTTGTTTTCCTTGTTGGCTCTGACATTCTTATTTTCTCTAATTTTCTGCTTTTTGTGAGCGGTAAAAGCTTCGTGCCTCCTCTCAATTCAAATGGTTTTCTCTGCAAAGTTATCCGAGACTTGAAAAGTTCTCTAATTGGTAGGATTTATGTGATTTCATATACGCAAGCAAACTAATTTCTTCAATCTTGGTGCATTCTGCAGAGTGTTGTTCCGCTGAATACTTGGGTTCTTATCTCCAATTTCAAGTTGGCCTACAATCTGCTTAGACGCGCCGATGGAACCTTCAATCGCGAGTTGGCCGAGTTCCTTGACCGGAAGGTCCCCCCCAATACAATTCCGGTTGACGGGGTATTCTCTTTCGACCATGTTGATCGAAACACCGGCCTCTTCAATCGGGTGTATCAACCAGCTTCAGAAAATGAGACGCAGTGGGGCATTGTAGAGCTCGAAAAGCCCTTGAGCACGACCAAGATCGTCCCTGTCATAATTTTCTTCCATGGTGGGAGCTTCTCTCATTCATCTGCCAATAGTGCTATCTACGACACTTTCTGCCGCCGCCTTGTGAACATTTGTAAGGCAGTTGTGATCTCTGTAAACTACCGCCGATCACCAGAACATCGTTATCCGTGTGCATACGACGACGGCTGGGCTGCACTTAAATGGGTTAAGTCAAGAACGTGGCTTCAGAGTGGAAAGGATTCCAAGGTTCATGTATACTTGGCCGGCGACAGTTCAGGCGGCAACATCGTTCACCATGTGGCTGCGAGGGCTGCTGAGGCAGATATTGAGGTGCTGGGTAATATCCTGCTGCATCCATTGTTTGGAGGGCAAAAGCGAACAGAGTCAGAGAAGAGACTGGATGGGAAGTACTTTGTGAGATTGGCAGAACGTGATTGGTATTGGAGAGCTTTTCTCCCAGAAGGGGAAGACAGAGATCATCCAGCATGTAATCCGTTCGGCCCAAGAGGGAAAAGCCTGGTAGGACTCAAGTTCCCTAAAACTCTTGTTTGTGTGGCAGGTTTGGATCTTGTCCAAGATTGGCAATTGGCATATGTGGAAGGTCTCAAGAATTCTGGCCACCAGGTTAAACTTCTTTACCTAAAGGAGGCCACAATCGGGTTCTACTTCTTGCCAAATAATGATCATTTCTATTGCCTTATGGAGGAGATAAACCGCTTCGTGAATTCTAACTGTTAATACACTAGTAGTACTTCTACTGCTACTACTTAACCTTACCTAGTACCTACAGAAGGCTATACATAACAAAAGCTTTGACCGTTTCTCTTGGGTTCTCTTTCTTTCTATTTTTGTATCCTATCCACTTTTGGTTCTCCCTCTACCTTTTTAGTGGTAATGTGTAGTTATAAAATTGTGTAGCATTACGTCTTACTGTCATAACATATCTGGTGGTCAACTTGAAGAGTTCTGTTATTCCTGGGACTACGCTGGGTTCATGAGGGTGGTGTCTGTTTCAGCGGGCTTGAGCTTGAAGCACCAGAACTCTGTTTCATTTGTGGGGTTTGGCTGAACCACCGTATACGGACCTTACCCCATTTTTAACTTTTTGACCTCATTAACAGGAGGGAAGGTAAAGGATATGGCTTCGTTGATCACGTTGAAGTACATGCATTCCTGTTGCAGCATATTCATTTCTGAATATGAGCTGCAGCAGATCCCCTTCTGCTATGAACTTGTATGTAATACATGTGTTCTAGTTATATAAATGTTTTGTTTGTCTTTGCCCTTGTTTTTCAGTTGTATCCCGCTATAACGATAATGGCCGAAAACAAAACTCACTCACAAGGGAAGCTTGTGAGTTGTGACTGATATGGGGTTGCGTCATTCCTTTATTAGAATCACTATCAACAGTTGCTAAGATTCTGAATTGGTAATGCTCTCCCTCTCCTTATATCTATCTTAGGTAGGTATGAAACATCAGAATAGCCTAAAAAACGGTTGCTGAGAGAAGCGCAAGATGGAAAAGAGGAAAGATTGTATATGTGTTTGCTTAGTCATTAGTTACAAAGGAATGAGCTAGAAACTTGGCGAAGAGGACCATCCTATGCTAATTGCCAAATGCAAATCCCATCCACTGAAAAACTTGAATAGAAAGAATGATTGGCAGGAGTTTGAATCATGATCATGAACTTGGCTATCTTTCAATATCAATTTGATTAATTCCTGTCATCTCCTTATAATTGCATATTCTAGATAAGTCTGTTTGGGGCTTGGGGAAACAGCAAAAACAAGAATTTGGCTTTGTTTTCATGGGGGAAACTATTATTTACTAGTAGTTGGGGACTTTGGATGTATTCTTAGCCCTAGGGACCACTTTTTAGGGAACCCACAAACCCCAAAACTTCAATTAAATTATTAATCTTGTTGGGATTGCTTTGAAGTGCTTAATAGTCACTAGGTGGCAAAAACAGCTAAGCTTAGACAAGGACATGGAACCCTGTCTTTTGTTGACTTTCTTAGCCCTTGCTTTAAACAATATTTGATCCTTATTTTTTTTTTTGGGGGGTTGCTTCGTCTAACACAAGAAAAATTAATTGGGTATTATTAGGATTTTGTTTGAAGCTTAATTTTAACCTTTCTTGTGCAGATCATTCTGCTTTGTTTCATGTCTTTTTATAATGTGTCTCTAGTGAATTAGCTGTTTATGTCTTGAAAATATTCCCTAATACGACAGAGGGAGTCATTGTCAATAAATGGGTTTTCTTTAATGCGTATTATGGACAAAAGAAACGTAATTTGCTTGGTCGGTACCATGTTTTTTTTATGCAATAAACTATTTGACGGGTCATTATTTGCGGTTTTGCGCGGTCACACCATTATGGCGATTCTCCCATTCACCTGTCATTAGTGCTTACAATTTCTTATTTTCTAGTAATAATCAAAACCCTGCTTCTTTACTTTCAACTCCAACCCATTTCCGTGCTATTCTTTTCAACCGGAGAGGGGTTTTGGAAAATTTGACTGTCGTTTCGCTGGACAGGGGAAATCAAGTCCTCAGATCCGTTAAGACCCCATGCCATGGCATAAATAGGATAGCATATTAGGCGTCCGATAAATCAGTGAAACATGAGGAAGTGACGCGACCTTCCGAAATGGGCTTTGGACGAATTGAGAACGATTAAACAAAGTATTCCCAAATATGATATTCTTCGTTCGTAGGCTTTGAATGATTGTAGGTGAATTGGGGCCAGGCCACACCAACCTCTCTGGCAGGAGGCAATCTTATAAAAACATAGGCGTCAGAGTTTGCTGGGTTTTTCATTTCGCAATAAAAAAACAATGGAGGATCAAAGTCAGCGGCATCTCAATATTTGGGTCCTCACCTCATTCTGCATCCAGCATTTTTAATTAAGGAAATGAATGAACCTTCGCCCATGAAACTGACTTTTTAGCACAAACAAGACCCAGTTGATGTTACATCAATGTTCCTTGTGCAGTAAAATTCAGAGGCCAAGACAAGCAAGACAATAGTAGAGATGAGGAAAAAGCCGGTTTCACTGGTTAAATAGCTTTAAAGTAACAGTTGCTCACGCTGAAAAGGTTTAGATGTTTAAATGCTCCAAAGATTTAATCTTGCATAAAGAGACAAGGTCAATGAGTAAAACAAGAGGTGAAAAACATAAATAGTAGCTCAACTACCACAAAAGACAGTTTGTAACACAAGTAACTTGGGTTGGCATTACCTGATGAAGAGTCAAAATCAGGAAACAGGTAGTGTGTTGTATGGGTAAATGAAGTTGGGACCTACTTATCTTTTCTTTTTCGGGTAGAAATAACACGCATCGGTCTGAACATTACAGCTCCCTCGTTCTGACTTATCCAAATAGGACGGGCATTGTCCATACAAGGAACTCATCTTTTTAAGTAATGTTGCTCCACTGGAATTCATCCTTGTCGCAGATGAGTGCGCTTTCTAAAATGAATGAAATACCCACAATGTTATTGTTATATACAGGAATATTATAAGCATCATTCGGAATGCTTGAAGCTATTCTAAAATTTATTTATTGACTGGGCTGTGACAGTTTAAGGAAAAAGACTAGCATGGGCAATAAATAAAATACTATAAAAGCATCAACAAGCTACCCTGTACTACAGAGAGTGATGGATCGGGAGGCAAGTGGAAACTAGTAGATTAGTCATGTTGGTGATTGAGGATTCTGAAGAAATCAGAAAGTGAATGGAATTAGAGAACAACTCTGCGTCTGCTGTTTCTCAGAGATTCCACACCCACAACAACTACCCTTTTCCTTCTCCATTTTCTCTGAGCTCACTCACTTGAATAATCTTCATTTTTAACTCACTCACTATTACTACTTGCAACTTAATTTAATACGCCAAACTTGCATGATAATGTGTACTACACACACCTCTTATCCAACGTTGACTTTATTATTAAATTAATTATCATCACTGTATTATATTTACGTGATGATGACGGCTTATATGTTGCTTTTTCCTCCTTTCTCGCTCTCTCCTCACAGCACAATTCTACTTCTCTATTCTCTACTTCCACGTGCCCTCCCATCGATCTACCTCCAACCACATCCCCTCTTGCTTGTATTATTTATTTTCCGCCCAATAATTTGACTTCTTTTTTTATAAAAATACATACCACTCATCAGAGATTCTTAATGAAGTTCAATTCTAAATTCTAGATTGTAGTTAATTATTTATCTAAATATGAGATGCATCAATATTAATCTTTACTAATATAATGATAATGTAATAAATCTTTTTACGATAAAAATTAAACCGCGGACTGGGTATTAAGTCCCCAAAGCGAATTAGGATTGGGCTTCTGGCAAGAGAATATGATTGGGCTTAAATAGACAACTTCTTTTAATTCGGACCTCTTAGCAGGGGCCCAATCGGGCCTTTTTTTACCCTCTCTTAAATATCTAAATATTTCCCTATTTTCTTAACTTACACCTGACTTTACTGAGTTGTTTCATTTTATAAAGCTCTTGTAAATATACTTCATCAAACGTTAAAGAAATTGAATGCGATTATTAAAATTCAAGTAATAGAAAATATAATTTAACCAATTCTAATGTTACCAAATAGATTTACTAGTAGAGGCCAAAAGGGGGAAAAGTCACATGTAACTTCATGATGATGACGTGGAAACGAGACTGCTAAACTAGTCATAGTTGGATTGAGGATTTATAATAAAAAAATTTTAAAAAAATCACAGAGAATTTAAACAATGACAGGGAGAGGATTAACGAGCATTTGAAATTTGAATCTAAAATTTGAAAAAAATGAAAGTAAAACAATACAATAGAGCTAATATACAACAAAACTCAAGAAATATGCTAAATAAGTTTTATCATAAAACCATATAAATCACTACTTTTCACACAAGCTCAACATAACTTGCGATTAGCCGCTAAGATCATCAATTTTATAGAAATATTTGGATTTAAATATGTTAAATTCAGTCAAGACAATCATCAATTACTTTGTCATTTCATGGAGTCTCAAAATGAGTCAAGTTATCAGTTTCTAATATAAATGGTGTGATTTTTATAAGACTTTATATTATAAAAAAAACTAGGTACGCTTTTTTTTTTCCCAACAACTAAGTACGCATTTAAATAACACTTTCAGGTGATTAAAAATTTACTGAAGTAGATACTGCAAGTTTAAGTTTGATCCACACCACTCAAGTGAATAAATGTGTATTAATTAAAGTTCTTGATTATAGCTTTTTTAATTGAAATGTAAAAAAGCACAAAACGTGAAAATTATACAATTTCACTTTCTCTTCGCATCAGCTGTGCCTAACACTCTAACTCTCAAAGTTTTTGAAAAAACTCTGCATACATGAGCAAAGAGAAATTCAAAATATCCAAACTCATACTCCTTCCATATTTTAAAAAATTTAAAATGTCTCAAATTATCTGTTATTTTATATTATTAATAAATTATTAATTATTTTATTTACTATTTTACCTTTTATTAAAAATAATGATAAGTAGAGTATAAATTATCTTTAGCATTTAAATTTAAAAAATTTTAGTAAAATATCATTAAATTTTACTATAATCTAAATTATTTAATATTTTTATTGGTTTATATAAAAAATCTTAAAATGAGACATAAAATGAGATAGAGAAAGTATATCATTATCCTTCTTTCACATGGAAATGAGGTAATTTGAAAAATGCATGTGCTCAATATTTTAAATTATTTATATTAAAAAAATCTTTGCCGTGTAATTAATAAATACTCTTTTGATATGCATTAAGGCATACTTTTTTGGCCGATAGGCACTAATAAATTAACAATTAATAAATGCTTAAAATAGCAAATAGTGCATGTAATTGAAATTTTTTCTTACACGTAATTGAAGTTGAAAATATATGAAAGGGCTGCTTCCAACTCCCAAGTCCCAAGTGTAGAGTGTGGACAATTAATTTTTTTTTTGGTAGAAAGTTTTGTATTTTAATTTTAAACAAAGAGGCATTTATTTGCAACGCCCTCCTGCACACCCAGTGTGGACAATCTTCTTTACCTTCACCGGCGTCATCGGTTTATCCAAATATACAATAATAATAATATGCTGTGAAAGCTCCATTCTATATTTCTATGCCAATAACCCCAAAAGCAGACAAGTCTGTTAATTTTTACCTTTTTCTTGGTCATATGTTTATCGAAGATTCGATTAAGACAAAAGAGAAAAAAAGAAAAGAAGATTCTTTGGCTATTCAGCTGACAGAGGTATGATTTTCACAGTAATACTCGTCAGATATTTGCAGATTTATAGTTTTTTCTCCTTTCTTGTTAGCTGTATATTTTGTCATCTTGAATCCTCCGGTTCGATAAGAATTTTAGATGTTCACATGAAACTGAGGTTTCAGCTGTCATACACGTCATTGAAGATGTCGTTCGGTAAAGATATCCATCGATTGGGTTTAATGGTGTAAAAAATGGACCTCTAAAATTATTTGGTTGTGAGTGGTTGGGCTTTTATTACATGTTTGATATGGTAAAAGTTTGCTTTTTTGAGAACTGATTCAATTTTAAGATGATTCACCGCATGTTTTTGGAATGTAAGGTCAACGGGTTGATGATTCATCTGTGGCTCTGCACCTGAATTATTAGTTGCTGAGCTCTCCAGGAGTAAGTAAAAGTTTCGGGTGCAAATAGATACTGGGTTATCCTCCAAAATAACTGTAGATACGCGATGGTCATTCCTCAAACTTAAGAATAGAATATTTGCCGTATTTATGGAACCTGTTATGAGAAGACACAAGATTATGTCCTGTAAATTTTATTGCTCAATGTCAACAAGCATCCCGGTCTTACATGAGTGCTAGTCTTTTAGATCATTGAGGCAGGCAAAGACTTAATTGCTGTCAATTATTGCATTTAACTTCAAAATCAGAAACGGAGTAGATTTATCTTTGACTGAGTGCCGATTATATATCGACAATGTGATTTTAATTAGAAATGAAGGCCAAAAATTTACTCATATTTTGTTCAGCAACTTGCTTTTGTAGGATTGACATTCACGAGGAAGGCATGAAGACTCTGTAGCAGAAAAGATGCTTAGGCAACACAAAATTTTGCCAGTTGCTGTGAATAATAATGTATTCATTAGCAGGTGCAGCTTACATTGAAGAAATGGGTTATGCAATGAGTAGGCTGGAGATAGAATCCAGCCTTTGTGATGATGCAAATACCATCCATGAAGGTTGTAGTAGTCGTCAAACTAACAAACCATTGAAAAATATAGACAATGACATTGTTCAGATTACCAAATTGAAGTCAACACCCCATCATCTGCTAGGCCAAGTTGGACCTGGAAAGCCTCAGTTGCCTGTATCCCCTGTGAAAATGTTGGCTGGCCGGGAATCTAATTATTCGGGATTGGGAAGGTTTTCATCAGCCGATTGTTGTCATATCTTGAGCAGGTATTTGCCAGTCAATGGTCCCTGGCTTATTGATCAAATGGCAAGTCGAGCATATGTGTCTCAGTTTTCAGCTGATGGCTCCCTATTTGTCTCTGGATTTCAGGTAAAATTTTTCTAGTTCAGGTAAAATCTAAGGATAGAATCCTTGGATTTTTGAGATTCCAGAATTTACCTCTTTTCATGTCCTGTATAATGTATATAACAACCTGGACCAGGATAAAAATAATTGAAAGATGAAACAGAACCATGAAATTTCTCTTTTAGGAAGCTTGTTTTTATTTATGGCAGTGTTGGTGATCTCTTATTTGAAGGAAAAGAGAACATAAAATATGTATCCTATAGTTTTAATCTTAGAAAAGGAGCATCTATATTGCAGGGAAGCCACATAAGAATATACAATGTAAACAAAGGTTGGAAAGTTCAGAAGAACATCTTAGCCAAAAGTTTGAGATGGACAATCACTGATACTTCTCTTTCCCCTGATCAACGCTATCTTGTGAGTTGTTGCATTTCATTATTATAATTGCATGAACATACATATCTATGCCTTTATAATCCATGTATATTGATGCTTTTGCTAGCCTTTTAATGAATAGCAATTATACTTTTTAATTTCAGGTTTATGCCAGCATGTCTCCTATTGTACACATTGTAAATGTTGGGTCTGCAGAAACAGTATCTCTGGCAAATGTTACGGTACTGACTAGTGACTTCTAATTCTGCTTAGTGGTTTGTAAATTTTCTGCTGATTTCCATTCAATTAATGTTGTGCTTGTTCTTAAACCTAACGAATATTACAGACTGCATCAAAGATTACAAAATTTGATCTTTCAATATGTGTGCCAATCAGAACAGGTGGATGTTAGGTAATAAAAGTGGCGTTCTTAACATACATAATATGTTTACAGTTCTTATGATATGCAGGAGATTCATGATGGTTTGGATTTTTCTTCAAATGATGATGGAGGATACTCCTTTGGGATCTTTTCCGTGAAATTTTCAACAGATGGGAGAGAGTTAGTTGCTGGAACTAGTGGTGATTCTATATATGTATATGATCTTGAAGCAAATAAGCTGTCTCTTCAAATTTTAGCACACACGGTAATGTTACTAGGCATAAACACTTCTTTTGATTAACTTATATTTTAAATGACTATGCTGCATGATAGGAGTTCATCTATATTATGTCCTAACTATGTCTGCATTAAGGGCTACAAAGTGTAGCCCTCTCCAAAACCATCAATAACTAAGCTCTAATATCAATTAACGGGTACTCAAGTGGGATGGGGAATCCTCTCTCAAAAGTTAGCTATTAAGGTAGGAGAACCAATTTACTTAAATACCCTATAGAGCATCTCATACTACTTAATGTGAGATTCAATGTGGAACTTAGGTATTCCATGCTACCTATGTCCCCTTCAAGGTGTTATTCCTTCATTTTTTAAATCCTTGAACCCTTGCTTATATGATCAAATGTTGGTCTTGAAGAAATGAAACACACAGATTATGCACAAAACCAAAAATGTTCCCGTGGATAAACTTCCATCATCTACTTTTATTTTTGTGGAGAAAATTTTCACCTTATATAGTGACTTCCACTGGAACAAAAATATTGACTGAGGGAGGTTCTAACATTTGATATATTTTTTATGTTGTAGTCTGATGTCAACACAGTATGTTTTGCTGATGAAACGAGCCACCTTATTTACTCTGGAAGTGATGATTCTTTCTGCAAGGTATGTCCAACATTACAAGATGGAGTTCAAATAAGATGGTTTGTGCTATATTCCTCCATTTGAGTTTCACAATCTCTAAATATGGAAGTTATTGGCATCTTTAGCATAGAATACAATATTGTCAATATCCTTAAACTTAAAACATAGGTAAGTTGAGAGTTTTTCTTAGTTTATTTGAGTTCATTGTTTCAGTTCTTTTACTTGGCCGTCATCACTCAATCCAAAATTTTCATATAAAGTAGTCTGTCACCACAATTGCAAAGCAACTAGTGTAATTTTGTCCTTTTGTCTTTTTTAATGTATACACTCTAATGTACGAGTTCATTTAGGTATGGGATCGACGTTGCTTAAATAGTAAAGGCAAGCCAGCAGGAGTTCTGATGGGACACCTTGAGGGAATTACATATATTGATAGCCGTGGTGATGGACGCTACTTCATTTCAAATGGTAAAGATCAGACCATCAAACTTTGGGACATACGCAAAATGTCATCAAATGTTACCTGGTATGCCATCCATTAACACCCAACAGTATTATATTTTGATGGAGAGATTCTCAAGGAGATTCAATCTGCAAAAATAAGTAAACCTGAGAAATCATAAATTGGCATGAAAACAAGTTAGAAGTGAGTCAGGTTGAAAAGTATGCCTGACATGTTTAAATGTGTGTTCATACTTGCATTGATGTATCAGAACTACTTAAAATTTGTCATTCTGATGTCTATGTTTTTTTCATTAAAATTGCAAACTTGATGTGTTTTTGATAATGATAGTAATAATGATAACAATATGTGGTTTCTTGAGCAAATGGAGAAACTGCCATCGAGTGAGCTAATAATGAAAATTGGAGAGTTTATCATGATTCAATTTTTTATGCTGTTCTGTTTTTGGATTAAATCGTTATGGTCTTGTTTTGCTGATACACCAGTAATTAGTGTTACTGATGAATAATGTAATAACACTGATTCTTTAATGCCTAATTTTAATAAAGTATCGAGGTGGGAATGTGGGCTGATTATGCTTGTGATGTTGCACTAATCAGACAGTGAAAAATATGTAAGGTTTATTATCTGAAAAATAATGTAAGATCTGTTCTCTTATTGAAATATTGAGTCCTACCAAATTTCATCTCTAATCCTGATTCCATTGAATGAGTTATTGGGGAATACTGCTGCTGTTTCACTTTCTTCTTTACGAGAGTCTGCTTGTAAAATTGAAGGATTGCATGATGAATTTCTGAATTCGGTGCAAGGACTTGCAATATTTTAGATCTTCTGAACTAGCTAATGAAATGTCTATCCTAGCATCCGTTTCTGGGAGTGTGATGATATATAGTCTCTAGATAATTTATTGCCATTGCATTGATATGCTATAATAAAATTTTCTCTTCATTTCAGCAATCCTGGGTATAGGAGCTACGAATGGGATTACAGATGGATGGATTACCCACCTCAGGCAAAAGATTTGAAGCACCCATATGATCACTCAGTGGCGACATATAGAGGCCATTCAGTTTTGCGTACCCTTATCCGCTGCCATTTCTCCCCAGCATTTAGGTAAGCATTTAGTCCAACTGGTTATTTATTGTCCCTTTTCCTTTTAGTGTTTTACTTTTGATTTTTTTTTTAAAAAAAGCCAATGCAGCCATCTGAAAAAGTTTGCCTGGTGAATCTGAATTCAATTTCAGAAAATTATGATTTGATAGGGTTAGTTTGATGATTTGCCTATGGTTTTTAAGAAAAGAGGGTGGGACAAGATAGACGAATCTTCCACCCAGCTTGCTCGAGCAATTTAATCTTTGAAGTTTCGATCCTGGTTTCTCTTGTCAAGATATTATTTACCTTTTGAATACAGTAGTCAAAATAGGTTGATATTTCATAATAATATTTCATTTAATCAATGTCTACTCCTTCAAATATGCAGCACTGGCCAGAAGTACATCTATACTGGATCACATAACGCATGTGTTTATATATATGATTTGGTATGTAATCCCAGTCACTAGTGCTATAGCTATAGATGTGCATGTCTAAGAAGGAGAAATAGTGAAGGAACTTAATTCAGGGTTGGCCATCTGTTGAACAGGTCAGTGGAGCACAAGTTGCAGCACTGAAGCACCACAAATCCCCAGTAAGAGATTGTAGTTGGCATCCTTTCCAAACTATGCTGGTTAGCTCTTCATGGGATGGGGATGTTGTGAAATGGGGGGTTTCCCGGCAGCAGTGAAGTGCCAGCTCCTTCCAGTTCCACCAAGATGACACGCTTTTTTTAACACTAAAATAAAATTGCGTGTGTTGTTTATAGTATTTGACATATTACGAGGTGTTACTTGAACTTCATGTTCCAAATTTTAGCTTGTGTATAAATAATCACGTAAATAAGTTGAGTTCCTTTATCTATGTACCATTGAATCCTTGTTCTGAAAATCTACCTCATAGCCACAGGCTTAAACTCTCTGCCCAACCTTCTGCTGGTGTACTAATAATTATCGGGCACATATTTGACAAGATCAAGAATAAAGACAAATGATTCTGGGTTCTTAATAATTTGGGGCATATGCTCCACTTGCCTTTTGGTTTTCCTTTTTTAAAATTAAATTATAGTTTTTTTTTTAAGGAGATGTGTTTAATCAAATACAAACTGTTTTTTTAAAAAATAAAAAGTGAATTAATTTAAAAAAGTGAGTTAATATATAATTCTATAAAAGGAGGAAGAGTTATTTTTCTGATAACAAAACCATGATTTTTGTATAACTGAAACAGGTTAACTGCAAAGCATAAAATTCACTGCCAGCATCCTATTTCATAATTATAGATAAAAGACGAATCGGATACAATTTTTCAGACCATTGTTATCATATTTTTTAAAAAGAATAATGATAAGTTGTCAACAAAAAATAAATAATGATAAATGAATTTAAGGCTTGTTGTAGTTGTTGATTTTGTTTTTGTAAAATACAAAAATTTAGACTCAATTAGGTCTTCTAATTTTTATATTTTGTAACTTTTTTGTCCTGCCTTCGTGTGTCACTATTTCTTTCATTAACAACGCCAGATGGGAGGTTCTCCTTGTAAGGGGATAAGGGACAGGTGTTACGTAACTTATTGCCATCAGTTAGGCCCCTGCTGTCTGGTAATGATTCAAAAGAAGTTCAGGAGAAGGACACAGAAATTATGAGGTAATGAGGACTCGGATTCTATTTGGAAAAAGACTGCAATGTCGCGTACAGTAAGATAATAAAATAGGGATTTACTGTTTATGACCAAGTGAGAATTTTTTTTAAAAAAAATCTACTGTTTATTTAATTATAAAAAAGATAATTTTTTAAAACTAAATATAAAAAAATATAAAATTACTAAAATATATTTGAGTTTTATTTTTTTCCTACTATCATTAGCCAACTGTCACTAGTGACCCGTTAACACTGCTGAACGGTCGTTGACAACCAGTCAACACCAATCAGTAGCTGTCAGTGATTGATTAACATTCATTGAGACAAATGACTTATAATTTCTTTTTCAAGATTTTACAACTTGTTTATTTTGAATTTACAACTTAGTTTTTAAATTTTTACTTTATAATTTTTTTTCCAGAATTTACAACTTTTTTATTTTAAATTTACAACTTATTTTTCAAAATTTCACTATAAATTGTTTCAATGTTTTTACAATTTCTTTTTTAGATTTTACAATTTGATTACTCTGAATTTGTAACTTATTTTTCAAATTTTTATTATAAATTATTTAAGTGTTTTACAACTTAATTTTTAGAATTTACAGTTTACTTACCCTGAATTTACAATTGATTTCCTAAATTTTTATTATGAATTATTTCAACTTTTTTATAACTTGTTTTATATGAATTACAATTTATTTATTTTGAATTTACAACCCATTTTCTAAATTTTCACCATAAATTTTTTTTTGTGCTTTGGTAACTTTTTTTTATATATTTTGTAACTTACTTACTCTTAATTTGTAATTCATTTTTTAAATTTTTACTATGAACTATTTTAGTATTTTGCAACTTCCTTTTTAGAATTTACAATTTATTTACTCTAAATTTGTAATTTATTTTCCAAATCTTTATCATGAATTATTCCAAGTTAAAAAATTTTGGAAAAGAAGTTCAAAGCGCTAAAAAAATTCGTAAGAAAAATTTGGAAACTGAGTTGTAAATTCTGAGCAAATAAGTGATTGGGATCCTGCAAGTATACATGATCGATCATAGTAGTAGAAAGTTCTTCAAAGTATTTCAGAGGTCGAAGCCAAGGGAGGTAATAAATTTACCAGTTCAAAATTTTAATCTCAAAAGAAAATGATAATCAAATTGAGAACTCAAATTAAAAAGAAAATAAATAGAAAGTAAACCGATGTATAAGTTTTAATTCAGTTACTAGAAGTGTCAAGGGATCGGACTTAATCTTATGGGATAACTAAATTTTATCCTTTAGTTAGACTCCGCACAATTATAGTGATTGTTGTTCCTAAGTGTCCTAATTATCTTTTGGTCAATTAGTTTTTATTTAATTATGATTTAATCCGCTCTCGCGTAATTAAAGTTTCTAATCAAATCTTGAAGTCACAACATAAGTTATCACTAATTTCTAATTCTATATCTAGATTTATTATTCGTATTTATCTTTCTAGATCTAGGTTTATTCATCACATCTTAGTCCATCAAGTTTATTTATTAATTAGACTCTATAGTGATCAAGTATAAAATCCACATGTACGAATAAGAGAGATAAATATAATGAAAAAACAAATTAAATATAACTTGAAGAATAAATCTAGATAATTATAACTAAATATAACAAATATAGTCAATTATAGTCAGGTTACATCCCTACTTTTGACTGAGAAGTTTAGTCACACATAGGAAAAAATATCAAATCAAAACTAAAGTCACAAATTATAGTGAAAATAATAAGAAGAAAGAGTTTATAGTATAAGAAAATGAATTTATCTCTAATATTCCCCAAATCTCTTTACTCTACTTTTATAGATTGCTTCTAGTTGCTCTTATATGCATTTAAATCATATTCTCTGACCTTCGGGTGTTTTTCTGAATCTCTCCTTATGTTCCTCTCACATCTCTTTACATAGAGAAAGTTCAGAAGTGCATAAAAGCCTAAAAACTCTCGTAGAAATTATGAAACCGAGTAAAAAGCATGTCACTTATTCGCTCACGAGTCGACGCTGGCTCCACACCTCCCTTCTCCACTCGGTGCCGGCTTCACACCTTCTTTCTCCACTCGGCGCCGTCTCCAACATGTCTCTCTTCCAAGGAACGAACTCACCCAGCGCTAGCTGAGTGCCTTTCTTTGATGATCTGGTGCCACGTCCCTTTGCAATATGGGTTATTCTTTACCTTATCACTTGTCTGTGGGTGAGAAAATATGGGAAAATTGGATGGATTTCGTAAATTACCTTTTGCTCTAACTTTTTGACTCTATGTAGCTCAAACTTCTCACAAATATTCCTGCGATGTAAATATACTTTAAGTTATGCAAAATTATGCCAAAAGTATCAAATCATAATATTTTAAGATGAAAATATATACTAAATATGAGTATTTTGTATGTATAAATCTGACACATTAACAAGTTGCAAATTCTTTTCGAGAATTTACAAAGCAATAAAACAATTTATAGTAAAAATTTAAAAAATGAGTTACAAATTCAGAGTAAATAAGTTGCAAAATATGTAAAATAAGTTGCAACAACTCTGAAATAATTCATAGGAGAACTTTGGAAAATAAATTGTAAATTTAGAGTAAATAAATTGTAAATTTTAAAAAGGAAGTTGTAAAACACTAAAACCATCATGATAAAAACTTGGAAAATAAGTTGCAAATTCAGAATAAATAAGTTGTAAAATCTGAAAAAAAATTGCAAAAGCACTGAAACAATTCATATTGAAAATTTGGAAAATAAGTTGCAAATTTAGAGTAAAAAAGTTGTAAATTCTAGAAAAAAAATTGTGAAGTAAAAATTTGAAAATTAAGTTGTGAATTTAAAAAGTAAGTTACAAAATCTAGAAAAAAAAATTGTAAGTCTTTTGTCTCGACGAATATTGACCAGTCGTTGGCAGGCTATGATGAGTTACCAACTGCTGGTGACCAGCATTGGTAGGAGAAAAATAAAATTTGAGGATATTTTTATAATTTTATATTTTTTATATTTAATTTAGAAAAATTAATCCCTTTTTATAATTAGATGACCAATAGGTTTCACTTTGTAATTAAAATTCTGATTTTGGTATAATAATTTCCCCTAGCCAATACAAGCGCTAATTTCATCAGAAATTTTCGCTTTAAGAGATAAACGAATTTACATGTGTAGTTGAAGATACTCTACTCGACTTCATTAACCCTATCCTCTTTTCGTCATATTTTTACCTTCAACAGGTGCATATACTCTACTCGACTTCATTAACTCTTTTCGTCATATTCAATTTTCTTCTCATACACGGAGATTTTTTTCTTTCTTTTTCCGGAAAGAGATGGATTGCGCAGGTGCATAGAAACTTCAGTTTTTGTTTGGGAGTCTGGTCCTAAAAATTTAAAGAAGTTGTGAGGAACAAAACAACCCGAGACGACAAATGAGGTAGATTTAGATTAGATATTGAAACAAGGCTTTAGGTTGTTGACCATGTGGGCGTTAAAGTTGTTTAACTGCTGCTTCACTCTTCTCAGTGTAATCCAAGTCTTTAGCCAAACCTAATCTCTGTTTTTAGTACTTGTTTTCCTTTCGCATCATGTGCTTGGTTGTCCCCACACACAGCGACAAAGCGTAGCTCACAATGCAACAAAAGAATTGTTCTCAAAGTGAGTGATGGGGCTTTATCCCCCCCAAGGGAAAAAAAAGAGTGAGTTCTTCATGGAAGCAAAGCTAAAATGTAACTGAGAAACAGAAATTGTGCCCAGACATGTGTGAAGAAAATGAGCCATCATATGATAGTAAAATAATGAATCATATTACATTAGCAAATAGTGGGTAGAATGGACTGCACTTGCAGCTGCAGTTTCTTTCCCTATTCACAAATCTTATTCATTTCATCAATTTGTACCGGTAATCCCAAATTAAATAAATGAATCAAAATGCCCAAAATAAATATAGAACGCGGAAAACCTATATGATTCGAAGAATGTCGTCATGTTGTGTTTATCCCCTCCATTGGTTGCACTGAGCAGAGGGCCTAGTTTTCTGTTTCCCAGCCTTCAAAGGGCAAGTGGTCTCTATGGGTGGTACCATGCAATTATACTGCAGACACAGGGAACTGCTCACAGGAATCTCAGCCGTCGGACTGATCGCTATCCCCGTCAGATAATTGTGCTGTAAGTAGAGTATCTGTATGGTAGCATCCAATAACCGATCCACGAAGCTACTCGGAACCTGACCCGTGAACCGGTTGTTGTTGAGGTATAGATTCTGTACGGTCGAGAACATGGGCGACACTTGGCCCGACAACCTGTTGTAGCTCAGATCAACGGTTGGGATTTTCACCTGATCAACCGGTTGGACTGCGCCCCAAAATTGATTCCTTTCCAATTGTAAATTGGTTAGTGGAAACGAGAAGATCCGACCCGGAATGATGCCCGATAACTGGTTCAAGCTAAGATCCAGATAGTTCAATTGGTCCATCCGATTCAACAGCCGATCCACTGGCCCACTCAACTGGTTCCATGATAGCGATAGGTATTGGAGGGAGGGGGGCAAAGAATCGGCAGCCAGCGAACCGGAGAGAGCATTGTGCTTCAGGTCAAGCCGGGCTAGGGTCTGTGATGCAAACGAAGGCACCGAACCCGACAGGCGGTTGTGGCAGAGGATCACATTGTTTAGCCCCGGTAATGCTCCGATGGACGGAGGAATGCTTCCGGTTAGCTGATTGTAACTGAGGTCGAGGGTTTTGAGATTGTGCAACTGACCCAGGGTTCCTGGAATCTCGCCGGAAATGAAGTTCCGGCTGATGCCGAGGAATCTGAGGTTCTTCAAGTTAGATAATGACTGTGGCAGAGTGCCATATATCCTTCCCGGAACAACCGTGAGCTCGGCGAGTGCAGAAAGCTTGCCAATGGCTGGGTCGAGTTTGCCGGTTAGACCAGGAGCACCGGCTCTGGGATCCCCGAGATTGACAGCAATCACCTTATCGGAATCACAGTAAACGCCGCCGAAATTGCATGGGTCAGAAGTGAAATCCCAAGAAGAAAGGAAATTAGATCCCGGCATATCCTGCAGAGCCTTGCGAATGGATTGCAGAGCCAAGAAATCAACAGGGTCCAAAATGGCACGTACATAGAAATGACTTTGTATCTGTATCAAACACATGAAAAGCAGAACGAAGGAACCAATGCCACACCAAGATACCCCATGATTCGCCATCGAGGGAAAGCTGAAACTCCAGTCAAAGAGAGTAATGAAGGAAGAGGAGGTCAAAAGCGTATCGTGAAAGAAGAGGGAGTAATCGATAGATTTTTATAGAAGAAACGATGGAGCTTTGTGGAGGGTAGAGAACGCTTTTCCGTGAGAAGAACCTGCTGGTTTCTCGTGGGAAACGGCGTGAAAGCTTTAATGGTGGAACTATCAGCATCAAACCCAAATAGCGTGGGCAAAGATTACACAGAGAGAGATGGAAAGAGAGAGGATGAGAGATAGCTGGCTTAAAAGAGAAGCAAATGCTGAATCTTTTTGTTGAGGTACTACTCTCAATCGCTTTGCTTTTTCATTATTTTGGCTTCTCAGGGAAGAAGCAATGACTACCACCAGACGCTGCTACTATTCTGTTTCTCTCTCTATCTATGTATATCAGCAGCAACTACAAGAATGGGTTTCAGACAAATAATAATACTTTAATTATACAGAAATTTTAGTAATGGCGTTTTTTTGGTTCCATTATGCGGCATAGGTTCGGATCAAACGGTTGTCCGAGCCTACGTGGGCTCTAAACCTGAGGTGTGGATACAGTTCATGAGGTTCCATACGGTGGTTCGGTCTAGGTCACGTGACCACGCGGTTTTGTCTCTTCAAAAGCACAAACCACGACTTTCCTTGAAATTATGGGGGGTGTCTTGTTATATCCGTTTTCGTAGCCTTCCCTCCCAATCCCATACGTTATATTGACTTTTTATTTTTTTACCCTTTTGCCCAAATGCTGCATGTTGATGGCACGTGTCCGGTCCTGACTTTTCCACTAATACTGACAAAAAAAAAAAAGCAATACTTAGTAAAGCCATATCCCATATGTTGAGTTTTTTGCTCAGACACATAGTGAAATTTTAAATCTCCTTTTTTAAAAAAAAGGATATGTGGTTAATATTTTAAATGCAGAGTTAAAATAAGAAGAGGTGAGAACAGAAAGTGAGCCAAGGTCGGGCTTTGGTGGGTTTCTCAAAAAAAAAAAAAAAAAAGAGGCAAGGCGTAGGTTTTGCGTGAGGAGGGGCCTGCTAAGGGACAGCTAGGCAGGCTGTAAAAGAATAGAAAAGCGAGACGTGGGTGGCGTTGCCTTATTTATTTATTTCTTGATAGAGGGGTGTTGTGTTGCCTTCTTTTTGTTACATGGGTGAATGGACTGGGATTCTTCTCTTTTATTTCAGGGGCCAATGGACCCAGTTCCATCTCACACTCACACACTTCTTGTGTTTTTTTCTCCCTGTCAAATCTCTAGTATTTCTCTGCAAAGCTGTTTCTGTACAACATCACACTTTTAATACCCCCTTCCCCTCTCTTTTCTCTTTATATGAAAATCATAAGAAAGAGAGAAATTTAGCTCTCCCCTTTAATTTGATTGAAAGGTAGTTTGAAGCTTAAGTTAGCTCCGATTTGAGACAGTCCTCTTACAATTGGAGTCAAAGATATGGATTGGTGAAGCTTTTGTTTGCCCATTCACATCTTTTTCTTAACCAAATACCATGTGACACAGAATGGAAGTCAACATTTAACAGAATCATACCAACCCTATCATGTGCTCCCTTGTGTACTTAAGGAAAGTTTGTTTCATTTCCGCATTTCCATTTGACTCTGCATTGTGTGTTCCTTTTTTCTTGGCTGTTAAAGAGTCTCGAACAAGCCTGGTTCTCTATAATTGCTCCTACTCTACATTTTTTTGCCACCACAGGCAATTACGTTAAGCCCAAGTAATTGTTCTCGAAAGGACAATATCAAAACTGAACAATAACGACTCTAAAAATGATATTTCTGTCTACCTTATGAAACTCATGTATGAGGCCTAACCAAAACAAGAAGCAGATAACGCTTATTTATGAACGTAAAAACAAGTGAGTATGGTCCCAAAAATACAGAAACAAACATAGTACTATACTACATACATATATCACAAAACTCGAACTACTCCATTCTTTGGCAGCAGAATAGAAATCAGTGAAGGCAGTTCTTAAGAACAGTTTCTTATTGGCCCCCTTCTTGTTCATTAAAAGAAGGATGGAGATGCGTAAGGATCACACCAACCCCAACAAACCCAAGCACACACTTATTTTTTCTCCCCTAGTTGATGACCTTCAATTATGGAGTTTGAGGTTGGCTGATGGAAGTGATTGCACTATTTCTTTTACCCTCAACGTCCCCACAAGATTCATCCAGCGTGCGTATTATAATATAAACTGTTGTACTATCTTTTCAATATTGCTACGCTACCATGATCAAACACAAGGTGATCTTCAACTCCTTGTCATTTAAACTCAAAGTTGGAAGCCTCAATTAAGTGATAAGGTTTCTAATAATTGAATTGCACTCCTATTTACCACGACGAGGATTTGGTCTATTACAGATATGGACGTGGGGTACATTACATTTGTAAAGCGAAATCATTATTTCCACCTGCATTCAATAAATGCCGCCACTCAGATCTGCAACCCCTTACGCATATACTTTTGTGCATCTCAAGTTACATGCAAGTGAACTCACAGAGGCTTTGAGTTACCACTTAATGCTCTATGAAAAATAATAATAAGAAAATAGCTACTCACCCTTTTCTGCAGAGAAGCTCAGACTCATGCTTGGGCCCGGGAGCTCAGACTACTGAATTACATTCTTTGACAATTTCTAATTACACATGAGATTGCAAGGATTTTCTTATGTTTAATTAGACTTAAAGGAAGAAAATGGAAGCTTAGACGGTAACCATGTTCATAGAATGGTTCTTGGCAAGAGCCAATAAAGTCTATGGCCTCATTGGGTAAATTTTGAAACTCCAAACGAAGTTAACTGAAAAAGAGAAAATCATATAAGGAGTAGCAAACTAGATAACTAATGCTTATTCACATGAATCCTCCCATTCAGAAAATGGAAGCTGCAGTAACTCCAAGCCTATAAAATTATGTCTGTACGATCACAATTTTCACTTGCGTGTTGCATTTCACTAGTTTGCAATTACTCCGTCGTGGAAATTGAACCACCACCAGCCTGGATTTCTCTCTGATGGTACCAATACAAAGGAATAAAGTCAAGTACTATGGGCCTGATCAATAATCATATGAACAACAGATGACACTTATCCTAAACAAGTATTTAGGATTGTTCTTCAATGGAGGGTATATCATGTACTAGTGTTTGTTCTTTGCATGCCCCTGCACACTCAACATATTTTTCGTTAACCACATCACACCACAATCAATCCCATGAGAGTATATGTACATTTACAGAGCTCGTGCTATGTTGAGCAAAAGTGCAGATTCATAAGAGAACAGCCTCATCATCTCTATCACAAATTCTTGGTTACTCTCATCTCATCTTGCAATCCACAAATTATTCCCTCCGTAATTCTCGACCTAATTGATTGCTATTGTATATGTTTCATGCATAATCTTGACGTTACTCAACTTCTCCCCATTTCATTTCCTGCGTCAATGGTCTGTCCTTTTTTTGCATTTCAATTTAGGTCCACACCTCAACGTAATACGTCTGCCTATGACACAGTCAAAATAAGCAATAGGGAAAATGGAAAGTCATATCGCCTCTATTAATTTCCTTTCTTTATGAATGATTCGAACAAAAAGGTAAAGTCTGCTAAGGATGAATTTAACTTTAGATAAATGTTGAGCTTTTCATCTTATAATTTTACCTAAATTTTAATTTAATTCCTATTATTAGAACTGTGAAAATATTTTCTTGAGTTTCATTTATGTAATTAAATATGTATTTTTTTATAGGTAAAAGCACACTTTTGATCCTACAACTTTACATTAAATTTCATCTTAATCCCTTAATTTTATTTTATTTTTTTTAATCCTTTAATTTTCAAAATATAATCAAACATTTATCGATTATTAATATCGTTAATTATGTTAATAGAAATACTGATAAAACATTATTTATTTTTTAATGCCAAGTCATTAATATTTCTTATTAATCTTGGATTTAAAATATTTTTAAATTAAATTGAAAGATTAAAAATAAATAATTCCCAATAAATATTTATAAATAAAAACTTAATCTTATAATTTTTTTTTGCCATGAAAAATGAGTTGGATAAATATGTAAGTATTTAGAAAATGTTTTGTCAGTATTCAAAAATGATTTATCAGTATTTTTTACTAATACAGTTAACCATGTTAATCATAGAGAAAATTTTGATTATATTTTGAAAATTAAAGAATTAAAAAGTAATAAAATAAAGTTAAAGGATTAAAATGACACTTGGTATAAAGTTAAGAGATTAAAAATATATTTTTACCTTCTTTATATATATATATATTTACAAAAGGGAAAAAATTATAGATCATAATAGAGGAAAATTAATCATATGTTTAACAAAATATTGAGAAAAAAGAATGATAACTATTCCATTAAAAATTATTTAAACTCTGAAGATTTAATGATAAGTTTTTCAGAATAAATTTAAGGATGGAATGAAATAACAGAGACCAAAAATAGAAATTTTTTCAAGAAATTAATTGCTAAAATAATGTGATTAGTTCAATATATAATTTGAAAATTAGAAATTGCCTTTCATAGATCAAGAAGCTGGATTATGGTATGTCATGCTTTTTTTTTTCCTCTCCTAAATACATCAGGCGCATCTGGATCCCATCAGGCCAAACCCTTTATTATTTTTTTATTTGGGAAAGTTCTTGTGCTAATTGTTAATTCAAGTTCTTGTGCTATTGTTAATTCATCATACCGTGCCAGTCGTAGTTACTGTTTTTGCAGCAAAACTGCCGGAATCAGTCACGATTGATTGGGAATGGTAGCTTGTATGTAACCCAGTTTACTCGAAGCAAAGTCCTTTTGAAGCTTTTGATTTTAAACAGCAAATATTTACATCCCAAATCTTTCCAGTCTCTTCCTATATATCTGATCTCTTACTTTATTCTTTACACTCGATATATGCATCTTTAATAAGAAGCTAATGAGGAAGGGAAGGGCAGAGAAGGAACGAACGAAGCTACTGCTTGATTCCTTTGGACTACTACTCAGAGTGGAGGAACTCTTTGTCTAAGACCTTGCGAAAATATGAAAATCGAGTTTTCTTTATGTTCTTCAAGATGCCAAGGTTGCCGTTCAGAAGCTGCACAACCTGCACCGAAAATCTCAGTTGCTAAATGAATTTCATAACAAACGTACCACTTTGTACAGAGCACAAAGAGTTGCTCACATGTCATCGCCACAATAAATACTGAAGAAGAAGAAGAGCATATTTAGGTTGTGTTGCAATATCAGGAGAACAGGAGAACGTGCCTGTCTCATGGAGGGCCGACGAATTGAGGATGGTTGTATGCATAAAGAAACTACCAAGAGCACCAGATGAATCTGACGACAGTCATAGTCTTGGCCTAATGAGGGGTCAACCAATTCCCTGATATTATTTTTTTTCAGCAATGGTTTTGCCTGAACAGAGAGATGTTCACCAACAAATATATTAAATGTAGTTAGTATTCAATCAGCCCCGTTCCAGAGGGCTATTTGTGTTGAAGTGGATATCATACATTTTTTTGGCCAAGAATTGGATAACATACATACCCACAAAACAAGGCTTTGCTGGGAATAATCAAGCGCTCGCCGCCCAGTGATCAATTCTAATAGCAATACACCAAACGCAAATACATCTGTTTTCTCGTCTACTATGCCATGAAGTAAGTATTCTGGAGCGAGGTAGCTGTGACAGTCCAGATTGGAAGATTATAAATTTAAAGCGATATTCATAATGGGTTAGAGAGTAACTGGGAAGGTCACAAACCCAAAAGTCCCTTCAAATTTTGAAACGGTGTGGTGAGTCCAATTCTCTGGCAGCCATTTTGCTAGCCCAAAATCACAAATCTGCATTGTAATTTAACTTCTTGATTACTGCCTCAATCAAGTTCTGGAAGTTAACTGAAGATAATTATACATCAACTTTAGCAATATCGCTTTTTTATGCGAGCTTCGCTGATTCAAGAGTACAATATAGAAATAAAGCAAGCCAGGAGCATACCTGAGGTTCAAAGTCCTCCATAAGCAAGATATTTGCAGCCTTTATGTCTCTGTGGATAATTCTTCTATGACAACCTTCATGAAGATAAAGTATACCCTTGGCCGTTCCCAATGCAATTTTGCGCCTTATACACCATGGTAGTTTCTCCTTAGAACCTTGTGCAATATCCCAAGAAAAATAATTTGAAAAAGGTAAATTCGGGTCCAAGAATTGGTAAAACAGGGAACACGTCAACTCGGAATTGTCGGCATTACCATAAAGCAACGAAGTTAAACTCCCTTTTTCAGACAATTCAAGAACAAGATGCATTCCTCCTTCCACTCCATAGCCAACCAACTTAGCAGTATTGGGGTGGTTCACATGCGCTATTATGCCCAGTTCTGATAAGAAATCCCCTACGATGTCATCTGGGGTTCCTCGTGTTAGCCGTTTAATTGCTACCAGCTGACCATTTCGCAAACACCCCCTGTAAACATCAGCATAACCTCCTTTTCCAATCAAATTTTCTGCACCAATAAACGTAAACCTTAAGAGTGTTTCCTATTATTGAGGGATATAATTCTGAAGCAAATTACATACCCTGGCTGAAATGATTGGTTGCCATTTGAATATCATGGTGGGTAAAGATCTTCCAGGGTGATCTGTTGAGGGATGAATCTGCATCCATGTGACCATTTGGCAGTATAGTCTCTCTTATGCTACTACTTAATCTCTTAGAGAGCTTGAGGACACTGAGAGGATGCAATGTGGCTGTTGGTTTCTTTGATGCGGTCCTCAACAATTGAAGAAAACCCCGCCATCTGGAAGCAGGTTTTGACTTGTCTTCTTCGGACTCAGAACACACCGAGGGTTCTTTGGAATTGGAACAACTAGTTTCTGACTCTGAACTCCTAAAATAGTCCTCAAGAACTCCGACAGGGGAGTCCGCCTTCTCATTCATTTTTTGAGACCCACGAATCCAAAGACTTGCTCCCTTCTACTCTGTAGCAATTACAAACCCACCGGGAAAGTGAAAAGGTTCTTCATGCAGGAGAAATATATAAATGATCAAGAGAATGGGTTGTTCTGTAGCACAAAATTATGAGCCCTGAATTTGGTTGAGGAGCCAGAACAAGATGAGGAATTCCAAGCGACTTATCAGACGTTAAAATAGAAACGCTTCGACAACCAGTTTGGGTGAAAGGGAACCCAAAAGAAGGAGATCACTGAGAACCGTTGTAGCTTAGGACTGAAATACTATGAAATACAAGTTGATGAAAGGGTAAAGGGATTTTCCATGAAGACAGATTTGAAAAACCAAGAAAGCTTCCCAGAGGCCAAAGGATATATACTGAACCCAACGTAAGCATCCAAAATTCTAAAGAGACATGGAACACCTACAAAGGATACTAAAAAGATCAGAACGGATGCTCAAGAAAAACGGAGAAAGAAAAAAAGAAGAAGAAGAAGAAGAAAAAGAAGGGGGCAGGTGGAACGCCATGAAGAAAATGTCATAGAAATGATGTAGAACGAGCAGAGTGACAGAGGAGGACAGAGTCAGAGACGCAGACATTGTAAGTTCATTACTTAGCCTCCCCGCTTCAACAAACAACAATCACACTCCTTTTCAATGTTGCTCAGGTACCCGTCAGTCTCACAACTTATTCAGCTTTTCCAAAAAAAAAAAAAGAGAGACTAATTTCGTTAATTCATGTAAAAGATATGGGCGTGGTAACAAAAAATGGGAAGTTAGATTACATTACGTTGGTTATTCAGGTGGATAGAAGGGAAATGAAAAGAAGAGGAAGATAATTACATTAGAGTTGGGATTTGTTGAGGTTATAGATGTAGGTTTATGCATCGGTGCAGATGCAGGGGGTGAGAAAGTTAGTACGGTGCTTCGCAATGCTGACACCTGGCTTCATTTCTCAGTATGTGTCATCTGGAAACAGAATCATGCATATCTCCCACTCCTCGTATGAGATTTTGTTTTTGGGTATTATTTGAATAAAATTCTAACAAAACTGAAAGTAATTTATTCAAACTGTTTTAGGCTTTTAAAGTTTATCATGCAATATATAAATTAAGATTAGTGAAATCCATTTTCAATTTCTCACTTTTTACTCATTCAGAAAACGATAATAACAAGCAAGGAAGAAATTATTATTGCTATTGAGGGGCGACCTTAACACTTAAATCATATGCCATTAATTAAGAAGAGCCCGAAGATTTAAGTTCGCCACTAATATAGTAGTACAATAGTAACCTCCACTAAACCTAACGTGCAATTTAATTGATGTTAATGCACTCTTAATCAATTGTCACTTTGCTTAGTTAATCTGCCCACAAACAACGTAACGTACATATATTGCCTATATCAATCCCAGCGTGTTACTCACCTTAGTTCCGAATATGACAGTATCTTAATCAAACTACGCAAATTAAATACTTGAGTTAAAATTGATTAATTATTTTAATTTTTTTAAAATTAATAATATATTTTTTAAAATTACCATTATTGAATTTCTTTCTCTTCCTCCCTCTCTCATGTGTTAAATAAAGATATTTTTTTAATATATAATAAATATTAACTCATATTCTGAAAATCTTTTTATATTTAAAATTAAAATAAAAAATTTTATATTTAAAATCGAAATTGAGTATATTATTAATATACTATACCTAATTAAGACTCACTGTATGCCAAACCCAAATTAAAATCAGGCCAGAGGGGCCAAAGTTCATCATCAAATTAATAATTACGTACGACGCCTTAATTATAAATCTCATCCTTCTCCTTTTATTATGCGATCTACCTGCTATAATTTAATCACGTCATCTAAGTATCTGTTTTTCTTTATGGATGGACGATAGTATTCTTTACTTTTGCGAGCGCGCGCACATGCACAATACACATGGGATGAAACATGCGAATTGGGAATGATTAGCTAGGGCTTAAGCAGTGTCAACATTCCTTTCATATTTTGGTACTGGTTGGTGGTTTATTCTCACCCGTCTCAAACCAGATTTTCATTTATGTTTTTGCTAGCTATGCCACCTAATCCTTTCTCTTTTTCCATTTTCGATCTCTCTTCATTGTCAGAGTCGGTTGATATTCGCAATCAGACGTAACACAACGCTTAACGTTTTAACGACCAATACAATGACTGAATCCCAGTTTTAATACTTCATTTTGCCAACGAACTTTAGACAAAAATGATTAATACTCCTGAATTTCATTCGAAATGATAACGGAAAAAAAAAACTAGATTTTTTTCACCATGGTGTTTTTTTTTTAATTAGTTTATGGACCAAACGCAACACCTACCGTGGTTTTGACCAGTGAACTAGTAATTGAATAAAATTATTTTATTTTCCCAAAAACCGTACGAACTGCTAAATTTAATTGATAAGAAGCATCATCCAATTGCAACGGTCAAATAACTAGAAATTCTCTATCTCCCAGATGGTTGAATTCTAAAGCATTAAGTCTGCATGTTCTACCATGAAGCGAGAACTGAGTCATAGCACTTGTACTATTTGTGTATGCCCCTACCCCGTAGACCCAGACCAACGTAAAAATTCCTCTTTTTTTTTTTTTGGTAAAAAAATGAAAGCAGCAGCTGAAAACATTACACAGTCAAAAACAGGGTACCCAAAACAAAACATCAAGTTCCAAGCACGGCCAAACCTCGTAAGGTTTTTGATAAAAAAATTTTTCATTTTTATATTAAATTTTTGGGTCCATGCAGAGTTCACAGTAGTGGACGGGTGAGGAGAAGAAAGAGAGATTCTGGGAAGGTGGAAACACCATTTTTACTTTGTTTTGACCAGAGAAACACCATTCTTACGAGGCTGAGTTCCTGGAAGCATCATCCAGGGTTTGGCGTGCCTTTCTTGGTGGATAAGCTGTAAGTGCGTCTTCCACGGCCAAAATGGTACAGCTCCTCCCACTCCATCTCTCTTCTCCCCACTTGTTCGATTTCATAGTTCAGACTCCCTCTCTTACCAACCCACCTCTTCACTATTCTCATTCTCACCTTTCCACGAAAGCCTCTTTTCTCAACGCTGCATCATCCTCAATGTCTCCTCTCTTCTTCCTCATCCTCCTCCTCCCCCTCGCTTTCCCCCATCCTTCCCTCTCTGCAAATGACGCTCCTTGCCCCCTCAACTCCACCGTCCTCCGTGACGTCACCGGTGGTGTCAGGCTACCTCGGGATCCCGCCACCCACTGCCAGTACGTCCGCTACGCCCTCCATCTTGTTCAGTTCGATTACCTCCGTCGCACTGACTTCTTCCTCCCTCCTCTCAACTCTTCCGAGTCCTGCTGGCATGATTTCCATTCCTACATTCGTCAATTTGACTCCAACTTTGATATTCGCTTCTCTTGCGGATTCCAAACCAGCTGGATCTACCAGGGATGTATGAATATCACTACCCGACAACAATTCCAAATATTCATTCCGAAGCGAGCTCTTCAAGATGTGCAGTGGAATTGCAATCAATCACTTGAGAATAAGGCCCCTTGTGCTCTCTGTACTACCGGCTTGTCCAAGTTGCCGGCTTTATATTTGAGGGGACCATCGACTGGGAACGTCTCCGATTGTAGGGACTATTCATCTGTTTATGCCGCTGCTTTCACCAATCAGTATGGACCCACCGACTTTGGGACTGCTAAGTGCTTGTTCTCCCTGGATCGTGTGTCTGCGACGAGCTCCAGTGGTAAGATGGAACAAATTGTTATTGCGCTTGTTTTCGTTGTTTGTGTGTTGGGTTTCTTATTCGTAATTGGTGGGTTTTGGCTTTTTCGGAATAGAAAGATGATGAGAAAGCACAACGTTAGCAGTAGAACTGAGAAGGGGCTTGATTCTGGGTTGAATTCCTTGAATGAGAGCACCACCTTAATCAGGTTCACATGTGATGACATTAAGAAGGCAACTAGGAACTTCAACCGGGACAACATAATAGGGAGAGGAGGCTATGGGAAGGTGTATTAAGGGAGTGCTGCCCGATGGGAGTGAAGTTGCTGTGAAAAGATTCAAGAAATGTTCGGCGGCAGGGGATGCGAGTTTCTCTCACGAAGTTGAGGTTATTGTGAGCGTGAGGCATGTAAACCTTGTTGCTTTGAGAGGTTATTGCACCGCCACAACTTTAGAGGGTCACCAGAGGATTATCGTTTGTGATTTGATGAAGAACGGGAGTCTCCATGATCATTTGGTTGGTTCTATGGGGACGAAACTCAGTTGGCCAAGCCGTCAAAAGATTGCACTAGGGACTGCAAGAGGACTAGCTTACTTGCATTATGGGGCTGAGCCAGCCATCATCCATAGGGATATAAAAGCCAACAATATACTTCTGGACGAGAAGTTCGAAGCAAAGGTCGCAGACTTTAGACTTGCAAAGTTCAACCCTGAGGGAATGACGCATATGAGTACTAGGGTAGCGGGAACCATGGGGTATGTTGCCCCCGAGTTTGCATTGTATGAGCAGTTAACAGAAAGAAGTGATGTTTTCAGTTTTGGTGTTGTGCTTCTGGAAATTTTGAGTGGGAAAAAGGCTCTTCAAATGAACCACGATGATGGCCAACCTTCTGCATTCAGTGACTGGGCCTGGTCATTGGTTAGAACTGGTCGACCTTTGGATGTTGTTGAAGATGGTATGCCAGAAACTGGTTCGCCGGAAGTTATGGAGAAGTATGTGTTGGTTGCTGTACTTTGTTCTCATCCACAGTTATATGCCAGGCCAACAATGGACCAGGTGGTTAAGATGTTGGAGTCCGATCAATCAGTGCCCTCTATTTCTGAACGACCCATTCCTCTGGTTGCTGGAAGGATTGATAATTTGATATTGAGAGAGATCTATCACCAGTTGTGGGTGGGGTCAGCTTTCCAGTCCAACTGGTTATCAACCATATACATTTGAGGGTGACTGCCTTTCTTCTTCTAATTCTAAGCAAGTTGAGGCTCCACAAGCATGACTGTAGATTCCTTGTGTTACTTTCATCGTGATCATTTTTGAAGCAATATGTAAATATTAGAATGAAGCAAGTTGAGGCTCCAAAATAGTTTCATTGTACTATTTATTAGCCCTCAACATTATGATTTATTTCAAATCCAATGCAATGCAATGCATGGAATCTACTTTTAGTTACATTAAAAAAAAAGGGTGCACGACAGGAATAAGATGGACCAATTCCTAGTGATAAAGGTGGTATTGTATTACTATTAACTGTTATACCAATATATATAATAAATTTATAAAACTATATTATTTATTAGCCATTGACATTATATTTTGTTTCAAACTATACTACATGCAAGATATAATGCATCATTTTGCACATGCACAACAAAAACATAGTTATGATTCATTGAAGTCATTACTTGGAGGCCCACTTTTTAGGTTTTCTTTTTTGTGGGCTTGAAATTATTCATCGCGCTTCGCGCAACAACGATGGTTTCGTCCTTATTTCGTGTATTGCACAAATATTAAAATATTCTTTAAAATATTTTTTTCTGAAGTAACGAAAAAGAGAAAAGAAAATTGCAAACCTGTAATTTACATAAACAGACGTGCATATATGTACGCAATCGAATATAAAAAAAAAAAAAACTGCTTTCAAATCAGAGTGATTTACTATTATCCAGCTGTTCCTCTGTCGTGGTCTTTTGTACGTACACGACAATTATTCCCAGTAATTTTAGATAAGCATATCAAATGATGAAGCTGTCAACACGATAATGAAGAATGCAATTTCATTTTCAGTGCCGTGTCCCAACCCAAAGGGCATATTCTGTTTTGACTAGTAATATTGCAGAATTCAGATCACTTTCTGTAATCTGATAAATGCTAACTTAGCTTAGGTGGAAGATCATCACCTTCTTTAATGTTTGTTCATTTTAATAAAGCATGGCGGCTCCACTTGGAAAAAGAATCCAAACTTTAATAATGCCTACCATGACTTGTCGTTATATAATTTGTATGGCAATTAAGTTTTATGTATATTTAATAAAATGGACTTTGTTTTGGTAAAATTAAAAGATGTTCTTTTTTTGGCCATATTTTAAGATGTTCATTAAAACATTTATTTTTAATTCAAAGTTTCAAATTTCATTATTTTCATCTAAAAATATTTAAAATAATATTAATAATATTTTAACTTAATAAATCGATAGAAAATTGTATTATCTGCATGAATAGTGCAGCCTACATCGTGAGACTCCATCCAATACACGGCTCTCACGTAAGTAACTTGTAAAAAATGAGGACTAAAATTAAAAGATAAAAATAATAAAAGTTTAAATATATTCAAATAAAATTCTAAGAATTTAAATAAAATACTATGATATACTCCATCTATTTTTTTTAATTGTAATTTTTTAAGAATTTTTTTTCTATTTATCTGTCACTCTCAAATTCCAAAATAATATTAATTACTGATTCTCTAATTATACTTTTATTTTTTTAAAAGTCAAAGATACAATTAATTGATATTTTTTACCTACTCATTTATTGAAGGATATATTAAGAAATTTAAAAGAAATTCTAACATATTAATTATATCTCTTAATCTATATGTTAAAATCTTAAATGATATATAAAAGCTAGATCGTTAGAATTAAATGATATTTCCTCTTATTTTTAATATAAGACCCTGTTAATTGAATTACGTAAATTAGAAATAGGAGTTAAAAGATAATTAACTAACTCGATTTTCCTTATAATCATGATATCTTTTTAAAACTACTCATATTTAATTTCTTTCTTTCTCTCTTTTAAATATATTAAATATGGATATCTTTTAAAAATATAAATAAATATTACCTCCAAAGACTGTTATATTTAGAATTAGAATAATATACCTTATATTTAAAATAAAAGGAAATAGTATGATTGGAGTTTCATCTTCTTGCATTTATTTCGTGATGTTAAGTATGAACAATAGATGCGGCTAATTCTCGTAGATGGAAATTTAATTTGCAACTACCAAGTCCACCGGTACTGGCAGAGACTAGAGATGATCATGCTTTAATAAATCCACTTTTTCCGTCATTTCATTTATGGTGTATATATATATATATATATTCATTGTCTAGATAGCAAAATTTTCAGCAGTATAAATTAGTAAGCAACTAGTCTTTCAAGTATATTACTCATCAATTTGCTTAACAAAATTTTGCTACATAGGTAATAAAACCCTACTTCACCAGTGATACCATAAATTTTTCCCATGATTAAAATGTAATTTAACGACTAAAAGAAACATGCAGACGTTCCGTTTGTTGTTCCGCTTCTTCCATAAATTCAAGAAAATCTTCTCCATATAAACTGCAAAGCGAAAGGAGAACTACTATGGGCCCGTTTGATTCTCAGTTGGTTAAAAATGAGTTTGGGTAGAATTGATTTTGTAACGTAGTTATGGTAAAAATTAATTTTTGACTAACGTGTTTATGTTTGGATAATTTATTTGAAAATTGGTTTTGATAAAACTCATAATTTTTCTCTAAATTGAGCTTAAACTCTATCCCATGATTAATTTAATTTACTTGGACTAAAATTTAATCTGCATTTATTTAATTGAGAACATAATATATCTGATATAATATTTTCTTTCAGGTCATTATTTATGAAAATTAAAAATTTGAAGGAACATTTTAGTCAATAGATAGGATAAATTTTATGAAAATTTTATTTTCTCAATTTTTCTATTTTTTCTCATTTTTATTGGTCCATTTTTATCTGACTTTATTTTAAAGTCAGATAAAAATGAAGAATCATAACGCAAAAGCTGCTGTCATACTGCTTCTTCAAAACCTCCGTTTTGCACCCAAACCCATTCTCAAACAGAAGAGGCAAAATATGCCAAATATACCCAATTCTTCATTAACCTTGGTTTTAGCCCCAAACCAAGGTTGGAGTAGTGAATCCAAACAGGCCCATATATCCACCATGTGGGAGATCCAGTTGGGCAAGTGAGAGTTGTTTTAAGTGAATATGATTGCCAATTGAAATAGATGAAAGAGAAAAAAAAATCAGGTGCCTTTGGATGGAATCTATAACATCAGCCACCAAATTTTACTTAAATATCAAGAAAATAAGATAATTTTAAAAAACTACCATAATTTATCCTAATTAAAAAAAACAAGACTTTGAATTAAAATTAAAATTGGAAGGTAAAAAATAAAAATGTCCTTCATATTCATTTATAAGTGATAATAATATATTTATAAATAATAATAATATATTTGTAAATGATACAATCTCATTTATAAATCATAATAATAGGTTGCAAATTGTAAATATATTATTATTACTTGTAAATATACTATTATTATTTATAAATGAGTCACTTTTAAAGGAGTGGCATATTCATCTTTTGCCTTCGATCTTAATTTCAACTACAAACCTTGATAATTTTTTGAAATTAGAGTAAATTAGGTATTTTTTTTAAAATTATCTTATTTTTTTAATATTTAACTAGAATTTTTCTATCTTCTTGCTTTATTTGAATTGTCTTTCAAAGGATCCTTATTTCATGACAGATAGATTGATCGTGATAAGACAAGAGCGGTATAAATAACTTGTTTATTTCTGAACACTATATTAATAAGTTCAAATTCAAATATTTAAAAAAATGAATATATATCATGAAAAATGTTAAATTAAATGTCCTTGTTGACTTTATCAGTAGAGTCAAGTTCAATATTTAGTCAATGTTTCACTCCATCTTAAACTCTAGCTAGTAGAAGAAGAAGGACATGTGGTCCAAAACTCATTACGTTTCACCCAAAGAACTAAAGCATTTTAGAAATGGAAATTTCACAATATATATATATATATAGGGAGAATTAAATAATGATTGTACGGGATATTATATTAGGTAGTTGTTTTTAACATTTTATTTTCAATAATTAAAATCAATTTTCAAAATTATTATTATTTGTCCGCGCCTGGAGCGGTTCCTGGTGTTGGTGGAAAAGGAAGATATCAAAATTCCAAGGGGAACTTGGTTGCCAAGTTGGGGCTTGAATTGTTATCGAAAATATTTCCCTCAGCTTCCATAACAGCAAGCTTCCTTGAAGTTGGGTCCATCCTTTTAGTTCTGCTGCTTTTTGCTTTTTGTACCATCATAGGCATCAAGAACCGTAAATATTACAAGCGGAAGCTAAGATGGGAATCAGAGACGACGTGGAGGAAGAAATTAGAGATCCACTGATGAGTGAAACGAAGATCATCGTGGCCAATGAAGATACGAGTGCGAGTGTGCATTCAAGCAACAGGCAACCATGGATGGTGTACTTGGGGACCACTGTTGCAGTCTGCGGCTCCTACGAATTTGGAGCTTGCGTAAGTGCTTTTCGCTTACCATCCAATTGACCTCTCTAACCTAATGCCTGAAGGGTTCCACAAGAAGAAAATTCTCTAAGCAGAAATTGAGTGTATTAATTCAGATGTTTGGTACGTATTGTTCTGATGTATGATTATTAGCATGTTTCCAGGCTGGCTATTCATCGCCTGTTCAAGATGCTATCATAGAGGATCTCAATCTATCTTTGGCTGAGGTAAGCCAGTAGTAAGTTGAGGATGACGATGTGCACTGTGAAAATGCAAGCTTTGTCAGACTTGGAACAATGACACTTACAATAAGCTTCCACGCTTATAGCTAAATTCTTTAGTTGCGAACCCATCATCAGTATCAGTTCAGTGCCTGCAATTCCAGGACTGGATGTGTTTTAACTCCGCTTTTCCGATGTTGATTTAGTGCAGTTTTCATTGTTCGGATCCATCTTAACTTTCGGTGCCATGATTGGTGCAATTACTAGTGGGCCCATTGCTGATTTTCTTGGACGTAAAGGGGTAAGTGCATTGCTTAGAAACTTCCTATGAGTTACTTGCTGCTGTAATTACGTTACGTTACGTTACATTTATCTGGAACCCTATCAAACGAGATTAAGTTAGAACGTGGAATGTATGCAGGCAATGAGAATGTCAAGTGCGTTCTGTATGGCGGGGTGGCTTGTTATTTACTTCTCTAAGGTTCTTATGATCAATACTCTTTATTCTTTCACCTAAAATAGCTGTCCAATTTATACGGCGTAATACCATGTCTCTCTTCTATAACCCAATAGGGACCATGGCCATTGGATATTGGGAGGCTGGCTACAGGATTTGGAATGGGAGTATTTTCCTATGTGGTATGTTTTAGTTTTATTCAATGAAACAATTCAGAAAATGTCATAGTAGCATAATACCAAGAAACCTAAATTTTTATTTTCTCAAAAGACTAACTAAATATTTTATGACTATGAGGTACCTGTCTTCATAGCAGAAATTGCACCAAAAGATCTCCGTGGAAGGCTCACTACACTGAATCAGGTAGTTTAAAACAATTAATGGGGACACCACAGCAACTTTCTGGATCACTGATCTGAAACCAGATAAACAATTTTAACAGTAAAAGTATCTTAAATGTACCTAATAAAGGTAGTGATAACATTTAACTCGTGTTTTTTTTTCTCCCTGCAGTTCATGATCGTTACAGCAGTGTCTATGTCGTTTATTATTGGAACAATAATTTCATGGAGGGCTTTAGCATTAACTGGTGAAATTTCTGCGCAGTTTTAAGTTCATTTTTAACAAGAAAAAGGGGAAAGAAGATATATTTGCAAAACAAAATTTCCAACCAAATGATAGTTAGCTAAAGGACTCACTAGGGAAGTGAATGCAGGCCTCATTCCCTGTGCTATACTGCTCTTTGGTCTCTTCTTCATTCCAGAATCTCCTAGATGGCTGGTAAGAAAGGGTTTAATGATCCATGATTTTAAAAGTAGGTCTCATTAACCTAGATACATAACATTGAATATACCAAATGATGAATGAAGGCAAGGCAAGGACGAGAAAACGATTTTGTGTCTGCACTGAAAAAATTTCGAGGCATGGATGCTGACATATCTGAAGAGGCGGAAGAAATTCAGGTTCCTATAGTCTATGATAAGATTTTATGATTGTGTTGTTCAACAAAATGTCAAAGACACGAGGCATTTTAAAAATAATGCAATTACTGGGAGTTATGTCTCCCTGATTCACAGGATTATATAACAACTCTAGATCGACTCCCCAAACCCAAGCTGCTGGAATTGTTTCAGAATAGATACATGCGTTCAGTCACTGTAATTATACCTCTCCTTAATCTAATTTATCATAAATTTATAATACTATCATCATATCACAACACTTTCCCAGAAAGTTAACACAAAATTACATTGTAACTAATGACCAGATTGGAATTGGGCTAATGGTCTGCCAACAATTTGGGGGAATCAATGGAGTTTGCTTTTATGTCAGCAGTATTTTTGAACAAGCAGGTATTGTAAGGTCTGCTGTAATTGTACTTCTGCCTCCTGTATCTCTGTCTCTCTATAACGTATTCTTCTGCATATAATTAAACTAAACCTCCCACTGTTATCACCTCCTGCAGTGAAAGCATGTTAGGTAGCTTACGCTTCATGGAAATTCATGCTCTAATTTTCTCTCGGTTTTGGATATCTGTGGATTATGTTATTATGTGGCAGGATTTTCTTCTACCATTGGGACTATAACATACGCTATCCTTCTGCATATAATTAAACTAAACTCCCCACTGTTATCACCTCCTGCAGTGAAAGCATGTTAGGTAGCTTACGCTTCATGGAAATTCATGCTCTAATTTTCTTTCGGTTGTGGATATCTGTGGATTATGTTATTATGTGGCAGGATTTTCTTCTACCATTGGGACTATAACATACGCTATCCTTCAGGTTTTTTATTCTAACTTCACTAGTGCTGGACTATTTTTGTTGATTATGTTTCCCGTACACAGTTCATCCAAAGTTTTGTTTTGCAGATTGTGGTCACTGGCCTTGGAGCAGCCTTTATAGATAAGGCTGGAAGGAAGCCCCTGTTACTGGTAAGTTCCAGTACACAATATTTCACCTTTATGTTATTGCTTGTTTCTCATATTGTCTTCTTCATTTGCGGTTTATTTAGGTTTCTGGATCAGGATTGGTCGCAGGTTGCATAATTACTGCAATGGCATTCTACTTCAAGGTACTTCCTTAACTGAGGAGAGAAACCTAACAGCTTACAGTTTCAAGTCCTGATTTTTATGTGAAAGAGATATCCTTATATGACTCAGGTTCATGAGGTATTCCTTGACGCAGTCCCAGCACTTGCTGTAACGGGCATACTGGTTTGATCGTCTACTCTTTCTTTAATGCCACAATTTACTCCATTGCACATATATTATGTGAGACTGAACTCTCTCTGATGATACCATTACGGCATTACCAGATGTATATAGCGTCATTTTCCATAGGAATGGGAGCGATTCCTTGGGTTGTGATGTCAGAGGTAGTCATTCATTTTTCTTCTTCTTTTTTTTTGTTGACAAGTGATTTCTTAACAAAGAGAGAGCAAAATGATGCCATGAAATTGCCTTTTCTGTCGTAGATATTTCCTATTAACATCAAAGGACGGGCGGGAAGCCTAGCAACACTAACGAACTGGTTTGGTGCATGGTTATGTTCTTACAGTTTCAACTTTCTGATAAGCTGGAGCTCCTATGGTATAGACAAGTTATACTTTTCATATATATATATATATATTTATCATTTAGAGGATTAATGATTAGCATCATTATATGATTAAAGTTTCTTATCTGAGCTTATAAAAATGTAGAAGACCACCTGTTTAACAAATATACAGAGCAGTAAAATTCACAAGTGTGCATGGCCTTCCAGGTACCTTCATCCTTTTTGCTGCGATCAATGCCCTGGCTGTATTATTTATAGTTGTAGTAGTGCCGGAAACTAAAGGAAAAAGCCTGGAACAATTACAAGCAGCCATCAACCAGTAGGAAGTTGGAATCTTGCAGTAAAAAAGATGAACGGAAAGAGACAGTTTGTTTGACGGGGTTGAAGAAAGACCATTCCTGTGCGTAGACTTAAGCAATCTAGCATGCTAATCATCGGAGAGAGAAGAATGAGAATTCCTATCATATGTTTACTTCTATATTCATATATTCCAAAAAAAAAGGTACATCTTATGTTGTAGAAACTCGAAGGATTTTTAGTTTTTATGGACGTTTCATTCAGACACTGGGAACTCGAAGAGTCCAGTCACTATTTATCAGCCATCCAAACATACTGTCACTAGAGCTAAACTTTCCAAGAGTCTGACAATCTCACGATTCCGTATAATCTTAGGTGGTTTATATTGACTAGCCGGCGCTCCGTTCTTAATGGCTACTTCTGATAACCTATCAAAAGCCCCAGGCCTGAGGATGAAAATCAATAATGGCCCTAGTTCACCTTTATCCTTTTGCACATTGTACATAGCTCCCAAGCCCCTCTCAAGATGAGAACTGCACTTTCGAAAAGTTACAGCTGACTCCTTCAATTTATCCTGCACAATTACATATCCCTCTTGAACTTCTACAAATAGCTTCAACTGCTTTGGCTTCAACTCGTCATCCAAGAAACTTGCAAACTCAACAATCTCTATTCCCACAGCAGTTCTCAGTGCAAGTTGAAAATTTTCAACTGCCAAGATCAAGTCTTTCTCAGTCAGAATGTCAGAATGAGTTTTAGGTGCTCTCATCACAAATTCCACAAGCGGAGATGAGTTATGGAAGCCGACAACTCTCACTATATCACCCAGACGATAGCGGTAGAATCCTCTATACGTAGTAGCAACAACTTCATACATCCTTCCCACCTCTACACCACTCAAGTCCACTGTTTCTTCACTAAAATAAATACCCTGATTCATGTTGAACGGCAGAAACTCAAAGTAGGCAGCAGTTGGAAGTATTACGTATTGGGTTGTCTCAGGGGGTTGCATTATGTCTAAATTAATACCCACACAGCACTCTGAAGCAAAGTAATCTCCTCCTAAAACAGGTATCTCTCCTGCATAGTACTTAAGCTTTGGGTAGTACTGCTTCATGCTGCCAGTGGTAACACACCTAATGTAACGTACGTTAGGCCATAACCTATATACAATTCCATACCAGTCACTTTTTTCACAAGCTAACCTCACTCTCCTTGACAACTCTGGTTGAGGCCCATCAAGAATTTCCCTAACTGCTTCCCTCATTGACACATCTAAAATTTCATCACTTGCAAAACCACGGTCAAGATCATCACACAGCTGCTCCCACTTAGACTCTAAGAGATTAAAGGCTTTAATCAAGCCTGAGGCATATGGAGCTCTAATCCCATCAATAACGTCGAAGTTCCTGTGGCTACAAAGAAGGTGGCAATACATTTGATGCTCAACATTAGATGCAAGAATGACTTCTGGAGGACTAGAACAGGAAGCGAGTTGTTGAGAGGTAGCTTTACCACTTCGCAAAGGGAAGGAAGACGCAGCCATAACTTTCAAGCCACTTTTAGTAGTGGTAATATTGTCCGCATAGAGAAACCATTGGATCTTGTTGACCGTAGGCCTTGGGGGAAACAGCCTATATGCGGGTTTAAAAACTCATCATACTAAACAAATAAAAATCTTTCAAATTTGAATATGATTTGATTAATTTACCTCTGTAGTATGGATACGCTCCCTCGGTGAGCAACAAAGGAGGCAGCTTTCGAAAGGTTTGAATCAAAGTACGGGATCAGTTTTGGCTTCATGGAACTGGTTCCGGAGCTGAGAAAGCACAAGGCATATTTAAAATCAGTATCTTCAGTCAGACAAATATTCCCTGTCCCAATATTATAATCAAACTAGAAAATTTTCCCCGAGATTAAATAACTTCAAATATTATGTGTAGTTAAAAGGTCCATTGCATATAACAGAAAACAATATAACAGAACCAATATACTATTATTCCTAATCATCTTTTTTCTTTTCTCTCTTCCAAATCATCGCTAACAATACAAATAAAACGTCAGGGATCGCGATACTGATTCCATATTTCCAACGAGGTTTTGTCCCATCCTCAGTTTTCCCAAATAAATAACCATAAATCAAAGGATGCCATAGTATAAGCGAAATGAAGATAATTTCGACAACTTGAAGGAAACTTAACTGAAGATGACAGACACCCTTGGAATCCTCATGAGATTAGAGGCAGCATATAAGAAGATGCAAACCTGTAGAAGAAACAAAGCAGAGGATCAACAGAGAGGAGAGGCGCACGATGATCAATCGTTCCGTCTGCCATTTGGTTGATATAATCAACATAATCGTCGTAGCAAGACAGGGGCACGCAACGTCGGAAAGTATCAGCGTTGACCGGCGAATCATAGACTTGGAGGTAGGGCTGGAGATAACTTGCGCTGCCGTTGTGATGAAGGATGGAGCGGAGAGTGTCCAGCTGGTGAAGCTGAGCATTTTTGGTGAAGTCCTCCAGCTTCTGGGTAAGTTCCTCGTCTGTCATATTGAGGCGGCGAATGGAGACGCTGAATTCGACACGAGAAGTGCACTAACGTTGCCGGTTAGACAATCCGGTTGTGTCGAGGGGTGCCACTGCCAGTTACGATGTTGTCCATTTCAAATGAACTGAAGTCAAAATCAGGACATTGTTTAGACTGCCAGCTCCTAGTTTTTTACTTCTTTTTTTAGTTTTTGCCCCCCTTTTCTTAATTTGCTAAAAGGATTCTCCACTCCTCTGTTTCTCTCTGTTTATTTTTTTTAAATTTGTTTCAATTTTTCCTTTATTTAAAGAATAATCACAAAAGACAAAAGATTATGTTCCATTGAGTAAAAGTTATTTTATCTTTTATCAGAAAGTAAAGGTTAATAATATCTAATACTAGAAAATCTGGTGGTATGCAAATCATGGTGGCAAAATTTTTATTTTATTTTTCCCAATTTCGGATTATAACATCAACACAAATTTGTCAAGCTTCATAATGTTCAAGAATAATAGAATAATTTTTTCATAATATTTGTTAACTTTCATTTCAAACTTACTTGTATGCCTTAACTTATAATTTTTCTTTTGGCCAGGCCTTAACTTATAATTTGAGACAACAATGTCAACCAACGTTGTTTTGTATTATACTGTGTTTTTTATTAATATTTTGAAATTACAACTTCCATCTTATTGTTAGTTTTCTTATGTTGTTATATATATATATATTAATTACGATCTCTTTCCTATATTACATAAGAAAAATAACTAATTTTAATTATAAACCATTTCTTCTACATTTCTCTTTATTTTACTTGACCTGGACCACATAATAAGATTACACGTGAAAGGGTTAGATGATAGTTCAACATGAAAGGCAGAGCTCAATATGGACAATCTATAAAGCATTGATATTTTAAAAAACTAGATGGACTTTTATATATATATATATATATATATGATACACAATATAATATAATATATATTTTATATTTGTACATATTTATTCATTCATACTACTTTATACCTATCTATATTGCTTCAAATTTTAATAATAAAATATGATTATTTTGAATTTATGAGTTGACACTGGACAAAGAATATCATAAATGTTTGTAAAAATGTAATATTTTTACATTTTTTAAAATGATATTTATTTGTTGAGAAGAAAGAACAAAGATTTTATATATAAGTTGTTATGAACATTTTAGGATTTATTTTAATATTTATATTATAATTTTTAAAATATTAAATACTCATTTTTTGAATGAATTGATTTATTAATTACATATGAATAATTACATAGATAATATTATATGGGTATAGATATTCCCTGTATCTGTAACATTATTCTAAATATTATAATAATTGTGTGGATGTTCATAACCCATAACTATTGTTATCTTCCACCTTTAATGCCTTAAACTTCATAACCTCCTTAAGATTAAAGTCTTACACTCTATAACATTTATATTGAATGGCTTTTATGGGGTGTTTCATAGCTAACACACTATAACTAATAAATGTGTAATGTTATGTCATTATATTCTTATTTATATTTTTGTAACCCTTATATGAGTCTTTAATGGTTTGAAACCTATAAATAAATGGCATGTACCTTGTGTTTACACACTTGAAGAGAATGTGAAAAAACTCTCTACTTTATCTCCTCCCATATCTTTTTTCTTATTTATCTCTATTTGTTTGTTCATCTTTCTTACTTTTTTTTATTTTTATAACACGTTATTAGTACAACTTGCTCAGAGATTTAAGGTATATTTTCTATAATGTTTTATCAATTTTTTATATTATATGCAAAAATAACCAATGTAACATCTATTGATTCTAACCTTCAATTCACTTTCTTCTCCACCTTCTCCTTTTTCTTTTTTTTGAATTTGATTTTATCAATATGTTATGATCATCTCATTTGAATATATATATATATATAAATATATATATATTTGTAGCTTTCTTTAGTTTTAAAAGCATTATTATCATTAAAATTTTGTTATCACTTTAATTAGTATAGTGAAAAACATCATGAATATTATTTAGTTTTTTTAGATATAATTTAGTATATAGATTTAATTTTGTTATTGTATTTCTAATATGTCATCATGTTTATTTTTCTCTTACAATCTCATAAAATTTTGTTACTTTTAGAATTTTATTTTCATCATCATGAGTTGTTATGTAGTAACTATTATTTGCTTAGAACTTATAATATATAATTTGTTTATATCTCCAATATGTGATTACTTGATAAATTTTAGGGTTGATTATATTTTATTTTGTACATTGTTATTTATACTTTATATATATATATATTAACTTTTAGAATCAAATCTAATTCTTATTATTATTTTAATTTGATCCATGACAAATCTTACCAAACTTGAGTTCATGTTCCTTGATATTATAGAAAAAAACTATTTGTCTTGGGTGTTAGATGCCGAAATTCACCTAGATGCCAAGGGTCTAGGAGAGACAATTTTATTAGGAAATGAGGCAACTAATCAAAATAAGGTTAAGGCAATGATTTTTCTTTGCCATCATCTACATAGAAGATTGAAAGCGGAATATTTAACAATAAAAGACCTGCTTGAATTATGGAATAATTTGAAAGAAATGTATGATCATGAAAAAATGATGATTTTGCCTAAAGCTCATTATGAATTGATGTATTTACGTTTGCAAGATTTTAAAACTGTGAGTGATTATAATTCAGCAGTTTTTTAAAATAAGTTCTTAATTGAAATTATGTGATGAAAAAATATAAGTTAAGGACTTATTGGAAAAAATCTTTTCAACTTTTCATGATTCAAATGTGCTCCTGCAGTAATAATATTGTGAAAAAGGTTCTAAAAGGTATTCTGAATTAATCTCATGTCTTCTTGTGGCTGAACAAAATAAGGAGCTATTAATGAAAAATTATGAGATTCGTCCCACAAGATCTGCTTCATTCCCTGAAGCGAATGTGACAATGCATAACAATTACCATGGTTATGATCGCGGCCGTGGTCATGATCGTGGCCGTGGATGTGGTCGTGGTAGAGGCCTCAATAATTATCATTTCCGTGATGGCGGTGGTAACAATTATAATCAAAATAACCATCGAAAAAAGAAAAATAATGAAGGGCAAAGAAACGACAAAAGTGGATCAAGTAACTCTCCAAAAGTCACAGAAAATCAATGTTTTAGATGTAATATGAAGGGACATTAGTCACGTACCTATCGTACACCTGAGCATTTAGTAAAACTTTATCAAGCCTCCATAAAAAAGAAAGAGAAAAATGTGGAAACAAATTTGACTTATCAAAATGATAATCTTGAGGCAAATTTTGTATACAAGAATGATGATCTTAATTGCCTTGATGGATCCGTTGATATTAATAGTATTGATATGACATATTTAAAAGTAGTCGACTTCTTTGAGAATCATGATTAGAGAAGTTGGGAATGAAAAAATAATCAGAATGTTTGTGTTTATGTCTTTTATGGTTTTCTTTTTTCGTATTTTCTTTATAATTAGAGCTATATTGCTCATTATGTAATTTTCTTATTTTGTCATGTATTTTATTTCTTCTAATTATGTCTCATGATGTATTTTTTTTATTTTAATGAAGAAAATGAATATTTCTCATCATTTGGTTGGACATAATAATGAAGATATATGTCTTACGAATAGTGCTATAACGTATACAATATTCAAAGATAAAAAATATTTTTCTTATTTAACAATAAGTGATGCAAGTATGTCAATACTAAACGGGTAATTCAAAATTAATTTATAGCTTTGGAAGATCAATTATAATATTATTCGGTAGGACAAAGTTTATCATAGAAAGTGCATTATTCTTTACTAAGTCTTGAAAAAATTTATTAAGTTTTAAATATATCCATTTCAATGGATATCATATTGAGACTACAAATGAGAAAAATATTGAATATCTACATATTACATTTATTGTATCTGGAAAGAAGCATGTTTTGGAAAAATTACCTGCTTTATCATCTGGTTTGTACTATACATATATTAGTACAATTGAAACAAATGTCACAGTACAGTATTTATCCGAAGTTTACTGATAGAAATATTTTTATCATTTGACATGATCGATTAGGCCATCCTGGATCAACTATGATTTGAAAAATTATTGAAAATTCATATGCACATCCATTGAAGAACTAGAAGATTTTTCATGTACTGCATGATCTCAAGATAAATCAATTATAAGGCTGTCACTAGCTAAGGTTGGGGCTGAACCCCCTACAATTCTAAAACATATTCAAGGGGATATATGTGGGCCTATCCATCCATCATGTGGACCATTTAGATATTTTATGATTTTAATAGATGCATCTATAAGGTGATCACATGTGTGCTTATTCTCAACTCGTAATTTATCATTTGCTAGATTACTTGCTAAAATAATTCAATTAAGAGCAGAGTTTCCAAATTATGCAATCAAGACAATTTGTCTTGATAATACTAGTGAGTTTGCATCACATGCTTTTAATAACTATTGCCTATCAACTGGAACAATAACAGAAAAATTTGTTGCTTATGTGTATACTCAAAATAATTCAGCAGAATTGTTTATTAAATGCTTCCAATTAATTGCTAAACCAATACTTATGAGAACAAAGCTTCCCATTTCAACATGGGGATATGCAATTTTACATGCAGCAATACTCATTCGTATCAGGCCAACGAATTATCATAAATTCTCCCCATTATAATTGGTTTTTGGTCAGGAGCCAAATATTTCTTATCTTTAGAATTTTTGGATGTGCAGTACATGTTTCTATTGCTCCACCACAATGTTCAAAGATGGGTTTTCAAAGAAGGTTGGAAATACATGTTGGTTACGAATCTCCTTCTATAATAAAGTATATTGAATCATTAACTGGAGATTTATTTACGGCATGATTTGTGATTGTCATTTTGATGAAACAATTTTCCCAATGTTAGGAGGAGATAACTAACAGCTGGAAAAAGAAATTACTTGGAATGCTTCATCATTATCACACTTAGATCCTCAAACAAAACAATGTAAATTAAAAGTGCAAAAATAATTTATTTACGGAATATTGCAAATCAATTGCCAGATGCATTTACTCACTTAAAGAGAATTACTAAATCTTACATTCCAACTGAAAATGCTCCAATTTGAATTGATGTTCCAGTAAAACAATCAGGTAGTGCAAATAAATCCAAATCACGTTTGAAGCGTGGTAGACCAATTGTTAGGTTGGCTAGTCACATAAGAGGGGAGATGAATCAAAATAGGGATAAATAAAGAAAGTTGAGTGTAGCAATAAAAGAGAGAAGATGAAGAGCAAGACACAAGTATTTATCTTCGTTCAACCCAACCACTTAACATACATCCAGTCCCCAAGTCACCACTTGAAATTTTCTACTATATCCTACAGGTTTGATCCAGGCACCTATGAAGTTTTAGTATATCCTACAAGTTTTAGTAGGCACTTATAAAGCCACTCTCCCCATATCCTTACAAGATGTATAATTTTCCTTAGTGATACCCCACACTAAGAATCTACCTAGAAAATAGTAGAAAAGAATGATTACAGAAATGAAACTCTCTTTAAGAGTAGATGATATATTGAAAGCTCACTCTATTGAGGTAAATTTTTCAAAGAATATTAACACAAAAAGATTTTATGTATATAAACAACATTTTCACATAAACTCTTTTAAAATTGTTACCTATAAATTTAAATGATGTTCTATTTATAGATTTATGGTGTAATTAGATATTAGACATAAGATCTATTAGTTAGAGGCATTAACCAACGGTTACTCTACAAAACTAGTTGTTCAGCAACTACATTTAATACATCTGACACACTGAAATTCGAATTTTGGGTTTCAACAGACGAATTTCACAAAAACCATAAGTTAAAGACTTTAACGTTGAACTTCCAAAATTTATTTGTTCAAGAGTAAAATTTGAATTTTGGTTTTATCAAATATATTCTATGTTAAGACATATGAATTTTCATATTTAAAGTATATTTGTTGAGTATGAACAATTGTCTCATATTTCTTTAGTGCATTCGAAATTCAAATTTTGGGATGCCAAAATTCATCTGTCAGTGACAAGCTCAACATGATACAAAAGTTCTCCTTTTTAAAATTTGAATTTTGAATTTCAAAATTCTTCTGTCAGAGACAAGCTCTAACTAGACTCACAAATTCTTATTTCAAAATTCAAATTTTAAAATCCAAAATTTGTCTGCTAGAGGGACTGACTTTGAACTATTTATGCACTTTAATATCATTCGAATTTTGACAAGACTTCAGATGAATTTTGCACATTTTGTTAGCTATGCTTAGCTCGAAATTCAAATTTCATAACTTGAAATTCGTCTATCAGAGATGATAACTCTGGAACTTCAAATTTCAGCAAGCAAAGTTCAAATTTTGCACACAATACATAAGCATCAACTTCAAAATTCATCTATTAGTCAGTGTTTTCCAAATTCAACGTTTGTTAACATCAAATTTACTTAATCTAACTCGTTTAAAACATATAGTAACAAGATTAAGTAATTTTCAAAGATTAAAACCATCTCAAGACTTAAGTAAAAATAAAATATACCTAATAGCTAAGTCTTCAATGTTTGAGCTATACTTTCACTTGGTCATTTCCTTCTTAATATGCTCCCTTCTAATCTTTAATTCTTGAAGTATGTTTGCTCTTCTTCTTCTTTGAGTGAGACATGTTTTTTATGTTCCTTTCTTTATCCTAATGCTCACTTTTTTTTCTTGGACCATCCTATATATAATATATTACATTTACAAACAAAGTAGTTAGTCCAATTTATATATCCAACTTATATTATACATTGTAAAAGCACAGTGGATATATTAGTATGATATATGCACAATTAAATACATACTAATGCACATTTTACTTCAATTAGGAACAACATATATATTAAACAGATATGATACATTTATTCCTTATTATTCTATACTTGTCATCATCAAAACTTATATTATACTAAACTTAACACCAATCAGTTCCAAAGATAAAAATCCTAGAAAAAGGAAAAGATTCCAACGATACTATATGAAAATAATACAGCACGTATAGCTCAGTTAAAAGGAGGATATATAAAAAGAGATAGAACGAAATATATTTCACCAAAATTCTTTTTCACTCATGATCTTCTAAAGAGTGGTACCATAGATATTATACAAATTTGTTCATATGATAATTTTGCAGATTTGTTTACCAAGACACCACCAACTACAACATCTGAGAAGTTGGTATATGGAATTAGGATGCGTTGACTCGGAGGTATAAAGTAATGTTAACATCAAGGGGAGTAAATGCTAAGTTGTACTCTTTTTCCCTTTCGAAGTTTTTGTCCCACTAAATTTTTTTTATAAGGTTTTTAAAGAGAAAACTTTAATATTGTGTGCTCTTTTTTCTTCACTAGAGTTTTTATCTCACTGGATTTTTCCTAGTAAGGTTTTAATGAGGTATAATTTTATTATGGTCATCCAAGGGGAAGTATTGTAAATATTATGATAATTATGTGGATGTTCATAACCCCCCCAACTATTAGTATCCTCCACCTTTAATGCCTTAAACTTCATAACCTTCTTAAGATTAATGTGCTACACTCTATAACATTTATATTGAATGACTTTTAGGGGGTTTTTATAGTTAATACACTATAACCTACAAATGTGTAATGTTATGCCATTATATTCTTATTTATATTTTTGTAATCTTTATATGAGCCTTTAATGGTTTGAAACCTATAAATAGAGGGCATGTACCTTGTGTTTACACACTTAAAGGGAATGTGAAAAAACTATCTACTTTGTCTTCTCCCATATCTTTTTACTTATTCATCTTCCTTATTTTTCTTTATTTTTATAACAAACATAAAATTTTAAAAATTATAATATTTTTTTGTATCATATTATTTCATATCCAATATACATATCTATATTGGGGTTAGATAATGTACAATTGATAGAATAAGCTCAAGAAATGTTATTTTTTAAGCAAATGAAGTTCACGTCAGAAGTTTTCATTTCATTTTCTGCTAAAATGTAAAAACACGACCCACAGATCGCAGAGGGTATTATTCATCGAGTACGAATGGCAAATTGATCTTACCAACTGTGAAAGGATGAAAGTTGACTCTCTTTTATGTAAAAGCAGCATAAATGGACTTTACAGGTAAGTGTCTCTCAGAGCCACTCTTTCTTCATCTATGATTTGATCAGGAGTGAAAAAACGACATAAGGAAAAAGGAAAAGAAAAAAGGTTTGGAATGGAAGGCCATTATGATTAAAATGGAATTCAAAGGAACTTCTTCTAAGAGTCCTCTCTAATTGCTATGATGTTTCGTAAGCATTCCTATCGGTGCTGAAAGGTCTACACTAACTACTTGCTTGCAAATCGAGCATGAATCCTCCGCCGGATAGGGGTCCTACATGAAGGACAGTCCTTCATCCCTTGTTTCTCATGGAGTTCGTTGCATTTTGCACAGACAACCTGATGGCCACAAGGCAGAAAAACTACCGACATCTCCTCTGATAGGCACATCACACACTCCTGCTCCCTCCTCAAACTACCGCCTCCCAAATTGTCTTGGAAACTCTCCATCATCTGAGACACATTACATTTCCTTTTTTCCTTCACAGTTGGTATACTCTCGCAGTTTCTTGGGCAATTATTATTTCTTCCATCAATGCCCCTACGAAGTGCTGCTATTTTTTCAGACTCAGATTCCAATTTCAATTCAGCCAACTCTTTTTCGAGCTTTGCCATATCTTCCACATGTTTCTGCATGTCGCTGCCTGCCTTCTTTCTAATCATATCCTCTTCAACTTTTGCGCGTTCTTCAACTTGCTCTCTTTCCTTTGTGATGGATGCAGCCTGTGCGAGGAGCTTTTCTTTCATTACTCTCTCTTGTTCCATTCTACCCTGTAACATTCTTATTCACAGTGAGAAAATACACACGGTTGGATCTATAATAATAAGCTTACTTGTGAACCAAACGAAAACAACGGGCCAATTTTATTATTTGAGCAAGGATCTCTTTTAAAATATAATTGCAAAAGTAAAAAAATTGCATGGTCAGGAGGACATGTGATACAGATTATTTAACTGAGGACACCCTAATTTGGACGTCATTCCAATATTTTAGTTCGGTCAGATTCGAGATTAAATCAAACAAACCAATCAACTCTTTCTTTTTTTCTTCAATAAAAGACTAGTCTTAATGGTGCTGAAGCCACATGAACCTTGAATGGTAAACTATCTAAGCCATTATGTGCCTTTTAAACCAGTCTACAGTTATGCAGAACCGTGGTTAAAGTATTGAAGGAGGACACATGCTAGAGCGATCTACAACAATTTAATGGCACATACCTCAACATTAACTAGAAAATTTTTCTCCATATCAACCTTCTGTTGGAGGCTAGCTAACCTGTGCTTCTCTCTTTCAAGCTCATCTAGAAGCCAACCCTTCTCGCTCTCACATGACTGGGCCTTTTTTATAGCTATCTGCTCTCTCTCCAATGCTTGTTGATGGCTTGCCATGGACTTCACTGCCCACAACTTGGCAGCACCTAACTCCTTCTTCAGCACTAAGTTATCCACCTCAAGTGTGTTAGCGGCAGAATTAGCTCTCTCAATTTGACTAGTTGCATTGGCCACAGCATTCTCCATCTCAGATATCCTCTTCGTAGCATTCTCCTCCAAGATCTTTTTCTCTTTTTTGAACATTTCTGCTTCTTGCTTCTCCTTCCTCAGAGTGTTAAGCTCAGCATGGTTCTTGGTAAGTGTCCGGGTAGCCTGCAAAACCTTCTGATGTGCCCAGTCATTCCAGCTTTTCAGCTCATCCTTCAATTTTTGCATCTGCAGAACTAGCTTCAGGATCAATTCATCCTTCTGATCTCGTGGAAGATACCTACCTGAGGATTCATTGTATGGAATACCAGCACAGTAATCAAGAATCGTTTGAATGTCACATGCACTTTGCTCAGACATTTGTATGGACTTCTTGTCGGTTGTTGAATTCTTGGTATCCAAAACAGTAGATATTGCATCCTTTGCAGGTAATGTTCCAGAACTATCTCCAGAAGGAGGAGCAGATGCAGTATTGGTTGAAACCTGATGTGTTCCACAAATCGAAGGAATTTCTTTGCTAATGGTATTTGAGGAGCCACCTTTAATGCGCTGATTAGGAATTTCAGATGGTGTCTTGAGTCTTTTTTCAACAAAACAACCAATATTTGAAAGCCTCCCTGATTTAAAACCCCCTTTTCCACAAGCCCTGTAAGTTTTTTCCATATGAAGGAACTTCTTCCGAAGTGCTGCTATTTCTTTCCTATCATGCCGCTTAGGACAGGATCCGGATTTACCTTCAGAAGCAGCTAATTGAGCAGCAGCCTGTGCACACTGCCATGAAGCACCCAAGGATTTCTCTGAATTGTAGGGCAATGAAGCAGTCTCTGCTTCAAGCTTTGCCCCACCTGAAGCAAGAGGACTTAGACTTTTTAGTGAATTTCGGAAACTTCCAAACTTCGGTGCTTCAATGATATCATTCTGGTGAGTGGAAGATGAGTCCTTCGAACTGGTAGAGCTTTCTTCCCTACAAACCAGACCACCCAAATGATCTTCCCCCACTGCACAGGCTTGTGAAATGTTCAAATCACATATCAGCAACAACCACATGGCTTCACCAACTGTTAAGGATGGTCTAACCTCGCAAAGCACACTAATCATCTCAACCATGGTGTAATGCAGCAGGTGCTGGATATTTTCAAAGACAATGTCCCTAGCAATAACATCTTTTCCATTTAAAAAATTCAGAGTTTCATGCACAATATTGAACACAGGTTCCCCTTCCTCTATGTATAGGCCCTTCCTTGAAATGGCCTTTTCAGCCACATCTTCAGTATAGCCCAATTCAACAATCTGCTTGATTGCGCTGAGGAAAACTGCTTGCAAGTTAGACAGCAGTAATTCCTCAAGCGGACTTGCTATAGGATCAGTCCAGTCTGCAAGTTCACGCGTTTGCCCTTCTGGTTCATCTCTACATTCATCCGAACTCACCCCTGATGAAGTGGATTCAGCCTTAGAGCTTTCTGAAATCTCAGCTGATAATTCATACCGCGGGAACTCAATCAAAGATGAGATGTTATTGGGATTAGAAAGCAGAGAGGGATGAACTAATTTTCTCTTGTTCTTGCTTCCTTCAGCTGGCTTGTCCTCAACAGAACAATCAGCCCTTTTATCCATTCCAGGAACAATAAGAATGAAGCGTGCACTACGTCTGCCTCTCAATCTACTATCTACAAATAACGACCCACATATCATTTAGAAATTTGGAAAACAAAAGGCACAATAAAATTGGGAACAAAATCCACAACGAATTAACCAACGCTAACAGGGCCTTTAAAATCAGTACCAGAAGCAAATGGCAATTAATAGCTAGATTAGAATTTACATTGACACCGAGAAGAGAAATGAACTAAAACTTAACAAGAAGAAGACGCCATACCTTAGCCGAGAATTGAAAGACTGGGAGCTAAATGAGCAATGTCCTGTACCTATAATTCAACAATGATCGAAACGAGACCCTCTTAGAATTGAAACTCCTAAAACAAACAGCTTGTGAGCACAGCTAATACAGTCAAAACAGAGACCAGGCATAGAAGCCAAGTGCACTCTATATTCCAATAGAACATTGACAACCCATCAGAGAAAAAGATAGCGATGCAAATAAAATCCAACGCCCATCTTTAAAAACCATCCAGATGATCCAGATACAACCACATTTCGCCCTTCGAAAATTAAGAATCCAGGAATAAAAGGGTAAAAATTCCAATTTCTAATCCATAAGGGAACCGAACGTACCGGAGAGACACATTTGTTTACATGTGTCAGGAAGCAAAAAAGCGTCACACAAAGAGAATGGAGTTAAAAGTCATTGTGCTGCGGATTTCGGTGTTCAGTGTCGAGTCTGTTGCCAGAGTGTGCGCCTCACTGTTTGGGTTTGGAAATTGGAATTCTCTATTTATACTTAGAGGGCGATAGGCGCTACTTATGGGGTAAACGACGCTTGCGGTTAAAATCCCTTTTGGCTGATCCTATATGCTCAAATAGTTTCTGGTTCTGCAAAGCTTATAGGACCAAAATTATGTAAATAATATCACAAATCAGAATTTTTTTAACCTCAATGAGTTGTGCAATTATAGAAAGAGGTAATTGATTAGAAGGATCATGTAAGTCTTATTTAGGGTGGGGGACTTCTAGTAGGAAATGAGGCAAGATTGGTAGGGCATAACACATGATAGGCAGAAAATGATCATTCTCCTTAAATAAGTTTTTTAGATGGTCATTCTAATTAATTCTTCTTATAGATATTCACATCCTTATTGATATCAATGAATTAACTATTTATATTTTAACTAGCTTTAAAAATCCATGCAAATTTTGAGAGTTTAGTATGAAATATAACTGAATAATTATTAATATAATAAAATGGGATGGAACATAATAGAACATAATGTTCTATTGTTTGAAAGTTTTAAAATGAAAAAAAAAATAATTTTATTTGACTATTACTTGTGAATTATTATAAAATTGGTAAAATAGAATGAATTATAACATTTTCTTTTCAATATTATTTTTATAAAATCTTCAAAACTTCAAATCCCAAAAAGAAAAGCCTTGGTACAATGTACAAGAAATAATTTTTTCCCAAGATGGATCAAACAAGCTTAATTTGTAAAGTAAATTACACACACATATTATGAAATTTTATTAAGACTAGACCAGTCCCTTGTTTCTCTGTTTTTTTTAATACAAAAACGGACCTTAAGCACTAAACTTGTTTCTTTTATTTCTATTGTTTTTAAAATTATTTTTTGAATTACTTGATAATATCCGATATTGGACTTTAAAAAAAAAATTTTCCATGTTAAGTAATATATGTGTGGTGATATCTATTATGAACCAAAATTTTCTCTCTTTTCCTCGTATAATATATTGTATGAGAAAAAGACACATTTAAAAAAACATAATAATATATTGATTATATAATTTATAAAATATAATGTAATTTAATTTCTAAGTTGACAAAATTTACACTTTTGGATGATTTATATACCGATTATGCAATTTTTTATTTTAAAATATAAACTGTTTAATTAAAATATTTTCTATTATAATATGTAAAATTGTTAATAAAATTTATTTTGGTAAACTTTTTTATGATCAAAGGAGGGCAGAACCCAAAAAAACAAAGAAAGAAAAGAAAACTAAACTAGAACATTAGAGTAGGAAAAATTTTAAATTAAACTAAAGCACGATGTAAATTTTTATATTAAAAGAGGTTTGTATATATTTCAAAAATAAAAAATATGTTTAAATTTCGTGAAATTTTATTATCTATATAATTTGGCGTAGTTATATCTTGTATTAAAAAAAATTTTAAAAAGAAAGGAGAAAAAAAATAAAAAGTGAAAGTGTGAAACCAGAAATCTTATTAAAAAAAAAAGTGAACCAGAAAAGGTGTTCTTGTCTGATCCATTTGACATACCTATGTTGGAAATGCTAGTTATGGAAGAGTATTCTCATACTTTTATTTTTCTTATTTAGAATATTATATCTATATTTGTAATACTTTATCTGATTTTGTAATATTATATTAAGATTTTCCATTGCGCTACTTAATAATAAGTACAACAATAAAATAATCACCAATATATCAGCATATGTAATAAAATTTATAAAAAAATCATACCACTTTTTAATCATAAATAGTACAACTCACCTCAAATTTCATACAATACAATGTGTAGACCTACTTCTAGTTTTCAATATATCCCTTCTTTTCGATAGCACTATACAACTTTGAGAAACAAGTGACTTCGTTTAAAAATAAAATATTTAATGTTAAGCCACGTTTTTTTTTTGGGGTAAGTAACCACAGACAATTTCTAAGTATGATAAATACTTGCGTTAGCAAAATACTAATTTTGAAAGATCAAACATCATGATCTTCGTTTCGTATTGGGCCTAAGCCCATATTATTTCGTTCTTAAATTTGTCTTTACTTAAGGTCCATAAGATAGATCCTCTTTCCCCAGATTGTGTCCCATGTGAAAGTTCTTTTTTATTCTTTTCTTTTTGGTAGAGCCCATGTGAAGGTTTTTGATGTTATGAAATTCCTGTTTGATACCCGAAAAAAAACTTCTTCCCCCGCCACCTCCTCACCCTAGAGATGTACTAAAAATGACAGAATAAGAATTAAACTTTGGCTGTTGATAAATAGAAATATTTCTCGTTATTGTTTGTCTATTAATAATCAGAAAAAGATGGGAACGTTGAAAGAAATTAATTCGCCATTTCTAAGTAGGGAAAGCCATGAACATGTTTCCCAAATGCATACAAGAATTGTGAGGCGAGTTCATCATTTGAGAAAGTCAGAAAGAGAGGGAGGGGGCCGGGGAGTGGGGCGAAGCAGCTACAAATAATAACTCACTACAACTCGATTGAATTACCTGCATTTTACACTATATGCATGATACACCCAAAAATAATAATTTATAATCAGAATCATAATCCTAAATGCGGTCGTGATGTCTTCCTCACCAATTTGCAAATGTAGATTTTGCCTTTCAATGATGTTGAAGTCCCAATTGGCAAGAATATGACCGCTTGGGCTATAGAATCAGAGTCAAAAACAAAAAACCTTCAACATGGGAAGTTTCCTCGAGGCAAAGATCATTCTAATGTCCAGAAAATTTCCGCGGCAAAAATAACTCTGCATTGTATTTCTAGACATACACTGTTGCCCTGTATTGCTTCAGACTCCAAAAATACTACATGGTACCATTGGATAAGCAGGGCAGTCAAACCATTCTAGAGCTAGCCTTGTTAGTTGTGAGTAACCAAAAGGTAGTATACTGAGGGTTTTAGTCAGGTTTTGTGTACTCAAGTAGCATGTGAGGGGACCTATATATCTTCACCAATGTCCAGTAAAGTACCTCTTCAATTCCAAGCTCACCCTCGGCCCTTGCCGCATATATATCCTCACAGATGGCTATCAACCTACATTAAAACCACGCAACAAGTAATACTACCATGTGATAAAGTATCTTCATAAGATGGATGTCAACAATCTCATGGTAGAATAAAGCCTCCAAAATCACATTGAACTAGTTTGACAAATTCGAAGTAAGAACAGGGAAATTTTATCATATCATATACTGTCATCTTAAAAAAGAAACTGAAAGCTACCTGTCACATGAAGGTAGGTTCTCATAGGGAATTCTCATCCTTAAGTCAGAGCATTGAAGTCTGATAAAACGGCCAACAGCCAGAACAAAGGTTATGTAGAGCCCCCATATGCTAAATTTGCTTAGAGTGTCACCAAGGATACCCTCTGTGGCAGTATTAAAAGGTACTTTCAGAAGAATCATCCAAGGAAATAATTTGGCACTAATTAACAAAGTATCGATAAGTAAAATCTCATGGCCAACTTACGTGGTGGTGTTTCCTCAGATATTATAATTGCCATGGGTCCTGTCAAACCTCCACATCCACTTGAATCTGATGAATTGATATCATGGAAGGACCACCACTCATATTGCTCATGATTTATCATGAGATCAGCACTCACACAATTATCCTGAAAATCATACTTCAGTTGTCTAATACTCTAACAATATTTTTAGAAGCATTCTGAGGTCCAAACATCTATATATTTATAGTCATCAGAGAAACATGAACCTAAAATTGCAATTCAACATCAACTCTCTCTTATATCTTCCCTGTTGTCTCATTTATAGTCATTGGTAAATTTTAAATGATAATTAATATGAGAGGCTCCAATTATCTGTACCATTTTCTCAAACCAAATGCAACCAAGAAGAAATATAGGAAACTCAGAAAATTAAGCTTAATAAAAGGGGGGAAAATGCTGATGTATAAGCGCTTGGAATATAAAGTTCATAGAAGTTAGTTTAACATACAGGAAAAGAGTGATAACAAAAATATATACTAAGAATATGATTACCTCTACTTCCAATGGTCGAAAATCACCAGAACCAGTGACCCGGAAAAATCTTGGATAAACATTATATATCCTAAAGCTGTTCGTAGAGCCATTAAGAACCTTTTGAACATCTGACTCTCTTGGAAGATTTTGTGAATCAACTGGCTTTTCATATTTCACTACTTCTTTCCCTTTTGGCCTGTCCCTCCAAAGTAACCAGGTAAAAATAATTTCCATCTCACTAGACGGTCCATACCAATCAAGTGAATGGATCAAACTGGTCCGAACAACAGCTGGGACAAGCCACAGAGTACTAGCATCAGCTTGGCAGCATATCAACTGGATATCATTCTTGTTATATGTATTTAAGGAACCATCGGGATCAAGATTGGCATCAGACTCAATTTTCTCCCATGGGATTTTTTCACAGAGGGTAGTTTGATACAAATTCAACCTTCCACTAACTGTCTTGATATCAACCTGGAAACTGGCATCTTTGATGGGGTTTGCAATGTTTGTTGGGTTACCACTGCTGTACATCTGTCATCAAAATTAAGATAATAATGGGCACACATTGTTTAATAATATTCTGCTCAATAAAAAATCAAGATGACCAATCATGTGAACATAATCAGGAACAATTTTATTTCTCATTTAGAATTCTCATTTAATTTGTTAGCTAAAATGCATTTCAGTCAATTGCTATCAGATAATAACATAGACATAAGGACCATAAAGTGGCCTTAGATTCTAATTTTCTGTTTTTGCTTGGGTCTTTATTGGGCTTTTATTCTTTGTTTTGACAAAACTCATTTGTAAAGTTTAGTTCTTGTTATGAGTTTGTTTCTTTTTGTTTTATTACAGGTGAGTTGCTTTGCATTGAATCAATTGTAATCGTCAGGTCTGTATCCTTTTCTTTACGTTGAGTTCTTATGTAATCACAGTATTTCTCTGCCATAAGTGAGGATATATTAATAAAAGAAAGAAGTATCGTTATCTTTCCTTTAAAAATAGAACCATAAAGCTGTCAAACTCACACCTTTGGCTATAAAAGAACCATAAATTAAAATGAACAGAACAACGACATGCATCAATAAAATTATTACTCCTGTTATCAAACTCATGGTTGTTTGTGCATCAGAAAAATGTTCAGTAAGAAACAGAAGCAAGAAAGTCAATTTGGCAACAATATAAAGAACATCTCTCACTGGTAGAAAACAATTCTATGATATTGAAGGTTGATGACTTTACTTACCAGCATTGGAGCCCATATAACACATATTAATACAAAGAACAGGCATATTCCATTGCAGCATTTGGTCATTTTTGTTTGCTTCTCTCCCTGTTTGTGTGTAGCTCTATTCAAGAGTGCATCACATTTCACAAGGTACAAACTTGCATTTATGTCCTCCAGCTGAAAAGGCAAGAACGATGCAAGCATTAATTTCATAAATAAGCAGACTTCTGGAGCAGAAAAGTGTTATGATACAAAACATCAAGTCTCAGGAAAAGGAGTGACTCTATATGCAGATAAAAGATCAAAGATGGCTCGTGATCTAAAGAGAAGACAGGCAAGGTGCAATATCCCCAAAAAATGATGTGTTAGCTGTTGGAATGTAAGCGGTAAAGGCTTCAAATACTTGATAAAGACTAGGAGAAAGAAGCACAGACTTCAATGAAGAAACAATTATTTATTAAATACTCAAACTAAAATTTACACAAATCTAATTTTTACTTTTCTCATGACCCTCTCACACTCTCTCACAATCTCACACACTTTCATTTGCCTTGCCTTTCCTTTTCATGATTTCTCACCAGCTTTTTTTTGTAATTGATTAATTTCTCACTCACTGACATAAGCATACCCTCCTCTGATTCTATCATGCAGGAGGTTGCTATTTCTTCTTCTGTCAGCATTTCTTCTTTGATGGCAATTGATCTTTGCTGTCATTTTTTTTACTAAAGGTGGTGGCATTTCCTTTGGTTTTCTTGAACCAGTGGTCTCGAGCAAAGTGACCTCTCCTCCTGTAGTTATAAAATTGGTTATTCTACTAGTGATTCTTCTTTTCATCACATTTGTCTCGATCTTGACAAGCTCCTCCCCCTTGCTGAGAAGTTCCTTCCTCTTGTCTCCATCGCCAATTATTTGGCCCCTTTGTCCTATTCCCTTGTGGATGAAATCCCATAGAACTATACCCTTATTACGAGAAAATCCTTTGTTTAGTATAGAGAGAGCTCTCTTGTCATTCTTTACGGCAACTCCTAAAAATTTGTTTATTCAACTCTTCCTAGTTGGCTAATATATTCTCCAACTCAGCTAGCATTGGTTTTCTAAACCAACCGCTAAAAGCTATGACAAGACCATTAAATTTTAGCCTTAAGCCATAAATTATGATCCGTCTCATCCTATTTTCCAAGATTTTGTTTTCAGGTTCTAACTTTGAAATCTCACCACACAGGACTTTTACTTTACTAAAGTACTGGCCTACCAGCATATCTTGTTGCAAGATTTCCTTGAGCTCATTCTTTAGTCACTGAAGCTTCCAACTGCTCATTCTCACGAAGAGTGTTACAAGAGTGTCCCAAACTTCCTTCAACGTCTTTGCATCCCGTATACGTTGAAAGAGATTGTCTTCAACCGTCACAGACAACACACATATTGCCTTCCCAGCCTTCACTTTCCATTTGCTAAGATCTTCAGAACTTGTTGGTTATGTGGTGTTAGCACCACCAACATCACAAAGATCTTGCCTAAGCAAAATCCAAATATACCATGTTTTATAATTATTATGGTTTAACTTTTCTATATCAACAGTTGATGACGCGATCTCTACCATAGAGACTTGGTAATGACCAACATATCACCAAGAAAGTTAGGTCCCTAATTGAATAACTTCAGAGTCTCCCAGACTATGAACTAGCAGAACCTCGAGAAGATCTTGACTTTGACAGCCTGTTACTGAAATACTCGAGCTACACTGACTACTCCCAGACAACTTGCTTTGATACCACTTGCTAGAATTTAAGTGGTAAAGGATTCAAATACTTGATAAAGATTTGGAGAAAGAAGTAAGGACTTTGATAAAGAAAATACTTTTTTTAAACACTCAAAACTATGATTTACACAAATCTGACTTTTCTCACAACCCTCTTACACTCACAACCTCACACACACTTTCACTTGCCTTGCCTTGCTTTTTTGTACTTGCTCACCTACTTTTCCACTCTACAAACACAAACTCAACTCAAGCTAACATATACGTAGTCCCCACATGTCAGTTCCTCCTTGTGATTAGAGTATTCTAGAGTTCTTCATCTCTCACCAATGTAAGATCAGTAATTTACTGGGTAGTATCCAGATGCTTCTTGACAAAGGAAAATATCTACACAGTGAGAAAAATCTAGAGAAGGAAAAAATCTAAACAAAAAGGCTGAAAATTCTGGAGAGAGGCAGTTGGTGACCTATCACATTAGCTAATGATACAGATGACAATTTTAGGACATACAGAAACCTTCTCAAATTATAAATGCCAGTACCAAATATGCAGATAATAATAATAATAAATGAGGTCAGCCTTGACAAAAATTACTGGTTAACCATTTGTATTAGTTTCGCTTTATCCTTCCATTAGTAGTAGGTTGGAGTTAACAAACAAAAATATATAAAGATAGACATCTTTGGAAAGTCCTGACAGACACTTCCAAATAACATTCACATCCAGTTCGAGATTGAATGGTTTGTAACAAATGAAGCTCTATCATTACATACTAGGAGAAGGCAATTTTAATTCATTTCACAAGGTCTGTCAGGGGAATAATTAAGGTCATAAACAAGTATTGAAGGGTCACAGAAAAAGCAAACTATCCAAGCAAAGGAGACAGCAATCCATCATTTAATTTAACTTAAGAGGTGCAACAACATACAGGAGGTAAGCCCAGCTAAAGCAGATTTCATATCACCACTATCAGTGTCACACAATTCAGTCTTGCAAGCAGTCAGGTGATATCTTTTAATTGCATTTCAGACCGAAATCTGATGTTTAAATTATAATGACCATTGTTAACAAGAAATTTAGTAATGTTATATTCAATTACCTGAGAGTAATCCTTGCAATAGAAAGGGTAATACTTATAATAACCCATGGATTTTAGCAGTCTATTGAAAAGACAAGTAAATTCAATAACAAGGTATGATGATATCACATTGTAACAGAAACTACCTTCAGCCAGTCGTACATGGTCAAAGATGTGGTTGTGCATGACCAGTCAAGTACACATCGTAGTTCATAAAGGAAAGGCAGAGCACGATAAAGTCTATATCCTAAATAATTGATTCGTGAAACTTCACTGGTCAGAAACTGCCGATACAATGTGCTCTTGTGAGGTATGCCATGGCGGATTTGTACAGCTTGTAGTGCAAGAGAAACTGCTTTCGCAAAATATATGCCACGGAGAGCTAGCCCAGCAGCATGTTGCTGAAGAGGCTCCAATTGCCAGGCATACTCTGTAACTGAATATGTGAAGAGAATGAGGTTGAAAATATAGAAAATCACTTTCCCCGTGGCAAACGAACAGAGGTATATTATGCGATCAAGCACAATCAAGAAGAAGATAACCTGAATTGAAGAATTCACAATTGTTAAAAGTCTAGTAGTCATGTCAGACCAGCAAACGCAGATTTATCTGGCCATTATAACCTCTTTTAATGAAATAAATGAATTGACAATAACCATAAATATACTAATAGAGACCAAGGCGGTATAGAATGCCTAAATCTCACATCAGGTAATAAAGACTACTTAATGAGATACTTAATTACATGTTTCTTCCACCTCAATAGATAGCTAACTTTTATTAAGGGTTCCCTATCTTGCTTAAGTCTCTATCATTTGGTATTAGAGCTGATGGTTGGAAGCTCAAGAAAGGGCTAACTGCAGAGGATTTTAATTGAAGATAGGTTAAAAAAGTGTTGTAGGGTGTAGTCAACACCCATCAACTTCCCAATAGCTGCCAATTGATGGGAACTAAGGTAGTGGAAGATATCTAAGTCCCATATCAAGTAATATGGGCTAGTCAATAGAATGCTTACGGTAGTTCTCCCACTTCAACAACTAGCTTTTGGGCAAGAGTTCTCCAACCCACTTATGTGCCACCTATCATGTACCAATAAAGAGCAACAGCTCATTTTATTAACATTTAACCTCAACAAAATGTTTTTGGAAAAATGGCGAAAATGTAAATGCACAAATCCATTTGGAAAAATGATGCATAAACTGAATCATGTTGCACAAATTCTGGACAGTTTTCTAGTATGAGAGATGTTGAGGCCTGCATAATTATTGTCATGCTTAACCTGCTTCTCTGACCCAAGAAACAGGTCAAATTTGTGCAGAAATGAGCTAGATTAATGTAAATTTTATAAACACTAATTTTGCACATAAATATCTAGACCAGTTGAGAAAGTCAAAGTTTCGACATACCATTAAAATAAAGACAAACTCTTTTGGAAACTGATCTTCAAGTTGATACACATCGAGGAATTCACTTTTATTTTTAATGACAGACTGGTAGAACACGGCAACAAGAAAGAATACAATCAAATCCGCACAAAATATGTAGGCATACAGATCAATTTCTCTTTTGCCTCCACCAATTACAGACAGTATATGGTAAGGAAATCCACATTCTTCTACAAAACCAGCTTGCTGCGCTCTGAGAATTTCCTTGGCTACATCAGCTGCTGGAGTTAAAGACTTGTACCATTCTGCTGACAAACAGCCCATTACAGGAGAGGCATAAACCACCTCAAAAACAACCAGTGCAACATTGGGATTTTCTTGGCTTCTTTCAATGCTTTGAACATGAACCCTACTAGCAAAAGGGCAGAGATTGGGGTTCTTTTCCTTGCACCTATCGTTATGGACATTTCTGAGCAACTGATTAATTCCAGACTCAATCCTCTCTGGCTGAATCCCATCTTCCGGCCAGAAATTGACATCCATAGACACCTGGACAAAATATGGAGGAGACTCTGCTCCTTGTGTAAGCGATTTCCAGTACCTAAAGAAGCTTCTGATTATCAGTTTCACGATATTGGTTAACTGATTTATCAGATTCCATGATCTATCATGCCAGTTATAACTAGTGGACTCATCTTTGGTATAGAACTCATTCCTATTAAAAAACTTCAAGTCTGTAGAAGTCATCCATTCACCATCTTTTACAGTTATGGAGCTCTGAATGAGGGTAAATAAATACACAAGAAATAGAGGAAACGAACTGACAACAAAGGATGACATAATTTTGTCTGTTGGAAAACCTAATTCACGTAATAAGTGAGAATTTATACTCAACCCACAATGCTGGATGATGATTTGGTACAGATACTGAAGTAAAATATAAACCTCAGTATAAATGAGCATGATAATCCAGAAGATGTAACTTGGGCCTGTATTTACACATAAAGCATAGAGGAAAAGAGCTGCAAGATACACCATTGAGAGCACACTGAAGTTCCATAAGAAAACAAGAACAAAGCAACAGTAACACACAATATCATTATTGGAACGCATCTGAGACCATATATGACAGAAGATCCTTCCTAACTGCAGACTTGCAGCATCAGAACTCTTATCAGACTGAAGAGATGAGGAACGTTCCAAATACATATGCCGGGTCTTTTGACTCTCCATATCATCATACACGCCATCCTCCCCAGATGTCTGCTCATTCATATCAGAGTCTTCCTGTGCAATGTTCAAAAAGCTCACCAGGTTATTGACTGCCTGATTTCCAATGGACTGTACCTGGGAAACACCATCACCTATCAATTGTACAGCAGATTTTAAAGGGTTTTCTTTAGCTTGCCCTTTAATTTTTGCCTTTATTTCTGATTCGCTAGAAGTATCAGTATCTATTTCAGTAATCTCGCACAGAGAAGAATCCACCAAATGCTTCATATATTCTTCTTCTGATGGAGCATCCACATCCATGTTAGCAGATGATTTGTGCAGCTCAATTGGAAAAACTGAATCCTCTTTTATTGTGTGGTCTAGTTTCCCTAGAATCTGCTCTTCTTTATCAGGGGTTCGAATATCATTATTTGAAGTAAGAGAAGTGCTTCTCCTCCTTCTTAGCCCTTCAGTGCCGTGAGAAAATCCATCATCACAATTAGTAGATGAGTTCATGCTGTGGAGTTGTAATTGGAGGTTGAGCATTTCAGATTTCATCTTTTCCACCTGCATGTTACGCTGTCGTTTTTTCTCCTGAGATTCACGAATTTGTTGTAATTGTTCAGTTTTCCAAGCAGCTTTTTTCTCTTGCTCATGTACAATTGCACCAATTTGCTCTGCTTCCAGGTAGCGAGACACATAATCGAACTCTTGAGAAGAAAACATATATGACTGAAGCGATACTAGCACAAAAATGATAATCTCAACTAATGCAGATCTTGCAGTAATCCGAAAGCCATAATCATATTTGTAAAATCCAATGATCTCAAAAATGTAATCCTCAGTCGCACATTTCCCAGAACTAAATCCCCCAACAAAAGGAGACTGATAAGCAAGAGAGAGAACAATTAGAACAAAGTTATATATGCGCAAGAACCTGAATATTTTATTCTTCTTCTTCAGTATTTCAAGTCTCATGCGAAAGAATACCAGAGCAAAGGCAAGATAACCAAGATGTAAAATGTCATATTCTAGTGTTCCAGTAATCAATATTAATATTAGCACAAGATCGAGCAGATGGCAATAGCAGTAAAGCCTCAAATAGTCAAGAAACGTCCACATGCTTTTAGTTTCAAAAGAGAGATCTCTCCAAACAAATGTGTTCCTTCGTTGAGACATGATCTGACGATATGTGGAAGACCCAGAGAAACCAGTCTGGCGATCAGCATGGAGTTTAAAACAAGCCAGTATGAAGACTGCAAAATAGCTTATGAAGATCCGGGTATCATCAACGATAAGTCCTAGGAGAACCAACAGAAGGAACATGTCATTCAATTTGAAGGCTTCAATGTGCAAGATAAAACAAAACATATCATAAATGCATGTTAAAATAAGTGTGTTAAAAGGGAGCCAATAAAAATTTTAAGAATCAATGTCACTGGTTTCCACAAGCCAGTGATAAAAGAGTCTAGATGGTTAGAAAATGAAACAGATAATTATAGTATCTGAAAAAGATAAAGAACTTGTGAGGCCTAATGCTTACAAAGAAAACTTTCTAACGCCCTCCAGTAACTAACTACTAGAACCACATGTAGAGAGGCATTAGAATTTTTCATGAATAGTATTTTATATATGGAAGAGAGTCCTACCAAGCCAACACTTTTTGCAATAATGGAAATACTGAGTTGAACTTCTCCAGCAGTCATGGCAATGAATCTCACTTGGGACGTGTAAATTCAAAGACAATTTATCCATCCAAACGACAAAATATTCCAGGATGAGAATGGAAGCAAACAAGAAAACAAATATGGGCCAGACTTTGCAAATAATACGCCGACTCAGAAGAACACAAGCAGCAAGCAGTGCAACATACAAAATTGATATCGCATTTAACAAAGCAAAGCTAGCTAGTAGTAAAGCTATCATGTTTATCTCGAGACCAAACAAATTAAACATATTCTCCATCCAATACTTCAGATATACTTTTAAGAGACTCTTCTGTGTTTCAAATCGCTCCTTTCTCAAAGCAATGATCCTCTTCTTGTTCCACTTGTGACTCTCTTGTGTGCTACCCCAGATAAACCCAAATGAATATTTTCTACTAATACTGTCAGAACCTCCTGGTTTAGAAGATGCGGTATCAGCTATTTGAGAAAAGCCAGAGGACAAAATTTGCGATGAATTGTTCAAAACCCCTTCTTGTTTTGCAGGTGGTGAATGTGAATTGAATAATGGTTTGTTTACCTCGTTGCAAGCATTAACATTATTGAATGCATCTTCTGCTGAAACAAACAATGAGCAAGGTTCTTCCCACTTTCCTTTGTCTAGAACTGCATTTGGCATCCTCTCCAACCAATGGAAGACATTGTACTGAAGGGTACAAGCAGCAATTACCAGAACTTTTCCCCTCAATCCTGATTCTAAACCCCAAAAGCCTCGCTGGAATACATGGAAACCCAAAAATAGAGATATATCATAGTGTTTCTGCCCAGGAAACATTTCAGCCTGCTTACCCCACATCTGGAAGAGATATTCTGCTGTTACTAGAAACCCCGTGTATGCTAAGAACGATTTGGATGGGATCCTAGAAGCTTTTGGTAAAAGGGAGCATATGACAAGGCCAAGCAAATATAAAAATCCAAATGCGCTAATTGGAGAAAAAGATGCATAAAACAATGCAATAAACAAGATCTTCTGACTGTGCCAGATAAGCAATCGTCTGATAAACCCAACTATCCCTGACTCCAGTTGATCAAACTGATCCTGTCTGTTATACCTGCTCTGCCTCCTCTCATAGCTATAAAGTTGCATGACAATTAAGACTGCTAGAGACTCCCAAGTATTTTTAAGAGGCGGTGCTTTTGAGTCATATCCCAAATAAATGTAGAGATCTATTAATTTAGACAACCACATCTCAAGGCTTGAGAAACTACTCAAGCTATATACAAAGATAAACACCAAAATTGCATACACTTTTAACGGAAACCACAGCCGTCTTTTGGTTCTCTCAACAAGTTGTCTTCCAATAATCCACAGAAGGAGAAGGAATATGTAGCCAAATGATATGCAATTCGGTCTCACCAGGTATACTGTGAGAAGAATCGTCAGGAAAGCAATGTAGGTTCCAAATGATCGATAAATAGATAGGAACTTCTGCCCAATTGCACTGAGATATGATGCTATTCTTCTTTCTGCAAAAATAATATGAGAATGAAACACAGATCACAAGCAGTGGCAACAAATGTAGAAATACAAAGATTCTTTGCAGCACAGAATTTCAGAAATACCAGTACTTAATGCTAATGTTTATTCCAGGCCAAAAACATATACTAATGTTTATTCAATCAATTCAACAACATACAATAGTCCTATTGTCTCTTTTTTATATCTCATAAGTTGATTAGTTAGGATGTTAGCTTCCCTGATTACCTTTAACAATTCTTAATTAACTCCTAACTGAGCAATAGCTACTTCCTTCCCTGACTCTTCTTATCGCAGGTATCACTTAGGGCCCGCTTGGTTACTAGAATGAACGGAAATGAATTGGAATGGAATGACAGGGAATTGATTGGAATGGAATGACAGGGAATGATGAGTTTGTCTGATATGATATTGGGAATGTGAAAGTAAATTTAATTTTTTTATATTTAATTAAACACAGATAAATATGTAAAGACTGAAATGCCCTTGGAGTTAGAAAAAATTGCTTCCTCCTTCACCCTATCTTCCTTCTCCATTCACAATTCAAACAAACCAGATTCAACAAATCATGGGAAAACATTCAACAAATCACCATTAATATTTTACAAATCACACAAAAAGTAAAATAAAAAATTCAAACCGCACTAATCGTTTTCTGGATCTGTGAGCGAACATGAGGGAGATGGGGGAGAGGGCAACGACAGAGATGGAGGGGAAAGTAGCAATGGAGCTAGAGGAAAGGAAAGAACAAATTTTTCCCAAATCTGTGATTGTTCCTTTCGGTTCTTTGTGGGTAGCAATAGTAGTGCCAATGACGGTGGCTTCCAAACCTAGAGATGAGGCATAGATGGAAGAAGAAAAGATATATGGGTGTCATTGCCGTTAGGGACCTCTGGTCCGATGCTTCGTCGGAGGGTGAACCTTTGCTCCTTTGTCAATGTGGACGAGGTCTGAGGTGAAGGAAGAAGACGTCTGGGATGGTGGAGGTGAAAGTCAACGGGAATAGAGGAAGAAGATGAAGATGTCAGTGGTGGAAGAAGGGATAAGATGGTCAAGTGCCAGATTTTGACCTGTGGGAATGTTGAAGGATGGAGTCTGAAGTGGGTGTTCGGATTCCAGAAAAATAGGGAGTGGAGCTCACTTGGGAATCATCATTCTGGGTGAAAAGAACCAACCAAACGTACATCATATGGGAATGGAAATTCCATTCCTTCTCATTCCTGGTATATATATGGAGATGAACCAAACGGGCTCTTAGTTCCTCTACTCATGGTTCAACATACAATTATAAATAACGTGAGCATGTATGTTTGCATTGAAAGATTCCTAATTATAAATCCTTAATCACATGATTACAACTTTTCCATCATCCAATTAGAGGCCATAAGACTTTGGGCTGATCCTAGAATACTATCCTTACTCTCAACCACAAGACCACCACCAAGAGTTTGCAGTAAAAAAGGATAACTGTAATTGATGTCAACTACAGTTCACATGCTTGATAACTTTCTAGGGTTCATTTCTTAATACAAAACTTTAGAGAATCAGTATATCAATCACATTAATTCAGGATGAAATGAAATTCTTATCTACAATTCATTTTCTTGAAATGAAATGAAAGGCAAATCACAATAAGCCATATGTAAGTGTACCATAAGAGAAAGTGTCATCTCCGTATCTCACAGAGGAGGAGGCATATACAGACAACAAAACAGATTTATTTAGACCGGCTTTCAAGATACTAAATCCAATTGGAGGGCTAGGGGCATGTTGTACAATTGCTGAAAATGAAAATAACATCTCAAAACCATGGTTATGAATTGCACAGAAGCAAGCAAGTAAAGTTACTTCCAAGAAATCCCAAGAACTATCTTCTTCAAGGAGACCTGCATCAAAATACAATATATATGGTAAGACTTCTCTTTCTCATATTACTTCATTAGTGGGATGGCAACTAAACATGGCATTGATATAACTTTTATAAAACAAACCCACTGCATACCTAACTGCATTAAGACTTCCATACTAATAGAGCCTTTTTTCTCCAAAGCAGAAGAGATCAAATTAATTTGAAGAATGTACAAAAGTGCAAAGTGAACTTCACATAGAAGAATCAGAGCCTGCCGCATCTTTCTGCTGATGTTGTGGCTCAAAAGATATATCAAGAAGAATATCACTACATAGCAGACAGAAAACAGATTGATTAGTTATTTACATAGAACCTCATGTGGCATAAAACCATTCATTTTATGGCTTAAAAGAACAAAAGATAAATGATTTTATTCTATCAATTAGTAAAATAGATAAACAGGTTACGGGAAGGTGATCAAGTAAGAGTTTGTTAAAGCATACTATATACAGCATGGATGAAACCAGGTTTAATGGCAATGAGAAAGATCAATGTCAGCATGATAGCTCGAGAGCTTTTGCGAAGACCCCATGCTATTGTGGCCACAATCAATACCTTAGTCTCTCCCTCCACTGTAAAAAAAAAAATTAAGATAACATAATGGAGACATAAATATACTTTAATTCAGTTGACAAAAATTAATTTGGTTGAAAAATCAGGTAAGGCAAAATTAACCAATCATAACAACTTAAGTAAAGAAACAAGCGTGGTAGATGAAAGTTTAGCCATGCAAGTCAAGCTTGATGACTGATACACATAAGAATGTTAAAATTAAAAAGTAAACAATCACTGATACAAAGGAAAAGTTTCTTCCTTTGCTCTTCAATGAAGATTTACAAGTCTTTTGTTAGGTCTTCATCTCCCAGTCCTCACAGATATTTTTATGCTTAGAGGTAGCGTGCTTACTTGTCTTCCCTTAACCATTCCATATTGGCGTCAGAGTAGTTAGTTCTAGTAAACAAAAAAATGAATGCAAATATGTGTGTATTTGTATTCAAAAGGCATATACAAATAAAAAGGGAAATTAGCAGGCGTAACTCTAAACAAAAAGAGGGTTATCAAATTTTAAGTAACCAGCATGAAAAGAAGGTAACAATTACCATTCTCAGATGAAAAGTCATTTGAAGAATTCTTATCCTCGTCTGACAAGCATAGGAATACAGAGTTGTTCACAAGATTACCCAAGGCAACCAAAATTCCCAGACAAAATTGTGCAAGCAAAAAAAGCCCAGGAATTGGATAGTGCCATAAACCTACCATCTCCCATATTTTCATGTCCTGAACACACGTATAATGGAAAAATTATTTAAATATAAATTTTCGTGTAACCAAAATGCGTTTTTCAAAGAGATAATTACCCGTCCAAGTTTCCAATTCAGGAATGGAAATGCAACATTAAATATATAGGTGCTAACAGCCCACAAGAGAATGAAGACAAGAAGCAGCCCATTCAATCGGTGCAAGCGAAACATGGAAGGGAAGGCATATATGATGTAGCCAACATAAGCAAGTAGCCCAAATGTGCATAAGCTTGCAAAATGAAAACTCCAAAAGGATAGAGCTAACAAGGAGACCTGGAAAAAATTTCAATAATTGAAAACGTATACACAAGTTATTCCATAGTAAGTGAATTAAATGCAAATTACGCTAGAAATCAATATATGCAAATGCATCAGAGGGATTATCAAACAAGACTACGTGCCTCACACTAAGCACCTTCATAAAAGAGAAGGAACCGAGAGACAGAGATATTTCGTTTGATAATAGAGCTAGTGGCAGTTTTTTTTTTTTTTGGTCATTTACTGTCAGCTTTTGGCTAAATACAACTAACAAAAATCAACCAGAAATCTCCTACAAGTCCAACTGAAATTTAAAGCAATTAAATGCTTATCGCCAATAATAAATAGGATTATACTTAGGTGCAATTCCTAGGATCCTTATCATCAGGTTCTCTATAAAATCATAACTAGTTAAAAATTCTTCAAAAAACCAACCAAATCATGTGATAGTGTGTCACAAAAAACATATTTGTCCGTGAAAACCATACATTTGTCATGTTATTACTGGAAAATCATACACTTGTCATTTTTAATTAACTCCATAGCAAAGACAAAGGGCACTGCATACAAGGTTTTTCCTAATAAAAGATGCAAGGCCTGTATTTAGCATCAAGCAGGTGCCTCTTTCATCTATTAGTCTTCAAATTCATGCTTAAGTTCTCATAAGATATAAGATAAAGACAAACTTCGTCACAATGAAATTTACCATTTTCATGATAATCATCGTTCCAACCTAATTTCAACATCCATTCCTTTTTCATATAAATGAAGCAAATTCCTAGATTAAGAAAGGAAATGGTTCCATAATTTTATTATACCCAGAAAATTGTAGGCTCGTAAAAATGCTTGCCCTTGCATTGAAAAAGTAAAATATCCAAATTTTGGGCTTTTTATTATTCTATAGGGCCTTGAAGGGTGATAAAAATCATTAAGACTGCTGTTACTATGTGGCCTTAGAGTGCTGTAAGATTTTTGCATCAGGACCTGCGTGAAATTTGGAAAATTTCAATTTGCAAAAAGCTGTTTTACATCAAAAAAATCTAGTGTCATAAGTGAAATTGTATGGTTTGGGGTTTCATAGAGAAAATCACTAGTGGGTGTTATACAACAAAAAAGTTGCAGAAGTGGTGTTATATTGATTTCAGAAAATTAAGGGTATTTTTTTAAAATTCATATATAAAATAAAGTAGAACAAAATTTTGGCCAAATCAGGGGCAAGTCCCTCTTCTGCTTCTGCCAAAATCAGAATTTGCTTCTTAAAGAACTCAAACAACTCAAAAATCAAGATGTGTCCCTACTGGTGGATAAAATTGGCTTTGGGGAGGCAGGAAGCAAACCTAATATCAAATGCACCATTTAGTATAAAGACAGCTTTCAAGCATTACGTTGTCAAAGGCACCTGATAGGATCTCCTATCATCACCCACTCACACTCACACAAAGAAAGGCAAAGAGTGAGGTACAGTTATTAAAATGCAAGGCTACATGGCTAGGAGCCAAAGCACAACCCTTCTAAGTGAATCCTCCACTACTAGCAAGAAGATTCACTAGATTACCTCACTACACAAGCACTCACTACTAAATTACTCATAAGGTCTGTACGAAAAATAAAACGCCAAAAGCAGCTGCTAGCTTTCAAGAGGCTAGCTCTTTCCACCAAAAACCAGTCCCTGAAACTTTCTCCACCTTTTCCAGTCAGTTAATCCCCTCAAAAGCATGCTCCACCACTCCCCAATTGACCCCTTCTCTCTTTCATTGTGAATTCTCTTATTTACCAGTCTGCTTACCTTTCTCTTTCATGTTATATTCTCTGATGGACCATCAGTCCCTTCTTTCCTCCTACAGTTCCTCCTTTCTGTCTCCTCTTGTAAGTTTTATTAAACAACCTTAGTTTGGACTAAACCCTTTCAATTTTAATAATCGAGTTATTGACTTAATGTTTAGGTTCAATATAAGGTTATTGTTTTTTACTTTTTGCGCCTGCCAAGCTTCCATACAGAGGTTTTTCCTCATTATAATATTTTGGGGGTCTTACTCAACGGTTTAGAGAATTTGGTCAGGTGGCTTTTGACCCTGTTTGTGGGATATATGTCCGCATTGAAAAAAAATACAACATAATTCTTGAAAACCAATGAACTTATATGTTAAATCATGGCTAAATCACAATGAACAATTTTTTTTCTGGAAAAACTAGAGACAAACTCATCAATTCCAAAAAAAAAAATCATATTGACTAGGCTTATTAATAAGTTCATACTCTTCATGATTAAATGTAAACCATGAAATGAATAACTTTAACAGTTAAAATCATGATTCCATATATTCATCAGAGAAAACATAAAGTAGATTATATTATGTTTTCAGGAATTTATACCGGGAAACCATAAGAGAAAAAGTTGATGCTAAATGTCCGGAAAACAGCTCCTCTGAGTAAAACATTTGTGTGCTTCACACCAGATCTGTACAGTTAATTAACAAACTTAATAGGATTTGAAGCCACCTAGCATATTTCCAAAGAGAGAAAGACGAAGGAAAAAACATACACACAAAAATGAGAAAGGTTATGCAAAGTATTCACAAGAATCACATAACCTGGTCAATCTGAACAACATTGAGACAATTATCAGTAACTCTGACATCTACTCCTGGATCATCTCAAAGAACGGGTTCCCATTCAAAACAATACTTGTCAATGTCATTGAAAAAAAATGGCGGTTTACTTTTCCTTGTATTGAATTCTTAAATAGTAGTTAACTACTCGTATCTCTTAAACTTAGTTACACAAAGAAAAGATCTGAAGAACTAAAATGAGTTCAAAATCAAAGTTTTTCCCTTATATCCCAAGTATGCAACAGATATGAAAGTCAACATGCTACTTAGTAGTTAACAGGTGGCAGCACCTACAGACTATCTGCACTACTTAAATAATTGTACACAATTCATTAACAACAATATAGGGTGTCAACTTAGAGTACATTCAAAAGGTTCATTGCCAAAAAAAAAAATTTGCAAAAATAGAGCTGCAATGCTTTACAAATTAGACGTTAACTCTAACTACTTATGATACAACAGATTGTGGCCTATTTCCATGAAATAAACAAGTAGAAAGAATTTTCTTTTCCTTGCCACAAAATAAATATATCAACCATTGATAAGCTTTCGAACTATATCCTTGTAAGAGAGGCAAACCACAAATCAAATAAATAGATTTTCATTCTATACCTTGATTCACGAATAAAAAATGAGTGCTTGGAGGGAAGAAGTTGTTCGGTCAAGCTACTCTCTGTCCCAGACATGATAAAATCCATCTCCTCCAAATCAGATTTGATGAAGGACAGCTGCATGGGAGGGAAGAAATATGAAAACACTCTTGGAGATAAAATTAAGGCGCATATCGCCACATGCATAATAAGAACAATTACTTACAGTTATATATCATTAGTCTCCTTGTTGAAAGTTGAATAAAACTAAGGTTATACAAAAGTACTTAAGGAGCGCCATTCATGCATCATAAAACAATAGCATACGAAAAATTACAAGCATCCATAGTTAACAAATGATGGTAAACAAAGTAAGTGAAGAACCCTCAATCAAAAGCTAATTATTGAAATGGGAGAATCAACCTACTTAATTATCCTCATAGGGCAACTTATACTACTCAATGTGAGATCAAGCATTTATACAACTATGATCTCCATCAATTAGCCACCTATATAGAGTCAACATACCGATGGCAACACTTCACTCATGTTGATCAAAACCCTCTACAAATAGCCTTTTTCAGATCCATCAACCACCTTTGATACCAATTGATAGATACCCAAGTGGAGTGGAAGAACCCCCCCTAAAAACTAACTATTGAAATGAGAGAATTAACCCACTTAAGTACCCCTATAGAGTAGCCAATATTACTTAATACAGGACCAGGCATCTCATACTAAATTGATCTACACTAGTGGCATTCCCTTGAGCCTTTCTATAAGGTCAACTATGAATCCCATCCACACAAAGGTCATGGTGTTCAAACAAGTTCAACAAGAAAATTCACCATGTTCATAAATTTGATGACTGTTGGCAAAACTTCATTAAAAAGTTGCTGAATTTTTCCCAACAAATGTATTTGATAGGCACCCATGCAAGGTGAATAAATCTCTCCTAAAAACTAGTTGTTAAAATGGGAGAACCACCCTACATAAGTATCTCGTTAAACAGATCAAAATCCCTATGAATAATTGGTCACACTTAGAAAGCCGACATCCTGGCAACTAGACTCCATGATGGTTCACTCAACCTTTCACTGATCAAAACTCTTTGCAAGTAGCTTTTTATGAAGCCGTAGACCACCCAATCTAATAACAAATAATAGGCACCCAAATGGGGTGAGGAAGCCTCCCTCCCTCCCGAAAGAGCTAGTTATTAAGGTGAGAAAATCACCTTAGAAATCCCATACTATTTAGGTCTTTATCAATATCAGTTTCATTTTTGGAAGCAAATGGAGCATGTTTAGGATTGGTTTTAATGATATCCATACATCCAAGCCCACACTCATTACAACCATGTACCAAAGCCTCCCCAGCCCAAACTCAGTCTCATTAAATTCTCACCTACCAGCTTACTTTTTTAAGGACCTAAAAGTTTACATGTTGATTTTCCTACTAACCTAAGCACATCTAAGTTTGCAATATCATCATAATTAAATAAAATACACAAACTGAAACCACTCAATGGAATATACCTACAATATTACTCCAGATATACATATACCCATATGGGCCCCATTGAGCGTGATGCATAGAATAAGGCATTGATTTTATGAAGTTTTTATACAATGCAACATTGGATACATCACTGACTAACACATAGGACTGTATAAAATTAAGCAATCGTGAGTTTGGTATCATCTGTATAAGATTGTCTAAGATGAAAAAAGTGATTACTTTAACAAAAAATAACCTTTTAAATTACTTAGACTCACACCAACATAATTTTTTCACTATTCTTAGAGTACTTATTTTTGTGAAGAAAAATACACTGCTGCATCAAATCAGTTAAATTTATTTTCAATTATTTCTGTCTTTAATTTTATAAAACCCAATAGCATTATATGATCCATGTAGCTGATCTCACTCAATAGAATAAGGCTAATATTGTTGTTGTTGCATTTCTGTCTTTATTTTTAAAAAAAAAATCAAATGTGCTAAATACATTTGAGATAAAATATGATAAACACAAATTCAATCTAAATTGCTAAACTCTTAATATACTTCCAACAAATACTATCAAAATTCATGATAAATAAGTACATTACGATCCATAAAATTTTTCAATTCATGATCCTTGCATGGCTGCTATTATCCTGAGGAAGAAGAGAACCAAAGTGGGGGTTCAAGCCATGGCTCTCAAATGCCAGAAACAAATCTGGGCAGAATAATGAAGAAATCTCAACTTTGAAATCACATTGTCCTCTCTTTTGGATTCTTCTTTGTTGTCACAAACTTCTTCTGCCAAATGATATTCTGAACAACTGGGTTAGGGTTGTTTAGTTCAAATTTCAAACACTAGGTAGACTTTAAAACAAGGGAGTTCAAAGATTTTGGGTTTGGGCTACAACCAGAGACATTAGGATTGAAATTCTGTACATATCTTCACCATTCTTGACTCTCAAATCAAGATCCATATGATTCTTTCCTCGATGTCCATGTTCTAGTGTTCTTATCGACCAATTCCATCCAACAACCACCACAAAACTGAGTATAGATACTCTTCTTTGACAGAAAAGAAAAGGTTCTGCAAATGTAGGGAAGATCTAGAGAGAGAAAGAAGCTGACAATGGTGAAGAAACTGTTTTCCATGAGAGGATGGAGCTAAGGAAATGAGAAAGGTATTCAGATGGATTTTTTAATTTTGTTTATCCATTCCTTAAACAATCAAATCTAGTCAAGGCAAAATGGATTTGATTAAATAATACATTGATTATTGTATTATTTAAGAATGACAGTATGAGCTTATATAATACAATACATACTCCAAACACCTAATAAAGATAAAATGCAATGTATAAACTTATATGATCAAGCTTTATATGGTGGGCCAAACAAAGCCACATACATATAATGGAAAACTTCTCTAAAGAAATAGCAAAAGAATCAACAGTAGCCCATTCCAAAAGAAAACATGAAACTTGTATTACAAGTAACATGTTGTCACTTTGGCAGCTCCTTCTCCACAACTATTAGAACATGACCATCTCCATGCATGACCATCCCTATTATATCTACATCCATTTTTGGATTTTCTCTCATTTAGGAGGCTACTTTATCCAGTTATTCTACATCCTTTCTAGTACTTTCTTTTTTCAAATAAAGTTTCTTTTCCCATTAAAAAAAAAAACTTTACTACACTCTTTCAATTTAAGAAGCCATATAAACCAAAAATATCATGAAACAGATACATACCATCATATAAAAACATATGAGAGAAAAGCTGGAACAAATCTTGGGCCACTCAGAATTTGCAGATATTTTGTAAAGACCAATCAAATCAGCCACTCTTTCAACTACATTAGGAAGTTCCACAGGAAGTTGATACACGTAAAGTAGGAAAATATTGAAACCTGCATACAACTGAAGAGTCCTCCACCACCTACAGAACCACACACGTGCAAAAGTTCAAAGGAGATTTCGAATAAAACAGTCAAATATGACCTAGAGAAAGAAAAAGAAAAGAGCGTAATGAATAAATGTGCTAAGAAATCACCTGAAAAGGCCAAGAAAGTTGCTTGTTAAAGACCAGTCCACAAGACCAACACAGCTTCCAATGAAAAAAGGTAGTGAAGTCCAAGAAGGATGGCTAATTCCAACAACTAGTTGAATGGCAGGCAACAGCAAGCAGGAAGCAACCCGAAGATGAGAACCTTCAAGATGACAAACAGAAAATAATTGACACTGAAAGAACATAATACGGTAAAAACATGCTTCACATCACTTACATCAAGAAGTAAGTGTCAGAACAAAGAATCAGCATTATTAATTAAACACTCTGCTAAATAAATAACAAGAGAGTTTAAAAGGTCATGAGAAAAGGGACAGATATTGACAGAAGAGCTTATGAACAGCACACAAAATTGACCATATATAAATACCTTCTGATCCCATAATGCTTTCCTAATTACTCAATACTTTTTCCAAATTTCTCTACACACACAAACATAACACCCAATGCAATCAACGCCACTAATCAATTTGATATAGTGACTCAATCATACATGTAAAAATTTAAGATTGTTCGCAATTCATTTTAGAATACTTCAAAATTACAAGATTATTCATATGAAGAGTCTGCTAGCCTGAATTGCCAAAAGTCTGTTACATATATACAACAGAATGAAACGCTGCAATACATCCTCTCCAATTTTAACCAGCAAAAAATGGTAATTGCAGTATTCAACCATCATCCACTAGACTACACAAACAGTCCATGGCAATCTCCTTTACTGACTCATGTCCTATTTCATCAAGTATAGCTAGAATGAAGAAATACGAATAGTTTCCATATGACAGAGTATGCAAAACAAGACCACACATGTATATAACCACTTAGGATGGACAGAAGTGCATCTCAACTTCAATCACCCAAGAGGACACCACTCCATCTCATGATCTCATTACAAGTGATTAAAAACATCATAAAAGCAGTTACATTATCACCATTCTTTAAGGCTTTGTTTGGAATGAGGGGAAAATAGGGGGAGGGGAAAACTAGGGGGCAAAACAAGGGAGAACACTATGTTCTCCCTTGGTTTGCCCCCTAGTTTTCCCCTCCCCAGATATTCCCCTCATTCCAAACAAAGGGTAAATGAACATACTATCCAACAATGGAAATTTCATATTACAATCATAAAATTGGTGTGAGAAAAAAATACAGCAACCAACAGCAACAAATATAAGAAAAAAAGGAAAGGGAAAATACTTTTTACCCCCCAATCTAAGGCCTAATTACAACTTTAGTAAATTTAAAAAATAACAAAACATGCCCTTGCTATTTGGGGGGGAAAAAACCTTAGTCTCATCTAATGTGAGCCGTTTTGTTTTTTTTTTTTTTTTTCCAAATGTCAGGGTGTACAGTTACATTTTAAAGTTGATGTACTGAAGTTGTTATTAGGCCTTAGTTCAAAGAGGCAAAACGTATTTTTTCTTTTTAAGAAAAAAAAACAGAGGGTGTCAAACTCAAATGAACTACTTACAAACCTAATTGTTCAACAATTGATAAGAAGTGGCCCCAAGATGAATCATGCCTTGTAGCAAGAAAAAGTCTACTCTCATGTATATCAACTAAAGCTACAAAAATTACAAGGAGTTGCACGGCCAAGAAATAAATAACATAAGGAGATCTCCAGGATTCAACTCTGCAAAAGTAAACCCCAAAAATAACAAATCAGTATGTCACAAAAAAGATGAATCAGTCAGTAAGAGAAAAATGAAATCAATCTCACATCATAAGTCCAATCAACTTTTCCCACCAAGAACCAGGTATACTCCATGAACTTCCTTCAACAGCCCATATTATCAGATAAGTCACTTGAGAAAGTATGACAAGTACAGAAAAGATAACTATTGACCACAATAGCAATAAACGCCTTTGGGAATGAAATCCTGCAACAAGAAAAAAATTGTTAGTGGTGGGTATTAAAAATAATGATAAGAGCAGAATAATGTGCTAAACCACGGCATCCAGCACAAAGACAAGCAATATTAAGACCACGAGAACTCTCAATAACTTCTGCATGAGACTGGTCCATGCTCATATAAGCAATTGACACTCAATTCTGTCCTACGATGAATATCAATATATCATGTTTAAAAAAATAAAAATGAAGAGTCAAAGGGTGTGGCTCATTGTTTGACAAAACGCTATCATCCATTCTTAATTTTTTATTTCATTTTTTATTTTCCTCCTTAGGTCCTCTGAAAATGGGAAATAAACTCCACTCAATGCCAAGTAGATAGCCTACAATGTGGGGTGAAAGTAGCAGAAAATATATCTTATGGAATTTTACAATGGCGTAGAACAACCATATGTTGTCAGCAGTAACCGTGAAGCTTTTACATAAGATAATATGAGTAATTAAAAGGAGAAGAAGAAGAAACTGTAGAAGGGCCATTCATTGTTATTCAATCTGTAACGTGCAAATGACAAATAGAATCTGTTGACCAGTTGTTTATTTAATGCAGGGTAGCTTGAGCATCTAAGATGCTTTTTACTGAGATAGGTGTCAGGCATTTCTTTTATTAAGATCAGCGCTTTTTCTCTAGAACAAGAAGTGGACCATTGAAAAGAGAAGAGCTATCTGTATAAGGGTCTTTTCCTTCTTAGTGCAGATTTCAGCGTTGTAAAGAAGCATAGAATGGTTTGTGGCAATCAAAAAGCTTTGCATAACTTGATGAGAGAAATTTGATTTTAATATCTTATACTTGGATGCTAAATATTCAAGAGTTGTTAATTTCAAGGACTTTTTGCTATTAGTGTTTCTAGATTAGCTGGATATTGAATAGTTTTCTGTCTTCCACCTTTTGGGTGTTTTGCCCCATGTGCTTACTACTTGTACTCCATCCCGTACTTTGATTTTCAATGGACTTCACTTGTCCACCCAAAATAAAGGAGATTTTAGGTTTTACAAATCAAAATCATAATACAACTAACATTATATCATTCATCATTTACATAAAATTTCTAAGAAGGGATTTATATTGTCCACTAATTAAAAAAGAGAAAGTAACAATAAGCAAGAGCTCTTCACTTGTGTTTCAAGCAATATAAGTGACATCACTTCCACAGCCACACCTTATTCCCATCCCAGGCTAAACCAAAGAATTAAGAATAACAGAATTTCCAGAATAAACACGTCATTTGCATATAGTTGATAAAAAATCAAATTTGTAGTTTATACAATGGAACCTTGAAATCCAAACAGAAAGAAATAGGTACGTACCTATTTTTGGTGCATTATATTGAATGATAAGAAAAACTATCAAATCAACAAGAGAAATCAAACTCCAGTTGATTAAAGCAGCTGCAGAAAAGGAGAGCATATAAAAGTTAACACATGCTTAAGTGATAAAGTAAGAATCAATGTGTGTCCACATAAAGAATGTAGCCATAACAATGTGAAAGGTAGCTAACAAACAATTCGGAAAGATATATACAGCTTATATTCTTCACTCTAAATATTAAAATTCTTATAAAAAAATTGTAGAGTATGGGTGAGTAGACCCTTACATAACAATAGCTATCACCTACTTACTCTTCACTTAAACTTTAATTTTCCATCATAGTTCTTGTTTGAGGAGTTCCAAATCATCAGAAGCAATCATAATAAGACATGCCCCACCAAAAAATCCACAATTTTCGTTTTTTAAATCAATTGAATTCACCGATAGGATACTATGGGTACATATATGTAGGAAATATCCTCTCCCATAAGGACAAAATTTGAGTGCAACCAGAAAACCGGGGATTTATTCAGCATATCAAACTCCATGATAATGAAAAATGTCTGTCGTACCACCCATGTCATGCATATAAGTTGTTTGACTAGCTTATGTTTTTCCTTACGCAAGCCGATCAGCTTTGGAAACTATGAACAAATGGTTAACCAATAAAACAAGTTGAATTCAGCAGTCATGTTCAAAAATACACCCAGTAAACCCTTCGACTTGATAGTCCATAAGTTAACCAGCTCAACCACTTCAATTAGCATCACCTAGTCACTGACACGTCGAACTAGTTCAAATTAGGAATAAAATGGAAAAAGCAATTTCTGACAAAAACAGAATTGTAATTTTACCAGCTAGAAGCAGCACAGGCAGTAGAAAACCACCCAGAAATTTTCCCATTGAAGGTGACACAACACGCGATCACTTCAAATCCATCACCATCGAGACAATAAGAAAAGAAAAGGGCATTCAATCTGCGCCCGAATCGCGAAGAAACTTATTTTCCGGCGTAAAACAAGTTCGCCGGAAACTACCAACTCGCAGTCGCGAAATCAAAAAGTCGGATTACCTCTTTCCTTCGCTGCAAAAACGAAAGAAAAACAAAAAAAAGGTCATGCACAAAATTATTGGGAAATGTAACCCAAATCAACTCCCAAACAATCTTGAATTCACAGGTTTAACGAACAACCAGCACAAATTGATTCTGCAACTGCAAGTCACGCCTACTATTGGAGCATTGGAAAGATATCAAATTTATATCCTACTGCCCCAATCGCTGAAGCCGCAGTAGCGTATACATGACGTTTATTTTTTTCGACATGGCGATAGTAGCGGGTAGATATTAATATACGACGATTTTTCTTTTTTGTTTGCCAGTAACGGTATATGACGATTGACGACTTTGGCACAAAAAAAAAAAGGATATATAACGAACAAATAAACTGAAGTGCTAGGTTTCCGCCATTGCTCCACTGGCAAGTTTTTTTTTTTTTTAACAGAAAAGTGATTTGCAAGCGCATTTTAACTATACAAAATTTTCTGCAATCATTCATATAATCATACATATTATTCCGTAAAAAGCCAATGAGTTTGAAATATTCAAAAGCCAAGCCAGATAAGCTGTTCCTTCCAACAAAATTATCAATATATATATATATATATGTTTAGTGAGTATCAAAGAAACTTCCAACAAACATTAAAGAATAATATTTTCGAGACGTAGAAATCATTCTACACTCTACGCTGGGATCGAACACAAGAATGCATGGTGGAGCTCTTATAGGAATTGCCAAAACAATGATTGGATAATTTACTCAGAGACGGAGAGGATAGTCTGCATGTCTGTCAATGTATGTGTGTTCATTATTCTGCTGCTTTATGTGTGTGTGTGTGTGTGTGTGTATGCTTCCATCGACCATTTACACTTCCCACTAGTCCCGAGTGCTCACACACTCTCCTGAAAGTGGCCATGCTCTGCAAGAAGGATGAAAGTCGTGCAACGTGATCAGTCTCATCCCATACTTGGTGGGCAAAGGCTAAGTACAGTTCTAACCCAGAATTGCCACTCTATTACTTGCGGATTGACCGGGGAGCAAACAATTATAAGTTTATAACTACTTTTTTTTATCTTATATTGTAACTGTTTTATTACTTTTATTTCATGTGTGACATCACACAGATCAATTTTTCTAGTTATTATAATTTTTATCAAGATAAAATAAAATAAAATAATAATGTAACTATTATAATTTTTTATTATGCTTATTTGTCTACCCAAAAAAAACTAAAATGCTTATTTTAAACAATAATTTTTATAACTCATATAATTAACTTCTAAAATTTGTTAGATGTATTATAAGTCACTCATCAAGTATTTAATATTGTTGCATATTCAAAATTCAAACTCAAAACTACTAATTAAGCTAACATAAACTCTATCAATTAAATTAATAAGCTAGTATTACCGAACTTGGAACAACTCATTACTCTAAACATTGAAGCTACAATCTAAGTTTCTATAAATTCCTTAAAGCATATCTAATTTAGTTATTTGTTTCTATTCCTTTAAATTTAGGTTCACTTTTTACTTATTAGTTCATCAAACCCACCTATTAGATAGATATCATGTTAATTAGGCATAAATCCACATGAAATATTATAAAAATAAATATTATTGAAAACTCAAAGTGAAAACAAGAGGAGATTGATCGTGGTTAAGGTGATCCCATAGGACAATTTGAACAGAAATGAAGGGACACAATGGAGGATGGGGGGAGAGGAGACAATAAGAGGCAACAAAGATTGAGAAGAGAGGGATCAATAAAGTACTAAAAATCAGATTAGGTTACCCGGTTGAACTACTTGGATCGAGAACTTATGTTAAGTTTGGTTCAAAATCATTAAGAAATCAGTCATTTTGAGAACCGATAAAAAATCGGTCAAAACAATATTGAACCAGTAAATCAATTATCATTAAATCGATTTGAACCATTTTTATTTTTAAAAAAATTTAAATTTGATTTGTATTTCTAAATTATAATATGTGTATACTTATACCTAATAAAGAATAATATTTAAATGGACAAAAAATATGTATATATTATAAAATTATGAATTATAAAATAAGTATATATACATTATAAATATTTTATGTTTCATGATTACTTTATTTTTTAAATTATAAAATATTTATTCACTTTTTTAAATTATGTTTTCACGGGTTATATTTACTCACTTTATTTTTTTTTTTTTACTATTATTTTTTTATTGAAATCAATTTTTACATATTTTTGTTGTTATTTTTTTATCTTTTTTAAATAGTTAACGTATAATTAAAATGATATTAATTTAATCATGGTCGGTTCAATCACAATTAGATCATAGTTAGACTACTAAACTTTGAATTGGTATCTCAACCAATTTAATAGTCGGTTTAGTTTTTAATATCTTGACATTAGCGATAAAAAGTCGAAGGAGATCTAAAGTTGTGTTTAGTTCATTGGATGCTACACCTTGGAACTGGAAATAAAAGCCAGCTATACTGATGTTTGGTGCACTTCAGGCCCAGTTCTTTTCCATCATTATTTCCATCAAAAAGTCGAAACTCCACTTCCATCTGGGTAGGTGTGGAAGTCTTAACACTTCCATGAAAGTCTGACATTCAGACAATTTTGCCCCTTGCACCAATGACCACCAACAAGGACAGCAACTACCAACGTCAAGAAACATACTTCCCCTTCCGCCAACTATCTGCCATGAGGACGACAACCACCTACTACGAAATCAAAAGCCCTATTCTCTTCTTCTCTTCCCAAGTCCTAATCTATGACGTTGAGGAAGAGGACCTCCCTTCTTGACGTTGGTTCACGGCAGTGGAAAAGCACAACCTCCTTCCTCATCACTTCCGAGACAAGTGACTTCCACAATGGTGAGATCAACGATTGTTGCAACGACAACAAAGAAGAAGCAATCGACAACAAGGTTGAGGGCTCTTTGATTTGATAATTTCTTCGACAAGGTCCAGACAAAGCGATCAACTCACTACTTCCCATCCCTTGTCTTAGTCCACTTATCCCTCTTCATCAGACGCCATCGCCAGCGATGTTCTGGGCTCAAAAATTTGGTTATGGGTAGCGATTTCTTTTGGGTTCAACGATTCCTCTTTTAGCTTTCTGTACTTGTGGTTTTTCATCTGTGTTTTTTTCTGGGCCACTGGTTTGTGTAAAATGGTGTTGGTGGTCATCAATGGTGGATCTCCATGGTGATCCATGGTGGCTTTTGGACTATTGACGATGAAGGTGGTTTCGGAAGATGGGTGGCTATTTTTTTCTTTCAACTTTTGGAAATGACATTTTGGTCTTTTCCTATTATAAATATACATATCAAATAAAAATTATATCCCACTTTTTTTTGGTAAACCAAAAATATTTTTAATCCCCATTTCCTCTTCTATTTTCATTTCTTTTTTCATTTCCATTTCCACTTTCTTAGAAAACACTACTGTGAACCAAAATGGAGTACAAGGGAATAAGGGAACGGGTGTAGGTGGTACTTTACATGAGAGAGGCTCAAGAACTCTTGTTGCTTTGCAAGTGATGTTTTGGGACTGGTAGATCCCCAACGTATGCTTCGGGCTTAGCCCTTCCTTTTATTGCAAAAGCATGTGAACACAGATATAAGTTTATTTTTTTTAAATTATCTATTATTTGATTGTTGTTATGAAATAAAATAAAAAAAATAAAAAATATAGAGAGAAGTTAAAAGAAACATAAATATGATAAGCTAAGAATAAAGTGTTTATTATTCAGGAGGTATTTATATAAGAGATAGGCTTTAACATTAAAGTGGGTCTTAACTCTAAAGAGAATAATAATCAATTAAACAAGATAAATAGAAAACTTAACTTAGTGATGACTCAATTCTAGGTAGAGAATATTCTATTTATACCTTCAAAATCCTCATAGCAATTGTCATTTTGATTTTTGACTAATTCAGAATTCTAAATAATTAAGATTATTTATCTTGATCATTAGAATTTTGAATAAAAATATCTTGTTTAGATATTTGAATTATCTTCTAAATTTAATTTAGTTTATTTTAAATTTCTTAGAATTTACATTTTATTTTTTGTTCATTACTAGTTTATTGAAATTTATCTTTTATTTAAATTTAACATATTTCGAAAAAACTTATTTTATCTTAAATTTTAGTAGGATTAGAACTTGAGTCCTACAAATAAGAGTCTCACAAATTTTAACTAAATCCTTAATCAAAATCTAGGATATAAATAAGCTATGAAATTCTTATTTATATAGTTTAAGTCCTAATTCTATTAGAGTTTAAGATAAGATAATTTTTTTTAAAATATTTTAAATTTAAATAAAAGATAGATCCTAATAAACTAAATGCTAGTAATAAATAAAAGATAAAATATAAATTATAATAAATTCAAAATAAAGTAAATTAAATCTAAAAAATAATTTAAATATCATAACAACATATTTTTAATTAAAGTTTTATTAATTAAGATAAATAATTTTAATTATTTAAAATTATCCATTTTCTATCTCATTCTTTTTATTTTTCTGGTCTCCCCATATATCATGTTCCGATCATTTGGTTATGTTTTAGATCCCATTCTCAAGGAATAATAACACAGAACGCTTTTACCAAAAAAAAAAGAAAAGAAAAAAAAATAAAGGCCGTTTTCGATGGACGGGTAAGACGCTGTCGCCTCTTGCTCAGTGCACTGCCTTTCGTTTCTTATCCCTCTGATCCTCACAATTCTTCGCCCTACAGTTTCCCACGGAAAGCTGAAGCAAGAAGCGATTTCCCGTAAAATGAACGCATTAATCTCAGCACCTCCGAGCTACTGTCATATTTCGGGGCTCCATTTCGCTTCTCCGGTTCTTATGAACATCAAGCTGTTACGGTTCCATTCCATCTCTTCATTCGACAGAAGTAACTTGTCGCACTCTCTAGTTCGCAACAGGGTCTCTCTCCGTGCCGCTTCCGATGAGCCAAACACACAAACAATTGATGAGCAACTCTCGGAGGAGCTAAAAGCGGAATCCATCGAGGAAAGCAAGGTTTCCGGTCGACCCTCCTCTTCTGCTTCAGTCGACAAGGATATTAAAAAGGTTAGTTTCGCTCCCCAGACCATCTTTCATGTGCAATTTAATTCGATTTTCAGAATGTCCACTCGGTATCAGTACTTTGTTTAATGCATTCCAAGAGTTCGTACTTCGGTCAGGATAATATCGGGGACTGATTACTTGGGCCCATGAAGTTTTATTTTTTATCCATTATGTGCTGATTTTTAAATTGGAAGCCTCAATTCTATTCGATTAACGGGGATGGAACTTAAGTTATACCGAGGGCACTCGCTATGTTCTCTATGAAAAATTTACCTGTAATACTATGCTTAAAAATGTATATGGATATCACTCTACAAGTTGTTGCAGTTTTGGTGGAAACCGTACTGATTTAAGTTCTTATGCTTTCCGTAAACATCACTAGGCTTTGCTTAATAGTGGATACATGTCCCTTGAAACGTTGTCCAATCGCATGGGGCTGAGAGGAAGGCATTGGATACTAGATAAATTAGGCTGATTTTTATTTCCATTTATACGACAGGTTGTTCAAAAGACTGCCTCAACTTTTGCACCAAGGGCTTCCACGGCTTCAAAGAATCCTGCCGTTCCTGGAACTGCCTTGTACACTGTTTTTGAGGTTCAAGGGTATGCCTCAATGTTGTTAGGTGGAGCTTTGTCTTTTAATCTCATATTCCCATCACATGAACCAGACATTTGGAGATTAATGGGAATGTGGTCCATTTGGATGTTCAGTAAGTTCACTCCTACCATTTTCAGTCTTGATAGAAAGTTTCAGTAGTCAGTAAGAAATTTCAGAATCTCCTATGTATTACGTATTTTTGATAAACAGTAGTTGTCCTAGCTTCAAGTTTAATTTCCTTGCATTTCATGCAGCAGTATCTGATACTGCATTTTATTATGATTAGCAGTTCATGTGAAATGTTGCTCATGTTCTTTGATTGTTTAGTGCAAAAAGTTGTATGATAATTATGACTTCTTTGTTTTTTTGTTTTGGGGGGGTCAGAAGATAATTATTGCTCCTTAACCTTGCAGCAATTCCTTCACTAAGAGCTCGAGACTGTTCAAAAAGTGAGAAAGAAGCGCTTAACTATCTGTTTCTTCTCATCCCATTGCTCAATGTTGTAATCCCATTCTTTTGGAAGTCCTTTGCTGTTGTTTGGTCTGCAGACACAATAGCTTTCTTTGGAATGTATGCATGGAAGGTACGTATGTCTCCCAGTTTATTGAAGTCTAAACCTTTTATTAGCTCCATTTCCCCTTGACTTATTATGGGAAGTATATCTCTTTCTGCAGTTTGGATGGCTGCAGAGAACGGACTAGGAAAACCAATGTGTTGGCAACCTACCATTCAGATTTCAGACTTTTTGTCTAGAAACTTTCTCATGGATCCCATTTGCATATTACACACAGTGATGGGATGTGAAAGTTCTTGGAGCAGTCCATTTCTCCAACACCAGAATGGATGGAATGTGTGCTAATATTGCAGCTGCTTCTGCGTCTCCAATGGAAGCAAGATACCATAAATTACTAGCTTATCATCAAACGACGGAAAGATATAGGTTGTTTTGGAATTTTACAGTTCGTTATTTTGCAGTCCCAATGTTTTATTTGCAGCCCCCCTCCCCCTTCCTTTAAACATTTTTCGTGGATGGAGAGAATGAAATGAAATGAAATGGCAAGAAATAAAGAAGGAATTCCTTTATTCCCTTGTTTGTTGGATTGGACTGCTTACGATGAAGGGAAGGAAACTATGATTAGGTTGGGGAGCACATTATGTATGAAGTTCATTATTTTGGATATAATTCGTCGTCATCTCTAAATTCATTGATTTAAAAAAAATTGAGGATGTCAATAAGCTGTGGCAAAGGAGTTTGGAAAGTTACTCCCTCCTGTATATATTCTAAGATGTTTTATATCAAATACATGCTTATTAAGGAAATTATTTTTTTCATCTAAAATTCATCAAAAAATTACCTCAATTTTTTATTTTACCCTTATTAAATACTCAATTATCATTATAAGGACTAGGGAGTTGTGCTGTACAATACTAAATGAAAAATGGAGCTCAAATGAGAATCTCACAAAACCATATTTGACCAATTATACGCAAGTTCAGAATCTAGTTAAAAATAACCAATTATACATGAGTTGAGAATCCTATTAAAAACACAATGGACCAATGGAAATGCCAGTTAGTCTATATGAGTGGAGAGATTTGCAGTGATTGGAAACATATTGAAAAAGATGAGTTGTGAACTGCCATTTGAGGGTCATCGAGATAAATGGTGGAGTATTTATGTTACTATCGAGACTCATATGAGGGTCCAAAATGATAACTCCAGTGATTGAAAGTTATCAATCAAGTGTGATAGAAGATTAACACCAATATTTCAGCTCATTAGTCCTTTTTTCGATGGTGATAGAAGATTAACTCTGCTATCACTGATTCTCGTCATGCTTGACTTAAACTTAACACCAAGCTCCACAGATGATGATGATTTAGCTTCACATGGGTAGACACTTGCTGAAGCCAATTTTGAAGGGCTAATGCTCTTTCAATTAACAGGGGAGAACTCAAATCGACACTCCATGTTTGACTTGAACGTCGTCCCACTGGCAGAAAACTCTCATGGGCTTCGTGTGGATGAGACGATGAAGGAAGCAAACTCTGAAAGCAATGAAAGCTCTAAGATTCAGTGGGACAAATAATTTGTTGGGAATGAGACAGAGATAGAAGAAGAACCTGGTATGAGTGGGTTGTTTTTTTCTTCATTTTTTCCCATAAATTTTAAACATAGAGTGGGTATTGCATGTGAGTGTCAACTGTAATTTGTTTATTAATTTTTGTATTCTTTTTACATGATATTTTTAACTTTTGGTGATATATTTAATTCGTGAATAATTTTTCTGTAATTGCTTATGAGTACTATCTTGTGTTTATCTAATTTGTGAATAATTTTTTGTAATTAGTTTTTAATTAGTGAAATTCTTTTTCCTATAATATTGTTGGTTTTTTAATTATGTCATTTTTTATTAATGTTTTCTTTATTTTATGTTCACAATTTTTTCTTGTATTACTGGTATGAATTGTGTTTTTTCCCAATTTCTCAACATTTATGAATTTTGTAGTTATAATTTTTTCTTGTATTATTGATAGCCCAGAAATATTATCTTTAAATTAACAAATTTTTTATTAAATTCTTTAAATTTTCTTTCATAATTTTGCAGTTATAAATTTTTCTTATATTATTAGTAGCCTAGGAGTATCTTTTTAGTTATGGTGGATTTTTTAAAATTTGCAGTTTCTAAATTCTTCTATTAATTTTTTTCTTCAATTGTGTATCGTGCTTTTAATTATTGTCACGTGATATGAGTTTTTATTTATTTTATTAATATTGGTAATCTTTTCACATGTCCATGATTTTTTATATCGCACCCGAATTTTTATTTTCCAAAACGGAAAATCTAAACAAAGTAGAGTTGTCACTAAATTTTTTAAAAAAGAAATTTTGAAAAACCTTTGGAAAAAAATATGGTCTATGAAATACAAAAAGGTTCAGAAGTTAATTATATTATGAGAAATGTATTAAACACTCCATAACACTCGTTCAAGAAATGGTTATTGATTATACAAAATTAATGTGGTCTTAAATTTATTTTATTATCTTTATAAAACACACATAAAAAATTGATTAAATAATAAAGAATAAATTTATTTATAAAGGTGAATTTAATCTATAATGAAACTCTATGGCTTATGTACCCTGTTATATGGATCAAAAGTCACGTAATTTGAATGTAAAAATTCATATTAATTTGTTTGTATTTTTAAGAAAAAATTATATATATTTTAATAAAATAATTTTAATGGTTTTCTTGTTATTTTCAAAAATCGAATTATACATATTATATATATAGAGACTATTTAGCTATTTATTTATTACTTATTGATATATTCACGTAGATTCTCAAAATCCCACAGGTAACTAACTAATTTACATATTTATGAAAGTTTTAAAGGTAACTAACTAATTTACATATTTATGAAAGTTTTAAAAGTCCCACAGGATGACTCGAAATTATATTTAAAAAAATTTTTATTTACAAAATTTATTAATTTAAATGCCCAGTGTGAATATTATATTTTGTCTGGACTTTATACATAAAAACTAAAAATGGATAAAATAAAAATAAAAATAATAATAATGAAAATAAAATAAGGGATAAAAAATAATAAATAAATAAATAAAGATAAAAATAAAAAAAATAGAGTTGGAATGAAATTTGGACTGAATATAGTTAGCCCAATCTTCTAACCCCAAAATCCAACCACTAAAAAAATAATAAAATAAATAAATAAAATAACAAAACTAAAAAAGAAAAAATAATAAAACAAAAAATATAATAAATAATAAAAAATAATAAAATATATATGTTTGGGCGAATCCAACATTTCAACCCAAGCGTCGACGAGCCCAATTGAGGTGGGCTGGTGGACAAAACGGAGGGAGCCCTTAGCGCTCAGAAAAAAGAAACACAGGGAGCCGCGGGAGGTGGAGAAAAAAGCCACAGGGGGAGCTCGGCCGAAGGCTGAGGGAGAGAGAGGCTCTGACTTGACAAAAGCAGACAGAGAGCGAGTGAGAAGCAGAGGGGGGCGGAGGCACGAGACTCAGAGGCGAGAACCAGAAGGAGCGTGAGAAGAAAGGAGGGATTGAGCAGAGACAGAGAGGGCGGGCCGAGGATCCGAGTCCGAACACGGGAGGAGAAATGGGAGCTAGGGTTCTGGGCGTGAGAGAGGGGGATGGCCGGTTGAAAAGAGACTGAAGGCTCGAGCGTGAAGGAAGGATGAGACAGAGGGAAGCCGAACCAAGGAGGGTGACAAAGACAGAGCACGATGACGAGATTGAGTGAGGAAAAGAGAGTGAACGCGAGAGAGAGTGAGGGAGCTCGAAGGCGGAAGAAACCCTAGAAGAGACGAGAGAGAAATAAAGGAGGAGGAGGAACCGAAATAGAAAAGGAAATTCAGAGGAAGGATTGAGCTGCAAGGTACTGAGATTATTATCATTTCTGTTCTGAAATTCAAGCCTTAAGCTGAGGTTTTTGAGTCCTATTTTTTTTCCTTCATGTCATTTTTCTCGTTTCCTTACTCTGGAGTCTGTTAGCTTATTTTCCTCACTAGATTCGGTCTCACAGTAGGTTTTTTTTTTGGGGCTCTGTTTTCATATATGATTGGCATTAAGTTGTGTAGATGAATTTTGTTTTACTAAATGCAAGATGTGTTGGATGTACCTATATGCTGATTTCTTCATGATTGGAAAATTAATTTTCTGTTGTTTCAAGATCTGGTTTCTATTCGGATTGTCTTCTCAAGTTGTTAAGTTGTTTACTGCTCATTATATAAGTAATGGTGAGCTGGGATTGTGGTAGTTGTGCGAATTTCTTTTAGACCTGTTTGAACCCTGGTAGTGCTTTTGTGAATGTAAAGACCTGTTGTGGCTTCACTTTGCGGTTAGTCATGGGAATGTTTCAAGATAGTGTTTTTTTTTTTTTTGAAGTGTCAAATTCAAGCTTGGAGTCGTCTTGGGGCTTATGGCTTTGTCTAGATTGCCTGCTGAAGCCTACTTGGAATGAACTAGTAATTCCTGATCTGAGTGAGTTTATTGTTTGCAGTAGAATTTTGTTTAATTGTTCCCCTAGGCCCTTAAAGATAGCTAGATGGCTTGCTCAATCGTTTCTGGTTTGCAAGACATTGGACTGGGATGCTGTGTACTAAATAGTCTTTGTATGTTATTGATTAATAGATTTCTAGGATTGAAGTTAATATCATGCTCTGTATCGAATGCCTAATTGATGTTTGTTAAAATACTTATGAGGAGGTCATTTAGAATATTGGGATTAAGTGTTTAGTCACAATCATTGCATCATTTTTTTAATATGTCCTGCATCATTCAAAGTGTAGTCACGTTTGTGGGATTGGAGAAGTGAGGAATCCTAGAGTTAATGTTCCATTTGTCCCTTTCCAGTAACCCACTTTGTTTTGGAGTGCTAGCATGTTTATATAGAGCAATATATATCTTAACACCCTGATAAATGCATTTTACTCGTCCATCCTTGGCTTTTATGGTACAAAGCTAATGGGTCCCTCTTCCTTTTATTCCCACCACGAAGATGTTATAAAATGTGTTCCAGAGGTGTGATGTTATGAGACAACCTATTGGCCATTCACCTGCTTGGCATGTTTGGGTGTGGGATATTTGACTCCTCTTGTTGCATTTTTTTAAAACTCATTGGATCTCACTAAAGTCGTGCCAAATTTATAATGGTTTCCTTTTGAACATGAGACTTGCACATTGACTTTGTTTTTAGTGGTTTTCTTCCAGTTTCAGTTTATTATATTTCATGAGTTGTAAGTGCCCCTTATTGTTGTGGATGTGTCTCGGTTTTGTCACCAAAATATATTTGGGTCATTGATCTAATATGCTAGATTACATATTCCTGGAGCTTTCATCATGAGTGGATGTGTAAAAGATATAAACTGGAATGGACATGTGGAATCCTTATGAGTTTGATAGTTTTTGTTCTTTTACCCTCTTACAAAGAGATGTCCATTTGAATGTAGTGGAGGTCCTTTTCTGCCTAATTTGATTGTTTGCCATTGTTTTTGCTGAACTGCTCTTGTGATAGTTTGTGAAAGCCTTTCCATACACAGGACGAAAATATACGGGGAGAGTGGATCACCTTGTCTAATCCCTCTTGAAGGTTTGAATGCCTCAATGGGCACCCCATTCAAAAGTATTTGCATTGTTGGTGTGGTGATGCAGTGCATTATGACTCTTATAAGGTTGTTGGACAGCTGAGCATCTTTAAGAGTCTCTTCAATGAATGGCCATTCTAATCTATCAAAAGCCTTCTCTAAGTCAACTTTGATTGCCATCCATCCTTGCTTACCCCACAAAGAGATGTCCATTGATTATACTTATTTTTTGGCTTATGTGACATGTGAGACAAAGGATCTGGTGAACAAAAGTCATATTGGAAACGCGCAAGGTGGTTTGGAATGATGAGAGAGATTGCAAAGGATTAGTTGAAGGAACGGAGGAAGCAAAATGACAATTCACGGGAGCAAGCTAGCATTAGATGGAAGACTAGAGGGAGTGATCATTCCTTTTGCTCAATTGATTTGTGATTCCTATGTGATATGTTTAAAATGATATTTGATATACTTGAACGCACGATCACAAAAGCCAATAAAAGATTCCTATAAATTTTATTTTTATCTCAAGTTAAGATCTGAGTATTTTTTGGTGATTTGTTAAATTGGGGGGGGGGGTTCTAATTTGTCATTATTTGTGGTTAGAGATATTAAAGTGTTTTTTTCCCTAAAAAATTATTATAGAAAGAAAAATCTTTAATTTATGATAAATACTTAATTGCAATTTTAAGGAATTTTTTAGTTAAATTTCTAAAGTAACAACCATGATATCCAAAAATATATATACATACAATTAAATTGGTATATTGGGAGATTTATGTCACATATAGTAAATCAGTATTTACAAAAATTCTACAAATCTCACATAGTAATATTCTAATAATAAGCTTTAATCTCATAAATGGTGATTATGCATAGTGATTACATAATAGTGTAATATCATAAGAAATAAATGACAAATTAGGGATGAAAGAGCTTTGTTATTGGAATTAGGAAAAATAATGCAATGACTTACACAACTTCAATGGTTTGATATTATAAATTCACACCAATCTTGGTTTGCCTCCCTCTATGGGAGGATTATATTTCAAAGCCACCGAAAAAATATTTGCGTACACATAGATAAGGAAGCATTGCACTGTAATATCAAAAAAAAAAAAAAGAAATTTTTCAACCTAAATGTCATGGATAAGCACTTGCCGCATTCACCAATGCTCATTCATTGATTTTTTTCCTTTTAGAAGCAAAATCAATTTATCAATAAGAATCGCGTTACTGTCACTACGTTGCTTTTTTCTTAAATATTAATAGAGGGACTATAAATAAATAGAGTGTCACCACTATCTAAAGTTAATTTTAAATATAAAATTAATAGTTTGGAATTGTAGATGTAATGTAAAGCAAAATAAATAAGAATAACTTTCTCTCTCAGACATATAAGAATATATTTTTTTCTGTATTAGAGATACTCATAAGTATGAGAGATCATCTCAAAATATAATTCACAATAAAAAAAATATAAAAGAGAAGAAAAAAAGAATAATAAATTTTAATAATGACAAAGAGGTAAACTCACTCTTTATTTTTCCTCTCCCAATGCCCCCCAATGTTTTTTTTTCTTCTATGTGAAATTAAAGAATAAGAAATTAACATGCATATGAATAGAAGAAAGAAAGACAAGGTAGGAAACAAATAAATAAAAAAACTTACTCCTTCACTCTTTGCTTCTCCAAATCTCTCGTTTTTCTTTTTTTTTTTTTTTCCTCTCTTCTTTATTTAACTCTTGATGATGCATCTTTTCTCATTTTACCTCTATGTATAATACCAAAAAGAAATTATTTAATTAATACTTCAAAATTCGCAAATAACTCTTTTTTATTATTTTTATATTCATATTAAGATTAATTGATTTACTTTCTTTTTCTCATTGTTACCTTGATATCAAATCTCAATCTTTGATTTTTTTTTTTATTTTTTCTATTTTTGTCACTTTTTTTATTTTATGAAAATCTTAAAATGGAGAAAATCACAACTCCACAAGATGTAATAATCTTTGGGAGATATTATTACTTTTTATTATTTTATCTTATAAAAACTTTTTTTTCTTTTCATATTTATTTAAAAATATTATTTTTTTAATTATTTTTTTAAAGGGATCCGGACAAAATGTGATATTCACATTTTAGTTATAATTTTTCCAGTAGTTTCTTTAAATTTTGTGATATTTTTAATTTATGAATAATTTTTTCTGTAATTTTGGTCATATTTTTTAATTATTCAACTTTTTCATTAATGTTTTCTTTATTTTATGTGAACTATTTTCTCTTGTGCTATTGATATGATTTAATTTTTCCAATTTATCAATTTCTTTATCAGCATTTTTTTTCCAATTCATCAATATTTCATTTAACGTCACTTATTTTTTCTTGTATTATTGGTAAGCATTGTCATATGATGTAGATCAATACATGAAATATCAGAGAATGAATGAAAGGAAATTTTTAACAAACAAAGAACGGAAGGTTGTTGCTTAAATTTTAAAGAACTCAACTCATTTAGGGAAGTTGAAGGTGGGAATAATAGAGATGGTTGTTTCAATATTCAATATTTCAAGGAGTGTCGTCGATCGCATTTAGCATCAAGTTAGAGATATAGGAGACTCATCTCATCATAAGATAAAAATTGTGATAAAAAGAGAATTGAATTAGGCCTCCATAAGACCCGTGAAATTCCTCTATCACAACGAACCATGTTCCGATCACTATCATGTGCATTGAATGTAAGCAAATTTTCATTGATTAGACTTCAAAAACAATATTCTATTTATTGGCACTCTAATGCGATTAAGTCAATCATGAAGGATGAAAACATGATTGCTTGCGTGAAGTTTTGCTTGTCCAAGCTAGTCAACTGGATGAAAAAGCATACTACACGATTCAAAATTTAAATCCATGCATAATATTATTCAAGTGGGCAAAAAATAGTTCTAAAGAACAAAGAAGTCCGTTAATTATTACCTTCTGCCGGATAACGAGAAGCCACACTAGACATGCAAGAGTAAGAACTTTATTACTAAAATTATGTTTCTAGTAGCAATGACTAGACCAAGATTTAATGTGAAGAGAATGAAACTTTTTCTGCCAAAATTTGTGTCTTTTCGCTTGTCAATTAAGAACCTCCAAAAGAGGTAGTGCTAACAAATATGCATGTTCACTGGTCACCAAACCCATAACTTCGATTATTTTACTGTAGTTCAATATATCAGTAATAAACGAATCAATATTGAATATACCAATATATATATTAAAAAGTATAATTTTTTAACTGTTGTTTAAATCCTGCTATTTATTCAATTCAATTCAATATATTATTTTACTGCATTTCTTAAATTCTGTAAATTTTGTTTTCTTAGGCTTTTTTTTCATAAAAAAGGTTTTGAAAGGGGCTTATTCTAGTTTGTTATGCAAAAATTATACATATATGAAGTTAATAGTATTAATAAAAAGTTAGTTGTGAGGGATGCTCCTAATAATAATAATAACAATAAAGTTAACATGACTAATTTTTATTAATTTATTGAAATTTATTCTTAACACAACGCAATAAATTTTTTTTGTGAGTATAGAGGATTTCTCTCAGTGAATAGCAAGAAACTAATCCATTTGAAATGTAAAAATTACTGAAGTAAGTTTTACCATTCTCAACAAGATTATTTCCATACACACAGTGAGGGATCAAATTCAAAATAACATGGTTAAGCTTAAAAGACCTAACTCTTTGAATTGCTATCATTCTCAGATTGAGTGTTCAAGATTATTGTTATTTTTTTGTCCTAGAGAAAAAAGATTATTGATAATAATATGTACAAAATCATTTATATTCATAGAAAGTTGTACTATTAATTAATTATTAACCTCACCTTAAAATTTAATTTGATCAACATATATATACTTATTTGGTTTCAAATATAAGTTTTTGAGAGAAAAATTTTTATGATTCAAAATATATGTCATATTTAGATCATTAAATAATTTTTTTCTTAAACACTCCTATTAAATATGTTGAACAAAAATAATACAACTTATGATTGGAAATATATAGCACTTAACTAGTGGTAAGTCTAAACAAAATTAATGAATTTAATAATTTTTTTAATAATATATATGAGATAGTTAAATATGACTTATTTATTAATTTTTGTTCAGTAAGAATGAATGGAGTAGTTCTATGATGCTTTCGCTGAATCTGCTGGCATTTTTTTGGGAAATTACATATTAGGACCAAGATAATGAATTAATTAAAAAGTGGAATCAACAATTTATTTAATTACAATAAATGACAATTATTTTTAAATAAAATTAAAAATTTCTGAGATTACCAAAATGCTCTTGAAACTCTCCTCCACCTCCCCCACCATCACCAGCCGCCGATCAATGGCTGTCAATGACTGATGGTTGACCGGTTGGCGGCCACAGTCAAACAGTTGCCGGTGACCAATCAACAGTGACTAGTTATAAGTTGCAAAATAAGAATAAGGGAATTTGCAACTCCTCTGTTCTGATTTTGTAACTTTTATATTCTAATTTTTAACTTATTTTTTAAATTTTAACATGGAGTAATTAAATTTTAACTTTATAAGTATTAAATTGGCTCTAGAAATTTGTAATTTCTTACTTATATTTTGTAACTCTAATTTTTTTATAACTTATTTTTCGAATTTTAATATGGAACAATTATATTTTAACTTTATAAGTATCAGATTAGGTCTAAGTATTTGTAACTTCTTACTCATATTTTGCAACTTTCATGTTTTGATTTTACAACTTATTTTATCGAATTTTTATATGGAGCAATCGAATTTTAACTTTATAAATATCAAATTGAGTTCAAGTATTTGCAATTTCTTATTCACATTTTCAACTTCGAAGTTTTAATTTTGCAACTTATTTTTCTAATTTTAATATAGAACAATCAAATTTTAACTTTATAAGTATCAAAATAGGTCAAGGTATTTGTAACGTTTTACTCACATTTTACAACTTTTATGTTATGATTTATCAACTTATTTTCATAATTTTAATATCGAGTAATCAGATTTTAACCATATTAAAATGAAAATGATTATAGGAATTTGTAACTTTTTATTCATATTTTACAACTTCCCTATTCTGATTTTACAACTTATAATTAGTCGTCGTTGACTGTTCACCGGTGACTGTTGACTGGCGTTGACCTGTTATTGATGACTGTTGACCGGTTACCGGTAACCGTTTGATTGTGGCCATCGGCTAGTCAACCATTGGTTAATGGTAACCATTAACTTACAGCCGATGATGATGAGTGAAGTGGAGGGGAATTTTAGGGGCATTATGATAATTTCACAATTTTTAAATTTCATTTTAAAATATTTAGTCATTTATTATAATTAAATAAATAGTTGATCCCAGTTTTTAATTAATTCAAGATTTTAGTTTTTTTTTGTTACCGATGAAAAGTCTCTCTTTTAATTTTTCTCAATCAATAAAATTTTTATTAGAGCTTTTCACCAAAAGAAAATCTTACGAACGTTCAACCAAAGATTGTTAGTTTTGGAAATCGATTTGTCAGCAAAGGCAGAATGGTCTACCCTGCCGTTTCCATCAAAATTTGTTGGAATCCAAAAATCTCTCAATTTGTGAGAATAGGTAACCATAATGTTATTACCATGCTACCAACCAAAAATGATGCACATGGAATGATCCCTGGAACCAAACGAACATACATGCTGCCGTTTCCACAAACCATCTTGCCCGATCTTGTAATTGGAAGAGTCAAGGTCCCGTGCAAGTCACGTGTTAAGCTCACCTTACAAGGTGCAACTCGACATCCCGTCACTAGAATTTGTTCGAAGATGGTTGGGTGTTCTTTAGTCTTCTTCGTTAGCTTCTTCGCTTTTTCTTCAATCGCTCTAGCCTCTCAGTGCTCTATCACAGGTTAAATATGCTTATGACATCTAATCTCTTAATTTTATCTCTTTCGAGTTTGAATTCTCCTCTTTTACGGTCCTTTTCCCTTCGCATATAAAATTTCTGAATAAGCCTTGAAGTTGATTTACTTCATATACGAATGCTCCCTTTTGCATCTGTGATGCGCTGATGTGATGGTTCATGTTGGCAATAGCTCTTGCTCATTCTGCTTCGTATCCTGTGTTCGATGATTGGTCTCCGCATTAACTAAAAAAAAAGAAAATTCTTGGGTAATTTTAACTTGTTATATCTGCAAAAGGCTTGCAACCTGATTTTCTTGTTCTGTGCTTTGAGCATGGTGACTGGAATGGGTATTTGATTGTTGGTTAATTAATTCATGATAAATCAATGATAAATATAAAGCCGTTGGGCAGAATTAGATCACAAACATAGCATGAACAGTGAGATTATTGTTTTTGGTTGTATAATTGACGTAATGCTCTGTACTATAATACATGCTATTCTTGCTGCGTTACCTTTTACGCATAAACTTTACACCATATATATAGCATCTTATAACCTTCAATTTTTACCCCCAGGCGTCTTTCTGGATATTCAGTGATGTTTCTCATGTGCTTATTCTGTGTGAATTATGCGTCGGATATCATAGAATGGTACTATCTATGGGAACTATAGGAAGCAAGAACTGTTTAATATTTTTGAAATGGACGGGTTCTTTACTGATGAATGTCCGGTTTTGTCAAAATCTTAATCTTAATTACACAATGTATGATTCTTTTTGGTTTTCTTAATATGCAGGACTACCGCTAGTAAGAAATATCAGTGAGATTCCTCAGGATAACTATGGAAGGACAGGTCTTTCTCATATAACTATTGCAGGTTCAATCTTGCATGGAATGAGAGAGGTATTAAGCATTATATAACTATTATTATTTTTTTCCTTTAGATATATTATACTTGCTTATGTTCTGATTAGTAAAAATATGATCAGAACTATAAAACAAGTTCTTACTATTATAGTGAGCATTAAGAAAATGCCTCAGGTTATGGTCATCCTAGCAGAAATTGTAAAGAAAGCAGTTAACTGGAGAACCGGCTTTGTGTTAATGATAACTGATGTCTTTTGTTTATTGGAATGGAAAAATTGGAGATAATATAATCATATTATTCATATTTTTGAACCGCAAAAATGTTTGAATTAAAAATCATAGTCAAAACTAGTCAATTTAAGTCATGATATTGAAATAGGTTTTGCTGCTTTCTGTTTTCCAGATAAGTTTAATGTGTCTTATCAGTAATATACCATTCACTTTTGAAAATTATCTGGTTTAAATCAGGTCGAGGTATGGCTTCAAATGTTTTCTCCAGGATCACACACTCCAATTCATAGGCATTCCTGTGAAGAAGTTTTCATTGTCCTCAAAGGGAGTGGCACTCTCTATCTTGCATCAAGTTCTCATGACAGATACCCAGGAAAGCCGCAGGAGCACTTTATCTTTCCAAATAGCACATTTCATATTCCTGTTAATGATGCTCATCAGGTAAACATCTGATATAATAGGGTGAGAGTTTTTTGGCTGAAATTTGTTTTGAAATCTCTTCAATTTCTCATCTTGTGATGTGCTTATGCCTATTAAGTCATAATGTCATAAAATAGTAAGATGTTTGCTCATTATGTTGCTTGCTGATCTTAACAAAATGAGAAGCACACTTTTTTTGAGCTTTTTTTTGGGGGGTGGGGGGGGGGGGGGGTGGGGGGGTTGGGGAAGGGACGAAGGGTAAAAGGAGTAGACAGATTCTACAAAACTTTTAGTTATTAAAGACAATTTGCATTGCAGTTATGGAACACCAATGATCATGAGGATTTGCAAGTGCTTGTTATCATATCTAGGCCGCCAATTAAAGTGTACGTAACCTCTATTACCCATTCTCTTATAAGCTTCTTATTCTAGGTCTATGTTAATTTTCTTATTATGTGCTTAAGTCACCTGATGAATGTGGAGACATTTGTTCAAAATTTACTGTTGAAGATCTTTACTTTTTCTTTTGTACTGCACCTGCAAATAGATTTGATTTGCTTAGTGATTCTGTACATGGTAGCCCCAAAATCATTCATGTTGATCTTGGCTGTTCATTTTCCAAGGTTATGTTTGTTTCATCTCATATTTCTATTGTCCTTTGAGCAGGTTTTCATTATACAACTTCATAAAATCATATTGAGATGTAGACACTAGACAATGATTGGCCATTGCAGCTTTCCACTTTCCCCTTTGAAAGGGCAAGAGTACAGTTAGATGAGAGCAGCATGTCTTTATGTTTTTTTCCATTAGTAGATGACTGTTCTTTTAAGCAAGGAAAACATATGGTTTTTTTCTTGGCCAATAAGGAAAAAAGATGTTTGGCATTTAAAAATTTCACATGCCTAGTTTTTTCTTTTGACGTTAAAATAAATAAAAATATTATCAAGGACTTACTTGCATCATACTGTCTGGGCAAGAAAATGCATCATAAATATATTTATCAAGGATCATATTATGTAAACTGTTCTCAAATATTACTGTATTTTGATCATTGTGCGTCCCATGATGGTTTCCATTCTAGAGTAGACCATATCATATTAGTACAAGTGTGGGGAGGAATGGTAATTAGTTGGAGACTTGGTTAAAAAATTTCTTTGCAGTATTGGCCTTTTATGTCACATTGAAACCCATCTCTACTTTTATACGTGTAAGGTGGCAGGTGGTATAACCTTTAATTGAATTATGTTGTGATGAGAAAAGGCAATAGGAAAAGGATAATAGACTAGTATATGAGAATAAAGCTCCTGATGATAATACAATGGGAGAACGGCTTCTATTTATAATACTACAGGTCAACTATATTCTTAATGTACATTTACAGCATAATCACAGTAAATAAAGAGATAATCGGAATTATACAATGGAATATGCTAATTAGCACTAATCAAGGGATTATGTTTTAACTTCCTCCTTCAAACGAGACGGGGCAACAGTCACGCCGAGTTTGTCTCTTAGAAACCAGAATCAAGAATGAGACAGACTTTGTGAAGCAATCTGCAAGTTGGAGTTCAGTAGGAACATATTGGACAGATGATGTCATGTTAAGCACTTGATCATGTATAAAGTGGACATCAATTTCAATGTGCTTTGTTCTGGCATGATGAGCTGGGTTAGAGGCTAGAGCAGCAGCTCCAGTGTTATCACACCATATTACTAGACATCCTTTTAGTATTATCTTCAGTTTAGACAAGAGAGAACATATCCATGAGATCTCTGCAGCTGTGTTTGATAGAGCTCAATATTCAGATTCAGTACTTGATCTAGCTACAACCTTTTGCTTCTTAGAAGACCATGTTATAAGAGAGTCTCCCAAGAACACACAGAAACCACTTATAGAGCGTCTATCATCGGGGCATGATGCCCAATCTGCATTTGAATATGCTGACGAGTCAAAAGAGGAGGATGATTTTAGATGAATTCCATAATTTAAAGTGCCTTTGAGATATTGTAGAACACGCTTAGCTGCTGTCGTAGTTGGTGTTGCTAGAAATTGACTCACCTTTCAAACACTAAAACTTATATCAGGCCGTGTACTACACAAATATTGAAGAGCACCAATTAGGCTTCTGTATTCAGAGGCATGAGATAGAGACAACGGATCACCACTGTTATTAGACAATGACTTACCAGTAGCCATAGGCATTAGACAGCTGGATGCATGACTCGTGAAATTTTTCCAGGAGATCATTAATATACTTGCCTTGACTCAAAAACATTCCAATACTTGTTCTATGAACTTCAATACCCCAAAAATAATGAATTGAACCAAGATCCTTTAAAGAAAACATATCATGCAATTTAGTAGTAAAGTCAAAAAGACTCTTGGTATTACTTTCGGTGACAATAATATCATCCACATATATTAGTAGCTATGATACACAGATACAGGTACGGGTATCGGGTACGACATGATACGATATGTCTAATACAACAAATTTTAAAATTTTATGATACGAGTACGAGAGATATACATATAAAATTTATGTATATATTCAAGAAATTGATGTACCAAAGATTCAAAAAATGAAAAAATTGAGTTTTAAATAGAGATTTTAAAAATAATATAAAGATATATCTAAAATAAAAAATTAAAAATTGAGTTTTTCTATTAGATTTTTAGTCATTTAGAACTTTTTTAAAAAGAAAGACTAAGGATACGTATATGATATGTATTGTGAAATACGGTATGCATATCGTATCTTATACATATCGAATACGAGTACATTTTCTTTTTTGAAGTATCGGTGTAATATAGATTAGCAGCAACAGGATTTGTGATGTATCAGTACAGATGAATAAAGAAATGTCACTCTTGTAGTTAATAAAACCCCATTCAAGCAAAGTATTTCTAAGTCATTAATCCATGCCCGAGGTGCTTGTTTCAAGCCATAGAGTGCTATAGATAGCTTACACACATGGTTAGGCCTTTGAGAATCTACAAATCCCTCAAGTTGCTTCATAAAGACAGTTTCAGTGAGAATGCCATTCAAAAAGGAATTGTTGATGTCTAGTGTCTAATTTCCCAATTAAGAGAGACTGCTATAGTGAGCACAATTCTAATGGAAGTAGATTTGACAACAAGACTAAAAGTCTCACTAAAATCAATACCTGGATTTTGTTGAAAGCCTTTCGCAACTAGTCTAGCCTTTCTCCTTTCAAGTGATCCCATCAGTGTTGTATTTGGCTTTGAAGACCCATTTGCTGCCAATGATATTTGGTTGATTTGTGTAAGGCACTAGCGTCCAGGTATTATTTTTCATGAGAGCACCATATTCAGCCTCCATTGCTTGTTTCCAAAGAGGATCTTGAAATGCTTCAGCTAATGTACTAGGTTCTTGAATGCGTTGAGAGACACTCTGGGCAATTCCTATGAATGGAATTTTGGGTTTGACAATTCCCTTCTTGCTTCTAGTTATCACAGGGTGTGTGTTCTGTGACTTTGAAGGGAGGATGTGATCTGCAACAGGTTGTGTCTGATCTGGAATTGTGACAGAATCAACTTCTTTAGTGGTTGCTGCATTGGTATTTGCTGTCAATGGGGCAGAAACTGATGCAGAAGATGAGTCAGGTTCAGATAAGAAAGGTTAGCCTGAAAGTGAAGAAAGAGGTATAGAAGTGACAGTTTCTGATACATTATCAGCATATGACTTGTCAGTATTGCTTGGAAATTCAGGATCAATATTGATCTCAGATGTTTGCTGCACTACTTCATTATTCTGCAGAAAGGCCTTTGAATTGTCAGGACACTGTGTATTCAGGTAAGATTGGTCAGGAGCTGACTGATCCTGTGAACAAATATCTGAATAAGGTGTTAGTGAACTAGGAAAATGATCAGAAGAAAAAAGTTCCTGCTGTGGAGGCTGGTGTCAGTTCAGAAAACCAGTAGCAGATGGAAAATTATCTTCATTAAAAACCACATGCCGAGAAATATATATCTTGCCACTAGGACTCAAGCATTTGTAGCCCTTATGAGATCCACTATAGCAATAAAAACACATGGAACACAAACTGAAATTTGTGGTTGTTAAGGGGCTTTAAGCAAGGAAAATATGAGCAGCTGAAGGTTTTAAGTTCCTCATAATTAGGCACTTTACCATACAACTGTTGGAAGGGAGAGGTATTATCAAGAACACTTGTAGGAAGCCTATTAGTAAGATAAATAGCTGTGGAGAAAGCTTCCCACCAATAATAGAGAGGTATTTGAGCTTGTGCTAGCAAAGTTAGCCCCATTTCTACAATATGTCGATATTTCCTTTCAACCATACCATTTTTTGGAGTGGTGTGAGGACAAGGATGCCTGAAAATAATGCCATTATCTCCTCCCCAATCACTTTGGACTATCTTAATTTTCTTATCAAATTGATTTTCCACCATTTTCTTGAAATGTATAAAAGCATTTAAGGCTTCAGCTTTAGATTTTAAGGGATATGCCCAGGTGAGTCTACTAAAATCATCTAGGAAACTGATGTAATATTTATGTCCTCCTGTGGAGATTATTGGGGATGGTCCCCCAAATCAGTTTGTATCAAGTCCAAAGGCTGTTCTGCTCTTGAATTAGACAACGGAAAAGGAAGTTTATGCGATTTGCCCAACTGACAAGAATCACAAAAAGATAGTTCTTTATTCAATTCATAGGAAACATTACAACTTTCCAATACTTGGTGCAAAACACAATTATGAGGATGACCAAGTTTCCTATGCCAAGTTTCTAGGACAGAAAGAAAAGCACTAGCATTATTCAAATGAGTAGAAGACCCAACAGCAGTATTAGTAGAGCGCATAACATTTCCTTCCATCCGATAAAGGCCATTACTTGGGGTTCCATGCATCACCACTTCCTTGGTTGCTTTGTCCTTCACAAAACACCCATGTGAGTAGAGTTCAACAAAAACATCATTGTCATTGGCCAATCTATAAGGACTTAAAGGATTCTTAGAAATATTACGAACCACTAGGACATCCTTCATTTGTAAGCAATGAGATTTATAATGAGGCATTAGTATAGAAATTCCAACATTTTTTGCTTTCAACCGTTCACCACTTCCTGCAACAAGATATTGAGTACCTGTAGTCTCCTGGTTGTCATACGGTGTAACATTCTTTGGATCTGCAGTGACATGACTGCCAACTCCACCGTCCATATAGCACACAGGATTAGTTACAACACTACGTGAAGCAATGTAAGCACCTGGATTTGCATTTCTCCTTTCTGGACCCATGTACTCTTTATCAAAGCAGAAATAGCAGTTTGCAGCAATATGACCCATCTTGTTGCACACTTGACAGATTGGTCGGTTGCTAAAGTGACTTCCTCTTCCCCTAGTTTTGCTTCCTCCTCGGCCTCCATGGGATTGATGATTCCCTCACAAATTCTGCCTATTATTCTGCATATTTGACTTCACAGCAAGATTAGCAAAAGCAGTAGATAAATTAGAGTGAGTAACAGATTGAAGTTGTTCCATTCAAGCCTCATAGGTGAGCAAGCTAGCCTGAAGATCAACCCAATTCATGTTGTCTTTATCAGACAAATGCACCACAATGGGTGTGTATTCAGCATCTAGGCCAGATAAAGTCTGAGAAATTAAATCATTAAGAGCAACAGGACTACCAACAACACCTAGACTGTTAGAGATTGATTTGATCTTACTCAAGTAATCTTCCATTTGCATGCTTCCTTTTCTTAATTGTAGAAACTCATTCTTCATGAGAGTGACACGAGATCTTGATTGTGCTCCAACAAGTGTTTCAGCAGCTTTCCAAAGTGCAAATGATGTCTTGCAATGAATCAATTGGGAGGCAACTTCTATAGTCATCATACTGAAGAGCCAACCCAGGAGTAATTGATCGGTGGCCAACCATTCTTCATGGGTGGAATTAGGAAACCACATTTCCTGCTTCGTCAAGAGCAAACTCAGGTGGACAGCAGCTTGTGCCAAAAACAAAACCTTCAAGGCGATGAACCTTAGTAACTGGAGTGATCATGGATTTCCAGATGATGTAGTTCGTTCTATCCATCTTGATAGAACTCGACTGGTTCAAGGAGCTGAGTAAAGGAACGATTTTGGCAGTAACAGTCTCAATCGGGTTTGGTGAGAGGAAAGAATTTGGGTGAGGGATAATTGGAAATGGAGAGGAAGAAGAGTTGATGGGCTGTGGTGTCTGCAGAGGTGAGATTGGGATTTGGGAAGCAATGGTGGACATTGGTATGGAGATTTGGGTAGTTGAGGTCAGAATTGGGAAAGAGATTGCAGCTGTTTCGGTGGTTGAGAGACTAACGTTGTTAGGGTTTTGAGGATTAGTGGCCATGACTTAAGTCTAGACGGCTCTGGTACCAAGAAAAGGCAATAGAAAAAGGATAATAGACTGGTATATGAGAATAAAGCTCCCGATGATAATACAATGGGAGAACAGGCTTCTATTTATAATACTACAGGTCAACTATATTCTTAATGTACATTTACAACATAATCACAGTGAATAAAGACATAATCAGAATTACACGACGGAATATGCTAATTAGCACTAATCAAGGGATTATGCTTTAATTCCCTCCTTTGCTTTAACTTGATGCAGATGTGTTTGCATTATTTGATTCTTTCCATGTTTTCCCTTCTCTATGTTTTGCGCTTCCTCATTATCAATGAAGTGTTTTGGCTCTTTGTCTAGGTTTATATATGAAGACTGGTTCATGCCTCATACTGCAGCAAGATTGAAATTTCCTTACTACTGGGATGAGCAATGTTTTCAAGCACCTCTAAAAGATGAATTATGATTGAACCGTGCTTGATTGCTTTACGGCATGTCCTTTTACAACTGGAAAAATCAAAATTAGGATGAGTTTTTCTTTTTCTTTTCTTTTTTTTTTTGAATAATGGATGAGTTTTTCTTGTCATATATTCTTATTTGATACCTTCTGAATGAACTGAACCTGTAAAAACGAGACTTGAAATAATGTATCATAATCGCATCATGACAGAAACCCGATTGTTGATCCACTTAGGAATATTTACCAGAATTGGATGCAAAGGAAAGAGATGGAGACACGGAATCTCCGGCTTCAAGTGACATGATAACAAATAACAATGTATTACATCAAAAATTGACTGTCATCATATATAGTAATGGTCATGTATGGAAATGTTTGGCCCTGAGGCTAGCTGTCCCTCGTACATCAGACTGACTCCTCTAATTATTAGTTTAATTAATGGTGGTTGTTGCATCATCGTGATAATCGTGATAAATTTGTAACTATGACATTGCTTGAAACAATAATTTTTCGGGGGAATTACAGGATTGGGACCAAAATTAGTAATTAATTATAAAAGGAGATCAACTACACAATTAATTATGACACGAGACCATTGATTCTTAAATCAAATAATTTAAAACATAAGATTACCCAAATGCCTTTAGATATTCTTCCCTCCCCAACATTACTCTGGCATCGACGATTGGCTAGTGCTGTTGATCAGTTGATCAACGCTAGCGATGAATGGTCAATAGCAAGTTTACACTAGCTAATAACCAATCAATGGTCACCTAGTGGCAAGTGGTTTGTAACTTCCTCCCAAAATTTGCAATTTTCTTATTCTAAAAATGCAATTCAATTTTTCAATTTTTACTAGCAATTTTTACTGCATTGATTGACAACTTCTTTTTTAAATTTTACAACTTATTTATTTTAAATTTGTAATTTATTTTCCAAATTTTTGTTATGAATTATTCAAGTGTTTTGCAACTTTTTTTTTTAAATCTTGTAACTTACTTATTCTAAATTTGTAACTCGATTTCCAAATTTTTGTTACAAAAATAATTAAAAACATTTAGTGCTAAAATTGAATTTTTTTCATATTAAAAATTTAAAAAACAAGTTGCGAATTTAGATTAAGTAGATTGTAAACCTGAAAAAGAAGTTGCAAAACATGGGAATAATTTATAGTAAAATTTGGCAAAATAAATTGCAAATTCAAAGTGAATAAGTCAAAAAAATATGGAAAAGAATTTACAAACTATTGGAACAAGTTATAGTAAAAATTTGGAAATAAGTTGTAAATTTAAAATAACTAAATTGAAATCTTAAAAAGAAAGTTGCAAATCAATGTAATAATTATTAATAATAAAAATTCGGAAACTGAGTTACAAATTTAGGGCTTGTTTGAAATGTTTTGTGTTTTTATGTTTTTAGAATAGTTTTATAAAATTAGTTTTTGGAATAAGTTTGGGGAATAGAAAAATAAAAAAATCTATTTGAATAATTGTTTTGAAAATCATAACTAAGAATAGAAAAATTAAAAAAAATATTTAAAAAATTTGTTTTCAGGATAGCTTTCAAAATGAAAAAAAATTGTTTGATTCACTTATTTTACATAATTAATATTGGCATGGATTTTTAATATCATATTGTATTGATGAATTAAACTAATAATAAAATTTCAGTAGAATGACCAATAAATAATATAAAAATAGTTTTTTCAACATAAATAACAACGTAAACTCAAATTGACATTGTTTTAAGAAAAGTCTCAAGTAGGGTTGTGCAACAATGCCCACCTACCCAGTCTAATGACACAAGTAACAATGATATATTTAATTTGTAGAATTGATATGATACATTAAAATACTCTCAACAATAACATTTAAAGTAACACAATGATACATTTAATTTGTAGAATTGCTATGATACACTAAATAGTCCTTTTGAAAAGAAAAACTTGAACCAAGAAGTGGCAAATTGCCATTTTTGCTGTACTTTCATCAGTAATGAACAATGTCATACATTAAAAGAGTCCTTTCGAAAAGCAAGCAGGTCATGCATATGGACACCAAATGTTGAAAGCTCTTTCCTAGATCAAAATGGAAATTTCTTGCCACTTTATTGATGTCAAAGAATCCATAGACATTGCATGCTTCACCTTCTTCATCCTTGATCCTTTGTAAGAATCCTTCTCTTTTGCATAAAACATCACACATGATCAAAGATATACCAGGTTGATATTAAAAACTCAACTTGACTGCCTTGCCATTTTTGGGCCATTAAAATTATCCAATACTAAAAATTTAATAGTTTTTTATGCACACTAAAGGGGCTGGGGTTGTAGAGATGGGAGAAGCGGAAATAGAAGATCAAGGTTTAACTTTGATTAAAAAAATTTAACAGCATATGAATCACAACACAATAAAAACCTTCAAGAATCATGATAGTCCATCAAAATATGGACATGTGAGGTCCATCTCATCATTAACAAAGTTGAATGAATATATGCAGCTAATAATATTGGTGATTCACCAACAAACGTAATAACTGTTGCGAGGAGAATGAATATAAAGAGAGAAAAATTATTCTTCTACATGGAAACAACAGTAAACTGAACCCAATTTTATGTTAAGACTAAACTAAAATCCAACAAAATTGTTAACCAAGATCTGAAAAAAGATGGGTTTGGATAGAACCAATGACTTTAGCTAAAAAGTATTAAGTATATTGGGCCTTTTTTGGGGTATGTATATAAGCACTAACCACAGAAATTAAACAAGGAAACTAAGCACTAAGCACTAATCATAGAAATTTAACAAGGTAGGAAAGCCTCAATAAGTCTAAATGTGATGGTAATACAGATAATCACACTAGTTTTATGGCTCCCATCCCTTTGGAGGCCATGCAACCTCTCTTTGTCCTACCATTATTCCACCAGCAGCAAGCACATGACATAAGAAATCAGAACAATGAGGTCAAAGTTTCCCACACATCCAATAGTCAAGTTATTCAAATGCAATATCATCAAGAACCCTTTGGCCTATACTCATACTGAATAAGCTAGGATCTCTATTCAACTATGTCATTTGATTAGTAATCAAGGTAGCAAGAACGACCCACTCTCCATTCAAACCTCATCTAATTGAGCAAATATTTCCAAAATACATTGGCAGCAACACCTACTGCAAATAGATAACATTGTAATTTACCTACTTTTTAGCAATCTACTTCCTTGATCCTATCCACAATTTTGCTCCTAAAATTATTCTCTTCAATAATATGTCTTATCAAATAAAAGCACTAAAAAAATCCACATTTCCTTATTTTAGAGTTAGAATTATTAGCATTATCATGAAACCACTAATGTCATTGATAATTCATCCGTAAAACATTAGTTTGGCCACAAAATGCTTGATAGGTGTAGAATAGAACAAATATATTCTCAAATCATTGTTGTCTTGAAACTAAAGGCATCAATAATCCTCAAAATAATAATTCTTGCAAAAAAAGAAATTCACAAATCAACATTTTCGCCAAGAATCAAGTACTACGAACACCTTAATCTCAAAATAACATTTGACAAGGGGAACACCAACATATTATATCACTTACACTAGGTGACATCAAGGGCTTCTGAACCCAAAATTTTCAAGGCTAATGAATCACGACCCTTAATTTGCTTTCATGAATAGTAATGAAGCTATATCTCACTAATTCATACCCATTGTGGATGTGGTTACCAAGATTCAATAAACTATGTAGGGAAGGGAATGTCGAAGGGAAGACGAAGTCGGAGGGATGAGGATGAGATGCCATGCAAAGCTTGGAGTGACGATGTTGGAGACAAAGCACGCATGAGATCACAGAGAGGGGCCAAATGGGAGAATGGAGAATGAAAGAGTGTACGAGACAGAGAGAGTCAAGCGAGAGGGAGGGATTTCACCAAATTACAGAATTGTCATTAATGAAAATTGTTGTTCCCCGCCTTTCTTCGAGTTCTCCGTAACAAAAAATCCAAAACATTTAAAAGGTGTTTTGAGTTTTGTGTTTTGCATAATAGGATTGTATTATGATGTTTTTGAGAATAGTTAATGGAAAACAGCTCAACAAACAAGTTTTTTTTTCTTTATTTTTAAAAACAAAAAGCTATTTTGAAAAACTGAAATCAAACAAGTTTTTAGAATAAGCAAATTGCAAATTTTGAAAAGAAAGTTGTAAACTACTAGCCACTAATGACCGCTCAATGATTATCGGCCGATGTTGACCTGCAAGTCAATAGTTGCTAACCATCAGTTAATGCCATTAGCCCGCCAGCAAGGAGGAGAGAGAAGCCAACGACATTTTGGTAATCTCATATATCAAATTATTTGACTCAAGAACCAATGATCTCATATCATAATTAATTGTATACTTAATCTCATTTTGTAATTAATAATTTTTGTGTCCCAATCTGTAATTCCACCTAATTTTTCTCCGAACGTGCAACGGGCACATATGCCATATACGTTTTCATTTACTCGCTGTGCTATATGCGAGTAAACAACATACAACTTCCTTACATTCATTATTAATAATTAACAATTCGTATTGTTCCCCATATAGTAGCATTTTCTATTTTCTGTTTTGTCTGATTTAGGACCCAAATAGACTATAGATCATATATTGAGGGTGGAGGGAGGGGAACCCGTATTAAATGCTTCATGATAAATATTCGTATAAAAAAAATATGGCATGCGATATCAACCTAACTGAAATCTATAATCTTTCTGGTAAGAAAATCTTATAATACCTTTTATTGCCCACTGATAAATGCAAGCGATATCATAGTCATGCCGCTATTCATGTCAACGCAGCCAATGTAAGTTGATAATTTTGGAAACATTGAAGCTGGCCTCTTTTTTTAATTTTTCGCTTTTAATGATAGAGAATTTGCAGTTGCAAATGGTAGCACTCCCTTCAGTGAAATATAAGGGGAAAAAAAAAAAGACTACTTTACACGTACCAATAAGTTTATTTAATTTGTAGTTGATCATTTTTTCAAAAAAATTATTCTCAATTAATGATTTTTTTCTTTATACCAGATTAATTAATACTCATTGAAAATCATAATAGTTGAGGAATATTTTTTAAATACTACATTTATTTATTATTATAGAAATCTACATTTTTTCTTTTATATTTTGGATCAAATTTCTACCCCAAGATTCATATATTTGAGACCAAAGAAATAAAATAAACAAATTATAATAATTTTACCAACTTTAGCAAAAGGATAACATTAAATTTTTAGTCGCCAATTAATTAGGGAAAGAATTTCACAGAATCAGAGACTAAAATTTGACGGGCAAACATAAGGTGTGAAAAATCAACTAATGCTGTGTGGAAGGAAAATAAAAATAAATAAAAGAACGAAAAATCAAGGGGATTCTTTAAAAGAAAGAAAGATTTTGAGAGAGAGTTTATTTGGTACGAATATAAATAAGGAAAAAAGGAATACTAGAAACATGCTTGAGAGCCTCCGAGGATTGTTCTCTTCCTTACAATCCCCACCAACCTGCTTTCCTTCCGTTTAATGGAATGAATCACAATGAATTGTAACCTTTGTCTCAACCAGCCTAACTATGGCTCCCACGATCTAGCCTCTCCTTGCCCCCTAACTACCCCTCTCACCATTTCCCGCCACTGGGGACAGGATGGCCTTCTGTAGTTCTTCTTTTCCGGCCCTACCCCAACACCTCATCGGCCTCCTGTCGTTCCTCCTCCTCCTCAACAGCGCCACCGCCGCCGCCATCCGCCTTGGCGTCGTCCTGAAGCCCACCCCTGATGTCCCCAGTTTCCGTGAAGCCCCAGCTTTTCGCAATGGGCACTCCTGCAATTCAGACAAGATCCACATTGCCATGACATTGGACTCCAACTACCTCCGAGGCACCATGGCCGCCGTCTTCTCCATTTTGCAGCATTCCACCTGCCCTGAGAACATAGAGTTCCATTTCCTCTGGGCTAGGTTCAAGCCTGACGTCCTTTTTAGCATCAAAACCACCTTCCCTTACCTCAAATTCCAAATTTACCGCTTCGACTCCAGCAGGGTACGTGGAAAAATCTCCAAATCCATCCGCCAAGCGTTGGACCAACCTTTGAACTACGCGAGAATCTACCTTGCTGACATCATCCCCGGTTATGTGAATCGGGTCATGTACTTGGACTCGGATCTGGTGGTTGTGGATGACATTGCGAAGCTCTGGGCGGTTGACTTGGGGGGCAAGGTGGTGGCGGCGCCTGAGTACTGCCATGCCAATTTCACCAACTACTTCACGGACTTGTTCTGGACGGACGCAGTTCTGTCTCGCGCATTTGAGGGTCGAAATCCATGCTATTTCAACACAGGGGTGATGATAGTGGATGTGGAGAAGTGGAGGGAAGGGAATTATACACAGAAGGTGGAGGGGTGGATGGATGTGCAGAAACAGAAGAGGATTTACCATTTGGGGTCTTTGCCTCCTTTTCTGCTGGTATTGGCGGGTGATATAAAGGCTGTGGACCATAGGTGGAACCAACATGGGTTAGGAGGGGACAACCTTGAAGGCAAATGTAGGAATCTGCATCCTGGTCCTATTAGCTTGCTACATTGGAGTGGAAAAGGTAAGCCATGGTTGAGGTTGGATTCTAGGAAGCCCTGCACCGTTGATCATCTTTGGGCACCATATGATCTCTATCGTTCTAACACTCATTCTTTGGAAGAATGATCATGGAAAGGGAGGAGGAGCATTGCTGGGTGAAATAGCCCACGTTCAACATGGGAAGACAAAATTAGAAAATGAATGAGAGAGAGAGGGGGAGGGAGAGATGTCAGTACACCATAATTCGTTTGACAATCTTATTCAGGGTGTCACTCAGCATTTTGCAGTTTGGTGAGGAAGAAAGGGAGATAAGTAATGGTGGTTTATTAAGTCCTTCGTTCGAGGGACTCCAAAAGGAAAGGAGAATCCTTGTGAAAAATGTTTTTCTTTCTTTCATTTTTTCTTTTCTTTTTGTTTTTTGGATATAGAAAAATCATGGGCGTTTGTTATGGATAATAGTATCATTTGCGTTAGTAGCTGTGTTTTAATGTTCATGAATCTTGTCCTGGTTTTTCTGTGTCCCTTCTAAAATGCTATCTATATATCCATATTATTCTTTGATTATCTTGATAGATTGTACATTCTTTTCAACCTAATTGCAGTTAAAAAAATTTTTTCTCATTTGAACTTTTTTCCCTACGGGATGGTTTGTATTTATTACGTAAATATATAGTATATATTCGAAAATAAAAGTACATAAAAACAAACAAACAAATAAATATTACATATATCTTTATTTTTGAATGATATTATGCGTGATAAACTATTGGAAAATTTCAATCCCAAATTACCCATACATACCTTAACTATAATCAATTTCTTGTTCTTTTGATCTTAACTATGAGATTTGGGGGAGTCTCCATTTATTTATTTTTTCATTCATTCAGTTATTTATTTTCTTGCTTCTTGTTATTACCATGCGGATCTCTCTTTGTTCTCTGCCAATAGCATTCCTGGGATTCCAAGATACCACATATATTTCTTTGAATCGATTGGATTCATTTAGTATGTGTAAGAAGAATAGGGAACCCTAATGGATACCAAATAGGAAAATACAATCTACAAATAATTACAATAATCATAATAAAAATGATTGAATCAGTCTAAAATTTAAGGGTGTTCATGGGTTCAATTGTCAATTGGCTTGATCAATTCAATTTAACCTGATACTTCAAGTGAAGACATGCCAACCCAAAATTTTTTTTAAAAAAATAAGATTGTCAAATCAAATAAAATTAAGTTGAGTTAGTTATTGATTTAATCGTGCATAAAGTTATCTTAAATAGGTCGAGTCAAAAGTTTTCTAAAAAAAAAACCCAAATAATGTTTTAGGTAAAATGATACTAGGACCGTGAACACTCCTAATTAGATTCAAGTCCATCCAAGCTGATGAGATGCATCAATGGTTTGAATGAATGTGGAAATTAATGTTAAGAAATAAGATAATCCAGTTAAATAAAAAGTACATAATAGTCTTATAATTACGTGCATATCACATAGTCATAAACGTAATTAAATGAAGATTTTTTTTCTAAAAATAAGTCTTACAGATTATCTGAAGTACATTAAAGAAATAAATTCAATAAATAATGGATTTTTTTTGTAAAGAATATAGGTTACAATTAAGGGAAGAAGAGATAGTTTTTAAACTCATTTTGAATATGAGGGCACGCTCATTAACAAAAATGAGTTTGCAGAGTGCGTCAAAGAAATCTGATGAGAAAAGTGGTGACAAAAAGGAAGGCTAATGATGGAAAATTTTCTTTACTGCATCTATGTTGTTGTTGTTGCCTTTTTAAAGAGAAACATACAAGTCCAAAGGAAAGCCTATTTCAAAATACTAATATATTAGATGGAGGAATCTCTAAAACTTTATAAGCTCCATTTCTTAGATGAGATTCCTGTGAGACTGATAACATTGACTTTATAGACATCGACATTTTACTAGTAAAATCTCACACATTCACTTTCATCCATTGTTTTCTGGATATAGTGCACAATAATTTAACCACTATATAGCGTCCGTCAGATGAGAGGTTGTGCTTTAACAAGACTTGCTATAAATTTAGACTCAGTTTTTCATTAACAATGACATTGAGGGGTGATATATTGTTTCAAATAAGAGAACAATTAACCTTAAAAAGATTGGCCCTGCCAGCAAGTTTTTATGCCCGTTATATCATGTTGAAGAGATGATAGCATCATTCGGTGCAGAAACCGAAACTGAAACTGCGATATAAATATATATTAACTTGCACAAGAGCAATAATGAACTTTTTTTTCTTCTATTTCATTGGCGAAATTGTATTAACAGATATTCATTGTAGTCATAGATGGTATCCCATCTACAGTCTAAGCAAGTTCAAATAATTAAAACCTTTAATAACAGAGACTGACCCTGGCATATCTCAAGGGTGAACTAAATAATGATAACCATGCATCCTGATGACGATTTGACATGTTTCATTAGAAGATTAACATTAATTACTGTTCATACAAAATTCTACCCTCTCAGATAATTCACACTACTCAGATTTGAAAGCTCGACTTCTGCTCTGAAGCCCTTGATGCGATTGACATCCATCAAGAAAAACTACTGCGATCATCGCTACAGTCTAATCTAAAGATGAAATAGCCGGGGGGGAAAAAATGAAAGACCCAAACTCCTCAAACAGCATCCGTGCCCAGTTTGTTTATACAGGAAAATATAACTAAGCCACCACCTTCCACGATTCTTCAAACTAAATTCATACTTGTGCTTCAACAGTAATGGTGGGGTCGGAAGTGGACTCTTCCATGTGAGAGTTTGATTCAACTGGGGGAGGTAACGCCAGAAGCCGTCCTTTTTGGGCGCGAGGTGGGAGATGCTTTGCAGGTTTTCTGGATGGCACGTTCCAGGGTAAGAATACCCCTGTCCCACCACGAGGAAGCTTGCGAGGACTCAACACCATAGGGCGCATAGGGGTTAGCATGACCATTGGGGCACGAATTATTCCCCACTTGGGCATCACATCCATGGCCTCATTGCCATTGAGAGCTTCATTTATCATAGCATATGAACTAGAGATTCCAGGTTGCCAAAGAGTCATTGTAGTTGCCATGGAAGGACTTGGTGATTGTAATTGGTTGGAGTCTGGCCTTACCCTGAAAAACGTGATGCTCACCCTTCTGTTTGGAGATGGGCACATCACATGCCTTGCCATGTCAGCACTGTTTCCTCTCATCACTATAAGAGACCTGCAAAGCCCAGGTATGAGTATGACACTCTTGTGATCAGCTCAAACGCATTCCATGCATTATAAAATTCTACGGAGCGAAAGAAAAAATGTACAATCTTAGCGATGCTCATATTAGTTAAATAGTGAAGACAACGGTGCCAATAGTGAGAATATTTGGATGCAGCCCCTTTGAGGAAGTTGGGACCAAATGCTGAACAGACCTTGAATGGCCTGAATCTACCAGGCATAAGATGATAATGCCATACCTAACATTCCTTTAATAACGGAGAAACTCAGACGTTTAACGTTTGTCTGATGCATTGTGCTAGCTGTCCACTAGGAACTACACCGTTTAAGATATGGCACACACTCAATGACCCGATAAGGGAGTTGGATTGGAAGTAAGGAAATTTTCAACTTCAAACTAAAGATCTCAGATGAGCAAGGAGAGGTATAAAACCAATAGGCAGGCATTATGGAATCTACTTGATCATTTGGATCAGTGCAATTCCAACTTGAGTTACGCTAATGAGATATACCAATGCATTTCACCATGTTAGCAGAGATTTAAATAGATGAACCTCAAAATAAAATGAATATGCCATAGTTGAATTCCAATGTGTAAGCTCACTGCATAGATGTTGGAGTGCATCTCAATCTGATCATAAATAAGTTATCATCGTCAAAATAAGCTAAGGATCATGCGTATGGAAATGATCAGGCACAAGAAAAAAGAGAAGAGGAGAGAAGCAATGCGCTATATAGAGACACACAGTTGCAGCCTCTAAACTCTGGTTTTTCTCATCATTCACTTAGATTCTGCCCTATAAATGTGGAAGGTGCTTCTTCCTTTGTGCCCAGTAATGTGACTGGAATCTTAATTAATAAACAGAAAGATTAGGACAGCAAAGAGTATTTATAAGTTCATTAATATATATACCCATTCTTCAGTGAGAGCATGAGTGGACCCTTGTAGTTCCCTTCACTGTCGCTGGTAAGGGTACGCCCAAAAGCCATAGTTGATTCAGAGAGAAGCAAAGTAGACACAGGTTGGTCCAGATGAGGTGGTTTTAGGAATGGCTGAGAATATTCCCCCTAAAATTGATTATATAGACATTGCTAAATGGTTATGTTATTGCACATAACTTCCAGTACCTACTTTGCTAGCAGTCTAAGGCAGAGCAGAGTATGCAGTATTTACCTCTTCAAAAAAGTTGATGATACAACTATTTGGCCTTTTGTACTCTGGAAGTAGTTTCCATTGAATGAGATGATCAATGACACCTTGAAGAAAAGCTGGAATTGGCTCTATATTGCCTGTAAACAAATAATCGAAAAAGGAAATAAGAATTGCAGACTTCCCATAACCTTGGAGCCGTTAATGGAATACCTGGGTACCAATTTAGAGTTTTGTAATGGTAAGAAAAAAACTTTGAATTGTTTAATACTTACTTTTTGCATCCTCCTTGATCTGTCCAAAAATTGGAACACCAAGCTGAATGAGCTCTCTCTTGTTGCCCTTCATCTGTTTGTTGAATAGTATAAAAGTTTCGCCTACATTTGTCCGAGAGGGTTAAGTTAGTAATTTCCTCAAGATTATAGTGATTCCTTTTCATTCCACAGCAAAAATTTCTCAGCTATGGGTGGTTTACCTGAGAGTTCTCCATTCTGGCCAGCAGAATGGATCTCATTGACGAAATCAAACAGCTTGCAGAGTTCTGAATCAGTGAAAACGTCCTCATATAACTTTAATCCTTTCACTACATTCACCTGCCAATTCACCAATACCCACCTGCTTCTTATTGCATAAACGAATCCAAGCTTCTTTACTAAAAAGAATGCATTTGAATTTTGTGAAAGAAAAAACTTGCCATATGCCCCTTCACTGACTCCTTTGCCGAGAAACCTTTTGTCAACTTTATCTGGGAACCACGTCCTTCACATTCTTCGTGGTTAGAACATATACTACTGTTCATCAAACTGGCTTGCATTTCTTGAGATCCTGCCAACGCAATGAAAAAAATTGCCATGGAACATTTAATAATCACCGAACAAAGGGACAAACCACAATTTAGATTAAGAAACATTTTCGTCCTTTAACTGTGATGATACTGTGTTGATAGAGTAGTTTAGGTTGCTGAAAGAGTCTAGGAAGATGGAGGAATCCGAATAAGTCATTTTTCTAAACTTGGAATTTCGGTGATTAATCATAAATATATTTGTCGTCTTCCAACAAAGGCACTCCAATGCATCCAACAAAATCCATGAAACATGACAATGTCCATATTTGCATACAATAAATGCATCATTTCTTTAAGTCTTCTTTGCGTCGTCAATTTGTTCACTAGTTACTGTGGCTCATTGATTTATAGGATCTCCAACCAACAACCAGGACATTGTTGACCCGCCGTCCGGGACAGGTAGTCAAATTTAATCCCAAAAGAATTGCATCGGGAATGTCACCCAGATTGTCATGACCCGATCACCCGAACCCACGACGTTTGAAACAGGCATGCCACTTCAAGGGGAAGTGGGGAACGCAAAACAGCTCTGACCGGCCGCCGCCTGTAATGCACACCCACCATCTAGGTATACCTACTACAGAACGTTGCGGTGTATGCAACTCCTGCAACTATCGGTTTCTGTACCACCTAATTCATTATACGTCTTTTTTTTCCCAAAAAAAAAAAAATTCCCCCCGAAAATCTGGCTTTAATATTTGTCAATATTCTTTTTCTGCTGTCCTCGAAATTATATGAATCAAAATGTTGACCAGGCTGGCGGATTTCACGTCGAATATCGGTTACCCTTCTCGGTCAAACAAGAGCCATAGTATAACAACAACATTTCTTACTCCAGGAAATAAATTGTAACTGTATCTATTTTTCTCAAAGGAGTTTCATCGTTTAAATAATTTTTGTAAATCTTTATTAGGAACAAAATATCTCTATTTCCGGACGTTTTCTCCCCAGGTAAACGCAACTAACATCGAGCAATCTGAGCTCCAGGACCCAGACTGTAGGAAGTCTTATCACTTTAACCAAAAGAATACCCAATCCAAAGCTCGATTTTAAAAATGCAAAGAAAGTTCATCTTTTCCCCCCCAAAGCTTCACAAAATGTAATTTTTTCATTCTACTTATTAAGCTGAATAAACGCCGTGAACGCCGAATCAATCCCAACTTTTGTGTCGCTATGACATTAGTATCATGATAATTGAATGTCGAAAAACATGGGGAAGCATTTTGAAGTTTATGGATGAAAAAACAAAAAGGAATATCACTATGTAATTACCTGAATCGGTAATTTCACTTTCCGGCGAATCATACTCTTCGGGAGCCTCATCGCCGCCATTTCCAATACTTCCCATTATTTTCTGATCGATTTTCTTTTTGTCTTCCAAACAAGTGTTCGCGTCTTCACTCTTCCCGTCATTTTGCCTTTTGTCCTTGGTCTCTGTCTTTTTCTCGGCGACTTTGCGAAGCTCCACGGCTACTTCGGCTATTGAATGATATTTCTGCATCTGTATGACTGGTATCCAGTTCAATCTCCGGCGATGAATTGCGGCAAAAACAGAGTCATAGTCAGAGGTTTCAGTGGCCGCACTAAGCTGAGCAAGGTGACCACAGAGTGCGTCGATAACGGCATTAGCGGCCGCAAATTCGCTGCGGAACCAAGAAATAATAGCGTCTTTGGCAAAGGAATCCGAAACCACAATGGGTGTTGATTGCATCGACATCATAGTAGGCCCCATAGGAGGAGCATGATCGGTCGGCGATGCAGGCCCAGCAGCCATCGGCATCACAGCTCTTCCAGCCTAAACTATGAGGACTTTGCCCAATGGTATGAGAAATCGGGTCGAATGGTGTTGGAGAGATAAATCTGGAGCAAATAAAGTCGGGTTCGGAGGCTGAATTGGGTTGGTTAGAGAGAAAAAGAACAGAGGTTTGGTTTTCAGTTTCACATGGAGGGGTTTAGGAGTGAGTTAAAATATATACGCGGGGGAGGAGCTCTATCATTGTGGAAAGTCCGTACAGTTTGGACTTCTGATTACGTGGCAGCATTAGATGCCACGTGACGTGGAAATCCTGTTAATTAATAAATTGAAAAATTGAAAAATAAAACAGAAGGACAATTTTTTTCTTGAGGGTGGCTGTAGAAGGTCTGGTTAGGCCACAAGTCAGTCGGACCGATTGTTAGGGGGCACACATCGGTAGGAGATTTTAGCCCCTTTTGAGGGGAAGGTGACGAAATTACCGAGATGGGCCTCCTTATTTTTTCTTTTCTTCTTGGCTACGGGCCTCTTTATTATTATATTAATAAAATTTCTGCACGTGAAGATATTTGGACATCACAGTAAAAGAAAAAAAAAATTTATACTAAAAGGAGGGAAACCTCAACAACTACCCAGCACCTGTGGATCCCGCACGGTCATTGGGCATCAGTAAAAGAAATATTAAATATTGAAATAAAAACAACACTCATTTTCTTTTTTCTTTGCAGGAAGAGACTCTTTGGTATGCTAGAATTTGCATAAAGGAAAAAGAAAGAGTTGAGAAGAAGCAAAATATCTCATTTGGTATGCAGTAATGAGCTTCTAAGGAAAGCTCATTTTCCATTAAAGATTGGGAAAATGCATTCCAGTGGTCCATTGCTGAAATTTTCAAAATTTTAGGGAAGCCTTCTCTTTTGCCCTAAATTATCCTTAGACCTAGACCAAATTTTCGCCATCAACCTTCACCATCCTCACTTGCCCTAACATCATAGTCATCCCTTCATTGCCATCTCCACAACCTGTGACATTTCACATCGGTTGCAAAGGAGATTTTTTAGATTAACTCCTTCATTGCAAATCTGTGGAGGTCGCATGTCTATGTTATTGTTGATCTTCCATAAGATGTCCAAGATCTGCCACCTCCTCGTTGATCTCATCACCATCATCTTCATTGCACCGAGCAACCATCCATCGTCCCCCTTCCCTTTGTTGCACAAATCTACAGCGTCTTCATCTCCGTTGCATAGATCGATGGTAAAGATGAAGATTCATCCCCATCGCAGGTTTTCATCTCTATTGTCTCCCTTATCGTCTCAGTTGCACATGATCTACGACAAAGTGTTATCATGTTATAAATTAAATGATTTTATTGATTTATTTTTCAGAGGGGCATTATTGTTTTTTAATACATTATGACTTCTTTTTTATACTAAAATATACTAAAATACCATGTACTAAATTAAATTTATACTAGCATTTCATAGAAATTTTTTTCATATCAAACATACTTTTAAAATATATTTCCATTCCCATTGCTATTATCATTCTTGTTTCCATTCTCTTTCTAATTTCCATTCCATAAAAAAAAATTTTGTGTACCAAACCGATGCCAAATGTTTCTTTCTTGACCAACCAATAAAGGTTAAGACTCGGTTTTTAAAATGTTCTGTTCTTCAATCTAAAATCAGAATGAGAGGAACGAAAGTGTGGGTTGACACGGGGGTTATACAAAAAGGGGCTTTTACATATATACTAATTCATGTGGTTATTTCCTAATGTTTCTTAACAAAATGAAAAATAACAATTAAATGTCAATTAATTTCTATGACTCAACCAGAAAAAAAAAAGAGAAGAAAAAGACAATTTGCTAATGACTGGAGTACGTACGTTATTATAGATGCCAAGTAAAATAAGCGCATAATCATGACTCAACTTTATGAGTTTTGGGTACAATAATAGTCTGTTTTTTGAGTATTAAATAATGAAAAAATAAAAAAAACTATTGAAATACAATATATCAGAGTATTTACCAATATATAACACATAAAGTCGATAAGTGACAATGTGACTTAGATTTGTATAAAGAAATCACATAGCTGATTTGACAAATTTTTTTTTTTTAAAAAGGGGAAGTCGCATGGATGGCCATGCGATTTACCTTTCGCAATCTTCAAGAAGGCAGAGTCACATGCCATTTTTGCAACTTTACCTTTTTTTTTTAATAATTAATTTTGTAATTGTTAGATTATTCAAATGTTTTCTCTCATCCTATTTAAATTACCAATGTTTCCTACAATATTTAGATCAACTTTCTACCCTGTCCAAGTGAGCTTGGACCATTTTTAAATATGATTTGTTGTAAGAAATATTTTGTATAGAGATATGAAATTATCTTTTTTACATTAAATAATTATTAAGAAGATATAAATTTAAATAAAAGTGAAACAAATATTAATTAATAATTAACTATATTTGTATAAGTGTTGTCTCAAATTTTCTCATTCCTAAACTCATATTATATATACACATGCTTTATTTTTTAAATATTTAAATATTATATTAAAATTGCATTAAGAGGCAAAAAATCTTTGTATGGCATGTTAATTTATATGATTGAAATTAAGAAAAAAAAAAAGAACAAAATATGACATGTTAGACAATATTTACTAAAATATAACAAACAAAGTTGACTGGTGGCAGTGCATTTTAAGTTGATACACACAAGTCTCTGATTTTATTTATAAAGTGTTGTTGATTGGTATATAAATATTAAGGAAAGTTATTTATACTAAAAAAATTTTAAAAAAATTAATATAAGTGAATAAATAATTGATATATTATTTAAAAATAATAATTAGTCAATAAATTTTAACAAAAAAAAAATTATCAAATCTAAAATCACATAGCTAATTGTGCGACTTCTTTATACGGATCCGAGTCGCATTGACACTTATCGACTTTATGTGTTACAGTATATTTTGGTAAATACTCTTTGACATATTATATTTTGAAATTTTTTTTATTTTTTTATTATTTAATGCTCAAAAAACCATAATAGTATTGTCTTGTGGTTAAATCAAACCCTAATAAATACATGCATTTGCGTGGTCGATGCTTTATTAAGATGTAGATCATTACTTCTAATTATGTCAATTAATACCTACCAGAATTTTCGTAGAAGCTTGTCCATGTATCAGACCAAATTGTTATTTTATGATGCAGGACCTCAAGAAACACGCGCACTCAGGCAATCACAGACATAGTGTTGCTCATATGTAATGCATTCCATTCCTACAATTCCTTTTTTTTCATTCAAAAAGAAAAAAAAAAAAGACAAAACGAGAGATGCAGAACAGTGTCCACAAACTTGTCATATTTAGGAAATATAAGAATAAAATATAAAAAAAATTGTATATACATATTTTACAATGAAATAACAATTAATGGAAACTTAGCTAAGGAGAAAAAGGTCGGTGGAAAAACGGTTAGCAAGCAAGGATTAGAATATGTTTTCTATTATAAGTCATATCTGTCTATCTCATATATATTTATCTAAGAAATTTGTTGAAAGTTTTGATATTTTTAATAATTATTTTAGCTTTATAAAATTACTTTCATTAAATTATAACTCATCATAAATGTATTTTTCCTAATATTTTTTTACTATAACTCATTAAATATTTCTAATAAGAGTAAAAATAAAAAATAAATATTAAATGATGAATGAATTTTATAAAATGACTTATATTTTTAAATTTTAATTCTTAAAAAATATTTTTTATAATAGAAAATAGGGGGAGTAACTTTTGTAAAGGATGGAGGTTATATATGAATTTAATTTAACTTGTTTTCCATAAAACTAAAAAAAAAAAAAGAAATACTAGTAGTAGCATATAATAAAAAATGAGAAGACAAGAAAATTAGAAAAGGTGGTCGTGTTGGGTGGTGTGCTTAATAAAAATCAGCTTTGTGAAGAGAGGAGAATAAAATAGAAAAAGGTTGGAAGGAAAAGAGAACAAAGAAGGCAAGTTGGGATGCAAAGAAGAAAGGGAAAAAGACAACTAAGGACTTAGGATGAAAAATATTTCTTAATCAGGGCTCTTAAGTGAAATTTTTTAGCGGTATGAACTAAATTTGGAAGTGTGAGAAACTAAATTTTTAAATGTAAATACTGATTTAAAAATATTTTAATTATAATGCCGTCAGTTGTCTTTTTCCAAAAAGAAACGTTAGATGAGCTGGCCGAATAAGTAAAGCAAAAGGGCGCGTGTGCGTGTGGGTGTGGGCCATTCCACAATCGGTGAAGACCAGGTGGAAGGCGTTGCGGGGTGGGTCCCACTCCATCCTCGACGACATCGTTCTCCGCCCGCCCGTCTGCTTCCCCAACACTCTGATTCCAAAGGTGAAATTTGTAAAAGCAAATAGGGATTCGCGTGACAGAGGCTTGGCTTGGTGTCAGACATAACATAACATGTTCCCTTTGTCATGCCTCCAGAATTAACACTTTTTATTTCGATTATTAATTTAAGCTTCCCCCATCTAAAAAGGCTTGGTTTGGACCATTGCTTTATGTATGCCCTCGCCACTCTCCGTTCCCTTACTAGTTAATTCACCTCTCCCTCCTTCTCTCTCTACTCTCCCCTCCAAAAATTATTCCATGCACTATTTGTCTTTCCTAAATACAAACTTTAAATCAAATCAATTTCCTAATAAAGTAATCAATCTAGAGTTATACAATTAAAATTAAACCATACATTCTATTATTTGTCATTTCATTATTATATAGATTAAGTGTTGCATGTTATTTTTATTTTTCTGAAAATGGTATACATAATACGATATTTTAAGAATATCTAAATCTTATATGTTTATTCTTTTGCGAATAAAACTAAAGTTGTTTGGTGTCATCCTATATTCTCTCCTTCTTTTTTTAAAAGAAAAAATTGATGATTTGGAGTTTTATATGTGAAGTTCTTTTTGAAAATTTCATTAATTTGTTAAAAATTTGATGTAATGATTTTTAATAATCCCTTTTATTGTTTTAAGGTGTGACTGGTAAGATAATGTTGCATTAGGTCTTGAAGCAGGTAAATAAAATGCAGTCCAAACAACAATGCAAGATAAACTCCGAGATATCAGGCCAATTAACAGGTTCGTTGGTATTCTTAAAAAAGGAAATTTAAGAGTTCCAGGTTTCTGGCCATTATTAGGCCAACCAAAAAGTTTTTGTCGCAATCTGTGCCTTTAATGTAAAGTCCCCCCTTTTTTAACTGTTCGTAAATTGATTCGGTTAAATCAACAAAGTTATGTGATCAGAAGTATGTGTATTATTATATAAGAGTAAATCATAAAAAAGAGAAGATAAAGATGCTTTAAAATGTACATTAAAAAAAAAAAAGTACTCAGTGCCTCGTATTGCAGAAGCGTTTTTTTTTTTTTTGCCCTAGAGTTACTTAGGACTGAGTCGAGTCAGAAAAATAGATCCGTCTTTTGTTTTTTTTTTTTGGCCTGAAGATCCATATTTAGTTATTCATTAATGTTTTGTGGATAGCCTGATATTTATAAATTAAATTACTTAAGATAAATTTAAGTTTACAGCATAAATGTTTTGTGAACATGAGAGAAATCCCAAACAAAGGAAAAAAAAAATTACTGAAAAAAATATACTCCCTCTTGTCCCTATTATAAGATATTTTTAACTACCGCACGTAGATTAAGAAAAGTTGGTTACACTCTAAAATTGATGAAAAAAATTCTGACATTCCCATCTTACCCTAAGGAGAGAATAAAAATACATTAAATTAATAATGATGATAAGAGAAGAGAGAAATTAATTGAAACTTGTAATGAAAGCATTCAGTAGGGGTAAAATTGAGACTAAAATTAAATTTATTACTTAACATCTTATATTTTGGACTAGACAAGTTTTCTAAATAACACCCTATAATAGGGATCGGAGGGAGTATATCACAATGACATGCTCTTTTTTTTTTTTTAAATATGGCTTTTAATTCCCCAGCTTTTTAAGCTTTATTAGATTCTTCTCTATCGATTAATAAGAATCTCTTTATTTAGATTCTCAAGTGGCTGGCATAAAGAGGATAAAGGAATAACAGTTCCATTCATGGCCAACCTTGTGAAATGAAAGCAAGTTAGAACATGGATCCTCCGTGTACTATTCAACCCTTTTTTTTTTTTACCAGAAATTCAACTCTTAAACATGCACTGTTTAAGTTAATAAAAGGACCTTTTTACATGTGTTTTTACTTTAAATCATAAATTTTAATTTACAATTGAAAATTATTATTTCCATCATATACGAAAATATTAAAAAATAATATAATTTAATTTAAACAATCACGATTACTTACTGTCCAGATCCTTCCTCCAAGCAAATATAGTTTTTTTTTTAAATAATAATAAGTAGGAAAAGCGGGATCCACCACGAAATAGGGGTGATCCCAATTTCTTTACGAAGGTGAAGTCCAAGGAGGGCACCGGCACACATGAGAGGCTCACGTTAAAAGTGCCCCTTTGATAAAAAGGCACCTTAACCTTATTCGGATGGACAGTAACAGAGACCGCCATCCCCATGATCGCTTTTAGCAACCACAAATCCCAATATTGCCTTCAAAAAAAAAAAATTTTTATGCAGGTCAATTTTCTTTGCTCTAATATCTTGCTAAATCACCACACATTTCTTACGTAAGCCTACATCATTCTCCAGCATATCCTTCTAGTGATCCATTATGCCATTTGCATAATTGCACTACTTCATATAACATCTACATCCATTATTTCCGTAATATTTTAAAATGAATTTTTACCATTTTTTTACTTTATTTTATTTTGTATGACTTAGGATTCCATATTTTCTAAATAAATTAAGCTCCCTTCTCTTTTTGTTGAAAAGTTGGAACCTCTCCTTACCCCAAAATATATATAATCTTTCCCTTAGCTGCCTAAATTCCTCAGGAGAACCTCACCAATTTTGCAACATCTTTTTATCTCCTCCACGCACCCAACTCACTTTTAATATGCTTATGCCAACTCCTTTGGGAACTTTGCCGTATAGAGAATCGTGTAGACAGCCCCCAAAGGATTACTATTATTATTATTATTATCCATATTCCAACTTTTTTATAGTAAATTTTGATAACTAACTTTGGGGATAAATTAAAGGTTTATTGAGTAATTATTAAAATGAGTTTATTATGGAAGTGACGCCACTTTGTCCAAAAATTCTCTATGGACCATCCAAAACAAGTAGAAGCGAAGCGATCCCTCACCCTCTTGGCGATGAACACTAAACAATGCAAGTGGCCGAAACGATGCGTCGTTGACTGATCACAGCCATTAACAATTGGAGCATAAAGCAGCCAACTTTGGAAGATATACATTATTTTCAGGCCTTTTTTTCCCCCGTTACCTGCTTGGTAGGCAACAAGAATTAAATTAATACATTACAACGGGATGAAGTGACGTAATGGCAATTAATTAGTTATGTTATAAATTCTGAACTGTATAATTTGTTTTTTGATGATCACCCGGCGTGGATTATGACGTGTGATGAAGAGGAGCTTGGCTCTAGCTCTATGGGATAATCATAAAAAAATAATAAAAGAATGGAAAGTTATGGTTTGTTTTCAGCTCTCGAAAGTCTAACGACGGCTCTTCTAGGCAGTCTGTGCCCCTTTGACCTTTCTCGCCAAAATTGAACTTAATTCTTTCCTGGGGCTGCGATCATTAATTTAATTGGAGACATGCCAAGTAATTGATATCAATATAAGAGATTTAATTTATGCATGTATATATTATTTACATGTTGTGAATAGTATAAGAGTTTACCTAGTTAAAATTAAAAATAATTAATAAATGGTCTCAATTCTTCATTTTGTTTTTCATTGCCACGATGCATGCTTGGAAAAAAATAATAAATCATTCGAAGGTTGTCCTGGTGTCACTGTAGTTGAGCTAGACGGCCTGACCTTTGCTGCACCAGGACCAACAAAAAAAAAAGGATAACAGGGAGACAGTGGGATAGGACAACGGTAGACTATAAGGTCCGTTTCACAGTTTGTTCTGTTTTACTATTTTTAAAATAATTTTATCGAGAATAAATTTTATAAATAAAAAAATAACAAAATCTGTTTGAATAATTATTATCAAAATCATAACTAATAAGGGTTAAATAAGTTATTTAAAATTTATAATTTTATTATTAATGATATGGATATTTTTCACTTTTTCTTGTGTTTTCCATAACAAAAATTACAAAACACTTTAAAGATGTATTGAGTTTTCTGTTCTTTTATTTTTTTTTATTTTTTAGAACATTTTATAAAAAATAAATTTATCAAATAAGTTTTTTTATTTTTCTATTTTTAAAAATAAAAAAAAACTATTTTGGAAACAGCCATGAAATAGACCCTAATATTTGCCAAATTTCAAGTATACACCAAGAAAATAAGATATTTCTAAAAAGCTAACCCAATTCATTCTAATTCCAAAAAATTATCAAGATTTGTAATTGGATTAAAATTGGAAGACTAAAGATGAAAATACCCTTCCTATGTAAATTATTTATTTACAAGTGACATGTATTTATTTGCAAGTGATATCAATTTATTTGCGGGTCATAATAGTATCAGTTACAAATGAATTTATTTCATTTACAAATATATTATTATCACTTACAGATAAGTCATTTACATAAGAAGGATATTTTCGTCTTTTACCTTTCAATTTTAATTATAATTACAAATTTTGGTACTTTTTTGAAATTAGAGTGAATTGAAATAACTTTTTGAAAATATCTTATTTTTTTAGTATTTATCTAGAATTTTCCCAAATTTCAATGCCCTTCTCTATCTTTTTTTTCTCAGCATGAACCGTATAGTGCATGTGTACTGCAATAATACTATGTCGTATCTAGTAATTTTTGTACAATGAAATGACGAAATGGACGATGAGGAGTGGTTCTTGAGGCCGATTGTTTTATTAATTATGTAGAGATTTTTTTTCTTATGGAATTAAGTAGAGATCTTCACGCAAGGGTCGAGTCCTATATCCGTGTTATTTTTGGCGAAGAGTCCAAGCCCATTGAATCAGTTGTTTCGAGATTCCATAGTGACCGCTTATATTGGGCCGGAATGGAAACCCCATAAAGAGAATAATCAAAAGTTGGTAGGCCTAATTACCAAAAAAAATCGTAGGCCCACTGATGCCCTTCACAGGATTCAATATTTGATCACCTTTGTCCCAAAAAAAATAAAAACAAAACAGGATTTGATCACGTTGCGTATAAAAAGAAAAATAAAAAGAATTGATCACGCTCAGGTGAGGCTCACCTGAGATTGCTCTGCTATCATTGGAGGACTTAACGGAGAGAACAGAGACTTATTAGTAGAGTTTTTTTTTTACCACAATTATTAGTAGAGATTGGAAGGTTATAATACTTTTTTTCTCTTATTTCAAAAGTTGTTTATTCTCATATGGGTAAACTGTATCAATTTAGTTGGTGTACAAAATTGTGTCTATTTTTTTTAATTATCATTTAATCATCATGTAATATTTTAACAAATTAATCATATAAATATATGACACAATAAACAGTGTCAATATTAAATATATTTCCCTTATATTATAAATTAGACATGTTTTTCTTTTTTTTATTGCATAGTATAAGAAATAAGCTTTATTATTTATGACCCAATAATATTAATCATATATATTGATGTTTTCACAATATCTTTGAAATTACTGATGAGCTCAGTAAACAATTTCATATTCTTCATCCTAAAGCCTAGAAAAGTATGAAATAGTCAAATAATTAAAAATACAAATTGAATGTTACTCACCTTCACTTGGATTGAAATTGACTTTGGCATAAATCAGTGAAATGGTAGCAAGGGTATTAAAAATCAGATTGGATTGCCTAGTTCAACTGCTTAGATCAGGAATCAATACCAAGTCTGGTTCATATGTAGAGGGAAATTGAGGGTTTGGAAACTAGTGCAAATCAATAGAAAATCGGTCGAATTAGCTATAAACCGGTAGATAACTGATTGAACTGGTTAGATTAGTTTTTTTTTTTAGTTTTAAGATAAAATAACATTATTTTTTTTGTATAAATTATTTTCTTTTTATATTATAATATTGTATAAATATTATTATGATACATAATTATTAATGAAAATAAATTTACTTAAAAAATAATGTGAGAATAGAATATTGGTTGCCTATTTTGAATTTAAAATATAATTATGGATGAATATTAATTTATTTAGATTTTAGTATTAGATTAAGAAACTTATTAATAATATTTTTTAAAATTTTCTCCATAATAGATAACATATAAAATTAAAAAATTATTAATTTATTACTACCTATTTGACTATGGTCTAATCATGGTTAAACTATTAAACTTTGAATAAGTGCATTGACCGGTTCAATAATTTTTAATAACTTAATGATAGCTAGCTTTAACAGGAAAGCAAAGTTAGCCACCCACAAGGCTAAAAAGCAAAAGGCATAGAGTTCAAAATAGATATACTGGTAATTGGCTAAAAAAATATATATTGGAAAAATGATGAAAATGATGTATGATGAGATAACATGATAGTTTTACTAATTTGAAATACAAATTCTTACTTCCTCTCTCTATCAATGACTAGGTCATGTTGTTTTTTTTTTGGTGAAGAAGGGATTTTATTACCAAAAAAAATTACGAGAGAGTTTCAAGGCAATACAAACCGATGCCTATAAGAGTGAAAAACACATTACAAGCAATCATGACAAATTATTTCCTGATGTAAGGGGAGGTTGGAAATACTCTAGTAGCTTTAGTATGATCTGCTATAAGGTGATCAACATTGATGGCTTCATTGGTAAAGAGGGTCTTGTTTTTTACTTCCCATAATTTCCAACAGATGACCCTAAAAAGGATGTGCTAATTATCAGCACATTCCAGCAGATTATCATAGAACCAATCCAAGAGAGGTTTGGAGTTGAAATTTTGCTTTTGGTCATTTGGTACGAGTTCATTCCAAGGTTCATTGGCCAAGTTGCACCTTTTCATGATGTGATCCAAGTCCTCTTCACCATTGCAGCAAATGGTACACATAGTGCAAGTAGTCATGTTTTGTCTGGATTTTTCATAGTTGGTCAAAAGCTTACCTTTCATAGCAAGCCAAGGGAAAGTCCTGATTCTTTGGGCTTCCTCCCATTTCCATACTCGGTCCCACTACCATTCTTCATTATCCCAGTCACCTTATGTCAGTAATTTATAGGTTAAGTGTATAGTAAAGGCTCCATTTGAGCCATGAGTTTAACAGCAATATGCGTCACCATTATTAGGTGATTGAGGTTTCATTTTTCATAATTTGCAAGATGGTACAATAGGAAATACATGTTCAAAGCTAGACCAATTCCACTCACCAATTTTATTCACAAAATCCTTGATGGGCTTAGTGAGATCTTTCTCTCTTATTTCAGCAAGTAAGAGGAGTTTAAGTGGTCCCAAGTTGCCTACCCAGTTGGCTCCGCAGAAACTTGTGCTAGTTCCATCACCAAGATCCCAAGTAATCCCAAGGTTTGTTTCTTCCCAACCTTGTGAGATACTTTACCAAGTGTACAAGTAGGTTGTCTTCTTGAAATGGTTGTTATTTCCCTCATTCCACCCATTCTTATATCTCAAAACTAGAGCCCAAAGTTTATCTGAGTGAGAAAACAAGTTGTAGGCCAACTTCATCAAAAAGGCACAGTTTTGGCTTTCCACATTCTTAAGTCCACTGTCATCATTTCTATAGGGTTGGACATAGGGAAGTCCAATTAATGAGACTAATCCCATGTCCTTCGTTACTGTTGCCCTACAAGAATCTTCTGATAAGTCCCTTTATGTTGTCACATGTGTTGCTTGGGAGTTTGGTGGTTTGCATAATATATGATGGGATTGCAGACAAAATGGATTTTGCAAGAGTGAGGTACCCTGATAGTAAAAGTGTTCTAAATTCCAAACTTGAAAGTTTCTACTGTATCTTCTAAACTAAGTAATGGTAAGTTGCCTTAGTGACTCGTTCATGAAGCAAAGGGACATCTAGGTATTTTCCTAGGTTGTCAATGTGTTGATATCCCAAAATATTGAGGATGCTTGCCACCTTGCTATGCTTCATATTCTTGGAGAAGAAAACTCTTGTTTTCTTGGCACTTATCTTGTGACCGGAGCTGCTACAAAATTGGTTGAGTACTCTAATCATGGTGAAGGTATGCTGATTAGAGGTATCACCAAAAAGTATAAGGTTGTCTACAAAGAATAGGTAGGATAGTGGGGGCCCATTTTTACCAAGCTTAATTGGATGCCAATGGCCAGATAAGACCTCCTAGGAGATTGTTTGAGAGAGCTTTTCCATGCATAGCACAAAGATGTAAGGTGAGAGGGGGTCGCCTTGCCAAATTCTTCTTGAGGGAGAGAAAGAGTTAGTGGGAACTCCATTCCAAAGAACCTACATCGAAGTCGTAGTGATACATTGCATACCTGTATCGAAATCGAGTTTATCAAGTATACCTGCATTATTGAGTGTATCTTTAATAAATTTCCAGTTGAGCTTGTTGAAAGCTTAATCGCCATCCACCTCATTTCTTTCCTTTTATTTCTCATGTTGTGGATAACTTCTTAGGCAATGGTAATGTTGTCAACTATGTTCTTGCCCATGATGAAACTGGATTGCTGGGGAGAGATTAAAGTGAGCATAAGGTGCTTAATTCTATTTGCTACCACCTTGGTTGTGATTTTGTAGAGGATGAAGCATAGATTAATTGGCCTAAATTCTTTAATAGACTCTAATCAGTCAACCTTAGGGACAAGGGTTATGATAGTTTTGTTTAAAGTGGGTTGTAATTCCTTCCTATCAAAGAGGTCCTTGACCATGTGAAAAATTGAGGTTCCAACCACTTCCCATTAGCTCTGGTAAAATAGAGCATGTATTCTGTCTAGTCCAGGGGCTTTGAAGGTTCATGTCAAACAAGCACTTTTAACTTCTTTAGTTGTTACCTCAACATTTAAGGAGTCAATCGCCTTGTGATCAAGAGTAGGGAATTTGCCTATAGTGTATGATAAACAATTGCAGGTTTGCTTAGATTTATAAAACTCCTAGAAGTTGTGCTCTCGTCTGCATACCTATTACCATTTTCATCGCGTAACATCATAATCTTATTCTTATGCCTCCTCGTGATGGTTTTAGAATGGTAGTATGCAGTATTTCTATCACCTCAATTAATCCAGTCACATCATGCCTTTTGTAACCAAAGGGATTCCTTTCTAACACAGATTATTTCATGTTTGTCAAGCAACTGGCTTTCTAGCTCGTTGAGTCTAATAGATGGTTGTTCTTCAAGTGCACACTAGACTCCATTAATTTTAGCTCTAAGGTGCTTTTTTTGTTTCATTATATTTTCGAATACATTTGTATTCCAAATTTGGGCCTCACTAACAAATCATTCTACATTTATTGTAATTAGGACTTGTGGGTCCCAGTATGGTTTGACCATATTGTTAAAGTCTGGGTCTGAGATCCAAGATGCCAAAAATTTAAATAGGTTTGAGTGGTTGAGAGTATTGTATGCCAAAGACACTGTTGAGAATGGGTCGATGATCATACCCTATTTTAGGTAGATGTTGGACCTATGTCTAGGAAGAGATTTGCCTAGTGAGGGTTTGCTATTGCTCAATCCAATCTTTCTAGGAAGGTCCCTCGGCACCATGTATGCCTTGGTCCGATGAAGACAGGGTCAAAGAGGTCCAATTTCTACAAAGTCTTAGAATAGATAGCAACCAGTCACTTGTTGGTAAGCTACTCCACACCTTTTCTCATATGAGAGTATGATGTTAAAGTCACTTGCCAAAATGCATGGCAAGTCCTTTACTTCTACATTGATTTGTTGGAGGACTTCCCATAGGAGACGCCTTGTGGAAGGGTTGGGACTTCCATTGATAGCAGTGAATTAAGCTTCACTATGTGTTCATGGCAAAGCAATTTGGCATGGATGAACTGGCAATGATTGTAGTAGACAAATATTATGCTTGCGTTATCTTACAAGAATCATATCCCCTCGAAAAACCTAATGGCCTTTACCCTGTGTGAGGCATTAAGTCCAAGTCGTTTAATAACTCTGTCCACATGGCTTTCTAAGATTCTTGGTTCTAGCAGGATGACCAAGTCAAGGCGATGTTCCTAGATAAATTCTCTCATTGTCATCACAAAGTTTTGGCTCATTGCCCCTTGGTTTTCCAAACAAATATTTTGAAATTCATAGGGATCATAAGAGAAAAGAATATTAGAAATCCATATCGGATTCATCTATGAGTTTGTGTTCCTCTAGAGCCACTATAATGACTTTCTTCTTCTTCCTCAGCAAAGGCTTCTTCCAGTGCACCCTTGATGGCATTAATTGTGCTTCACGAGGGTGGCTTGCTAGTTTCCTTCTTCCTCACTTTAGGACTTCTTTTCTTGAGGGTTGTTTGGATCTTCACTCCTTGTTTATGGTGCTTCTTGTTTGTGTTGGTGATGTCAAGGGGTATATTTTCTTTTCAGGTACGAGGAGTTTGGGGTTTTGGTAATTGTGGGGTAATTTTTTGAATTTCTCGATGTCATCTATAACTATTGCTATGTGGTTTCTCTTGGTTATCGTTGTGGCATGTAGCCTTTCAAAGTAGGGCTTGGGGAAGGCATTGAGGTCTATGTTCGGTGATTGTGTCTATGGTATTTCCAAGGGTTCTTGATGAATGTCAATGGGTTGGGGTTCAAAGGGATGATTAATCTTGGTATTAGGCTTAGTTGTACTGGTTTTTATTTCAAGCCTAGAGAAGGGCGAAGTTGAGCATTTGTGGGCTTGGTCAATGGAGTCATTTTGGTTAATGGATTCTTGGTGGCTTCAGTATTGGGCGCGTGGGGTTTAAATGTTGGATGAAATCCATTCTTCTTAGCATTTCTCGAAGTCAAGTGTTTAGGGGCTTCGTCTAAAGAAGGGTTCATGGTTATTTTAAGGGCAAGAGGGATGTTGTTCTACGTCGATATTTGTGTAGTCTGCAAAGTAACCTCTGCATCTGGCTCTTTTACTTCCTCTGAAGCAAGTATCTCAAATCTTGATCCTAAGTTTGCACGAGTAAGGTTCCTTTCTGTAGTAGCTTTTCACCCCCTTCTGTCAGTTTTCCAGATCTGTCTTAGGACCTGCATCCACAGGCCAAATCTACCCTCTTCCATTTGTCTGCTGTTCTTCTCCTGTTCGTATGGTTTACTGCCAGAGAAAAAGGCTTTACTATTGTTGGGGTTACAGTGAGATTCTACCCTACCTTCTGATGGATTTCCCATCGCTTTAGCTTTCTTTTTTTTCATATTGATCGGATAAATGACTGTAGTTCCCGCAATGGTAGCATATAATTGGGAGCCCTTCGTATTCTATTCTATGAAATTCATTATCAACTCTAACTCTGGATATGAGAGGTTTAGAAAGGTACATGAAGACTGTAAGTCTTGCAAACTTCCCTTTTCCCCTACCTTCCGTGTTGTAGTCAATGTGAGTAAGAGTGCCAAGCATTTTACCCATAGCTCTAAGGATGTTCTTGTGGTAATAGGCCAGTAACCTAATCTAATTGTGATTAAAAAACACATGTACTTTGGACAAAGTGGATTTGTATGGATTAAAGCTCACTCCCACTGCTGAACTATCAAATAGTGACAAAATATGGTCCATGGACCTTGCGACATCATTTTTTGAAGGTCCTCATTGCTAGAAAATAGTTATTTTCTAGATCAACCAATTTAAAAGTTCCTATGGGTTTCTATAGCTTTATGATTTTGCTAAGTAGAGTTATATACCCTATCATTCGGCCAAGCAATTGAATTACAACAGTTTTCTCCATCTTCTTGCATAGTAACGATTTGACCTTTTCTAAGAAGGTGATTGAGGGATAGTTGTCCTTGGTGGAGATTATGTAGTCTCTATCGTTGAGCATGATCTCATCTGTCGAGTCAAGGATAGTGATTGAACCTATATTGAGTAGTAATTTCTCTTTGAAAGTTGTAGGTTGGCTTGGGATGTGTGTTTGTATACTTTCAGAGGAGGGTTCTATGATCATGGGCTGTGTTACATGCTCAAGCCTTACTTTTTTCATGTGTTTGCTTTCTTCAGGGAGAAGGGGTGGGTCACTCTTCTTCATCAATGCAATATTGAGTATGGGCTCTAGAATCTCCACCTTACCAACGGTGGTAGTAAAGTCTGCACAAGGGGCTAAGGTGTTTCTAGTGCAGCATAAGAGCGTTCATGCTCTAAAAAGCTAGAGCATCCTAAAGAGCAGATACAATCTCTTGCCAGTAGGTCGTCACCACCAGGCATGGGGGGCATGGGGCAAGATCAGAAGGGTATGGTAGAGTTGTACGGAGAAGAAACTCAAGTTTTTTCGTTCCTAGGCCAGGTTGTTTTTAAATGATCATATTCATCTTCACTGCACTTTTATCTCTCTCTATTTTAGATACTAAGAAAAACAAGAAAACAAAAAATGAAGTTAACAAAGAAAAAAAGGGAGAGTTATAACCAGCATGAGAAAATTAGACTTCACAAGGGATGAGGCCTGTTTAGATAACTTAACTATGGTTCATAAGTGCTTATTTATTGGGTATTGCCAAATACATTACATTGACCAAATAATTACTTAAACCCTTAAAATCACTTATTTTCATAAGTGAAAATTTTTACTTTTTATTCTCATTAATCATTTATCAAACATTGGCCAAAGTGATTTTGATAATCATGCAAAATATTTTATTTTCTCAAAATCAATTTTGAGATAAAAATATTCAAATATGAATCACTTTTGACAAAATCAATTATATTTAAAATCAATCCTGAAAAATCAATTATTTTCAGAATTAATTATGTAAAATTTAATTCAACCACACACAGATGGAGATAGTGCACATCGTGCCTAAGCCCAACTACCTACAAATAACTTTATTTTGTTTTAAGTGACTACAAATAACTGTTATTAACTAATCCGTTATGTTTCTCTTTAGGAAGATGATCTGCACTTTTTTAGATGAAAATATGCTGTGGCATAGCCAAGATCTAAGGTTGCATTTGGTTTGCTAGAAGTCACACCTCGGAACAGGAAATGGAAATGGAAGCCAGCTATATGGATGTTTGGTGCACTTCAACCCCAGTTCTTTTCCATCGTTATTTCCATCAAAAAGTCGAAACTTCACTTCCATCTGTGTAGGTGTGGAAGTCTCAACACTTTCATGGAAGTCTAACATTCAGACAATTTTGCCCCTTGCACCAACGAGGACAACAACTACCAACATCGAGAAACATACTTCCCCTTCCAGCAACTATCTGCCATGAGGACGACAACCACCTACTATGAAATCAAAAGTCCTATTCTCTTCTTCTCTTCCCAAGTCTTGATTTATGACGTTGAGGAAGAGGACTTCCCTTCTCGACGTGGGTTCATGGCGGTGGAAAAGCATAACCTCCTTCCTCATCACTTTTGAGATAGATTATTTCCACAATGGCGAGATCAACGATTGTTGGAACGACGACAAAGAAGAAGCAATTAACGACAAGGTTGAGGGCTCTTTGATTTGATAATTTCTTCAACAAGGTCCAGACAAAGTGATCAACTCACTACTTCCCATCCCTTGTCTTAGTCCGCTTACCCTTATTCATCAGAAGCCGTCGTCGGCCATGTTCTAGGCTAAAAAATTTGGTTATGGGTTGTGATTTCTTCTGGGTTCAATGATTCCTCTTTTAGCTTTCTGTACTTGTGGTTTTTTATCTGTTTTTTTTTCTTGGCTACTGGTTTGTGCAAAATGGTGTTGGTGGTTATCAATGGTGGATCTCTCCATGGTGATCCACGGTGGCTTTTGGACTGTCGGCGATGAAGGTGGTTTCAGAAGATGGGTGGCTATTTTTTTTTTCAACTTTTGAAAAGAGCATTTTGATCTTTTCCTATTATAAATATACATATAAAATAAAAATTATATCTCACTTCTTTTGGCAACCATACATATTTTTAAATCTCATTTCCTCTTTTATTTCCATTTCTTTTTTCACTTTTATTTCCACTTCTTTCAAAAACACTTCTGTAAACCAAACGGGGCATACGGTTAAGGGAAGGGGCAATTCTTTTTCCCATACATATAAGCTTATATGTATTAACTCTATCTTTGTTTTTATTTTTTTTAACTTCATCTCCGCAGTTTGCAGCCCAAGACATCAGAGTCCAACCTTCATTGTTTGTTGACGATAGTTGATGTCCATTTTCATCATTATTAGCCACTTTTATTCCCAAGGACAAAAAGGAATAAAGGATCTAATCTAATGTTGAACAAAGTTTACTTTTTCTTTGATCGAAATTTTCAATAAAAATATTATATGTGTGTGTGTGTGTAATTTTCTTAAGAAAATCCAATTATATATATTTTCTTGAATTACTATAAAATAAGTTAGTTAATTTATTCTGTTTTCCTTAAAGAACTTAATTCTACTGCCAAGCTCAGTAGTCAAACAATCATGAAAATCGCCGCGTCTACCCCTGTTGGTCGGAGGCCCAGCCATGCGCATCTTTTGAAAACCATTATTATCCCAATATGTGCTTCTGTGTGTGTATGAAAGGCCTAGGTGCATTCGTAAACCAGCCCAGAGTATTCCTTGACTTATTTATTATATAATTTTATTTGCTAACCATCTCCACTGGAAGAACACTAATAAATCCTCAAAAATATATATAGGATAGAGTGCAACAATATCATTCATCAACTCAAAAATGAAACCAATATATAATTAGTAAATATGCAGATCGATGGAGCAACAGCTGAACAATTATTTAGCACAATCATTGAATCTAATTTATTCCTCCTAATCAAACACTAAATGTCAAACTCCACAATTTTAATTAAATGAAAGTACAGACATATAAATCACAGAGCCCTTACGTAGGGCCTTATGTTTGTCCCTCGGCAACAAAGACAAGATGCACAATCCCACACATCACCAACATTAATATGATCCTAACCAATACTCAATGTGTCTTACCCCCTTTTCAAGGATTCATTCTTTCCGAATCGAATACTTGGAGCTCTGATCTTCTTCCTAGTATGGTAAATAAAATCAGAAATTTGATCTCTGTGGCTATCCACTTTCTTGGCAACAGTACTGGCACTAGCCTCGTCTGGTGCAGGCTTGCTTTGCGCCTTCCCAATGTTGGACATAGTTCTTAACTTAGCTCTAGCCCTCTCAATGAACTCACCGAAAATATAATTCATATCTTTCTTATCGGATTGCTTTTCAAAGTCCTGCGCCTTAGATTTGCCTTTCCCTTCACCTGCTGCACTCACAGAAGCATGGCGTGGTGGTTCAGGTTCGATCCTGGTAGCAAGTTTGCCTGATTGGGCATGCCCATTCAAAGTGGGGTTTGAGTGAACGATCTTGATGGGAATTGCTCCATTTCCTTCGCTATTATTCCCCTTGATATGTTGAGGTTGAGGCCATGGAGAACCAGAAGGTTTATAGCTAGAAGATTCTTGGTGATGATGGTGGGAGATGCGATGAATAGCTCGGACGGCGGAGCTGTTTGCCAGAGCTTCACGGATTTTCCTGCACCTGGAGGAATAGTTTGGATGGTTGTTTTTCTCCATGCAGGTAGTTCAGGAAGTGATACTACCAGCGAAGAAGGAGAAGATTATGGGCTGAGTGCAACTCTGAAGAAGATTGTTGTTTGTTATATAGTGCTTATCCGAAAGGAGGGAAAGAGGAGATGATTAGAAGACAAAACATGAGCTTTTGAAATCTGATCCTTGTGGGAACCAATTATAATAGTGATTGCTGAGATTCCTTGCAACGACTAATAAGGAGATAACTTATTCCCATTTTTTTCCACGGATGTGATTGGGAAGGATCAATTCCCACTTCGCTTGTCCCCCTATTTTCTACGCTAGAATCCCAAACCAGCAATTATATACAGCTATATTATACTATGGGCTTTTCTATTCTGTATATCTATCTATCCATGTCAAGCTGTTCTATGTTCATTTGGCAACATATATGGTCCTTTAATAAATGAAAAAAGTTTGAAACATGAGGCAAGGGGATGCGGGCACCTAGACGGGTATCAGATTCAAGCAAGTCTCGTGCAGCTAAAGATATAAAGAATCCTCTATTCAGATGTGGGCTTCCCGCGTAGGAAGCGTTATTCCAGTGCTGATATGTCAAGGTAAGAATAATATATACCTTTCTGATGGAAAACATACACCCAATTACTTTATTGAATTTACTCTTACCGCATGCCCAAGATCGAAGATGAAGATTCTCTTTTTTTCTTTTTTTGACCAGAAGATGAAGAATCCAGTCCGCCATACTACCATTTTTCTTTTCTTGTTTCTCTTGAGTCGAGTACATAAAATGAAGAAAGCCTCTGCAAGTTAATTTCTAATATATATAATTATAAAGCATCTCATACAGCATATAGCATGTACGTGATTCACGTTTGGCGTGAGTTTGTTAACTGGTTGTGTCTACATATTTTAAAGAATTAAATTGTGAGAATCCAACATGTTTATGAGGCAGGATCAGTGGGAAAAAGACAAATTTATTTTTTACTTGTGTCACCTGTGCATCTACGCCGAACTTCAAACGGGAAAAAAAATCAATTAACAAATGTAAGCAATACTGATTGGACTTTTCGATTGGATTTGGATGGCTTGCACTGTCAGGTTGTATGGGTTTTTTATGTCACTTGATGTTGCAGAAAAAGGAAGATTTATTTTCCATATAGAATATGCTTGAAGCCATAATATGATCCCCCGATTGATGAGGTAAGGACAAAAATGTAGCTTATGAGAAGATAAGTGTCACCAACATTTAAGGTGTGTTTGGTTGAGAGTTTTTGGGTAATTAAAGACATGTGAGGAGATTGAAAGGAATTAAATCCCTTCTCCTTGTTTAGTTCAAAAAATGGAAGAGGATTAATCCCCTCCCTCACCCTTTTATTTCTCCCCCCAAATTAAGGTTTTTTTTTCTAGGGAAATCTCCTTAATTAAATCCCTACTGAACCAAATAAGATTTCTTTAAAATCTCTTTAATTTTCTTCTTTTCAATTCCACCAAATAAGAAAATTTTAAAACCATCTAATCCTTTTCTCTCAAATTCTCTCCTCTCCAATCCCTTGATTGAATCAAATAGACCCTAAAAATATAGCTTATAAAAAATGTCCATTGTATTTGGTTGGGAATTTTTTGGGTATTTAAAAGGAGGGGAGGGGATTGGAGTGGATTAAATCTCCTCCCCTTGTTTGATTTAAAAAATTAGAGGGGATTAATTCCCTTCCTCACCCCTTTATTTCTCTCCTAAATTGAGATTTTTCTAAGGGATTGAGTAATTATTACACAATCCCCTTCAGTTCCTTCCTAATTCAAATAAGATTTTATTAAAATTTCTCCAATTCCTCCCCTTTAATCTTATACAATAAGAAAATTTCAAAATTCCTCCAATCTCTCCTCCTCCAATTTCTTTCATTGAAAATTCTTTTCATCCTGCTCTCTCTAATCCCTTCAATTGAACCAAACTAACCCTAAAGAAATGAGGAAATGCCGTAGAGTTGTTGTAATTTTAGAAAACCAAGCGCTCCCTAGTATCTGATGGAAATTAAATTAGTCTTCTATTTATTTCATTGTTTTGAGTTTGAGGGCAATGATTCCCATTTTTGCCGTTCATCATTTTCCACAATAGCATCTGCTAATATTATTATCCTCATGAGGTTCCTTGTCACGAAAGAAAAGGATATATACCAAACAACTACACATTACCCTCAATTCCGTCAATTTCTTCTAGCGACTAAAATCCACTTCTCTGGACTCTCCAGAATCCAGATTTGAGAAATAACTCCGCACAGTATTTTTGAATGCTATAAAATGGTGTTGCGTCGTGCTTTTGTCGCCAAAGTAAGGAAAAGCCCATATTCTTCGTGACACCTATAGATTACCTAAGGAAAAGCCCATATTCTTCTTTACACCTTAGATCACCCACCTTGACCTTGTGTACATAATTGTCGAAAACGATTTTGGGCCAAAAAATTGTCAACAACAGTAGTATATACTTGTGTTATGGAAAAACATAAAGAATTAGTGGCCCTTACTAATTAAATAAATTTTAAATATTATTAATCTGTCTCAATTGTGTATATAAAAGAAGCTTTTAAATAAGTAAAAAGAAATTCTAAAATAATTAAAAATACTTGAGGTTCAAATAATCCTAATAAATCTTGAAAAGATAACTAATTATCTAGTAGTCTAAAAATAAAAATAAAAAGACTAAATAAAATAATAAAAATAATATTGCAATTCTAATACTATTATATATTTCTTAAAGATAAAGTTTATAGAATAGAATTTAAACTAAACCAATTTAAATCCAAGATTTGGCTCATGAAATACAAGTTGGAAGCTACAAAATATCTTAATATAATTTAAATCAAATCAAAATAAATTGAAATAAAAAGATAATTCTAAATTAATCTAAGTGGGATTTGAGACTTAAACTTCTCTCTCCATTTGAGCTTTCAAATTGTTAGTTTCTTCCCTAGACTCTTTGAAGATGTTACTTTAATGAGATAAAATAAGCTTCAAATAAAAAAGGCCCAATTCAGCATATATTTGAACTCGAATAAGTATGATTAAGGTTTTATTAGATTTCTGCATAAGTGTACTAGTGTGTTGGATCTTTAATAAGATAAAATAAGCTCCAAAATATACTTTTAATTTCCATAATAATTTTTTTAACAATGAGATTCCAAAAGCAAAGTTTATTGTTTGAGTTGAATTATACAATATATTAATTGAATCCTCCAGGTTCACAACAAATATAGGATACTGGAAGAATTGCAAGAAACAAACTCACCTCCCCACATGTGGGAAGCCCTTTGGAAGATCCCATTACTAAGAAAAATTACTCTTCACTTGGAAACTAAAGAGGATCCAATTCCCCTTGATCACCATAATTTCATTCCAAGTCAATGTTGTTATAATTGGATGGAACCAGCCAATTCAATTGCTTGAATTGAGAAGCAATGCTAGGTTAGGTCCAGATGAGGAGAGGAACAAGATGGTTTGAGAACCGATAGAAAATCAATTAACTTAATTGCAGATCAGTGCAAGATAATACAAAATCAATTAAACTGATTAGATTATTTTTTAAGTTTTTTAAAATTATTTTTTAAATAATATAACATTATTTATAGTATCAAATAACATTATTTTTTGCATAATTTTTTCACTTGTTATGATATTGTATTAATATTATTATAATGCATAATTATTGGTAATTATAAACTTATTTAACAAATAAGTTTAGATGATAATAGATTATTAGTTGGTTATTTTAAATTTAAAATATGATTATGAATAAGTATTAACTAATCTAGATTTTAATATTAAATCATCATACTTATTAATAATATATTGTTTAATTTTCTACATAATATATAACATTTAAAATTAAAAATACATTCATTTTATTACTACCCTGTTTGATTATGATTTAACTATTGGCCTATGAATTATTGCCTTCATGACCAGTCCCATTTTCATAAGATTGCTCTTCTAAGTCCAAGATCCAAATAATCCCCATAAAAGCAGTTTCAGATGCCGCTTCCTTGAAGTAATTAGTATACTTTAGCAATTGTAAACTATTCCAACATAGAAACTATATCAATGCTTAGGAATGGATACCATTAACATGCTTCTGTGTTGAAAAATTCACCAAAGTACAATACATCAACAACTTTAGCAATTGCAAACACATTTACAAATTGAGATGCCAAAGCATCAACGGTTAACAAGCAAGAATTATGTTTATGTATCTCTGAAAGCTTGCTTATTTCAGATTCTCAGGCAGAGCTCATGAAATTGGCTGGTGAGGAAGTACGGAAATTGCCTAATCGCCATTGACCCAAATTGGACACTTGAGGCATGAATCAGAATCCCACGTGGGATCATCTACTTTCAGCTCCATCATGTTCAATGACGAAATGTCTTCACTACCTGCTCTATCCGCCGCCGGCATAGAGGACAGTTGGTTAAGTGGGAAGAGCAAGTTGTACAGCAACACATATGCCCACACCTGAAATTATACATAGACTTTAGTGGCTTCGAACTTCAATGTGGAACTAACCAGACCAATCTACTGCGGAGGCTTTGAACAGCTCAGTTTGGGATCTTACAGAAGGATCTATATAAAAAAAGGCCCATAAAAGTTGACAGTATTTTGTGGCTGAAATTATATATAACCCAGCTGCCTAAGCCTAGTTGGGTTGAGTGTTGTAATGTACAGCCACCAGGACATCGGCTTTTCAAAGAAGGTCAATTAATGGAGACTTAGATAGTATGGGATGCTTAAGTCTTATATTGAGTAGTATAGGATGTTCAATATAATATTTAAGTAAGTTTATTCTTCCATCTTAATAGCTAGTTTTTGGATGAGGCATTCCACCAAAATACCCATCAATTTTGCTGGGCTTAGCCGTACCATTAGAGACTAGTTACTACAGACATGTTATAAGCTGTATGCTGCTATTTTGCATCACTTATGGATACAAACATGTCCTTATTCTCATCATGATTAATAATTATCCGAATTTATTCCTCCTGCAATCAATAATCACCTAAATTACTAGCAACTCCAACAGAACTAGTTCAAACTTCATTCAATTTAGTGCAAGAAAATAGCTTAAGGGTGTGTTTGGATTGAATTATGTGTAAGTGATTATGAGGATAAATGCTGATTCATAAGTGATTATGAGAATAAGTGATTATGTCAAAAGTGATTTGTGTTTGGATATTTTTACCCCATAAGTGATTTTGAGAAAAGAAATGTGTTTGGATATTGAGGTTTAAGTGATTATTTGGTAGATAATGAGAAGAAAAAATAAAATAAGTGATTATGAAAGGATAAGTGATTATCATAAGCAGAAAAATCAACTTCTTCCATAAGCACTTATTTGAGGCATAAGTACTTATTGAAAAATTGTTTCTGTTTGGTAACTCCAACACATAATCACTTATAGATCCCATAATCCCTTATTTTTTCCAACCCAAACAGGCTATAAAAGAATAATAACAATGCCTAGTACACTTGACTTGATTAATTGAAGTCACCCAAAAGCAGTAACTTTGGCTTTTATTTAATGATTTGATAGGAGTAGGAAGTAAGTGAAGTAGCCCAAGGCACCATATTGTGCTATCACATAAAGGCACATTGAACTATAATTTATGCCTCCATCAAGGATGAAATTATAGTAACCATGAGTCCATTGAGACGATGACATAAACCACATCTGATTTAGGGCAAAACAAGATCAGGACACAAAGCATGGTTAAGGGTGTACATCAATCACGCCAAAACTAATTAGCTATTGACATGTAAAGATTATCCAGGCACAATGATGACATTTGCACATATAAAATCAAGATTCTGGATGCTATCTTTGATAGCATGTCATAGTATCAGAGAAATATATAAAAGACCAACAGACTCTGCAGTTTAGACCATTTTGATCAAGCAAGAAAGAGGACAAGATTAGTAGCTTACGGAACAAAAACAGCATTATACTCATGCTCAAGGCATATTACACACAAATCTGGCATTATGCGATCTCTTTTTGCACCATCTGGTAAGCTGTCAGCCTTTTCACCTGAGAAAAAGTCACAAATTTTGAGTACCTATCAAAACAACCACAGCAAAATTAAATAACACAGATTCTTGAAAATGTACCTTCATTATCTTGTCCTGACCTCTTAGCAGCTGCAGCAAGAACCCTACATAAACAGAATAAAAAAGAGATAAATGAAAATTATGTTGAATAACTGTGAATTGTCTGATTCCTTTTTCCTCATTCAATTGCTTGCAATGGTATTCAGTTTTTCAATACTAATGAGAAGGATCATGAGGTGATGTGTACCTCTTTTGCAGTTCACTACGGTGCCGCTTTTCCAAGATATACTGAATAGCATGCTTAGCTATTAAATAAGTACCAAAAAGTGACAAGCCCACAGATGCATACTTATACCACCTAGCAAGAACAGTTCAGTCAATCCAAAAAGATGTACATCAAAGCACCAAATAAGCATCTATGTGTCTATAAATCAACCTTGCCCATTTCCCTAGATTTGCAATGAGCTGATCAATTGTCTTCGGAGAGATGTAAAATGGCCCTTTGTGGGGTCGCTGAATTCGGATGGTCCCAATGTCATCTTTAGCAGCCTGATCATTCAGTTCAAAAGTAATTGCAAAACCAATTATGAATTAGCAAAACATAGAGTTTTTGTATAAAATCAGAAAATGAAGACCCCTTCTCCTTGTAAGCAGAGGCCAATATTTCAATATCATTTGTAATGCATATGGAATTCCCCATTTCCCCTTTCAAGTATTTCAATTTTATTTGTAATGCAGTTTGACTACAACTTCACCCCCACCACATACCTCACCAACAACTGTCAAGGATGTGCCAATTGGAAGTACTCGTTCAATTCTCTTGACTCCAAGCATCTAAAACATGGTTTCGACTATGTCAATTTATAGAAGCCAGGGAAGTTCCTCTTCTCTAATCAAAATTCAATATTGGGGAGGAGAAAGAGCCTTTTGGGGGTGGGGTATTATTACAATGAATTAACAGCACTCCCACCTTGAGACCTTGGAGATAATCTAATGTTCCACGTACAAGTGATCGACCTGACTCTTCAAATGCTTCACTTCCAACAGGTAATACAAAACCTGAGGCACCCCGAGCCCCAACCACATGAACACGACCAGTTCCGTCATCCTAACGTACAAAAATGAAGGATCTGTGATATATATATATATATATATATATAACCTAACCATTCACTTCAAGTGAATTTGGTTTTAAAATGGTAGAAAAATGCATTCTGTCAAACCCGTTTTTGGGTCTTTCATTTATGCCAGTGAGGGGGGATAATCAACCCATAACAATAATTACTAAGTTTAAAAAAGGAGGAAAATATATCCGCACCAGATACCAAGGAACTTCTTTACTCATGGATAGCATCAAAGCGGAATCTTGTATCCACGAACCAGCATCATTGTGTTTAAGAAAATGTTGCTCAGCCTGGAGAGAAAAGCACAAACCATGTTAAATATCAATTGACAAGGACTGAAACAAGATAGGCAACATTCTCATGGAAAAAGACTATTCATTCTCTGTAGAGTGTTACGCTCATCTACCGTTTCTTCAACTATTACACCCCTTAAACCACTGAATTCACAGTTCACTGGAGTTTCAGAGCCAACTCTTCCAGAAATTGCAACAACCAAAGGTAATATTTCAGCATCTAACAGTTGCGCTGAAAAGTGAAGAAATGAAACATATGATTAAAAACCACAACTGTACAGACTGCATCATTAAGTGCAACCAAGAGTTATCAACTATTAAGCATTCAAATAAGGTCATCCTTAGGGCTGATAAGCTATCTTTCAAGTTGATGCCACATAGCCACCAAAATTTAGACATTAGAAGCTAGAACTAAAAAATAGATCAAACTTGGGAAAATGCTATCAGCATGATGATTTGTACTAAAATAAGAGATAGGACTACGTGGTCTGTATAATAGGTGTACAGAGATGCTAAATGGAAAGGTATCAATACCATGATTGTTATTCCAGCAATACAATGCCTATAATTTTCAGCAATCAGTTTTGATATTATTTTTTTGGCGAAAATAGCAAACAACTCTCGCTGAAACAATGCCATCAGTTAAAAATCCATTTCCATGAGATGACTATACGCAATTAGTTGTGATGTAAGAAACTAAACTAAGCACATCTACGAGCACTACCAATAGAAATCCGCACTGTCACCGTGCATCTTAAGATCTGAGACTTATACATACACAATTTAAACTTTCATAAGCACGGTCTTACTATTTTCTGGAAGCATAAAAAGATCAAAATCTCACCAGCACGCTCCTCTCAGATTCTGAAAAAGACACATACCTAATTCTTTTAACTGATTGACTCGTGTAACGGATTTAAGAATTTCGGCATCCCTGTACGACAAAAAAAAACTTCCCATGTTAAAAATGCCACTTATACACGAGTCTTGCGCAAATATAGATTACATATATTAGTCATAATTCATAGCCTAGTTTTGATGAATGAATACAGACAACAAATCACTTACCTGCCACTACTTCTCCCGAGAAGGTAAAGAGCAGCCGCACTCAAACAGCAACTGATTCCACCCCAAGGAATCATCTTCATCGGGAGCTCCAATGATGAACAACCCTACTCCCGATCAACTAATGCCCCAGCTTCCCATTCTTGTAGACGAGAAAAGCGATCAAGTCATTTGTAAGAAACCCGAAAATGTCAAAATCGATCCAAAATTCCAAAGATACAGCACAATCAAACTGAGATGGCAGAGCTAGAAATGGAATTTGGCGAATGTAAGATTGGAGACAATCAAAGTCCTTATTGTGTTCGCCAAAGTTTCTTCTTCCTTCAAGAAAGTAAATACGATATTAAAAAATTGAAGAGGAACTTAATAAGGAAAATAGTGAGGAAAGTGAGAGAATTTGATGCAAAGAGTAGAGGGGATGGCAAAGGAACGGAAAAGTGAAGAGCTCGTACGGTTCTTGATGTTGGCGTTGTGCGTTACCTCGCTGGTCCGTATTGCCTAGCCTGCGCGTCAATAAGTGATCACATCTCACCCCAACCATTACGAGTTAATCTTATCTCACGGAAGTATTTCTTACAAAATAAAAAGGTGCAAAATGTTTAATAAAACATATTTTAATAAAAATTTAAATTAGACTACACTATAGTATGTGTGTATAGAAAAACACACACACATATTTTTGCACTGACAAAAATATATACTTTATTAAATTTAAAAAATTCTATGTAATTCACGTAACTTTTGTCACTTATGAGTTATTATTTTCTTTTTTATCATTCATTCATGGCTAATGAGTTATAAATGTGCAAATTCTTATGGCCATCAATTTGTTGGTTTTTCTTGGTTGGTCCTCCGTTTTGAATCTTATCCCCAAGGAATTTTTTTTTCTCTATTGGGCAGCGAGGGTTACTAGCTAAGAAATATTTCATTAAGATTTAGGTGTTAAAATTATATATTTAAGATATTTTTACCAAATACAATGCATGAAAAAATCCCTTTGTCTTAAATTTATTATAATAAAATAAAGTATATAAGTTTAGGGGTCTAGAACCCTAATTTTAGAGTAAAAAATATAAGTTATGTTCATTGATGTGGGCCAACTTTAGTCCGATTTACTTAACATATGGCTGGCCTGCTTTATTTTTACTTTTTAAAGTTTTAATTCTTAACATTAAAATCTTGATCCTAAATCTTAGAATGTGTATAAAGAATCGCATAACAACAAAGAAATGGATGAATTTGCTTTTATTTTGAAAGGGTGAATCACAACTTGTTGAAGTCTATTTCTTAGTTTGAAAACACATGCTATTACATATAAAAGTGAACTAATTTTTTTTTTATACTTGCAAAATCAGAAGATAAAATTATTTAATTTTGATAAATATATTTAAAAATGTTAGATACATTTAAAATTGTTTTCAACAGGGAAAATACTTCTGGAAAAGATACGGGACAAATATTGCAAAATTTTGCTAAAAAAAAATCTTAAGGGGATATTTTAAATGCTTTTATATCAAAAATGATTTTTTGAAGTGAAAATATAATTTTAAGCGTAGGCCGCTCAAAGCTTTTGTATCATTACAATAAATCAAACTTTTAATTGACTTAACATATAAATTATTAAGGTTTATTTCAATAAATCAAAGTTTTCGTTGATTTGGATTGATTATTAAGGTTGAGGTGACTATATTTTTTTTTCTAAAATCACAATTTTCCACTAATGAAGAAAAAATATAGTTTAGTTAGCCTCAATAATGATTAACTTTAATAATTTTTGTGTTAATCAAAATTAGTTAATTGTTATCTATGTAATTTCAATTTTAGAAGTATCAATGACATCATGAAAACAAAGGGATTAAATTACTAACATTTTGAAATATTAAGAATTAAATTACTAATATAAAATCATGAAAACAATTTTAATTGTCAATTATGATCTCTGACTCTTTTTTAATATATAGGCCCATTTTAGTTTTTATATATTTTTAAAATTAAAATATATTATATTATTAGGCATTAGATAATTTCTATAAAGGATTATTTGGAAAAAACAGCTTATAAATAATATGATGATGTGATTTATTTAACTTATATTAAACTGTGCATTTTGTTGTTTGTGACATAGTAATATTTATTTTTTATAATTTCAAAATTAATGAATTCTACTACATGATTTTATGACAAATATGTTATAGTTTTTTAAGAAAATTATACACTCTATTTTTTATTCAATAATTCATATTATTATCCAAAATAAATGATCGGGTTATAAGAATTGGGCTTACATGGCGGGCGGCAGAATCGAATGGGTCGGGTATTGCGAGACGGAGATTGCGTTGCAAAACCCTCAACGCTTCCAAAACCCCATTCCAGTTACGGCAGTCTTCCGGCTCTCAGTGCTCCAGGCTCTGTATTTCCCCTTCTAGTTCTAGGGCTGTTTCTTTATTTTTTCTTCTTCTAGGCGACAACCTCTTCTTACTCCAATGGCGTCGGTTGCTCTCGGAAATTCTGCTTCTAGACGTCTCTTCCCATTTTCTTCTCAAATCTACTGCCGCTCTCGAGGCTCACTCATCGCTCATTCCCAGCTTTCTGAGTTGGTTCATGGAAATGAGACCACCTCTGCTTCCAATCCATGGTGGAGGTCCATGGCCACTTTCACGCGAACGTAAGTTCTGCTTCAATCCGTCTATTACGTTCTGAGCTACTACCCTCTCCTGATCCCTACGTCTCTGTAAACGTTCGCTTCACAGAATTGGACCTCATCAATCCATTGGCGGTAGACCTACAGCTTAACATTCTGTGAACCAGCATCATACTGCATTTGGCACTTTTAACCCTTGCTCATTTAGATTTTTTTTTTAATCAATCACATTTAGCTATTGAGAGTACTTACTTCATCAATTTTCCCCCTAAAAGATTACACGGAGAATAAAAATGTTAGCTACTGTTCCATGAGAATAAAAATTGTATATTTCTTTCTTAGATTGCCTTGCCGCCAAGTAAACATTTTTTTCCCAATTATCACATCGTGCTTAAATCTAAACGCGATATCAAATTGCGTTCTTTAATATGTTTCGATTTCATGATTGGGGGAAGGGTTCCATATTGTGTGATGTGATGTGCTTTTGCTTTTTCCTTCTTCATTGTTCTCATTGTTCTCGTCTTCATGTGCTGACAGAAAACCCCATGTTAATGTGGGGACCATTGGGCATGTTGACCATGGGAAGACTACGCTTACTGCTGCAATTACCAAGGTTTGTACTTCTTCAATCTTTTTTGGATCTCAAATTGGCATGAATCAGGAAGCTTTCACTTAAGCATCAGGATTTATTTATCTGATATTTTCTCAGGTGCTAGCAGAAGAGGGAAAAGCTAAGGCTGTAGCCTTTGATGAAATTGATAAGGCTCCTGAAGAGAAAAAGAGAGGAATCACAATTGCAACGGTTGGGACATATATTACTTAATCATTTGGGAAGGCCTTTTAGGCCCTGCTATAGATTACTAAATTTTCTTTTTTTTTGACGAAAGATTACTAAATTTTCTAACTCACCTTTTTGAGATAATAGTAACTCAATTTTCAGGCACATGTTGAGTATGAGACGGCTAAACGACACTATGCACATGTAGACTGCCCTGGACATGCGGACTATGTTAAAGTAAGCTTTAACCTTGGTTCTGTCTCTCTAAGAATTGCTTGATTATTAATTACTAATACTTAAGTCAATTATGTGGTCAATTATGTGGAGAAGTTTTCACAAATGTTGAATCTTTATTCTTTAGGCTTGCTTGACTAGTATGTAGAAGTGGGTGAAAGAATTTAAGAAATGACGCAAATCAGATCTTTGTTATTTCATAAATCTGCATTATTATTTTAGTGTTATTGTTGCTTGTGTGAGGCCTTCTAGTTACTGTTCTGAATTTTAAAATTGAAAGATAAAAAAGCATATCTAGTAGGACCTTTTGTTAGAGAATTTCCATATTGCAAGTCAATAAAGAATCCTTTTGTAGTGTTTTAATATATGGCAAATTTATATTTTTGCAAGTATGCTTTTGTGTAACCATGGACTGATTTAAAATTATGTCTGTTTTTCAGAATATGATTACGGGAGCAGCCCAAATGGATGGGGGCATACTTGTTGTATCTGCCCCTGATGGACCTATGCCTCAAACTAAGGAACACATTCTTCTTGCACGCCAAGTATGTATTCTATTTCCAATGTGGTTTGTATACTATTCAAGCATACTTTTAAATCTATAGTTGCTTTATTTCAGCCAAAAAAAAAACCTAGAGTTGACTTAGCTTGTAGGTTAATGTACACATACTTTATGCATCTTGCAGGTTGGGGTGCCATCTCTTGTGTGTTTTCTAAATAAAGTTGATGCTGTTGATGATCCAGAGTTATTAGAGCTTGTAGAAATGGAGCTTCGTGGTAGGGTGTTTTGGACTTCCTTTTCTTCATTCCCAAAATATCGTTTTATAGAGTTTTACAGTTTTTTATGCTAGCTTTATGCATTTGGCAGAGCTACTAAGCTTCTACAAGTTCCCTGGGGATGAAATCCCTATCGTTAGAGGTTCAGCATTGTCTGCTTTACAAGGTTCAAATGATGAAATTGGTCGAAAGGCCATTCTAAAATTAATGGATGCCGTGGATGAATATATTCCTGACCCTGTTCGCCAGCTTGACAAGCCTTTCTTAATGCCCATTGAAGATGTATTCTCTATTCAGGTAAAAAACAAAAAGTGGATTTTTTTTTGGATTTTTTTTTCAATTGTGTTATTTAATTAATGTGGAAATAAACTTTTTTTATGAAATTCTAGCAATACCTTGCTTGTCCTGTAATATGTTCAAACATGTTTTCAAGAAATGCTTAATGTTTAGATGACCAAGTGTGAAGTTTATTGAATTTCATCATTCAAATATGATACTCTTAAATGCTACATCTATTTATTTGTTGGAATAGAGCATCAAATGCCTAAAAGTGCTCACAATTTGCATTGGTTTCCTCTTTTATTTTGAAAGAGCTCATTGTAAATAGTAGCAATGATTTTCTGGGACGTCATTTGTTACTTCATGTTTTTCATTTATGTTGTGAAGGGACGTGGAACAGTGGCCACTGGTCGTGTTGAACAGGGGACCATAAAAGTTGGAGAAGAAGTTGAGGTTTTGGGTCTAATGCAGGTGTGCATTTGTGGTCATTTCCTTGGTTTTGTTCTGCCTTCTGATTCTCATGCCATTTCTTTTGATTAAAGTACGAATTTTGGATCTCTTGTTCTCTTTTGCTCATATTTAATTATTCTCAAACTTTTTTTTTTCCTAATCTTAAAAAGGCGATGAATTAGTTTCTTGTATTAGAGGTTTTGGCAAACTCCTCTAGCCAATTGGTGGGTCCTAATACTATGATTTTGTTTTTGTAGAGTGGACCTCTGAAAACAACAGTGACTGGTGTTGAGATGTTCAAGAAGATATTGGATCAGGGACAAGTGAGTGACTGGTTTCTCTATCCTTAAGAGCTATTGGCACTGCATATATTCAACTAATGAGAGTTTTTCCATTTTCTTAGGCTGGTGACAACGTTGGTCTCCTTCTACGTGGTCTAAAAAGAGAAGACATCCAACGTGGTCAGGTGAGTGACTCCATTCAATTTTTTTCATTTTATTGGACCTTGTAATGGAATTTAGGACAACTGTGTATACTTTATTGCATTTTCAACAATATTTGCGCAGTTTTCAATTCAGACTGCTAATGTCTTCCTGGGTGAATTACATCTGGGAGGTTACTTTTCTAACAATTTACTCTTATTGAAAAAAGGTCATTGCCAAGCCTGGTTCTCTAAAGACATACAAGAGGTTTGAGGCAGAAATATATGTACTTACAAAGGATGAAGGTGGGCGACACACTGCATTCTTCTCTAACTATAGACCTCAGTTTTACATGAGGACTGCTGATGTCACTGGAAAAGTAGAATTGCCGGAAAATGTTAAGATGGTTATGCCCGGAGATAATGTTACTGCAGTGTTTGAGTTGATTTCTCCTGTTCCACTTGAAGCAGGTCAGTATCACTCGAGTTTCTCTAATTTTATTGAACTAATCAATCTCATCTCCGCTATTAGATTTTTTTTGGTGCAAAATCTTTCTTTCTTCTGTGAACTGTTGTACTCTTTATGCACAAAATGAGGAGGCTTTAATATATTGCTTGCTATAACTTTATAGGACAAAGATTTGCTTTGAGAGAAGGAGGCAGAACAGTTGGTGCGGGTGTGGTGTCAAAAGTACTGAGCTGAGATGCATCCTTTGTGATCTAGCTGTGTTCTCACTTTTTCCGCAGGTGTTCAAAGCACTGAGACCTGACTATTGTCTTGAAAATGCATCCCATGTGGCTATCAATTTAATATACAGCAGTTGTGTTGGATGAAATTGATTTAATTTAAAAGAAGCTCATCTGTCATTTTTGTAGGACAGAAGTTGTGAACATACTCTTGGTCATTGCCGACGGTTTATTTGCGATAAATTGAAAATAATGTGAATCATCTTTATATGTTAAGTAGCCGTGCATGTTGGCATGGACATTTTTTTGGCATGTTAGCAAGGAACTAGGATTGTTCTTTTTTTTTGTTTTTTTAATAAACAAATTCTCCTTTCGGTTGAACCCATAGTGTTGATTACATATATACATCTATTCGTCTCCTATTTTATTAGACGAGTCAATCAATACTAGCTGCGTCTGAGTTTGTGATGGGTCTGACAGTAAAATTGATGCTGGATACGATCTGGATCGCGGTAATTGTATTGCACGGTTGATTTAGATCTTTCAAAATTTTATTTCCACAAATGTCATCTGCTTTATTTGGACAATAAAAATAAAGGACATAACCGCGTTGGAGGTTTAGTATCGGATCAACTAACTGATGTTCGGTTTATGATCCTTATTCTTCCATTTAGATAAGGATTCTTCAAACTCTCATTTCCTCTCCGTATTAAATCTCACGTCCTATATTTCACTATAAGTTCATTTTAATATAGTTAATATAAAATATAAAATTACTAATAAGTCCTTGTTAACAATAGAGTATCATACAATGTGCGGAAATTTGTGTTTATTTCATTTTGTTTGCACACAAAAAAGTGAGGTTTTTCTGATAACAAACCCCACTAAAGTTATTGACCAACTCTTGTGACATGTTTTTGTTTCTCTTTAAACAAGAAGATTGGGATATACTGTGAGGGAGGCAGCCATGTGGGTGCTTGGTACATGGACACAATTATGTGAAAGGTCTTTGCCTAAGTTATATCAGGGTCATAGGAGCACTACAGTGCTTAATTTGCCTCTTTCTGGGCAAATACAGAATGCTACAGGGTTGCAAAGTGTATTGCAAAAGCAGTTACAGCAGAGAGGAAATATTCCTCTGAATCTCAAGGCAAAGCAACCTGTGAGGGTGAAGCTTCGGAAACTGAAGCTGTTCAAAGTAAAGTTCAAGGTTAGATGCACGCTTGTGGTGGATAGCTTGGAAAGTAATATGAGATTAGGACTGTGAGTAGCAGCGGTAAGTTCAGGCTTAGGCTGTGAATTCATTACTAGGAGAATTTGGTATTTGCTGGTTATACATGGAAGAATTACAGATAAATACCACATGAAACAAAAAATTATAGGAACATACCTTAAACTTGTGAAATTACATTAAGGTATCAAGGTACTAAATTGTAAATATTATTTTCTGGTAAAAAGATAATTTTGCCCCTCCTCATTTTTCTCCTCCTTCCCTTTCCTCCCTCTATCGTCCTTCCTTTTCTCTTCTACCTTTTATCCCTCTCCCTCTCCTTCCTCCTTCCTCCAACCCACATCCCACCATCATCTCCCCTATCCCACTCCATACTACATGGTCTTCATCGATCTTAGAACTCATAAATTTTCATTGGTCTCAAATCTGGCTTAGATCCATCGGTTTCCTCCCATTAGTTGGTGACCCACAAGCAATCCATGCTTCCTTCATCAACGACCCACACAAGCAGGTACTTTGAGCTTCTTCCTCCGTCTTATTCTTTCCATGCAACCCACATCTTCGTGTTTATCTTCTTCTTCCTCTGTTGCCTTCATCTTCTTCTTCCTCCATCTTCGTCTTCTTCATCCTCTATGGCCTTCATCATTTGGATTGCTGTTTTTTTTTATTATTATTTTGATTTGTTGGGATTATTTTTTTTAATTGAAAATGTACGTGAATCAATTGCAAATCTAAATAGAACAATTTGTAAATTTATGTATGTTAGTTGCAAATGTGTGTAGATTTATTTTTGTTAGTTATTAACAACTGATTTTTGTAGATTTGCATCTTAATATCATATATTTGCAATTGATATTCGTGAATTTGTTACCCTGTTGCAAAATGTGTGTTGGTTGACCATCAAAGGAGGCCGCTTTTAATGGTGGACTAGTGCAGCATCTTTGACAGCAACAGTCATCACTGGATTGCTGCAATGGTCAACCATCAGACGGGATCTCCTTTGATAGTAGACCAACACATTTTGCAACGTGGTTACAAATCCATGAATATCAGTTGCAAATCCATGAAGGAGAAGGAAAAAGAGGGAGAGGCAAAATGATTTTTTTACGTGATAACAATATTTACAATTTAATACCTCATTGTAATTTTATAAGTTTAAGATAAATTTTTGTAATTTTTTATCACCTGTGGTATTTATCTGTAATTTTTTCTTTTTCTTTTGTCCTGTTGGATTTTTACTTGTACTTTCATTCAATAAGAGATGGAGGATTATATTAGATGTGAGTTTTTCTTCTCCATACCTACTGGAAATACCATTCCTGTACTTGGATTATATTTTTCCAGGGACCTCTCTTATACATATATAATATAATATTAACATTTATGTTTCACGAAATCCTTGTAAAAATAAATTTATTCGTTATTTTTTATATTTTATTATTATATTTATATTTTTCATGTTATTATTTAATATTATGCATTTATTATATTTTAATCTAAAAGCTTAATTTTTTTGTGAAAGAAAAATTTAAGTTCAAAGGATTCAAATTTGTGTTGGCGTTTTAATGTTAAAATTTAATTGCAAAAATATAATGAAATATTGTTCAGAGACTTGTCTAGGTGAGAAGAAAAAAAGTTTAAATTATTAATGAGGCTAATGAAAAGAACAAATTCCAACTTTCTAAATTGGATATGATAATACTCAAAAATCTGACCGGATAGTTTTACATACAAATAGTTACATTTCCATTCCATTAAATTTAGAAAGCTCCTTTCTCAATCAAGGGGAGAAAATAATTATCTATTTTCTTACGCTTGTATACAACATCATTTGAAGATTGAACCAAAATATTTTACTTCGCCCAAAAAGAAATGACCATTTTTTTGCCCCCAAGAAAGAAATGGGCATTTGACATGCTATTTTAGTTCAAAGTTCGAGTTTTATGTAGAAGAGACGTCAGCTTTTCCCCATCCAATATCTCAAATTTTACTTTGGCCAGACAATCTTTTTATTCAAGAGACACATTTAAGCCGATAATTGATTGATACTAATTAACATTAGCATAGTATAATTGAGTCTGACGTTGGGAGAGAAAACAAATAGTAGCTTGATGTATTAAGATGTCAACGCAAAAATCATAACGGTACTCACACATTCCTGTACAATCAGACCATACTTTCGGCCCAAGGCTTTACCACCATAAAAACACGACATCAACAGCCTTATCCCATTAACGGATACCATCGTAAAAACACTGGAATAAAAATCCAGCTGAAGCGCCCTTAAAGATTTCACAATACGCATTAAGGTACTTTCTATTGGAAATTCTCAAACACCATATTGCAACCTAATTCAAGATTTTCAACCAAACACAGTAGAAGCAGCTGATCCCACAGTAGTTTACAGCCAATGATATTAAAGGGTCTATTTAAAGGAAATAACATCTATCCATAAAATTAAAATTATCCGATATTCAACAAATGAAACTAACTTGCAGTCATGTCTTTAATTTAGGTCCAAGAGCAACAAAACATCTACGGGAGGTGTAAAACAAAACCAACTCAAAAGCAAAATTTTAATCCATGTGCCTCTCTCAATTCCTCAACGGTTGGCCTTGGCAACTCTCTCAATCTCGTCCTTCTTCTTAATGGCGTAGCTAAAAAATCCCAAGAAACAGAATCAGCAAATGCAGAAAAACACGTGATGATACAAGGATGCAACCAGATAAAAGAAAGTCACAAAAAAACATTAACTGATTCCCATCAAAGATTTTTTTTTTTTAAATCTAGTTGTTAACATTTAAATACCTGTTAGATGATCCCTTCGCAGCATTGATAAGTTCATCAGCCAAGCATTCTGCAATTGTCTTAATGTTCCTAAATGCAGCCTCACGAGCACCGGTTGTAAGGAGATAGATAGCCTGATTTACACGACGCAGAGGAGAAATATCTACTGCCTGACGTCTGACAACACCAGCAGACCCAATTCGTGTAGCATCTTCTCTTGGCCCACTGGTGTGATATAAAGTATTAGGAAAAATATTTAAAAAGAAAGTAAGAAAGAAAAAGGAGCATGGAATTATATAGAGCAAGAGAAGTAAAAGGGGATGGTCACTCGCATATCTGTTTCTTTTTCTATACCTGTTGATCACAGCATCAACAATAACTTGGATGGGATTTTGATCAGTGAGCAAGTGGATAATTTCCATGGCATGCTTTATGATCCTCACTGCCATCAACTTTTTCCCATTGTTACGTCCATGCATCATAAGAGAGTTGGTAAGCCTCTCCACAATAGGGCATTGTGCTTTCCTGAAACGCTTGACTGAATATCTGCCGGCAGTGTGGGGCACATAAGTTGCATGCTTGGCAGGAGCCACACCAATGTAATCTGCCAGAGATATGTCATTCACCTACAGTCATAATACCTATAAGTAACACTTAGAAGCATTGTTGACTAATACAAAACAACAGACATTATTACAAGAGGACATAATCACATGTCTTCACTCTTCACATGAAGAAGTAAATCATTATAGAGTCAAAAAACTATGTCAAATTCAAGAAAAATAAAAAATCAGGAACAGAAACATCGAAGACAAAGCATGTAATGTAAGCAAATAGTAAAACTCATTAGTGAGTAATGTGAGGAAGCAAGCAAAACAAGGATCGGAAATTTGGGCAGCCTGCACAGCAGAGTATATGGAACATTTAGCAAAGCTGAGTTTGTGACCATCAAGAAATATAATCTTTTGATGGCAAATAGCAGCCACCAAGAAAAAGAACTAAGCACATGCCTAAATTTTCCACCACCAAATATGATGAAAGAATTCCCATTACGTCTGGGAAGAGAATCACCAAAATTGCCACCACTTTATATTTGGAAATTCTCTAAAGATATAAGTCCCGTACCGGGGGAGTATATCAGTAGAGTATCAGTTAGAAGCTAAATTCCAAATTACCCTGCCTTTAAAGATGGTTCCTTAAAACGATTGATGACAGTGATGACATGGCAATCACAAGTGAATACGAGCATGTCAAAAATAGGAAATCCGGATAAGGGAATTGTTCAGTCTTTTGTATGCGAATAAATAAATGCCAGAGGGGAAAAAATCATATAAGTTACAGGGTAAACAATGAAATACAGTTGCTAGTGAACAGGTTACATTGAATTTTTGCACTAATTCTTGCCATATTATTGGGGTTATTATGAAAAAAGCAGCTTCTAGTACTAAATTGATAAAATCAGGCATCAATGCGAGAGAGGTCAATAATAATACTAGAACTTCAGGATCAATTTGCCTTAGTTACTGCTAACATTTTGGGTAAATTGTCGATTGAATATGTACATGAATAGCAAGGGAAGATGGGATTAAGAAGAATAAAGGGAAAACCTGAACATCTTCGAAGGTCCAACGATTGAAGAGCTTGACATCGTTGACTGGCTCAATGAGGTCTTGGTTATGAGGTGGAACTACCGCGGCCGCCATAGCAACTTACCTTCTTCCCCTGCAGTGGAGGCGTGCGCCGAGCTAAATGCCGCAGTGCTAGTGACAAGAACCTTCAGATAGATTATCGATAACAAAACCCTAAAGTCCAATATCCCCTCTTTCATTTGGGCCGATATCAAACCCATATTCGACCCATGTAGTTTCTTTTTGGTCTGGGCATATGATTGACCAACAGTTCAGAGAATAGAAAATGGATTTTTTATTTTTTCGGCCAACAACAAAGGATTTTCCATTATACGCCCAAATTATTGTCCAAATGATCATTAGTAAGATAATCACAGATAAAGCTTACAAAAAATTTTATGTATACACATAAAATTGAAGGTCCTTTCATCATGGTCTAGTTTATCTTTAGAGGATTTTCCTGCTAGAGTTTATTATTTTAAAAAAAATAATTTATACTCTCATTTATTTTAAAAAATTAAAACTGAACAAATTTATGATTAAATTGTTAATTTAGTAAAAAAAATAAATTGTTAAAAAAATTATGTTATGAAAAAATATTATAAAAAATAGGGTTGATCCCATAACCCGGGCAACTCGATCCTACCCGGCCAGATCAAGTCAAGTTGAGTTCGGTGCAAAACTATCCAAATACTAAAGAAAGAGATGAGACTGGGTTATAACTTAGGGCAGGACTGGGTTTCGGGTCATGACTCTTGACTAATGTCTAACTCGGGGGTATAATGTATATATATATATATATTTTCATTTTATAACAACAGCATCTCATCCATTGCTATTAGACCCCAACATATGTCCTAACTTACCATCTCTTGCCATTTCTCAACCCTTTCTTGACTTTGTTCAAATTGCTTTCGTCTCCATCAGCAGCCATCATCGATGGCTCTCTCCTCTATGTAGCCATACATCATCTTCCTTGGCAACCATCATCATTAGCGCTCTTCTTCATCCATTCGTCACAACACAGCTCTCGTCTACCCTTAGAAAGTAGGTATGAGGAATTTTGATTAATGCCCTACCTTTAGTGTAGCTTATGTGATCGTTATGGAAGAATCATGAAGTGCACATTATGTGGTGATCTTTTATTAATATACTTATATGAAATGAATCATGATTAATATATATTAATTCCGATTATTATTGCTTTTCATATATATATATATATATATATTGATTATTGTTCAGGTATATATACATTCATATTTTTATTTTGATAATCTATTTGCTAAATAAAGGATTTGGTATCTTAGCTTGATTATTGGGAATTAGTTTCTTCATTTCTATCGTTTAGGAAAAAGAAGAGTACTTCTTTTAGTATATTTCTTGCTTCTTATTGACTATAAGGATCTGTGGTGGTATTTCTCATTTTCCATAATGTTTTTGTCATGCTAATAATGGCGAATTGTCAATGATAAAGTTCTGGATGGTGTATCTTACTGGATTATAGTTTATGACTATTACAATAGAACCTTCAATCATGATTAACCCATATGGGTATTGTGTTTTGATTTTTTTCAAAATCATAGTTTGACCTCTAGTTGTATTTTAGGTAAGAGTTTGTATTAAGATTTCTTTGTCCAATATTGAATAAACTTGTAGCTTGCTTTGTTTCTAGTTAGCATGAAGACCATCGTTGGTTTTATTGTTTGATCTAATTTGCTTTAAAAAGAAGCCTCTTTGTCCAAAATTTAGAGATGAAACTCCATAAATTCAAGGCAAAGACATGATAGAGATGAGGTGTGACGGTCTTCCAACCCGGTCTCACTCCAGTCTCCTAAGCCGATGCTGTTTTGGTCTCGGACTAGACCAGGCAGGACCAACCCTCGAGCTCTAAGCTTGTAGCCCGTCCCCAAACAGGACCAAACATTAGGTTGGTTTCTAACTCCTGTCCAATCTTTGATCGGCCCTAATAAAAAGTATGACAAATAACAATCAGCATCAATATAATATGAGTACAGAAATATAGTCATAGAGAATTCCTTTCACTTCTTGCATCTCATCACTCTCATGATTATTGATGCAACTTCACCCACAAAACATGCAACAAAAGCAAATGGCAACACCGATCAAAACTTAACAATCATCCATTATACGGAGTTTTGGACAACCACCACTAACTCACACCATCATTTGCCATCATTATCTCGGTGACTTCTCCAGTTCATCTAACCTTGACGATAGAGCTGTTACAAGTTTTTTCACCGAGATTTTGGCCACATTAGGGCGAACTTTGATATTAGAAGCCAATCTACTTACACAGTACATGCCACAACCAACCAAAGCCTAACCACCAAAATTAACACTCAAGAATCGAAGCGGTGAAGAAACCACAGCACTAGCCACCGCCATAAACTTCCCCAAGGACACCTCTTGTTCTGCACATGGGAAGGCCCCTGATTCATGTCTCTGGTAAGTTTAATAAATTGTTTCATAGTGCAGGTTTGTCTCTCTGACAGCCCACCCCTACTTTCCAACCCTTTTCCAATATTTTAGTATCTAACTTGTAGCTACAATTTATATTTATATTAGCTTAAAAGCATAATTTGAGTAGCTAAATTGTGACCGCACCTTTTTCCTTTTATTTTTTTTCCAAAGCACATGACACATTAATTATTTAGAAAACACAAAAAAAAAATAAAATATACATATATATAAAAATTAACTTTAAATCAAGTAGTATTATACCAAACAACTATATTAAAAAATAGTATATCATTTTATTCACTGAATAGAAAGAACAATTCACAAGTGCATAATCTTGCATAATAAAAATTACAATTACAAATACATATATATTATTTATTTCATTTTAAAGTATATGGTGGAATTACGGAGTATTAAAATTTTAAAATATAAGTTATTTTATGAAATTAGTAAACATTTAATACTTTTTTTCCAATTGTATCTTATTTATGATACTTCTCAATTATGAGATAGAAATAGTTCAAAAAAAGTTACTTTCTCCGATTCTAAATATATGATATTTTATTTTAATTTTAAATATATAACTATTTATATTATACGAAATAGTATTTATTACATATTTTTAAAAAATACCCCTACTTAATATATCTCAGGGAGGGAGAGAAAGAAATTAAATAAAGGTAGTTCTGGAAAAATGTCATAATTTTTTAAGAAATCGAGGTTGTTAACTAATTTTAACTCTTATTCTTAATCCGCATAATTCTATTAATAGAGTCTTATATTAAGGATCAGAGGAAGTATTATGGATAAAGAATAATATATGTTTACTCCTATTTGATGAGGATAATTTTGAAAAATTATAAAATTTTTTAAAGAATCAATGTTTCTTTTATAGATGTAAAGTAGGTATATATAACGTATATTTTGAAATGGAAGAAGTAATCACATAGATGATGGGAAATAAAAAAAATATAGAATATTCTCCTAATCTACTCCACTTATTCTTTATTATAAGTCATTTTTAATTGATATACATGCATCAAGAAAAATGATTAAAAGTAATTAAAATTTTTTAACTCTATAAATTTTATCATAACTTTCTAATATTATTCACATTAAATTATAACCTATATTAATTATATTTTTTTATTATCTCTTCACCATAATTATTTAATGAGGGATAAATATGAAAATAAATATTTAATACTTAGAAAATGACTAATATTTTGTATATTTTAATTATTCTAAAATATGACTTATAATTAGGAATAAAAATAATATATTATAGTGTTAATACTTACTTTATCAAACAAATTATAATGGTAGAATGATTCAATAATAAATTAATTGATTTGGCTTTCTAATAAAATAATAAAGTAATCTACATTTATGTTTTTCATACGAGATAATAAATTAATTAATAATAAAATGTGTCCTTGTAATTTCTAGAGCTCACAATCTTGGTCATGCTAAAAAGCCTGAATTATCAAATGGGCTCAGTTAATAAAGCTCGAATTTGTATGATACAGCTTGTAGGCCTATATTTTTTAAAAAGATTTTTTATGTTTTTTTAAAATTTTTTCATATAATTATTTAAATTAATACAATCAATTATCATCATTATTCACACAAAAAATAACAAAATATTTAAATTTTATAATTTATACATTATTAATTAATAAAATAATATATTTTTTAATATTTTAAGCAAAAAAGGAAAATGGGTCAAACTGGCCTACCCAACCATGGGCCGGACCAAAAAACTCGTTTTTCCTTTGAGTTCTCAATTTTAAAATCCAATCCACCTATTTTACTAAGTTAATTGGGTTAGTCCATTGAATCTGATCCATATTACCGGCTCTAGTAATTTCCAATATCAGCAAACATGATCTTAAAAGAAAGCTAGTCAGTGAAGACGGGTATATTAGCAATTTGACAACTTATAACAAAAATATTTATCAATAAGAATCCAAATCACTAAAAGGTTTTAGATCCTTAATTGGGAAAATATATTTTTTTAATGAATAAGATTATCTTTATGAAATTAGTTCACTTCAATTGAGAATTTAATTATTTACACTTGAAAATTTAGTTATACCAATTTGAAAAATTAGTTATATTCACTTAGAAATTTAATTGTATTTATTTGAAAATTTAATTATATCTACTTGAAAAAATAGTTATTTACATTTTAAAATTTAGTTATTTTTATTTAAAAATTTAGTCATATCTACTTAAAAAATTAGTTATTTTCACTTGAAAAATTAGTTCACCTCAGTTAGAAAGTTAATTATCTTTAATTAGAAATTTAGTTTGGTCAATTTAAAAACTTAGTTATGGACATTTAAAAATTTAGTTATATCCATTTAAAAAATTAATTCAGTGTAATATAATTGAGAATTTAATTATTTTCATGTGAAAAATTAGTTATTTTTCATAAAAAAATAATTATTTTTACTTAAAAATTTAGTTATATATATTTAAAAATTTAGTAATATTCATTTACAAAATTATCTTTTTTTCCAAACTAAAATCTAGCCCCTTTTAGGTTATTTTGAAAATTAGGGACGTGGTTGATCAATATTTTTGTTACAAGAATTGTCTTTTTCACCTAGGGTCTCTAGCCAGTAGAAAAAAAAAAAAAAAACAGCAAACTAGGGTCCGTCTCTTCAATAATTCTATTGGAAAAGAAATAAAGCCAATTTGATCGTCACCTCTTAAGTCTCAATTATCGTCGCCTCTCTCTCTCATCTGTATCGAAACCCTAGAAATTCATTTTCCGGAATCTGAATAGGTTCCGTTAATGGAACCCTAGATTTTCTCATCGAGCTCTCACTTTCCCGAGATAATATTCAGACTTCACTCTGACTTGTCATGAAAAATAAAAAATCCTTTCCCTACCCGAATTTGCGTGTAGATCCTAGTTCCTTATCTGGACATTTCAATTATCCCAACCCTCCCACCTCAATCGGGTTCATTTCTAGATAGTTTCCACATAGAAGTTGACATTGATAATTTCGTTATCGTGGCTTGCGCATGGGTAAGGTTCTCCGAGAAACGTCCAAAGCATCCATAAATTCTTCATCCCCATGTCCATCTTCGGTGCCTGCAACAACCTCATCGTCATCGATAACCGACACTGTAAGGGGTTCTCACCAATTCAAGATCTCGGGATATTCCTTATCAAAAGGAATCGGGATTGGGAAATATATAGCATCTGACACGTTTTCAGTCGGCGGGTATGAGTGGGCGATCTACTTTTACCCGGACGGGAAGAGTGTCGAAGACAATGCTACTTACGTATCGCTATTTATCGCGCTTGCCAGTGAGGGGACCGACGTTAGGGCTCTTTTTGAGCTAACCCTTTTGGACCAGAGCGGGAAGGAGAGACACAAGGTTAATAGTCATTTTGAGAGGACGCTGGAGAGCGGGCCGTACACGTTAAAATATCGCGGTAGCATGTGGTAAGTAGCCTCTATATGATTTTTCTTTCTTTTTCTATTTCAAGTAAATAAAATATCCCCCTCTCAATCTTGCCCCTTTTTCTTGATTTGGGCGTTCGGTGGATAGTCTGAAAATATGTTTTCGATGATGTATATGTTAATCGGCTATATTAACGTTAATATCAGAGTTAGAAATTTGAGAAATTTGATTTAACGCTGCTCGAACAATCGGCTCCCCTTTTATGAGAAGCTGATGAGTGAGACCCCTCTCTTGGCATGACTAGGATTTTTCCTGGCGATTGGATTGCAGCTAAAGCGGTGGACTGAACTAGCTGGTGATATTTATTGGAAATGATTTCTTTGTACTACTTATAGTGGAAGTGGAAAGAGCTTGTTCTATGGAAGGCCACGTTTTGAAAATACGAATTAAAATGTTGTGTGTACTGCAGTTTTAATATGACTTTTGCCGTAACTTTTAAGGTTTTTGGTCTTAGGCATGTCAAGTGGATATTTATTACAATTTAACATCCTAGGGTTGTCTGTTGAAAATGTATTCTTCCTCATATTATCTAACACTAGAGAACCTACCTTAAAAAGTTGACATTAAGTTCTACCAGGGAAATATTTATTCGAAGTTATTATCGAGCCTGTCTCCTTTTGGGAATATTCAAGGAGTGCACACGTGTAGTATACATTTCTTCCAAGCTTCCAAAAATACAGTTGTATGCTTGGGATTGATTGCATGGAGCACTGCCAAGAGGCATAACAATTTTAGCATTTCTGTGAAGAAAAGGTGTGTTGGGGGGGGGGGGGTTGGGTAATGTGATTCGAGAAGGGTAGTCACTTATATGTCATGTAGAGCATGTTCATAGTGAAACCTTGGCCTTTAGGTTATTTATGGGAGTGGTTGAGCTGTTTTTAAAATTATATCTGCAGACTCTGGTGTATAAGCGTGTGAACAGATTTTCTCTTTTCTCTTTTCTCTTTTCCCTTTTCTTTTTCTTTTTTCCTTCCTTTCCTGACTTATTTTTTAAAATAAATTTTTTCTTGTACGATTTATTTTGTCTCCCTATAGTTTTCTTAGCTTGATATTTGTTTATTTGGGCACATATGGCAGAAAATTTTGATGCGTGAACTTTTGTTGTTTTTGGCTAAATTCTATGCATTCTCTATAGCATATATTAAACTGTTTGTGAGAAGGTATCAGGTTGGTATACGCTAATTGATTTGTATTGGATGATCCAGGGGTTACAAGCGATTTTTCAAGAGAACAGTTCTGGAGACATCAGATTACCTTAAAGATGATTGCCTCTGTGTCACTTGTAGTGTTGGTGTTGCTAGATCATACACAGAGGGCCCGAAAATCTACTCCATACCAATACCGCCATCTAACATAGGTCAGCAATTTGGCTGGCTGCTCGAAAGTGAAAAAGGAAGTGATGTGAATTTTGAAGTTGATGGAGAAACTTTTGCTGCTCACAAATTGATATTAGCAGCTCGTTCACCTGTTTTCAGGGCCCAACTTTTTGGTCCTATGAAAGATCAGGATACTCACTGTATAAAAGTTGAAGACATGGAGGCTCCAGTTTTTAAGGTTTGATCACATGCTGTGTGTGTGGCCCCTTAGGTTATTTTGATTTGTATCTGCTATTTGGTTACAAAATTTGGTTTTTGTGATCATTTCCATCTATGCCTAACGTGCACATTGTGCTTCTTTCCGCTCTGGCTTTGTTTTATTCTTCTTAAAAGAAGATTGAACAGAGATGAATTGATATGATGAAACCAAGAAGGATTATAGACCTTATTATAAAGGAAAAAAGGAGCCAAACTGATCTCTTGCTGCTTTTACTTTTGACTCATATTGTTGTGACTGATCAATGCCCTGTGTCGTGCATAGTTCTTGCATTTGGTGGATGTGTTGTCCTGTGATGTGTTTAGAGGGAACTCGTATAAGTGAATAGTGGTTCTGTCTATCTATATCTGAGTTGTGAGAAAGAAACATAAATGTTATAGGTTCAGGTTTTTATTCACAAGAAAGGACCACTTGTATTTTGATGCTTAAAATTATTGGATTCTATTTGATGTCATCATTTGTGATGCAATCCCTTATTATTAATGTGAAGATCAGTATATTCTAAGATTGTAATCTTCCAAAACGTGCGACTTGATAAAAGAATGAAACCTTTGTGAGAAATTGCAATTATAATAGCTGTAAATCACTGAGGTAAGTTATAGAAACTGACATTTTTAGCGCAATCCCTTATTTATCACAAAACATATTAGGTGAAGATCAATATATTCTCAGGTTGCTGTTTATTAAAAGATGGGACCTGACAGAAAGCATGTATATGTCTATGAGAAATTACACTAATCATAACAATAGAACCTTGATTGTGACACTTATTATGTAAATTGACCATCCCATAAGTTCAATTATGGTTCCTTTGTTGCTTCGTTCTGCTTTTTATGCAAATTATTTTTTAGATAATACATTTTGAATTTTTTTGGGGCCAGTGAATACATCTTAAATCTTGAAAATATCAGAAGTGGACTCATGGTTGGAATATGTTCCATGCTTTTCCTCCCTTTTTCATACCCCTCCTCCCCCCAAAAAAAATGGTCCCCCACATTGGTTTTGATTTATCATGGGGTTCTTGTCTTGATCCCATGCATTTTCTGTAAAATAGGACATGCAAGACTCTTGTCTCATAAGAAGGTGCCAGTTATCAGCTTAGTAAATTAAAGTCAAGCAATGTGGATTTGGAATGATTTTTCACTTGCACCCTTCCTTGTTATGCTATTTTGCAGGCATTGCTTCATTTTATATACTGGGACTCGCTGCCTGACATGCAGGAGCTTACTGGGTTGAACTTAAAATGGGCAACTACTTTGATGGCTCAACATCTGCTAGCAGCAGCAGATCGGTATGGTTTAGAGAGGCTTAGGTTGATGTGTGAAGCCAATCTCTGTGAAGAGGTTGCAATAAACACTGTAGCTACAACTTTAGCCTTGGCAGAGCAGCATCATTGTTTCCAGCTCAAAGCAGTCTGTCTCAAATTTATTGCAACGCCTGAAAATCTCAGAGGTGAGTTTCCCGTTTCTGAACTTGTATGAGAAGATTTTAATAGACCTGCCATGAGAGGGGGGGGGGGGAATATTAGATGATCTAAAATTCAGCATCTCATGTTAACAGAGACAGGAAGTTAAATCTGTTGTCGAAATTTAATGCTTGTCAATATTATGCCCTGTGGTTTGAAGTTGAACAACAAGATGCCAAGCTGTTGTGATTTATTTGGTCTAATGTATTTTTGCAGCCTAATAATTAATTTAAGAATTATCAGTGTCTATCAAATTTGATCCTGTCTAATGGTGCACTATTGGATCAAATGACAAAACTATGTTGAGGAAAGATGGCTTTTTCTGGGTGAAATGAAAGTTGGATTCATGTAACAGATAAACTTTCCTATCCTTACTTTGAAAGATATATGCGGACAAATAGGGATTGAGCTGAAATAGATTCACCTCAGTATATGTTTTGTAGGATTTGGTTTTACTAAGATGGTGTAATCGTTGGTAGTTTTGTAGGTCCATACACATCTTATTCATCTTATTACAAAAGTGGCTTAGGGCCTGTTTGGTTTTGGAATGACCGAGAATTGAATGGAATGGAATAGATTGGTCGTTAAAATAAAAAATGAAACAAGATGTTGAAATTGATTTTGACCATGGTACTGATGGAGGAGAGGAAATTGGGGGGTAAAGGAGAGGGAGGGAGGTGAGGTTGGTTAAGGAGTGTAATTTGGTTTAGAAAATGATTATTGGAAGTGAGAATGAGGAAAGATAGGGGTTAAAGTGGTAATCTTCATTCCCTATTTTTTGGGTGTTCTCATTCCATATGGAGTCTACATTTTCACTTTATTGTGCAATCAAATAGTCTAATCTTGAAGTAGAATTTGGGATCTCATTCCCAAACTTTTTAGGAATTTAATCAAATAGGCCATTTTAGTCTATTTATATTTATTTTTATTTAATCAATTTTATTTTTTAAAATTTTTTTCTATCTTCCTAATATCATACTAAACAAACTTATAATTATCATTATTCAATTTCCAACTATTTCATTCCATTTTATTCCCTGGAACCAAATGGGCCCTTAGTTTATAAGAAAGACGTTTTCCAATTATATTGTGGCAGCAAATATACCTGGACCAATTTCTATACAGTTGTTCGCACGAGTTTGGTTTTCATCTGGAAATGCAGATCACCAACTAAAGCATTTTCTTTTCTTCATTTTCAGCTGTGATGCAGACTGATGGTTTTGAGTATCTGAAGGAAAGTTGCCCATCTGTTCTGACTGAACTATTGGATTACGTGGCTAGATTTACTGAGCATTCAGACTTCATGTGCAAGCATAGGAATGAAGCAATACCTGATGGCAGCGATGTAAATGGTAGACGGGTCAAGCAAAGGCTCTAGTCTGAACATTGAACATTCTGTACACAACTTTGCCCCTCTTATCTCTAAAAGGACAGAGTAAAATCCATAGATAGGGATTATAATCGCTAATAGGACTAGATGCAATTGTGAGCTCTCATGTATTCGTATCTATGGTAAGTAAATGTAGTTTGTTTCAGTGCTGTTGTCGGCCATTTCCATATATATTTCAGTAATTTAATTTTTATTTCCCCTCACTAAAGATCATAACGTATTAAAAGGTATTGATTCCTGCTTAATCATTTTTTTTACTCTTAATATTTAAATTGGTAGTCTTTGTGCTCGTACCATCTCGCATAGTAGATACAATAAATCGAAGTTACGTCACTGATGATGCAATGAAATATTTATGGAAAGACTGGAATTAAATAATCATTATTCCGATTCAGAGTGAAGTTGAAATAAAAAAATCTAAAATAAAAGAGGTGATTTTATGAATAAATGACCTTTATGTTTTTGAGGTAAAAAAGATTACTTATAATTGATTAATAGTTATAAAAATTCAATTGAAATTTTTTTTATATTTTATCACCTGGTATCTTAGGGTATTTTGGATTTATTGTTTGTCCCAAATTAATCCAGATCTTGCTATGTAGAGCTTTACAGTGACTCACCGGTATTAATAGAAAAATCGAAACTTTGACTCTAAAAAATACTGGTCAAGTCTCTTATCACTTACCACTTAACCAGGAGTCCATTGGTATTCAATTCTAAATTTTAATTTATAGTAATCAAAACCAAAATATTTCATTATCTTTAATTTGTTTGGATTTGAAGGTGCTACTAATCCATCTGTGTTGGTGGGAGTCCATTATATTGAAGGGAAAAAGTTAAAGAAAAGAAAAATCTGCCGTATTTTGAAAATTCTTACTGTAGTGTGATGTTTGTATGTAGAGATGGTTATGTACGCATGAAACAGAAAAACTTCTTCTCCATCAGAAAACTAGTGTTTTCAAAGGAGGCCAACCAGCAATTTTGGTTCTCATGGTAAGCCTTTGAAGGCTTAACCTGGTACAAGGAGGAAGGGAAGAGAAGAGATGAGGTATTATAAAAAAGGATGCCATTGTCGAAACGCGGAAAAATGCTCTAAGGGTTGGCAGACATATCAAGCATGATTCTAATGATTTTTATGATGGTTTTTTTTGGGGAGGGGGGGGGGGAGGGAGGAGAGGATATGCTTCAAAGGTCGGTAAACATAAGGGCTATTTTTGTTTATGTTGCATATTTTTACCAAGGTTTGTGATTATGAAACAATGGTTTCTGCTTGCAGCATTTTTTTTTAAATGGGTTTTTGTTGTTTGATTTGTATTTGCCAAGTTTTTGGGTAAGCGCTAAAGGGTTTTTCTTTTTCTACACTAAAGGGGTTTTAAAGAAACTGATCTTAGCATGTATATTGTCATGGCCTCGGAACTTTCACGCCTTGAACCGTGCCAGCCTTAACTTGATCAATCCTCTTGATCTCGCGCTAAGTCAGCCAAATCCTCGAGTAGGCAAAGAGAAGCAAACTAGAGAACAAGATAATGCTCACACAAGAGAGTTTGAGAGAATACTCACAATTGCACTCAAATGCTTGGTTGCTTATAAATGAAGTGGGAGGGGGTATTTATAGGCCTCCCAAGGTTTCTAGAGCTTTCCCACCTCTTCAATGGACGGTGGAGATCGTTTCGATCTAACGGCCTACAATGAATCTCTAGAATTCTCTATAAGATATTTACAAAGAATTCTCTAGAATATACAAGAGAAAGACCTATCTACAAGGTTCTAGAATTATCTACAATATTCAAGAGAGTGCTAGCCTCCTCAAGTTGTCTCTGGAATGTTCTGGAGGTTTTTGGTCAAACCTCGCGAAAAATCCGTGACAATATGCTCAATTCAATTCAATGTTAAGAATGAGTCCAATCGGCATTTGAAACCGAATGGGATGTCAAGCCCTCTCGCTATCTACCAAAACCAAAAAGGAATGGGGAAAATCACTGTTAAATCCCAAAATTTTAAAATAATTATTATTAATTTCCATATCCCTAAAATACTACAAGGAAATCCCATTGGAACTTCTTTGAAAAGAAAAATAGGTTGAAATTATTAATTTACCCTCTCTCATTTAAGTTTACGATACAATATCTTGCTCAATGATTTTCTAATTAATTTTGAAGGATTTTATATTGGTTCTTTAGGATTTTACAATGATAACCTTTACGAGCATTTTCATGTCACTTGCCATGTTTTATACCCCTTTTCATATTTTTTTCACTAAGTAGCTAATACTTTTACACTCATCTTCCAAGATTTTATACTGTTATGAATATGAATTATTTTACACCCATTAGGGGTTAAACAGGAACCACATTTACAAGTATGAAATTCATGTGTGAGCTCCAGTCTTTTGTACTCTAGCTCCATGATTTTCCAGTTAATTGTGAAAGATTTTATATTAGTTCTCCATGATTTTACACCGACAACGCTAACGTCATGTCACCTACGACGTTTTATACCCATTCTAAGATATTTTACATTGAGTGGCTAATAGTTTTACACTCGTCTTCCAGGATTTTATACTGTTATGAACATGAATTATTTTGCACCCATCAAGGATTAGACAGGAACCACATGCACAAGTATGAATCTTTATGTGTCAACTCCAATTTTTTATACCCTCGCTCCATGATTTTCCAATTAATTCTAAAGGATTTTATACTGGTTCTCCAGGATTTTACAATGACAACCTTAATAAGCGTTTTTATGTCACCTGCCATGTTTTATACCCCTTCTCGAATTTTTTACACTGAGTAGCTAATACTTTTACACTCGTCTTATGGGATTTTATACTATTATGAACATGAATTATTTTACACCCATAAGTGATTAGACAGAAACCACATGCACACGTATGGAATTCATGTGTCAGCTCCAGTTTTTTATACCCTCACTCCATGATTTTCCAGTTAATTCTGCAAGATTTTATACTGGTTCTCCAGATTTTACAGCAACAACCTTAACTGGAGCATTTTCATGTCAGCTGCCATGTTTTATAACCCTTCTCAGATTTTTTATATTGAGTGGCTAATACTTTTACACTTGTTTTTCAGGATTTTGTATTGATACGAACATGACACTATAAAATGTTGATGTTCATATTTTATATATCTAACATTGAAATTACTCTGCTTGTAAATACACTTACATATTCATTCATGAGTCCCCTGTTCCAAAAAAGCTTAAGGGTGTAGCAGCTACACATACCAACTGTACAGCATATACAAAAAGATCTTTGCACCAACGGAAAATAACCCATTACTAATACTAGTTGCATATACAAAAAAATAATAATAATAAAGGCCTGGGAGCAAAGTAGTTACACATGCCCACAATAGATATCCACCAAATCTAAGTTGATGTAGTACCAAATTCGAACAATATCAGCTTGGATTTGGATTTCTACATGACTTTGGATTATGACCAGCTTGTTGACAGCAAGTACAGTGATAAGACTTCTTGTTTTGAAACTGAGATTAAACTCTATTTTTGCGTGGTTATCAGAAGGACGAGATGTCGTAGGTGGTAGCAAAAAGGTTTGGGTCTAATAATATATAAATGTTATGGCATTCAAGTTTGGCATGTCGTGGGTCTCAATAGGACGCATGGTACCAATGTAAATCTTCTCTTGTGAATTGAGGAAGTAGCATTCATACACAAAATCATACACACTACCATGAACTTTTCAAATAGCTGCACAAGCATGTGGACAAGGAATTCCAGTCATTTGCCAAGCTTTACATGTACATTCCCATGATACTAGGTTTACAACTAAATTCACATAATCAGCTCGCACTAGTATCTCGTTTCCTCCACAATACTTAGCTAGCAGAATTTCTACCCTCAAAACATTCTCTTGTAGTTTTTCCTCCACATCTGAACCAACTCCATTTCTCTATTTACTCATTGCTTGTTTGCATGCAACAAATTTCTTTACTAACCTATCTCTATACTCATTTATCAACCAAAAAACACGATGCCTCCTCTCATTAAGTATCCATGAATTATATGATTCAACCAGATTAGTTGTTATATTATCCCATCGCATGAATAGGAATTGTGCTAATGTCCACCTATCAACATCACCATCATTTTCAACCCATCTTGCCAAGGTTGGAGAGAATGTCTTCAAATTTCCCATGGCTCTTAAAAAATCACACTTAAATCATGCATAGGCAATGGCATCAAATAGCTTAAATGAGTCTTCCTTAGCATTCCTTCATATTTCTTTGCAGACTATATTGACCTTCAAGCTAAAATTCTCTTTGACATGATGATAACAATATGCATGTCTCCCCCTCCCCCCAAAAAAAAAAGATTTCTCTACTAATACCAATAATGACATTATTTCTATCAGAAACTAGAGTTATTTCATAACCAATAATTTCTTTAATGTTGTGAAAAACCATTTCCAATCATCAATTGTCCCCCCCAACTATAGCATAGGCCACAGGGAACAAGTTATTGTCCGCATCATATGTTGAAACTGCCAACAATGTTCCTTAATAAGGACCTTTGAGGTGGTATCTATCTACATAGAGTATACGCCTGGCACCAAACGAGAATCCTTTCACATAACACCCATATGCAATAAACAATCTTACAAATTTGTTGTTATCATCTGCCACCCATTTCGCTATAGTGCTTGGGTATGTTTCAGTCAATTTACTACATAACCAAAGAATTAGATAATATGACTACTCTGGAATAATAGTCAAATAGAGTGAAATATATTAAAATTTCAATACTTATAATCAAATCATTGTCAAATAATAGTCAATTACGATTTTTCAATTATAATTCAGTTATTTACTATTATAGTTTCCAAGTTTTAACACTTAAACTTTTTTCACAATTCTCAAACGCGGCTGCCGTTATTTACTACTATAGTTTCCACTTTTTTAACACTCGAATTCCTTTTGTAACATCCCTATTTTTCATGTCTGAATATTATGACCAGATAATATTACAAATGATATTAAATTATTCTGGATTAATTTATGATGATTGGGGAAGTCTGGATATTTAATTAAATTAGTTTAAGGCCCAAAATATCCTAAAATAATAAAAAGGGGCTTAAAAAGGGTAAAATTATTATTTATAATAAGATAAAGAAAATAATATTTTAAAATACTCCGGTATAAATTAAAAATACAAGTAATACTAGTTATGTGGGCATTGAGAGGAAAAAAAAGGTATAAATCTAATAAAAGACAGGTCCTATATAAATAGTAAATACCGGAGGAGATAAATAGTAAAAAGTGAGTAAGATAGGTGGACTTTACATGAAAAAGTAAAAGAGAAAGATAATGGGTCCCCTAGATAAAGTAAATAGGAATAACACTGAGTATAATAGAAAATTCGGTTAAAAAAAGTACTCAAAGCAGAGCCAAATTTATCTACAAAAGTAAAAAGTACACTATTTACTTTTTCTGATTTGACATAAAGTAAGGAGAAAAAAGTTGGACATTTTTGCCCTTCCCCACTTTCTCACTAGCTCAAAAATATCTAAATGTATAATGGGCAATTAGTATATTAAATGTGAGAATAATTGTGAGCCCTCGGATTAAATCTTAATCTGACGATCCATAACCATTAGACCTTCCTATAAATACCCACTCCCCTTCCCTCATTTTTCACACACACTCACGCACAAAGAGAGAGGGAGAGTGTGAGAGAGGGAAAAGGAAGAGGAAAGAGGAAGAAAAAGAAGGAAAAAGAAAGAGGAAGAAAAAGAAGAAAGAAGGAAGGAGGAATGAATGGAAGACAAGTAGGGGGTCTTCTGAGGTAAGCTCCTACTCTAGATCTTTTCTAGATTTTCTCTTTATTTATTTAGTTTAAAGATTAGTTAGAGTTTAAGTTATTTTCTTCCTCCCTCTTGTTTCTCTATTTGGATCAAGACATAATTCTGAGGGAAGAGTTTATAGTTTATAGTTTATGGTTCATGATGGAGTTAAGTTTATATGATGATAATAAATTATTAAGTAAGGTTTAATGATGCTTTAGGCTTCAATGAAGTTAAGGAAGTGATCTAAAGCTAAGTGAAAGTAAGGTTCAAAGAAAAGTTAGTAAAGCTCTAAGGTAGTCTCTTGTCCTTACTTAATGTTATTGCTTAGAAATGTTCTATATGTTATAATGATTCGTAAATGATGCCATGTTGCTATTATGAATGCTTTTCTATGATTGGTGGCTGTTTTATGTTAAGGGCTAAGCCCCGAGATGTCAATTTACTAAACCATTATGCTGTCAAAATTTCGTTACACAACATGGAAGTTTTGATAATTTAATGAAAGTATGTTATGTTTTCAAATGTTATTGTGATGACATGATGGCATGTGCAAATTGACTACTGAGATTTCCCCAATCTCACCCCATAGTTAACCAATGTTAAGGCAAAGTTATGGCAACGGGAAGCGTGTGGAGCATGAGGAATAATGATGATGAAACCTTGCTGAAAGTTGTTAATATTTTGTTTATGTACTATCTGATTCTGGTTACTGTATAAATTTGTACATATCTCAAAAAATTCAGTGTTCTATCTGATAGATATATCTATATCTTAGGAATAAGATGACACTGGTTTGACTGTATTTGGAGCTATATAATGGTAGTTATTCCTGTTTTACCAAAACTGCTTTAGTGGACATTATTTCTGACCTTTGATGATATATATTAATGCTCTGACTAGTAGGAGTAGAATAAATATATGAAAAAAATATGGTTAGAAACTAGACAAGTAGATCTTTCCAATGATTCTAAGTATGTACTAAATGTACTTTTATTTTAATAGAAATGAATTTTCAAAGTTAAGGTTCATATTTTCAGATAAAAATAGAGATGTGAAATGAACAGTAATATGTTTATAATAAACTGTATGAATTTGTACGTTCATTTCTCAGTTTCTTATTTTTCCCTGAAAAGCAAAGATGTGCATGATTTTTGAAAACTTAAACCACTAGAAAAGGATTTTTCTAAATTTTCTTATGATTTTTGAAAAAATTTCTGCGCAATGAACTGTAAACCAGCAAGAATGATTTTGTACAATCTTAAGATTTTAATTGGTTTGAGTTTTTCTAAAAATATTTTCATATATAAAATAAGCAGTTTTCATGGAAAAATATTTCTAAATATAAGATGTAACACTTTCCATAATTCTCAACTGATATTCTAACATTTAATAATAACCCTTTCACAATTTAACAGTAACTTTTCAATTTGTCATATCATGCATAGCTATCAAACATTAAATATGTAGACCATGAATTCACAATCAAACATTTGAAAAACGTTGGACAATAATATTGCTTAAACATGTTCAATACCCATTACCCAATCTCTTGTTCCACTGTAATAGCTTTACCTATTATCTAATATAAAATATCCTAACACCTAATATTATTTTCCAACGTTATTGATAGAAAAACAACCATTTTTGCATTGTGGTTCATAGAGAGATATGAGAGAAAGAATAGTTAGTTTAGAATGAAAGAATGATAGGGCAAAATATGAAGGTAGGTCAAACTTATACATTTACCTCACTAAAGTTGAGAGAATATAGATGAATGCTTTAATCTCTGTTTTCTACTTCCATGTTGAAATTGGGAAGCTCAGGGGGAGGAGGAAAAAAATGATTTGCTTCTATATTTTCTGAATAACCCATTACTACTTTATGTCAACTTAGTAAAAAGTATTTAAATAATTTTATTATAATTTTTTTTAAATAAGCCTCAATGAGACTTCATTATAATATTTTAGGGACGTAGGAATTAATAATAATTACTTTTAAGGTTTTGAGTTTAATAGTGATTTTCCCATAGGAATGGGAAGTTTGGAATGCCGAATAATGATTTGGGTCAATTGGGGTGCGCGGGATTCCGGGAGGAAAAGAAAATCTGCACAGTCAGCATGCGGTGCGCATTAGCCCACTTTAAGAACCCATGCTCCCAGCGCACTTAGCTTTCACCTCACCAACGAACTCATATCTCTTTGAAACTGCTTCTTCCACAAATACTTTTCAGCCTACTCCCCCTCCCCTCTGAAATTAGGGTATCTTCAAGCTCAGTCACTGTTACCACCTTTATTCTTTTCTGAATTCTCTGTGATCATTTGTGCTTCAATGCCCGCGATTTCTGCCAGCAAATTCCATAGAGTGCCAACCCGTTCCTTTCCCGAGTGATTCCTGCATATTGCTGTGTTTGATAATTCGATTCTGTTCAAATACTGGCTTTGATTTGCTATAGCAGCGGCGGTTCCTCTTATGCCGCCTAGTCGCAAAAAGGGCGCCGGCAGAATAGCCGCAGCTGCCGCTGCTCGCCGGTAATGGAAGGTTGGCTATCTGGTGCTCGCCAAAGTTAAAGGGTTCCCTCTGTGGCCTGCCACTGTACGTGCCACTTTTCAATTTGAAGTAAAATTGTATTCTTTTGTGTTGATTGTGCTATTTAGATACCTTTTCGTTAGATTCTTGCATTGCAAGTTGATTTATCTGCGCATTGTGGAGATTTAAGTATTGTCGTACAGTTTAAGTTTACCTGATATGACGGATCTCAACTTCAACGTTCTTGACTTTTTTGGTTCAGTTATCTGTATGATTCTGAATCTTCTTATAATGATTCTAGATGGTAGATTAAAGAGGAAAATGTCCAACTTCCTTACCTTTCTCATACTCGGATATATCTACTTCTTGTCTGAACCAATTGACTATTTGATGCATGAAGCGGTCCCTGTCTAGGATTGTCAAATTTTATTATTTTTATATTCTCGGATGGAGAAGTTACCTTATCTTCCTCCCTGAGCAACGATGGAGAAGGTATAGACTCGAGACAATGGGGCAAAACTACCAGGAGCCATGACTTGAGCATCTTCTCACTCTTTCTTCCCCTTGGAAGAATAAGAAGAATAGTACGCATAGTTAATTAAGATACAAGAAAAGGCGTGTATTGGCCTTGCGTCATTGCTTTTTATAGCCTCTCCATGTTTCATTCTCTCCCTCTTCCTGGTTGTTATATAGATTTTGTTTGGCTTATCAAGTTATTTGCTGGTGGCAGGTAAGTGAGCCAGAGAGGTGGGGTTACTCTGCTGATTGGAAGAAAGTAGTTGTTTACTTCTTTGGAACCCAACAGATGTAAGTATTGAAAGCCATTTCTATGAGTATTTGTTCTTGTGACAATATTATGTGAATTGTCTTTCATCAATCACCTATGCGTGTTCAAATTTCTTAAGTATGGCTACCTAAAGATTTGTTTATTATGATGTTGTTGCCGTTGATAAATAATTGGCTTTTTTCATGGTTATTGTCTCTACAATCACAACAAGGCAAGAATGGAATTATGGTGACTGTTTCATATGTCAATGTCAAGGGGACTTTTCTGTTGTTTGCAGTTGCTAAACTATTTGAGTTTGTTGTCCATTTCAATAATTTTTGACAAGGTAAAACTTTCTTGTTATTAGACTCTCTTTTATGAGATTCTTCCTTTTAGTTGGCATTTCCGTTTGTTAGAATAGAATTTGAAGTTTTGGTATATGATGAGGAATGGGTAGAAAATAGAGAGTGAAGAGAGAAGGAATGAGAGATATGAGAGGAGAGGAAAAGAAATTCACTAATTTATTCAACAACACAAAAGCCATCTCAGCTCTACCTTACACTCTCTTTTATAACCGTTGCCCCACCAATGGCTATAACCACCTAACCACTTCTTAAATGTTTCACACTTACACATATGTTTCATAACAGTGCAGCCATGTCTAGAAGATTTCAAGCTGTGGTAAATTTTTCTCTGTTGTATGACGATAAGAGTAGTTAGCGAGTTCAATGCTCATACAATACTTTACATTGTTGGCATAATTCTGGTTGTGAGAGTCATCTCATGGCCTCTAATATCATTGAGAAAATAACATTTAGATATGCACCTGATTATCTTAATTGTTGCTTTAGCTCATAAGGTTCTGTTTTGTTCACATGTAGAAGAGAGAAAAAGTGAAGGTTAAGGTTCCTATTGCAATTATTCTTGAATTTTAGTGATTTTAATAGTTTTTTGGAAATGAAAAATCTATTGGTCATTAATAACCATAGGCAAGTTATGAGGATGATGCTTTTTCATGCGAATCTTCCTTTCAGTTAGCCTGGTTGTTTGTAAGTATAGAATTTGAGTTCATGGGTATAGCCATGTCACGGAACTTTCAAATCATGGCTAATTCTCTTAGTAGTCTGACTTATAATAGTATTTATTAAGTTCAAGATGCTTACAACATCTTAGTTTGTAGGCATGTTTCTAGTTGTGAGATTTAGCCAGGGTTGCAAATGCCATTGGGATAGGTAATGCTTTGATCTTTTCTTCAGTTCACTATATTCTGTTTTGTTCATACATAGAAGATGAGTTTCAAGGGTTTTATTAAGGTTATTCTTGGATTTTAGGGATTTGATTCTGTTTTGAGCCTTTGTGGCATGCTAAGAGTATTACTTAACATGGACCAGTATAGTGAAAGGCACTCAGGCAAGGCACCATACACCTTCAGTGCCTCTCGCCTTGAGAGAGGTGCTGTCTTCATTGGGGTGCCCACCTTATGCTACTTTTCTTTGTGAAGGGCACGCGCCTTTAGGTGCCTTACTCATGTGAGCAGCCCAAGCCCATAAATTAGGAAAGACACCCATAATACTCCCCGGCCTTTTATAATTGGGTGAAATAGTAAATCTCACTTTAAAATATTATTTAAGCTATTATTTGTCCTTCATGTTTTGTCTTACCTCTAATTTGCTGGAACAAGTAAACAACAGGTGAACATCTTTATATATATGAACTATTAAAGTTTTATATATATGTTCTGTTCTACCTCTACTTTGCTGTATGGATGAAAGGTACCATGGAATCAGGCCCTTATGGTTGTTTCAGTTTCATTTTTTGAATTAGTGCATTTCATATTTTGTTATTTTGTGGCTATTACATTTATCTATATTTTGTTCATATGTCATATTTTTTTCAGAATTTATCTGTGAAGGGTTATTTCAAATGAAATTTATCTGTTGTTTGCTTACATATCATTTTTTTTTCTTACTAAGCCCCTTGATTCACTTGGATGAGCACCTTGCTAGCATCTCTCGCCTAAAGTGTTTCACACTTCCAAGGTGTCTTGAGAGTGCCTTTCGCTCTTAACTACCTTGACATAGACATGATGGTTGTAATGCTTCAGTTGGGATTTTTCCCACCCAGTTATATCAGATTGGTTGATTGAAGTGATCAAACTGAAGAACACCCCTTCTCCAAGTGATGTCTGGGTGAATTACCTGGAAGCTTGCTTCTATTCTTCCATAGCAAGCAGTCTCATGGGACCAAGCATCATTTATACATGTTTCTGTTGGAAGAGTTGGGTACTGTAATGTACTCAAAAGTTTTCATGACAACATTGAACATTCTGGTTGTTAAGTCTAACACTTGCTTCAATTCTTTCAATACAGGCTTTTGCTTTTATGTTGCCTTTCTTATTTGGTTGATATCCAAGAATTGGGTATATGAGGCGCTGACATGAGAATGTTGACATATCTTCATGTTTGCTGCAGGTTATGCACTAGAGTATTAATTGGGTTTGGGTTTGTTCAGTTGCTGAATTTTTTTTATTACTGTGTTGAGATCCTGGGAACTTTCATGATTTTTTTTTCTAACCTGAAACTATTATGTACATTTTGCAGGAAGATACAGAACTAAGATATACAGTAATTTGTTTTACATCTTTTAGTTCATGCTCAAAATTTTAGTATTAAAATGTAGTCTATTCAGTCACCTTTTAGAGTTTGTCATTTCTATTTCATCAATCATCTTTCACCAAGTGATTTTACGTTGTGACTTTGGTTGGCCTGGAAATATATGCTTGTGCAGACAAATCATATTTAAATATGAGAAATTGTCCTGTTGATTTTGTGGATGACATTACAACTTCAAAATTAGTTGTTTTTTTGGGTTGTGTGTCAAACATAGAAGTACAAGCCTGAATACAAGATGTTAAGTTTTAAGACTGTGTGCACATAAGTTGTTGTGCGCCTTTAGATATCTTCTCTGATTTGAAGTGGGATCCTTTGAGCAATCAAAACTTTATAAGTAGGCAAATTTTAATTCAATTGCAAGTTGCAAAATTTTCTTCTTTTTTCAAAATGTGAATGTGAAATGGGGTGGATGTGATAGAATTAGATTTGGTTTGGCTGAATGAATCCTACTAAAGGATGGATTATATCAAGAGGCACTTAAGTGTGGAACTTCATGTCTACATTGGTAGTTGGTTTGATTTATAGAACTTAGTCAAATGCCAGGGTAATTATGTAAGATATGACATTTCAGTCATGCAAAGTGTATCTTACACAACTTCAGTAGCAACAAATCATGAAATTCTACGCAACAGAAGCATGATGGGCCCATAACTCACAGGTCCCTCGATTGTAACTAGGCAGAGAACCTCAAATAACTTACTTGTATCTTATTGATCTGAGTTAGTTCAATAGATACATCTAAATTATATGTAAGCTAAGCTGACTAATTGATAGGACTTCTCCTATTACCCATATGTATTTGAGGAGGCACAAATGTGCCATGTTACTGGATAAGGGTAAGGATGCTGAAGGTTTGGTTGAAGGATAAGTTTTAGGGAAGTTCTTTGAATCTGTCTATAGTCTTTAGAAGCTATGTGGAGTTTAGTTGTTTTATGCAGTTATCTATTTTTCAGTTATGTATTTTAGTTATCTTTGTGAGATAAAGCTAATGATGTTGTTGTTGCAGCATTTCAGTTATCTTCAGAATTAAAAGTTTTATAAATTGAGCTGTTTAGTTATGAAGGGCATGTATCAGATTTGAATCTTGTCTAGTGTGGAGATTCTCCTACATTTTATTGGAAAACATTGTGTCAAGATTCTAGCACTTGTTTGCTAATAAATTTCCTTTTTTCCATTCCTCCAAAACTTGGACGCAACTGCTAAATTTGACTGACTAACAATTGGCCTTGGGCCTCAGCCCACATATTAGACTGTATACTTACAGTTTTGAAATGGTATTCTTTTCATGCAGAGCTTTTTGCAATCCCACTGACATTGAAGCATTTACTGAAGAGAAGAAACAATTGCTTCTTAAACGCCAGGGAAAAGGTGCTGATTTTGTTCATGCAGTACAGGAAATTATTGATAGTTATGAAAAATTAAAGAAAGAGTCGCAAGTTGATGAAGATAACTCTGGTGGTGAATTTAATGGTATAGATGTGTCAAATATTGTTGATTCATCTGTTGACTTAAGTTTAAAGGATATGAGAATTGCTCCTGATTTGACACTTAATTCACAGATGAAATCTTCAAGTTCTGTTACAAACAAACATGAGCCAATATGGGCAGCTGAGGATGCCTCAGCTTCTGCACTGAAAGATGAAGCTTCTAACAAAGAGGCATCATTGGAGGAGCCTAATGATAATTTTGTTGCTGGTATAAAATCACCTTTTCGAGTTACTTACTTTTCTCGGAGGAGGTCTACTGACTTGCACCCACAGGGCTACACTACACAGAGAGTTGTGCCAGTCAGGAAGACTAGGAGCTCATCACGAGTCCAAAATGTTGTGATGCCTTTTGGTGATGGTGGAAAGAGTGCAGGAACCATATTGGGTACTGCAGTTCAGAGTCTGTCTGTTAGAAGGAATGAACATATCAGGAAAAAATCACCTAATACTGATGCTGATTCATCTGGTCTTGCTTTGAATGCTTGCTTGGAAGACAACAATTCTAAATTGTCACTGTAGATTCTGGTAGCTTTAGCTTGAATGAGGGCAGCATCATTAATTCTAATTCTAAACTTAAGCACTCTGAGACTGTTGAGTGCTTAACAAAAGTTGAGTTGAACAATGGGCTTGATCTTGAAATAAAGGGTGGGGTCAATAAGAAGAAAAGAAAACTGAACAGGAAGCGAGCCACCAATGATGCTGCCAAGCTGACCATTACACCAGATGAGGAGGCTAGTGTGTGAAATACAAGCCGAAGTTCACAGAATATGTATGAGCTTTTGAAAGAGGGATGCTTTGAACAAGATGGAGATGAACACTTGCCCCTGTTAAAACGAGCCAAGGTCAGGATGGGGAAATTATCATCCACTGAGACTGGATCAATAGCATCTTACAATCCCAAGAAAAAAGGTCAAAAGAAGATATTATCAACTTGCTGCTGTAGATGGTCACGTCATCAAAAAATGAGAATAGTAGTCCTGTTGATGGAAACTCTTCTGTGTCTAATAGAGATTTAGATATTGTTTCTCCTTCAAGAAATTTAGCTCCATGTTTTGAAGGTATATTGCAAACTTGTAAAATTAAGAAAGACCAAACACTTGTTTGCTCTGTTGATGGTGAAGCTGTTTACCTCCATCCAAACGCCTCCATCGTGCTTTAGAAGCGATGTCAGCTAATGTTGCTGAAGAAGGACAAGCTCAAATAAAAGCATCACCTGCCATAATGACATCAGGTGGTTGCTGCTGTACATCTATCACACGATGCCCTTGTATGCTCACTAATCAACAAGGGAATGATTTTGATTTGCTAGGGACAGATGGTAGTGGGAATGATTTGTCTCATATCAATGTGCATAGTTCCTCAACCAATTTGACTCCAATGGTTTCTAAAGAGGATAAATCATCCGTAGAAGTGGATAAGCAATTGATTAAGTTCCAGAACCATGCAATTTGCAGCCTCTCAGGTGCTAGTGACCGAGTTGGTGGAGATCTTAGTGATACTGTGGTTTGTGCTAGACCTGATTCTCAAATTCAGTTGTATTCAATTTTGCCCCCGAATCTTGGTAGAAAATATTGTGGTGTTGGAAGCAGCCAAGATTCACCAGGTTCTTCACTGCCATCATGATGAAGACAGTATCAGAACTGTTGACCATTTAAATAAAGCATATGATACTGATGAACTTACTGGGATGAGTCTTGATATTGGCTCTGGTGCCATTGGAAGTGGTAAAATTTCACCTGAAAATATTACTGATGTGCCTTTGAGTGATGTTGCTTTATATGAGGATACTGAGTACTTGAAGCCAGTTGGTGACAGCAGTAAAATGAATAACATGTAAGTTTAGTTCTGCATTGTGTAGTTCTTGGCTTGCTAGCCCGTCACCCTCTCAAATCCCTGGAGTAAACAGTAAAAAATTCTATATTCGTATTTCGCTTATACTTTCTGATTTTCTCTTCTTTACTATAATTAAAATTGTTGCACTAAACTGATCTAGGGGAATATGCTCTTGATGTTGTTGGGTGATGGGGTTTTGTTATGGGTGAAATTCTACGGGGTAAACTGATACTTTTAGTAATTGTGGATTCAGAAAGGGAGCAGTTATTAGACGAAAGTAATACATGTTGCATCTGTTTCAATATAAGAAAGATCACAATGTTTTTCTTATATTTCAGCTGTGAAACTTTGAGGGATGTCAAATGTAAAGGTTCAGAGGAGGATATGAATTATGCTTCATTGTCTGATGACTGTTTGGGTGAAAAGGGTACTTTAGGTCTCAGGTCAAGTCCATCTATAACTGATGAGGGAGACTGCCTCCCGCAAGGTTTACCACCAAACATGTCAGTTTGCAATGTTTCTACATCAGACAGCAGTAATGTCATTCAAAATAATGGCAGCTATAGCCCTGATGTTCAGTTACACCAGAAGCAATCTTTGTTTGTTTCTGTTGTTGTTGAACAGAAAGACTGGTCAGCTACAACTCAAAAATCAAGATCCGTGGGCAAGTCCACTGAAGCGGGACATGCTGCTTTGCTATGTTTTGAAGCAATGCTTGGGACATTGACAAGAACAAAGGAATATATTGGTCGAGCAACACGCATGGCCATTGACTGTGCCAAGTTTGGAATTGCAGCTAAGGTAGTATGATAGTATTTCTTTATTTTCCCATTTTAGCAACCATTTCAGGTTTTGCATTTTGATTATTCTAAATAGATTTTTCTTAAAAAAATCATCTGGTAGTGGAATCCATGTAAAAATTCTTTGCTCTGGTTTTTTTATTGTATCGCATTATCACTAGGACTTCAAAATAATTAATGCCCTGTAGGGGGCTTATGCTCTGCTAGCTCTCATAGTGGTGTGATGATCTTATTGGTTTTAAATGGTAAATATTAGATATTTCTGCTTGAAGAGAGTCCATGTGATGCAGAAGACCTAATTAGATTTTCATAAAAAAAGTTAGGATATTAGATTATTTAGATTTAATTTATTTTGAATTTATTTTATCTTTTAGAATTTGATTATTTTGTTTAGATTTATCTTTATCTTATATTTTAGGATATAGTTTTGTTTATTATTTATCTTTTGTTTAGATTTAAATTATTTTATCTTTTTAGGATCCTAGTTAGATTAGAATTTGAGACTTTATAAATAAACCTTAAGACCCCTCATTTTATCTAAGTTATTTCCTCATTGATTGAATATTATTTGAGATTTGTTTAGTGAATTTCCCCTCATCTTTAATTTTTTCCTCTTCTCATGTATCTTCTACCCTGTCCTACATTAATTTGGTATCAAAGCAGGTTCCCCTATGCCCTCGCACACTTCCCTCGCCGGAAACCCATCAGAAATTTGGCCGGAACCCTAACTACTTCACTATTCATACTGAAAACCCCACCTATAGATGTCCAATCAACACACTGCCACCACCGATCAGCTCGTTGGAGGCCCGTCCACCAAGCGTCGTCGTCGGCAGCCCAACAACTCGCTCTCATGCACCGGCAATGCTCCTTGTGTGTGGGCTTCACGCGCCACCACATGCGCCATCTATACAGTCATTCCAAGTTCAAATTTTCTGCAATTTTTTAGTTGTTTCGCAAAGTTCTTTCCCTCCCAGCCTATCCTACCTGCAAGAATCATTATCTAGAAGCTTATTTGGAGGTATAATATTTGAATTAATATCATTGTTATGGCTGCCTTAGCGCGCTTCAAGTGTTCATTTAATCACCACATGGATGAAACGAACTGCAAGCTTGATGAATTAAAAAGGTTCAAAGACGTCCTATATGCTCTAAATAAGGATATAAAGATAGCTCTTGGGGCTTCAAATAAGGAAGAACACAAGTGTCAGATGGAAAAAGAGCAAGTGTACCAGAAGGTTAAAGTTGTGGAGCAGATTAAAGTAATACCATCCGTAGACAATTCCTCAAAGTCCAAAGAGGATCTTGATGTCATGATTATTGAAGAGGACAAAAGCCTGAAAAAGGGACAAGCACAAAAACAACTGAAAGTTGTGCTTCCCAAGATTATTGATGATATTCATCATTTTACTACTTTATCTCGCTTTTCTGTTACAACAGGTATAGAGATTGTTGCAACTACAGAAGATCAAAGTTTTCTCCAATCCAAGTGTCCTCTCCATTGTTACCTTGTCCATTGTTGCTATGTGGAGTTTTGGTATGAAGTCTCTTTGTTTAGATCCTATTCATCATTATTTTGTTTGGTGGAAATAATTTCCTGAGTTGAATAATACTTAGGTGGTTGAAGAAACGGTCATTCGCTAGATTTCATCTTTTGCTATCTCGTATGTTGGAAAGGTTTTCCAGATCTAGATGCTATGTGGAGTATTGATTCTTCAGAGAAGAGTTCTTTCAAGCGGGGGAGAATGATGCAAAAGAGCTAATTAGATTATCATAAAAAAAGTTAAGATATTAGATTATTTAGATTTAATTTATGTTATCTTTTAGAATTTGATTATTTTGTTTAGATTTATCTTTATCTTATATTTTATGATATAGTTTAGTTTATTATTTATTTTTTGTTTAGATTTAAATTATTTTATCTTTTTAGGATCCTAGTTAGATTAGGATTTGAGACTCTATAAAGAAACCTTAGAACCCCTCATTGTATTTAAGTTATTTCCTTATTGATTGAATATTATTTGAGATTTGTTCAGTAAATTTCCCCTCCTCTTTAATTTTCTCCTCCTCATCTATCTTCTACCTTTCTCCTACCCTATCTTACATCACCATGTTTATGATATCACCTCTCAGTTTGTTGGCTTTATTAATTTTGACTGAACAATGTTGATTGGTCCATGAGAATTTACCTTTTGTGTGTGTGTGTGTGTGTATACTTACCAATAAATAAATAAAAAAAAGTGCAAGATTTCAAATAACCAAATGCACACATGTATGGTTTAGGTGGTTCTTTGTTTCAAAGTGTTTAGATTCTTTTGCTTGCAGTCAGACATGGTATTAGAAATTTTGGAAGTGCTGGCTGCATATGTTGATGGAAAGATTGGAAATTGGTAAATGTGGAGCATGATACAACTCCAATGTCTAATTTGCCCTTGTTTTATAACATGAATTTGTTTTTTCTTCTCTCTTTATTATGAAACTATGTAACTTTAAAGTATATGAATAGTTGTCTAGCCTAGGAGAGAAGGATTTGATGTGTTTGCACTATATAACTTTGGCTATTTATAAACTTTATTCTGTTGTTAAGGGTTGATCGGGTGTCTGGATAGAATCAGGACTTCTCTTTGAATGAACAACATACTTGATGTATTTGGGTTTTTTTAGAATGAAAATTGGGAGGTCAAAACATTAGCTTGGCCAGGATCTTGGAGATTGTGTTGTTGATGTGGAACCGCGTTGGGTATGGGGAGAGACAAGGTAAAGAGAGAAAATCAAGGGAGAGAGATGAGAGAGAGAGAGCAGACCGAGAAACAGAGGGAGAGGGAGCACGAGAGGAAAGGCAGAGACTGAAGAAAACTCATAATAATTTCAATTCATTCATTCATAAGCTGTCTTTCACTTACATGAGTAACATATATATAAGGAAGGTTTCCTTCTCATGAAGGAAACCAAGCAAGTTGCTAACGTTAACTTGCTTTGACATTCAAAAAGAAGCACAGAAGATAACACTCTGACATACAGAAAGAAATAATAAAGATGATAAGGAACCTTACTGCTAAGAAAGCCATAAAATATTCAATTAAAATATAAAACTAAATTCCTCCTATAATAGAATTTCCCAAACTTTCTATCATTTCCCCCCTGCTTTAAAGAACTCTCCTCTAGAGAGGTAGATGGCTGATAAGTTTCTAGCAAGGTAGGATCAATGCGTTGGAACTCTTCTTCAGTGATCCATGTAGCATCTAACTCCGAGCGACCTTTCCAATTGACAAGGTAGCGGTGGACGGGACCTTTAGGCGTAAGGACGGTCTGTTCATCCATAATGGCATTAATTTCTTCATCATGTGGTGTGATAGATGGTAGTGAAGGGACCGGCACGTGATGAAGTTGAGTACCTGCAGAATCATCAGAAAACATAGGGGGCGGCTCAAAAGTACCCTGGTAAGGCATAAGATCCTCAACATTAAAAAATGGACTAATGGCCATATCAGGAGGTAATTCTAGTAAATAAGCATTAGGCCCTAGTCTCTTAGAAATGCGAAAAGGTCTAGAAGCTCGAGCATGCAACTTTTTAAAAGAGTGTTTAGGATAACGCTTGGGGTGAATCCTCGCCATCACAAAATCACCTACATTAAAATTCTGAGAGTGGCGATGAGCATCAGCAGATAATTGATATTGATCATTACTCAAAGTAAGCTTACGCCTAATCTTAGCATGTAACTCATGAAGGCGATGGGCAAAATCTTCTGCAGATTTAGAGGTACGGAAAGTCAAGGGAATGGGTATAAGGTCAATGGACTGTCTGGGATTATAACCCTGAACAATTTGAAAAGGACTCTTTCCTGTGGACCGATTAACTGAATTATTATAGGCAAACTCAGCAACAGGTAAAACAAAATCCCAATTCCTTGGTTTGTCCCCAACTAGACTTCTAAACAAATCTCCTAGACTTCGATTCGTAACTTCAGTTTGTCCATCAGTCTGGGGATGAAATGCCGAAGAAAACTTCAACTGGGTACCAAAAAGTTTCCAAAGGGTCTTCTAAAAGTAACTAACAAACTTAACATCTCTATCAGACACAATGGTAACAGGTAGCCCGTGTAAATGCACAATTTCTTTAAAGAACAGCTTGGCCAAATGAGAGGCATCAGTAGCCTTACTACAGGGAATAAAGTGGGCCGTCTTAGAGAACCTATCCACAACTACCAAAATAGAATCATGCCCACGTGTAGTACGGGGTAAACCTAAAACAAAATCCATGCTAAGGTCTTTCCAAGGCGCCTCAGGAACGGGTAAAGGAGTAGACCATCCTGTATTTTGTTTCTTAGCCTTGGATGTCACACAAGTACGACATTAAGAGATTATTCTAGCAACATCACACTTAAGGGATGACCAATAAAACCTGTCCTCAACTAAGGTGGTGGTTTTATCTCGTCCAAAATGTCCGGCTAACCCTCCAGCGTGTAACTCTCAAATGAGAAATTCTCTCATAGACGTCTGCGGGACACATAATTTAGTACCACGAAAGAGATAATCATCACTTATGAGGAAGTCGGTATAATCATGACGGTTTCCCCCATTAATCTCCTGATAAATAATTCCAAAATCAGGACAAGTAGCATAGTCATCTTTTAACCTGTCAAACCCCACAATGCTAACACTCATGGTGTGCAGTAAATTAAACCTACGAATTAAGGCGTCAGCTACCTTGTTTTCTACTCTTGAATGATGTTTAACAACAAAAGTGAACTCATTCAGGAACTCTACCCATTTGGCATGTTTAGGATTTAAGTGCCGTTGAGAGTTGAGAAACTTGAGAGCCTGATGATCTGAATATACAACAAACTGCTGAGGAAGCAGATAGTACTTCCAATACTCAAATGACCTAATAATGGCATAAAGTTCTTTGTGATATGTGGAGTATTTCTACTTTGCGTCATTAAGCTTTTTGCTAAAGAAAGCCACGAGGTGACCTTCTTGACTCAGTACACCTTCAATTGCTATTCCCGAAGCGTCACAAGTGACCTCAAGACATTTGGCAAAATTAGTAATGTCAGTATAGTAGCCTCATATAGCTTGTGTTTAATGGTCTGAAAGGCTTGTGAGACTGTATAGGTCCAATGGAACTTATCTTTCTTCAAGCAATTAGTGATAGGTGTCATAATGGTGCTGAAATCCCTAATAAAGCGCCTATAAAAAGATGCTAGCCCATGAAAGCTTCGCATTTCAGAAATTGACTTAGGGTCAGGTCATTCACGAATGGCTTTGACCTTCTCAGGATCAGCAGCTAAACCCTGTTTAGGGACAATAAACCTAAGAAAAATAACTTGATTTTGGAGAAAAGAGCACTTGGGGAGATTGACATAAAACTTTTCCTTCCGAAGGGTAAGGAAGACTTGTTTAAGGTGTGTCAAATGTTCTTCCCTTGACCTGCTAAACACCAGGATGTCATCAAAATAGACAACTAGAAATTTTCCCAAGTAAGGTCGAAGTATGTGTGTCATAACACGCATGAAAGTGCTGGGAGCGTTTATGAGACCAAATGGCATTACTAGCCACTCATACAACCCGTCTTGCGTTTTGAATGCAGTCTTCCATTCATCTCTGGGTCTAACTCGGATTTGATGATATCCACTACGAAGATCAATATTAGAAAACCAACTAGATCCGGAAATCAAATCAAGCATATCCTCAAGCCTAGGAATAGGGAACCGATACTTGATGGTAATCTTATTTATAGCTCTGCTATCCACACATATTCTCCACGTCCTATCTTTCTTTGGTGTCAACAAAGCTGGCACCACACATGGACTGAGGTTATGCTGAATGTATCCTTTCTCTAACAACCCATTGACTTGCCTATTAAGTTCTTCCCTGTCTTTGGGATTCATCCTGTAGCAGGGGAGATTGGGGAGTTGTGACCCAGGTACTAGATCAATAGCATGTTGAATGTCTCGCATGGGTGGTAATTCTGAAGAAAGCTCATTCGGTGTAATGTCTTTGAATTCTTCCAAAAGAGGGGATACCTCATCGGGCACATCAGAAATGGTTGTAGAATCACCCAACTAGAAACCTTAGGGACAACAGCAAGCACAATGTTAGCCTCTTTACTCTCTCGCACAAATTGCTTCTTAGTTAAAAGATGGAGGTTTTGGCTCTTTGGTCTCAATTTTTTTTTGTTGATTCGAACCCTTTTTCTCAATTTCTGGTTTGGCCGGACGTAACAAGATTATTTTTCCCCTATACTTGAATGAGTGAGTATTCTCCCGACCATAACTGGTGATATCATTGTCATAAATCCATGGTCGTTCTAATAAAATGTGAGCTACATCCATCGTAAGAACATCATAAAGGATATCTTCCTGATACTCTCTAAGCCGAAGGGGTACATGACATTGTTGTGTGATAGATAAAGAAGTCTTTTGATCCACCCAAGCTACTTCAAAAGGCTTAGGATGGGGCTCTAGCTTAAGGCCAAGTCTAGCAACTCCCTGAGTAGAGATAACATTTTGGGCACTTCCTCCATCAATGACTAATTTGCATGACTTTTCTCCATATTTCACAAAGGCGTGGAAAATGCTTGTTCTCTTCGAAGAGACATCGGGTAATGGGACAGATAGAATACACCTCATTACACCTATGCACTCTGTTTCGCCTGCAATAAACTTATCATCCACATCAGAAGGACACTCAATGGGGTCGACCACCTCATCAGAAGCATTTGAATCTAATTGTCCGTCAAAATCAAGGGCTTCGACCTTAACTTTCTTGGTTATATCCTCAGAATAATTCTGCCTATAACCTCCTCGTCTCATTCCAAGGGGTGATCCATTTCGCCTGTTATAAACATCATTGGGTTCTTGGTCTTCCCACTGGTCAAAAGCATGGTCATACTGGTGCTTAAAGATCCCAAGAGGGGAATCCCTATTGTGTCTACTTCTACTCCCATTTGGGGATTGATGATTTCCACTGGGTTGTAGGGGTATCTTTGACTGACCAGAGGGATGAGGGTAGCCACTTCCTAAATTAACTTCTTTACTAGCATTAGGACTTTCAAGTATGCCTCTTTCATTCTTACCCATAAATTGTCTAGTTATTAACCTCATTGATTCCATCATTTCATCATACATCTGCTTGAATTCACTATCCCTACGGGTTGACTCAGTTTGTAGAGTATCTCTCAACGATTCAATTGCACGGTCCACATACTCTTTAGTATTCCTTTCAGATTTCTCAAGGGTTTGTTAGGTAACTTGATTGGATTTAAGCATGGCGGAATTTTGGTAGTGAATTCATGATCTATAGGGTCTTGTTTGTCAAAAAGGATCACACAAGATAAGATATAGGAGGTAAAACATAATTACAAAAATGCTGAGTAAGTATTAGCCGCTATTAAATAATGGATCGATATAAAATATAGAGATGGCCACTTTCAAAATTTTAAAGGAAAATTTTTTTTAACAATAAAAGAGTATTATCAAAACACTAAGAAATAAGTTGCAAGTACAATTAGAGGTCCTATAGCAATGTAATCTAAGAACTAGCCCTAATTATACTAAGACAATCTCCTAAAAAGGCCAAATAAGTCACAGTTTAAGTATAGGGTCATCGGCCTTACCAGCATATCTTTAAAAGCCTAAAAGATATGACAAGTTACCCCGAATATGCTTCCATTTGGTGATTTTCATGTCTGAGATTGGCTGCAACTAATCAAACCACATGAAACAGTGCAAAACAGGCAGAAAAAGCAGTTTTCTGGAGGTGCTGCACGGCGGCGCGTGCAGTGGTGTATGAGGCCCATGCGCAGGTGACGTTGCCGGTGTGTGGAAGTGGCTGCGGTGGCTGACGGTGGTGGATCTCAGTGGACAGGCGGGGTTTTGGACGGAGAACACGGTGATGGTGGAGGTTTGGCAGTATGAGGTCGCAAAACTAGGCTTTCGGACCTGGCAGTGGTGCTCTGGTTTCTGGTGACATGCCTTTTGGTCTCTCTGGTTACCGTGGCAGCCTAGGATCACTTAGAGCCTAGCTCTGATACCAAACTGATGCAGAACCGTGTTAGGTATGGGGAGAGACAAGGTAAAGAGAGAAAACCGAGGGAGAGAGACGAGAGAGAGAGCAGATCGAGAAACAGAGGGAGAAGGAGCACGAGAGGGAAGGCAGAGACAGAAGAAAACTCATAATAATTTCAATTCATTCATTCATAAGCTGTCTTTCACTTACATGAGTAACATATATATAGGGAAGGTTTCCTTCTCATGAAGGAAACCAAACAAGTTGCTAACGTTAACTTGCTCTGACATTCAAAAAGAAGCACAGAAGATAACACTCTGACATACAGAAAGAAATAATAAAGATGATAGGGAACCTTACTGCTAAGAAAGCCATAAAATATTCAATTAAAATATAAAACTAAATTCCTCCTATAATAGAATTTCCCAAACTTTCTATCAGTTGTACTTGTTATGGGATGGTTGGAGTGCCTTAGCCTAATGGCTAAGAACAGTTCCATTTTAATCAAGATTGAGTTTGCTCTTTCATTTGTGGTGGTCTTTGGCCTGCTTGATTCATGTTTTTATAGCAATTTTTTTTTTTAAAACAGAAAAATAAAAAAACTTGTTTGGTAAATCTATTTTTTATAAAATGTTCCAAAAAATAGAAAAACAAAAGAACAAAAATCTCGTAATATCTTTAAAGTGTTTTATATTTTTTGTTTTGGAAAACACAAAAAAGGCGGAAAATACCTATCTCATTAATGGTGAAGTTATAAATTTTAAATAACCCATTTGACACTTACTAGTTATGATTTTAGTAACAATTATTTAAACAAATTTTTTTATTTTCTTGTTCCTAAAACTTGTTCTAAAATATAATTCTATAAAGCTGTTTTAAGAACATGAAAATGAAGAACGCATTCAAACAAGCCCTTGGATTCTTTGTTTATCAACTACTTAATTTATCGACCTTTCTCTCCCCAAATTTAAGTAATTAATGTTTCTTAATTACTTTTTAAATTAATAGTATACACTCCACATCTTGTGAAATCAAAGCTTATTACTTTGTAAAATCAACTTCCAGAATAAGATAATCAAAGCTTCAAGAGTCCACGACTTGTGAATTTGTAGTTTCTTTTTGATTTTTGGGATTTTGCTCCATTGTATACATAAAAGAAAAAAAAATCGAAGTTAAATAGTTGGGGATGCAGTGGGATTTCTTCTATTTCATTTTTGGTTAGTTAAAGCATGTGAAAATTCTCTTTCCTGATGGTTATGTACTATGTACTAAAAGAAGCTAACCTTGCTTTTATTCTATGTTGAAAGGTGCACTATGATGTAAGATTATTCATGTAACATTTGATGTCCTTTTAAGTGTGAGAAACTGATGCATGTGTGAATTGGTTGAAAATTTTTTGAACCACTTTCCCAGAAGAGTTCAGCCTAATGTGTTGTGTTTGATTATTACTGAAGAATTGGCACAATTGCTGAAGTATGAATTGTTATGATTATTTCTGGATTTTGAATGGAATTAAATTATTCTAGTGATGGCTTGTTTATTTTTCTTTACAAAAATTGTTGCATTTTGCGTGGAGGAGTTTATGTTATGTCTTTTTTGGTGCTATATGTAATTCTTTACTTATTTTTTGGGCGGGCCACTTTAGGTGGTGGAAATTCTTGTCTGTAGCCTAGAAACAGAGTCAAGCCTGCATCGAAGGGTGGATTTGTTTTTTCTTGTCAATTCTATTACTTAGTGCTCTCGTGGTTTAAAAGGTAAAAAGGCTTGATCACTCAGTGCTTCTTGATCTTGCTGACAAAATGAGATGAAAGAATTAGAATATATGCATGGTAGTATCTTGATGTTGAAAATGTACTAATTTTCAGGTGATGTTGGTTGAGTATATCCATCTGCTATCTAAGCAATCCTGCCTCGCTTTTTGTCTACTGCAGCTCCTTCTGGAAGTAATGCTCAAGAAAATCATAGACAGTGTCTTAAGGCAAGTCTCAATATACATTAAAGTTTTAACTCTTATGCTCTTTTCTTACTTGTCTGTTTTATGTCAGTATTTTGTTAACTTTTCTTCTAAACATATTAGGTTTTAAGGTTGTGGTTGGAGAGAAAAATTTTACCAGAATCCATTATTCTTCATCATATTGGAGAACTGGACTCGTATTGTTCAGCTTCTCGACGCTTATTAAGAACAGAAAGAGCTTTACATGATCCCATCATAGAAATGGAGGGTATGCTTGTTAACGAATATGGAAGGTTTGAGTTTGTATCACGTATTACCTTATTATTCTCCTTAGCACTCTACAGACTGTGCTATGCATAAATTATATTTGACCATGCAGTAACTCGAGTTTTCAGCTTCCTGGATTTTGCATGCCTCAAATGCGTAAGGATGAAGATAAAGGGAGTGATTCAGATGGAGGAAACTTTGAGGCTGTCACACCTGAGCATGACTCTAAGACTCATTACGTAGATGTAGTGGCTTCAGCAATTGAGAAGCACAGACATATCTTGGAGGGTGTTGATGGTGACCTTGAAATGGAAGATGTAACTCCCTCTCGTGATGTAGAAGTGAATTCATTATGTAAAGTTGATGGAGCTGATGCTGCACCAGCACTACTTAATCAGGTTTAGAAGGGTCATCCTTTGTCTTTTGGTCCTCCTTTACCTCAAGTTGTGCCTATATCTTCCCCACCACTTCCATCATCTCCTCCACCTCCACCACCTCTTCCACCTCCTTCCTTGCATCACATTTCAGCTAGCTATGAGTCATGTGGCACTTTAGTTGACTCGAAATTTTATTCTAATACACAGGTATGTACCTCAACTTGCTAAGTATCTTACAGTCTTTGTAGAGGCAAGTGACGGCTAATGGTATACTCTTTACTTTCTACTTGGGCACATATTTGCAGACGTAGCAAGATAACTCACTCCTTTCTGTGGCCCCATCCTCATCTGCACCAAGGAATAACCAACCTATCAGTGAGGCAGTGCACTTTCGAGTCCCAGAATGTAGAGACATGCAGATGCATATACCCGAGTCTACTTCTTCTTTCAGCAGTTTCCCAATGCCACCTCCTGACAATTTTCAGCATTCTGGTGTTACAATGCACAATAGAGGTTACCCATTACGGCCACCTCACCCTGTGCCATCCAATCATTTCTCTATTGTTCATTTGGAACAACATGTGAAGCCTCTGAGGGAGGTTCCACCCGCTTTGTTCTCCAATAGGCACCACATTGTGCAGAATATGGAGAGAAAGAACTTCTATAATAATCATGAGAGATTAAAAGCACCTCCATTTGAATACCAAGCGAGATGGAGTGGTCCAGCACCTTATACAGGTACATTTGTGATGATAAATGATGCATATGATATTGGATTTTTTTGGCATGCTATAGTTTTCTTTGGTTTTGAATACAAAGAGAGAACTCGATATTAGGAATTCTACCTCTAGGTTATCGGTATCAGGAAAAAGGTGTTCCAGCTCCATATGGTTGTCATCCATGTGATGAAACTAGATTACCAGGCCATGGATGGAGATTTCCTCCTAGGTCAACGAATCACAATAACTCTGTGCCTTTTAGACCACCCTTTGAAGAGGTAATTTTAGTGGCTAGCAGAGGTACACTCCCCTTCCCTTAAAAATTTTTGTTTTATCTGCCTATATTGAGATTACCTTTTATTGGACTGTCAGTTCCTGTCATCTAAATTTTGGTTTACTTGCTTGTACATAGTAAGCTTTAAGGTCATTGTGTTTCATGTTCAGGCTTTTGGCAGCCAAGGTGAAAGGAAATAAACCAAGCGATGAAGGCTGGTATGCTTCAGTTATCTCTTAACTTGCTTTTCCTATACTTAATTTTAATTTTAATTACATTATGCTCTTTGAATGTTAGGTGTTATCGACTTTCCTTGGTTTCCTCTTTGTTCAAGAGGTGGTTATGATCCATGTTTTGGTACAATGTACATGTTAGAGTAGGGGCTCGGAGGAATCTGCACAGGACGTCGTACTGATCTGCTAGATTTGTATATATGTGTATTTAGCCGCTTCTGCAGAATGCAAGGCAGGAAGAGTCATTGTAGAGTTGGAAGAGCTGTAACTTGTTTAGGTTGCAATTTATCAATTTGTTACCATTACAGTTTTATCATTTATTTTATGGACGCCCCTACAGGAACTAGATCAAGGCATCCATAACACATGCTTGCGAGGTGCGCGCACACACTGTGGGGCAGATTCTGGAAATTTTTAAAGTGAACTTGTAAGGCTGCGTTTGGTTCCACGTTTTGTAAACGTAACCATGGTTTTCTAAAAGATGTGTTTGGCCAAACACCCACGTTTTGCAAACTGACTTTTTGGAAAATGAAAAGTGGGTTAAACTGTGGTTTTGGAAAAGGAGGGGAAAAGTTACTTTTCCGTTAACAAAACGTGGGTTTTGAAAAAGGAGAAACAAATTTACTCTATATTATACATCTAAAAGTACTTTTAACCCTTATCTTCCAAACAGATTTTTCGTCAAACTTACTTTTACAAAAAGAATATCCAAACATAACATCTTCCAACAAACTTACTTTATCTAAACTTCATTTTTACAAACTTAATTTATCTTAACTTAATTTTACAAAACGGAGAACCAAACGGACCCTAAAACGTTTCATATAGTAAATGATCAAAATTTGTTTCAAAATTTTGCCTAATAAATAGGACCAGACGGAGGGAGTATAACTATAGACTTGGCGTGTAGTATTTGAAATGGGGAGGGGGTGAATGCTGGCTGGGTGGTTGTGAATGGATTGGCATTGTGAGTCATGGTGGTGGCCAACTTCCATGACTTGTTGCACATGGGAATTTATGAAGGTGGTTGCCAACTCATGAGTATTAGAAGATCATGAGGAATTCATGACTTGCAGTTGCCACTTGTGGGCCTTTTGTTTCTTTCCTTAAAGCAATTTAACTAGAATTTGTAGGCATGACGATGTAATTGATGAGAGTGAGAGACGTCATTACTTAAATCAAGTATGAATAATATTTTTTCGAATATAAAAATTGGAAATTGGAATTGACCCTAAAATATAAGATTGTTTTATTCTTGTTGCGTGAATTACTGAGTTTTTTCCTCTCTTTACTTCATTACTAGTGATTTGCCATTTGATTGCACCGAAAATGATTCTTTCATTTAATACGTTATTCTGACAAAAAAAAAAAATAATGGTAATACATTATTGAATTGAACAAGTATATTCTCTCCACACGAGACGTGACAAAGTAAAAGTTTGAATCCAAGATTGCTCGATAATTATTTATGTCGCTCATCATTAATCTAAAAACATGACAATACATTTTTTCACATCATGTGGAAATAACCAAAATTTATAGTCAATACAAAATATGAAATTTATAACAAATAGCACTATTTATAAGTAAAAAATGATGTGTGTCATCTCAGACTTTGTGCATTTTATAGAAAACTATGTCTAACAAAAAATATAAACAAAAATATTTGGTGCAATTAATCTTCATAAGACAACTGTTAAAATTTTTCCTGTGATTATGGCATTTTGATATTTAATTATCATTGCTGCTCCTAAAATCCTTCCCTTTGTATAAAAATGTCACAGGTTCAAACATGTGGGTGTGTTGGATATGTGTGAATTATACTTAAATCATTTCTATTAAAAAAGATATTTAATTAATATCTTGGATTTTTTTAAATTTCGTATAAAATGCGGATGCTCATTACTCACCTATTATTTATTATATAAAAATGAAGGGGAAAAAACCTTTTCCTGAGTCATAAATTTGTGATAAGAAGATACAGGTGGGACCACAAACTGTTTCTTTCTGGACAGATACAGAGTTATGCGAGCCACGTTAATCATTCCAGAGTGTAATGTAATCAGTCGATAATTAAATTTTATGCTGCGCTTAGCATTTTTTATTGGTGGAAGAATAAAATATTGGTAGTTATACAAATCAAATTAGTCGTAAAATATTGTCAACTGTGGATCTGAATATCTGGATTTATTGTAAATCTATAAAATAGAAAATCTCAAAATATGACTATAAAATGTCGAACAATAAAATAGAGCGGCGGCCATAGACAACGGGGATTCTGGAGAAGAGCATCTTAAGGGAGAGAGAGAGGGAGAGTATGGGTGCTTCACAATCAGTCTCAGAAAACAGCATCCATGAATTCACAGTCAAGGTATTCTCGTCTCAAGTCCCAACCTCTGACCCAAATTGATGGATTTATAGGAATTATTGTTCATTTTCTGCTTTCGCTCTTCACAGGATGCCAGGGGCAATGACGTGGACCTCAGCACCTACAAAGGGAAAGTACTTCTTGTTGTTAACGTCGCTTCAAAATGGTTATTTTCTTTTCCTAATCCAACTCTCTTCATCCGTCTTTCCTTTTTCTTTCATTTACGGCCAGCAAAACTTTCGTTCTTTTCTTTATGTGTTGGCTAACTGAATCTGAATTCATGCTTTTTGAAAAAAAAAAAAACAGTGGATTTACGGATTCCAATTACACTCAGTTAACTGAGCTTTACGGCAGATACAAGGATAAAGGTATGTTGTGTGCCTTTGCAGCTACCGATTTACGGATTCCAATTCTGAGTTTGAATGATATGGGTCGAAAAAATTTCATTTAGTTATAGTTGAGAAATTTTTGTTTGGTTGACTTCAGGTCTTGAAATATTGGCATTTCCATGCAATCAATTTCTGAAGCAAGAGCCTGGGACAAGCCAAGAGGCGCAAGAGTTTGCATGTACAAGATACAAGGCTGAGTATCCTATTTTTGGAAAGGTATTAAGCTTGTAGTTTCTGTAGGGCAACTGGATCCTTTACTTATGATTAACTTCCTTTTTTTCCCCTGTAGGATTCGTGTTAATTAGAGACTTTTTTGAGCTTTAGTGGAAATAATTACCATACAGAGTGGAAATAGAAAATACAAAAATGAATTAAAATACAATCACATTGTGATTTATGGGTTTGGGTTCTGAGTATATTTTTCTATTCACTGTTTCATCCAGCTGTGTTAAAACTGCTGTTTGTTGTGATAAAGTCATTAATGCTTTCCCAACTCACCTAAACTTTAATTCCATAAAAAAAAAAAAGCCATCAGTGCTTCTAATCCCCACTAAACCTTTGCAAGTCCTTGTAATATACAAGAAATAGAAGTGATTGTGTACGATGCTTTAGAATTATGATATGATATAAGAATTTACTTCATAGAAAGGGCACTTGCTATCTATAAAATGAGAAAACTAATTATGGGAATCTAACCTCTTTCTGTCAGCCCCAAATAAGAGGCAAGTTCCTTCTCCAGCTTGTCTCATATTATGACTTAATGAGCAAGGATATTGATACAATTTCATCTTTTTAACCAGAAAAGAAACAGAAAAATGAAGATACAGAAATGAGTGTTTTGTGACTTCAAAAGAGAATAGTGAAGGTAGAGCTCTGACTTGCTAATTGCGTCTGAATATAATTTAGATATGTTTCCTAAAGTATGTTTGTCTCCTGTAGTTTTGATGGATGTTGCAACATCACAAAACAAAACAAAAAAACCTAGGCAGGATTCCAGCATCAATTTTTAAGATCATCCATTAGATATTTTTTTTCTTCTAAGCATAACTGTTTATACTGGCCAGACTAGCCTTCCTTAGATTAGTAGCTCACCTTTTCCCCCTTAATTTAAGGACATGCTAAATATACTGCTGGATTTCTACATATACACATTTTAGAACCAACATCTTTTCTTTTTCTAGTTAATATATTTTTACCACTAAGTCAAGCATAAAAGGTCGCTACAATCAAATCTGCATACCTTGATGCTTGCACAGCTAAAGACAGCTGAATTGTGCTAGTGGAAATTGAACTTGCGAAAGAAGCTTAAATATGCTTCCAAAAAATAATGAGAATTATCTTTATACATGATTTTCCTGATCCTGAGGGAATATTTGAGATGCAGCTTGAAATATACTTTACATGAGCTTGAAGACAAAGTAATATTTATCCTTTGTGAAATTTTAGAGCTTTTTGAAAATATATAATTTCATTATTGGGTTGGTTCACAAATATCTGGAGATAGCTCTAGAGCTTTTAATTTTCTGAAACAAAAATGACAGAGCAAAAGAGGTGGAAAGATTAGCTTATGTACACCCTATGACAAGAATTAACAGTAAAGGACATGAATTATGAAGTTGTTGAAGCTATTGAATGAGGTTCAGTGTCTTTCATTTGTAATTTAAACTAATGGTAAAAGAATACGTAGGAGCTATGTCTGCGTAACACTGAACAAGCAGTATCTTTCAATCCGTATTTTCTAGTAGTTAAGAATTAAGATATTGATATTTAAGCATGCTTGAAGCCGTAGAAATGTTTAGTTGGAGTTTAGTTCTTCCAATTCCCATATATTATAGAGAACCAACTGTGAAAACACGTTGAGGTATGAAGCTATAATATGCCCTGCATATCATATGGATGTTTATGTTCATCTTTTCAGAAAGAATTAATGAGCTTATCTATTCGTGAGTAATGCATCCTTTAATATGCGATATATTGCTTTACTATATAGCATTGGTTGTTAACATATTCCTTTATGCATGTAGATACGTGTCAATGGACCAGATGCAGCTCCAGTTTATAAATTCCTTAAATCACGAAAAACTGGGTTTCTGGGGTCTAGGATAAAGTGGAATTTCACTAAGTTTTTGGTTGACAAGGAGGGCCATGTGATCCAGCGTTATGGCCCAACCACTCCACCATTGGCCTTTGAGGTACTCTCTCTTCTCTCTCTCACGATCTCTGTATGTGTTGTACTAGGTTGGTATGCAAATGTGTTGAATTGATATTCTTTCACAGAATGACGTCGAGAAGGCGTTGGGGGAGGCTTGAGAGAGTCTGCGACTACTTCAAGCCAGTAATCGAGTTCACAATGTCTGTAGCAAAGCATTGTATATTTGATAGATCTTGTTTCTTCTGCTGATTATTTTTACATATTTCACGTCTATTTGTTTTCGTTGTTTTATCCAAGTTCTGTTTTGGTCTTTGTGATATCAGTTTTTAATTTTGAGAAGTTGATTGAAGTTGATTCATGGATAATTTGATTTGAGTTTGTAATTTGTTGATGTAAACGCCACTGATGTAAAGAGAAGTATTTTAGCTGTAAAATGCAGTAATATTTTTTTATTATTTTACTGTTTTTTTTTTCTTGCCAGATATTGGTATAGTGGTTTTATCAAATTGAGAATAAAATCAAACTGACATTGCTACGATAAAAGTTATCCATCAATATGTCAATATATCATAAAATCTTTATTAATTTATACTATTTATTAGTTATGAATAATATGATTTATTTGCAATGCACGGACCTATTTCTAATTTGAAAATATAGGCAATGGCAGAAGCTAGAAAATTGTTCTCATGAATTGTTAAGATATGAAAAGGAACAGTTTTGTCCTTTTAGTGTTCAATTGATAATAAATTTCAAGGTAAAAAAATAATAGGTGAAAATATTATTGGACACAGCCAAGCAGGGTTTGTCAAAAATTTCTGCCTTATTTCTGAAGAATAAGAAGTTATAGAAAAAAAGTTTTCGGAAAATAATACTAAGTAAAGATAATTAATAGGCACAGAAGCAAATGTGATTACTGTTTATAAGGGGAGTTAAATAAATTTGCTTGCTATAACTTTAAAAAATATATTGATATTGATGATTTCTCCTTAAAGACGGGAAACAAAATCCAAAAGAGTAAACTGAGTTCATAGTTCAAACGTAAAACCGCAGGTTGCAGCCCTTCCGAACACATGATAGGTAAAGCCTAAAAAGTTGGTGGGGGTAGCCAATAACGCTGCTGCACCACAAACATCTTATCCCTTGATTTTTACGAGTCATTTGTCAATTCTGCAGAGATAAGGTTATGAAAGCTTCGTTTACCCCAAAGACAAGGAAAAAATAAATCACGAAAACCTCCTATTGCAATCTTGAGCTCCATCTAAACCCATAGTGGAAGTCAGACGGGCCAAGAACAAAGACCCATCTTGCTCGTGCGGTGAACAAAACCCAAGGTCCTAGAGCCGGGGCCCACTATGTCTGCTTTTGGAATCACATAGAAATGAAAGTGGGTCATAGCCCTCTAATGTGAGAACACCCCCTGTGAACATATTCACCAGGAAGTCTCTGAATGGGAGGTTTTATTTTTTCCTTTGGTTTTGAGGTGGTTTTATCGCGGCCGGCAATGATAAGAGGCCGGCATGTCGAACTGACAACGACACCGTTTGGGTTCTGCTTTCCAGAGACACAGTACACGTGACCATGGACTCTCTCGGGGGCACCCTGTGGCCCTTCATCTTCTTGTTCTATTCACTCTCATGATTGTGGCCTCGTGTGGAAAAGCTAGTTCTTTAATCACCATGGCTTGCGCATGCTCCCTGGTCAATTAATGTGAGTATAGATACATTTATAAAGTTCCAAAAATTTTATGTGAATTCTAATGGTTTCGATTACTTGAAGATCTTTTCAAGCTATGTGGCACGCCAAATTTCTCGTCAAATGTGTGTCGATGAACAGTCTTAACATGTATCAAGTATAGTGTTTTATTTGTTTTTTCTCTTCATTTGTAGATATGGTTGCATTGCTCGAATAATCATGTGGCAATCCCGTATTTTCTAGCAATACAAAGGAGTTAAATTTGTTAATAGAGCTTCCAGGTTTTGACCGAGAGTTAAATCTGTTGGTTTTTATAGTCCCTGCATAATAGTAATATTATTGAAAGAAATTCATGAGAAATTATCGTTTCTCTTTGGTAGAGTGATCGATTAATTACTAGTATAGTTTTGAGTTTCAACAGTTAATATATTGGAAATGTGCATGTCATGGGAATTGAGTTAATGTTATCTCTTTAAAGGGGTGGGGAGAAATGGGCAAATATAAGGCGACGAATAGCATCGTGATCGTATACCTTAGTCAGCTTGTTCAAACCGATTATTGGATGTTCGTCATTCAAGAATAAATCATAAGACGAACCAGAGCCCCACCCCAACTCCTCATTAACATTATGTACCCTCTTTTCAACCTTCACCACTATAGGTTGAACCTATTTTGTTTGGGCATGTGCCTATGAGTGTGATCTAAGGGTTTTTTTTTTTTTGTGTTTTTTGTTTGGGGGGGGGGGGTTTTAAGAGATAAGGTTTTTTGTTGATGGACTCTTTGAAAGTTGTGTAAAATATTTTTTATCATCTTATAAAAATTATCTCAGGATGATCCAATAGTGGAACAGCTCACCTTCCATATGAAAATATTATAAGTAACTGCCTGATTGTAAAAAATTAACCCAAACAGGGCATAAATTATTAGATGGAGTTTCAGAACCATTTTCTGGACTAAACAGCAGACACTAACTAGTATCTTAGATTTTTATCAGAACGACCACTTGACAAGGTTATCATGGAGACTTTTATTTTATGTCACGAAGCAACTGCTTAAAAAATCTAGCAGCAGTTCGCACTTTGAACTTTGCAGGGTTGAGAAGGGACATAGCCACCACATTTTGATTGGGATTATTACAAACTAGAGCTTACCTTTAAGCCAATAAACAGCCTTGTATTGTAGATAAGGGAGTTCTCTGATATAGTGTGTTGATTCAATCAAATCTTAAGGTAAAAGAGGGAGATAACTTGGTTGTTCAAAGGATGAACATCCCCCAACAGGTAAGGGGGATAGTCATGGGGGACAAGGATGACCCTCAATTAGTAAAAGTGGATGAGCAGTCCCCCTCAAGTGGGTTTAGCAAAGGAGACAAGGTCATAGGTGTCACTTTATCATCTTAGGTGGACACTGGCTCTTTGCAACCATGGGCCATAACATGTCATCCACCACAAATTATTTCTTTCATATCTTCATCCTCTTTCCCTTCTATATATATGCTTTGGAGTTTGGACCATTCAGACCACAAAACACAGCAGCTTCAAACCTCCATTAACTACTTCCGGGAAATCTTCAAGTGGTTGAGTGGACGGAGAGAAATCAAATGGCAGCAAGTGTGTTCTCAGGGAGTTCAAGTTCAAAGCCTGGGTCACAGTCATGGGAACGCTGTTCTAAGCACATTAGGCAGCAGAGAACTCGCCTTTACATTATATGGAGATGCACTGTCTTGCTCTTGTGCTGGCATGACTAATCAATCTATCACACCTTCCTCCACCTTTCTTTCTGGTGATAAGTGATCACTAACCATACCCTGTAGCTCATATGCTTCGGGAAATAGAGGGGTGAGTGTAAAGCAAGATTGACCTAGCTATTTGTCTGTTCAGATGTAAAAAGAAAAACTAGATGAAGCAGGTGCCTGCTACATGTGTGTAAACTACAAATTAGAGTAGAAATGGGAGTTAGAAATACTATGCCTTCTCCTTCTCAGTTTCATCAATTGTAGTTTCTAAGTTTTTTCTTTTTATTAAGGCCTACTTTTTCAAGAAGTTCAGTCTTTGCTTTTCAAATTTATGCTAAAACAAAGCTAACATGAAGTTAAGGTACTATGCCAGCTTAAGGCTGTTTTGCAGAGTATATTATCATATACAAGTCCTAAATTTTCCTCGAATACTGATTGGCTTGTTCAGAAAGTTGACCATTATAATTAACTGTCATTAACACTCGTCATAAATGTAAGCAAGATGAGACCTATAAGTATATGATGGAAATAAATAGCTAATAGATAATGCTGCAACCCAAATGAAAACCTTGGGTTTGAATCAGTGGACCGTCAACCATTATATATCACTAGAAATCAATGGATCATTGTGAATTTTCTTTTTAGTTAAGAACTTTTGTTTCATAATGTTAACTGAGCTTTCCATTAGGAAGGAAGTTGGCTGAGTTCATGGCAAATTTCTGGATGTGTGTCTGTGACAGGGCAGAGAGGGAGAAGGAAGTTATAATAGATTTATAAGAGAAGCGAAGACGTCTTTGTAGGATACACTAGATGGATTTGAGTCATATTCCAAAAGTATCTAATGCCCTTATTTTGCTTACAATGAAAGGGATACTCAGTTACTCGGTCTTGGAATCTGAAAGCATCCAGAATGTTAAAATGTAAAAAGGGAATTTTGTTTTCGTCGCAACAAGACACTGTGCTTTGGTCTTATTGCTGTAGCAACCAAAAGCACAGAGATGGGAACAAGTTGGCCTCAAATAATGTTTCCCTTTTGTCTTTTCATTTTGCATCTCGTTTCACATCCAATCAACAATATTTTAGCTTCATCTATCAAAAGTTCTTGAAAATTGCCACGTTTTGGAACTAAATCTCAACGCTAGAGTTTTTATTTTTATATTAACAAGGTATGTATATTCGTTGAAAATATATTTTGTTTCCTTGGATGTGTTAAGACTTTTGGATGGGGATATAGAAGAAAGAAGAAAGTTGACGGTTTCATTGGCATTTTCTTTTATTTTGGAGCAATAAGAAAGGGGAGAATTAACATGAGGTGTTTTCAATTACTATTCTAAAATTTTCTTTCCGATGTCTTTTCTTTAAAATCTTAAAGAAAAAAATTTCTCGGCAAAGAAAATAAAATTAATATTTAACTAACCAATATATATATATATATATATATCCATTCTCTCTCTGTTTTTTTTTTTTCCAATTCTTTTCTTTAGTCTCAGCCCCCAAATATTTTTCTTTTGGCCGGAATCTCAGCCCCCAAATATACTTGAAAAGGAATTTAACAATTTTCATGTACTCAATTCAGTTCTGGATCTTTCTCGAAGACATCCCACCCACCATCAAAATGAAATAGTTGAGGAGCAGCGAAAATCCTCACCTTTTTTATTACTGCTTCTTGTTCACTAAGTCCAAGATCCTCACATCTTGATTTTTCCATTTCTAGTTTTTCTGATCATTGGCCTTCCCAGAGTTTGGCGCATCTTGTAATGGTAACTGGAAAACAGATTCACAGAGTAAATCCAAAAGCATTATTATATTGATCACATGGATCATGACGTCTAGCTACACGCTCATAGTGTTACAAAAGAACAGAAGAAGCAGCTAAGAAGAGGAATACTCACAGAAGAAAGGAAGCCACAGAGAAGAGAAGAGAACACGGGAAGAGAACTCTCAGGGGGGAAGATACACATAAAACACCCCTAAACATCTACACCCTCTCATATATCTCTGTTTTTTGAATTTGGTTACTTCACCTAACGTCTTCTTGCAGGGTTTTCTCCCTGAAGCTCCTCAATCTGGAACATCTACATGCGGTTTTTTGAACATAAAATAATAAAAAAATTATTGAAATATAACATGCCACCAAAAAATTTATCAAAATAAAATACACAAAGTCAATAAGTGATAATGTGGCTCAAATTCGTACAAAGAAGTCGCATAACTAACTATACAATTTTAGATTTGATAAATTTAAAAAAAAAAAAGTTAAGTCGCATGGTCATCCATGCGACTTTATCTTTATTTTTTTTAAATAATTAATTTTATAGTTGTTGGATTATTTAAATGAGTTTTCTGATCCTATTTAAATGACCAATATTTTATACTATACTCAAATTAACTTTCTACCCTGTCTAAGTGGGTTTCGACCATTTCCAAATATGATTCGTTGTAGAAAATATTTTGTCTAGGGATCTAAAATTATCTTTTTTACATTAAATAATTATTAAGAAGATATAAATTTAAATAAAAGTGCAACAAATATTAATTAATAATTAACTTATATTATATACACATGCTTTGTTTTTTAATCATTTAAATATCATATTAAAGTTGTATGAAAAAGCAAAAAATCTTTGTATGATGCGTTAATTTTTATAATTGCATGAGATTGGTACGTGAGATAGACATACAATGTTTTACATGTGCATATATTCTCAGACTAATAGTTGGATCCCTTATGCCAAATGGGTTTGGTGATAGGGTCTATTTAATGTTTAAAAATTAATGGACCATACAAAAATTTTGTGCCTCTTCATGCAATTTTAATTTGATATTTGAATATTTAAAAAACAAAGCATGCGTATATATAATATGAGTTTAGGGATGAGAAAATTTGGGATAACACTTATACAAATATAGTTAATTATTAATTAATATTTATTGCACTTTTAATTAAATTTATATCTTCTTAATAATTATTTAATGTAAATAAGATAATTTCACATCCCTATACAAAATATTTCCCACAACGAATCATATTTGGGAATGGTCGAAACTCACTTGAACATGGTAGGAAGTTGATCTAAGTATAATAGGAAATATTTGTCATTTAAATAGGATCAGAGAACCCATGTAAATATTCCAACAACTATATTACTTAAAAAAAATAAAGGTAAAATTGCATGCGACTTACCCTTTTTTTAAAAAAAAAATTATCAGGTCTAAAATTGCATAGCTAACTGTGTGACTTCTTTGTACGAACTCGAGCCGCGTTGCTACTAATCGACTTTGTGTATTATATTTTGGTAAATATTATTTGACATGTTATATTTTAGTAATTTTTTTATTATTTTATGCTCAAAAAAACCTCTACATGCCCTACTCAGCAAATGAATCAAGTGAAGACACTGTTACATTGATAGAAATAAAAGTATTTCTTCAGGGTTGCTTATATGCAATGAGTCTTATAGTAAAAAATAATACACACACACACACATACAATGAGTCAGTAATCCATTTGTGCAAGGGAACGGGGGTGACTTCTACAGGTTATATTTGTTACTCCCCATGTCTGCTATTATTGATATGTTATAACCAAGAGATAATTTTTACTCATGTCTCAGTGAGTCAGTACGATGCTAAAAACCTAAAACTGAACTTTACAAGGCATTTCTTTGTCATCTCTCAGAATTTGATTTTTAACATTCAGAGTTTATTCATTTATGCCCCTGTTTGGTTCGCAGAAATTGTTAGGATCTGTATATGAAAACAACCGGTGCCCAGAAACGTATGATAACACACTGTCCTTAAGGTGTTATTCGCCCCCACTATGTTTGCTGCAGGGATCCGACGAATCACCCCTAGGAGTTATTCTAAGCACCAAAGATATCTGACAGCAACTTCAGATACCTTGAAACACAGAACAAAACAGAGAGATTGTAAGCAAAAGAAGAGAATGTGTGGTGTTCTTTTAGTCTCTAGTCTGATCCTTTTATAATAGTAGAAAACAGAAAATTGAAACGTTGTTTATGAACCTGTTTGTTTCTAAACATTGTATTTGAAACGTTGTTCATGAACCTGTTTGTTTCTGAACATTGTATTTGAAACGTTGTTCATGAACCAGTTCATTTCTGAACTTTGTATTTGAAACATTGTTGTCAAATTGAAACAGAATATCAAATGACATGTTGTTTCAGAATGTACTGTTTCAAAACGTTGTTATTTGAAATTCTGTTTCTGAAAAAGAAAAAAAATGATTAATTAAAATATTAATCTGAAATTCATACCAGACCAAATCTCCACCGTTAGATCAATCCAATGATCACGACGCGTCACCTGTCAAGTGCTAAGTGCTTTAAATATTAAATAAATAATATTTAAATCCACTTAACATTTTATTCAATAATTATTTCAATATGCTTTGTCTTCTCTCTCTTATATACATTTCATAAACCTTACTCCCATCCAATGTGGGACTTTAGTTTTTTTTTCAAACTATCTCTAACAGAAATGTTTTTGAAGGAAATGGAAATAGAAATAAAAGTAGAAGTGGAAGAGAAAATTAGATTTTAAAATGTGTTTGGTACAGTCAGGGAAGTGTGGTATAATTTTTATTTAAAATGTGTAAATATTAAATTACTAATATACCCTTATAAAATAAAAAAACAAATTTAAACAGGTTTTTGCCAAACACCGTGCACCACCTTGTAAACCATTGTGTATCCACCATCCTCCCCCTTTCAATAAGCCAAATCAATTAACCAGAAGCCCAAAAAACAAAATAATGGAAGAACCCAAATCAAAAGCTGATTTACAGCCAAAAAAAAAATCGAAGAACCCAAATCGTAAACCACTTGAACCACCTTGGAATGTTTGAGCCAGGAACGATTTGGGTTGAGAAGAATGCAAATCAAACATATTCACTGAGAAATTGAACCCAGATCATTGTGCAGTTCATCGAGTGAGGAGCAAGAATCATCAAACGAAGCACTTCAACCTGCTGAAGGAGATTACAGATCTGTGACCATCTGGGATAAGGGGAAAGTTAGAAATGGAGAAAAGGAATTATTGTCGCTCATCTTTTGCAGGTGATTGCCGGAGGAGGAAGCATGATTCTTGTCACATATTGTCGAAGGGAGAAGGTGTCAAGAATCAAGCAGAGCATCTAAGCTACGTCATCATCGAAGGGAAGAGAAGGATCTGAGAAGCATATGCATGGGAAGGCTTCTCATCACGCCATTGCCGATGTTGCTCTGGTTGCTGTGAGTCACTCCAACAACCTATGCACACTTAGATGACCGGTGGAGTGGTAGTTGGGTGAAGGGTAAAATGGGTAGAATATTTGGCTTCCATGGAAGTATTGAGACTTCCACACCCTATCACATGGAAGTCGAGTTCCAGCCTCTTGATGGAAGTGGAGCTGGAAAAGAAGTGGACTTAAAACCAACCAAACATGTTTTTAGACGGCTTCCATTTCCACTTCTAGTTCCTGACCAAGAGTTCCAACGAACCAAACATAGCATAAGCTTCTTTCGAAACCTAAGCCAGACAAATACTCATCAATTCTGCAATACAAGTTTGTTTTAACTTGTAGAGAGCTTTTATGAGTAAATAAACTTGACTTTTCTCTCCTTGCATAACAAATATTTTGGTTGCTCAACATAAATCTCCTACAGCAGAGAACCATTAAAAAATAAACTTGTTATTAAGCTGATAAATTTTCCAACTCTTTTCAGAGCAGCCTTATGTTATCTAGTCTTGTACTGATGCAAAGTTCTCCGAGTAATCTACTCCAAAATCCTGTGCATGTGCTTTGACAGCAAGCCTTGCTTTTAAGCTTGTTGATTGAACCATTTGAATGTAGTTTAGTCATTTAGATCCATTTTACTCCAATCACCTTCTTGTTCTGAAATCTTTTTACCAACTCCCAAGTTTGATTTTTCTCAATCATGGAGAGCTCTTCTTTCATTGCAGCTATCCATCTTTGATCTGCTCCTGCCTCTTTCTTCCCTGCAGGCTCAAAAATATCAACATTACATCTGTGGTATATAGCATAGAGCAGCTTGGTACCTCTAGTACTAGGTTGCTCATCAAATTGATCATCATGCTGATCAAAATGTTGGTGAACACCTGCAAGCTGCTCTTGTTTCTCCTCCCTCGAGTTCCATCATTCATCCTCCAGAAAATGCATATCCCTGCTTGCTAGAATATTTTTCATTTCTGGATGAAGAATTCTATAAGCCTAATAAAACTAAGGTGTACCCAATGAAACTACCTGAATTTGCCGTTAGTGCGGAGAAAAAGGGATTAGTCGGAAAATCCCAAATTTCTTCCTTCTTTATTTCTTCTACTCCTTTTTTAATGTTAAACTCAATTAATCAACATAATCTCGCCGCTCAGAACACCCACGTACAGGAAACCTGTGTTGGAAACTAGAAAAGAAAGTGAACCTGCCAAGTGCCAACTAGAGTGACAAAAGGTAAATTGGCTGGAAATTTCAGATATCTCCTCAATTTCAATAGAAACAGGAAAAAAAACCCTTTTCTGCTAAGAAGACATTTCTTCTCCGGTGTAGCTTTCTGTTCTATCTCAGCAACTAAAAGAAAGAGAATTTGCGAAGAGGATAAAAGCATTGACCCAGGGAAGAGTCAATTAATAAAAAAAAAATGGCATTCATATCGCCGATTGGCATCCTCTACGTACGAGACAAGATAATATATGGACGACTGCCGTAGTTGTAGTGTTCGTTTTCATACGAGGGGGTGCGTCAATTTGGAAGTAAATCGAGGGTGTTTTATTAAGTCGCAACAAAGCAGTCGTTCGGATTTGATTCATTTTAAGATGATAGCCAAAGAGCATGATATGTATCCCATTCAACATTTCTTTATTCTAAGACTACCCGTGGTCATTCTTTGTGAGATCATTCTCTCACTCTATTTCTTCTAGTTTCAGGAACAAGTTGCCAGGAAAAAAGAAAAAAAATTAATGCATCAATTGGTGTCTCCCCACATAATTTCCGCATGTTGTTACCATTTCCCCCACGCTCTTGGCCAGCTCGTGAATAATTAATGAAATCGTCTCTTGCGGTTCAGGAACAAGGTAGTTGGTGCAAACCCCATCCATAATAGTTTGCTCTCACCTGCTAAATCATCACACAAATTGGATGAGGCATAGCAGAACAAGCTCATTCTCTTGGTAGTTCCATTTTTAGGTCCTGCCTCATGAAGTCAAGAAGTTTATGACTCCGCAAGTATTTAAGCAGGTTATGAAGTGCGAACATTAAAACACTTGCTGGGATCTGATGCATTAGCCTCTGCAAGTGAGTGAGAGAGAGAGATTCATGATGGAAAGGGTGAAGATTATAAATATGATAACATTAGGAGTGGCATTGCTGGCATTAGTGCCGAAGATGGAGAGCCAGATTGGGCCACCAAAAGCACCTAAGCCACTGTGTGCATCTCAATATGCACTTGCAAACTATGCTTGTCGAAGGCTTCCATTCACCCGGGGGACTCCACCCTCTCCTCCCTCCCCAGACGACGCTCACGGGGATCGACAACGACATGGTCACCGACACGGACACCGTCACCATCACCACACTAGTGAAGAAGACGAGTGCTGCAGGTGGGTTAAGGAAGTGGACAGCCAATGCGTGTGTGAGGTTTTACTTCGCTTGCCCCCATTCCTTGTCAGGCCTCTTCATCAGTACACTATCACCATTGGAGATCTTTGCAACGCTACTTATTCCTGCGGGGGACCCATTTGATTCTCTCATGTTCACCGTCCTCCCTCCCCTCTTCACCACCGTGAAAAACTAATCTAATCGTGGTTATTTTATGTTCATCTTTCCCAATTCCTTGTACTCTGTTTTTTTCCCTAGTTATTATCAAGGTTATGTTATGGTTTGTTAGATTATTATCTACTTCTCAACTCTCCAGGTTGGAAATAAAGTGGTTTAAGCTATTCGCATAACCTGATTTACCCAAATTCGTGATTAAGACAAAAAAGGTGAGCAAAAAGCAGTACTCCCTAATTCCTCAGTATATAGGTATTGTTGCAAAATACAAGGAATATATAAGAGTTATTTAATATATTTAATATTTTTTAAATGTCTCTAATTATAATTTATTTTTATTAATTATATGATAAAAATTATTAATATTAAATAAGAATATTTTTTTAAACTATTTTGTATTTATAGAAAATTTAATAATTTTAACTGTTTTTCTTAATCTGATTTAGTTATTTATTTCTTATATTAAAAAATGAAGGGAGTAATATTTTAAGGTATATTCCCTTATGAATAACAATTGACATGGGAAATGTCTATTATATTTTTATATTTATTACTCAATAACAACTACTTAATTTTATTATTAACTTATATCTAATAATATATAACATTTCATATTTAAAAAGTCATTTTTTATTCCATTTAATTTTATTTTGCATGCCAAATAGGTCCATATATCCATTTTCCTTGTGTAAGTAATGTCAAGGGTTTTAATTCTCTTTATGTAAGAGAAATCATAACACCTAATATATAAGCCTAAACCAACCATAGCTACCAAGTTCCATTGATTAAAAAAAAAATATCATCTACCAAACTACATAGTAAAACTTGAATTAAATTCTCCTTAAGTATATTTTAATTAAAGTAAATGGAGAGAAAAGTAAAATCCACTTTTGATCATGTAAATCACTAAGGAAGTAAAGACTATATAATTCAGTTTTTATAAATTTTCTCCAATTGAGAATTCTAAAACAGTCGCTAGTCTTTTAACTACTTGGAAATTAAGCAAATCAAAAACTAGTAAGTTATCTGAATGTCAGGTTTTTTTTCTTTTATAACAAATAATTTAATTTGAATGAGTTGAATTATATTTTTAAAAAATTCTTGATATAATTTTTTTCTATTCATAAAATTTTAACTGGAGACCGTCCATTCCACCTACAATTGAAAGGTGAGTTTGATACACCATGATATTCCAAATTCATTTTGCAGATAGTGGGACTACCACCATGGCTTCTTTCTTTTTATGTGGGGGGGCCAAACACCACTGGTCAAAGCCAGTGTGACTGTAGCTTTTGAACCGATATGGGAATCCAATCTAACAAAATGGGTCCAAAAATCCAATTTCATCGAGCAACATTACAAAAGGCATTTATGCATTCATCATTAAAAAAAAAAACAAACTGCGTGGACCATTTATTTTATTTCTCATTTCTTATGCTAAAAAATTATAATCCAATGTTTTCAAAGTTAGATGCACCGTTGAACTAATAGAGACATGGCTTGCATAATTCACTGATTTTATCGTGATTGAAAAAGTTAACTAGATAATAATCAAACGTATTTATTAAATTCCTGTATATTAAAATTTCAATATAAAAAGTAAGTGCTAATTACTCTTAAATATCTGGTGGTTAATTCTATATTTCTTAATATGTTTGATAAGTTATTCTTAAATAAAAATAAAAAATATTTCTCATTGAAATTTAAGAGGATTTAATATTAAATTTCAGGAATCTTGAATAATATTAAGATTCAGATGATAGAAGAATGAGCATTTGGCCAAACCGTTTGATACCTAAAACTGTTACTAGAAGACGAGGTGTGATGGAGAAAATACTTACGTTTTAGTGTGTGTGTGTGTGTAGTACTTTCGTTCTACTCCTTCGCTCACTATCTTTTTATTTTTAAATCCTACAAAAAAAAAAAAAGGAAAGAAACACCTCTTGAATAGATTTCAGAAAAGGGTGAACACTGTCACGAATGAATAAAGAATGACCCACTTTTACCCTCTGTTTGTCCGGGGATGGGAGGGAAATGGAGGAGAAATCTTTTATTTCATTTTTTTTTTAATTTAGATAAGGGTGTGTTTGGATTGATTTATATATAAGTGATTATGAAGATAAGTGTTTATTCATAATAGATTATGAAAATAAGTAATTATATTAAAAGTAATTTATGTTTGAATATTTTTAACTTATACGTAGATTTTGAAAAAAAAATGTGTTTATATATTAGGGTTTAAGTGATTATTTAGTGGATAATGAGAAAAAAAAAGTGAAATAAGTAATTATAGGAGAATAAATAATTATTATAAGTTGAAAAAAATAGTTTATGAAAATAATCATTTAAATAATTATAAATAATTATTTTATATTCAAGTGCGTTTGGCAACTGGTCTTTATAATCATTTTTTTCTCAATAATCACTTTTTTCTTGAATTCAAACAGACAATAAGTGAAAGTGAGTATTTTTTTCTCATGTCCCTTTCTCTTTTTCCTGTTTTTAAGGATATGAGAAAAAATCCTCTTTCTCTTTATTTAGTTTAAAAAAGATATGATTAAAATATTTGTTCTCCCTCCTCTTTCTCCTCAAAATCTCTCTAACTATTACCATAAAAAAAACAAGTCATTTATTGAAGTATCTATGATCATAATTAGGAATGCATACAATACTTCCATATTAGAATAGAATATAATAGGGTAAAAGTAGCGGAGATATAATACTGCTCTGGATTTTAATTTTGATTTCGCTGGGATGTTGGATTTGTAAAGGATTAATTAGTTGATTTTGAAAAATTAAAATAAATAAATAAATAGATGTTCAATCTAAGTGTGAATGTCAGTTGGGGAAGGGAGGATGGTGCTGCAGCTTGCTTGAAGTATGGGAGCTCATCCCTCGTTACTGTACGGAAAGTCTGGCGACAGTGATTGATGTGATCTTAATTCTTAACCACTCACCCACTTGTTGGATGGCTCTGCTATATACTTCTCTCTTCTACGCCTAATCGCCATATCCCCTACCTTGCAACGCTTTTCGCCGCATCTTTTCAAAACGCTGCTCTTTTTACTCTCCTACTTTTTATTTTATTTTACTCAACAAAAAACAATTTTTACTAAAAAAATATTGCCCCCTGTAATTTTTATATTTTATATTAATTTCCACTAACACAATAAATATTTTAACAAAAATGAATTTTTTTTATATTTTTATCATCATATTTTTAATAAATATATAACTTTTTCATACATTTTCAGTTTCCTATTTAACCAGGAACTTGCTCTTGTATACTTTATTATATAAGGTAAGATGTAATAACCCGTCAATATAAGTATTATATATTTTATACCAAAATATTAATTTATTTAATAAAATTTTAATAATATAATAGTGCTAATTTTTATTTTTCAGAGTCTTATGAAAAAGACACGTGTAGTTGATATTGATGGGTGCGCATAGATATTTGAAAACTTCTTTCACGATATGATATATATTTATTACAAAAAAAAACTTATTAGCAAAAAGTATAATAAATAATAATGTAGACGGTAATTGTAACCTCTAACATGAGACTAAAATTATATTTGGTTGAAAAATTTTAGGATTGGAGTAATTAAATTTTTTTCCTTGATTAAAAAATTAGAAGAAATTAAGAAGAATTTAATTCCTTCAATTTTCTCTAACACCCTTTCATAAATTTTTTTAAATTAAATTTTTTTTAAAAATTAAGTAATTATAGTTAAATCTCATTTAATTTTCTTTTTAACTAAATAAAATTTCATTAGGATTTCTTTAATACCCTTCCCTCAAATCCTACAAATAAACAAATTTTAAAATGCCCTCCAATCACATCTCAATCATTCAAATCCCCTCCGATTCTCTCTCCAACAATCCCTCGTCGAACCAAAGAGACCTTAAGACGAAGTCAGAGGATGGAGTAACAGGGGCTGCGTCGGGTCTTCAGATCAGCACGTTGCTGTAGCAATAGCGCTTTCCAGGGCCGATGATGAAGAAGAAGAAAGTCTGAAGCGCCCACCAGCATTCGCAGAGGGGAAATTGTAGAGAAACTTGGCGACGATCAGAGCACTTGGCTCTGCCACCACCTTCTTCCATGCCTCCTCTGCTTCTTCTTCCCCTTGCTTCCGGAACACGCTTGTCGCATCTAGGCACTGAATCTTCCATCTCTTCACGTTGCGCAGCGTATGAATCTTCCCCAACTGTTTTCGTGCCAATTTCCACGTGTTTTTCTTCATTTCATTCACCGCTTTTTCCGCTAACCTCTGCTTCATTTCTTCATCCGGAATTATCGATTCCTTTCGAAAATACTCATCGAACTCAGGAACTCCAATAGCTTTCCTAATACCTCGTGAGTAGTCTCCCGTCGGGTTAAAAAATGGTCTCAGTTCATTTACCATTCCACTCTCCAACATTTTATCCACCCGTTCTGCCACATATTGATCAAGGACCGGCGTTGACACGTCTACCCAGAGACAACAGAAATCATACCTCGATCGGAATTTATAGTCATCGTCGTCAATTAGTGCCTCAATATACGAGTTGGATCCACCCACGATGATCGGAAGGTGCCCGCAAGCCGTAACTGACTCGATGGCAAGTAAAGCCGCGTCACAGAAGTGGGAGGCTGTAAACTCTGTATAGGGGCTCTCTGTTCCCAGCAAATGGTGAGGCACCCCGCGTTGGTCTTCCTTGGTGATTTTGTTCGTAACTATGTCGAGCCCTTCGTAGACCTGCATTTTGTCGGAGTTGATGATTTGTGCTGGCAAAAGGGTGGCGAGGTCGATGGAAAGCCTGGACTTCCCCGTGCCGGTGGCGCCCATGACCACCACTACCTTCTCTTTCTGCCGTGGAAGATTGGTCAGACTCAATTTTCGACCGATGGAAGGACTATTAATTAGTGGTGGTGTTACATTTCTGCTCAGTACCATTGAGATGCTCATGGTGATCAACCTATCTTTGATAGAAATGGAATTCTAAAGCGCAAGAAAAGTCCGACTACAAAGACTAGCTAGTAAGGAAGCTGATACAAGACTATAAGAATGATATATATATATATATACCTGAAAGCTCACACGAAGAAACACAAGTGGTGTTGAATTTGAGAATGAGAAGAGGTTAATTGGTTGAGTATTTATAGCAGTAGGGAAGGCGAAAGAGGTCAAAAAAATCAACTCGGATATCTGATCTGCCCTCAGATAGGGTGTGTTGTAAAGTAGAAAAGAAGCAAGTGGTGGTCTTGCGCAATATTCTGATAATATTTATCTTTATTTTTTCCTTGCATTATATCATTATAGCTAGCTTGGAATTTCTCTGGTCCGCTTGAGGCTGTTATGTGTGTCTCTTAAAAGCCAGTGGGCACGGTACCTGGTTGCAGGAGCAGCAAATTGCACAAGAATATATATGACTGAGATAAGGCCTTTCTTTTTATTCCCTTCTGTTTTTGTCTTCTATACAGTGACCAACACAACGCTTCCACGCATCCTACAAATCTAGTTAACAAGATTGCCTTATAATTAATAATATTGATCTTGCAAATCTAAGCGACTGTATAAGTTTAATAAGAAACTCCATTGTTATATGTGTCGAAGCAATTGAGATTAATTACGCACAGCAAGCCAATTAAAAGCTAACTCTTAGTCATATATGTATGTATGTATTGGAACTTAAATCAAACTAAAATTGGTTAGAAGTGGAATTGTGAAAATAATTAAGAGGGAAGTGTGTGAATGATTGATTAATTGAAGTGGAAGGGATATTGATTCTGCCATAAGGACTGAATTGATTATAAGTGCCCACAATCGTCCAAAGGAAAGCATGACGTAAGGAAAAGCATATGTTCCGATGAACTGTAAGGAGTAAGGACAGTACTGGATGGCATAAAGATTGATAGAAACGTGGTATTCGTCCGTGCATGAAAAATGAAGGGTTGCAATGGCACATCAAGGACTGGAGATATTCTTGTAGTAATAACTGAGTGGAGTCCTCGTTTAACTGATAGAACTTAGTATGAATTGAAATGAAAGGTACTTTTTCCCAGACAAATTAACACCTCACATCGTCTTTCCTCCAAGTGGGTTCCAACTTTCAAATTCATTTTTTGCTATGGGCCAACTATCCAATTCTCAGTTCAAGTGATTAATGTTAATGTTATCAAGGACTATATAAGTTTGCACTGGTACAGTACAGTGGAATTCCTCCAAAGCAGAACCAATTAATTAATTTATTTTGGCTTGCGATTGACGGTGTTGGCCATCTTTCTGTTAATTGACTCAACTCACACAAGAGAGGTAGGTTTATAAGGCAAATTCCTTTGCCCAGCGTGGGATTTTAGAGTCAAAAGATTGTTTCATGATATCTATCTGCTGATGCACTCACGGAGTGAGAGTGAGAGTGAGAGAGAGAGAGAGAGAGAGGAAAGAACTATAGTGTAATAGGATGAGAGCACCAAATAACTATCTTGTATAGTGTGTCGTAACCGCTGACATGACTAAAATGTTGCCTTTATCTTGAAAAGCTTTTATATATATAATTAGCAGGACATGTAATATTGTTTAATGTTTGAAATTAATTATATATATGGCCATAATTATTTTCATTTGTCATTTTAACTATATATGTATTCAAGTCTTTCCTAACTTTTATATGAAAGCAGTATATTTTCCTGGACCTAGATAAAAGCAGTATTTTTAATTAAACAATTAATCAAAATATTAATTCATCCAAAACAATAAAAACACTCAACGTCTGAACTGATCTTGAGCTTTCTGCAGGAAAAGCCAAAGGGTGATAACTAATCACTATCAACTGAAAACAAGCAGGCATAATGAAATTAAGAATTTACCCTTTAACAAAAGTCTAGCAATTAATCTTTGATATAACTTGTGTTGGAGTAGGCAATAGGCATGCATGACAGTTGATTCTGGTAATTAATAATTCAAGATGTGAAATAAGAAGCGAGATGATACTTTTTGTATGATATCTTCTATACGTTCATCGTATTTTTAATATAAGTTAAATATAATCCCTCTCTTTGTATATGGAGATATGTATAATGAGAATGAAAAGAAATTTAAATAATCTCATTCAATTTGTACACATGTTGTAAGATTATGTAAATCGAGAGTAATATATCACTATGATTAATTTATGTAAAATTTATTATATTTTTGTCCTTTTTTTTCCCAATATATACTATCTTTTTAGGTAAGGAAATCAGGAAATTAAGTGGTGATTACATTCAATATAGCAATATTTTCTTCTTTTATATAAAATCATACCAAATCAATAATTATTTTTTCATTTACTGCTTTTTTTTTTACTTTAACAAATTTGTGTAAGAAAAGGGAGCATAGGAATGTTATACTTATCATTATTTTTAATTAAAAGCTTGGGACATTCAAAGAGTCGCATCAAACACATTATTTTCCTCTGTACAATTGAGTAATGTTATACTTATCATTTTCAAGGCAGGCCCACAAAGTCATGTTTAAGTCCCACGTATTTGCGATTAAGTGAATTGATCCATTGACACTACCTGGTGTGCTCTTTCGACATTATCACCATATCAATCCTGAACACTTTAAAATGATCTTTAAAAAAGAAATTATCTACGCTCTGTCCTCTTGGATGGAAAGAATAACAATATATATATATATATATATATATAGTGTGACAAGTCTTCTAATTATTAATTATATATATTGATTTCCATTTTCTTTCGTGACACATATATATATTTCGCGTCTTTTTAAAAGAAAGGGAAAATATAATTAACGAGAGAGTTGATCGATTATTAGTATTGAAATGAATGGCACGCGAGAGTCAATATTTTAAGGATATATATGAAGGAATCCAGAAACAAAGAAAATAAGGCATTCGTGCAAAATGATTCCGTCAATCATATATTTTGGCATATGAAGTAACACCACCATCCGCCGATCAACACCTAACCAAGTCATTTCCATTAGAAGTGAATCCAAATTTTATGCATGCGGGATAGACGTGACCCCTGAGTCATATAATGGTACAAATTAAAGACCATAATGAATGATGATTATGATATCATTATGAGATTTTATTCATGTGAACTTTGAATCACGTACAATCATAGGGTTTCCTTTTTTTTTTTTTTCCGATTTGGGTTTTCAATCTCACTCCCATCATTGCTTATTACTGCTTTAGCTCACTATTCCCCCAACACTCTCCTTTTGCCTTCATATAAATCCATCCACCCCTCATTAAACTCAGTCTAACCAATTGAAAAGACCTAGAGCTCTTGACTTGAAAGGTTTGAGGTAAAAGTAATTGTTATCACTAAAGTTTTCTTGATTTATATTCATGTCACATCTGCATCATTGGGATTTTTTTTTCCGAAAGAAAGATCTAGCTTTATTCCCCCGCGACACACCCCCCCCCTCCCCAAAAAAAAAAAAAGAAACTGTTGCCTTTCTGAGGAATAGTTTTGACCAGATCTTCGTTGAGGATAGAATTCTTAGCCAGCGTTATAATAAAGATAAGGAAATGCAGCCCTTCGCGGCTGCCTAGCTTTAGATTAAGTCAAATCCAGGCATGGAAGTGAACACCTATACTTTGTGAGATTAGAAAGTAGATACATATTCACCTGGTGGCTTAGCTAATTGGCTTTAGTCTAGCAATCGAAAGCTATAGAAGTGAAAGATGGAACAATAATGCAGATATAGTGGTGAGGCTGGTTGGTACGTACTTGTAAGTTGTAAGAATCAATAAATAAAGCTTACCTCAATTGCCCACGACACGCCATGCTCGAGCCAAATCAATCAAGCGTATGAAAATGACTTGTGAAAGATCAAGTATATCATCTTTTGGTGAATCCAAGCACACTGGGTTATGCTTTTCGGCCGAACAAAAAAAACACATACACACACACTCTAGGCCACGCTTGGAATGATGGATTATGCACGAGCCCGACCCAGAGTCCGAATACAACAAGTCAAATTAAAGTGGCTAGCTCAGCCCATATTCACTATTCAGTGAGTGGGACATTAAAAAAATCTATTGTTCAACCAAAAAAAACAAAAATCTATGTCTGATTACTAGGAATATTGTTAATGAAAATGAATGAAACGGAATGTTTATCACTCTAATTTTGTTTTGATATGATATAAGGAGAACATAGAAAGAACTTTATTTTTTCTATATTTGATTAAATGTGAAAATATCAAAGTACCCCCAACAAGTTTTATGTTTAATAGATAAGAAAGAAACAAGGATAGAGAAATTCTTGTATATTCCCTTCGTTCAAAAACTGTTATTGTTTTAAAATTTTACGGTCTGATTTTTCAGTTATACCCTGATTTATTATTATTATTTTTGTTTTCCCTTCTCTCTTAGTTAAAGGTATTTTAATCAATATATGCATTAATTAATAATTTTTTAATTTATGTGGCATAACCTTAAATAACAAAAGTTTTGGAATGAAGGAAGTAACATTATTTCGTACACATGATTCAAAACTTATAGATATTAAGTATATTTGGTAGAAAGAAAATATGTTTCAAGAAATGGAAAATAAGAGAGAAAACTCATCTTAATTTATTTGGTAACCAATTTTAATTCTTTTATTAAAAAACTCAATATATTTGATAGTTAATAATAATTTTTTTATTGAAAACCAAATACATTAAGATAAATTCTCTCTCTCATTTTCTTTTCCTTGAAATCCATTTTCTTTCTACCAAAAACATGATAAAAGTTGGCTTTTGAAAGAATCACATTCTCCCCCTCTCTCTTCCTTTCCAGTTTCCTTAAAATTCACTCATTTCTACCTAGTATATCCTTACTTCAAATTCTACCGTTGTAGCTCCATAGCCCTATCTCTACCTTGGCGTTCCAAGCTTCAAAAACAAATTTTAGTAAAGAGATTTAAACAACATAACCCCTTACATCGATCATTACAGTGATTTTTCGCATGATTCAACAAATATCATATAAAAAAAACCCAAAAAAAGATGAAAGGAGAGAGAGGCATGGAAGATCAACACTGCTCCATAGAGCATGACGACAAATACTGCTCAAGAAAATGACAACAACACCTAACGCACCAAAGACCGTAGTGACGACTCTGCCACTCAAGCAAATGATGAGGGCACCTTCTCTCCATTCTTCATTCTTTCACATCCTCTTTGATTTGTTTCAGACATCCAGCAACTATAAAATTTAATCACAGAACTAGTATGTGTTTGAATATGAATAAACAAATATGTGCCTGATCTTTTGTGGCCATTGAAAATTTAAGCTAGATCTTCCTCTCTATTACCCTTAGGTTTTAACGGTTTTTTGAGTATAAAGCACACTAGATTAGGGTTAGAAGAGGGACTAACATTTTTCAAGTAATAGTTTTACCAGATCTGCCAATTATGGATTTTAGTAAAACATAATGATACTCCTTACAAGCATTTCATCAAACATCCATCAAGAAACTATATGAGTTAATTAAGGAAGCTTGAAATTAAGAAGTTTACTAATGATACAATAATAGAACTTGACATAATGGAAATAAAATATTCAAAGTACAGTCATGAAAGCCAAGAGAAAATTGCACCAAACTTCTACTAACCCACAAGATCGAAAAAGTTCAAAATACCCATGTTCTCGACATATTTTTTAAATTGAATAAGTTTTAGTCCTTTAGTTATGGAATCAACAAACATCAATTATGTATTTAAATACTATGTAGGAATATCTCTTTTCTTAACCAGCAAATCAAGAGTTCAACAACAGATTTAGAGCCTACTTGTTTCAGTTTTTTTTATGCGAAAACTACTTTTTTATATAAAAAAATACTTTTAAAAATTTTTAGAGTGTTTGTTTAAACTTTTAAAAATAATATGAATATAAAAAAAAAAGTTTTTTGCTTATTTTTAGAAGTTACTCTAAGTGACTTTTGAAAAAAAGTAATTGCGATAGATGAGAGAGAAAAATATAAAAGAGGTGAAGGTGCAACAAAATAACTTTAAAAATTATAAAAATAATAATATTTGACCCAATGGGAATATTATAATATAAATTCATATTTTTTCTTTATTTGCTAAACAATTTAAAAAGTGTTTTTTTATTCTAACCAAATACAAAATAATTTTTACTTTTTAAAAAATCTCTAAACAATTAATCACTTTTTTAAATAATCTGAAAATCACTTTTTTAAAAAGTTTAAACAAATGGGCCCTTATTTTTACTACAATAAATACAATGAAAACAAAAATTGTCCAAATAAGAAATTGACATTAGACTCCTCTTGGAAAAAAAGCACAAAATAAAAATATATATTTTATTTAATTATTATTTTAAATAAGTTCATATCTAATTACTAAAACTAAGCTAGTAGATCCTATTGAATCCACCATTATTTCAAGATCACCAACTATCCTCATATAAGTTAATCAATGAGAACACATCATGCTCAAATACCCATCCCTTTTAAATGGACAAATATTTTACACTAACACATTTTCCAACAAGTTTATCTCATATCAACTTCTAATTACAACACAAAAACTTTAAACACTAGGGAGATTCAGCTAGGCCATTTTGCACATTTGAATGGGACAAAGTACATAAGTGAGTCCAAAATTATGTCTTAACCAAAATTTTATGTTCTTGAATCAACAAATCTTGATCATTTATATATCCTTTTCAAGCTCATATTTACTTAAAATGGGACTTCTTTCTACTTTCTCAACTCATACTTGATTTCCAATGTTCCCCCTTTGAAGTGTAAGTCTACAAACATGCTTCCCAAAAGGGAATGAACAGGTTTATTATCATTTTTATACGCAACCCCCAACAAAAAGCAACTTTGTATTGCCCAAGTCCTTGGTACAAACAATGAGAAAATGAAATTAAAAAAAAACTCCTATTGGTCATGAATAATATCTAATAACATTTCCAAACAAAATTTTCACTCATACAACTTAAGCAAAAGCATAAATCCATTGAATAGATATATTATCACAAGCTGAAAATGTAAATTAGTCATGACCTTTTGGGGTACTAGTATTGTTGTTCACATCAAAGAAAAATGTTTACTTAAAATGCAACATTACTAGTATACAAGACAATTTCAAAGATAGTTTAAGATAAAATAAATGCTAAATAAGCTATCTTCAAGGGACACCATAAGCATTATCATAGACTCTCCTTTGGGCAAAGAACACGACATTCAATTGGTTCGACTTTCATGAGGCTAACCAAATTAATTTGAAAAATTTATCTCCTTTGGGCAGATAAGTTAATCAAATTATATATCATGTAATTTCAAAGGAACCATCTCCTTTGGACGAATGAGCATTCTCAATCATGTTTTCCCATTCATACATTTCATACAATCTTGGAATTTATTATACATACAATCATCCCCTTTGGATAGGTAACTATATGTAAAATTTCAAACAATTCCATTTACAAGGGAAGTAAACAGTTTTACAATAACTTACAAAACAATATTCCCAAACTGGATCATTTTCTTATCAATAAGGGAACTAAAAAGTTTTACAAACCTTGATAAATGAACCACTTTAGTAATAAACGTTATTAAGTATGTAAAACAAAATTCCCATACTAGGAAAACTAAAATTTAATTCATGATTGTAATTAAACTGTGAACAACAATTATAATTGAGAGAGATAATGAACAATATGCTATTTAACTTTCTCACTTTAGACTTGAGAACATATCTATCATCATAGGAGAGTATGCCTTGATATAATGTTTAATAAAATTGCTCTCCTAAAAGTTTCTTTAATTTTTTTAATAGAACCCCTAGAAAATTCAAATAGTTGGCTTTTCCTCATGAAGATATAAATTAATTTTTCTAAGTACAATTAATAATCACATATTTATCATCACAAGTGCAGTATAATTCAGCCAGATATCAACTTTCCTTTATGATGGTTAAGATGCCGTATGATATTATACATACACAAAACATCTATTATGCATCAAACAATTAACAAGAAAGGACACTTCAATGACATCTTGTATCAATTAATTTTATAGGACATAATGCATAAACCTTAATCTAGATAAAATAAGCAACAACATATTATGTCCTTATTGCCATCACACTTCATCACAACTACTAGAAGATTGTAAAAACACATAAAATCATTGAATTCCTTCCTATAGAAATATGTAGCATTATTAAATTGCATTCAATCAATTTATTAACAAAGCAAAACTAATGGTGGTTAAGTACAATTTCCTCATTCAGTAGGGCTTCTATGTATGCTCTCGACATCAACTGATGCGGTGCTTAATAATGAATAAGCACATCCATGATATATTTGCTACCACTAAAAATCAAGCATATATGCTACTAGAAAATGACATAAAACAATGTTAAAAAATTCCAACAGTGTAGCCTTATGGACACAATGTTCTTTAAGATGTCAAACCATTTACAATGGTTCATAAAACCATACATATATTGCTGACATGTACCTAGTTATTTTGTACAAGATAAATGACATTGCCACTACAATGATTTTATCTTAATGAGAATCTATTTAATAATCAATAAACTCAACTATAAATATATGTTATTAAAGGATTATAACATAATCCTTCCACTGTTTATGAATTTGCCAAAACTTGCTTAATATAACTCTTTGTTATTTTGGACAAAATTTAAGTTAAAAAAATTGCTAAACTATAATATGTAATATTTGCCTAAAATTAAATTTCCAATAATTTTAAGAAATATATAAATGAACAATAGGGGTGGGGGGAGACCGGATTGGACCGGATTTTTTATTAGCCCGTGGTCTGGTCTTGTGAATGGGTCAGGTTTAGTCTAGTTGCCCATGGTCTGGTCTAATCTTGCTGGGCCAATGGACCAGACTGGGTCAGACTGGTCCAACTTGGGCTAGACCGGGTTTGGACCCCCTTTTTTTTTAAGAAAAAATCAAAGTTGCTACTTAACCAAAAAAAAAAAGAAAAAAAGAAAAAACCATAAAAACATTATTTTTAAAGAAATCAATATAAATATATAAGGATACCTTTAATAATTTAGAATGTAATGAATAGAAGGCTTATTAATACAATTGGGTAGAATAGAATAAAAAAGGGTGGAAGGAAATAAAATATTTCATTGTTTGAAAGTTTTATAAAAAAAACTATTTTATTTAATTATTGTTTAAAATATATCATAAAATGAATAGAAGAAGATGATTTTTTAATATTGTCCTTATGAATTTATTTAAATGAAAAATCTAATAGTTATTAATTTGAGAAAAATCAAATTTACTTTTAAATTATAATCATATATAGTTATTCCAATAAAAGAAAATTTAAATATTATATTATTAATTGAATTGGTAAATAAAATGTTAAGTGGTTACTTGGTATAGAAAATATGAAGAAAATTAAATTTCTCAAAAAATAGATTATTCAGTCTTAATTAAAAAAAATTCAAGTTATAAAAAGTTGGATCTTACCTTGCGAAGTTATATTTCTTTACTAAAACTTAAAAAAGTTCCACTTCCAAGTTTTTTATAATATTTTTATCAAAATATTTCCAACTTCTTAATATTTTTTAAATTGAAAATAATATATAAAAAAATGTATATATACCCTCGGGCCAGGTAAGACCAGTTTAATGGAGTTACCCGAAGCCCGGTCTTACCTGATCAAGTGGCTCAACTAAAACATCAGGCTTCAGTGCTAGGTTGAAAAGACCGGGTTTTTTCAGGCTGGACTTCTTCGAATTGAACCAGGTTTGGGTTTTTTTCCCCACCACTAATGAACAACACCAAAAAAAAATTGCAAAATTTCTAATGTATTAAAAATTGTACAAAATATTTTTTTCTCTTAATTTAAATGGACCAAGCAAATTTGTTCACCAAATATATATGAACTTAATTTCAATTTTCCCATGAAGAAGAATAAGCATAAATAAAATTTAAACAACTGATTTGATCCAACTCACATAATCCATATATAATAATTTGCTAGGAAAAGAAATCTACAAAACCTCGTGATTTGCAAATGGAACATGACTTTGAAATTTATCCTCAATGCTAGAAAATTAAAACTAGCCCACATGCATAAAAATCCAATTTAAATTTGAGGGAAGTAAAAAAATTATTCGACCTGCTTTCATTGACCTAGAAAACTTTAGAGATTTACGAGGATCAAAGTTTGAATTTAATTACTCCAAAAAAATTTCTATATACAACACAACACTACAAAATAACCATTCAACAATGATTTATCTATATCTTAAAAAAATAGAATCTATGTTAAAAAAGTAGAATCTATGCAGACTCAGGGACTTTAAAACAAAATTTAAAAACTAGTTAGGGCCAAAACAAAACTTCTAAAAAAACACAAAATCAAATTCAAATTCTGAAAAATTAATGAGGACAAAACAAATTCCAGAATAGATATAGGAAGCGGACTTAAATTTTAAAACACAAGGCTCAAATATAATTTCATAAAATAAGGGGTCAAAGATGTAATTGATTCAAATAAGACACATGATGATGTCATCATGATGTCAGCCGTCATATTTGTCATCCCTGCAACCGGTGGCTCCAAAACACTTTTCTTCCATTTTTTTAAAATTTATTTTAGTTACAAATTTCATCAAATTTACCAAATTTGCCATCAAGCCAATAAAGCAATAAAATTCCAGCAGCAACCAATGGACTATTAAATTAGAACTAAGAGGCAAATATAATAGTTGTGTAGGACATAAACTAAAAAGGGTAGAGAAGAATTTCTTGATTAAAATTGGTGTTGTTGCTAAATAGGTTTTTTTTATAGGTTTTATCTTTTGGTTGTCAAGGTTTAATTAAGGAAACTCTTCTTAGAAGGTGGCTTTTAATTATGTTTCTTGGCTATACATAGTTCTTTGTAAAGCCTTATTTTGACAGTAATGAAATTTATTGCATTATTATCACAAAAAAAAATCAAGAGACTGCACCCCCACCGCCAAAACCAACGCCCCATGGCCACTGCTATGATTGCTGCTAGTAGTGGTCAGGATCTGGCTGATGACAATAGCAGTATAAACACCATTGCGTAGTTGTGCTGCTTTGTGGGTGTAGTCATGCCCCACCATTGACAATTAAGAGCATCCATTCATATTACGTCACTGCAACCATGATTGTAAATCTTCCCCTTCTCTCTTTATTATTATTATTTTTTCAAAATATATATAGATAGAAAATTGAAACTCTAGTTCGTACATTATAAAATAGACATCACAAGGATCCAAAACCATAATCTTCAAGGAAATTGACATAGATGTCATATCAATGTTACAAACACATCCATCCAAAGTTCTAATATTACATGTAAAATTTAATCACAGATATAGTATGTGTTTAAATATGAATGAACAAATATTTTTCTAATCTTTTGTAGCCACTGAAAACTTAAATTAGATCTTCCTTTCTATTATCCTTAGGTTTTATTAGCTTTAAGTAAGGAAGCACACTAGGTTAAGGTTAGAGAGGAGATCTAGCCTTTTTTAAATAATAGTTTTACTAGATCCACCTGTTATAGGCTTTAATGAAACATACACACTTTTTTACTGCTAACCAAACTTATAATTAAACTGTGTGCATTTAACCCTTTAATCCTTAGGATCACAAAATGATATAGGGTTTTAACATCTTAATGGACCATTATTAACCTATTTTAGAAAATACAAAAATAATCAATGCGAGCCCATAAATAAAATTTATAAAATTTTCTAATAGGAATAACATTATTTTGTCCTCTTTCCTCCAACTGTTGCAAGTCCCCAATGCTTTGTGAAAGCGTCAACTCTCACCACCAACATTGCACAACAAGCTCTATGAAGCAGCTTCACAATTCGATGAATGGAGGGTTTGGGGGTATTTTGGTTGGTTGGTAATTGTTTCATTCATGAGATCTTCACTCATCAAGTTGATAGAGAGTGTACTCTTTTCATTAAATCAAGGAATGAGCTTTTTATAAGGAATATGGAATATAGCCTTCTGATCTAAATAGGCTACTAAATTCAAGCATATACGTGTGAGAAAAATTGGGAATCAAATCACATCTTTCCCTTGACAATTAATTTTGGAAACCTGGCCATGAAAGTGAATAAGGTGGTGTTGGCTACATAAAACGTATTCCTACATGATGCTTTGCTATTAAATGGAAATGTCTAAGATATAACTTGAGGGGGTTGTGAATGATAATTTTTGCTCCATAAATTATTCATTAGGCTGCCTCATTAGTTATAGCCGTGCCTAGAATATTCGTCTCTAAGTACAAGTAGTGGTGTAGTACACTCCCCTAATACTAGTATATCCATTAATTAATTATTAAATTTTAAATTTTAATTTTAATGCTTCTTCTTGTTAAATTAAAAATTCCAAAAATTCCAAGTGGATGATGAGATAAAAAACTAGGGTAATTTGCCCTGAGCATTGTAGCATTTCAAAATCTTTATATATAAAGCAAAGGTATCTACAAGACCCAATGACAAATAGACACGTATACAAAGATAGAATAAAGGAAGAGAGGCACATGGCTTGTTGGCCAATCGGCATCGGTGAAGGCAATAATATTAAGATCAACAAGGGGTTTAATATGAAGACCTTAGTGAAATGTGCCTTTTAAGTATCTCAGGATCTGTTTGACAACTAGAAGATGAGCATTAGTTAGACAAAATAGAAATTGACTTAGTTTGTTGACAAGAAAAGCAAGATCTGGCCGTGTGGTGGTTAAGTATTGTAAAGCTCCAATTGCTTGACAGTGTGGAATAGGTTTTGATAGAGGTTCACCTTCATTGATGGCAAAATTTCTGTTAGTAACCATTGGTGAGGAACATGGTGAAGCATCAAGTAAATTGAATTGCTTGAGAATGTCCAATGTATACATCCCTTGATTAAGGTAAATACAGGAGTTGTCTTTGGAAGTTTCAATGCTCGGAAAATCATGAAGGGAGCCAAGATCTTTTAAAGAAAATAATCCATGAAGTTTTTTAATGAAGGACTTGAAAAAAGTAAGTCATTACTAGTAATCAACATATCATCAACATAGATTAGTATGAAAACTATTAGCTTCTCCTTTTTTAACATAAAGAGTGAAGTGTCACTTTGAGCATTTTTAAATACCCACTTAACCAAGGTATCACACAAACAATCAAACTATGTCCGCGAAGCCTGCTTTAAGCCATATAAAGCTTTCATTAATTTTCAAACATATGTTGGATGATTAGGATCTACAAAACCATCGGGTTGTTTCATAAAGACATCTCCTTGGAGGTAGCCATTAAGAAAAGCATTATTAATGTCTAACTAACAAATATCCCTATTAAATGAAATCGCAATTATCAGAATAATTCTTATGGTTGCTACCTTCACAACTGGACTGTAAGTTTTAGTGTAATCAACTCTAGGTTCTTGTTAAAAGCCTTTAGCAACAAGATGTGCTTTATGTCTTTGTACAGAATTGTTGACATTGTATTTAGTCTTAAAAATCCATTTGCAATCAACAATTTTTTTATTTAGATTGTGAGGGACTAAAATCCAAGTTTTATCACGAGTCAAAGCTTCAAATTAATCTCTCATGGCTTGTCTCCAATGAGGTGTAAGCAGGGCCTCTCTAACATTTTTGGGCTTAGAATTAATGTCTTGTATGTTTTTGGATTGAATTAATACCACAAATGGATATTTGGGCTTGAAAATTTCACTTTTGGCCGTGAAGTCATAAGATGGGTATTGGATACTTGCTGAGATTGATTTAACAACCCGAATCCAATGACTTGTTGTTGATGTTTAGCTTCTGATCTGGATCCAATAACATGCTTAGATGAATTTGATGTGGGAATTAAATCGGGTTCATTGTGTAGCTGGTCAAATTGAGTTGGTAAGCTAAATTTTGTGTCAGAGCTCGCAGATATGAGAGAATTGTCTAATCCACAATCACTAGTTTATGTTACAGAAATTAGAGACGGTAACTCTTCACTGGAAGAGAAAGAGCAGTGGAGATGAGCATTATGAGACATTAGGAACTGATGAACATTGATAGTACATGACATTGGTGAACGAGTTAATGGGAGAATCGAGCTTTCAGCACTTACTCGATTCAAGGATAAAGGTGGAGATCTTGAATCTCCATGACAGATTAGCGATTTCCGATAGCCAAAAGGTGAATCGCTTTATGAACTTCCTCTTTATTCTTGATTATTGTTGAAATTTAAGAACTCATGTCTCAATGATATAAGAACTGTACATATTGGCTCTGAAGCTTCCTCTCTCTGATTTAAGAACCTTGTTGCAAATAGATAATGAGTGGTATCAAAGACAACGTGTCGAGTGATATAGATTCGGCCAAACACATTTATACCCTTTTTGTTATGAAGCATATCCTAGAAATACATAACACTGGCTATCAAACTGAAACTTGTGGTTGTTGTAAGGTTTGAGGCACATGTAACAAGCATAACCTAAATTTCAAAGCTTTGTAATCTGGTTCCTTCTTGAATAATTTGAACAAAGGAGTTAAGCCTTTAAGGACTGAGGTTGGTAGTCGATTCATTAGAAATATAGCAACTTGAAATGTATCTACCTAGTAAGTTAATGGCATATAGGCTTGAGCTAAAAAAGTTAGGTCAGTCTTGACAATATGCCGATGTTTTCTCTTAACTCTACCATTCTGAGTATATGTACATGGACAAGTATAATGTAGATTAATTCTACTTGCTTGAGCAACACTAATAATAAGCTTGTATTCAGCTCCCACATCACTTTGTCAGTTTTTAATTTTTGTGCCAAGTTAGTTTTCAACTAATGCTTTAAAGTGATTAAAAGTATTGGCAGCTTCTCCTTTGTGTTTCAATGGATAAAACCAGGTGTAGCGACTGTAATCATCAAGGAAGTGAATATAGAATCTATACCTAGAAATTGATTGAGTTGGTGAAGGTCCCCAAATGTCGGTATAGACTAATTCAAGAGGAGCCGAGGCTTGAGAATTAGAAACATTAAAAGGAAATAAGTGTGACTTGACAAACTTATAGGATTCATAGAAAAACTTTTCATTAGCATCAATTTTCACATTACAAGCATTGAGAATTTGTCTGAGAGTTCTAGTACAAGGTTGAACTAATTTTTTATGCCATTCTGTAAGGTTTAGTATAATATAAGTTTTGATGATGACAAATATAGAGTAATAAGGAACAAATGTATTATATGTATCTGACATATATAATGTTCATTATAGAAGTAAAATATGCATTAGCATGTATTTAATTATGGTTATAATATATATATATATCATGTTATGTGCAAATATATCCATTATACTTTTACAATGAATAATAAGTTGGATATATAAACTGGACTAACTACTTGATTTGTAAGTGTAATATATTAAATGTAGGATGATCCAAGTAACAAGAGTGAGCATTGGAATACAGAAATGGAAATCAATATTATGTCTCACTCAAGAAAGAAGAAGAGAAATGATGCTTAAAAAATGGAAGATCAGAAGGGGCATGACAAGAAGGAAATGACCAAGTGGAAATGGAACTCAACATTTGAAGACCTAGTCACTAGGTATATTTTTTTTTCACTTAGGTCTTGAGGTGGGATTAATCTTTGAAAATTACTTAATCTTGTTACCATATATTTTAAATGAGTTAGATTAGTAAATCTGGTGTTAGCATAAGTTAGATTTGAAAAACTCTGATGACAAATGAATTTTGAGAAGTTAAACTTCATATATTTTGTGAAAATATGAACTTTGCTGACTAAAATTTGAAGTTCCAGAGATATTACCTCTGACAGACAAATTTCAAGTGTTGAAATTCGAATTTCGAGTCAAGTATAGTTAGTGTTTTTAATATATCTCTCAAAATATATATGGCTTTAATGTAAAACTTATTTCATATGAAACTAGACTTAATAAGCTTTTCAAAGAAGGTTGTTTCACTCAAAAGAAGGTCATATGAAAAGGCTATGGTTATTTAAAGTTGAGTAGTGAGATATGTATTTTTAGTTTTGATCTCTTATCATTATTTTGATCATATCTCAAAAAATATGTCTGATTTTGAAGTGAAAATTTTTCATTTGAAAGTAGACATTTAGAACTTTCCAACCATAGGTCATTTGCTTAATTTGGAGTTAAAATGAGAGAGTTATGGCTTCTACAAAATTGTTTACAGTATAAAATTTGAAGTTACGTAGGTTCCGTTGCGATAGACGAATTTCAAGCCTCTGAAATTCAAACTTCAAGTGTAACAGACGAATTTTGGCTTTCAAAATTCGAATTTCAAAGCTCCAGAAACGTGAAAATGCTTCTGAAACAGCCAATAGACGAATTTTCACTTTCAAAATTCGAATTTCGCAACTCCAGAATATGAAAAATACTTTTGGAATAATCAACAGATGAATTTCCACATCCAAAATTCAAATTTCGAAAGGAAGAACTTGTGCTATATTGAGTTGCTCACTGTAAGACGAATTTTGGGAACCAAAATTTGAACTTCGAAAGTATTGTAGCAATATGGAACAACTATTCATACTTAACAGATGTACTTTAAACTTGAAAATTCGTATGTTCCAACATAGAAACATTTGTCAAGATAAAAATTTGAATTTCAGCTTTGAACAGACGAATTTCGAAGTTCAACGCTAAAGACTTTAACTTATAGGCTCTTCGAAATTCGTCTGTTAACATCCAAAATTTGAATTTCAGAGTGTCAGATACATTAAATGAGGTTGGTAAACGGCTAGTTTTACAAAGTAACCGTTGGGTAACGTCTCTAACGGCTAGATCTTGTATCTAACGTCTAATTACACCACAAAACTATAAATAGAACATCATTTAAACTTATGGGTAACAATCTTAAGAGAGCTTATGCGAAAAATGCTGCTACAACTTGTAAAATCTTTCTATCTTAGCATTGTTTGAAAAACCCACCTCAATACAGTGAACTTTCAATGTATTATCTACTCTTCAAGAGAGTTTTCATTCTGTAAATATTTCTTTCTACATATTCTGGGTAGAATCTTAGTGTGGGAAAATACTAAGGGATTTACACATCTTGTAAGGGTGTGAGGAGAGTGGCTTCACAAGTGCCTACTGAAACTTGTGAGAATATACTGAGGCTTCACAGGTGCCCGGATCAAACCTGTGGGATATAGTGGAAAATCTCAAGTAGTGGCTTGGGGACTGGATGTAGGCCAAGTGGTTGGGTTGAACCAGTATAAATCATTGTGTATTGTTCTTCATCTTCTCTACTCAGCTGCTGCACACAACCATCTCTGTTTATCCCTGTTTTGCTGCACTCTTAGTGAAATTGAGTTGTGATCCAAAAAGAGCAAAAATCTTACATCACCTAATTCACCCCCCTCTTGGGTGACCAGCCAACCTAACACATTCTTCTAATTCAGAAAATAAAGCAGTGGGATAAAGTTCAATTAACAAAGTGGTAGGAATTGCAGCAGCAAACTTGGTGTTGATCTTTGAGTCCTCACAAACCTTGTTGAGTATTAGGAACAATCCCTCCTTGAGTTTCCCGAGCATTAATACTTGCCTTGTCATTGAATCCTTCATAATGCAACCAAAACAGCTAAAGTCAATGTCCACATCATTATCTATAACTAGTCTTGACATACTCAATAGATTCTTGTGAGCTAATGGGACAATATGAATATTTCTTAATAACAGAGTTTTATTGTGACAAGGAACATGAGCAGAACCAAAACCAGTAACAAGAGCTTTATTACCATTATAAGTGGTTAAATGTAACTAACCACTAAAGTTAGAGCATTCTATTTGGTCAAGACTTTTGGCTACATGGTAGTTAGTGCCATAGTCCATGTACCAAGAATGATCACAAATAATACTAGGAGTAGCATAGAAAGCCTAAGGTTGTTGGTTAAAACTTTGATTTCATCCAGCATCAGAAAAATTTCCACCAAAGGATTTGTCATAGCAATAATAGCCGGAAGCCCCCAAATAACCAACACATCCATATATTTGACAAGTTGGTTTGCCATTTCCTCTAAAACCTCTGCCTCTAGCACGGTTACTGTGAAAGTTATTACCACCATACCAGTTACCTTTGAAATTATCATTGTGTGACTTATTCCTCTAAGCTGAATTAGCTATGGGTTGAATGTATGATTAGAGAACTGATTTAGCTACTCCAACCTATTCTTAGAAGCTAACAGAGTAGCTTGAAGTTCAATCCAATACAGGTTAGGCTTATCAATTAATTGAACCACAATAGCATTATAATCTAAGTCTAGACTAGAAAGAGTTTGACTAATTAAATCTTCATCCGAAACATGACTTCCAACAAGGAATAACTTATTTACAATGTTCGTCATCTTGACTAAATATTCTTCCATCTTAAGTCCTCCTTTGCGAGTTTGATGAAGCTCAGTCTTGTGTAACATCATGCTCTAGATTGAGCACCAGCCTAATTCTTTGCCTCTTTCCATAGTCCTCGAGCAATTCTACAATGAATTAGTTGAGATGATATTTTTATAGACATAGTGTTTCTAAACCATCCTACAAGCAGCTGATTAATAGTCTTTCATTCTTTGTTTTCCATGTTTGGCTTCATCTTAGCCCCTTTTAAGATGAGCTCTAAAGGAGTTGTAGCCAATGTTGTAAAAATCAGACTGGACCCGCCAATTTGACCAGTCAAACTAGGAACCGGACCCATGTTCAGTCCAAGAGAAGAGGAGGACTAGAGGTTTCAGGAACCAATAAGAATTGATGATGAACTAGTTGAATTGGCCCTAAACTGGTTTAAACGAGTTGACCAGTATGGTGCTGAAAGGAAGAAGGAAAAAAACAAAAGAAGGTAGAACAAGGAGCACGGGAAAGATGACGAAGAAAATGAGATGGAAAAAATAGAGAAAAGTCCATTTGATATCCTCCACCCATGGTAAAAGCACAAACCATGAAGCATGAACCACTAATTGCTTCATCCAGTTACTTCCATTCTTGAAGCTACTTCAAATGCTCACATACATCAGAGAAGAAGGCAAAATGTGAAGGTCGATGATAGGAGAAAATAGTGCAAAACTAAGAGAAATTAAAATGGCAACAGCAAGAATAAAGGACCGAATGAGGATCACCTTTATGGGTAAAATTTTTTAAAAGCCACATTTCCCCGTGTTTTTAAAGGTATTCTCACGTTCTTACAAAAAGTAGCCTCACGTTCTCCTAGGCTCACTAACTTACGTTTCGAAAATTAAAAAGCTCATATTCCCACTTATCTTACCCATTTTGTATTTGTTTATTATTTAATATTTTATATCAAATACACACATATTAAAAAAATTATTTTTTATCTAAAATTTATAAAAAAATTACTAATATTTTTCATTTTACCCATATTAAATATTCTCCATTATTACTTTTTCATCTAAAAAGAGAAGTAAGGAAGAATTAAATATGGATAAAATGTGAAGAAAAAAATTCAATACCCTATATTTTGGATAAAAAACTTGTCATACAAAATATTTTATAATATAGATAGAAGAGAATATATTTTTTTTCATATTTCTTTGGTTGACATTAAAGCAATATATGGGTGCAATTGAGCAAGCAAAATAGCAAAATGTGAGTAGAATTTTTATAATTAAATAATTAATAACTATTTCTTTAATTTATATAATATTATTTCATTTTTATTTTCATTTTTATCTCTTAAATCTTCAAAACTACATTATTATTCTTTCTAACATTTTCATTTTTAAGAAATTTTGTTGAGTTTATTTTTATAAATAAAATATTCATTGAGTTTATTTTGACTTTTTCAAATGTCTCTTCCATATTTTTAAACAATAATATCTACTTATCTTTTAAATAATAGTATCATATTTTTTAAAAAAAAATTAGTTTTTAAAATAAAATAACATCACTTTTAGTATAAAATATTTTTTCTTTTTATGTTATAATATTATATAAGAATTATTATGATATATAATTATTGAAAATTATAAATTTAATTAATAAATAATTAATAATGGATTATTAGTTGATTATTTTAAATTCAAAATGTGATTATTGATGAGTATTAACTTATTTATATTTAAATATTAAGTTATGAAACTTATTAATAATTTATTGGGGGAATTACTGTATATGACCAAGATCCCCAATTTATTAACTTTTAGGACCAAGAAATTGTAAAATTAGAAAAAGAGACATTGGATCCTTAAAGCAAATTAAATCGAATTTCACATTACCAAAATACCCTCACCCTATTTTGCAACTTAATTATTTTAATTTTGCAACTTATGTTTCTAATTTTAACATGAAAGAATCGGATTTCAACTTTATAATCATCAAAGTAGCTCCAGGAATTTACAACTTCTTCTTTTAATTTTACAACTTTATTGTTCTAATTTTACAACTTATATTTCAAATTTTAACAAGAAAAAAATCATATTTCAACTTTAAAAGCATCAAAGTGGCCCCAAGGATTTGCAACTTCCTATTCATATTTTGCAACTTCCGCGTTCTAATTTTGCAACCTATGTTTCAAATTTTAACACGGAAGAATCATATTTCAACTTTATAATCATCAAAGTGACTCCAAGGATTTTCACCTTCTTGCTCATATTTTGCAACTTCGTAATTCTAATTTTTCAACTTATGTTTCCAATTTTAATACGGAAGAATCAGATTTCAACTTTATTATCATCAAAGTGGTTTCAAGGGATTTGCAACTTCTTCTTCCAATTTTGCAGTTTCATTGTTCTAATTTTGCAACTTATGTTTCTAATTTTAACATGAAAGAATTAGATTTCAACTTTATAATCATCAAAATAGCTCCTGAGATTTGCAACTTCTTGTTCCAATTTTGTAACTTTGTTATTCTAATTTTGCAACTAATGTTTCAAATTTTAACATGGAAGAATTATGTTTCAACTTTATAAGCATCAAAGTGACTCCAGGAATTTACAACTTCTTCTTTCAATTTTACAACTTTGTTCTTCTAAATTTACAACTTATGTTTCGAATTTCATTAAGGGTATTTTGGTAATGTTGATTTTAATTTAATTTATTTTAAGGACCTAAGGCCTCTTTTTCTAATTTCACAATTTCTTGGTCCTGAAATTTAATAAATTTGAGATCTTGGTTTTGAACAGTGATTCTCCCTAATTTATTTATGGTGAATGATAAATTAATAATTCTATATTATTTAATTTGAAACTTTAATTAAGTTACGAAATTGGTTTAAATTTATATTATTTATTTAAAATATATTATTTTACTTATCACCTATACAACTCCAATTATATCATGGTTAAACCACTTAACATGTTTTTCTCCAATTCTAATAACAACATTGATTGCCCCTGTACTATCTATATGATGTTCTAAATTATTTCCTGAGGAAGTGTGATAGATTCCCAAAGAAGATAGTTGTCTGGGTTCAACTTGTCCGAGGGCATTTGGTTGAATGAGCTGAAGAGATGATTGGTTTTTGTACAGTGTTTACAATGACGGTAGTAAGTGAGGAAAAAGAGGAGCGGCTAGGGTTTGGGAGGTTGCAGGTGATGTGGACATCTTAGACTCTTATACCAAGATAAAAAACTAGGGTAATTAGATAATCCTGCTTACTCAGCAGAGCACTTCAGCATTTCAAAATATATATAGAGCAAAGGTATCTGCAAGAGCTAATGACAAACAACACAAATACTTTGTTAGAATAAAGGAAAAGAGGCACATGACTTGAGTGTCAAGACAACAAATAATATATACAATAGTAAAAGAATAAATAATGAGGCTGATTAAAACTTTGAGGCCGAAAAAAAGACTGACTAAAACTTGATTGATGTGGTTGGGGGTTGGCTGTTGCTTCTTTCAATTGGCAAATATTCTCTCTCTCCGTCGATGGCAAAGAAACCTGTGAAATATTCGGTGGTATGTTTCTTATTTCACTGTGTTTGTGGGTGTGATCTGTACCATCGTGAATGGCTGGTCTCTGAATTGATAAACAGGTGGACGCGTTCACCCAGTCACCTTTCAGGGGGAACCCCGCGGCAGTGTGTCTATTAGAGGAAGAGAGGGACGAGGAGTGGTTGCAAAAAGTAGCCGCCGAGTTCAATATCTCCCAAACCTGTTACTTGACTCGAATCGCTGAATCGGAGAGCCCTGCTAACTCGCTCAGCGCAAGCTCTAATCCTCGTTTTAGTCTCAGATGGTTCACTCCCGTCGCTGAGGTCAGATTACTAAAACAATGGAATTACTGAATATATCATTGCAGAATGGGTCTTGGTATATGCGGATTTAATATGGCAATGGTTTTATGCAATTAAGGACTCCTCTATCGCGTACCAGTAATCTGAGTCAGTTTCTGTTATGTACATGATGTGTTAACTTAATCTAGGAATAGGTTTTCGGACTGAATTTATTCATGATCATTCATGGCTTCTATTTCAATAAGTAATTTTTGAGCTACATGGTTTATTTAGTATACTGTTTAAGTTTGTTCCTAGACTTCGTTTAAGTCAAAACTTTTCCCAAATTAAGCATGATTTGTAACGTATCTATATATTGCTTACAAAGTGCTTGACGAGGGGTTTTCTAAACCATTAAAAAAATGATGCCCTTTCGCAGGTTAAACTTTGTGGCCATGCTACATTAGCTGCTGCACACATTCTCTTTTCATCTGGTTTAGTGGCTTCCAATATCGTTGAATTTGTGACGTTATCTGGAATATTGACTGCAAAGAAAATACCTGAGATCAGTATCACAAGTGCCTCAAACTTGGAAAATGGTGAACATCAGGACGGATATTACATTGAATTGGATTTTCCTACTGACCCTCTCGCAGAATTTCGTTCTGTTGAGACTTCACAAATTTCGGGAGCATTGAAGGGTGCTTCTGTGGTTGAAATAAAAAGGACATCCATTGGCGATGACCTAGTGGTAATTCCTAAATCTGTTCTCTTCCTTTTTTTACTACAGTTTCGGCACATTAATTACAGTTCAATCATTTCCCATATTACAAGGTATGCTTGTGATAGTGGCTTCATGCTACCATAACTTCTTAACTGCTGACCTGATTGATAATGTCTCATGCTAGTCTAATCAGGAACAGAACAAATTTAATGTGCGTGAGTAATTATTGGACATCAAACAAATTCAGTTTGAAGCTTATCATGTCTTGTAGGTCGAAGTCACATCTGGGAAATCTGTCGCAGAACTCGAGCCGCAAATAGATGCTATAGTAAAATGTCCTGGAAGAGGGATCATTGTCACTGGCGTTGCTCCTTCAGACTCGGGATTTGACATCTACAGCAGATTCTTCTGTCCAAAACTTGGAATCAACGAGGTGAGGGGCTGACATATCACGACTATATCTATAATAGCTTTAGTCATGGTTTGATTCTGTTCTCAATAATGATGCTTTTTTTTTTTACTGCATTATTTCTCATTGTTATTTTTCGTTTATCCTGATTTACCATGTCGTAGATGCTGCTCCGCTGGATCTCATACAGCTGGCGCCTTACCTGGTTTCGGCTTGTTGATATAAAATTAGCAGTGAACAAGTTTGGTTGAGAATTTTGAATCAAACTATGCAATAAAAGTTTTACCTAGTCCTACGATGTCTATTGTTATTGGTTATTCTACCAGAAAGGGGAAAATACTATCGAAAGAAAAACCTAGCTTCCATTAAATTCCCGGATAATAAAACCAAAGTGGTGAGATAACGGTGTGTCACTGTTATTTCCTTTCAGGATCCTGTTTGTGGGAGTGCACATTGTGCTTTAGCGTGCTATTGGAGCAAGAAACTTGGAAAGTTTGATTTCATTGCTTATCAGGTACTCTCTATCCGTCAATTTGGGGTCACCTTTGTGATTTCTATGCTAACTATTTTATATTATATTTGAACAGGCATCACCGAGAGGCGGAGTTCTCAATATTCATCTTAATGAGCAGAACCAGAGGGTGCTGTTGCGAGGGAAAGCTGTTACAGTGATGGAAGGATGTATTCTAGTTTAGTCCTGTTTTTAGCATTGAAATGTTATTCACAGTGACACCAGTAGATGTATTGGATGACAAGAACCACTGCAATTGAATTTGAAGTTTGAAGTACTCTCGTAATGTTTTACCATGGATATCCTTCTCTTCTCAACATTCTGTATTTGCACATAAACTTGGTTGTGGTAATCTTATATATCTAGTGTATAAACCGATCAATATTGGGTTGATGATCAAATTACGAAAACTCTTACTAGCTCTAAAGGGTTTGATAGAGAGTTTGAATAATCTTAATGAAGTGAACTTCTTTATTAGAAAGCGAGGCAGCTTTAGTAATAGAGATCGGTCTCGGTAAATGGTAACATATAAACAGTCCTTGCAAATTGGACCAGTCAGAAGTCAAAACATTGTAGTCGTCATCCATGGAAGTACAAGCTTCGTTTTTTTTATTTGTCTTGTTCTAGGTTAAAAGCAGATCGGCCCAGTTGATTCCTAAAGCCAATAATTGCTGATACGTTGTAGGTTTCTTGATGAAGTATTGAGGTATGTGTCAATATAGAAATGCATCTCTACTAGCGTTGTAATAGGGGAAGTGTGTATCGTCATCAGCGGCTCTGGACTCTTGTAGATTGTTGATTCCAACACTTTAACCCTTGGCTCCGTTGATCTGCTAGCTTCACGTAATTATCTATCCCGAAAAGAGAAATTGCCCAGTGTGCTTCAGCACCTTGTTAGGAATTAGGAAAGTATATATCTTTGTAATTGTCAGATGTTGCTTTTGAGCAGGCATCATCTAGAGAAGTTGTTCATGTTGATGAGCAGAACCAAAGGATATTGACGCATAGGAAGGCTGTTATTTATTGTCAGGGAAGGGTGTGTTATCATTTGAATTGTTTCTAACGTTATAGCTGTGTTGGCTGATAAGATCGGCCAGAATTGGAATTAGATTCCAGAAATCTGCTCTCAACTCGAATTCTTAGACTCGTGGTTGTTGTATAGTATGAAGGGAAAGAGATGTGTGTTTGTTATATCCTTTTACTACTAGATTTGAACAAATCAAATGGGTTATTTCTCCTGGCATGCGTCTATCTTTATATATTTACTTTAATCAAAATCAGTTACCTTGCTGACAATTAAGTGCTGCATTTGGGTTTTAGTTGTCATAATGACATAAAATCACAACTTTAACTTCACTCAAACCAAAAACAAATGGAGATTCTTCAACCTCCAGATATAAGGTAATTCTTAATCTCTCAAGTCCTCAAGATGCTCCTCCAATATTTTTAAGTTTCAATAATCCTAACTTCCAACATCTGGCAAGCAATAGAAATCCCGATGGAACAGTAGACTATTCTTCAGGTAACTACATTCCATCTATTTAACAGCTTCTAATAAAAAAAAAAGCCTATTCGTCTTGATTTCTATTAGCTATTTCATTGCAGAACTATGCCTTTAAACCAAAATGTCCCAAGTGTCAAAAGAAGTTGACGAAATTGCTATCAGGACTGAATTGTAATTTGGCGATCTATACATTTGTTGATCCCATTTCTGAAATTATAGAGCTAATTTTAACAGGAGCATTGTTTATGCGTAAATTTCAAGGTGTTTACTGTATCAAGATTGAAGGAGACGTAGGAAGGAAAAGCACAGTGCACCCTAATACTACACTTGCTTCAGTCCTTGGAGAAGCCATGACAGAATGGGACTATGCATGTGAAGACCTGCCAGTTGCTTGTGGTATGCTCACAATCAATTGTTGGGCTATGAAATGGCAGGCCTGCATGAATTGGCCTAAAAGCAGAAGTTGAAGCAATTGAAGTTTACGCAGACCAGGAACCTCAAGATGACCTTCAATGTTGGGAAATACGATGGACCTTCTTCCCAGAAGGGTTCAGATAAAGGAGGATCTGTACCAGAGCCAACGAAAGCCGATGGCCCAAGTGAATTTAGGAGAAGCCCTCCTCACAGTGCGGGTGCTGGCATTGATGATTTTAGGGATAATAGCCCTTCTCGCTTTACTAGTGCTGTCTCACAAGAATCCATTCCCAATGGGTCAAGATCAAGCCATTCTGATTCTGGTGCGTGTCCTTCTCGTCCTCACAGTGCCCTTGTAGCTCATAGCAGAACTTGTCTCACCCCTTCCACATACCATCACCACCACATGCCCCAACCCTATCATGGCTGCTCTTACGCCCCACCTCCCTACCAGGGCCATCCAGCCATGGCTGCACCCCCGGGAAAGGCCAGTTGCGCCGACCTGTCTTGTGAGAGTGCTTCAAGGTGCAGAATGATGTGATTTGACCTCAAAACTTTTCCTCGCAAATTAAGCTCATGATTTCTGTCAGGTTCAGCGTTCTTGTAATATTGTTGTCTTGTAGTTGCGTAAGTTGACATCTGTTTCATTACATTTTACGGTAGTTCATAGGAGAGTATAACTACGTCAAGGTTTCAGGATGAGCTTCAAATTGAATAAATGATCTTTATACAAATAGTGACTTGGAGTTTGGATATTCTCTGAATTTTCTGATAATTCATCTGTTGTTGATTATTCTTGCACAAAATTAGATAAATAATTTATGGCTGATGATTGAGAAATCAGCTGTTCAAAAATCCATGAAATTTTGAGTAATTAGACCGACATGATTTACTTGTATTACTTATCTTCTCTGACACTTTCAGATCATGTTCCAACTACCGCCATGTCTTAAATGGCCGTTCTCCGGTGACAAACTAAATTTATCCTACTGTCTTTTGAGAAGAACATGCCCGGTAATCAAAGAGACAATAGTATGAATTTTCTTTCATTACGGCCTACAACAAGGAAAAGCGATCGACATCGCTTTTTGGCACGCACGTTGATTCTTTTTGGTCAAAAGTAATGTGCATGGACTCAGTCGCCACTAATAATCTGTATATATGTAAGATGCATGCCAGTAATCTAGCTGTCATTTTCAAACTGTGAAGTTGAGCTTCAACGTTTTGAATCAGATTCATCCTCTTCTAGTTACGTGCACAACATACGGAAGTTGAACCTTATTTTTTTTATATTTTTCTTTCTTTTTTTTGGGTGCAAGTTTTATTATAATAAACCCTTTCTTAATCTTAGCCACTCTATAAGCGCCGTCAAGAGAAATCTAGACAATTTAACTTCATCTGCTAATCAACAACGTCTCGTACTATTACTCTAACTGGCCCCACTAAATCAATTATTATTAGTTTAAAAATGCATATACAATTCAATCCATTGACAATTACATTTTGTTTATATATATACATAAGAAGAGGATAAGATATATACAAATCTTCATTCGTGAAGTGGGTGGACATGGCTGGCTAACTCCAATGGCGAACGCTGGACCTGAGCTTAGTGGGGTCAATATAAATTTTTTAAAATAATAAATAATTATATGAAAATTTAATATATATTTTTTTATGCATATGTATATCTACAGATAGTCACTCATAAACAGATTTTATGTCCTACAAATGAAAAAAAATTATATACCCTACAGTTCCTAAGATATGGTGTGGTGGTAAATCTTTGACATTTATCTCAATTTATTATTATTATTATTATTATTATTATTATTATTATTACTACTAGAGATTTTATTCATAAAGTTTGATGAAAATTATTGTTTTTTATTTTCTATTCAAAATAAAAAAAATTACAATCCACCTATTTTTAACAAAATAATAAATTTAATTAATCAAAATTAGCTGAAAATAATTGCACAATAAGGAAATAAATAACTGTGATTTTATTTTTTTATATAAATGATTCAAAAATTGAATTAAAAAATTGTATTACATAAATATTAAAATTACAATAACCATTATTCTAATTTATAGATATCTTGTGATGATTTTACAAAAAAAAATAAAGTTAAGTAAATACTCAAAAAATATGAAAGATAAATAATAAAAAAAATATAACTTAATCTCTCTTTAATAAAATCTCACGTGATTCCTTGCTCCACTCCTCTAACCTTCCTGAGATGATATCAGCTTCCTCTCTCCTCTCCCAAAATCATTTTTCTTCTCTCTCATAGTGCTTCATCTATGTGTTCCAGTATCACTGATCGACTTCCTCTTCTCTCTCTCTCTTCTCTCAAGTAATCAAGTCTGATTAGTGGCTACAAGCCATTAAAAGGAGTGGGGGGTGTGATATGGAACTCTCTTCTATATGCATATAATTTTTACAATCTCAGGAGGGGCATCTGCCCCCTCTTAGACATATGTAGGTCCGCCATTGGCTAACTCAATTCTAGATGAAAGCAGGGGTGCTCCTTCAAGCAATCTCTGATGATAGAATTATTTGCCATTTGTGTGAACCTCGACAACATATAAATCTATATCACTCCCAATGAAATATTGCCAAATATATATGATTTGCCAAATTGAAAGAAACCAAACATCATATGAAGCGATTTTTGCTGTATCTAGAACTTAAACATTGTGCAGATATATGATTTAAAACTTCACTTGGCACTTCTAAAATAGAATATTTTAACTTTAATTATCTGTTGCCTTTTATTCTACGATAGCAAATGTCTTACATACATGGAACAAGTTAACTAAAAAAACATTGAGAACTATATAAGGAAGCATTTATTTATATAAAGACAAGATGTGGTTTGAATGTCAACTATTGAAATCAAATAAACGGGGGACCCAGTTTCTGGAGATGAATGAGCCTGCTTTGTTTGACTGAAAAATTACATGTAATGATAAAAATTTGGACAAAAATATTAAAAATTATAGTTATTTATAAGAATTAATATTATTTATTAGTTAGTAATTGTATAAAATATTTTTAAAATATAATATTCCATGGTTTGATAATTGACTACTGCAAAATGCGCGTTGTGCAGCATCGCATCACATTGCCCTGATATTCTACAGAGGCAACCACTTGATAAGGAATACTATGATATAAATAGAGGATCCACTACATCATTTCTCAAATTATCTAGCTTCCTACTTCCTCCACTCCTCATGGCTTCCGGCTTTCAATACTTCCTCCTTCTCTTGCTCTTCATTGCTCCTTCTTCTTCTTTTGCTCAATCTTCATTCAGGCCCAAAGCCCTTGTTGTTCCCGTCACTAAAGATGCCTCCACTCTCCAATACGTCACTCAAATTCACCAGAGAGCCCCACTCGTCCCCGTCAACCTCGTCGTTGATCTCGGTGGCCAATTCCTCTGGGTCGATTGCGACCAAAACTACACCTCCTCCACCTACCGCCCTGCACGCTGCAACTCCGCCCAATGCTCCCTCGCCCAAGCCTCCGGATGCGGCGATTGCTTTTCCCCTCCCAGGCCTGGCTGCAACAACAACACCTGCGGCGTATTTCCGGACAATACCGTTACCCACACCGCCACCGGTGGCGAGCTCGCCCAGGACGTCGTGTCCGTCCAGTCCACCAACGGCTTCAACCCGGGTCCAAACGTCACCGTTTCCCGCTTCCTATTCTCATGTGCACCCACTTTCTTATTGAATGGCCTGGCCAATGGAGTATTGGGCATGGCCGGTCTCGGTAGAACCAAAATCGCTTTTCCCTCCCAAGTCGCTTCCGCGTTTAGCTTCCACAGAAAATTCGCTATTTGCCTGGCGTCCAGTTCAAAAGGTGTTATTTTCTTTGGAGATGGCCCTTACGTTTTCCTTCCGAACGTCAACGCCGCTGAATCGCTTACCTTCACGCCACTCTTCATCAACCCAGTGAGCACAGCTGGCGTTTCCTCACAAGGACAGCCTTCGTCTGAGTATTTCATCGGAGTCAACTCCATCAAAATCGACGAAAATGTTGTGCCCAATATCAACAAAACTTTGCTGTCCATAAACGAGCAAGGCTTTGGTGGGACCAAGATTAGTACAGTGAACCCATACACAGTTTTGGAGGGTTCGATCTTCAAGGCGGTGACGGAGGCATTTATCAACGCTTCAGCTGCTAGGAACATCACCAGGGTGGGGGCTGTGGCTCCCTTCGAAGTGTGTTTCAGTAAGGACAACGTACAGAGCACGCGGTTGGGTGTGGCGGTGCCGACCATCGAGCTCGTGCTTCAGAATAAGAATGTGAGCTGGGAAATTTTTGGAGCGAACTCGATGGTGGAGGTGAAGGACGACGTGCTGTGTCTTGGGATAGTTAATGGAGGTGATAACCCGAGAACTTCAATTGTGATTGGAGGGTATCAGTTGGAGAACAATCTTGTGCAGTTTGATTTGGCTGCCTCCAGATTAGGATTCAGCTCTTTGCTCTTTGGAAGACAAACCACGTGTGCAAACTTCAACTTCACCTCCGCCCCTTGACCCATCCAATCCACGTTCAGAATTCAGACTTTGAATAATATATATGGATATGGATTAGTGTCTTAAACAATAAAGAATAATATCTATTTTAAAATTAAATAAATTTCCATGGATGCGTGTCTATACTCTAGATTCAAAGCTTGTACATTTTTCTTTTTCAATAACAAGGTGCTCTCATGCTTTTATTCATTAATCTGATATAATTCCCTGGAAATAACTTAAAAGGAAGAAAGTTCACACACACACACACACATATAATGTGGTTGTTTTATTTTTTATATTTTGAAAAGTTTAAATAATTTTTGAATAAATATACGATATTTTAATTTTAAAAACACAAATATCCTTTTTATTCAAAATATTAATTAATGAGTTAAGGGTTTCTTTAAATATTATAAATGCTCCAGAAGTAGATCTTATTTGAGTTTTGTTCAGAAAGTTATATTATTGGAGTTAAGCTCAATTTTTTTGAAACTTTTCTTTTTTAAATTAAGCAGCATCAGTAAGTCAATTTTCTGAAAAGTTGTACTACTTTCTGCCACTTCCCTGTAACAAGCAAGCACTCAATGTTGGAATTTGTCTGTAAAGGTAGAAAATGGAGTAAAAGATTGAATTTCAGTGTCATGTCTCAAAGTCATTTCGATATTTTTCTTACTTTTAAAACTGAGAGCCTTTTTATTACGATTAATGGGGCCAGCCGGTTGTATTTTTGTTTGACCAACATGTTTGGCTGAAGTAGTCACACATATATACATATAGCACATATATTTTTATAAGAAAAACATATGTACACATATATGTATGTTTGTTCGCATCAGAATATAAATCCGAATATATATCAGTAATTTTAATCGTGTAAAACAGAGTGTTCATCGAGCGTACTTAATACTATTATTTATGGTCTGGTGGCAGTGGCACGAACTTGTGGTACCTAGCCCATAATTATTGCAAGGAAACGAATAATGATTGACTTACATTGCGGTCATTGAAAAAATATTTTTCCCATTTGACATGGACATGGTTAAAACCCCTCTGAAGTTTTTCTCATTGGTAGGCACAGAGAAATACAATCAGTCTGGTTTATCAAAAAATAAAGAAAGAAAGAAATACAATCAATGAGAATAACAATATATATAATAGCTAATTATTCAAATGATATCTAGCCAAAAAAATTATCCAAAAAATGCGAGAGTATGAATTAGAGAAAGTGCAGCTTTTAAATCGACCAATCACGCACTACATTAAATTAAAATTGTAAAAGTCTCAACTTTCTTTTTATCAACTTTATCAGTGTTATTGTTGGCAAAAAAACAAAAACTCTTATAGTAATGTTTACAACTAGATTATAGTCTTATTCTTTTTGCAAAATTTGAGATGAGTCACTCTTCCAAAATTTTAAATGGGTTGACTTTCTATAAATTTTATATGTATATTATTGAATATTTTGAATATTACTAATATATTTTTATTTAAAATCAATGGTAATTTTTAAATACTCCTTTAATATAAGGATTAATTTATATTTTAAAAAATAAAATTATATCATTAAAATTTTTAAATTTTGTTTGCCAGCTAAAATTTTTTAAATTTAAATTTTTGTACATATTTATGCTATATATTATAAGATTTTGTGTTGATTTTTTAGTTTTAGAATATTAATTCGAAAATTTTTATTAAATGATTTTTTTAGAAAAAAACGCATTTTGATGATTAAACTATTATTGAATTTTTTTGTGAGCTATTAATGAATTTATTTAATTAACTGATTAAAAACATGAAACACCATTGGGTTTTATGTTATTTTACTTTTTGTTTTGGGCCTGAACGAAACGATGTCGTGTCATCACTCTCCCTAAACCCAAACTTGTCCTGCGCGGCGCTGAGCTTCGACCCTAAGATCTCTTCTCCCGCTCCTAGGTGCTGTAGCCTATCGTCTTCGTCACAGCCACCATGAAGCTAGTCAGGTCTCTCTCGATTCTTCTTGTGTGTTTATAATAATTATGATCTTTTCAATTTTTTTTTAATTAGAAGCTGAAAGCTTTACTTGAAAATACATGCAGGTTTTTGATGAAATTAAACAATGAAACCGTTTCAATCGAGCTCAAGAATGGTACTGTTGTTCATGGAACTATCACAGGTTTCTTCTTTGGACTCTATATCTCTTACCTTTTTTCATTTGTCCCCTAATTTTCGACATTGTCGTTTTAATGAAGGTTTTGTTAAACCCTAGACATTATGCTGAGGGTTTATGATTAAAATACCTGTCTTTAGTATTGGAGCGTTTATTCTACGTCAGGAAGCAGCAATTGTTTGCAGGATTCAATGGTTTGGCATTTGGTCCCTTTAAATAATACCGAAAGTAAAAAATCTGTAGGCTATGTTTGAGAATTGAGGGTTTATGATAGAATAGAATCGAATGGCAAGGAGTGGAATAGTAAGACTTGTGCTATTCCGTTGTTTGAGAGATTAACAAGGGAAGTGAGGAAGTTATTAATGAAATAAAATGGTTGATAAATTATTTCTCTAATATTACCCTTTTTCATTTCTCGTAATTGTATCACCCATCCACTTCATTCTATCCTTGATCCCCAATTTAGAGGGACACAAAAATTGGGGTTATCGATGGTAGGGAATGGATTTAAAGGCCATCATTTGTCATGCTATTCAGTCATAAAAAAATCCCAAACAATGGCCTAATTCACTTTAACTATTTCACTCCATCCCTTGTGATCCATTTAAATAGCTCCTGGGAATCTCAACAGGTCTCACGAGTTGAATGTGTAAAGCAGGGAATTCATCAATGCTGTATCATGTTCAGAATTTGGGAAGCATCTAAGTTATGAGATATCACATACATACTCATGGACTACAAAATCAATAATCAATAAATGATTAAATATGATAGATGTCATTGTGTTGTTGGTGAAAAAGTGAAGCAGGAAGCAGATTTTATAGCTCGTAAAATTGTTATCACTTTTGTTTTCTTTAATGAATTGTGTTTCACGCCATAAGTACCTTGTGGTTATGCCTTTGAGTTGATACATGACGCTCAACTTTACTCCTTCGCCTTTTTAACTGGCCATCTAATTGTATCACCCATCTAAGATAACTTGGAATTTTTTTTTTAAAATCTAATTCTGTACAATATAAGCAGCAACAACAACAACATTAGTTTTATCCCACTATGTGGGGTCGGTTACATTGATCATACGACGTCAATAAGCTCTATCAGACGCCATCTCCTTAGATAAATCATTTCTCAAAAGGTCATTCCTTATAACTTTTCTTAGTGTCCTTTTTGGTCTTCCTCTACGCCTTTTGATTGGGTTCCAGACCATTTGATCAACTCTCTTCACTGGCTCCTCTTGTCCTCTTTTTTGTACATGCCCAAACCATCTTAAATGATTTTCCACCATTTTCTCTTCAATAGGTGCTACCCCAACTTTCTTTTGTATACTGTCATTTCGTATCTTATCCAATTTTGTATGACCACACATTCATCTCAACATTCTCATCTCTGCTACTCTCATCTTATGTTTTTGTTGTCCTTTCAAAGCCCAATATTTACTACCATATAGCATTACTGGCCTTATAACTGTTCTGTAAATTTTCCTTTAAGCTTAGTAGGTATCTTACAGTCACAAATAACTCCTATTGTTTTCCTCCACTTTAACCACTCAGCTTGTATCCTATGCATAACATCCCTGTCAATTTCACTATTATTCTGTAAAATCGACCCCAAATATCTAAACTTTGACACCTCAGGGATGATTTGCTATCCAATTTTTACCTCTGAATCATTTCTAATTGGCCTCTTATTAAATTTGCAATGCATATATTCTGTCTTGCTTCTACTCAGACTGAAACCTTTTGATTCCAAAGTATGTCTCCATAATTCAAGTTTAGAGTTGACCTCTTCTCTTGACTCTTCAATTAAAACTATATTATCCGCAAAGAGCATACACTTTGGAATTTCTTCCTATATATGTTCTGTAAGAATATCCAAAACCAGATCAAACAGGTATGGACTCAAGGAAGATCCTTAATGTAAAACTATTGTTATAGAAAAATTCTTTGTCACACCTCCAGGGGTTCTCACACTTGTTGTTGCCCCCTCATACATATCCTTTATGGCTCGAATATAGGCCACATGGACACATTTCTTCTCCATTGCTTTCCACAATACATCTCTTGGTACTCTATCTTAGGCCTTTTCCAAATAAATGAAAATCATATGCAAGTTTCTCTCTTTACTTCGGTATCTTTCAATCAAACCCCTTAATAAATAAATAGCCTCTGTTGTAGACCGTCCTGGCATAAATTCAAATTGGTTTTCTGAAATACGAGACTCTTTTCTGAGTCTATGCTCAATCACTCTTTCCAAAAGTTTAATGGTGTGACTCATGAGTTTTATCCCCCGATAATTAGCACAATTCTGAATATCCCCCTTGTTCTTGTATATGGACACTAAAGTGCTCTTTCTCCATTCATGTGACATTTTCTTGAACTTTAAAATCTCATTAAATAACTTAGTGAGCCACCAAACCCCCTTCTTTTCTAAGCATTTCCAAACTTTGATAGGAATACCATCAGGACCAATGGCTTTACCATTATCTATTCTCTTAAGAGCTTCTTTTACCTCTCCAACCCGAATCCTAAGCTAGAAATTCAAATTGAGATCATCTTCATGGGTTATTAATCCTTCAGTATCAATAGTCATATCCAATCCATTATGAAAAGCTTATAAAAGTAGCTCTTCCATCTTTCTTTAATATCATTATCTGCAACTAAAATTTTTCCTTCTTCATCCTTATTGCATCTTAATTGATCCAAATCTCTTGACTTTCTTTCCCTTCTCTTGACAATTTTATAAATCTTATGTTCACCATTCTTCTTTCCTAAATCCTGGTAGAATTCCTCAAAAGTTTTAGATCTAGTCTCGCTCACTGCTTTCTTAGTCTCTTTTTTAGCAAACAGATAACATTTCCAATTTTCATCGTTATTGCATAGATGCAGGACTTTGAAACACTCTTTCTTATATTTGACCTTCTCCTGCACACTCTCATTCCACCACCAAGATTCTTTATCCTTAGGTTCAAAATCTTTGGATTCACCCAATACTGCTTTAGCGGTATCTCTGATCCTTTTAGTCATCTCATCCCACAAGATGTTAGCACTTCCTTACAAGTCCCAATTACCTTCCTCCATAACTTTCCTCGTAAAGGTCACTTGTTTCTCACCTTTTAGTTGCCACCACTGAATTCTAGGATTTAAAGCTTTTCGACTTTTCAGTTTGCGGTTTTTAACTAGCACATCAAGGGTCAAGACCCTATGTTGTGAAGTTAAACTTTCACCAGGGATTACTTTGCAGTCTTTACAAGTTGTTCTATTTGAGTTCCTTACCAAAAAGAAGTCAATTTGCGACCTTTGAACTACACTTTTATATGTAATTAAATGCTCCTTCCGCTTCTTGAAACAGGTGTTTACAATTGTGAGGTTGTAAGTCATTGAAAAATCAAAAATGGAATGTCCCTCCTCATTTACTTCTCCAAAGCTATAACCGCCGTGAGCTCCTATATATTGCCTTGTCTCTTTTCCCACATGACCATTAAGGTCCCCCCCAATGAGGATCTTTTCCTCTTGTGGGATATCTTAAACCAAGCCCTCTAAATCTTCTCAAAACTTTTCCTTAATATGTTTGTCCGACCCTACTTGAGGTGTATAAGCACTAATAACATTAAGTGTATCATGTTCAATAGTCAATCTTAAGAATAAGATCCTATCTCCAATCCTTCTTACTCCTACCACATTTTTTTTCCAATCTTTGTCCACAATAATCCCAACTCCATTCCTTGCTCTAACCTTTCCTACATACCAAAGTTTATAACCAGTAGTGTTTAACTCCTTAACCTTTTCTCCCACCCATTTAGTTTCTTGAAGACATAAGATGTTAATTCTCCTTCGAATCATAGCATCCACCACCTCCATAGATTTACCTGTTAACGTACCAATATTCCAAAAACCAAATCTAATCTTGCTTTTCTGGACTAACTTCTTTACCCACATCCGTCCAGTATGATGTGAGAACCCTTGCTCATTTAACACTACACCCGGGCGCTAATGTAGCGGCTCTAGCTCATTTGACACCGCATTCGAGCCATACAGCGCGTTACTTCTAGGCAACAACCTAACCTTAGCACATATATGTCTTTGATCCATGTCATAAGATTCGACAGATTTTTACGTTGGTTGTCGAGGGCCTAGCACAACCCTCCTCCTTTACCCGGGCTTGGGACCGGCTATGACACTACATAGGGGGAGTTTCTGTACAGTATAAGCAATCTAATAAAATGTGTTGGATTTCAAATGATCAGAAATTGAGAGGTATAATTTTCTGAATTATGATATCATGTTATTGCATTGCTAAGTGCTAACTGAGGCAAGTTTAATTTCATTGTTGATTGCTTGCAAATCAGTATTGAGGTGTTTAGAATTGTATTTAACTTAAATATTTACCTTTCTGCATATTTGCAGCCTCCTTGAAGATGATTATGTTGGGTATTAGACTTCATTTTTTCCTTCTAACCCATGTATGTATACCTTCTTTTCATGCTAGAGTGAATGGTTTTTTTCCCTGTCATTATCTAAGAGACAATAGGGAGAACCTTTTGAAATCTGCATGATAGGTTACAGCATAATTAAGGTGATCTGGAATTCTTCGTGTTTATATGTTTTACTAGGAAAAAGTATTACTTAGCAAGACATTTTGGTTTTGCTGGTCTAGTTTAAGTTTTCTGCTTCCGTGTACTAGTGTCTTTTGTTCTGCATAAAATTGGCAAGTAGCCTCTGGCTAGCTTTTTTCGTAGGGTCAATATTGTCTCTGAAGTGAAAATAGAATTATGCTGATATTTGTTGATTTTGAGACTTAATATATATATATACACACACACACACACATATATGCTTATGATCTTATTTTGGTGGCAGATATCATTCAATCATTTTATGTGGTATATAGCCTAATCAATACTTTTGGGAACATCTTCTATCCTTATAAGTAGTGGCCCTTGGATGGAACAAGTATACTTGTGACTGTTTTATGACCAAAAAGGACATCTGATAAAAAGTTCCACACCTCCATCTCCGTTATTTAGAAGCCTAACCTCCATGCCTGTTCTTTCCTACAATTAATTCATTCTCTGTTCCTGTTTTACCAAGTCCAAACTTTGCAGGAAATACCTTTCTCTTCTGTGCCCTCTGATTAAACACCATGCAGTCTGTTTTGAATTCCCTGTTGAAAACCCTGCTGTATTGAGTTTCAGTGTTACATAAATAGGAAATAGATGAGTTACAACTTTTATGTTGATATTAATATTTGTTCCCTTTGGTTAGTGAGCATGGTTACTGCTGTTCTTTATTATTATTGTTTTTAATAAGTAATTTGTAGAAAATGAGCATGGTTTTATGAGGTGGTACATCTTTTTATTGAAATTTGACATGTAATCCTAATAAAGTCCAGGCAAATTTCCTAATCATTAATAATTAATAACTAGTAAGTATATAATGTCTCCTCATTTCTGAAATAAAGTGCTTGACCTAGTGTCTGTATTCTGTAAGCTCATGCTGACCGACTGATCTTTGGACTCCTTGCTTTACGACAGGTGTGGACATCAGTATGAATACACATTTAAAATCAGTCAAATTAACATTGAAGGGGAAAAACCCTGTTACCCTGGATCATCTCAGTGTGAGGGGTAACAATATCCGTTATTATATCCTTCCTGACAGCTTGAATCTTGAGACTCTACTGGTTGAGGAGACACCCAGGGTGAAACCCAAGAAGCCAACTGCTGGTACCGTATATTATTTGATTACAACATGTTTAATTCAGACACTTGCTGTTGAATAAGCTCATGGTAGCTTAGTGAGTTACAGTTTTCAATGTATTGATTTTGTTAACAGGGAAGCCTTTGGGGCGAGGTCGTGGTCGAGGCCGTGGTCGTGGTCGTGGCCGTGGCCGTTAAGTTGCATATTTGCGATTTACTTATGGTTGTAAACCTATGTTGTAGGTAGAGTTTGTGGCAGGAATATCAAAGGAGTGTTAATGCTGATTCCTTATGTTGAGTTTGTCAATCTTGCTGTTTTCTTTCAAGTGCTTTCTGAGTTGTAGTGGATAATTCCTTCCTGTTGACCTGCTGTTGATGGTCGGGAACCCTTTTATAAGATTAGAGTAGGAAAGGGTCGCCAATGTTAAAACACTGGAACCATCTGCATTGATGCTTTGTGACACAGGTTGTCTAGTTAATGGCTAATTTGAATGACTGCTCTTGTTGTGAGTGGTATATTTTCTGGGCGACTGAAAATGGGTTACAAATGAATATTGTCAACACTCTCAGGACGGCGAAAAGCAGGATGATTTTTATTTACGATTACATATGAAAAAAGATGATCATATGCAAAATTCTTTAATCTATACTAGAATAGGAGAGGCCAAGTTTACCATTCAATGGACTGGAACTAAGTTTAATATGGACTTGTGAAGTTCTGTTCATTTTATTCAATAAGGAACTAAATTTAATATTGTTTTTATCGGACCAAGTGTCTGATGACTGTCAGCGTGATTGGATATTTTTTTAACAATATTTTAATTGCCAGGTGAAGGAAAACTGGAAAAGCATATTGCCTTGTGTCATCTTCTTGATCATGTCATTTTTTTTATATTTGTATTTTTCTTGCCTAATGTTGTGATGATGATCATTAGCTGCCTATTATACTGAAATTTACTATTCCAAATTTTGTTTTTCTCTATTTCTTTCCTACTGGTTTTTTTTTTATCCAAATATAATTGATTGAATAATAAACTCTATCTATCTCTTTGTCTTGTCTTTGCTATTGGTGTCTTCGTAGATCATGCATTTTAGTTGAGAAGCAAATAACTTCGGGTCAGCAACCTCATAGATATTCTACCTTGTGTTTACTAGAATCATTGATCCCACTGTCAATAACAAAGGATTAGTCCTTGACCTTATTATAATTTGTTTTGTAGAAATTTTCTGTATCTATACAATTTTGACATGTTGATTTACCGAATTTCTCTTAAATAGGTTCATAATTCCTAGTTCTGAAGATGCAGGGCATCGTAGCTCTGGTACATGAAATTATAGTTCATAATTTCTCAATACATGCTTCTATTCATTCTTGCTTTGATCGACCTCCTAATATTTGGCAATATATTTCTTTTTATTTTTTGTTTTTGCTAATTTTCATCTTGTATATTAATTATTATGATATCAAAGAGTATTTATCAATTCTAATTAGACTATCATAAACTTTTATTACTGGATGAGCTGCTTTGATTTTTTTTTAATTTTATTGATTATTAATTATTGATATTTAATAAAAATTTAGTACAAGTTATTTGAAAAATTCATGCATCCTACGGGTATTCTTTCTAGTTTATATTAAATCTTAAAAAAATTATGTATTAAAGATATTAAAATGCTTAGCATATTATAGTGGTAAAGCTTCACCTCAATCCCTCCTTCATAACACTCACTCAATAGATTATCAATGGAGAGACAGTTCTTTACATACATATTCAAGGCGAGAATCAGTCATCTCCTTAATTATCCAATCATTCGTCTCGTCCCATCTTTATATATATATATATATATATATACATTTTAAAAAATTTATTATAAGTCATACTATATACCGTATTGTAGATGGATAGTTTCAAGTATATCATGTCCTCACGAGAAATGTATTCCTCACATAAATGGTTAAGCATATTGTCAGCTTCAATTAGTTAGAATCATTAAAGATGAACAGCTGGCAACTTTGAAGACCCGCAAGGATTTGGATGAGGATGATCCCCATTAACTGAATTAAGCATTGATGCTTTGTGACCACCATTTATCGTCTTCCCGTCTAACCCAAAGAACCAATAATGACGAACCTTGTATTTTAAATTATTTTGTTAATTATGAAATCTCAGCTCTCATACCTGTGAGACAATATAAATTTTTGGGCTTAACAAATTAGGGAAAATTAATTACTATCTTAAAAAAAAACAGATGTCTTTATTAATTAATTTCTATGCAAGTGACGTGATAAGTCAATAAATAGGAGAAGCACTGTGGTGACTAATAATAGTACTGTACATGAAAACTCTTTAGAGAATCAATAAGACGGATTAGTTGGAGGTGGAATGGATGGTGTTTGATTAGTTATTGGGATAAGAATCCTTTCCATTGTCAATTCTTTATCTATCCATTGACATTTTTGTTTGGGTTAATGTAGAGTGAGCTACTCCCTTCCATCCTTACTATTGGACACCTTTTAGAAGAGTTTTTGAGTCCCACACATATAGCATATCTTACAAAATGTTTGAATTATTAATTATACTTTTTTAATAAGGCCTTTGATTACCAATAAGGTAATGACATAATTGGTAGAAGGATAAGTTCATGATATCCTAGATTCCATTTCTGGCAGCATGTATGGAAAAAGTTTTACTAAGAAAAATAAAATTTATTTCAATAATTTATAAGCCTCGAAGAAATTAGTCTTTATAGAGCATAGAAGAAATATTAACGCGGTAATTAGTTTGATGTTAAAATTTAATGTACTCTCTCTGTTCCAGTTTATAGTGCACTTTTAATTACCGCACACAGACTAAGACAATAATTAATAATTAAAAAAAATTTCATCTTTTCTCAAATTATTCTCATTAAATGCATTGAAAATGCAACATTTTAATAATACAGTAAACAAATATTTAAACCTATTAAATAGGGGCAATCTTGGAAAGAAAAGAAAAAGTATACTACATAATTCGTAAAGTGCACTATATTTTAAAACATAAATTTCTCAAAAAGTACACTATATAGCGGAACAGAAAGAGTACTTAGTAATGACAGTATTGAAAACTATTCCATCTCTTTCTAGACATAAGATACAAACCAAAAAAAATACATAGACCAAGAAATATATTAAATTTATCTAAAATTTAAAATAGTTTCACAAACCGCCCCCATTTAATGTAACATTGTAAAACTCAAAGTGTTTAATACAAGGATAAAATTAAAAAAATAATCATAAATACATTGGACAATCCCTATATATATCTTATATTTAGAAAAAAAATCATATTTTATATCTTCTATTTAAAAACTGAAGGAGTATTAAAATTTATTATAAATTCAGAAATGTAACTAATTTTTTTAAGTAAAAATAATTTAGTTTAAAAAAATAAAGAGTGTTAATTAAGCGTGGAGTCTGCCTGGCCCCAATATTTGGATATAGAGGGGGAGAGAGTGGAGGTTGGGGGTTTGGTTTGCCATAAATATGATTGATTACTATCACAGTTAGTGACAGCTATTGTCTATAGAGCACCCTCACCAACTTCGTCCTTAGATTTCCTTCATTCAATTAATTTCTCGCTTTCACACACTGCATGTTCACCGATATTTTACCTGAACTTTTTTTTAATAAAAACAAAAGACAAATTAAATATTCTGATCTTATCAGTTTGCTTTTTTTTTTTTCCCTTTTTTTCTGCATCATGGTTTAATTGTTTTTATTTTAATTGTAACTACAATCTTTTTGTTATTAACAGTATTATATTAAAAAAATGTAAGGGCGCCATCACTTTTCCTTAAAAAAAATATGCATTACTTAAGTGAAAATGATGATTTGGCTACAATCTATTTTGAAAAGACAATTCTAATTCAATTATGCAAATAAATGCTTAGGTAGGGCAAGGGCATGATTTTGAAATTTGCAAATTATAAGTGGATAATTATTAATAAAAGGCATATTAGATTTTAAATTTGTTTGGTATCCTATTGTATAAATAGAGGATTATTGATTTTCAACTTCCGGAGAATTTAAATCGTGGACATTTATCTTGGGACCAAAAATGGTTTTACTTCATTTTCCCTCCATTTATCTTCTAGACCATTTGATGAAATCTGCGCAATTTAAATTTAATTTAAACACAAGTGATAATTGCCTATCTCATCAATAGTAGAAAGAAAAAAAAGTAGCTAAAAGCATATCACCGGTATGGTTCGGTTGCATGTCATGTGAAAAGATGTAAATAAGTTTATATCATGAGAGTTGTTGCATTTGGTTTGTCAAAATATATGTAATCCAAATTATATACGTAAAGCTGATTACAAGTTAACATGTAAATGGTTTCACATCCAAAAAGTTATATAATCCAGATTACATACCTGTGAATGAAAAAAAATATCACAATACTCTTTATGAAAAATATAAAAAATAAATTCATTTCAGACCTTCCTTAATATTATACCAAATAAACTTTTCTGTGTTTTATTTACATATTTTCCCATTATATCTCATAACCTCCTGGTAATTGAACCAAATCACATATATTATAGATTTCTTAAATTTGTTACAAATGGAAAGTCCCCCCCCCCTCCCAAAAAAGTCTCCAATTGGTTAAACTTATACCCAATTTAAACTTTTACCACTTAAATGGTTGTCTCATACTTATTTAGCACAATTAATGAAGGGTATTAGTGTAAAAAACCAATTTAATAAATCAGACATTCAAATTTGTAACTTATAATGTGGTTATAAAATGCCTCTCCTAAATGCCTTGTATTCAAGACTAGACGGAGTACTTCCTCCGTTTTCAAATATAAAATATATTTGAGATATTTTCTATAATTTAATATATAAGATATAAATGTGGGTTGTTTCATATATTTTTTTTAATTCTATCTCTCATTAAATAAGTGAATACAATTAATTTTTATTAATTACATGATATAAATGTTAAACATTAAATAGGAGTATTTTAGAAAATTATTTTGAATTTTTGATAAATTTAATGACCCCAATTTTTTTAATTGAATTCCTATGTCATTGAATTAATTATTTATGTTTTATATTTGGGATTAGTATTTTGTAAAGTATTTTTTTATTGCATTGCAATTTGTTCAGATAAATTTTAAGAATTTATATTTATCTATTTATTTTTATAATTTAATATTTTAACGATAGTCTTATAAAATACTATTTAATATGAAATATCCAAACTTGATCAAATGATGAAGATATAGTAAAGGAGAAGGAAAGTGGACTGTGGGATTTTTTAATTTGTTTAAATACATATTACCTAATATCTTATATACGATATTATACATAAATTATACTTATATATATATATTCATATGTATTAATTTGTATCCATCTGTATTATTTTAAAATTTTAGAGTAAAATATGACCATTTAAAGTTACTATGAATATTTTATGGTTTATTTTAACATTTATATTATAATTTTTAAAATGTTTAATATTCATTTTTCTTTTAATGAGCATATTTATTAATTATATATAAAAATAATATTATATATGTATAAAAATCTCCTATACTCATATTCTTAAAATTTAAAATTTATCCTATTTTTTATATTATACTATATCATATCCGATATATGTAATTATATCTACACTACATGCCATATTATAGTTAGAACTTAAGAAGACGTACTTTTTGCAAGTTAGTGGCAACCACTGAAAAGGTTGTATTTTTTGCTGTTGTGATAATTATGTCATTAGGATTTACAGATTTTCTTAGTTAAAACATTACTATTATGGATTTCTCATTTAGATGAATTGAAATTTGGAGGCCCATCATAATTTTTTTTTCATTAACAAGGGAAAAAGGAAACAAAACTACGTCATATTGTTGCAGAGACGTGTTTGTCCTATGCCAATAGCATCATCATGTAGTAGCTTCTTCAAATTATTAGGAGGGTATGGCACTGCATGCAAGCCTCTATCAAAAGTGAGCGCATAAGACGCCAAGAAGTCGGCACACTTGTTTCCTTCACAATAGACATGAGTCAGATCCACTTGCCAATCCATGCTCAACAAGTGATTAATTTGCTCCACGAGGTGACTATTTGCGTTCGGTTGCTTAGAATCAAGCGAGACCATGTGTACAGCCATCTTGCAGTCAACGTCAAGTTTGATCTTTCGAAATCCATTATCCCAGGCCATATTTAAGCCATCCACAATCGCCCACAGTTCCGCTTGCAAGGAAGTGCATTCCCCAATATTTCTACAGCATCCTTTAAGCCACTCTCCTTCCAAGTTCCTTATCAGACACCCCGCTCCTGATTGTCCATTTATGGTCTTGACAGCACCATCGCAGTTTAAAGTTACCCAATCCTCAGGTGGTCTCTTCCAGGCTATGGTCTGGGTTGCTCTTGTATGACCTGCAGCATGACCAAAATGAAACAAATTACTAGCTTTACTAGCAAAATCAGTTGGAATTCTTACCTCTGTGACCAATCGGTCACTGTGTATAGCTTCTCTGTGAAAGATGTATCTATTACGTGCTTCCCAGAGTTTCCAACATGTGAGTCCAAACATAGACGCCCAAGTTTCACTTTGCTCATTGCTAGTGATGTGCCCTTTGAGATTATGATCCAGCCATTTGTCAAAAGAACCACTCATGAATCTATTCATCTGTTGTGGTGGAATGAAATTGCTCCAAACATCTTTTGCAAATTTGCATCTTCTCAAAACATAATCAATGTTCTCTCCTATGGCATTACATCTAGTGCATCTATCATAATTGGTCATATGACGCCTCAGACGTTCTGAATTGGTAAGTAACGCTCCACGAAGTACGAGCCAGAGAAAAACTCTTACTCGTTGTACACTATTATGCTTCCAAACCACGTCCCATTTATGATCAGGGGTATCCCAACCATCACCATGATTAGTTCATAAGCAGATCTAATCGAAAAAGTTCCATCAGACTTCCTATCCCAGAATCGCCTTGCCTCACCATCATCACGACTAGGAGGTTTAGCACCTAAAATAAGAGAGATAACTTGATCTGGTAAATCTCTAGATAAGAGATCCCAATTCCAGTTTCCGTCAAATCCAACAAAGTTACATACTGGAAGTTTTAATTTGTCCTCAGTGATAAGACGAGTAGTGAGAAATCGCAGAGGACCCACATTGGCAAGCCAGTTATCAGCCCAGAATCAAACCTTTTTCCCATCACCAATCTCCCATCTTACCCCTATTTCAATATCAGACCAAATCTTCTTAATATTGCACCAAAGAAATGATCCATTGTTATTTCTACTACCCGGTCCCTTTATCTCATCCCATCCGTACTTTCTTCTTAAAACTTGTACCCAAAGGAGCTCCGGTTGAGTAGCAAGTTTATAGCCAATCTTCATCAAGAAAGCTTTGTTTTGATGTTCCATACTTTTAAGCCCGCAGCCACCATTTTGACGTGGTTGGCATAAATCAACCCATTTTACCAAATTAACCTTCTTTGTATCCTCTGTGTTACCCCATATGAAATCTCGAATCAATTTTTCGATTTGGTCACACAAGCCGCAAGGAAGCTTAGTAGTTTGTATAACATAGAAAGGTAGAGCTTGTAAAATTGAATTTGCAAGAGTGATTCTCCAGGCAAGAGATAGATTTTTTGCCACCTACCCTGAGAGTCTCTATTTAACTTTTTCCACAATATAACCATAAGTATCCATCTTAACCCTCTTATGTAAAAGGGGTACACCCAAATATTTCCCCAAGTCATCAGTTTTACTAAATCCCAACTCATCACTACACCACTCAGCACGATGAAGAGGAGTATTTTTGGAGAAAAAGATTTGAGTTTTGCTATTACTAACCTTATGACCAGAACTAGAGCAAAAATCACTCAGAATCTTATTGATTAGATGCACCTGTGACGTTTCCGTATAACTGAATAGGACCAAATCATCAGCAAAGAAAAGATGGGACAGAGGAGGACCGTGTCTTCCCAAGGTAATAGGTATCCATGAACCATCCATCACCGCTTTGTTAATAACTTGAGAGAGTCTTTCCATACATAAAACAAAAATATAAGGGGAGAGGGGGTCCCCTTGTCGAATTCCCCTAGAAGGCAGGAACTACTCCGTATTCTATCCATTCCAGATAACTCTCATTTTGCAAGTAGTGATACAAACCATGACAGCTCTAATGAATTTCTCTAGGAGACCTACATCAAAGAGTGTATCCTCAATAAAATCCCATCGCAAACGATCATAGGCTTTCTCAAGATCAACCTTGATTACCATCCACCCTGAATCATCTTTCTTTTTCCTCATTGAGTGGATAACTTCTTACGCAATAATGATGTTGTCAGAAATCTGATGGCCCTCAATGAAACTAGCTTGATTGGGAAGAATCAAAGAAGGCAAGAGTTTTTTAATTCTATTTGCAAGTACCTTAGTAACAATCTTGTAAAGTACCGTACACAAGCTAATAGGACGAAATTCTTTTAATCGCTCAGGATTGTCAACTTTGGGAATAAGGGTAATAAGAGTTTCATTCAACTCAGGTTGTAGCTCCCCTTCCTCAAAGGCTTGATTAACCATAGAACAGATGGAACAACCCACCGTATCCCAATGTTTTTGGAAGAAAGCAGCATGAATTCCATCAATACCTGGAGCTTTAAGAGGTTTCATATCAAAAAGAGCTTTATGAACCTCCTCAAAAGAAATAGGAGCATTTAAATTGCGACGTGAATCCTCATTAATATTAGGAAAAGCCCCTCTACCGTCATAAGAATCTACCCCCTCTTCCTCATGGGAATAAAGATTTTGGAAGAAAGTATACACCCAAGACTTCAAAGTATCCTCATTCGAGCACCATTCTCCATCATCCCCCTTAAGAGCCATCACTCTTTTTCTTCTTGTTCTTCTCAGAACCTTAGCATGATGAAAAGTTGTATTCCTATCTCCAAAATTAATCCAGTCACATCTTGCACGTTGCTTCCAGATCAAATTTTCCTGCTCAGAGATCATTTCAAACTCTTTTCGTAATTCTTGTGTATGAGTAACATCCTTATAACGCCATCAATTTTTGCTTAAAAACTTCATTTCTTTTATCTATTTTTCACGTATGCACCCGGTATCCTGGAGCCTATCTCACTCGAGATGTGAGGACTTCAACGTGACTTAGACTAATCCGGATCGAGGTCTAACAGGCACCACAAGAGTGAGCGCCTCTACCACACCACGCTGCTGCATTCCCACGTCTTGAATCCAAGACCCGTGATTAAGCTAGAACGACTCCTGCCAGTCGATCTAAGCGCTCGGTGGTCATTTCTTTTATCTATTCACTTGATACTATAATTTATTCATACTAATAATAACGTTATTTTAGAAATTAATAAAGATGACCTTCATATAAAGTCAAAACTCCCGAATCCCAAATGATTTAAAACTTGAGAAAATTTGATTGATCATAACGTATAAGAAATTACCGTTGGTGAAAATAATATTGGATTAAAAAAATTTAAAAAAATCTAGAAAGGAGAAAAATCTGAAAAATATGACATCACGTGACTTGTCTTGTTTTACTCAGGGATGAGGTGTCAGATTTGTGTGGTAAAGGATGGGGAGACAACTGTGCGACGCGCACTTCACAGGCGGATAAATGAGGCACAGCATGACAAGAAGATGAAGACCTTTCTTCCTTAAACCCACGGATTGCGACCCCCATTATTATTATTATTAACCCCTTCTTTGCAATTTTTGTCTAACGAAAATTCGGCTTCGTCTTCTGGTCCTCACCTGCTCTTCTCGTCGCCTCTTGATTCCTCTGGCTCAGCTTTCTCGGTGTTGATCCTTTACCATGTCTTTTATTTAAGGTGACTGTCTCCCCCCCCCCCCCCCCGCGGGCCCCTTCTCTCTCTGAATTTGATGGCATGGCTTCACTACACTGATTTTGCGAAATTCTCTCTTCACTAATTCATCCTGCGTGTTAATTTCTGAAGTTATGTATTGTGTCCGATATATTATTTGATAACCTGATTAGTCAACGGCTATCAAGTTTGTGAATTTTGCCGCAGAACATCTATATTCTACTATCATCGCACTTCCCCCTCCGAGATGATTATGTAAATCTACTTCCTGAGCTAACTAACTGCTCTTAATTTTGATAACTCACACATTCCTCCTGCTCCTACTGTTAGAAATTGTCGATTGGGAATGTGGTGGGTATATCCACTGATTTTATTACATGATAAAACTTGTAGATTGTTTCCTCTTGTTGTTAGAGAATCTTACCAGAAATATATAAGGAACTTTGTCTTATCTTTATCCTTCACCGTATGGGTATCTTTCACGAAATTTACACGCCTGAATAATGTGTTCTCTATGCATATTCATGCATATGGGGATTGCCTCAACTTTACGCAGATCTGGCTATTTAGATGTGAATTAGAAATCCCAAATTACTGAAACGCTTATCTTGCACAATCCATTTTCCAGGATGCGTTTGAGTCCTTGTTTGATGGTATCTGATGCAAGGAAGCTTCATCTTTCTTATGATGCATGTGATTCAATTCTGAAATTGAGTAAGGTGTAATTGAATTCTGAAACATTTGCACAATCTCGTGGGTACACTGCGGACAATATTCCTCATTGTTATATCATGTGCAATTGAGTATGGCCCTTTTTTCCCTGTTTTGATTTGAGTTGTTTTTTCCTTTGACAGAGAGTTATCGACATGTCAGTTGCACCAATTGAGAGTACCGCCCCGTTAAGTTGTGATATCATCTATGACATATTACAACGTCTGGATGGTCCAACTTTGGCTAGTGTAGCATGTACCTGTGCAGCACTATGTTCCATCTCAAAAGAAGAGAGTTTATGGGAAAATGCATGTTCATCTATGTGGCCTTCGACCAACAGGGAGGATGTCAAGAGTTTAATATCTTCAATTGGTGGATTCAGAAAATTCTACGCGGATTGTTTCCCGCTAATTTTAAACAAGGAGGTTGCAGAGTTCCATTGGAACAGTTTTCTTGAATACCCTGAAGACTGGACGGATGCTGAATACTATGGGGACGTGCATGAATCTGAATGTATCACTCCTTCAGATTTTGTTTCTATTGTAGATATCAGGTATAAAGAGAAACCAATCTGCTCCAGAGTCCTATGGGGAATTCCAAATGCTAATGGCTTCAATGGCTGGTTTTACAACTGCCCTTTTCGAATTGATCTTCTCACATACGTAGATAGAGATGATAACAACGACGGTGTGGTTACCCTTTCTGTGTCTGATGGTTTGCCACCAATCACATCCATGGAAAGAGAAAGGAAAGACGGGAAGCTATGGAGGGAGCTTCTTGATGGCCTGCAGCTTAGTTGGATCATCGTGAACAGAAAAATCAAGCAGGCTGCAAATCTCGCAAGTTGGAGCCCTCTTGGTGGTCAAAGACATTGGCCAACAGATACGGATTTTGTGATTCGCTTTGGATCTGTTCTTCCTGCGAAGGACATTCTGCCTTGTCAAGTAGCGGAATGTATCCTTATCATGAAGTTTAGAGTGATTCAAATGGATGAAGGCGGAGCTCAAACCAGGCTTAAACTGACAGAGCTGAGCATGCAGCTGGAAGACATGGAAGGCTCTCATGTCAATGGAAGAAACAGTTTGCTTATTCTGAAGGAAGCGTTGAGCTGCCGAAGGAGCAAAAACTATAATGAAGTTCTTGAGTCTTGTCATAAGTACACAAAAGTGCAGAATGAGTTAAAAGAGGAGAAAATGAGAAGCGAAAGTAGGTTGGATAGACTTTGTATTTTGAGTGGCATTGCTGCTTTCATGACATTCTGGTACTGCGTTTTGTGATATGATACGCATCAAGCTAAGCTAATGTTGCTCTGATTTGATTGACACGTGCACACTTCTATGTAGCATACATAAGATTTTGCTTCTCCCCAATGAACAATTTAATGACCCAGCTACTGCGTTACACTTGTTAGATTTTGAGTTCCTCAGTTTGATTTGCTGTATAGAAAGCAGGTGTTGCTGAACACAGTATAGTATCTGTACGATACACTAGGTGTTCTAATAAGCTAACATAGAAAAATATATTTCAAATAAAATATATTTAGTTACTGTTCCCTCTTATCTTATTTATAAGCCCTTTTTTTAATCAAAATCACATTGATTAAGAAAAGTAATTAAAAATTAATTAAGTCTTGATTTTTTTTTCAAAAATTATCACAATGTTTTAAAATTGCACTTAATTAAAGTCATCAAAAGTGACTCTATTTTTCCACACATGAAAAAGAAAATAAAAAAACCTTATTTCCAATACAATCATTATGAAGGACATATTCAAAAAAGAAATTAATAAATGCTTCACATATTTGATAAATAATCTTATACTAAGAGCCATGAAAAACTTCTGAAAAGGGTCAATTGAGATAAGAGAAGGTATTAACTTACATAATAAATTAGTAAATCCTTTTGTCTTGGAATATGTGAAATTCATATAAGATAACAATATGGAATAAAGTGAAGAGCATATAAACCTAATTCAACAATGGTTTCTAAGAATACTATTTCTGGCCAACAAAAGAAAATGTTAGGTTTTTTATGGGCTTATTTGACCATTTTATGAGCCTAGCCTAATTAAAAAATTTCAGCTTAATAATTTTTTATGGCAACAATTGTATTCAATGTTGATTGCTTTGATTAATTTTAAAATATTACTTTAATATCAAGCATCAAAAGCTGATTGTAGCATAATAGGAAATTCATAATAAAGCTATGTTCAACAGGTTACATAGCTCAATCAATAACGGATTATTTTGTGAGCATTGACATTATTATTATTATTATTATTACTCCCTCTTATCCTTAATATAAGATCATTTTAACCGAATTACGTGAATTAAGAATTATAATTAAAACTAATTAACTATCTTAATTTCTCCAAAAATCTCAATATTTTTTTAAAACTACCCTTATTTAATCTCTCTCTCTTTTTCTTTGGATATATTAAATAGGGATATTTTTCTAAAAATATATAATAAATACTTTCTCATATATTATAAAAATCTTATATTTAGAATCAGAACAACAGATCCTATATATAGAATCAAAAATAATATTATTTTTTGGTGTACAATGGGGGTCTAGAGCCCCGAGCATTGACATCATTCATTGTTGACAATTTTAAAAAATGTGTCCCTTCAATTCAGGAGGCTTAAAAAAAATATCCAGTAGGCTGGGGAAGACACGTGGATCTAAATGATCTTTTTTTTCTTGAACCTGAGGATCTAAGTGAATGAAATCGCTAAGATCTTGGCGGTATAGAAAATATCCTTAATATTATGCCTTGAGAAACTTCTGATCACATATTTGAATATGTATTTGAAGGGATCTAATTTTCAAATGCAACAGATTTTCACATTCAATGATTTACTAATTAATTTAGATTATTTTTTATTGAAAGATTTTTAAAGTAGTGTTGTTACGCAGTGCAATACAATTTTTTATGACACCGATTGGCTCGATGTGTGGGTAAAATTTCAAAATTTATTTAATTTTATTATTTTCACATGAATGATGAGGAAATGAATTATGTAGGTGCTTTACATTTTTGTTTGAAATTTCTAAATTTCATTTTTATTTATAAATAATAATAAAAATATAAAATTTTAACATTTATTTCATCTTAAAATAATGTGTTTTAACCAATAAGGTTCAACATAATTAACAAAACTCTTGCTCTATTAAGTATGTGTCTAGGATTTGATTCCTAATTTTGTAAATAAAAAATATTTTATTAGGAGAGATCAAATTCATTTTAATAATATTTATATTGTAAAGGGATTAATTTTCAACATATTCTCAAGAAAAAATGATGCATTTAAAATTCGTAAAAGAGCACATTTTTATAAAAAAATGTCTAAAATATCAAAAAGCGTTCTTCGGAAATTAAGTGGTGCTAATGAAATTTAAAGTTGAGCTGAATAATTGAGCGTGGTCAAAAATTTGAAACATGTGAAAAGTTACAACCTTTGTATACAGACAGCAAGAAGACTAATTCTACCCCACGCGGAGCTGCCGTCCTATAGGCACCAGAATTTATATTTAGGAAAAAATACAGTTTAGTACCCCCAACTATAAATAATAATAAATTATGCCCCTCTAATTTAACTAATTACTAAAAAGTACTCAAATCTTAGATTGGAATAGAAATAAAATGTCAAGACTTAAAAATTTAGATTTTACCACTTGAAAATTCAGTTTTGTTCAGTTAAAAATTTAATTTATTTCAGAAGCACCTATGGATTTATTTTTTACCATTTGGGAATGGAAATATGCCAGCTTGAAAATGTAATTAGAAGTAATTGAGAATTTAAGTTTCAACACTTGATAATTCAACTATGCCTAATTAGAAATATAGTTAGAAGCAAATTTTGGTTTCACCCCTTAGAAAGATATTTTATTTTTATCTTAATCTAAACCGTAAATACTTCTGGATGATTAATTAAATTAGGGTTCTAATTTGCCATTATTTATAGTTGGAGACACTACACTGTGTTCTTACCTTATATTCATATATTGATAAATTTTTTATAAAGAATTATATTATTTATAAGATGAAAAAATGTGCGATTTATTTATAATAAATACAGTGCACAAAACCCATTCCATTCTAATTGTAATATTTTTACTTAGTGCCTTATGAGATGCACAATGAATGATTTTTTTACTGAATATATGTCGTGCATCAATAGTTTAAATTACTTGATATATTTGAATCAAATATTTCATCGATATCGACACGATATTTCTTAAATATGTATTTATGAAGTATTTAATTTATTATTTTAAAAAATAGAATTTTTTTTTATACATATCATATACATATCGGATATGACACAATGCATTTTGAAACTTTTTAAACACTTCAGGGCAATTTTTTAGAAATAAAAATGAATATTCTATTTACTTCTCAATTAAAAAAAATTAGGAATAGATTTCTTCTATCATAAAAAATACTCCAAAACTATTATGTTATATTTTCTTTTATCTAAAATATATATAAATTTCTTTTATCTACTTATACCCTCTAAGTAAAGGTGGGAATAGGTCATGGGCCTATCAGCAGCCTATGGCCTAGCCTGTTTAGCTAAAAAGGCTAAGTTCAAACCTAAAATTAGGCATATTTGAGTAAAAAGGTCAGATCTATTTATATAAAGCCTAGCCTGAAGCCTGTTAAGGGGTCTGTTTAATATAATATATTATATATATTATATATCATATATTATATAGTGTAATATATATTATATTAAATATATTATTATGTATATATATATATAACACAAGACATTAAGAGTCCATATATTATTGTAGCCAAAAAAGAAAAAAGAAAACTATGCTTGGTTTATATATTCCACTCTCTTAAAATTTTCTTTAGGAGAGGAATATGATTAATTTGCATCAAACATTTCATAGTTCTTACAGTCCATAAAATTTGTAGGGAAGTCTATGCTTGATTTATGAATGCAAACTTAGTAGTTTATTGATTTTTTAGGCACCCTATTGAAGAAATTTTAATAATTCTTACAGTTCATAACATTTGATTATTTATAATTTAAGCATCTTGTTGGAAAAATTTTGAAGATACTACTTGAACCTCATTTGGAACCTAAGAGGGTCAATTTAATTTTCTATTGAAAATATTGCATCCATGATGATATAACTATTAAGTGTCTATCATTATTGGATATATTTTAATCATCATATGTCTATCATTACTAAATATGTTTTCCCACAATTTTACATCATATCCAAATTCTCATATTGAATTGTTAAATTTCCAATCAATTTATATGTGTTTATATTTTATCATTCTATATTCATTAAGGAGGAGATCAAATAGAAGACTTAATTATTGATGCTACATTACTAGGAAGAAAGACTAATGTACTTCTGTCAATTTTCATTGGATGCTAAGTGTTATATTGATTTAGTTTGAGTGTATTTGAATTTATGTACCTATCAATTTTATTATTGTGTTTTTAGGCAATAATGTATGAAATTTTTTTATTGATATTTATGTTTAATAATGTAGGCTTTAATAGGCTTATAACCCATTTAAAACTTTCAAAATCTAGATTTTAAAACCCACTTAAAAGCCTACTACTTAGTAGGCTTTTAAATAGGTTTTAGACCAAGTCAAGCCTTTATAAAACTCAGGTTTTAGTCTGAAAAAAAGCCTTATATAGATCTACAGGCCAGGTTTAGGCCTAAACCTTACCTATTTTCACCACTACCTCTAAGTAATTTAAGTAGATTTTTTTATCTCATTAAAGGAATGCATGTAACAATTTTGATGGTCTTATAGTTTTGAATGTAGTAATCCTTTCCGTTGATGAATTACACATAAAAAATGTCCTATTTACGAATGATGTAAAGGAAGAGATAAAATTGATATTATTTCTAAGAACTAGAGAATAGGCAAATTTATAATGATTTTATGTGTCTTGATTAGTATTTAATATTTTTGAAGGACTATGTGTGTTCTTAATTTGAATTTTTTATTATTGTAATTATATTTTTTATATTTTATGATTTTTTGGTGTTGTATATATATATATATTCTAGAAGTATTGTATTTTATATTTTTAAATTTAACAATATTAACATATCCAATATGCATCCAATACTCATGTCACGTCATGTCTATGTATCATGACTAAAAATATATGAATGAATGAAAATAATAATAATATAAATAATAATAACCCCTTTTCCTTTTTTATGAACATAATATAAATAATAATAATAAACCCTTTTCACGTCTTAATTGTATTGGGATCTTTCCCCTTTCACAATTGGCAATCACCGTTCCATTCCAATCCTCCCTCTCCTCCACATTCAAATAGTAAAGAAGGCCGTCCTTTTTTTGCTTTTTTCCGTACACTATTATTTATATACTATCTCTCTCTAATCTATTCTCTTCAAAAATTCAGAGAGCGGAAACAGCAATAATTGGAGGGCAAAACTACCCGTAACATTCACAACCAATCCTAATTACATTTCTTCCATATGTTTGGAAAACACTATCACCACTACTTTAAAGAAAATTACTGTAACCTTCACTTTCCCCCTACCTTTTCACGCCCATACATCCCCGCTTTTTTTATTCTAAATCGCCGCTATTCCAGAAAATATAAATAAAATACTACTTCCTTCCCCTCCCACCTCTCACCACTATCACACCATCAGGATACCATCAGGACTGAACTCTCTTCGTGCTTTCCCAAACCTAAGACTGAAACCACCATAATCGTTCTATTCATTTCATCATCTCTCTCGTTCAACAATCCTTGATTTCTGAGCTACAACTTCCTGTTTTTCACCCCCAGCTTGATGACCAAACTCCAGGCCCATGTAGCACTGTGCTTCTCTGTCGTTAATGCCTTCTTCCTCCTGTACTCCACCTTCTTTTCCTCATCCCTCTTTCCAACCATTTCTCTGAAGCCTCCAACCTCCCACCTTTTCTACCCTTTTCCAACCACAACCCACCCCCATGAGCGCTTTTCGAAAGATAAATGTCAGCAAGAGCGCTGCTTCGGAGGACTCGGGCGACACTGTGACCCATATGGACTTGTTGAAGAAATTTAAGCGCTTCAATCCTCTTGAACCGTCTTTGGGCATAGTTGGCTTCTTCTTGACCGTTGTTCTCTTCGTTAGCGGCTTCTTTTACCTTGACTACGGGGCTGCACTAAGGGGGCTACGCTCTCGAGGAGTTACTTTGCTGGGAATGCATTTTTCGTCCTCATCGTCGCCTTCACCTTTCGTTGGGGATGCACGGGTTGAATTTCTGGATGAAGAGGGTGATAGGTGCGATGTATTTGATGGAGATTGGATTTGGGATGAGAGCTATCCACTCTATCATTCCGCAAATTGTTCATTCTTGGATCAAGGTTTTCGCTGCTCTGAGAATGGTAGGCCCGATAGCTTCTACACCAAGTGGCGCTGGCAGCCCAAAACTTGCAACTTGCCCAGGTTCCTTTCTATCCCTACTTTCAAATTCCGATTCAGGTTACTGAGAAAATGACGAAAAACAATATGAGACAATTTATTATTTTCTTTTTCCATACGTGTTTAGCTACTTTTGTTCTTCTGAATACGAAATACTGAGAATTTTAATTTAGCTGAATGGTTACAGCATAACCATAAATAAGGTTTCCGCACATTGTTGTTGTGCCTTGAAACCAATTGTTTGTGTAAACTACTCTTTTTTTTAAATGCATTATGCGATTGACTATTTGATTCTAAGGTTTAAATAAATTGCTAGTAAGAAAACGGTGGGGCTATAGCCCAAACCCAGAGGAAACTATGTGGCAAATTAACACCGACACCATCAAGTAAAAGAAAGCCTCTTGTTCTATTATTGATACTCAACTTGTCTTTGTCAACCCTGTTCTGTTTAGGCAATTTTATGTTTTCTTTAGCGGATCCTAGTTGAACTTAATCGTTGATCACTCCACATTGCTTGGAGTTTGCTGTATTCCCCCATTTTTTGGTGGTTTCCTGCTCTTAAACGGAAACTTTGCCTCATTATTATGTATTTTTCTGGATGCTGCTGGACGTAGCTACATCTTCTGCTCTAGACTTGCATCTTGTAGACCATTTTGCTAGTGCCATGAAAGGCCTTCAGCCCTCTCTACATTGTTACTTATGATTTTAATTTTTTTTATTTCTAGTGTCTTTGAAGTGGATCCATGGGCTTTAATCAAGGTTGACAATAGACTTGGGGCTATGAAGAAACCATTGTTTATTTGCTGTGGGTTGATTTTTAAACATCTTAAGTACTTTTGAAGTTTTGGTTTGGTTTCTGGAGTATAATCTTGATGCGGTTTCTCTTCACTTTTGTGACAGATTTGATGCAAGGAAGATGTTGGAAAAGCTGCGGGACAAGCGGCTTGTATTTATTGGTGATTCAATTGGAAGGAACCAGTGGGAATCACTCCTTTGTATGCTCTCTTCTGTTATTCCTAACAAGAGTACTGTGTATGAGGTTAATGGCAGTCCAATCACAAAACACACTGGCTTCTTGGCATTCAAGTTTGAAGATTTCAATTGCACTGTGGAGTACTACAGATCTCCATTTCTAATAGTGCAGGGACGGGCTCCAAGTGGAGCTCCTAAAGAGGTAAAAATGACTTTAAGAATCGACCTAATGGACTGGACTTCTCCCCAGTGGGGAGGTGCAGATGTGCTGGTTCTTAATGCTGGACATTGGTGGAATAATGAGAAGACTATTAAAATGTAAGTACTTTTCCCATCGGCTTAGATATTTAGATGTGCTGGGTTACTAGTCTTGCTAATTTAATCTTGAAGTGCCCCTTTGTTTTGTCTGGTCATACAAGCTATTAAGCTTATACTGTTTTGCAGAAAAAAGATAAAATAGGTGATACACTTGAAAAAATGGGGGAATCACAATTAAGGACCAGTGGAAGGAATTAATGACAAAGAAGGACCTTTAATTAATAAAAAGTGGTAAAAATTGGAAGACTAAGTAGTAAAATTAGAAAAATATATAGTAAAAGATTCTGTTTTGTAATAAATTTGTTATTTTGATCTTAAAATGTAATTCCCCCCTAAAAAATTGAAATTAGAATAGGTGACAACCTGCACTTTAAGAAAATTTACGTATAGGTAATTATTGTAATTGCATTGAGTGCCCATTTGGATTATCTTTTTGTAAAAATTTTTTTAGAATAACCATAATTTACAAAAATGAAGTTTAGATAAAAGTAGAGAAATTTGCTATAAATCTATTTGGATAAAAATAGGAAAAATGATGGTTAGAAATCATGGTTTGTATTTGTAAATACAAACCAAACAGGCACTGAGACTTTATGGAAACGGTTTATGTGAATTCAATTAAGATACCTTGTCCTTTAGTACAACTACAAACAGTTGGGTGTGGAGATACTGCCCTACTAGTTAAACTATGGGAAGACCAAAATTCTTCAAGGGGCCATCAATTTATTCTCTTGTAGAGGTACCAAGGAAAAAATGTATCCACTTTCTTTCTTCTTCTTCCTTTTTGGTTGTTCCTCTTTGTTGAATCAGGAATCATCAATTTTTTTAGTGATATGGAAAAATTTGCAAGAGTAAGTTGATGCCCTGTTTGGTTAGCTGTCTAATATTGGGATTACTTTACCTTTCTAGGGGTTGTTACTTCCAAATAGGGAATGAAGTAAACATGAATATGACCGTGGAGGATGCTTTCAGAAAATCAATGGAGACCGTATTTGATTGGATTGTCAGTGAAGTAAACATGAACAAGTCTTATGTTCTCTTTCGAACCTATGCTCCTGTGCATTTCAGGTTTGCATAAACTTCTTGAAGTGTTCATGTTGATTATCGTACTTTTATTTGCTTGATATTTTCTGTCCATTAATTTTCTGAGCTACAGTCCCCAGTGCTCCATAAATTTAAATTAATATTTTAGCCAAGTCTGGACACTTGTGCAGTTTGGACATGGAGGAGAAACTTATATTTAGTTATTAATTTTATAAAATATCTGTGCACCATTGCCCGTAATATGGCCAGGCTGCATTAGTATTAATGAATTACACAGTATGATTTAGTACGGAGAAAAGACATCTTTCTTTTGCAGTATATTGCTGCGACTCCTTGCATTTGTGGCATGGTTCCTTGTATAGCGCATCTGATTTTGTTCCTTATTGATAACTTGTGACTGGGAGCTCATCAATTAATGAAATGACTTTATAAGCTAACTTGCTCGTATCTGTATCTGTAACGATTATTAACACCTAGAAAAAGATAATGACTGAATTCTAACACATTGGGTGGATGTGGCAGAGGTGGCGACTGGAATAGTGGTGGCAGCTGTCACTTGGAAACACTTCCCGATTTAGGGTCGTTGCCTCCATTATCTGACATACATTTCAAAACTGTGATTGATGCCTTCTCAGAGCACTTGAATAAATCAGAAGTGAAGAATTTGGACTTGTTAAATGTGACCCAAATGTCACTAAGCAGAAAAGATGGTCATGCATCTATTTACTATCTTGGGCCTAATAAGAGTATAGCCGCTTTGCAGCGGGAGGACTGCAGCCATTGGTGCTTACCTGGTGTTCCTGATTCTTGGAATGAGATCCTTTATGCACTTTTTCTCAAGCGGGAGGCATTTCGCACTCCCAATACAAGCAAATATTTTTGACATCCACTGTGAAGTCAATTCAGAGGACCTTTACTGTGGCGAATTGATCTGGGAAGTTTGTTGGGGAGGGGACTTCCATGCGTAGCTTTATACCAAAATTTTCGAATCCTTGTCATGCTGCTTCCTTCGTTATGATTGCTTCATTCTCTTTACAGCGGTCTGCCATTTCAGGTCATTATCAACAACTTCTGCAGCAACTGTTCAACATAGCCTGGCTGGATTGGAACTTTATGTTGGGTGAATTTTGGGGACTGCACCTGACATGATTTTCGCTAGAAGCAAACTTGACGGATTAGAAAAGACATATACGGCACCGGGTTTTTTCCCCTTAATCTTGCATTTTGTAAATCATTGAAACCTTCAAAGGATGAAAGCTGATTCCCTTGTATTTATGTCTGTATATGATATATATATATATATAGTGGATTTTATTGCCAAGGTGTTCTCACATATGGTTAGAGACGCGGGAGTAATTCCCCTCGTAAAGTGCTTTGTGTAGAAAATTGATTCCTTTTGATTGGAAAAATTCTTCAACGATCTAGTAATGAGTAATTCGGATTTTTGTCAATAATTTAATTATAATTATAAAATTATAAGAAAGTATATAATTTAGATTAAAATTTAAAAAAAAATTAAAATGTAAACTGTTTAATTAATTCAAACGAGCATTTGAAAAAAAATTTCCTTGTGCTGTGACTTCTCTCGGTGTTTTTTTACTGGCTTTTTTTTTCCCCCTTTTTCTTAAGAGAACACATTTGTGGTTGAGTTTTGGCATTCAGTTCATTATATGTGGCTTGGATGGGATGAGTATCGTCGTCGTCCAGCAAGTGTTGGAGCAGATATTTGTGTGCGCGTACCAGACGACATTGTGTTTGTTTGCTTTCTTGGTGATGAATTGGTTCTTGCTTCCAGTAACGTTGGTTAATTTCCTATAACTTCTTTGTTGCCGGTCACTTCCTGCCTTCCATCTTGTAGATTTATAATTACGACAAATATCTTCTCGCTTAACTAATCAACTATTTTATGAATATGAGAACAGGGGTGATAGGAATTGTGACGTTACAGACACCGTTTTATAGCATGTAATGGATTGGATGGAATCAGATCAGACTGGTATCGTACAAGTGCACAACCAACCAAACCATACAGAGCTTTCTAGGGATAAAGCCTGATCGATACCTGATGGTACAATCATGGAGCACCGAATGAGCCCCTTTGCGTTTGGGACAAGCTCCAAACATGGCGGTCTTAGCAACACCAAGACAAGTTTTGGAGGCAGAGGCTGACAGAGTTGGATTGCAAGCAGCAGGCGAAGGCATTGGAGTAATCATGATTGTGGCCTGTGGGAGTGACAGTCACAAAATCTTGAACAACGTAGGCCAAACTCAGATCAAAGGGATCACCTCATCTCATGTGTTGCAGATAACTCTAGTGATGTTAGTGTCACTGTTGGGCACACTCTCAACACTACTCCACACGTAAGCCGTGATAGCAATATCAATCCCTGCCAATTTTGGAGGCACCGCCATCTTCATCAATTCTTACAATAATTCCCACCGCACCCTCTCTGTGTTGCCCTTCAGGAATGCCGTTTCGTAGAGACCTCTTCTTCATCTTTTAAAGTATTAAATAGCGCAAGGAGGACCATCTTCTGTTAGTTTATCCTCATCCATCCATTTTCCCTCTTTATTTCTTTTCTAAATTTCTGAATTTGAGGAAAAGGAAAAAATAAGGGAAAGTATAAAAATTACATTCGGTAGATGATGAAATGACTATGTTAGAAAAAGAGCTTATGTTCATGGATAACTCTGCCTTCCCATTTCCACCTTGAACTGAACAGTCCCCAGAATAAAGGATTTTAAATAACTTATTTTAAATATTTTGATTTGAATACGATCCAATTTGAAAGATCAATGCTATCCATCAGAGGAAGACGTACCTTAGTTTTTCTTTTAACAATGTATATAAATTAAATGACTCTTTATCATTTTGTTGTGAGAACTGAGATACATCATACTAAGCAGCCTCGGCGTCGTTCGTTGTTGGTGACTGCTCCATCTAACGTTAAGTACATCAATAAACGGGCCCTGTGGCCCAAAAGACTCCTTTTGATGGATTTGGATCCGTGCAGCGCTTTTTTCCCTCAATTACTCTAGTGTAATGTTAAAGTTAATATATTTATTTAATTTTTATATTTTTATTTATGTATAAAAAATTTACCTCTCCTCAATGTACTATACTTCACTTCAGCAATTAAGGAAAATAAGCACTCCAGGGATCCAAATCCCCTTTTGATGTATTTCATAGAAAAGAAAAAACATCTTCACATGTTTACTAAATTGTACTTGAGGTTGAGGCTTGTTTTATAAAATTTTATTTGTGAATTCACATTGATTATTTATATTTTTTAAAATATGTTAATAATGATTTATTAAAATATTAAAACTTATTATTATTTTATGATTATAATAATTAATAAGCTAAATATATATAAATTAATTATAAGTTTAATTGGTGCTAAAAGACGTACTAAAATTTGTGGTGGATGAATATGAAATTATTATTTAAAAAAATACTTGATGTTCTCTCTAATCTTATTCCAGTAAACTTCCCTGAAGAACCCTGACAACTTTTAAAGGAAGACCTAAGTATCTTTTTCTCCAAACGTCTATGTTTTATTCACATTCATACACGTTCACTATGCTTTGCTTGTGTTTTGGAAGTGAATTAGTTGTCTTGGAGGTTTATGGAAGAGTTTTGACAGAATTTGTATATTACTATACATATTACTAGTTTCTAAAAGTGGTCTTCATATGTCAAGTTTATAGCTTGATCGTTTCCGGTATATGCTATATGCTTTCTGTATTTTTTTTATTATTAAGATTTATTAAAAAAAAACTCTGTTACAATGTCACCGACGTCTGAATTTGGCCTCACTGCCGCCGCGACGGGAGCGTCAACACCTGAGAAGCAGCGTGGTTTTTGTCGCGCTGCAACAGTCTAGACTGCGCAACAGTGTTTTTTCTGCACAGATTGTCGCCGCCCAGATCGCGGTCGATTCTGGCGGCTGTCCACGGCAACAGCCATCTGTTACTCATCAGATTCTTTTTTTTCACCGCCACTGCAATTTTGAACAGATAGGGTTTGATGGCATAAGTTGTAAATTTAATGAACTTTTTGGTTTTTAATTCTATAAATATTGATTTATTAAGAACAAAAAAGGAGGGGCGACGTCATGATGACGTCATCATAAATTTCACAATATATAAAGTTTTAGCTATTGATGTAAGAGTCGTCTTACAAAATAAAATAAATTTTTAAAATTAAAATTAACGTAGCCCAAGTAAAAAAATGTTAAAAAATTTTATTTGTACACTTCTATTAATTACTTTGTGTTTTCTAAAATGAGTTAATAGTGGTCCATTAAAATATTAAAATTGAGTATTATTTTGTGATTATAAAGATTCATGGGCTAGACATACTCAAGTTAATTCTAATTTGCAGCCAAAAGTGTGAGTTATTATGTTTTACTAAAATTTATTGTAGGTGAATTTGGTAAAGCCATTATTTAAAAAAGGCTATATCTCCTCTCTAACTATAACCTAATAAACTTTCCCATTGAAAATCGCTGAAAACCAGAAACCTAGTGAGGAGGACCTAGATGTCCTATTTTGAAGATGTCCAAAGGTACATATCTATCTGTTTCATTTACATTCATACACATACACAAAATATACAATTAAATTTAACATATTATACTAAAATAATTTAAATTATGGGAGACTTACTATTTAGGACCAAAAGTTTGTGAAATTAGAAAAACAAATCACTGGTCCTTAAAGTAAATAATTTTAAAGTGAAAATTACTAAAATATCTTTATAAGCATCAAATTAACTATATGAATTTACAATTTTTTACTTAAATTTTACAAGTCTCATGTTCTGATTTTACAACTTATTTTTTAAATTTTAATATAGATAATCGGATTTTAACCTTATAAGTATTTAAATGACATAAAAGATTTGCAATTTCTTAATCAAATTTTACAATTCCTATATTCTGATTTTGTAACTTATTTTTTAAATTTTAATATGGAGTAATCGGATTTTAACCATCAAAGTGACACTGGGAATTTGTAATTTCTTACTCATATTTTGCAACTTTCATGTTTTGATTTTACAAATTATTTCAAATTTTAATAAGGAGTAATAAGATTTTAATGTTATAAGCATCAAATTGACTCAAGGATTTACAACTTCTGACTTAAATTTTGCAACTTTCATATTCTTATTTTGCAATTTATTTTTCAAATTTTAACATAGAATAAAAAGATTTTAACGTTATAAGTATCAAATTGACTTAAATGATTTGCAATTTCTTACACAAAATTTGTAACTTCCATATTCTGATTTCGTAAATTGTTTTTCAAATTTTAACATGAAGTAATTAGATTTTAACTTTACAAGTATCAAAGTAACTTCAAGGATTGATAATTTCTTATTCAAATTTCGCAACTCTTATGTTCTAATTTTGCAACCCTTTTTTTCAAATTTTAACCTGAAATTATCAAATTTAAACCTTAAATAAGGGTATTTTAGTAATTTTTACTTTGAATTATTTTGCTTTAAGGACCATAGGTATGTTTTTTTTCTAATTTTACAAACTTTTAGTCTTGAAATTTAATAAAATCATGATTTTGATCATAAATAGTAATTCTCCTTAAACTATTTGATTAGGATTGAAATGAGCTAATATTCTAACCATCTTTTTTCGTTCTTTTCATACATGGGAATTTTTATTTTACTCTAGTAGCATGGCAGGATTAAACTATCACTCACGAGCTCTACAGATCCGAAAAAACTGTTTTTTTAGAGCCATTGATAACAAAAACATTTTGGCATCATTCATGCATTGTATTATAATTATCAACAACAATAATAATAACCATTGTGTGCAAAATCAGACTGGATTGGACCAGGAACCGACCTCTGGTCCTGTTCGGTAACAGGTGAAAATCGACAGGTTTCGGAATCGGGATGAATCGGTCAAGAACCGGTAAAAAATCAGAACAAAATTGATTTGAATAGACCAAGTTTTTTTATTTTTTTTGTTAATTTTTTAAAAATCTTTTAAATAATTTTTCTAAGATGAAATAATATTATTTTTAATACTAAGTAGTATTTTTTTTGTATAATTTTTTTCTTTCTATGTTATAATATGATATAAGTATTATTATGATATAGAATTATTAATAATGATAAATATACTTAACAAATAATATAAAAATAAAATATTAATTGACTATTTTGAATTTAAAATATAATTATAGATAAATATTAACTTCTTTAGATTTTAATATTAATAATATTTCTAATTTTCTATATATTATGAAATTTACTTTTCATCATAAATTAAATATTAATTTTATTATCATGGATAAATATCTTTTATATTTTTTTATCTATATTATTTAAAATATATTAATTTATTTACAACCGGTCTGACCCTGATCCAACCTTGGTCAGACCATTGAACTTTAAACCAGTGCTTCGACTGATTCAATAACCGGTTCAGTTTTTAATTCTTTGATAATAACAATACCAACCTTATTGTACTAAATGAGATTAGCTACATAAATCATACAATGTTAACAGGCTTTGTCAAACACCATCTTTTTATATAAATTATTTATCAAGATGTCCTACCTTATAATTTTCCTTAATGTATTTCTTAGTCTTTCTTTATACCTTTTGATAGAGCTCAAAGCTATGAAGTACCAATACGGATAAGTGTATCAAATACAATACAACATAATACGGAAGATACGTCAATTTTTAAAATTTTAGGATACGAGTGTGGAGAATATTTATACATATATAATATTATCTATGTAATTTTTTATATGTATAATTAATAAATTTATTCATTAAAAGAAAATGAGTACTAAATATTATAAAAATTATAGTATAAATGGCAAAATAAATCATAAAATATTATAATAACTTTAAATGGTCATATTTTACTGTAAAAATTTAAAGTGATACATATGAATACAAAATTGTACGAATAGATACGTATGCACAAATATGATACAAGTATCATATTTTATTGTGTATCAAATACGAATGCGTTTACTTTTTTTTAGGGGTGTTCAATGGGTCCAGTTGGCCAGGAGTGGCCTGGTCATTTAGGGCCGGGTTGGGTTGGGCCAAAAAATTTTTTCGCAAACTAGAACAGAACCGGGCCAAATAAAGGACCGGGCCGGGCCACGGGCAAGTCACATGCCCGGCCCGGTATATATATATATATATTTTTTTCAATTTTCTCATTTTCTTTTATTTGTTAAGAATATTGAATAATTTTATATAATTGTTTTTCCTTCATATGCCTCATGTAATAAATTAATTTTATAATTATAATAGATATATTTTATTATTTCAATTTTTAATTTTATTTCAAATTTTAAATTTATTTCATAACTTAATATTATATAAAATAAATAATGTATAATTGTTGAGTATTTATAATTTTGATAAATGTTACTTTTTAACCTAATATTATTTCCTATAAGAATATATTTTAAATGAAATTAGTTATATTTTTATTAAAAATTTAAATTAATTTTTTATTATTTTTTATATTGGGCCGGGCCAAACCCGGTCCGGTGAAGGACCGGGCCGGGCCATGGGCCCATTTTGTTGGCCCGGGGAGTATTACGGGCCGGACACCAAGCCGAAGTGATGCTCGGTCCGTCCCGGCCCGTGCACACCGCTACTTTTTTTAAGTATCGGTACTTCATAGGCTCAAATCCATTTGATAAATTTATGGAATCATTATGACATGGATTAGGGAATAATTATCAATTGCAAAAAATAATAATAATAATTCTAAGTCATCAAATGATTTTAGAAACAAATTTAATTTAACGTACTGCAATGTCTGTGTGAGAGAGAGAGAGAGAGAGAGAGAGAGAGTTTGAGTTTTCTTCGTTTCTTCCGTGATAATAATAAATTATAGATGCTTAAGTAACTAAGTAATTTTTTTTTGTATAATTTACAATTTACAACTGCCTCTTGCAAGTGCATTTTCATGTTGAGGAAACTCCAGCCCAGAAGTCACTGACAACGGGGAAAATAAAAAGAGTAAATTGGCATGTTCCTATTATGTGAAAAATAATACTTCCTCCATTTCATTTTATATCCTATTTTAGAAAATTTTAAATATTTAAATCTATGTTTCTCTTTATATTACAGATAATTTTTTTTAACTATTTTAGCTTTCATTAGAAAAGATTATACGTATAATACAAATTATTTTTTAGCATTTAATTTAGGAATATTTTAATAAAATATTATTAAATTTTACTATAATCTAAAATAGATATTTAATGATTTTATTTGTCTACATAAAAAATCATAAAACAACAAATAAAATAAAATAGATGAAGCAGTTTAGTATTATTTTTAAATATTTTATATATTTTAAGACAATTATCACTTTGAAGTTATTCAGATAAATTAAAAAAACTAATATGTAACCTAGTGATTAGTAAAATATAAAGATATTTTACTATAATATTTTTATTTATTAATATTTAAACCACTCATTAATAATACTATTATAAAAGATAAATTTGTCAAAAAAAATAATTAACATTATCATAAAAATTATAAAATAATAATTTTTTAAAATAAAAAAATTATAAAATGACAATTATTCTAAAAAAATTTTAAATACATTATATATTGATTATCATTTTATTAAAAAAGTATTAACGTAATTGGAAAGTACCTTATTAAAGCCTAGAGTGATCTATTGCCTAATAGATGTACTCCACTACTACGTATTTAGTCAGTAGAACAATTGAGCAGCCGACACAACTAAAAGTCAAGATTGAAGAGGCGTGCATGCGAGCAACCATCTGACTCTCCCGATCCAAGTCACTTTTTAGACCCAATATGGAGCACGATCCATAAATAAAAGGATAATCCAATACTCCCTCCATCCAAATAAGTCACTTTTATTGTTTTAGACGTATCAAAGAAAAATAATTAAAATTGTTGACAAAAGGAAAAAAAAAAGTAATTAAATTCTTTTAACTTCACAAAATTTATCATAATTTTTTATTTTTATTTTCATTAAATTATATTTATCTTAATTATCTCTTGCTTAATATATATTTATCATAAATATTTAATAAGAAATAAATATAAAAACAAATACTTAATACTCATAAAATAATTTATAATTTGTATATTTAAATTTTTATAGAATATGGCTTATTAGAGGTAATATATATTACAATCCATTTGATGGAAAGAGTACTTCTCCCTTCCCACTTGGCAATCAATAATACGAGCAAATGCACTTAATTTCTCATCCTATAGAACACCGAGTAACTATTCCCTTTGTTTCTCTTTTAACAATGAATTTTGAGGGAAAATTTTGTTTCTAATGTGACTTTTAAATTTTAAGATAATATTAATTATTATTATTTAATTACATATTTATTTATTTAAAAGTTAAAGATAATATCAATTATTTTTTATTTATCTATTTATTAAATAATATATTAAAAATTTTTAAAAAAAATTCTAACATATTAATTATATTTCTTAATTTATATATCAAACCTTAAATCACTCATTAAAAGAAAAAAGAGGCAATATATAGTGGTACTAGTTGATACTTTCTCTGATCCTATTTATAAGAAGAAAAAAACTTTCTTATGAGTATTAAGAAAAGTAATTTTAGTTAGTTAAATTTAATTAATTTATCTCACATTTTAAATTTTTTTAAAAATTATTCTTAATTTAATACTCCCTTTTGTTAGCAAGGCTGACTTCCTAAGAGGGGGGGTGAATTGGGAAGATTGAAATTTTTCTGCACAAAGTGAAGTGGGTGAAGATATCACAGTGTAATGAAAACAACGAATAAAACAGAGCAAGCTGATAAGTAAGGATACGGAGAGGAAGGCTCAGTGATTTATCCTGGTTCGGTCTATCCACTTGACCTACGTCCAGTCCCCAAGACAACTCTTGAGATTTATCCACTATACAGCAAGAATTTCAACGGGTTTCTTGCTAATGCCACAATACACGAGTATGCTCTGTTTCTGAGCTCTCTCAAACTCTCTAAGCACTTTCTCTAAGTGCTTCCCAATCCCCTTGTGAATTCCCCTCATAAGTAAATCTATCTTCCAGATGAAGAATAAATTGTTTACAAAGATATAACTCTCTTGAATAGAGTAGATATGAAGATTAAAGTACAGATAATGAAGTTAAGAGGGTAAAAGCTTTTGAGAAGAAGATTCAGCAGAAATTTGGTATATACAAGTTTGATTCGTTACCCATAACTTCAAATGATGTTATATTTATAGTTTTAGGTCTCAAATATCCATTAGAGACTAAATCTATCCATTGGGGGAGTTATCCAACGGTTACTCTGAAAAACTATCCGTTTACCAACCGTATTTAATGTTTCTGACACACTGAAATTCGAATTTTGGTTGGTCAACAGACGAATTTCGAAGGAACTGAAGGTTAAAGCTTCCAACGTTAAAATATGAAGTTCGTCTGTCCATAGAGTGAAATTCGAATTTTGAAACTTATAAAATATTTTCACAATGTGACATACGAATTTTCAAGAAGAAAGTTTTTCTGTAAATCGTGAACAGTGTTTTCAATTTTCTACAGTACCCTCGAAATTCGAATTTTGGATGCCCAAAATTCGTCTGTCCATTGAACGTTCAAAGAGGCACAGTAGATCACTTTCTTCGAAATTCGAATTTTGACAGAGTGAAATTCGTCTGTCAGAAACCGATTTTGAAACTTAATTTATTCTTGATCTCAGATGAACTTTAACATTGTTTCAGACGAATTTCTTCTATTTTCTCAAGTTGTGTTTTGTCTGAAATTCAAATTTTGAAAGAGTGAAATTCGTCTGTGTCAAAGAAGCTCCTTTCAGACTTATATGAAAATTCGAATGTTGCAAAGTCAAAGTTCGTCTGTCAGAGAGCATTTTTCAAACTCAATTTTTCTTTATTTCAGATGAACTTTAACATAGTTTCAGACGAATTTCTTTGGTTTTCACAAATTACATTTTGTCTGAAATTCGAATTTTGACTTTGTGAAGTTCGTCTGTCACTAAAAAGGCTTCTTTCAGACTTGATGAAAATTCAAATTTTGGATGACCAGAATTCATCTGACAGAGAGACATCTCTTCAGACTTATTCAGTTTTAGCTCGAAATTCGAATTCCAAAGGCAAAGTTCGAATTTTCAACATGACAGTTTAGTTTAAACTTTCAAACTTTGTTTGTTTGTGGGTGTTTTTCAAATAAGTCAAGATTTAATATAAAATCAAGGTTTGAAAACATCTTTTCTTCAAATCAAAATCTTTTACCCAATCATAACAAAAACTAAAGATCCTATAAAAGATCTAGCAGCAAATACTCTTCAAATTCTTCACTTGAAGCACTTTAATCTCCTTTGATATATTCACTCCAAGCTCTTGGATATTGATTTGAAATCATCAAAACTTCTTGATTCAACACCTTTGGCATTAAATATAAGATTTTTTAACTTGATTCTAAATATAAAATCCTTTTCAAAATATGAGATAGTATTTATTACTCATTTTTAAAAAATACTTCTATTTAATTTATTCTAAAGGGATAGAGAAACAGATTAAATAATGAGTAATTTTGAATCTTATTCTTAATTTAAGTAATTTAGTAAAAAAGTCTTATATTAAATATAGGATGAAGTACTAATTTAAATGAGTAATGCATGTAATCTCTTTTTCAAAGTAATGAAAGATTATTTTGAAAAAAAAATTAATACACTATTAACTCTTTTCTTTTTTCTTATATTTAGGTCTATTAAAAGAAATAAAATTTTTCCTATAAATAGAAATAAATTTTCTTTTATAATTAGAAATGGGGAATTTTTTTTTAAATTTTGAAAATTGTACTCCCTCCGATCCTATATATAGAATCTTTTATCTTGGTCCTAAATATAAGATCCTTTACAATATACAAGATGGTATTTATTATGCATTTACAAAAAAATGTTCCTATTTAATATATTCAAAGAGAAAAAGAGAGAGATTAAATAAGGGTAGTTTTAAAAAAAAATTAAAATTTTTGAAAAAATTAAGATAATTAATTAATTTTAATTTTTTTTTTTAATTCATGTGATTCGATTAAAATGGTGTTATATATATAGAGTGAGAGGGAATATTTAACTTCTTAGGCGTAAATTTTGTAAGGACATGATAATTACATAGCAAAATAAATAGCATTCCGAATTTGAAGGAAAGGAAGAAGATTTGACCAAACGATGGGAAAGATAGAGGTGTGATGCATGTCATTGGGAAGAGTGGAATAAGACGAAAAAAGTGCGTTAGGGATTACTCCAAATTTATAATATAGGATGTGTGATACTGCCTCTGTTTTGTTATATAGTATATTTTTTTTAGAAATTAATATTTTATAATATAGTGCACTTTATGAATTATATAGTATAATTTTTTTCTCTTTTCAAAATTACTCCTAATTAATAAATCTAAATATTTATTTATTATTAAAATATTTCATTCCCAAAGTATTTATTGAGGGTAATTTAAAAAAAGATGGAAAATTTTGTTAGTTATTAATTATTGTCTTGGTCTGTGTGCGGTAGTTAAAAGTGCACTATAAACTGGAACGGAGGGAGTATATTTTTTTTATTTATAATATAAGATATAAAAACTTAAATTGGATAATTTTATTTTTACTATATTTGGTTGTTTTTTTTTCTATTATAAGTATAATCACTCATGAAAATCTTACCTCTCATAAGAAATTGTTTATTTTAATCATTATAATATTTTTTTAATAAATATAAAAGTAGATCCCACACCCTATATATAATATGGATCAGATGGAGTAACTAATAATTACTATTCTTCCATTCCTTTTTTTCATAAGCAATTTACCAAAGTGTTTCTTACTAAAAAGCATTAAATAAGAATTTATTATTGATGCTATGGTAACCCATATTTTTTATGGAAAAAAAAGAACCCTTATATTTTTTTTATTCGTGAGACAATTTTACATTGATTTAAATAATTTTTTTATGAAAATTTCATAAAAATGTGAAAAATTATTATGATGAACATGTAAAGAAACTTAAATTAAAATATAATACTTCTCTCAGTCTTAAATATAGCACATATTATTTTAATTCTAAATATAAGACATTTTTTAAAATACGATATAGTATTTATCAAGGTTTAAAAAATGTAATCGGATATTAAACCAATCAAAACACTGATTCAAAGTTTAATAATTTAACCGTGATTTAACTGGAATTAAACCAGTGGTAATAAATTTAATAATTTTTTTTAATTTTATACATTATATAGAAAATAAAAAATATTATTAACAAGTTTTAAAACCTAATATTAAAATCTAAACAAATTAATATTCATTTGTAAACATATTTTGAATTCAAAATTATCAATTAATATTTTTTATATTATTTATTAAGTAAATTTATTATTAATAATAATTATGTATCATAATAATACTTATAGAATATTATAATATAGAAAGAAAAAAATTATACAAAAAATAATACCATTTAGTATTAAAAATAATGTTATTTTATTTTTAAAAAATTAAAAAAAAATCGATTTTCCACCAGCTTTGAAAAGAAGCGGTCGAAATCTATAACTGGATACCACTGAGCATGTAGTCCAGGTGGTAAGGGTACTAGACTAGCTTAACTATATGTCCCGGGTTTGATCCCTAGTGATTAGGGCTGTGGAAAAAACCCGTGACCCGGTTGGCCTGGTCCAACCCGGTCCAATTGGACCAACCGAACCGGGCTTCACTTCGGGTTGGGTCAGGCTTTGGGTTCGGTCATTTTGTCTGGCCCAACCCGAACTATATATAGATATATATATATATATATATATTTTAAAATATATTATTTTGTATATATTAATTGATTTTATAAGATTTTTTTTCTATATATCTTATATAATACATTTATTATTTGATTACTATGAAAAACTTTGTAAGGTTTTGATATTTTAATTTTATTTAAAATTTTAAATTGATTTCTTAATTTAATATTATATGAAAATAATATATAGTTGTAAAAATTTATAATTTTTAAGAAAATTAATTTATATCCTAACATTATATTTTTAAAAAAATCTACTTTTACATTAATAATTAAAATTTTTTCATTAATGCATAAAGTTAGCTTTTATTTTATTTTAATATTTTAAAAAATTATGTGGTACCGGCTCGGCCCGATACCTAACCCGGCCTAGCCCCGGTGTGCACGGGCCAGGTATCGGGCGGGGGTGAAACCCGACCCAACCCGGCCCATGCACACCCCTACTAGTGATAGGAATACAGCTGTGATTAAAATACTCAGTGGAAGAGTTTTGCCTCCTGAATAGGACCCACCTGGCTAGAATCTGGAGTAGTCTGCGCTGTCGACTTAGAATACCGGATGGTCTTGTCATCGAAATCTATAATTGGATTGGACCTGGCACCAGGAACCAGTCAAACCAGCCAGTCCAGTCCCTTATTTTGAACATTGGTATTTATTACATATTTCAAAAAAGTATTCCAATTTAAGTCATCCCAAAAAAGGAGAAAAAGAGATTAAATAAGAATAATTTTTAAAAAAAATCCAAAAATCATAGTAATTAACTAATTTCAACTTACATTCTTAATTCATCTAATTTGATTAAAATTTTTTTATATTAATTATTACAAGGAGTACTATATTAGATATGATATTTAGATTAAAAAAACTCAAAAGTTCTTTAAATGGTATTTGTATCTTTGTTTTTTTCAATTACTAGATGGAATTAACAGTTCAAATTAGAAATTATTCCGTATGAAGAGAAGACAAGTATTAAAATTAAAATTAAAAAAGAAATGAGTAGAAGGATGCAGATCCAAATGAGGAACGCCCATTGTGTAGTATGGGGCGTGGACAGCTGCCACCTAATCGTCCATCTCAGTCTCGCAAACTCCAAAAACAGGACCACGCGCCCTCCTGCTTCATACATACACTCCCGCAACTACCAAATCAGCAATTAACCGGATCCCCCACCTCTCTCTCTCTCTCTATATATAAAATCCCCCAAACTGTCTGGTAGACCAACCAGTCAATACTCTCCCTCTCCCCTCCAACTCTCATAACCCTATTTCTGTGCTTCCCATCTCTATCTACCAATTAACAAACCTTCTTCACCTCATCAGATCATCACCTTTCAAACCCATGTCATTTCTTGGATACCTCCCGCATCCACCTCAAAGTCATACCCCTCCTTAACTCCTCTTTTTCTATATCTCCCACTCTCTCCTATCTGCAGGTCTTTCTTTCCCGACCATCCCTTCTTCCCTCTCTCCCCCCCCCCTCCTCCTCCTCCTTACTTTCTCTTCTCTCCTCCCCTCCCTCTATTTTTATATGCCCATAAAAAAGGGTTGATTTTCAGTTCGCATGATGACTCATCCTCTTCTCCTATTTACTTTTCATGGAAACCCTCATCTCAATTTTTCCCTTTTCCATTCATATGATCAATCAAGCTCAGATATCACTGCGTCCCACTAATTCACCCACCTGCCGCTGAAATACCTTGTTCCTACCCAACAATGTCTGCGCCCCTAACTAGCAGGTTCCAGAGCATGCTACAAGCTGCGGTGCAATCGGTTCAATGGACTTATAGTCTCTTCTGGCAACCTTGTCCACAACAAGGGTACTTTATATACATACACAAACATTCATTCATTCATTATATAATTCTTGCTTCCTCAATGTTCTACAATTCTTTACTTAATTAGAATATGTATATATATATATAGGAGAAATGATATAAATAAAGTTTATTTAATTTTTCGAATTCGCTAATCAAGGATTCTGGTGTGGGCGGATGGCTACTACAATGGGGCAATTAAAACTCGGAAAACAGTGCAACCCATGGAGGTTAGTGCCGAGGAAGCATCTCTCCAAAGAAGTCAGCAACTTAGGGAGCTCTATGAATCATTGTCCGCTGGAGAGACCAACCCACCAACACGACGGCCTTGTGCTGCCTTGTCTCCGGAGGACCTAACCGAATCCGAATGGTTTTATTTGATGTGTGTCTCTTTCTCCTTTCCTCCTGGTGTCGGGTACGTATGTCATCCACAATTACGCTTACTAGTTAGCTAAGCCATCTCAATATTAATTAGTTAATTAAGTTTCAGCTCCATTTCCTACATCAACTATTATTTTTCTAAAAAAGCCCCAGCTGGGAGAGAAATTTCTGGTGAGGCAGAGGGTGGTCGGGAGTTTGAATGCAGTAATAGTCGCAGCACTTTTGAAAGCGTAAGCAAGAAATAAAAAAACACGAGTGCAAAATTTTAATTTAAGTAGGCTACCAAGGGAAAAAACTCATGAAATTTCTGCAATTTTGTAATTTACTAAACTTTTCGCTGGGATTTGTTACCGTGGAAGTATTAATGTAACCCATGAAGAAAGATGAATTGGTGACGAAGAAAATTTTATGAAACATCAGAGCTAAAAGACATAGCTAGTATCGAATTTTCTTTCAGATATTATGATAGCTGAGAGTCTGTTTGTGATTGTCCTAGCTTAGATTCGAGAGTTTCTAAAGATTCCACTGGAGAAAATTGATGAAGAACAGTTAGTTAGGTTGCGCAATAATGTCCGTGTGACGACGAACTTGATATAGTTAGCTAATTAGAACGTAATGGGGGAATAAATTGGGGGAGTACTGTGTCCAAAGACAGTTTGCCGTCAAGTACACCTTGGTCCTTTTTATGCTTTTAATTATTTCACATGAACTAAAAAAAATTAATTAGTTATATTTTTAAAAATCTAAAAATAAAATGAAATATTTTTTTATTTTTATTTATTATAATAATATAATTCTCTTTAAATGTGATTTTCAATTATTGTTATATAGAAAAATGTAAAATTAATTAAAATAAAATTAAGAACATTCCTATTAACTAACAATACAAAAATTTTAATAATAATTTATGAGATCAAGAAATAAATAATAAAAAATAAAATAAGAATAATTTTACTAAATCTTATAAAGTTTCTCAAGAAAAACTTGTGGGAAGGGTTATAAAAGGGATAGGAGGGTGTGGTAATTACTGATTAGTTGCGCATTATATGCTAGAATAGGACGGGTGCTACGCGAGCTGCTTCTTCGAGAAACCAGACAAAGCTAATGTGTTCATAATTCAAACTGGATGCAAAAAAGCTGACACTTCTTGCTACCATTCTGCATTCGGAAGCTTTCCCAATCCCAATGATCGATCCCTTCTCTCTCACACCCTTTTAGTTTCTAGTTTCTTCCACAGTAATAGGGCTTACGGCTTGGATCATATGTCTGTCAATAGTTGTTTCTGTAATGAGTGCCGAGGTGCTTGATACAAAACCCATTTAATTCTCAATCACGTACAAGACGTAGGCTGATGGTTCCACTAGCTGATGGCTAGGCTTCTATTCTGGGTTAACAGTACAGTCCCATACACACACAATCTATTAGGAGTTAAAGAATCTTAGTCGACATGATTTAACTGTACGTACAATTTTGGAGAGTAAAAAAGAAAGAACATTAAAGTATAATTGTATGTGGTTTTGGAGTCGGATTTAGGGGATCAAATAATAACGTATTATTAAGCAACTGAATCGTTCTTCTCCAAGTTATCATCTATCACGTGACTTGTTAAAAATGAAGCTGCAAATTGCAATGACATGTTGGTGAAACCAACCTCTTGCAATCTTGATCATAGCTAGCTAAACTATATACGGAGCATGCTAAAAAGTTAAATAATGAGTCAAGATAGAAAATTATTGAGTAGTCATTCTGTAGATCGAATTTGACGATGGTGCACTTTTATAGGTTACCGGGAAAAGCATATGCCAGGAGGCAGCATGTATGGCTCGCCGGTGCAAACGAGGTGGACAGCAAAACATTTTCTAGAGCTATTCTTGCCAAGGTGCTTTCCGTGACCATTTCAATCCTAATTTATCAGTATAACTAAACACACGCATTAATGTCACACATCAAGATAAAGCTAAAATTAAGGCTGCTTTGGTTGTTATTTTAACGTTTAATTACCATATTTAATATATAAAAATTGGCACGCATGATCAATAAGCTTTATACTAACTAGCTGCTCATCATCTTTGTCCCTTGTCACTATGTATGATTTGAAATTTCTTCCCCCGCCAGAGTGCTCGCATACAGGTAAAAATCGAACCTTCCAACTGGTACAATTTCTGACCTTCTAATTACCAAAAGGTGACCCATTATATTTACGTATGTGTGCCATGCAAACACAGACCGTGGTGTGCATTCCTTTGTTGGACGGCGTCGTAGAGTTCGGCACAACAGATAAGGTACCACATAATAACTCCCTTTTAATCTTGTTGGTTGGTATCAATTGAACAAATTAATCGTGTCTTTCTAAGAGAGTTAAGAGTATTTGCATGGTGTGAGCTTTTATAGGTTCAAGAAGACCTTAATTTTATCCAACACGTGAAGAGCTTCTTCATAGACCACCAGCGGCAGCACCACCCTCCTCCGCCAAAGCCCGCCCTGTCCGAGCACTCCACCTCCAACCCCACTACCTCTTCCGACCACTCCCGCTTCCACTCCGCTCCCCTCCCCATTGCCATGTACTCCGCTGTGGACCCATCACCCGCTACCCCTGCTGCTCCGAACAACCACATGGACGATGAGGACGAGGATGATGATGAAGGAGGGGACTCCGACTCTGAGGCAGAAACGGCCCGGAACAGCCGCCAAACGTCTACGCCAGAGGCATCAGGCGCGGCAGCTGCGACAGCGGCAGAACCAAGCGAGTTAATGCAGCTGGAGATGTCGGAGGATATCCGGGTGGGATCACCGGACGACGGCTCCAACAACCTGGACTCAGACTTCCATTTGCTAGCGGTGAGTCAGCCAACGGATCAGGAGAGGCGAGCTGACTCGTACCGGGCGGAGTCGACTCGGAGGTGGGGTGACCCGGTGCTTCAACCACCAGCTTCAGGTAACGTGATAGTTAGTTACTAACATAAATTCATAATTCGGCAATTGGCATTCAATAAGGCAACAAAGCAAATCTAGGTTCTAGCACTGCACTGCTTCACTTATTAGCTCTCGTCTAGCTGGCATGGCATCCCAATGGACTTCATTCACGAGTGAAAACCAATCACAGTAAGACAGACGTCAGGCACTTATAGGTTCACTCCGCATTAACTTCTATTTCCTAAACCGCGCCTTAAGTTGGGCCCACTCCTCTCTCCAGTCATAGCCACACATCAACTTTTAGGTCTGCTAAATTTTATAATATCCATCCCAAAACCGTACACGCTTAGGTAAAAATGAAGTTAACTTTTCCCATAATGAAAAAGTAACAGATACTACTAGGTCCAAATCTGGCTACTCTCCGTACTATTTTACTCTCTCCTGTCTCTATTACATGGAGTTATTTAAAAAACTTATCTGATTTAAAATATAAGATGTTAAGTAATAAATTTAATTTTAATTTTAATTTTACCCCTATTGAATATTTTCATTACAAGTCTCAATTAACTTCTCTCTCCTCCTACCATCATTATTAATTTAATGTATTTTTATTCTCTCCTTAAGGGCAAAATGAGAATGTCAGAATTTTTTTTCATCAATTTTAGACTATAACTAATTTTTCTTAATCCACATGCGGTAGTTAAAAATATCTTATAATAGGGACCGGAGGGAGTATTTATTATTTTAAAAAATTTTAAATATTTTAAATCATCTAATATTTTATATTATTAATATTTACTCTCTTCGTTTCTTAATATAAGGGACAATTGGAGGAATTTTGATGTTTCAAAATATAAAGGACAAGGGAGTTTGTCTGGTGTATTTAATAATTTTTTTTCAAAAATACCCCTAATTAATATAGTTATTAAATGAGGGTATTTTTGGAAACTATTTTATATTTTAGATAAATTTATTACTTTCCTTGATCTGTGTGATTTTGTCTTTTATCCCTTATATTAAGGAACGGAGGAAGTATATTATTAATAAAATATTAATTATTTTTTATTATTTTATTCTTTATAAAAAATAACAATAAATAGAATATAAGTTTTTTTTAATATATGTAACTCTAGAACATTTTAATAAAATAAAATTAAATTTTATTATAATTTAAATTATTTAATACTTTATTGATTTAGATAAAAATTTTAAAAAAAACACATAAAATAAGATAGAGGTAGTAACCATCACCATTACTTTTGAGCACTGCAAAGAGATCAATTTGGATATTTTGAGATTCGCGTGTGTTATAATGGTTAAAAATTTAGTAATCGAAATTTCGAAGAAAACAATTACTATGATAATTAATTAGGTGGTTGAAATCAAGTTTCCACTTTATGGAAATCTTCTGCTCCCTTGTCCATAATTTTTTTTTAATGTTAAACTTTCGTGTGATGGTGTGAGGCCTCATAAACTCAAAAATTGTATACACCCTCCTTATTTCATATTATAAGATAATAAGTGAGATAATTTTTTTTATATTATAAGATAATATGGTTTCACTTGTCAATTTTATTTCTCATTCATGTAATATGTAATATTATAAATTATGTTAATTAATGATGTGTAATGGAAATAAAATAGGAATTTTTATATTTTTTTAAAAAAAATTTAAAAATGTTATATATTTTATAATATACTATGTAAAATTTCACTTATTATTTTATAATATGCAACTGAGAGAATATATATATATATATATATATGCTACCTAAAAATCCATGGCCTTCTAAAATTCTGTGTGTTTTCAAGGAAGGGAAATCATTGAAGACCAAGAAAATGACATCCAAATTGTATTATTTGCAGCCAGTAAAATGTCAACCAGTTAAAATTATTTTGTTTCCCCTATTCAAAACAGAAACGATAAATATTATATTCATCATTTAGTTGAGTCAACAAGTTGAATGGATCACAACACGAGTCATCATTATCTTATCATCATTCATTTTAAAAGCAAAGCCATAGTCTCAGGCGTTTTTGACAAACTTAATAATGTACTGATGGCATAATGCAGAAGGTGCTCCACTAGAAGACCTCACACAAGAAGACACCCACTACTCGCAGACAGTATCCACCATCCTCCATAACCAGTCTATCCGGTGGGCCGAATCACCCTCCGTCGACTTCATAACTTACTCCTCCCAATCGGCTTTTGCCAAGTGGAACACCCGTGCCGACCACCACCACCTCCACGTGTCCGCCGACGGCACCTCTCAGTGGCTCCTCAAGTACATTTTGTTCACCGTTCCTTTCCTTCACGCCAAGTACCAAGACGACAACTCGCCCACACCCCGGGATGGCACCGATCCCGTCACGCGCCTGCGTGGGAAGGGAACACCGCAAGATGAGCTAAGCGCCAACCACGTGCTGGCGGAGCGCCGGCGGCGCGAGAAGCTCAACGAGAGGTTCATCATACTGAGATCGCTTGTGCCGTTCGTGACCAAAATGGACAAGGCATCCATATTAGGGGACACCATCGAGTACGTGAAACAGCTGCGGAAAAAGATCCAGGATCTGGAGGCACGTAACCGGCAGATGGAAGCAGATCAACAGTCAAAAGAGCAACAGAGGAGCTTGGCAAGAGTGGGGTCGGACAAGAGGAAGATGAGGATCGTGGAGGGGAACGGAGGGGTAAGGAAACCGAAGACAGTGGAGGTGTCCCCGCCGCCATCACCGTCGGGGGTGGTGACGTCGGTGCAGGTGTCGATCATAGAGAGCGATGCGCTGTTGGAGCTGGAATGCGAGGGCAGGGAGGGGTTGTTGCTGGATGTGATGCAAGTGCTGCGAGAGATGAGGATAGAGGTGACGACGGTGCAGTCGTCGCTGAACAACGGGGTATTCGTGGCGGAGCTGAGGGCGAAGGTGAAGGAAAATGTGAACGGGAAGAAGGCCAGCATAGTTGAAGTGAAGAGGGCCCTCAATCAAATTATACCCCACAATGATTGATTCACTATATATTATTTAGTGCTAGTAATATAATATATAGCATTTTACTTCTTCTTCGGATTAGAATGTGTTTGGTTGATCAGAAGCGGGCGTACAGGCGAAAATAAAAGATGCATGATGAATGAATGAAAAGGTGAAGATGCGCCAAACATGACCGTTTTAGGATTGTTTGTGGTAGACACTAGACAGTGGCCAATACAATTTGATTCAGGCAGGTGTTCTCTGCCCTAACATAATGTAACTCTTAACAGCCAGAGCATATATTTTGTAATCTCCAGTGCTTCACTCTTTTTTCTTATTTAAAGACAACCAAGTGCTTCTGCAAAGGTTGTATTTTTGTTTTCTCCAACCCCCACAAAAGCTTGTACAATCTGCTGGAACTTGGTAAACAGAAGTTTAACCCTAAGAAACGTATCCACAAAATAATTATTAAATCTTATAAATATAAAATGATATTTTACTATAATCACATTTATCACTAAAATTAGAACCGTTGGGATTGACTGGGTCCAATCCCCCGAGTGGCTTCTTTAACTCATTCAATTTGTGGGCTAAGATGAGCTTTCACTTGAAAATTTTTTTTTGAATATAGTAATTATATCAATCTAAGTTTAACTCATTTAATTCACCGATTAAATAAGTCAATCTATGATGAGTTTGATGAATTAGTCTTATTAAATAAGTAATATATGAAATCTCAGGTATTCTTACCCAACAAGATTCAAATATTACATTTTAAGAATTCTTTTTGTTCGCATTCTATTATTATAAATGTACTTAATTATACCTGAACTTTGTTAGATACTACTCCTCCATTCCAATTTATAGTATATTTTTAACTACCTCATACGAATTAAGACAATAATTAGTAATTAAAAAATTTCTCACATTTTCTTAAATTATCTTCATTAAATGTATTGGAAATGAAATATTTTAATAATAAATAAATATTTAAACTTATTAATTAGGGACAACCTTGAAAAGAAAAAAAAATGCATTACATAATTTGTAAAATACACTATATTATGAAATATAAATTTCTAAAAAAAGTGCATTGCATAGTAAAACGGAGAAAGTATTAAATATTGAAGGTTGAATGAATTTTTTTTTTTTTGCCAGGAAGGTTGAATGATTTAAGATATTAAAATGTTAAATCTTTTTTTCTAACATGCTTTTTTTGGATTAAGTTTTTAACATTCTCTTAGTTAAACAAGTCAAATCATGTAACCCACACCATAGGGTACTCAGAAAAATAGAAAAGCCTGTTCCATCGGCGACAAGTGGACCATTTAATCTATTTTGATGACTGCAACAGAAATAAAATAAAACTAATTATTTTAAAAAATAGTAGTTACTAAATAAACTGATATGTTAAATAATCATTTAATAAATAGTAATGTATATTTAATAATTAATTACGATATGAATATAACACGATATTCTGAGAAATATAACGTCAACACACGTAACAAAACTGATAGGAGTATATCCGCAGAGATCCTCAACAAATACTTAAGTACAAAAAAAAAATTTAAGGTAGTGTCCAGTTCCTCAACCAAATTCTTCCCCCCAATTAAAGTCTTCTTCATGGCGCCAATTACATCATACTAACAGCAACTCGTTCACCCCAGTATGAGCAATGGGAATCACCGGAAAGAACTTATAACAGTTCATGCAGGGGAAAAAGTCTCAATGCAACATATCGTTCATTTTGCCCTCAACCATCATCTTCTCCAAGTCTTCTTGGGATAATAGAGTTTTCTTGCCACCATCCCCCGTCTTGTCATATGGTTGTGCCATCTTCCGAAGGAACTGCACCCAACAATGAACATAAATTGACGTTACACAATCATTACCACATCAATACGCAACACTAATAAATTATTCCCCTAGGCCCAAATTTTTGGTTCATCATCTCGTTCCTACACTAACCACAAAAAAGGGGAGATACTAACTCTAATCAAATGGTTTTCATGATAAGTTAGCCACAATTTTTACTGATTAAATGATGTTCGACAAGCTCCTATATCCCTTTTCCTCCTTGACAAATCAGGATTAGAACACACTTTATCAGGTGAAATAATATGGACAATCAATTAGGAAACATCCAACAGAAGAGGACAAGAATTGTGCTTTTTCTTTTATATGAACCAAAAAAAAAACTACTCAATAGATGAGACAGCATCTACAAGATTCCAGTATACTTAGCATACGCAAGATAGTTTACAGTTATAAAGACAGACCTCACGTGCTATGTGCAAAGCCATATCTGTGCTCAAGTTCAGGTGAGCGTCACGTAAATGAGACAGTATCCAACCAGGTAATTTGGAACGTTTGTCATGACGACTATACCTGCAGAGTGTATAATCAACGATTCAGATATTTCTATAATTTTTCCAGGACAAAAAAATATTAATAGCCAGTACCATAGATGGTGCAATCATCAAAGGCAGGGATGCTAATTTGGATATTGGAGAATCAATTGACAAATTTTTTTAAGTCAGTGCAAGTGCACAAAAGAAAAGATCTATAGATAAAAATAGGTCAGGATGCCTTAAATGTAACTTATAAGAAAAAAGACCTATCAGCCAATAATTTGTGGTTAACCTTACATACTTGTGATCAAAGCCACCCTTGGTTTACTGGTCCTTTTCAATAAATATTGTGCACAGGTTCCTATATTTTCCTATAGATCCATTCCCTACCAATAGTAAAACACACAGGAAAGGACAAGAAATCAAATTTAAACAAGATATTTGTGTCATGAATAAAAACAGTAACAGATTATTATTTCTGTAAACTCATGCTTAACCACAGTAAATGTGCAACTACTGTTGATTATATTTGGATTTAAATTATGTGCCTTCAATAAACATGTATCTTTCTTCAGTTAACAAATAAGATCCTGATGCTCGCTCAAGATTTAGTCTGTTTGAAATTCAATATTAGAGACAGACGGTACTATGATTTTGGGAAAATTTTCAACCACTGCAATAGTAGTACACAGATAACAAAGTTAGGCTAAAAAATTCTAAAAACTTGTACATTTCCAGAGATTCAAACAACCACTGAACTTTAATCCAACAGAAATACTTTCAGTACAACCCCCTCCCATTTCTTCCTGAAGTGCTGGTGTTCATGAAAGAAAAAGGATGTAGGGACTATAAAATACTAACCTCTTGTCAGCAAAAATCATCATCCCATAATCAGCCTTGGACCGGATTACACGTCCCACACATTGAGCAGCTTGTCTCTGCTCCAGGAAAAAGTGTTACAAAGGCTTGTAAAAGCAAGAATCACTAGGCCTAGGAGTCAGACAGGCATGAACACACACACACACACACAGAGAAAGACAAGTCGTACCAAGGCATCGAATGTCAGAAAATCTCCTTCCTTTATTTGGAAAGTATCTCGTAGATATTCTAGGCGGGCAAGCAAAATCCTGAAATTAAAGTATTCTTGAAGTCAAGTAACGAGTAACATGATATATATTGGAAAGGAGGACGAATCATGATCAACTTGACATATGATGATAGTAACGTAGAATGCCCTTATTTAGGAATTGAATCCAAGGGAGCTCACTTGCTTAATGTATATTGGAAAGGTACACCAAACATGATCACCAGTCTGCCATAATGTCGATCAAAATCTATACCTTCAGCAACTTTACCCCTGCAAAAGGTACATGTATTATCGAATTCTCATTAGCCTTGATAGGTACATATATAAACAATCACCGCCAGGCCACCCATAAGAAAACGAGAGAAATAAAATTGTCTCTTTGCTAAAAATCAACATCACAATTCCTTTATTAGTCTGCATATGTTGAAATCAGAATTCAAGTCACAAGATCTTATCTCTCTCAATCACACAGAACAGATGACACGGTGTAAATTCTGATATAGAAAACATTATATATATATATATATATATTAGGGGTGTTCATGGACTAGCCAAGCCGGATTTGAAACCCCACCCGTTACCCGGTCCAATGAACATTTGGGCCACACAGGGCTAAGTATCGGGCCGGGCTAGCCCGTACCAAATAATTTTTTTAAAGGCATTAAAGAATAAAAAGCTAACTTTATGTATTAACAAAAAATATACTTATTTATTTATATCCAAAAATATATTTCTTTAAAAATAATGTTAGGATAAAAAATCACGTTTTTAAAAATTATGAATACTCAACAATTATACATTATTTTTACATAATATTAAGTTAAGAAATTAATTTAAAATTTTAAATAAAATTAAATCTTTAAAATCTTAAAAGGTTTTTATGATAATCATATAGTAAATGTATTACAAAAGATATATAGAGAAAAAAACCCTACAAAATCAATCAATATATATAAAATAATAGAAAATAAACAAAAAAAAATTAAAAATATACAAATATATATATATATATAACTTGGGCCAGGTTGGGCCAACAATACCCCAAAGCCCAGCTCGGCCCAAAAATTGGGCCGGCCAAGTTAGACCGAGCCTCCAACATTGTTGCACAGCCCTAATATATATATGCACACACACACAGTCATACAAAGACCAACGACATGATACCTAACTAAACAATTTGTGTCAGAGCTCCTATGATGAAATGTTATCTTATTTGAGAAAAAGTCATGGAGGGAAGAAAAAAAGAGTTCACAATATCATTAAAGCATTTGGTAAATGAAATACCATGTAGCCCACAATTTGAATACGATGTTGGTCAACAAGTGCTATATTTGTCATTTATTGTATTAGCAACGAAAGACTCATTTTGTTTTTGGTTTAACAAAGCAAATACGCTGATTGATCTAGTTAAGAGATACAAAGTACAGAAATGAAAAGGAACGCCTTTTTGGTGTCATACCTAGCAACAGAGAAAAAGATAGCACCTCTTCCACAATCACAAGCCTTGCGGTAGTTATCAAGAGCCAACGTAGTTTCTACCACATCTTGAGTCTCAATAAAAACAAGCTTGTGTTGCATTATTTCCTGCCAAAGAGATGCCTTTAGCACCATCAGACAATAAAACAGAAGATACTAGCGTGAGAACAGCAGAAAGCAAAATAACATATAAAGTACACTCACCTTCAAAATTCCATTTTCATTCCAGCTATTTACTATTCCATCCATATATGAGTAACTGACAAAGAAACATACAATCCCATCTGGCACAACTGAAGCCATCTCCAACAAGAGCCTCCCATAGTTCCTTACTACTCCCAGATCACTTCTCATATCAAATTTGGTACTAACAGGGAGCTGATCACTGAGATAATGAACACATTATATTGTTGGAAGCACAAGAGGGTGTTTTTTGGGGGGGGAGGGGATGCAAGAGATATATTCAGTGTCCCACTCTTTACAGAAAACAGAAATTGAAAATGTACTAAATAGGCATGCTGAACAAAAGGAAATGGAAAATAGTTGGAATACCTGCCCCGTGTAAGAACCATAGGGCATATGCAATCTCTTGTTAAGGACATTGTAAAACTTCGACTAACAACAGGGTTGAAATTCAGAAGACGAGGGTATAGATCTATAGGGCTGAGCGTGCCAGAAGTAATCACAACAGACTGAAATCTCTCAAAAACAGGCTTTATCGCAAGAGAAGCATCATGGCAGCAAAGCTGAAACGTCAATTATGAAGAAAATAAGAGAAATATAATAATAAATACATCTAATAATGAAATTACCTAGACATACAATGTAACATTCAACAACTAATCAGTACTCATGATATGCAGGAGATATAGATATACAGAAACACTTAGTTAACCCATTCTCATTTGCAGTAACTAAATAAGTAGTTTCTAAGGAGAAAAAATATCATACGATACACTGCACTATGTTAACTGACTTTGAGATGATCAAAACAGTAATAGGGGAAAGATATGCCAGAACAGCAACACTAACCTGCAAGACAGGATCAGGAATATGTGGCATTCGCTCATCATAAGGTTCAATTATAATAGAAAAACCACGAGCATAAGTGCCCACAAGTGTGGCAAAATCACATATAGTTTGGATATGTAGAAATTCATCTGTGTCCGTAATTTCCAATGTCAACATCAATGAATGCAGGCGATCATAACAGAACTTGAGTGTTTTTTGGTCAATTCCAGCATGATTCAGAATAGAGGTAACAAAGGCTACAGGGCTTTCCTTCTCCAAATTCTCAGTTTCTAGACGCCCTTCAAGATATTGAACTAGTCTACGTAAAACTTGAAGAAAATGCTCAGCTCGGCGAATATTGCCAGGTACAGCCTCCTTCAGAATATCATCAGGTAAAGCTGGATTTGCAAGCCAGGCATCCGAAGCTATACAAAGAAAAAAAGTTTAGTTGTGATCAAGAAAGTACCCTTAAATACTAGTAAATACTAACATTTTACCTACCAGGCAGGTCTCCTCTTAAAGCCAAACCCTCAACGAGCCTGTTGTACTCAGCACGCAGTCTACCTGCATCAGTGGCCTTGAACCTTCCTACCAGGTCAAACGGTTAAGAGAATCAAAATCAAATTCCCACAATGGAAACAGAAGAAAATGAAAATAATCCCAAGAATGTATACTCCAGCAAAAAACTTAAAACAATAGTGATACAACATTGCAGAGGCTAGGCATTAGGAATTTCCACCATTGTGCTTACACAGAATTGAAAATCCTTTACCTTTTAAATCAGAAAACTGACATGGGGAAACACTTAAGTATTGTACACAGGTCAGCCATAATCACTAGAACTTAAAATTTTTGTATCTTATTGTTCCATGTTGAAGTTGATACAGCGAAAAAACAAAGCCACAGAACAATAAAGATAAATTCTAGAAACAGAGCATACTTGTCAATTTCCTGATTCATCTTAGTGAGATTTCTTCTGGCACCTTCAATAGTCTGCCTCCTGACACTCACACTGAGTGCTTCAATACAGACATTATCAATATTGTGAGCCTCATCAAAAACAACAACAGACTCTCTTTGCATCTCCTTAGATATTATACTAGCCACCTTAGGATCTAGTAAATACTGATAACTGTAGACCACGACATTTGCAAATTGCACCATATGTCGTGCCAAAAAGTATGGGCACCACCCTTTCTCCTTCCCAAATGCTCTTAGATCCTGCAATTGTAGAGACCAAAGAGATTTTTAGGTTGCAGAATTTATTCTAACCAGACATGTTATATTCATTTTTGACTAATCGGCTCTTAAAAAAAAATGTGAAACAATGAAAAAATATTCCTTTCTGCCAGCAGCCTTTAAACCCTGTGAGCATACGCAAGCACAAAAAAGTCTCAAGTTTCAAAGTCAAATCAAAACCCAGTGGGTTTTGAGACTGAATGTGGTCTAGCCATAAAATCCCTTTGAAATTAGGTTTTGATCGTTATTCAATCAATCTAACAATATGACATTCAATGAAGTTTTAGTCACCTGCAAGGTATAAACTCCAGGCAGCAGTACTGCAGAAGAACCAGCCCTCTCATACTGCTCAAAGAACTCGCATGTGGGGATTCTCGGGTTCTCAGCCGCCAAAGCTCTGACCCAGCTAGCCGTCAATTTGCGACAGCCAGCATCAACTGAGTCCCGGTTCTCCGCAGCCAAAACTCTGGGATTGATACAGAGATTCTTCCTCGAAGACAATCCCACGGCCAAGATCTTGGCAGAGGGACCAAGATGCTGAAGCTGGTAATTGTGGAGTAATTTGAGTTCGGCAAGAGTCTTCTCCATCTCGTGGACAGTGCGAGTACAGTAGATGAGCTTAACTGGGTTCTGAGGTTTGGAGAGAGTGTAGCTGGTGATCAGGGAAAGAAGGGCAATAGTCTTGCCTGTCCCTGTTGGCATTTCAAGGAGGCAATGGCCCCTGGCATCCAGGGCTCGCTTCAGCTCCAGCATGTAAGCATATTGTTCTGGGTATATGTTATCATAGGGGAAGTACACTGTAACATCTTCTATTAGGAATTTCATCGTTTCGGTGCTCAACGCTCAGTGATGAGTGATCTGATCAGACAACGCGCCTACTGTAGTGCCCTGATGTTTTAGGGCTTCCAACTTAGTAGTTGGATTCACTGACTGCCTTCTTCGTCATTCCACAGACTTGTAAAGAGACAAAGTAATCTAATCCTCCAATTCAAGATAAACAAAAATATAACAGTTGAACTGATTTAGAGACGGCCAGAGAGGCATATGGATCGTTCTTCACCAAAACATAAAATTTCAGACAGAACCAAAAAAAAAAAATCAGACGCATTGCAGGCAGCATAGCATTTTACACTATTATTTTTCAATTAAGGATTAAATGCTTCGCATTATCATTAAGTGCTCTCATTCTCAGTACTAACTAACTCCATCTCTATTATCTATAAAATCTGTAAACACCCAAAAGCAGCTCAACACAAATACTTCAACACCGGTAATTTCAAAAATCAAAGAACCAAAAGGAAAAGGACATAGTGAAGGCCGAACCCAATGGGGGCACTACCTAAAGGACGGTCTTGTTGAAGGCTTGTAGCTGGGAAGGTCGGTCTTCGTCTTCCCTTCCGTCTTCGAGCTTGGGTGGCTGCGGATTCGAGTTCCAAGGATCGACAGAGGAAGGGATCAAGGGAATGGCGTTACTGGGAGGAACTACGAGTTCGACTGGAAGAGATAGTCACCAGTCAGATAAAGTAGTCTCTGGCTCTCTTCGAGCTTCCTGCTTGGATGGTGGCCGAGTTGCCGCCGTTCGCCGTTGGGAGTGGGAGGGATTTCGAGTTCGAGCTTGCGATGCGAGAGAAGGGAACTGGGTGCAAGGGGAATGAAGGGGTCGTCGTTCGTGCGAGTTCTGGGAAGGGAGAACTGGGTGGTGTGCGGCCGAACGATGAATGAGATGACCGAATGAACAGTGCGCGGGTCACTCACTTTCAGTTGTTTGGTTGGGAGACGAGGGTAGGGTATTATCAAAAGGGGAAGACAAGGATTTTAATGGGGGAGTTGACAGGAAAATCTCGGGGGATCCCTCCGAAAAAAGGAACGCATGTGTTCATGATAGAGGAAGAGAAATTTTAATAATGTGTTGTTTGGGTTAGGAGGGGCGAAAAGGTAAGTCAATAATGATTTGGTTACATTATTTTTTGAAATTAAAGTTATATTTTATTATTTTTTTGTTTCAATATTTTTTTTTATTTTTTTATTTTAAGAATATCAAAATATTATCTCTTATATTAAAAAATTATAAAAATCTATATTCAAATTCAAAATTATTATTAATTTTTACAAAATTTATTTTTCACATTTTTTACCAATTAAATTTATTTGTCCATAAAAAAAATAGAACTAAAATAGTAACAAAAAAAAAAGTAAAAAATGTGAACTAAGTTATATTATATTATACTAGTATTTTATAATTAATTTTTTATCAAAAAAAAAATTTATAATTAATTTTTTATTCATCATCAATAATGTCATTAAAAGAACTGATTAAAAAATAGAAGAGTATACTTATCCTTGTTAAAACATCTTTTTTTTTAAATTTTCGTTTGGCAATCCAGTAATTTTATATAATATACATTATTTTAAAAAATCATATTAACATAGTATATGTATATACATTTTTAACCATTATTTTGTAAATATACCACCTAGATTTTGTTCAGGTCTCACAATTTAGTCTTATAATTCTTTTTTTTTTTTTAATCTAGTCCTGTAATATTGTTAGTAAAGTAGTTGGTAAAAAAATAATGTCGGTAAAATTTGATAACAAATTTAATATCTAAAAATAATTATAATATGATTTTTAAATTTCTCAACATAATTAGTTTAAAATGTAATTTTACCCTTCATCTGCATTAGAGATTATGATGTTTTCAGCTTCGTCCCTCACCACCTAATTCAGTTACCCAAAGAGGATCCTCATATCTGGGGCATCAGAACCAAGACTCGTGTCGTCTCCAATTTTTCCAAACCCAGTTTGTCCCTCTTCTTCTTTGGTATTCAGTTTCTTCTATAAAATTTCATTTCTTTCTCAACCTTTGTTTTTATTTTTTTGTATGTTTTCTTCAAAGGAATGACTTATATTTTCATAAGGTTATTTTTAGGCGAAACTTGCAAAGGTAAGATTCTTGTTTTCTTCCTCCAGCTTTGCTCTTGCTCTATTTATAGTATGCGATTTCAATCTGTAAAAGAGAAATAAGAGGCGAAAGAAAATGCAATTTTCAATCACAACACCTAAGGGCAACATAGTCAAAGAAAAATAAATATCCTCCCCTCCAAGACCCCCGGGTTTCAAAGGGGAGGATATGAGGGGGAGACGAGTTGCTCAACTCCCATCATTAGGAAAAACCATATCCAAATAAGGGGAAGGAAGTTGCTCCCTTCAACTCCTTAGAAACTTGTAGATTCAAACAAGGGAAGGAGACCAACTCTTTTCTCCTCCCATCTAAAACCTCTTTACCAAATAGAGGCTAAGGGTCTGTTTGGTATGTAGAAATTTGAATACAAAAAAGGGAAATAAAGAGGGATTGAACAAATTGCCTCATTTGATACATTGTAAATTTGGCTATCGGGAACCCAAAATTTCATTGTACATGAGACCCTAGCTTCAATAGCTTATCTAATGGAAAGAGCCAGCCTTCCTGGAACCCAAAAATGTTGACCATATTGCCCCTACCATTGAAGCATCTAACGCTTGCAACCTCATCCACATTTATTGTCTTCAACCTCATTTCTAGCAACCTCACCCACATTTATTATCTATAACCTCCCTTCCAGATTTCAATGGTGAGCTCAAACGAAGCTTTAACAGTGAGCTTCTCAAATGGAAGTAGATCTGTCAATCTTTCCCACTATCCTTGATGGAGCTTCGATGGTTAGCCTCAATGGTGACGTTGCCTCCCATTGTCACTTTTCTGTCCTCCACCGTCACCTACCACCAGCACCTTCCCGTCGTCCACCCTCTAGATTTGGTCTTCTCTCTCGCAAATATCATGGATTCCTAGGAAAAGTGCAAACAAATCTCATCGCTTTCCATTGCCATGGAGAATAAGAATGCATAGGAAGGTGCCAGTGGAGCACTGTTGCATGCCATTCTCAGTGGAGGAAGGTGCAAGTTGGTGGTGGCTGATCTATCGAAGCTAGAGCCCTTTTGTTTTCTTTGTTTTTTTAATTAATTTTACATTATTAATTAATGTGGGTATTTGGGTCTTTTATAATTTTAAATCTTTTATTCCATCACTAAAAAATATATACCAAACAAAGTTTATATTAGGATTCCATTGACTTTTTTTACATACCAAACATATTTTTAAAGCCTATTTTCATTCCCTTTCATGTTTTCTTTCCATAAAAAACATTTCATTGTACCAAATAGGCCCTAATTTATTTTTAAGCACTCCTTTTTCTTGTTTTCCCTTGTGTGCTTATGTAAAATATGAGAATATGGTACCTTTTAGGATTATATTTTTTATTTTAATATCTTAACTTTTTACATTTTACCTTTACAAAAATAAAGACAAATAGAAAAATGGGTCAACTTGAAAGCTAGTCCATTTTTCTACCTGAGTTTTGGTGTGATGAGCCAAATTTTTTCTACACAACAAAAATTTCCCATTTTTTCAACTTGATCGTCACATTTTTGTGAGTTAACCATGATAGTCCACAAGTTCAAGCCTAGCCATAAGAGGAGTAAGTAAAAAAAAGTTATTAAATCATCTAGTATCTAATAGTTACTTTGAGCTCTAACTTATTGGAGTTGAGCTGGGTTAGACCATAAATATTGCAAAGCTTTCTAAGCGAGTAATTTGTTTTATCAGGAACAAGATGCACAAATGTTCATTCAAAAGGAAGGAAAAATTACATTAATGACTTATAAAATAAAATTATTAGGGCTAGATGGAACCAAATTTAAACAAAAAGACAAAGAAAAAGAAAAGAAAATCACCAATATCACTTATTTTTAAGCCTAAACAAAATATAGGGAATTGATTCAAGGTCTAACTTGCTAGGCATAACAATTGTTTGTGAACGAATACACTTCAAAACATCCTTTGATTGCATCACACAAAGAAGAAGTGAATGTGCGAAGCCTTTACCTCTTCAAATATTTCAAGAGTCGAATGCTCAGGGTTTGTGCTCCTCTACCCCTTTTCTGGATCCTCTTGATTTCTCTTTCAATCTCATCAGTCTAATTTCGGTTTTGAGCTAGGTTATGTACAAAAGCTTATGGGATTGAAATTATTTCAGAAATTTAATTAAGTACTCCTTTTTTTCCTTGTGTGCTTCAGTAAAAATATAAGAACATGGTATCTTTTAGGATTTTATTTTTTATCTTCATGTTTTAACTTTTTACATCTTACCTTTACAAAAATAAAGACATAGAAAAAATGGGTCAACTTGCAGATTAGCCCTTTTTTTTTATTGAGTATTTGTGTGATGAGCCAAATTTTTTCTACACGATGTAAATTTCACATTTTTGCAAGTTAACCAGGTTAGCTTGCAAGTTCAAGTCTAGCCACAAGCGGAGCAAAATAATTTTTTTTATTGAACCACCTGATAGCTAGTAATTACTTTGAGTTCTAACTTATTGGAGTCAAGTCGGGTTAGACCACAAATGTTACAAAGCTTTCTAAGTGAGTATTTAATGCAAAATTCATTTTATCAAGAACAAAATGAAAAAATGTTCATTTAAAAAAATGAAAAATTACATTAATGACTTATAACATGAAATAATTAGAGCTAGATAGAACCAGATTTAGACTAAGAAAAAAAAAAGAAAAGAAAATCACCAATATCACTTATTTTTAGGCCTAAACAAAATATAGGGAATCAATTCAAGGCCTAACTTGCTAGGCATAACAATTTCGTGTGCATGAATACACTCCAAAACATCCTTTGATTGCATCATACAACGAGGAAGTGAAAATGTGAAGCCTTTACCTATTCAAATATTTCAAAAGTCGAATGCTCAGGTCTTTCCCTTTTCTGGATCCTCTTGATTTCTCTCTCAATCTCACAAGTCTAATTCCAGTTATGGGGTAGGCTATGTACAAAAGCTTAAGGGATTAAAATTATTTTAGAAATTTAAAGAACCAATAATGTTAATAAGGCCAAATTACATAAAACTACACTAAATTCTGATTTAAATGCAAATAAATTTTCCGAATTTTAAAACTTGATAAAGAGCTCTCAAAACTTTCAAATTTTTGTGGATAACACCCTATTATTAATTAATTCATTATTTTAGTAACCCCGCATAATATGTCACCAACCGTGAACCCTTTTTTATTCAATCAACCATATACCCTCTAAGCATTTTTTCAATAAAAATTTTCTTAAACTTCGAGTTATGCGTAGATATCCCAAATATTTTTTCAATAATATTTTATGATTGATCCGTTGTCATTATATTAGTAAAGTTAGTTGCATTAGTCTTTTAATAATGAAAAAATGTTTCTTAAATAATAGTCAATGCTTCATAACTGAAATGAATTGAATGAAAAAACTAGATATTTATGAATAAATATAATTATAACTAGCCTCACAATACTCAAATTTAACTATTAGTGATTGTTGTTTGAGTAAAATCAGAACAGAAATTATTCTTTACAAATACCGTCACAAGAGTAAAAGTACAATTGCCATCTCAAAATAACAAAAGATTTACGGCACCATCAAATAAGCCTTTATCGCATGTCAGCATTGCATTCTGTGAGACTGAGAGATAAGAAGACGGAAGCCTTTTAAAAGTGAACAATGCCACCTGATACTGATTATACTTAAAACCGTGGAAGAAAAAGGACTTGAAAACATTTCGAGAATTAATGGCATTGAACATAATGTAAGTCTGAATCTTGTCGATCGAGTGAAGATTAAGAAATTGTACATAACAGAGTGAAGATAAACATCCTTTGGCCTCTAGAAGTAACAAAAGATGAAGTAAAATTTGAGCTTAGAGGAGAAGTTACTACATTATTCTGTCAGAAGTTATATAAATATCCGTGCACATGTAGAATCTTAGAAAACGTAAGTATGGACTTTTCCTTAATATTACTAAATTTATTTCGAGCTTTTATGCAATTTCTGGATCAGAGGTGGTAGTAGTTTGAAAATACATGCAATTCAACTATTGATTGATGAACACCAAAGGGATCTTAATTTGTTAAGGACAAAATGTCTAAAACCATGTTTGGTAGAAAGAAAGTTGATTTTAAGAAAGGAAAAAAAAGAAAAAAAATTTATCTTAATATATTTTGTAGTAAATTACAACTCTTCTATTGAAAATATCAATATTTTTTATAACCAATAATAACTTTTCTATTGAAAATCAAACATATTAAGGTAGATTTTATCTCTCATTTTTTCTTTCTTGAAACCAATTTTCTTTATTCCAAACATAGAATTAATTAATTAATACAACCTTGAGGTGGTGGCATTTAAAAATGTAACTTATCAACAGATCCTAGGACAAAGGTCAGGTACTTTTGTGGTATCAACCCTGTGTTAAAACTACGTAGAGGAACAAAATAGCTCACAAGATTGATTACAATTAGCATAGTAGTCGCAGATAACCTTCATGTCTCATTTTAAAAAATAATTCAGCAGTATCGTTAAGGGCGAAATTCATAAGCCTATTTTTAACATTATTTTAGGTCTGAACTATGAAATTCTAAGGTCATTGACCATAGAAGATGCAAGGATATATGCCTCATCACCATGAGTGGGTGGAACATTTTTAATTGTGACCGATTTGGATTATTCAGCTGGTTAGCCTCAGTATGTATTTAGTCGCTTCAAAGCCGATTTGAACAAGTAACAGTAAGCCTCCTATTTCCTTTTGAGAACAAATACCTGTTGAGCAATGGAAAATTCCTTTTAGTAATGAAAGGCAGGAATTTAATCAAGAACAGCCCCATCTCTGTGGCATCAAAGACAGTGAAACCGGATATGTTCTGGACGTCTTCTTGTGAGAACAAGTTAATATACATTAGGATCACGTTCACTTGTGTAATTCATCATACACACTTCTCATCAGGACATGCCTTGTTTCATCTCAATCATTCGAAATATATGTGACCAACATGAAGAATGCAGAACATGGCAGTTTGGTAGGAGCGTGAATTCTTGACCACTAATTCACCAAAGGACCACAAATACAAGTCTTTATCAACAGAAAGATGAAGGTCATGGCACGTAGATTGTTTACTGAAAGTTTGGCATATTAATATTACACATTGACATGTGGTTGGAGAATCCAACAGCTAGCACCACAAATGATTTAACTGCGCCCAGCTTTTATGCCTGAATTTAATTTATGGTACATGAAAACTACGTATAATGGCAGCTCTATTTCTGTGCGTGCGCGTGTGTATTTTATTCTCATGTCCCAATAAAGAGGTTAATAAGTCCACTCCCTTGGAAGGAATATCTCTGGAGAAGAACTTTGGTCTACACCACATTGCTCGAACGCATCTTCAGTTTCATTTTTCTTGTTTCTCGAATTATTGTATGCTTCACCACATTTTGTCAGGTAATTAAGTTTGGGATCTGCAATAAGTGGAGACCATGCTGTTAATTATTGATTTATATATATTATGTTATTTAATTTTGTAATCCAAAACGTACAAGTTTATATAATAGCTACAAGAGAATAATGAAAACATTGAAATACACAAGACCTTGACGGGGTGAAACTTGTAAGGCTAATGTATGTACATTGAGATTGAGGGCTTGAACCACTCGGGCAGGAAGGAGGATAGGAGCACAAGCTGCCAACATAATGATAAGAAACACAAATATTCACCATTTGACAAGTCTTAGAATTGAGCACTACTTTTAAGCTATGTCTGGATTAAAAGACAAGAAGAGTATGGTACCAGGCTTCTTGGCTGATTGTAAGTTTGTGCCCGGCATTTGGGGCAAGAATACACCCGTTCCACATGATCTCTGCCTCGATTCTAAGAAAATTGCTTGCATACCAGGTCCCCCATTGTCCGCTCTTCGCCTTTGGTGCCATCTCCGACTACATTTTGACAACTAGTAAAAAAAAAAAAACTCCAATCAAGCAGGTGAATTGCTAAATTAGCAACCAACACAAGCCTTTTAAGTTTGTTGAATATTATGTGTATCTGTTTAAGAATACGCTTGCTTGCATGTCGCAAAGTGGTTACCATACGATATGCATCTGTCCGAAAACGTGAAATGAAACTACCAAGCGCCTTCAATCCACAACATTCCACAAGTATACCAGGTTTAGTTTATAATGAGACACAACAGGGACTTGACGTCCTAACATGGTGGATTATTGTAACTGATATTCAATCTTTTTAACAATCCTCATTCGTGAACTATGCAGTTGATCCTTCTTTGGAATATAGGTTCTTCTGTCCTTCTAATCATAACCAAATTATCTTAAACCATACTTCTAAACTAACAAACAGAGAAAAAGAAGGGACGAATACAGAGTAGTACCTGTTGTGACTGTACTTCTCGGTGACGGTGACGGTGCTGCTGCTGATTTTGATGGCGGCGACTCATATATACCTTCAGCGAACATCAAACGACATATAACTTGAGTTTATACATACTCCAATTGTACGGATAATTATACTATAAGGAGAAGTCAAAAACGTCAGAGCAATTCAATTAGACGGTGACAAGGAGAATCCATAAAGAAATGCATCTGGATAACGATACAATGACAAAGGGTAGCCATAGCATTCCTTCTTAAAAACCAACTTCAACAAAGTAAAGCAATACAATGAAGAAGGAGAAGAAAATAACACCTTAGTATCGCAAGCCTCGTCTAGAACATAAGAGGGTAACCATAGCATCCCTTCTTCTAAACCAACTTCAACATCTTCCTGAACAGAAGCCATGGCCGGAAGAGAAAATGGTTTGTAATTATTAGACGAAAGTTTGAGCTGCTCTCTTGTTCTGGAATGGAAGAGGTTTCTATGGTCTAACTTCTGACCTGCAACTTAACTAAATAGCTTCCCATGCGAGGAACAGAGGAAGTGGGGAAGAAAAAAAATTATTGGGACGATAATAAAAAAATGTCCAAAGAGACGAAGTAGCGGCCTTTACGTAGCCGAGAACGCCTACGCTCTTCCACAAACACGCGCCGTGCACTGCTGCTAGATAACCTCAAATGAGAATGACAGGGTCGTTTAGTTGCGCGTACGATTACGTATTCTTGCTAAGTTTATTACACGGAAGTCAATAACATATTGACCCAAACGATTGACCTCTATGAACGACTTCAATTACAGATATAAAGTATAATCCACGTTATTATTCCAGTATTTCTGGAACGTTTTGGCTAATTTACCGACTTAACCCTTGTCATTTGCGGTCCATGTTGGGATTTTTCTGAATATGAAAACAGATTAAGAGCCGTCTCTAATTACATTACGATACAGAGTAAAATATCTGATTTTTTTTAAAGAAAGAAAGAAAGAAATGCTGTAAGTTTTAACTTTGATGTATAGAAATCCATCGAATATAATGAGTTCGGATCCTCTTATCTTCTTCCTTTCCCGTTTCCTCCAGAGCCAAATATCAGTATCATGTGGAAAAAGCCAAGTTCTAGTAGTTTACGTGTTTTATTGCATCCGGAGACAAGACCAGACATAAAGACCCAGAGAGAATCCAAATTTAAAAAAAAAAATGATGATAAAATTTGTCGTCAAGCTCCCAAAGTAAATTCTAGAAACAGATAAAAGGGAGGAGATATTGGTCATTTAAGGTCGACAACTAGCAGATCGTTAAACAAGTTTTGTGACAAGGGTAGGGACAAGAGTGTAAATGAGAAACATTGGTGGACGTAGGTTGGGTTGGGTAAACCCCTTCCTCAATGGTTGTTGCAGTTATTCTTGGTGTAGGGTTATGTTATACAGGTTAGTGCTTACTCCATGTCCATTATAATTAATTCCCATAGTCATACGCCCTCCTCTCCTTATGATATCTAATACATGTTTTAAAATTGATTTTAATTTAATTTTGGAAGTTATAACTGTTATTTAGGTGATGAACCTTACAAGATGAAGACGTGCATGTGTGTGATCCTAACTTTACTTACCAGAAACCAGAGCCACGTGTCATGTAAAAGACTAAATGTATGTCCGTATGAGGAAGCTCGTAGCAACGTTTGTTAACCACCATACCAAATCTAAGCATCTTTGGAAGAAACGCATGCAATAAGTTGTTGGTCCAACAAATATTCTCATTCATCAACGGTTAGGATTTTTCAGAAGGTCAGCGATCAGATTGACGGATTCAAAAACATTAAAAAACTTCTACCAAAAAAAAACCATTAAAAAACCAATAGATGATTTCAATTTTTTTTTTCCGGTTAACATAGACGGTTTCAATTATGTTAGTATAGTGAACTAAACCCCTACAGATCGAGGCTGTTATTGAGATGATTTGGTTTTCTTCCCCTTGAGGGTAAGCCCAAAACTAATCAATATATTTAATATTTTTACGGTGAACATTTTAATTTTAGTATTGTTCATTCGAAAAAATAAGACCTAACATAAAAAATAATTATAAATTTTGAAAAATAATGATTGAAATAAAAAATAGAAATTGAATTATTGAAGTTTGAATAATTTATTTCTCAAACAAAAAGGAGCTCCAATTCAACGTTTTGAAAAAATCATGCATTTTATTGGATCGAATCACTTTGTTGCAAACTAGCCTTCAAATTCATGGACAGGCTCCTGTATAGGCCCTTTACTGATAGGCCCGTCTCCGTCTAGGAACGAGAGTTTATGTACGGTAATCAAATTCTTTTTCTTATGCCGGAGGCAATTTTAATTTGGTTAGACTAGGGAGGGAGGCTGTTCATGTTTATGATTTCAGGTCCGTCGTGTTTTAGTTTGGGAGGAATTGAAATTAATCAACAATCTGTTGGCAATATTCATGTTTGTGTTGTGATTTAGTATAATAGTGTAACAAGGTTGTTTAACAGGAACATAATAATTTTAAAATTTTCTGGCATCTCCTTGCAAAGTGTCCTTTTACTTCTAAATATAAAATTTTTTTTATTATAAATATAATATTATTTTTAAAATATATGATAGTATTTATTATAATTTTTTAAAAAAATTATATTTAATAATAAAAGAAAAAGAGATTAAATAAGAATAATTTTAAAAAATATCTTAATTTTAAAAAATTAAAAATAATTAACTGACTTTAATTTTATCTTTAATTCACATTATTGATTAAAATAGTCTTGTATCAACATGAAGTGCTAGAGATTTATTATATTACTTTACTATTAATAAATAAAAAAAGTAATGGATTGATGGACGGTGTGGTAAGAAAGAAGAAAAGATGGGAGTGGAAAGAGGTAAAGTAGAAGATCTGTGGGCGGGGGAACCAAGCTTTGTGGGGGAATGTGCAGGGTAGGGCGTAGGCTTTGATGAGAGCTGCTGCACCTGTCGAACTGTGATTGGGGTAAACACAAGTCAATCCCAATATGAGCACCAATATTGTATACGTGCTGCCATCCATTACACTATCGAATGTTGACGTGATACCAACAATCCTTGTCTCTTTTGCCTTTCAACTTTCTTTTAAACATTTTTCCTTTCAGTTTGCATCCTACTTGTCATGTCCTGTTTATGAGAAAAATTTATTTTCTTATAATAATTTTAAATATGAAAAAAAAAGTTAATAGTATATTAATTTTTTTAAAAAAATTAATTTTTAAGAGAGATTAAATATATTAGTACTGTTAAATTAATATTAAATTAAATAAAAATAATTTTAAAAAAATTAAAATATAAGATAATTTAATTAATTTTAACTAATTAAAATTAATTTTTTAATACATATAAAATAATTTTTTTTTATAAATAGGCCGAAGGTAGTATATGTGTGCCCAATTCAGACTAATTTAGCTAATTCTTTTCTTTGGGTCAACTAGTTCACGTAATAATGTACCCTTTAGAATTTTTTACATGCATCAACCAAATCATTAAATAATTTAAATTATTATAAAAATTTAATGATATTTTATTAAAATACTCTTAACTTAAATTTGTTTCATACATACAAAAAGAGAATTAAAAGTATTGATGAAGGGTAAAATAATAAAAAATATAATTAATACTTCATCAATATTTTAAAGTAATAAATATTATGAAAAATCTTAAAAATCCTAAAATGATAAGTTTTACAAATTGGAGGGAGTATTAAGTTATACATATTTAAAATAATAAAATAATCCTTCATCTGATCTATAATATAAGATGTTTTCAGTAATTTTACGTATCTTAGAAATCTCATTTTTACCCTTGTTAATTAGAACTAGTAAAAAAGCTAATTTCTATTACTCCAACATAAGTCACAAGACTAGTCATTAAATAAACGAGGGGTAAAAAAAGTAAATCAATATATGATACCTTATATTATAGATCAAAAAAATATTTTACAATAGAGGGAGTATGTCATTCCCATCAATAAAATTTAATAATAGAAACATAATAAAGGTAATAATTTAATAATTCTTTAAATTTTAACAACTCAATTAATTATTTTAAATTATAGAAACTAAATTCTTGAAAAATAGGAAAATTTGTAAGGATAAAAAAAGTGATTTTACTATATTTTTCAATTGATACACATTCAGCAAAAACTATATATATATATATACTCCCTCCGGCCCATATTATAAGGCATTTTGTATTAATTACACGCATATTAAGAAAATCACTTTTTCAACTCAAATCAATGCAAAAAATACCCACATTTTCTATTTTACCCTTATTAAATACCCTATTTTATTATCATTGGAGAGTTATAAATGAAGAGAGATAATGCATTAAAGGCATGGGTAAAATGGGAAAAAAATATCTAATGCCTTATATTTTAGACCAAAAATTTGTCATATAATATGCCTTATAATATGGACCGGAGGGAGTATATATATATTTTTAGCATAAGAACATTTTTAACTGATAGCTAAAGATTAATTCTTTGAGGCATAGAGATCATGAAAATAAATTTATTACATATTTTAGTTTATATATGATTTCTAACTCTGCTTGCACAATTATTTTTTTTCATCTATTTCGTTTGAAAATTTGTTGTTGTTGCTGTGGGCGTAAATAGATATAGAATTGATGGATATTTAAAAAAAAAAAAGGGTTTGAAGTTTGTTTCTTTAATAATAAAATATTTTATAAAATTTAAATTAAGAAGAAGAAGGGGGAAGTCATACTCATGAAGAAGTGAGCCTGTTCTATGAAAGAAAAAAGAAAGCACAGAATATTGAGATATGGGAGGAGGAGATACGAGGAAGAGAGGGGAAGGGGTGATAATTGGGATAGTAGGACTGTACCCTACCCCCATGATCCCCCTCTTCTCATTCTTAACACCAACACTTGCTTGCTTGCTTGCTGCTTCCTCTTTCTTTTCTAAAGTGTCTGCCTCCTCTCCTTTGTCCTTAATTCCCTTCCCTCCACTCCTTTTTTAATGCTTATTCCCTTCGTCCCAATTAAAGTCCTCTCACAAAGCTACTACCTATCACCAAAATATTACTCCATTATTCCCCCATCTCATGTCACCACTGACATTTCAGCCCTTCTCTCAATATTGGAATTATATCTGCAAATTAGAAGCAAAATATGGGCCTACAATTTAATTTATATATATAAATTTAAACAAAAATCGTGTATTTTTCCCTGATGCATTTGATTCAATCAACACACAATCCGAGAATAATGCATGCTTCTGTAGTTGATGGATCGAGCTAGGTGGGGCCTTCAAGAATCAAGGATATCCTCTTCGATTCTGCGGATCGCGTCATGCCCGCATGTGTGTAGTGTAGGATATCCTTGCTAGATATTGAGTCACGGGACGCAACCTTACCAGCTATATATATCCTTGCGATATATATATATATATATATATTTTCTTCAATGGTTAATTATATATCTATCTGAGATGTTAAGTTGACCATAGAGATAACTAGCAGCACCAAGATCTCAGATTAAAGTGTAGACGAATCAGGGTCAACATCCTTGTCCAGTTGAAAAAAGATAGATATAATCATCGGTGTTTTATGACAAATGAGATCCAACAATCTTTTTATATATCTCTCCACATATTACATGGTTGGAGAAAATCCAACTCCGGACACAAGCAGTTCAATTCTATGATCATCTTGGTTGCTCCACACACACACACACATCCATACATGTAAGGTTGCTCCATACATTCAAGTAATCTAACAATCATTAATTCAACCATTTAATTTATTTTCCATATGGTTTTTGCATTCAACTATAAAATAACATGTGTGATGCACGGATTATTTCTACCATAAAATTTAAATATTAAATCATGTAATTGTAAATTCTACCATCTCATTTAAACAATTTTTTATCAAAATATCATCTAAACATTAATGGGTGGGCATTGTATTTTTTAATAAACCCATATTATATGGAATTATATATCTATTAATTGTCCAATACTATGTTCTACTGTATATAATATCCTCTATTTGATAACCTTTATATATCTCGAAAATCTATTATTGTTAATAAAAATGGTGGAATTGATTTCTTTCAATACGTGTTTACTAATATTCACCATCAAATAGGCATGGTGAAGTTGGATTGAGCAAGTTACATCGACTATGAATCATGTAACTACTTACAAATTTAAATAATTTGAGATTTTTATTCTTATCAAGAATTTATTGGCCCTATAAAATTTGATTACTTGATTTATTTATTTTTATTAGTAATAAAGATAAATCAATGTTCTAAAATTAAATATGGAGCTATTCTTTTCTTTTCCAAATGGTTTTTATAACTTATGTGGTAGATAAAAGGAGAGTTATAAACTCCGAATAATGTAAATATGCTTACAATTATGATTTTAAATATTAGTAGTCAATTGGATGAATTATACCTTTAATTCAAAAGAAAATGACAATTATGATTTAGAATTTTTTTAAAAAAATATTATCATGGTACAAATCAAAGAGTAAATATCTAAGTGACCAGAAATGAATTAATTATAATTCATTTAAAATTATTAAAGAGAAATAATATGACATTCATTAGTCAATTCAAGTAAGAATAAATGTGGTGCCATCGATTTGGAATTTAAATAATTGTCCATCCATATTCTATTAATTTATGGATAAAAATTACATTATAGTAATTAATACAAATATGAAAATGCAAGAGAGAATTAAAATACCATTATTTTGTACACATTTTTATCTATATATATACTTTCTCTATTTCTAAATAAGTGATGTTTCAGATAATTTAAAAATGATTATAAAAAGATTGACATTTTCAAATTAGAAATCCAAGTTAGATAATTTCAAATTATAAAAAAATTATACAATTTGTGCATGAATTATTTTTTAGTTTTGAAAAAGTATTATTACGGGTGTTAAAAAAAAGAAAAAGAGTTATTACCAGTATTCTTGGGGAGGGTTAGTCACTTCAAGGTCAATGAGCATAGATGCAATTGATAAGTTTGAGCATATTTATATAATGTTAATTAGTAAAACTACAATTAATTCAAATTAATTTGTAAAATGGAATGCCATTTTAAAATTAATGCTATATATGGAGAATTTCAAATTTTAAAATGTAATAATGACATAATATATTCATTATCCAATGAGCAATAAATTTCAAAATGTATTGAAATTATGACATTAATGGTTATAAAGTGGCATTATAGTAACTAAAACCACAAAAAAGGAAAAAAAAAGAGTCAAATGAAATGACATGAGGATGTGGCAGACATAAAAACAAAAAGACATATGTTACCTTATTGCATGAAATTTCATATAGACAGACATTAAATCAGAGTTAATGCAGTATTAATATCTTTTACCTGTGATTATATATATCTAATAGATTGTTGATGATTTTCTTCAAGTGCTTGAGGAGATCAAATGATTGTTCTGATATTAATTTTAATTTGAAAAAAAAATTATTGCTAGAACTAAAATCAATATAACCATAATTAATTTGACCACATTTCTTATAAAAAGCAAAGTTAAATGTTATATGATATTCAACGATTGTATTTTACAAAAAAAGAAATTATGAATTCATTATAAGTTTTAAATATGTAAAATTTTAAAAATTGTATATATTATCTAAAAACAAGATTGAAGGAAGAGGGTGATCGATGTTAGGACTTGGGAGGAAAAATAAAAAGTTAGAATGAAAAGAAAAAAGAGACGCGTAAAGGATAGTAATTAACAAAAATAAAAATAAACTTAAATAAAATAAAAGGTCAAAACTTAATTAAAAAAAAAAGGTAAGAGGCCCCCCCTTAGAAATAGATAATGATCAATTTATAATAGAGTAGAATTATAATTGAATAAAAAAAGTGATATGTATAATGAATATGTAGTAGAAATGAATACAAGATAAAAAGTCGAGTGACACTAGAACTAATATTGTCAAATTAAGAGCAATTTAATACACCTAGTAAATATACTAAAATATTTGCTGTTTCCTTGCAGAAAGCTTTTCATTAATTACGACAACGACTCATTACGGTCGTACGTGGATCTCCAATCCATTAGTGGCTAACGTACGTAAATCTCCTCCAAGGCAAGGAAGGGATGTGCACGGGACGGTGATAATTACTGCATATTCTCCCCAAACATATATTGGTGATGAAAATCCCCTAGCAAACGCAAATTTTGTCTATGGGATCGAGCCGAAAGCTCAACTACCACCGTACCACCATGTCAACCATGAGATCTGGTGGCCTGGAAGCTCCTTAGTTATATTATAAAATATTTTATATTAATTATATGTATATTAAAAAATTATTTTTTTACATAAAATTAATATAAAAAATATTTTTATTTTTATTTTATCTTTATTAAATATATCATTTTATTATTATTATAAAATTATAAATGAAGAGTATGAAAAAATTAAATATATGAGTATAATGAAAAGAAAAATATCCAATATCTTATATTTTGAACAAAAAAATTTGTTAAATAAAATGTTCTATAATATGGATTGGAGGGAGTACACTACTTAATTCTTGTGCCCTCTCCTTAACTTATTTATAATATATATCAAATCACCTAATATTTGCACATATCCTCCTTTAACTAGAAATTTTATTAGTGACTAAATTAATCTGAATTAAGTTAGGTAGGACTAAAAAAGAGTAACAAGACTCTACTTCTGAGTATTTAATGCTGTTACATTTCACATACCTGTATTCGAGACCAATATCTAATTAAGTTAATACAACCCCTAATATATATTATTTATATATCAAATCATCCAATATTTGCACATATCCTCCTTGAACTAGAAATTTTGTTAGTATCTAAATTAATCTGAATTGAGTTAAGTAAGACTAAAAAAGAGTAATAAAACTCTATCTTTGAGTATTTAATGTAGTTACGTTTCTAAGACTTTGTGTTCGAGACCAATATCTAATTAAGTTAATACAATCCCGACAATCCCCCCCCCCCCAATATATATGGTTTTTATCATCTTCTTTCCCTTAATTATCGTACGTAACCTATATTTGTGGTTCTCCTCAAACATGGCTAGCTTTAAGCGATCCTAGCTATATATATCAACGCTTCCCGATCCCTCTGATTTTGGCCATGCACTTAGCCTTCATTGAGTAGTGGAGCCAATTACGTGGGGATATGCCAAGATATTTGTTGTATAGGAAGACTTGGGTACACATCTGCTAGCTAGCTACTTGAAAAAGTAGGGACGTTGATTGAACCAAGACATCAATAAATGGCAAACAGTAAGAAAGACTAGCCAGTGTTCGAAGTTGAGAATACGTGGCATTGGCAAACAACACAGTTGAAGAGGTAGGAAATACTACAGACGTGAGTGGGAAGACCACAATTATATTGGTGTGGCAGTAGTAATTGAGTGATACCGCTTTTCTCAACATGGGGACTGAGGAGTAATGCCTGATCGATCTGTTCAATTAGTGGCGCTCCTTATTAAACAAAGCATCATTAGCATGTCTTGTTTGTATGTCTTGTGGTGGTGCCTGTCTCAGGTGCGTTAATTTAAAGGCTTTTCATGCATGTCCACATATGCATGGACAAGCAAAAGTTCGCCTAATTAATAGTAATATAGAGCTATATGTGCATGCGTCATATATATGTAGGGAATATATATATATATATATAGACATAGATTTATTTATTTAATTACCCATTCTGATTCATATTATGGGGAATTTCCAATTGTTTCACGTTTAATAAGAAAAATTGGTTGTACATCTTAAAATTATAAGAAAAAAAACTCAACATTTCAATTTTACTCTTATTAATTATCAAGAAAAGTTATTTTGAAAATTCATCCCCTCTTTTTTTTTTTTTCAACTTATAAGATGATAATCAATAGAAGTAAAAAGATAAACTTCTATTAAAAAACACATAACCTCTTATATTTTGAACTAAATAAGAATTTTAAAAATTTTTTTATAATATGAATCGAAAAAAGTAATTTTTTATACTAGCTATACATAGGTGGATAGGGGCAGAGAGGAGCGCACGGGACGTACAAATAGTAGAGCAGCATATATAATGTGCTTACAGTATCCGGAGGGAGAAATTAATGTCGATTTCTTGAATCCATCATCGTCCATCTCTCTAAATACGTTGCTTTCATTTCTGTCCGAGGTTGAGCGGACACAATGATATGGGGTCTTTGAATGACAAGGATTTCACTATGCACATCAACATTATTCTTCTTTTGTACTTAATTTTATTTGCCCATACCACCTTAATTAGAAAATAATCAATTACTGTATGAATGTTCCGTAGTCCTTATTTTTAATTATTAATTCTTTTCTTGGTAACTAGTAGCTACTTATAATATGTTATTATTACCATACAATTATAGTATTTTAAACACGAACTATAACTAAAATTATATATAGTAAATATTTAAGAATGTGTTTTTTAAATGTAGTTATATTTTTAGTAGGAACATATAGAATTTGATTCTCTTTTAATTTAACGTAATACAAACTAGCCTTTTGAAAGAGAAAAGTCAGTTTCGATCTCCGTATACATTGCAAGTTGAGTGGTATATTGGAAACATCCCAAGATGTTTACAGCTAATTAACCGGCATCGTGTGACCTAGCTAGCTAGTTTAACATATATATATATATATATTCCACAAAGGAATACCTGCCGTCGACCCAAGCTGCACATTATCATATTGTCAGATTATGTCACCCACCTACTGGGATGCAAAATCACCAAACACTACACAACTGAACACCAATTAGTCAAATAAGGTTTTTAAGCACCTCTATATATAATAATATCCTAATTAAACACGTTACTTAGATGGGAATATTTTGTTCCCCACAGATTCTGTTGTTCTTATACCTGCTAACCTAATTTATATGTCTAGTTCCTAGTGATGCCAGTTTTCTCAAAAAATGGCCATATCAACTCGACAATGCGAAAAAATCATAATGTTACATGTATATATGTGTGCTGTGATCGAGAACAGACATGCTAACTTTTAGCATATATATATATATGTATACACCGCCTCCGTTACATGTACATATACTGAAAATGACAACAACCCTGGGCTAATCATTAAGCCTGGAAGTTAGTGTCTGCAGTGATGTTAATTTGCTAGGAGACATAATCTGTCAGTTAGAATGGAAACGTATGTAGGTGTACTTGTCGAGCCTAGACAATGCAACTCTCTAAACATTTGTTGCCCATGCATGTAACTAGAGTTCGTGCATGGCCAATGATTTCACCCATTAACTTTGTTCCACTATATATACTGCTTGACACACACATATATATATATATATATATATCAGATTCCATGGGGTGATGTCACCTGTAACACATACAAAGTCATATACACACACAGAGAGAATACAAAAGTACAAGGTGTAGAACAGAAACAACGTACAAATGAAGAAAGAAGGGATTGAAACCTGTAATTGTTCCGTGGGATGGTACGGGTTGAAAAGAGAAGAGTACAAGTATATACCGGGAGTAATTAATGAGAGGGAAGTGGGAAGTCAAAAAGACATCCAACAACTGAAGCCAATGTACACAAAAGAACCAAAGAGAAATTGAAACGTGGATTGGCACACGCAAAAATAGTGATGGCATTAGTCGTCAAGCAAGAATCCAATCCTCTCTGGCTCCCTTTCACAAAGTGTCCACGTACGGAAAGCCCCTGGCCTCTTTGCTTTCTTTCAATTTCAATTTTTTTTTTATTTTTATCCATAATATATATATATATATGTAACAATATATATATATATATCCAAATAAATTGATGAATTACAAGTACGAACATACAATTATATTTTTTGTCACTATTTTTTTATACATAGATATATCAAAATTTAATTTAATATCTTTACACCATACATTAATATAACAACATTAATCTTATCCTATTAAGTGTGGTCAATATTTACACCAAGCATGAATTAATGTGGGGGGACAAAATCAGCCCACATAAATATAGTAGAAAAGTGGAATCAATTACTATATTCAATTTTATATCACTTTCTATTAATTTCAAATGTGAAAGGACAAGTTTTTCTTTGATATATAGAAAATAAATAAAAACAAAAACCGTTTAGAATAGAATTCTTATAAGTAGAGCATATAACTAGAACAGGTCTGAAAATTATAAAAGCGTAAACAAATAGATTCCTGTGGTGACAGATTGGAATAAAACCTGCGTCGGTAACAACAAAAAGACCTACTCTACTTTGCATGGAACCAAACCCAAGCAGTGGTGCAGCGTTCCCTTGGCTCAGTTTAACTGATCACATGACTGACTTTTCATTTTTTTTAAATTCGAGAAAGTGCGTCGCAGTCACACTCAGAGTCCCAGTCCCATGTGAAATGAAAAAATGTGCATGAGTCTGATGAGGCTGACAACTCCACATTTTCGGGACCCACACTGACACATCAGCTCGTCATCAACCACGAGGCTAACTTATCAGTAACATGACTGAAAATACCCGATTATTATTACTGTTATACTGTTACTTAATGCCATGAAAAACAATATAATGGTATATAAGATGACAACGTAAGAACATGACGTATGAAACAATTCCTAAATATTAGTATTACATTTCTAAACGATCATATATAAATTCCATCGAGAAGTGAGTCGTTGTCCTTGGGATTTAATTTGTTCAGTGGGGAGAATGTAGAGTGTAGATTGGCTAGCATGAGTTGTGAGTACGGGGATAAAAGAATTAAAGGACAAGAGATGAGCGCAGGCGGAAAAGAGAAATATGTTTTGGGGAGTAAAATGATAGAGGGGAGGAGGGAATATGTGCGGAAAGGTCCTATATACCTTAGAAAGGTTTGCTAAAGTACATGATGTTGGAGAGCAAGTGGTGCATGTGCCGGGGTTGAACTTGAGCTTCTGTGAGATCCCAGAATAAGGCCGAGCTGGCTAGCAACCTCCCCCAACCTCTGCACCCGTGCCTAACTCCCTTATTAACTATACTCCTCCAATTCTTAAACCACTGTGTGTCATATCAATCAAATAAAAGAAAAGAGCCCCTATGTCTTCATTTAGATCGAGAAGAATTAGTGTTGAGGACTGATCAAGGCACATGGACCATGGTTGGTGTTGGTGATGGGGTCATGCATGTTACTGTAGTGGATGGCCCCCCCTCCTTTTTGACGATACTGACCAGGCATTCCTACTCAACCCCTCCTCCTCTACTTGTTCTACTCTTTCTCTTTGCCGTATTTCATTCATTTCATGTCTTCCCAATTCAATGACATCAGTGACACAGTATCCACTCGTTTTTTTTCTTTTCTATATCACTTTCTCAATAAACATGCTGCCGTTGCTTTTTATAATTCTAAATACCAATAGTGATGCATATTCTTAATTAAACAATAAGGGATCGATGTCTTCCAATTCTTTTCAAATCTCTCGCTCTTTTATTCATTACCTCATTGAAAAATTCATGCATTTTCATGATCAACCCCTACCCCTGCCGCTGTAACTCTCAACTGGGTTGGATCTACGCTAGTTCATGAATTTTAATATTGATTATTATAAAAGCTCTGCTGTGCGTCTGTCTGTGCGCATATCTAATCTCACTTATTAATTATGCACTTTGAGTATTCGGAATTGAGATATTTGGAACATTCAAAACAAAAAGGCACAAAGAAACAGAAAATAACTTCCCACAAAGACGGTGGAGGGGTGAGAGTAGGTCGTTTTCCAAAATAACTAATAACTATAATAACTACCCTTAGGACAATTTCAAATCCCAAGCATTAATCTTCCATTCACAAGGGGGCTGATATCCTTAATAAAATAAAAAAAGAAAATAGGAAAATTAAAACAGAGGCGATGAAGATGATGATGATAATAGTAATAGCAGCAACAACGATGGCGCGCAATAGTAAATTCTGAGAGACAAGGGAGACAAAAGTTGCAAGTAGTTATGTAGCCACACAGAATGGCTCCCAATCCAGCATTTGGTTGGTCATATTCCCATTTTCATTGCACCTGCTTGGCCTTGGAATCTTTCTCATTCCGCATTCATCCTCCTCATTCTCATTATTCTCATCCCACTCCTCCTCCACCTCATCAGCATCATCTTCTTCAACTCCTTCGTCTTCTTCTTCTTCAACTGGTTCGTGGTCATCATTGAGAGAATGGTTGAAGGTGGAGCAGATTCGAAGCCTAAGCCTGCCATTGCTGCGCTCTGCTTTGAAACAAGAAGGACGAGAAGGGGTAGGCACTGCTTCCAAGATGAGGCGACCATCTTCACGACGACGCCTAACTTGAACCCCACCCTTTTTGGTCATTGAAGACAGTGGTGGTGGAAAGTTAGTAATTCTACAATTCCATCTTTTTGACACACGATTTCTGTCACTTTCCGGAGCAGCGAAAGAGGATGCGTTTCCTTCCAATGAAAACAGGGCAATGTCTTCACTGCTTTCGCTTCCATTACTACCCGTCTCGCACCCCAAGCTCTCAGTGCACATTTCCAAGCTCTTGGCACTCAGGGCACAAGAGGAGCGCTTCACCAGAGGGTGGACATAGATTCTTTCAGCTTCAGACTTGTCAGTTTTACTGTAAAGAGACTGAAGAAAACTCCAGCCACCCCTGTCACCATTCGCAGTTTTGTCCTGTTTCATGTCTCTTTCATAGGTTGTGTTGAGCGTGGGAAGTGGATGTGTCTCGGACTGTGAAAGGGCAGGCCGTTCCAAGGGTGGAGTTAGTTTCAGCCACACAGCACGTGGTTCCCTAAGACATGATTGTAACCCTTGACACACACTTGAGGAAGACATTTTCGTTATCCCCAGATCACAACACAGGAAATAAACACAACACTGCACAAACTTTTTCCAAATTTCAGTTAATACTAGTGGAGGCTTTTGGGATGACTAAAGAGAACAAAGATGGGAAAGCTAGGAAAACTGAGATAGAAACAATTAATAGTGTAGGGAAGAGAGGAATAGATGGGCATGGAAAGAGAAGGAACAAGAGATCTGTATTTATAGTTGAGGCTCGGGTAATCTGCTATTTGTAGCTTTTATTGTAGTGCCAAACAGAGGGACTCCATACAATACGGAGAATGTGGTAAATTCAGCCACAGACTTCCCCACCCACTTCTTAGGAAGACAAATAAATAAAGCTTGATTGCATGGTTACGCTCTACTAAACCGTCTAGTCCAAGTCCTGACCCAAGCACACATATAACATCATCTACCTAAATCTTAAAAACACTTCATTAATTAACTTCCTTATTCAGGTCTAACTGGTTCACTTCTGTATCATTGTAAACCATGTTCGGATTTCTCAATTTGACACAAAATACCTACCTGTCGTAAAGGAAAAGGCGAACATGTATATTGACCAAGTGAAAAAACAGAAAAGCACGTGACTCTACTTCATTGAGATTTACAAGGTAAAATACATGGGATGAACAGTATGGAATAAAAAAAATGGACCTGTGGGTGCGCTCCGATTGGAAACTGATCTCAAGTTTGGTTCGGTCATGGATGAGGATTGAGTAAGCTTAGAATTGGTATAAAACTAATTTAAATAGGTCTATTTTTTAAAATAAAATAATATTATTTTTAATACTAAGTAACATTATTTTTTGTATAATTTTTTTCTTTTTATAGTATAATATTGTATAAGTATCATTATGATACATAATTATTAATAATAATAAATTTGTTTAACAAATAATATGAAAATAGAATATCAAATGATTATTTTGAATTTAAAATATAATTATAGATAAATATTAACTTGTTTAAAATTTAATATTGGCTGTAAAACTTATTAATAATATCTTTAATTTTCTATATGATATATAAAATTAAAACAATGATTAAATTTAGTTTTCATCCCAAATTAAATGTTAATTTTATGATCATGGATAAATATCTTTTATATTTTTCATTTACATTATTTAAAATATATTAATTTATTCACAACTAATCTAACCCTGGTCCAACTATTGAACATTGAACCGATGTCCCAGCCGGTTGAATGGTTGGTCCGATTTTAATGCCTTGCTGCGAATGCATAGAGGATAAGGATATCATCGAAACGGAGAGGTTCTCCAAATGAATGTCTTTTCTATGGAGCATTTTTGGGAGGCTGGTGATGGCTTATTTTTGCAAGCTACTTAACCTACTTACCATCATATAACATGAGAAGAATGTATAGGGTTCTCTTCGGACATTGTGTGGACAATAATAACTAACAATCTTTTGTGAAACTTATGGACATGGAAATACAGCTTCTATAGGTGCTTTTTGCAGAGAAGGCATAGAGCTTTATGAGAGGATCCTAGAGTTCTTAAATAAACCTCACTTTGATGTCTTTTGAGACAAGAGGTCTTACTACTTTTCTTGACAGAACTTATGGCAAACATTAGCCAATGATAATTTCTTCATAATATAATGAGGGAAAAGAAGACTGAATCATAATTTTACTTTTAGATTACATAATAGTTTATTACAAATAGGCCAAATCTATAACCATAGAAAAATAGTCAAACCAAAGTTTGAAAACTTGTGCATAATTAGTTACTCTTTGTTTATCTGTCTAGCATATCATAAGCAGACCTAGTAAAGCCCAATCCAATAGGGTTCAGAGTAAAAAGCTTCAAGTGGAAAGGGATGTTACAAGTGGGTCACATGACCCAAAAGGTTTGAGGTGCAACATTAGGATGAGAAGGGCTACATGGAAGGAAAGAAAAGGAAGAATGAATATAAAATAGGTGTGGCCAATCATAGGAGGGCATGGTGGAAGAATCATCTTTTCTCTCTAGCCATTTCTCTGGCAATAGTTGACAATTCCCTCTGGCATTTTCTGTTTCCTATCTGTTACAATTTCTTATCCTTTCCCATTGTAATTGTCTTTTTCTGAGTATTTAAACATTGTATTTCAATTTTAGTGAGCTATTGAACATTGCAAGCTACTTGAATCCTTTGAAATAATAAAGATATTTCCCATTTGAAAGCTAGTTCATAACATTTTGGTGCTTTCTTTGAGAGATACTCGGATGGCTAAAGACATTGAATTTCATGATTTGGAAGTTGAGCTCAAACGATTGGCTGATAGAATTAAACTATTTGATTCCTGTAGCACCCTTTGATTGGATCATTTGGAGGCTATGGTCACGTCTCTAGCTTCTCTTTCTTATAAGGTAAAGAGCTCTATCCTCTAGTTGCCATTAATTCTCCAACTTTCTCTATTGATCCTTATGTTATGAACTCCGCTACTCTATCGCAATGCAAAAGTTCAATGAAAGCTTTAGCTATTGAATCTGCTATTATAAGTTCTGATGAGAACTCTTATGAGATTGCAGTGTTGTTTGCAAAACCTGATGCCTTATTGCCTATTGATGCTACGCTGTTAACAGAGAAGCCATTCATGTCTGAAAGTATTGAAGAGGTAAATGACGTTGATGAGAATCATCATTCCTTTCTATTGACTGCCACTAAGTTTTCAAGCTCAGAAATTGTCGCTGTTACTCAACCACTAGTGACCCCATCTATCCCTGCCCACGGAGTTTATCTTGATTTCCTGTACATCTTAGTGTACTCTATGAGACTACCATTGTTGTTTTGCACCATTTAGGGTGATGGGCCAAGAGCACCCTGTTTTCAATTCTTCTTAACGGCACCTGCATTTCCCAATTGGGCCATCTTAATCCTAGCACATGAAGCGCAAATGTCTTATCTCAGAAACCTATCCATTATTTTCATGCAGATAAATTCCATCGGCTGATTTGTTGACTAGATTACAAGGCCTGCTCCTCATATCAAAGTTCCCATTCTTGTCATTTTGCTCGTCAATGTCCTCCATGCTGAGTCACCGAAGATCAAGCAAGGGGCTCTTCTCCATCTTTCTTTCACCATGGGGCCATGGGTACGTTGTTCATTTAGCTACATACAATTAATTTTATTTTGGCTATATCTATCTCTCTCCTTTCCATACGACTTCTCTTGCCAGGTTCGTTACAAGTACAACAATGGGTTATTCATGGCTTCACGGTTATAATTGTTTTTGCTGCTGGTACATTACTTAGGACTTCATTACAATAATGAAGTTATTTATCAATGTGATGGAATTTCATTGGACATCGAGTCTTGCCAATGCTATTAAGGGTGTAATTATGAAATTCATCTTTGATGCGGGTATTCCCATCTATGTTATTAATGAGAAGTCTACAATGTGTTTGCTATATTGTTGTCTTATCCTTTTCTGGACTATGTGTTGGTTTATTGACTCCACTTTCATTTTATAGCGTGGTATTTGACTATTGCATTATTAATGGAGATTGGACTTTGCATTTTACTGTTGACATCTATTGCGTATTACCTATTTCTGCTAAAGCAACTAAAGCTCAGCACATGTGGTACTTTTGTGATTTAATTGCCTCGCTTAATTTATTTCCCTTGCAACAAATCAATTTTGGTGAATTTTATGAAAATGTTATTATCTTTGCTAGCAATGCTTCAGCACCTGGACCTGTTTCCTCTATTTCCATTCAAATTATATTAGTAGATTGGATAAGATCTATTACGGCACCACCATACTTTCCTGAGTTTGTCAAATTGTTGCTTGGTGTGTCTATCACAATTTTGGCAAGTTTGTTATATGCCATGAAACAGGAATTATGGTTTCCTCATAGTGAACAAACCAACACCATTACTATTCTACTTGCTTCACTCGTGTTCTAGCTAAAAAAGGATAAAAATTCAATCATGTTAGGCACTATAGCTCATTTCACTAAAGACAGAGTAGTCAAAATTGCTACACTCCCACAGATCTTTCCTTTTATAATTGCTACTAGTTGTTCCAACCTATGGGTTTCCTTATCATGCTGCTTTATTTTTCTTGTCAACTATATCTATTCTTGGTACAAGTCAAGCAAATCTTATTCCTACACCAAGAATACAACATCATGTCATATATCATATAGGTCTGGATCCTTATATGTTTCTTTTCAGTCCAACTATTGTTCAAGTTGTTACTGTGGTTGTAAAAGCTCAATATTTCACCAAACTACTTGTAACACAACAATTTCTCTTGATTCTCTCATGCAATGTTTATCTACAACAATAAGATTAGCTAAATTTTTCTGCTATTGGGTTCACACTTTTGAAGGAGATGAAAAGTTGACACCTTCTGGGTATTTTTTAGCAAAACCACCTGTGGATGTATCAATTGGACAGATGATGTTGTATGGTGCAATTTCTACATTTTAAAGCTACCTTGGAACCATTTTTAAGATGAAAAGCCATATATATATATATATATAATCTCTACATATTCATTTCAATGCATGGTGTTACAGACAAATTAGTATTAGCTTGTTTCCAAAGACCTTCAATGTCATAATTGCTATTGGTTGTTCCAAATTATGGGGTCCATCGTCACAATGCCATTTTGCTGCCATATTGATGCTTGTTTATATTTCAAATTTTCTATTATTTGCAGTATACTTGCTAGTAGGATATTGTAATAGTACATTTGTTCATCTTATTAGGATGTTGGTTGTTAGTTCTCTAGGTACTATATACACAATTGACCTTGAGGACAAGGTCAATTTTAACAGGGAGGGAAATCTCATGAGCAGGCCTAGTAAAGCCCAATCCAATAGGATTTAGTGTAAAAAGCTTCAAGTGGAAAGGAATGTCATGAGTAGGTTACATGACCCAAAAGTTTTGAGGTGCAGCACTAGGATGAAAAGGGCTATGTGGAAGGCAAGGGAAGGAGGAATGAATATAAATAGGTGTGGCTAATCATGGGAAGGCATGGTGGAAGAATCAGCTTTTCTCTTTGGCAATTTTTAACAATTTCCTCTAGCATTTTCTTTTTTCTTTCTTACAATTTCTTATCCTTTCCCATTGCAATTGTCTTTTTCTGAGCATTTGAGTGTTGTATTTCAATTTTAGTAGGCTATTTTGACAATGTCTAGCAATCATGAGAGGACATAGTGGAAGAATCAGCTTTTCTCTCTGGCAATTTTTGACAATTACCTTTGGTATTTTCTCTTTCCTTTCTGTTATAATTTCTTATCCTTTCCCATTGCAATTGTCTCTTTCAGAGCATTTGAACATTGCATTTCAATTTTAGTGAGCTATTGAACATTGTAAGCTACTTGAATCCTTTGAAATAATCAAGATATTTCCCATTCGAAAGCTAGTTCATAACATAGCAGCCATGTAAGTTTAACAGCTCTGAAATGTTCAGTTAATCTATGATATTAGTATAACTATACAGGCATTTAAGAAATTAAGCACTAAATCAATCATGAAACTTTGGGTTTCGTAGCAATTTCTACACCTAATATTGGCCCTACCTAACATTGCAAAATGCAAACTAGGAACGTTTCTTTTTAGATAAGGATGAAGTTAAACACTAATTATGCGGTGTTAGTTTTAAGATAAATATGATTATGAAACAGTCTATAAAGGAATCTTATTCTAGTAATGGAAAGTATCATTATAATTTTATAAATGTTGAAACCACAAACTAGTGAAGGCCATAAAGAACAGGGGACTTGGCATTATTCATGGTTTTGGCACAAGTAACTACTCAACAAAGTAAATTTTTGACATTTAATGCATGAGAAACAAGGTAGATGAAGGAGATTGAGAAAGGAAATTAATGAAGAGACAAGAATATATGCACCTTCCATACTTTCTTTGAATAGGTCAAAACCCTAGCCATCAAATGTTGATTGAATATTACTCTTTTGCATTTGTTTTGAATTAGCCAATTGAGGGAAAACAGTATAACCAATGCATAAAGTGTAAGGAAAATAAAACTTTCTAGCCGCCTAGTATATCATTTACTTTAGTCCAGGATTTGTGATACAATGAAGATTTTTAGGGGAGGGAAAAAGTAATAGATTCTCTTTTATGTTGATTATGAAATGTCAATAAGGCGCACTATGGATTGCATCGATCATGCTTACTCCACGTAATAAAATCAAATTGAACTCATAAGCTATGCAAGCTTCTTTAAAACTAATATATGCTAATTTATAATAGATTGTAAAAGGGAAAAAAAGGAAGGCACACTGATTCCGTTGCATGCTTTATGGATAATGGATATTATATTTGAAGCTGGATAGTCACTTAGTTTCATGTCATTGCAGTACTTGCACTTCTAAGATATGAAACTTTATCAGCTTGAAAAAAGATTAGAGCAATAGAACTATTAAGTTCCAAAAGCTGCGCTTTAACACTGTAGATACATATGAACTACGAATCGCCAGTGTGTTATGTTATTCATGATACAAGCTAGCACTTAGTCTGTCAAAGATAATATCAAAGAAAATGGTGAATTTTCTTATGCATGTGTATGCATGTTCTTGTTAAGTTAGTTTTGTAATTTAGTTAGACTTGTAATGAGTTTAGTTCAGTTAGTTTGTATATATATTGTACTTGATTCATTGAATAAAGTTAAGATCCATTCTCACTTTTCTATCACTTTTTCTCTGTTTCTTTATACTTTCTTTTCCTCTTTCTCGAATATCATGGTATCAGAGCATTTTCTCTTAAACCTTTCCGTTCATCATGATTGTTAACTTTGATTTTGATAATCAGCCAATGGGATTGATGACGGCAATACAATCACAATTTGTGGATCTATCTTTCAATCCAAATAGTCCCTATTATCTACACCTAAACGAGAATCCAGCACTAATTCTTTTTTCTCCACTGCTTGATGACTTCAATTATGCAACTTGGTCTAGAGCAATGAAGATGGTACTCCCCTCAAAAAATAAATTGAAGTTCATCGATGGATCGATCTTAGCACCGGCTTCCACCGATTTGTTGTTCTCAGCTTGGGAACGTTGTAACCTGATGGTCTAGACGTGGATTACATGATGTTTAATGTCGACCATTGCCAAAAGCATCATGTGGATGGATCAAGCATACAACATCTGGAATGATTTAAAGGAATGATTCTCTCAGGGTGTTATAGTTAGAATTACAGAGTTGTCAGAAGAGATCTATGCTTTGCGACAAGATAATCTATTTGTTAATGAATATTTCATGAAATTAAAGATTCTCTGGGATGAATATCTTAGTCTTAGGCCGATGAATTCATGTGTTTGTATTCCTGTTTTTAATTGTGAAGCAGGAAAGTTTGCTAGTATTTGCTTATAACAGGATTATACCTTTTAGTTTCTGAGATGTCTTAATGATAAATTTTCTTTGGTAAAGTCACAAATCATGCTTCTTGATCCCTTGCCACCCGTCAAGAAAGTATTTTCTTTGGTTATACAATAAGAGATGGAGTCACAAAGTGGAGTTGAATATAAGATTCTCATGAATCGTGTAATTGACAAACATGGTTCTGGTTCTTTTAATTAGCAACAGCAAAGTGCCAATCTTAAATTCTGCACATATTATGCAAATTTTGACACACTGTTGAAACTTGCTACAAGAAACATGGTTTTCCTCCAGGTTTCAAGTTCAAGAATTTAACCTCTCAATGTGTCAACACTCACAGCATTAATGCAATTACTCAGGGGACAAATGGAAATGTTCAAGAACCAAGTGTTAATAGTTTCAAACAGCATCAACTTGAGCAAGTCTCTATTCAAACATCTAATCCTACTGCTATTTTTCCTCAACTAACTCTAGAGCAATACCAAAAATTGTTGAGTTTAGTAGAGTCCACATCCACAAACACTTCACATTCTTTAAATCATATTACATATGTCCCTTAGTCAAGTAATACCTCTGATTCTTCCATTTAGATTGAAAATTGGATTGTCCATTCTGGTGCTACAAATCATGTTTGTCCTATTATTTTTTATTTCACTTCTCTTACATAAATTAAGCCTATAGAAATCAAGTTACCATATGAGTCTATTGTCATAGCTACCCATTCAGGGACTATAGTCTTGGATGATTCTTTGATTTTGTATAATGTTCTTTGCATTCCTCAATTCTAATTCAATTTGATTTCAGTTACCAAACTAACTGTGTCTCTTAATTGTTGTCTCATTTTTCTATCCACTTTATGTTTGATTCAAAATCTAGCTCCATGGAAAACAATTGGTACAGCTGATGTGATTGAAGGTTTACATCTTTACAAGCATGCAAGACATCCTATTACAATTTTTGGTACAACTTCAAATAAACCAGTTTTAGCTTCTATGAAATAAAATTTTCCTCTATGTCATTATAGGCTTGGACATCTTTCTGAAAGCATAATGTATGCGCTACACAAAGGCTTCCCTTTTATAAATTGTTCTTGTTCTTTTGTTCCTTGTGATATCTGTCATATGGAAAAACAGAAGAAATTGCCTTTTCCTTCAAGAACTTCATTTACTAATAAAATCTTTGAACTAGTTCATGTGGATATATGGAGCCCTTTTTCTGTACCTTCTATTCATGTTTGTAAATCTTTTTCTTACCATTGTTGATGATTTTAGTAGGTTTCCTTGGGTTGTTTTAGTGAAATCAAAGGCTGAAACTCGAGAACATATTAAAAATTTTGTTACTCTCATTGAAACTCAGTTTTCAAGCAAGATACTTACTCTTTGGTTTGATAATGGTGTGGAATTTCTCATGTCTTCATTTTATGCTGAAAAAGGAATAATTCACCAAACTTTTTGTATTGATACTTCAATCTAAATTACCTAAACAATATTGGTCCTACACTATTTTGTATGCTATTTATATTATAAACAGATTGCCTTCACCTTTTATAAATAATTCCACTCCTTTTCTAAAATTATATAAAAAACACCTTGTTTTGATGACTTAAAAGTTTTTGGGTCTCTTTCTTATTCTTCCACTTAATCCAATCGTAGAACTAAGTTTGATTCACAAGCCAGGAAATGTCTTTTTCTTGGCTTACCTTGGGGAACAAAAGGATGCATATTACTTGATTTGCAATCTAAACAAATTTTTTTCTCTAGGGATGTTATTTTTTATAAATCATGCTTTTATTATTCATCTTCATCTGAGCCTGCCATTCTTTATTTTCCTCTTCCACATGCCACTTCTGATGTCATATATCTTGATTATCTAGCTTCAACACCTACCATTATTCCTTCTACATCTGATTCTTTATCTTTTGCTTCTACTTCTTTGTCTCCCATTCCATCATCCTCAGATTCCTTAGATATTCTTCATGATACTTCTCCATCAACGTCATCCATTTTACCTCCTATTCATACTTCCACTGGAATTCAAAAAATTCCCAGTTACTTGCATGATGATCATTATAACCTTCTCACAACAATTCAATTTTCTTCCATTCCAGGCATCACATATCCTCTTTCATCTATTCTTTCTTATGATAATTTTTCTAATACTAATAAACATTTTAGTCTTGCTATTTCTACTACTCCCGAACCTTCTATATATGCTCAAGCAGTAAAACATGTCGAATGAAGACAAGCTATGAATGCTGAAATGGTTGTTTTGCAGGAAAATAATACTTGGGTATTGACACCATTGCCTCTGGTAAACATCCTATCGGCTACAAGTAGGTTTATAGGATTAAGTATAAATCAAACGGATCCATTGAACGCTCTAAGGCACGCCTTGTAGCCAAAAGCTACACTTAAATTGAAGGAGTTGATTATTTTGAAACCTTCTCTCTAATAGCCAAAATGACTACTGTATGAGTTCTTCTGGCTCTAGCTGCTGCACATTAGTAGCATCTCAAACAATTAGATGCCAATAATACATTTTTTATTTAGAAGAAGAAGTTTACATGATTTTTCCTCAAGGTTTTCCCATTATTGAACCTCATTTGGTTTGAAAGTTGCAAAAGTCTCTTTATGGTTCAAAACAAGCTAGTAGACAATGGTTTCAAAAGCTTTCTACAACATTAATTACTCATGGCTATTCTCAGTCCAAGGCAGATTATTCCTTATTTGTTAAAAAGTCTAACACTTCTTTTACTGCACTTTTGATATATGTTCATGATATCATGTTAACGGGCAATGATATTTAAGAGATTAATGAGATCAAGAACTTTCTTGATCATGAATTCATGATCAAAGACCTTGGTGATTTAAAATGTTTCCTTGGTCTTGAAGTTGCTTGCTCCACTCAAGGAATTTCTCTTTCTCAAAGGAAGTTTACTCTTGAATTACTTACTAATTAAGGTTTTTTAGCTTCAAAACTTGTTTAAACACCTATGGCTAAAAATACTAAGTTGTCTAAAGATTCTGGTACTTTAATAGATGATTTTTTAGCTTATTATAGACTTATTGGCAGATTGCTTTTTCCCACTACTATTATACCAGATCTTTCTTACTTAGTTCAGCAGCTTAGTCAGTATATGTCTCAACCCATTGATATTCATCTTTAAGTAGCACATAGAATTCTGCAACACATTAAAGCCTCTCCTACTAAAGGTTTATTCTTCTCTTCTATTTCTGATTTAAATCTTAAGGCTTTTAGTGATTCCAATTAGGTTGGTTGTCCAAGCATGAGGAGATTTGTTACAGGTTTTTGCATCTTTCTAGACAAAGCATTGGTTTCTTGGAAACTAGTGTTGCACTCGTGTGATGCACGGATTATTCAGTTTATCACAACTGAAAAATAATATATATTTAATAATAGTAATATATAAACATTTGGTAACATGAGTTAATTCTAATATTATATAACCTGTCTTTTGATAAGCCATTTAAAAAGAAAATCATATCAGCATTCAACATTCTTGTAAAAACAACATATTTTAAAATGAAAAATAAATTAAAACATCAATATCCACAAAATGACATTATTAATAACATTAAAGTTTATTAAACTAAATTGTTGAAAACTTCTCTATAAATAACATTAGAAGTTGTGTATAATATTTTGCCATCAAAATCAAGGATTACAATTTTCAATCCCGGCCTACTACGCACATGAGATACATCAATATATAGCTGACCATGAGTAAAAACTGGTCTTGGCAAATATAGTCTAACATTAGATAGACTCTAACCCTGACTCTTGTTAATTGCATAGCAAATGATAGTATTATAAGAAATTGTCTCCTACATAATGTGAATGGCAGTCTTAAGTCAGATGGTATAATTGAAATTATGGGGATGAATACTTTCTCTCCAATAGAAATTCCTGACATTATTTATGCTTCAATCACATGTTTTAAAGTTTGTGTGATAATAAGATGTGTTCTATTGCACAACCGCATAGATTTATCAATATTTCTCATCAAAATAATCGGCACACCTACCTTTAACTGTAATTCATGATTTGGAATACTAGACATAGAAATACTATTTAGGAATTCAACTGAATGGAGATCATCCATTGAATTAATATCCCCATCTTGTTTGGATACACTATCCGAACTTAAGTATATTACTTCTCCACTAGGAATCATAGATAGCATGAAATTATTTACCTCATCCACAACATGCAAAGTAGGAGCCAATATAGCTCTATCTATAAAATATGCAATGTCATCTAGATTATAAATAAGATTAGGATATGTGGATTCAACAATTGCCTTAATAGGGTCATCAAAAGCAAATAATAACAAATCTCTAGGAATAGTGATGTCAGCATCTTCTTTATTCATTGGAACATGAGTTCCATCTCCAGTTGAAATAATCTAGTCTAAAAAAGTCCTTGATTTCTTTATTCATTTATAATGTGTTTGAGGGCAACAACCTCATTTTTTTGTCAAAATCAGGATCTTGCAATGATTTCAAATATATGAGTAATTAACAGTTGTAAAAACTATATCATCACTTTATCTTTTGGAACAACAAGTAGAATTTAGCGAAAATCTCCACCAATTACAACAACCTTCCCTCCAAATGTCATATTATAAGCAGTTGGATTATGAAGCTTCATTATATTTTGAAGGCTTCTATCAAGAGCTTCAAAACAATGGTTGTGTGCCATTAAAGTCTCATCTCATATAATTAGTGAAATATAGACTAATAATTTAGTAACATGGCTACCTTGTTTTATGTTGCAACTAAATCTTCATTAACTGATAGGGGTACGCAAAATTGCAAATGAGATGTCCGTCCTCCAGGCAAAAGCAATGCAACTATACCACTCAATGCAACATTCAATACAATTTTCCCTCGTGATCTTAATGATGCAGACAAAGTGTTCCATATGTAAGTCTTTCCAGTATCACCATAACCATAAACAGAAAAAACACCACATTTACCAGATTCGACTGCACTAATTACTTGATCATATACTTTCATTTGTTCACATGTCAGTGTGCTAATTAATTCAAAAAGCTTGGCAGCTAACTCAGACTTATCATAATTTAATTCTTGCCAAATCTTACCAAATCAACCTGTTGTTACCAACATTTACAACATCCATTACTGGATATGCCATAGATTGGAATTGAGATAAGCTTCTACCATTGGATTGCAATAGTTTATCTATCTCAATTAATATAACATTGCACAATTCTAAATCTGAAAGACATAGACCTACATTTATTGTGAATGTAAATCAATTAATATATGACATAAATGAAAAAAAAAGTTATACTAAAAGCTATGTACCTTCATAACCAGTAATATTCCTTTGCATATGAAGGATGTCATCTGATATAACCCTCTGTACTTTATTCCACACAACCTTGGGCTGTGAAATAGCATTGCATAAAAGTAAAGTGTAAAATAGGTGATGAAGGTATTTAGATGATGCCCAATTACTTACTTCCATGATACCATCAACATACTCTTTGTTATCATCTAACAATCCAAGAGCAAAGCAAGCATCTTTGTATGTAAGACAACAAAGGCCATCAATAGTTCTCAAATCCTCATAGCAAGTAGCATCTTTTGCTACATTTTGTATCAATTGCATGTAATATCTTTCACTAGAACCAGTTAGAGTAAAATATAGCTTTCTAATAGAGAAGCCAAACTATCTAGGCCTCCATTCATGCAATTTTTTCTTATAAACACAATGAGAAGGAAATTCAGCATATGTTAAACTCCTTACTTCTTTGTATTTAGAATTAGCTAAAAAACATGCTTCAAACATAGAAGAGTTCTCTTTATTATTATCCAATACAAATTGTAAAGATTGTTCTTCTCCAAATACTGCCGTATTTTCATTTGGTAAATGAAATGGTAGTCTCTTAACTAACGGATCCCTATAATTTATTTCAAATGATAGAATTTTCTATACAGCTTCACATGAAGATAGATACCTACAATCATAAAATATCTTAATTTCATCATGAACATTATCATCACTTAAACCACTTGTATTGTGAAAGAATACCACTGTTATTCTGTCATATCCCTTATTGATATACTTGAAGAGGTATTGGATTGATTTAACCTGATTAGGTCTCTTAACATTAATGTGTGCATTATACCTCAATAATAAAAAAGAATTGTATGGAATTGCATGTCAATTATCAAGTGGAATGCCATTCTTCATTACAAATCGATCATTCTTTAGTCTCTTGTATATGGCATATCCCTCAATAGTAGTTTACTTGAATTCTTTGCGACAGTGTTTGAAACAATTTTCATTAACCATACATGACGAATTTGGATTGCACAGTCCACATTTAAATATAATTATGGGATATAATTATATACTTGATTTTGCAACTTTTTTATTTAATTTAATTAGGTTTTGACATACGTCATAATTTTCAAATTAAATGACAATAAAATACATGCTACATTATCAATTTAATAAAAAAAATTCTTAATAAGATTTAAACTAAGTTCGAATAACCAACTTGTTTTGGCAATTTCTTGGTTTCAAAGTTTTGAAATTAATACACTAATTTATTCTAATTTCTAAAATACAATCAATCTGTATTTATTATTATAAATTTGACTAAAAGCCCATTTAAATATCATTTAATTTTTAATTAATATCTTGATAGGTTTAAATTTTGAAATAGTGATAATGATATAAGTTATATCAATAGAATTATAATTAATGTAAATCATTCAATTTCAATTTTTTTTTTAATTTAAATAGTCGATGTTAAATGTAATTTAAATCTTAAAAGATCATTTCAATGCAATTATAACAAATTTAAAGTTAAGTCAACTTTTAAGTAATAAATCCGTGATGACCAAAAGAAAGTAATAATTTGGTGATTTTAGATTTTGATTCTCATCAAACAATTTGTTAGTTTTAGATTTTAATACAGATTGCTCTACTTGCAAAACTTTCTTTATGATTAAAATTATTTTTTTTGAGATTTCTAAGTTGTTCAATATTCATAAGGTAATTGTTATTATAGTTACAATATATAGTTTTTTTTTGTGCTATTGTAAATATTATTACACTCTATTAATTATTTACAACTGATTTAAATAATTGAATTTAATAAATAATTTGATGTTTTAAGATTTTGGCATTAAAATAAAATTTAATCATATTAAACCATAATAATTCAATTATAATTAAATTGAAATAATATAAAAATTGTTATGAGATTTGATTCAACTTACTCATTTCTTGTCTAATCATATTAGAAATAAAAAGATCATGAAAACAAAAAAAAAATAAGAAAAGGCATTAGCATTTAGAGAAGAGACAATTATCAAATAAAAAAATATTAAAAATTATCTGCAAAATAAGAAATGCACCAGAAAAAATAAAAGTGGGAGAGAATAATGGAATAGAGGAATAAAAGTAAAAATGTAGAGTCAAATGAAATTGCACCGATAATTCAAATAATTACTTAAAATATTATAACCTTTTATAAATTTCAATAAACATAATAAAGAACAATTATGATATAAATAAATACATTATATTGCACTATGGTTCTAATTTTGTTTTGCAACTCTAATTGTGGGATAGTTCCTAACTATAAACTTCATAATGACACTAACTATTAGACCTAGTGTAACTACAAATCCAACTGCGGCAGATCCTTTCCACTGTGATGTAAAATTATACCTAAAAAGGTTTATTTAGATTTACATAACCAAAACCAAAACACAATTTAGGATTTTCCAATTTAGGAAAATATAGGATTTTCCATTTAAAATAGATTATCTATTTTACTCAAAATACATAATCAATCATACAAACTCTCTCTCAATATTTTTTGGCAAAAAAAAAACTCTTTCTCAATATATATATATATATATATCTATATTTTTTGTCAAAAAATCATACAAATTCAAAATTTTACAAATTTTTAAGATTTTCCAAGAAATCAAGAAATCTCGCATCAATACATAACTAACATAGAATACATATTTGCAAGATATTTTCCATCAATCCAAAATCAATACATTTTCAAAATTTTCCAAAAATACAAAATCTCAATAAATCATAAAATAAAAAGTTGATAATCATATCTCATACAGCAGAGCAAAGGAGATGGCATAAAAGAATGATAAAGATGCTATCAATGATGGAGAAGATTGCAAAATCTCTCGAAGAATTAAATAATTGAATTTCAAAATTTTGAAATTTAAACAATCAACATTAAATTATTAAATCTATTTTAATAAATTTTATTGGTTTATTTCAATTTCTTAGTTTAGATTTATGATATCATAATCATCTAATTTTGGTTTTCCTTAATTTTCATTTTATTCATCTCATCATTCCTTAAAAACATGATTATTTTTAAATAAACACATACAAATGAACGAATCAAATTTAATATCTAAAATTTATTTTTTAAGTAATTTTCAATATATTTTTTATTCCAATATGAATTTGTATTCAAAAATCAATTTTCTACTAATATTAAGCCTTTTCAATCAACAAAACAAAGTAAGGCAGATGAATATTATGATTTAGTTCTAATTATAAATCATAATTTTATAATTAAATTAAATACAAGATCAATTACCACTAATTGATCCAAATTTGGTTGATAAGAAAATCTTCTTGATTGATTCCACTTAATTACAGATTATGTCAATTTTTTTCATATTCAAATTTGAGTATGGAATAAATCAAAACAAAATAAATTCTTTAGTTTATGTATTGGATTACGTTTACAAACTATAATTTAACTTCAATTAATTATATAAGGCATAATTGTTTATAATTCATGAATTACCCATTTAAAGTAAGTATACAATACTTATATATATATATATATATTTGGATGGCTTATGAAGATCCATGGAAAAGAGAAATAATCTATTAATTAGAGTACATTTGATCATGAAAATAAAAAAGTATAATCAAAATCTTATACATCCTATAGAATTAATCGATTAGAAATTGAGAACTGTACATTAATAGATATTACTTTGAATCTGTTCAATATCATGTCTTCACCGCAAGACTACTTTCGATCATAGTCACATTAAAGCACTTAGAACAATTGTTGCTTCTAAGTAATGTGTGAAACAAAGAATAGTTCTATCAATCTGCAAAATGATTCAATTAAATATATAAGGCATCAATTTTGTTTGTTCACAACCCATTTAGATTAAGTATACAAATAATTATATATATGAAATTTAATTTTAAAAAATTAGAAGAGAGTTTATTTGCACTGCCAGATGTGAAGGATATTCATGGAAATGTTGAAATCATAATTCATGTTTGCTGATATAAGCTTAATGGAAAAAACCAATTAAAAATAAGAGAAAATCTTAATTTAATATATTTGGATGAAATTCTCTAGTTAGTTTGATCTTCTCACCTCAATCAAATGCCAAAGTTTCTTTTGTTGAAGTTGTACGGTTCTTTCCAAATCCCCACTGCCAGCTTTGATGCCAATAGCAAGCATGAAATTTCTAGGAAAGGAACCAAACACAAATGGACTTCCAGCAAAAACGCAATAAATGTTAAAAATTATAATAACAAAAACTTCATGTTAAATTTTACCACCGAAATTCAAAAGCATCATCCTGCAAAATTTAAAAACACAAATACAATCACATTTACATTATGAATAATAAATAAAAGAAATGATCCAAACCTTGTCACCATCTTAAATGGAAAATGCATACAAGAGAAAAGTGAAAGAACGAATGAAAATGTCCTCCTACTTCGAAATTCTGCTTCCGTCTTCAATGCATAATCAAAACTGACAAAGAAAAGGTTTTAGATGAAATGTGGTTGTAACATGAAATAACATGTGTATTTATAGAGTGAATCATGACTTGTTGATAGTTCGACAAAATTATTTGAATATTCAATATGAAACCAATATGGGAAAAAAGGAATTAAATACAAATTTAAAAATTCATGTACCAATCATTATTGTTCATTTACTTGTCATTCAAATGAATTATATGGATCAACTTATAAAATTATTTCTATTAATTTGTAATTGAACCTGAAACGGAAAAAAATAAAGAAATTAAATATAAATTTAAAAATTCTTATCTCAACCATTATTGCTCTATACATGCCATTCAAAGGAATTATATGTATGAATATTTAAATTCCTTTTATTGATTTATAATTGCACCAAACATAATTTGTGCAATAACATCATATTAAAAAGCATAAATAGTGCATTATTATGTAGTTGGCCAGTAATTAATAAGAGCCATATAATACATTAGTTGGTAGCATGAAATCCACTTTTTTCAATCTCACCAAGCTGATATAGTAACACAGAATTTTGACATGCTTTAGTATATATAATAAATTGTGAAAAGTTGATAGTTAAATCCAATAACTCCACAAAATTTAATAACTCAAATTAGATAATGAAAATAATATATATATTTTTATGATAATTTTGAATATTATATACCAATAATTAGATTTAAATTTGAATAAAAACATTATACCAATATATTGCGTATCATTCACGTTTAAACAATAATCATAAAAGTAATAAATTTTTATACATTTTCATCTTTAATAAATGGTTCTAAAAAAATTGAAATAGTGTATTTATGAAACTAAAATCTAGAAGGAAATATTGATAGTCAAATGAACATAAATTGCCACAGAAGGAATTTGCATTAATATCTAATTGTAATAAGTGAATTAAATTATAGAAGTATATTAGTTAGCATGGTAAGTCCTACTTTATTCCATTTCACCAAGTTCATGTGAGAGCACAAAATTTTGACACATCACCTAAGTGTACTTTGCTTTGGTATATATAATGAATCAACTACTTGTGAATTACAATGGCTGCTTTATCTTTTAAATGATCTACATACTTATCATCCCAAACCAGCTCTATTGTATTGTGATAATCAATCAACTCTCCATTTTACTTCAAATCCCACATTTCATGAGCGTACGAAGCACATAGAGCTTGATTGTCATATAGTTCGTGAGAAGCTTCATTCAGGGGTTATACATCTCTTGCCTCTTCGTTCCATTCATCAATTGGCAGACATTATACTAAACCTCTTGATCCTGCACCTTTTCATAATATATTTTGTCCAAGCTAGGCATGATAGATGTACATGCTCTAGCGTGGTTCACACAGAATATTAAAGAAAATGGGTGAATTTTGTTATACACTTGCTTGTTAAGTTAGTTTTGTAATTTAGTTAGACTTGCAACGAATTTAGTTCAGTTAGCTTGTATTTATATTATTCTTGATTCATTGAATAAAGTTAAAATCCATTCCTACTTTTCCATCACTTTTTCTCTGTACTTTCTTTTTCTCTTGCTTGAAGAATATCAGTCTACCTTCACATAAAGCTTGCACTGTAAGACTTGATGGCCAGTAAGAGCAAATATGATATAATTTTACCACATTTATTCAAGTTTGTCGCCACTAGGGAATATTAAAAATCTAATGAGACATTGGAATTCTTGAATGGCAAAAAATTTTCCACCGGCATTGCCAGTCATACATAAAAAAATACAGACGAAATCCTCTGGCATACATTACTCAATTGCAGAGTCCTATACAATCAAAAAAGGAGGTCACGACACGTGAAGATTTTGAATTTCACTCTGTAGCGTTCTAATTTTCTTCTCAACATTTGATAATTCTTCTTGAATCTCTAACAGCTTGTCCAGTCTGTTCTGCGCTTGATCCTGGTAAGGTTTGCCGAGGATTTTAACAAAAGTGTCCAAATTCCCTATGGCTTCAACGAGATCCTTCTGCATGGCCTCTTCCACTTCTTGGGCCAAGGTATCTGCTTTCCTTTTCACTTTATCAATAACACTCTGCTTCCGAGCCGGGAAATTTGAAATAGCTAGATACCGTTATAAAAACAGCTCTCCGCTCAGAAATTAGCAAAAACATAATCGGACAACCGATTTTTTCCCCCAAAAATCAATATAAGAAATATGTTTCAGCCACCAAATTCAACAAGGAAGTGTAATAAATTCTAATAATAGTTCACTCAAATAAGTCATATTACCCGCCAGCAGAACAAAGGCCAAGAGCAAGAAGATCTTCCAAAGTGGTTGGCAGCACAGATGTCAGAAGGGAAGCGGATAAACCAGCAACACCTAGTCCACCAAAAACACCTAAGAACTGATGTAAATGGAAAACATTTTAGATCAGAGTGTTTGGAGACAGTACAATTTGGCATAATTAAAAATATTCAATTAAAAAAAGATTCCAATTGAAAAAAAAAAAAAAAGAATAAGATTCCACAGAATCACAATGAATTTCAAACTTACCATCTCGCGGACTTCTTGCTCAAATGACTTGGAAGCAGCACTGCTGCCGAAGGTTTCAATCACCCGACTCCCAGTTTGGTCCACTTTCTTTAGCAACTCATAGGTCTCAAAATCCATCTGACTATTTGCATTAATCAATGATGGCCATTGTTTTACAAAAGTTAGCTTGTACAGTCGTCCTTGATCAGTATTTTTGGATTGTAACCAATCTTCGTATTCTCCCAGTATTTTCTGGATGTTAAAATGAACATAAACGAGTCTTTCCCGAGCAATATAAAAAGGAGAAAATAAACCAGTTGAAATATGATATAGATTCATAATTCAACTTAAAATCCTAGACAGGTTAAACATTACAGCCAGCGACTAACCTGAGCAGCCACCACAGCAGGACCAATTATGTCATTCTGAATTCTTGAGGTAGCAGGCATTGCATAACTTTTACCTTTGAATACATATGAAGCCACAATGTCAAGATTGGATAACTGCAGAGAATCTTCAACGAGCTCCACAACATTTGACTTTGTAGTCTCAATCTGATAATTCGTGACAAGTTTTATTAGAAAACGCATTGTATGAGGGGGAAATAAATAAATTTGTCTCAAACCTTTTTTTTTAAAAAAAGAAAGAAATCTTAAACTGCTGCTTAACATACCAGTGATAAAATTTGTCTCCTCCAAGAGAGGCTCTCACTTTCTATGCTCAGTGCAAAATCATCTACACTCTTAACAACATCATTCACCGCAGCCAAATCCTGCCTGGCATGTCGGTAGTCTTGTGTCACAATAGTGTCACATGCTGACAAAAGTCTATCTGCAATTGCGACTGGTGTTTCAAGTTTCAGCTTCATTCTCTCCATTCCTGGTATTGTTGAACCATCCAAGAAGCTGTACAAGAACTTTTCAAATTCATTGAAGCCCCTGGCTCTATAATGAGAATCACTGTTAGAGACCAATAGTTCTCCATTATGCTTTCCAACATCGGTGGTTGTCATAAGTTTTGTTTCAAGTGCAGATCGTGCGGACACAGGATACAATATCACATCTTCAGTATTCAGCAATTTTTGCACATTGTCCTTGATGAATGACACTGCTTCCTCCAGCTGCAACAATATGTCAATGTAATTTCAGTACAGTAAAAAGTTTAGTTAGAAAGTTAAATTACAGGAAAGAACCATCAGCTAATTTCACAAGATAATCACTTGAGATTGTATGAAATTATCTATAACCAATAAGAAGCTTAAGCCATTGATGAACCTCATGAGTACTCTGATATATGTCAGATTTATTCAAAACAAAGACAACTTTCTTTTTCCACTGCTGAGAATATCGAAGAAAAGCAACCTGAAACACATAGCCATTAAAGAAGCACTTGATTAGATTGCTAATAACAGAAGATAATACATGCTATACCCCTCCCAGAACAATAATTACCAATACTATATGAAAAATACAATGTTACGCCCCATTAGCATAGGTGACTGACCATACCTCGCTTCCAGTCAAAGGACGATCAGCAGAAATAACAAACACAAGCAAATCTGCACGGGGTACAAATTCCTCCGTAAGACGCTGTTGTCTTTGGAGAATCACATTAGTTCCAGGTGTATCAACAATGATCATCTGTTTTCAAAAGAATTAGAATACTGCTGAGAGCACACCTAATTGCACACAGGAAAGAGCATCAAAGGTGCAATATGAATTGAATGCATCCGCTACATAAAAGAAGGGCAGCGATAAATCATAACTGAAATAATAAAAATCAAAAGTTAATTAACTTACTTCTTTAAGAATTGGAGCAGGAAGGTAACATATATATTGACCATCTGGATGCTTTTCACAACGTTGTTCTTCGAAATCTAAGTCAGTATACCGTAAAAACATAATCTCATTGGTTGTTGGAACCACTCCTTCTTTGAGATATCTTTGCCCAAGAAGAGCATTTATGACAGTGGATTTACCAGAGTTGAATTCCCCCTAATAATATCAATAATTCAATACGGACAAAAGGCATGGTATAATAAAAACTTCTGCAGCATTCTTATGAAGTCCTCAGCATGAAAAAGGTAGTTAATCTCAAAATAAAAATGATTTTTGGGATCTTGACCAACTACCTTTTGAGTTAGAAAGTTTATAAGGAATATAAAACAGACAAGGGGAAATTATCAAGTTTGAGTGACAACCAATAATTCATCCTGAGTTGGACAATATATACTCAACTGCAAAGGCAAAATACATAGGTCCTAAAAGCAACATTAAAACACTAACAATAAGCTTCAACAGAGCCAGTAACCTATGAGTGAGAAACAGGAGAAAATGCTGCTGAACCAATTAAACGAATTTCCTTGTTTCAAATAACATGATATATATAAAGTACATGTCATTGACCACAAACTGCATGACAAGAATCTCCAGAGAGGAACAACTTCACAAGTTTTTAAAGACAAAATAATTAACAAGCCAATATCAAGTGAACTCTGATTAATTTTTGGTGTGGTGATTAGACAAGGTCATAAGACATTCAGATGAATTACAAACAAAATAACAACAAATTTAAATAAAGGAGAGAATTAAAAAAATGGCGCTAGATAGTCAAATAATTCTTAATTAGAGCATGATAATAACATTTTTCTTGTTTTGAAATTTAGAGCTAATACCAATGTATATTCCAGGAACCAGAATTTCTTGAGATTCAGCGCACAATTACCACTATAACCAGTAAAAATGGCTCATCAATTTGAGAAATTGCATCATTAAGAAGTGAAACCTCCTCCATCTGTCATTTGAAACCAACACCAATTCAACACAAAGTAAAAAATATGCAGGTCAACATATAGAATAGCAAATAATATAATTACTTCCAATACATTTTGTAAAATTAAAATATCACCAGTGGTGCAGCTTTCTTGATAACTTGCACCGCTTCATTTAATACTGATCTCTCTGTTTCTATCAACTGTTTTTCTATGTCTTCCAGTTTCATAAATCCTGCCAAGACCTCCTTTCCCCCCTGAAAATCATTATCCATGTCTTGTAATTTATGCTCACTGACTTTGTCCCCAAGACCATCTAATGTTTCCTTATCATTTGCATACTCTCTGTCAAATAGTTTGTGCAGAAATTTGCCATCAAATGAACCAAAAATTTCCAAATCGATAACAAAACCACTAGCACCCAAAGTGAGTAAATTTGATGCCTCAGCATAGGAAATAACATTTCCCCATGAAGACCACATGATGAAAATAGGTATCTTCACATTCTCACATATAGAATTAACCTCCAGATCGATATGCTCCACTTTAGCACTTCCATAGATAAGACAATCAGCACCTTCGGATTTAGATGCACTTACAGCATCATCTACAGTTTGGACAATTCTAGCAACTAAGGGAAGAACCACCAATTCAGATTTGGAATCCAGCATTGTATTTCTCGCAACAACTGTAGGAAGACCTGCAACATATGAGAGAAACACATAATCTATGCATGTGCCCGGAATTATCAACTTTAGAGGCAGGGGAGTTCAGTATAGGTGAAAAAAACAAACGGAGAGCATGCGAGAAATAATGCAGTGCAGGAGAAAAATAACATACAGCCCAGACGCTAGAAGCATTAAAGTCTGCTTCGCTGTTGCTATACAGCTTCGCATAGCTAAATGAACATCTTTAATTATTGAACTGTTTTGCCAATGAAGGTTCACCATTCAAGCTCTTCAGTAACTTAAGATAAAGTAGACAATTTTACCTCTCATAAGACGAGATAGTCTAGGTTGTAAGAAAATGCTTTTGAAGAAAAGGTTGAACAGATAGAATAAGAAGGAAGCGTCTAGATTATGTCCAAGTAATAGGAATACAATAATGACCTTGATCAGAGAGCAGAACCCCGCTAGCACCAGCAGCAGCAGCAATATCAACGCGCTCAGAAACCAACAAATAGGCGCGGTCCTGAACCACGGACTTCAACGTGCAAGCAGCCTCATAAAGCCTACCCCCACTGACTTCATTGCTGGTGAGCACCACCATTCCAACCCATTTCGACACCGCCTTGTCGATTAAATCGAGGGCATCACCACCGCTCAAGACCTCGTTAGGGTCCAACTGAAGAACGAGACTAGGGACTTTAATCTCGGGCCTCTTATAACCTCCAGGGTACAATGTTCTGGGCTGTGGCTGTCCATAAGGACGATTCACTTGTGGCTTGTATTGGTCGAAAGCATTAGAACTATTTGAGACGGAATTACAAGTAATTGAATCATGTGGTCGCCGAAGGGGAAGGCGGGAACGAGAGAAGTGGGTGTGGCGGGGAACCAGTGAGGCCAATAGTGAAGAGTTTAGAGAGCTGTGAAGGGAGAGGAGGGGTGCCATGGAGTTGTGAATGAAGAGAGTAGAAAGAGAGAGCTAAGAGAGTTGAGAACACTACAGAGAACGGCTTAGGCTTATCGCCTAGACCGTCCGTGTACTGTCCGTGATCTGAGTTCTTTTATCCTCTTATCAGCAACAGCAGAAAGAGTCAAATGAAGGAGTGAAGAATATATAGAATATTTATGGTTGTCTCTCGTCAAAACTCAAAACTGAGAAACTCCATTTTAATGATTTTTCTTTTATTCTATTAGACTAATTTTTTCCATAACAATAAAAAAGATTTAACTCCAGATATATTTATAAAATTGTTAGTTCAAATATAGCAAATATATAATTTTTTTATCATAGGTTTGGAGATTTATTTATGTACTAATTTTAGTATTGAAGATAGGGGGCAAATATATTGTAATTAAATTGATTTTATATATAAAAGTTGGAATTAAATATTTAACCATTTGCTTAAAAAATGAAAGTTCATTTTATTCATGTCGATCCAAGAATTCAAGGATTGTCAAGTTGAAATAGGTTACTCTCCCAATATAGTTAAATATTTGTTTACAAAATGAGTTATTTTATTCACGTCAATCTGAGAATTTAAGTATTATTAATGTTGGGCTCAAATGAATAACTCTCATCATTGTTTGTTCTTATCTATGATGGTCAAGCTTGAAACCAAAATAGTGTTGAGTAATTTACTATTAAACTTAACATTATTAGCATGATTTCTTATAAAACAAGTTAAATTATTAAATTTGTTAAAAATTTTTTATATTTTTTATTTTTTATCTTTATTAATTATATCATTTCTCATATTTTATATAATATTTATCTCTCACCTATTAATTATAAACTAAGAATATGAATAGAAAAAATAATTAATGTATCACATAATCTTATAAAATATCATATATTTTGATTAAAGATAGTTTTTAAAAAATATCTTATATTTAAAAAAATATCCTATATCTTGTTCAAATAGTTTTTAAAAAATATCTTATATTTAAGAGAAGAGAGAGATATACAACATAGCTTTTATAAATGTGGCAAAAAAAAAACTTGTGTTTGTATATAATAATTAATGAAGATATATTAATATTGGTGATTTATATAATTTAAATTAAATTTAATTAATAAATGCATTGGCCCTCTTATCTCACGAGCATGCAGGAAATCCGGGTCCAATACCCACCTCCAATCCACTCCCATTCGATCTCACTAAATAATTCTTTCACTTCCTTCCCCTTCAATTCCTTCAGTTAAACCCCTTCAATTCTCTTTATTAAAAGATTTTTCAATTCCTTCCCCGTCAATACCTCAATTGATCAGTTGAACCAAACAGAAACTCAGAGCCCCGTCCTTTACGTGTACTATGCACCCTCGCGGCGTCGCTTCTAATTTTATGTCTCCCTGCTCCAAATTCCAACACGCGTTTCCCTCTTCTTCACCATAATAAGAATAAGAAAGCCCTGTGATGGACTAAGGCGGTTCTTTGGCTCTCTCGTATCGGATTTCACTTCCTGAAAATGGGTCGAAAACCCAACGCTTCCAAGCTTCTGGCCAAGTCTTCCACGGTAGACTAACACTATATACTTTGCTATTTTTTCTTCTTCTTTATTCATTATTTATCTGGCCCTCATTTATCCATAATGCCGGTGGATTATCTTGTATTACTCCTGTAGTTTCTCTTTGCCTATCTTATCTGCATGTATTCGCGATAAGTGTTGCTGCCTTTCATCTATGGAAAATCGCATCATTATTCTCCTTTGATGTCTATATGCGGCTGATGGACTTAGGGTTATAATTTGGTTCGGGTCTTGGAAGTTTGGTTAAATGAATAGATATAGGTAGGTTGCCGAGACTAGGAAAGAAAGATGAGAGCTTGCAGTTATGTTGACTTGTTTTTCTGTTGCCATCGCTTAAGGCTTCTTGTGGGAAAACTGGATTTGCTTAGCATCGTTTCTTTTTTCGAGTTGTTTTACTTTTATAACATGTCATAAGCGGAACACCTCACATTCTGCTGCCGAGGATGTAATGCTCCTCTTGTTGTGTTATTTTGGTGGAAGTATGTGGATGTGATATCTTCAGGGTGCTCATTTGACTTCCTTCACAGTTATATTGCTATGTCTTGTGATGTAAAACATAGCTTAGCAGACCTTTTTTTTTATGTGCTTCTTCAAATGTCATCTATGGAGTAAGGAACTTATATAACTGTATGATATGTAAACCAAGCAAGTTTGTCATTGATTTATTAATGCATTTACTAACTATAGTTCTTACTTTGCTTAAAGCCTGAAAGTACAAATCCTTCCTTGGGGAGGTCTGAATCGTTGCCTCATAACTCAAAGGCCTCACTGGACAGAGTGAACTCTACACTTGAAAGCCCTAACCCTCCAAGTCCTGTGCAGAAGCATGTGGAAGGAATGGTTCCACAGCTCGAAAGCAACCCAGCAAGAGAGAAAGAAAAGTCAAAATCTAAGCTGGAGGAGAAGTCTCCGTCACATAGGAGGAGAAAGTCCGGATATTATTCTTCTGGTCTCAGGCGATCACAGCGTATTAAAACTCCAGTTGTGCTTACCTCTAACCATGACATTGAAACGTACGTTGAAGATGTCATTGTTAGTGATAATGAGAATGATGAAACTGATACTCAAATGGGGAAAGTATTGTCAGAGCCAGAGGCAAACCTGGGTGAACAGAGCTTGAAAGAAAAAGTTGACTATTTGTCGCAGCGATTAGAAGCTTTTGAAAAGATCATAGAATCACTACAGCCCAAGGTATTTAATAAATTAAAACTCAAAAATACATTTTTTTTTTGCTATTTACTGACTTATCTCATGAGCTTTTGTATTGAATATGCAAATAGGTGGATAAAAATATTGACTTAAATGAAACCTCATCTTCAGTATCTGCTCTATTCTGGAGCTTGTACATAGACTCCCAGAAAAAGGTTCTGTTTCATTTAGTATTTCACTTGCTCTTTTAAGCTATTTCCCCCTTTTTTTTTCTGGCCATTATTCCCCCATTTTTTTGTTATTTTACATCGGGCACCCTTTTTTGTATCTACACATGCAGCTTGAAGCTATGAGAGATGAAAATCGGCAACTTACTGGAAAGCTAGAAAATGCTCTGGGCAAAGTTGAAGTGGTATATTTTAACGCTGCTTTCAGTAGAATGATGCTACAGTAGTTTACTTTTGCTATTGCTTTTAGTGCTATTATTGCAGGACCTAAATTTTTACTTACATCACCTACTTCTTGCTTGGATCAATTAATTATGCGGCTAAGTGCTTGTATAATTGTTATAGCGGCTGCAAATTGAGACTGATATGGAAGGAACCATTTTACTTTTGTCATCTATTAGCTTGTAGAATTACTGCCGGTCATTCTTGTTATTATTATTATACTAACACGCAATAGTAACTTGTAAGTTTTCTAAAGAAGGATGTTTACCATGAGTAGATGTTGACATATCTTATTGCAAAAGAATGCAATTTGACAGAGCTCTTTGACATCAGTTTCTGGTCTGCACCCCTAGTTACTTAAACTGTTTCAGTTTATGATTTTGTGCAAAATGTTTACGTCATCCAGTTCTTTGATTGCTTCTCTAAACTATTTTTCTTATATTTTCAAGGAGCAAGAAAAGTTTTGCTTATGATTGGTGCGACATTTTTTAATGAGGGTTCTTGCAGTTGCTGCCTGCAACGGTCAACTTCTTTTCCTATCCTACATTCCTACTCTTTCTTACAATGGCCAAGATTAGCTGATTATTTATAAATTTCTGTTACTGATGTGGTATCTGATCTGATCTTGTCTATTTTCCTGCTTTAATGAAATGTTTGTTAAAAATTACATAATTTTAGGACTGAAATTAACAATCAATGTTCAATGGGTGCTGACATTCAGGATGAGTATTCTTATTATCTTAAACTTTTGCGGATGATGGTGCATGTCAAAGATACCTTGAAATGGACCATTTTATGGATATTTAACGAGGGAAGAAAAATAATAAATTGCAGCTAATGAATTGAGCTTTTAGTGAAGTGTGTTGGGACATGGTATGGATGTGGCTCTGACCTAAATATTGTTGATACTCTTTATATGTAGTTGGAGAAGCAGAATGATTTATTGATTGGAATGTGGGAGAAACTGAAGGATCTCATTATGATCTCCAATATGTCCAAAACTACTGAAGCTGCTGTTAATGCAACAAGACAAGCAATCCATAATGCTAATGCGGCTTCTGCTGGTAAAAGAAAGAGACATATCCAAGGAAGCTGAAAACACCGACATTTGACCTCTTTAGTCTGCTATGCTATTGTAATATAATATGTTGTGAACATGTCTGTAGTTTGGAGACTGGAACTACTGATGCTTACTGTGGAGGTAATTCGAACCTGTCGGTAGTTTGGTAGGAATGATATTGTGCTACTTATTGGCTTGGCTATATGTATCTAGTACCGTCTCTCATTTGCCAATGTTTGGTGTGGGCTTTGTGCGGAATTTCTGGTTCTTAAACGGCGATTTGAGAGTTATTACGCAGGTCAAATTTTTAATCCAAAAATACGATGAATTAACGTAAGATTCAATTCAAACTTATCAGAGGTTGGCTTTTGGGACCGATGAATAATGGATAAGCGTGTTGGAACAAAAGGAAGTTGGTAACAATAGTTGGATCTAGGAAGTTTCTTATGACTGACAATCTGTCTGGAGTTGAGGTTGAGCTGAGGGTTGAGCTTTAGCACCGACATTCTGCCAGCTGTGTACCGTATTGTGCGTGGTATGGCTTCTTCACCACAATAATAATAAGGATTACGTCAGTGTATAATTAATTATATGTTTTAAGTTTTGAAGCGATTTATCGTTATGATCTAATAATAATAATAATAATAATCAGTATTATAATTTATAATAACAATAACGAGTCTGTCTCCACCACCGTCTGCACGGGATGAATTTTGCATTCATGTAACCCAAAATATTCCCTCCACAGTTCAACCAACGTCAAATACTTTAAAAATAGATGGATTCATATTGTAGTATATGCTATATTCTGCGTTGGCGTGTCTATATATTCTTTATGAATCTTTCTAATATTGCTTAGCAAACTGCCAGATCGTGATGTTGCTATTCTACCAGCGATAGACTCAACATATAAAAAGAAAAATTAGTTGACTATTTGTAACATTGGTGAAAAGAAAATTCATATTCATTTATTTTTCAATCTCTCACGATATGTTTAAAGTCAATTTAGAAAGGGCACTCTTTAAATACATTCTATTTTTCTTTCGTTTTTGGAGATTTGTTTCTTAATTTTTCGGAGAAAAACACAAAAGACAACTGGGATGCTAATGTAGATGTTTACATTGTTTAGAGTTCGTCATCATAAATCTTAATGAATTTAGTGAGATAATAAAATAAAAAATAACGAAAGAAAGTAAATAAACTCAGCCATCTAGGACTAGTTCAAGATTTGAGGTGTTAAAGATTAGTTATGGTGTGGGTAGTATTGAGGGTGTTTAAATTTTAAATTTTAAGCAAGAAGCAGAAAATAATAAAACTTAATAAATATTTATAAAATCTATTTCTTCTTTTTAAAAAAAAAACTTTTTTCTGCTCTTCTTTTGTTTTGAATTTCTCTAAAACTAATTTTGCACTTTAATCTAAAATTATGTTGTCATACATATTTTCTTAATGTCTAACGTTTGGTTGTCCAAATTTTTAAAAGCTTCAAACAAGAAAAGCAGAAAATTTAGATTTGTAACACGGAGAAAGGAATGGAGGCATTTTCCTGGCTAGTTGGTGCTGGCAAATGCGGTGATGGGGGAAGTGCGTATGGATTACCGTAGGCGCATATCAAAGACAGATGAAGTAAAAGGTAGTTTGTGGGCTTTGGGTATAACCGAGTGCCAATAAGAGAGACAACCCAGAATGATGTAGTCTGAGCGAAATCATGATCTCTATTTCTCTCTATTCTGGGTTCTATCGTTGCGCCTTGCCCTCTTGTGGAAACAACCACCAGCACTACGCTAGAGTCTTCCCTTAACTTCGTTAGTTTCTTTCTCATCTCCTTTCCCTTTCTGTTTGCTTATTTGAATGTGTAGTTCGCTACCCTGTCTGCTTTGCCAATTGCAATGCAGAATTTTCTCCCCGCTCGATTTTCTGGATCCAGATACATTCATCTGTCGGCTTAATTTCTTTATGCGGGGCTTCTTATCTCTGAATTTCTTGTTCATTTTGCTTTTCAAGCTTGCATTTTTAATTTCTTAATTTCTTTAATTCATTCTTGTGGGCTGGGGAGGGGTAAGAATGCAGAGCTGTCTTTTTCCATCGTACAGTGATGTAATAATGGGAATTAGGCACATACCCTAATTATGTAAATCACGGAAATCTTTCCCGCTATTTTGGAGATCTGGAGTAGATTCTGCTAGATATGATCAACGTGGCGTGAATTCATGGGGGCAAATTAGATATTAATTCCTTTCCTGGAGAGACGACTGTGACTGCGTGATTTTTCCGTCTAAAGCGCTTTTGATGCCTAAGAGATAGAAAATAGATTGAAATAGACTGGACTCGACCCCTTGAAGTTGGTTTGTTCTAAGGCATGAGAGATCAAAAGGAATAATGCGTTTTCCTCGTTCTGCTCATACTAGGTAGTAGGTAGTGTGTACTTAGATCTATCCAAACTACGGGACGCATTGGCTTGAACTATACTTATATGCGTAAGCTAAAGGGGTTTTGGAATGTTTGGAGATGGGACCAGATTGGCAGTGCAAAAATTCACAAATGTCCGCGTTCGTTCTTCTCGGTTCAATTTGATTTGTTGTTTTGTAAAGACTAAATATCAGTTCTTCCAAATCTTGGCATAATGAAAAAGACACTTGTATAGAATTTTACGCAGCTGGAAGTAGGAAGAGTTTTAGCTATTTGATATTTTCTGGTGACATTTCATTGAACATCTTGATAATTATTATACTAACTTTCAACTTGGTCTTCCAACAGTACTAAAAATGATTGTTCATGGCTCTGCAGCTTGCATATGGGGACTCTGGCGGTCAAAAGCGAGAACACAAGCTCTGATGTATACCTTTCACTGGGGTTGAAACAATTGGGTAAAAGAGTTGTAGGCGCTCCACGGGTTTTATCACTTGTCTCTTCACTTCTTGAGAGATCAGTTCAGAGGAATGAAGAGCTATTGGAGGCAAAACATATAAAAGATGTTGCCACCATGTTTCATGGTTTAAGAGCACCTACTCTGAGTGTTCGTGAGTACATGGATCGTATCTTCAAATATTCAGGCTGCAGCCCCTCCTGCTTTGTTGTTGCACACAGCTATGTTGATAGATACCTTCAGCGCACAGAGGTCAAACTGACTTCACTTAACGTGCATAGGCTTCTGATTACTAGCATAATGCTAGCAGCAAAGTTTATGGATGATGCGTAAGTGCGAGTTTGACATGAGGCCAATGAATGTTTTATCTTCACTGCTGTCAATGTTTGTTGTTTCTTGTTGTAGAAAGTTTGTTGCTTAGTCTAAAATTGATCTATTTGTCAATTAGAATGACTTTTAGAATAGGATGATGATGAGAACTGTGTTCAAATATGCAGAATATGTTAGACAATGAACAATTTCACATTGAAATCGGTATGATATAGGAGAAACATCTTGTTTCCTCGTACATTCAGCATGTTGGTTAACTTGCATCCTCTGTACATGGTTTTTCAGATTCTTCAACAGTTGTTACTATGCAAAAGTTGGAGGAATCAGTACATCTGAGTTAAACAGGTTGGAGATGGACTTCCTGTTCAGCATAGATTTCAGGCTTCAGGTTAGTGTAGAGGCATTTGGAAGATATTGTTGGCATCTGGAGAAGGAAGCTGCGGAGTCTCTGGAGATTGAGCGGCCAATGCAGGCGTGCCGTGTTAAAGAAAGCTGGTCAAACAATGATGATTCTGCTTGTGCTTCTCCAACTGCAAGATGAGAATGCTGAAGTACTTGAATGTACTGTTGAATCCCACAACAAAATGAAAGAGAATCAGTGTTAAGAGTATTCGAACGGGGAAAGATTGCTATATTCATTAGTCACACCATTAGGAATTCAATATTTTTATGGAATTTGTTATGTTTTTTTGGGGTATATATATGCCATGTTGGCATGGTAATAATTTTATTTTTTATTTTGATCAGTGATGGCTGGCTATCTTTATTCTCTGAAAGGTCGAAGCACCTGTGATTCTTGAGGCAAGCATTTCCACTCATGGTATAACCACTAATAGCAGCGTGCACTATCTTGAACGTAGATGCATGTGGTGGTAACCTTCAAATAATTTTAATAAGTTGTGGAATGTATCAAGAAAATTTTCTTAGCCCTCGAATCAACCAAAAAAATTCTTGCTCTAGTTCTTGTTCTAGTATTAGAAAAATGGACAGGTATGATGTCCATGCCAGATTTGGATCCGTTGGTTTTTGTTGGGAGGGAAAAAAATTGTCATTGCCGTAATTTTGTTTTTGGTCATTCATATTTTCAAGTCAAACTCAATATAAGAAAAATAAGAGAATTTGTTCTAAATTAAACAGCTACGAATTTACATGGGGATGTTCAAGTAAGGTATGTCTATAGAGAGGCGAATGGATGTGCACACACTGGCACGATTGAGTTTACAAAGGGATGTTGGATTCCAATTCATTGCTACACTATCATCTGGGTTAAGAAAACTCATGATAAAGGATCTTGCGGGAGAAGGAGGGTCACGCTTTGTGGTAGATAATTACCAAGTTTTGTTATACTTTCTTTGTTTCCCTGTTTAGGTCTTCCGACCTCATTGTTTCACCGAAAAAAAAAAGGCTACGAATTTTCTTCTTGTTCTTTCATTTTGGCAGTCCCAAACAATTTGTTGAAAACAAACATGGACCAGGTGGCCCTGAGAAAGAAGATGCGCCAGTTTGTGGTGAATGGGTTAATCATACCTAGACGAGGTACAAGTACTTTTTTTGGCCCAAGGTGCAAGTACAAATGAAAGCGAAGTCAGTTTTTGTTTTAAAAAAAATAAAAAATAACAGATCATTCAGTTAAGTCTCATTACATAACATAAAGCAACGGTTCATGTCCTGGTGTATAAAAGCAGCGCGACTAGGAGGGGGTCCTGATGGGAGGCAGAAGCAAAACTCCTGACTTGCATAGTGGGATCTCTTAGTAAATGTATCATCAGCCATCAAAGCCTCTCTTCTTGAATAAAACGAAGTCAGGTTTCTACTGGGACTAATGTCGCAATATCGATGGTCATAATAACAGAAAGCAGTGAGCTTCATTATCTTTGTGCAGGAATCAAACCCAGAACAATTTATACATACATTCAAGTTCGATCAACATGAACCGGGGAAGTCCACGATTGAGACAAATAACAAAGGAATCTAACGGGCTGTCACAGCAAGCAAACAAATATTTATTAAAGGATCCTCAGGAAATAATCGTGGGCATAATAATTTGTTTTTGTTGTCTATTTAATAGCTAGCTAGTAGTAGAGTAGACTGTAGAATAGTAGATGTGGGAAGGGAAGGGCGAAGAAAACCGAAGAAGAAGCTTCGCTAGGCATGGGGGTTTCCAAGAGACATGGCGTCCTAACTCAGCCAGTGTGGCTACATTACATGGTCCTTGCAATGGTTGGTGTTACTGCTCACGAGCGACCTACCTATGATTCTCCATTCTCCTCTACATAGTCTTGCCCTCAGTTTCGATAAAAGAAAAATATGGGGGAGACGAAAAAAAAAAAAAAAAAAGAGAGAGAATTTAGACACCCACCATCTAAATTTTTTTTTATTTTCTCTCATAATATTTTTTTTTCCATTCAAACAAAGTTCTATCCTTCCATTTATTTCCTCACTTCCCTACTCCTTACCCTCACCCCCTCTCTATTGCTTCACTAACCTACCCTCACTATCCATAATTAACCAGTTGGGCAAAAATCACCTAAGGGCGAGAACTCGGGCTTTTTTTTTTTTAATTTCCTTCATACATTCTTTGATCTCCATGACTAGTAATGAAACCCAATGAAAGAAAGCCAAAAATGGTTGAGGTCCCCTACTCCCACTCATAAGATGCAACTCATAATTAGATTCCAAAGACTGTTACAGTGAAGCCAGTCCACATCAAATGAAATAGAATGCATATGGTTAATTGAAGCTGTGAGCGTCGCCTTCGTCAGTGTCATTATCACCGAACTAAATGATAATGAGGTTAGGGTGTCTATGCTTTGTGTAGTTCTACCTAACTCGTAGACGGTCGTGCACTTACCACCAAAATATGTAGCAGAAGAAGGACCAGCAAAATTGAGAGCTGCACGTGCCATATATGTCAGTACCAAAAGAGTTCGTGAGGGATGAATTTGACTCTTTTTTTTTTTTAACCACCTGGATTTACGGGACTAATTAAACAAAACTACCTTACTCACTCAGAGAGATGAATTTGACTTGAAACATTATTTTGCTGCCTTAAATTCTTAAAAATTTGCTTCCAGTGTGTGGACATGAATGTTCCTTTATGACAATTTGAGGATCAGCTTCTTAATTAAAATGTTACGTGAACACTGAAGGTAATTTTCCAGACGCAATAATGAATTAAAGCATTTTGTATGATTTGATTAATCGTTTCTGCATGCTGGAAAGAAATTAAAACAAATCAATTTTCTTGAATAATCCTTTGAGCAGTACAGATTAAAAAGCTGGAGTAGAATAGAAGCTAAAGTTTGAAAACAACTTGTCATTTGAAAGTACTAAATTCAATGGAAATGTAAATGCAGCTTTCTATGCGACTATGTGAAACAGCTTGATACATGACTTTGCAGAAAGTAAATGCAAATTCTTCCAGAAGTTAGAATGCGAGAGATTAAGATGAGAGAAGAATTACACAGCAAAATTTGTGTTAGTTTCATTAGATCAATGTGACTCTGTAATGTGTCCCCAAGTAATACACAAGGGATTTTATCATGACAAGGTTACAATCAGACAATCTTTTGCTAAGAATCAGCACCAAGACTTCTGCCAAACCTACTCCACACTCAGCAGACTCGCTCACTTGCGTGTTGTACAATTTGAAACAGAGGCAACCTATTAACTTAGAGAACCCACACTCATTTGAGTTGAGTTTTATTACCAAAGTACATGTCAACCTAGAGTAAGATTAATTAGCCACCAAGACTTCTGTAATCTCACTTGAGTTTCATGAATACAAGTTAAGCCTGTTAAAAATCACTGCAACAATATAATAAGTTAATAATAATCCGAGTCATGCCCGAGGACATTGTGCTTAAGAGTTATTCCGCTACGAGTCGGTAACTCTCCAGGATTAAACGGATTCCTCTAGCCGAAGCAAGGCAACAGAACAACAGAAAGAAATGAAGCTGAAGCTCAGGTGAGCAGAGACGGAGAGGAGAAAGCTCCGAATAATGTTTGAGAGCTGGTGTGTTGAATTCAGTTCCAGAGCTCCGTATTTATAGGCTCTGAAATCAGTGAACGTTGAGCACAACATAACTACAATTAAACGCCGGTCATGAACGTTGGGAGACATGTTAATAGTTGATCACAGATTAATAGAAAATAAATCGGTTAATGAAGAATTAAAAATTCCAACGTTACAGAATTCAAAACTAAAACTAGTAAAAAAAAAAATTTTCTGGTAAGCTATTTTATAAAAAATGATTTTGCATTTTCGCAAAAATAATCTCCAACAAAAGTGCCTAGTATCGTGCGCAAGGGGTGAAATCGACGGATTTGAACTGTGTTCAGCTATGGTGGCTTGTTGTTGTGCGTGCGAGCCCACTTCTCCTCTTAGCCCATCTAATTGCCCAATTTTACATCTTAGTATATAAACACTAAGACCTCTTTTCTTTTGAACAATGTGGGACCTTCTTTTTAACACACACCCACACAAACTCTAACAATCCCCCACATGTATGTTAAAAAGACCTCTATCATCTGAGTTACAACACGAGTATAAACGTTTCAAATCTGGTGTCTTTTGGACTATGAACCAGACCTAGACCAATAATACTTATTATACAGAATTGTCAGTGAAGCCTGCTTCTATGAACCAACAACTCTTGAATGCAAAACTAGAGGTATTATTACTTAGATTATACCCCCACAATTTCTGCTGTTAACGGCAGTTTTGCGCGTTAGCAGCTATGCGCGTGCCTGATTTTAATGAATGCTCTAGAGATTTCGCCATGATCTCATAGGAACGGCTCCACTCCACATTCATATAGGTGATTTCATCAAGTGTATCTGCAATGAATACATCATCCATAAGGACTATGAAATCATTAACAGCTTTGCTCAACCTTACCAATAATGCATTCTATCACTTTCTCAAATCATATGAAGGGACAACAAACTTTAGTACTAGTAGAATTAACACATGACTTGTTCTTATCCATATGAACCTCCTTCATGAGATTTCCAATCACAGAGGTTGGGTTACCATCATTGTTAATTTCAAATTGGCTTAAGTCTCATTCCCCTCGATGTGTTAATAATTTGTTTCTTCCCCAAGGACTTTGTTAACGGATTCACCAGATTTATCTCTGATCTCACATAATCGATTGAGATAACTCCATCTTTTAGTAGCTGCTTTATAATATTATGTCTCAATCGAATATGTCTGCTTTTGCCATTAAAGGTCTTATTTTTAGCCGTAGCTATCGCAGATTGATTATCATAATGTAAAAACATCGATGGTGTTGGCTTTTCACCTATTGAAATATTTGCTAAGAAGTTTTTCAACCACTCAGTTTCAGTACCAGTCAGCTCCATAGCAACAAACTTAGAATCTCTTGAGGATTTTGTTATAATACTTTGCTTGGTTGATTTCCAGGTTATTGCACCACCACCAAGAGTGAAAATATAACCACTAGTAGATTTTGTCTCATCTAAATCTGAAATCCAGTTAGCATCACTGTATCCTTCTAATACAGCGAGAAATCCACTATAAAATATATCATAATTCATGGTACCTCTCAGATATCTCATTATTCTTACCAAGGCCACCCAATGGTCACTACCTAGGCAGTGGGTGTATCTGCTCAACCTACATACAGCATATGCTATATCAGGCCTGGTAAAATTCATTAAATGCAATAGACTTCCAATGATCTGTGCATACTTAGATTGAGCCACAGAAACACCTTTGTATTTTGTTAGTTGTACACTAGAATCATAAGGAGCACTCAAAGGAGAATCATCAAAGTACCCAAATTTTCTAAGAATTTTTTCAATGTAATGTTCTTGAGATAATAAAATACCATTTTCATTCTTTATGATTTTAACACCCAAAATCACTTTAGCTTCACCCATATCTTTCATATCAAAATTTGATGCAAGAAAACGTTTAGTCTCAATCACAATATTCATGCTTGTGCTAAAAATAAGCATGTCATCAACATATAAACAAATAATCATACAATCACTATCTACAAGTTTTGTATAAACACATCTTTCCACTTCAACAATAGAAAACCCATCATTTGTCAAAACTTGATCTAATTTTTCGTGCAATTGTTTGGGTACTTGTTTCAAACCATACAAAGACTTGACAAGTTTACAAACTTTGTTTTCTTGCTCAGAAATTACATACCCTTTAAGTTGTACCATATAAATCTCTTATTCTAAAACACCATTTAGAAAAGCTGTTTTAATATCCATTTGATAAATGTAAAGGTTATAAACTGAAGCCAAAGCAATAAGAATTCTTATAGAAGAAATTCTAGTCACATGAGAAAAGGTGTCAAAATAATCAATATTTTCTTTTTGAGTAAAACCTTTGGCTACCAGTCTAGCTTTATATTTATCAATAGAACCATATAGAAAATATTTTTTCTTGAAAACCCATTTGCAACCAATAGGCTTTGCTCCTGGAGGCAAATCCACTAAAATCCAGGTTTTGTTTTGAATAAGAGAATCAATTTCAGTTTTAATAGCTTCTTTCCAAAACTGAGCATCAGAAGAAGAAATAGCTTCATAAAAATTTGATGGTTCATCTTGTACTAAATAAGTATAAAAATCATCTCCAAAAGTTGTTTCTTTTCTTTATCTTTTACTTCTCCTTAAATTTTCAACCATATTTTCATTTGAATTTTGTTCAGAAGAAGGAGAGAAATTTTCTACTTTTTGAGGAATTTGCTCAACCCTTATAGAAAAAATATGTTCAAAAAATTTAGCATCTTTAGTTTCAATAATAGTGTTGTGATCTAAAATATCACTTTTTAAAACTAAAAATCTATAAGTAGCACTATGTTCAGCATAACCAATAAACATGCAATCAGAAGTTTTTGTACCTAATTTTCTCTTTTTATGATCAGGAAATAGAACTTTTACAAGACACCTCCACACTTTCAAATATTTCAGATTGGGTATAAAACATTTCCATAATTCATAAGGTGTTTTATTTGTTTTCTTATAAGGTATTCTATTTTGTAAAAAACAAGCAGATAATAAAGCTTCTCCCCATAAATTATCTGGTGCAGAAGAGCTCACAAGCAAAGCATTCATCATTTTTTTTAAAGTTCTATTTTTCCTTTTTGCAACAACACCATTGGATTCAGGCGAATATGAAGGAGTTACTTCATGAATAATACCCTTCTTTTCACAAAAATCATTTAATAAAACATATTCTCCTCCTCTATCTGATTTTACTCTTTTAATCTTTTTATTAAGTTGATTTTCAATCTCCACTTTATATAAAAGGAATTTTTCAAAAACTTCATCTTTATTTCTCAATAAATATACTGTAGTAAATCTTGAAAAATCATCAATAAAAGTAATATAATACTTTTTGCCACCTCTAGTCATAATTTGTTTCAAATCACCCAAATCAGTGTGAATTAAAGAAAGTAATTCAGTTTCTCTTTGAGTAGAAAAATGAGATTTTTTAGTTAATTTTGCTTATACATAAATTTCACATTTATTTAAAAAATTATTTTTAATTCTAGAAATTAGACCAAGGTGTTGCATTCTCTTTAAATAACCTTTACTAACGTGTCCTAATCTAGCATGCCACACATAAATAGAATCAATCATATAGGCAGGAAAGTAAGCAGAAGAAAATGTATTTTCATTCATTTCAACAACATTCAGTACAAAGAGTCCTTGATTACAATAACCCTTTCCCACAAAAACATTGTTCTTTGTCATTACAATCTTGTCAAATTCAAACGACACTTTATCCCCAGCTTTGCCCAATAGGGCCACAGAAACTAGATTTGCTCTAACAGTAGGCACATGCAAAACATCATTCAGAGCCAAGATATTTCTGGACGTGAGTTTGAGAACAACCTTTCCCTTCCCTTGAACCTTTGTAGTTTGGGAATTAGCAAGATAAATACGGTCTTCTCCTTCCTTGATAGGATCATAGGAGGTAAACATCTTCTTATTAGCACAGATGTGCCTGGTAGCCCCAGAGTCAACCACCCACTTTCTCATATCGGAGATAATCAGGGCTTGAGAAACAACTGCAGCAATGATCTCATTATCACCACTATCACTTCCTTGAACCAAATTTGCACTTGGTTTTGGAGGATTATCACCTCTAACTCTGTTTCTGCATTGACCTGCATAGTGACCTGGCTTTCTACAAACATAGCAATTACCTTTCTTTTTGAAGGTGGGATTAACATTCTTGGGCTTGTAATCAGGTTTCTTAGAATCATACCTCTTGTTGTGTTGCTTTGTCTCCACTAGGTTTGCCTTGGATGCCATCTCTTTGCCTTTTGCTGCTCGGATTGCCTTTCGGTTGGTGTCTTCAATGATGATATGAGTGATAAGGTTTGACAGCGACAATTGCTTCTGCTTATGTTTGAGCTGTTGCTTGTAGTCATTCCATGAACCTGGTAGCTTTTCAATCAGGACTCTAGCAACGAACTCATCAGGAAGGTTGATCTTCTCAGCACGTAATTCCTCCAGCAATTTGTGATACTCATTAATCTGCAGCTTGATGTCTTTGTCCTCGGTCATTTCCCACCTATAGTAATTCCCAACAACAAACTTTTGTTTTCCAGCATCCTCAGCAGTATACTTGGTAACTAGTGACTCCCATATCTTGTTTGCTTCTTTGTAGACACAGTATATATCGAAGAGATCATTAGATAATGTACTAATGATAGTGTGTCGGCATACCTTGTTTGCATGAATCCAAACGTCTCTTTGGGTCTAGTCTACATCTGGAGGAGGCTCAGATATCGTGAGTGCAATCGCAACACCATGCATATCTAGGACAGAGAAAATACGCTCCTGCCATCGTTTGAAATTGTTGCTGTCAAACACCTGAATTTTTGAGATGTCTGGGAATGGCTTGGGTAACGTCATTGTAGGCACTGCAGTTGGAATGAAACTACCAGAATCACCAGAGCCATTCGTAGCAATGTTAACATTGTCAAAATCAGGACCACCTTGGTGTGACTCCATAATAACTCTTAAGATTGTTAAAAATCACTGCAACAATATAACAAGTTAATAATAATCCGAGTCGTGCTCGAGGATACTGTCCTTAAGAGTTATTCCGCCACGAGTCGGTAACTCCCTAGGATTAAACGAATTCCTCCTAGCCGAAGCAAGGCAACAGAACAACAGAAAGAAATAAAGCTGAAGCTCAGGTGAGCAGAGAGGGAGAGGAGAAAGCTCCGAATAATGTCTAAGAGCTGGTGTGTTGAATTCAGTTCTAGAGCTCGATATTTATAGGCTCTGAAATCAGTGAACATTGGACACACCATAACTGCAATTAAACGCCGGTCATGAAAAGTTGGGAGACATGTTAATAAATTTGAAAACGTTATCGGACGTTGGACATAAAACTAGTTAACCGTTTCTGAACGTTGGGTTGATCATAAATTAATAGAAAATAAATCAGTTAATGAAGAATTAAAAATTCCAACGTTACAGGATTCAAAACTAAAACTAGTAAAAAGAACAACTTTTCCGGTAAGCTATTTTATAAAAAACTATTTTGTATTTTTGCAAAAATAATTTCCAGCAAAAGTGTTCAATATCGTGTGTAACTCGCACGCAAGGGGGAAATCGACGGATTTGAACTACGTTTAGCTGTGGTGGCCTGTTGTTGTGCACGCGAACCCACTTCTCCTCTTAGCTCATCTAATTGCCCAATTTCACATCTTAATATATAAACACTAAGACCTCTTTTCTTTTGAGCAATGTGGGACTTTCTTTTTAATACACACCCACACAAACTCTAACAAAGCGTAATCTCACTCACACATAGAACATATAATAATTCAGGTTATATTTAGTACACATAAAAGTAATTTTATAAAAAAGAATAATGATAAAGAAATTTTTATAAAATTTATTTAGTATATTATTCAAATTTTTTATAAATATAAAATAGTCTTTTTATGACATCTATGTGTTTTTCTTTTTTCTTTTTACATTTTCTTTAGGATAACTCATTCTCATCAAAGATAGCATTAGAGCTTACTCCTTGCATTAAGTTAGAATATTTCATACTTAAAGGATCATTGACCTGCCCCATTCATTAAAAAAGAAAAGGATCATTGAACTAGGATAAACACTCAAAATTCAATATTGTCTCGATTTGTTTCCGCTCAAGATAGCCCACATAGAGCAAGAGCTTTCATTTATCGCTATGTTGTTAACTTTTTTTTTTCTGGTTGAAGAAAAATTTTTTGTTTCAATAAAAATATTTGATTTGACAGTTTTTTATGATTTTTTTTGTTTTTCTCTGACAGTGTCGTGCCAACAATGATGTTCAATGACAGACCTGATCTTTCCTCCTTCTGCCTTGTGGATATTGCATGCTGGACAACATATATTCTTTTTCTGTACAAGACAAAGCTACAAAGTTAGTTCTTTTCAAGCATGCAACGAGTCAACCAAATTTTTAGTCTAATAGGTAAAGCTTTGTGACTCTTTTTGTCCTGCCTTAACTCGATTTTAGATTTTAATAAATTCTTCGTGTGGTGAATCCAAGATACTGTATGCTCTAATTAATATATACTAAATATTAAGTTTCCAAATATTAGTTTGTTTGACAAAATTAAAACCATTCAGAATTCATCAGGGAATTTTATACAGACACTAAATAGAAATGAAAGGCTGAAAAGTGAAAGATATGAGTGAAAAAGGTAGAGGTAGTTTTAAGAAGATGCTTTGAGACCTCTCAGATAAGATATTTTCAAATTGGGAGTTCTAAAAATTCAAATCTGGACATAGATCATTTGAGGGGGAAAAAACTGTTGGATTAAAATACCCCTCTCTCCCTCCCTCCTTTTCTCCCTCTCTCATTTCCTCCTTCCCTCACTAGAGCTAGGGACATCACTGGAGCTCCGGTCGCTGGTGACATCGCCGGAGCTCCGGTGAGTAGCAACGTCATGTAGAGCTTCAGTGATAAAAAATATTGCCGGTGTCAGTGCAGTTATCAGAATAAAGTTTGATAAAATTGAGAGTATTGAAATCAGTTATAGTGAGTTAGAAATTAAAAGTTCCTCACTTGCAAATTTTATTGATTCCACTTAAAAATTTTTTTTATTATTATCTTTTAAAATAAAATTGAGAGTGTTGAAATCAGTTATAATGAATTTGAAATTACGAGTTTCTCACTAGTAAATCTTATTGATCTCATTTGAAATTTTTTTTCTTAATTGCCTTCTAAAATAAAATTAAAAGTATTGAAAATAGTTATAGTGAGTTGAAAATTATGATTTTCTCACTTGAAAACTTTTTTCAAGATCACTTTTTGAAATAAAAAAATTTTCAAGTTAGATCAACAAAATTTACAAGTGAGAAACTCGTAACTTCAAATTCACTATAAGTGATTTCAATATTTACAATTTTATTTCAGAAGGCAATAATGAAACGAATTTTTAAGTGGGATCAATAAAATTTATAAGTGAAAGACTCATAATTTTTAACTTATTATGACTGATTTCAACACTCTTAATTTTATCAAACTTCACTTTGGTGACTATACTGACGCTGGTAACATTTTCAGTCACCGAAACTCCAGCGACGTCACCGGTAACTGGAGCTCCAATGAGAAAATGAGGAAATGAGAGAGGGAGGAAAGGAGGGAGGGAAGAGGGGTATTTTAGTTCAATTAATTTTATTTTCTTTTTAAGGAACCTAGATTATTTTAAGAAATTTGAATTTTGAGATTCTCAGAGAATATTTTGATTGGAAGGTCTTCAAGTGTCCTTTTTTCCTTTTTTTTTTTTCTTTTCTAAACTGTAACAATAGTAAGGAGAGACCCATGAATAAAAAGGTGCACTGTAGAGCATGCCTGTTATATATGGGGATCGATATCAGTCCTGTCCTGACTCCTGACACTGGATCTATTCCGTTTTATTGCACAAGAAGATTTGCTGCTGCTTGTGGTTATTTAAATTACTCTTTTTTTTTTTAATATAAAAGATAAAAAATAAAATTATATAAATAAAAAAATAATAAATTTATCTAAAATATAAAGTAGTTTAAAAAAATATTCTTATCTAATGTTAATAACTCTTCCATCATGTAATTAATATAAATCAAATTATATTAAAAATATATCATCTTAAGTAAGATATTTTTAAAAAAATTTATTAAATATACTAAATAAATTTTATGTGTACCTTATATTTTGAAACATGAAAATTTTTTTAATTATTCCTTATATAAGGAACTGAGGGAGTAATTAATATTTCATTTTGATTCTGGAAATCGATATGCCAATGCATATCAAAACTAGGTTGTTTTTGTTCCTGACCAATGGAGGAGAACAGAAAGTATGCGTTGTCCCTCGTGTTGGAAGTAGAAAATTACGAGTGAGTCTCATCAGTAAGAGTGGAGGACACTCCACTCTATACACCTGTCTTTTTCCAGACAAAACAATTAGGCCGCGCAAGGGGTGTTTCCAATATTGCATTGCCAGGAATATATATATATATATATATATATTCATATTTGGCCAAAGAATCCATTCATTTTTATGATACGTAGTGCACTGCTAGTACTAATAGCAAAGCACATTAATTTTTCAAAAGCTCAGATGCTACATATTTGGATTTCTAAACTGAATTATTGTTATTCGTTAAAATATTTTTACGCGAGCTAGGACATTGGACTAGCTAGAGGCTCCTGGTGTAACTCAACTCAAGCGTTGCTCGGGGGCATCGTCATTTTGGTTAAAAAAAGAGGAGTACAATTTTTCTGAGTACACAATTTGTTATTACTCCTTTTCTTCTTACATGCAAGTAACTTTTAATTTTAATATCTTTACACAAATTAAAAAAATTAATTAAAATTAATTAAAATTTTCAAATTTTCAAAAATTATTATAATTTTATAATATTACCCTTATTAAATTGTAATATATTATAATTATATATCTCTTAATCTTTTTCTTTATCATAAATATAATGAACAAAATTGGAAAAAAATTAATACACTTTAAATATTGTAAAGTAACTTACTCCCTCTTGATAGGTATTATAGGGTGTTTTGTATAATAAATTTATAGTTTAAAATATAAGGTATTGAATATTTTTCTTTTTATTTTATTCGTACTTTTAATTATTCCTTATTCATCATTTATAACTTTATAAGGATAATAGTATGGGGTATTTAATAAGAGTAAAATAGAAAATATTAATACATTTTATATTGATTTTAAATGAAAAAATAATTTTCTTAATATGTGTGTAATTGATACAAAATATTTTATAATATTTTATAATATGAATTGAAAGAAATATAATTTAAATACATGAAAAATTTGTAGAATATACCCCCCCTCTCTCTCTCTCTCTCTCTCAATATATATATATATATATATATAGTGTAGGGCTACGGAGAGTGATGGGCGTGACAAAGTTTTAAACTCAAAACTGAATAAAATTAGGATTGGTAATTGGTACGGATCTTGGTGGCGTTGGGACTAAACAAATTAAGCAGCCATGAGCCATAGAAGAGGAATTTTTTAAAAAACTTAAAAAAAAACAAAAAACATAGTGATTACTAGCTTAATTAATTAAGAAGGTTATACAAAGGAAGTTAAGTCCCTAGTGATGCTAATAGCTAGGTAAGTAAATTAATAGCCTTTATCAAGTGCTCATTAACTCACTATGACAACTGGCATAATAAAAGAAGGAAAGAACTTTGAATACAATCAAGTTACACCACCATTATCTAAAGAGGAAAAAGAAACCTAACTGCCGTTGAGAGGGTCAACGGCGGCTGCCGAAGCAACCAGACGCTGCACAAAACTATCGATTCTGTGTCCGTTAGTCTCTTTCAGTAACCGCTTCCCGCCAAATGGTAACGACTCCGCTCCCCTCTCTTTCAACACCTCCTCCCCACTTCCCAAACCCAACGCCTGCGCACCAGAGATTCCACACTATAAGAAACCAAACAAGAACAAGAAAAACATAACTAATTATAAGAGGCATTTCATTTAATCTTGTACCTGGAGTCTCACATAGTCCGTACGGTTCCAACAGAAGGCGTTCCCCAATATTTGATCGATGGTTTCTGAGACACCATCCACCACAATGTCAACCATCGACGACATCGAGCATAATGTCTCTCCCTTCTCCCATGCCTTCCTTCCAGAAGCTCCGATGATCGACGTACCGTTGCCTAAGGAGAGGACCAAGAGATCTCCCACGCCCCTCACCGACGGAAAATCACGCTTGTTGTGTAGCACGTGAGTCACAGCTGCCGCCGCCGGATTGTTCATCACCAGCCCACCGTCGACGGCGCAGCAGAGTGTCTTTCCGTCCACGGAGGTCAACTGAAAAGGCTTGAAGAGGCTGGGCGTGGCTGAGGTTGCGCGGCATACTTTCCAGAGCTCGAAGTCGAAACTAAGGGACTCGGAGGCGTCCGCTCGTGAAAACACGAACGGAGCCGCGCTCTTGAGGTCAAAGCAGGGTATGAGTAGGGGCTTACATGTGTCCTTCATGGTCAACAGCCGTCCATCCTGTCTTCTCCGAAGCACTTCCTTAACACCTTGTCCATGCTCTTGGAAGAAAATCTACGTCGCCAGCGGAAAACTCCCGGGAGTTTAGGCTTGAAGAGTTCGGAATTCCTCTGAGTGATGACACGCACGGCATCTCTGGCAGTATAGAGAGGCCTGCCGGAGCCATCATCGGCGGTGATCATGGCAGCAAGGATGGCGCCAATGCCGGTCCCCGCAATAATGTCAAAGAAATCGGCGATTTGAGCGTGGGGATCGCTGGTCTGGCGACGGATCTGGTCCTCCAGGCGAATGAGGGCGGCACCGGCAACAACGGCGGTGGTTCCTCCGCCGTCAATGCTGAGAATGCGGGTTTTGTTGGTGGCTTCACAGCGAGATAGCCATTTTTGCTCGAGCTTGGAGAAGATGTCCAGCGTCACTTTACTGAGTTCCATCTCCATTGGCTCTGGGATTTCAGCGGTTGGTGTGGCTACTTATGAGCTTCATTCGAGTATTCAAGTTTCGCACTCGTCGCTTCCTTCACGGGACTCGTATGTTTATCCACTGCACACCATTTAATTGCCTACTTCCCATGCTTGTTCACTGTGTGCTCCACCTATATGGTCTCCTAAGTCAAATCCCTGACATTACATTAATTATTAATTACTCATAGATACTCTTTTCATAATATACTGAAGAGTCTAGTTAAATATGTGAGTTAGTAAGTGGAAGAAATGATTAACTTGTACCCCACCACGAGTTGCGTTGAATCCCGGTAGACCTTTCCCGCATGCATGCCACGTGTCTCTCTCTAATGGTATGGTATGTAAGCTTGCTGCATATGGAGTATAAGGGATTTTCTTTTTAATTTTTGGGATGATTTTCATCAGCTTTAATTAATTAGAGCTTCCAGCGAATTATATCTCACCTTGCTTTCTGATCTCGAGATTTTTGGTGCCGTCAGCTTTATGTGTGTCCACGTTTATTGTGTTTTCTTTATTAGCTCTAAAGCTTCCAATATTTGTATACTCCCTCCCATTTATATTATAAAAAATTTTTAATTATATTTTTTTTAGAAAAGTTAGTTATAAATATTAAATTTTAAAAAAAATCTCAATATTTACTTTTATCATTATTAATTACTAAGTTTCACTCCTCTCTTTCTTTCAAGGAATGAAATAGATAATAAATCAATAAATTTAAGAAAAAAATAAACTACTATTAGAACTTAATGTAACATTTTATATTTTGTACCAACTAAAAATTTTAAAAGATCCGTTATAATATAAACAGGAAGGAGTATTTTTTTTTTTAAAGTAAACAACTTGAACATGTTGCACGGTGAAGAAATTACATTAACCATAGTATAATTGTAGGAAAGGTAAACGTGGGGGGAGAAAAGAAGGTGGTGATGTTGTGAGATGGATGGAAGTTCGTTTGGGGGGAATCTCTCGTGACACTGCCAACTGATGCTACAAATCCCAACTGTGGTAGGAGAATATAGAAGTATGTTTGGTTGGAGGGTTGATAGAAAGCAACAAAATGTGGACAATTTACCAACCTCCTACATGTTCATGGATTTTAGTTTATCTGTCAGAGATTCCCCCTAAAACGGCAAATTTCTGTTCGTTCCGTCCCTTTCTTCTTTCACTGTCACTGTACTGCACATCTCCCACCTACAAACTTGAGGAGAACTGCCTTTAGTATTTAATTATTTATCAAAATGATTATGATCGCATATATATATATAGGCTAAGCCCAAGCTGTCATCCATCAATAATACTTAAACATATTGTTTAATTTAGCATTTAAATTTATGATTATATCTAAAATTCATTTTTATTTTCACTTTTTAATATATGTTATATGTAATTATTTTTTCTATAGATCAAAATCTAAAATAAAAATATGGGCATCGTAACTGGATCTGTTCGCAAAAAGGCAGCGCCAAAAAAGGTTGCAACTACTCCTTTTTTTTTTTTTTGGCCGCAAGGTTGCAACTACTTCAAGCAACAGATCATTCAGTAAGAAAATAGTATGTACCTTAAAGTACTACACATGTACGACGCATTAAATCCTTCTTTTCTTAAAAAAAATTTAAAGACTAGTGTTTGACTCTATCTTATAATAACATTATTTTTTTAATATATACTCTTTCCTTAAAAAAAAAGAATTTAGTGAGAATTAAGTTTTTATGATATGTTATTTTGTAAAAGTAAGTGATTATTTAATATTTTTTTCTCATTTTACTCTTATTTATGATAGTATTCAATTATGAGAGAAAATATTAAAAAAAAGGTTATGGGGAGAAATAATAATTTATTTCTACTCCCTATTTAATGAAAGTAATTTTAAAAAATTATGAAAATTTAAAAAATATATATATATATATTCTTGGTGGGTGTGAGGTGTGTAGATATGATTTATATTTGGAAATGGAGGGACTATCACTTATCTTTTGAAAATCATGTTTGATCCTATTAATTGATCTCTTTTAGAAGTAATTTTTTTCATTAATTTATTAATTTATAAGATTTCTAACCAATATTTTAGATTTCAAAGACAAAGATCTTTAGCAAATCACTGAAACCAAATATCACTGTTGTTGGTTATAACATCAATAATGGACGAATACAAGAATAATATTACATATATATATATATATATTCAATATTAATTTCTGCTATACATTAACTTTTTTCATACACATAAACTTGATTCGTAATAAAATATATCTCGGGTGAGAATCAACCAAGTAATGAATTTGTTATTGTGGCATATAAATGGTATATCCGTATATGTGCTACCTTTTGACAATTTTTTTGTTCACTCCCTCTAAAATATTAATGAAATAAACTTAAGAAAATATGTCCCAAAGGAAAAATATAATTCATGTGGTAAGAGCAAATTAATTTAGTTCAATAGAATTTCATTCCACTAAAATCTAATTAATTGATTAAATAGTACACTCCCTTAATAGTAAAAAAATATAATTAATATAGACGTATACAAAATAAAAATTATAACTTACATTATTTGCATATAAGTTATAAACAATGCAGCTTAATTATATATTTCTCAAACTTTATGTACCATATGTAGAAAAACATGTTTAATTGTGTATAAACTATAAAATCATAGAAAAGACAACAAAATGGGAGAAAGAAAAAAAAAACTTGATGTGGAGAGAGCCGTATCCAGCTGTTAAAATCATGTGAATATATATATATATATATTATTGTTGAAAATGTAATAATGCAGCATATAGGTTGTCGTGAACTACCGGACATGACAAAAAGATGCGGTGTCAGCAGTATATAATATATCTGTGCATGGCTGCAGCATTAATATGTCCCCAACCGTCCATAGTGGATATATATTGGATAGAACTTTGAAGTTATATATAATTGAGTATTTTTTTTAAATCATTATGTTTTTGTTGAATAAACTAAATTCTAAGTATATATAATACATATATGTACAGTGTTAAGTAAATGTTGTCCTTGTAAAGAAAAAAGGCAGGACACACCATATGCATATGCTGTGTGCGGTTGGGCTCTTTGAATGATGGCTCAGGAACAGTAAATAAGATTGTCAGAGGATGACATGAAAATGTGTGTGTGTGTGTGTGTGCGCGCGCGCGCCTCTTTCAAAGGGGGTTACCAAAATAAGCAAACTTTGCAGTTAGCTCCCAAAAATGTCTGATCTGGTGAACAACTTTCTTGCCGAGCAGAAATGTCCAATATATATATACTTTCTCTGGTCCCATTTATAAGATATTATTTTTCATTGCACGGGTATTAAAAAGACATAATTATACTCTTAAATTTGTAAAAAAATAGTATAAACTTCCAATCTTATCCTTACTAATTAAATACCGAAACAATTTATGAGATAAAAAAAGTTATTAAATGAAGGGTAAAGAATGAAATTCAAACAAAAAAATAACACAACACCTTATAAATAGGACCAAGTAAATTTTTAAAATAACATCTTATAAATGGGACCGAAAAAAATATATGCTCTAATATGGTTAGCTAATCGGTATGGTCGTAAATTGAATGAAGAAAGAAACTAGTAAATTGTTGAATATGTACCAAACAAACCAATTAAAGAGGAAAGGCGCAGCGCCCATTAATTAGATGTACACTTTTTTAAGTGAGAGAGGCTAAATTAACACATTAAAGGACTCAGCTATATATATATACACGTGTTATACATGTGTGATGGTGGGGACTAGGGAGGCCCATATGTGTTGTCATCAATCAAGTGTGTCTTGGAAGGTAGGATTAATGAACCTGCTTTACTAAAAGAAGAAACAAACTCCCCTTAAAACAAGCATCCATAAGAAGCCATTAGATTACTACATTACAACGACCCACATTAATTAATTAATTAATTAATTAAAAGAATGAAAGGAATTTTGCACCCTACTTTTTAAGCCTTTAATTAAACTGCTGTTTGTAAGAGTAAAAAGAAGGTAATTCTATTAAACTTGAGATGACGAGATAATATAAAATAGATTAGAGTTAAGAAGTTAACACGTGCAAATTGGGGAGGTTGAGTGAAGCGCAAATATCGGCTTTTCAGGAACAGGACTCATGCTTGCTATTTTTTACTCAATCTGTGTCGCAGTCATCCCCTAACTATGTTTTTGTTTTCTCAAGTTCTGAGTGGACCATCTACTCACCCCCCCCCCCAACTGATGCCCTTGTGGTCCACAATGTTTATTGGTAATTTCTTCCCAACCAACTTGGAAAAACAGAACTAATAATTTCCTAATTGGCTATTCCTCAAAAAACCACAACACAACCACTCCGTGACATGACAAGCACTTCACTAGAAAAAGGGGTGCAACTCTATGTAATGTAACTAACAACACCTAAACTACATCTTTTTCGGAATTCGATTTCTGTTAGCACCACATATGCAAAATTTAATTTATAGGTTAAACTTTAAAGCTCCTGAGGGCACACTGGTGTCGTTTTCTTTTAACCTACCCAATATTAAAACCCAAGATATGAACCCTAATGAATCCACTTTGCCCCAACAAGGCCCATGCTTCTTCCAAAATGGATTTCAAAGGCCCATAATGTACTATGTTTCAACCAAGTATTGGGCTTCATTTGTAACACTCATAACGGCATCAGTCATTAACCCTTTGAAATGCATTGCCCAGAAAAAGGAGGAAACAGGTCGAACTTAAACCCAAGAAATGTATGTTGGCCAAAAAAACTCAGAAATGAACAGACGAGAAATTTCTTATCCAGAGATTATCCTTCCCTGAACATTCTACCGGGTCAATCGTCCGAGCTCGCATGGCAACGTCCTTCTCTTCTGCTACTCTCGTCCGGTCCCTTGTCAATCCCCAGCAAAACCCTTCTAAAACCCTTGTCCCCTTTCGAGGTGCGTCCTCTCATCATAGCATCACGCGCATTATCTTCAATTTTAAATATGACAAGTTTTTAGCAATTCTGCAGAATCCTTTAATGGAGTCTCGAATTGCGTAACATACTCCCGGCGCAGCCCAAATGTATTCTCGTGGAGCTCTGCTGCAAGCTATGTGGCTCTAAAGCTCGGTGCTCCCAATAGATTTTCTAGCCGACCCATTGTCCCAACGGGGTCGTTGCCTAGGAGGTCAGCTCGTCGTTCATCTCTTTAGTCCGTGAACAGGGTGATATGAATTCGGGTGTGTCGTGTTTTTTTTTTCCCTTCATTCTTTTTTATATATCCAGAACTGCAATTGTGAGGGCTGCAACTATTGAAGAAATAGAAGCGGAGAAAGCCTCCATTGAGAAGGATGTTGTAAGTTTTTTCATGAAGATTGATTTTAAAATATACTATGTGGTTAAATTGGTCGAGTTCCTTATTGTACAGGAATGGTTACTGACAGTGTCTCTTCCTATTTGTCTTAGAAAAACCGGATGGAAAAGACTATTGAGACTGTTCGTTCAAATTTCAGTTCCATAAGGACAGGGAGAGCAAACCCAGCTATGCTTGACAAAATAGAGGTACGAATGCGAGAACTGGCTGATGGTGTTGCTCACTTAATGATATCATTTCTAGAAAATGCATAGAAAACTTCATCAATGACACGAATTGAGGCTTAAAAAGTGTTGACTCAATGGTTTGTTTTTAATGAAGCTCTTGCATTTGATGAAGGATCATATAGTGAGTGTGAGACTGGATAACTCAAATCTCTTCTAACTCACGTTTCTGTTTTCTATTCTCAAGATCTTCTGCTTCAGTTACGCTAGGCCAATCAGATTTACCTTCCTCTAAGATTCGGTCTAATTTTTCTTTAATCCTATTCATTCTCGCCATCTACCTCATCATCTCTTTAATGATATGTCTAATTATCCGCTTTTGCTTTTCCCACTTTTTTTATACTTAAATTCAATTAGTTCAGATTAATTAATTATTTTTGCTAAAATTCCATCTTATTTTATGTTGTTCTTTCACGCTACTAATAAAGTTATGTACCCACCAATTGTCAAAGAAAACATCACTTACCAGTTGAGTAAATATACACATTTGATTTGGCTTGCAACACAGGAAACTTTTACCCATACATTGACATATAGGCTTGGCATCAATATGTGCAATGTAACTTGCTTACATTTATCTAGCTTTTAATTTTGTATATAGTTTTGTCCTATAGATGACTTGTTTCACTACGTGCTTTTAGGTGGAATATTATGGAACTCCAGTCAGCTTGAAGAGCATTGCTCAAATCAGCACTCCTGATGCCAGTTCTCTTTTGGTACAGCCATATGACAAATCAAGGTGAGTTATAGTTATAAACTAGAAGAGGTGAAAGAAATTGGAATCATCAAATACTACTCTATACACAGCATGCTGTTGTCTTTAGCCTAATGTTTCTCCATTGACTACGAGTCTTTATGGGGCCTTTTTCTGCCACAAGTTATAAAATACCACGGCAGAATGTGTATTTATGGTATCTTTATCTTGCACTAAATATTTTTTCGGGAACAAAATCTTGGTTATTGATATTGCCTTTATCATGTTTTTTAGCTTGAAGGCTATTGAGAAAGCCATAGTCAACTCTGATGTGGGTATGACTCCAAATAATGATGGAGAATTGATACGATTGACTATTCCTCTGTTGACATCAGAAAGAAGGAAGGTATTTTCTCATTCCCTAGAGTCTGTAGTATGTTATTTTTAACTATTTTACACTACCTAAGAAAAAGAGTTGAAGTTAGTTAGAATTCTTGAAAATTTAAAAAATTATCAGAACTGTCCAATATTATCCTTATTAAATTGTAACCTATCATAATTATATCTCTCTTAATCCCTCTCTCTCCATTATAAATGTTTTGGGTAAAATAGGAAAATAGAATTTAATACATTTTGAATATTGCAGAGTGACTTACATTGTGACTACATAAAAAACTTCTAGAATATATCTTATATGTACGAACAGAGGGAGTATCTAGGTGAAATTTCTAACTTTCATGAAGTGAAAGTAATATTCATAATTGATTCTCATTTTTGATGTAGTTAATAACAAAATGCTATAGCATCACCTCTTAAATAGCCAGGAGAGAGATGGAAGTGGAAAAAAGGGGGAAAAAAAGAAGAGTTATCTAGGAAATAGTTTATTTGATATTCTAGGCGATAATTCCCATAGAGTTGTTTAATTCGCCTGTTTATTTTGTTTACAAGATGAGTGTCTCTTCTAATTATGCTTTTCTATTCATAGATCCTAAGTACCTTCTGGAAGAATAAATGAATCTGTGAATTTCATCCAAGGAATTTAAACTATATTTTAATGATTGGTTTACTTTCCAGGAACTATCGAAAGTAGTGGCTAAACAAGCTGAAGAAGGGAAGGTACATTTGTAACATTACCTAAACTTTGAGATTGTAATTTGCTCTTGTTTATTGGCCAATTCGTGATGTAATTTCCTTGGAACTTTTTTCTTCTTCTCAAGGTTCAGAGGGAAATAACATTAGCCAATTTTTTTTTAATTGAAAGTAGTTTTTTTAAAAAAAATAAAATCTTCTTTTCTTGCTGAAAATTGTAACTTGGTGAGATTTGTAATCATTGAAGAACTAAATCTGAGGTTGATATTATACTAGTATTTTCTCTACAGTGCTTGTATGACAAATGTTTTGGCTAAATTGAGGTCATATATAACTTCCTTTTGAATGATTGAGCATTATCTTTTGTTTATAGGTAGCTCTGAGGAATATAAGAAGAGATGCATTGAAAGCTTATGAAAAACTTGAGAAGGTTTAAATTTCCTCACCTTTTTATCTCTCTTCACTAATTACTTCCTTGCCTTTGTTTCCCCCTTTTTCAATGGTTGGATTGGTTTGTTAATCATTTTGTCCGGATTTTTCTTACAGGAGAAAAAACTCTCAGAAGATAATGTGAAGGACTTGACAAATGATTTGCAGGTAACCCAATCCTCTATATTGTCAAAAAAGCAGGGCACTAACTTTTAGCATTAATCAAACTTCGTGTTGACATGTCTCTCTTTACTTAGGTCTGAGCAATTGTTTGAGATAGAAGTTAGAACAATCTCAAACTATGATGTGGGGTGCAATGAACTATGTGACAAAAGGAACATGCTTTGTTCCTAGAAAAAGAGAGCGTAGAGCTCATAGAGAGAGTAGCCAACGAACATTATTTTTTTGCATTTTAGCCAAGAGAATGAGAAAAAGAAGCAAAGCAGACTATCTACATTTTCCTGTCGATACGTCAAATCCATTTACTGAAATGTCCTTTTGCAAACTTTATTTTTGTAGGTCAACAAAAAATAATGTTAAAGGATTTTCAATGTCCTGAGTTCTTGACTCCATATGGATCTAGCAAAGGGTCTGATTTTTTTATGTTGTGGATACTTGTGAATTTTTGTTCATCTTATTTATGCCTTGAGGATGTTCTTCCCCATATACTGGTTCCACTTGAATCTGGGGATTGCCCTTGCTATACCTTCTTGCTATGCATATTCCATCTCACTTCTTACTCCTTTAGGAGAGATAAAAACAGTGATAGGAAAAGAGAAAATTGTTCCCGATGAAGGAGCTTACCAACTTAATTATGAGTTTCTGTAGCGCTAATTTGATCAATATCAATCTCAAATCTTGCAGTTGGCCTCACTGAGGACTTGGTTGGGTTCCTTATATATTTTTGAGATCATTCTAGAATTGATAGTTTTGGTAATGGGGGAATCCCAGTTAGTGTAAATGTGTTTTTCCAATTTGTTCTCCATTTAATTTTCTTATCTTTATGTAGAAATTGATCGATGAGTATATGAAGAAGGTTGAAACTGTCTACAAACAGAAAGAAAAGGTATCATGTGTTTTCCACTTAACTTATATTTAAAGCATGCACAAAGCCTCTTGTCTAGAACTATTTTACTAGTTGGTATCAATGACAAAAAGCAGTAAGGAACTCAGTATACCTGAACTTGTGGATCCATTGGGTGCCCCTTGACTTAGGGCAAGCTTAATTACCGATCTGTAGTCATACTCAAAGAAAGACACAGCATTGGTTTTATAAGTTTTCTATCCTTAATAAGTGATGCATTCTGCTTGTCTTTCAGGAGTTGCTAACGGTTTGATGCTTCCATACACAAATGTAAATGTTTCCTCTCTAATGAATGTCAAATTTTGTCTACTTTGTTTCGAGTTGGATAGTTGGTGCGTAAAGTTTATATGTTCCGCAAGACAGCTTTGAATGGATATTATGGTTTTTCCCCCCAAAAAAAGGGTGAATTTATGCGTATGAATACGTAGATTTTCGTACATACTTTATCAATTGTTATTTGGACCCTCCGTTTCTACTTTATCATTTTTCTTGAGGGAGAGAGTTCGTGAAATCTAATGGATGATATAGTAACGACAGTTCAGTTAGTTTATAGTTGATGATTTTTTGTTTTGTTTGGGTCATCGGGAAATCTGAATTGTGGGTGTAGAGCATACAATTAACTGCTCTGTGATGGAGTATGCAAGAGTCGAGCCTTTTACTAGAAGGAACTTTTAATTGAATATTCGTTCACGTATGCAATAATCTGTGTACTTTGGTGTTGAAAGAGGAAGAGAGTTCAATTAGTTTATAGTAGGCCATGTCTCATTGTTTTGGGGGCCGTCCACTTTCATTTCTACTGCTGTATCTCAGTTTTAAAAGGTAGGGAGGAAATTAGTGGCAGTTAGTTTCGGTGATTAGACATTTGTTCCTTTTTAATAAGATTTTGGGTTGAAGTCTTATCAACGCAGAATAATTGTTTTTGGATAAATTTTAGGCTCGTGTTCTCGTTGGACTTGATTCTGATTTATTGGAATTTAATGTAACTTTTGAAAATTGGTTGGCATATTTGAAATTAAAAGGAACAAAAAAAGGGCTAGAGGAAATTCAAATTTTCATATTCCAAAAATATTTGGGTGAAAAAAATATTTGGGTGCAAAAATCTGTGTATCCTTGTTTGCCCAGCTTTAAATTAGTTACGAGCTGACTCGAGATTACATGGGAAGATGAATGTTGGGTTGCCACACTAGTACAGAGATACTCCCAGCCACTATACAGCGATTAACCAAGGACTGATAATGTGCTGGAACAGAAACCTGAGGAACATTGATGTCTACACTACTAACGCTGAAGTGATTAATCTTATCACTAGACCTGATGGTCACTATCTCCCTTTCCAACAAGTAATTCACTTTTCTAGATCACTTATCAATAGGGAATGGTCTATTTCTCTTAATCTTATGTTTAGAGATGCCAACAAAGTAGCCTTTTCTCGCACTAGGAATACAGATACCAGACATGTTGGCTTTTGTATCTTTGATCAACCCACCACCTTCTTGCTATAAGGTGGTGGATGATGAGAGTCAGATAATTATTTTGTAATTTGTACAGTTGAATTTTTATCAATAGGTATGTCTTTCATTAAAAAAAAAAATAGTTACCAGCTGTAGGCAAGGGTTTTCTTTTTGTTTTTTGTGAGACCAGTTAAATAGTGTTTCGTAAGTCAATGATATTTGCTCCCAAGCACAATTTGGATGAGCCAGTACTTGTGTTTGATGAAGCTTTTCGACTAGGAAAATTTTATCTTGTTTTCAAAAATACAAAACCACGCCGTACTTATAATAAATTACCCTTATTACTTTAATCTCAAGTACCTGTTTTTAAAGGCTAGTTGATGGTGACAAGTACTCATTTTCTCAAAATATTGCTTGTACGATTATTATATGAATAAAAAGGGGAGAGAGGGTCTGGTGGGTTTTTGTTTTTCTTAATAAAGGGCCAAGATGCAACTTGAAAAAGGGGAAGCCTAACTAGACACTGAAGTAGAATACATCAAATCTGCTCCACAGGAGGCATGTCCATGTCCAGCAGTGACTGATATTCAGCTGGGGGAGATACAAGGATTCTGAGATTTTCTTCCACATTGTGCGGGTTCTTGGCCATTTGGTCAGCACACCATAAAGCTTCACGATGAGAAAAATTGATTTGGAGGTCCCAGTCGCCAAAAACAAGCTCCCTAACCTGAAGGATATTCTCCTTGAAAGGGTGGTCAGAACCACCATATCTAAAGATCAGGTTAACAACTTCAAGAGAATCGCAGTATAATGAAATCTCTTTGAAATCATACCGCTTGCATAACATTAAACCCATCTTAATAGCTACAAGTTCCGCCATAGTCACTGACGCGAAACCTAGGTTTTGTTGGAAGCCGAAGATCTAGTTGCTATTTTTTTAAACATAGTAGAGTTATGTGCTCATTGTTATTTTTTTAAACAACTAGATAGACAATGAAAAATTGTATAATTAATGTGCTATGTGTAAAGTAAGAAAGATAATTATTTGAAAAAACAAAAGAAAAAAAAGACGAGTCAAACTGGTGTTATATATTCACATGCCATTTGGTTTTTTATAGGATTCATATATATATATATACACTATGTTTGATAGGAATGGGTCATACCATCAACCACATGTATTTGTATAAAATAAATAAGCTACCAACTTGTATTCTGAATGTCACACTTTAGTAAGTCTCTATCTACAACTTGTTTCTTGCACTCTTGTCATTCTCACATCATCCATTCCTGTGGTTCCAATTTCATGTGGGATATCGAGGAGGCCACAATTCCTTATGATCTCGTCTCAACAATCTCCCTTCATAATGCGACGTTTATATATTTAGAGCTTGTTTGATTTACATTTTTGTAAATTAAACCATGATTTCTAACTATCATTTTTTTTATCTAAACAAGTTTATGATAAATTTCTCCACTTTTATTCAAATTTTATTTTTGTAAACTATGGTTATCCTAACAGACATTTTATAAAAAGGTAATCTAAACGGGTACTTAAATGGTAATCTAAACGGGCACTTAATTTAAGGCACGTGGGACAAAATACACTTCACACACACACATACGTATTGGAAGAAATGAAAGTAGGGGGAAATGTCAAATGAATGAAGGAAGGAGGTTGAATGCTTGGAAAAGCATCCATGTTGGGAGTTTGGTGAAGATTCCTTCTTACAAGCTTGCTACTGGCAACTCCTTTCAGCATCACTTCGCGCTTTATCTTAATTTCATATCATAATATAAATATTGAATAAATTAAATATATACCCTGACGGCGCCTACAACCAAATTCACATAAATTTTTTAAAACGACGTCACATGTTCAGGTCAAATAAAAGCAACAACAACAACTTCACATGGGATAATTTTAATTTTATCGTGAGTACATATAATATATTCGTTCCATTTATTTCAATGAAATATGAAAAAATATTTTTATATCCACTTATGTAGTGATTTTACTAGTTACAATTAAATCTACTGTGACCAAAACCAGAGTACCCTCAATGATATGATTATTTCTCATTACAATTTTTTTTTTAAAATCTAATTCTTGAAACTTTCAATAATTAAATTAATTTTGTTTATTTTTTACCAAAACAATAAATTTTACTCATTGTTGTCTGAATTTGTAATAGTATTTCTGTTGAATTAATTTGTGCTTATAAATTTATTATTGAAATTAAATTATTATTATTTTCTTTTAATTTCTTATAGTGTTAAAAATGTATGTGGAACAAATGGCATTTAGTTTGAATGGTTTAACACTTATCCTTCTTAAGCAAGGTCAGGTCTCAATTTCAAATCTTTGGCATGGAGAAAATTGTTGATAAGAGAGTCTTATGCCCTTATAATATCTAACATGACTCAATCTGGATTAATTAGTGCCTATAATATATATGACTTTCAAAAATTAGTTGGTATTAATAAAAAAGTTGGGAACATATATAATACTTTTTTACTTTTTTTGGTGGGAAACTTATGAAAGAGATTATCTCAATCATTGGAGCATCTTTAGGTTCAATATGTTTAATTTTTTTTTTAATTCAGGAGACGATTTGTAATTTTTAATATAATTAAAGGCGAAAATGCATAATTCAATATTTTTAATGTATTTTTTTACGTTTTATTTATTAAAATATGCATGATATAGTGGTCCTGAATTTTTATCGTCTTTCAAAATATCCAAATGCAAGTATATATGCCAAGAAGTTAAGAACAGACGACACTGATTCAAACCAAATTGAATTGAATCGTCTAAACAATAAGCTACGCATAATTTTTGTCATATCAGCAAATATATATTTCTGCTCGTATAATTCTCTCTCCCCACACCATTATTAAAATGGAGCTGGTTGCAAGACTTGTTAATTGTTAGTTATGTTTGGGCGCTTTGTCCCGTTGATTCACCAAAAAAACAAATGGAGCTGGTTGCTCAACTGATGATTAAGACATTGATTTATATTCATCGGCTTGATCATAATCAGAGTATCAGACTGTAGTCAAATTAATTGTAATTAAATTAATATATTTTTTTATTTTTATATCAAAATAAAATGAAAAAATATGTAATGAAAAAGTAAAAAAAAATTCCTAATAACATTCATAACTTAATATTCAAATCTAAAGTATATAATATTAATCTATAATGACATATTAAGCTCAAAATAATTAACTAAAATAGTTTGAATTAACACATATGCGGGCACACATATGTTTTAAAATTAAAATGATTAAAATAAATTTATTTATATCTTATATTAATCCATAGCAATCAACTATAAGAATTAAGAACTAGACATAGATAGTAATTTTAAATAACAAATTAAATATAAAGAGTATATTTACGTCATCTTATTCTTACTAAGTACATCGATTCAAGATTTCTTTTTTATTGATTTTACTATTTAAATGATCTCACATAATTATAAAAATATTTGAAAAAAAGATTAAGACGAGATATAATAATTCTCTTGCAAGTAAAATATGTTAAGTTACTATTGACAAGGAGTGTAGGCTAAATGTCACTTGTTAATGATTATATATAGTGAATATTTATAGTCTATTTGGTTCAATTATCATGTGGTTAAGTGATGTAATGAGAAAAGTGTGAAGAGATATAATGGAAAGACGATTACAAATTAATTTTAAATGAGTTTGTTTGGTATAATAGGGGATGTGAGCAATAAATTTATTTTGTACATTTAATTAAATACAAAGAAATATGAAATGACTAAAATACCCCTAAATAAAAAAAAAAACCTCCTTCTTTTTTCACCCATCATTGTCAACCACCACCACCACCATTTTTGTCATTGTCCGCCACTCCCTTTGTCAACGTCTTTCCCCTCAACAACAAACAAACCGGTAAAAAAGAAAAAGAAAAAAGTGAGTTAAAAAATGACAGATTTGCTATTTTGTCTCCCTTCTGTCACCCCCCTCAACAACAAACGAGTTCGAGAATGAGATCTGCAATTGTCTGTGGAGAACTAGAAGAGTCTATGGCCAGAGTTTGCAATCTTGAAGGTTGAGTTTGAGATCTCCGGTGTTGGCGACAATTTCTCCCCTCTGCTGGCAAACGAGAAGAGAGATGTGGGCTTAGGATTCCTAATCTATGATGGAGGACAATGGTGGTGCGAGCCTAAGGAGAGGGAGCTTGGTGGTGGTGGTGGTTAAGACGCTGGTAAGGAAGAAGAATCCTAAAAGTGGAGGTGGTGAGGAAGAAAGAGCTCACGGTGGAGGGGCTCAATGGTGTCAAAGAAGATGAAGAAAGTGAAGGAAGTGGATGAGGAATTATTTGTTTTTATAAGGGCAATAATGTCATTTGGATCTCCTTCATATCAGTGTGAGGCCATTCACATCCAAAAGTTAGTGTAAGCTACTTCACTTTAATTTGGGTAATCAAGTTATGAACTTCTTCCTTTCATTTTTTTTCCGACCAAACATGTTATTTTTAGGTGATATAAAGAAGATCCCTTTATAAACCCCATTGTGAACAACCAAACGGGCTATTAGAGTTAGGGATAATGAGAAGTATGGTGGGATGATTCTTAGAATATATATATATATATTCCTTATAATATTTTTCCCTTGTTACTAGGGAGAATCCATTTATAAATATATATATATATATATAGTTATTTTTTTCTTTAATTTCTTGCCAAACTGAAGACATTACCTACAAATCTGCAAGGCCTGACGTTGCAGCTGCGACCTTCCATGGGTGTGGTGTGGTCCTGAGGCATTATTCATCGTCGTTATCATGCTTCCCCCATCATCGTCGTCCCTGTCTTGTCCTCCCTTGGCCCCTAGCTACTCTAACTCCTAGCTCCCTGCATTGAAAACCTAAGAAACGGCATGGGGTGGCTTGGCTTCATTTCTCATTGTCCTTTTCGTTAATACTCTTATAGCTTTTGCTACGTTTAATTATCATTTCCCTTTTGGGATTGATTTCATTGGGTTTCTTCGTATATGTAGCTAGCTTTTGTTTTTTAAAATACTGATTAACCAATGCAATTTGTTATGAATGATAGAACCAATAGGGATTCAGTTTAAAGATATTATATTTGAAGAGACATGCATATTTTATAACGCTATACCTAGCTAGCTCAACGACCAAAATTAAACTGGGCAACGTACGTGACTAGTATTAAATATGGAAATTACATAGGGAGGATCCATGATCTTAACATCGTAGTTTGACACTTTATTAGTGGTAGAATCACCTCTGGGACTGAGTGCATCATATCAATTGCCTGACAAGCATAAATGAACCATTTATTATATGAGCAATTCATAGGATCGTGAAAGACTCCACACCAAAGATATAGTGATAATTAATATCTTGTCTGAAAAGTTTTTAGCTAATCCGTAATTGGTTTCCCTTTTCTCTCAATTCCTTTTCTAGCTAGTTTGATTAACTTAAAGCTCGATCATTATTATTTCCATTAATCTTTATATTGATCTTTTTTGGTTCTATTTCATGTGCCTTGTTTCTATCTCAGGCTGATAGAGGAATGATGCACTTGAATAAGCTTTTTCTTCTATTTATATAAACGAATTTAGAACAAATCATACATAACAAAATGTTTAAAAAATTGTGGCAAACAAATTAATTATCTTCGTATATTTTTAACCATAATTTGTGATAATTGCGGTTAAATTAAATTCGGGTAGCAATACTGTCTGAGAAGCCGTCAATATAATTTGTGATTAGCTTTTCATCGTGAATGGAGTATTTGCCAACAACAATTTATCACTGAAACCATCTTGTTTTGCGAGTAAAAAAAATTATATGCAATTATTTGCTACTGTTATTGTTATAGTAAATTTCTTAATCAAAACCACACAATAGATATAGGTTAAGAAATTGAGACAAATATTAGATGTTTTAGTTTGAAAAAGTTAGCTTTCAACAAACATAGCGTCCCGTTTCCACAAAAAAAGTGAATTATAAAAAGAGGCGGGGCTTTCTATCCGTTGAAAACAAAAATTGTCGGGGCCAGTTATATACATTAACGCAGGAGACAATTTTTTTTTTGGTGTATATAGGCAAGAGACAATCTAGCTTGCTATTTTTATATATATATATATTATGATATAAAATTTATAAAAAACTATATTAGTTATAAATTATAAATATTGTAATTTAATTTAAATTTTATAGCCAAACACAAAATTTAGTTTTAAAATCATATTTTTTAAAATATAAAATTTATAACAAAATATATATTTACAAGTCATGAATGAATAGTATATTTTACTTTTGAAATTGGGTAAATGCATGAGAGAATATGTCTATTGGATAAAAATTTTATAGGAAAATGCACTATATATTATTGATGAATAATATACAATTTATTTTTAAATTATGTATAGTATATGGGGAAAAAATGGGTTTTTTGAGCAAAATATGATAAATAAATAAATTATTTATCAATATATGCTGTGTCAGAAACAATTTACCAATTTATAATAATCAAAGTCAATGATTACAAAATCAACGATCACGCTACAAAGAAGTCGATTAATAGATACGCGACTTACCATCTTTTTAAAATGAATCGGTTAATCTGATCATAAATAATTAAAAAAAAAAAACAAAAGGAAGTCGATTGGTAACCAATCTACTTGCTTTTGATTTATTTTAAAAAAAAGAGAAAAAAAAATTTAGCACCCAAAAATAAAAATATTTACCAATTAGAACCCAATTTAAAAACCTCCCATTTATATAAATGAATTTTTAACTGAAATAAATTAAATTTTTGATAATTTAAAAATTCTTTTATTATATGTCTTAAAATATCTTTAAAAAATACATATTAGCAAGTCAATGACCTACATAAATGACTTATTTAATTAAAAAGAAGTTAAAAGTTTTAATAAAGAACCTAAAAGCAACTAATTGACTTTTTTTTTATTTCAATAGATTTATTTTTTTTATTTTTACATATATACTCCACCATCCTCTCAGGATAAAATATGTTTTTTTAACATATAATAATATAGTGATATGTTATTTTTTTCCTTCATTACTTATTCTATTATTAGTATTGTAACTTGTATAATAGTTAATAAAAGACGTTAAATTAAGAGGGGGTAATCTTGAAATTTTATTTTAAAAAAATTAAGAATATAATAAATTATTTTTAATATGCGTGAAAACCCTTCCATTACCTTATAATATTAATATAAGACGAATGAAGTAACAATAATATAATAATTCAATATGTATAATTATTAGAATTAATGATTTTTATAATTATGAAAAAAATAATATTTTAGAAAATAAAAAAAAATTGGAATTAACTAGTTAATCAATTTTTTTAAATAAAAAGAGCAAGTCTATTATGTAGGTCATCAACTTGCTAATAGGTATTTTTTTAAAAGGAAAAAAAATATGTTTAAACATGTAATAAGAGAATTTTCAAATTATCAGTTTTAATTAAAGATTTAATTTATTTCAATTAAAAATTTAATTTATATGACTTGAAAATTTTTAAATTGGGTTCTAATTGATAAATATTTTTATTTTTGGGTGCTAAATTATTTTTTCTCTTTTTTTTTAAATAAATCAAAAGCAAGTCGATTGACTTGCTTTTATTTATTTTTTTTTAAATTATTTATGATCAGATTAACCGATTCATTTTAAAAAGATAATAAGTCACGTATTTATTAATCGATTTCTTTGTAGCGTGATCGTCGATTTTGTAATCATCGACTTTGATTATTATAGATTGATAAATTATTTCTGACACAGCATATATTGGTAAATAATTTATTTATTTATCATATTTTGCTCAAAAAATTAAAAAAATGTCTAATTATTAATTTTAAAAAGTTAAGGAAAGCCAAGAAAAAGTTGGGGAAAGGGCCGGGATGGGGGAAATGGGGAGGGTGGAGACAGGAGACGCACACACATCAAACCTGGGGAGAGGGAAAAGTGTAATGAAATCTCTGGAAGTGTGAATTACGCAAATTAAAGGTTTCTGTCTCTGTTGCTGCTGAATAAGTTCACATGGGGGGGTAAGAGAGAGGAAGAGGGCATAGCCATAGCATAGCATGGGGGAATGTCTATTCTCTTATAGGCAGATCGAGATGGATCTTTCGTGCGATGCCATGCACCAAATCGGGCGGAATCTGTTTCCAACTCTTTTCTGTCGTCTTCTTCCTTTCCCTACCCTCCCCCTTTTTAAATGCCACCTTCCCTCCCTTCCATTTCCATCCCACCTCCTCCTCCATCATGTCTTCTCTCCTCCACTTTCCCTCTCCCTCTCGCCATCCCTCTCTCTCTTTCTTCTTCCCTCATCATCACCTCTACTCCTCCAAATCCCTCCCAGGTACATCCATCCCTCCCTTCTCATTTCTTCACTTCATTTCTTGCGAATTCATTAATTATATATACACACGTGCATGCATGTGTGTCTATAATCTTTTCCTTTCTCTAAAGTTGAGTGATCGATTGGGGATATTCTCTAGCCAAGTTTCTTACTCATTTTAGTTGACTGTCATGGAAGCCGCCAAAAAATTTCACCCAACAATAATGTTTTTCATTTCCAAACCATCATCAATGATCTTCATTACTTTAAGGCTGCCTCATCTACAAACAGTCATTAATACTGATTCATTTTCTGGCACCTCGGTGCTGCATTTATACTTAAGTTGTGTTGATTGTTCTCTCCTGGAGAAGAAAAGAATAAAAAGAAGAAGAAAAATGGTTCATGGGATTCTTTGAAAGCCCAAAGTTAGTTAGCACGATCTATACATATATCACTAGTTTCCACCTGACAAGAGTAAGTGGAAAATTGTGTCATTTCATGCAGGTGCTGTATCATCGGAGGCCAAAGACAAAGAAGAGACCTTCGATTTCCGCCTGAGATGCAACGCTGTATCCAAACCTCGAAGTCAAGGTATGATATATAGTTTTTTTTTTTTTTCGTTCAAATCGAGTCAGACAATGGAATAAAAATAGCTTTGTGTAAACAACTAAACATACAAGAGAACCAATTATTGTACTGTATGGCTGAGCAGGATATACGGACTCCGTAGTTCAGGCAGGTCTACCAACGTTAAAGTGGCGCGAGACTGTGGAGGATGACATAGACGAGGAGCAAGCTTACGAGGTTGATTAATTCATTAAAGACACTTTAAAACCATTCTCTGTATTTTCGTGTCTCTGTATTGTTTTCGTACTCCCGGCCGGACACAGTCACAGAATTATGTATTTGAACAGGTTTGGGTGACAAATACTGAGATCAAACAACGGGTGGACGCTGTGAGGTCGATATTGGGCTCCTTGGAAGATGGAGAGATTTCCATATCTGCTTATGACACTGCATGGGTTGCTCTTGTACCAGACATTCATGGAAGTGGTGCTCCTCAATTTCCTTCTAGTCTTGAATGGATCGCGAATAATCAGCTTCCAGACGGTTCGTGGGGTGATGCTGAGATATTCTCAGCGCACGATAGAATTATTAACACCTTGGCCTGCGTCATTGCGTTAAAATCATGGAATATCCACCCTGAAAAATGCGAGAAAGGTAATATTAAATATCAGTAACTAATTATTGAAGATTAATTATTAGCTCTGCTATAGTATATATGTATGATGATTTGTGTAATTAAGCAGTTTTTGTTTGCTAATGAATGTTGTCGTCATATATATCTAGGGATGGCGTTTTTTAGTGAGAACCTAAGCAAGCTTGAGAGGGAGAAGGCGGAGCATATGCCAATAGGGTTTGAAGTTGCTTTTCCATCGCTTCTAGATCTAGCCAGGAGTTTGAAGATTGAAGTACCAGATGATTCCCCTATCTTGAAAGATATATTGGCCAAAAGAGATGTAAAGCTGTCAAGGTACGAACCGCTTGTTATAGAGATTAGCGACAACCTCAAAGCTTTAGCTGTATCGCATAATAGAGTGTTTTTCTGGGTAAAAGGACGAATACCTTTTTCCAAGGTCATGTAAAGTTGTTTAACGTATAAGTGCATGTGAGTAATGTGACTCATTGTTTAATTTTAATGGCATTTATATGGCCCGCGGGTGGATCGGGTGGTGGGATATATAGAATACCAAGAGAAGTGATGCATAAAGTGCCCACAACACTGCTCCATAGCTTGGAAGGAATGCCGGGGCTGGAATGGAAGGACCTTCTAAAACTTCAGTGTAAAGATGGATCCTTCTTGTTTTCTCCATCTTCCACTGCTTATGCTCTCGCCCACACTAGAGATCAAAATTGCCTCAATTACTTGAATAAAGCTGTCACCAAGTTCAATGGAGGAGGTATTGTAAAGTGCCTTTATTGGCCGCACCCACACTCCATGCACACTCACCATTCCATTATATATCCCCTTTCTATCACTTATTATATATATATATGTGTGTGTGTGTGTGTGAAAATAATAATTATAATAAGTAGCTGTAGTACTGTTAACAGATTTATATTTCTGACAACTTATTCTTGTTTAAACATATATATATTTACACATACGAGTTCCAAACGTGTATCCCGTGGATTTGTTCGAACATATTTGGGTGGTTGATAGGCTGCAGCGACTGGGAATTTCGAGATATTTTGAGAAGGAGATCAAGGAGTGTATGAGCTATGTTCATAGGTAGATTCACGCCATGAGTGGTGTCAATGTTTTTACTAATATAATTAAGCTAAATTTTTTAAGCCATGATGAGAAAGAAAATTAAGACTATATTATTCATTGATGCCTGCTGAATTTAAATTTCAGAAATTGGACCGAGAAGGGCATTTGTTGGGCAAGTAATTCCAATGTCCAAGATATTGATGACACGGCAATGGGATTCAGGTTACTAAGATTACATGGCCATGAAGTCTCACCCAGTGAGTTTTATATAATCATATTTGTTAATGTCACACTATATCCTCGATCCCTCTCTCTCTCTCTCTCTCTATATGTATATATATATACACTCATTAATTGATTCTGGTTTGAGACTAGATGTGTTCAAGAACTTTGAGAGAAATGGGGAATTCTTCTGCTTTGCTGGGCAGTCAACACAAGCTGTGACAGGAATGTTTAATCTGTATAGAGCTAGTCAAGTAGCGTTTCCAGGAGAGAAGGTTCTTGAAGATGCCAGGCAGTTCTCGGCCAAATTTTTGAGAGAGAAACAAGCGGCCAATGAGCTCGTTGATAAATGGATCATAGCCAAGAATTTACCAGGAGAGGTATATCATTACCCAAAAAAAAAAATATCATCCATATCCAATGTATTAAGAAATTGAGATTATATGGAGCTAATTCATTGATTAAGGATAATATTGGGGCACTGAGTTAGATATGCCCAGGCATGTAGCTTGGTAGTGATAAACAGTGAATGCAGGTAGGTTACGCATTGGACATCCCATGGTATGCCAGTTTACCTCGAGTGGAAACCAGATTTTATATTGACCATTACGGCGGCGACAGTGACGTTTGGATTGGCAAGACTCTTTATAGGTTCTTCCCTATCCCTCTATACTCCTCATAGCCTTCGATTTGTATCGATTAATGTGCTATTTACTAAACTCGGATCATGTTTTAACATCAATTAGATTATATAAAACCAATATAAAAAGTTCCCATGCCCCATTCAATTATTTTTCTTATATTATAAGATATTTTATATAATAATTTTATTTTAAAATATAAAATATTAAATTTTTTTTATTTTAATTATCTTTAATACTTCTTTTTTTCTCATTTATAATACCCTACAATGATAGATGAAATATTTAATAAAAATAAAAAATAAAATATAAATATTTTTTATATTGATTATTTTAGTTAAAAAAATAATTTTTTTAATATACATATAATTAATATAAAATATTTTATAATATGAACTGGAGGGAGGAAGTCCTAATGAATGAATTACTAATATTTTTTTTAAATGTCATGTGGAGATAGTATAAGTGAGTGTAAATTACCCTTTCAATCCCTCTATTATGAAATTAACATTAATTTTTATTTTTGTATAATTTAGAACTTTCATTCTAATATTATTTACTTTAATAGCAATCTCATATTGGGTGGTTTTGTTTAATCTTATAAATTCAATTAGTCAAAAGAAAACAATGATTTAATATATTTAAAATTTGGAAAATCAAATTTTTATCCATCAAATATGTAGTATACAATGCTTCTTATTTTTTATAAGGCAAACAAAATAATAAGTAATCATTTTTTGAATTATTGTAATGTTATATAAAAGTAATTTAATCAAGATAAGTAATTATTGTAATCTTCCATTATACTAGCTAGAAGAAAAGATGAGGGAGACGAGTATTAATTTTTGAAATGTTTAATACAAAATATAATAATTATTTAAAAAATGGTTGAACTGTCAACCATTCAATTAAGTTGAAAGGTCTATTCAACATGACGTGTCAAGGCAAAGGCAGAAAAAAAAGTTTATTCATGGCTAAGAAATTAAACCATCAAGTTTACTGTAACAAATATTAAGTTACTATTGTTTAAGTGACCCGGATATTAAGGAAAACCTTAAAATGGCAGGAGCATTTTCTGTCATCATTTGTCAATTTAAGATCACCTGGATTCAAGGGGGTTCAAGGCGTGGCAGGGGGCATGCAGAATCATAGGTGTCTCATTCACATTTTTTAAGCACTCCGGCTCTTGCACTGAGCTGGTGATTATTGACTTGGGCCAAGTTAGTTTTAAAATTGATACAAAAACTTGAAGAGTTCATCAGCGGATTTTAATTTATTTAATGACTCCTAAAAAAATAGAATATATATATATATATATAATTATATATGAAATTGAACTGACACTGACTGAGGAGTCGTTTAATCAGGAAAAAGTGAGGAGGGAAATTAATTCTTTTAGGAAGTAAATTACACTTGATTTTTTTTCAAAAAGTTGGAAATTTAACTTTTCAAATGACTAGGGAAGTAACTAAGTGAAACCTCAATAAATTCTACTTACCTTCTATTTCATTCGATTTTTTTTAAAAAAATTATCCTTGACTCCTTAAACCTCGTAAGTCTTAACTTTAAAAAGAATATTTATATCTTTAATATTAAAAGATAATATATTTATTTAAAAAATCTGAACTTCTTGAAAAAATAAAAATTAAAACAAGCAAATCAATGATGAAATTTTAAAGAAATTAACTTTTACATAGCAAGTTACTTCTTATAAAATATAATAAATTGAATTAAGCTACTCTTTTTTTTTATGAGCATCAATGATATCTTCAATCAATTCCTATAAAATAAAGAAATCACCAAAGTAGTTTTAGTTGCCTCAACAAGATCTTTGAATTAATATACTCCTTGATAACAAGTGAATAACTAGTTGGGAAAAATAATAATTTGATTATGAAGTTCGGCCTTCACAAAATGAATTTTCTTTGCATAATTATTATTACAGGATGGCATATGTGAGCAATAATGAATATGTGGAGCTGGCGAAGTTAGATTACAACAATTGCCAAGCACTGCAGCTAAGAGAATGGGCCAGCATTCAAAAGTAAGTGCAGCAATTAAGTTCAATATATAGATATATATATTCACGTACGCTTCAAGAATTTCAATATTTATCTTACACTCAATAATTTGAAACTATATATGTACGTACCTGCAGTTGGCACTCACAGTGTGGATTGGGTGAGTATGGATTAAGCAGAAAAGCTCTTCTGTTTACTTATTTTTTGGCCGCAGCCAGCATATTTGAGCCTGAAAGGTCCCAAGAGAGGCTTGCATGGGCCAAAACCTCTGCCTTGCTTCACACAATCACCTCCTATCTTGAGGATGAACATATGAGGAAAGCTTTTGTCATTAACTTCACCAACTGCATCAACGAGCGAGACTACTCCACTGCCTGGTACATTATTATTAATTAGTTTCTCCAGATTAATTCCCTACCCATTAATCACCTGCTAGTTATCATTACTTATTTTGTGTTAACATTTTTACGCAGGAGATTAAATAGGAACAACACAGAGGAAGGGCTGGTGGGTGCTTTGGTTGGAACCATAGACCAGCTTTCGTGGGATATCCTTGTGTCTCATGGCCATGAAATTGGCTATGATATGCATCACACTGTGAGTCTTCCTTTTTAATTAATTTCTCTTCTGTTCACAAATTATACTAGTATTCATACTTCATTTTATTGGTCAAATGTCACTGGCAATAAATAATTTGCAGCGAAACTCAGCGATGACTCTGACACACACAGTTCACAGTTAATGAATGATGTTGTAAACTAATGTCACAGTTCAACATGGCAAATGAAAAGAAAACATGAGTGGTTACTGGTCTACGTCCAACAATGCTCCAAAAGGTACCAAGTCCAATATTGTCATGTTTGATGTTTTCCCATGATTTTACTGTCATATACAGTGGAAAAAGTGGCTATCAAGTTGGCAAAGTGGAGGAGACACGTGTCAAGGACATGCAGAGCTTTTGGTAAAGATAATAAACCTAAGCGCCGGGAATTGGATTTCACAGGAGCTACTGTTGAATCCCCATTATCAACAACTCACTCAACTCACCAACAGAGTCTGCCATAGACTTCACTGTTATCAAAAGGACAAGGTCAGTGACAGGACAAGCATTATGTCGACCAGAACGAATGTTAGCTCAGAATTGGATAGTATTTTTGCTGCATTGTCTTGATTTAGTCTTTTCATATCCTCCAAATTAAAATTCTCTGCCCATCATCCCAAGAAATCTACTTAATCTAAAAAGTTTAGTGTACTCCATGATAATAATTTCCTCCTTCTCCTATACCTATTTAGGCATCTCAGAGAAGCGGCAGCGTCATGCAGACATACTGCATCACCACCTCAGAAGCAGAGTCAGAAATGCAACAACTTGTGCAGTTGGTGCTTCAGCAGTCTTCTAAAGACATAGATTCCAGTATCAAGAATACTTTCCTGACAGTGGCAAAGAGCTATTACTGTGCAGCCTTCTGTGATCCAAGCACCATCAACTTCCACATTGCCAAAGTTCTCTTCGAGAAAGTCATTTAAAATTGTCTCTTGTCCGCACTAGACATCTCCCATCCCTGTCCATAGTAACCCCGTAATGTATAATAATCCAAAATCAACTGCTGTGACTGAATGCGCACGGTTTACTGTTTTGTGATCTATGTAAATCAATATCGTCTAGACAACTTAAATTCAAAATAGCAGTTGGGGCATGCCATGTAAATGGGATCCCCAGGATATCAGAAACTGGTCTGATGATAAAGGATCGATATAATTGGGGAAACAAGAAAATAGCTTAAAATACTGGAGGTGAGATTTGCAGAGACGCATTGAAGATACGATACGGCAAGGTTTGCACAAATTTAGCCAGTGGGAAATTATATGGAAAAGCACGTTACTGTTAATATAAGAATCCTTTTGAAATTATATTAGAAGCAAAGCCAAAAATGTCAGACAAGGCCGCCAGGGCTGGGGTATGAATACGTGAGAAATTAAAGTTGGTGGGTTGGTCATGAACATCAAGTGGAGCTTGGTCAAATCCTATATATGTGCAGATATCGTACGCCATGTTTGAAAATATTCAAGACCGAGAATGACCAAAGCCCCACTACTATTATCCTTTTCACATTTCCTGCGCCACTAGGTTTGGAGTCGGATAAAGAAATTAAAGTTGCTCAACTCACCCATTCACTGTTGCCTTGTAGCAGGAATGAAGTGGGACAAGACGTAAAGATTTCTTCTCAGGATATTACCAATATATAGATAATGTTTGAGTAGTGATGGCACCATAAAATCAACTTGATCAAAGATGAATTGCCACGCAAGTTAAATAGATAAGCAGCACTGTTGGGGGCTTGATAGTGTGGCAACTAATAGATGAATCATGAATGCATTAGCTCTTCTCCAAGAAAGGAAAGATTAGGGGAAGTGGACATAGCTTAATCGGAAGCTCCCAGATGAGGTCCGCTTGTAATACACAGTAATGAAGACAAATAACGATTCTAGCAGCCAATGAAATTAGCATATCGTGTAAAATTGTATGACACAGAGGGAGCTAGCTGGGGTCCATGCTAAGAAATTAATGAGATCTATTGAAAAAATTAAAGACAAGTGTATGCGGAAGCACACGTGATAATCCAAATAAAGACTATTCCGAACTGATAAATCACACCACCAAACATCATGCACGGATTAGACAAGAAACAGTAGAGCAATCAGTTGCCCACTAACAAGGGTTAGGGTTTGATGTGGAAATAGTAATCCCAGTGGCAACGAGGCGCATGACGGACAGAGATGTAGAGAGTGGAGATAGAGGCAAATGTGGGTGAATGACATTTCTCTCATCCTCTCCCCCAACAACTGTTGTTTCTAGTTTCTTTTCCTGACCTGAAAGACAACATACAGATAATACACACTATATATTGCAAAAAAACTAACAACATTTCGGTGACTGAAAACTAATTTATGACTCAGTATACTAAATTAATATGGAATAGAGTAGCACGTCTTCACCAGAAAAAATGAGCACAAGCAGATTGGGCTTACTGTATAATGATGATTAGAGAAGAGGCCCGAAGGGGAGGCTAAGGGCTTTTTCTTTCGGGCCGAGCCTGTAAATGGGCTCAATGCTTTGCAGACAAGCCCCGAGCATGCTGGTGATAGTACATCCACTCACCTGTCTCCGTCTGTCTGCACCTTTATTCATTCCCTTGCATTATTTATATGCCCGAGCATCTTCATGTGCATTTTTGTCACCCTCTACTTTTTCTTTGATAGAAACCATTACTATTTTTTTTTTTTAATGTTGTAGGGGCATGAAGAAAATGCCATTTTCTATTGTCTTCACCTCATCATGTTCAATACTTTAATCACGTCAGAGGATCACTTCTATTATTATTTATGGATTCGTGGGCATTGTTTCTCATTCATCATTTTATTTTATGTTTCCCATTTAGCTTTTGGATTCTCATCCGGCCATCGTTTTGATGCCGCATGTTGCATCATGCACGTGGATTGCATCTTCTATTAAAACCCTCTTCTCTTTTATTTTATCTTTGCTTCTAAAGTGTTTTGTCCACAATCAGCTTTCCCAGCCCTCCCTGTTCGGATTCCTTTCATCCATGCACCGTCAAAACTAAACGCAGCTTTAATTCAGAATTCATGGATTCATTAAATTAAATTTTTACTAAAATGGAACATGAAAACTGGAGCCATTCCTTTTCATCCAAGCAAAAACATAACTCTCAGTGGAGCCACTACTTCTTTCTAATTTGTTCTTTTCTCAAATATCAATTAGACTATGAGCCCAAGAAATGAAATTCAACCAGCAAGCATTTTATCGAGATTATGATAAAGTAAAACAGCATGAGTATAGTAAATAAAGATTGATCTAAATGAAAAAACAATGTGACTTGTACCTTATTAGTTCAAATTTTGTTGTGGATGTGAAAATATCGTTTCTATTGGGGAGGGGGAAAGAAAGGGCAGATGGGAGAAAGAAAATATAACTGCAATTAACCCAAGATGCAGGCTGGCCTGGCCTTTGGGTAAAAAAAAAAAAAAACATAGCTTTACTAATTTCACCTGAGAGAGTAGGAACAGAAGTGACGTCAAGAAGATTCCTAGTCCACGTGGCGCGGGCAGACAAAGAGTTGGGACTCAAAAGGCCTTGTTGGTTGGATGAATCTGGGAATCCGATACATTATTATTATTTTTATTTTGTTAGTTGGGCATGCCCTGTGCTGTGTTGTGTTGCTCTTCAGTCTCCACCACCCGCTAAAGCTATGGATACCCTGCTCCACGCTTCCTCTTCAATGGCCAAGCGACCTTGTCCCTCCCAAAACCCTAGATTCCAACACCTTCATCAAGTGGACCATCTCCTTGAAGCATTTCTCGCCCTCGCTGAATTCCCTTCTTTCTCCCTTCACCTTTCCTTGGACAGGCTTCTCCACTCATTGCCCACCGATGCCGATCAGACCCTTCTCCTCGATCGCGCCCTTAAAATGGGCACCCTCCTTCTCGACGCCGCCAATCACGCCTCCAGAAAGCGTGCTTCCTCCCACAATTCTCTCGTCTGGCCTCTTCCTCCCGACCTTACCATCAAGGTTTCCCCCAACTTGTAGCATTTACATCGCTGCACAGTTTTTCTTTTATTTATTATTATTATTATTATTTTGTTGGATTGGATGCTCATCTTTTCCTCCTATTTCTATATCTATTTTTCTTGCATCTTGGCGGTTGCTTTCCCCTTATTTTGTTCTTATTTCTTATTGATCTTGTTAATCCCCTCATTCCCTGTTGTTTGTGAATCTGATCATATTTCCTTGTTCAACATGATATTTACTTTTTTCATTTCCCCGTGGGGATTATGTGATTATGTCTGTGAATCCGAGGATAATGAAAACTTTAAGTCCCCGTCGGTGGCTTAATGATTTTCAATCGTCACAAGCCTTTGCAGTGCAGCTATGCCATGCTTCTGCCCCTTGCGCCGGGCATACCAACTTCGGTTGGAGTCTTTTTTCGTGTTCTTCCTTACCAGAAAAAGCTGGGGCTGAAACCATTGTTTATAAAGGCTAGTGATTGGGTGCAAATAGTATTTTTCCAATTGTGGGTGCCTAAGTTAGTAGATATGTTGATTTACCGCATAAGTTTTTGTGGCTGATATATTTTGTTTTTTTGTTTGGCTTTACGTAGTTTTACTAAGCTTTTTCTTTTATTCTTTTCTGTGCCGTTGATGAATGATATATTCGTATAAATGTGACTGGATATGAGTTCCCTCAGTGTTTCTGCGTTAAAGGTGCCAGAAAAAAAATACTTGTAGAAAACACTTGTTTAATAGTGCTAACCCTTCGGTTCATACTATTCTTCATGGAGAAATCTATTTACCTTTCGAAACTTCATTAAGATATACACATGTTGTAAGAAAGCAAACTTTGTGATTATTGATCCCTTGTCATGATTTACAGGTCTTTTCAATGCTTGATACCCAGAGTCTATGCTACGCTGCAGCAACTTGTTCATTGTTCAACAAATGCGCTAAGGATCCTTCGTGTTATGCACATCTTGATTTGACAACACTTATTCCAAAGGTCAACAATGCAGTAGTTTCTTCAATGATCCAGCGAGCTGGAAAGGCCCTACGGTAAGAACTTTTGTGTCTCACTGTTTCTTTCTATGCTATATATACTTTTATTTCCAGGTAAAATTTAATTAACAGTACATTTGATGATAATGGGACATAATTCATATTAGGTTTAAATAATCACCTTGTGATTTAATCATGTTTATCTCATGACTCATGGTCTCTACCTTTGATTTCTAAGGGCAAAAAAAAAAAGAATGTTGGAAGGATATGGATTATTTGTCTGGAAGGTCTGCCTTGTCCACATTGGTATCGTAGTTTATTAGTGGCTCATCTCTATTGATGCTTCACATGCAGTTTCCTAACTAAAAGTGCAATTGGTTTTATGGTTCTACGTCTGTGTATATTATGGTATAATTTTCATTTATTATTTCAGCAAAAAGACTTAACTAAAAAAAGGTTTATTATCCTTTTTCCCTGCTAAACTTCATATACATGCTTTGCAATGTTATTTTTTCCCCTAATGATCTTTTCCTGTGCATCTCTTTCAATTGGTCAATTAGGTCTCTTAAGCTTGGTGTGGTCCCTGGTCCTACTGCTTCGCCTGGATCTAATCAGCCATTGGTTTACACCATTAGAAATGCTATTGTAGAGGCATCTAACTTTTCTTGGAATGATAAGAGATCCAGACAGGGAAGGGAGTCATCCATTCTTACAAGATCCTGTTTAACCCCTTTAAATGGGGATAATGGTGCTCCAGGGTATGTTGTTCTTGAGCTTTTGATTAGTGCAGATGGGGATGGCTTGCTTTTACATAAATATAAGTATTTTCATTTTGTAGGGCGCTTTTGAGAAAGTTGCACCTGTACAATATTGAGAGAATGGATAATGCATCCCTTGCTGGGGCATTATCAGCCTGCCCGTCACTCCTTGATCTGGAAATTGTTGGGCTGTATGTTTCTGGCACCTCTTGTGTTTTCTTCTTCTCATTAGAAGGATTTTATCACTGCTTTTGCCTTTTTGACATTAGAATATGTTTAATTAATTGCTGTAAACGTAGAGTATATGCATACCTTTGTTCAAGATGGGTTTACTTTTTCTTAATCTTGAATACAAACTAAAATTCCATTTGTCATAATTTTACTGGGGATTCTTTTTGGTTTCTTGTTGACCTAATTGGTGACAACAAATCTGGTTTGCTTTGTCATATTATTTGTTGCTTCACATGTATACACAATTAAAACGTTTATTTTGCAGTTTTTGGTTTACATTTATGATATATATTCTTTCAACTTTTCAAGCATTTAATATGTATCTGCATCTTTGTCTTCCTTACTTACATTCCACTAATTTATGTAATATGATACTGTGATTTTTTTTCCCGAATTATATTTTTTAATTGATACTTTTTCCCTGAACTGTCAGTCATGTTGAACTGAGGCAAACATTAGTTTCAGTAAGTGCAAATTGCCACTTGATCGAGCGTTTGTTTTTTGAGTCTTCAAAAACAGGTATGATTTTTTTTTACAGTGTGCCGTTAAATGGTTATTTATACATCCACTTATCTATTTTCAATTAGCAGGTAGAGATGACAGTTTGAAAACACCAACCTGCATGGACCTTGTAAGCAAGTGTCCCCATCTAACTTCTTTGTCACTGAGAGGGTTTAAGCTGCATGATTGTAAATTGCGTATACTGGTTAAGGTATGTTTTAAGGACTTCTGTTAATATGAGGGGACTATGATATAAGCAGAGAAACTATCATCTTTATTTTCCAGTATTATTGTTCTGCACATGTGTTGGGAGATTTTGATTAACTTTTGGCAGTCTCTAGCTGATGCTGGGTATTTTTTCTTTTGTCAAATTTATTTGTTAGACACATATGCTTTCAGTGATTCACAATATATAGAGTTTAGTTTATCTTTTTCTTTATTATTTTGTTAATAAACCTGTCATGATAATAGGGAGTAGGGTTGGGATGGAAAAAAAAATTTGCAAGTCAAGTTGTGCTATACTTGTGCACAACTTTGTGTTGTAATATTGAAATTCTTAAGCTCTTTCTCCCCAAAAAAAAAAAAAAACTTGAGCTCAGGTTGAAGCAGTTGGTGAACTTTCTAGGCTCCTAAGTCATCATGGATTGTTATAGGCTGGCAGTTCTAAAATAATGCAAGATATATGGGTTTAAAACTATTGCATGCATCTCACTTTTTGCTATCTGGCATGCAAATTCATTTGACTAGATAATAACTTGGCAATGGTGTCAATTTGAAAATTGGAACAATTATTTTTGTTTTGGAATATTAATTTTACCCAAGATGGAATTCTCCTATTTCAATTAATCCACAAAGAATGAAGAAGAAACCTTGTATTTCTCACTATGGTATCTTTACGTTCCTCATGCAAAATTCCGGAAGGGCATATAACTGTGGCTTGTTAAATATTTGTGTATGCCTATGCAGGGATTTCAGAAACTAAAATATGTTGATTTCTCAACATCCTATTTTATCACTGGAAACTTCTTAAGGTCATTTATTCCCTAACAAGACTTCAAAAGCTTGATATCCTTATTGTATGTCAAGCTCATCTGTTAATACAGATGTTGTTTATTCCCCCCAGAAACCTTGGAAGCAGTACTAATGGAACTTTGCTTGAAATCTTAATTTTAAGGGATTGCATGCATCTGAAAGAGGTGAGGTCCGAGGATTGTAATGACATGTATCTAATTGTTATATTCTTTCCATGCAACTCATTCTGAAACTCTAATGGTTTGTGCAGCTGGAAGTTGTTAGGTTGTTGACAGCAATTCTTGCGGGCGATTTTAAATCCCTTGTGCATCTTGTGGGTACAGAAGAAATATATGTTATGCATTGTTTAAAAAAGAACAGCAAAGTTTTTGTGAGACCATCAGTTTTGCTATTATTTCTTAGTACTGTTGTCTTTATACAGGACATATCCAATAGGGAAGGCTTAGCATCTGAGGGTGACTGGTATCATAGGTGTTACAACTCTAGGTAATGATTTTCGTTGTGGATGTGATATGTTAACCATATGGATGGCATAGGTTGTGGTTATTTATTCAATTGCAAATTTTGAACTCTATTTTGCTACTGCAGCATCATGCCAATAAAGCAGGTTTTGGAAGCAAGGCCTGATATGTGTTTGCTTGCTGAATATCCGTCAGAAGGAAGGTTTGATTATTTTTCAATTATTCTGTCTTTGGTCAACCAACCTTCCTGTGGGCAACTGTGCAAGTGGAAGTATTTTCCATTTTGTTTTTTGATAGTCACCAATTTTTGCGTTTCTGTATTGTGTTGCAGTTATGTTGAGCCATTTGATGCTGAATTAAATAGTGACATAAGTCTACCATCACAATTGAGCAGCCATACTTCAGATGGATCGAATTTTATGAGTACATCTGAGAGCAGCTACAATAGTGATCAAGGTAGTGGCAATGAGGATGGTCAAGATGCCAGCTATGTGATTTACGGGGAAAGTTCGGATGAGATAGACTATTTTACTTTGTAGGGGATGCTCCGTGTATGGCAATTATCAAACCAGGAATATTTAGTAATCTTGGTACTCTTCTCTCTCTCTCTCTCTCTCTCTCTATATATATATATATATATATATCTTTCTACCTCTATTTATCTATCTATCTCTATGGAAAATGAATTCTGCAAGTTGATTTCAACATTTTTTATATAGTAGTTCAAGGGGGACAAAGCCCCCATTTCTATTTATTAAAAGCATTCACAAGGATAGGTTAGCTTTGTTTCTTAGGTTGACTTTGGCCTCTATGTATGGAAGGCTTATCAAGGAACAGATAAGATGTTTTGGAATGCCTTGGCTGACATATGACAAGTTGCATCTAGTCTTTGCATATCCCATGCTTCTATCCCCATAAATAAGGTGTTCGGAAGCCTTTTTTCTGAGGGAAACTAGTGATAATACTTTGTCTCGCCTGCGTTATCAGTTGTCGAGAATGAATGGTACAACTGGATGCTTTAAAGTCGGTTGTATTGCTTGCAGTCTGTTTTCCCTTTAAAACTCATTCAATGATGATTGTATATGTTTTTTCCACCTACTGCAATTCTAAATGTTTGCGCTTTATGTTTTAAAAACTAGGTGAGCTGCGGAGGAATAGGATTGTGCCTTGTGGACGATGGATTTTTCTTCAACTTCCATGTTCTGGTGTGTCTTCATTTAAGTTACCACCTGTGGACTTTTTAATCTGCAGGAAGCTTGGAAGTTTGTTTACGTTTTCGGAGTTGGTCTATTTTTCATGGATCTTTACAGAGCATTGGGCAGAACTTAGTTGGTCTATTTTTCCATATCTGCACAAATGCAATTATGCTAACCGGCTGGTGCTTTGGGGGCTAGCCTTTTCTTCCTCCGCTGCCAAAATAAATAATAAAATCATTTTTCCTCTGGATTAGTTTAGACAATTATGGAGATCATCAATATTTATAGCTTTGTGTAACTTCCATCGAACTGGGAAGTGCACGAGCAGAATCTGTGGAAACAATGATCAAGTTATATATTCTTAACTAGAGATATCTTCCGTGCCAATGCACAGAAGAAGAGGTGAAAAATAAAAATTTAGATGGTAAAATTAAGATTTTGTGATTGATGATAAGATAAAAATATTTTTCCTTTGAAAAAGTGAAATTAAAATTAAGTACACACAGTCCATCCAATAACAAAAGAAATCGTGAAATGACCATTAGACCCAAAAAAAAAATGATTTTTGGTACCAAAAAATCAAGATATTTGGTTTTTGGTATTATAATTCATTTATTTTTGGGTCAGATTTGAATTTTTTTTCAATTAATAATCCAAAATTTAACTTTTGATTTGCAGTGGTGGAGGCTGATGCCTTTTGTTGTAAACTTTGACTTTTGATCTTGACGTTGCATTGAAGGGATGAGTTTTGCCGGTTTCAGGGTGGAAGAGAGGACTATAATAATTTGTAGGGATATTTTTTAAAAAATTTATCATACAATTTTTTTAAGAAAAAACTCAGAGAGAATAATATAGACTAAACATTTAAAATTTATATAAACATTATATTTTAACATTATAAAAATGTTTGTTTGCCAGAAAAAAAAGTATAAGAATTTTATAATAAAAATTTTCAAAAGATTCAAATTTTATTAGAGGACAAAAATAATTATCAATCAATCATTTTAAAACATAGAATCTGGCACTCTAACACTATTCATCAGATATAGACATTGCAACTCATTCATATATGAGCCTACTATCTAATTATGAGCTAAAAATCCCCCCAATGCAGATAAATAAGCAGTTATCAAATACCTGAAACTGAAATATGGACTTTTGCACACCCCCCACCCCCCCCCTGCCCGCCCCAAAAAAAAAAAGAAATATGGACCAACCAGCTAACAAATTACTGTGTTTTTCCTCAGCAATTTCAAATTGGGGTTTTGGGACAATTTCTTGCCAAAAGGGATCCACAAAGGGTTTTGAAGTTATAAGGGATTCTCTTTTGCTTATTAAAGCATCCATAACTTTGCCCGCATTGCTTGATGGGTTCTCTAACATCTATTCGTCATGCAACACCCGGGAGGACTTCACATATTTATTTTAAATTTGTTTCCTTCATTTTTTTTTCATTTTTTTTAATTAATTCATTAACTTTTAGTTTACACCATTAAATCCTCAATTTTCTTCATTTTTAAACATTCTCTTATTATTTTCCAAAATTATAAATTTATTCTTAATAATAATGCAATAAAAATGATAAATTTGACATAAATTATAAGTGGAAAAAATAAATTATTTATTAGAAATTTAAAAAAATAAACCAACGTATACAGCCAAAAGCCCAGAATTGTCCCCTGGAGAGGGACGTGAGGTATCTCATTCACATTGTAACCCCCAGTGTGTAATCTGGACTATAGTCCTTCTCTTTTCACCCAAAAAAAAAAATCTCATTAACAATTTTCAAAGCTTGTTTTACGTGAACAAGCTTAAAATGGGGGGCGGAGACAGGGGAATGATGGGTTATATGATTGTTGTATCTCCATCACAACCCCTCATCCTTTGATTTATATGGTGACTACTTAATAATTAGATTTTTACCCTGTGTGATATAAGAAAGCATAAATAGACAAAACATAAAATTAAAATAAATTATATAAGTAATATCACAACGTTTTTTATAATTCATTTTTTTAAAATTGTTTTTTCTAAGATTTATACTCCTTTCATTTCAAAATGCAGGACGAATATAATTCAGATTAATATTTCAAAATATGAGTTACTTTGTGAAAGTTAATGACCATTTAATACTTTCTTTCCATTTTTACTCCTATTTGTAATATTATTCAATTATGAGATAGAGAAGTAAAAAAAAAAGTTATGAGAGAAGAGAATAATTCATTTTTACTTATATTTAATGAGGATAATTTTAAAAAATTATGTAAACTATATTGTTTTATCCTGTGCAATGCATGTGATATATAAAAATGAGAAAAATTGATCTAATGGAATATATATAACATTTTTTTGCCAGAGGAATATATATAATATTGAGTTCATAAAAAAGCCAATGATATGAAGTTTATGAAATTTGAGTAAAACAAATAAGTAGAAGAATAACAGAGTTAAAAGGTTTAAAATTTAAATATGAAAAAAAACCATTTACTTTGTTTGAGAGGGAATGATAGAAAAAAAATAGTCATAAATTAATGTGCAAAGTATTTTTTTTTTGTTACACATTTGATATAGTCAAATAAGAGAGAGAAATTAAATTAATAATAAAAATATGAATAGAGAAAGAATAAAAATACGGGGAGAGAATTTTAAAAATATATACAAAATAAGATAATTAGAGAAAAGAGAGAATATGAAATAAAAATAAAATAAAAAAAGAGAAAATATATGAATAAATATTTTATAATATTTGATAAAATACAGAAAATATAAATAAATAAAAATTAAAAGTTAAAAGTAAAATATGTTAAAATAATTTTTTTGAAGGAAATATTGTTAAAGAGGGTGGGGGAGAGTAAGGGAGTTAAAAGTTTAAAATAAAAAATGTTAAAATAATTTAAGAAATAAAATCTTAAAAAAAGCAGGAAAGGGGAGGAAGAATACTGTTCATAACAATGCTTATAAATAGTTTTTTTTTCAGAAATATTATCCTGTGCATTGCAGAGAACATATAAAAATAAAAAAATTGATTAGATAGAATATATATATATAACATTAAATTCATTAAAAAAGATAATGATACAAAATTTATTAAATTTGAGTAAAAATAAGTAAAAAATAATAGAGTTAAAATATTTAAAATTTAAATATGAAAAAAATTTATGTTATTTGAGAGGAAATGATATCAGATTATTTTTCTGTTGCACATTTAATATAATTTGATATAATCAAATAAGGAAGAGAAGTTACATTAATAATAAATGTATGAATAGAAAGAAAATAAAAATACGGAAGAGAATTTTAAAAATATATACAACATAAGGTGATTAGAAGAAATAGATATAGTAAAAAATAAAAAGAAAATAGAAAAAAAGAGAAAATATATGGAGACATATTTTATAATATTTGATAAAATACAGAAAATGTAAATAAATAAAAATTAAAAGTTAAGGGTAAAAAATGTTAAAATAATTTTTTTTGAAAGAGATAATGTTAAAGATGGTGGGGCATAGTGGGAGAATTAAAAGTTTAAAATAAAAATGCAAAAATAATTTAAGAAATAAAATATTATAAAAAGGGACCAAGGAGAATACTGTTCATAATAATATTTATGAATAGCATTTTTAAAAAAATATATTAGTACATAATTTTTCAAAAAAATTAATATATTGTTAATAAATATAAAATAAATAGATATGACTTATATTTTAAAATAAAAAAATTATTATAATAGAAGATTTGTTGGGTTTCTCTCTTGTCTATTGTTATTAAGGTTACAGGGCTTGAATTTAGGAAGCTTTAATTAATATAAAATGAAGACGGTTACACAGTGACTCAAGTACTCTCATTACAAGGAATTAGATAATAGGAAAAATGTTAGAAAAGGAACTCATACTCTTTATAATTCAAAATATAAATTATATTTAATTAATTATATAAAAATTAAAAAAATAATTTTATTAATTAAATTTATTTACAAACATATTATTTTTCAATAATATTTTTATTTAATATATTATATTTAAAATATATTATTTTTTATATTTAATTATAAATAAAGATAAAATGAAAAAAATATTTAATATTCTAAAATTATTAAATAAGACCTATATTTTAGATTAAAATAAATTTTTAAAACAAAACTTATATTTTGTAGCAGAGAAAAGTATAATAACAGAGAAAAATATGATTATTAACAGGGGATATGGTTGAAAAATAAAAATTAATTATACATGAAATTTGTAAAATAACAATACTTTTAAAAGAATCAATCTAGTCTACCGTGGACCCTCGACAGCCTATCTAGTCTAGTTGAATGATATGAAGGTGAAAAACATGGAATCCGCGAGCAATAGTCATAGATTATACGAATTCGGGGGATTTGGTTTCTGTTGGATATTGAGAATTGAGAAATATTTAGCGGAAAATGAGGATACTTGCCCCATTGCCGCTTCCTCTCCTCGGCTTCCCTTATCATCAACCCCCGACTCAGAATCATGTCTTCTATCCCTCTCTCTATCCCCATCCGTCTTCCACTTCCATTCTCAATTCCCCAAAAATCCCCCACAAACCCCTCGTCTTCAGTCTCAATTCAAATGACCAAAAGGACTCTTTTTTCTTCGACGAAAATGGCGCCGTCGACGACATGGAAGGCTACCTCAACCACCTCTCCCTCGAGTACGACTCTGTCTGGGATACTAAACCATCTTGGTGAGCCTTCCGTTTTCCTATTCGCCTCCCTAACAAGGTTGCATCTGCATAAAACGGTTGACAAGAAGATAGAGTATTGTAAAAGTCCTAAATGGCTTTGGATACTAAGTTGCAATTTATAAATTGTACTAGATTACATTTAATGCATAAGATGAATCACCTCTTCACTGTTCCTTCCGCTAGTCAATAGCCTTTCTATTTCTACCTGTACTTAAGCTAGCCTTATTATTTTGACTTGGATTTCTTATATTTGGTGTTTAGGTGTCAGCCGTGGACAATCACACTTACAGGGGTCCTAATAATTGCTACTAGCTGGTTAATTTTGCGCTCTGTGGTTGCCACTTCTGTCATCTCCTTACTAATTTGCGCTTGGTGGTTCATCTTTTTGTATTCTTATCCAAAGGTATAGTAATTTTTGTTACTTCCTTGTTCGTTCTTTCTGATCTTAACTGGAACTGGAATCATCCGAACGTATTATTTAAAGCTCCATGGCCTTCATGAAAAGAAGACTAGGGTTTTCGTTTTCTTTACTTCCGAAAGGCAAATTCTTTGGTTGGTATGAACATCAATTAGTGTTCTTTTAAATGTTCAAAGTTAGTTCCGTAACTGATCTCTTTCATTCTCAGGCTTATTTAGTTATTTACATCCGATAGGTTCTTGAGATGACATTCCCGACTATTTTTTAAGCCTAATAAGTTGAAATTGTGATGGAACATCACATGTGTAAGATGTCTGTAACAAGAAAAACATTTAATTTGGTTGTTTTCATATGCAATGTAAGTCTTCTCACAGTCACAAGCCTCCAAGATGTATTGCGAATGAAGCATTACTAACCTTTCTGGGAACTTCCAATTAATTATACAACCATTTCTTGTGTTTCTCCGAATCATAAAATGAGGAATATGATATGAATGATACTACTACAAATTATCGATGGTGTCCGTAGGATCAGTGATTTGGAGTCTGGGAATAGGTTCCACAGTGCATTCATTCAATTAACCAGGCAATATCTGTTCTTTGTCAGGCATATTCAGAGATGATTGCTGAGCGCAGAGAGAGAGTTACAAATGGGGTGGAAGACACATTTGGTCGTAAGAAGAAGCAGTAATTTGTATTATTCATCATCATGCTTATCTTTTTCCTTCTTGTCTCTGCCTCTCTCTGCCTGTAATTGCATATTTAACAACAATGTAAGAGGTGTTCAGGCATTTATACACATGAGTGAATTTTAGCCGAGAAATTGTAGGATGAAGAGACATGTATTGACCAATAAAACGACTCCTTTCTGTATACTTGCCCTTGTCTTGAAATGTGTTTTGGGTGGCTAAGTAGAGCTTCAGCATTATTCTAACCTTTGCTTATTGAGATTTGGAGATCAGTAGTCAATGTTTCCAAGATAAGTGTTCGTGGCATGGGTTTGAAATTTTGTTTTTCGAAGAATCTTGTCAAACTTTTAACATAATTAAATATGAAATCCAGTAGTCATAAGCTCTTGTCTTATACACACCCACACACATGCAGGCCTGCATGCCTGTACGTACATGTTAGGTTACCTTTTCCAATTCCTTTTTTTCTTCTATGGAAAAACCTTTTCTAATTTCGGCAATAAGCAAGCAAGAACATGTGCAATTATGTTAAAAAAACAAAAATTACTTAATAATGTAGAGAGCCCAGAGGGTCAGGAACCTCCTTCCCAACAATGTTCATTAAAAGGCTTATGATTGCTTCTTGCAATAGGCTACACACGCCCAGTCCCACGCCATCAGTAGTGGAAGACAACTATTTAGCAGCTACCATTTTTGTTCTCACACTGGCGGCAAAAGACTTTATTCTCATTCTCATATAAAGAAAAAAACCACTGTGTCGTGCTATCCCCCTTCTTTTGGGTAAAGAAGTTACCATTATTTCTCAAGAGCTCCTGAGTGATTTTTCTTCTCAGCACAACTGCATGTTTATTGACCTTATCGGATATCAGACCAAATTTTGCAAAAAGCTCTTTTGAGTGATATACTGTTAAATTTTTAATCTTCGCCCGAATGAATTGAAGGAGATTTTCCAGATATAAGGCAATGTGTGACGAAGCCTTGTAAATTCTATCACAGTAAACAATCAGCAGTTAACGGCTGAAAGCAGCAGATCGAGGAGAAAACAAAGAATTTACAAATGTGGAATACAATTCATCAGTATAAAGCTCATGTTTAAGCCGATTGTAGAATTCAAACATGATAAAATATTATATTACTAAACAAATTATCTTAGAAATGATAGGCAGGCCAGGCATGTGTGCGATTGAAAGAGCAATGTATTAGAAAAAGAAAAGAAAGGAACGACTACAGTATAGAAGTACCTTCATGTAATGTGATCACATCATAATTGAAATCTATGCCTGGTCAAATCAGTTTCAAGGCTTGAGAATGAAAAATAACAATTCTCTCTCTCTCTCTCTCGCCCTATATATAAAAATATTGACTAATCATTCTTCCAAGCATACAAAATGAGAGAGAATCCAAGACCTTGCAACTGGGAATCCCTAAACTGCTGAGAGTAAGCCCATTTCAACACAGAAGGGTCCGAAACAGGATGGCCTGCCCACAGCTTCTCCGCTGAAGCGCAGCTCTGAAACATAAAAACCGCATTGCCCATGGCATTCCCAAACAGCCAGTTATGTACATCCCAAAATACTTCCACAGGAACACCATCCACCAATATAGTGTGGTTCCCCCTGAACTTCCACTTCAGTCTCTCCACCTGCATCACCATCTTACTATCAATTCGAATCACCAGACAAGGATCCTTTAGCCCCACTGTGTCACACTCTATCGTCACATCGTGCACTTGCCCCTTATCATAAAATTGAGCCTTTGCACCGTAAAACTTCTTCCCAAAAATGTGCTCTCTCTTTGCTATGAACACAGCATCGGACTGAGCATAGTTACTCTCAATCTTCCTGTTTGCTTCCTTCTTCAGATCCCCCAGCAGTAACACCGTCTCATGGTTGAACACAACTGCTACGTAGAACCCCTCCAATGGTTCTGGCCCTGAACCGAATTTAGCACAGCTAAGGTCCCAAAATATGTCGATTTTGCTAGAATCGACCTCCAGATTCTTGCACCCTTTTCTTTTTGAGAACAGCCATGGCTTTATATCAACCTTGCAGAGGCATTGGTTGCCTAAATCATCTATTCCAACACTCAAGCCTTGACCCATCAGGTTCTTGGTCCATGAAACTGTGATTAAGCAAGAACGGCCGCGAAATTTACACTGATAGACACAAGTTACCATATTTTGAGCTGCTCTTGTGGCGGTGCTTGATGAGGATGAATCAGCAACCTGGACACCATTTTCACCAAAACAAGAAGGAAATTCCTTCATGGTAATACAGTCGCGTAATCGTTGTGTGACCTCTAATCTATTTTCTCTCTGGTTTTCAAGAGCAGCAAGCAATCTGATTGTGAATTTCTGATCCTTTTTCTGCCTATAAAGGTGAGATAGAATATATAAACAGAGGGGACTCTAACGTCTGCCGATTCGAGTTGAACTCAAGTGACCAGATCAGCTCCAAAAGCCTTCATTTTTTTTCTGGGTTGCTAATTTCTTCGGGAGGGGATACGAGACAGAGAGTAGATAGAGAAGGCGAAAGGTAGATTTGCTCTTTCTGTCAATTCTGTTTGTGTGGAGAGACAAACTCAAGTAATAACTAAAGTGAGTGAATAAAAAAAAAATTTGCAGGGAATACAACGTAATGGGCAGTGAAAAGAAAGGGAAGGAAAGGCTACTTTAAGCACATGGGGGGTATGAGACGATGGAGAAGCCTCGAGTTGGCCTATGCATGAAGCGAATTCGCAGCTGGGTATTTGCTGGAAAGGCTTTTATTTTATACTCTTTTCTCTCCCTGTCTTTTTGTTACTTTGAATAATTAAAGGCCACTTCTTTTGGAAAATAGTAATTCTGGCACTGCCCTAGATAATTGTGAGAATATCATCAAAATTAATTAAGTGAAAAATATTTCTTTATTTTTTTCTCCGAATTTATTCAAGTTACCAATATATGGGAGTAAATTAATGTCAGTGAAAGCTAGTAACATATATCAGAAAAATACATGAATTTTTCCTTTTTTAATTTACTGAAAAACATGAGTAACGGAATTAATTAATTAACACGTATAACTTAGGATAACAGCGTGAAACAGAGGAACGTAGGAGGTTTTGATTAAGTGAGCTACTGTTTAATTAATGAAAACTAATAATTGAGAAGCTGAAGTAAACGTTCTCCAGAGTCTGCGAAACATTGCATAGGCTATCCAAGTATCCAACTGAAGATAAATACTATCTTAACTGACAAACTAATGAAAACGAAAATTACTTTAATTCTAGAATCTTTGGTTGCTTCAAGAAGAAATCATCTCATTAATTAATTATTATTAAATGTATCCATTCATTGCAACTAGCTTCTGGGCCCATCTTTGGTGTATTAAACCGTCTAATTCTGGAAACAAAATTCTGAGAGAGTTGCACAGGCTGGAGTGGCAAAACGCAGGCTATTTGACCATCATGTTCAATAATTAAAATCATGACACGATCGATCATCTTTCTTTAGCCAACCAAGGATTAGGTACCCCACCCTGGGGACAATCACATTACAGACGGCCCCACTGCTTGATGCCATTCTTTGACCGTTCAAGCTTTTCCCCTTCCTTTGTATTGAAAAAGAGAAGAAAGTTTCTGCTGGCATTTGTGATTTTGTAGGTACTCTCTCTGACTCTTGTTTCAGCAAGTACTTCAACTATGGGGCTGCCCTGTGACACACGGGAAGCAGAGTGGGGGTGGGTGTCCATCTTGATGATATGAATTTATGAGAGAATTATACATACCTCATAGGTTAGTCCATACGTCTGGAGAATTTAACACTAATCTACTTTTGGGTTTTGTTTCGTTAAAAGGGCAATCGATTGGGTGATAAAGTGGAATACCTGTGGATTGTGAAGTCAATAGGGGAAAGAAAAAGGTGTAATCATGATTCATGCGGTCATTTTGGATAGAACAAAGTTTAATCATGCAAGAGTGTATCACGGGCAAAATGAATATGCACCCCAAAACAATGGGGTGTGAAACACAAGCTACCTGACGGGCCATGAAACATAAGTCACCCCTGACTTCTCTGTCACTTTTCTTTCGCATTTCTTATCGCTGCAATACTGAAAAAATAGGGATATAAAATAAAGGAGCAATTCCTTTGCAGAAAAACTAATAAAGCATGATGTAAAAGTAATCACTTGCACTCGGAAAAGGAACACTAGATCAGAAATGGAACTTTTGTTAATGAAGGGTCGGGACCCATCGGAATTAAGTGATCTCCACGGAGAACGAACAGTAAAAAAATATACCCATCGCAGTATGTGGATTTAATTAATCCAAAAAGAAAATACATTTTCAAGATTACGATACCTTCATGATTGTGCCCATCCACCGTTAAATCTAGTTCAAGAACAAGAGCATATCTCCGTACGGGCCGCGACATAGAAAGGATTTATGGTTAAGAATGGAATGATTAAAGTAAATGGAAAAGCCTATGAGACAAAAACGTTGCTTGGAAATGCAGGTTAATTTTCACTTTGTTAGTGGCTGGAATAGTAGTCATCAGTCACTGTACGATGTCCTAGAAGGGGGGAAAAATGAAAGTTTAAAGCATAAACAAGGACCTAACTTGATGGATGAAAGTGGAAACCAAGATCTTGGATCACTGGTTGATGCTTCCCCGTGTCCACGTGATGAAAAGCCCAAGTCATCCAAGGTACTTGTCGACAATTAACATCACATTAACAAAAAACGCGTAATGTGGGGATTTATGAAATATGTTCAACACAATTCAGACCTTGTGGCCCCCTCACTATATTTAATTCTCAATGTGCTCAGTTGGATCAATATCCGCTCTTTCCTGCATTTGATTGTAGGAGGCCTAATATCACTTTGACAGGAGGCCTCCAATTTTAAAAGATAGATGTACGACAAAAAATAACCATTTTTACTTTGGACGATGCAAATCATGCAACAGCCCCAAGTAAACAGGCATCATTGTGACTTGAGGTTCATGAGAATTTAACCTAGAAAAGGTAATGGAGAAAAGGAAAAAAGCGAGTCACGGGAGGAGGACAACCTCACCCAGATAATAGTTTCTGTGACTGAGCTGAGTGCGTCTTCACTTTAAACAGGACCAAAAATCATGAAGGCAGAGCCTATAAAGACATTATAGTCTGTTGCTATTTCCGCATTTTCACCGATGCTGTCCCCGAAATTTCAGGCGCAACTGTCAACTGTGCTTGTCTGCACATTTTGGTTATTATAATATGCACTATGCTGATGGCACTCACTCAAGATATCGCAGTAAATTTTTAAGTTGGCTTTCACTATTTTCATCTGCTTCAGCTCTTTTTTTAAGTCATCTTCTTTAAAAACTTGAGTAAATTATCTATTTTTTTTGTTAGACTAACTTTCAGAGTTACTTCTTTCAAGTGTTAAGTGTGACATTTCAATTCAGTCATTCAGTGATTTCTTTTATTCTTTCATTCATCTGTTAAAATTATGAACATAATTTCCCAATTCAGTCTTTTTAATAGGAAACGAATAATTTTTTTTAAAAAAAATCATTTAACAAAACCTCATGATGTAACACACAAAATAAATCATTTAACAAGTTTCTTTAATACATCTGAAATTTATCATTTTGCAAAGGATTTAAGAAATTACAGAGAGCTTGACGTAGAAATATCAGATTTGGCAACTACGGCAACGAGGCAGAGGCACTCTGAAAGATCCACCAAATCTCGAGTAATATTCTATCAAGTCGCAGAGAGACAAGTCTTGAAGTAAAATCCAGTTTCGGCCGAGAGTATTTAGATCTTGATATCTATGCTCATTTATATCTTTGGACACTCCAGTTTTTCTTTTTCCTTTTTTTTTTCCCGTTTTGGAATATTCACTGTTGTCAACTTGTCATGGGTTAAAATCGGTTTGAACATAATTCATTCTTGTGTCAGAATCAATATTGAATTCCATTGTGCTCTAATATATATATATATATATATATTTACCATGCTCAACATTGTTGATATTCTTCATTTTTAATAACTAAAGTTAGCATCAAGTACTTTCACTCTAGTCCGGTACCCTTATATATATATATATATATACATATATTGATTTTCTTTCTTTCATGGATTTGGTGTTCTTCCTGATATTTGATCTAAGCAACTTTTTAAAAATGTGACTATGATATATGGCTCATGAAATGTTTCATTGTGTTATCGAGTCTGAAGCTCGTACTTACCGCACAAGTACTTCACTCTTCCGAAGACAAAACATTTTTTTTAAAATTTCGGCTAGGCATCTAACCATCCATGGCAGCGGCACCGCCATCATCATCATCATCATCATCTTACATAATGCGGAGGCTTTAACAAGAAGCTACGAAGGATCCACAGATATGGGTATGAGGTACTCGGTTTAACATTGGGTATTGGGTGAAATGTACGTCGACAAATTTTAAATTTTAAGACATAGATATAAAAAATATTTATATATATAGTTAAACATAAAAAAGCGTAAAAAAGATTTTAGTTTTAAATATGTATTTTACAATAATTATAAAATATCTACAATAAAAAATAAAATATTAAATTTTTCTATAAGATTTAAGTTATTTTAAATTTTTTTAAAGAAATTAAAAAATACATATATAGTATTATGTATAATGAAGAACAATATAAATATCATATCCATACATATCAGATATAGCTACATCTTTGTTTTTTTTTTAAGTGTCAAGGAAACATAGCCTGAAACAAAGTCATGTAGTGACTCATCTCGAAAGCTCTACCTCTACTTGCCATCTAATCTGCCCCTCCATTTTCTACTCTATGACCATGAGTATGGCTAAGGCTGACTTTCACTCTCCATCCTTCCCTTCTTAGCATATGTCCCGAGCACGCTTCACCCCATACAACTTCCCAGGAACCAAAATAACTCCTCCACATTCACCCAACCCCCGGATCTAAGTGCCATCTGTTACGTATTCGCAGGGGAAACTCACCCAATGAGTCTCCCTAGCTTTTTTATCATCCGCTTCTTATTACTCGCGTGTGTTCCTACCCAAGTCTTGATCAATAGCTGCCCTGTCCCTGTATCTTGCCTCGCATTACCATAAATAACCCTATTTCTTGCCACCCATATATTCCAAGACTACAACCGAAGCAACTTTCTCAGTTCACACGTCGGTCCCACCCTTTTTAAGGTCTTAAATTAGATACAGCCCGTGCAAATTGCTCAAAAATTGAAAAACTATAAATCTCATATTATTCAATTTAATTAATTAATAAAAAATAATAGAAGAAAATGACAAAAAATAAAGCTCAATATGAGCCAAATATATCAAATCAAAATACCATTAATAAATCATAACAATTATTAGATATATAAATTGATTAAGCGAGATCCACACCTGCAGATCACAATTAAAGAAACTCTCCCAGTATTGAGTGTCGACTGTAGACATCTAGAATTCTTTACTTGACATACAATCACGAACCACGTGTAATTCTGCTGAAACAAACAGGCTTGATCATCTGCCCCAAGTGTGTCACAAAATTCCTCCATTGTCATCCCAAGGTAAGACTTAAGTTACCTTAAGATTTAGTTCTTCATTACACAAGAATAGTTTTACACAACATAACTTAAGATGTAATAAATTTATAGGTTTCAGATACATGATCGAGCTATTGACCATACTGGGAAGCTTTTGTATCAGTTCCAGTAATTGGTTCAACACAAGTAAGATTGTTAGTCATCTCCTTGAACATAAGATAGGCATCTTCTATCATTCCCGAAAAGACATGAAGAGAGAAAGAATATGAGTATCTTCTCAAGATGCTGACATTGAAGATGGATTCTTCCTATAATTGAAAGAATCACATCCTTGAGTTTACATGGCAGGTTCTCCAGTAGTAAAGACGTCAAAATTAAATAACAACTGCTCCATTTCAACTGAAAAACAAATTTAAAAAATGAGGTGCTTCAAGATCTGGTGTTAATTTAATTGGCTTAGAATCAGCTAATAGAAGGCAATGTTGTCACCATCAAGATTTCACATAAGATTTGTCAATGGGTCAAAAAGATTGGATCGAGAACATCACTAGTGACCAAAAATAATCAGTCGCATAAAATCTGTAATTCATAAATCATCATAATACTATCAAATTATCATCAAACATAACAATAAAAGTCACAAGTGGCAAAAGTCAGAAAAGTCCCATAAAGGAACACAACTTATACAGTCTATAGTGTTTTCTCACTCCTCAGTGCTGCATTCTCCTGGACAAGAATCAATTCTCCTTCTCCTTCCAGCCAATAAAACCAGAAATAATTTTCCTTCTCCAAAATTGTTATTACCCATTCAGAGAAGATTAGCGTGAAGTGTCGCTGTGTAGCAAATAAAGAACCCAGGATGTGTAGACTATAGTTTTGAACTAGTTTAATGACATTCATAGCTTGGTACCTCTCAGGCAAATCTTTTTATTAATATCAAATAAAGCAGCAAAAAAAATTGGAGGGGAGAGAGAAATAAGCAAACTTTTGGACTCAAACAAAAACTTACCAGACTAGAATCTAACATTGTGTAAGTTTTCTTTAACCTCGTTTCTAATTGAATATGGATCAATTAAGAAATGGTTAATTGATATAGGTGGTTGCCAAACACCTAACATTTTAAACGGACAACATCCTTTGTAATCATTTGGTTTTTTTAAGTTTAACAAAACAACCTCCTTGTACTTCAGGACCCACTCTCTCCCATATTTTAACTTCCCCATATATATTTTACTCAGCTTAATGAGTTTATAAAAATAAACTAAAAAAATTCGCATCCATTTAACCAAACAATCAGAAGATCCGTTATTAGTGTTTACTAGTCAAGTAAAGAGTATTTTACAAAGGCCAAAGTGTTAAACGGATCTAGCAGACACGGTTAAAGAAAAGAAAACGCAATGCATGCTTGACATATGAGACCACTTCATCATGTGGTAATGTGGTGAAAAAGTTCTATTTTTGAAATTGTTGAGCGGTCAAAATAGAATTTAAAAACTCTTAAAAAATAAATCATAAATCCATAGTGTTATTAAATGCTTCATTATGTTATATAGCGAAAAATGTTCAAGATTGGTCCAGAACGCAGATAATTATTCATGATTACACAATCAAGACACACAAAATTCAACAGCAACAACCAAAAGCAGGAGAGCATTTGGCTTAAATTCAACTATGTCTATATAAATTATAAAAACTTCTAACTTTTAATTCTAATTCTATTAAAACTTTTGTTGATGGAAAACAGTTATCAATGCAAAGAAACTTTACATGTGTCTGGGGTAATATTCCCCACTCTGTCACCTCCCAGCACCAATTCTAGTAAGAAACTTCAACAGCCAGTTTTATTAGGCTGGTAAGTGCGCAATATTGATCAGTTTGTTTTTACCGGGCAAATAGACCTCTTGGAGAAAAATAAGCTCAAATGAAGCTACTCCAGATTAGCATATTATTACATATTCCATAACTGCATATCCCACACAAGTTTATCGTCTAACCCATAGTCAGAAGAACAAAATGCACTAGAAGAAACTTCAAAGAAATAGAAAGAAAACAAGTTGAACATACGTGAAATCAGGAGTCAGCTCCATCCAAGGCTTTGGCAGCAAAAGGATCATGAGTTGGACCAACATCCTGCCCAATATGGCGCTGCACAAGCCGCTGCAGGTCAGCCATAACCTTATGTTCCCTCTTTGCCTTTTCTTCGTAGTTAAACATAGCCAAAGCACGCTTGTCCTCTGCACTATAAACCTGGTTTTCTTTCCTAATACGAATAGCATTCATCCTTTGATGCCTACTGCCACTCATCACATATCCCAGACTTTCAAACTTTTGAATTTCCTCCGCAGAAAGACCAACTTCACCTCTACGAGGGATACGCTTTCCTTGCTGAACATACTGTGCGATGGCATCACCTTCACCAGGCCTAAGCGCCCCACCATAACTAATATGCCCCTCAGCTCTCGGCAACGGCTGGGGTCCAACTGTGGGTTCATCATCCAATGCGGGTTTCTTCTGGGACTCAAACAATTCTTTCAACTTCAACGCCTCAGCATTAATCTCTGCCTTCTTCACCTCGTCTACCTTGCTCCTTGCATCAGCTTCAGCACCTGAACTCTCTTCAGAATAAGAATCATCACTTTTCGCACGAGACCATCTCTTTCTCCGGCTACCTTTTGAACGAGACCCCGAAGATCGCTTATGCTTCTTTCCTAACCTCTCACGATCATCTGGAGATCGACTAGGATCAGAGTCCTCACTTTCACTGTCTTCACTGTCGTCCGAATCGCTATACCTTCTCTTCCTCTTCCTGCTGCTCCTTTTCCGTCTACTTCTCGTCTTCCTGTTCTTAACCGATTTCCTTCTCCGCGTACGATCATCTTCAGATTCACTCTCACTTTCCTCAGATTCAGTATCACTGTCCGACTTCCTACTCCTACTCCTGCGCTTGGAACCGGAACTCCTCATCTTCCTCCTTGAGCGTGAAACATCTGATCCAGAATCAGACTCGGAGACAAACGAACTCTCCGAATCACTACTGCCAGTTTTCTCAAACGTAGATTCAGATTCCCCATTCGATTTAGTCTCCTTGTCACCCGAATCAGTCTTGCCTAAATCATCATCTCCGTCTTTGACAGAAATTTCTTCCACTTTCTCCTCCAAATCATCGTTCTCACGTCTTGGAGGACTAGGCGTAGCATTCCAAATACAGTGTTTCAACATCTTCCTCATCTTCTGCCTCTTTAACCTTCTGAATTCCTCGTAGCTCAAACCCTTAAACTCCTCGTCCGATTCAGAATCAGAGCATCCACCATCCCCACGATCTCGGTCGAGAAACGCACCGTTTCGGCGGCGATCTGCACGACCGAATTTCTTTGGCAAAGTACCGCCGTTCAGAGCTCCATGTTTGTATCTAGGACTTCTGTATTCAGGTGATTCCGACCGACGGCGGTGATGATCGTTGTCAGGGTAGCGACCGTATGATTCATAACTTGGGCTACGACGGCTGCGGTAGTCATCGGAGGCATCGGAATCAGGGGTGTAGCGGCCGTTTCCTTGGTTTAAACGGTGCCCTCTGTCGGGGATTTCGATAGCGGAGGCAGGCCTTCCCATTGGGGTTGCTGGCGGCACAGAGAAGGAACGAGACGCCCTGATAGATAATATTTTGCGTCATCCATATATTTTAAATAATTTTTCAGAAGACGTGTTTGTGGGCTGTAGCCTGTAGCCTGTAGGCACGTTTGGCATATCACCTTACAAACCAAACATAATTTCTAAATATCATTTTTATTTTATTTATTCAAATAAGTTTGTGAGAAACTTCATTAGTTTTATTTTAATTTTATTTTTATAAAATGTAATTATTTTAATTTACTTTTTATAAAATTAAAATGTAAACTGACTTAATTTTTAGGGCCTTTAGATTTATTTGGAAAAAAAAAAAGAGTCTTTAGACTAGGGGTATCTAACCAACCTAATAACCCAATAAGCCGATTTTATGCGATATACCGGGTTGGTCCTGGAGACCGAATTAGGTTGGGCACCAAGTTAAACTTGAACACAGTCTCACTCAATTACGGTATATATATAACTTTGATATTTTATAAAAAATTATAAATATTATTTTCATATGATATTTTTCTTAATTCATTATATATAATAAATTAATTATATCATAATTGTGAATATATTTAAGTATTCAATTTTATTTAAAATTTTAAATTAATTTTTTAATATTGTGAAAAAATAATGCTTGATTATTGAGTATTTATAATTTTAATAATTTTATTTTTTAATATAATATTATTTTTGAGAAAATATATTTTAGGTGAATGTAATTATATTTTTATTAATAAATAAAATTAATTTAATTTTTTTTAAATACTTTTTAATATCGGGTCACCCTCGATTTTGTATACCGAATTGGCCCGATAGACCTTACAAAAACTAAGCATCGAGTTAACTAGGGGTGTGCACGGAACGGGTTGGCCCGGACTTCACCCCAACCCGATGCCTGGCCCATGCACACCCGGGCTAAACCGGACTAGGTACCGAGCCAGGGTCGGGCTGGCTCGATACCACATAATTTTTTAAAATATTAAAAATAAAATAAAAACTAACTTTATATATTAATGAAAAAATTTTAATTATTAATGTAAAAGTAGATTTCCTTAAAAATATAATGTCATGATAGAAATTAATTTTCTTAAAAATTATAAATATTTACAACTATACATTATTTTCATATAATATTAAAGTAAGAAATCAATTTAAAATTTTAAATAAAATTAAATTATCAAAACCTTACAAAATTTTTCATAGTAATCAAATAATAAATGTATTATATAAGATATATAGAAAAAATCTTATAAAATCAATTAATATAAACAAAATAATAGATTTTTTTTTAAAAAAACATATACATATATATATAGTTCAGGTCGGGCAAGACAAAACAAACCTAGCTTGAAACTCGACCCGGCCCGAAATAAAACCCGGCTCGGTTGGCCCAATAGGACCGGGTTGGACCAGACCAACTGGGCTACGGGTTTATCTGCATAGCCTTAGAGTTAACTATAAATTCGATCTTACTTGATTTTTGTGCACCCCTACTTTAGACTTATTGAGAAGCTAGCCTAATTCCCGGTGCGTTGATAGTGTAACATCCCCATTTTTCATGTCTGAATATTATGACTAGATAATATTACAAATGATATTAAATTGTTCTGATTTAATTTCTAATGATTGGGGAAGTCTGGATATTTAATTAAATTAGTTTAAGCCCCAAAATATCCTAAAATATAAAAAAGGGCTTAAAAAGGGTAAAATTATTATTTACAATAAGACTAAGAAAATAATATTTTAAATATTCCGGTGTAAGTTAAAAGTACAAGTGATACTAGTTATGTGGGCTATAAGAGGAAAAAAGTATAAATCCAATAAAAGAATGGGTCCCACATAAATAGTAAATACCGAAGGAGATAAATAGTAAAAAGTAAGTAAGGCAGGTGAAACTTACATGAAAAAGTAAAAGAGAAAGATAATGGGTTCCCTAGAAAAAGTAAATAGGAAGGACACTAAGTATAATAGAAAATCTGGTTCAAAAAGTACTCAAAGTAGAGCCAAATTTATCTGCAAAAGTAAAAAGTACACTACCTGCTTTTTCTGATTTGACATAAAGTAAGGAGGGAAAAGTTGGACAGTTTTGTCTTTCCCTACTCTCTCATATGCCCAAAAATATCTAGGGGTACAATGGGTAATTGGTATATTAAATGTGAGAATAATTGTGAACCCTCGAATTAAATCTTGATATGACGGTCTACAACTATAAGCCCTTCCTATAAATACCCCCTTCCCTCATTTTTCACACACACCCACGCACAAAGAGAGAGGGAGAGCGTGAGAGAGAGAAAAGGAAGAAAAAGGAAAAAAGAAGGAGGAAGGAAGAAAAGATTCTTCTGAGGTAAGCTCCTACTCTAATTTTTTTTTAAATTTTTTCTTTATTTATTTAGTTTAAGATTAGTTAGAGTTTAAACTATTTTCTTCCTCCCTCTTGTTCTTTTTTTTGGATCAAGACATTATTTTGAGGGAAGAGTTTATAGTTTATGGTTGATTTAAATTTATATGATAATATTAAATTATTAAATAAGGTTTAATGATACTTTAGGCTTCAATCAAGTTAAGGAAGTGATCTAAAACTAGGTAAAAATAAAGTTCAAAGAAAAGTTAGTAAAACTCCAAGGTAGTCTCTTATTCTTACTTAATGTTATTGCATATAAATATTTTATATGTTATAATGAATTGTAAATGATATCATATTCCTGTTATGAATACTTTTCTATGATTAGTGGTTGTTTTATGTAAAGGGTTAAGTCCCGGGATACCCATTTACTAAGCCGTTATGCTGCCGAAATTTTGTTAGACAACATGAAAGTTTCGATGATTTAATGAAAGTATGTTATGTTTTCAAATATTTTTGTGATGACATGATGGCATGTGCAAGTTGATTACTAAAATTTCCTTAATCTCACCCCATAGTTAACTAATGTTAGGGTCAAGTCATGGCAAATGGGAGTATGTGGAGCATGAGGAATAATAATGATGAAACCTTGCTGAAAGCTGTTAATATTCTGTTTATATATTTTCTGCTTCTGGTTAATGTATAAATTCGTACATATCTCCAAAAATTCATTGGTCTAAATGTATAGATAGATCTATGTCTTAGAAATAAAATGACACTGGTTTAGCTATATTTGGAGCTATATAATGGTAGTTATTCCTGTTTTACCAAAACTGCTCTAGTAGACATTATTTCTGACCTCTGATGACATATATTAATTCCTTGACCAGCAGGAGTAAAATAAATGTATGAAAAAAATATAGTTAGAAAGTAGACAAGTAAAACTTTCCAATGATACTAAGTATGTGTCAAATGTTTTTATATATTAAGAGAAATGAATTTTGAAAATTAAGGTTCAGATTTTCGGACAGAAATAGAGACGTGAAATGAAAAGTAATATGTTTATAATAAACTGTACGAATTGATACGTTCATTTCCCAGTTTCTAATTTTTCCTTGAAAATTAGAGATGTGATGATTTTTAGAAACTTAAACCACTGGAAAAATATTATTCTACATTTAGTTATGATTTTTAAAAAATTACTGCGCAATGAGTTATGAACCAACAAGAACGATTTTGGACAATCTTAAGATTTTAATTGGTGTGAGTTTTTCTAAAAATATTTTTATATATCAAATAAACAGTTTTCATGAAAAAATATTTCTAAATATAAGATGTAACATATAGGCTAGTCCAATTACAAAGATAATTTAAACAAGAAAGAGGTAAGATCCCAGCAATATTAGAACGAAATGAGTAACTTTTTTAATATAAATTTTTTATTAGTAAACTTTAAATTTGAAATTTTACTCGGAGTTCTAAGTCTTTTATCATTCAAATTAATCCTCATTGCTCATTTCAAAAGAATTAAATAATATATTACTTGTAGTTGACATCATTTTAATAAAAAAAATCATATATGATTGTTCTCCCTCTGGTCTTTATTTTATAAGAATTTTTCAACTATTTCATGTAAATTAAGAAATTTAGTTATTTTTTTAAAATCTTAAAAAAAACATTTTTTACCCTTATTTATTATAATACTAGAAATCACTTCAAATAAGTCTTTCAATCATTAGTAAGTTGGAAAGTATGAAACTAATTGAAATAAAGATAAAAATATTATCAATTGACCAATTGAGAATGCCTCTTTTATCTAAAAATCTAATAATAATTTATAAAAAAAAATAAATAATAAGGGACAACATAAAAATAATTTTATTAAACATTATAACGAATCTTGTAAAAAAGATTAGAAAACACTTCTAAAAAGTTCCTTATAAAAAGAATGGAGGGAATATTATTTTTCCATGAAAATCTTTAAGCTGAATTGAATTTTATCTTGACAATGCCTCTTCTCATTTCGTCACTTCTCTGATGAAATCTGCACACATTTTTACAAGTTTCCTTATTCCTTCCCATATTTGCCAAGTTAAGTTCTTTATACCAGAATGAGTGATGTGAACAGGGGCGAGGAGAAGGTAAAGAGATAAAAAACAAAGAAAGTAAGAGGAGGAGTAGAAGAATGTAAAAGAAATAATAGATAGAAAGAGAGAGAAAAGAAAGAACTTAAAGAAGAAAGATATAGAATAAGAGAAGGAAATTGATAGAAAGAAAAGGAAGAGAAGTAGGAAGAGAGATAGAAAATAAAAGAGTTCAGGGGAAGAATTAAAGGGAGAGGGAGAAAATAGAAGAGTTTAGGGAGAGAACTCAAAATATTCAATATTATTTAACTCATCTTTTAAGAATATGTATTACATAAGGCCTTTAAATAGGTAAAATACAAAAGATCTAATCCTAAAGCAACTAGAAATATTTGAAATTATAATAATACTATTAGATTTAGGAAATTAAAAAAATATATTTGATTATAAAAACCCTAAAAAATAAGAATAAAAATTGATATTCTAATTATAACACTATTGGACAATCTCTTTAATTTAAATCTAAGAAATCCCAAAAAGGATATCTAATAAATTTTATTTATTTTAATTTAAATCAAACTAATAACTTTGTCCATAAGAAAATACAAATTAAAAATTAATAAAATAAAAATACATAAATAAGATGTTCTAGATAGAATTAATTTAAAAACTTCTTACAAGTGATCATATGAGTGGCACTCAAAGGTCTTTGATATGTCCCCTTGCTCTCTATTAGGGGTGATCATGGGCTAGGTCGGGTCAGGTTTGACCCCTGTCTATTACCCGGCCCGATACTATATATATATATATTTTAAATTAAAAAATAAAAAAATTTTATTTAATAATAAAAAATATACTTATTTATCTTTAAAAATATTTTTTCTTACAAAATAATCTTAGAAAAAAAATCAAATTTTTAAAAATTTATAAATATTTAACCATTATACATTATTTTTACATAAATATTAAGTTAAAAAATTAATTAAAAATTTAAAAAAATTTTAAACATTAAAATTTTACAAAGTTTTCATAATATTTACATAGTAAATGTATTATATTAGATACATAAAAGAACAAAAATCCTACAAAACTAATTAAAATTTATAAAATAATTGAAAAAATATATATATATATATATATAGGTCGGGCTAGGGTTAACCCAAGCCCAACCCGGTTGACCTGATATGACCGGCTTGAACCGGGCCAACTGAGCCTCAGGTCAAGATATGCGGCCCTACTCTCTATGAGTCATCTTATACTATGAGTTCCTTTCCCCTTTTCTGAAGTAATAAGTAATAATTAAATTAGCCTCACTTAAATTTGCAAGGGCAATACGGGAAACATATATCATCCATTAATTAGATAGTACTTTCCTTTCAAATTCTTTGGTCTCGTAGAGAAGTTTCCACTGAAGGCAAGTCATACACCTAACATTATAATTTATTATAACCGCATTCACTAAATTTATCATATTCTATATGATTCACCTTATCTCTCTGAATTCACAACCTACCTAAGTTTGCAGCGTTTTATTTCCAAGAGTTAGTATTGACCTAAAACTACAAACCCATATGAAGAAAATTTTCCTCAAAATGCATGTTTCATCTAGACAACTGTAAATCTGTAAACTATATTAGTCAATATTATAGTAAGCTAAAGATATGGTGCACATAAATTATAGGCCTCACGTGGGTCAGATGCATTGTTGTAAAAATCGGACCGGACCGGCCGGTTCGACCGGTCGGACCGGGAACCGGTCCCTAGTCCGGTCCGGTCATAGGTTTCAACCGGTACTGTTCAGAACCGGTGAGAACCGGTCCAAAACCGGTGAAACCGGCCTTGAACCGGTAGAACCGGTTCTGAACCGGTCCTGAACCGGTTCTGATTTATTTTTTTTTTCAAATTTTTTTAAAAAATTCTTTTTGATTTTTAAGATAAAATAGCATCATTTTTAGTATAAAATATATTTTTTTATATATTATAATATTATATAAGCATTATTATGATATATAACTATTAAAAATTATATATTTACTTAATAAATAATAAATAATACATTATTAATTTATTATTTTAAACTCAAAATATGATTATAGATGAATATTAATTTATTTAAATTAAAATATTGAGTTATGAAACTCATTAATAATTTGTTTGTAGTGAATAATATATTGATAATTGAATATTATTTAATTTGAGACTTTAATTAAGTTATAAAATTTGTTTAAATTTATATTATTTATTTTAAATATATTATTTTAATCACTACCGGTCCGACCCCGGTTCGACCTCGGTCGAACCATTGAACCTTGAACCAGTGACTTGTCCGGTTCAATGTCCGGTCCGGTTCTGACAACATTGGTCAGATGTAACTAAGAACAATTACTATTCTCTTACATGAAAATGGATTATTTTTGTACTTTTTTTTTCAAACTTTCTTTTTAGACACAATCTCTTACAGGACTGAGAACCTCCGTTGCGCGTTGTCTGATGCGTCTCTACATTCCCCATGTAATAAAGTTTAAAACAAGTGGAGTCTCATTAAATTTTTTTTAAACTTTTTATAAAATTTTGGTTTGTGAGAGCAGCAGATAGGCATTATAAGAAGGCGCAGCAGAGATTCCGAGTCCATCTCTTCTATTGATTATACACAATATGCATTTATTAATATAGGTGAAATATTCTTAAAAATAACACCACAATATTTATGATATGATAATGATTAAATAAATAATATCTCTAATTTAATATCACAATTAGTGATATTTTACCATTCCAATCAAATGAATGGAGAAAATTATAGGTAGAAATAGAAGCATGAAAAAAGGTACGGTGAGGATACAGGGTGTGTTTGAATTTCAATTATAAGAAGACCATAAGTGTTTATTTTAACCCATAAATTAATGCTTATTTGTTAAGATAGTCCAATAAGAATTGATTTTGGATAATTAATTCTCCCCTCAAAATCAATTATATGGAGAAGTGAAAATTATCACTTATGATTATCAATTATCAATTATGATTTTCAATTTTTATCCATTGAAAGCATTCAATGAGGATTTTTAAATTCTGCTAAAATTTTACTTAAAAAATTATTAATGAAATTTTTAAAAATAAATATTATAATTTAAGGAACAAGGGTATTTTAGACATTTTCAGCAATTATCCATTTAAAAGTACTTTTAATTTAAATTATTCAAATATATTTCATTTTATCAATATCACTTTTGAGGTAAAAAATTCAAATATAAATTGCTTTTAACAAAATCAATTTTAACTAAAATTAATTCTGTAAAATCAATTCTTCTAATAATCAATTATATAAAATATAATCCAAACACTCACCCATTTTGCTTTCTGATTTGGTGTTAAGCAAATTAGATATTTTATCCTATAGAAAATTAATATGGATGAAATTCTAAGTTCTTTATTTTTAAAATTTCAAATTAAAACACTATTTTTAAAAAATAATAAAATAAAAGATGCTATTTGCTCACTATTTTATTGTACAATAATAAAATAGGAGAAATATTCCGGATGAAGACCACATTTAATAGAAAAAAAGGAAAATTCCGGGGCTTTCAGCACATGGCTTTGGAGTATGGGGCTGAACTTCCATATTGCAACAAAACTACATTGTTTGTTGTAAACAAGTACATCTTCCAGAAGATAATAAACACGTTTCCAAGTATAACCTGCGCATATGAAGAATAGCAAAGAGACAAGAGGCTTGAGAGACAAGATTTGATGAAATTAGGAAAGTTAATTAGGGAGCGTGAATAGTGTGAGTGTGAGAGAAAAGTATGGTTATTATAGTAATGAGGTTGGCTCGCCTGGTGAGGGAGAAAATGGGTGACAAAGACACAGCACCAAGTGGGCATGTATTTTTCTTGCATGAACGCACTGAAAAGGAACTCTGGGAAACAGTAGTATGCAAGTTACTCTTGTCTAAGCAAACCCCCCCACAGTTTTAAACCCCTCACCTTTCGCCTACTCTTACTCTGCCACAATGGGATGGTTTCACTCCCTCCTCACCCCGTTGAAGAGGCTCTGGGATCGTCTCCACTCAACCCACAGAAAGCGTAAGTGTCTGCCTGTGCCTTTCCATTCTGTAAATCATCATCCTTAATTAGTTTTCGTTTTGGTATTGTAATGTTAATCTGGATTTTGTTATTGTTATGCCAACAGGTACAGGGATATACATCCTATACAAGGATGTCAAGTCCTGCCCCAGCGAAGATGTGCATGTTCTGTGGTCTATTCTGGTCGAGTCTGGCTCTGTTTCTGCTTCTTCCCCATCCAACTGATTAATTAATCTAATCACCAAACAGAGTGCATGTTTTAGTAGTTTTCCCTTTCTTCCTGTACATACCAAGACCCTGCATTTTTCTCTGTGTGCGCTCTTCCCCTTGTTTTTGGTGATTGGATTTCAATCCAGGCATGAGCTCCTGTCAAAATGGTTTCCTTGGCTTTCTAAGCCAGCTCTGCCTGCCTTCTTCTTTTAGTGGTAAAGTCATACTTGAAAAACAGGTGATGTCTGTTATTAATGTGTATTACTGGAAATGATCGATAAGGTTTTGGGTTTCCAGATGTTCTCTGAATCATCTACAGTAGATTTCTAGTGTACAGATTTGCAAAAATATGGAGAATCAAAATAATCTGTCGCAGTGACAGAAGAAATAGTGAAGGGAAAAATAAAAATAAATGGAAGATATTCTCCATTTATCTTCTCGTTGCCTTTTTAATTTAAAAAAAAAAAAACAGAGATATATGTATCCGTTCCATTTACCTTGCACCCGCTAACCTTTTTCTATTTTCACTATCGATCATCATCATTCTTATCTCAACATTGACAAATATATAAATAAATGATAATTAAATAATTATTTGAGATAATATTCAATTGCCAAGTAAGAAACTCTAGATGTTGAGTTCTAACTATAAAAATTCATACACAAACATATGCATGTATATTGTGCGTGTGATAATTTTCTAACAGAGTGAGAATAGGTTTGAAGATTGATTAGGAATCCGTTTGGTTCTTAGTTAGTTAAAAATAAATTTTGATAGAATTAATTTTGTAATGAGAATATGATAAAAATTAGTTTTGAATTAACGTGTTTATATTTGAATAATTTATTTGAAAATTGGTTTTAACAAAAGTAATTATATTTGGATGATTTTAATTAAAAGTATTTTTAGTGCAATAATTTTTTTCAATTTTTAATAAATAAATTTTCCTTTTCCAATATCTATTTAATAAATATATATGTGTATATATGTCTATCTAAAAAAATAAAAGTTTAAAATTATTTTGTAATGTTTTATTTTCTTTATTTTTATCATTTTGATTCATAATTTTTTTAATTAAACTTAAACTTTATCTTATAATTAATTGAATTTCCCTATACTAGAATTTAATCTGCATCAATTTAATTGGGAACATAATTTATCTGATATAACATTTTTTTGCAGGTAATGGTTCATAGAAATTAAAATTTTAAAAGGGCATTTTGGTCATTAGATAAGAGAAATTTTTTGAAAATTTATTTTCCCAGATTTTTCATTTTTTCTCATTTTTATTATTCTATTTTTATCTTACTTTATTTTAATTGATCCACCTTATCTCTTTAATACCTAATTTCACCCAACTAAACAAGTCTTACAGACCACCCATTCTTCACATGGTTTATGAATCTCTTCACTATCTTCATCATCCTCTCTCCATCTCTTACTTAAATTATTATTCACCAAAATTGAAAATAAAAAAGGCTTCGAACCCATTACAAAAGAAAGCATGGAATGAAGCCTTTTATGTGTAGAAAGTGTTACAAAGCATTCGTCCTGAGAGGTGATCAAGAGAACTAATGAGAACAATTGTGGCAAGCTGTTATATTATTCTTGTGGCTCCAATTCTAAAAGGAATAAATGAGCCAGTTCGATAATAGAATGCAAGCCACAACTAATCTTCAACCCAATCCAGCCAGTTCATAAAAAAAAAACTCATGATTCATGCAAATCAAACATTCTTGAACTGTGGAGACATCGGTGGAGGTGAGACTTTAGCCACAAAAGGAACATAGGAGCCCAATCAATGAACTGGTGCAGATCTCGTTGGTAATGAAGAATCAAACCGAGAAGCTGAGCTCCATCTACTTCTGCCAGAAACTCGTTTAAGTATCATAATAAGTTTCCAACTGTGTTTAAAAATAATTAAACACTAATAAAAATGTATCAAACTCATTCTTGTGCCAAACTTGATTTCAAATGGCTCTCCAATTAGGCCATTAGTCTTCAGATTCACTTTCTGATGAGAAAAAAATTAGAAAAGATTTGGTACAGTGTTTCCATCGAAAAGTACATAAATATTATAACAAGTATAAAATGACATCACACTTCTATATTTCATGAGTTGCTATCACATTAAAAAAAATTGTAAATATTTGGTGCACATAATTTGCTCCTCTTAACATTTTTTACCAGCTTTCTTTTAATATTTCAAAATCTTAAACATATATTTTTAAAATACAAATATTTATTTATATGATTGATCATAAAAATAGTTTTATAAAATAAATGAAATATATTGATTTTTAAAAAATCGTTTATTTTCAATTATAAGTTCGTGCATGTGCACAACAATATTTAGTTTTTTTGAAAAATTATTTTAAACAAAGTTGCTTTTTCTCAACAATTGTTTGAATTGCCTTTTTGTAAAAGATATATTACAATAACCACAGCTTACAAAAATAAAATTTGGATAAAAGTAGAAAAAGTTACCACAAACTTATTTAAATAAAAAAAGAAAAAATCATGGTTTGGTTTACACAGTCTTTGACTAAGTTGCTTTTTGCCCAACTGCCCGTTGATTCTAATTCTTCACAAACATATGTTTTTTTTTATTTCTTTGATTAATTTTTATTCTCACAGTGAAAATAAAATTTTATAATAAATTTAAAGATGTTTTCTCATAAAAATTTAATTCTTTAAATTGAGAATGAAATTGCAAAGAACTTTATAATATAAGAGATTTATAAAGAGCTGTTTCCATTCAACTATCTTTGTTTGAATTCACATTGATAAAGAATTTCTGTGATTAGTGTTTCTTTTTTTCTTTATTTGGTGATTGTCTCATTTATACTAAAGGAGTTGTGTAAACACCGTATTTTGTTCATATTTTTTAAAATAAATAAAGAAATAATAAAAAAATAAAAATTCTCTTTTATATTAAGTAAATTATTATTTATCAACTAGTCTGTAGATAAATGCAAATTTTCTAAAATTCAAAAATCACTCTCTAAATCCAATTTATTCTTTTTAGGTTTTTCAAAGTTGTATAAAGAAATTTAAAAATTTCTCTTTAGAATTTTCAATTTTTTTAAGAAAATTATCTTTAAAATTTTCAATTTAACAATATCTTGACTTTCAAATAAAGACTTGTAACTTATTTTTTAAAAAAAAAAAAAGAGAAAAGAACAGAAAAATTTCCTTTATCAAATAAAACAAATAATGACTAAATGAAAAAAATAGAGAGTTAGGTGAAAAAAAAAAGATGGAGATGGGTTTCCATCGGGTTACATAAAATCCGATGGAGCATCTCCCTTACAAGAAAAAGGAAAAGAGTCGCACAAAAGTGGGAGGGGAAAAAAGAGTATGGTTGAAAAAATGACTAATAGCCCATTGGGTTCAATTGTAAGGGGCCGACATCAAGGGATTTAAACCGGATTACATTACACGGTTAGACGCATTTAATTGGCGTCATCATATTTGCACCCATGAAATTGATTACACCTATTGTTGTAAATGACTTCACACCCCAAAAGCCATGTAGTGGGGATTACCGGGGATGTAAATGAGATTAAAAAAAACTTTATTGCTCTTTTCCAAATAAAAAATGACAACCTATCTCCCATCTCCTTTCTTTTGCCATCGGTCGTTGCCATTGTGTCGCTGCTAGTCACTGACAGTTGGCAGCCCCCACTGCCACTGATCACCAATCGTCAACTACCACAGTCACCTCAGTTGTCGACCACCACCACCACTAGCAGCCATCATCACCACTGGTCATCGACCATCACTGCTGGTCATTAGCCACCAATGGCTACCACACTGGCAGCCAAACAACACCACCACTAGCATCTCTACCACCACCAAGCCTCACTACTTTAGGGGCGATTTAGACTTTTCCTAATTATTAATATTTACTTTTTTGACCCAATTATTTATGTTAAATTAAATATAAAAAATAAATCTATTTCCCACATTTCTAATATCATATCAAATAAATTCAATCATATTTTATTTATATCATATCCCATTACATTCTATCTTCTCAACCTTGTAATTCAACCAAACGGGCTATAAGAGGAACAGAGTTTGAGAAAAAGCCGAAGCAGAAATTTAGAGATTGTGACAGCTTGAGATTGAGGAGCAATTGGAGGGAATAGAGTGAATGAGATGAAGAGAGAGTGTTGGAGGAAAGAGAGGAGAGAGACCAAGTTTGAGAGAGCAATGGAAGGGGACTCACGAGGAGACAGGAGCAATGTTTGAAGGTGGAGGAAAGGATCTACCATCGATTGAATGCTCTGGAATGAATATTTTACTTTGGTAAATGGCTTGTTAATATGCCATCAATGTGAGTTGTGATTACTGTATGGAGTTGTTGTGTTATCATGTTAACTTTCCTTCATCTTGGTTCAACATTTAGTATCTTGAGCCGGCAAAAGTAATCTCCTAGATGCCAGCAATATGCTCAATAGAATGCTTGAGAAGATCCAAGACTAGTGTTAACTTTCCTTCATCTTGGTTCAACATTTAGTATCTTGAGCCGGCAAAAGTAATCTCCTAGATGCCAGCAATATGCTCAATAGAATGCTTGAGAAGATCCAAGACTAGTGTTAACTTTCCTTCATCTTGGTTCAACATTTAGTATCTTGAGCCGGCAAAAGTAATCTCCTAGATGCCAGCAATATGCTCAATAGAATGCTTGAGAAGATCCAAGACTAGTATTTGTAAATGCCTTATAAATATTTCTGCTACGTTTGGTACTTGAATGATAAAATACTACTTCTCATGTTGCCTTGATTCTGGCCTCCTTGCTTTTGATCGACTTAACATGTGTACATTGGTGATTTCATAGTAGCTACCTAGTTCGGTTTCATTTTGTTGACATGTTAATGGGTCCCCATTTTATTTTTCTTGATTTTAATGTTGGATGCTGGACAATCTAATTGGTTCATTTCCTGGTCCTTTGGGAACAAGTGTTTCGGCGTAGGTCACATGAATGTGCATTAGTATGGTTTATGTTATGTTAGTTCTTTGGGATTTTTTAGGTATGATCATAATGTTTCCCTCATTAATGTAAAATGGATTTCCCATATTGTGGCTTCATTCATGTGATGCTTGAAAGTATATTATCACTTTTGTCTTCTTGTGTCTTCCATTACTAATCGAACCATGGATGTTACAAATTGAAAATTACCTTGTGGAAGGCTTGCCCTCTGTTTGGATAAGAGAAAAATAGGAATAAGAGGAAAATTTGGGGAGAAAACAAGAAGAAACTTAGACACCCCTTTATCTAGATTTATCCTTATTTTCTTTCCTAATATTCCTCTATTCCAAACAAAGCCTTAAAGAAGAGACAAGTGGAAGTCATGTTTTTTGGGTCTAGGCGGATATACCATGATTTAATAAGTGCATTAAATTTGGGTTATTGGCTTGATGATTCCTTTCATTTGCAATATGTACTGGATTGAAAGGGCTCACGTTTACTAAAAATTTATTGGTGTAAGCTTTAACGGTCTAATATTTATCTAACGAAACTAATGTTCTTTCTTTCTTTTGTGACATGTGAATAGTTTTTATGGCATGTGAGACTTGGTGACTGGGCAAATTAAAAATAAAAGATTGAAAGCTAGCTGAAGGATGGACGTGCATGGCTCGCGGGTTCTTTCTATTTTATGACTAGCTTTGATTCTATTTTTAGTGTGTGTAATAGAGATAAGTGTGTTGTGCTAATAAATATTGGAATTAATCACACACCATCACAAAATGGTATATGGTTGTAAATATTTCACCTATTATATGTGTGTGTATTTTTTTTTTTCAAAGTTGGTCGTAGGAGTTTTTGAACCTTTACAGATGCTTAAGATGATCACATGTCATGCGAGTCTATGGAACTCCAGAAGTGTGGTGATTAATTTGCATTCATAATGGTGGGTTCCAATGATCTAAACTTCCATATAATTTTTCTAAAATATGTATATAAACCAATTAGTCAATAACCATGCTACGTGAGGTTTCTGAACCCACACAGGTATTCAAGTTAACCATATCAATATAGAAGATGATGAGTCAATATAGGTGTATCGGTTAAGTCATGCGTTGTAAAAAAATAATAAATAGTAATTATTGATAAAGAGGATTTTTTAAACAAATCTTTCAAAATATTTTAAACCACCATAACAATATTTTCTAATCATTTTTTAAATATATATATATATATAATAAAACCTTTATATCATAGGGGTTTTTGAACCTCCATAAATACTTAAGGAATCGATTTATCAAACACCACCATGGGTCTGTAATAAGGGGATCAATTTTATTTTTATAAAATAAATAAATAAATTTTCAAAATACAAAAAGAAATATATTTTAAAAAGTGAATACAAAAAGTGAATTGAGTTAGTAAGTAGGATTAAATTATCTTTGACAAATTAAAAAAACACTAACCCAAATTTCAAAAAATCATTTTATTTGTAAAATAGTAAATTATTTTTAATTATCTTTCTCTTATTGCAAAAAAATTATAATTAAAAAAAAATTCAACCAACTGATACAAATTTTTATCCCTAATTATGTGGAGATTGATTGCTATTATAGAGTATGTAGATCCTAAATTTTTATCTTAGATCAAGTATGCTTTGTAAATAAATAAATATATGTTCTATTTGGTTTTCTTAACTTTCTTATTTTTTATTTTTTTATCTTTTCTTTTCTTTATTTTTACATGTAAATGATAAAAGGATAACTAAAATATTTTTAAAACCATTTTATTTTGGCACAATCAACTCAAACTAACAGTTTTTAGAAATTGGTATTGTGGGATACTTAATATTTTCTATACGCACAATCAATTCTTAGAACTCAACTCTATTTTTGCTGCCCATCATTTTCATTCTAAATTAGTTTTCCAAAATTTTTCTTAAAATTTTAGCTGCAACTCCTCCTAAGTCAATTTTTATTTTTTAAGCCTTTTTTCCCGTGTCTTACGCGTTGCATTTTTTAGTACACTGGGCTTAAATAGGGATTAAATCCTCGAGTTTTTCGATGTGGCAAGATGATAGTATTATTTAATCTAGGAACTGTGGCTATAAGTTTTATTCCTTTGGGGCCTGTTTGGTTTCTAGTTGGAAACCAAGTTTCAGCCCAAAACTTAGTTTATTACTTTTTCATATGTGTTTGGTAGCTAGAATTGATCCCATTCAAAAATTGATTTCCCCTAAAAACTTTGTTGAATCAAAAGCAGCTATGACCCTGCTTTTCCATTGCCTCAATCGTGGTTGCATTTAATGATGTGGGCATTGGAATGAACAACCTCTTCACGCTCGAGTTCCATCCAGATTGCTCACGACATATCAAGTAAGAAGTCACCAAATTGTCCTCAGACCAACATGATAGGGCATTGATGGCTGGACGAAGGATGAAGGACGAAGTGTAAGCGTAACAAATCAAGCTCCTCTATTCCTTCCCTGGCCAAAGTCTGTCTCATCGGCTTCATTCCTCAAAGTTGCTATCTCTTGAGCTTCGTTCCCATCTCCTTGTAGTGGAGCAATGTACGCTAAATCAATGATGGCTTGTTGGAAATGATGGAGGGAAGGCTAAAATTTGGTGTAGGTACGGTGGGAAACGTCGAAAGTGCATACTGCCTTCGACTAGTCCTAATCGTATAACTACAAAACTGGTCAGTCTTTTAATTACTTCCTTATACTGCCTCTGTCTTAACTAACTTTTTAATTCTTGAAGAAATCTGTTACAATAACACGTTTCACTTGTTGGTTTGTCTGGTTTTTGTCAAAGATACCATTTCAAATGAATGGTGCTGCAAGCTTCATAGTTATAGACTAGATGAGAGAGAATCATGATATTCCTTTTTAAATTTATAATATTCACTTGTTCATGTCGACTTGTCGAAGAAGATCTAGTAACTAACTTTTTAAGCATATATACTTGGAGATCATATATGTTTGATCCTCTTGATGAATTAGTAGCTTTAATTTATAGAAAAATAAAAGAACAGAAAATTCAGAACACCTTTAAGGTATTTTGTAGTTTTTGTTCTGGAAAACACAAGGAAATGTGAGAAACATCCACCTCATTAATGGTAAAGTTATAAATTTTGAATAACTCATCTATCACTCACTTGTTATGATTTTGAGAACAATTACTCAAACAAATTTTTTTTTTGTTTTCAAAACTTATTTTCAAAAACAGTTTTACAAAACTGTTCTCAGAATAATAAAACAGAAAACACTATCAAATAAACCCTTAGTTTATTACGTTTTCAGATGTGTTTGGTAGCCAAAATTGATCCCATTCAAAAATTGATTTCCCCTAAAAACTTTGTTGAATCAAAAGCAGCTATGACCCTGCTTTTCCATTGCCTCAACCGTGGTTGCATTTAATGATGTGGCCATTGGAATGAACAACCTCTTCACGCTCGAGTTCCATCCAGATTGCTCACGACATATCAAGTAAGAAGTCACCAAATTGTCCTCAGACCAACACGATAGGGCATTGATGGCTGGATGAAGGATGAAGGACGAAGAGTAAGCGTAACGAATCAAGCTCCTCTATTCCTTCCCTGGCCTCATCAGCTCCATTCCTCAAAGTTGCTATCTCTTGAGCTTCGTTCCCATTTCCTTGTCGTGGAGCAATATACGCTAAATCACTGCCAGCTTGTTAGAAATGATGGAGGGAAGGCTGAAATTTGATGTAGGAATGGTGGGAAACGTCGAAAGTGGAAGGAGATAGAGAGAGGATCATGAAGACGGTGAAGAGGATGAGAAACTGACCCAAAAAGAATAAAATTTTCACCTAAGGTTTGTTTGGTTGAGTGAAATTAAGTGGAGAGGACATGATTTTGATTAATTAAATTAAAGTTAGATAAAAATAGATCAATAAAAATGAGAAAAATTGAAAAAATTGGGAAAATAAAATTTTCATAAAATTTCTTTTATCTAATAATCAAATATTCTTTCAAAATTTTAATTTTCATAAACTATGACTTGTAAAGAAATGTTATATCAGATAGATTATATTTCTAATTAAATAAATATAAATTAAATTTTAGTTTAAGAAAATTAAATTAATCATGTGATAGAGTTTAAGTTCAATTTAGAGTGAAATTATAAGTCAAAGAGATAAAAAAAAAGAAAATAAAATAATAGAAAATAATTTTAAATTTTTCTTTTTTTTAGGTTAAATAAATATTAAAAAAGAAAATTTATTTATTAAAAGCTGGAAAAAAATTTCTACACTAAAAGTGATTTTAACCCAAACATAATTACTTTTATTAAAATTAAATTTTAAAGCAAACATATAAATACGTTAACTCAGAACGGATTTTTATCCTAAACGCCTTACAAAACTAATTTTACTAAAGCTTCTTTTTGATTAGTTGAAAACCAAACGACACTTACTCTTGCCTTTAACGCACATTTTTTCTTCTCCTGTTTTACTGCCCTTTTGTCCATAACTTGCTGCTTATGGATTGAAGTTCTGTGGCTTATTCTCAGTTTTTCTTCTTTTTAGAAGACGCACACAAATTGCACCTCATAAATATATGTTCATTAATTCAAGTTTCTGCACCTCACAAATTGCACATACTGCCTTCAACTAGTCCTAATCGTATAACTACAAAACTGGTCTGTCTTTTAATAACTTCCTTATACTGCCTCTGTCTTAACTGAAAATTCAAAATTCAGGCAACAATAGCAATTTTCAGTGACTAAATCTTGTAGGACGGAAGAGAGAAAAAATAACACGCTTGACTGAATCTCGTGCTTCCCTCATCAGATTCAATTTAATAGAATAAAGGAGACAAACTTGAGATTCCCCGATTCCGTCTGTGTCGGCCAGTGATTATATTATTGATCTGCATTTGGCTTTTTGCTGGCTATTCGTTGTCTGGATGCAACGATTCTAAGCATTCAAAAACAGATTAAGTGATAGGCTTGTTCTTGTCTGTTCATAATTTCACACTACCGTCCACAAACTAAAAAAATAAAGCCAAACAATTAATGACAGCCTATTTTGAAAGCTTTACACTTTTAAAGAAGACTCAGAGGGTTTTAATAATCACGAGTCAAGATCTAAGAAGAAACCAGAGTCACGCCCTTTGCCATCCGCAGTCATGTAGATGATAGCGAGTTCGATGAAAGTTTTGATTTGGTCATTTCGATTAGTTCAAAAAGAAGGCAATAGAATTATCACAAGCCATCAACTGGGAAATAGGAGCAACTCAACCTCAAATGGAAAGTCAGACCAAAACAAAAGGAAGATTGAAGAAAAGAAAATGGAATTGATGGAGGAGAAGTGTGATAGATAGATCATAGATGAGAAGAAGACATTGAATGGATGGGGGTGAGAGGGGCCAAGTTTGAGGTTCCCCACACATACAAAATAATGGGAAGCAGATTAGACAATCATTATCTGGCACCCACGTTCCATTTTCATTCATTTCAATTGACATGTATGAACAAGAATTTAATCTAACATCCCTCACCGTCGGCGGCCTTCTCCTGCGACGGCAACGTGAGGGTGACTATAAGATCTGCGAAAGCACCCACAATGAACTTATGGGTGCTCCTTGGATTCAGAGCAAGATAGCAGAGCAGTAGCTCCTGCAACATGTCCCAATTGGACTTGACATCCATCAGCTCGGGACGCGCCTCCACCATCTCCTGCATAGAGCGTCGGAAGTCCATATAAGGGTCCGGCGAGTACGTCGGCACGGCCACGCTATTTGTGAAGAGCTTACGGGTATGAGGGTGTCGAGGGGATAATGGTGATTGGATGATGGAGTTGGAGCAACCGGGGGAGGAGAAGAAGAAGCGTTCGGAGGCAAAGGCGGTGGCCAAGTCAGCAGGTTCGGCTTCGGGTTCGTAGGAATCAAAGGTGTGATGATAGAGCGAGTTGAAGTTCTTCAACAAAATTGACGATGAAGATGAGGATGAGGAGGAGGTGTGATCATCCATGGAAGACTCGGAGTTAAGGGTCGCAGGATTAGGAGAAGATTCAGGTGAAAATGGTCGCACCATCCTTGAGAAACACAGATTCAACTTTCTTCCAACTATGCCTCGCATTTTATCACTCCCTTTCTTGAAGAGTAATAAGGCTACCTCTTACATATATACTCGTGATGTCGAAACACTAACCGTTTTTGAGATCATAGTTACGGTGTTGTTGTCTTCTTTTGAACAACGACAACGAACGAGTTGAGATGAGAAAAATGGGCTCATCGTGATTTTGTAACGTTGACTGATTGTGTGTAACGACGCACCAAGACCGTGACTGCTGTTAATACTTAAAGAAAATGGTCCATGATATTCACTTATTTCCGTCCTAGGCGCGTACCTTCACGCCTCAATATCTTTTCACGTTACTTTTTTCATTTTTTTACAATTCGTGACATTCAACTCTTACGGATCACATTGAGTTCTAGAAAGATAAGGACAAGGATAAAGATATATAATTGCATGTTGAGGTGTATATATATAAATGTGTGTGTGTGAAGCGATTGAATATGCAAGAAGATATTATTCATGGGATTATAGAAACATAGGTAGGGTAGAAGGAGCGTGTAAAAGGGTAAAACCCAAGCAGAATTCGGGGGGGTTGGTTTTCACAATGTTTGTTTAAGGCGTAAGCAAGTAGCACATGGGAACGGTCAAGGGGTATCTGACAAGAAGCAAAGTACACACCCCTTCAACCTCAGGTGTCATTCTGAATCTGAATCAAATCACTAGGCACTGGCTATATGGTATATACACATACACACACACACCAATATAACATCAGTGGGGAAAAATAAAAAGGATTCCAAAGTACTATTACACAATCTTATAATGGACTGGCGTTACTCATCATGGGTCCACTCCATGCACTCATACACTACGAATGAAAGTGATTCATCATATGGCTGTTGTTTCATCATTCATACAGGATGTGGCTGCAAGGACTTGTCCTGTGTTGGGTCCCCTTCCAATTTCCTAATTCCAAATTAAATTCATGCACACACACACACACACAGCACATAAGACTAAGCAGATAGTTCTACACACATCATTATCCATTTTTTAAATAATTTGTTAGCCTGTTCATGTTCCTACTATTATTGGCTGAGCTAGCCCTGCACTTGCCTGCGATTTTCGTATCACACAAGATTAATCTCCACTTCTATGTTCCATGATTAAATGTAACATGCACTGTATACACTAGATCTAAAACATAAAAACCCACAACTACTTATTGACACCAATGGTTTTGTTGGCTTGATTTGGAGAGCTAGCCCTTGTTTAATTTGGCACGCCCAAAAACGACTGGACGTGTAAAGAGAAGAGATATATGCCAGTATAGAGAGAAAAATAAATAAGGAAGACAGTGAGATGCGGTTAAGAGAGGTATAAGGATGGTCCAACCAACCTTACAACCATCTCAACAATCACGTGGTGGGGGTGTGCTTTGCTCCAATATATATGTGGCCGATGGACGAGGCGTCTTGCTTCAGTTTGCGTCCAAAATCTTCAATTTTTGGTAACCATGAACCGTCATTTCAATTGAAGCCATCCGGTGAGAAAAATAAGTGTGCTATAAAGTCTTCTTATCTAGTACCATATCATTTCGTGCGGGAAAAAATCAAAATCATTTTCCGAATTTCCCATGTGCACAAGGGTTGGTAGAATGGTGTTTTCAAGAAAGACGCAACACTATGCTTTGTGTGGCAGAGTATTTGTCAGAGAGAAGAGAAGTGGGTTTGTGATCAGCAACTGCATTTCTTTTCATTCAAGCTTTCTGCATACATCTGTCATTTTACAATTCTATGCTTCCATGCCCTCTCCCATTCATAATTAATTTCATTCACTACTACCCATCACCAAATATTTTCGTGCCAAAATTATCGTATTACATCTTGAGCTCTTGTTTCGAAGATATATAGATTTTCTTTAAATTAAGGACATGTAACAGTTAATTTCATAACAGCATCATAAGCTTATATAAATTAAAGCTGTAAACTCCTGGATAGTATATTTTATTGCTCAAAATTTAATTTTCAACATAATTAGCCAACCTAACAGCTTATCCTAAATATTAATTAAGACAGCCTACTGATCTGATAGATAGATATTTATTCCGTGGCAGCTCCACCGTCACAATGTCGCGACCCTTTTCCAAGGAGATTCGGAGGCTACCCATAGAAGCACATGATGCAATTCTCGATCTCACCAAAACGTGCCCATTTCATTTAGTTTTAACTCTTTCGATTTGGGGTTGTAAGGTTTGGCTGCAATATGGTATATCATTCTTGCCCATAGAAGCATATGATGATTGTAATGGAGGGCATGGTTGATCTATCAACAGCACATGGGGTAAGGAGTAAGAAGAAAGTAGCATGTATAAATATCACGATCATCCGATGCAAAATGCTGATTCAGACGAGAGGCCATCTTCAGTATTATTCAGCATTACCAACCCACTATCTATACAATTAACCTCGTTGATTCATTGTTGTTTCTAGATTGATCTGTTGCATATATCTATTTAGTTTGATTTTAAATTTTATAGATTTCTTAAAAAAATTTCAGAGTCCCATATACCCCCTGTAAAAAAGTGAGTTTTTACTTACTTAAATGAGCTCAAATTTAGATGATAAGCACGAGACATTTGTATAAATAACTGAAATTGAAATACAAGGCGTTAAATATTTTTTCAAATTAATTTGTGGATTTCTTTTTTCTTTTTTTTTTAAATGAAGACTAAAATTAGACAAGTCGATGGGCCAAAAAAATTAAACGACACTAGAAATTGATGAGTTAATTTGATAAGTTAGGCAGATAAGAATTATATTTTTGAACGGGTGTGAAAAATTGAAACGGGACATCACTGGCTGTCATCACTCATCAGTGACACCAGTAAAGTTATTGGGAGGGTTTTTTTTGTTTTTGGCCAAATATTGGGAAGGTTGAAGGATTAGCATTTTCTATTTTCAATGGTTGGATTGGGTCAAACAAGGGTTTTTGGATGCTCTGCAGTTAGATCCAATCATAAGATGGGAATAACTTGTTATGCTTAACATATTGGGCTCCGAAGGCCCAAAAACAAAGAACTGTTGAACGTGTAAACATTATTTTTGTTCCCAATAATAATTTTCTTTTTTATAGACGCCAATCATCTTATAAACCTCAACAGAGCAAGGGTAAGTATATCTTAAAGGTAGTTGAATCCCTCAAATATGTTATTTAAGATTTGATTTCTGGTTGCATATATAGAAAATGTTTTATTAGAAAATAAAATTTATTTAATGAGGAGGGACATTTAATTATTGATTTTTTAATAGTTTACAACCTCACGATTGTAAACACCTGTTTTAAGAAGCGGGAAGAGCATTTAATCACATATAAAAGTAGAGTTCAAATGTCATAAATTGACTTCTTTTTGGTAAGAAACTTAAATATAAGAGCTTGTAAAGACTGCAAAATAATTGCTGATGAGAATTTAACTTCACAACATAAGGTCTTGGTTCTTGATTTGTTGGTTAAAAATCGTAAACTGAAAAGTCAAAAAACCTTAAATCCTAAAATTAAGTGGTGGCAACTAAAAGGTGAGAAACAAGTGATATTTACAAGAAAAGTTATGGAGGAAGGTAATTGTAACTTGTAAGGAAGTGCTAACATCTTGTGGGATGAGATGGCTAAAAGAATCAGGGATAGCACTAAAGTAGTATTGGGTGAATCCAAAGGTTTTAGACCTAAAGATAAAGAATCTTGGTGGTGGAATGAGAGTGTGCAGGAAAAGGTCAAACATAAGAAAGAATATTTCAAAGCCTTGCATTTGTGCAATAACGATAAAAATTGGAAATGTTATTGGTTGGTTAAAAAGGAGACTAAGAAAGCAGTGAGCAATGCTAGATCTAAAGTTTTTGAGGAATTCTACCAGGATTTAGGAACGAAGAATGGTGAACGTAATATTTACAAAATTGCCAAGAGAAGGGAAAGACAGTCAAGAGATTTGGACCAAGTAAGATGCATTAAGGATAAGGAAGAAAAAATTTTGATTACAGATGATGATATAAAAAAAAAGATGGGAGAGTTACTTTTACAAGCTTTTCAATAGTGAATTGGATATAACTATTGATATCAAAGAATTAACAACTCATGAAGATGATCTCAATTTGAGTTTCTATCGTAGGATTCGGGTTGAAGAGGTGAAAGAAGCTTTTAAGAGAATAGATAATGGTAAAACTATTGGTTCTGATAGTATTCCTATCGAAGTTTGGAAGTACTTAGGAGAGAGGGGGTTTTGTGGCTCACTAAGTTATTTAACGAGATTTTAAGGTCCAAGAAAATGTCAGATGAATGGAGAAAGAGCACTCTAATTCCTATATACAAGAATAAGGGGGATATTTAGAATTGTGCTACTTATCGGGGGATAAAACTCATGAGTCACACTATAAAACTTTGGGAAAGAAAGATTGAGCATAAACTCAGAAAAGAGTCTCATATTTCAGAAAATCAATTTGAATTTATATCATAACAGTCTACAACAAAGGCTATTTATTTATTAAGGGGTTTGATTGAAATATACCTGAGTAAAGAGAGAGACCTGCATATGGTTTTCATTGATTTGGAAAAAAGCCTATGATATAGTACTAAGAGATATATTGTGAAAAGCAATAGAGAAGAAAGGTGTCCATGTGACATATATTCAAGTTATAAAGGATATATATGAAGGGGTAACAACAAGTGTGAGAACCCCTGGAGGTGTGACAAAAGACTTTCCTATAATGATAGGCTTACATCAAGGATCTTCTTTGAGTCCATACATGTTTAGTCTGGTTTTGGATGTTCTAACAGATCATATACATGGAGAAATTCCAAAGTAAGATGGAATATATGCATTACAAATTTAAAAAGATGCCAATTAAAAATGATTTAGAGGTAAAAATTGAAGAACAAACCATTATAAAAGTGTCAAAGTTTAGATATTTGTGGTCGATTTTACAAAATGATGGTGAAATTGATGGGGATGTTATGCATATGATACAAGCTAGGTGGTTAAAGTGGAGTAAAGTATCAGGAGTTATTTGTGATCACAAGGTACTTACTAAGCTTAAAGAAAAATTTTATCGAACAGCTACAAGGCCAACAATGCTATATGGTAGTGAATGTTGGGCTTTGAAATGACAAGAGTATAAGATGGAAGTAGCAGATATGAGAATATTGAGATGGATATGTGGTCATACAAAATTGGATAAGATACGAAATGACTGTATATGAAGAAAAGTTGGAGTAGCACCTATTGAGGAGAAAATGGTAGAAAATTGTTTAAGGTGGTTTGAGCATGTACAAAGAAGAGGACAAGAAGAGCCAATGAGAAAAATTGATCAAATGGCTTGGAGCTTATTAAAAGCCATAGAGAAAAACAAAAAAAGATACTAATGGAAGTTATAAAGAATGATTTTTTAAGAAATAATTTATTTGAGGAGATGGTGTTTGATAAAGCATATTAACGCTATATAATCTATATAGCTGATCTCACATAGTAAAATAAGGTTAGTATTGTTGTTACTATTATATTTTAGTAATTTCTGTATCTTAAAAGATTTTTATTTGTCCATTGAAATACTTTGCTAACAAAGTAAGGGCAAGGAGTTTGATATTTATTAAAAGTTTAAAAATAAAGGTAACAGGGTTGATATCTTTCGGCGCGCACACTCGATAAAGTAGAATAGGAAGGCTTTTCCACTTTTTAGTGTCACCGATTCCAAGCAAAGCATCGTTCTGAGATTTTTATTTTTATTGAAAATAATAAAATTAAACATTTTGAAGCATTGCCGCAAAGAAAAAAAAAAACAGTTTGGTATAGGCATAAAATACCGAATACGCATTAAAAAAAACAGTTTGGGGGAGTTGAGTCAAAATTGAAGCTTATTTATACATACATATTTTTTTCCCGTAAGTTTTGTTGGTTTTACACATAGCACATATTTATTATTATGGGATGGCCCCAACCCCAAGCCATACTCAACTTTTTCAAAAATAAAATACATATTCTGTTTGGGAATCATGATGCATGATGAGGGGTTTATTATTACGAAAATACCCTCGTTCAAGACCAGCTGTCTCACCTTCCTTTTGCTTTCGTGCTGTGGTCGCCTCTCGTTATTATATGTCAAAATATATATTAATCAACTTAACTGCCAGATACTTTGTAAGAAACTCAGAGTCAATACATGATTCTTATGAATTATATTAGATTATATTCATCTTCCTAACATTTAAACCATATTAAAATATATGAAAAAATACTGAACGATAAAAATAAAGTTGAGAACTCAATAAAATTTGTAAATAAATATTAAAAAAGACAATAGAAAAGCTACACAAAACAAAAATACTGTTCATAATTTTATATATTATATAAATATTGATAAATATAAAAAAAATATTATAAATAATATGAGTCTAATTTTTATTACATTAAGTTTATTTAGTATTTGAATTTAAAATGTAAAAAAAAAATAAAGCAGAAAAAATTTGTATTTCTAATTTATGAAGTCACCTATCACCCAATTTACATATTGCATACAATATGGTTCATTCATTAAATTTTGTGCAGAGCACCGGCAGATATTTCATCATCATCATCATTATTATTATAAAATAGATACTAACACTTATTATTTAATTTTTAAGTGCAACTAATTTTTTTTAATCAAATACCGACCCGTTACCGAAGAATGAAGGGAAAATGCCATTTTTGTAAATAGAGGAAAAAGGAGGCACACTTCCTAAAGTATCGAAGAGCACGGACTTGCTGAGCAATATAATGCTACTGTGAGAGTTCCTCCAGATTCGTCAAACTCTCTGGGATGCAGTTTCCTTTCCACGGCACTTTGGTAAAAAAATTAATAATCAAATAATGTCTGCATTTTAGAAGAAAAGGGCAGGGCTCGAAGAAGAAGCAGCAGTGTTCGTCGATCATTTCATCGTTCTGTTCTACTTCAGATCTACATTTGGTGCTCCATTATCTAAGTTTCTCTTGCGTTCTCCGGTAATTTTTTTCAATCTCACTTTTTTTTCCCTTAAAAAAATCTTAATGGTACGCAACAGTGCAAGTTTCTCCTTTTCATTTGAATATATGAGATTTTTAATTGTTTGTCTGCGCTAATTATGAAACCCTAGCTGGGAACTTTAGTCTTAATTTATGTATTTTCTTTTTCTCTAGCGCGAGAGGGAGTTTTTGTTGCTGTTGATTTCTATGCATTTCTTGGAACTGGCCAGAATTAGTAGATCTGAATCGGCGAGATTGATCCTCTGGGCGATTCAACCAATGACATATGGAGGACCTTGCACTTGTTGGATTGTTCGGTTAGATGGTCATTTTAGATCCACCTGGGAGGAACTCTAGGGTGCCTATCTTGCTAATCGAATCGATTAACTCTCGGTTTTCTAGCTTGTTTCTGATAACTTGAACTGAGTTGTAGTATTGGATCAGGCAGAATACTCCTTGAATCGGACTAAATCGGCCGCTAAGATACTGTTTAATCACTTCTTTTTGCCATGGAAACCCTTGTTGTGGCGCAGCACAGGAACGAATACTACAGCAGACCCAAGGCTCACAGTCCCGCTCGTTTTGGGTCATCGTCTTCCAGGGACTTTCGGGGGATCGATTGCAGGACTTTTCATTCCGGGACAGGTATCCTCCCTACCCCGTTGAGATCTTATAGTTCGCCTTTAACTGAACGGCCACACCCATCTTCCCCTAAAACACCGTCACCTCCAGCCAATTCGAACTCCGATAGGAAAACTTACGGTAAAATTACTCCCAAAAGTGCACCAATTCCTATCAATGTCAAAGCTTGTGACAAATTGAGATCTTTCAGTGAAGAAGTCCCTGATGGAAGTCTGTTGTTCTCTGAACTTTGGGCTGGCCCCACCTACTCAAATTCGCCTCCACCAAGCTCTTTGCCAATCCCCAAATTTTCTGTGCGACCAAAGAGGACTGTGTCTCTTGATCTGCCTGGTTCCTACCCCGAGATCGAAATGCACCCACATGCTAAGTCTGCACCTGCTTCCCCTGCCAGAGAGCATTCCTCTTCCACAAGAGACCTGTTTGGTAATGCTGATTCTGCGACTAAGACTCTACGTCGCATTCTCAATCTTAACATAAATGACGAGTAAGGCACATGGAGCACTCGACTCCTGTAAATAAAGTCTATTATGAAACTTTGTTGATGTTAGATAGATGTATATAGAGATCGAATAAACTTTGTAGCCTGGGTCAGTTTGAGTTCATTTGCTTAGCTTTCTGTAGTGGTGGTGGTGCCCTTGATAAGCAGTGTTGTGGTAGGTCAACAATCTCCGGAGGAATTTAGATTAAGCCTTGGCTTGGAGAGTTTAATGGGGTATAAACTCGTGATATCTCTTGCGAGCAGAGGTCGCTGCTGGTGGTGTGGGATGGACGGAAGTTGCCAAGAAATGATTGGGATGCAGAGAAGTGGTAATCATAGGAGTGGTACGACGAAGTCTTGGTTGACTGTTATTTAATGCATTGGGCCTGAAGACAGCATTAAAGTTGAATCTTCAAATTATATAGTTTTTATCACTGTCTCCGCATAGAATGGTTAACTTCTTTTCAATCTTAATGTTTAGGTCTCTTGGTTCTGATGCTATGTACATACTGTAGAATCATGAACTTGTTACTTGTAGAAATCCAACCCACCCTTTAGAGCTCATTTCTTTAGGTCTTTTTCCCCTTCTCTTTATGTTCCTTTTCTTGCCTCCATCTTACCATTATCCTTATCATTATATGATAATCTGATTCATGTATCGATCTAATTCTCCCTTCAACATTTACAGAGTAACGCTGTTGCCCAAGTTTCCTTGATGGTCCGATGCTTGATCTTTACCACCTTACTTAACCGTTTCCTTTCCTAGTTATATTTCTTTGTTCCTGTTAAGACCTCACTTCTTAGCTACCCTCTGAACGTTTGTCCCTTCTATATCTTTTCTGCCTTTTTTACAAGGAAAAGTCTGGAAGGGTTTAGTTACAGTTATTTTGAAGCATTTGCTTCAAATTTTAGGGTTAGTCTGTGTCACACTACTTTGTAGGAAGTTCCAAACAAACTGCATGTTTGCCCCGGGGTAATGCTTCTGTTTTCTGTCTTGGCCTGGCTCTATCTTCCTTGGAGAGCGTTGATCTTGCTTTGCTAAATTTCAAGGTAAAATCTTACTGAACTCTTATCTAAGTACTTCTGCTATATTATTTTCCCCTGCTTTTTCATTATTGTAAGTTGTTTCTTATTATTGTTCAATTTGTGTGAATCAGGAGGGCTGTAGGAGAAGCGTATTGGAGTCATAAGATGTGGTCAGTGTCTTCTGCGTGTTAGTTATGTTTCAAGATTTCCAAGTCAGTTTTCTGCTCGAGACATTTGTGGTCCGCAAATCTGTCCTGTGTCTTCTTTCTCTGTGTTTCATTCCCCTCAACTTTTGGAAACTGTAGTGTCCGCTGAAATAAATGAAGTTGTAGTAAATATTATCTATTATACATTCTTATTTCTGACTTAAATATGGTGCTTAAATCATTAATTTGTTCTCCTCGCAAGCTATGACACGATTGTTTGTTTTTCGAGCATACACTTGGTTTCTCATATTTCATAGAGTCCCAACTCCCTCATGTTGTTTGGAACTTGAACTTTTAGTAGGGTTTTTTTCTTTTTTAGTAAAATAAGGTAGGATAGACCTAAGAAAAATAACTACATTACAGAGGGGATAAGCCCCAAAAGATCAAACGACTTTTTTTTTTGGATAAAAAAAGGAACTTTAGTGCTATGTATTTGATTACTTGCTTAATTCACCCCGCATTACATTGTACTTCCCAAAGACAAATAACAGATACAACGACTAGTTACAAATATTCAAGAAATCAAAGATATATAATGTCAATATGTTTTAATGGTATCTCTATTTTTTCAATAAATAAGTTATTCGTACCCTTATCAGAACATGTGCCTGTTAATCTTGCAATCGACTGCTTGATCTTGCCCGTGGCTGACCTATTTATGTTGGTCAGACCTAGGGTTTGCTTTTACCTCCATGTTTCTAACAGCCTTTCACAAAACATAGCTTGACATGTGTTATTGGCAAAGAGAGTGTGATAGTGATTGCAAAAGAGTTGCCATCTCTAAGGTTGCTTTTACTTGTCCTTTGTTATAATGGATGGGGAGGCATATTAACAGAATAATATGCCCAGTTTGTAAGCATTTGGGCGGGGGGCCACAGCGTTTTTTAAGGTTGCTGGGTTATTATCTTTCACTGTTGCTTGGTTCTCCAAGAAAGCAACATGGATTACCAAACCACCAAGCGGTGTTTGCTATTTGCTAAGAATTCGACCCGACTGTGTTTGCCTGGTGGGATGTATTGTGTTTGACCTGATTGTGACTCGAAAGACCCGAATTGGGGAACGGGCCGGTGGAGAAGAATTTCAGGTCCATGCGGTGCGAGACACCTAATGGACTGGAAGTTTGACCCATTTCCAGACCCTGATTAGCGACGCCTGCCACTGATAACAACGCAATCTGAGAACTGACCTGGGCCATTCAGGTTTCGATCCGATTAATAGATTGCTTGAGATCTGTGATATCCACACGAGCATTCTCCAGCAAAGTCGTATTCACGTCCATTCTTCTGGTCTCCGGTGGAGCCATGGGCCGGAGTTGGCACTGATATTGATACATACAGAGGCATAATACAGGCATGATACAACTTCTTATAGGTTTAGTTTCTGCCTTAGGGAGCTAACAGCACAACTAACTGATCTATCAACTAGTATTTGTTATAACATAATGCAACAAAGTATAACCACACGTATCATTCCCAAAGACAAACAACAGATACAACGGCTAGCTACAAATATTCAAGAAATCAAAGATACAATGTCAATATGTTTTTCGGTATATCTATTTTTTCTATAAATAAGTTATTCGTACCTTCATTAGAACACGTGCCTAATTAATATTCCAATCGACTGCTTGATCTATTAGGTGGCTGACCTATTTATGTTGGTCAAACCTCGGGTTTGCTTTTACCTCCATGTTTTTAACAGCCTTTTACAAAACATAGTTTGCATGTGTTATATGCAGCGAAAGTGTGATAGTGATGCCAGAAGAGTCACCATCTCTGAGGTTGCTTTTATTTATCCTTTGCTATAATGGATGGGGAGGCATCTTAGCAGTTAATATGCCCACTTTGTAAGCATTTGGGTGGGGGCCCTAGCGTTTTTTAAGGTGGCTAGGTTATTCCCTCCACCAGTTTGTGAAAATTACCACTTTATAGCTTTTAAAACTTTTCAAAATATTTATTATTTTAGAATTTCAATAAAATATTAATAATTTATTTTATTATTTTGTTATTTCATTGTTATCAAATTGATCATTTAACAGAATATTTATTCAAGATTATTTTAGCAAAATATTATTAAATTTTATAATATTTTAGATTATTTAATAATTTTATTAGTATATACTACCTCCGGTCCTATATATAGGATCTTTTGTCCTGATCCTAAATATAAGATCCTTTATAATATACGAGGTACTATTTATTATATATTTTCAGAAAAATGCCCCTATTTAATGTATCCAAAGAGAAAAAAAGAGAGATTAAATAAGGGTAGTTTTGAAAAAATATTGGGATTTTCGGAGAAATCGAGATAGTTAATTAATTTTAATTCCAATTCTTAATTCGCATGATTCAATTAAAAAGATTTTATATTAAGGACAAAATGGAAGGTCAAAAATCAATTTTTGTGAATCCCAGGAAGCATTACCGTTCACTGTTGCTTAGTTCCCAAAGAAAGCAACATGGATTACTAAACCACCAAGCGGTGTTTGCCATTTGCTTTACTTTTTCGAATAATAAATGAAATAAACAATTATTATGTGCGCTTTTCACTTTGCTATTTGTCTATTAGTATTACATTTATAGTTCAATACTACTCACTGACTCACTGAATATCAATAATACTGGCTTTTGGTTTGAAACAATCGCTAAATAGCCAACGGACGAGTACGATTTCTATGTCCTCCCTCGAAGTAAGAAGGGAAAATTACATATTCATGAAAACAATGAAAATTTTTTACAGATTCACTCGTCATTGGAAAATAATGTCAGTAAAAATTCGTTTCACCTTTTCATGATTTATAAGTTAGACATGAAAATTCTTGAGAATTGAAAATTTATGAGTTAAAAAATTTCTAGCTCAAACTTGAAAATATCCATTAGAGACATGAAAAATTTTACGTTTAATGATTTATAATCCAAACATGAAAATTTCTAATAGGTATCTAAAAATTTTCAATAAAGACCTAAATTTTTCGGATTTGAAAATTTTTCAACCCATATTTTGAAAATTTCCAAGAGAAACATAAAAATTTATTTTTTATAATTTACAATCCAAACTTAAAAATTTCCAAGAGACACATGAAAAGCTTCAAAAGACACATGAAAATTTGAGTTGATAAATATTCAATCGAGATTTAAAAATTTCCAAGAGGGAGATGAAAATTTATTATTATATAATTTACAATGCACATATGAAAATTTTCAAAAGGTAGCTAAAAATTTCCCAAAAAAACTTAAAAATTTTTATGTCTAAATTGTAAATCATTAAATATCAAATTTCCATGTTTCTAATAGAACTTTTCAAGTTTCTCTTGAAAATTTTTATGTATCTCTTGAAAATTTTCATGTTTTGGTTGTAAATCATATGTATCCCTTGAAAATTTTTATATTTTAGTTGTAAATTATAAAAAGGTGAAATGATACCTCACTATCATTATTACCCTCTAATGCATGAATCTATAAAAAATTTTCATGGCTGGCATGAATTTGTAATTTTCCCAAGTAGGAATTTCTTTTTTTTTAATAAATGATTTAAATTTTATGTTTTATTTTTAATGTAAATCAATGTTGTTGTCGTCTTGTTTTGTTTTAAATAAAAAATAAAAATAAAATTTAAACTATCTAAATTTCATGTGAAAGATGTAAATAAAGTAACCACTCTCTACTACTTCCAAGGGTGCAGTTGAGAATCGTTTGAGTGGGGTAATAAGCGGGTATTAGCCTTCTCAATTTATCACCGATAACAGCTGTACCATTGGCTCTGCTCCTTCGCTTTCGGCTTTTTCTGCTTTTGTTTTAAGTTAGATTTTTATTCCACGCAGTACAGTATATGATTTTTTTTAAAAAAAATATATATGTATTATGAGATAAATAACAATGGTTTGTGTTTTTTTTTTAAAAAAATAACAATGGTTTGTATTTTTTTTTTAAAAAATAACAATGGTTTGTATTTTAATTATGTATTTTTATCATGATAAGTTGAGGAGCAAATATCTTTTTCTAGCTTACGATAATGCATAATTTATCTTTGTTAATTTTAAAAAGTTAATCATAGATTTTTTCAACTTTAAATATTGTGCAAATATCCTTCTCACATTGACATGGCACGAAGATTAGTGGGAAACGATCTTAACCTAAACCTTTGAAAATTTGGATTCTCTCTCTCAGTTACGTACGTATCAAAGTTTCTAATCGTAACCTATTATTCAAATATACGGATAATGAAGTTATGGGCAAGGAAAGTGACCTGCCATTACATTCTTATCTGTCACTGTCTGTTTTCTACATCATTGTTAATTATCTTTTAGTTTGCTTGATTTTTTCCTCAGTGGAGCATCGATAAGGATTCTAATAAAAAAACAGGTTTGTGAGGGAATCTTGACGAGAGAAATAATTAATCTGTCCCCATCTATAATAATATTCATCCTCATCATCATCAAACAGAAAAAGGAAAAAAAAAAAACCAACGGAGTTTTCAAAAGTAACACGATCGTCATCTACTACAGTCGAAAACAATGGGGGGGAAACAAAAGTCACTGGAATTAGTCATCCCTTGAAATAAACTCTACATCCTCTCTTATCTCTATGATGCAATCAATTTTGTCCTCACCATGAAATGAAACTGACGATCAGGAATGGAAGATGTTGACTTTTTTTTCTTATTGTTATCCTACGCAAAAATGTACAACTTTTGCGGCAGCACAGCTGTGAAGGACGCAAGGGAAAGGAGCGTCAGAGTGAAGCAGCATCTCCAATTTCTTCTCCGTCTAATACCATCTCTCTGTACCGGCATTCTCGACTGCAGAAAGCTCTCTCACCTCTGCAAACACAGGACGCTATTAAATCAATTTTCTTTTCAAAACTAACTAATATCCATCTAGACTAAAATAAGCCAGCGAGGAAATCCAAGTTCATGTTCATGTTGATACCTATAAATAAAGATGTCCTTGGCGTGATCGAGCTGCATCTTGCAGGTGTGACACGAGCTGAGGAAATTAGTCCCTGAAGCAGTGTGGGAGTCACGAGGGAAGGAAGTACAAGAGTTGGTGTTCACAACGTAATCATGGAATATATGAGTGGTCCTTGGATGAGGCCCATGCGATTTCACACAAGTATACTCCTCACATACCTCCATCTCACTCAATGACACAACACCCGTATGAATTCCAGAATTCTCATACCCAGAGACAGGGGAAGGTGGAACTGGAAGGGTGGGTGGGATCTTAGGTCTGAGCTGCGTTCCAAACAATACATTTGGCTTAGCAGAGTTTTGGTCCGTGGGATGATCTTCAAGTGCTTCCACAAGAGCAAGGCCAATGCCTTCTGAGACTATCTTGTCCCGCCCAGTACACGAGCCTTTGTTTGGGGAGGCGATAGCTTCATACCCGTAGGGTGTTAGTGCTCTGGTGTCCAGAATTGAAGTTGGGCTTCTTAAACCTTCTGTTCCAGGGACATGCTTGCTGGTCAATTCTCTGATGAATTTGGGAGACCCAAATAAAGATGGAATAGCTCGCGCGTAATTTTGTTTCGGTGATGGCTGGGAACTGTGATCAGCCATCAAACCTTGTTTCGTCACCGCTCTCGATCTGTTCCTCAACAGCATCCCTCCCTTCTCTCCGATCTGATTAACTGATGAAACCAAGAACAAAATTCAAAAGTTGAAAACGACAAAGTGATGCAAAAACATTGTATGATTTGTGATTAACAGCTTACCCAAATTGGCCAGACTTTTTCAGAAAATTATCTCCCAACAGATTCTCTCTCCGAAAATTTCGATTCACGTAATTACGACTTCCCAAAAAGTTTTCAGGTTGCTTCTATCCTCTACGAGAAATATTTGTGAGTCAACTGTCAAGCGACACGGAATATTAATTTGGAGAAGGAAATTAACCATTAGGTGATTATAAGAGCAGCTCTACCATTTGCAAGGGAACTGCCATGAGAATAATCACGATCATGTCCTCCCTCAGAGCGGGCCTTCTGTTTGGTGCAACTTTCACCCAGTGGCTTGCTCTATTTTTCAATTTGCATGCTGCAGATTCCGCAACTTCATATAGAGCAATGCGAAAGAGGGAAGAAAACGGTGGAAGCTTTCGACTTAGGAGAGAGAGAGACAGAGAGAGGGAGCGAAATGGTCTCTGGATATATGCCTTTTAAAGCAAGAAGACACAAATTAGAGGAGTCGTGTGCATGGAAATTAAAATTATAGATTACCATTTTTTGTTGTCATTATCTTTCCCTCTGTAAAACCTAACCGTGACATGAAACATGCTGACTTTTGTCTTTTCTAATCATATCAATCAGCTCATCTTTTCAGGCCAAAAAAAAAAATCAGCTTACCTTATCCTACCTATTTTGTGCAAAAAAATAAAAATCTCTCTATGCAATTGATCAGTGTGGAAAAAACTGCCAACGTGCTTATGAATGGCAAACCAACGGCCTCTGTTTCTCGTACACTACAGTACAGGACCATTGCTACTGCACTGTCGTACAAGTTTTTACTTGTAACCTGGGTTGAATTTTCGACATATATTTTTCGTGATATAATTGGCATCTATTCCATCACCCAGTATTTGAATTTAATAAAACAGACCATTTAAATTGATGTCAATCCTTTAAAAAAATATTAATATTTTATTTTCAATTTTTATATTTAAAACAAACCTAATATAAATAAAATCAATCTATTATTTATCTTTAAAATCTCAAGAAAATTTAGTCTCCCGGCGGAGGTGGGATTCTGTTACGGTCTTTCGCACCTAGACAACAATGTTGTTGTTCTCATTATCATGCATATCCCATATGCCCCTCCTTGTCCACGTGGGAAGGGACCCACTTCTCACTCAACATACTTTTAGGCCCACACAGTGGGCCCTACCTGAGATATCGTACTCCTGCCTCTCCGTGTCGGTCTCTCAGATTTATTAATTTCTAAATTTTTATTTGGAAAGAGAAAAAAATAGGAAAAAGAAAATATTAGCATAAAAAATAATTTTTTTTTTAATTTTTCTCTCTCATCTGTTTTTCCTCATGATTTGTAGAATAAGAAAATATTAGAAAAAAAATAAAATGAAACTTAGCCAAAAAAATGTCTAAATTTTTTTCTCTAACTCATTTGTTACCTTCATCCAAATGTAGGATAAGATTTATCTTATATTTGGTTTTTTTTTTTAACCACAGTCTTATACTTGGTTGGAAGGAGGTGAGAGAAAGAAGGGAAAGAAAAAAATTTCATGAAAATTTTATTTTATATTTATAAAATATTTAGATTATATGTATTAAATAAATTTTATAGGAATTTTTTTTTTATTTTTTCTTTTATGAAATCTTTTTATCTGTATCAAATATAGCTTTAAATTTAAATGTAAAAAAAAATATAAAAATAATGGATTGATTGGATTCTCAGTCTCAATTTCTTGCTTCATAAAATTATCATAATCTCTATTCTTATATGAAAGTTAGAAAACAGCGCCTTGCGCGTACTATAAATTTACGTGTAGTAACAAAAAGAAAAATTCACACCCCAGTGTTGAACCTCAACCCGCCCTGGTAATGTGATTTTGGTTAATACTCTCTCGAACTCAAATATAATTAAATTTTGAAAGGAGTGTTACTTTAAAATATAAAAGAAAAAATATATATTTTTACAACAATAAATGTGGTATTTCTAAAATATTTCTTATTAAATCACTCGACATTTATTAATCTAGTGTAAAGAAAAAGATGATTAATTGAGAATAATTTTTTTAAAAAATATATATTTTTTTACAAATTAAGTAACATTAACTAATTTTATTAATATATATAAAATATTTTTTCTTATATTGGAGAGCAAAGAGAATACTCTTTCTAGTTCTTTTTATAAGATATTTTTTTTAACAATTTTTATATACTTTTAAAATTATTTCAATCATTAAATATTTTTTACATAAAATATCATCTGCTTAAAGTTAACCATTAATATTAATGTACATAATTATATCAATAGTTAATGATATACTCTTAAATATTATTCTCTTAAAAAGAGAAAATAGTGTTATTAATGAACTTCATTCAATTAGGATAATTTTAAAAAATAACTAAAAATTTATACAAATTTAATAAAATTAACTATCTTTTAACTAAATTATTTTAATACATACGAAGTTGATTAAAAGTATATTATAAAAATGAGCAAATGAGTATCATCTCTTCAGAGTCTCACGGATAGCGAATGGCGGTCTGTATGTCCCTTGGTATTCTTTTTTCCCCCACTCCTTTCAAGGTGTCCTAAAATATGGAAATTGCTTGTTTGGCCTCTGCTTCATCATAACTTGCGGACAACCCCCAATTATGCAGCGAAATTTCAAGGCATAAAAAAAATTGCAGCGGCCCAATTTCAGTTGTCTTTCGATGCATCCTTCTGTTTTTTTGGGGGGGGGTGGGGTGGTTAAAAAATAATTTTTGCTAGAGTGGTGGTGATCCATATGATATGATAGTTGCGTTATTGATTTGATAAGTTATTTCACAAATTAATAACGCAGAAAAAAACTATTTCCTTTGTAAATATCAAGTGAAGTGATGATTTAGTGTTTGCCTTTTCTGATTTCTCTATTTATATATATTTCGAAAACGGGAGAGAGCCATCTTTCAAATAATATAAATTGAATGACGTGGTTTAATAAATGAGCTGCACCATTCATAATTCATGAAAATGCAGCTTGTTATAAATTTTATACTAAATAAATATAAATTAGATGGGTAGATTATTGATGGATATATGATATGTTATGTGTGGAAAAGAAGATAAGCATAAGCATGAAAGGCAGGATGCTGAGGTTGGCAAAGGGTATAGGAGAGGTGTGCTGCTGCAGCAACCAGCATTTCATGTGAACAAGTCACATTTTGAATCCAATCCAACAAAACAAATAAAAATGGGGAGGGGGCAAGGTCCGTACGTGGTCCTCTTTGTGTTGTAGTTGTAGCGCCGCAAGAAAAACTAATATAATTAAGTAGTAATTCCGGACCAAAACATCTCCCTTCTCTACCACTAATATATATATATATATGCTCTTACGCATCCATCTAACAACTCACCTAACTCCCCACCTTAACATTACTTATACGCCACTCACCCTCTCTATCTTTATTTTTAGCTTTGCATTCCATTAGTTTGAATTAACACTACACTATGCCTCTATATATAAATATATATTCACAAACTTTGGGCGCCTCGTTTCCAAGTGAATAGTAACCATTTCACAGAAGGCAAATATTCCATATAATCAATTGATGAAAATTATATTATTAATTGAATCGAAAATGGATTTCACAAGAGGGAAGCATGCCAGTAGTTCAGTTGGGCTTCTCACCAGGGTGTCACTTTTATATTGAAAGGTTGCACATTGCTTGCTGTTTTGACAACCTCTGCAGCTGCTAACAAAACAGACGCAGCAGTTCCCCTCAACATCAACGTTTCTAGAAGCTTCTCTCCCCTCCCCTTGGTATCTCTCATCGTCCTCTCGAGCACTTGGCACTTGCTCAACGTCAATATCTTCGCGTAACACAACCCAGCTTTTGAGAAACATGTTTGACTATGCTCAACTTTTATTTATTAAGATTTGGAAAACCTATTTCATTAAATTCAACTGATAAATCCGAATCAAAGGGTCCGAATGATTGTTCGCTTTCCCCTCCTCCTCCTCCTCCATGCTCTACTCTCTCTCTCTCTCTATATATATATATATGCGCAACCACAGCACTACTCCGTCTTAGCTTTGCTTTGGCGATCCCCTCTTTGTTTTTCAAAATCTGCAAATCTAGACGCTCGATCGATCGTCTACATATTCAATTGGAGAAAGCGTTTCACCCCTTATTTGGTTGGCTTTCACCAGATATTTCAATACTTCGTTAATTAGTTCAGGATGGAAGAGACGGTGAGCCAATTATGATTTGGTTATGATACCTTTATCTATTGATAAAAATTTTAATATGCTTTTCAAAAGATTATTTGATTAATTTTAACACATTATCTCATCAGAAAATTTAACATCAATTTAAAATTTCTTATTTTATTACAATATTAAAAACAAATTTATTATCATATCATATTATATAAAAATCAATTTTATTATAAAAATAAATATATTGCTGCGCCCTTGATGATTAAGCTGTAATTTTTAATTTTTTAACAAAAATTAAAAACAACTAAAGATGTGGAGAGACGTTGAGAATTTCAATTAGTGATATTTTGTAATATTAAAAAAATGTAAGGGTACTTTAGTTATATGTGTCAAAATTATACCCCCCTCTAAAAACTGCCCAATTTATGAGAAACGAGAGAAAAAAAACTTGCCACTCCTCCCCTCTACTCTTAAAAACCCAAACCAAATAGCACCTTAGTTGTTTTTAATTAACGCTCTTATAATATTTATTATTGCATAAAAAAGCAATTACTGAACTTAATTTTAAGAAATTGTTTTATAATATAATTAATACATAAGTATAATTTCTTAAATATTTCCACGGAAAAAGAGATTGAAATATCATTGAAAATATAATTTCATTTCAAATTAATTAAACCTAAGAAGTTACAGCTTTAGGCGGCAGTAACTACTTCTTTTTTAACCCTATTACATATAAAGATAGCAGTAGCTCATTTGGGCCGACAAATCGCTAGGCCCAGAACATGAGGTGCATAATTTTAATCAGGACAGAACGCATTATTAGGAATCACAAAATGGGCCTCCTTAAATTAAACTCAACTAAATTGGACAGAGGCCGCGCGAACGCTGGCCCCCGCTACCACAAATTATGACGTAGGCTCCACCACTCGGGTAGACCTTAGACGAGCACCCTTTCGAAGTGCAATGAAAGTCACCAGCCTAGGCCATGGGTCTTCTTGATCACCCATTGACCCCGTCCAGGTAAGTATGTTTCAATTGTTGGCCTACCTTTCCTTTTGTACTTGATGCTCCCCTTTGTATCTTGCTTTTCCTCCGATGTGGGACTTCTCTCCTCCTTCAATATGATCTTAACAATTAACTACATACCTTCGGAAGCTTCCCTCTAAAGTGTCGAATGCCTTCCTTAAGATTGGCATGGGAAAAAGAGAAACGACGCGAGTCTTGAACACACATGTAGAACGACTCAATATTTTGAAATATACAATGCATGCCGGCAAATACTTGAAGATGAGAGCCCACAGTTAATGTAATCGCCGGTGATTAATCCATGGGGTGATTTAGCTTCAGAATCAGCCAGAGACTCCACTGGAGCTGTTATGTGGCTGTTAGTCCATTCCCACCAAAATTCAGACCATCAGAATAAATTCGTATTAATTTATCTTATCCTGTTTTTTCTGAAAACAAATTAAAAAGAAAAGGAGAGTAATTAATTCCTAACTTTTGCACTGGGAAACCGGTGGGGATTAGAACTTACAATCTCCCGGGAGAGAGAGAGCAAGAGTTTGATTAATGGTGATGCCCAGACAGGAACCCCATCAGTAAGCCAGGAGCAGAGGCACTGTGGCGAGGATTGAACTACACTTGAAACTTGTGAACAACATGAAGATGACGGGGTTGATGAACTTCCCTTTATGGAGTTCAGGCAGGGGTTCTATGCTTGTGACTTGTGTGCGTCCTGGTGCACCCCGATTGAGCCGCGGTTCTGGTCCATAGAACGCCCACCAAGACCACAACTAGATCCACCACCATCCCTCTAAATGCCATTACTAGTGAGGATGTCTTAAGGATAGATAAAGCCGTTCTTTCCTGGTTTAGATTGTTGATTTCTTGTGAGAATTGAGAGAAATTGAAGGTTGGGTTATAAAGAAAGAAGCTTAAGAAAGGACAAGTCAATATAGGTTGCCTAATCCATCTAATTAATGACCCATTTTTTAACACTAAAATGCCTCTCCTAATCAACCTAAAAGGAGATTCATTTGTTAGCAGGCACTGAGAGGGAGGGTGTGGAGATCGAACGACCTCAGTATCTGTTTGTATTTAACAGAATAAGTTAATTACTTCGTATTGTCCGAAGAAAGAAAAGGCTCCGTTCTATCCAACCATACCAAACTACAATGAGGGGAAGGATATATTGTCAAGGAAATTCTTTTACTACACATGTTGGTCAAGGTAGTTGAACTCCAGAATCATATTCCAATCTACCGGCTGCCTCCTATGGACTATTGTTGAACCAGTACGATATATAAATTTGATGGAGCCATCACAAGGACCAATCACCGTCGAGTTTTTGCAGTGTAGTCTGAGATCAGAGTCCCTCATGGAGCAGCTCAAAGCATTTCAAGTGAGTGTAATATCAGCAGTGTTGATGGTGATGCTAGCAGTAAGTTCAGCGAGGGGGCAGATTAATACGCCTTGCACGACGTCAATGATAAGCAGTTTCACCCCATGCGCGAATTTAATTACAGGAAGCACCAATAATGGAACAGTGCCATCAAGCACATGTTGTGAATCATTGAGATCTCTGGTGAACACAAGTGTGGACTGTGTTTGTCTGGTAATAGCAGCCAACGTTCCTTTCCAACTACCCATTTCCACAGCTCTCGCCCTCTCCCTCACTCAAGCATGTAACATGAATGGACTGCCCGCCCAGTGCAAAGGTCCTTTTTCACTGCCTTTACTTTAATTTTTCATCACTACATCTTTTCCCTTTTTCTTTCATATATATACTACCACCGTAGTTAACTACATAGATATGTAACAGTTAATTCCTTCTTATATTGCAGCCTCTGGCTCTCCCTTGCCAGCTCCAGGTATTCACTGATTCTTTTTTTCCCCTCTTTTACAGCTAATGTAATTTACTATTTAATTTGGTCTTGTGGCTCTATGCTAATATGCTTCCAAAAAAAGATTTGTTGGTGTGATAAAGCTCATATATATATATATATCATTAAATTTCATCGATGGAATCAGAGAATTAACTTTGCATTATTTCGAGGTTCATATATACATATTTTATGTCAACAAAAATCATAAAAAATAAATTAACTAAAATACATGGCATGAGACGCCACATATATAAAGTAATTTAAATGATTAGTGTATAGTATTAAGATGACGTATGAAAACTTATTATAACACAAGTGAGATACTAAAAAAAAAAAGCTTTGTGGATTGCATGGCAGGCCCCGCTGTACTTGAAGGAAATAGCCGAACTCTTCCACCCATGGCTGCTTCTCCCTTAAGCCCAGAAGGTAATAATGATATTATTATCTAATTGCACTTTTAATCTTTATCATTGAGCTTGAATTCCGCGAGAATTTTGAGAAACTCGGGAAGGATTTAAAAATGTAAGTTGGGGCACGCAGTTTCTAAAGAGATGGCCGAAGCCAAAGCAAGCAAATTTATGAATCGGAGATTGGCACAAGCAGCAGCAGAATCATTGGCGCCATCGCCAGTAGAGGATGAAGTGCCTTTGGAAACTCCAAGAATTCGACCAATCTCGACCCCATCCTCTGCTTCTAATCCATCTTTTGTTTGCTTCTCACCATTTATGTTGGCGTTTATAGCAATCATGCTTCTCAGCTTTCACTACTTTTGATCACACGCTTCTGTATCTCTCTCTACCTTTAAATTACTTTCCTTTGTCTACGTTTATTATTAAATGGCATCCCATATATATTTATATGACTCAATAAATTTGAATTATCTTTGTTTTCTTTTCTTTAATGTCTTTCTTTTCAAATAGTATATTTTGGTTAAAAGTATGTATGTTTATGAGTATAGATAATTATATTTATACATTACTTAATTGTAGTTATCATTTTAAGTAATCGTGATGAAGGCACGTGTCCATGTTCATGATGAATTGACAACGTACAACCAAACACTTCACGGTCTTTCATGAGAAGAGAATAACAAAATATATAGTAGCGCCAAATAATCAAAGCGTCGTTGTTTTCATGTATATTTCCTACTTGTTTATATACGGTGCTAATAAAAATCTACCAACAACAAAAAAACATGAAAACTCAAATTTCATGTTATTCATTTCGTTACGCTGCTATTTGTTGGCGAAAAAAAAAAAGGTTACACTGCTATTTTATCATGCCAATTAATGTGGATACAGCTTGTTTGTCTATCTTTACCATCTGAAGTTTCTTTCTCATACGCTCACAAAATATTTTAGCTCATGTAAACCCTCAGTAATTCATCGATTCCCTCTCCCTCTCTCTCTTCTATAAAGAATAATGAGCTTACTCATTTTAACAACGACTCTCTTATTTTTTTTATTTAGAAAAAACTTAAATACTTTAGTCTAAGTTAAGGTATTTTAGTTCAATCGAAGACAATTGGATTTTTTTCATGCATTGTTTATTTGAAAATCAATTTTTCGAATAATATTGTTAACTTATTTCTCAATTTAAGTAGATCTCTCCTTTTCATTTCTCGCTGGAAAGAAACTTAATTCATATATAAAGACATATTTTTAATTATATTAATATATAATTAAATATATAAAAAAGCCACACTATCTATGGAACTGATTTGAGATCTTGTGTTAGAATCCACTTATAATTTTATAGATTTATCAATTATTTTTGTGTATATGATTACACAGGAATCCAGTCGCTACATGAAATTTGAGATTGAACCAATTGTAAATAGTGTGGCTCAATATAAATTTTATAATTATTAAACTCCTCTTTTCATAGACTATATGTAATATCATAATTAAATGAATAATTTGATAATTGTATAACTTGTTATAAATTTTATTATATATATATATATTGTTTGGTCAAAAATATATATTGTCACATTGATAATATTAATGTTTTATAAAATAATATTTAGGAAATATAATACCTTAATATAATGGTTTAAAAAATTTATTTGATTTTATTTATTTATTTTTTGAGATAATGATTTTAACATTTTAAGCTTCTATATCAAACTAACCTGAACTGCTTCATTGGAGCGACAGCATTTTGTTTGTTTGATTTTAGTTTTGTAAAACAAGTTTTTTTTTAAAAAAACTGTTAGAATATTTTTTGTTAACTTTTTTGAAAAAATAAAAAATATAAATATGTTCCGAAAAAAATAAAACATATTTTGCATTTTTTATGTTTTTATAATTTTATTATTATCCAATACAAAGAAACACACGGATGTTTTCATTGACGGCAAGATTGCAAAAGTTGAGGCAACGCTCCCAACCTAAAACCCTCGACGCCTTCAACATTCTTTCCTATCCATCAAGGAGCATCCTTCTTCAAGCTTCTCGTCGGCGCTGCGTTACTCCTTCTCCATTGCGTTCGTCTTAGCTCCGTCACTTCCTCCTCCATCACACCTCCGTGAAAGCTCTGGTAGGGGGTGTGCCTTTCTCTCTGCTTTTAAATCTGTTTTTTATTTCCGAAATCGAAATGTAAATGAATGCAAATTTCTCTCTCTGCAAGTTCCTGAATCTGTGACAGAAAATGAAAATGATTTACAAGTTAAAAAGTAATCTGTACAAGTTTCAGAAGCTCTGGAAATAATGTTTTTCATTAGGTTCAAGCTTCAGTCTGTTTTTTCTCACTGTATTATTGTAATAAGCTCCTGCTTTAGTGGCTGCGGATGAGAGATTAGTTTCAAGAAGGGATCAATTGCTTAGCCTGCTATTCTGTGATGTGCATGTGGTTGATGCAGGATTGTATTCCATAAAAAAAAAAATACAGGATTGTGCTGTTCTGCTGTTGCTCAGACATTACAGCTAGGGTTGCATAATATTGTAAAGTCCTTCATTATGCTGCAGAATTCGTGATGTACTGTTGTTGGTCGAATCTATAAGGTTTCATATATTAAGATGTTTTCTCAGATACTGCCATAGGTTTACATCCCGTACTTTAGCTGGTCGTAGCTCTGGCTCTGCCGCAACTCGCAGTAGCTTAGGTAACCTCTAGTTGTCGCTAATCAGATTCAGGAACCCCAGAGTGAACCTGAATTTGGTTACCGAAGGATTTGGATCTTAAGTGCTTTAAATAATCTCCCCTGCAATTCTATGCGAACTGAAATGAATCTGCGTTCTTGCTCAGTTTTCTTTTTGTTGAGTGACTAATGTAACTTTTTCAAGGTCAGATTCTTACATGACTCTGTTTCTATTGAACGGTAGTTTTAGAGTTATCTCTTGAAATGGGTTGGAAAGCAGCCGAGAAACTCATCAGGCACTGGAAGATTCTTAGAGGAGACAATGTAAGCAAGTATTATTTCTTTCTCATCTCTGTTATGCCTTTGTTATTATTTTTTCTTATCATTTTTCTTTGAAAGGGATTTATTGTTGTATTTTTGACAGGTAATGATTATACGAGGAAAAGATAGGGGTGAGACTGGGGTCATTAAGCGTGTAATCCGCTCTCAGAATCGTGTTATTGTTGAGGGAAAAAATCTGGTGAGACAATTTCTCAGTTTTGCCTTTCTATGTTAAAGTTTGGGTTATGTGGAAGAGCAAATATGTCGAGTTGGGTTTGTTAAGCAATTTCTCTGATCAGTCTGGCAATCAACATTATGAAATATCAAAACTTAATCGGGTTTATGAGATTGGTGAACTCATTTCTATAAAATATTTGATTGATCCTATTTCTGTTAGGCAAGAAACACATGTCCCTTCTTAAATTCTCTGTATGGAATGATGGATCGCAAAGTGGATTGAGCAACAATATATTCGATCAAGGATCGAATCTGATGATCTACTAGTACACTGTTTTATGAAGTTCTTGGAAATTTGTGATGACATTAGATCCTCTATTTTTATTAATCTCAGAGCTGTTTGAGCCCATAGGATTCCATAATTTTTATGTATTTTGACAAACATATGTTTATGTGCTTTCATAGTTTATTATTGCCGAATCTCATTTGAAAATCTGAATTAAGTGGCACATTGAGCATGTAGTTTTCTCTTTATGCATAATAGGTTTTCACTTTAATTCTTTTTACTTATTTTTAGGTGAAGAAACATATTAAGCAAGGACAAGGTCATGAAGGGGGGATCTTTACTGTCGAAGCCCCAATCCATGCCTCAAATGTGCAAGTTCTTGATCCAGTGACAGGGTATGCACATGTTAAAATACTGAACTGGTGATTGGATGTGAAGGGGTTGGAGTTGGATAATTTTAAAATTATAAACTTCTTTATTCAGGAAGCCTTGCAAAGTTGGGATTAGATATCTTGAAGATGGTACTAAAGTCAGAGTATCCAGAGGCATAGAAACATCTGGGTCCATAATCCCTCGGCCTGAGATCTTAAAGATAAGAACTACCCCAAGACCTACAGTCCGTACGTATCTAAAACTCTTCTTTCTTGGTTAAGCTTTTTTGTTTCCTTGTCTCAAGTCCAATGATGTATGTACCTGTTTTCTTCTTTACTATGTCCTCATGACCTGAGCAGTAACGCTTACAGTTGACCTTAAATTGTCATCATATATTTGGTGAAATAAACAAATTGTTTTTGAAGACATACACAACAAGACGGATGGAAAAGAAGGGAGTGAACGTTATCTGTTGAATTTCATAGTTAAATAGTAAACTTGCTTCTAGTTCTTGTATGCATCTAGTCTAGAGGCTGTTTATCTGAATGTATGCAATCTATATGCAGAAACATGATATAATGTTGCATGTGGAGTGGCATGCTATATTTCATTGAATACAGTGTTTAGGCTATGTATCTGAGCATTCCTGAATATTCAATCTTGAGTCCAAAGTTAGATTCATCGCAGCGTAAAACCCTATTTTTCTTGTTCCAGCTTTGATCTGGGCTCCTATTCTTTATCCTGAATCTGGAACTAATTTCTTTTGCTGTTTTTTTTTACACCGTTGTCTTACAGCTAATTAGCCGACACCTCATTGGAGAGAATGTGGGCAAATATGAATGCTTATCTAGATTCTGTCAACACTTCTGCTGATTATCTTTTTTTTTTAATTGCAATTATCGAGCTGAATAACAAACTCCGTTTATTATTTTGTTTGCAGTTGGTCCCAAAGATACTACAATGGATCTTGTGTTGGAGAAGACTTACGACGCTAAAGCAGGGAAGGGCTTACCTGATCTTTAAAGAGGTTATGTACTTCACTATCGCAGTGATTGGTAAATCGCATTTGAATGTTATGGTCAATGTTTGCTGCTCCACTCCCATTGTTACAAGTGCCATCACGTCAAGGAAAAAACAAAATCCCCAAAAAACAAAGTAGCTAGTTAATACCTCAGTTCTTTTTGACAAAGTGTACACAAAATAAGGGAGTAGTTAAACTTCTTAAATTTATTAAAATTTTATATTATTTTTCAATATTATTCTTAATGAATACAATTTTCAAAATAATTTTATTTTTTATGAGCTAATTAATGACAAGAATAAATTAAAAAAAATTATTAATATTTTTTATCTTACGAGGATTTATATTTTGGTTCCAACAAAATGTTCTGAAAAAGAATTTATATTTTGAATCGGGGAGCAGTTAAATTAATTTAAATAATGAATGATTCTTCAGCTTCCCAGGTTGAATGTTGTCTGTTTAATTGATGGCACCATTAAAAGGTCATTTTCCGTCATAAAAGTTAGAAGCCGCTGGATGCTTGCAGACATAAACCATGTTTGAAGATAGGTTTTTCCTGCCGTCACTTATTTTTATGAAATATTTCTTCTTTTAAGCCCTAGCGTTTCTACTGAGCAGTTAATCATGTATAACGTTTAAGTTAATACAAGTTATTTTTTTCAAATGTAAAACGCTCACAATTTCATCAATTGCAATTGCATGTAGTTGCGTAAGGTAAAACTAGACACAAGGCTCCTCCACGAAATTATGGCTATGCCAGTGGTGACCAAGAAATTAAGTTTTCCATCATACTCTACTGGCGCACATTGGTGTTTGAAACGTTTCGCTGAGTGTAATTTAATTTTTGAAATTTTATTGCTGCTTAGTGAAAAATGCATAATTTTAATTTTGAATGATAACTATCGATTAAGGTTAAATTCATGGTAATAAACTCTTGTGCAAAGATTAAATTGATGCAGTATTCTTCAGGGTTAAATATGGTAGTTTATTCTATAAAGAAAATGGAATTTTTTCTCGCAAAATATATATATATCTGATATACGAATTGACTTTTTCTTTATTTTTTTGGCCAAATGACTAATTTGAAGTATCACTCACCAAATTTCTAACGCCTCAGTTATGAATGTAAAGTATTTTTATTCCTCAGCTTTTGTTTTTTTGGAAGACCACATTCCTCAACATACTCTCCCTCTCTCCTTTTCTGTTTTTGGGTGGAAACATACTTTGTCTATTCCTTTAACTAATTCTCCTTGTGAATAATTAGTCTGGCCCAACTAATTTTCCTAATTCAACGAATTAAGCTTCGGCCTTAGAGTTAGACGGAACAACCAAGGTTAACGTTAACCAAATTTTGTACCAGAAAAGAAGACCAATTATGTGGAATCAATCTCTATCAATTTAAATATAAAATCTCCCTGTCTATCGAAAATAAATAAATATAAAGTCTTCCTACCTAAAAGAATAAAATATAAAATCTATGGAGAGCAAAAGTATTCACAAGCTTGAAGTTATAGTGTAGCTTTCTAAGGCCCTATTCAATTTTTTTTTAAAAAAAAAATCTTTCTCCAAACATTAAATTAAACTTCGGATAACTTTATTTTTATTCAATAGAATTTCATTGTTAAAAACTTAAAATATGAGTACAATCTTAACTTTTGAATTATTATATTGCAAAAAAAGAAAGATATTTAGTTTTTTTTAAATATCACGTTATGTTCACAACGCAAATAATCTGCTTATATGATTTTTTTTAATATTTGTCTTGTAATCAATTTATTTTCTCTCAAATATACATAAATAAATGATTAAAAACCAATCGTAGCGTGTTTCAAAATCACCCACCCATGCTTTTTATTCACTTGTGAGCTTTTTATTCACTTGTGAATAAATGAATATTTCCAAGTTACTAATTATGTAACTTTTTTTTTTATCAAGAATGGAAAGAACAAAATATCTCAAACATTGCCGACTTAGAATAAGAAACAAAATAAAATAAAAAGAGGAAATTAACATTAACATTATTATTATTCAAATAAAGGTGATAAAACAGCTACAGGGAGTGTGATAAAAGCCAAAAAAATAGGTAGGCGTTGGACAATGAAGGAAGGAAAACGCAGCGATGAACACAGAATGATGGCAGGGATATTGAGAAGCGACAAATACTACAATAGAGAGAATATCCTAAAGTCAGTTCCACAACACTGCTTGATGATGATTAAAGCGGTGACGTTATGCAACACATCAGATCAGAGGAAGCCTTTGAACAGACATAATAATATTGTGATTCTGCAAGTGACAAGCAGACCTAACACAAAAACAAATAATAAGGGACTTGAATTGAATTGCTTCACACAATACGAGTGCAGTGCAGACCATCTGCAAGAAATTAAACAATAATCCCACGCCAACCATGATCTCACTTGTACTCAACTCGCTGTGTCTGCCACACTCGCTAACATTAACAAATTTTAATTTGCCTTCTTCACTAACCCAGAAAGGCCTAAATTGTCTCAACGCTCGTGTGTGTGAGTCATCAAATTGTTAGTCTGACCCCTGACACCCTTGTCCTTGTTTAACAAGCAAAAACCAACCACAGGTTTCAGACCTGATCAGTATTGTGACATCACCTCTTACATTAATTAATTAAATATATGATATTATTTTGTATCAGCCTACGTCCTCTTATATCATCACATATAATTAATTATATACATATTAGCCATTCTCTTGCTGATGCACACTCATCCTTCTGATATGGGGTTTGCTGTTTCGATGCTATTTATTCAGACTCTTTTACTGAGCTGCAGTGAACAATATGTAGTGGCAGAAACCAGTGACGGAGAGTAAAAATGGCTTTGCCACGTTGGTTTACAAAGAATGAGCATGTTCCAGAATCAGCAATGGGTTGGGGTATGAGAAAGAAGAGAAGAGAGAAATGATGGCGTGGGATGAGAGTGGGAATGGTCAGACACGGAGCTTTGACGCCTTCCAAAGCCAATCAACTTTTTATTATGCTTTCAACCGCATGCATGCGTCAACATTGTCAGAATTCTCTCTGCAAAATGTCTGTCTCTTTCAGTGAAACTTTGACCCCCCAACCTCTTACAAATTCATGAAGCATTGCATTATCACCACTCCTCCCTTCTACTTTAACATTCAAAATTAATAAACTTTGACCCCCCCCACCACCTTCAACGATTCAAAATTCAAATCATTAATAAATGCAGCACTACCTCAACTGGAAGAAGCTCTGATACGTAAATCGAATCGAATGATAGATGTGCAATCAATTATTAATGTGGGGTGCGTGTGATTTCATTTATCACTGACAACTTGATTGATTCACGGATGAAGAGTACAAATAGGAGTTGAAAGTGCATTGTTTCAGCGCCGCAGTGTCCAGTTGATATCAATCCTAACGCAAAACTGCAATTAAAATTGATTGCTGGAGAAGCTGTGGATCACTTAGCAAATCGGTTATGATTAGGCGGTCCACTGCTCAAATCCCAATCAAAATTCGGTTTGATTATGGAAATTAATGGCACACAAACCACAACAACCATAATCAATAAATTAATGATGGATGTTGAACCCCCCGTGCCCTCATCTATTGCATATACATAATAGGCAGCGACGTTCAATGAAAGGATGAGTAATTCGTGCATTGCAATGCCTTAATTATTTTCCTACTTTCCCCACATTATGGAATAAGGTAATATGAGAGTAGAAAGTAGAAATAACAACGAACTTCACGGACGTTCGTGACTTTGGTGGCTAACCCTTGTTTGTATAGTGTGTGTGAAATGTGAATCAGATTTGGGGACCATCACTCCTTTCACGAAGTGGTCCATTATGTTTATGTCGAGGGATAGGGTGGTAGTTGAAGAATTGAATTGTAGCGGGAAAAAGTGGGTATATGTAAAAGGCCTTCTCCGATCCGATTTGGTATGTGGGGGGTAGGCAGTACAAGCTATGGGATCATTGGAAATTACTTTTGAGGAATTTGGGACGTTGATGTGATAATTATGGAACACGTGTGAGTTGATTCGTGGAAGTATGTGTGTGTGTGTGTGTGTGTGTGTGTATATATATATTGCACCAAAACAAAATCCCAACATCATTCAATCCCTTTGTACTGCGTTGATTGGCACCCTGTCTACATTAGGAAACAAATTTGACTCATATCTTTAATGTTTGCCTCTTGTTTCAAGCCAAGTCTCTTGGACATGCATGCCTACTACTCAACCCACTCCCTTACGTTTGTGAATACATAGAGCAATGCATCATCTTCTTCGCCCGGCCGGCCCCCATATATATGGTCCCTCTATGAGCTATATATTTCGTTCCTTAAACATATATAACAAAACTGAAATCAAATACAAGTTACTAATATCTGTTTATTTTCTTTTTTAAAAAAATTATTTTTCTCTGAATATATTTTATAGAATCATGATTCTTATATATAATAGTTGAAGATCCGAAGAATTGAATAGTGTATAACTGTTGAGGCCGTTGGGAAATGGAGCCCCTCGCTGCCTCTCTTTCGCTTTTGGTTTCTTGGTGGATTTCTCTGTTTGTGTCCTTCAAAAGCAGATTGTTTGCTTCCCTCAACACAAACCATTGTGCCATCCACCCATCCCCACTTGGATTTTCTTTGTCCCCTCCCCTCCTATTCCTTCTTTAAGAGTATGTATGCGAACAATATTTGGAGTTGGACTATATATAATTATACTTTTAAATTATTTTTAAAATTGAAAAATGTCTAGTCCCAACACAGCCCACTTTATCATATTTTGGGGTTTTCTTGTTGGTCCTACATGCACTAATCGGGTATTACCTTTTTTGATATGGGGATTTGATATTGGCAAACGAACAAGATTTGACAAAAACTAACTTCCACATTACGTCCATGCCCACCAGAATTTTTAAAATATGCTGCATGTTGTGAAATATAACGAACTTGATCAACACAATCTACGTTCTACGAGTTACGACAAAACTTTTGTACATCCAAATTTAAAATAAAAAAAGGAAAAAGAAACTAAAAGCTCTTAAGCTCATAATTAATCAGACAGTAACTAAACATGCCAATGATTGAGCTCTCTAGGACTCCATTTTCAATAGAAAGCTATTCAAACAAATCTAGCATCTTCAAAATTCATTGCCAATCATTTCATTCTTATTTTCGTCCTTTTTATTATTAATTAACAATTAAACTTGGATTTCCAAACTTGTCATCCACTTTTGAACGAAATTAGCAACAACTTATTGGACAATGAACAAGTTTCAATTCAACGAGAATACTTATGGTCCCGATTAAAAATATAAGAATTTGATTATAAAATCAATTCAAGAAAACAAATATTATTGTACGTGGAAATACTAAAATTAATAATATGAATTTAGTTTAATAATGTAAAAATAGGATAATTCAGCGTGAACCCAAAAAAGGGAGCAGTAGTAGAGAATCTGATTGGGAGCAGGCATTGTTTGGGTTATATGTAATTCTCAATTTTGCCGGGGAATTTACTTTTGACTATGAAGTTTAGTTAGAACTTAAAAAGTGAATTAGTGAAAGGTTAAAACCTGGGGGGAAAAAACCACTTCAGAGTGAGAATTTGACACGCAATATGGTATGCTTCGAGTCCGTACTCACCTCCACTTATAGTTTGTTCTTCTCGGGAATTCCTGCATTTTGATTCTTCGCGTGCACCATCAACATTTAACAAATTTTTTTCTCTTTAGAGGACTTAATTCAAAGAATATCCTATATTAATTATTCATAGACAAGGGGAAAATCCAAATATTATATACTTCTTTTCCTCCTTAATATATGATCATTTCAATTTCAATCGAATCACATGAATTAAGAATATAAGTTAAAGTTAGTTAATTATTTTTTAAAACTACTCTTATTTAATCTTTTTCTCGTTCTCTTTATGATGAATTAAATAGGAATATTTTTTTAAAATGTACAATAAATATTACATTATATTTTGTAAAAGATCTTATGTTTAAGATCAAAGTAAAAGATCTTATATTTAGAATGAAAGGAAATAATTACAAATAATCTTGAATAATAAAGGTGTTATTACTTTTTTTTTAACTGCTTAAAAGATTCCAAAGGACAACTAATTACTTTGTTACTCTACTCACGCAAAGAAGTGTAAATTAAACTTTACAAAGCTATCTGGTCAAGTGGTAAGGGGTTTGACCAGTATTTTTTGGGGTCAAGATTTCGATTCCTGAAAGATGTAATAGTGTTTAAAAAAATTAAGGCCTCAAAGAGGTTATTCCATCGGTACTCATACATAGTGGGATCCAGATTAATCTGGGGCGAGTAATAAACTCAGAATACCCCAAGATACCGAATGATAAAATATAAAAAAAAAAACTTACAAAGCCAACCGTGAAAAAGGCATCCATGACATGAATTAATAGGCATAAAACTAAACCAATATATTTAAGGGAAAGGCATGAGTTACGTGAATGAATGTAATAGGAGTAGGAGAGAAGATAAAAGGGCAAATCTGGGCAGGCACGGTAGTTACAGCTGAGCCTGAACCATACGATTAGGATATGGACCCATAATCTCAGACAGACATCTACTGTGTGAGAGTACTTGGGTCGGAAGATAAAAATTTATTAGTCAAATTGTCCCATAAATACAGTAGAAAGATTCAAAGGTAGAGGGTTGTTGAGGTTGTTGCTCCATAACTCTCATGTAGTAGGAGTAGCAAGTTGCTTGGAGTTGCATACTTGCACATAATGAAATGGTCCGTATTTTCAGGTTTGACAACTTAAATGCTCCTCATTAAATATCTTCTCTCCAAGGATCAACATTGGTCTATGAAATCCACTATGCCACGTCTTTTTCTTTAGCCTTACAACCCCCCCATAAACAATCATGTCCCTCTTTTATTATACTTAGCTTTTTCCATATGATGTAATTTCAAATCATTCCTTTAAAGCATGGGCTGTAGAAAAGTTAAAGTCCTTCAGAATTATGTGGACAACTATGACTGTAAAAAGCTATTGATGTTGCCCTCCAAATCATGCCAATATTAAAGGAAAAGAAAGGCATGCTTAATTTTGGAATTTGGTACATACACCAACAAATAATGACCTCTGCTAAAGGCCAATAAAGCCGTCTAACTTGTGCGCACTTCCTTTTTCCTTCTCGTTACGACTTTCATCTTATTATTCAGAATAACAGAAATAACACAATTGCATTTTAACATAACATATAAATTTACTCCTTAGCTTCCATGCTTCTCCAGTGAAATCATTAGCTGCTACGACAAAAGAAGGTTCACATACGTCAGAACTTGCACATCTCTTTTTTTTAACCCCGCTATGAGTATCCATCACTTCAGTAAATTCTTTTTATGTTTCTGCCTCAGACCAAACATGATAAATGCTTCAGATAATTTCAAATGGGTTTATTCCTACTTTTTGTTAAAGAATAATAATAATAAGCCAAACGCTTAGAGTCTTCGACTCTCGGTTGCCAAGTTGAGCTCACATCCTGCAAAATCACAACGAAATAAAATATAACTTTCCCATAGCCATGCGGTAAAAGTCCTTTTTCACAAGTCACGGTTAACAATATTCTCCACTCTGTAATAACCACATAACCTCATTCATGAGATGTTATTTGCTCGAGTTAAAGTAACTTGTTGGCTAAACAGTGTGTGCGCACGCACGCATGCATCTATGTATGCAGAGGCAAAAAAAAGAGGTATGAAGATGGTTTAGAAAACGTAGAAAGAAAAATTAGAGAGAAGCTGAGGAATAAAAAGAAGGGAAAGGTGGACCTTGTTTAGTAGATTGAGGGTATTAGAATGTCTCCTTCATAACTGGGGCTAGCGTTTCTCACAGTAGTGCCCACCTGCAAAATGGGGACCAACCCAAGGATAAGAATAAGACATGCACGAGATCTCAACAAATGATTTTAACATGGAGGGCAGACAAGGTCAATTACATTACTATCAAGAAATTTATAAAAGTACAAATTCCATTTGCTTGTGCAGATTGAGGATTGAGTCAACTAACCCAAAATAATGTATAGCTATGAACTGAAAATCCTGACTACACATTCCACTTCTTCAGTTTGACCCTTGTTGGGGTGAATTACCTTATGTGGATCACCTTGCTGTTTCAGTTTCCTTAAATCACCACGTTGATCTCACAGAATGAAGAGTTGCGAGGCATTCAAAAGAGATTTGGCTCAGTGTAACTAAAGCCATGTGGATGTGGCAATAACTCTTCTATTTCAATTCTGGAACTGGCGTTCTTTTTAGTTCGGCTTCGGTTGATAGTATCAACCTCTGCCAGGAATATGCTATAAACTGGCCTATGATCAGAGAATCTTGACTCCCCACGAACATAAGATAATTGGCGGAGGCCTCTTCCATACCACAAGATACGGTCACACCTTTACGAACAAAAGTTAAATCAGTTTTACCTACTTAATGATAATACAGTTTCAACATAATGACGTGGCATATTTCTTTCAATATCACTATCATTCTTCTATTCCTCCAGTTCACTCCTCTCCGAATCATATTTGCCACTTTGGTTATTCATAGAGGTGGTCATTCCCAGAAACGAAGATTACCATGCAGGAGTTCTTCGTTTTTGTTTTGAGTGTCTTTCATCGCCTGCATATCTGTCTGAGTTATTTGAATACTTGTATGTAGGAGGGAAATATATCTTCCCTTCATTCCATCCTCCAAACACACGACCTTGTCTTTTCTCTATACGCAGCTGAAAGATAAATTTTATCAAATTGTCAGGTTGGTTGAGAAATAACATGAGAAAAGCAGCAACTTTTCTGACATAAGAATCACTTGTAAGGGGTCAAAGAATCATGCCTGGTCTTTCTCTAACAAAGCCTTCCAATTCCGCATCTCAACAAGAGCCTTTGCAGCCCGGTATGAAAGGGCAATCCGATAATTTAAATCCCCCAGCCAAATAATCCGCCTGCACCAATTGAACCGAAAGTTTAGCTCTACAATGCTATATATAAATCATAGGAAATTTTATAATATCCAAAACGAGTACAAATTTCAGGAATAGAGATGAAAAGCTTACTGGTGTTCCATAATTGTCTGAGGAGAATTCTCATCACCAGAGCCATGAACCTGGGGAAACCTTGTCTTCCTGAGAATCTCCATTACATCAGAATTTCTCCTAAGCTCATCACCCTCCTTTTGTCCAGAACTCAAATGACTACAGACAAAGCAAAAGCTTGTTTGGTGCAAGGACATGCTAATTGAAATTGAGCCCTGCAACATCCAAAAGAATGAGATTATCTCCCGTACTGGTGCAGCATCAAATAAAATTACTAACCCAATTAATGTACCTTATTTCCAAGATAACCCATCAATCCTCTGCCAACACAAGAGACTTTCAAGTCATGAACATCATCTCTGATATCGCTTTTCACCCAAACTGTAAGAAATATCCCAACCATTTGCTTGCTGGCAACCAAACAGTATCTTGAGTGCCCTGTCTGCCTATCTCTGTCCTCCATAGAGAAAGAGCCACTGTGTGACATTGGTGAATATTGAGTTGTAACTGGGGAATCGCCAGGTCCAATTTCATCATCTGAGGAGTTCCATCTATAATTAGGGTCATAGTCACTTGTCCTATGAGCAAAGATCATTCTATCACAAACACTGAGGCGGCGATCAAACTGTGCTTGTGGCAGTGACATATCATTGTCCATTCTCATGCTACGACTCAAGGATTGGAAGGACCTCCGATGGAAGAAGGAGGTTGCCTTCCGCCTCAGCGTTCCCTCAAAATCAGCATCTAACTCTACAATAGGATCAGGGACTGGTGAAGGCGTATGGCATCCACCACTAGTTCCAGGGAGACTGTTCAGGGTCTTCCTGATAAGAGCTAACCATTTTCTTGCAGGGCCATTGTCTTCTGTGCCCAAAACGTTACCCGCATTAAGAGGTACAATTTCTTGAAACCTGAGTGCAATACAAGGCAAAAACATATCAGACTGAACCTTAAATTAAATATAGGGGGATAAGTGAATGACATGTTGTATTATCAGCAATTCACCCAAGAACATAGATATCAGAAGGTGGAGAGGTGTGAAGCCAATCTTCAAGGCTCAGATAACTAGGAGGAGATTTTCCAGCTACGTTCCAAGTGGCAACAAAAATTCTGTGTCCAAAACAAAAACACTTACAAGTTCTGAAATTTTATTGACAATAAAAATGACAATAATTAAGTGAAATACAGTGCAAAATGAAGCATACCTATAATTGTTCACATCTGGAACATGAGCTGTGTCGTGGTCAATCATACTTCGCTGCATTCTGTCCAAGTGCCACCGGCTTGATCTCTCTGTGCATTAAGGTGGAGATTATGATTTCCAGAGGGATCACAGGGAAGCAAAAATAGTTTAGAAAAATTTAAAAAGGGGCAGCAACGGAGGATTTCATTAATTATAGCATAGCTGTCTTCTAAGTTTCTTTTTAACTTTATCTTGGCGGGGTTTGGGAATGGTGTGGTCCTAAGAAATACCAAGGTGTCTGTTACTGAACCTGTTTTGCTTTTCTTGATAGTGCATGCCTCCCTCTCTGAATAGTTACTCCTCCACTCTTCATCAACACCTGAAAAAGCAATATCATAAAGTTATTAAAGCTGTGCTCTTCCCACCGTTAATTTGTCGCCCCACTCAATCAAATTAAACAACGCAAAAAAAAAAAAAATGGAGGCAGAAGGGGAACCGGAAAACCGTGAAACAACGAGCAGACCCACTGAACCCGGAAAATTTGTTGCACAAAGACAAAGGGAATTTAATTGAACAGAGGCAAGAGAAATATCACTGCCTGTAATTCATAGAGAAGTAAACATTCCCAATCCCAGAGCCCTAAATTACATTAAAATCATGCGGAAATTGGCCAATTACCTCCATAAAGGACATCGTCTGCCTGAAAGTCCTCAGTTTTACTCTTGATATTGAACCACTTCTTGACCAATATTTTGGTCCATGAAAGCTTCAGCGAAAACGTAAGAGTCAGCGACGGCAGAAAATAAATGGAAGCGAATTTTAAGGAGAGCAGACATTTTCTCAAACCTTGCTTTTCTTCGAGTTCTCATCTCCCATTGTCGGAAGAACTTCATATAGCCATCTCTGATCACAGAAACAACAGTGCTAGCTAATCCCTCTGCAATGCCTTCTTCATGCTTTCTAGGATCTAGCTGAAACGGATTTCTGTTCAGTTCCTGGCTCTGTTTTTGCCAATGGACAAAAAGAACACAATAGCTTAGTGATCAAACCAAGGAGATGGAAACTCCGTAACCGACCACTGAGGAAAAAGACAGAAATGGTGGAAACCGATGCTTCTTAAATAATGCAGAGAAAACCATATAGAGAGCAGAGCAAAACCCAGTCTCTCGGCATTTAAACCAATGTGATACCCTATACAGTCACAAATGGAACCCCACTTGGTCTTTCACTGTTTCTTCACTTGTGCGTTTCAATCTAATAATGGAGAGAACGTAGCAGCCAGGAAGAAAGAAAACAAAGTAAATAAATTCCAAGGGAAGAAGCAGAGAGAGAGGCGTGATACGTAGAAGTAAGAGTGTAGGAAGGAGTATGAGAATTTGGGGATAGAAGAAGACAATGTGGAAGACATAAAAGAGAGGAAAACCTCGTTGTGGGTAGAGATACAGAGCAAAGTATCGAATTTGAAGGGAATAAAGTGGAGGTAAGCTTCGCTCTCTCTCGAGGCTTTTTACCCCAAATTCAATGCCCACACAAGGATGGGGACTTGGGAGGAAGACGCGATGCTTATATTGGTCACCCACTCACACCCAACACGCTCCGTCCGCCTGCTTTCCTCGTCTCTCTCTTGGTTAATTTGCTTCTCATGACATTCATTCTAATGACGACTTTGATACTACTGTGCCAAAATTTATTACTGTGCTCAAGATTATCAAACTTACAGTACTAAATAGATTGTATGGTTTATGTGGAGTATAAGATGAATCATACTAGATGATTTATGAATAATGCGTTTCCTAAAAATTTTATATTTACAAATATTTACCACTTTTAAGATAAGAATGAGAATGCAATTGGAATCTTGTGATAGATGCATTCTTAATGTCAGAAAAATTCAAACTCATAAGTAACTGAACTGTTGATAATTGTTTTATTTTTATAGTCAAATAACTGTTCACTGGTCACCAAAATTGCTCTTACTCTCTCAAACTTGGATACAGGGTCAGCAAGTTGGGTTTCTGATACCGAAGCCGCAGTAAGTAATAGTGACGCTATCTTCCGTTTGGTCTTGTAGAATAGAAAGGCTTAAAGTTCAAGAAAACCAAAGAGTCCTAAACTGCTCCTTCTTTCTAGTATCTCTATTTACTTTTTACCATGTATCCTTGATGCGCACCACATAAACATGTTACGTTTTTGTATCAAGGAAAAAAAAATACACATCGTACGTTTTCTTTCCCCGTTTATTTATTCCTTTTTCTTTTTCTGTTAAAAGCCTATCGTAGCTTTGATTAAGTCAATCATATCTTATAAGCCTGGGTTATTGAAGGGAATGTTTCATATTTGAAAGAAAAGTCTTGCTACTTCTATCCAAGCCACCATTTGTAATTTGGACAGATGTTTCCGTTCTCTAATCTATTTTAGTCGTTGAGATTTTCCTTTTCCATTTTTTTAATACAGATTGACACTAAAGGCAACAAAGTGCAATAATTTAGGAAAAAAGATACTTTAATACTTTCTAACAAGAATATTAATAAATTAAGACTTATAAAAGTTGAAATCCTTAAAAAGGATCTAGGTCTTTATAGGTTATAAAAAAAAACTCTTTTACTAAAATAGCCCTTCCCTTTTCCTCCTTTCTTCTCAATCTCACCGTTGCTGGCATCGGTGACATCGCCGGAGGTCCAATCACCAACAACGTCACCGGATGTCAGATCATCGGAGGTCCGGTCGCCGAAGCTCTAATCACCGAAGCTCTGGTTACCGATGATTGTGCTGGAACAGTGAAATGTTTTCACCTAAAAATTAAGTTATTGCCACTTGGAAATTTAGTTATCTCCACTTGGGAAATTAGTTATCGCCAATTAGAAATTTAGTTATTCCCACTTGAGAAATTTGTTATTTACACTTGGAAATTTAATTATCTCTACTTGAAAATTTAGTTATCTCCACTTGGGAAATTAGTTATTTCCTACCTAGAAAAATTGTTATCCACACTTGGAAATTTAGTTATCTCCACTTAAAAATTTAGTTATCCTCATTTGGAAAATTTAGTTATTCTCACTTGGGAAATTTGTTATTCACACCTGAAAATTTAGTCAACTAGTGATAATTAATTTCCCAAGTGGGAATAACTAAATTTTCAACTGGTGATAACTAATTTCCCAAGTATGGATAACAAATTTCCAATTGGAGATAACTAAATTTCCAAGTGTGGATAACAAATTTCCCAAGTGAGAATAACTAAATTTCCAACTGGCGATAATTAATTTTCCAAATGGAGATAACTAAATTTCTAAGTGTGGATAATAAATTTCCCAAGTGGGAATAACTAAATTTCTAACTAGCGATAATTAATTTCCCAAGTGGAGATAACTAAATTTCCAAGTGGTAATAACTTAATTTTCATATGAAAACATTTCACTGTTCCTGCACTGTCACCGGTGACCGAAGCTCCGGTGACTGGACCTCCGATGATCAGATCTCCGATGACGTTGTCGGTGATCGGACCTTCGACTATGTTGCCGGCAGTGAGGTTGGGAGGAATGAGGTTGGGAGGAAAGAGGGAAAGGGGAAAGGGGAAAGGGGAAAAGGGAAGAGGTATTTTAATAAAAGAATTTGTTTTTATTACCTATAAGAACCCAGGTCCTTTTTAAGAATTTCAACTTTTATATACCTTAATTTTTCAATATTTTTGTTAAAAGATCCCAGTGTATCTTTTTCCCATAATTCTATTTGTTGCTCATAGATTTAATTCTTATTAAATTTTGAATTAGTGGTTTTTTTAAATAATAACAATAGGAGATATTTTAAAAGCTAACCAGGTATTTAATTATGTATAGCTCCTTTGTTATTTTTGGAAGTTGCAAACTCTGATTTGCACATGGATTGATGTATTATAGTTTACGTGAGGGGACGTGCTATCCAACAAACTTTTTTCATTAGCATAAAAGTGGGGTCTTGTTTAGCCATCAAAATTCCTATTCCTATTCTATTCATTTTCTAGATCAAACAATCTATTTATCTGAGAAAGAGAAAACTCATAAATCATAGTTTAATAGGACCTGATTAATGGTTCAACTTGTTCATTCAAGTCTGGAAAGTTGTGTTAACTTATGGTCTCTGATCTCGTACAGGAAAGAGACCTCGTTTACAATCCCTCTTAGCTTAAGATGCGGATTTTCGAATGATCTTTCCACTCTGAAACCAAGGCAATGAAGCAGAGCTTAATGTTCCAAAATGGAATTCCAAACAATCTCAAATTTGTTAGCCTTAGCCTGGTTTGTTGCTGGGGCTGTCTTGTCAAGCCTTGTTCTCGTGGTTGCCTTCAAAAAGACCATCTCTGCTTTTCATAAAAAAATAAGACCATCTCTGCTAACTACGTGTCAGCCTGTGGTGGGATTGAACTTAAGATGAGAAAATTCGAGAGAGGGTGAGGGACAAACATGTTAATTACTAGTATGAATCATGAATGGCTTTTGAGGTACACTTGTAGGTTATAGCTATCTAATCAAATTATTGGGAGCTTAATTAAGTGGTTGCCACGTTCCCCTATACTATTCTTGACTTAATTAAAATTACTAACTGCTGTCTGTTTGGCTGTTGGTGTTGGAACTGAATGAGGAATCACTGGGGCAGGGAGGGGCAATGAGGTGAGAGTCTGAGAGATAGGGAAAGCATTTCAAGGAGAAGTTTGGATGATGCAAAAAAGGAGAGGGAGGGGGAGCCATAAATAAATGTGAGAATGAGAGAGTTGGAGATTGGCATTATGTGAGTGCCAATGATAGGTTGGAAGAAAGGTCAACATCAAAATTAAACAGAGGAGGGGTCCCATTCCTGGAATGCCTATCTTCAACCTCCATGACCATGGGGTATCCGAGTAGGGTTAATTTTAAACTTAAATTAATTAATCCTACATTTTACTACTATTTTATAAATCCTATATTCTCAATAGTCTATATTACTACCTGCGTTGTCACCTAAATTGAGAATGAGATGGATCATCTATGGGGTATGGAATGGGGACACCCTTTACTATCATGTCTAGTTCAATAATGAGATGACATCCCTCCCTCTGATTCCTCATCCATCCGATCTTTCTTATCTTCTTCTTCTGCTCTTTTTACATGACTTGCAGTCATCCGCCACTTGTTCCCTCAATCATCTATCATTAATTTAATTAATTATTAACACGTTTAATTGGATGGAACGACTTTGACAAAAATAAAATCAAAATGTAAATTAAGCTGAAGAATGACAATAATCTCAGTAAATATTATTATTCTTGATATGTACGCAGTATTTAAAATATTCTTGATAAAAATACTAGAATGATCCTTTTTATACTTTCAACACGTACAGAATACTTTTAATATTCTTGATGAGAATATTAAAATATTTATTTTTTTGTGGGTGATTTCGGGGAATGAAACCCCACTCAAAATAAGACCTCAAGTTTAAATTTAGTGAACTGGATGAAATTACATTGTTTTTAATTTCTCTCTCTCTCACAAAAAAAAAATGGCTTGAACTGTCGAGTTGCGAAAGATTAACTTTTACTATTTGAGGGGATCCTCAGTGCCAAAAAGTCTTCCCGTCTCACCCGTACTGAAGGATATGACAATTAAACGTCAAGTTTTAAAATGCTCATTCTCATTGTCATTCCCCTTTGCAAGTGATAATTCCTATCATTATCAACCAAACAAGACAAGTATAGCAAACAAGCTCAAAATCATTCATGGTCTCATTTGTTCTAAGACATCCCAATGTTCTTTCTTTTATTATATACGGGCAAACATGTTAATTACAGAGAACAAATACAAAACAAATGAACTACAAAATCTCAAATAAAATGATTTGTACGTAAGTAAGAAGGTGGTAGATAGAGTCACGAGGCAGTCAAAGGATGCACCTTTAGTTGTACTTTGGCCAAAGTATCTTGTGTTGTTGGTTGGAATTTGATTTTCTTTCTGAATGCTCTGCTTTTTCACCTTTGAATCCAAACCTCTCTCAAGAAGTCACCCCATCCCCTCTTTTTTCTTGACCGTTTGAAGGTCTCGATTTGGGCCTTTTCATTTCTCTTTATCTTCTTCTCTTTCGTCCTATGGTTTTGTTGTCTATCTTTACCTCGTCGTTTTCTTCACAACCTGGCAAATCATGCAGGTAATGGTATCCCTCTGGGCCTCTTTGCACACCCGTACTTGGTGATGTAGATACTGATGTAGACACTGGACTTTTTTTTTTCTTTTTAAAATTTCTAATGGTGCATACGTATTTGACCCTGCAAAAACATGTACGTAATTCTGTACTTTTCAAGTGATGCTGTTGGACCAACATGTAAGATCAGGGTAATCAAATTGAGGCCATTCCCTTAAAGAATGACCTCATACAGTTTTGTTGGAGTAATGTCGAAGTGTCATAAACTAAACTCCTCAGGAATCTACGTTAACGAGGGGAAGCAGAAAAGGAAAAGGTGTTGGGGCATCTAAGAATGTGTTGTGATACGAGCATGCAACTCAACAGGCAAGTAAAGCTTAGTGTCTACTATTCCGAGTAGCTTTGGTGTAACTTTTCTAATTACTATAACATTAACTGGTAGATATTGGGATTTGAATTTCAAAATTGGATCAAATGAAAAAAAGAAAAGAGAATAGGGAATGAAGGCATGAGAAAATGTTGAAAAGAAACCGTTCAGGGGGATAGATGGACATCTTGATTTTGGACTCTAGCTAAGGTGTACTGGAACAATATGCTATGCTAATTTAACTTTAGCAATAAAAGGAGAATACTCATAGTAGCTAGATGTTGCCAACTCAAGTTAGAGGAAATGAGTAGCAGTTGGTGTAAGAAGACGACTTGACCGCGTGAGAGTTATAGCAGAAGCCTGATATTGATGTGAAGCTTTTCACAATGGGTTAAAATATGACCACCTGTTTGTGTTTGTGTGTGTGTGTGTGTTTTTACCCTACCACCTCTCCTTTCTCAGTTCCTTTCCTTTTCTTTTTTGTTTTTTAATTTATTTGAGCAAGGCAAAAGATCTTGTCACTGTCTTTCATGCTTTCTATCATTTTGGTCACTTGAAGGTAAATTAAATTTGGCCGTTGCATACACCACGTGATTTCTTTCCCTCTTGTAGAAATAGAAGGATATAATTCACAAAACAATGCTTACTACTCTGACAACGTGTGGAAATGAAAGAACATCGAACTTCTATGGATAACCCTTTGATAATAATGTTCCAAATCATCATCTTAATTTCAAACACTAATTCTAAATGACCAGAGGGCTCTGAGAGTTTTTTCGTTTCTTAATACGGCATCAGTTGAAAAACCAGCTTTAGGATGGTCACTCCTTTCCATTTTCATATGTCAATGTTGTTGGACCCAACGGCAGTCGCTGGCTTCCTATCCATACAAATTAACATCACCCTTTCTCTTTCTGACCAAGGAAGCAGATTGGTTCATTATTAAAAGCATTTTAATGTCAGGGCAAAAATAAAAAAGAAGCATTACAGAATGTCATGTTACTTGGAGCTGTATATCTCTTTCATGGCAGTTGCAGAACATAAATACGGCATGGCATTCTCATAAATATTGTCAACAATCTTAACAATGAAATGCAACTCCCAAGAATCACAAGCAAATAAAGACCGACTATATATTGAGTATCACAACATTAATGCGTGTCACCTCGCTAGATCTTATGGGCACAGAAGGAATAAAACTTTGCATTCCTACATTACATATATATTATGTACTATCGTAGAGCAAAAATATTTGCTAGCGCATCCTAAAACATTATCCATTACAGTTGAAGAGGTTAAATAAAACTAGATCCAGCCATGGCTGACTGGATTTATGAAACTTGGCAATGTTACTGCATGCAGAACAAGCGATTCGTGTCTTCAGCCTGATGTACGTAATAAAATATCCCACAATGTCGTGATACATTGTGAACATATTGGTGACAATGCAAACTTTGGAGACTAATAATCTGTGCTTTAATTGCAGGACCACTGTCATTCTCTAGGACTCCTATTCACATGCAATCACATGGATACAACACTAAAACTAGGAGGAAAAAAAAAAATTAGAGCGACAAGTATCAGTTTATCTACCTCCGAAAAAACCATGTAACTTTCACGAGTGATAACAAGAGTGAGGTTAAAAAAAAAAAGTGTGATGGCAATAATCCAGACTGCTACCACAAAATAAGGCTACTAACTGTAGTTCAGCTTGTTAGATAAAAAACCATCCAGTGATGGAACTTATAAAAGTCCCGACCATATAAATCAGCATTAAAATGATCAGTAATTCTGTTTCAATCATTATATCATTATCAGGTCACAAGATATTCATAAATTAGTTACAAGGGCAATTTTAAGTCTTGCTGACTAGACGCTTTAACTGAAAAGTCTCTTTGAATTATAGCAGGATTTGTTTCAATAAGCAGATCTATCAAATCTTGTGAAGCAGAACGAGTCCTTCCTAAAGCATGCAGTAATACACCTTCCATTACACCAAGAAAAAAAAATATATATATATATATATGTGTGTGTGTGTATATACTGGGATTAAAACTGTGATTACTAATCCTTTTCTACAACCATGATTGTCTCTCCCCGTATAATTTGCTTATATACAGTAATTTTCATCTAATCTAAACCATCCCATTCCATAATCTCAACAATCTCCAGCTCTTTGTGATTTCGCACATGACACATCCAAGGATCCTAAACCAGGGATTATACAAATCATTTGAGACATTGGTCAACTGCTTCGAAATTGAAACGTCAAAATAGTGCGCAAACTGGTTTACACAGACATTCTGATAGAAGTACAAACAGAATACTTCATAACAGATGGCGTACCCAACATAATAATGAGCATAGCCCTAGAATAGATGTATAGTCCCCACATAAAGTAATCCGTACAATTTAAAATACTTTTGTGCATACTGCACGTTGCAGTACGCAAATAAACAGAAACGGACATATGAACTACATTTATAGCATTCCTTAGTTTACTACACCTCTCTTTTTCACCTCCTCGGAAAAGAATGTTGATGAAAAATTCATCCGACCATGGTCCTCTTTCGCCCTCTTTGTCGCACTACAGTTTGTGAAAAAAAAAAACATGAAATTAAGTGCACATCTTAAAAACAATCTTCACTTCAAACAAGTAATAGGGAAGGCCTCACCTTGCGCCAGCTTGTTTAATGTGGATGACCACTGCTTTGATGATTTGCGATATGCAGCAAGTATCCGGTCCATCTATCAAGAGAGATTATACTATTATAATGAAAAATTGATCACTTGTTCATAACATCTGTTCAAGAAGAAACCAGAACATAGCAGAATAGTAATAATAGTGTTTGCTTCATCAGAAGAATTTTTCACTCAATAGGTATGGGCCTGTTGGACAATTCTCAGCCTCTGAAGAAGCCCAAAGGCATGATTTGTCAGATTTTCTTTTGCCCATATTTTCAGATTTAGTAGGGTAAAAAAAATTAAAATTTTGATGATACGACTACAAGAGAAATTCAAAAGTTTGAAGACTTGCAAGCTAAGTTTCTTCACATTCTTCTCCCTTTTTAAGCACTATTCCTTCAGGACTGTCCCTCTTCCAACACATTCTTATTCAAAGAAACAAAGCGCTCAAACTCTCATTTCCCCTTCTTTTAGCATTATCATATCCATCATCCAAACCATCAATTTCCTAATTTTCTTTGTCCTCATAAAACCTTAATCCTTGCCATCTGAAATCCTATTATTTGCTGCTGCCTGTAAATTTCAGCAAGTTGACATCTAAAATCCCTCCATTTTATCTTCTGACTTTCAATCATATTAACCTCAAGACCCTATCCTTCATTTCAAGCCTATGCACAAACTTTGAAATGCTGAAAACACATTGATAGCACAATTATTATGTCTATCCAGTGTCAGTCTTTATCCAGATTCACAGACAAAAAATGATGTAAAAGACATAAAGCAACAATGTCATTTATGACAAGAGGGGAGAACTGGATAACCAGAAGAAAATTATTCTGATAACATTTTGCTAGTCTACGTTATTAGTACTTACTATTAAATAGTTAGCGTGGAAAACATGTAATTCAGACCATTTTGTTCTAAACGCGTTAAACTCAAAGTCTCAATCCATACAACAGAATGGTAATAAAAAAGAATAGAGATCCTGTGGAGAACAGTCCAATTGGCATCCTAATAAAGTAAAAATATAAATTCTAAATTCCTCTCCTTCCCTCCATAAACTATAGCATGCAAGTTAGGACTAAGGGAAAAAAGGAAAAGTTGGCATACCACATTCCCACATGAAGAATGCATTGAAAGAAGGGCTCTTTCCAAAACATACAAATCAACAGCTTTATCTTCTGGTAGAGTTGAAGTGAAGCTCAATCCAAAGTCAATGAGGACCTATACAAATTACAATTGACTAGCTGTAAAACAGATCAATAATATTTTTCACATATTGCATAACTTTAGTCTTAGGCACTGATCCTTAGAAGATAAGAATAGAAAATGAACTCACCAACTGACGGGCACCATTCTTCAGCAGCATATTAGAGGTGGTTAAATCACCATGAATTAGGCCACCGTCATGTATTTTTCCAATTGCATCACCAATTTGGGATGCAATATCATCCAACTGCTCTTCATTGACACCATGAAACCCAAATTCAAGAAATATATCTTTCACTGAAGGTCCCTCAACATATTCAAACGTTAAAGTGTGTAACACAGGATCCACAGCATACAGCACTGGAGTACAAACCCCAAGCCTTCTAGCCTTAGTCATGCACCTAGCCTCCTGCTCCGACAATAGATTGGTGGAAGATAACATCCCATACAATGAATAAAATATTGTTAAAAATACAGGACTTAACCAGCAAAAGGAAACCTCATTGTGAATCTCACCGCATTTAACCGCTTAAGAGTAAGTTTAGAATCCAAAATTGGATGCCTGTACTTCTTTGAGAAGCGCTCTTTGACAACAGACCTCCTTCCCACAAAATCAGACTCAAAAACCCTCTATAAGGGAGCACCAAAATCAGCAAAAGGAATTAAAGGTTATGCAGGTCAAAGGTAACCTATATAGCTAAGCAAAATAAAAACACCAAGAGAGTTGCCTGTGGCTTAATTGACAAAATTATTCAACAAGGAAGTTGATAAAGCAGTTAAAAGAAAATGTCAGTGACAATGTGTGCACCAAGGTAAACAATGATTGATTATTGTACATAAAGGGTACAACAACAGTTTATTTTTCAGCTTGCTCAGGCTTTGGAAATATAAAACAAAGCCATATGAAGAAACAAGGTTGTTTCTTAGCCGGCTCCTACAAATTCATGAAGTGATCACACTTACAGCTTCAGCTCCTTGCTTCAGCAGAATGAGAGAGCTACTTCTTATGTCTGCTTCAATCTCCATAATGAAAGATCTCGAAGGAAATGTCTTCTAGTTAAGCTTCAGTAACAATTATGTGCCAAAGGGAAAGTGATGAGACAAAGGAAAGTTAGGAGACTGTAAACAAAATCATCAAATAGAGTAATAATGTTCACAAAGACATACAGGCCTCAACAAGGGTTGAACTTACTGACATTGACAATAGATAAACTGAATTCTAAACAATAATTAATCTTGAGCTCACAAATACCCAAAAGAATTGAGAGACAACCTATATAGAGATTAATCAGCTATAAAGAAAAAGTCATGTAAAGCAGGATGTCATGCATTGAAACTTTGAAAGAAGCACAAGTTAAACTTTGTTACAAGGAACACAAAAGCAAGATTTTCCAAAACATCACCCACAATCCAACTTAAAACTTTACAATATCACCAGATTTATAAGTTCGATATTTCAAATTCACAAAAAGGTCATAACTACTAAGTAAAATTAAATCGATTATCAAACTTCGACCGAACACAAAAACATACACTAGGAAAGGTACATAATCGCAGAGAAAGAACAAACGAGCTGGCTACACTTAGTTATAAATATATAGACAAATGTGTACAATTATGTTTTCATCTCATAATAAGGAATAAATATTATTGAAGAGAAATTTTGACATAAGTATCACAGTTTAAAGGAATCAAGGGCTCAAAATGAGTTTTAATCGAGTGTACCCGATGTGGGTGAATAAGGAAAAAGCACAAGAAATACATAACTATTCCTGTAACCCTTATGTCAACTATTTTACCAAAATGCATATAGAATTAATGGGTTAATGGTCCGCCACAATTAGAAAAGAAAAAGAAAAAACTTGAAAGAGAGAAATGGGAACTCCGGTTACCATGGTTGATGAAAGAAGAGAAGAAAGAAGGAGACCCAGACAACCGCGGGGGAGACTTACCGCGGCGGCAATGTTGGCAGTTTTCAAGGTGGGCAAGTTCAGACTCCAAACTTCAAACCAAGGAATCGGGGAAGGCTATCCCACCAGCAAAGTCAACCCCACTAATTTGGAAGCTAGAACTTGAGAAGTAATATTTCTAAATTGGACTCGTGGGAGTTGCTAACATGACATTACTGGATGATAATGGAGTGAATGCCTCCACAGTGTTATTCTGGAGATTAAGGAAATTATGAGACGTGACTGGGAGGTAGTCTTGACTCTGAGTTACACGAACAGGACCACCAACGGAGCTGCGGTTGCGGGTGATCTGGCCAGACGAGGAAATTCTTCGAGACAGCGGTTTTGCATGCTGAAAGATATCCCGAGTGAGATAGTTTTTTTTTTTTTTAATTTTGTTTACATAGAAGTGAGATAGGGGTTTAGGTTCTTTTTGATTGAGTTTTAGAGGATGTTGCTGGGCCTAGGGTCCCTTAGATTTGTGTTAGTTTCTTTGGGTTTATCCTAACCTAACGTAACTGACCAAAAAATTTCTACGACATTTCTTGAGACGAGGAAAGGGCTGGGCTTTTGAGGATTGGCCCAAATAAAAAGAAAAACGTTTGTGAGAAAACGAGTTCTTTTCTTATTTAACATTAACATTCAACACATTACATTGTAAACTATGATTATGAAATATAAATTTTGACAATTCAATTACTGGTGAAAGAAAAAAAAAGACAATTGAATTAAAAACATTTTATTAGATATTATGAAACTAATAAAACGGATTAGGACTGGGACGGTAGATCGTAACAATTCTAGTTCTAGTATAGTAGTAAAATTTCATGAGTATTATAAGAGCATAACAATGCTTAAACGCATGGTTCTTTCAAGATTTATTATGAGTTTCTAATAAAAAATAATGAATAAATTTGTTTAAAAATTTTGGTAGCATGTGATTGCTTTGCTTCTTTAAAATAGTCGTCAATTCACAATTTAAGTAAATATTTAATATTTTGAAGTAAACACATTTAAAAGAAAAACAATATCTTTTCCCCATTTTATCTGTTTAATAGAGAACGTACAGGAAAAAAAAGGGGCCGGGGGGAGGCTGTTGTTGCAGAGTACAGCGATAGATTGATAGTTGAAGAAAAATAAATTGTACGTGTCAGCTAATTACTCTCACATACAACCAGCGAAACAAACAATTGGATGTGAATGAAATTAAGAATCTGACATGATACGTTGTTAAGCATGAGCAAATGTAGGTGTATAGTTGATTCCAACAGCAACAACTTTACTGCATGATTCAACAATCTCGAGGCATTCCACTAAACAATCCTCCCTAACAAGGGGGATCGAAAAAAACAGAAGAAAGAAATTAAGGAGAAAGTGTGAAGGGTGAAGGATTTACACATTTAAAAAGGACTCTATTAATATTGGAACTTCATGTTTCGGGGGTGAAATTAAGCTTGGAACCCTGGAAGCTGTGTATGTGGGCCGGGACATATTGTCTCCCTAACATTGAACCGATGCAGATGCCAGACCCGAATGGAAGAACAAGTCCGTTTTAGGACGTACGTTTAACTTTTCTGTCACCAACCATGATCAAGTCAATGACTGTACATAAAGTTCCATAAAACGCAACGGAGTTGAAGAAGTAATTGTGAAAAATTACTCTGAATATTACTGAATAACTTGGGTTACATATATACATAAAAAGTAAATCTATCTAATAATTACAAAATCGAATCAAATCAAATCCTTATAATAAATAGAAGGATATGCTAAATATTAACAAAATAATATCCTAATAATATCCTATAATAAATAGAAGGATATGCTAAATATTAACACCCCCTTCAAACTCAAGATGGTTCAATAACGAATATCTTGAGTTTGTTTACTAATATATTAAACCGGCCTAAACTATGTGACTTAGTAAATAAATCAGCTGGTTGATCAGTAGTCCGGATAGGAAGGAGTCTGAGAGTTCCTCGAACAACATGCTGTCGAGTAAAATGACAATCAATCTCAATATGTTTAGTCCATTCGTGAAATACATCATTATGAGCAATTTGTCTGGCACTCTGACTATCACAATAGAGATCAGTAAAAGAGTCTTGGGCCACCCCCATATCAGTAAGAAGCCATCGAAGCCAAAGTATTTCAGAAGTAGTGTCAGCTAAAGCACGATACTCGGATTCAGCACTTGAGCGAGAAGCCAACGTCTGCTTCTTACTTCGCCATGAAATCAGAGAATCACCAAGAAAAATGCAGAAGCCAGTGGTAGATCTACGATCAGAATAATCACCTCCCCAATCTGCATCAGAATAAGCTCGTAGAACAAGCGAAGAACTGGCAGAGAAATGCAAACCATGAGATAAGGTTCCCTTAACATAACGAATAATGCGAAGTACTGCAGCATAGTTAGTAGTACGAGGAGCAGACATAAACTGACTGACAATATGCACTGCATAAGCAATATCAGGTCTAGTCACTGTGAGATAGATGAGACTTTTAACTAACTGACGATAAAAGGTAGGATCTTTCAACAATGTGCCATCAGTAGGAGTGAACCGAGCGTTAGGTTCAATAGGAGTAGCCTCGACTGTGTCGTCAGTGAGTTGAGCTCGAGAAATTAAGTCAGAAGCATACTTGACCTGAGAGAGAGAGATATACCATTTTTCACATAGAGTACCTCAAGACCAAGAACGTAACTGAGATTCCCAAGATCTTTCATTTCAAAATGATTCCCGAGAAAAGACTTGAGTTCTTGAACTCTGATGGAATCATCACCTGTGATAATCATGTCATCAACATACAACAGAAGCAAGACTATACCACGATCCGTAGTACGAATAAACAATGCAGAATCGTGAGGACTACAAGAGAAACCAAGCTGACTGATGGTGGTGCTAAACTTAGCAAACCAAGCACGAGGAGTCTGTTTAAGACCATAAAGAGCACGTTGGAGACGACAAACCTTATTTGCCGGATTAGGATATCCTGGAGGGGGCTTCATATAAACTTCTTCTTCTAAATTTTCATTCAGAAAGGCATTTTTTACATCCATTTGATAAAGAGTCCAATACTTGGCTGCAGCAATAGCAAGAAGACTTCTAACAGAAGTAATTCGAGCAACCGGAGCAAAAGTCTCCTCATAGTCAATCCCATACTCCTGAGTAAAACCCTGAGCTACTAAGCGAGCCTTACGCCGTTCCAAAGAACCATCAGAATGAGTCTTAATTTTATATACCCATCGACATCCAACTAGAGTCTTATCAGGAGGAAGATCAACAAGATCCCAAGTGTGCATTTTTTCCAATGCCTGCAATTCTGCTTGCATAGCCTGCTGCCAATGAGAGTCACGAGAAGCTTTCTTATAGGACTGAGGTTCCTTTAGCTGAAGAATAGTAGAGAAGCACTGGTAATCTCGAAGGTAAGAGGGAGGGTTTCTTTCACGAGTAGGCCGATTGGATTCAGAGGACACAGGCTCCGTAGACATGACTTGTGAGGGAGAATCAGAAGTAACAGAACCATCTGGAGAAGATGCAACATCAGACGTAGTGGTGAGCTCATCAACTGAACCTGTACCTGAGTCACTATGAAAAAGATCAATAGAAGGATTTGTAAAAATAGGAGAGGAAGTGGAAGGAATCGAAGAGAAATCGGTCAAAGAAGAAAACTGGACATTTTCCCAGAATACAACATGACGAGAGATTCGTATACGATGGGATAAAGGATCCCAGCAACGATATCCCTTATGCTCAGAATCATACCCAAGGAAGCAACAGACACGGGCATGTGCTTGTAATTTGGTGGTCTCATGAGAAGGAAGAAGAACAAAACAAGCACAACCAAAACTTTTAACATAGAATAATTTGGAGAAGTACCATGAAGACACTCAAAAGGAGAGATGTTACCAAGAACAGAGGATGGAACACGATTGATACAGTAGACAGCAGTCATGGCTGCTTCACCCCAAAAACGCTCTGGACAAGAAGCGGAAATGAGCAGAGCTCGGACAGAGTCAAGAATATGACGATGTTTTCGTTCTGCACGACCATTCTGTTGAGAGGTGTAAGGACAAGAATATTGAGAGATAGTACCCTGTTCATCAAGAAAATTAAGTAATTTGGGGTCACGATACTCTAAAGCATTATCACGACGGAAGACTTTAATTATCTTGGAAAACTGAGTACGAACCATAGTAGCAAATTTAATATAAATTTGGGATAATTCTGAACGATTTTTCATTATATAGATCCAAGTAAAGCATGAAAAATCATCAATAAAAAGTACAAAATATCATGATCCTCCCATGGAGGCAGTAGGAGAAGGTCCCCAAATGTCAGAGTGAATCAAATCAAATGGAGAATCAGAAATAAAATCACTTTTATTAAAAGGTAAAGCAGGTTGTTTTGCAGTCTCACAGGAAATACAATGTAAGGATTTTTTACTAACAGGACCTAGGAAACTATTAGAAATCAAAAGTTGTAGTTTATTCAAAGAAGTATGAGCAAGTCGATAATGCCACAAATCAAGAGATGAAAAGGTAGTGGCAGCACACAATCTGGATGACTGAGCGACATCAGGAAGATGCATAGAAGTGAGCTCAAACATACGTCCGACTTTACGCCCAGTCTCGATGATCTGTCCTGTCTGAAAATCCATTACAACACAACCATGTTTGTTAAATAATACATCATAGCCCATGTCAACAAGCTGACCAACAGAAATAAGATTGAAACTAATGGCAGGAACAAAATAAGTATCACAAAGAGATAAAAAAGGTGAGGAAACAGTACCAACATGACTAACAGGCATTTGGAAATTATCACCAGTATGGATAGAGGGAGCAGAGGAGTTAGGTGTCATGGAAGAAAAGAAATCAGATTGTCCAGTCATATGATTACAACAGGCAGAATCAAAAAACCAAGAAGATATACCTGGAGGAGTAGCTAAAGCAGTCGGTGGACTAGAAGAACTAGAAATAAGTTTTCGAAGTAGCACTTCGAGATCAGAAGTAGAAGATGATGAAGTGGATTCAGAAGGTGACTCGCTATTGACAGCATCAGTGGCAGAAAGAGCAGGCTTGGTTGAATGCCCAGGTCGTGAGAACTTCCTCTGATCAGTTCTAGGTGGATGAATGGGACATTGATCAATGAGATGCCCGGTCTTCTTACAATATCTGCAATATAAGGTGGGACAATTAGCAGCTATATGACCTTTCTTCTGACATGCACGACATTCAATGAAGGGACACTCAGCAAAGGAGTGATTGGACTGAGGACAGCGCCGACAAGACTTAGAATTCTTGTCAGATACAGTAAAAATCATCTCTGGATTACGATGCAGAAGACCCAAGCGAGTTTCTTCAGATCTAAGACGAGGAAGAGCATCTTCAAGAGTAGGAAGTTGACTCTGATGCAGTAAAGAAGCACGAACAAGCTCAAAATCATCTGTAAGAGCCATAAGAAACTGAATAAGTCGGAGTTGATCACGATACTTCAAAAAGACTTGAGCATCTGCTTCACATTTGAAAATAGGCTCTGAATAAGCCAGTTGATCGCAAACAGACTCAATCTTAGCAAGAAACTCATAAAGAGGTTGGCCACGTTCTTGTGTGAGAATACTAAGATCCTTTTGCAACTGAAATTGATTAGATAAATCTGATGATGTATAACGACTAGCAAGATGATCCTAGACTTCTTTAGCAGTTTCAAATCAACCAAACTGTTGATGAATGCTAGCAATAGAAGTATTACGAAACCATGTAATGATCTGATTATTTTTGCTATCCCACTTCTCTAATCGTTCATTAAACTTAACCTCTGTCTCGTCAGACACACGAGTAGGAAATTTAATGTCACCAGTAACATACCGCCATAATTTTCTGCCTTTAAGAAAACCACGCATGCTTTCCAACCAGAGACGATAATTGGATCCATTCAAAATAACATATATAGGTTGAGCAATGTCAGATTTATCCATGATGAAACAAACTAATTCCAAAAAAAACACCCAGGAGAAAATGAAATTCTCAAATAATTCTGAAAATAGATGAATTGCAATGAGTTGATGAATCAACAAACCAACCACACAAGAAGAAGCAGAAGATGACGACGAGCAGAACGAGATGAACTCCAGCGAGAATGAACACTGGATGCGCCCTCACGCGCCGGAGAAAGAAAAACTGGACCGTCGGCGCGTGAAGCTCGTGGGAGAGCGTGCGGCGGAGGAAGGCTGCCGGAATTGGTGGACCGGCCGAACTCAAGATGCTGAACACGGTGGTGGGGCGCGTGTCACCGGTGGACCACTGAACAAAGACAGATCTGAGGAAGAACGTACGGACGCCAATGAAAAAAAAATTCCTATGATATTAACCTAGCTCTGGTACCATGAAGAAGTAATTGTGAAAAATTACTCTGAATATTACTGAATAACTTGGGTTACATATATACACAAAAAGCAAATCTATCTAATAATTACAAAATCGAATCAAATCAAATTCCTATAATAAATAGAAGAATATGCTAAATATTAACAAAATAATATCCTAATAATATCCTAGAAGGATATGTTAAATATTAACAGGAGCGTTTGAGGGTTTCATTTGAAGGGTCCACAATAATAGGTTCTAAATTAGTTTAAATTACTCTTACTCCTAAAAATATGTTACTTGTAAAATAAAATAAAGCATTCCTCCGCGCGTCCAGTGTGGGGAAAAATCTAGTTAAATTTCATACTGTTAATAATTCATGAATGAGTTGGCTGCAATAGCATGCACATCACATGGGGAGTGAAACAAAAGAGGTGGCCCCCCCACCCACTCCCCTGGGCCTGGGGGATGTCAATTGCATATGCTCCATCTTTAACCTACCAACATGATGAGCATCGGATGGTATAGACGAAGTTTCGGCTTTTGGCATCTTCCATATACTCACTAACCTCATTTGGGATGGAGACATCACACTCCCATGCTGCTTTGTCTGCGTGCGTACATATACCTCAACGCTCCACTCCACCTAAACAAAACAACGTTAGTTAATTAGTTGGCGGAGTTAAATTATAGTGTACTCCCTCTATTCATTGATACAGATATAAAAGATAAAATCATATAAATTAAAAAAATAATAAATTTATCTGAATATAATTTTTAAAAACATTTTTATTTAATATTAATAACTTTTACATCATTTAATTAATACAAATAAATTATATTAAAAAAATATTATCTTAATTAAAATTTATTAAATAAACTAAATAAATCTTTAAATTTTTTATATTTTAAAATATAAAAAATTATTTATTTATTTATTATATTTATTTTTTATATTAAGAGATGGAGACACTATATATATATTATTGGCGTTGGACATTTAAAGACCCACGTACCTTAGCCCCTCCCCATCATTGTCACTCTTCTCTCCTTTACTTAACACAGCACTGTTATTATGCTCATCTCTATGTGAGTGAAAAGACAGACAAGGTCATGGATTCGGAATGCAAATGCATTATCATTTATGTCTAAGTTGTGGGGTTGCTTTTGGTGCAAGCTTCGCTGTGCGTTAATGCCGGAATGTGTGAGAGACAGAGAGAGAGAGAGTCTGACAATGTTTGCTCTGCGTGTGTTTTGTTTTGTTTAGCCCCTCATCAAAGCAATTCCAGCCGTTGAATTTACTTTTTACAAAGTCAATACTCCCTGTACCTCTTTTCCCACAGTTCACTGCCCTGAGTGGATCAAATATTCCCATCTCATTTCTTTTCCCAGATCACATAAAAACTGGATGTTTCACTCTATTTTTTCTATTACTAACTAAAGATCGCAAAAAATAATGAGAAGAATAACAAGGAACAATTTTATTCAGAGCATGCGGAAAGAGGATGTGAGGGAACATGCACACTTTAAAATGTGTGCAGGATACGAATTCTTTCCTGTACTTAATACATAGCCATGTGATCATCTCTAACTAATATTACTCCTCTACGCTTTCCTGGGTTGCCCAATCAGGAAATAGCTATTACTGACGATAACACAGCACGGCGGGACCATTTTCGTGATAAAATTGTTGCATTCATTTAACAGTTTATTATGTGGTATATATATTATTTTTAAAATTTTAATTGACCAAATCTCAGCATAAGGAAGAAAAAAAAACTGTCACTCCACATGGAATGATCAATGGAAATTGATCAGATCCACTTAGAAAGAAACAAATCTCTTGTTATTTATAAAAAAAGAAAAATCTTATTTTGATGCTCTATTTATCAAGATTAGCGGTGGAAATATGTTAAGTATTAATTAAATAGGTCAAGAGCTTACATTATAAATTTAAAATTCAAGTTTGACTAATTAGTTTATATAAAATTTTATTTTAGACTTAAATCTAAAACTTTTAAGATTTTAGTTTGACTGAACCCTATTTAAAAATTTATTAAAAAGTAAAGTAAAAAAAAAACTAACAATTTTAATTTAGAAAAATTTAAATTTTAAACTTCTAATAAACAAATGTATACTTTCACCTGTTCACATTATAAGATATTTTGTATTAATTATATGCATATTAAAAAAATTATTTTTCACATAAAATTAATACAAAAATACTCATATTTCCTATTTTACCCTTATTAAACATCTCATTCTATTATTATTTAATATATATATATGTAATTAATATAAATGAGTTTTATGAATGTTTTTATTTTTTTGATAGATTAAAATATGTGTAAGGATAGTTGTAATATGTACCCAGACATCTTATGTTATTGCTTTTTATATTGTTATCTTTTTGTTGGTGAATTTTGAGAAGTCTCATATCAACAAGATTATAAGAGAAAATATATGGATGAGATTTATAAAAATAAAAAGAGTAACTACTTTATTATTGTGTTACTTAAATATATGAATCATAACTAGAATTTTAAAATTTGGAACTTTTTTTTCAAATTAAAGTTAATTTTTTTTACTTTGCCGTATAATGGACTTTTAAATAAGTTTTAAGTCAAACTAAATTTTTAGAAAGATCAGACTTGAGTCTAAAAAAAAGTCTTATGTAGGTCAAACTCAATTTTAAACTTATAATATAGGTTTCGCTCATTTAGCTAAAGCCTAGTTTCACCTATTTCTATCCATAGTTCATTTATATATATTTATTTTATGTCTCATATACTTCTTCCGTTTCTTAATATAAGGGACAATTGAAAGAATTTCTATGTTTCAAAATATCAAAATATAAGGGATAAGGGGTTTGTCTGGTATATTTAATAACTTTTTTAAAAAACATTCCTAATTAATATAATATTTTTTTATTTGTATTAATTGCATGATGTAAAAGTTATTAATATTAAATGAGGATATTTTTTGAAACTATTTTATATTTCAGACAAATTTATTACTTTTCTTGATCTGTTTAATTTTATCTTTTATTTCTTATATTAAGAAACAAATTGAGTATTTAACTAACACAATAAAAAAATAACTAATCTGTTTAATTTTATATACTTCATTCACCTCTCTCATCACGTGATTTTGTGAAACTTCTCAAAATATTCACAAAACTAATTCATATTAATTATATTATATAATAAATAATAATACTAATAATAATAATAATTTAAATAGATATATCTAGAGCTGACAATCCGGGCCAGCCCGCCTTGGACCAGGCCAAAAAATCTGAATTGCCATACAGGCTCAGTTTGTAAAGCTCGAGCCTGTATGGCACTGGCCCACGAGCTTGTATATTTTTTAAAAATATTTTTCATATTATTTTTTTATTTTTTTATATAATTTTTTAAATTTTTTATATATTTTTTAAATTAATACAACTAATTATCACTATCATTCATAAAAAATCAACATAATATTTAAATTTTATAATTTAAATATAATTAATTAATAAAATAATACATTTTTTAATATTTAAAAAAAGAAAAAAAAAGGGGAAACGGGCCCATCGGGCCGGACCGGGCCCAAAAAGCCCATTTTTTTTTTGGCTTCTAATTTTAAAATCCAACCCACCTATTTTATCGGACTATTCAGGCCGGCCCGTCGAGCCTAACCTATTTTACCGCTAGATACTCCCTCTGTTCTTTAATATAAGGGATAATTGGGGGAGTTTTCGTATTTCAAAATATAAGGGATACATGGGGTTTGTTTGGTGTATTTAATGACTTTTTTCCCAAAATACCCCTAATTAAGATCGTATATTTTCAATATAATTCATTTATATTAATTACATGATGGAAGAGTTATTAACATTAAATGAGGGTATTTTTAAAAACTATTTTATATTCCAGACAAATTTATTACTTTTCTTAATCTGTGTGATTTTGTCTCTTGTCCCTTATATTAAGAAATGTAAGAAGTATATCTTAATACAATTTAGACTAAGGACTTATTTTAATAGTCACACCTATCCACATAACTCTTACCTATTTATTGAAAGGTTAGGATAAATTAAGTGCCCATTTGATTTTTTTTTTGTAAAAATATTTTTATAATAATTACAATTTATAAAAATAAAATTTAGATAAAAATAAAGAAATTTACTAAAAAATTATTTAAATAAAAAATAATAATAATTAAAAAATATAATTTAATTTATAAAAATATAAACCAAACATATCCTAAATCTAAACTGTGGGCTCATGGTAACTGCTGGCCTACAACATACAAGTACAACGTTTGTGTCTGTGTATCCCATCCATCTCGCCAGCGGGCACAGACCTCGAAAGTTGACAAAGACAATTTTTTTTTAAATTTTTTAACTTGACAAGACAAATTCTGTTTCTCTGACGAACGAATGGTTTACAGAAAAATAAAATTAAATCCTCAGTGCTCGCTGAAGATCCTACTACTTAGGGTATGGTTGTGAAACAATATTATTCCTCTCCTAATAATAAATAAAATAAATTATAATATAAATTTTTATCAGTAAAGAACTTTATAGTAGCTACAATTATTTTTATTTCTTTTCTATTGGGACAAAATGTCTATTGAAGGCTAGAGAAAGTAGAAACCAGAGAAGCCTAACCAAGAGTCATAGCCAAAGACGTTCTTTCATATTCTCATAAAAAAAAAAAGTTCTTTCATATTACTACTGCATCCACACCGTCCTTCCCTCCCACCTTCCTTTGCAATTGTAAGAGCAGCATCTAATCTTATTCTAATACTTACTTTCTTAATATAATATAAAATTTTTTTAACTGAATCATATAAATTAATAATTAGAATTAAAATTAATTAATTATTTTAATTTATCTAAAAATTTTAATATTTTTTTAAAATTATCCTTATTTAATCTTTCTCTGAATACATTAAATAGGAATATTTGTCTAAAAATATATAATAACTTATTATAAAGTTTAACTTTATTTATTGTTAATATTTATTCAAATATTTTCTTTATTTTTTATTTTTTGAACAGATTTGAATGAACAAATCTGATAAGCTAGCTATGTACGGAGAATTACATTCGAGTCCAAACTACGTTGGACTACTTTTACTTTACCACCACTCTCGCACATTTGTAGCATTGCTTTTAACTCAATCAATCCAAGCATCATATGAGGCAAATTAGACTATTTTTCTTTGGAATAAGTCGACCCAAAAGTCGGCATCCTATCTGATAATTTTGGCATCCCAGAATATCTTTCCTTTTATTCACGCTTCCACTCTGATGCTCTGTTTTTTTTGTCTAAATTCCTGAATTCCAAGCAAAATTTGTATGTCATCTCATGTTTCGTCCTTTTTACTTCTTTATTCAACTAACCACTCTCCTCTCTCCTTCCTGTCCCGGAGGATTTTTCGCAACGTTCTAAGCTGTTAATTCCATAACTCTCGGTCTAAATTTCTTCGAGCATGCAGGATTGATTATTTACCGGAGTACGTATCAGATTCATATTGATCCAAAACATGGTCATTGATTTTAAATTACTTAATTACCATGCTTTTGTTCTTGATGGTTTTACATTTCTGCCCACTTTTTTTATTTCCTGTCCTCATTGTCAGTTCTCGAACGTTCAGGACGACCTCCAACTGCCTCATAAAGCACAAAAGCGCGCAGGAGAGAGAAACACGGACGACATTGTGCAAAGAAATATCTGGCCAGCATGGGGTGATCTAGGCAATGGAAAAGAAGACGAAAGAAAAATAGAAAAAGAAAGAATAACAGCTCAAGTTGTTCGTCGCCGCCTGTGGTGATCGGGACGGAGTAGCAAAAGTTCTTTCCGGTGAGTTATCTGGGTACTGAATTATATAATCTTTTACCTGCCCTTGCTTTTACGCCTTACGTTCGGGTCCTGCGTGACTTGATCTCTTACCCATGCTTGACTGTAGCCTTCTAGTTTATCTTCTTCCGCTCTCTGCTCTCTGGTCGTATGATTTCTCCTTCTTCACTGTGTTTTTTTTTTTTAATTACTTCACTGACCTTCGGTTGATCAAGTAGTTCGAATAGCATGGACATGGCTGTCTCTTCATAACAATGCTGGTTAAAAGTTGAAAACAAATGGTTGATTGATTCGTTATTTTTTATGACGCACTTGAGTATAATATAAAATGTTTCAATGTATTGGTCAGATTTTGATACTTTGTTTTCCATTGTTTTGATTGGTGAGTTTTGTCTTTGATCAGGTAATTTGTACTCATTCCACCGTAGCATATATTTTATTCCTTCACTCTTGGAGCCTGGGTTCAACTGATCAGGTGATTTTCTTGTCGTTTCCGATAATTTTACATTTTTGTTGAAAAAATAATAATATTATCATATCAGTTATGACATATCACAGAAGAATTTAAAAATTTTCCAATCTCTTATTGTTCAAATTGATTTTTCAAATACAAATGAGAATTTCGAAGCCGCCTTAATCTGAGGGGTAGATTTGTTTTTCTGAAACCGAATGTTTGCATTCCTTCTGTACTCTTTATTACTTAGACTATATACAAGCAGCGAGAGAGACTTTGTTATCGTTTTTGCCGACTTTAGTGGTCAAATGCACATTTTTGTAGTGTTGTTCTGATTTAATTTCTCCATTTTTCACAGATTGAGGTCCAATAACACCTGTAGACAAGGTGGTGGTGGTGTTGGCTGGATCGATGGCGGCGGTGGCCCATTCAGATTCGAAAGGAATGTATTCATGGTGGTGGAACAGCCACATTAGCCCCAAGAACTCAAAATGGCTCCAAGAAAATCTATCTGGTAAGCAATGCCTTGTACAGTTCTGTTTATAAACGTTGAACACCGTAATGGTAGCTGCAGAGATTGAAATGCTTTCTGTTTCTCCTCTCTTGACAGATATGGATGTAAAGGTGAGGCAGATGATTAAGCTTATTGAAGAAGACGCAGATTCTTTTGCGAGGAGGGCAGAAATGTATTATAAGAAACGCCCGGAGCTGATGAAATTGGTTGAAGAGTTTTACCGGGCATACCGTGCATTGGCTGAGAGATATGATCATGCAACCGTAGTGATACGCCAGGCTCATCGGACCATGGCGGAAGCATTTCCCAACCAAGTCCCTCCGGTCCCGCCAGATGATTTGAGTGCAGTTACTTCCACAAACTCTGAGCCACGTACTCCTGAGACGCCTCACCCTCCACGTGCATTTCTTGACTCAGATCAATTGCACAAGGATGTTTCTGTAACCTCTCCATCCCATTTCCAAGGTATCAAAAGAAACGGTACTATTATTGAAGAACCTGATTTTGCTTTAAGGGGAAGGGGTTTAAAGCAGCCCAATGATCCATTTCTATCTGGTGAATACGTCGATCAGGGGAATTTTGCAGAAGGGCAAGCAAGAAAAGGGCTTAATTTCCGTGGCGCAGAGGAGCAGAGTAATGATACTAAGACCCAAAACTTGTCTGAATGTGAACGGATGGCTAAAACTGAGACTGAAATTTTGGCCTTGAAGAGAGCCCTCGCTAAATTAGAAGGTGAAAAGGAAGCTGGCCTACTTCAATACCAGCAGAGTATGGAGAGACTGTCAAATCTAGAGTCCGAAGTTTCTCACACGCAAGAGAACTCTCGGGGACTTGATGAACGTGCAAACAAAGCAGAAGCTGAAGTTCAAACCTTGAAGGATGCGCTCATCAAATTACAGGCTGAAAGGGAAGTTAGTCTTGTTCAGTACCAGCAGTGCTTGGAGAAAATTTCAAATCTGGAGAACAAAATTTCTTCAGCTCTAAAGGATGCAGGAGAATTTGATGAACGAGCTACTAAAGCTGAAATAGTAGCTAACTCACTAAAGCAGGACCTTGCAAGAGTAGAAGCTGAAAAGGAAGCTGCTCTTGTTCAATATAAACAGTGCTTGGAGACATCATCAAAGTTGGAGGAGAGACTAGTACAAGCTGAGGAGAATGCAAAGAAGATTAATGAGCAAGCTAACAAAGCTGAAAATGAACTTGGGGCCATGAAGATGGAAATTGCTAAACTTATGGAAGAGCAGGAAGGTGCTGCTCTCCGTTATCAGCAATGCTTGGATATAATTTCCAGCTTAGAGCGCAAACTCTCTTTTGCAGAAGAGGAGATGCGTAGGCTAACTTGCCATGTACATGATGAGGCTGAAAAGTTAGAGTGTTCTAAACAAAAGTGTCTTTTCCTGGAAGCATCAAACCAAACTCTTCAGTCTGAATTGCAGTCCTTGGTGCAAAAGATGGGCTCTCAGAGTGAAGAACTCAACAAGAAGCAAAAGGAATTGGGTAGGCTTTGGACTTGCGTACAAGAGGAGCGGCTACAAATCATTGAGGCTGAAACGGCTTTCCAAAATCTTCAGCATTTGCATTCTCAATCCCAGGAAGAGCTTAGATCTCTTGCTGCTGAGCTTCATAATAAGGCTGAAATTTTGAAGAATGCGGAATCCTGTAAGCAGGCTTTAGAGGGTGAAGTACAGAGGGTCAAGGAGGAAAACCAAACTCTGCATGAGCTCAAATTATCTTCATCTTTGTGTATTAAAAATTTACAGGATGAGATATCAAATTTGAGGGACACAATAGCAAAACTTGAACAGGAGGTTGAGTTGCGAGTAGAAGAAAGAAATTCTCTTCAGCAAGAAATTTACTATCTTAAAGAGAAGCTCAATGATGTCAATAAAAGTCACGAAGCTATGATGGGCGAGGTGAGGTCAACAGGATTTGATCCACAGTGCTTTTTGTCATCTGTGAAGACTTTGCAGGATAAGAACTCAAAGCTGAAGGAGACGTGTGAGGCTGACAGAAACGAGAAAGCTGCTCTTCTAGAAAAACTAGAGATCATGGATAAACTCATGGAAAAGAATACTATTTTGGAGAATTCCCTCTCCGATTTGAACATTGAGTTGGAGAGTGTCAGAGTAAAAGTAAAGTTGTTGGAAGAAACATGCTACTTTCTGTTTGTGGAGAAATCTACTCTTGCTTCTGACAAGGCCACCTTGTTTTCTCAGTTACAAGCTACAATTGAGAAGCTAGAGAAGCTTTCAGAAAAGAACAAACTTTTGGAAAATTCACTATTTGATGTAAATGCTGAGCTTGAGGGACTAAGGGCAAAGTCAAAAATCTTAGAAGACTCATGCCAGTTATTTGACCACGAGAATTCCAGTCTCCATTCTGAGAAAGACACTTCACTTTCACTGTTCGATGCCACTCATCAAACATTGAAAAATTCAGACAAACAATGCAGTGAATTGGAAATGAAGCATTTGGAACTAGAAAGAGAAAAGGAATCTGCACTGCAAAAGGTAGAAGAGCTACTGGCTTCCTTATATGCTGAGAGGGAAGAGCATTCCAGAATTGTGCAACTGAATAAAATTCACTTGGCTGAGAAGGAATTAGAAATTCATGTTCTACAAGATGATGCAAATTGCCAGAAAAAGGAATGTGAGGAGGAACTGGATAGAGCTGTAAATGCTCAAATTGAAAGTTTCATCTTCCAGAATTGCATCCAGGATATGGAGGAAAAGAACTTCTCCCTGTTAGTCGAATACCAGAGACTCTTGGAGGCATCCAAAATGCCCGAAGACCTGATATCTAAATTAAAGAAAGATGTTCAAAAGCAATTTGACGTGACTTCTTTATGTGAGAAAACTAGAATACTAAGGATTGGGTTGCTTCAGGTTCTGAAGACTCTTGACATCAACAATGAGCATTTCTATGGAGATGTAATTGAAGAAGAGCAGGGGCTTCTGATCCATATACATGACAAACTTCAGGAGACACAAAATTCTTTAGTTACAGAATTCAACGAAAACCGGCAACTAACTATTGAGAACTCAGTTCTTGTTATGTTACTCGGACAGTTGAAACAAAAGGTGGAAGAGCTTGTAACAGAAAGAGCTATCCATGATGAGGAATTGAGGAACCAATCTGAGCAATTCTTGGCATTACAAGCAAAGTTACAACAGACATTGGAGAAGAATGAGGAATTCAAGTTGACAATAAATAAGAGAGCAGAGAGAATGGAAGAAATGGCAACTGAGATAAAGAATCTACGGAAGCAGTTGTCAAACTTGAAGGAGGTGCACAGTGACTTACAGGAAGAAAGTTGCAAGACTCTTGAAGAGAAAAAATCTTTGATGAGAAGATTTTTAGATCTTAGTGAAGATAAAAGTAACCTGGAAGAAGAGATCCGTGTCATGATTTGTCAGACAATAGCTCAATCCACTACTTCTCTGATCTACCAAAACACAGTCTTTGAAAAACTCTTGGCACTTAAAGAGTTAGGTGAAGATCTTGATCAACTTTATTCAATTCATAATGACCTTGAAAAGGAGGTTAGACAGTGTGAAACGCTGGCTGCCACACTCTATGCTGAATTGCTGATTTTTACTGTCAATGAAACCGTATTTAAAGGAAAGATCTGGGAGCTAGCAGATGCGTGTGAGAACCTTGAAAATGGAAGGAACTCCAAAGGTATGGAAAGTGACAGGCTGAAAGAAAGAGTAAGCATATTAGAAAGTGAAAATAGAAGATTATGTGACCAATTGGCGACTTATGTCCCAGCTGTCACTGCTTTGGACAATTGTACATCATTGCTGGAGGTGCAGACTCTTGTGCTTGCAAAATCTCATGACAACGCAGAAAAGAAGGTATTGACAAACATCTCAATATTTGGTTCTGCCACTAGTGTAATTTCTGTCTCTATGTGTGTGGTTCTATGCGAGTGGGGAAGGGAACCCATTGGAATAGTTTGAGGTGAGTTAGGCACTTGCGGTTACTTTAGTCCATAAAACTGAAGAAGCCGTCATTTTGGGTTGGTTCTGATTTAACCTGTTGGGAATTTTCTTGGTGACTCATGGAAGGACTTCCTCCACTACTTCAATTCTTTTTTCACATAGCCTTCAAAAAGTATGTTTGAACAGGTTGAGGGGGGAAATCTCCAGTTAACATGCCTACTTTCTCTGAGCATATTATTTGAAATCTTGGCTAAGTTTTTTCTTTTGGTGATGGTTAAATGCTTGTTGTTATGCTTTAGTGGAAAAAGTCAACAGAGGGAAGTTTTGGAACTTAGTTTGATCCTATTATTATGTTCTTTCCTTCTAATCATATGCCTAAGTAGGGCTTCGATTTTAATTCATTTAAAAGAAGAAGGATGCTCATTCAGATTGCTTTTGTCTGGGTGAAAACTGATTCCTTTTACAGATTAAAAAATTATTTTATTATTTATTCCTTAGGTTTCCTTTTATATCAATTCAAATGTATTTTACAACTAATAAACTAATGCAACGGTTATGAGTTTGAGTGAATTTTAATTTAATTTCTGTAGATATATTATTTCAATTGAGGCTGCTGCTTTTTTGTATGCTAATAGCTGGTTATTGTTGAGGGGTATGGTGTTAAATTTGTCCAATTGGATACCAGTTATTGCTGTATGAATTTCTTTTTGTGGATATAACTTAATAGCTTACATTCACCATTTCCAGGCAAATAATTTGGTGAAAAAACAATATGCTGAAGGCAGTGCACAAACAGGTGGAGATTTGATTAAGGCACCGGATTCCCTTCCAGACTTCCAACACATGCAGAAAAGGATCAATGCAATTGAAATGACTGTGAAACAAATGAATGGAAGTTTCAAACGGAAGGACAAACTCTTGGAGATTCAAGAGTTAAAATCCGGAAGTAGCCGGCATCTAGAAAATATTCAAATTAGCAAGCATATTACTCTAATGGATGAAGCAAGGGATGAACTCACGGATGAACAGGTGATAGGGAAGTCGGTGTCAGAAATCCCCTACGCAGATAACGAAGTTCTGCCTAAAGACATCATGCTTGATCAAATGTCTGAATGTTCATCGTATGGGCTAAGTAGGAAAGAAACTCTTGAAGTTGATGATCAGATGCTCGAACTGTGGGAAACTGCAGATAGGGAGAGCAATATTGGTCTGACTGTTGGAAAGGCACAGCAAATGGCTACCAGCCCATCGAACTACCATCAAAGAAGAGGAATCAAGCAATCCAAAATTAAAATTCCCTCCTCAGAGTCATTGGTTGAAAAGGAATTGAGTGTGGACAAACTAGAGATCTCAAATTCACGAAGATTTATTGAGCTCCGTGAGGAAAACAGCAAGGGAAAGTTGCTGGACAGACTTGATTCAGATGCACAGAAACTCACAAATCTCCACATAGTCGTACAAGATTTGATGAAGAAGGTGGAAATTACCAAACAAAGCCCAATGGGAAAAGATATTGAGTATGATACCGTTAAACGGCAACTTGACGCTGCTGAGGAAGCCATTATAAAGTTGTTTGACGCTAACCAGAAGTTGGTTAAGAATCTAGGAGATGGTACAATGTCGTTTGGCAGGAAGCGTGCAACAGATTCAGATGAGAGCAGCGGAAGCGTCAGCCGTAGGAGAGTGTCAGAACAAGCGCGGAGAGCATCCGAAAAAATAGGAAGGCTTCAGATGGAGGTGCAAAGACTACAATTTCTGCTTCTGAAGCTTGATGATGAAAAAGAAAGCAGAGGAAAGGCTCGAATAACTGATCGAAGTCCTCGAGTGCTTCTGCGAGATTATCTTTATGGAGGGACAAGGTCAAGAACAATCCATAAGAGAAAGAAAGCACCCTTTTGTGGGTGTGTGCAGCCTCCTACCAAGGGATAGTGAGTAGTTGTCATAAACAAATTTTAGAGGCAGATAATTAGCTTTGTTTAAACTACGCCAGACAATAGCTTTCTTGTTTTACTATAAAAAAGATCTGACAATCATTTAGCTTAGAGATCCTATTGTTCATATAAAATTGTTTAGTAACATGGTTCTTGCAAATCCCATTTTCTCATATCTAATATACACATCCTCCTCCTATTCATATCAATATAAACAGTTGCGTTAAAAAAAAAACGAAGAAAGAAATCTATCTGAAAAAAGCAGAAGAGAGAATCAGCAGTGTGTTTTGTGGAAAAGTTCAGCTTCTACTTCTAGAGTTCCTCTTCCTTTGCCTTTTTACTTATGCTAATATTTTATATATAAATTTTTTTGAGAAAGAAATACCCTTTACCTATCTTGTCTTCTCTCCGCCTTTCTTGCCGCGAGTAGACTTTGCAGTATCAAATTTTTGGCACATTGCCTGACTTCTTGTAAGTTGTAAGAGACACAACAGATTTCTGCTTCGTCGACTTGAAAAGAGGATTACAGTGTGTCATAAGTGTGATTGGTTAGGTCATGGTCCCACTACATCTTGTTCAACACATAAGCGACAAACAGTCAATTGCTACTCTGGCTACCCTTCAGCAGAAGAATTTTCTTCTATGTGATCATCTGCTTTTGATATCCCTTCTATGGACGACTCTACCTGTGAACATGAAGTTGGTTGGATGACCATTAATGAGAACAGCAACAAAAGTGCTTGTATTCCTCCAGAATGCCAGAATGTATCTGGGTCAGCTCCAGTAAATAATATACACAGCTTGGATAAGTCTTGAGTTGGCCTCTGCATTGCCTGAGTCGAGCTCAGAACGTCTTATTCTAAACCGACTACAGGACCTACCAATGAATGCATCCCAAAGTTATACTGTCCCAGGACAAAAGGTTCTGTGCCATATGAAGAAGAAGATGATCACCTTTATGCTGACTTCAACATGGATGAAGTGGATCTGAATCTTGTGACCTATATGAGGAACTTTCTGGTATGACCCTTGGTCATTCTGAAGAGCTCTTTGAAAATGGTGGAATTGATTACTTGTTTGGGACAAAAGATGTGTCTACTGGTGATTCCAATTATCAGGGTGCTATTGCTGCTGAGGTAGTCAAATATCTTTTTTCCTTTGTCTGTGATGACTTTTTGTATTTCAATCAATGAAAAAGCTTATGTTGTTTTCCGTATAACCTGACCTATCCCATTATGGATATTTTCTTTATCTTATATGAGAAACCTGATCTATTCCCGATACTTCTTGATATTGACCACAGCTTTTGATATGCAGATTGAAGCTGCAAATCTAAAAATCTTGATGGGATTAGTATTTATTACAGCCAACTCTCTACTGTATCTACCTTTTTTTTTTAATTTTTTTATGAGCAGTGTATCCACTTGTATAGTTTATTGTTTATTTTCATTCATAATTAAAAATAAGCATATAATCAGTTCCAGCTGGGACTTCTCAAGCAAATTGCGTTCAAAGCATACCGCATACTCCTGAAAGTGATTTAACGCTTTTGTTTGATAAAGGATTTAGGTCAGTCACTCTGCACGTTTCTCTCCCTCATCTGTTTTGGTTGGACTCTTAGCTTTTAGTGTTGTAATGTGATTTTGGTCTATGCTGAATGCGTGATAGACATGCATATACACAAATCGAAGTCATTGGATTTAAACCTGCACTGTCTCTTCTATCTTGTGAACCATTTTAATATGAAAGAAAAATATTATGTGGATATTTGAACAGTTTCATGCCTGGTTATTTGCAGCCTTCAAACTGTAACTAATAGTGGTCATGTGGTGGGCAATGGAGAAATAATGGGAGTATTAGTATTATGGATTGTTATTTAGCAAGTTAGGGATTACAATTTTTAAGTAATTTAGGATAGTAGTTGTGATGTTTTTCAGGTAATTTTTAAGGAAAATACACAGATAAGGGATTACAATTTTTTTTGTGAGTTTGCCTATTTAAGGATTGCTACGTAGCTTTAGTCTTAAATTTTTTGGCAGGCTTGAATTATATGTGAGATTGCAATTGAGTTTATCTTTAGTCCTTTCTCTGTCTAAATTCTCCCAATTCTGTCTCACCCCCATATCTGTCTCTTTCCTTTATTGCTCTCATTGTCTTGCATAAATATAATCAGGGATAGTGGAGAGACATGGATGGTGAAATGAGAAAAGATCTCTTGCTCTCTGTTGTGTCTTGGCTTTTTTATGTGGAATACTCTACGGAATTGAGTAATATATAGATGATGTGGTTGAGGTATGCCATAAATCTGTTTCTGCATTCCTGTTTGGTCTTTTAGGGAGAATGTTGATGAAATGAATGCCAATTTTTTTGTTTTTGGGTTATATTGGAAGATTTGAATTCTTAACCTCTACTCATATTTCACCCTATTCTTACCACTTGTGCTAGTCTCAATTGACCTGAATGCCAATTATTTTGGTAAAATTGCAAAGAGTATCTTAGATTGAAAACCGTTTTCTTTTCACAGGACAAGATTCTTCTCATAGGATTCCTATTTGTGCATAATTAGCAAAAACATATCATATAACTGAGCTTAATAATTAGAGTAAGGTCAGATAGTTGGATGATGAAATCATTCTCACTATGTAATTAGTTATAAAAAAAAAAAACATGTCAAAATGTGATCAAACTGACAATGCAACAATTAAAGGGCCCACAGTGAATCTTGATTGTCCAGACAGGAAGAAAAAAAAGAAAAGAAAAGAAAAAGAAATAGATTAATCCAAAAAGAATTATACATAGCCCCTTAATTCAACAACTGAATAAGGACTTATGACAGTTTTGCTTTATTCCCCATGTAACTAGTTATAAGCTTCCAGTTTTGCTTGATGACAGTTGCCAGAAAGAACATTTTTCAATTCTCATTACTTACTTTCCACTTGACTACATAATCAAGAATGATGCATAAGATTCAATAACTTATGGCATAGAATTTTCCTCCAACAGAAAAAGCTTCTAATTCTAGAAACTAATACACCTGTGCACGCTTTTTTCACTCTTGTGCCTTACACGTTGTTCCAATTCTCTGATTCATCCTTCTTGGGGTTGGATTTGCATGTATGAAGCATGTAATTGCATGCTCCAACTGCCTCTTCTACTGTTAGATATATCCATTTCTTCCCTATATTCTCAATGAACCTCGCTTTGTTCAGTTTCTTCATCACCTCGCCTCCAGGATTTACCAAAACAAGCTATGCGCATAAAAGCAGAATGTTACATGAATCCACTTAAGCATTTTGAAAGGGAGAAAAAAGTTACAAGAGAGTTACTTGAAGTCCTCTTCTATCGACAATTTTCTTGATCTCTTCAAGCATGCTTATCCCACTGGTATCAATGTTCCCTACGGCTGCCAATGAAATCAAATTGAATTGGTAATTCTACCAAGTAGTTTGTATTTTCAGCGGAAATTTCATATTCATCGCTTACCTGTCATATCCATTATAACATACTGCAAGCTTGTCTCTCCTGTACCTTTAATCCTGTCTTCCTCTTCATCAATCCACCTTGTGATCCTATCAACAGTGACAATATTTTCTTTCTAGGATTCTAGAAGGGCAGAATTTGTTTAAGATGCATGTAAATAATAATCAACATGTAAAGGTAGTAAGGTACCTCTCTCTTAAATAGCTTGCATTGGCAAAGTAAATGGGAGCATCAATCTCAAGAATTAGGATTCCAGGAACATGGGTTGCATTTGGATACTGCTCAACATTTCTGTATACTGCAGAATTTGGAATGCTGCCTAGAACAAATGTCCTTGGCCTTGCAACAAATAGAAGAACCCTAAGTATAGATATTGCTACCTGCGGATTGAGAGAGACAAATATGGATGATTTAATTAAGATTTAATGATTCAAAACCGAGTCAGCTAAAAGATTGGAGAATTGTAGATAGATCATAGATACCGCTATGACAAGGCCAATTTCAACGCTGCCAAAGACGACGCCAATGTAGGCACTCATGCACACTAGAAAGTCACATTTGTCAATCTTATAGAGATGGATGGCTGATTGGCAGTCTATAAGTCCAAGCATCGCTGACACTATTATAGCTGATAGAACCACCAGAGGAGTGTAATGGAACAAGGGCGTCAGGAATAGCAATGTCAACATAACTACTATTGCCATTACTATATTTGATGCAGCAGTCTTGCATCCAGCATTATAGTTCACAGCTGAACGCGAAAATGGCCCTGAAACATATAAATTTATGCTATATCTGTTAGCAATTGATGAAGAAAACTGTTATGTGGGCATTTGGTAGTGTTTGTTTGCTGTTTGGATAAATGAATTTACCTGTGGTGAGGTAGCAAGAGGCGAACGAACCAACTATGTTCATGGTTCCAATAGCTATCATCTCTTTGTTGCCATCAATATGGTAATTCTTGCACATTGCAAAGCTTCTTCCCACTGCAATTCCTTCCTGCCCATGATCATCCATTCAATTTTCAGGACCTCAATGTCGAAAACTACAAAACCATGATAACCAGACCAAGGCCTCTGTCTCTTACACAAAGCTTCAACACTTATCCGAATAGGGAAAAACAGACAAGTGGGAATTAAGGTAGATTAAGTGCTTGTTTGGATTTCAGTTAGTTAAAATGGAGTTTAGGTAGAGTTGATTTTAGAATATGGTTATGGTAAAAATTAGTTTTGGGTTAACGTGTTTATGTTTGGATGATTTATTTGAAAATTAGTTTTGACAAAGTTTGGATAATTTTAATCAAAAGTGCTTTTAGTACAATAATTTTTCCTGACTTTTAATAAATAAATTTTCTTTTTTTAATATCTATTTAATATATATATGTATATATGTTTCTCTAAAAAATAAAGTTTAAAATTATTTTCTAGTATTTTTTTAACTATTTCTATCATTTTGACTCATAATTTTTCTCAAATTTGAACTTAAACTCTATCCCATAATTAATTTAATTTTCTTGAACTAAAATTTAAACTGCATTTATTTAATTGGAAATATAGTTTATATAATATAACATTTTTTCTGTAGGTCATCATTCATGAAAATTAAAATTTTGAAAGAATATTTTGATTAATAGATATAAGAAATTTTATGAAAATTTTATTTTTTTAATTTTTTCATTTTTATTAATTTATTTTTATCTGATTTTAAAATTAATGCATATGATAACGAAGAAGCAGAGAAGTATGTCCCAATCTACTTACAATCTATTTATGCTGAAATTTTGTTTTGACCTGAAAATGATTCTTTAACGAGAGTAAAAAAATAACTAAACACATCTATAATTCATCAAACTTAGTTACCAACGTGTTATCAAAGAGGCACTGATTGCTTAACAGAAACAGATTATTATTCCAGCCCTATCAATGTTATAGGCGTCAAGTGTTTTCGAACATATAGCGTCCGACATGATTTAGGTTTTTGCCAGTTGTGGTTGTTTTCCTTCGATGCCAAGCATAACAAAATTGGAGCATCCGTGACAGAACTAGAAAATACAGCCACATTCTAACGGTTGCGATATGGGATACTTGACGTGTCAAACTCAAATTCATTCATTAATTGGCCAAAAAAAAAAAGTCAAATTCATTAAGACAGTAAAGAACTGAGTGATAGGGAAGGCAAGAGGGTTGTGGGTGAATAAAGTATAGGCAAAGAGAAGATAAGATACCGCAAGGGCTATGATGCCAGTGATAAGGCCCGTCTTAATGGCAGTGCTCAGATAAGGCGCCACAAATACCAGAGTTGTCACGGAACCCGGATTTAGCCCCTTCTTCAAGTCTCCTATCTGGACCAATGAAAAAAAATACTTCAATAAAGGTGATGGGGCTCGGTCAGAGGTGGGCCTAGTTGTCGTTGTAGTAGAATTATGCCTGCTTGGCCCAATGAGAAAGGCCCTAAATCATATGAGTCTGGCCCACAGTGATTACCGTGTTTCGGATGTGCTGTGTGTGATTGAGTATAAGAGGGAGGGGACGGAGTAAGGGGCTCACCACCTCAACGCCGTGTTTCTCCGCATGAGTGACATAACCCAGAATGCTGCCCAAGATAACGGACGTCAACGGTGCCATTGCCGACACCCAAAAGAATTTTGGTCGTTTTTTGCTCTGCATTTTTTTGAGTGAAGGGGGGAAATATTCACTAGGAAAGAATCAGTGCATTTTTTTGCTTTTTGTTCATCATCGGTTCTCAAATCCAGCCTCAACTACATTATTTTAAAAAATATGGTTTTGCTATTCAGAATGTAAAAGTCACATTGAGGGAAAAAAAAAAAACACCATATATGAGTAGTAGACCCTTGGCCAATAAAAAAGGGAAAAACTCTAATAGACCATAAGGCTTCTTTTGGTGAAACAGAAGGCATTTTAAATTAGAATGCTCGCGAAGATTTTCAATTCAGGAAAAGGACAAGAACGAGGACCATAAAATTATATTATTTGCTTAGGAGTATCACTGGGTCAGTCTGACCTATGGACTGAATGAAAGTATTTTCTCTACAGTTTTCGTTTGATATATTTAAAAAAAAAAACATTCATTCACCAAAAGCATTCAAGTACTAAAGGAATTATTTATAAAAAATTTAGGCATAAAATATGACTTGAGAGTAATTAAGCCATATACATTTGCATGGAATCTAATATGTGCAGCACTGTTAATAGCCGGTCAAAAGTGCAACTTCATAATACTTTTTTATATTTTGAATTTATGTCCTAAAAAATATGAGGCTATAATTACTTTTCACATGTAAGTTTGATTTGTTATAAATAAGTTTTTAAAAAGGTAAAAGAACTAGAATATCTACCAAAATCCGTCATATAGATCGATAGAGGTGCCTTAATTAATTAAATGGAAAATAACACAATATTAAAATGTAGGTGCCTTCATATATTTAATTTGTTAGGAATATTAGGTGTTATAATTTGGGATGGATCTTGGTCCAAACAAAAGAAAAAATTACGTATGGATCACTTACGAAGAATCTGGTGATGACAAGGATGAAAAGGAAACAACATCCTAACACAGCGCTTTCCCACCTCCACTACATTAAATAAAACAGAGGAACAAGATTATTATGCAATAATGGAAATCGGCAACTAGATACACAGTTCTGCAATGTGTGCGATAATGTGTGTGGACAAAATAGCAGAAAAAGACGAGTGCCTGTGTGTGTGTGTGTCGTATTGCTTGTACGTACGTACCTCATGTGTTTGGGGGAAAACAGATCGCATCACGGAGACGAGATCGGCGTCGTGAGTGAAATGATGAAGCCCAAGAATGGATTTTAGCTGTTGCAGGCAAACTACTGTGGCTGCTCCTCCCATGAACCCTATTATGGTCGCATGTGACAGAAAATCCACGATAAACCCTAACCTGTAAATTCATGCATCATTACATTTATTTATGATAATTAATTCATCCTATTCCATTTTATATTAAGGAACCATGAGGATTCAAGAGATCGATATATTGGTGGTAACTTTTCAGCATATATCTTCTGCATTATGCATGTGAAACTGAAAGCAATACCCAGAGGCGAATCTCGTGGATCCATCTAGTGGTTCAACAAGACAAATTAATTAGCAAAGGAAAGGACAAAACACCCAGCGGTGCTTTTTTCCGTTCAGTTAAATAAATAAATGGCTATAAGACATATTTTTCACTGTTGTTTCCTAATTATACAGAGAGTATATCACATGGTTCTATTCATGAATATACCTAAAGAGACCCAGAGAAGCCTGAAAAATGCCGGCAAAGAAAGTAGCAGTGAAAGCCAAGTGAAGAAAAAGCTTTGGGTTGTGGTGAGGATTAACGGCACTCCCCAACATTGAACCCATGAGAAGTGAACCAACGGCCACCGTTCCGACCGCCAAATCTTTGGAGCTTCCCATCATCGCATAAATCAATGGTGGTATGAAGCTGGAATCTGCAAGTATATATATACCATTAAACAACCGAGGCTTTTATGTTGTGTGCTAATATTAAAGTAGAATTGAGAACTCACAAAGGCCAAGAATGGGAGGAAGGTTGGCGAGCTTGGCGTAACTGATGCCCTGAGGAATAGACAAGCTGGCGATGGTGATGCCAGCGATGAGGTCTGATTTGAGGAATTGGAGAGTGTAGCGAGGTGCCCATTCCAAGATGGGGAAGAAGTATTGAAGGCCAAGAACCACCCTGGTAGAAGGTGGCTGGTTCTGGAATTGCCTCAAAGGGTCGTCCGGAAAGAAAGTCTCCTTGAGAGAGTACTTGAGCCACTTGAAAAATGGCTGAGCCGGTGGTATGGCTACGCTTGTGCTGTGCCCACCCGCCACATTCATCACGTATATATCGGGACTTTAATTTGCCGTTATATCGCAGGGACTCAACTGATCAATAGATATATTTTTATTCAAAGTGAGGGAGGAGGGCGTTGTGAAATGTGAATGGTATATGAGTTTATATAAAGCTCCATGTATGCATGTGTAAGGACAATGTGTGGATGGATGGAGGATGATGAGGTGCTGGCCATGGATTGATCTTCTTTGAAGAACGGAACGGTAGAAGCAGGGACCCACCTCACTAACACAAATTAATATTGGAGGATGGAGGAGGGAAGAAAGATGAAGATAAATAGGTAACCAAACAAATCAAACGGCTATTCAGCTGCCCTGTCGATCCACCATGTGTTTGTTTTAATATCTGGCTTTTGATCACTATTTCTGCAGGGGAGCCGTCTACATCTCTCTTCCTCTTTTTTTAATTAAATTAAAAAAATATATATGAGTCAGGTCACGTTCCGTGCGTGGATTTGCATCTGGTGCCGAATGGGCGCCCATTTCTGCAGAGCAAGGTGGGGAGCAAAATATATATAGGCATTTTTTTTTTCTTAAAACCAAACGTGACGTTTGTCTTGGCCGAACAAGCACAACAGGAAATGATATATGGAATTATATATGTATATATACATGTAGCTAGATATAGATGTGGTCATGTCACATGCTTGTGACCAGACTGGAGTGTCAAAATTGGAATCCTCATTTTCATTCAAATATAAATAATACCCACTTTACTTTCACCCGCCTCAGGTTGGGATGGAATGGAAGCCAACTATAGACAATTGGTTTTAAACTAATATATATATATAAACTAAACGGGGTCACATATATCACATTAAATTTAAGAAATAAGTTATATTTTCTATAATTTATATATAAATAAATAATGAACTGCACTATTCACATTAAATTTTATATTATTTAATTATATATTATTATATTATTAAAAAAAGAAAAAAGAATATAAATGTTTTTGGCAAATTATATGAGTAGTATAACCCTGTGATCCCATCACCTTATCTGTCTAAAATATAAGTTATTTTTCTAAAAAATGTCTTGGTTTAAAATATAAGCCATTTTTAGATATATTTATTATATTAATTATCTTTTTTATTTATATCTTAGTCTATAATTAATATGTAAAAAATATAAATTTTATGAGAATGTGAAAGACATTATAATTAATAAAAGTAAATGATGAAAAATATTAAAATTTTTTATAAATTTAATAATATAACTAAATTTTTTAATTTATTTTTTTAAAATATATGTATGTGTGATAATTTATAAATTATTTATATTTTGAAATAAATGAAGAATCAAGATTGGCTCCAAACGAGACGAGGCTACGGACGTGACCAATGTCTTCGACAACTTGCGGCATGTTCTAAAAAGAATAAAAGAAATGGACCAGGATTTGACAAAGCAAACAGAAACAGGAATATTGTACCGTGGCATTATAATGTCACGGGCAGGAGAGTATTCCCATGACATAAGACAAATGAGGAGAGGAGCATCTGTATCTTTATTTTGATTTTGATACATGCATGCATGCATACATACATACATATATATATATATAGGACCCTCTAACAGTAACTAAAGTCCATCCCTTCCTTACTTTCTCCCTATCTTTCCAAGTATGATATTAATTAAAGTGGACAGACGATCGAGGTTACCATATAAAACAATCAAAACAAGGGTTCCATGGGAATGTTCAATTTGTTAGCTACAATAAATAAAATGTTAGTATAAATCAATTCGAGTCATGCCCAAAGATATTGTGCTTAAGAGTTATTCCGCCATAAGTCTGCAACTTCCAAAGATTAAATGGATTCTTCTTGTAGGAGCAAGGCTTCTGAACAACAGAAATAAGACAATTAAAAGCTCAGAAGAGGAAGAGAGGAGAAGCTTCGAATGATGTCCATGAGTTCAGTGCATCAAACCCTTTGATAGAGGTTGATATTTATATGCTCCAAAAGGCAATTAAAGTTGTTAATGACAATTAAACTGTTGGTTTTGGACGTTGGGAGATAAAGTGATTAAGCCAAATCCGTTTCTAAACATTGGACATAAATAGCAATCGGTTTCTAAACGTTGAAAGAATAATGAAATAATGGTAAATCAAGGCTCCAACGTTCTAGACATTAAATCCTAACATTCCAGAAATTGAAGGCTTCAAATCTGAAACTGTTAAAAGATAAGTTTTTTCTGGTAAACTAAAGTATTTTAAATTTTCCAAAAAATATTTAAACAAAAATGCCCAGTCTATGTTTAACTCGTGCGCAGGGGGGAAATCGGAGATTTTGAACTACGTTATCCCATTGTTGTCCCATTATTGTGCACACTAGCCCACTCCTTCTCTTGACCCTTTTACTAGCCTATCATCACTCCTTAGTATTTATACATTAAGGCCCTCTTTTGTTTAAATAATGTGGGACTTCTTTTAACATACACATACACAAAATACACTTATATTCTAACAATCCCCCACATATATGTTAAAAGGATCACTAGTATCTGAGCTTTGACATGAGTATAAATGTTTCAAATCTGGTGTCTTTTGACTATGAACCAAACCTAAACCAATAATTCTTAGTACACAGAGATGTCAGTGAAATATACGTTTATATGAACCAACAAATCTTTGTTGTGCACTAGAGGCCTTATTAGTCAGAATATACCCCTACAGTTTCTGCTGTTAATGGCGGTTTTGCACTTTAAATGGCCATGCATGTGCTTGGTGTTCGATGAATGCTCTAGAGGCTTTGTCACGATTTCATAGAAGCAGCCCCACTTCACATTGTTCTAGGTGATTTTATCAAGTGCATCTATAATGAACACACCATCCATAAGGAATATGAAATCATTAAAAGCTTTACTTAGCCTATCTAACAATGTATTCTAGTATTTTCTCAAAACCATAGGAAGGAACAACAATTTTAGTGCTAGCAAAATTAACACATGACTTGTTCTTACCCATATGAACCTCCTTCATGAGATTTCCAATCATAAAAATTGGGTTATCATCATTGTTAATTTCAAATTGTCTTAAGTCTCATTTCTCTCCATGTTTCAATAACTTGTTTCTTCCCTAGGGGTTTTGTTAATGGATCCGCTAAATTCACTTCTAATCTCACATAATCAATTGAGATTACACCATTTTTCAGCAGCTACCTTATAATATTATACTGCAATCGAATATGCCTACTCTTGCTATTAAGGACTTTATTTTTAGCCGTAACTATAACCGATTGGCTGTCACAATGTAAAGATATCGAATGTGTTAGTTTTTCACCTAACGAAACATCTACTAAGAAGTTTTTCAACCACTCAGCTTCATTATCAGCCAACTCCATTGTAATAAACTCAAAATCCCTTGAGGATTTTGTTAAGATATTTTGCTTGGCTGATCTCCATGTCACTGCACCACCACCACGAGTGAATATGTGACCACTAGTGGATTTGATCTTGTCTGAATCTGAGATCCAGTTAGCATCACTGTAACTTTCTAATAAAATAGGAAATTTACTACAAAATATACCATAATTCATGGTACCTCTTAAATATCTCATAACTCTGACAAGAGCTAACCAATGGTCATCACTTGAACAGTGGGTATATTTGTTCAATCTACAAACAACATATGATATATTAGGCCTAGTAAAATTCATCAAATGCAACAGACTCCCAATAATCTGTGCATACTCAGATTGAGCCACTGGATCACCTTTATGTTTTACTAATTTTGTGCTAGAATCATAAGGAGTGTTTAAAGGAGTATCATCAAAATATTCAAATTTTCTATGAATTTTTTCAACATAATGTTCTTGAGATAATAAAATGTCATTTTTACTCCTTATGATTTTAACACCTAAAATCACTTTTGCTTCACCCATATCCTTCATATCAAAATTTGATGCCAAGAAACTTTTAGTTTTTTCCACTACATACAGGCTAGTACCAAAGATAAGCATATCATCTACATACAATCAAATAATTACACAATCACTATTTATTATTTTTGTGTAAACACATCTTTCTACTTCAATAGTAGAAAAACCATTACTTAACAATATTTGATCAAGTTTCTCATGCCATTGTTTAAGCGCTTGTTTCAAACCATACAAAGATTTCATAAGTTTGCACACTTTGTTTTCTTGCCCAGGAATAACACACCCTTAGGGTTATTTCATATAAATCTCTTCTTCTAAATCATCATTTAGAAAATATGTTTTAACATATATTTGATGAATATAAAGCTTATGAGTTGAAGTCAAAGCAATCAAAATTCTTATTGAAGAAATCCTTATATCAGGAGAAAAGGTATCAAAGTAATCAATATTTTGTTTTTGTGAAAAACGTTTGGCTACCAGTGTTGCTTTATATTTACCAATAGATCTATTAAGATTGTACTTCTTTCGGAAAACCCATTTACACCCAATAGGTTTTGTTCCTAGAGGCAAGTCTACTAAAACCCACGTTTTGTTTTGGTTTAGAGAATCAATTTCAGCTTCAATTGCCTCTTTCCAAAACTTAGTGTTAGGAGAAGAAATAGCTTCATAAAAATTTGAGAGTTCTTCTTGAACTAAATAAGTGTAAAAAATATAGCCAAAAGAAGTTTCTTTTCTTGGTCTCTTACTTCTCCTTAAACTTTCAACCAAATTTTCATTTGAGATATTGTCAAGAAAAGAAGGTAGATTTTCAACTCTTTGAGAAGTATGCTGAACTTTTAAAGGAAAAATATTTTTAAAAAATTTTACATCTTTAGTCTCAATAATAGTATTGTGATCCAAAACATCACTTTTCAAAATAAAAAATCTATAAGCAGCACTTTGTTTAATATAACCAATAAACATACAATCAAAAGTTTTAGAACCAATATTTCTCTTTTTAGGCTCAGGTAACAAAACCTTTGTAAGACACCCCCACACTTTTAAATAATTCAAGTTTGGTATAAAACTTTTCCACAATTCATACGGTGTCTTGTTTAATTTTCTATAAAGAATCATATTTTGTAAAAAATAAGTAGATAATAAAGCTTCACCCAATAAGTTATCTGATGCATATAAATTTACTAGTAAAGCATTCATCATCTCTTCCAAAGTTCTATTTTTCCTTTCAGCAACACCATTGGATTTAAGTGAATATGGAGGAGTTACTTCATGAATAATTCGCTTTTTTTTCACAAAAGTCATTAAATAAAACAAATTTTCTTCCTCTATCCGACCTAACCTTTTTAATTTTTTTATTTAATTGGTTTTCAACCTCTGCCTTGTATAAAAGAAATTTATCAAATGCTTCATTTTTATTTATCAACAAATACACTTTAGTATATCTTGAAAAATCATCAATAAATGTTACAAAAAATCCTTTTCCATCTTTTGTCATAGTTTGTTTCAAATCACCCAAATCAGTGTATTAAAGAAAGTAACTTAGTTTCTCTTTGAGAAGAAAAATGAGACTTTTTGGTTAATTTAGCTTCAGCACAAATTTCACATTTATTTAAAAAATTATTTTTTTGTCACAGTGATTAAATCAAGTTTGCGCATTTTCTTTAAATATTGTTTAGTAACATGTCCTAAACATGCATGCCACAAATCAAAAGAATCAATTATAAACACATGCGAATAAGCAGAAGATGATGCATTCTCATTCATTTTAACATTAAGAACAAACAGTCCCTAATTACAATAACCCATCCTAACAAACACATTGTTCTTTGTCATTACAATATTATTAGATTCGAATGACACTTTAACCCCAACTTTTCCCAATAGAGCTACATAGACTAAGTTTGTTCTACCATCATGCACATGAAGAACATCATTTAGAGACAAGGTCTTTCCAGATGTGAGCTTGAGTTCAACCTTTCTTTTCCCAAGAACTTTGGCAGTTTGAGAATCTGCAAGGTAAACATAATCTTCTCCTTCCTTAGTAGGATTGCGGGAGGTGAACATCTCTTTGTTAGCACAGATGTGCTTGATAGCCCTAGAGTCTACCACTCATTTCTTCACATAAAAAATAATGAGAGCTTGAGAAACAATTATAACAATGATCTCATCATTATCACTGCCATCTCCTTGAACCAAATTTGCACTTGGTTTGGGAGGATTATCACCTTTAGCTCTCTTTTTGTACTGAGCAGCATGATGACCTGGTTTTCCACGGATAAAACAGTTGCCTTTCTTCTTGAACTTGGGGTTAGACTTTGGATTTGTAATCAGGCTTATTCTTAGAATCATTCTTTGATGTATAACCATACTTTTTGTTACAAGGCTTTGTCTCCACCAGGTTTGCTTTGGAAGCCAACTCCTTTCCTTTTGCAGCTCGACTTTCCCTTCTATTAGTATCCTCGATGATGATGTGAGTGATGAGATCTGACAGAGATAGTTGCTTTTGTTTGTGTTTCAGCTATTGTTTATAGTCATTCCATGATTTTGGCAGCTTCTCGATTAGTACCCCTGCAATGAGCTCATAAGGGAGGTTGATTTTTTCAGCATGTAGCTCTTCCAATATCTTATGGTACTCATTAATTTGCATCTTGATGTCCTTGTTCTTGGTCATCTCCCACTTGTAGAAGTTTCCAACAACGAACTTTTGTTTGCCAGTATCCTCAGCAATACACTTAGTAATTAGTGAGTCCCAAATTGTATTTGCCTCCTTGTAGACATAGCACACATCAAACAGATCATTAGATAAAGTATTAATAATTGTGTGTCTACAAACCTTATTGGCATATTCTCAAATAGTTTTCTGGTTTTAGTCGGCATCAAGAGCAGGTTGAGATTGAATCAACACCACTGCAACTCCATGCATGTTTAGGATAGAGAAGATCCGCTCCTGCCACCTTTTGAAATCCTTCCCGTCGAACACCTCAATTTTGGATATGTCCAAAAATGGCTTAGGCATTGGTATGGCAAGAACAGTAGTGGGAATGGAGCCTCCAGAACCACCAGAACTTGCAGCTGCAACATTAACATGATCAACAGGGTGTGACTCCATAATAACTCTTAAGATTGTTGGCTGCAATAAACAAAATGTCAGCATAAATTAATCTTAGTCGTGCCCAAAGACATTATCTTTAAGGGTTATTCCGCCACAAGTCAGCAACTCTCTAAGATTACATGGATTCTTCTTGCTGGAACAAGGCTTCTGAGCAGTAGAAATAAGACAATGAAAAACTCAGGAAAGCAAAGAGAAAGAAAGGAGAAGCTCCAAATGATGTCCGTGAGCTCAGTGCATCGAACCCTTTAGTAGAGATTGGTATTTATAGGCTTCAAAAGGCACTTGAATGTTGGACAGCAATCAAAGTTGTTAGTGGCAATTAAACCATCAGTTTTGAACATTGGGAGACAAAGTGATTAAGCCGAATCCGTTTCTAAACATTGGATATCAATAGCAATCGGTTGAACGTTGGATAGCAATCAAAGTTGTTAATGGCAATTAAACTGTCGGTTTTGAATGTTGGGAGACAAGGTAATTAAGCTGAATCCGTTTCTAAACATTGGATATAAATAGCAATCGGTTTCTGAATGTTGAAGGAACAATGAAATAATGGTAAATTGAGGTTCCAACGTTCCAGACATTAAATCCCAACATTTCATAAACTCAAGGCTTCAAATCCAAACTGTTAAAAAATAAGCTTTTCTGGTAAGCTAAAGTATTTTAAATTTTCCAAAAAATATTTAAACAAAAATGCCGAGTCCGTGTTTAACTCACGCGCAGGGGAAAAGTCAGAGATTTTGAACTACATTGGCCCATTGTTGTCTCATTGTTGTGTGCGCAAGTCCATTCCTTCTCTTAACCCTTTTACGAACCCACCATCACACCTTAGTATTTATATACTAAGATCCTCTTTTGTTTAAATAATATGGGACTTCTTTTAACACACACAAACATAAAATACACTTATATTCCAACACAATTTAACCTCTCTCCCCAAATAAAAAATAAAACATAATAAAAAAAACTACATTGATCGTACTCACATTATTCCCTCAACTCATAAATAAAAGCAACTTGAACACTTACGTATACTCCTACATTATGGAATTAAAGATTGATATATAATATTTATAAAAATTTTAAATGGAATAACATATTCACTTTTTTTTATTAACAAGAAGGATAATGTAACACTATTAGTCATATTTCCTTTTATATATATTTTTGTATTATATTTTTTTATAAACTTAATTTTATATTTATTCTATTGTATAATATTTTTTAAATCTTAATGCATTCCATGCAGCACACAAGTCAGCAAATTTAAGTATATTGAATATTACATAAAAATAAATCAAATGCTTATATTTGTTGAGAATAAAAAATGTAAAAATAAAATGTACAAAACATGTTAAAATAATTTAAAAAAAAAAAAAAAAGAAGAAGAAGGAGATGGATTTGGCTAGGGTGGAGAGAAACAAAGGGCAAGGAAGGAATTCGATTGCCTTCGATTTTGACAAATCAAGATGGGGCATTACATTATGGAGGAGGCAGCTAGCCCCCTAGCAAATGGGTCACAACTCACATGCAAATTGCAATTCCTCCATGTGGATGCTTTTTACACCATTTCACTTCTTTGCTGTTGCTTTTGTCTTTGGGCCTTTCCAATATCATCATCATCACCATCACCATCACCATCATTTGTTTATAAAAATAAAAAATAAAGATAAATGTGTTTTAACTAACATGAAATATAAAATTTATGAACCAAGTTGCACCATTAATAAGTCGTTATCTTTTCTTTTTTTTAACTTTATGCAATAACTTTATTAAAGTGAGTAGTTGAAATTGGTTTTAATTTTATAAAAAATTACCATACATTCTTATAATATCTTTAATAAAAATCATTAATCTCTATTCGACATTAATACTTTGAAAAAGAATTAAAACTATAAAAAATATTTATAAAAATCACACACTAATATTTTGCATAACTTTATTAAACCCTTGTCTAAAGCACCACACAAACTTTTTTTTTATAATTTGTCATAGGTTTTATAAATGAAGAAAAAAACATTTTAAGATTCAGAAGTAAAAATATTTTTTTAATTAAGATTCAATTTAAAATTTTTTAAATTATATAAATTGAATTTCTAATTCAAATGAATTAAATTTTTTACTAATACTAATTATTTAAAAATATCTTTTATTATAGGATTTCAAGTGTCTCTTTTTCCGTTATAGATATACAAATAAATAGGTGATCGTCTGACAGATGTTATTTTCCATGGTAACGGACACGTCACACCTGGTACACTTCACCTGGGGGAGGATATCCAAGCGCCTTTGACTCATTTATACATATGTGCATTATCAGCCGCACGTACCTAGTGATCCTATGCCACCCTCCACGCATTTGGGTTTCCCAGCCAACACATATCACCCATGCTACCAGCCCCTTTCTGTGTGAATCCACGCCACAGATAGTATAGCCTAATGACCCGTTCGATTTAATTTCATGGGGGTAATGTGATATAATGTAATAAAATGTATTGTGATGTGATGTGATATTGATTATATGTGAGTTTGTTTGGTAGATATTAGGGGTATGAAAAATAGATATATTTTTTTATTTAATTAAATACAAACACAAGATTGATTAGTTTTAAGCAAATGTAAATGGTAATAATTTATTTTCATAAGGGTAATATGGTCATTTTATCTCCATTACATGCATGTAATATTCAATACTCAACTTTTGAGAAGTATTATCTATTACATAAATTTAAGTAATCAGCATTACATATGCAATCTTCACATCACCAACCAAACACTATTAATCAGATAATGTGAATCTCATTACCTTAACATACCCCTTTTGTAATCAAATCAAATGGGTTGTAATAGTTTCTTCCTTTTCCCCCACTTTTTTTTTTAATTTAGATAAAAAATGACACTCCTCATTTAGAAAATTCTACGCACATTATGTGTGGATTTACACACGTCATACATAAATTTAGCTCTATGTACAGAATCACGTTCCTCTACTACTCTATTTGATTTCTTTTCTAAGAAAATAAAAAAGGATTTTATTACATGAAATTCAAGACATATAATATTTATTATATTTTTATCAACATTATTCAAATAATAATTATATTATGGCCAAAAAATTTTTATGGGTGACATCTAATTAATAAGCCGTGTTAATGATTTCAAATTCGAGACATCGAGTTTAAATGACATAAATCCTTAGTTGATATTTTTTATTAATATATATATATATATATATATATATATATGACACTTATATTCTCAGCGGGTGAGCAAGAGGTCCAATCCTATCCGGTATATGGACCAGCTGGGTCCTACTCATGTTCTCCTCTACCTCAATGCAGGTCATAATATATCTAATTGCACCCTTCAATACTTATTTGTTTATTAACACTTGAAAGATGCAAATTATTTTTATCTTCAAAATTTGTTATAATTTCGGCCAATTGTTGTCTCCGTAGTAATCTGACCTTCTTATATCCGAAATAATTAGGTTGATTCCGATTAATATGACTTAAGATGAAAATTTATTCCAAAGATCATTTTCTTATCTTCATGACTTGGCTATATATATATATATATACTGTAGCCATGACCCCATCAAAGCCTTCAATTGAGTAAATATGGAGAAACTGTGGGCTATATATATATATATATATATATCTTATGTAGGACCACACTGTATATTTTAAATGACCATAAATACGAACAAACTGTAGGCTGCGTCATTTAAAGTGACTGCGATGATAACGTAAAAAAAAAAAATTTGTTTTTTATGACTTGTGATGAACCATGCATATTCACACTTCTTAGCCGTCTTAGGTAAGTAATAAGTTGAATATTCTCTCAAGTGTTATACGTAAATTGCATCTTTTTTTTTTTTTAGTGTAAAGGGAGTATAGCATTAATCTCAAAGAATGTACAAGAAAAGCTCAAGGGTTATACGTAAATTGTATATTCAACATTGTATTTTGTTTGCAGTTTGCATGAAAATAATCAAGAAAATTTCAAGGGTCGACCCAGTTGTAAAAGTGCTAATTATTTTATGTATAATCAAACACATCATTCACACATTCAAATTTTGATTTCATAAAAATCTTAAATGATCTCTAATTAAAGACGCATAGAGTGCTTTCTCAACTTTAGTATTACCATAGCATTTGTTGGAATGATGGCTTGGTGGGTTGTTATCAGCTGCCTCTGAATTTTATTTTTTATTTTTTATTTTGGGTCATCTCTAGAAATTTCAAATTTGATTATATACTTTACTCTTGATAATTAACATCAATTAAAATCCTTTTCATGATGCAAAATGAGACGTCATCAAAAGACAGAAGGAAAAGAATGAATGAAGAAAAAAAAAATCTCACATCCTCCTATCGTTAATTTCTTCCTTGTCTTTCAAAGAAATGATTTCTCTTCTATTTTCTAATGTTATCTATATACTTGTATACTATTGTCTAGTAAACAGATGCCACACACATATCCCTTTTCTTTTCGAGTTTAATTTTTATACCAAAATTTTACTTTTATGGGTGTTAACCTTAAAAAAAAAAAAACAGTTAAAAGCTATTATTCATAATCAATGTATCGTTCTCACTTCATCGAATCTTAAAAACTTTAATTTCTCCACAAACATCTCTCATTATTCTTTGTTATTCAAGAGGTCAAGCTCCGGCAAAAATTTCTCTGGCAGGGCCTACGATGAGAAGATGGTGGAAGAAGGCAAGGGGCACGAGAATTAGGACCTAATTTTAAAATGTAAAAAATACAAAAATCATTTAATTTAGCAATTTTCGATCTGTTTTTTACTTTTTTTTTGGGCTGAATTAGTAATTTTCAATTCAACAACTGGAATCCATATTACTTTACAGCCACCTATGTTACTGTTCCTTCTATAAGTGCACGCTTAGAATCTGCCTACGACCCGATATTTATGGGATATTGGGATTCTTGATGAAACGGTCACGTTAGGTTTAAAACATTAAATGAATTTGATGATTGATTATTGTTTCCGCTTTATCCAGAGCGGGGATTAACATTACGCACTGAATCCATTTCCTTTCGGCTTATTTTTTTAAGCCCTATATTCAAAAGGCCCAATATCCAGGTAGGTATCCATACATCGCTAAAGCCTCGACTAGGGCTGCACAAGGTAACCCAATGTCTGGTTAGCCCGACCCGACCCAGCCACTTCAAGCCAATCGGGAAGGGCCAAATTTCGGACCGGACCGGGCCGGGCCGGGGTTAGGGTCAAACACCATAACCCCGGCCCGACCTATATATATATATATATTTTCTAATTTTTTACATATCTTAATTAATTTTTGTAGAATTTTTTTTCTTTATATATCTAATATAATACATTTGCTATGTAAATATTATAAAATTTTTTTAAGATTTTAATGTTTTAATTTTTTTTAAATTTTGAATTAATTTTTTAACTTAATATTTATGTAAAAATAATGTATAATAGTTAAATATTCATAAATTTTGAACAATTTTATTTTTTTCTAAGATTATTTTGTAAGAAAATATATTTTTAAGTATAAATAAATATATTTTTTATTATTAAATATTTTTTTATTTTTTAATTTAAAAAAATAAAAAGATATATAGTATCCGGCCAGCCCGGTACTGGCCCGAAATATCTCGGGCCGGGCATCGGGCAGAGATCAAACTTGGCCCGGCCAGGCCCTTGATCACCCCTAGCCTCGACCAAAATGACAGAAAAAAAAAAGGCGAGCTCTGGCTCATCTTCCTTTTTTTCTTTTTAACAGGGTGAGTAGCTTTGGCGCAACCGATAATGCATGTCAAATATAATATAATTAGATATATTGAATATGATAAATTTTAAAATATAAATATGAAATATATACATATAAAACCTATACATAAATTTAACAAATTAATGTATCAAAAATAAAAAATATAAAAAATTTCAGTTTTAAACTAGTATTCTAAATATAATATAAGGATATCTAAAATAAAATACCAAAAAATTAAGTTTTTCTATGAAATTTAAGTTATTTTGAAATTTTCTAAAGAAAAAAATAAAAATACATTTATCATATGTATCACAAAATATGATATGGGTATTGTACCTATTATGTATGAGTTACGAATACATCCTTCATTTTAAAATATCAGTGCAATAAAGGGCTCATCTAATATTAAATCAAAACACAGAGAAAGGAAAATGTGATTTTCCATTACTTCCAACGTTCCCCAAAATAACGTATGCGATCCAAGTCTACAGAGAGGCCCATAATTCATGACGTTCATTTTCCGATTACTACCCAAATCTTTTAAAAAAAAAATTCCAAGCAAAGATTTAATCTACCAGCGTGGTGTATCCGAGTCACCTACCAAATATACACTGTACTTCCATATCGACTTACTGACTGACAATAATTGTTTCTCCCGTCATTTGAATAAATGCAACAGCCAGCAATGATCTCCTCAGCTTTCAGATGCTCTAAATATAGTGAGTAGAGAGAGGAAGAGATTGATGATGTCCAGATACAGCGAGACCGACGCCCAAATGTACTCATCATAGGAGAACCTTTTGATCAGGTTGTCTGTATCATATATGATGTAGCCGCAAAATATAATTGATGCTAGGCACCCATAGATCATCACGGATATCCGACCCAGTGGAAATAGAATCTGCAAGGAAATGAGCATAAGGCCATGTTTGTTAGGTAGAAAAGTGCTTTCAGGAAAAGGAATGAAAAAAGAGATTCCTAACCAAACATGTTTGATACATTGGAAAATAGGATACTAAAAAAATTACTTTTCTACAATTATGGACGAGTGACTTTCCCAAAAAGAAAAAAAAATCAATGAAAGGACCTGCTATCCTAGAAAAGCAAATTTTTTGACAAAATTATCCTTAATAAAATAATTTAAATTATTATGATCCTAATTTTAAAAAAAACTATTATGATCCTAATTTTACAAATCCCAAACCTAGCAGATCTCCACCTCCCCATTCCTAAATAGGTGTACGAGATTTTTAGAAAAACTCTTTTTCATTCGCATTCTCATTTCCGTTTCTATTCCCATTTTGTACCAAACCTAGCATTATAAATCAAATGCAGCCAGAAAGTGGGCTTCTAAAGAATCACGGGGCTTACAAATATCAACCAGAAATGTTTGAAGATTACAATACCTGAATCAGAGCAAAAACAATGAGAACTATCACAGCACCGAACAAGAAGGGGCCAAGAAAATTGAAGTCATGGCCTCTCCTTGCGGCCCAAAATGTGTAGAGAGTCAAACTGACCACCACCACCGTTGTCAATATCACAGATTCCAGTATAACTTTCCCTGTTTCCACTCATCACAAAACTTTGAGAATAATGCGGAACTTGGGCACCCTAGCAAGTCAGCCATAACGCATAACAATTAAAAAAAAAAGCACACTACCTATTGCCCAAGGATCACCGTGCAATATCCTAAATTGGATTTTACTAGTAATTTGTTTCCATTGCCCAAATTGCTATAATATCAAACCTTGTCGTCAAAGACAGCATAGAACCTATTATCCTTTGTTTTTTAAATGAAGGATGGGAAGAAAGACAAAAGACAGTAGCGTATAAAGTGGCAAATGACAATTGAAATTAGACAAACAAATGTGTATATCAATATTCATCTTTGTAGGCCGCAAAGCAACTAGACCCATCCTTAGAACTAGAAAGAATATATCAAAGTTTTTTCCTGCACATTTCTTTGGGAAAAAAAAAAAGGCAGCAACAACATATGAACGAATCCCAGCTAGTTTATACCAAATTAACAACTTATAAATCAAATAGAAACTTAATTAGACCTTTAGCCCTAACAGTGCGGAAGGAAAGGAAATAACAGACATCATTCAATCTTAGCTCCATTGGCCAAACAAAAAATAGAGAATGAAAAAGATAGTGTTACCGCTAGTAAATGCACAAGTCAATCCAACAGCGAAAGCTAGAGAGATGGTGAAAATTCCCAGAAGGAGGTAATTCACCGGGTGCTTCTGGTGGTAGTAGTACAACGGGCACAACACTGCAATGTTCGAAAACCGTAAGATAAACAAAAACTAAGCATATAATAATACGAGAAAAGAGGGAGGTCAAGAGGGAAGGAAAAAATGGACATACCGATAAAAGGGGTGATGATGAGGACGATGTAGAGAGCCAAGCCACCGCTGGATGCGACGAAGAAGTTGGCAATGGGATGAACGAAGACGACGACCGAAGCAACAGCAATGGTGACGAGCAATTGGAGGGTTATGATGGAGTAAACTTTGCGGATAAAGGACCAGCGGAGCTCGGGGCTCTCGAGCATCATGGGGTAAAGAGGCCTTGCGCCGGCCTCCTCATCAGATTTGCGGAAAGGCTGGTTCCACATGCTGGAAGAGGCAGAGGCCACGCACAGAATAATGCGAAGAAGAAAACAAGGAAGGAAGGAAAAGATGAGATGAGGTGAGCTTAATTAGGGTAAAGTCCGGTTGGGTTTTGCTTGCGAGATGAGATTCTTGACGGGAGGGAGAGGGAAATTTAAAAACGAAAGAAGCAAGTTATGAGAGAAAAGTAGAATTGGGTGCACGGCGCAGTAAGAAAAAGAAACTTCGTGATACACCGCGTACACGTGTGGGGAACCATATCAATTAGCATAGCTGTCTTTCTAATTTTTACGCGAGTCGCACGAGTTCCTGGGAATGTTCTGGAGAATCTGGACCCCCAACCGCCCTTCCTCATTCAACTTCATTTCTTAATCCGCCCCATCATTGTTCTGATTTTCCTTTTCTCGCTTTTCGATATACCCTTCTTGTTTTTTTTTTTAATTATGCGAAAGTTTTGATAGATGAGTCAGGGCCAATGGGCTTGCGAGATTAGCCCAACACTTTCTCCCACTAAACTAGTACATGTCGGTTTTTGTCTCACGAAAAAAAAATTACAAGTGGGTTTTTGAATTTGATCCCGAAAGAGAATTACGTCACCGTACAAGAAATGACCGTTTATGGATCGCCTAATACGAAACAGAATAGCCGAAAACGTCCAATAAAATTACATTTTTGACCGGTGTGGTGGTGCACGAGAAAGCATAAATAGACAAAGGACAAAATTTGGGTTTTTAAACTTATACATATATATATATATATATATCTCTAATGTACTTTTTTTTTTAATCACTGCAAGGTATCTCTAGACTTTACCTAGAACTAATCCTTCTCGAGATATGGTTAACCTTCAAAGGAGGTCTAAGTTACTGCATACACAAGGGCTCAAAACTGAGACCACTTGCTTAAGCGACCAGAGCCCCTTTCACTCAGGCCAATTTCTGCTAGTTATTTCTGATATACTTTAATCTAATTAAATTGAAAACTTGTTTTTTCTTGTATTCTTTATTTTATAACTAACTTTTATTATTTATATTATTATTTTATTTTTAAATTGAAAACTCATGTGTTTTAATTTGATTTGATAAAAGTATATTAATTAAGTATATAATTTAAGTAACTAAATCTTTACCATAAATAAAGTCCAAGATAACTCCTGTTAGTAACATCATAATACAGTTCATTAGTTATTGGTTTCCATTATAATTGATTCTAATCAATTCTAATCAACCAACTGCACTTTTCGATTTGCTTTTAAGTTCTATGTAATGCATATTACCTAATCTAATTACTGTTAAATGATAATAAAATAATATATTTCAGGATTTTGATTAAAAAAAGATAAATTTTATATTCTATACGGATACTGATAATTTTTAGCAATCTTTTTTTTCACAACTTTTTTACCTTATTACTACAAGCCATAATAATTTTAGATACAATCAAACACGATGGAGCTATAGGAATGGCTAATTGAGATTTGTGTCATGCCCCACTAAAATCTTCCATTGATTTTGCACCTGTGATTAAACTCATTGAAGGAGTTGAAAGAGAAAATCATGTTGGGGGCTGCGATGCCCCCGGGGGATAATTGAACATTCAAGAAGCCCATAATTATGGCCTATAAAATAAAATAAAGCCCATAATGAGAGAAAGGGAAAGCAAATAGGGAGAATTGGCTTTTGGTAATAGAAAATAGAGATATGTGCATTTTGGGAGGTGAGAAAAACTTATTTGAGTTTTAGGACTAGGGATATAATGTGAATAGAAAAAATAATGTTAAAGTGACCAAAATACCCTTATTTATTGATGAGAGAAAAAAAAGGAGGCTCATTAAAACATCTCATTTAGAAGTGAAATTTCAAAAGAGGAGGAAGACCATTGTGCACTCAAAACCAAGAGGAAGACTAAGGCGGCGATGAAGGAGGCAATGACACAAGCATTTGTCTGTTAAAGGGAGCATCGTCGATGGTGGGCAACATCTTCCTTGGTTAGGGTTCGAAGCATCTTTTGTCATATTGTTCATCTTTGTCTTGAATCCTTCAGGTATGTATCTCAATCCTTTCATCATCTTTCTTCTCCATCTTAACTTTCTCTCACAAAGTTTAGATGACAATGTATTTTGAATGTTAAGTGGTTCAAATCATTGGGACTTTGTATTTTGGTTTATTTATAGCCAAATAATATAAAACAATGCTCACCATATGTTTGATAAAAAGCCTAAAAGAAGTATATTTATGATGAATGGTTGGAGACATGCATTTTGATACACTTGTTTTCCATGTCAATTTACAATATATCTAATCACTTATAATTATAGGCTAAAGCATGTGATGGAGCTCTTAACCAAAGGTTAAAGTAGAGCACTAATGTTAAGTGTTAGACAAAATTAGTTCATATGGACTTGATTTGGAACTTTGCAAGTGAGAGATGTGATTTGTCTTCATTTTGGCATGGTGTTTGCCATGGAGGAGCTGCATTCAAATAATATAATTACGAAAGGATCTTGGGCAGAGAGGTTCTTTGGTTGAATTTGATCAGTTTACCAAAGATGAACTTGAAGATTGGTTGTCATAAACATTCTAAAAGATACATACACGAGACGATTGGTTGTCATATAATATATGGTTAGTAAATGTATAGTTTTGACCTATGGATTTGATGTAGTAAATGTTATTATATGAGATTCATATTGTAAATGTATGGTTTTGGCCTAGTTTTGGGCTATTTATATGTGAATCATGAAGTATAGTATCTATGTGTATTTTGTAAATATCATATGGAAGTTTAGAGGTAAATTGGTTGACCAATTAACTTAAATAAGTAAATAACTAAGAAATCTCAGTATGGTAGTCGACCAAGTTACATTGATCACATACACTTGATCATGCATACTTTTTGGGTGCATAGTTATATGGAAGTATGGAGGTAAATTGGTTGACCAATTAATTTAAATAATAGAGAAATCTCAATATGGTGGTCGACCCGTTTATATTCATTACATGCACTTGAACATGCATATTTTTTACGTATAATGCTGTGTGAAAGTATGGATGGAACTTGGTTGACCAATTTACTTAAATAACAAAAAAAATATAAATCTGGTGGTCAACTAGTTTTTAGTGACCATATGCATTTAAAGCTTTTTTTTTTGGTATAGTGTTATGTGGAAGTTTCGTTGGAAATTGGTTCACCAGTACCAATTTGTTCGTCCTTCCTGAATGATTTTGTTGTTGTTGAAATCTTTGACTTATGTTGAATAATGGAGTGCATGATGTGGAATGATTTCATGTGTGTTGAGATAAACATAGCTGAATAAACAAGTTAGGGTTGACTGATAATATCAATGAGTAATGTGAATTAGTCTAATAAGTATTGTGCATGTTGTAATTGATGATGGATTGAAATTGATGGCAACATTTTTTACTCTATTTATGTTTTGTGCGAGTGTAAATAAGAAATGTTGGCTCGATTGACCAATGACAACTCAGAGGGAGTCCCATTACCAGCAGAGGAGGGACTATAGGTGTGGAAGGTGCCATGAGCCAGTGCATTCTTGAATAAGGTGTCATAATATAAACCTATCTAGGGATTTGCCTTCTTCTATTATACCTTAGGCTTCAGTTAGTGTGTAGCATACATGTTAAACATAAAAGATATTTTGGTATATAGGTAATACATATATATATATATATATTGATTTAGCCCATTTATATTTCTTTGGCAATGGGGTTATATAGCTGCTGAATGTAGTAGATAGATAATTCTTTTGGCAATGTAAGTAGAAAGCAGCCTATAGTTAAGTAAAAAAACAACCTATAATATGTAGATCATTCTTTTGGAGCCATTATGGGGAAATCTTATAATGGCAAAATAGATTAATTGTTGTGAAGTATAAGAGATTCATATGGCAAAATAGATCAGTTGTTATTATGTATCTTAATGCATGTTTATGAAATGACTGTAATTGTTGTCTGGGACTAATAGCATTGGATAGTAGCACTGAGTTTTAAAGACACAAACGGTTGATCCATTGTTTTTATAAATGGCCGACTACCAAAATTGAATTTTCCAATTATAATTTTGATGTGGTCGACTGTTTTTCAAACCTTTGAGGTCAAGTGTGCAAGTTTGCTGAAACCTCACCCAAGCTCCTGAAAAACGATCAGCCACTAGAATTAAATTTTCTAGTTATAATTTTGATATAGTCGACTATTTTCTCAGCAGCTTTGGGGCCAAGTGTGCAAGCTCGCTAAAACCTCACCATGCAATTGAAAAACAATAGACCACAAGAATTGAATTTTTCAGTCATAATTTTGATTTGGTTGTCTGTTTTTCAAAACCTATGAGTCCAAGTGTACAGGGTCACTGAAACCTCACCATACTTTTGAAAAATGGTCGACCATAATAATTAAATTTTTTAGTTATAATTTTGATGTGGTCGACCATTTTTTTAGCTCCTCTGGGTCAAGTGTGTAGGCTCACTGAAACCTCACCATACTCTTGAAAAAAGGTCGACCAACAGAATTGAATTTTTCAATTGTAATTTTGATGTGGTCGATCGTTTTTCATAACCTTTAGAGCCAAGTATGCAAGCTCACTGAAACCTCACATGTTCTTGAAAAATGGTAGACCACCATAATTAAATTTTTCAGTTATAATTTTAATATAGTCGACTATTTTTTAGAACCTTTGAGGCCAAGTTTACAGGCTCACTGAAACCTTACCATGCTCTTAAAAAATAGTTGACCACCAATATTGATTTTTTCAGTTATAATTTTGATGTGGTCAGCTATTTTTTAGAACCTCTGGGGCTAAGTGTATAGGCTCGCTAAAACCTCACCATGCTCATGAAAAATGGTTCACTACCAGAATTGAATTTTTCAGTCATAATTTTAATGTGGTGAATTATTTTTCAAAACCTCTGCGGTCAAGTATGCAAACTCGTTGAAACTTCACATGCTCTTGGAAAACAATAGACCACTATAATTGAATTTTTTAGTCATAATTTTGATGTGATCGACCGTTTTTTAAAACCTTTGGGGTCAAGTGTCCAGGCTCACTGAAACCTTGTCCATGGTCTTGAAAAATGGTCGACCACTGGAATTGAATTTTTCAGTTATAATTTTGATATAATTGAACGTTTTTTCAGAAGTTCTGGAGCCAAGTATGTAGACTTGCTGAAACTTTACCACACACTTGAAAAATGGTTGACCGCCATAATTGAATTTTCTAGTCATAATTTTGATGTGGTCAGCCGTTTTTCAAAACCTCTAAAGCCAAGTATGCATGCTCGCTGAAACCTCACCGATGCTCTTGAAAAATAATCGACCACCAATGTTAAATTTTTCAATTATAATTTTGATGTGGTCGACCATTTTTTTAGAAGCTTTTAAGGCCAAATGTGTAGACTCACTGAAACTTCACTATGCACTTGAAAAACAGTCGACCACTAGAATTGAATTTTCTAGTCATAATTTTGATATGATCGACTATATTTCAGAACCTCTGAGGTCAAATGTGCAGGCTCGTTGAAATCTCACATGCCTATTGTAGAGTCTCTCTTGGAAATAATCTCATTTGTGATTTTTTAGAATTTTACTTGGAAACTATTTGACTTCTTATTTCTTAAAATATAATTTGGATATGATAAATTCTAACCTGCATATTGTAGAGTCTCTCTTGCACTTAGTGGAGTCTTCCTGATAAATTATCTTGTTATTTGGAGTCTCACTTGTATATTGTGGAGTCTCTCTTGCACATAGTGAAGCCTCCATTGGAAATAATCTTACTTGTTATTTGGAGTCTTATCTCCATATTGTGGAGTCTCTCGTAGAAATAATTTCACTTGAATATGTTGGATTATCATATACATATTGTGGAGTCTCCTTTGTACATGGTGGATTCTTCCTTGAAAATAATCTTACTTATTATTTGGAGTCTCACATGCATATTGTAAAGTCTCTCTTGCACATAATGAAGTCTCCTTTGCAAATAATTTCAATTGTTATTTCTTAGAATTTTACTTGGAGACTATTCGACTTCTTATTTCTTAGAATCTGACTTGGAAATGATGGATTTTGACTTGTATATTGTGGAGTTTCTTTTGCACTCAATAGAGTCTTTCTTGGAAATAATCTTACTTGTTATTCAGAGTATTACTTACGTATTGTGAAGTCTCTCTGATACATAGTGGAGTCTCCCTCGGAAATAATCTCACTTATTATTTGGGGTCTTATCTGCATCTTGTGGAGTCTTTCTTAGAAATAATCTCACTTGGATATGTTAGATTATCATATGCATATTATGGAGTCTCTCTTGCAAATAATTTTACTTGCATATTATAGAGTCTTACATGCATATTTGGGGAGTCTCTTTTGCACATAATGGAGTCTTTCCTGGAAATAATCTCACTTGTTATTTTGGAGTCTGAGTTGCATATTATGAAATCTCTTTTGCACATAGTAGAGTCTCCTTTGGAAATAATCTCACATGGAAATTATTATGGTCGACTACTGAAGATTTCCTTGTTATTTTAGTTTACTGGTCAACCAATTTCCCTCAAAACTACCACATAACACCATATTAGGAAATGCTAACATGAAAATTTTGAATTCCTCAAAGTACACTTCAAAATTCACATATCTATAGGCCAAAAGTATATATTTACTAAATGCACATCATATCCATATGCTAAAAGTACACCAAGATTCTTATTATGATTCAATTACAATATCCTTTTTCTAAAGTTTACAAAGGAATGATACACAAAAATAACATTAGTAAATCATTTGTTGAAGCTAAGAAAGTTTCTTTTCTTCTTGTCCTGTAATTCCTCGATCTCAGCTCTTACTTTTGCCTTCACCCCATCTAACTTTTGCATATTTCTCAAGCAAGCAAAAGAATTGCCAACATTCCACTATTCTTCTTGAAGTAAACATAAGCTTAGACTTAATAGTGCCACATTTAACTAGGATGAAGTGGAGGGACCACATTTTCACCCTTTTCTTCTATTGATTTACTCAACATTACAAAATAAAATCCAATCGATATTATTATCATGGCTCCAATTAGACTGCAAAAGAGCAAATATCATTACTTGCTATGATTTCGAACTCATGTTGCCAAATGCCTCCAGTTAGAACAAGCATTTTTAAAACAAACAATTTTAAACATCCACTAGAATATAGCATTCAAAACTAAATTCTAAGGCAAGACCGAAAATCCACTTGAGTTCAAAGACTAATGCATAGATTTACCAAAAAAGTAACACAATCAAACACATTGCAACCTGACTAAAAAAATGTAGATATTTCATCATGCATCAAAAGATAGCTACCTTAGATTTTTTACAAACATTTGGCATGCACTTGATATAATCATTATAAAATAATCATCTTAGCATTCAAACTCTTTTCTTATCACTCCCTTTTTTATTCCCATCATGCCCTTAGTCCCAAAAACCAAATAAGTTTCTCTCACATCCCAAAAACTAAATATCTCCATTTTCTAATACCAAAAGCCAATTTTCCCAAGCCAATAGTGATTAGGAGTGGGGAAAGGCATGATGCAAGATTCAGGGGACTGTGGATGATGAATGAACCCTTTTTTCATATTTTTATTAGGAGGAATATTATTTGCCCTATTTGTGGTGTTGAGGAGATCTTTAGTCAATGACTGAGTTTAAATTACGATTCTGAATTTGTGATGATTTTATTTATTTGTAATTAATTAATTAATAATTATACATACTCTTTCTTTGTGTTAAAAATATGTTTGAGGATAGGTAAAAATAAAATGCAAAAATTTTAAATTTTGAATAGAAAATGAAATAATTTTTAAAAGAAACTTGTAATTAAAGAATAATGAATAATCTTATGTTCATTTAAATCTTATAAATTAAATATCAAGCCTTATAATTAATTCGGTTATATATATATATATATATTAAACTTTATATATTTTCAGCATTTACATATGTAATTAATTTTATACAGTAACATGCATTAGTTTTTTTTTTACAAAAAAAATTGCCTCTATTGAAGGTCCTGGTAAAAAATCCAATTTTCTCAGGTAAAAAACTTCAGCTCCAAAATTCAGTAATCGACTCACTTTTTTTTTTTTGGGCCACGCACGCAGTAGACAAGTCGGCCGAAACAAAATATGAAGAAGGCGAAGCATGCACGTGTCATCCTGAAGCTGAAGCTACGGAAAAGGTGCAATGAATAACGTTCCACACAACCAACAGGTGCCCGGCCATTGGTACCCCTACCACGTGAAGCCGCACTAGTTCATGACAAATAATGTCCATATCCATCTCACTCCCAAAACAAAAATGTCCATGTCCATCGCTTTGGACTTTTCCCTCTGTTATTTAAAACGTGATATCCAATTGTTTGGGAAATGGATCCTTTGCTGCAGTGGATCTGGACCATCCAAAAAATATTTGGACGGTTCAAATTTTTTATATAATTTTTTTAAAATTTTAATATTTTTTAAATTTATAAAAAGGTAAAAAATAAAATAAAAATAATTTCTCAACTAAAAAATTTAAAAAAAATGATATTTAATAATAAAAATAAAAAAAAACATGAGATAAAATCTGGACCGTTCATATTTTGTATGAACGGTCCAGATCTGCTGTCAAAACAGCAGCACTTGGTGCTGCTGTTCTGACAGCAGCAGAGAACCCAGACCCAATTGTTTGAATTAATAACAACATTCAATACAACACCACAAAATAATTAAATATATATGTTAAAAAAAAGGGTTTTTATGCAACGTTAAACTTTTTTCTTCTGAAAAATCTGAGATATCAGTCGTTTTTATTGTATATTCGTGTTGATGGCCAATTCACTCTCTTGAGTACACCTAAAGTGAAATTTAGAGTAGTTGGTGGGACTACTGAAACATTCAGTTTTTAATTTTACGGAATTTTAACATATATAATGTCGTGTCTGAACTCATGATTCAACTGAAGACAAATGTTACTGTAATGTGGGCATGGGCAATGATCACGACACATTTTCTTGAAGTCAAGCATACCAACCTTATAGCTTCAACTAAATCTTATAAAGCTCATATTAACCTCCTCCAGCTCCACTCATTCGCTTCACAACACACAAACACACACACACAAAGGGATTGCTTTCTCAAGACGTACAACAATGGCTTTGTTGGAAGCTCAACCAGTTCTGGCCACCACCAACGTGTTTCAGCCAGGAGATATCAAATACAAGTCATTCACCATTGATAGTTCAAGCACTGCCTCACCCCCAAAACCATTGCTGATCTTCACGCCAGTCGAGGCCGCGGAATACCCAGTAATATTGTTTTGCCACGGCTACTGTCTTCGCAATGACTTCTACTCTCATCTCCTCGGCCACATAGCCTCCCATGGATATATAGTTGTTGCACCTCAGGTTTAATTATATTGTCCACGTACATGTATTTCTGCTCTTTCAAACTTTACATATATGCTAAATAATTAATTAATAATTAAACCCAACTCTATATTCGTAATTGTTTCAGATATACAAATGGATAATGTTGGGATTTTGTGAAGTTAAGTGTGTGGGAAAAGTAGCAGACTGGATAGCCAACAAGATTCAATCGGTGCTTCCTCAAAACGTAACACCAGATCTGGAGAAATTTGTGATAGCAGGGCACAGTAGGGGTGGGAAAGCAGCATTTGCAGTAGCACTTGGGCACGCCAAAACCAAGCTCAACATTTCAGCGCTTGTAGGCGTAGACCCTGTGGCTGGGGCAAACAAGTATTGCAGAACCACTCCTTGGATCCTCAACGGCAAGGCTGGGTCTTTCAACTTAACCATGCCTGTTGCTGTCATTGGGACTGGTTTAGGCCCAGATAAAGCCGATTATTGCTGTGCAAAGCCCTGTGCTCCCAAGGGTTTGAACCATCACAATTTCTTCTTCGAGAGCAATCCACCTTGTGCTTATTTTGTAGCCAAGGATTATGGTCACATGGACATGCTGGATGACTGTCCAGAGGGAATGATTGGGGGAGTGGCCAACTGTATATGTAAGAATGGGACGGGTCCTAGGGACTGCATGAGAAGAACCGTTGGTGGGTTAGTCGTTGCCTTCTTGAGGGCTCATTTGAACCGACACACCGTCGATCTGGAAGCCATTGTTGCCAACCCTAGTCTTGCTCCCACCACGCTCCATCCTGCTCAGTATATAAAAGCACCGTACGTGAAGGGCTAGCTGAACGGTTTCCTTCATTCTTTAGTCTTGTTTCAGATTTTTGTTAAAATTTGAATATGAAATCTACAAAATTTTAGTATCTGGGCCCTGCTGGGCCGTTTCTTTTAATTTCCACAGGTTTTCAAATGCAATTTGCAAATAATTAATATAAGATAGTCTCAATCAGTAACGGGAGGAATTAGGGGGGGTGGAAGTTTCAAGCATCATGTTAACTTTGGCACTGTTTCAGTATTTTGTGAATGACACGCTACCAAACACGAAAATTTCAGAGTTTCAAACCCTTTAATTACTGTTGTTTGGCTTTGTTGGACAAAAAGGTACAGCCAACAAAAAGAAAGTTGGATACAGCAATGATGCAATCATACAAGTGGGAGAAATCACGTTTTGAGTTCCACATTTTTTCTCAACAAAACTATGCTCCGAGCCAGGGGCGGAGCGGCCAGCATTAAAACTCTGGGGAGGCCAAGTTTTTTAAAATTAATTTTTATATATTGTTGATTTAATTTTTTAATATTTATTATAATTAATTTTCTAAAATAATTTTATTACTTAAAATGAGCATAACATAATAATCATCTATAATTATATAATAATTTAATAACATTTAAAAATATGCAAAGTGAAACCATATATTTATTATACTAATTTTGAAGGAAAAAATAAAGAATATATAAAATTTTATATTTTCCATACATTTTCAAATGTCATTGTATATTGATTTGATTAAAAAAATTAGGCTAAATATTTAAATGTAATAACAAATAAATCAATAACTTATGTTCTTAAAAAATATATATTTCATATACTAAAAACTACTACTAATTAATATTATACACGAATTAAATAAAAATAAATCTATATTCTTCCTGCGAAAATGGTGCTTCAATTGAAAGTGGGATAATAACTGCAAGATATAGAAGCAAGTATTAAGCTATTACAATATCCAAAACGCGCAGGAGAGGGGGTAGCAGGGTGATAGGCAAGCAAATGACGTGGCAGGCAAAAAGAATGGCAAGCAGCTTGGTTAGAAAACTCAACCTAATATGCATCAACGTAATAAATAATTAAAATCCTTGGATGCATTTAACAGTTGGAACATTTAAAAGCCAAATGGGTGTCTCAATATTCGGATTTGGAAGCTGACACTTGTTTTTATGGGTGTTGTGAACAGAGACGAGGGAGCACACTGGAGAGTGGAATCTTAAAAACAAGACACTTCGTAGCTAGTTACAGAAGTCTTCCTAATGGGATGGTGTTTTTCGGGGGAGCCGAACCCTTCTGATATATGATAAAGGGGAGGAGGTGGGGGAGACCATGGCTCCCCCTGGTCCCCCCTGTGCCTCCGCCACTGCTATGAGCTGTTGTGAGCTTTTTAAGTGTTCATATGTATTTCTTCTTGGACTTTCAGGATATGGTACGCCACTTTCTTCTATTCTGACGACCCTACGCAGTTTTTTTTTTTTGGGGCATTCAACCTAACCTTCAAATAGTAACTTTTGGCCCCCATCTATTTATCTAGGCTGACTATATGCTACAAGTGAGTAAAGGGTATATAAAAGAGAAGCACGTCTGAATGAAGACAAAATTTTGGACGTTTGAGTTACATCGAATATGGTTCTGATCCATCTCTAGATTATCACACTCAGAGCTGGAGAATATATTTATGATAAGAAAAATAAGTTGAAGAATATTTCATCTCCTTGTGACGTGAAAATGAGGATTTGAGTCAACAGAATCAGCAAGGTGAGTAACCCAATGTTTGATGAGTAGATCAGAGTGGCAACAAAAGAAACAAAACTTTTTTTGAGACCTGGCAAGTGGGAAATCAAATTGTATTGTTGGGGACAAAACTATTGCTTGAATTTGTATTTTGGGCATGCTTAACATTCATCCAAGTTCATTTAGAAAAAGGGCTTGTATACAGTATATATGCCTTTGCTCATAAGATCGTAGGGAAAGGAATGTGTCACTCAATATATACTTGGCCCAATAATTAGTTAACGGTTGCTCATAACAGCACCTTCGAAACTTGCTATGTTTTTGGCAGAACCAACATTTCCCTAGTGGCATCCTATATATGTCCGATCAGTCTTAGAAGGACAGCCTGCATTTGCCATGGCCTCATTCATTGCACAGTGCTTCTCTGTCTCCCATCTTTATCGCACTATAGATCCAAAAATTGTTTCTTCGTTTTTCAATCCAAAGTTGTAGTTCCATTACATATAATATTGAACAATTGTTTTCTTTACGTTAATAATTATGTATTGCGTATGTATATTTGTTTTTCAATGATTGAATCGATTCATCTGTGAGGTGCTACACTCAAGTGACACCATTGGTGAGCATTGGTGAGCATCCATCCATATAATTAAAAGTTACACAATTTGAACTTAATGCATCTTCAAAGGGAAAGGGGATATTGACAAAAGGAATGAAATGATATATGGTGGCTTGTAAATAATGAAAGTTGTGAAATATGCTCTCTGATTGTACCATATGTTCTGTGTTGATGGCTTGGAAAAATGACAAGTACTGTTCATCTTGTGGTCTGTTGGTGATAGTCTACTATGTCTGCCTTTGCACCAATTTGCACAAGTTGAGGCGTATACAACAACTATGTGGTTTTCTTGTGGGAGTCTTTCCAACTTGACGACTTTATTGACATCAAATGTAAGAGGAAGATTGCACGCCGTGAAGTAGGAAAAAAAATTCAGGTTACTATGGACTTGTTTGATAGTGTTTTCTATTTTATTATTCTGAAAATAATTTTGTAAAACTGTTTTCGAGAACAAGTTTTAAAAATAAAAAAATAAAAAAAATCTGTTTGAATAATTATTCTCAAAATCATAATTAGTAAGTGTTAGATGAGTTATTCTAAATTCATAACTTTACTATTAATGAGGTGGGTATTTTTCACATTTTCTTGTGTTTTCTAAACCAAAAACTATAAAACACTTTAAAAATGTTCTGAGTTTTTTATTATTTTATTTTTCTGTTTTTTAGAATATTTTATAAAAAACAGGTTTATCAAACAAGTTTTTTTTATTTTCGAAAAAAAAAACTATTTTGAAAACAATTACCAAACAGGCCCTATATCTTAGAATGATAATCATTCTCACTCTTTTTATTTTTTTTCAATGGAAAAAAAGTGGGAAGAAGGGAAGGCGCTCCCAGTTACTGGTAGGGCTCGAAATTTCAGTAGCTATGAAGTCTATTTTATACCATCAACTGCCACTAAGGGCCCAGATACCTTAGGCTTTGGAATCGGGTCAACCACTAGACCATTAGTTGGTATCGATTCAACTGAGTTCATGATCCACACTTACTATGGGTGAGAGATCTCCCCACAATCAATTGCTAACAAACAGGACTTTAATGACAAAGAGGAGTTTCAAACCCACAATTCGAAAGTTACAGAATCAGCTTTCTTGCTACTTGTACCAGCCTTCGTTAGCATTCTCACACTTAAATTTAGTCTCTATATACTCTATCCATTTTTACTGGGGCAAGTAAATTTTAGGATAAGAAATGCTTAAACAAATGGGTACTGTGTTGAGGGGGAAAAAAGCTATTCTTTCACAGACAACTATATATGTATGGCTATAATGTGTTCCTACCTTGAGTTATCATTTTTATTGACCAGACAAAAGATTGATAAGGATCAGTATACAATGACAATTCACACTCATAATTTTGTATAATTTATATAGCAAAATGCCAACGAAAGAGAGACCAAAAAATGACGAAATAAAATATTCATGTTGGGGTATGATAAAGAATATGTTTCTTCATTGTCAGAATATATAATTTTGGTGAAGTTGACTTTGTATCTTGTGTGCTGTCTACTATCCATGTATTGGAGAAATTAAAAAAGAAAAAAATTGTTAAGAAGGTCATGAAGTAGACATATTGAAACATACTAGATCACAAACTAAACATGATTATTAAAAAATCTCTCTATGCAACAGAGAAATATAATGTAAACTTTTGGGGCATATAGTTGTTAGAAAAATTTTGGGATCGAGGCATTAAAAAAATAGTAGTTGAACATACTTATTTAATCAAGTAACCTTTGGATTGGGTATAACATATTGATTAAATAATATTAAATGGTAGAGTAATTTTAGAGACACTTATATCAAGTGGGTAAGTAACTTAAGCAAACCATAATAGATTACAAGGAAGACCGAAACGTGGTCCTACCTCATTTTCTGTAATGATTGTTTTGCCATCTTACAAGTATTGAGCTAAACTTATTTGTCGTTGCAAGTGATGGGCTTTATGAATTATGACTATTGACACACCTCAACAATAATATTAGCGTTATTTCACTAGATGAGGTTAGCTATATGATTCATGTAATGTTATTGGCCTCTATCAAATACCATCTTTTTAGATAAATCATATATCAAGAGATCATACCTTATAACTTTCCTTAACATTCTTCTTGGTCTTCCTCTAAGCCTTTTGATAGAGCTCCAAGCTATTTGATATACTCTCATCACTGTCTCCTTTTGCCATCTTCTTTGTATATGTCCAAACCATCTAATATGATTTTCCACCATTTTCTCCTTGATAAGTATAACTCCAACTTTCCTATATATATAATCATTTCATATCTTATCCATTTTTTTATAACCACGTATCTATCTCAACATTCTCATCTTAGCTATTCCTATCTTATACTCTTATTATACTTTCAAAATCCAACATTTACTGCTATATAATATTGCTGGCCTTATAGCAGTTAAATAAATTTTTTTTTAAGTTTAGTAGGTATTTTGTAGTCACAAATAACTCTTAAAATTTTTCTCCATGTTAACCATTCAGTTTGTATCCTATGTATAACATCCCCATCAATTTCACAACCACTTTGTAAAATGACACAAAATAACTAAATTTTGACACTTCTGAACTAGTTTGCTCTCCGATTTTTACTTCTGAATCATTTCTAACTGACCTCTTGATATATAAATTTGTAGTGCATATATTTCGTCTTATTTTTACTCAAGTGGAAATCTTTTGATTCTAAAGTGTATCTTCAAAACACAAGTTTAGAATTGATATTTTTTCTTAAGTTTTCAATCAAGATTATATTATCGCGAAGGGCATACACTCAGAAATTTCCTTTTGTATATGTTATGTCAGAGCGTCTAAATCAAATCAAATAAGTATAGACTCAAGAAAAATCTCTGATGTAACCTATCCTTAAAAGAAAAGTCTTTTGTCTCATTCTTAGAAGTTTTTACATTTGTTGTTGCTCCATTATACAGATTTTTTATAACTCAAATATAAGTCATATAAACACACTTCTTCTTTATTACTTTTCACAACATATATATTGGTACTCTATCTAGAGGTACACAAAGATCGGATAAGATCAGGTTGATCATTAACCTGATACCCATTCTTTGAAAGGCCGAATAGGACCAGACCAACCTAACATACAAGACTGGGGTTGGCCTAGTCTTAAAAAATATTTAAAAATAAAAATAAATTAATTTTATTTATTAACAAAAATATAATTACATTCATTCAAAATATATTTTCTTAAAAAATAATATTATAATAAAAAATAACATTTGTTAAAAATATAAATGAATAATCATACATTTTTTTATCCAATATTAAGAAAATAATTTAAAATTTTAAATAAAATTAAAAGATTGAATTCTAAAAAATATTCATAATAATAATATAATCAATTTATTACATATAATGTATTAAAAAAAATCATACAAAAATAGTATTTATAAATTTAAAAAAAATATAAAATATATATATACCAAAACCGGGGAGATCGGGTTTAACTTCAACCCAGTGCCCAACTTGACTCAAACTTTGAGACCATCCCAGTATGTCAGGTAAGACGGGTTGTTTGAATACCCCTAACTCTATCATAGGTTTTTTTTATTTCAAATCAATAAAAATTATACGCAAGTCTCTTTCTTTATTTGGTATCTTCCCATCAAATCTTTTAACAAATAAATAGCTTTTGTTATACTGTATAAGACTCTATTCTTAGTGTATGCTTAATCACTCTTTTTTAGAGTTTCATAGTGTGACTTATAAATTTTATCCCCTGATAATTTACATATTTTTCAATATCCCCTTTATTCTTATAAATGGGCACCAAAATGCTATTTTTTCCATTCCTAACATTTTCTCCGTTACTCTTACTCTTCGTGTGGCCTTTTTCAGATTTGAAATTGAAACTCCATAATTGATTAAGTGGAACCTCGACCTATTCTGTTGTGTTCATTCATACCTTCCTCTCTCTAAGTGAGCAACACTATACATTTTTTTGCCTGAAAAAAAAATAGAAGCTCAGAGTATGTAATTTCAAAGTGCATCGTGTGGTGGAAGGACACGAGTTATTAATTTACTTCCACATCTTATTAAATAATAAATAAAAAAAGCTTACAACCATGTTTTTTTTTGATAAAAAAAAACTACGTAACTAATGCCTGACAGCTATCAATGGCATGCAAAACTTCAACTGGTGGATTTGTGAAGAATGTGATGCCTTGAGTAGAGTTTAAAGCCATCCTTGCTACTACATATGCAGCAGCATTCACGTTTCTGCTACAATGCCACGACTATGGCTACCCAATCCCTGTTTAGCATGGTTTGTATTTCTCCCAATATGTCTCTCTCTGTATGCTCATTCTTGAAGCCGCAGTTTACAGCTTAGACCATCTCAGCACAATCACTTTCTATTATGACAGACCGGAAACCAAGATCCCAAGCTAACTTTAACCCCCATAACACACCCCACGCCTCAACAGTGAAACAATTTCCTCTACCAATGTTGAACATGAACCCACGTATTACCTTTCCATTATGGTCACGAGCAATTCCTCCACTGGCTACCAAATTTATAAAAAAAGCTTATAACCATGTTTTAAAGTAACTATATATCTTCTTTTTTCATGTGATGATAATAAATTTTAAATATATATAGTAATATAGGATCAAATTAAAGGTTAATTGAAAATTGTATGATTTGTATCTATTTTTCTAAATATCTAAATTTTATTAAAAAGTATTGAGAAAGACTAAACGATTACATAAAAAGAAAAACCAACATACAGCCCAACAAATAATTTTGTAAAAATAGCAACTTATGAATAGTATAATTTTTTTATAACTTTATATTTTATTAGGCACATCTTTTCATATTTATAAAAAATTATACATCTTTTCCGCATGCATCAATTGTCTAAAATGGATTTGTTATTTTGGTATAAATAATGCAATTCACTTGTTATATTTTTCTAACCCTTAATGAAAATCTTTGATTGTAGGTCATGATAATAAACCAATAAACAAAACATTAAATATAGTTTACAGAGAAATATTCAATAATATAGATTGATAAGATTTATACCTATAATTAAATTCTTTTCTATTATATAAAAGCATATAGCTTTTCCTTATACATTTATAATTGTTGTTCCTTTTTGACCAATACACTTAAAGTTGCTACAAGTTATATAAAAAATTAAGAAGTAAAAACTGATAATTGGATTGAACAATGATCTTACATATTATTTAGTGTTTTTTATTATATACACACATATATAATATATAAAATTGAAAACAGTTCTCTATGATTATATCAAATATGATTATTTTTTACAGGACTTTTATTTCCTTAAAATGAGCTCTATTTTAATCCATATTTTGATTCTCACAAAAAATGATTTTGGTACCACATGTAATAATAAAGAGAATTTGGAAATTAAAGTGTGTCATGAATTTTGAAATGAATCATACCAGTACTAGTAATGGAGATTTTTTATTTTATTATATTGATTAATGATTTTATTTTTTAAATAATATAAAAGAATACTAGTTGTTAAAAAAATTCAAGTTTCAAGATAAACTAAACAAATTCTTCAATATTGGATACCATCAATTAATCTGAATTTAAATCCCATTGAATTTTAATTGAAGAAGTAAATTTTAATATATATATATTTATAAAAAAGACTCAAACTCAAGATTTTATTGATACAATAAGTTTTTCTTCTTTGTTTTTAGTAATGGCAAGAAGTATCTCACTGACTAGTACACTAAAATTTCTATTATTCAATTGGTTTTGTTGACGAATTAAATTGAATCCTAAAAGATATTGGGAGAATTGGGTTTTAATATAAAAAAATTAAAATATTTAAAAAATGAAACCAAAATTTTTCATATTTCTGAGTTAAGACAAGATTTTTTCAGGTGAGAATACAAAATTTTTAAGCCAATATAGAAAAAATTTTTTATTCTTATTTGATACAAAAAAATTTATTTTAACTTAAAAATTTTCTATCCTCACTTAAAAAAATTTATCATAACTTGGAAACACAGTAAGTTTTTATTTTATGTCCTAAATATTTTATTTTTTGATTTTTTTCCAATTTTCACAAATATATTTTATTATAAAATGAGAAGAAAAGCAGGCCAATAAAAAAAAATTTCAGTTTTGTGGCATGTCATGTGTTTATTCTCTCTTTACCTTAAAAATACTTTGAATCCCTCATGGATCCGTGTTCGCAGCTGAACACATATTTTTAGGTGGAACAAATGGGTGTTTGGGAGAGTGAGAGCGGGGTTAGTGGGCTGGTTTGTCCACAATCCACATCACCGATTGTAGTATTAGCGAACAATTGTAAAAGATAATATTTCAAAGCGGCTATTTGGGAAGACATTTTTGACAGATACAGAATTACAGATACCACATCCACCACCACCAGACGCTTTCAGATCACGCCGGTTTCCATTCCACATTTGTCACTCCCATTTCGAGCCAAGACAAGCTCCAGCCTACATCTTTTTTCGTTTCAACTGTTTCCTACTTTTCTATTATTATTCTTATTTTTAGTTTTTTTTTTCTGCTTTTGTCCAGTTTATTTTTTGCGTTCCCGATCAACAGTAGCTGCAATTTTTGTGGTCTCCAACGCAGGGAAAGCTAGAAGAAAAGAAAAAGAAAATTACTTTCCCTTTTACCAAACAAAAGTAGAAAAAGAAAAGTTAGTTAAAGTTGGAAATTTTCAATTTGATTCCCTCACTTTGATCTCCAGGCCTCTCAACCTCTGCTCGTAATCCGTTGCGTGCGTCTGCAGATTCAAGAACAATTTTTGTGGCTTCCTCTTTCTCTCTCTCACACACACCCGCTTTTGCTTTTGATCTTTGGCATTTTCTTATTTGGTTTGAGTGAGCTACAAAAATGTGGTCATTTCTCTGGGAGAGATCTTTCTTACCCATTTCCATCTGTTTGGTCTTTTCTAGTTTATTGCTTCTTTTATTAATCAGTTTTTCCCAGACTAGGTTGAATCATTGAGTGGATTAAAAAAAAGAAAAAGAAAATTGAAGCTTGATTGAGCTGATGTTTATCGGAAGAAATCGCTGATTTTTTGTTGTATCCATTCGTTCAAAAGACTGTTGTTATCGGTTCAGTTCCTTTTTTGATTAGTCTGTTTGTTCGGAAAGGGAAAAATAGGGAAAAGGAGCTGTTGCTTTCTGGGGATGGAAATAATATAGCTGAGGGTAGTGGAATGTGACGAACAGGTGGAGGCGGGTCTTTTTAGTCGTTCTTCTATTTCCTTTTTCACTCCAATTTGTAAAGGTTGAATTATAAGAGGAAGCCTATAGCACTATTGTGGAGATCTGGGACTTGTTCCGTGTCCTATGCCCCATGAGGACTTTCTTCTCTCCTGAATCCTGTAAAGAAGCGCAACCAAATGCTATAAATCCACAGTCCTGGCTCCAAGTTGAAAGAGGGAAACTTCCCAAACTGTCGTCACAGTCATCTTCTGCATCGATGTGAGTTTATCTTCTCCACAGTATTACTCTGAAGTTTTTTTTTTTGGTTCAAATTAAATGACGTCTTTTTTTTTTTTTGGGGGGTGGTGGTGGTTGATGTTAACCACCGTAGAGAATCGCTAATCAAGGTCCCAGAACCATCTATACTGCCATTCTTTAAACCTGTTGATTATGTGGAAGTTTTAGCTCAAATCCATGAAGACCTAGAGTCATGTCCCCCGAAAGAGCGGTCAAGCCTATATTTATTGCAATACCAGGTCTTTAGGGGCCTTGGAGAAGTTAAATTGATGCGTAGAAGCCTCCGGGCAGCTTGGCAGGGAGCTAACACTGTTCATGAGAAGCTCATATTTGGGGCTTGGTTGAAGTATGAGAAACAAGGTGAAGAGGTAATTGCTGATTTGCTGAAAACTTGTGGTAAATGTGCTAAGGAGTTTGGGTCAATAGATGTGGCATCTTATCTCCCTTTTGATGTAACTGTAAGTTCGCAAGAGAGATTTTTGGTGAATGGGAACCACATTTCACAATATGTTATTTTTACCATTGGGAATGATAAGATAATTTGTGATAGACATAAGATGTCTGAACTTTCAGCACCATTTCATGCAATGCTAAAGGGATCTTTCAGTGAGTCACTTTCTGAGACTGTAGATTTGTCTGAGAACAATATATCCCCTTCAGGTATGAGGGCAATAAGTTATTTTAGTTTGACAGGCAGTTTATATGACGTTCCTCCCAATCTGTTGTTGGAGATATTAGTTTTTGCTAACAAGTATTGTTGTGAAAATCTTAAAGATGCTTGTGATAGAAGACTAGCATCTTTAATTTCCTCCAAAGAAGATGCTGTGGAACTCATGGATTATGCTCTTGATGAGAATTCTCCTGTTCTTGCTGCATCATGTTTGCAAGTCCTTTTATGTGATCTTCCAAATTGTTTGAATGACAATCGGGTGGTAGGGATATTTACTAATGCTAGTAGGCAGCAGCTGGCAGTCATGGTTGGGCCAGGTTTATTTTCACTTTACTGTTTATTAAGTGAAGTTTCTATGAACCTTGATCCTAGTTCAGATACAACAGTTCAGTTCCTGGAACGATTAGTGGATTTTGCTGAAACTGACAAGCAGAGACTGCTGGCGTTTCATCAGTTGGGATGTGTGAGACTCTTAAGGAAAGAATATGATGAAGCCCGTTGCCTATTTGAGGGTGCAGTAAATGCAGGCCATATTTATTCTGTAGCAGGTTTAGCTAGATTGGATTTTATAAAGGGTGAGAAGCTTCCATCTTATGAGAGGCTCAGCTCAGTAATTTCCTCTGTAACCCCAGTTGGGTGGATGTACCAGGAAAGATCACTATATTGTGAAGGTAACAATAGGTGGGAGGACCTTGAGAAAGCAACTGATCTAGATCCAACGCTTATATATCCCTACATGTATAGGGCTGTGAATTTAATGAGGACCCAAAATGTTCAAACTGCACTGGCAGAAATCAATAGGATACTTGGTTTCAAACTTTCGTTGGAATGCTTGGAACTACGGTTTTTTCTCTATCTAGCCCTTGAGGACTACAAAGCAGCCCTCCGTGATGTTCAAGCAATTCTTACTTTGCGTCCAGATTATAGAATGTTTGAGGGGCGAGTAGCGGCGTCCCAATTCTGTACTCTTGTACGTGAGCACGTCGAACATTGGACTACCGCAGATTGTTGGGCACGATTGTATGATTGTTGGTCTGCAGTTGATGATATTGGGTCTCTCTCTGTTATCTATCAGATGCTTGAATCTGATGCAGCAAAGGGGGTCCTCTACTTCAGACAGTCATTGCTTCTTCTTAGGTATGTTATGAATGTCTTGTAATTCATTGTTGCAATCATCAATCATTAAAAGGGTTTAAAATTCACTTTGCTTTATTATTGAGCTATCAAGTGTATTTGTAACTCTGATGTAACAAACTGTGTTTTTATGCATGTATGATACTAAAAAATTATTAAAATCATAACTAAAAGTACATCTATTTCTGCTGTTTTCAATGTGGTTACACACATACACACGTTCTTCTTTATTCAAGAGTCATGGAACCTGTGTCTGTCTCAGCCCTCAAGTGTCAATCAAGTCAACTGTCATGGAGGAAAATAAACCCTCAACATATACAGTGATTTCTTTTTAACGTTCAAATTTTCCGTGGAATTTTATTAGGAAAGACAGTCTCTCCCTTATCTTTGTATTTAAAATACTAACAGGAAAGTTTGTTTGCTATGGACAACAAAAGCGTGACATTTCTTTTCTTTTAGGCTGAACTGTCCGGAGGCAGCTATGCGGAGTTTACAGTTAGCTCGCCAACATGCATCAAGTGAGCATGAACGACTTGTATATGAGGGGTGGATCTTGTACGATACAGGTCACTATGAGGAAGGGCTCCAGAAAGCTGAAGAATCTATTAGTATCAAAAGGTCCTTTGAGGCTTTCTTCCTGAAGGCCTATGCACTGGCTGACTCAAGCCTAGATTCATCATGTTCTTCAACTGTTATTTCACTTCTGGAAGATGCGTTAAAGTGTCCGTCAGATAATCTTCGCAAAGGTCAGGTATGGTTCTCCTATTATGCTGATTTTGGAAATCTTTTACTGCTTAATACTGGGGCATGATAATGAAACAGCTGAAGTTTTGAGTGTATTCTCAATTTTGAAACTTGGAAATTTTGAATGATACGGTAATTTGCAAATACTTTGAACTCCCTACCATTTTATTGTTAGTCACAGGCACATTTGTTACACGGTGGTGAGACGCATGCTCAAATGACGTTGTCTTGTGGGCTTAATCACCTTCCCCAACTTGTTAGCTTTTCTAAACTATATTATGGAGGGAATTTGGACTGTCTTAGATTTTCTGATATTTCCAGCGGGGGGACTTAACTTCTACATTTAACCTCCTCCTTTGGATCTCTATGTTGTCATTTTGAGAATTTTTAAAATATAAAATATTCCCTGTACTAGGCAGAACATTCTGTCGCAATTTTCCACTTACAAATCATGGCAGTGCAATGTTTAATTATGTTGACTTCTATGTCATTGAGCTTTAACTGAACGAGGATAAACTGGTTCATAAATGTCTATTATATTTAGTCTTATTGGAGTTCTCTTAACCAGATCGACATTTCTGAAGCACTGGTAATACACCAAAAGATGACTAAATTCAAACTTGCACTGCTTTCCGAGTACAAGTGTGTTAACCCCATCAAGTCTAACCATCATACATACAATTAGACTTACTACAATGCTGATCTAGAAACCTTAGATGATGATACAATATTTGAGAACTTGTTGGCTTCCAGGGGGAGCTTGTGACCCCAATAGATACATACGTGTGCGCACACGCACACACCCCTTATGTAATTAGAATATTTTGTGGTGTTTTCTAAATCCTTCTTAGAATACTCAGTAGCCATATAAAATTGGAATGATGAGCACATTTAATTCCAGATCATATTGTTTTCTTTGAACCTCTATTTTGGGTGTCAGCTGGTTTGCTTGTCCCCCAAGAAAAAAATTAGTATCTTGTTTGCTGGATATTTCGAATGATTCACAACTTTTATTGTCGCCATTATTCACTAATTTCTTTTAGGTTAACTGTTTCACTATTTGACTCTGAAATCTTCTTCCTTCTGGGGGGTGGGGAGGGTGGTGTACTGCTATTCATCTCATCAATCTGCTTCTGTAGATGCTGCAGTCAACCTTGATAGCATTGTCCCTTCTTCCTTCTGGTTCTTTTCTGTTGAATGTCAATAAAAGCCCAAGAGAAGGGAGAGGAAAGTGGGGGCCCGTGGGAGAAAGGAAGGGGTTGGGGGGGGGGGGGTTGTATTGCTATTTGTCTTTCCGTGACTTTACTGCTATCTCTATAATCGCATTTTCCACCTTTCACCATCAATCTGCTTCTGTAGATGCTACGGTCAACCTTGATGCCATTGTGCCATGAAACGACTTATCATGACCTGATTTGAATGCTTCTCCACCCTACTGTGGAGTCTGGACTTTATATCCTTGTATTGTGGTAGTTGTAACCTTTGGTAACTTTAGAAGTCTTGATCATGTGAATAATGACGACAATAAGAAGTTTGTTTAACACATCAGAATGACTTTTTTGCCATTATATATACTGGGAAATTTGTGGTATGACATTGGTAGCATGTAATTATACAACTTTGGGCACATTAGTTTCTAATTTTACTACAATTTACAGGCCTTGAACAACCTTGGTAGTGTTTTAGTTGACTCTGGGAAATTAGACCCAGCAGCTGATTGCTACATCAATGCCCTTGAAATCCGGCATACCCGAGCGCACCAGGGTCTTGCTCGTGTTCATTTTTTCAAAAATGATAAGGTTGCTGCTTACAATGAAATGACCAGACTTATTGAGAAGGCAAAAAACAATGCATCTGCCTATGAGAAGAGATCCGAGTACTGTGATCGGGAACTCGCAAAGGCTGATCTGGAGATGGTGACTCGATTAGATCCACTTAGAGTATATCCTTACAGATATCGAGCTGCAGGTTATTTGCTAATTTAATTTTAAACCTTCCCTTCATGGCCTGCATAGTCTAGAGGATGTACTTTACGCAAAAGATGGAACTTTCTGCTTGATTCTTTTTAAATTAAACTCATTCCAAGAGATAGCTTGTGCTTGCCCATGTGCCATGGAGAGTATTTGCATCCATACTGTCTACTTTGATGATTTATCTAGCTGGCTTGTTTTATTGACAAAACACAGCGTAATTCAAAATTAGCTTTATTAAACTGATACTGCTGGGTGTCCTTCAACTTCTCTCTGATGCATCAATTCAAAATTTTTATGGAGAATTTAAATTAGCATGATCACATAGGTGGAGAGAAGGAAATTTAACTTTTCTGCAACTGGCTTTAATTATTTATATGGTGGTTTCTGTTTGCAGTATTGATGGACAATCGTAAGGAAGAGGAAGCCATTGCGGAACTGTCCAGAGCTATTGCATTTAAAGCTGATTTGCACCTCTTACACCTACGTGCAGCATTCCATGAACACAAAGGGGATGTGTTAGGTGCCCTGAGAGACTGTCGGGCTGCGCTCTCAGTGGACCCGAACCATCAAGAAATGTTGGAACTTCACAGTCGTGTTAACAGCCACGAGCCATGACTCAAGAACATTGGATTTCCATGATCATTCAAAACTATTTAACACCATAAAAATATGGATAGTGAGAGTGATCGACACAACTTAGTAGCCATCAGCTATATGCAAATGAAGTTCGTAAAATGGACGGTTAAATTACTTGATCACTGTCTACAGATATAATCAAGGTGTGTATTCTTACCTTCTTTTTTCTTCCTTGTTACTTTTCTAGGGTGGTTGGGCGCTCCAAATTTTTGTAATTTTCTTTAGATTTTTTTGGGGGTGGTATATTATGAATGTCAGATATGTTATTGTCTATCTTCCATCTGTTTCTTGGATCAAAATCGGATGAGCAAGGCGATATATGGAATTATTTATCTTTTTGCATGGTCTTATAAGGAAAAAATAGTAACAGAAGGAATGATTGGGAGTACAGCATTTAAACAATTTAAATTTGAAATATTTTTTTAGTTTTGATACAAAAATTTGATTTTGCAGTTAAAAATGATATTTGTTTTTGTGTTATGTCTCATCATCGACTTGTCCTACAAAAATATGTGCAGTACGGGATAAGTATACAAACTGCAAATCCTTCATCATCTCAGCATGCTGCTTTAGTGACTTGATGGATAATTTAAATGTTACCTTCATAAGCAATCTTACTGTTGAGGGCTTCTCAACTTTCAAGGAATGGAATTTGAATTCTATATTAGTTTGATGTATGATTTCTCAAAAATTTTAATTTTTTGACATCGATATCTTTTACCATATCTGTTTTCTTTTGAAGAACAATTTCGTTCCAACCCACCCAGATACGGTGCCAACTACCATACATCGAACATGCAAAATACTTTACTAAAACATTTTTATCTATGTACCATAATGTATACAAAATTATTTTAAAAATAATAAAATAAAAAATATTATCAAACAGACCTTAATTTTCCGGGTAATTAAGAACTTTGGTTCACCATGTATTATTATAAACTTGAATCAAAAAGTTTTCCTTGCAAGTCTTGCCGTGTAGATTTTTAAGATTAGCATGATGTTGGATGGAAAATACGCACCCAGACATGAATAATTCGATCGTGGCTTCCCATAGCCTCACCCACTTGGGGGAGATTGGAAATAGGGGAGCCGTAATGCCTCATCAACACTCGGTCGATCTTCCTACAATTATTTAATCAACAAAAGCTTTTATTAAATTCGTAATATGGCAAAAATTTATGAAGTCTTTCAATTAAATAGTGTTCAAAAATTAGGAAGTAACACAGATAGTAAAATTGACGAGACATTAATCTTAATCAGGAAACTTACTGGGTCCCAGAGCAATAGATGACGCACTAACCGTAGAGCCCAGATATTTGAAAACCTGCAAAAGGAAGAAAAACATTATGACCAATAAACAGTTTTACCGCATCATACAAGATTAGTTAACACAAATGTAAAGCATGAAAGCATCGGCAGTCAGCAAACTAACCCTAATTTAAGAGGATCCCGACTTTTGATTTGATGCGAAAAGAATTCCTCAGAGCATTTCCATGATGCAGGTGGGGCTCCAACCTAGTTCACAGATATGAAAGCTTCATAAGGTGCCAATTGCCATATATCATAAAGCAAAACGTAAGATGGTAAACTTACTTGGTTCCCTGCGTGATACTGTTTGAAGGAACTGCGAGAAATCCCGGGGATTAATATACATAATTCCATGAATGATCTAAGTCTGTCAGCACAAATATAAAACAATAGCTGAAATTATCAGTCCAGGGATTCAAAAGAATTTGAGAGTTTAATTCATTAGTGGACAAAATCAACTTCACAACTCCATAGACAATCATACTAAGGCTGAACCATCATCATCTATAATTGCATCTAACAACGCATGCTTCCCCAAGAAGCAAGTTTCAAGCAAATAGTTGCCTGTCCATACCAATATTCAAGGGGACAAAACAAGCTTTTCAATTGGCCTATAAGATGGTGGGCAATGATACTAACATTTGAATTTGGATGTATGACTAATATTACACCCCTAAATTGAAATGCAATTTTAAACAGTGAGTGGCGATTGCAAATTGCAATCCCAGATGCTCCATACTGAATTTCTCCGCAAAAAAATGAAAAAAAAAAACTTCCCAACCTCTTTTTTTTGGGATGTTTTGATAAATGTTTTCTAAGCAGCCCGAACGCCTAAAATAATTATAATTTTAACGTTAAAAATTATTGATTATAGGTGTGTGTGTGTGTGTCTGAAAGGTTAGGATAACCTTACAGCCTTCTGCAGAGCACACTTACTTGTACGCCAGCTCCTTTATGCCATCATTCCAGCCCTCAAGATGTTGGTCCAAAAGAGTACGTGTTAAAGAATTTATATGGAAAACATTTGGCGTTCCCAAGACCAACTCCAACATCACAACACCAACACTCCACATGTCATATCTGTTAGTGTAAAAAGATTAGGTTGCAACCTTGCAGGTAATTTAACAAATGAAGGAGCATATTCATCCATTTTAAACAAGATGAAACCAGAGAGCACAGATGCACTTTGGTTTCATTCTCACAAAAGCAATTTTGAACATGAGATGTTGACTTCAATCTTACAAAATATTACATACCTCATAGTTGAGCTTGTTGGCCCTTGATACCAAGTAGCATTCAGTAAAGCTTCAGGAGGCACATACTCATAAGTTTGTTCAGCTCTGAAGAAACAATAAAGTGTATTTTTATCACGATAATCAATAAATCTTCAACTATTGTAGTAAGTGAGATACCGAGATGGCCCAGTAGATCCATATAAATGCTTCAATGTAAATTCATCAATTCCACTGCCAAAGTCAATAATACGCCTGAAAGAATTAGCAGAAAAGCATCAGAATTTTATTGAGCATTAGAGATAAATTACACACAACCTAAAAGACTCAGCAAAAGAACATAAGATCTGTTAAACAACAAAGATGCACAAACTTGGATAGCCAAATCAAAATTGACAAACGCATGATAACCCTGTTTTATTACCGCCAAAGTCAAAAACTCAAACCAACCATAATCAGTCCTGAGACTAGAATAAAGTTGAGAGAGAGAGAGAATAATATTGGTTTCAGGAAGTAGACAGCCAGACATTAAACCTTAGTATCTAACCCTATTATAGATCATAATAACAAGAGCTAAAGAAGGAAATTTGAATTGATTTATGCATCATATATCCAGGCTGTATGTAAAGTTCATCTGCTTAGAAAATCTGAACATTTTAAGAACCAAGCAAATTTTGCACTTCCGCATAAATATTGGGCAGAGAATCATTTTGAATAAAAAGCACTTATCCCTAACAAATAGTATCTCCATCCTGACAAAAGCAGGCCAGCAAGAATAGTGACACATTGTCACATATTATTATTTAAAAAGGTGATCAAGATGTCTCAATAAGTTTTCTTGCACGTCAAATCAATTCAAATAGCCTCAACCACCTTCATTACTGGTAAAACGTCAGTCACCAAATAGCATAACTTATAGAACAGAGGAACAGCAAATCCATATCCAAGTGGTAGAGAATTTACATGACCAGAACATTACTCGGAAAGTTAAGAGATCTAATCAATGCTAAGATATACTATTTAAATCTTGCAATCCAGAGAGAAAGAAAATAACATCCGAGTTCAGGAGTGGTTTCCAAAATTTGTGAACAGTAATCATTTGGACAGAATGGCCTGGCTAAAGCAATAGTGTAAACCCAAGTTCTATAAAAATATGTTGATTCTGAATGTATGATATACAATAAACACTATCATTCTGTTGGAGGAATTAAAAATAAATATACGCACCATATGCATAACTTTGAGTGAGCTGATAGTGGGCTATTCATTTTACAAATAAAAGTAATTAGGAACACCTATATTCCAAATCCCATGCATACTATAGAAGGTTAAGATGTTCAACATTGAAAGAAACAACAACCAAAAATAAAAAGGAAGGATCTATAATGAAAGGAAGATAATATACTGTACATCTTGGTAGAAATTGTCCTATTAATATTTGGAACCTCTTTTAAGCATCTTCCGGTCTCCTGATCTTCAAAGCATATCACCATATTTTCTTCCAAAATAAATATCCTGAGTCAGTCAATATTTCCAAAACAAATTTTTCCATTTGAATGGCACATCATATTGGTAAACAAAATTTAAAGATACAAGCAATCACACTAAAGGAATATGATTTTTAAGGTTGTAATGGACTGTGGAATATGGATAAAGGGCTGCCAACATAAGTATAGCCTTTAACAACTAGACACCCTTCACAGAAAAGAGACAGTAAAACCATACAAATTTATGAACAAATATATTCAAATTTGCAGATATGAGCTACTTTTGTTGAAATAAATATAAGAACCAAAAAGGCAGACAGATAGGTTTTAAACAATGGACTCATTAGATGGTAAAATGTCGATTTCTAACCTAAAAAAAGTGAAAACTTGGCAAATGGAAATACTGGGTCAGATTTACCTTGATCATTTGGAAAATGAAAGGCTTGAAAATAATAGAACCAAAATAAATATCTGCAGGCATAAGTTTCTATTCATCCAGAAATTGACAAACATATACATCACTTTCAATGAACAAATTGCCTCCGATGTCCTTACCCGGTTTGATATCTCTGTGTGTGATATTCCGATCATGACAGGACTTCAGTGCCTTTAACTATAAGCAAGTGAATCAGACAACTTGTCAAGAATATAAAGAACAGTACTAGGAAAGAAAGAGCGCAAGTTGGGAAATGTCATAATCCGTATCCAGAGGCATAGAAAATTATCAACTTTTTGAAGTCATTGTAATATACTTTTTCCTCAAATGGTACCCACATGATCAAAAGCTGCAATCGGTAGAAATTCAAATTCAGAAATTCCAAGATAACATACTTGAACAATGAATGGTTGCAACGTAATCAAGGCTTAAGACTGAATATTTTAAAAAAAGAAAAGAAGAAACTAAAAAGTATATATTTCTTAACAAAATACTGGTTGCATAGACGATGCCAATTTGTTCTTAATATTACCAGCAACCCATTCACGTGACAAGATATGATACAGGGTTTCATAAAACCACAGAAGAGAAAGAAAGATGGATATCTTAGGACATGAGAGTGATTATAAGAGGTGGTGAAACTGAGTTCCGTCCAGACATACAAGTGTAAAACAACTTATTTTGATGCGTAAATTTAAGTCCTTGACTTTGCTCCTTTAAGAAAACGGCGCAGCATATCTGCAGAATTTAAAAACAACCATATCTGTTTTTCCAAATGAATTAACGAATAGAAAAAATCATTGAAGATCATGTTAATATTTCAAAAACCAGTTATTATAAAAGATAACAGGACAATGCACCAATAGAACCTATATTGAAGACATACCAGCTGCCATATAATGTTGCGCATTTCCTGTTGCCCTTCTTCTGTCGTCTTCAACCAATGCCACCACTTTGATGGACGTAATATCTGAACATGTTTCACTTGCTCAGATCTTTCACTGTCAGCAGTATCATAAGCTTCTTCCACAGTATACATAAGTTTGGACAAAGATATGCCTTCATAATGGAATACAAGCCAGAATTCATTAGATCGAGACTGAAAAGATTCCACATATCTTGCAATATGGTTCAGACCTTCTTCATGGATGGCCTTTTGCGGCTGGAATTTGTTTGGAAATAAATTCTCTGAACCCCAAGAATTTCTTATATAATGTAACATGGAATCATTGGTTTTTAATTGGTCATAAGACCTGAATTGTGATTTTTTTGAGACACAATTTGAGTTTCCAGCTGAAAGCAGATCTTCAAAGCATGTAGAGGCATTTAAAAAAATTTCTCCAAAATACTTCTCTCTCAGACCACTTAAGTAAACAGCAGTTCCTCTCTCTACCTGTTCAGCACATTCAATAGTTATTAGTGCTACATGTTCTCAATATGCATAAATAAAAATACAGTGCCTCCGAAAATATAGCATCCTCTTAATATAAGTAATATAAATACAAGCTGCAGAACCCCACACCTCCAAAATAAAAAGAAAAAAGCAAGGTATTCTTTTCTTTCAATAAAATAAAAGCTTTATTAGATAAGAAGAAAATTACAAGAGATGAATATAAAAAGCAGCCTCTTAAAAGAAAAGAAACTCCGAAAAAGATGGGGGAGGGGGGGAGGGGGGGAAAAGGAAAGGAAAAACATGAAGTTTAGAAAATAACAACCATGAATAGAACGCCAAAAGGAAATAAAAGATCCAACGCTTTCCCATAAGTCATTTAAGGTCTCTGGGACACCATACAAAATTCTAGCATTCCTTTACAACCCAATACTCCAAATCACATAAAAAAACTGCCATCATTATTTCTTCCCAAACAATTGTACCAAATCAATAAAACTTGATCCAAATTTCCTGGACAAACCCAAATCTTACAAAAGATTCCAAACAACTTATTCCAAAACAAAGTAGCCCTGCTACAATGTAAGAATAAGTGTGTTGTTGTATCAGAATCAGTCCTACAATTTTTTTTTAATAAAAAGGTTAGGGGGAAGTGCTCTATTTGGCCTAAGAATTTGCAGTATGTCACTAACATTTATTCTTTTGAGTACCACTGTTCCAAGCAAAAGATTTCATTTTTAAGGATGACTAAGATTTCCAAATAAGAATCTCATAAAAATGGTGTTCCGTTAGGAGAGGAAATGATGAAATCAGAATAGTACTTACCAAAAAGAACAGCAGTTGAATTTAGAGTCCAAACTCTCCAATCATAAAGGAAGAAGGATGCATGGGCTCCAAAACAGGTAAAAGAGCCTCAAGTTTATAAATTTCTACATTGAAGAGATTTCCACCTATATGAAGATTTCAAAAAAAACATACCTAAAGAGCTTGAAAATAAGTGACTATATGCAATGGTAAAGAGCTTGAAAATAAGAGACTATAGGGAATGGGAAAGATAGAAACATAAGAGTGATTTATAAATTTCAGGTTGCAAAGCTTTTTTAAATATAATAGTGATTTATAAATTTCAGGTTGCATAGCTTTTTTAAATATAAGAGTGTTTATAATTTTCAGGTTACAAAGCTTTTTTCTTTAATTTTTTTTTAATTTCAGCTGATTTTAAAATTGACTACAGTAATTGACACTCTGCTACGGAACCAACTAAAATAAGCCAACAAAAAAATATATCCTGGAGTAGCGTCTAACAGATTGAAACCAAAAGTTGAAGGTCAGATATGTCTGTTTCACATGGTCAACTCAGGATAAGCAAACCCCAACAAGATGTCAAACCAGACAAAATACACGAATTCAATTGAATGAGGATCCAGTTCTCAAAGCTAAGTGATAATTATGTAAGATTAAAATGACTCGTCCACATACCAGATATTACTAAAAACAGAAGCACTTCAGTAGGATTAAGGAAACAGATATCCAAAGCATACAGCACATGTTCTAGAGGCACAAACTCTGGTTTTAACCAAGTCACGTCAGGCTATATAATCAACACAGCAGCAGAAAGATCCAACTCCAAGAAAATATTAATCCATCCACAGAAAGGAATTATCTTATCCATCTCATCTTATTATCGGAATACAGCACAGAGTCTCCACTAAAAAACAAATGCAACAAACAATGGAGAGAATCCACAGGCCACAATCTGCAAACTACCAACTGTATAATTCTATTGTCACATATACAAGCAGAGAGATGGGAAAGCTTTATCACAATCTTGAGCCTCTTCGGCTCTTTGTTTTCTCCTTGTCTTCTTTTAATAGATACCTTATCCTCCCCACTAGTTGTATAATTCTTGACACACGAAAGATACAAAAGCCTAATGCACTGAAACAGTAAAAAAGGCATTTTACTTCACTAGAGTGAATTACCATTATCCGTTTCAGAATGTACATGTTGTGGTTAGAAGGACCATTCTGGCAATCATTTGCACTTGAGCTGCCATTTCTATTGTATGAATCAAAATTGATAAAGCTAAGAGAGAAATTATTGTTATCCTTGCTCAACTTTGGATCATTGCCAACTTGACAGTTCCAATGAAAAGCCAACCACACTTCACCATATGATCCACGGCCAAACCTTTTTTTAAGAACATACCTAAACACCAAAATGTATGCTGACTTAGAAGTCAGATCTAGAGATTAACACATGTAAGCATCAGCTTTGTAATGGATTAATGACACAGCAAAACTGCAAATATCCACTCAATTTTTCCCTAATACAATGAAACATACTGGCAATCACAATAGTATTGACCTCTGTAAGGGTAGATGAGTTAGTTAGATCAGTTGGGTTGCAATGTTTAGTTAGTGTAACAGAATAGTTGTTAGAACTAATGTATAAATATCTTTAACGTATACACTAGAGGACATAGTGCAACACATATCTTTCTTCTCTAAATTCCATCAACCCTCAATATTTGAGCCCATTTGTTTCGGCTTTTTTTATGCAAAAATCACTTTTTTCATATTAAAAAACACTTTTAAAATTTTTTAAGGTATTTGCTTAAACTTTTAAAAATAATTAGAATCTGAAAAAAAAGTAATTTTCTGCTTATTTTGAAAAGTTACTCCAAGTGGTTTCTGAAAAAAAGCTGTTGTGGTTGCAGTAAATGAGAGAGAGAGAAAAGTAAAAGAGGCATAGGTGCAACAAAGTAATTTTAAAAATTGCAAAAATAACAAAATTTGACCCCATGGAAATATTATAATATAAATCCATATTTTTTCTTTATTTGCTAAACAATTTAAAAAAAAAATTTTAGTCTAACCAAACATGAAATAATTTCTGCTTTTTCAAAAATCTCCAAACAATTAATCATTTTTTTAAATAATCTGAAAATCACTTTTTTGAAAAGTTTAAACAAATAGGACCAAAGTCCCAAACTCAGATAATTTCAAAATGGCAAGGATATAATTAATGAGTAATTTTTTCCACAGGGTATATGCCTTCCCTAACTGTTACAAGGAACGACATTTGCTCATAAATGTTAAAGGTCAAATCAAAGAAAAACTGAAGCACAGAAGTTTACCTCATATCAGGCATTGAAGAATCAAAAGACCCATTATCTGAACCAGTATCATGCAAAGGAATTGATTCAAGCAGACCAATAAAACTAGCAAAGGATTCAGGATTTATGCATTGCTCGTTAGCTCCATAGACAGTCATGCCAAGGTGAAAGCAAAAGTTTTGGTTGTTGTACAAATTTACAGGACCACCTACATCCAAAATAAAGCAATCACCAAAGAATATTGGATTACCAACAGATCAATAAAAAAAATGAAGAAAGAAATGTATGGCTGATGGGAACCAACACAAAAAAAGAATGAAGAAAAATGGCTGTGATACGTATTATAAATGAGCAACTGACTGAGTTAGCCTCCACCAGTGTAAGAATGAAGGTCTAAACCCGGAAAAATCACAGCAAACAGTCACACAGCTATATGAAAGCTCAAAGGAAAACAAAGAAATCACACCCAACCTCACACACTAATATTTGAGAGGCTAGTACTCTCCATTACCCATTGCCTGACCTCACCCTTGCCTTCAGCCTCCCCTATATTTTCCTTGTCAGAGTTAGTTACAATTTCTTTGTCCCCTCTCTCTCTGTGCCAGCTCACTAATTTCTTTCTGTCTTTTCTTTCCCTCGTATTTACACATGGATTGGACCATACTAGGCCCATCAATAACAACAGCAAGAAAAGCACCAATATCATGTGATTATATATTTATACAGCACCTTTTCTTACCAGAATGTTGATGAAGAGCATCTGGTAAAGACTCTGGTAGTTTATATAAATAGTTTGACCAGTCAGTCTTTTTGGCAGGCTGCTTATACTCCATAGCTTCATCAAGATTTTCAGATAAATAAAAACATCCAACATCACCATATTTCACTTCAGCCTATCATAAAAAAATACAAAGGTAGCTGATCAGATTGATGATGACTAGAGCTACCTATGCTCCAAAATGAAGGAATAACTTCTGAAGGTACCAAGTAAACAAACAATCCAAGAGTTACAACTTTATTGATAAGCACACACATAAAAAGAGAATATGAAAATCTCATAATAGGAGGCACACATGTATTTCTATCCAAAAAAGAGCACACATGGATCATAATGCTAAGGATGGAACATAGAAAAGTAAAAAATGATTTCATTCTCGTAATATATCTGACAAGTTGTGGCAATAATGCTTATAATCAGCCTGACATACACTATACATATAACATTAGAAAGGTACATATCACCACCAAGAGAGAGAGAGATTAATAATAAAATTCCAAAACAAAATTACATGATTTCTCCAATCTCATGGAAAAAAGAGAATGGATAAAAAATCCAACATTTCCATTAAAGCTCACATTTAGACTATCTAATGCCTTCAGTTATGTTGGTCCTCATAAATCATAATCTTTTCATTGAGATATACTCTCAGGACAGCTAAAGCTTTTAGAAGACCAAGTTTCCTCCTCCTAAAACTGTAACAACAAGAAGAAAAAGAAAAAGTGAACTACTGACTGGTTCACATTTCACAAACACCAGAACACAGGAGCTCCCTGACTTTTACCCATGCAGGTGCACCAATAAACTTACACCATGACATTATGTTATTAGTCCACTCAGGAAAAATCAAACCATGCCTTGTGAATGCCATCAAGACATTTAATAATGAGCAACACAAGCAAAACATGGAATAAAATTGACAACAATAGACCTCCAATGCCTTCCTCAGTCATACCAAAATACGCTCAAACCTGGTATCCACTGGATGCAGATTCTCCAATTGCGTTAAATCAGATGTAATGCCATTAGCTGAACAAGAAACAAAACAGTAAATTAGCCAAATCAATTTAAAAAAAAAAAGAAAAAGAAATTCTTACTACATAAGAATGACCAAATCAAAGAAACTCAAGTTATTATTTGACCGAGAATGATCTCAATGTACAAGAATTTAGCCTTCCCATGGTACATGTGATTTTCATCATTAAGTTGAATGTGGTAAAAGAAATTGAAAGTTATATATGCACATCAAAAGTATCAATTAGAAAGAGTTATTCTCCACAATTGTATCAATAAATAGAACGAACACATGAAGGTGAGGCATGCATATTACAAAACCTAGAGTAAATTACTAAGACATCTACAGCATTTTGCAGAAATTACATAAACATTTTTCTCTACTTCCAAAACATACACTTACCAATTATAAATCTTTTGACAAAATGCCCTCCAAAAAAACCTAATTTATACATAAAAACTAAAAGATGATTAAAGAAAAAAATAGCAGATATGAGTATACAAAGTTGGTTTAAATGACGAAAAATTATTTTCAATTTTTCACTAGTTAACAGTTCATTTAGTAATCTCAGCAACAGTAAATGCAAGATCTTAAAAAATAAATAAGTAGAATCTAATGACCAGTCTGGAATTTGCAGTCAAATAAGAAAAGACAATTTTTTGTGCGTGTTCTCACAAAACAACCAAGTTAAACTAGCTGATATTCCAGAGTTCATAATTATGTAGAACATTTTATGCACAAACACAAGGTTAAGGAGCATATCTCGAGGTTTTGAGACTAAATAAGGAATTACTTCTATACAAAATATCACCGTCAAAACCCACACAATATACCAGAGCTTCTAGAAGCAAATTCCTGCAGTCCAAGCAGTGGGCTATCTCCATCCTTCTTTTCAATGTAGCTTCTCCTAAGCAAGTTATCAGAAAAACTAGCAGGTTCCAGAGGAACCACAACTGCTGCAACATTATCCATACTGCCCTTTTTGAAGGCAGTGTTAGCAATACAATCTGCCAGTGAATAGGAGCACGAAGGGGAAAACTCAGCTCTCAGGTTACCATAATTGTGTACTTCCCACAACATATCACATACATCCTGCAAGCTCATTTTCTCAAAAACACCATCAGATGCAGCCACCAAATAGCTATCATTGGCAGTCAGAGACTGCCAATCTGTCACCTCTGGCACAGATATAACACCATAACTATTGATAATTCAAAAAAGAACTGCATTAGAATTCCCACATTAAACTTTGAATTATCAAGAAAACAGTTAATTAGTTATCTTAAAAGTTTGAGTTATTAAGAGATGCCCCATGAATGTTTTTAATCCATAATTTTTTATTCCTAACATCAAAAGTCACGTGAAAGGCCTTTGGGGCTTGAAAACTAAACAAAGACACCACTGCTGGCTGCTGAAATTTAACTTCAAGACAACAGCGGGGACCAATTTTTAATTTGTCTATCAAATTAACCACATACATAAAAGCATTCCCATAAATAGATGTGCTCTAGTTATATGCTTAGGGTGTATGCAAAGGATATTCCATTCAACTTGCCTTTTGAAGGATACATCACCAAGAGCCCGTGTAATAGCTAGCTGACCATTTATGCGAGGCACACCTCCCCAATCAATAACTTGACCACCAGCTGTTTCGACACGAATTCTTTCATCTTCTCTGTCAGGATGATGGTCACTGGTTAACTCCTTAGCTGCAAAATGAGTGAGTCCAATGGAGGAAGCCAATTTATACTTTTCACGATCCCAGGCAGGGAAAACAGAATTGTCACCCTCCTTCTGCCTATATAACTTTAATAATGATGCTACAAATCAGAAGAAACTAGAATTAATCAGCCTTTAAATAAAAAAATAAGCTTGTCATAAAAAATAAACCACTCGACAAATTTAGAAAATACTAAAAAGGAAAGGAAAGAAAAATATAACAAAATACATTCTAACTATGTCTTGATAGATTTGAATATTAAATATCAGATACGTTCATTACATGCCAAGGCCTTTCTCACCTTTAGCCTCTCTAGGTGACTGAAACTTTTCAGAGCACAAGAAGGCCTTAGAGTCTCCAATATTGGCAACCAAAATTTTATCATCTGCAATTAATATAGTGGTTGCTGTAGAACCTGAATCAAGGCCATTTCGAGATGCTTCCTTCAAAGTTCAATTGAAAGATGTCAATACAAGAGCATAAAATAAAAGGGAAGAAGGGGTTTATGTAAAGTTCCATATAAATAAATAGCAAATCAAACTTGCCTCAGAAAACTTTGCATCAATATCATGGATTGCTCTCAACAAAGCTTCCTTCAAAATTTCCAAGTGAAAAGAATCATCAAAATTTGCTGAAAATGTATTCTCAAACCTGAAAAGATATTTTTAGTTGATATGGACAGACAGATAAGAGAAATAAAAAATAAGTAAAATATATAATGTTTTCTAGAACATGCAGTCCAGTAGAAAACCAGCAAAATATTTAAAACTAAGTTAAAGTTTTAGGAAACAATAAGTCACTTATAAAGCCAGATGTAGTAAAGAGTGTTCATTCAAACAGTTCATGCACTAGTTATTAATTTCGTACCTGGAGTGTCTATCTCTAATTGATATATACTTGTTGCAAGTTCATAAAAGGAGAGAGCAACAGATAGCAACCTTGGATAAAAGATAGATGTGCATGATAGATTATAATTAGTGATGAATGTACTAACTATGGAATTGTAAAGTATTATCCTTCAGTGTCAAAATGCTTTCCAGTGTTTCTTTCATTAGGGTAAAATATTTGCAGCGTAAAGGATTGAACAGTCATTATCAAAATCATGTAGCAAAAGGAAAAATATGGATTAGATATTTTCCCCCTAACAGTGTAGAATAGTACGCTTTTAAGTTTTAACAAAAAATTTACATACTGCTAACAACTGATATTCGATTTTGTCCCAGGAAATGTCAACCTTGAATTGAAAACAAAAAATTAATGATAACAATACATTTACTCGAAATATAAAAACACCTAGCAAAATGCAATTCATGCCAGTCAAGAATCTCTTCCCACTTGTGTAGACGTCTTGCTTCATCACAGTCTCTTTTATGAGGCAATCTTCCTGACGATGTTTTCAATAGAACTGAATATGTTGCGTCCAAAAGAAAATAGGTATGCAACACAAGATACTCCACCAAAAGTTTGGAAGCCATCTCACTAGCTTCTGCACCATTATGACCATCAAAGACAGCTACAATTCCAACCATAACCTCCTTAATCCCCATTTTACCTGTTTCAGCATCAAATAATGAACATTGAAGGAATGCTAAAAGTAACCTGTTCAGATGCATAAGTAAATATCCGTTTATTAAAAAAAAGAAATACATTGAGCAAACTAACCTTCTTTCTTCCCATCTTCCAGTAAAACCACAATTCTACACTAAAAAACTTATTAGTTATACCCGTGATGCAATTTGATTTAAAAAAAAAATTGTGACGTGCTTTAGAAGCAACATTGTCTTTTCTAAAAGAGTGGGAAAATTCAGCCAACAATCCAACCTCAGAGAGCACCTTTCCATCTTTACATTCTGGATGGGATCAAATCCTGATAGTAAATCAGTTGTATAACATACGCATGGGCAATGTACGTATGTTTGTGTGAGTTTGTCTTTTATGATTCACAATACTTTCTACATATACCTGAGGTTGTTATTCTAATAAGCTAACTGGACATATTATATTAACACAATGAATTATTCATTGCTTTAATATTCATATCAACTTCCACCATGGCGACACATTACATGACTAGATTTTTTCCAAGTTGGCGGTTGACAAAACCCTGATTTTGCGTAGCTTGGCACATCTCAAATTGGAAGATGTTAAGAAAAGAAGAAGCTTTTAAACATAAGAAATGATGAAGAAGCTAAGAAAAAATAAGTGCGGCTGTGATATACACGTCCTAGGAAGTTTCTGTTTCTGAGTCACACGCAAAAGTATTTGCAAGTCCGAATACAAAGCAAAGGCAAGGAAAAGCAATAAATTGGATACCAGGAAAGGGAATGCGAACATCAAGGACACAGAGAGTGCGATCCTCCATAGTTTTTCTACGGCCCTGAAGCATCGCGGACTGACAATGCGCCGGGGTTTGGGAACGAGAGCCGTAATCGAAGAGATTCCAGCGGGGGCATTTCGGGGATTGGAAAACCGCCGGAGCACCACCTTTCTTGTAGACAGTCAAACAGGTAGACGATTCCCCGTAAGCGAAGGGAATTGTGAAAGAAATCAAAAACCCTAAAGTGAGTAGATGCCGAAATCCGGAATCATGAACCATATCCGCCAACTCTTGTGAATGGTGCTGACTGCTCTGGTTTACATTGCTGTTGCAGATAATTTTACGTACGAGTAACATGGCAACCAAGGAGAATTGGCGCGTTTTCCATCAAATCGAAATTCTGGTGGTAAAAAAAAAAATTTGGAAATTCTCGGCCCAACGAAAATACCTAACCTCGCAATGTAGACTTCAATAGTTCGCCTTCTCAAATCAAATATTCCCGGGTGGGCTGCAAGGGAAGGTCTTCCACTATTTTGACGCCAGAATAACTTACGTAGACATACGAAGCTGAAAAAAATAAACAAATAAAGATTTTTACCAAAAAATTTATGAGTGATAAAAAATAGGGTTTTGTAACTTTTATAGCCAGAATAACTTACGTAGACACACGAAGCTAAAAAAATATAAAAAAATAAATATTTTTGTTGACCAAATAGAGATTGACAGATTTTTTTAAAAAATATGTACAAAAAAATGTATGAGTGATAAAAAATAGGGTTTTGTAACTTTTATATTTTATATTATTTTCTAAAAATCTACCAAGCAAGTAAATCTAATTTAAATTTAAATATCAATTAGTGGAGAAATAAAAAATCATTTAAACATTTTTCAATTAAACAACCAATCGTAGAATTTTTTAAATAAAGCATCATAGTGGAGGTCCACTACCAAGGAAAAAAGAAGGCATCATAGTGGAGGTTAATTTGAACGATTTACATTCATATGCATTCATGCATTTAAAAAGAAGATAATGAAAGAAAATAAGACTATATATAAAATTCATATTTCATAATCATAATGAAATCTACACTTTTGCATATATTTTTAAATTTAAATGTACCCGTGTGGAAGCATGTAAGATGAAACGTCACTTAAAGTCCAAACTAACAAAGTTTGGTTGGAGGTCATGAGTAAAAATTGATTCCTTTTCAACACAACACAAGCCAACCCAACCATCATGAAACCAGCGTTGACCAAAACTAACATGAATCCAACAAAAAAGAGAAAATGTGTCGCACTGTCACTCGTGCACCATATATATATATATATATACTTTGAAAGTAAAAGTAAATCAAATAATTCGGTTTTGCTTCCCATAACAAAAACAATAATGTATTATTTTTGTAAACAAAATTTAAGAAAATTGTAAACAACGCTTGGTGTAGGAGGGAGATAGATGCCGACCATGAAAATCCATCCAATAAAAAGATTCCAAAAGGAAAAACCCAGAAAAAAATTAATTTATCAATTTGAAACATTGAAAAGAAATAAAAGAGAGCCACCAATAATTCGTGTAGCAAAGGATAGACGTGAGAATGCAAAATCTAGTACCTTCGAGAACGTTATAGAACTTCCATTGATTCATTTCTATAATATTTAACAGATTTGTTCATGTACGTGTCATTACAATACCCTGTGAAAGCGTGTCTTGACATAGCGAAATAATATAATATAATGACATTATCACGTAAAAACGAATCAAACATTTAAATTATAATATAAGATAATAATATTAAATTGAAACCACGTAATAAAAAATAATATTGCCCCCACCAATTAAAGATTAGACAAGTGCAAGTTGCTCCAAGTGGAACCCAAGATGCTTCTGGGCTTATGCATCCACTGTCCACCCACTGACTCGCTTACCGAGGCGTGGGAAATGCTGAGGTGTCACCTTCCAACTGCTTCTATCCGCTTACCATCTTTTTGGGGCTAAATTAAGTTTAATGTTTTAATTTAATGAAATTCTATTCACTGTTAATGTTAATTTATCCACTCACTGACTGGCATAATTTATTCGATTATTTTTTTTTTATTTTGAGGCCTTTGGTGGTTTATAATCTAATAGGAAGACTTTTTATCATTAGAAGTTTTAGAATCACATCTGGAAGTATAAAGTCATAATTTGTCAAAGGGCAATATATTTTGCAGTGCTTCATTCTCATACAATTTGAAAGATTAACATCATTTCCAGCCACCTTGGAAAGAGATCTGAAGAATAAAACGCTGGAGGTCTTAAAACAACTTTCACAATTCAAGTGTTGGATTTTTTAACTAGAAAAACTACTATTCTGGCTCCTAGCTCAATTGAGGAAGCCTGACAATTTACATCATTATTTGAATAGGAAAAGCTTTACATGCATTTTAACTACTACTACTTTGAATAATGTGAGATTTTTTAAGCAAGATATAATAAAAAATTAAAATATTTATTAAAATATGACAAATCAAAATTTATTTACCAAGATATAACACATAAAATTAAAATCTATGTGTTGATACTCAACAAAGATAACAATGAAGAAGTTGAATGTTACATACTAGGCTTGTTTGTTTTTTAAATTTTTATTTTTAATAAATAAACAAAGTTGAATAAACAAAAGTAAATAAGCCCAGCCGAATAATTGCTAATTCAACTTTACTTTTTTTAAACAAAACAGTGCTTATTTTTTAAAAATAAAAGTAAGCACCTATTTTAACTAGGTTGAATAGTGTTTATTCAACTTTGCTTATTTTTTAAAAAAAAATTAAAAGGAATAAACAAGTCAAGTAGTAACATTCAACTTCTTTGTTATTACTTTCATCAAGTATCAATATATCAATTTTTTTTCTAAGAATTCATATATCAATTTTATGTGTCATATTTTGATAAATAACAACTAATTTATCATATTTTAATAAATACTTTAATTTTTTGTTATATCATGCTCAGAAAACCACAATGTGAGCTCCCTTCCATACACCAGACGTTAGAAATTTGTGTGTACGGGAGCGTTCAATTTCTATTATTATTATTGTTACTGTAAATTCTGATCCACCTACAGTGGAGTACTAGCTCCCCCTACCAACCACCCAAAACCGACAGAGGATTTTCTCCCACCTCTGTTCTTCGTGAGATCAGTGATTTTCTTTCGGATGGTGTCACCTATACAAGTATAAATTACACAGAAAGGATTTAGATTGCAGCCAATCAAAATCAAAATAAAAAATATATAGAAATAAGCCAGTATTCCGCGCAAAAATGCCTTTTTTGAAATATCTAGTGCCAATCGCCAATCGCCAATCGCCATACCGGCGTGCTTGCCTCTGAAACTTCCAGAATCTTCTTAAATGAATGTTTTCTCTCTCACCAAATTGCTTCCATATGTGGAAAGCGTTAAATAAAATAATCCAATAGTGCTCCCAAGATGTCTAGAACTTTCTTATTTCTTCTATTTAATTCATCAAACGTCAGGCTCTGCTTTCTTCGTATTTGGGTGATGAAACTAACAACTGTTTCTTTTAACTGCCTAAATGACTTTCCGGATAAGGAAACACGGACTCGGCATCCTCCTTCCTAGAAAGGCAGAATCCAAAGCTTCCCTCATCATCACTCCTCATCTTTCTACCTAATCCCATTTCAATTCCGCTGCAACAGTTTCCGTTTTTATCATTTAAGTTTGCAGAATTTTTTCCCTCCCCTGTTTCTAGATTTGACCTCACGTCACCCGCCCCACCGTCAATTTTCCTTCAATTTCTGGTTTATTTCCCTTTCATGGGCTAGCTATTGTGAGCTTCTCCTGCGTCAAATTCTCACTTAGTTGTATATCTGCCAGCTTCCCATTGAAGGATTTTTTTTTTCTGACATTGACTCTACGTATCTTCATTACACTACTCTGTATCTAGGTAGAAAACGGAACAAAGCAGTCACATTTGAATCATCTTGCGGAGGAATTTAAGAAATGGATTACCCGTATCCAGTGAAAGAAGAGTACTTGGAAGCTTCTTCATCTCAATCAGGAAGTGAAGCATCAACAATTCCCCCTCCGCAGCCAATGGAGGGGCTTCACGAGCTTGGGCCACCACCATTTTTAACCAAGACGTTCGACGTGGTAGACGACCCAACCACCAATTACATGGTTTCGTGGAACAGAGGTGGCACTAGCTTTGTTGTTTGTGATCCACATGCCTTCTCTACGAGTCTCCTTCCCAGATACTTCAAGCACAACAATTTTTCAAGCTTTGTTAGGCAGTTGAACATTTATGTAAGTATCCTCTTCAACTGTGCTTTCAACCAGACCTTGCTCTGCTTTTCATGGTCTCAGAGAATTTTGCTTGCATAAACCGACAGTCTTATAGTGTATTCCAATGTTCTCTTTGAATAATAAAAGTAAAAAATAAAAACCGCTTCATTTTTCTGGGAAGTTAGATGTTATTCCCAATTCCCCACCCGTATGTGTTTGAAAATAGTATCACAATCGTAATAGTTTTTTGTAGTTTGTAGTTTTTCTTTTTTCTTTTTAAACGAAATATATTAAATTAAACAGCAGGGGAATACAAAAGTGTTCTTCTCGTGGGTTCTGGACTTCCCAACTTATCGTTTCCCGTAACGAAACTCAATTATTGATTCCGTCGTTTTAGTACATCCACTCAAGTCTTTCAATTTGGCCCCAATCTATTTTACTCCCATTTCAACTGCTCCTGCAATTCCACTTTGTTTCTATGATCACCTTCAATCCATGTTCTATCTTCTACAACTGGAGTGTTCTGTTAGGTAGTTGGTACCACAAGTAAATATGGGCTGTGACCGTTAAATACATGGTTCAGTTTTGCTTCATAATCAGCAATTGCCTTTCTTTCTCTCTTTATTTTTCTTTTGGTTGACTAGTCTATCTATAGTTCTGATTGGTTGTATTCTTTCTCGTTCTTTTTCTTCCGTTGAAATTATCCGTTTTTTGGTCTTTGATATTGATTGTAGGATTTGATTTCACAGGGATTTAGGAAAATTGATCCAGATAGATGGGAATTTGCGAATGAAGGATTTCTGAGAGGCCACAGGCATCTTTTGAGGAACATAAGGAGAAGGAAGGCACCTTCTAATCCAAATCTTTCCCAACAAGCACAACAGCAAGGTCATTGTGTTGAAGTAAGAAGGTTTGGACTAGACGAAGAAATAGACCGTTTGAGGAGAGACAAGCATGTGTTAATGATGGAGCTCGTGAGGCTTAGGCAGCAGCAACAGAGCACCAGATCATACCTCCAGGCAATGGAGCACAGGTTACAAGGTACAGAAAAAAAGCAGCAACAAATGATGGCTTTCTTAGCCAGAGCTATGAAAAATCCAGCCTTTCTTCAGCAACTACTCCAACAGAAAGACAAGAGAAAGGAGCTTGAAGAAGCCATAACTAAGAAGAGAAGAAGGCCGATTGAGCAAGGACCGAGTGGTGTTGGTGAGTCAAGCAGTGGAGGTGAAGGAATGGACCCTATCAAATCTGAGCCTTTAGAACTTTGGGATTATGGTTTTGAAGTGTCAGAACTGGAAGTGTTAGCTTTGGAGATGCAGGGTTATGGTAGGGGAAGAAGAGAACAGGAGGCGCCAGAAGAACCACTGGAAAGGCTGGGCAAAGAACTTGATGAGGGTTTCTGGGAAGAACTGTTCAGTGAAAATTTTGAGGGTGAAATAGACATTCCCAGCACTGAAGGTGAAGATGAAGATGTCAATGTCTTGGCCAATCGCTTAGGCTACTTGGGTTCCAGTCCTAAGTAAGCCACTGAAAGCAGACTCATTTGAGTCATGAGCAAGACACAATGCAAATGGAGAAATAATTTACTTTTTGGCGTGCTACTAAGTTCTAACCCTATCTATGTCCTCCAGTATAATTTCGTAAAACCTCAAGTTTCTCACTTTTCTCAATGTTGATTAGGTAGGTTGCAGCTGGTGCTTGGGCAAGAAATCTGTGGTAGTGATAGCGGTCATAATATTGATCTCAAGGTTCAGTTATTTTTAACCAATCAAATCTCATGTAATGGCATGAAGCCATGTTTTGTATCTGCCTCTTGTAATTTTACTTTGTTGACCCATTTAGTGAATGTAGATTATGGTCAGAAGCTGTAGAGTGCACAAGAAGTAGCTGAACTCCAAGAACCAGTCATAACTGAATGTTGCTTTTGAATCCAGAGCCAGTTGATGGTTAACGTGTCGGTTTGATTTTTTACCCCTCCTGCATTTTAATGTTTTGTGCATTGTCGTTGTGGTCAGAAATGAAAAGCGAGGCCACGGTTTGACGAATTTCATGATGTTACGTTTGTGCATGGAAATATCTTCCTGTCTCTTCATGATTCGCTTCTCATCAAATATTGTCATCATCATTTGTGGACTCTCAATTAAAGACGTGTAGCCCTGCAAAGCATGATCAAATAATGAAAGTGGTGATTTTTCTTTTTCGTGACGGTCTTCTTAGGTTTACACCACCCCAGGACTGCATAAACGCGTAGAATCACAAACTTTAAGTACAGTTTTCTTTATTCCCTTTTTCGTGGAGTGCACAGTGATTTGTGTGGGGCTAAAAGTACAGAGAAAGGAAGAAAAGAAAAAGGTGTGAATTCGAGTGAAGTAGTTGAATGAATCGAGATTTCTAAATGCCAAAAGGGAAGCCGTGATCAGGTTGTTTTGGTGGGCTATTTAGTTATTTGAAAAGGTGATGATTAGGAATAGTGTCTACTAAAATGTCAAGGGGGTATTTCAAGCTTCCCAAGATGGGAAAAGACTATTTTTGTCTAATTCTAAATCCATTAGGGGTAATGAGATTGCATATGTTGGTGGAATGTTTTCTGTCCAATTGAATGCCTACGCCATGAACCGGCATTTTTATTGTTCTTCTGATCCTCAATGACATTCTGTTTGAATTTTTAAAGCAGCAGATTTCAGATGATATGGAAATGTGTGTGCTGATGATTTATTGATGAAAGTTACTTGGTAATTCTTGGTCATCTTTTGGACATGCGTGCGCTTCCCCCCCTTTGTATTCCACTTTTTTCTTTCACAATCAGCCAGCACTGTGGTTATATGTCTGTTAATTTCTTAATTAATACTAGCAGAGCAATTAAGAAAGCTGTGATCTTGTCATGTTTCGTAGTTGAAGCATCCCTAAATATTTTGATGGGAAACCTGAGAACTTTGTGCAGTTAATAATTGTGGATATTGATGTTGACCTGGTTCAATATGAATGGTATAGTTGGATTGATTTTGTTGCTGAGAAGGACATGAGATATCTGAGGAGTTTTGCATCTAGTACAATGAGGCCACCTGTCGCTTGCACACCACACTCAGAAGCTGTGCCGAGCTCCTTCTCAATTATGAATCCTGATGTTGACAACGTACGTATAAGTCAATTATTATTTGTGTAAGTACTAACCCAACTTATTCCCCCGGCACACACACAAGCACACTCATAAGATGAAACTAGCCACTACATCTTGGAACACTGAGGTTCTGTTGTTAATTTCACAGTTGAAGCTAGTGTTGATTCCAGATTTGCAGGTGGTGCTGATCTCTGTTATGGAATTCTTGTGATCGTGAAAGTTTGGAGATTGGAGGAATGAGGAGAGGGTTTCCGGCTTGTGCATCAAGAGCGACAAGTGTTATAAGTTGATCGTTGACTTTAGCTTTTTTTCTCTTTTTCACTGCTTCGTGCTGTGGGGTCATTTGGCAAACACAGGGTAAGTTGCAATATCATCCAACTCTAACAGCAGCATGGGGACATTTGATTATTGAAGAATCATTTTATATATCAAAGAAGTATGAAAGGTATAAGAAATTGTTTATATCTTTTTCAGTTTTATACAAGACTTAATTTTTCGTGCTAAGTACATCTTATCCAATCGTATTAGTTATTCTAGTTTCGTTCCTATCCACAGGTACCAGGGAGCAACTGACGGTTGATGAAGCTGAACCTGAGCCAGCAACTTTTCACTTCTTAGAGAAGGGCCCAAACTTTTATCGGGCTCATTTCCCAAGGAGTTGAAGATTGCAGATTTATCCTTCTTATTTTTTAAAAGACAAACAAATACTCAACACGTGCACACACACGTTATACATAGATTGCAGATTAATTCCCCACAAAATTGAGACAATTAGCATAAAAATTGGTGGGGTAACATATTTTTTTTCAACCTCACGGAGAACAACTACTGCCTCAAATTTTTTGTTATGGATCATTTAAAATTTTACTACATAAATTAAGAAAATATAATTAATACATTATTATTTTAAATTTCTTAATTTGCGCTTCAATAAAAAAATGAACAAGAAATCAATTAATATTATTTTTTACTTTTAAAAGGATATCTAAGAATGTAGTTAAAAATAATTATTAATATTATTTTATAATTTAAAAATGATAAATAAATAAAAAAAAGTGTCAGATAAAAAAAAAAAGAGAGGAATACTCACCAACCCAATCCACCATTTTGTTTGTTCCAATCACAAACATAGCAGATGAAAATATGTGAATTATAATGGGTGTAGGTGCAGAACTTTCTTCGTTTTTACCAAGAAGGAAATAACATTCAATAAAATAAACGAAAAATAACAAGAGGCTAGTCTGAAAATAAGAAACAAAACAAAAGAAAACCAGCAAAAAGAAGACAGCGACAAGAACTGCAATCAAAATCAATAATAGACCTAAGCTGGGATACAGGGTAGAGAACCCAGAAAAATGGGCACATCCCATTACTCCATTAGGAGCTGATCTGACAACCCAGTCGGTTACGCCATTAGCTCTTGGAGAAATGCAGGCAAATTTTGGATTCCCTGGAGAGTTCCCTAGAGAAAGGATATTCTCGACAATAGTGTAACCTTGCAAGTACGTATGCATGATCTTAGACTTTTTGACGACTAAAGTGAAAAGTAGGGTCATGGTGTTGACTCAACCTGCTGGCCGGCTTCTTGGACTCGTTGCTGAGAAAAAAAAATGACCAACACATCATTCAAGTTTGCTAATGTTGTAACAGGAAGAGCTCACCTTTGTTTCAAACTATGTGGAAACTCAGTTACATATTATTCCCGATGAAATATATCATGCCGGGGGTGAACTTTCTGACCCATATTTCAATTTCATGCTGTTATCATGCAATTCATAAGCAAAGTCAAAGTCAAGAATGTGATGCTATCCATGAATGACTAGTTAGGTAAGGTAGGTGACAATTTGTAGGAGCTAGTCGCCTTAATTTCTGGCCATCGATATCCTTGCATTTCATGAATTTTCAATCTTATTTACCCTTTGAATTTTAATCATCCAAGCTTTGACCCGACTCAACACTGCTGAAAAGTTAGGCACTCAACTTTCGTGTGTATATTTCTTTTTCTTCCAAAATTCAATCCCCCCTCTCGTTTTTTGGGTGAAAGTTCTAGCAGTAGCAGATTTTGTAGTTTGTTTGGCCTTGTCACTCGATTTAAAATGACTTTCAGCTATAGAGAGAACAAGTTTTTGACATTTTAAAATTTATCTCCAACGTTTAATGGTTAAAATTATGGTGGAGAAAAAAGTTTTTTAACTTTTTTCTTTGCGATACAGTTTCTAGTTTTTTAACATTTTCAATCACACAGAACTGGCGAGTGGGCTGAAAGCTTTAAAACTCTGGACCTATGGTATTTCCCTGATAAATTTTCTGGGCCGTGGAAAATATTCTACCTCACTACCCTGTGAATGACAACCGAATGAACCAAGAAGATAGTTGATTTTTGTATTTTGGTTACCACTAAAAAATTAACTTTTGCTTACTCTAAATTTCATTTTTATTAGGATTAGGACAAGGGAATTTGATGGAATAATTAGAGTCCAGTCCAAAAGGAAAAAATGAATAATTTCTATAAAAGATCTCTTTAGGCTTATAAAAAAAAACTTAAATGATGGTTCAAAGGAATAAATTAAGTTCGATGACGATGCCAATTTGGCACCCGTGTCTACCCTCAAATAGAATTTCACTCACCAAATTTAAGTAATCGGTCTAGTATGCGGCTTCTGTTTTTGCCAATTATTATGGGTCCGCTGGACCTATTATATAAATTTCATTGCTTATCTATTATAAGTTAATTTTAATTATTTTATATAAACTAAGAAAAATAGTTAGAAATAATATTTTAAAAAAAAAACAGTCTCTCCCGTGGCTTTCTGGTATGTTATCATTATGAACATCCACAATGTTTCGGCTTCGAGACCTGGTACATATACTCCCTCTGTTTCATATAGAAATAATATTAAAAAAATTTTAATAAGGAGGAGTTGAAATTTTTGAATTTTAGTAGAATTTATCAAAACTTTTATATTACCCCTGTTATCTTAATTTAATTATATATTTCTTAATCTCTCTTTATAACAATTGCTTAATAAAGGGTAAATATAAAATTAAATATTTAATACTCCCTGGTTTATATATTTTACATGACTTATCTTATATGAAGGGTAGAATACATATTATTAAGTCATATGATAAATACTTCAACTGATTTTTAATATAAATCACTTTTAACTGTCTCGTTAAAACTAAAAAAAGTTTATTATATTATTAAAATTATTTTAAAATTAATATATTTTTCATCTTTATTTTCTAATAAATACTACAAATTTAAATAATTTATTTTCTCTTTTATAATTAAATAAAAATATTTTAGAAATAAAGTAATTAATATTCCAAAAACTTATAGAAGATGACTTATATTTAAGATTATAAAAAAATTTTAAAACATAATTAATAAAAAAGACGAGAAGGAATACACATTTCGAATTACAGTTTCCAAAATGCAATTAGGAGATTTAGTAATTCACAGTACAATAATGTAATTAATGAAACTGGTAGTACGTAATTCCGCTCATTGAACCATTCCTGTCTCTACCATTTTATAGCACGATTCCAGATTCATGGGATCTCGTTCCTAGATGGAAGACCATCATCCTTTCAACAATAAAGAATTTATAAATCTTTTGCATTCTTTTTTTTTAGGCAAAATTCTTTGCACTCATAAATTCATATATTTAAATAGAAATTGATACAAAAGTATTTTTAAAGTCCACATCTTCTTATTCTTAATTATACTAAATTATAACCATCATCTATAATTTCTCTTTATCTTCTTTATATAATTATTCATAGTATTGGATCCAGAGGAGGATAAATCTCTCATCTCTTTATCATTTTCTATATTTACCAAATACATTTATCTTGAAAAAATTAATGTAGTGATTTGAGAAGGATTTGGAGACTTACCTTGTAATAGTACTCAAGGATTGTCGGGAAAGATCACCAAAAAGAAAAAAAAATCTTATTAATTGTTCTTTGTGGAATTTCACCGTTTCTTCAATGCTGAAAATAAAAAATTTGTCCTACTTCTGTTCCCTAGCCTAACAAGCGATACAATTAATATCGGAAGGCAAGGTAATCATTTGGGTTTAGAATATTACTCATAAAAACATGCATGCTTTCATCATCAGAACTATCCGAAGAATGGATTGGGAAGCATGAGAGGTAGGTGAGAGGTAGAATCTTGATATGTCATATTGATGCGAGAGCATCTGCCAATAGAGAACAGCCCGTGATCAATAACAATAATGCATGTGTGTGTGTGTTTGTGATTATATATATCGATATATATATATATATATATGGCCCGCACGGAGATGGACACTACTGTTCCTTTTCGTTCACCAGTATGCCTCGCTCTTCTCTTTCCGTGTGCGCTTGCAGTTGCAGGACACACGGTAATAAATATTTTTATTAATCAAATCAAGCTAAATAAGTAATTATTAAGTAAAGATTATTGTGATTTAATTATGTGAGTTTGTCATGGATCATATATACATAACCCTTGTATGTGCTCTCTCATTTGTCCTGTAAGAAAGTCAAAGCTAGCATGGATGCAGTAACTTTTCACTGTGTTGTTTACAGACTCTTGAAGCGTTTGAATTTTCAACTTCTGTTTTAGCTCCATACCATGGGTTTCATTCCCCCTTATAGGCTTATACCTAAATATAGAAATATTAAAATTATTTAATTATTTCTTGCTTTCATTTTCTTGGTAACATTTCTTGCATATCAAAGTAAATTCTGAATTTTCTTCATCATAAAAGTTAGGCGCCCTCGTTTAATTAAATTATTATATGACATTAATTAGTTGATTAGTTCATATATAGACCATATGTATCAAAATCCTAGCTAGGGAGGTATTAACCTCACCACAATTTTTTCTTTGAGACGTTAATTATTAATTTCCACCTAGATTAATTTCTTTACATATCAATAACTATGTCTTTTTCTCCTGGGTCATGGACTAGTAGCTAGTTATGGGTGGAAATAGGTTAGCTCTATATTATAAGCCTGAAATGCCATGTAATTTATATATAATATATAAATTAATAATATGTATTATGGTTGGCAAAATATATATTATACATAAATTATACATATATATAATATTTAAACAAGTTGAATTGACAAACTATAGGTCGCCTAATAGACCTCTTGCCTATTTTCATTGTATTAGTGCCGCTGGTATGCATGGTTATTAATCTCTATCCGGGTATTGAAGATAAGTGATGGATCTTTTTCAATTGGATTTGCTGTATATAAATTACATTTCATTTGCATTTTGAAATTACATGGCGTTTTTATTTTTGGGTGTAAATTTATAAGGCGTGTGCTTGTTTGGAACTAGTCGAGGATATATATATATATATATATATGAGACATAAATCTCCTCACTTCCTTGATGAAACTAAAGCAAAAAGGTGCAATTATGTGCAGATATACCAAAAATAAGAATCCACATGAGGTCTGTCGATTCCCGAAAAAAAGAAATTGCAAAAGCTTCCAAAAAGTTTTGGTGTTGGAGACGCTGGATTGAATGGACCGTGGTTCGTAACTACATATCCAGGTTTGGTGTAGAAAAGGTTCGGCAGATATTTATTTTGAGATTTTCACTCAATGTTTTAAGTAAAAAGACTTGTACAATATATTAAGTTTAATAATCAAAGCGCTCGATTTCTGGGAAAAAAAAACGCTCTTTGCATACTTGCCAATAAAAAAAATCCTCAATAACGTTTCGAAAACAACTTTTTTAGATTAAATACCACGAACCAAATGATAATATATGGAAGTGGGGAGTATTCGTGACTTTTGTACTTGGTGACTCGAATTATTCCGTATCGATGATTTAACGTATCATCATTGAAACGATTGAATAAATTACAACTCAAAAAACTGCAACTAGTTGACTATCAGCAATTAAACTTATTCATTTTTTACTAGTAGCTACTACCTCCGGTCCTATATATAGGACCTTTTACCTTGATCCTAAATATAAGATTCTTTACAATATACGAGGTGGTATTTATTATGTATTTCCAAAAAAATGCCTCTATTTAATATATTTAAAAAAAAAGAGATTAAATAAGGGTAGTTTTGGAAAAATGTTAAAATTTTCGGAGAAATCGAGGTAGTTAATTAGTTTTAACTCCCTTTCTTAATTCGCGTGATTCGATTAAAATGGTCTTATATATAGGACGAGAGGAAGTATTCATTAATTTTATGAACCAAATTAAACAGAACCAAGGGGATCACATTACAATGACGAAGACCAGCTTATGTATTTATAAGCTGAAAGTCAATCAATGAATTCAATCATGACAGTCGTGGGGTTATCTCCAGCAATTCGTCGTTAATATTGGTCTCACACAAGTTGCTTCTCCTGGCCTGATTATCTTTTTCTGAAAATTTTAATATTGGAGAGAAGCTTGTCAATATTCTCTAAAGCCATTTCATGAACTGTCTATCTTTAAAAGAATAAAAACTGCATTCACATCGAAGGGCTTTGGAATTTTTGGGGTGTTTTATTTCGGGAACAAAAATTAAAAAGAACGAAGACAAAATTAATTAGGTGCCAAGCTCAGAGAAAAGAAGGAAAAATAATAGAATTTCAGCTGAATCAAGTGAGGTTAGGATGCTTCCTAGACTTTGCTCTTCATCAGTCACCTTGATCTTTCTCTCTCTGTAGACTTCTAATTGGCTTTTTTTTTTATTTTATTTTTCCAATGCGTTTTACAATTTGCCGCCTCTACCTCCATATTCTGCTATATATCATCATCACCCCCCTCTCTTCTCTACGCTATTATTTAAAATACCAGGCCCTCGAGAAAGATTTCTCATATATATTTCAATCCTCATCTCTGCCATTTCTTTTTAACACCAAAACTATTTATTAAGAAAAAGAGAGGAGGGGAAAAAAGTAGAGGGAAGGTTAATGGGTACCATAATTGTGTTGAAGAAGAATCTTGTTAAGTGCATGGTGGATTCTGTTGGTTCTTGATGAATTTTAGTGAAAAACGATACATACTTCTGAAATAGTATTGCAGATTTGCTCAGACAAGCAATCCATGGCCTAGAAAGAAAGCGACTTGGAGAATAACCCATCATCATCTCTTCACGAGACTAGTTTTGCTTTTTGCCAACCCACAGTGAATGATTCCTTCCTCTGCCACCTGTGCACTACCTGCTTAATTAGTTGTGGGCAAAGCTCGGATTTTTCTTCGTTTCTGGGAGTCGCCTTCTTAGTTTTGTTCCAAGGTGCAAAAGTAGCCTTTAGGATTCTAGTCCGGCATACACATATTAGAATATCGCATCTCTTACTTTCTTTTCTTCTTTTTTCTCCTTGCTTTGGAGTTTTCTGCAGCCATGTCCAATTCTGCTTCTTTGTCTGAAGAAGCCGCTGTCTCTTCTGGTACTAGAGTCCAGAACTTCACAGCATTAAATCATGTCGTTTCAACCATTCCTCCTCAGCAGCCTCAAAAGATAAAGAAAAAAAGAAGCCTCCCTGGAAATCCAGGTAATTAGTTCTTTAATTTCTCAACTATCTATTCGGCTGTGCGTCTTAGGTTTTCTCAACTCGTTAATTATTTCAGACCCAGATGCTGAGGTGATTGCGTTATCCCCAAAGGCCCTTCTGGCCACCAATAGATACGTGTGTGAGATCTGCAACAAGGGTTTTCAGAGAGATCAGAATCTACAGCTACACAGGAGAGGGCATAACCTTCCATGGAAGCTGAAACAAAGGAGCAGCAAGGAGGTGAAAAAGAGGGTTTACGTTTGCCCCGAGCCTTCATGTGTTCACCACAATCCCTCCAGAGCCCTGGGTGATCTAACAGGTATCAAGAAACACTATTGCAGAAAACATGGGGAGAAGAAGTGGAAATGTCACAAGTGCTCAAAAATCTACGCTGTTCAGTCAGATTGGAAAGCTCACTCCAAAACCTGTGGAACTAGAGAATACAGATGTGATTGCGGAACCATTTTCTCCAGGTAATTTCTCATATGCTAACTTATTGATTTGAAATTAACTCGGTCTTCTTAACTAGCTTTTACTTTAGATGGATTTCTGACTCTGAGGGGGTGAGATATGGGCTTACTTTTGACTTCACCTCAGAGTCTTATAATCAAAGGGCCTCCTTTAATATTTGTTTTTCCGTGGTTTTCTGTTTTTACACAAGAATGGTATCTACTCTTGGAATATATATATATATCTGCTGCTCACTAATGCAATGGCAGGTTGCCTGAAAGTGGAGACAGCTAATATTTGTGTCTGTTGCTGATGGTTAGTGAGCATTATTATTATTAAAAGAAAAACTCAACAATTTCCTGTTCCTGAAATCCTGAAATTGCCAAATGATTATGCGGCAACCACAAAAAGCACAATCGACATGTCGTCTGTTTGCTTACTGTTTTGCCCGTGAGCCGTGGCTCAATAGTAATTTTGTTTTTTCTTTTGACCTGACTATACAATCAATTCTTGGTAATGGATGTGCATGCCCATATCCAATTTTTGGTGTGTCAGATAGTGTTTAATTATATATGTTCTACATCATTCAGGCCAAAAATGTGTGTGTGTTCTAGTGCTGCTATGTCGAAGAAGACCATCGATGAATACCTTCCGGAGATTAATATGTAGCTATAATTGTTAGACAAAAAGAATTAGGAGTGTAATACTCGAAAGATTCGGAAGAGTTATATATTTCCTTTTTTATATTTTATTGGAGAATGGCATTACTTAATTACTGAAATATTTCCTTTTTTATATTTTATTGGAGAATGGCATTACTTAATTACTGAACATTGTATCCGAGTTGTTCATCATTGTGATTTCTGATAAATCTGCAAAAATATCTGACATGCCAGTTGCTTTCTTGTTGCTTCGTCAGTAAAGGCTCATATGGGTTTGTTCGATTCTCAATTAAACATCTTCGTGACATGCATGAGCTCTAATTCGGAAAGACTTTTTCGGCATCATAGCAATATTCCCAATAATCTTTCAACATTATTGGAGCCATGCATAAAGTGTGCAATGCATCCATCAATTGCCATTCTTCTCTCTCTCTTACTTTGAATTTGACCCTGCAACACAAATATTTATTATGTTTTGTTTTTTTAATTTCTTTCAAAGCATCTTGACACCTTCAATCCCAGTGCATGATTTCCCTCACCGTTTCTGCGCAAACGGGACGTAATAAGTCGTTAATTTTAACATTACTATTTTATGTAGATGATGATTAATTTAACTAATATTTTGAAAACTGCAGGAAGGACAGCTTCATAACTCATAGGGCATTCTGTGATGCATTGGCTGAGGAAAGTGCAAGACTCACAGCAAATCAACTGGCAGCTTCCACAAACCCATTACTCCAATCTCTCTTCCCTTTCCAAAATCAAATCCCGATGATCCCCTGGGACTCATCTCTAGAAAACCCTAACCCTAGCAACATTGATGCCCTCCAAATCAAGACTGAAGCTCCGTGTTTTCAGATCCCAACCCTCTCTTCTCCGCCGTTTCTTCAAGTGCAGCAACAGAATCAGAAGAACGTGATAAACCCTCCCTTGGGAATCCATGTGCCCTCGAACGCTGCCACGTCGGGCCACCTGTCAGCCACTGCGCTCCTTCAAAAGGCTGCAACTGTGGGTGCCACTGCTATCACAGGCCCAGGTGCTGCCGCTGCTGCTGCAGCAGCTGATGGTGGACCACAGTCAACAATGGGTCACGTGACTCAGCCAGGCATGGGTGAGTTTGGTCTTGCGACTCAGATCGACTCGGTGAATCATGGCTACATAAGAGGGCTCATGACCCGGAATCCGAGTGAACGTCTGACCAGGGACTTCCTCGGCTTGACCACCGATGTCGACGGCGGAAGAAATGGTGTTGGCCTGAACGCGAAGGATATGCTGATCTTGACGGGGGGCGTAGAGTATGAGTACCTGCCATACGATCACCACCATCACTCGCTCTTCAAGTCCCAACAAGAATTCGGATTCGCTGGGACTATCACTGCCCCGGAGACGTGGGGGAATTCTTGAGACAAACATGAAAATACTTCCAAAACACCAAGGGTAAAATTAATGGCCAACCGAAATTAATTCTGCATTTTCTCCAAACTAGTGTGTCAGTTTTAGTTAACTGAATGTATTATTGTTTATATTTGGATCTTAGTGATTATTTTTTGGTTAAGGAAGTGTAATGCTAAACTAGTTATGATCAGCTTCCTCTTAAACATAATATATACATATAGAGAGAGAGAGAGCTTCGAAATAATTTATAATTTTAATAATCTATATATATAATTAGGTATAGAATGAATCTGTCTCTTCAGTCAGAAACGGGGGCAGAGGCAAGAGGCGACTGTGTGCATGTGTGTGTTGCATGTAGGGAGTTAGTAGATTGCGGGGCCTTTCTTTTCTTGTCAGTATTTGAAGTTTTAAACAGTTGAAATGTCACATGCAATATTGTGATGATGAATCCTTTTGTTGCTATATATTGCTGATCTGTCCTATATATCTTCTACCCCAGTTTTGGTTATCATTTTTGCTTTCTTTTTCATTTCAGTTGAAAAGTTTTCATCTCTTGGGGCTACAATCTAGATGCCAGAGTGGCAATTCGAACCATATGGCTCTCTTGTATGGATTCCAAATCCTAGTCCGTGAGGCCACAAACTTATAATGACCCCCACCACCACCAACATATTTAAACCGTACAAATAAAGCTATCTATATATGATGGCCCCTAAAAGTAGTTTAGGGGTTGAAAAAGGTTAAAACATAGTGCGAGCAAGCCAAGACCTGTGAGAGGACAACTTAAGAAATTGCTTCTGCATTGGGATTAATCAATTTTTTTACGCATATATGTGTTCCTTTAGTACTCTAAAACCTTATGCTACAATTCCGCTTTGAACCATGCATGACTCTGCAAAGTCCCTAACAAACTATGGTTTGGCAACTTTGGGAAATATATAGATAGTGGACAGACACTTTTTATACCCCAAAGCATTCTTCAAATATTCCAAGAAATTCTTTTCCTCCTCACCTTTTCTTTTGGGGGGCTAAGACAAAAAATCTATGGAATATGGGGAGGCTGTTATTCAAACCTGCTATAAGCGTGAATGAAAAACCTTCAAGGTTTATGTGTATTTGTGCCGAGTGTGAAGGTGGTCCGACGACACCTACATATAGTGGCACTAAACCAAAAGTTAAAAGGGAAAAAAGAAAAAAAGTCAACGGTTATATATGGAAAGAAACTCGATGAAACATTTCCCAGCAATTGCCTCCAGCATGTGTGAATTTATCCTTTATTAAATTCTGTGCACACCCCCGCACATCACAGCCTTTGGTTCCACAAACGCTCATCTTTTTTCATCATTTAATTTGTTTTCTTATCACTAAATAGCTATCAATAATTCATACTTGCTGCTTATTATTAGGCTTCGCATGAACCATCAAATTGACGCTTGATTTTGGTTATTGAGATGTGCAGAGAAAGTGGGCGGCAAAACCCAAAGGAATGTGAGTGTGAATTGTTAGAAGATAGTAAAGTTGCACTCTCAGGCTCATGAACATCTCTGCCTGACAAAGAGTATAGAAAGTTCGAAGTCACTATAAAAACTTTAGCATATATTCGCTGCTAGCTAGGGAAGGGAGAGGAACAGAGAAAGAGCCTAGGGATTAACAAAAGAAAGGAGATCCAGGCTTTTTAAAGTATATATTATAATTATAACTGGCTGCGGTGCCAAGGTACTATATCCATCCATCCCATTTGCCTACTAAAAAGAGACTGCCTCTTTTCATATATCCCTCTGCTGCCCTCGAAGACAAACCCAAGCCTCTCTTCTCCTCTCTTCCCACTTTCAGCATGCTTGCATATGTCATCTTCCACTCATGTGTCTCGTCTCATCTTCAAATCAAGGGGGAGACAGCAGCTCCAGAAAGAAAGTTTTGCTAACTATTGGGATCAATTGCCAATGATAGATTCTTAACTTCACCTTTTTTACTCTCATCTTACTTACATTGCATGAAACATTAACCAGGCTTACAGATAAAGGTAAAGAAGTAAAGAACCATTGGAATTACATGAATAGAAAGCTTCAGTTTCGACTTTCGATAATTTGCTCTCTAGTTGATACGCGGTGGGTCAGTTCGTCTTTAAGGTTCACTTTATATGCATCTCATGTCATCTGTCCCGGTTTTCAGCTCTGGACACTTCACTCCCACATATTTGAATATCGACAACATTTTTAATTAACATTTGATCTCTTGAAGTTCAATATCTTGAATAATTAGCCAATGAGAGCGCATCTAATTGTTTCAAAACTTTTTTTTTTTTAAATTCTCATTATTAACCAAACCTGCTCTCATCATGTATATGGATATAAGAAAGTGAAACTAAAGGTCCTGATTTATGCAAATGACTAAGCTAGAAAGTAGAGACTCATGCACTGAGATGATAATGATGATGCAGAAAATTGAAAAGAGAAAAATGTCATCATTATAGTATATGTAAGAAGCCTGACCATCTGCCTAGAGAAGGGAAAAAGAAAAAAATAAGAAATATTCCAGTCAAAATTCTCAGGATCACTTGATACCGTGAAATCAAAAACAGGTATATATACTTTGGTCAGACAATCATAATGGAAATTTGAATCCAAATTGAACATGACATATATGTGAAATTTGTCATAAATGTTCAGGTCAAGCATATGCAATATGAATAAACACACACTCAAAATAAAGGGTTAAAATAGAAAGAATAAGACATGAGATTCATACCAAGGTTAAGGAAACATGAAATTCATACCAAGGTTGAGGAAAAGTAATTATTGCCTCAGAGATAAAAATAACACGCATAAATTTCATCATTTTTTTAATGCCCAATTCTCTTGATGAATAGAAAATTGAACAGAAAAATTCTAAATGAGTATTATGGATGGAAAAATTAGGTTGAGAGAACCGACCTTATTTGGGAACTGAATTTGAAGTAGTAGTTGATAGTACTTGTTACCCAAAAAAAAAAATCAGCACTAAAGGAAACTTTAACAATTAAGTGCTTATTTGGATTGAAGAAAATAAGTGATTATATATTGAAGTTGTCAAATAGAAATAGTTTTTCAATAAGCACTTATGCCTCAAATAAGTGTTTATGAAAGAAGCTAATTTTTTCTACTTATAATAATCATTTATCCTCCCATAATCACTTATTTCATTTTTTCTTCTCATTATCCACCAAATCATCACTTAAATCTCAATATTTAAATACATTTCTTTTGTCAAAATTACTTATGGGATAAAAATATTCAAACACAAATCACTTTTGACATAATCATTTATTCTCATAATTACTTATGAATAATCATTTATCCTTATAATTACTTATATATATCCAATTCAAACACACCCTAAATAGAACAGAACGAGTGAAACAGCATGCTCATGTGTTGGACGACAAACAAATTAAGGTGATTAATGGACTCACCATTTTTTTTTGGATGAAGAATGGATTCGCCACTTGAGCAGGGGAAACACTCGCTGCTCATTTGTGTACTTCTGTTGCCCAATGTTCAATGGGCCCACTCCAGTCCAGACTATTAATATCCATCCTCGCAGACTTTTTTTTGGGTCACTCGTCACAGACTTGAATGCACATGATATTGTCATGGGCTCAGTCTCTATCAACTTCCCGAATTTCATCTGTAAAAATGTTTACGTAATTTCGTGTTGGTGTTAATATCTTATATATGGGAGTGTAAAAAATTTATCATATATGAGCCGTTGACCCCGTGGCTCACCGAAAAAAATGTGTGTTCGTAATTTGCCAATTTTTGAAAAGAATTGACTCAAACTAACTGGGTGTTAGAATGTTGTACTCTGGAGACTCAAGGTTAAACTAAAAAAGATATGAAATATGTTGAGGTTAAAAATTGGAATCTGTTATAAAATACTGGTAGATTATTGTCAGTAGTTTTATTTTAAGAAGGATAACGCGAGTTTATGGTTATAGCGGGAAGGACGGAGGTCTTAAAACCGCTCAATTCCAGAAATTGAGCCGTCATATTGTCGCGCTCAATGATCAATTTTCCATACGGATCCAGCGAACAAGTGAGTCCGAAATGGATAGAGGAAAAACGTCCTGGTTTTCGAAGATCTACATAGCGGCACTGGTTTTCCTGGGAAGCACAATCTCCCATGGGTATGCTATCTCAATCAGTCTCATCGATATGGAATGCGTATCAGAGAACGTTGCACACGAGGGTGACACCGTTTCTGGGAATTTCGTAGTGATGGATCATGACATCTTCTGGAGCTCCGACCATCCTGGAATTGAATTCACTGTAATCCACCCCCTCTTCTTCCCATATGAAATGAAATCGAATCATTAAGAATCATGATAGCTTGGTTTTGTTGACATAAGTGATAATAGATAGCTTTGGTGCCTCGTGGTTGAATGTTACGTAGGCAGCATCTCCCAAAGGTCATTTGATGTTTACTCTGAAGGGCACATCGGGGGACAAGTTCGAGTTCAAAGCCCGAGAAAGCGGAATGTACAACTTGTGTTTCCGGAACCCTTCTTCCACCCCTGAGACTGTATCCTTCTACATTCACGTTGGTCACATCCCTAATGAGGCCGACCTTGCCAAACATGGTCACTTCCACTTTCTCTCCCCATCTATCTATCTATTCCTACAAACGATTGCATTATCGATCTTTAAAACTTATTTTAATCTTTTTACTCATCAATTGTGGTTGTGAATTCAGAGCACTTAGATCCCGTTCATGTGAGGATTGCCGAGTTGAGAGAGGCATTAGAGTCAGTTATAGCAGAGCAGAGGTATTTGAAAGCACGTGAGGTTAGACATAGAAACAGTAAGTTGCTTTTGCTTCCGCAATCAATAAATTAATGCTGCTACTCAAATCATTACAGTCTTCTGATGTAATTTATCTGATTCAAAGAATTTCAAAGCGCAGCAAATGAGAGCACCAGAAGACGTGTTGTGTTCTACACAATTACAGAGTATGCTTTATTTGCATGCACGAGCATCCTCCAAGTGATATATATTCGTCGCCTTTTCAGCAAGTCTTACCATCGCGTATAGTCTTCATCATCAATCATCATTCTTCTCATTCTAGTAGCTTTTCTACATTTTATCCCTCCTTGAGCTTCTGAGATAATTAAACACATCATTCTTCCCCTTTTATGCACAGTTTTCTCTCTTTCTCTCTTTTTTTTTTTTGGGCTGTTACTCAGTTTTCATGTATCTATATGTGTAATTCGATTATGTTGAGAGGTTTCTGGCAGAAAAAATTATGTCATGTCAGAGATTTTGTCTTGGATGCCTTTTGATTTTAGTGAGAACATTGATGTAAAAATTTCATATGTAAAGAAACATTTTTTTTTTTTTTGCATGTCTGATTAGATTTTAGTTTTTACAACTGGGTTAGTGTATTTAGTGCTATCGAGTGAGGAAAGTAGCCTGGGTGATGAACATGAAAGAATTCTGGAGAATTCCTCTCAGTCAATTCAACACATCTAGTTACACGTCGTTTAATTTATGCTACCTGATTAACTCTAGTATCTCTATTTTGGACTGGGCCTCAAACACATATGGGCCATCTATACTTATCCGCAATTTTTTTTCGATAGACTTTCTGCAAAATCTTGAGATTTTTATTCATCTATCATCTGTGTGATCTGATTTTAGTGAGAAAAATAAGGTCAAAATTTCATATTTAGGAGTTCTTGTATATTTTACTTGTCGGATGGAAAAAAAATTAGGCATAACGTTATTGTTCATGAACGAAGGTTTGGGTGAAATATGAATTTGCGAAATGAAAAGGCTCAAACTCAAATTCAGCACAAAGAGAAGTCAGACGTTGGTCGATAACCTTCCATTCAAAACCGAATCAGTTTGTGGCTTAATATGGTCAAAAACTGAGACCAGGTCGAAGGCCTCACTGTAATAAATTTGAAGGCTTCAATACCTGTCCAAGTACACCAGATCTCCTCTAGTCCTCTTGGTTTGTGTTCCTTTTTGTTCTGGACTTCTTATAAATTCCCACCGCCCACCACTGCAAAATATTCAACGTCTAGCTTTTAAACATTAAAGAAAAAGAGAGAAATTTTTCTCACCTATTTTCTTCAAAAGGTTTGCAATTCCGCGAGTGTTAAAATTGGAAGGAGTCTTAATTATTAAAAAAATGTCACCCACAGAGTTTCACCAAATTGCATTTACTAAATATAAGTCTAATACCATCTACTTGATAAGCCGCATAACATGTCAATGGCCTTGTTACCAAAACTCAATTTCGTATTTTAAACTACGCGTGGGTATGCAGTTCGACTGGGGCAAGTTATCACCTCCATCTTCGCCTGGTCATCCAAAATGATCAAGTTTAAAATAATAATCTGAATCACCAAATAATGATAATAATCTGAAACCTTCGATTTTTTTCAACCATGAAAATTAATTATGCAACTATATTTTTATAAACTTATCACATGTCTAATGCACATAATGTATTGTTATGAGTTTGTACATTATAAAATTCTTATACATCAAAATAATATGTAATCTAATCAGGTCTGGGGATGTAATTAAGCCTGTTGTATTTTGATATATTAAATTAATCTTTTATCTTTTTTCCCCCTTACAACTCTCAAAGCTCTCCCTCCTCTGATTCTGCAAATTAGCGCTGCCCATTTCACTAGCAAATTAGTGATGCATTTAATTAGTTTAAAAAAGCAGCCAAACTCAACGGGGTGTAAATGGAAGAAAGTTATTCTGTCAATTCATTATTCTAGTCAATTCATAACGCTTTCTTAAAAGGCTACCTCATTTCATTACTTGTGGGTTACAATTATTATTCTCATTAATATATTCTCTTTTTCCTTATCTTGATTTTAAATATAAAATTTTTTTTAGAATATGAGGTAGTATTTATTATATATTTTTAAAAAATATCCTTACTTAATTCATCATAAAAAATAAAGAGATTAAATAAGTATAATTTAAAAAAAAATATTGATTTTTAAAAAAATTAAAATAATTAACAAATTTTAACTTCCATCCTTATTCAGCGTGATTCAATTAAAATAAAAAAATATTATATTAAAAATTAGAGAAAGTATTATATAATGGATATTTAAATTTACATTAGGAATGGAACCAAAATCAAATTATCCAATCACATTAATTTTAAGATAAATTTAATGATATAATAAAATTTTTTAATTCTCATAAAATAATTAAAAGTGATCAATATTAAGAATAGGGAGGAAGAAGAAAAGTCGACAAAAAGCAACCATTTGTTGGGAAAGAAAGGATGGAAGAAAGAAAAAAAAGCTGACATTCGAGTTTCAAAGTAAAAAGAAAAGAAATAGAAAAGAAAAAGCAAATGAAGGGGATTGAAACCGTCCGCGAGTCCCGCGAATTCCCAGTTTGAAAGTTTGAACTTAATTATGGCCCCCACATTCACGCGCTTCCCTTTCGCCGGGGTAACTCCGCGTCTCCACCAAACACCTTTCTGCTTTTTCTCTTGGGGGTTGTTGTTCGGTCCCACTCTTTCATATCCAAACTCATCGCTACCACAGCATATTTTATTTTAAATAATTAATCCCAATTTAATTTAATTTAATTTTTTAGTGTAGTACTTTTATGTTGATATATACTCTATACCAGTAGTACTGGTATTTATTCATTTTACTGATTTGATAGTCTAAAATTCAACAAAGTTTGGACAATAAATTTTGGCCTTCATTGGCTCACAAGCCCCAAATGCAAAAGGAGATGCGGATCATCAACTTGGTGACTAAGGAATAAGGATGTTATTGAAAAGGACATCGCTAGTTAACACTTGCTAGTGAAGATTGATATTTGTTATGTGTTGTTTTCAACTTTACAGTTTCTGAAGCGCAAAATATCAAATCATCCATATGAATCTTCCCACCGCCTATACTGATGATATTTGATATTTAGATTCAATTCTCACTTCATTAGCATTTAATCAAAACCAAACAAACAAACAAACAAACACGGCCCTTACTTTCGTCTCCGAACAAAAACAGGAGTATCTTATTTCACATTTATTTTTTTAAAAAAAAATCCATCATTTTTTTATTCATAATAATTTGCATGAATATGAGGAAAAAATTATTTTAGCCGCCGTGTTAAATATTTTTTTTAATATGACATACGCTTCAAAAAAATCCAAACAAGAAAAAGTGACATTTTACTGACCTCAACAGTCGATAACATAAATCACTCCACCATAATTTGAGCCACCTCCTATTTGGATGTTGTATTTTATGTCTTTATATGGCAATACGAAGCCTATTTGGATGGTGTAATTTTGTACGGTTCTCTCATAGCTGCATTTTTTTTTCCCTGAATAAAATTTGTTCTCTCTGATGTTCGCATGCGGATATAAAATTCTGAAATATATTCGAAAGATCAAACAAAACCATATGGATACGGAAATATTATCAAAAGACATCCTTCCCCAAAATTTAGACTTGGCATTGCCAAGCCAATTGAGTTGGAAGTTATGGGTCCCTCTTTATTAATTTATTTAGTACTCTTTGCAAATAAAAATGTGAATGGAGATGAAAATATGATTAATAATATAGATATAGAAAAAATGTGTTTGTTTTCCTCATCTTTCCTTTCTTTCGTTTTGCCTCCTACCAAACAGGGTTAAATGTACATATATACTTATAGCCATGCCCCGTTCACATTAGAAATTGGTGACTTCCTTCTGCATATATATACCTTTAATTAGGTGTCTTGTCAACCTCTAAGACTTCAACCAACTCCTATTTCGCCTTCTTGCTCATTTCCTCTCCTTCAAGCATTGTTTTTCCCCCTCAAAAAAATTGTTTCGTATGCATGAGGTTGCTATTGCTATTGTTAACAGTGACATACGCCACATTGTGTCAATTTGTCAAATATATACCCACGTGATCGCTCTATTCTCACGGAATTTAGACAAATTGATTCCATGGGAACAAACATGTCATATAATAAACAAATTTTGGTAAATGGCTTGCAACAGTAAATTAATTTGATAACATATCCTGCAATTTTATATCATCAGCAATATATATTTTTTCATATATCATACAAAATTTGAAAAAAAAAATCACTTATGTTGTTTATAAATAGTACGGCTATAAGTTTTATATTTGGTATTGGTATATTAATGACTAATGTATTCATACCATTTAATAAAATATTTATTTGTCTCCCACAAAAAAAACTGTAGTAATATCATTTATATTTTGATGAATAACTAATTTTTATTAAAAAAAAATATAACTTAATTATGGTTCCAAATTAATTTTCATTGGTAACAAAATGAATTTGCTTGAAAAACATACAAATAAAAGATCAACAATTAATCACCCAAAAAAAAAGAAGATCAACATTTAATATTTAGAAGATAATAACTATATCATTCGCGGAAGATGTATTCCTAATTGCTACAATATATATGATTAATCGGATTGAACCACATCAGGCCCAGATGTGGAGAAACTCTTTCAAAAGCGTTTTTTATATTTACAAAATCTCAAACATAGGATATTGCACTTAAATAATCTTAACTACAATTTGTGCCCATGCGATGTATGAGGAGTTCTAAATACTTATTAAATTAAAGTATACAGATGTAAAAATATATAAAAATTATGAATATTAAATATATTTTACAAATTGATATATTTTATATTATTAAATGTAATAATGTGAAGACTGATAATATTAGTGATTCCACTTATTTATTAATTTTTCTTACATCCAGTTATGTAAGAAAAGCAATGACTACAAGTAACAAATCTATAAAAAGTAATGATTAACGTTCTTGATAAAATATAAGTTTGCAAATCTAAATTAAACAGGGAGAATTGGTTTTTAGGATGAAAAAATCAACTTATTTGCTTTTTGAGAGTTCAAGAAAACTTATTTGGTTTTTGGGACTGAAGGTATTAATGGTATTAAAAGTGTCATCGTGAATTTACAAAAATAACTTTGTGATGAAAAGAGAAAACAAAATGAGATTAGCAATTTACGTCAGTAAGGATTGAAACCCATCAAAGATATCTTGGTCACATCAACTTTGCGGGCTTGTCTTCACCATCGCGAGCTTCCCTCGTCGGCCCCAACCCACAGCTTGTCTTTGTCCCCAATTGGCTGCCTTCTTTCTTGCACCTGTCTTTGTCCTTGTTTGATTGATGTGATAGAAAAACGATCAAACACTTTAAAATTATAACTGAAAAAATCAATTTGGGTGGTCGATCATTTTTTCATGGGCATGGATGATGTGAAAGAAAAAATAGTTAACCACATTGAAATTATAATTGGAAAAATTAATTTAGGAAGTCGATCTTTTTTTATGGGTATGGATGAGGTGGCAGAAAAACGGTCGACTATATTAAAATTATAACTAAAAAAATCAATTTAAATGGTTAATTGTTTTCCATGGACATGGTTGAGGTTTTAGAAAAATGGTCGACTATATCAAAATCATAACTGAAAAAATCAATTCAGGTGATCGACTATTTTTTAAGAATATTAAATTCCAATTATTTCAAACACACGCTATTAATAGATATATATCAACATATATAATAACAATTAATTTATTTTGAAATATGAATCTCATACAACAATTTCAGTCATTCCACTTACAAGGTTGCCCCATAATGGCTCCAAAAGAATTATCTACCTACTATATTGGGATTTGAGGTGTTACTTCCACCTTAACGATAGGAACAAATATAAAGTCTAACAATTTGAATCACACATCTTAGAATGAACCAAATCTTAGTTAAAAAAATAGTAAAACAAGTGTAGGAGATGATTGCGACGTGATAGAGACGACAAAGGCAAGGTGTGTCGAAAATGATGCTAGATTATCGTAAGGACACTAGATTTGCTTCTATTATCATCTAAGTTGTTCAAAGACACCCCAATTGCTACTTGCCATGGAAGATGCTACCTTCAACAGATCACCGCAAGCATCGTTGCCTCAGTCGTTACCCCAATTGCCTCCATCATCACCTCCATCTACTCACTATTTCTTTGCTTTGTTTTGAATTTTTTATCACTTTGTACACAAATTTTGCAGCCAATCAATGACAAAGATAGGCACAAAGACGAAGACAACCAATCAGGGATGAAAACAAGCCGTGGGTTTAGGCCGATGAGGGAAGCTTGTGAGGATGTAGACGAGCAAGCGAAGTTGCTGTGACCAAGATACCTTTGATAGGTTTCAATCCTTACAAGCATAAATTGCTAATATCGTTTTGTTTTCTCTTTTCACCACAAGGTTATTTTCATAAATTCATGATGGCACTTTTATTTCCATTAATACCCTTAGTCCCAAAAACCAAATAGGTTTCCTTGAACTTTCAATAAGTTGATTTTCTCATCCCAAAAACCGATTCTCCCAATTAAATATATAGTCTATTCTTGGTAATACTATATATGCTGTACTTTTAGAATTCTTAAATAGTTTTTTATAATAGTCTGCCCTCTATTTTGATATGGCAATACATCATAATATATATAAGTGTAATGATCTTATAGAATTTTCAATTATAAAGTTTTTTTAAAATTTGGAAAAAGAGTGATATAATGATAAATAATAGAAAGTGATCAAAGAAATCACATTTAATATAAGAAAAATGAAATAGGAAGTGGTTAGCTCAATATTTAAATTATTCTTGAAATTTGATTATGAAAGCATCATTTCAACGACTATATGATATGGAGAATATAAAATATATCATAAGATATGAAAATTGTCACAAAAAAATTACAAACAATAATGCGATGAAATCTTACTTTCAAACTAATTTTTATAACTAAAAAAGGTCTCACAACAGTACATAGAAGCTCACATAATGTGGATTTATATATATCTCACTATAGATATAGATAATTAAATAATGATTTTCCCCCAAATATATATATGGTTTTTATTTCTATATTTATCTTATATAAATATTACTGTAAACCTAGATAGTCAAATCGTGACTTTTTCACAAATACATATGATTTTCAAATCAAATCATATTTTTTCACAAACCTATATTTAATTTTAGTTTTCATATTTATCATCAGAATAAATTTTAAAAAAATAGCACATGTAAGGAAATGAATATTATTTAAAATATGTTAGGTCAGATTTTTTCATAGTCAGTATGATGATATATGATGAGGTATTGCAAATATATATGGTCAATCATAGTAATAAAAAATCTGAAACATTTCGTAGTTAATCCCAATGGAGGTTGTGAAATCTACCAGTTCACAATTTTTAACCCAAAAGTAATTAGCAAGTCAATTGGGAAATTGAAAATTAAAAGGAAAGCAAACAATTCAATTTATAAGTTTAATTCAATCACTAAAAGTATTAAGAGATTGAGATTCACCTACCAGAATAACTTAATTTACTTTATTGATTAGACTAAATGCAATTATAGTAATAATTATTTCTATTGTGTCATATCACTTTTCAGCCTATTAATCCGTATTTAGTTAGAGTTTACTTTGCTTTCGCATAACCCACATATCTAGTCAAACCATGAAGTTACAACCTAAGCTAAGTTACCACAAATTCTTAGATCTATCTCTAATCTAGTTATTTACATTTATCTTCCTAAGTTCAGGCTAACTTTTCTCATCTCGATTCTTAAAGTTCACCCATATATCAAATTCTATGGTGGTCAGTCACACAATCAATATAACAAGAAAGATAAATATAATTATAAAAATCAAATATATAGATATATTTAATGCTCAAATTCTAGAGTTATAATTAAAATTATATAATTGAGTTAATTTCAATCAGGTTACATTCTTATCTCTAACTGAGAATTTAGTAACTCATAAACTTAATTGTTTCTACACAAATAAAATCTCAAATCATAAAACAAAAACTATAAAAGAGAAAGGTGAAAAAGAAGAAATTCGAATGTTGCTTCAAAGCTCTCTCAATCTCTTACTTTCTTTGCCCTTTGATATATTCCAGTTGCTAAAAAAACTTCAAAATCGTGTTTTCTAGCCTTTGGGTGCTCAACTGAACGTGTTTTAATGTTTTTCTCATGTCTCTTTACATAGAGAAAGTCCATAAACCCATAAAAGCCCGATAAGTTACATAAATTGGCCTTGAAATACATCAAAACACAAATATATGTAAAATCTAACCAAAATAATCAATTAAATCCATACTTTTACATAATTTAAAACTTAAATGTGGGTGTTTTATTAATATAAAATAGATAAATCAATATAAAGGCTTGAAATCGTGGCACGCCATACTTTCGACTCTACTTTATAAGACTTATATAATGTGGACTTATATAAATTTCACTATAGACCTAAATAATCAAATTATGATTTTTTTACATACACATATATGATTTTCATTTCCAAATTTATCTTATATAGATCGCATTATAGACTTATACAATTAAAGTATGATTTTTTCACAAATGCATATGATTCTCAAATCAAATTATATTTTTTCTCACACACACATATATATAAATATATATTTAATTTTAATTTTTATATTTATCATCATATCAAATAAAAAAAACATATATAAAAAAATAAATATTATTTAAAATACGTGAGTTCAATTTTTTTATAATCAATATAATAATGTAAAAGCTTTAAGTCATGATACATAGTGCTTTTCATCTCTATTTATAATATATAATAGTTTCCTTCGGCTAGGAATAATGCCAGGCTATCGCTAGTTACTTACTATATTAATTGGCAACACAAAATCAGAGCAAATATACTCACATGACTACTAAGATCTCAAGGGAGCTAAACGAATTGATTTATTTGAACATATATATCTCAACGATGTAATAAAATAATTTTGGTCAACTCTCAGTATAATAGACCCATAACACAAAATGAAATATTGTGAGAACAATGAGACGGTGTGCATGGCACGCTGCCAATTAATTGGATAGTCGGGCAAGAATATAAAATGGAACCTACCCATTTTTTTCCTTTAAAGCATGCAAACTCTTCTTTTTATATGATGTGAAAAAAATGGCATACCATTTTTTCTAATGTGATTAGGAGAATCTCTACCAAGAGCAAGAACTAGTCTTCTTGGACATATAAAGAATAAATTTGCCATATACAATACACAAAAGAGTACTATTTTATTAATTCCATGAATCACTGATGATCAATTGGATCATGTTTGATAAATATAAAATAGTTGCACATTCTTCGATCCCTCCACTAGCAAATTGATTGGAATGCTTATGCTCATACATTTATGTATATATAGAGAAAATAATATGATAAAAAAAATTTGTGTGGGGGTTTAAATCTCATCATTGCACCGATTTTTTTTCCCTCATAAAATGCTTCATCTACAGAGATTTTTTTTCACCAGAAATAATGTGCAGAGAATTTAAATCTAATTAGTACCCTCAAAAGAATCTTATAAATATGACCATTACTTCTCATTGCTCAATTATCAATTAATAAAAACGCGCGTATGTGCACTTAGTTACATGTAAACTAAAAGGAAAGATGTAGAGATTGCTTTTTCGTTAAAAACACTCTGCATTTCCTGTTTTAGAACTTCTCAACGAGGCTGTTGCTTACAAAATTCTCATTCCCACCTTTCCAACGGCAGGTTTTTTTCAATCATATATCACTAAGAGATCTTTGTCTGCCATTAATATTAATATCAATATCAAATATAAAATATATATCAAACTGTACTATTTAGAAAAGCATGACTCACCCGTCAAATCATATTCAAACGCACATGAAAACATTAAACATGTTCAGTTCTTATTATCAATAACTCTTAAATCACGCATTTAAAATTAAAAATCAAGATAGAAAAACCTTTAATCTAACTCAACGAACACTCTTAATAGGAAGGTTTTTATATATGAATTTAAGATGTAAGAATATAATTTAAAATACTTTAATGAATTGTGTGAATTTTTAAAATTATATATATATATATATGTATAAATAAATAACTTTAATGAATCATGTTACTGTTGTTGTGAAAAAATAAAACCCCTCGACTCCTCAGAATTTAGATTCACGTCTAGTGCTTCAACGAGGGCACCCCACATGAATCCCTCGCTGACGTTGTCTAGGTGCGCAAGAGAGAGTACATATAAAGAGGAGTAGCAAGAGAGATCGGGCAGGGAAGTAGCAGGATATTCAGCGGGGAGACAAACGAGGTGAATAGTCGCCGTCTGAAACTGAGTTGAAAGAGCGAGATTTTCGTTTTCATTCGATCTTTATATATATTTTCTCTCCCTTTTTCTCATTCTTATTTGGCATTCTTTCAATAACTCCATAACTCCTGTAAGCTATTCGTGTCGATTTGTTACTTCTTCCCTGCTTTTTAGGGCTGCCAACACCGTAGCGTCTTCCGAGAATTCAGAGGACTACCAACTTTTGAAGAAAAAAGATCAAATTCAGGAAAAAAGGGTTAACAGAGGATCGCGAGAAGCAGGAAGCGAAACACACATCTCTGACACGCATTAACCAATAAGTAATTTGGAATTTGTAGAGAAAAACGAATTAGAATTTGGCGGATCTTGCCGCTCTCGAAATTTTTGGCCATTTTCGATCGGCCCACTTGCTCACATTTTCAGCTATAATTACAGCTTTTTTAAAACTATTTCTTATATTTGAAATCCCTTTCCCCCTCTTGAGGTGGGGGAAATCGGGAGCTGAGAGATTCGGCGGTGGACCGAGGCTATTTTCGATTATTGTGGGAGGGGTTGGATCCGGTGAATGGTGATTGGATGAGAGAGCTCTGCATGAGTTTCAAGGATCGAGAGGGGAAACGATGAAATGGGTAACATTGATTAAGGACTTTAAAGAGAAGGTTGGTCTCAGTCAAACATCGCCCTCTACTCCTACTGCCTCTGCCCCTTCAAACTCTTCCGCCTCGTACTCTCGGGATAACAATGTTTTCTCAGCCTCGCAAACCTCGGGTTCATCTTTTGCCAGGTTCAATACTTTCTTAGTTTCTTGCATTATAAATCAATTCGCATTTTTCTATTTTTCCCTAACATTATCCAATTACGTTCAAGAAATGCAAATGATTTTCTTCTTGTTCAAGTGAGATCGTTTGAGCACGGCATTGTCACAATTATATGCTATAAGGAAAAACAAAAAGACAAAAACAAAAGGCTATGTGGTGATACTCCTGGTCCATTCCATCTTTACTTGGTCGTTTGGCAGGGATGAATGGAATTTTGTTTCTTTCTTTTGCTTTCCTTGTGGACACTGGAACTGCCTATCTCTATTTCTTTTTGCTAGCACTAGTTACTTGTTAGAAAGTAGATGAACTCACACAAACACCTGCGCACCCACGCAACGGAAAAAAACTCTAGTAAATCACAATACTGTGTATTTGTGTTAAAGCTTTGTAACTCCTATATCTCTCAGATGACAAAAATTTAGTTCAGCTAATGAAAGGGATGTGTTGTGGGAAGAAAGCTACATATTATTGGTTCTTCATGAAGTCAATAATGTGCCGTGTTTTATTTATTTATAATTTTCTTGCGTCCGGTAATGTACCATGTTATTGTGGTCCTGCATGTGATTGTATATCTGATATGCGTATTATTGCCAGCATGTCTACTGACTTATATCTTGCCCCATGGTTTCTTACCTTAACAATTTTCAAGGGAATGTATAATTAACTTCATTTCTTTGTCAGTAATTTTACAAAATACCTGTTAGATTTCAGTTTTTCGGGGGGTGTGAGTGCGAGTTACACATAAAATGGCTTTTTGGTGGCAGTCCAGCTTATCTACTTATCTACAACTTCATAAAGGTCATGTCCATTAACTTGCAGATGGAAATAATTGAATGATTTGAGTCAATGAAATTACACCAATTAATAATTTAACAAATCCATTTCGTTATAGGGTAAGCTAATATGGAAATATGTACTCGTTGCATGATTATCAGATTTTAGGACAGACCTGCCTTGGTTTATCGTTTGAGGATTTTTTTCTCCTCCAAAATATATTATGATGTGTTTTGCTTATGATGCTCCTTGTGAGTATGACCTTTTGACTCTTGAAATCAGGGACACACATGAACTGGAATTGGACTTCAAGAGATTCTGGGAAGAGTTTAGGTCATCCAACTCTGAGAAGGTTCTTGCTTGTGATTTTGCTTGATTGATCTAATATTTTTGTGTATCAATGAAATGGTTAATACTGTAAACTACAAATTGCTACTTGTTAATGTTTTCTAATTTCCTTGCAGGAAAAAGAAGCGGCCCTGGATCTGACTGTAGATGCATTCTGTAGATTAGTGAAGCAGCATGTTAATGTGGCTCAGTTAGTTACCATGTAAAGAAGCAAATTTTCTTATATTTGCAATGTTATATGCATCCAATTGTTTGAAATGTTGTGAATTATGATAAGATGGTAGTTAATTTGGCCTGCATTAAGTAAATTTGCAATGGTCATGCTGTTTGTCTTGAGATTTTCTGCTGAAGAGACTAATAGCATGTTTGGTAGTTCCCATATAGTTAAGGGCCCTAGAGTTTTAAGCAAAAGTATTTTTTTTTAACTTTTGTATATGCTTGTGCTTGGGCTTGTCTATATCACCAAAATAGCTTAAGCTCCTTGGTTAGGTTTGCCATAAATTTATATACCTTTCATCTTTCTTGTTATTTTTAGATGTGAGACTTATATTCTCCAGTATGCCCTCACTTACTTTGTTTTTTTTTTAAGTCTAGTTTTTCCTATCTGCTTGGGCTTGTGTTCTTTGAGACTTAAAGGCCTCAGGTCACAACCTTCATTTTTTTTATTTTTTGGCCTGGGCTTGTTCAAGCTTTGGGTCCATCATTTTTTTTTTAAATGGGGTTCCTGAATCTTACAGATTTTAGGCTCCTGATATTACGTTAACTTTTATATATTCTTGTGTTTGGACTTGTCCATATGACCAAAATAGTTTAAGTTACTTGGTTAGGACTGCCACAAGTTTATATCCCCTTCATCTTTCTTATTATTTTTAGATGTGAGACTTCTATTTTCCAATCAAGTTAACTTTGGCAAATGTTGGTTTGAGTCGGTTGAATGGTAATTCAAACACATGTATAAATCATTATTTGCGAGGTCTTTTGTATTTTTCTGCTCTAATGTTGTGGGGTGAAGTAATGTTATTCTTGGTCTTGACTCTTCTTTTCCTGTGCTTTGATATATTGATTGATGAAGGTGAAAATGCTACATGCTAAATGCTTATGTTCATATTTTTGTAACTTAGCCAATATATTAATTACTGGGCATTTGGGTGATTTAATGAACTTTGAAGTAGTTGTTTATTGCACTCTGTGGCCCACAAGAATTATACCATTTTATGAAAATATAGACATGGCTATTACTTTCATTGGGAAAGATGAAGTTGTGGCCTTTTGTCTTTAATAGGTTTTGAGGTGTAGTATCATAAAATGAACTAGAGATCTTGCACATGGTCTCTCTCTTCCCCCCCTCCTGATGTTTCTGAAAAAGGTTATAGGACTAGACCTTTTTTGCTTAACATGTTTGTAGTTCCAAAGGAATTGAAATAATGTTAAGCTTGTTCTTACTTCTGCTTTGCCATTTCCCTCTCTACCTTTATATTTTGGGGTTAACTACAATGTCAAGTAGTAAATATTTATGTGAAGAGGACTATTAAGGTTTCATGGTGCCTCTTTATAAGTTCACCAGTCAAATACATGCTAGACTGTTTACTCTTCCATATGGCACTAAAATTATGTCTTTTGTCATGAAACACTGATGTATGATTCTTACGTGGCATTTATGGCCATTTCTAATTGTTTACATGTGCTGTTTCTACTCTTGCTTTTTGAGAATAATCATTATTAAAACAACTTTTGAATCCCCTATCTTGCTTTGGTATTTTGTATTTAATTCAGTTCCTCACCTTAAGTTCTGCTTGTTAAATGTGAAATTGATTGCTTTCTATGCAACTTCATAGACATGCCATGAAGTTGAAGAGTGGTTAGTCAGCCACCTGGCCCTGGGTTTTATATGTTATTCTCTTGCTGATTAGTTTCTTTGACTGACTTTGAGTAATGTTGATGATTTACAGGTTAGTTGAAACACATATATTCTCCTTTGTTGTTGGAAGAGCATTTGTAACAGATATAGAGAAGTTAAAAACCAGCAGAAAAGCAAGATCTCTTGATGTAGATCAAGTTTGCGAGTTTTTTTCTGGAGTCACAAAGGTTTGTTTAAGATGTTTTTTCTTTGATCTTGCTATTGTTTTACTGGTTATCTGTTATTGGAATTTACTGTGATACACTTTGTGCAGGATGGCATTTCTCGTGGATCAAATTTGTTAACTGCTGTGGAGATCCTTGTATCTGGGGTATGCTTTAAATTTTTTTGAGCTAAGTTGCTATATGGGATGCTACATAGAGATCACATAGTTGCATTTCCGTCAGAGTGACTTATTTTTTGCGTTGATGGAAATCTTATTTATTTAATAGTGGCGATTTGGTGAGATCTTGCTTTGCCTTGCTTTATTCATTAGTATTTTCTTTACAAACTACAAACGATGCCTGCTTTCAAGTAATGTGTTAGTGACATATACAAATAGTGATGGATTAGGTTTATTCTGTATTGTGGTTAGTACTTGGGGTTACCTATTCAACTATAATTTGAAACTTAATATTGCTTGTGTAATTCCATTTTACTGTATTGTTATTGTTTCCTTATGAGCATCAAGTAGTAGTTCTTGTGTGTATATTTTTTGCAGCCTATGGACAAACAATCTCTGCTCGACTCTGGGATATTTTGCTGTCTCATTCATATTCTCCATGCCCTTTTAGATCCTGATGTCACCATTCAAAGGCCAAGTGATGCTATTGATCATGAAGAACCATCAGCATTGCAAACAGGTTATGATGGTGACGTTGGGAAAGTTCGCCGCCTTGAGGTTTTTCCCCCCCTCTCTGTTATTTAATCCATTTGTTCAAAACCTGCAATTCTAGCTGCATGAGATCTGATTCCATGCTTACAAATACTTTGTTTTTGGACTTACACACACACAAAAACACACGTGTTGATTACAATTTTCAAAGTAACTTAAGTATTTATCAGGAAGGCCTTTGAAAGTTGAATATATTAAAATTTGATTGGAGATTCGAATCCTATTTGCTGTATTGTATATTCTTTATATGTTCTTGATGAAAACCCTTCCATAAAGCATAAAACTTTTCTCTTATTTATAATTTGGGTTTACTGTGGTCTTTCGATGCCATATTTGTGCACTTTGTTTATTTGCATTCAACTTATTTATATGCAGATAGAAGGAAGTATTGTGCATATCATGAAAGCACTAGCAAGCCATCCATCAGCAGCACAGAGTTTGATAGAGGATGATTCACTTCAGTTGCTCTTTCAAATGGTTTCAAAGGGATCTTTGATAGTTTTCTCTCGCTACAAGGAAGGACTTGTTCCATTGCACAGCATACAACTTCATAGGCATGCTATGCAGGTAAAGCATGGTACATATATCTGCATTTGAAAACATGACATAAATATGTTATACAACTACTGGTGATAAGTTGTTTGTGTTGGCATTTTAATTCTGATGTTTGAATAGTCATATTGCTGCTGCTTAAATACTTGTAGATACTTCGACTTCTGCTGGTCAATGATAATGGAAGCACAGCCAGATACATCCGCAAGCATAATCTGGTTTGTCTTTTTCTTTAAATCTAATTTGTGTTAAAGAACTTCTCTCACTACTTTAATTTTGGGCTTTTGTTTGTATATCATTATCAAAGTTTGTGTTCAACTTAACTACTGCATTAAACTGCACCAGATAGATTATTTTGAAAATATTGCCCTTTTCATTTCTCACAAGATTATTGTTTATCAGGCTTTTGCTCAAGGGTTGGGGTGGTTTAGATCTGGGATTTGAATATTGTGACAAAAGGATCTCCATTTGGTCACTACCATTTATGTCAAATGAAAATATTAAAATAATAACAAGGATTTCTGCAACATTATTCCCCTTGTATCGTGTGCAAAAAGACGTATGCAGCATATGTTCATATTTTGTAATAAATGCGGTTTTTTTCCTGCACTTAAGATGAAACTATCTGTAGGGACACATCAGCCTAACTATGGGCAAATTCAAAGCTGTTTGTTTAAGATTTAAAGTGACAATCTCCACTGAAAAAAAAGAATTGCTTTTTCTTAACATCATTCCAAACTGATCTGGAATGGTCTGGCTTTTCTTGATCAATTTGGACATTGCACAAGGAAAAGACAAGGCCATTGTCCATTGGTGTAGTTACTTAGAACTAATACTGGTTTAATCATTTTAAGTCATACAAATAGGACTGTATCAATTTTCTTTTGCTTAACCAAAGCTCAGAAAATTGATGTTTTATTTGTGAAGTTGTTTTAAACCAACCTACGCTCCTGCACCTCCACTGAAATCATGCCACCATAAAATCAATTATTGTGTTAAACAATTATCCCATTCATTAAAAGTATCACTTGTCCGCTAGCCATGCCAGCTGCTGCAGCAATGTCACTCATATAAGTTATATAATATATGTGACTTTTAACCTGTACCACTGTAATATATTGGTGCTATACTAATTATGATTTACAATGTTGGTAGTGTCCCTTTTATTTATTTATCTTTGATTGTTCTCATATTGTCATGCATCTTTCCATGCAGATAAAAGTTCTTTTATTGGCTGTGAAAGATTTTGATCCTGATTCTGGAGATTCTGCTTATACCATGGGCATTGTTGACTTGTTACTTGAGTGTGTGGAATTATCAAATAGAACTGGTAATTTACTTATTAGTTTTTTCTTGTATAGCTTTTATATAAGAGCAATGAATACATATCTATAAAGGGAGCTAAAGGAGCAATAAATAAGGTTATCATAAATTTAAAACAGCAACCACTGTTTTAAATCTTGTGGGATATATTTCAGTTGAAAAATGGGCACCCCTTGTTAAGTTTTGAAAGTTTTTCTTTCTGGATCATCCCTTCCCTCTTATGGGTGGTGCTGATTTCTTGTAAGTTTAAATTGCAGAGGCTGGCAGTGTCAGACTGAGGGAGGATATACATAATGCCCATGGATATCAATTCCTTGTTCAATTTGCTCTAACTCTACCCAACATGACAACAAGTCAAGGCTTTCAGTCTTCTCTTTGCAATTCGTTTTCTGATGAAGACGTTGCTTCTGATAGGTCCCAAACATTAGTTGATAGAGAACAAAATTCCAGTGGACAGGAGAATCCTACCCTTCAGTGTCTTTCACCCACATTATCTAGGTTGCTTGATGTTCTTGTTTGTCTTGCTCAAACTGGATCAAATGAGTCTCCACGGTCTTATGGAAGCAAGGGTTCTAAATATTCCCAAAGCAAGCCTAGTGGTCTTAACAGAAGTCATACTTCCTCTCTTGACCGGCTTGGTGATGAAGTATGGGAGAAGGACAATGATAAAATTAAAGACCTTGAAGCAGTCCAGATGTTACAAGATATTTTCCTCAAAGCTACCAGTCGGGAATTGCAGGCTGAAGTATTGAATAGGATGTTTAAAATTTTTTCAAGTCACCTGGATAACTACAATTTGTGTCAGAAATTACGGACTGTTCCACTTTTCATCCTAAATATGGCTGGCTTTCCTTCATCTTTGCAAGATATCATCTTGAAAATTCTCGAGTATGCTGTGACAGTCGTAAATTGTGTTCCTGAGCAAGAGTTGCTTTCACTTTGCTGCCTGTTACAGCAACCAATAACGTCAGAGTTGAAGAAGACAATACTTTCTTTCTTTGTAAAACTCTTGTCTTTTGACCAACAATACAAGAAAGTTTTGCGTGAAGTTGGTGTGTTGGAAGTTCTGCTAGATGATCTGAAGCAACACAGGATTTTGGGTCCAGATCAGCAGAATGCCATCTCCAATATGTTGGAAAGGATATCCAGCTCAAGCAACTTAAAGAGACACCTGGACAACAAGGATGTTATCATTACTTCAACCAAGCTTATGGAATCTGGTTCTGGGACATTTCCCATTTTTGATTTGGAAGCAACAATTGCTATTGGATGGGATTGCTTGGCCTCTTTGGTCAAGAAATCCGAGGTTAATCAAGCTTCATTTCGATCAGCTAATGGTGTGACTGTCATACTGCCTTTTCTGGTGTCTGATGAGCATCGTCCTGGCGTTCTCAGGATATTGTCATGTCTTATAATTGAAGACATTTCACAGGTTTGTTGGCATTTGCTGCTTCATTTCAATCTTAGAGAGTTGAGCTACCAGTATTTTTCACTAAAATTCTCTGATTTCTAAATTTTGTTTGGGTTTGACCATATGTTGGCTTGTGATGAAGTCGATTATAAACAGAAAAAGATAATTTTTGCTGTAGATATCTATGCATCCTGCATAAGAATAACTTTTATGTTGTTTTATTGTTCATTTAAACTCATCAAGATGATTATCTAATCTGAAATTTACCAGGATCATCCTCAAGAATTGGGTGCATTGGTTGAAATTTTGAAAAGTGGAATCATAATAAATGCTTCTGGGTCTCAGTACCGACTTTCCTTTGATGCAAAATGTGACATTATGGGAGCTCTGTTTCGGATCCTGGGAGCTAATCACTCTGCCAAGAAGGTTTTTGGGGAAGCCACTGGTTTTTCTCTTTTGCTTACTACTCTACACGGGTTCCGAAGTGAAGGAGGGGATTTGGACCAACCTTCACTTGATGTTTATATTAAGGTGCTTTCATATTTGTTGCATGTTGTTACTGTTGGAGTGTCTGACAACGCTGTTAATAGGGTGAAGTTGCATGAAATTATATCTTCACAAACTTTCTTTGATCTTCTCTCTGATTCTGGCTTACTCTGTGCGGAGCATGAAAAACAAGTCATCCAATTGATGTTGGAACTTGCTCTTGAAATTGTAATTCCACCTTTCTCAACATCCGAGAGCCAGGCAGTTGATGAATCATATCATAATCTTTTATTAACTCCATCAGGTCCAATTAATCCTAATAAAGCACGGGTTTACAATGCTGGTATCTTCAGAGTTCTGATCAGATCATTAATGCATTTTACTCCCAAGGTGCAGTTAGAACTTCTAGATTTAATTGAAGAGCTTGCTCGTGCTGGCCCCTTTAATCAGGAAAACCTTACCTCTGTTGGTATGTATTACATTGTTTACTTTTATACAATTCCCTTTGAATATTCCATTTTGTGTTTCCAATATTTTTATTTTTGTGGTGTCTTTAGGCTGTGTAGAACTTTTGCTTGAGACAATCCGCCCTTTTCTTTTGGGCTCATCTCCAATACTTTCATATGCATTAAAAATTGTGGAAGTTCTTGGTTCCTACAGGTAGAATTCATATTGTGTTACTGTTTACGCATTTAATCTCATCCTGTATTTATATTAAACAACTAAGTTTCTTTTGCTTAGGCTATTCGCATGTGAACTCTGCACACTCATCAAATATATTCTGCAAATGAGGCTAAAGGATTCAGGTCATTCAATTATTGAAATGATGGAGAGATTGATTCTCAAGGAAGATACAGTCTCTGAAAATATTTCTCTGGCACCCTTTGTGGAGATGGAGATGAGCAAGATTGGGCATGCTGCCATTCAGGTTTCCCTGGGTGAAAGATCATGGCCTCCAGCAGCTGGTTATTCATTTGTTTGTTGGTTCCAGCTTCAAAATTTCTCAAACTCACAATCAAAAGATGCAGATCTTTCCAAAGCTGTTGCTTATAAGAAGCGGTCTTGCCCAAATGGAAATCAGCATGCACAACATTTGTTAAGGCTTTTTTCTGTTGTGGCAGCTGATAATGATAACACAGTCTATGCTGAACTTTATCTGCAGGATGATGGTGTTTTGACTCTTGCAACCAGCAACCACTCCTTTTTATCATTTTCTGGATTAGAACTTGAAGAAGGAAGGTGGCATCACCTTGCAATCATTCACAGCAAGCCAAATGCTCTTGCTGGTTTGTTCCAAGCTAGTGTTGCCCATGTGTATCTTAATGGAAAGCTAAGACACAGTGGGAAATTAGGATATTCGCCATCTCCACTGGGGAAACCTTTGCAGGTTATTATTGGGACTTCAGCTGCTAATGCTAGAGTTAGTGACTTGACATGGAAACTACGCTCTTGCTATCTTTTTGAGGAAATGCTTACTCCGGGAAGTATTTGTTTTTTGTACACACTTGGTAGAGGATATAGAGGGCTCTTCCAGGACACAGATCTTCTGCAATTTGTACCTAACCAGGCTTGCGGTGGTGGTAGTTTGGCCATCTTGGATTCTTTGGATGCTGATTCAGGTTTGGCTATTAATAACCTGAGGCTTGATGCTAATGGAAAACAGGGAGATCTGAAGGTAGATGGCAGTGGAATTGTCTGGGATTTGGAGAGATTAGGAAACCTTTCTTTACAGCTTTCAGGAAAGAAACTTATATTTGCATTTGATGGAACCTCTACTGAATTTGTTCAATCATCTGGGTGTTTTTCAATGCTCAATCTGGTTGATCCTGTGTCAGCAGCTGCTTCTCCTATTGGAGGTGTGTAACAATCTATAGATTTCAGCTTTCCTTTGTTTCCCAACTTTATTTAAGTTTCTGTGTTGTTTTGGTGGGTTTAGGTATTCCACGTTTTGGACGTCTCTATGGAGATACTTACATCTGCAAGCAATGTGTGATTGGAGAGACCATCCGTCCTATTGGTGGGATGGAAGTCATTCTTGCCCTTGTTGAAGCAGCTGAGACGAAGGACATGCTCCGTATGGCCCTTGCACTACTTGCTTGTGCACTTCACCAAAATCATCAAAATGTCAAGGACATGCAAACATATAGGGGCTACCATCTGCTTGCTCTGTTCTTGCGTCGTAGAATGTCATTATTTGACATGCAATCACTGGAGATCTTCTTTCAGATTGCTGCTTGTGAAGCTTCATTTTCTGAGCCAAAAAAGTTGGAAACTACTCAGACTACTCTGTCTCCTGCTGCATCTATGCCAGAAACCAGTCTTGAGGATCATTATTTGTCTAAGTTTCATGATGAAAATTCTTCAATTGTATCTGATGGAGATATGGATGATTTTTCTGTACAGAAAGATTCATTTAGTCACATTTCGGAGTTGGAAAATGCTGATATTAGGGCTGAAACATCAAATTGCATTGTCTTGTCAAATGCAGACATGGTTGAACATGTCTTGTTAGATTGGACATTATGGGTGACAGCCCCTGTGTCAATCCAAATTTCATTACTCGGGTTTTTGGAACATTTAGTGTCCATGCATTGGTACAGAAATCATAATCTTACTGTTCTCCGGCAGATTAACCTTGTGCAACATTTATTAGTGACTTTGCAGCGGGGTGATGTTGAAGTTCCTGTCCTAGAAAAATTGGTTATATTGCTTGGAGTCATCTTGGAAGATGGGTTTCTATCTTCTGAGCTTGAAAATGTTGTCAGATTTGTGATTATGACTTTTGATCCACCTGGGTTGGTTCCACAGCGCCCAATTATGAGAGAGTCAATGGGGAAACACGTGATTGTCAGAAATATGTTACTGGAGATGCTTATTGATCTACAAGTGACAATAAAATCTGAAGAATTGCTTGAACAGTGGCATAAAGTTGTTTCTTCCAAATTAATAACATATTTTCTTGATGAAGCAGTTCATCCCACAAGTATGAGATGGGTCATTACTCTTCTTGGTGTGTGTCTTACTTCTTCTCCAACATTTGCACTTAAGTTTCGTACAAGTGGAGGTTATCAAGGTCTGGCTCGGGTGCTTCCAAGTTTCTATGATTCCCCAGACATTTATTATATTTTGTTTTGTTTGATATTTGGCAAGCCAGTTTATCCTAGGTTACCAGAGGTCCGCATGTTGGACTTTCATGCCCTAATGCCTAATGATGGGAATTATGTAGAACTGAAGTTTGTAGAATTGTTGGACTCTGTGATTGCTATGGTGAAATCTACTTTTAATAGGTTGATCATGCGGTCAATGCTTATCCACCAAACTGGTAATCTTTCCCAGGTTGGTGCAAGCCTTGTGGTGGAGCTTGTGGAGGGAAATTCAGACATGGCTGGTGAACTTCAGGGGGAAGCTCTGATGCACAAGACTTATGCTGCTCGCCTTATGGGTGGAGAGGCGTTGGCCCCAGCTGCTGCAACTTCAGTTCTTAGATTTATGGTTGATCTGGCTAAGATGTGTCCCACTTTCACTGCTGTTTGTAGGCGCACAGAATTTCTTGAAAGCTGCATTGACCTATATTTTTCTTGTGTGAGGTCTGTTTTAAGATAGTTTCTTTGTGTGTTCTTTCATTATTTCTGCTTGATTTTCTACCTGTTATCTGTAGCTGACTTCTTGTGCAAGTTTTCTATTACATTTGATCCTAGTCCAGCTGAAATATGTCCTTTTTCTGTTGAACTAAATGTTTGGTGCCTTACAGGGCTGCACATGCTGCTAAACTGGCAAAAGAGCTTTCTGCAGGGACAGAAGAGAAAAGCCTGAATGATTGTGATGACACGTGCAGTTCGCAAAATACATTTTCTAGCTTGCCTAATGAACAAGAACAGTCAGTCAAAACCTCCATTAGTGTTGGAAGCTTTCCTCGAGCACTGGTAAGTACAAGTTCTGAAGACACGGCTGCACCTGTAAGTGCTGTGGTTGGTGAGAGATCAGAGAATCATGCTACTGCACCTCAACTGGAGTCAAATAATCCTGGTTGCCAAGATGTTGAAACTGATCAGAGCTTGGATGATTTCAATACTCATCAGGTGTCTGGCTCATCCAGTGCAAATGAATTCAACTGTGGTATTAAAGACACTTTGGACACTCTCCAGCCAACAGATTCCCAGAGTTCTGCATCTTTTACTGTACCTGATTCTCCCATTTTGTCAGAAAAGTCCAATTCTAGAATTCCTCTGGCTCATTCAACGCCAGTTATTGCAATGGCTTCCTGGCTGGGAAGTTCAATCCATAATGAAGCAAAATCTCCTTTAGCAGCCACTCCTTCTGATTCATCCATGTCTGCAGTGGAGTTTGATCCATCTTCAGAATTGAAGTCCAGCTCTCAAGGTCAATCTGCACAAAGTGCTTACTTTGCCGTGACCTCAAAGTTGCTTCTAGATATAAATGATTCTGGATATGGTGGTGGTCCATGTTCTGCTGGAGCAACTGCTGTTTTAGATTTTATTGCAGAAGTCCTTTCTGACTTTATGACGGAGCAGCTGAAAGCATCGCTGGCTATAGAGAACATTTTGGAAAGTGTTCCTCTAAATGTAGATGCCGAGTCTATGCTAGTTTTCCAGGGCCTGTGCCTTAGTAGATTTATGAACTTCCTTGAAAGGCGACTGCTGCGGGATGACGAAGAAGATGAGAAAAAATTGGATAAGAGTTGCTGGTCATCAAACTTGGATGCATTGTGCTGGATGATAGTGGATCGTGTATACATGGGTGCTTTCCCTCAACCTTCTGCAGTACTAAAAACTCTTGAATTCTTATTATCAATGTTGCAATTGGCTAACAAAGATGGCCGAATTGAAGGAGCAGCTCCTGGTGGAAAGGGGTTCTTATCAATCACGAGAGGAAGTAGGCAACTTGAAGCTTATATAAATTCAATTCTTAAGAACACAAATCGAATGATATTATATTGCTTCCTTCCATCGTTTTTAATTAGTACAGGAGAAGAGGATCTCCTTTCACGCCTGGGTTTGGGCACTGAGCCTAAAAAGCGATCATCCTCAACTTCTCAAGAGGATTCAGGGATTAACATTTGCACAGTCTTGCAGTTATTGGTTGCTCATAAAAGAATTATATTCTGTCCCAGTAATTCTGATACTGATCTTAATTGCTGTCTATGCGTGAATCTTATATCCCTTCTTTGTGATCGAAGGCGGAATGTACAGAATATGGCAGTTGATGTCTTTAAGTATCTTCTAGTACATAGGAGGGCTACACTAGAAGACTTGCTTGTTTCTAGACCAAGCCAAGGGCAGCAGCATGATGTGCTTCATGGGGGTTTTGACAAATTATTGACTAAAAGTTCATCTGAGTTTTTTGACTGGTATCAGAGTACTGAAGAGATTGTAAACAAACTGCTGGAGCAGTGTGCTGGCATTATGTGGATGCAGTATATTGCTGGATCAGGAAAGTTCCCAGGAGTGAGAATCAAAGGCATGGAAAGTCGTCGTAAGAGGGAAGTGGGAAGAAAATCCCGAGAAGCTGCAAAATTGGATATAAGACACTGGGAGCAGCTAAATGAGCGAAGATATGCACTGGAATTAGTTCGTGATGCAATGTCTGCTGTGTTGAGAATTGTTCGGCAGGATAAGTATGGATGGGTTCTTCATGCTGAGAGTGAGTGGCAAAGTCATCTTCAGCAACTTTTGCATGAACGTGGGATATTTCTTCTTTGTAAATCCTATTTCTCGGAAGAGCCAGAATGGCAGCTTTGTCCAATTGAAGGTCCTTACCGAATGCGCAAAAAACTTGAACGCAGCAAACTTAAAATTGATACCATAAAAAATATTCTTGATGATCTGTTTGAATCGAATGAAGCTGAGTTTTGTAAAAGAAAATGTGAGAATGGTCCTGATGCGCCTGAACCAGATTCTGAATATTGTTTTCATGGTTTGACTGATGGTGGTAAACAGAATAATCTTGATGTTGGGCTCTATGATGCACTCTTCAATAATCTTGATGTCAGAGAGACAGTTCCTGACAGGAATGAATCCAGTGATGACAAAGCTAGTAGTGTAAATGAAGCAAGCCTTTACTCTGCACTCGAAATTGGTGCCAAGTCCAGTGCTGTGTCCGTCCCAACAGCAGCACAGGAAAGATCTGATCTGGGATCTCCAAGGCCATCTGTGAAAGTTGATGATGTTAAGATTGCAGATGATAAATATGATAAAGAACTGAATGATAATGGTGAATTCTTGATCAGGCCTTTTCTGGAACCATATGAGAAAATACGATTTAAATATAATTGTGAACGGGTTGTGGGTCTTGACAAACATGATGGTATATTCCTGATAGGTGAATTCTGTTTGTATGTGATTGAAAATTTCTATATTGATGACTCTGGGTGCTTCTGTGAGAAGGAAAGTGAGCATGAACTTTCAGTTATTGATCAGGCCTTGGGTGTCAAGAAAAATGTTTGTGACACCGTAGATTTCCAGCCCAAATCAAATCCATCATGGAGCACAATAGTTAAGTCCTGTGTTGGGGGCAAGGCATGGGCCTATAGTGGTGGTGCATGGGGAAAGGAGAAAGTGCATAGCAGTGGGAATTTACCTCACTTTTGGCGCATGTGGAAACTTAATAGTGTTCATGAGATTTTGAAGCGTGATTATCAACTCCGTCCTGTTGCTATTGAAATATTTAGCATGGATGGATATAATGATCTCTTGGTTTTCCACAAAAAGGAGAGAGAAGAGGTTTTTAGAAACCTAGTCGCCATGAATCTTCCTCGAAATAGCATGCAAGACTCTCTTCTCCTCTATGTTTTGCTTTATACTTATCCATTTGTGTTGTCAATTTTCTGTGATTTATAATGCATATTGTAATTGCTTTGCATGATGCTGTTGATCTGGTTCAACGTGTGCGAACTTAATATTCATGCAATATGAGTGTGTGGACACATGATGTTTTTTATTTTTCTGATGTCGGTGCTTGTGAAGCTAACTTGTGTTTCTATTTCTAAATTAATTGTCTACATTCCATCAGGTTGGATACAACAATTTCAGGATCATCAAAACAAGAAAGCAAGGAAGGCAGCCGTCTCTTTAAAATAATGGCCAAATCCTTTTCGAAAAGGTGGCAAAGTGGAGAAATAAGCAATTTTCAGTACCTCATGCATCTAAACACCTTGGCAGGGCGTGGGTATAGCGACCTCACTCAATATCCAGTCTTTCCTTGGGTCCTTGCAGATTATGAGAGTGAAAATCTGGATTTGTCCAATCCAAAAACATTTCGCCTGCTTGATAAACCAATGGGTTGCCAGACACCTGAAGGGGAAGATGAATTTAGAAAAAGGTAGGCTCTCTGAGTGTTATTGATTTTATCTTGTGTTACTATTTTACTATTTTTTTCCTTTCATCATAGACTGGGTTGCTTGGGACTGTCTCCATATAGATCATTTCTAAAGTGTTAGTTCCTAGAAGCATGCAGATATAGGGTTGACTTGGAGACACGAGAACAGTATTCTGTGGCTTTGCATTTGCATATATAATATTTGGACACAATTCTTAACTTAGGATTTTATAACAATTTTATAACGGTAAAAAAATAAATAAGAGTATCCATGATAGTTTCCCCTCGTCTGATGTATCATACTGCTTTAACTTCTTTCGTTAGGTACGAGAGCTGGGATGATCCAGAGGTTCCAAAGTTTCATTATGGATCACATTATTCTAGTGCTGGAATTGTGCTCTTCTATCTTCTCCGCCTTCCCCCTTTCAGTGCAGAAAATCAAAAGCTTCAAGGTGGCCAGTTTGACCATGCTGATCGTCTTTTCAATAGCGTAAAGGATACCTGGTCAAGTGCAGCTGGGAAGGGAAACACATCTGATGTGAAGGAACTAATTCCAGAATTTTTCTACATGCCAGAGTTCTTGGAGAATTGGTTCAGTCTTGACTTGGGAGAGAAACAGTCTGGGGAGAAGGTTATCCTAGTGTCAATCTCTTGCTAAAATTTATGAGCATCCAAAGCCATTGTGCAGGTGGAATGACTAGGAATTTAACACTTACATTGTTCTTTCAGGTTGGGGATGTTATCCTTCCTCCATGGGCTAAAGGTAGTGCTAGAGAGTTTATCAGGAAGCATAGAGAAGCTCTTGAATCTGACTATGTCTCAGAAAATTTGCATCACTGGATCGACCTCATTTTTGGATACAAGCAGAGAGGGAAGGTGGGTGTCATGGTGAATTGTATTACGAATATTTTATTTCTTCAGTATAATGTCTCATCCACTGTCCCTTTAACTGTTACTGTGTTCCTGAAAGGTTCTTATCATGTTATTCCTGGGACATGACCATGATAAAAGTTGTCTTTATGCTGCGTATTTATTTCCCAGATAGGGGAAAATGATTTATATGTTTAGCACTGCTCAGCCTTCTGTAAATTAATAATAATTCATTTGCATCCATTCTGTTAGTTGTCTCCATGTTCACTATTAGTACCTGAAGCTCACGTGTGCTATAGTAAATATTAACCACTAACTTGTTAGTACCCATTGATACAATCCTGGGCCAAAATTGTGGAATTTTTATTATATTCATTTATAGGTAGATAGACACAAGTGAAATGGACCAATTTATAGAAATGTGCAAAATTATGTGAATATGACCGGTTAATTGGTATGTTCTCAACCTATGTATTAGTTTGGCATCCATATTTTATTCCAGGAATATCTTTTGTTCTGTTCCTAATATCTTCTCTATTCCTGTGCAACTGAAAGGCTGCTGAAGAATCTGTCAATGTGTTCTATCATTACACATATGAAGGGAGTGTGGACATAGACTCAGTTACAGATCCTATGATGAAAGCGTCCATTTTAGCTCAAATTAATCATTTTGGACAGACACCCAAGCAACTGTTCCTTAAACCCCATGTGAAAAGGCGAACTGACAGAAAACTTCCTCTACATCCTCTTAAACATTCCACTCACCTTGTACCACATGAGATTCGCAAGAGTTCTTCACCTATCACACAAATTGTTACTTTGAATGATAAGATTCTTGTTATGGGTGCTAACAAGTTGCTTAAACCAAGAACATATACGACATATGTCGCATGGGGTTTCCCTGATCTTAGCTTAAGGTTTATGAGCTACGATCAAGACAGACTTATTTCAACACATGAAAATTTACATGGGGGTAACCAGCTTCGGTGTGCTGGTGTTAGCCATGATGGTCAGATTCTGGTTACTGGGGCTGATGATGGGCTGGTTAATGTGTGGAGAGTTTGTAGGTATGGGAACCGTGCCTTACGGCATTTGCGGTTGGAGAAGCCACTTTGTGGGCACACAGCCAAAGTTACATGCCTTCAAGTTAGCCAGCCATACATGCTTATTGTGAGCGGATCAGATGATTGCACAGTTATAATATGGGATCTCAGCTCCATGGTCTTCGTTCGGCAGCTCCCAAAATTTCCTGCGCCAGTTTCAGCAGTTTTTGTTAATGACTTGACTGGAGAGATTGTTACTGCTGCTGGAATCCTTCTGGCTGTTTGGAGCATTAATGGGGATTGCCTTGCAATGATCAAGACATCACAACTGCCTTCTGATTCTATTCTCTCAGTGACAAGTAGTACATGTTCTGATTGGCTGGACACAAACTGGTATGTGACAGGTCATCAGAGTGGAGCTGTCAAGGTTTGGCAAATGGTTCATGGCTCTGATCAAAATAGCTCCCTTAGCAGATCTGCTTCTTGGGGAATGAGTGGGTTAAATGTTGGTGCAAAAGAACCAGAATACAGGTTGGTCCTACACAAAGTTTTGAAGTTCCACAAGTATCCAGTAACTGCCCTATATCTCACAAGTGACCTGAAGCAGTTATTGAGTGGGGATTCAGGTGGGCATTTGCTTTCCTGGGCACTACCTGATGAGAGTATGCAAAGATCATTGAATCACGGGTGAAAACTGGTAAATGATCTCTGATTCTGATGACTGCAACTTTTGGCCAGCCTTTGAATCTCGAGTTCTGATCTAGGTCAATTGTCCATGAAAATGGTAAATAAAAGGGCTGGCGTTGCATCTATACAGGGCGAGCAACTGAGCATGGTTGACCAGGGAATGCAACTTCACAGGACATGAGCGGTACGGAACATTCTGAAGAGTACCATGTTTTTGTCTTGGTGAGTGAAGCATCTGATCAAGAGTCAAGAATTAGATTTTTCCAGTGCAGTGCACTGGATTTCCTTTAATGGGAGAAAAAAGATGAAGTATTGACCGATTTCTTGTTTTTGGGTGAGAATGATGGAGGATATTCTTTGATTTTGCCAGAGCCCTCTGGATTTTCTTTGATGTAAATATATGAGGCAGCTTATAGTGTTTAGACTGTTTACCGTGTAATTAAGTTGTATAGCGAAAGGCGTGCCATGAAACAATGGAGGAAAAAAGAGAAAGGAAAGATGAGGCGTGCTAATGAAATGGAATTGTGATTTAAAAGTTAGTTATGATATGAATTAGATTACGGGACCGTTAAGGGACGAGTGTAATCCTTTCGTGGAAAATCCTTTTGCATAGTGAAGGCCACTGTCGTCGGCCAAGAAAAGGGTCATTTCATAAGAATTATGTGTCCACACATTGATTCCATCTCTAATTTTTCATCCCGTTTTGTTGATTGCTTACGAGGGCGTGCCAGCCTTAAGTTCTAATTCATTCAATTTTCAAATTAGGTTACCATCTAAAAATCACGCAAGTCTTTTGCCCACCAAGAAAGAAAAGTTGTGCAAGTCATTTGAAGCGCTGCTGCTTCCTGCTCTCTGATTCTCTTACCCTTTATTTAGTTTGGGAAATTTGGGGAGGGGAGAAAATTTTTCATATTATTATTTTTTCAAATCAAATAAAAGTAAAAGAAGGAAAGTATTTTTCCTCCCATCTCTTTATCTCCCTCTTGTCTATAAATGAGAGAAAAAATATTTTCTTTTCTTGTTTAGTTAGAAAAAAATAGAATTAAAAACTTTTTCTTCCCTTTCCTCACCTCCTCTCCAAATTGCTTGTATCAGACGGAGGGCTAATTCTTTCTACTATTGTTATTCCCTTTTGATCATGACGAAAGGGCACGGGAGGAGAAGTAAAGAGAATCCATTTTCTACTAGACAATATAAATTGACACCTAATACAGTTATCATTAATTAATTTTATGTTTCTATCTCAAAATTTGATGGAAATTATGTTTGAACTGTAATAATAATATTAAAGAAGTAATTTAAATTATTTTATTTTATTAATAATAATCTATGTTCTTTCATTGATAAATTTTAAAATAATATAATAAACATTTTTCCATTCCATTCGTTATACTACTATTTCATTTTACTCGGTACACTAATGGAAGTCACTCAACAACGATTTTCCCCCTTGAGTAATTCTTTGTATGTTTGATAATTGTGAATCAGTTCCCCTTTCGTTGCTTGGACCTCTTGTTGATGTGTGTCCCGCTGTAATTTTGTGTTTTTTCTTGCCTCTCCTTTATCTTCCATGCTAGAGCATTAGCCTCCTTTTTATAAAACAATGGTATCTTTCTTCTGAAAAGATCACAACTTGGTCTATGAAAACTATTGCAGAAATAATGCAGGTTGGGTCTTCTCTGTTAAACCAACTGAATGTGGATTCAGTCTATAAATTTTCATTTGTGTAGAGGAGTGGCAGTAACTTGCTCATGATCACTTCACAGCTTCATGGTTTAAAAAAAAGCGACCTAAAATCAGGCTCACAAGTTCAGATGATCTGTTCAAAACAACCATTTCGTTGTTAGATTGCATGAAATCTGTCTATGCAGAAGCTGCTGTTGCACCTTTTCCCATGCTTGCACTCTACAATGCCCACAGCAATCTTGTGCCTTGCATAACCATCCCATGCATGAAAAAATTGATTTATTTTTTAGGCATTTTATGAAATGTAAAAGTTATTTTATATTTGTTTATAATCATAAAAAACACTTTATAAGAAAAAGAATTACTTAGTGTAAAAGTGATTATATCAAAAGTAATTTATGTTTGAATGGTTTTAATTAAGAAGTGATTTTGAGAAAATAAATGTGTTTGGATTTTGGGAGTTTGAGTGATTATCGGGTGGATAATGTGAAGGAGAAATGAAATAAATGATTATGGAAAAAAAATGATATAACAAGCAAAAAAAAAAATAAGTTTATCTCATAATTACTTATTTGAAACATAATTATTTATTGAAATATTTGAAGTATCTAGTAATTTTTCAAAATAAGTAATTATTTCCTCTTACCATTACTTGTGAAAAAATCTAAATATGTTTTTAAAGGCAGTTTTAAATAGCCTCTAAAAATAATAAGAAATCTATCTTTTTTTTAATTTTTGATTATTTTTAAAAATTTAAATAAGCATTCAAGATTTCAAAAATATTATTTTAAATAAATAATTTTTCATTAAAAAAAACTTAAACAAATGGCCTCAACTTGTTATTACTGTAATAATGATAATAATATAATAATAATAATAATAATAATAAAGTTAGCTGGGCCGCAATTTGACGCTTTGGCAAGTGGTCCTCAACTTTGTTACTGCTACATGATATAAGTGATGGTTTCTTCAAGTCAAGCATCTGAAGGGTGTACATATAAATATAATACTTATATATATATACTATATGGCATAGGAATATGTCACAGACCAATTAATAAGTCAAAATTGAATCTGCTTGGAGTTACCAATTTGTTTGTAAGTATGTGGGTGAGCACACCAACGAAGCCAACGGATAAACAAGTGCTTCCTCTCGTCTCTGCGCATTTCATGTGATTCCGAATAAGACGGCAAGCTATATAGGTTCACTCCTGTACTTCCTGTTTCAGACATCTATCTATTTACGGTAAACAAAATAGGAGAGCCTGAAAACAAAAACGAAAACGAAAACGAAGGGGAACAAGAAGTAGCTCTTGACTAGTAATAAATTATAAATGCACATACATATATATATATATATATGTGGACTCTTTAGGTCTTTTTTAGCTGTATAAATTCATCTGTTCAATCATAAATTAAAAAAAAACATAAAACAGTAAATACTCCAAAACCAAACAGATATATATATATATTTGACAAAAACACTATTTGAAAACAGATATTCAAAATCAAAGATGCCTTGTCTGGTGAGGAATGGGAATTGGATTCCAATGAATTGAGAATGAACAGGTGAGGGGTGTGAAGGGGGAGGATAGGGAAGGAGGAGCAATAAAGGAAACCGGATTTTGAAATAGTAGTAAGGGGGAAGGTGCCAACTGGATAATTAAATGGATTGTCCATATTTTACAGGCCTAGGAGCCTATGCCAAGAGCCTGAATCAGAGTCCACAGAACTTAGCTGTCACAAAATCAGGCGCCTCTCAAACGCATGCAAGCTGGTCAGTGGGAATCACCCAAAAAGAAACCCTATTAGCCATAATGACTGCGATGGATGTTACTTTCTTCTTCATCTCTTCTCTTAACAAAATAAAAGCAAATAAATCATCGATCTTGACATCTTTTGAAGCTATTTTTTATATAAAATTAAAGTCATGGGATGGGATGGGACTATGGCATAGGTTGACCATAAAAGAAAGAGAAAAAAAAGGATTGAAATCAAAATCCCAAGAGGAGAGTAGCGAGGCAGGGGGAGGACGGGGGAACAGTGATGGTACAATTTACAAAAGGAAAAGGAAAAGGATGTGGGTGCGTGTCACTGCTTCTTTCTCGATGGCTGAGAAACTCACATTGAAGTCACCCCAAACATGAATTGACAACTGAGGGTAGGGGCGGGATCGCCTCCTCACTCCGCACGCAGTGTGTTAGGCTAACAGCTAAAGTCCATCCAAAGAATTGCATGGAAATTCTCAACCACCCCCCCTTCCTTCCTTCCTTTCTTTCTTTCTTTCTTTTGTTCAATAATTGTTCACCCTGTGCATCAACAGTAAAGTTTAATTGTTTTGTGTACCATTAATCCTACCCTATCCTTCCATTTCTAATATTTATTATCATTAATAATATGATTATTATCTCCATTTAAGCTTTTTACAAAATAATTAAAAAATAGCATTAATATATTAATTTTTTTAAATTTTTAACATGTTTTGTAATAAATAAATAAGTAAAAAATAATAATTAATATTATTTTTATTTTTTAAAAATATATAATAATATAATTAGAAAACTAGCAATTAATATTATTTTAAAAATTAAAAATAATAAATAAATAAAAATAAAAATTTAAAAAAAAAACATGTGAAGTAATTTAATGGGGTACAACATTTAACAATAATAATGAGTTTTTTTGGGGCCAACAATAACAAGGTGTGTTGATAGTTATGGTATGATGGAGACTGAAATTAGTGCGCATGTAGTTAGAGAGAGAGAGTGTGAAGGGATCTCTTCCACACTGCCACTGCCACTGCCATGCCGCCCTATGACTCTATCTTCTCTGACCCTAACGCAGCTCTTCATCGCTCATCACGCTTCTCTATCTCTCTCTTTAGCTTTCTCTTCTTTTATTATTTTCTTAACTCTTTAATTATTTCATTGTTTCACAGGGTGGCTTCTGTCTTTTATGAACCTCCGCTTTATCCACCTTTCTTGCATCTGTGGTCTCTACTGCTCGACCACCCCTCTATATATATTCTTCTCTATTCTCCTTGTTCTGGCACTTATCCTTCCTCTCGTGTTGAAGCATATGTGTGCTTGTTGTGAGTATTGAGTAGTGTTCTTTTCCACATAGTGTGGAAGTGGGAACAAAGGATGAGTTGTAGTGTCGACGTCGTGGCTATGGAGAGAAGTTCGCAAAGGAAAAAGTGAAGCTGCCAGCATGATCTAGCTTTGGTTAGTGAGAAAGATATGAAGAATGCTAATCCTGACTAGGTCATGCTGTGACAGCCTCACTCCTTCCTGTTTGGGGACCCGGTTCGTTCCTTTCAATTTTCATCTTCAGACACCCAAAACTTGAAAAGCAAAAGGCAAGTATAAGAAACCACTGTTTGTGTAGTATATCCCTTTTCTGAACTTCTATTGTGGCAGGCGTGCGAGCGATACTTACACTTTTCACTTCAACATGTCTGATTCCTTCTTCCTTCTTTTTAATTTCTTCTCATGGCTTTCATGCTTTTACTGCCTTCTGTTGATCCTAGATGTGTGAATTCAAAGGGCGTAGATCGATCTATGCTCCCCTTTGCCTTATCTACGCCTAGGGTTCCCCGAATCACAGGAAGTCTCTCTATAACTGTGAAAGGGCACTTGTGGGTTAGGGTGTCCTAAAGAGGTAGGATAAGCTGTTCCTTTTCTAATGTGGATCCATAATATTTACCTAGCTGCTAGGCTGAAATTCCGGTATCTTCGAAAATGCGAAAGTAATCAATAATTAGATCCGGCGGTTTCGGCGTGGATGCTTGCTCTGATGATTTTTATCACTTGTATTTTCCAACCATTTGTCTGGATTGATCCTTGTGTTGCAAAATATGCTTTTACTGATATTGCTTACCTGGAACTGGGTACTTAATCTACTGAGCAACGTGATACTTTGCATGGTTTACTTGTGATGGCAGATTTGGATCACTGCGATGTTGAGGAGGCCGTGTTGTTGGACGGGTTTGTGACGCAGAAAGGACTAGTAAGATCACGCCGGACTTGTGAATTCCATCGCAAAAGTGAAGATGCTGAAATAGACCTTAAATGTATTGTTTCTGTAAATTTGATCCTTGGACAAGAGTTTGTAGATGTAAGAAGATAACAGATGGTCCGCTTATATGTTGTATAGAGAATTACAAAGGCTATTTTATGGATGACTCTCTTCGTTGGTGTTATAAAATGAATTCACTATCACGGTCAGAATGGTGTTTTGATGAAGAATTGAAATGTGGCATCACTGATTCATCGTGTGTTTCTAATGTTATACATCTCCCTCGCAAATTGGAAGATCTTTGTGTGTCTATATGAAGATGCTATAGGATGTCGAACTATAGTAGTTTTTCTATGCCTTTGAGAATGAAATGGATTCAGTAACCCTTCTATTCGTAGATTAGGAAGGGCTAAATGACTGTTCATTTCTTGGACGGAGCACGAAATTTTGAAGATATTGTTATTAGTTAGATGTTAATTATTAATAGTTATTATAGTTGTTCTAGAATTTAAGGAGCATCAGTATGGAAGTGAAATATGTAAAGCAACTGAATCCATCCAGTAATTAATTGTTGGATAGCTTTGAAGTATTACAACTAAATTGTATCGTCTTACCCGAAATTTTTGTGATGTTTCAAGATCTGTTTCGTCGTTTAGGGTTAAATCTTCCTATGGCGAGCCCTTTATCCAAGTACTAATTTAGGGACACGAAACATACCATTCGGTTATATAGATGAGTCTTTGGGTAAATTTATTCCCTTTTTCTTCGGTCCTTTATATGATCATTTCTAAATATACGGACAAATGTAAAAAGTAGTTATAATTATTAAATGTGATGCAGATTCAAAAATAGTTTTAATGAAAGTAATTTTTTGTTATGTAATTAATGAAAACAATTTCTAATGAAAGATGTTAATGAAAAAATATTAAATATATCATATAACTCTTATTTGTCGTTATATTTAATTTGGAATTGGAATACGAGATTTCTCAAGTGTCCCTCCCTTAAGCTTCCTTATGAAGGTTAAGAAGGTGGTGTTTGTAAATGTGTATTTAAATGTAAGAAAAATGACTTTGTCTAATAAATTAGTATGTTTTTTAAATTTTATGTTTAATTAAAATAGACTTATTATTATAAGATATAAAATATAAGAGAATTAGATATAAAAAATATTAAATGAGAACATATTTTTTGTGGCATTTTTTGACATATTAAAGGTATCTAATTGTTTTGTTAGGATGGATGATTTAGTTATTTTTTCTTATACGTCCTTTTTTATAGAAGAAACAAATAATTAATTTATAGATGAAGAAAAACAATTAACTGTAATTAATGTCATACAGAATCTTTTTAGAAATACTCAAATTTAATTAAGTCTCAAATTAATCATTTAATGTCTCATGAATATGATGTTAAGTAAGGAAAAGGGGTAAAATAAAAAATTACCATTTAATGCTTGAAAATATGGAAGTTAGTTTCTTATAAAAAAAAAAAAAAGAACCGAAAACATCTTTCAAAAGTTTGTTATGAAAGGGTGGAAGGGAGTATTTTGGAAAGGAGGAGTATTGAAGAACGACCTAGTAACTAACATCAATATATCATTAATTAATATCAACATATTAATAATTTTGTTTACAATCTTATGGCAAAAAAAATTTGTCTACAATTTGAGTGGACATTATGATTCGAAATATGTGAAAATATGGATAAATGCAGCAGATCCAATAATAAATTTTGAAGTATACATGTTAAAGAGGTGAGCCCAAAGGCAAAGAGGGAGCAGAAAAGGGTGAAGGAAAGAAAATAAAGGGTTATATGGGAGAAATCATGCATAGTTAGGAAAGACATGATTGTCATAATGAGGGGTGATGTGACTTGGAAGGGGAATGTTACACTAATTTGGGCCCTAAAGAGATCAGTTCTGCTCAGTTTGTCATTTTACACTTCCTAAAGTGAACTGGGTAACATGAAGGTTAAGGTCAAATCTCAAGTTAAATAATGACACCTTGGTTTTCAAAATTTGCTTTTACGATTACCTTTTTATTTTTTAATTACGTTTTCACCCAGAGGCTCGGTGAAAACCTCAGGAACCATTTGTTTTTACCACGACATGTGATCATGAATGATTGATCCAAATTATGGACATGAATTTGCCTTTCGGTTATTTTACGCAATGTAACAAAATGATTCATCTTTTGGTTTATAGAATACTTTTTACATTCATTCGCTCGACAATTTTTTTAGGGTGATTCTGCCTTTCTCTTTTTAAACTTGCCGACCCCATGATCTCGACAAGTTTTCGAGTTTCTTCCTTTTCCCGTTTCTTTTTTCCAACTTAAATCCGTTGATTCGATTCTTGAATACATTCTTGTTAGTCGCACAGCCCTAAATTCCCTGGAGATTGATTCCTCACCAGTCACCAGACCATTTTTTTCGTTGAGGATTTTTTTGGAACCCAAAACTATAAATTAAAGTTGACCGTTTTTATATAATAATACTGAAAGGAATTTCATATTGCTTCATTTATATATATATATAAGCCAAGTGAAATTAATATGGAAGAGATTTACTCATGTAATTTTACTGTATTTTATAGTATAGGATAATAGATGATGTATATGGTATATCTAATGTAACTAGGAATTTTTAATCCATATACATCTTTAATTGCTAGCTAACCGAGAGAAATTAAAAAAAAAAAAAGGATGATCAGTTAACAGTTTGCTGGTTGTGGTTGGACAGAAGATATTATATATATACATATTTATACAGTTGTTTAGCCGAACATGATGAACTTACACAAGAAGAAGAATCTTATATGTTCGTAATACTGTTGGTAAGAATATAATGACACTGCGTGAATCTATTGGTTCCTTTGCATCTACCCAAGACCCTACTAAAGAGAATAAGAGATGAGAACAGCTCAAAAATAAATCAAATGTCAAAATCACAACCACTTTTATCAGAGTATATGTTACTACCTCTCTATGTTCTTTTCTTTTTCTTTTTTAATTTCCCTGTGACTTGGATGGATCCCTCCCTTGATTGTTCAATATCGTGAAGACACCCCTAAGTGTGGCTTTTAATGCGCAACTGACACCAGTTAGAAGGTTAGGTCAATCAAGTAGGAATAAGTCTTTCTCTGACAATCAGCATCTTAGGCTTAATTAATTAAAGTTAAAGAAACTGATGAAGCCATCTTCTCTCTTTTTATCTCTCTCAAGCAAAGATATATATATATATATATTTATTAGGGTTATAAGGAATGAGGAATGATGAGAGAGACTCACATGACTTTCTTTTTATGCTGCATGTGTAGGAAGCCATGCATTCATGGTCCCCCCATCAGTCTAGTGTTTTGTGACTTTTTCTTTAATGGTTGATGTAAACCCTAAGATATATATATATATATATATCCTTTGATGTCTTGGTTGAGACATATATACTCATTAATTTAATTATCCTGATATAATTCAAATCACCTACTACTGTGGACCACTGTCATCTGTCCTCTTTTGCTAATCTTCTTAATTATATTTTATTACTAATTTCATTATCTCTTCAGTGTCAGTCATGCTTGGAGTTGGAGGGTACTTTCTGTTTTTATAACCCATCCTTCTGTCTCCAATGTACGCTCAAGAATATGTCTCCCTCTTCCTCTCTCTTTCCATCTCTCTCTCTCTTTCTGTGAGAAGGCTGAGTAGGCGCTTATCGTCAACCAGTAACAGTTGAAGCTGCCAGCATGATCTAAACTTCCCTACCAGTGAAGGAAGGATCGGATCATATGGCAGCTTCACCTGTTGATGGGATCACGAACAATATATATATATATATATAAATCTTTAATTCATATACCTTCATCATCATACTGCTGCTGCTGCATGTTCCTCGCTGTTAATTTATTCTTATATATATATATATAGCTCGTTTTATATCTATAATCATGCCCTTAATTCAGTTCTTGTGAATATATAATACTTCTGCTGTGATCTGTCCTATACATTATAAGTGTAATTAATTTCCATTAATTATATATCTATATATGTCTTACTCATCGACGTACTATATTTTATGTGCACAAGGTATGTGCCTTTTTCAACAAAGAAATGATGATTCAATTCAAGAATTGGGTTGGGTTTTTGTATTTGAAAACCTTGTTCGGATTGGAAAGGATTTGTTGTATTCATTGCATCTGTACCCTATATCTTATTGTTGTCAAAAGTGGAGTTTACTTTAGCTGAGACTTTAATTAATTGTTGTCAGAAAGATAATACTCCTATTCTTTTTAATTAATTAGTATTGTATTAATGGCTATAGTTGCTTTTTGTGACTAATTATGCTGTGGAATATTCTTGACAGCACGGAGAGATATGATTGTTACAAAATTTGAATCACAGAATCTCTCGCGTCCAAATACAGTCGGTGCTTTTGAGATGAGATGTTGCCTCCATTCTCTCTGTTACACCAGTTTCAATTCAGATTATTCTCATTGTTAATTACTACTCTACTACTTTTGCATCCAAAATTTCATAACAAAAATATAAACTTCATAATTATTGTATTATCGGTTTTCACGAAAAGAGCAATCTTTTATATTTTATTTTCTCCCTTTCTTTTTATTTTACACACAGATTTAAAATATAATTAATATGTTAAAAAATTCCTTCTGACTTTCCTAATATACCCTGACTAATAGCTAATTTTTTTGAATATGTAAAATAATTAAAGTTAGTAAAAATAAGGTTATAATTAAAAAAATAGCATAATAATTTTTTGAAATTCTAAAATGACAGATAAATAGAAATAAAATTTTTTTTCTAAAATAATAGATAAAAAAGAAAAGGAGAGAGAACTTACCATGTATCGCACAACCAACTGTTGCTAGTATTATATCTCTATATAAATATATATATTCTAGACCTATCACCCATCTGGTGCCTCTTGCCAACTAAAACTGAAAAAAAAATCAAATAAGAGAGAAGTGGCCCAAGACTACTCCCCAGTTGATTAGAGATAAACTGAACTTTAATGATATAAGACAAATTTAAAGGTAACTTTTTTTTTTGTCACTGAAAATATCTCTTGTAGAGATTAAGAACTAATTTTTTTTCAGGATACGAAAGATAATAAATCCTTCCAATTAGATTTGCTTCACCTATATATATATATATATATATATGATGTTTGGATGCAAAAAAGTTGATAACAAACATTTAAAAGATTTGTTTGATTGAAATTAGTCACAGCCCAAAGTGACGACTGATTAGCAGATGATGATTATTAAAAAAAATTGTTTTGCCCGGAAAAATCTGAAGATTTTTACCTCTTGTTATCCGAAATTATAATCTTTTAACTTTGTTCAGAGACTCATTCAAAACCAAAAAAAAGGAAAAAAGCATGGGCTGCGCCTCCAAAAATGAAAAATATATTTGACGCCATGGGTTACATTGCCTTAATGTCAATAATCAATAGAGTAGTTAGCAAGAATGTTCCCTTCAAGATGGTATTTATCTTTATTAAATAATAATTATGTAGCCATCATTACCAAACTAATAATAATGGTTATAATTACTCCATTGTTCATATTATAAAATATTTTGTATGATAAGTTTTTTGTCCAAAATATAGGATATTAGATATTTTTCTTTCCATTTTTTCTCATATTTAATACTTTCATACTCCTCGTATATAACACTATAATGATAATAAAATTGGGTATTTAATAAGATTAAAATAAAAAATATATGTACTTTTTACATTAATTTCATGAGAAAAAATGATTTTTTTAATGTGCATATAATTGATACAAAATGTCTTATAATGTGTATAAAGTGAAGTATATATTTAAGGAGCGAAACAATTAACTCATTGATATTGGAAGACTCAAAAGATTCCTTCAATGTATCATTTTAGGGTATAAACAGTTGGAAATCCGGGTTGTAACACGAAGATCATAAAAGAAGGGTTGAATTATATAAAGAAAATGCACAAATCTCAGTTATTTACATTGCAACATCAACATTTGGGGTTATTATTTCAGTTATATAATTAAAATTTAACAAAGCAGTATAAGTTTACATATTTTTCCATCTCCTATTTTTTTTAAACACCCCCCCCCCCCGAAAAAAAAAACCTTTTCTTTCACGTGTCATATCTTGCCATCTTACTCTCATAAACAAACATGCATCTTTTTTTTTTTTCCGCATAACTTCCATTAATGCGCTATTTTTTTTCTTCCAATAAAATTAATTATTTATTTTGTTCATCTGTTTTCTAATGGACCAAAATAAGTCGCATCAAATTAATGCATAAAATTTAGAAGCATAAGTGCACTCAAAACAATCACAAATTGTCATTAAATCAAAACAAGCAATATTTTTTCGACCCAATCAGAGCGCACATGAAACCCAGGAGAAAATAGAAAAGCTTCCATCAAAAATAAAAGGGAAAGAAAGAAACAGCCTTCATATCTGGTCATAACCAAAACAAGATAACTCAACTTTATGATTATGTAATCGGTGCGCAGGGTAGCTATTAAAAAGACACTTTGGGACCTTCTAATACAAGTATTAATATATAAGAATTCCTAATTTTTATAATAACTCAAAAAGATGCAAGTTGTTTTAAGAGAATATAAAAATAAGGAAGTAGCAAAAATACCCCTAAATAAAGCACAAAAAATGCCTCTTTCATTTTTCTTCCGTCCACGCCTGTCTCATCTTTCATCTGCATCCAAATTTTATATAATACATTGTCTACTTATTTTAAATAAACCTTAACCATTCAAATTAATTAAATAATCAAGTTTTATCCAAAATTATATTTTCCCATCATAGCATGAGTTATGTTAATAAGGTGATTGGCCAGAAACATGAAAAATGATAACAATGATAAAATCAAGATTTCTTTTTTTCTTTCACAATATTTTAAATGTCAATCAATTCTATAAACATTATTTTTATGAAAAAATATAAACTGAAACACATTCATTGAACTAAGTTTTCAAGTTAAGTGAATTAAATTTTTAAGTGAATATAATTAATTTTTCAAGTTGAGTGAACCAATTTCCAAGTGGGCATACTAATCTACCGAATTAAGTGAATTAAATTTTTAAATAGATATAATTAATCTACCAAATTGAGTGAATTAAATTTTCAAGTGGGTATAGTTATGCTCACTTAGGAAAATAGTTATCTTCACTTGAAAATTTAGTTTTCATCATTTGAAAATTCAATTATATTTAGTTAGAAAATAGTTGTAAGCACTTGGAAATTTATCTTCGTCCACTTGGAACTTCAATTTTCTTCACTTGAGAATATAATTTTCACTACTTGAGAATTTAGTTATACTCAGTTGGAAATTTTATTGTAAGCACTTGGAAATTTAGTTTTTACCACTTAAGAATTCATATATGTTTAGTTGAGAATTTAGTTATAAACACTTGGAAATTCAGTTATGCTCAGTTGGGAAAATAGTTATCAATATTTGGAAATTTAGGTGCACTCACTTGAAAATTCAATTTGTATAAATACAACATTTTGTCTTAATCTTAAATATAAGACTTTTTTTAAAATACAAGATAGTATTTATTACATATTTTCAAAAAATACCCATATTTAATTTATCCTAAAGAAAGAGAGAAAGAGATTAAATAAAGATAATTATAAAAAAAATGTCTTTATTTTAAAAAAAATCTATGCAATTAACTAGCTTTAATCATATTCTTAATTTGCATGATTTGATTAAAAGGTTTTTATATTTAAATTCTTGGAGAATTTAACTTTTAAATATAAATCTTCTTGGTTTTTAATACTCCCTCTCGTCCTTAATATAAGAGTCTTTTAATCAAATTATATATATTAAGAATACGATTTAAAGTTAATTAATTTCCTTGATTTTTCCAAAAATCAAGACATTTTCTCAAAACTACCCTTATTTAATCTATTTTTCCTTCTTTATGATGAATTAAATAGTGATATTTCTTGAAGTGTAATAAATATTACCTCATATTTTGGAAAGAGTCTTATGTTTAAGACCAAGAAAAAATGCCTTATATTCAAGTCTGTAAGGAGTATTAAAAATATTAATTAATTTTCATTTTGATTTTGCAGTAACATTTTTAATGGAAATTTTATTTTTAATTATTATAAAAGTACTAACAAATATTTTCAAGTAAATTTTTTATGTGTTTTTTTGGGGATGAATAGGTTTGTCTTTTCCTTACCAAAAAAAAATGCCTTTGGTCTAATAAAAAATGAGTCCAAAAAAAGGTTGGACAAGCGGAAAAAAAACCTTCATCATAATGTTTCAAAATGGTATTAGAATGGGAAAAATAATGGTTTGACACCAACGGTTGTAATTTAAAGGAAGGAGACATCACAGATAATATATTAAGCGGAACGCACATTGTGCATGGCTTAGCGCCATGAACTGAAACACGACCCCTTGTCCAATCAGGTCCTTTGAATGGAGCGGTTGACCGCTACAAGTTTCAAATATTTGCAACGAACGCAGAGCAGAGCTGAGCTCTTGTGTAATCCTAACATAACTATCGTTCCTTGTTCCAGCAATGAAATATGGTGCTACTAGTCAATTGAATGGCTCATGGAGTTTGTGTCATCCGCATCGCTTTCAAGTTAAAACATCCTCTCCCTCTCCCATTTGCTTACCCTTCACTTCATAACGGAGGAGAATGATGATGTAATGTCAGGACATAAACAACCAAATTTGCACAACTACATGTTTTCTGGAGCTTCCAATCGCTATTGAACAAAAGACTTTCCACCAAGTTGCATTTCTACAACAACCAAGAATAAAGTGCCCAAGACTTTCTGGTAGCCTCTACCACACCACAATTTATGTTTCTACCACCATTTTCTATTTATTGTCTCCGATCAGGCAGCATCTCACTGATCATCTAGAGAACTACACAGGTGAAGCATCATCATTTATTTGACCAAGGAAAATTACCTAGTAATTAAAAAATTGATTGTGAACTTACAAAATTTATCAAGGCACCCAATTGTTGAAAGGAAACTACCTAATATTTTCTTTGATAATATTAATTGTAGAGTATGAAAAACTGGATCAAACTGAACAGTTCAACTGGTCAAATTAGGAACCGATCTATGGTTCAATTCGAAATACCCCCAAAACTGCCCTATTTGAGAACCAGTCAAACCTAATGGTGACTAGTTGAGGAGTGAACTGGTCTGTAGCAAAAATTCCACCCTTTGGGAGAAAAATGTCTTAAACTGGTGACCTCCATGTTCCTTGTGCATGGATTGACCATCAAACTGATGCTTCTTGCTTGTTATTTAATTGCAATTTTTAATATATTTAGATTATTTAATAATACTTATGAAAAGCATTTCTTCCAAAAATGGGTACAACAAGATTCGAACGTGACACCATTTTATGGGTCTCTTACGCCAAGTTGATAATCTTAATATAATAACAAAATATTATATAAATACATATTTTCTTTAGTAAGATATATAATTTAACTATATTTAATTATCATTGGTTCAATGACGGTCCAACTAATGAACCTTAAATCGATACCTCCGCCTGTTCAATAACTGATTCAATTTTTAATAGTTTAATTAATTGCTAAAGGTTAACACAACCCAGGCCATTTGAAGTTGAGGTGGGCCGTACATCCAAAACCCAGCAGAATTTGACATGCCTTAACAACCAGTCAATTCTATCGTTTTCCAATTACGACAACATCAAACACTATATGGGCCGTTGCTCCTTGGAAGTTAAAACGAAAGTGGAATTAGTTCATGTTTAGATAATGTAAGAGTGGAAATGTTTATGTATCACTAGAGAAGTTTATAGATTGCAAGTAAGTTGCACATTGTCGAATGACAGTCATAATAGAGATCCAGCATGAGTAATGACCATAAGGCTATTCATAAGATTAATGCAAACTATAAAGACTATTACTGGGCTGATTTAAATTGAGTAACCCACCACAATTGTACAAGTTTGAGTTAAAATTTTGTATAAATAACATCAGGGAAGTTACAAAACCCGCAATGGAGCAAAGGAACAAATAATCATTAATGTCCTCCATAACTTCATACTAATCTCGACCAAACCAAAACCCAAGCCTTAATAGCTTAAATCTTAAATCCTTCAATCACAATTTACACGGCTCAAATAGTTTTTAACAGTCGTAATCCAACAAGAAGTCGCTTGAGCTTTGTCATTTGCTAAGTGTGAGCAAATTTTAACCAGAATCTAGCCATTCTGGCGAATCAAGCAAATATTATTTCTCCGAAGGAGTGGGAACAAAGATATATCTTAGGATCTGAACTATGGTGCACTAAAGAAAAGTGGAAATATTTCACCAAAAAGAAAAGAGAAGTAAAAATACAAAGGAGAAATACAACATGAATCTAGATGCATCCCATACTTTTCTTCTGTCTTTTATCTTTTAGTTTTTACTCTTCTCAAAGTAATATCCTAATAATGTATTAGGTGGGGAAGTAAATAAGTGAATTGCATAAATGCACGAAAACAAATGCCCCCTTCAATTAAAATGTATATTTTGAAAATAAAGAGAACGTATGTGTAACGAAACTAAGAGGAAGCCTATGTAACTTACTCTATATTTTATCATGCAAATTGTCATCATTTGAGGATCGGGATTTGCAATTGGGTAATTGGGGTAATCCAGATTATAGTAGGAATTTGACTAAAAGCTTACAAGCCTAGGGTTTTGTTGGCCCATACATTGTTATATCCTTGTAAGCTTAGAACACTTGTTGCCTGCAAATAGGGATTTAGTTAGTTATTATTGCTATTCCTTCAGTATTGAATTAATCTTCCATTTGGAGAATTTTGTTCCTTTTCTTTTATTTGTCTCCCCATTCTTGCACCAAATTGGTAAAAGAGCCCAACTTTGATCTGCAGAAACTTACTTAGTAAGTAGCATTCCAAAGTGTTCAAAAAGAACTATTTCATTAAACTTGATCTATTATGATGACAACTAATGTGGCTTAACTGCTCAAGTTGTACTGTTTACTTCCCTTTTGTTACCCAAAAAAAAGAGAGAGAGAGAGAACTACTTCATTATTTAAATTACTGATGCCTTCAGACACGAAAATGCATCAAAACCAGAGACAATACCACACATGACGATACAGCAACCAAAAAAGTAAAAAGAAAAAAAGACAAGACAGCACTTTTAACACCTTAGGATAGACACAAGTCTTCAACAAAGTAACAATTGAGGCTCATAGAGACATATTATCTCCTGATCTAACAATCAAGGGTCATCCAAACTCAAACAATCAATTCCACCAAGCAAATTTAATCTTGTTACCTGTATGAATACATTCACTACATAAATATCTTGTATTATGTAGCGAGATATATAGGGTTAAACAAAAAGGAGCAAGGTAAAATGGAAGCATTTGGTGGTATCAAATCTTTAAAAGAAATAAGGCTAAAAAAGCATTTAAAAAGAAATTGCACTGCGGAATGTCAAAAATAGCTTCCTTACAGATGAATACCATCTTCTAAACCTTATAAAAAAATAGCTTCCTTACATGATGAAGGGAACTTGTGTGTAAAAGAAAACCTCTGTGTTCTTAATGATAAAATAAGTTGTCAGAAAAAAGTTCAAAACCTTGGTGCAAAGGAGTGCCTATTTACCTGATTCATTAGCTCCATGAGTCTGAGATTCTTTTAACATCTACAGCAACCAACAAAGGTGTAGCTCAATACCAAGCCACGGGCTTCTCAAAATGAATTCAGGAAGCCAAAAAACCATAAAATTGCAGCAAGAAACCGGCTGCAAGCAAATGTTGACCTTTCCAGGCATAAAAAAGCAGGTAATGGTGAACATGAAATAATTTACTGGCATCAATCAAACAAGGTTGAAAAGTTTTACTACTAATCACAATTCATGCCAGAACAATGACAGGACAAATGGTGGAATTGTGAATACAGACCAATGTCTACGACAACATGATAACCAAAGAAAAATGCATCTGCACAGTTTCCATGTTCAAAAACAATTAAAAATTTCTCCATAGCTTTTAGTATCAAACAATAAACTCAGTAACTGCTTTATTCCACATGCATATTATGAACTCTGGCCAAGTTAGTAAGTAGAGGCGCTAGAAATGATACCTCGGTCATTATAACCTCTAGATGACAAATTATGCTGGTTGAGCTTCCACGTTCAAAATAAGCTATAGATCTTCGATCCCCTTTTGCTGCTCACCCAGAATGCACTGCACATTATCATCCGAGCCAAGCAGTTCACTTGCCTTGTAATTTGTCACCCCCAATTCCTTGCTTTGAGACAAGTATATAGCTCCCATTTGACCCATCATCCACAAACTCCCTTCAGGCAATGATACGAAGTGAATCAATTTCAAAGATTCCTTCGAATTCAACCCTCTTTCCTTAACTGCAATCCGCGCATCCCTAAAGGAAGATAAACACTTGTCCCTGGCAAATCCAATACACTTTTTCTTCGCAACAGCAAAGCAGCTTTCCATTTCGCGCTCTTCGCATTGCTCTCGCTCCTTCAAATCGGTAGGTTTAGCACCCATCAGTGCCTTCCACCATGGAGGTTTACAGCTGCTGGAAGCGCTGATAGCACACCCAATCCTGGCCCCCTCCTGACATTGCCCAATGATTTTCTGCTCGCAGGCTCTGTATGAGGAAATCCAAGCTTGTGAGTCTCTGAATGCAAGTACATACGGACCGGTCGATGGGTCGTCAGATGGACCGGCAGGTAACGGTCCACGTAACAAGGGGATCGGCCTGTCGAAGTTTATTACAGTCGAAGAAGGAGAGTAGTCGTCAAGATTATTGGTTGCGGATGTGTCCATTCGCAGCATTTGGGATTTTTAGGGTTTATATAAAATGATATGAACTCAATAAAAAAAATAATATAGCGGCTCACAAATGAGAGTATGTTCCAAGAAAGCAACTTTGAAATTTCAAGTTCGGCGATGACGGAAATCTCTCCGTGGCCATGCTCGGTCGTGCTAGCGCCCCTACAAGATCGCCGCCGCCTACCATCCTCTATGTTCAGTTACTAAATAACTGGAACCATAAACCATGTCCGTCTCGCGAAGACGCGCGAAGTGATGCTCACGTGGCAATTGGGAGGAAAAACTAAAGTAATAATTTAATTTAGAAATTTTAGTATTATTGGCATTGTAAAAAATCAGTATTGTTTTACAAATTTTATAATGCATGATTCCAAAAGTATGAAATTTTCAAATTTTTTTAATTTTTTAAATTTGGTTTGAATTTGTTAAAAAAACTTAAATTAGCAACTTTTTCTTTACCAAAAAAAGCTTAAATTAGTACCTTAAAGAATTAAACTTTTTGTTTTCAGATGTTGGCAAAAAAAAATTTTTTTCAAAAGTCAAAACAAGGTTGTTATTCAATGTTATCATTTGTCATTATTTAAATAAAAAATATGAGGTCCCTCCGGCAAATATCCGCCAAAGAGAGGATCCCACAAGAAATAAGGATGAAGGAAAAATGCTTTTATCACAAAAATTGAAAATGAGAATGAGATAAACACTTATCGATGATGAGAACAAGGGACTGGGGAGGCACTCATCGTTATTGTATTGTCCTGTAAAATTGCCGTCCTTGCTCCAAATTATTTGATCATATGGTATAATGAATGAAATTCCCGTTTTCTAAAATTTAAACAAATATAGTTGTACTCATTTGGCCATGTGAATAATACACACGAAACTCGAGAGGGATATTCTCAGACCATAGAGCACCGGGGTGGATCTGTGTTCTATTGGCACTAAAATCAGAGTCGAGTAAACCATCTGAACAAGACCTTTTGGTTATAAAGAGATGAACAATTCAACAGCTTTAGGTCATGCATAGTACAGTGAAAAAAGGATTTACTTTTTTGGGGAAATCTACATCCTCAAACCAACATGACACTTGAAAGTTGTCAAAAGAAAGAAAGAAAGAAAAGGATTTACAGAACATGTTCATGGCCTGAATTTCAGCCAACACAAATTTATTTTGTCTATATATGCACACAGATTGAGATCAGTTGGCCATCATCATCCTTGCAAATTCTTCATAGCTAACTTGACCATCCCCGTCCACATCCGCCTCTTTAATCATTTGTTCTGCCTCTTCATCCGTCAGCCTCTCTCCCAAATTCATCATTACGTGTCTCAGCTATATATCAAAGATCCCAAATTAACTCTCTTTAGTCTTTAGTGATGAAGATTATTAAACGGGCAACATCTAAGCAATTAAAGTTGTTGCACGTACGGCATGCTTACCTCGGTTGCTGAAATGTATCCATCTTGATCTCTATCAAATACTTTAAAAGCTTCTTTAAGTTCCTCAGACAGATTTTCCTGTTGGAATTCACAATAATATCAATATCATCAGCCTCTACATTTCAAAGCTTCTGCTTGCTTAAGTACTATAGACAACAGACAATTACCAGTTCTGTATCTTACCTTCATTTTTCTGCCCATAATAGTCAGGAACTCTTCAAAATCTATGCTCCCATTTCCATCCATATCCACTTCACTAATCATTTCTCGTATTTCTTCTTTTGAGGGATTTCCATCTAATGATTGCACAATGGTTGCCAGTTCATCCACTGTGATAAATCCTAAAACATCATGAACAAATTTAAAATCAGTGTAAAAAAAATGTTGTGTCGTTTCAAACCATCGATTTTTCTTACTGGAAGAAAGGGGCAAAAGAACACACCATCAGAGTCCCTGTCAATGAGATTAAAGGCTTCCCGGAATTCAGCAACCTGATCCTCTGTGAGTGAATCTGTCATTATTTCACTCTGAAATGCAGGAAACAAGCTATGAAAATAATGGTTTGCTTCTTGGTCGGAAAGAAAAAGAACAGGAAATGCGGTATATTACTTTGTGGAGTACGCTTCGTTTGCTTTTTTATAGGTATATGAGTGGGGCAGATTGTAATTCAAGAAGTCAAGACACGCATGAGGCAGAAATTCCAATTCAAAAAGCAGGAACTTTTCCTGAATAGCGTCACCAATTAGCTAATGAACAAGGAAAATGTCAATTCGACCTTTTGGTCCGGTCCCATCCTTCATTCTCAAAAGTCAGTGGAACAGTGACTTTCAGTTTTCCCATCCTCCATCTATGTGCGTGCTAAGTAATTAGATCATCGGCTTCACCTCCAACTCCAACTCCAAGAAATTGCATTTGCATACACTCTACTCACTCTATGCCAGTACAATTTTTAAATTAACACATGTCACAACTCAGAAGTGATATGAACATGTAATTGCATCCTAAAGGTGACAGAACAAGCGTGTTGAATGTCTTTTATATGTCCATATTAAGGTTTGACTAGAGATTTAGTTTTCAAGAAAGATGCCGTATTATGTAAGATTAACTTAAATTTATGTTGTGTGGGGTCGTTAAACTACCAGCGAGACGTTCCACTTAATTCCTTCTTTTTTGTTTCTTTAATTTGGGGAGAAGAAACCATGAAAAAATAATTGGATAATATTACGTAACATATTGATTTTAATTTTACATGTTATGCGCCGACGGATCCTATTAATTGGTATGAATTCTGAATGATGCGAGGCGAATGAGAAAAGGAGCACATATTCTGGATGCTGTGGTGGCTGAAGAAGAACAAGAACTTTCTCTCGATTCACACTCTTAATTCGGAAGGGTCAAACATCTTGACTGTTCTAACCAATGTTGGCTGCAAATTAAGTAAATATATAGAGAGAGAGCAAACATTTGGTGGAACATGTTAATTTAAATTGAACATGGAAGAAATTGACGTCCTAATTACTTGTCACCATTATGGAAGTCATAGAATCGGTCAAAAGAATGCAAAAGCCCACGGTGCCAACTTCATTCTGATATATTAAAAGAGCAGTGATGGCCCCTTTGCTGTGATTCTATCATTCTAATACTGATTGCTGATCAGGACGCAACAGACCCGCACGTGAGCCAGTTTTGGAATGCCATAGCTAAATGATTGTGGAGGATTGGATTTGACACAAACTAATTCGACTATTGCTACCTCAAATCTTTATATAAATATTCAATACATTGCGGATCAATGCTTGGACTGTGACCTCTGATAATTTTAGAGACGCAATACTCAACGGAATAATGAGTGAAATGTTATAAGAATAATCTTCTTCTTCTTCTTCTTCTTTTTTTTGGGTACAATTATAAGAATGAACTTAGACTCGTGGATTTTTTGGCGCCACTGTGGTAACTTTTTCATACGCCATCTGGGCCCTCAGTATTTGGTGCCCAGATGGGCGGTTATTCAGAATGGGCCTCATTCCGGAGCCTTCTTAGAATTCACCTCTGGTTTCATGGCAGTATATTACATATATTTATATTTCATATAATAATATAATATAATCTAGATTATTTAAATTAAATATATTTTAATAAAATATTATTAAATTTTATTATAACTTAGATTATTTAATAATTTTATTAATTTAAACAAGCTCAAAATAACAAATAAAATAGTACGAGAATATTTCATCAAATGATCATGTGTCTAATAAATATCTAAATTTAGTAATTGCATTTGCATATTCTTGCGTGAGCCCAAACAATTGCCTCATTTATTTTAACATTTGTATTAATTCAATTCAATTGTTGATTCATTAAATAATCTAACTTGCTTAATAATTCAACAGTGCACCTTATTTGGCGTCCCCATCCTCTTCATTCATGTAAATTAACTTTAACCTCACATTTTGACATTGAATTTGATTGTGAAAGCGATATCCCTACCTCAGTTGTCGCGCATACAAAGAACGTTAAAATGGAAGAATATTCAACCTTACCAACAATAATCTATTTACTTGATTGTTACACACACTCTTGTTTCATATTTTTAATTCCTGAAAGTGCTATACTTGGTGAATCTCTCCCTAGAAAGAGCTTTGTGACCGGTTTCTCTTTGAACATTGTTGATCTACTTCTTTTGGAGACCTCTTTGGTGATCAGAAGTTGAGTTTCGTGTTCGTTAAAGAGATTTGTGTTGCTAATGGAGGCGGAGAAGGACAGAGACGGTGATGAAGTGGTGAGAGATCCGATGATTTGGAACTTTGATGGTGCAAATAATGAGAGTAAATCAGTTCTTGTCGGCAAATTAATGATGATGAAGAATCTTAATCGAATGAAAGTGCTTTCTATGATTAGGAAAGTGTGGAATCTGCAAGAAGGTCTTGACAATATTAAAGCTGAAAAGGATTCCTTCATCTTTAAATTCAGATATGAGTTGGAGTATTTCTGAATTCTTCGTGGTCGTCCTTGGTCTATCCTTGGCCAATTGCTGAATGTACAAGAAAGAGTTCGGTTCAGAGCGTTTAATGAAATTGATTTTAACTATGCTCTATTTTGGATTCAGTTACATGATGTTTCGATGGGGGTGATGAATGTGAGTAATGATCTTATGCTTGGTAGTAAGGTAGGAGAAGTTGTGATGCTAGAGAATCTGGTGCTGAATGGAAGAATGTTACAATGCTTTATGAGAATTTGTGTTGTAATCAATCTGCGGAAACCTTTAACTACAGGTTTCTAGATTCCAAGGCCTGATGGAAGTATGATCTGGATTACAATTAAATATGAGAAGTTACAGGACTTTTACTTCAGGTGTGGTTGTTTAGGTCATGAACCAAGAGGTTGTTCTTGTGAAAGGAAACTTTCTAATGTGCGAGATAATCAGCCTAAGTATGATGCTTGGGTTTCTACCCTTCCTGTTCAAGATTGGGAGGATGCGTTGATTGTGATCAAGGAAGGATGGGTGGAAAATGAGGGTAGAAGGAGGAATCCAATGCAGTCTGAGAATGTCTCAAATTCAAGAAGCATGAATGGAGGAATTGGAATTGAGGAAGGTCAAGATGTCACGAGAGAATGTTAGTAAGAAAGAGGTGGTGGCTATCGAGGCGAATGGGAAGGAGAAAGTTTCAGAAAATGATGAGAATGTAATTGTTGGAAGATGTAAGGAGAATTTCTTGTTTATTGGTGAAAGTTCTAAATCCAATAATGAGGATTTAGATATATCAGTTCACGTGGAGCAAGTAAATGGGCCCAGTAGTACTGTTGCTGGCCCAAAGGATAATAGTTCTAAGGCAGACTTGGATTGGTGGCGTCATATATCAGATTTTTGAGTGCCTTGATGAATCTAATCATCTTGCTATGGTTCCTTTTGATAAAAAAGCAGATGTTGGTGCTGTTACAGAGGAATTGAAGAGGGTGCAGTTAAAGATGAAAGCTGGTGAAGTGATACAGGAAGATAAGATAAAGAAACAAAGAGGTTTTTTCTTAGACTTATAATTTTAAAATGGCAATATCAGTATTTGCGGCAGGATTGAAGAAAGAGAATCAAAAGGAAAGAAGAAAGGTGAAAGTGAAAAATGAAGCAAGGAAAGGTGGTTTTCGTAAAGGAAGTCATGGAGAAGGTAAGGAAGTGTTTGATAATGATCAAGTGGTGACTGCTGATTTGAATAGCGTAGGTGGCTGGCCTTTAACACCTACCAAGGAGCCATGAAGATTTTAACTTGGAATTGTCAAGGTCTGGGGGTGGCCTTAAAAGTTAAGAACTTAAAAGAGAATTGCAGAAAGTTTACACCCTCAGTTGTGTTTCTAATGGAAACTAAGATGGTGGAGAGGAAATTGAAGAAAATAAAAAGGAGGTGTGGATTTGTGAAGGAATATTATGTTGATCCAATTGGTAGATCAAGAGGTTTGGCCTTGTGGTGGAGAGAGGAAGTGGATGTAGAATTCTTGTTCTATTCAAATAATTTAATACATGTGAGATTGCACCGATTGTACCAAATTTCATAACCTTTGTATATGGTCCTCCAAAAGAAGAAGAAACGTTGAAGGTCAAGAATAAATTGAGGATGTTAGCTCGGAATGTGATGGGTTCATAGGTGTGTATTGGAGATTTTAATGATGTAGCTTCACGGTCAGAAAAACATGGTGGAAGAGAGAAGGAAATAAGAAAAATTTTGAATTTTCAAAAGCTTATTTCTGATTGTGGTTTAATTGATAGGGAATTTAAGGATTCAAGGTTTACTTGGAATAATAGAATGTTTGAAAATGCCCATATTAAAGAAAGGATTGATAAGGGTCTTGGAAATATTGATTTCAGAAAAGAATTTAACAGGGCATAGGTGTTTCATCTTGAACCTATTGGCTTTGATAATCACTTATTCTGGATTGTTGCTATTCTAATGTTTGAGTTCCAAAATCTTTTAAATTTGAGGCCAACTAGGTGAGACATTATAAGTTTGCAGGGGTTGTGAAGAAGGGATGGGATGAAGGCAGTGATGTTTATGAGAATAGGATTGAGGAAATTGTGGGAAGATTGAAGGCTTGTGGAGAGAGGTTGATTTCTTGGAGTAAAAGAGGAGTTTCCTAATAATAGGAAACTTATTGATGAATTGCAATTGAAACTTGCTGAATGCAATGAAAGTCTAGTTACATAAGAGAAGACAAGAGAAGCTGAGGAGTTGATTGGGAGAATTAAAGAAATTTGGGATAGAGAAGAGATTTATTAGTGGCAAAGATCGAGATTGAATTGGTTGCAATTTGGTGATAACAATACGAGATTCTTTCATAGCACCTTAGTTCAAAGACGATTGAGGAATAAAGTTCTTTGATTGAAGGATGATGAGAACAATTGGCTGGAGAATTCAGGTGAAATTGATTCTTTATTTTCTGAATTTTATTCTAAATTGTTTGCTCATAAGAATAGTAACATGACAGAGGAGGCTTTGCCTTATGTAAAAAAAGTGGTGACTGATATGGACCATGTAGATACTTGTCTTAAATAATTTAGAAAATATAGAATATCAGAAGAATTTTGACTTAAAAGATTCAGACGATATTCAGTTAGAGTTCTAGAGCAACTCGTCTCTTGATCCCTAATTATAAAGATATTCACAAGGCTAATCATTCTTCATAACAAGTTGGATGTATTCTCAAGAAAACACAAAGATAAGAGGAAAAAAACAAAGAAGGGTAGAAAACAAAAGGGAGAAAAGAAATAACTCAGTAAATTCTTGGTGAAAACACACAATAATATTATTTCACTTTTCTATGAAGAAAATATATTATATAGAAGTCTTTATATGGGCAAAACAAAAAAAATTTGATACTAAAAAGCCTAGAAATATTTGGGGCTCAAATTATCATATTAGATCTAGGAAATCTAAAATTTATATCTAATTATAAAAAAATCCTAATAATAAAATTAATATTTTAATCCTAACACTATTAGATAATCTTCTTAATTTAAATATAGAAAATTTCTAAAAATATATCTAATAAATTTTATTTATTCTAATTTAAATCTAATTAATGACTTTGGCCCCAAAGAAACATAAATTGGAAGCCAATAAAATAAACAAATAAATAAAATTATCTAACAAAAAAAAATTATAAATTCCTTGAGATGTATCTGTGGATAACGCTTGAGAATCTTTGATATGCCTCTTTGATATCTATCATTCTCTCTTTTCTCGAAAAGATTCGTGTTTTAATCTTTGTCACCTTAGGGTTAATTTGCACATATTTCTTTTACTTCAATTTCCATATATACTTTTACTTCGTCATATATTTAAAGATAAAAACACTAATATTTTTTCAAATAACTTTTTTTCAACACTTTATTCTCTTTTCAATGTACTACAAAACAAGATATAAGAAGATGGAAAAACAAAGAAGATGAAGATGGACATAAGAGAAGAACAATCAAGAAGAAGATGAAAGAACACAAAATACAAAAGATAAACCTAAATTTCGGAATTGAGCTCCGATACCAACTGATATGAACCCTTAGAAACCTGCTTTAAGTAAACCAAAAAATACAGAATAACAGAAAAACTTGATTTAAAAAATTCAGAAGATGATTAGTTAAAATCATAGAAGAATTCTTCTCTAGATCCCTATAGAAAACAAGAGCGAGAAAAGAAATAATTCAGTAAATCCTGACTGAAAACACAAAATAATATTATTTCACTCTTCTATGAAGAAAATGCATTACATAGAAGTCTTTATATAGGTAAAACAAGAAAAATCTAATACTAAATCAACTAGAAATATTTGAGGCTCTAGTAATTCTATTAGATCTATGAAATTTAAAAGTTATATCTAATTATAAAAAAATCCTAATAATAAAAATGAAAATCCAAAGAAAAATAATAAAATTAATATTTTAATTCTAACACTATTAGATAATCTTCTTAATTTAAATCTAGAAAATCTTTTAAAAGATATCTAATAGATTTTATTTATTCTAATTTAAATCTAACTAGTGAACTTGATCCAAGGAAATACAAATTAGAAGTCAATAAAATAAATAAATTAAATTATCTAACGAAAAAAAATACCTAAAAATTTCTTGACATTGATCATGTAGGTAGCGCTTAAAAATTTTTTATGCTCCTTCCTGATCTCAATCAGTGACTGATGAAGATAATTCTTTACCGTTGAGTCTAATATATGATAAGGAGATTGAATATGCTATGTTTGGTCTAGGAGCTTTTAAAGCTCCTAGACCTGATGGATTCTGCTCTCTTTTATCAGTGTTTGTGGTCTGCTGTGAAGAATGAAGTGTGTACTATTGTTAAAGATTTTTTTTTCAGGGGAAAGTGGGCTTAAACAGTATTAATGATACTAATATTGTTCTGTTGGCTTGTGCAATGTATCCTATAAGATCATTGCAAAAATCATGACTTCTAGAATGAGGCAGATGATGAATAGATTTATTTCTCAACAACAAAGTGCTTTTGTTGCAGGCCGAATGATTCATGACAATGTTATAATCACCCAAGAAGCTTTTCATTACTTGAAAAGGAGAAAGAGGGGTAGTAAAGTGGAGTTGGCTTTGAAGATTGACTTAAGCAAGGCTTGTGATAAGGTATGCTAGCTATTTTTGAAATATGTCATGTTGAAGATGGGATTTAATAAAGTATGGATGGAATGGATGATAGAGTGTGTATCATCTTCTTGCTTTCATTTGCATGTTTCAGGTAGAGAAGTTTTAAAGCTTAAACCAGGGAAAGGGGTTAGACAGGGGGACCCACTATCCCCCTGCTTGCTTATCATGGTGGCAAATGTTTTGTCCTTAATGTTGCAATATCATGTTGAGATGGGGACTTGAAAAGGATTAGGTTACCAGTGTTATCTCACTATTTCTTTGCAAATGATGCAATTTTATTTGTGAAGATTGATGTGATTAATTGTCGTGTTTTGAAGAAAATATTAGATGTTTACTGTTTAGCTTCTGGACAAGAAATGAACTTGGATAAATCTTGTGTGTTTTTTCTACAAATGCTAGTCTTGAGGCCAAATGCAAGATTACTATTGTTCTAGGTATTGAAGGCTCTACTGAACCTAGTAAGTATTTGGGATTACCTATAATCTGGGGAATATCTAAACCAACTACTTTGGCTTTTATCAGATGCAAAGTGCAGGCAAAATTGCATGGCTAGAAATGAAAGTTATTAACTTTTGTTGGAAAGAAAATTTTAATTAAAGCAGTTGCTAATTCATTACCTGTTTATCTAATGTCCTATTTTTTCCTTCCAAAAAAGGTTTGTAGGGAAATTGATAGCTTGATTGCTAAATTTTACTGGAGTCAAAGTGAGTAGGAAGGGAGGAGTATTGATCGGAAAAGTTGGAACAAAATGCCAGCTGGTAAGAAGACAGGAGGTATGGGTTTTCAAAACTTTCAAAATTTTAAAAAGGCATTATTAGCTAAGACTAATGGAGAATCTTGCAAAATCCTAATGATTTATGGCGTAGAATTTTGAAAGGAACTTATTTCCCAAATGATAATTTTTTGGAAGCAAAAAAAGGATATAGACATCATGGTGTTAGTCTAGTATTCTAGAATGAAGAGAACTTTTGAAAACTGGTTTGTTTTAGAGGATTAGTAGAGGTAATAAAGTGAAAGTATGGACTGACAAATGGGTAACGGGCACTAGGAATGATACTTTAACTTGTCATACTTTGACTAATGATGAAAGATCCTTGTGGGTCTTTGATTTGATTATTGATGGCAAATGGTTTCTTGATAAGATTGATGATAAGATTAGTGAGGCTGAAAAGAATTATATTTTGAGTATTCCCATTCCTAGATGTTCTTGTGATGATAAGCTTATTTGGCGGAATACTAAGGATGGGAATTATTCAGTCAAATCTGGATATCATGTTGCTAAAGGTGGAAGTATGATTCAAGACCTTGGTAGAGCATATCAAATTACTAGTTCATTGTGGCAGTGTATATAGAGATTAAATATTCCTTCAAAAATCAAACAATTTCTGTGGAGACTTTTGAGTGGTTCTTTGGTCATAAAGAAGGCTCTTTTTCGAAGGAAATGGGCTAGGGATGTTGTATGTCCTGTTTGCCATATTGATGAGGGAACTTCTAAACATTTATTATTCTTATGTCCATGGACTTCAAGTTTATGGTTTGAAAGTTCTTTTACATAGATTATCGACAGATCATCTATTAGATGTGTTGAAGAATGGTTGGAGGATTTATTTGTGAAGAGAAAAGTTTTGGATGAATATAGGAAGGCTTTGGTGGCAAAGTTGTGTTGGGGAATTCGGAAGGCTAGAAGTGATTTAGCATTCAATGGGGCTCATGTGAACATTCAGAAGGTTATATCTAATTTTGAATGTTTGATTAATGACTTTTGGGATGCTAAATCACTTATTGCTACTAGGAAGTCATTGATTATTAACAAAAATATGAAGTGGCAAGCGCCATCTATTGGTGTGATCAAAGTTAATGTTGATGGGGTGTTTATTGGTCATTCAAGTTAGGTTAGAGTGGGTTTGGTATGTTGAGATTGTAACAGCTAATTTCTTGGACGTATGGTTCTCTCTGTTTCAGCTTTCATGTCAGAATGCTTTGCTGTCAAAGAAGCATTACTGATTTGTGGTAGATTTTCTAGTAGCAATGTAGTTATTGAAATGGATTGTGAGAATCTTTACAAGATGATTTTGATGGCTTCATGTTCTGGTTGTGAACGACAGTCTTTACCTGTGCTTTTGGATATCTTTTCCTTGAAATAGACTTTACCTTGTATTTCCTTTTCCTTGGTGGCTGGCCAAGGTAACTCTGATGCAGACTACTTGGCAACTTGTGGTGCAAAGAAGATGTATCCTAATGGATGGCTAGAGGAAGCAACATCTTCTTTAACTAATTTTTTGAGGAATGATTGTTTCAAGGAAGAGGACACTCGCCATGGTTTGAAGATTGATTTTGTTGTTAAAAGTGGTATTGGTTGATTCTCTTTTGTTTTTTTTAGCACTAAGGGTATTCTCTTACTGACAGTCGAATATTAATTCTTTTAAGGCATAAAAATTACCGAAAATCAAAGTGAGTTTTACCTCTTATAATAAAACATTTTTTTATACACAAGGTCAGAGATCGAATTCAAAAATAATATACTTAAAGAATCTAATTATCTACTAATTGTGACAAGATTTTATAAGTCGATTTTCTTTTGTTTTTTATATGTTGTTATCTAAGTTTTTTTTTTGTAAGTTGTATCTAAGGATTTTATTTTTATTTTTTGACTTTGGCTATTGGTGTTTGTAATTATTTTATTGGTTATTAATAAAATTTCTTGTTTTGTTAAAAAAAAAGTGCCATACTTGAAGATGCCAAATAATATTAATAATCCATCGATAAATCTCTCCACCGTCTTCGACTTCCAATATGGGTTTAAATGGGCCACCTCAAATGATGTTAGTCTTAGACTGGGTCCATCTTGAAAGGTACATGACACAAACCCTGCGATGTGATGTTCAAATAACTTGGAGAAGAGCTTGTACACCAAAAAAACAAACTTATAGAAGAGCATGTACACCAAAAACAAAACTTAGAGAAGAGCTTACCACCAAAAATAAAAACCTGAGAAAATATGGGAAATGGCCCAGTAAAATTAGTAGATAGTTGAGTATCTAATATTAAAATCATATCTCGACAAAGTGAGAAATGCGGAAATGGAACGAAATAAAAAATGTACTACTTTTCATTATATTTATATGAATAATTTTATTCTCTTATAATTATTTTTTTATTTTTTTATTGTCATTTTATAAAAAAAAACTCTATGATTCTAAATAATATAAATTTCAATTTTGTAAATTATTCATCTTTGGTCCTCTCAATCAAGCTGTGGCGGACACACGTTAAAGCTTTGGGGCTGTGACTCCTTCCAACCGCCTCCCATTAGTGTGTGTAGATATATATACATTGATTTGACCACCTTATTTGCTGAATAATCCCTCCTAAATAAATATTTGTAATATATGGGTTCAAGTCCTAATTTTTTGGATCTATGTGTAATGTATACAAATATATATATATATACACATATATATTGCGTATATATATATCTATATACATTTAGTGTATATATAGTGTATGTGTATTCAAAGTTCTACACTAATATTTTGTTCAAATTATCACTAAATAATATTAACATAAAAATATATTAAAAATCTAAATTTTTTTATAGTACTCCCTATCTCTAATAAGAAGATTTAATCCCCTAAGGTTCACATTCTGCATCTGCCCTTACAATCAAGCTTAGCCACTCAATCTATGGGATCATTTGGTATAAGTGAAATAGGGGAGGAAAGTTAAATTTTTCGGAAGGTAGACTTATTGATGTTACTTAGTTTGGAAAAAACCTAAAAATTTCTAGAAAGTTGAACTTTAAGTAAAATTTTTCAAGTAAAATCAAGAAAATTTATATTTTTCATATATTTTAAGATGTTTTTTCAAAAGAAATTTTAATTTCTTAATTAATTTTTTAAATAAAAAGGGTGTGTATGTCTTTAAAATTAAAATATTTTATATTTATTTAAAAAATCATTTAAATTTTTTAAAAATAAAATATAAAATAAATAGATTATATATAAATTTTATGAGAAGTTAATTTATCAAAAAATAGTGAAATATACATGGTGAAAAGGTATTTTCCAAAAGTTATACAAAGCCAACCCTAAAAGTAGATCCTAAACTTATACAAGCCTGAAAGCAAACAGCATCTTTTCGCTGCTGCCACCCTAAAACATTTTATTGGATTTGCTTTTTCCATTATTGTTTCCGGAAATTCAGCTAAAACCAATAAATATTTTTAATTCTTTTGTCATTAAAAAAATGTATTTCTGTTTTGAATACATAATCTCTAAAAAAAAATTTATCCAACCAACAGGAATTGAGTTTAGTGGAAGAAATTAATCATCACAACACGATGAATTAAGATTTAAATTTTTGCTAAGAAAAATATTATATTTAGTACTCAATAGTATCTCGAATAGGATTATCTCAAATAGAATACTTGTGGTTTCTAAAAGAAAAAATAAAAATTACCCAAATCCTCCAAATATTACAAAAAGAAAAAAAGATCACTCAAATTTTTACATGCAAATGCAATAGTGATCTTTTTTTTTGGGCCTGGCAATTTTGAAAGTTATTCTCTATAATTGAATAGACTGTTTTTCCCCCAGAAAAAAAAGAACTTCACGTAATTATATATATATATATATATATATATAGAAAAAGATGGAAGGCTCGTATTTTCATACAAAGGAAAACGGCTTTCGAAGAACAGAAAGTAAGGGGTGTAGTAAATACGCAGTTTTTTTTTTATTTGGCTTTTGCTTTCCCCTGTTTTCCAGTTGCGTAAGAGAGGCAGAAGAGCATTTGAGGGAGATTTCATATTGTAGGAATATGTGTTCAATGTCGAGTGTTTGTGTTTAATCTCAGATCTATTGGTGACAAAGAGGGAGATGTTACTGGATGAACCTACCTGGGGTCATTTGTTGCGGTCCCAGTGATGGCGTCTGAAAATCCGTCGTCGCACGCCGATGGCGAAGCCGTTGCTTCAGTAGCCACTGCGGCAGCAGTAGCAGGGCCATATAAAAGAGGTAAGCACCGGATTCTTGCGGAAGTCAAGCGTCTCGAGCAAGATACCCAATTTCTTGAGGTAAGGTTTTCTTCGTCAGCTACTTCTCCTCATTCCCCAACTTTAATCTATTTTATATTGTAACATGCTTGTATTTATCAACCTGTTTATCTGATGAAACGTGTTTTGCTGCATATGAGGTGTCGATGCTGAAACTTGGTTGTTCTCTTTGGTCTGTTGGAAGTCACTTTTTTCGAATATCACCAGAGATTCCTTTTGTTGCCAAGTTAAGAGTTTGACAATTTTGGTGATACTTATGCCTGAAGCCCAAGGATTTCTAGTTCATTAGGTGAGCATTTAGGTGGACAAGACTTATAACTAAAACTTTGGCTAATAGGGTTCTTAGAAGGGAAAAAGTTGTGTGCTAAAGTTTATAGAATTTGCTTTTTAAATAAAGATTGAATTATAGGAAGTCCCAACTTAGATTACGTTGTCATTTTATATGGGATACAAAGGGGTGTTAAGTTTTCTGGGATTTGGATGAAGATGGATTGTTGAACAAAATTTATTGGTTATTGTTGTGTAATTATCAAGTTCAGACTATTGTTAGATGTCCATTTTGATCAGGTTTCTGGTTTGTCATATTTGGTTGAGCTTTAGCAATGTATGCCTTACCTCCCCAATTCCTTCCTTCTCTTTCTTCCCAGGATTACAAAGAAGTCTTATCAAATAGGACCTGGTTATGGGTTACATACAACTGTTTAACTTTTTTTTTTTCTCTGACAAAACTTTTTAACTTTATTTGTTCTAATTAATTTCCATTTCTTGCACTGAACATATGAAGGTTCATATCATGGTTGAATAGGTCGAAAGTGGAAACAAACAGTCAACTAAAAGTGATTTTAAAAGTCAATTGATTACTCCACAGTGTCCTGTGTGTACTATAGTATAGGCATCTAATTTTAGCTGTGACAAATCCCCACTAGTTTGTTATGAAATTTTTAATTACCGGTGTTATCAGCATGACGGGGATCTTATTTGTTCTTTTTGTTTCAGAATATGCTTTTTGAAATGCCAATGAATTCTCATTCCAGCTATTTCTCTCAGATTTCTCGTTCTTGCTAATGTATTGTGGAGAACTCGTAAAATTTAAATGTCGCTGGTGATTGAAATGTGAACTTGCCAGTCTTATTATTTTACCATAATATATTATATATTCATAGTCTTGCATTTTGTCAAAAGGAGTACAGACAGAGAGTGATGATTCACGTTTGTAATTAATAAGTAGGAAATATTATGCCTGAAGACTATATCAAACAAGCATCACAACTTTATAGTTTCAGATCTTTTCTACAGCAGCAGTCTGATAAAATACCACGACCTATGTGTAGTAGAAGGAAGTGAAAATTAGGAGAGAATAGGATGGTTCTGTTATGAAGAGGGAGTAACTTCCCTTGTGTGTTGTCATGTTATTGTGTTATGCGTTGTCATTTGTTTGTGAGTCAGTTTAGGATATGTGATGTGTTGTCAAAATCTTATGTGGGTGTGCTGTCAAGTTAGTTATTGTCAGTTATTATGATGTCTTTGTAATATATGTGTATTTGACTTATGGGAAGATATGTGAAGTATCGTTCAGACGGAAAAAATAAGCTGATGGCATAATACATGTCTCTTCTCGTTATATACAGAAATTAACTCCAGAAAATTTCTATTGTATCATTTTTTTTCACGATAAGATATTTCAACGAACTGCTTTTTGGTTGAAAGGAAAATGGATAAGAGGATGATAAAAAATTGTCTGTCAAGTATCTGCCATTTGACTTCCAAGCAAAATTATATGTGATTCTCAGTTTTTTAATTTCCATAAATATGCCTAACTTCTTATTGATGTTAATGATGGGTTTTCTTTATCAAAATCTAATAATAACTATGGGATATATTGCTGCACTTTTCCAGTTGCTTAATTTAATGTCGAGATGCTGTCCAAAAAAAAAACATTAAGACATTTTACTAAGTTGATTGTTTTCTTTTAGTATATTCCTGCACTTAACTGCTGCTAAAAAGCCTCTTCCGGCTCATGCATCATTTACTGCATTGGTCATCACTGATTTGTTGTATTTTTCTTCTTGTATTTCATCCAGGAAGAGCTGGAAGTGCTTGAAAAAACAGAAAATGTGTCAACCATATGCAAGGAGTAAGTGCTGAAAAAAATTTTCTCCCTGAAAAAGGAAATAATCAATATCTGGGAATATTTCATAGTTGGGCTAATTGTCTAAATGGAAGAAATTCCTGTTGGCTTTGCCCCCTCAAGCTGTAAATCTTGGTTTCTTAGTTGCTAAGCCTTTTTAACTTGTGGGATGAACGATCCTTTCAAAAACGGTTCTTTTATCATGACAATAATTTATGATGTAATATTATATTGCAAGGCTTATATAGTTCCGCTTGACATGTTGCAGGTTGCTGCAAAACATGGAAAGTAGGTCTGATCCGTTACTTCCAGAGTAATTTCTATAGCCTTCATCGTCATTTCGTATTCCGTCTTTGTTCTTATTACACCGCATAATCATCTCTCTCTGTCTCTCTCTCTCTTTTTTCTGAAAACAGAATACACGGACCTGTGAACCTGTTGTGGGATAGATGGTTTGAAGGGCCTCAGGATCCCCAAGCTTGTAGATGTTGGATACTTTGACGTGAAGTAGTCCATCGTTGGACTTGTGTGGCAATACGATGCCTCATATTACTGCGTGACATTGACTCTGTAACTTAGATATAGTGCTTCATGACATGTAATATCATGTGCAAAAAATTCTTTAATGGATCCTCTATTAATTACAGGAAGATGCTTCTTCGATTACTGTCTTGTAAATCACATTCATTGACTGCAATCAATTGATTAGAAGGATCATTATTTGTGCTTATTTATCCTACAAGTACTGTGAAGCCAACTGAGAATGCACGTAAGTGGTTTGTGCGCTCAAGATTCAACCTGGAGATCACATATTTTGCCCGCCTTCAGCCGTAAGAGGTGGCATTAGGAAATATTAAAAATTGGTTCAGACCAAGTTATCATTAAACTTGAATGAATCAGAGTAAAGAAGTTACTAGAAAGGAAAATGAAACTGAGTAATAAATCTTGCAGGCTGTAAATATTGTAGGCCTTTCGTTTGGAACTGAAAAGGAAGATGTCCTCTCACTATTTGATCGTTCAGGGCCGAAAAAAAGTTTGATCGTTGGTGAGTTTGGGTGCTTCATAGTTCACATCTAATCATTGTTTTAAAACTCTACTTGGTATTTGGTAATGTTTGTGTGTGTGATATAGACATAGAAAATACGCACATGGGTACTCCGAATAAACATAAAACGGTATCCCTCGTATTACAGCTTCAACTTTAAGCAACCCTCTGGACCCGGGAAACGAAGTGGACTCCGATAAAAGGCTAGCAACATTTCTTGGGATTTCAGCAGTTAACCTCAATCTTAAAATGGATGACTGATGATATTTCTGAACTAGAAGACCAACCTACTCGGCAATAATTAACTGTAGGGCATGCCCATCAGGACAAAAAAACACCTGTCAAAGTTTGAACATAACAACAGGGAAAACGACTGCATTTCCCCTTCTTCATTGAGCCAAAAGAAAATAAAAAAAGAAAAATCAGAAGATCTCATTTTACCACAAGTTGACCGAAAACAGACCATTGCATCATCATCGTCAGCATCTATGGAGTTACTAAAAATTAGGCTTATGAAAATAATAATCCCATAAAATTCATGGGAAAACACCAACACATGATTACAGTAGGTAGTCTCTGTCAGGATACGAAGTATGAAGCCATGTTATTCGCAGGCTCCGATGAAGTCCCCCAATAACTAGGCACAGACCAGTGTGAAGGAAAGCATGTGAGACTGGCTATTATCGAAGAGAAAGGCCTTTGCTTTTGCCTTTTGGCCACCATGGGTACGCGTCTCAAGCAAATTTATAATTAACAATTGAAACATCCCTCTCTCCAACAGCCCATATGCATCCTTTTCTATTCTTTTCCCCTCACTTTCACTGAACTTTGCCCTCCTCTAAACTCCCTGGCATAATAACATAATCCAAATTTAGGGTTCCATAATGTTTTTTTTTAATCCTCCAACTACATAGAAGACGGAGCCAAACTAGTATAACAAGCTCCAGCTCCAGCTAGCATTAGAATATATAGCCTATTGCCACTGGTTGATTAATTGCCTCCCGTTGAAGGAAAATATCACTTGTCGAGATATGTTTACAATAATTAATTCAACCTAATCATGTTCCATCCTTGTTTTGGGTTAAACCTAACCCTAACCCTAACCCTGTAATATAGTTGGCACAGAATTTTCTTCTTGTCTGCTACACTTATTTTCTTTCTTCTCAGTTGTACAAGAATAATTTGTGTACCTATTATTTGCTCTACGCTGCTAGACTGATCAAACCGATTCTGCTACTTCTTCTGCCTCATTTAAGACGCCAATGGTTAATAACAGAGCTGCAATTTTATATAATTACTATTAACTTAACCGAATCAATGTTGTTTAGAATTAGATTATTTACTTTTAATATCCATACAAATCATTCATTATGTATGGGTTGCCAATGGCAATTACTAAAATTGACCTCTTTATATATTTAGTATTGTTTTGAGTATACCAGACGATTAAACCATCACCCGAAAATAATAACGACTCATTTTTAAATTTTAGACTATCTTAAGGATTGTACCACACTGAGGTGGGAATCAAAGTGATTTTTACATAATCGGATAATTTTTTAAATTGTCTAAAATGTAATATAAATTTAAATTTTTTTACAAAAATTATTAATTATAAAAATTATTAAAGAGTAAAATACCATTTTTCTTTCTATTTTAAAATTACTAATTATAAAAATGAAAAATTTTATTGTATTATACTCCCTCCGTCTCCAATTATAAGAAAATTTTGAGACTTTTTATTTGCCCCAAAATATAAAAGATATAGATAAAATTTATGGAATAATTAATATCATTTTCCTTTTATATCCTTGAATAATTAAAGCTATGTTGGCAATTCAGTAATTAATTAGTCTCACTTCAGGCTTTTAATATGGGCAATTTTGGAAGAAAAATTGAAATTGTAGCATAATTAATGAGTTTAATTTTCAAAACTGCTTTTTTCTTGGTACTAATAAAGTAGTTATTTGTTTCTTATAATTGGGGACAGAGAAAGTATAGTCATTTTATAATATTATAGTCATATAGTGTTATCATATTAAAATGTTTTAATATTAGTTTTAATGATTTAATATATATTATTACTATGTGAACTTCTTAACTTATTATAAACTTAGACTACTTAAATTTATTTTTTTAATAATATGATATTTTATTTTTATACATATATTATTATATAATATTATTTTTATTTAATTATTACGTCACCGGTTCAACCGTTGGTCTTACTGGTTGAACTATAAAAATCATGACCTGATGACATTTCCGGTTTAACGTCCCGTTTGGACATTGATATTTAAGTCACCTTTTAGTTTCTAGCTTTTTTTTTTCTCCTAATATCATCTTCAGCAGTTTGGCAAAGATTATTACTTCATCTAATCAGTGGATATACTGGGTGTGTTTATGTAGGAGCACCTAAGAAATTGAAATCATGGATGAAGCTAAAATTGTAAACCTGCAATAAATAGAGTATGTAGCAGTGCTGTTAATTGAATAGGATAATTGCTTGAAGTTGCTTATTTATATATGGGAGCAAGATCTAACACGAAAAACATACTGATTTATTGCCCCCGCATATCATGTGCACAGACCTATCTTTTCTTCTTTTCTTATCAGTTATCATCATCTTTTGTTGTTTTATTTCTCTCTTTTATGACAAAAAGAGGCAAAAGAGATGCAAACGCATGTGATTGATAGGATGCTACTTTTATTTTTGGATAATGCCGAATCAACCTCTGTTTTGAGATTTAGTTGTGCTTGATTATACCATACAGCTCATAAAACTGTCAGGGTGGGATGAGCAATGTGATACAGTAAAATCAAATTGCAGAGACTAAAAGAATTAGGATTAATTAACCTTCCCCACTACATGACAAAAGATGCCGAGTACACACTCACATGAAAAACTCTAGCAATTCTATTTTACTTCATCCACTAGAACATGGCTTGATACATTCTCTTTTACAGATATTCATTCATCCTTGTCATGTGGCATATTCTCTTCTTTGACTTGGATACTAATATAACTACCCAAGTTAAACTTACATATATATAGTTGAATCTTGAAAGAACAATATTATTTTCCAAAATTTTATGTGCATGATTGACTCCTCATTGGCAGTTGTCTGCAATATTAGGTAAGTAGAGATTTTATTAGTATGGTTGTAATAATTAATTCCTGAGTTGAAAGAACTAACAGTCTTGATTTAGTAATATAGCCAATTTAATATCGTGCCAAAGTGCATAAAGAAATTGTGGTGGGAGTGGCGTAAAAGATACCAAAGATAAAAATAGATACAAGGAATTCAACCAATTTTAGGAAAAGGGGGGTTATATTTTTAAAAGCAACAGATTAGAGTGCATGTGAAAGGGGGATAGGAATATAGCAGAGTCTTCAAGAAGTGGTCCAAGCCCAACTAGTGATTACTGAACCACAGATAGAGGAATCAGAATCCTATTTCCCCTTCATGATTGATTCAGCATCGCCACATCCAATTCTGCCAATCACCTCGTTTCTGCAATAAATATTAATATACCAAGAAAAGTCTCTGCCTACGCCATATGGGCATCTTTTTGGTGATATATGCACATTTCCCTTGAAATTATCATATGAACCCACTTATCTGCATTTTCCTCTTCCCTGTAATGGATTAATGATATGTTTGTGAAAACATTGACTTGAGATTTGAGGTATAATCCACAAGTTGGCATTCTCTTGCAAGTCATTTAATGGCAACGTTATCTTTTTCTACGAAAAGTTTGGGATGGGGACGATTGTGAGTGAAACAGTGAAGTGGAAAGACAGTGGGGTGTGAGAGACAGGATGAGATGAGAGTCTCAGCGTTTGGGATCTCAGCTCTGTTACCTAATTCATATAAGCAGTTTTACATGGGAAATTGAGGATGATGTAGACCTCTCATATGCACTCGTACATACACGTATATGTGTGTGTGTGTATTATACTTGGTGGTGCTGTCCCTATGAATGTAATTAATGACAGTTTGTCAAGACAGTAATTGGAGAGTGTGTGTTAAGATGGGGAGTCAGATGAGATTTCTGTTACGATGAAATGGTTCAAACTTAAAAGTGAGTTTGCAGATCTGAGACGCATGTGATTTGAGAAAAAAGAGAAAAAGGGAGTGTGGTGCTTTTATTTCGCAACAATCATAGTTAATAATAAAACCAGAAACAGTGAAGTCTTGAACGATAGTGGGAGTGTGGGATCACGTGGAGCAATCAGAGAGGAGCTGTATGGAACACAATCCACGTGGAATTGCAGCTTGACCCTCATTTTTTTCTTAATAGCGTATGGGAGACCCCACCCCCCCTTCCCTCTTTCAGTCTCATGGGGTTGCCGAACCAAACAGTTCGGCACAAGAAGGCAAAAGGATTATGTTTTTCCTTTTATGAGTGCACAATGGTTGATTGATTGCTTATGACGTTGAATAAGCCCTTCATATATGGAGAGTTGTTACATGGGATTATCTTTTTTGTCGTTACTACCATTTGGGGAGCCCGGGGCTCTGATTTTCAGTTTTTTTTTTAATTTTATTTCCGTTTATGCCATTCAGATATAGTAGTAGATAAGTCCTCCCGTTGAGAATTTAGCATCTCGAAACATTTACACGTATCTATATGGAAATTTTATTAGCTAAAGCGACGGGGCTGGTACTGATAATTGATATATATATATATATATATAGATATGTGTGTGTGTGTGCTTGCTGTTTCCGGAAGGCAAAACTTAATATCAATATATTAACAATGTATGTTGTGCTAATCATGAATTAAAATTGGATTTTAAAATTTCAATGATTAGGTTCTGGATGTGCATGCATATGATAACGTGATGGAGAAGGTAGAAAATTGAAACACAAGGGAAATAAGTGAGAGAAGTATTAAGATGAAGGGAACCTCTTTCTTGGTTGAATGTGCGTACGTGCACATATCTGACCAAATTAGTTTAGCGATGAAACGTGACGGTTAAATATAGCGGGCGAAAGGGAGGGGGGAAATTCAGATGGTATATTATGACTGTCTTTGGATGGGTCCACTCCTACTTACTCTTTCATATGAAAATCCTTCGAATTCAAGAATAAATAGACTAAATACGAAAGTAACGAAAAGAAACAAAATAGAGAGAGTTATGTTCCAAATAGAATTCATGAATGAGTGTTTTACACATGGTTAACAAACCCGGACCGGACCGGCCGGTCGGACCGGTCGGACCGGGAACCGGGGCCATGTCCGGTCCGGTGGGGGGAGGGAACCGGGGGATTTGGGAACCGGAGTGAACCGGCCGAACCGGCAGTGAACCGACCAAACCGGCGGTTTTGGAGGTTCAACCGGTTCACACAAAATATTTTTTTTAATTGGACACAGACATGAAACGACGTCGTTTGGTGTACAATTTTTTTTTTAAAAAAAAGGAACCAAACGAGGCCGTTTGGTTTATTTGTTTTTTATCATCATTCTTTCGGTTTACGCGTACAGAGTCTGCAAGCAAACAGAGTTCACTCAATTCAGTCAATTCACAGAGCAGACTCCCTTCGGCCTTCGTCTTCAGTTCAGTCTTCACTTCTCCTCGCGTCAGTGAGCCATAACGCGTCCCTTTCTCCTTCCTCCGTCATCAATCCTCCTTCGCCGGTGTCTCCTCTAGTTTAAGTAGATCTCGTGGTTGCTACAGTGCTGGATTGCTCAGTTCTTCACTTCTTCATCAATTTTGCTACGGTGCTACAGTTCCAACTTCGAGCAAATCCCATCATCAGTGCAAATAGTGCAATACCGCCGGTTTGATTTCACGCGGTTGGTCATTGGATGTAAGTTCCCTTTGGTCCCTTTCCCTTTCTGCTCTTGCCGTGACCTATTGTCCTTGTAAATTTTTTTTTTTGTGTTTCCTGCTCTGTGATTTGAGGATGCCATAGAATCGTTAATTTCTTTAGTTTTGAAACTCAAATTCTGGTTGTGTTGTTGAGGATATTATGGTATGTTCAAGTTATACCGTGATATACTTTTCTGTTTCCAGTTTTTCATTCCATTCGTTCTGTTACTTTATTTGTTTATTTTGTGTTGTGACTTGTGAGTGTTATACCGTGATATGAGTATTGCTTGCTCTGCTTTCATTCTCTTGGTTCTATTTCTGTTATGCTGTGATATGGGTTCACACGTTTGAAATTGTTATAGAGCCTAATATAAGTGAGCTTCTTGTGAGAGGAATGAATTTTTTTGTTCCCATTGTTGTTGTCTGATACATGGAATGCCACACGCCCACACCTCATAATATATATATATATATATAATCTGTTAATGTTACCATTGTTGTTGTCTTATACATGGAATGCGGCTGAATCTATGATAATGGTATAGTGTACATGTCTGATACATGGAATGAATGATTTTATTTTATAGCTTTCACTATTATGGATAGTGAGCCTACATCCAATATTAGGGAGGAAGACACTCCCACTCCTACTTCCAATCCTAATCCTAATCCCAATCCCAATCCCAACCCCAATAATGATGGAAGTAGCACCGATGCTTCATCTAAACAATCAACTGCTGCTTCATCATTTCGTGGGAAGAGTGATCCTGCGTGGGAGTATTTTTCACTCAAGAAAGAAGGAAAGAACAATGTATACACATGCTTGTTTTGTTTAAATTCCTATAAAGGAGGGGGGATAAATAGGATGAAACAACATCTTGCTGGGATTTCTGGTCAAATAGCTTCATGTAAAAAGGTTCCTCATGATGTTCGCAATCGAATGCAAGTAAATTTGAAAGAAGTTCAAATTAAAAGGAAGCTTGATGATGTGGTTGAAGAGTGTGGTCATGGTGATGGTGAAGAAAGTATTCCAGCTACTCCAATTAATATTATTCCTCCTACAAGTGGGAAAAGAAAAGCCACAAGTGGGGTTGAAAAATATTTTGCCCCAAGGACAACTCCAGGTGCTCAACCAAGTCTTAGAAGTGTGTTTGCAAGTAAAGAAGCACAAAATCATGCAAAAATGGCCATTGCTAGGTGGATGTACTTTAGTTGTATTCCATTTAATGCTGTAAATAATCCATTTTTTCAAGATGCTATTGATGCAATTGCTGCAATGGGGCCTGGGTTCAAAGGGCCAACTTATTATGAAACAAGAGTTGATTTGTTGCAAGCTTGTAAGAAAGAATGCCAATTGGTGGTTGATAGTCATCGATCTAACTGGGCATCAAGTGGTTGTACTCTTATGGCCGATGGTTGGACTGACATAAGGCAGCGGACCTTGATAAACTTTTTAGTTTATTCCCCTGTAGGCATAATTTTTGTGAAATCTGTTGATGCTTCTGATTTGGTTAAGGATGCAAAGACTTTATTTAATTTGTTTCATGATGTCATTCAATGGGTTGGTCCTTCAAACATTGTGCATGTAGTGACTGATAATGCGACCAATTATCAAGCTTGTGGCAAATTGATTCATGAAAAATATAAGAATATTTATTGGTCACCCTGTGCTGCACATTGTTTGAATCTTCTTTTGAAAGATATTTGCAGCCTGCCTCATATTGCTTCTCTTGCCTCCAAAGCATCAAAGATAACTATATTTGTATACAACCATATAGTTTTCTTGTCATGGCTTAGGAATAGGGATGGATGGAAGGAAATTGTGCGGCCAGGACCAACCAGATTTGCTACTACATTCATAACATTGAAAAGTATAGTTGAGCACAAGCGTCACTTGCAAGCCTTGGCTGTAGATCAACATTTCCAGGGTCATAAGTTATCAAGGACTATGCCTGGTAAACTATTTAGTGAAGTTGTCTTAGATAGTAAGTTCTGGGATGATTGCATGTTGAATGTGCGGGTTGTGGTCCCCCTTATAAGATTATTGAGAATTGTTGATTCAGATGAGAAGCCTTCCTTAGGCTATGTTTATGATGGCATGTTGAGGGCTAAAAATACGGTCAAAGGGATATTTCGTAATAATAAGGAATTATATAAGCCCTATACAAATTTGATTAAAGCTCGATGGGATAAGCATCTGAAAAATGATCTTCATGCTGCAGCATATTTCTTGAATCCTGCTTTCTTTTATGGAAATGACAAGGAGTTCCGTGATCATAAAAGGTTGTGGGATGCAGTGCTTGATTTGTTTGATGCTAACTACTCAGGTCCTCAGTATACACAAATGATGATTGAGGTAGGAAAATATCGTGCTAAACAGGATTCTTTTAGTCGAGCACAAGCTTCTTCAATATCTACAGAAATTCAACCTAGTAAGTATCAAATGATTCAAATCAATGTATTACTCATATTAATTATTATTTGTCATATATGGTATAAGTTAATGTTTTTCTTTGATGTAGATATTTGGTGGCAAGCTTATGGAGGTTCTGCTCCATTATTGCAAAAGCTTGCTGTTCGTATTCTTAGTCAAACTTCTTCTTCTTCTGGTTGTGAGCGGAATTGGAGTTTGTTTGAACGCATCCATACAAAAAGAAGAAATAAATTGGAGCATCAACGACTAAATGATTTGGTTTATGTTAATTATAACTTGCGTTTGCAAAATAGGTAATATAAATTGTTCATTTGCTTTTGACTTTTAATAGGCTTTATTGAATCTATGTTTGATAGCTTTCATTAATCGTTTGTGTTGTTAATGAAAGGAAAATAATGAAGACAACAAATTATGATCCTATTGACTATGAATCTATTGAGAATGTGGACACTTGGATAATTGAAGAAGATGCAAGTCCTGATTTTGATGCTGAGGATGTTCAACACTTAGAGAACATTGCAAGTTCATCTCTTTATGTTGAAGGTTCATATTCAGTTTTTTACATTTAAGATTATGTTATTATATTACAAATACCATTATACATAAATATTAACTACCCATTTCTTTCATGTATATGGTTAGGAGGTGTAGATGTAATTCCAGAGCTTTTACCTTTGGTTCCATCGGATGCTAGTAGACTTCAGCATGATGCTCCTAGTGCTAGTCATACTCCTATGCCTCTTCCTAATTTGGATTCTCAAGGAGATGATATAACAAATGAAGGATTTGATATTAATGATTTTAATGACATTTGAGTATTTGATTATTTGTAATGGACCATATTACTTTGATATTTCACTTTAGTATTGTTTAGCTAAAGACTTCAATTAAGATATGGAATCTGTGTTATTAATGTCTTTTGGATCTATTTATTTTTTGTTCATTCCATTTTATGCTCATAATTTTTAATATGTAGCTCTTTTCTTTCATTGTCATATTAGGAACTTTAATTATGAAAAAAATTATGAAAGCCTTAAAGGTTAGTTGCCTAACTTTTTTTTATTTTTCATATATGTTATTTAAAATATATCATTTTAATTAGTATCGGTTCGATCCCGGTTTGATTCCGGTTCGACCTCCGGTCGAACCATTGAACTTTGAACCAGTATCTTGTCCGGTTCCATGTCCGGTCCGGTTTTGACAACCTTGGTTTTACATTACATGTTTCATTTTCTTGCGAGCAAACAAATGAGCCCTTATTAAAATAGATATGTCAGTGAGTAGAGTGGAGAAAGATATAAAACAAGAGCCTCGATATAAGTCTCAACTTTGTACGATACATTTTTTATTATTTCTTTTCATACATATATTTCGAAGTGATGAAAAGTGGATTTAGATCCTCTCCATACTTTCTCTCCATATTTCTCTCCATATGCAATCTTATCCATTGATTTTGATTTGAATGGTAGAGATCACTGATTGTTACTTAAAATAAAATATATTATTTATTTTAATAATAACCTTAAATAAGCATTATAAATTATTTTTAAGAAACTTCAACTCATAATAATAAATGTCAACTATTAAATAAAATATATTATTTATTTATAGATTATTTTTTTAATCATTGCACCACACAATCAATAAAAAAGATTGTGTATGAAGAGAGATATGGAGAGAAAGTATGGAGAGGATTCAAATCCATGAAAAGTAATTATATGAGAAAATTTTTGTATGGATATTTACTTTTTTTTTTTTATAGACACAGATAGATAGTTGAAAACTAATTATTTTGAGATGTAAAAATTATCAAATAAATTTTATTACTCCAATAAAATATTTTCTATACATATAATTAAAAATTAATTCAAGGATAAGAATATAACTATCACAGCTAGTACCTTGTTGGTTGTATGGATATTTACTTTAAGTAGTTCTAGTTTAACAAGTACAAGATGCTTAGATATGAATTAGACAAGAAATAACTAATAATTATGAAAAGCACAACGATGAATTTGATTTTTTTTTGTTGGGTCCAAATTTTGTTTATATAATTTCTCAATACAAATTTAATTTTCTTCCTTTATAAAAATATATAAAACAAAAAAGTAACAGTAATTTTTTAAAAAAAAATAATAATTGACTATAAAAATTAAATATATAGTATATATTATTTGAAATATTCAAAGCTAATCTAAATAATTCAAATATATATAATAATTTTGAATAAATGAGCGATATAATCCATCAATACAATCTTTCAATATTTGTACACATGTTTTCTTGGCGGCATAAAACTTTATTTTTGCTACTTTAATTTTAATATGCTTGTCGTATTTTAATGTAATTGACATTTAAATGCTAGAAAGAAAATATATTGTTAAGAAAATTTCAAATTATTATTATTTTTATTATAGGAAGAAAGATCATGGGCGGGTGTAAGATGGCAGAAAAGCCACGTTAAATTGCCAAGTAGCGTAGCATTTTAGTTTAGTTGAGAAAAAAAAGGGAATTGAATGAGGCGAAGCCCAGGGAGGAAGTTGTCCAACTCCAGTACGTGGTGTGGCTAGTTCCAGTTGCCATATTGCATTTGCAACTATCTAAGCGGTTAATCTTGTCCTTTCCTCTCCCTTTCCTGTCCTCTCTTCGCTCTTCTTCTCCTCCTCTTTCCCACGTGCTTACCACTCTGCAGCACTCCCCTCAACCCCTGAAGCGGTGCGCTCACCGCTTCTCTATCTTCAATTTTATCAATTTAAAAAACAAAGAAGAAAAAATGAAAACGGAAAAACACTCGACCCGACCTTTTCCGTTCTGCTTTGAGTTTGATCCATCACAGTCATAGATCTGTGATTGTTGACATCAGCAATCTAGTATACCCGATGAAGGGCCAGGATGTGTTGTATCTGAGGTGACTGCATATGCTGGTGCGGTGCCTGCCGGGTTCAAAGGCTCAGAATTCGAGAGAGGGAGAGTCATTATGGGGACACGTAGATAGAGCACAGCCCACGGTGGCCATATTCTCTCTTACAGCATCTTCTTCCACTAAAAAGACGCCCTGCCACTACTTCATAAAGTGTTCTCCTCCTATAAAGTGAGTGGGCGCGCGCTTTTCTGTGCATCCCATCCCAAATACTAGAACAATAATTATAATTAGAATTAAGATTAAAATTAAATTAAATTCCTATTACATTACCCCTCGGGTGGGTATTTTTCAAAATCTCTAGGGCAACACTGTCTTTTTCCTTCCCTCCCCCCTCTTCTCTCCGCTTCTTCATCTTCTTTAATTAATTGCGCCCACCCTCCCTTTTAAAGAAGCACAAAAGCGGGAGTCTCACCCAAGGCAACCAAGAAAGCGGAATGTGAAAATGGAGGCTTCCCAGTGACATTTTCACGCTTCTCCCTCGTCGTCAAACATTTCCAAGCACCACCCACCAAAATGGCGACCGGCATCGGACACGACCACAACCTCGAAAAACAATTTGAGAAGCAAATGGGTTGCATGGCCGGCTTCCTTCAGATCTTCGATCGCCACCAGATACTCACCGGCAAGCGCATCTACTCTGCCAAGCGGCTTCCTCCCTCCGCTGTAACTACTCTTTCTTCTTCATTCTGTTTGCTTTCTTACTTCTTTCTACTCCTGCGTTAACTACATCCCATCTGTTATTATTGTATCTTCTCGTAACTTGCAGGCAGCAGTGAATTCGTCCCCGGAACCACTTAACTTTGTTGGCTCTCCACCAAAATGCAGAGAAGTAGAGGCGCAGCCACCGAGATCAACACCGTCCCCCGACCGTGTCAAACAGAGCCCCTCCAGGGAGCCCCAATCTTCCGCTCCAGAATCTCAAACCAGCATGCCTCTTACTCTTCCGGTTTTTGAATTCAAGGAAGGCACGAGGTCCTCGTGGAAGTTCTCCAGAGAGGCTCCTAGGCTATCTTTGGACAGTAGAGCCATTGTGGACGCCAAAGGCACCCTACACCCCAGAGAGATCCGTACAAGTTCTACGATGTTATCGGCCAATCGACGTGAGAATCTAGCTGAAGCAGCTGACAGTGATAGTGAGAAACAGCGTCGATCGACCAGCGTGATAGCTAGGCTCATGGGGCTGGAATCTTTACCGGATTCGGATCCTGAACCGGTGAAGAATGTTGAGCTCCGAAGATCCGCTTCTGAGTCCAGAGTTAGCAGAGATCTGTTCCAGCATCGGTATTTCGACAGTATCAATATTCAGCGGAAGCAGTTACAACAGCAGTCAAACTCTCAGCTTAGCATTTCCAGCAATGTGGCCATGGACCATGCAGCAGCTATCGACAATCGTCGTGTATACAATATCAGACCGGCAGATCCAAAAGAATTTGCTGTACGAAATGTGAAGACAGAGCCTGCAAAAGCTCCTCCCAGGGGAATAGGACAAAAGAAGAGTTTCTTTGATTCCGCTGACTTTTTCCCTGAGCCAAAGCATACTGTATCAATCTACGGGGAGATTGAGAAGAGGTTGAAGATGAGAGGGATCGATGAGCCGTCCAAGGATCTCGAGACTCTCAAGCATATCCTCGAGGCCCTGCAGCTCAAAGGTCTGCTACATTCCAAGAAATCCACGTCCCAAGCCAACCAGAGGAACTTCGTGTTCGACGGAAGCACCTTAGCGAACGAATCCCCGATTGTTGTTATGAGGCCGGCAAGATCTCCGACTTCATGGAATCGACCTGGAAGGGTCGGTAGCGATTCTCCACCCTCAAGCTTTCGATCGAGTCCTCGAGCTCGGGGCAACCTGAACCTTGCCAACGAGACTCTTCCCACGGTGAGCCCGAGGCGTGAAAGGCCCGACATGAATCGGAATGTACGAAATCAAAACCGAGTCAGAAACTTGAGCTTGCCAACACGCAGCGAGAGCAGTGTGAAGAGCCCAAACCGGAGGAGGCTAATGATAATGAACACGGAGGAACAGAGGAAAGGGAATGACTCTGTTGGTCAGAGAAGGGTCTCTCCAGTTCACTCACCAAAGTTAGCTTCCAGAAGGAATGTATCCCATCAGCAAGTGACGAATCAATTGACGAGGATGAGAAAACCGGTGGCTGAAATTTACGAGAAGGAGAAGGAGTTGAGTGTAGCAGAGGATGAATCATCCACCGTTTCAGAGAGTAGCATTAGCACGTCTTCGCAGACAGATACAGAGGTAAAATTATTAACTACTTCCAGCATTCATGAACTGAGGTTTACCATTTTGTGGTAAAATGCTGAGTTAAACTAAATTGAGACGGGTAATTGGGGTTTGTGCAGAGATGCAAGTTGGAGGGGTACAAAGAAGGGAGAAATCTGTTGGAGAGGTGTGACAAGCTGCTGCACAGCATAGCCGAAATAACAGCGAGCGAGTTGCAGCCGAGTCCAGTCTCGGTCCTCGACTCGTCTTTTGAAAAGGACGAGTGTTCATCCCCTTCCCCAGTCATGAAGCGGTGCATTGATTACAAAGGTGAGTGGCTCTCATAACTTGCTTGTGGTTCAGCTTCATTTTTTATTTAAAAACAAAATCATTTCTTCACTCCAAAAAGAAAAAAAAAAGCGTTAATTTATTAGATTTTGCATTTGTCTTCAACTCTATGGTGACGTCTGCTTACCCTCTAGCCTGCTAGTTTTTTTGCTCCCTCTTTCCCTTGCCAAGGACAGAGCTACGTCTACGGTCTACGTCCTTTTTCCGACGTGGGTGATTCTGGTTGGTTAATTGACTTCGTCAAAAATGAGTGGTGGGTGGTCCGTCATATCCCACTAGAAGTCAATGGGCAAATTAATTGGAAGCTACCGCTTCACATGCGTCCGTCTTTGTAATTGATGCAGTACGAGAGAGTAAAAACAACTACTAAGAAATAAAAGCTTATCATGTATAGTAGTAATAACTGTTCCCGTACAAGATAAAACATGGGCGATTGACACTTGACAGCAGTATACTAGCTGAGTGTGAGCATATTTGGGTGCCCCAATTCTTTGTAAAGCATCAAAGTATTTTCGTTTCGGCATTGTCGTTGATTTTAATTCTATTGCTCTGTTCATTACAGAACAAACAGCGGAATCAGAGGACGACATGTGGAGTGCAGCTATGTGTTTCGTGGGAGGAGCCAAATCGGAAGAGACATCCGAGGATTACGATTTTGTTTATGTATCGGAAATCCTGCGAGCTTGCAATTACTTGCCCGAAGACAGCGACATTTTTCTATTACTCGAGAAGCAGCAGCATCTCAAGGGGATGGACACCTCCAGAGCTTCCGCGCTGGAGAGAAGACTCATCTTCGACACCATTCACGAAATCCTGAAGCGTAATCGACAACTACCGCCGTGGAAGGCGATTTCATGGATTGGACAGACACCGTTGTTGCAGAGGATATGGTCGGAGTTTCTGAGGATCCGAAGAGAGAAGGAGGAATCAGAGGACTTGTGTGAGGTGATATGTGGGGTGTTAAGGAAGGACCTCGCGGAGGACGGCATGGATGGATGGGGAGAATGCCCCGTTGAAATGGGTGAGGCTGTTTTGGACATTGAACGTCGCGTATTCAAGGATCTCATCGGCGAAACCATACGAGATCTCGCTCAATCTAACAGGCTCTCGGCACTTCGTAGGAAATTGGTGTTTTGAAATGAAATTAGGAATACGAGGCAATGAAGAAACCCAAACCCCCCAAAGAAAAAACAGAAAACAGAAAGATGAAGAAAAGGAAAAAGGGTCGATTTTGGTTGTTATGCCTGCTTTTCCTCTGCCTAATGATTTTTTATCCCTTTTCAATGAAGGAATTAGGAATTTGGTACCTGAAATCTAGGCAAATCGAAGGATGACTATTTTATTTGAGTATAAATAAAGGTCGCATTATTCTATGGGGAGAGTTGTTGGTTATTTGTCAAAACTTGCAACCCCCTCATATCCCACCTAATATTCTTTTCCAAATTCCAAAAGCACAAGTTGGAAACCTTTGATTCGCTTTTTCTTAATCTTTACTATTAAGAAACGATTACGAAACAGATAGAAAAGGGCTAGATGTCAAGCATATGGTTTCTCTTCGATTCCTGGACATTGTTTATTAGTGATATGCTCAGTATGCTCACATAATTATTCAGTGGATCCTAAAATGGTCCCAAGTCTGGAATTCAATAAAATGACTTATCTTATTGGCCAATTAATTCACAGAATGACTGATAACAATAGCAACATCTCATTTATAAGGATAAATTCCAAAGTTAGTTTTCAGTTGGATTCTTTGAAAATGTTTTAAAAAATCATCATCTTTCTATAAGTAAATTTTTTCCATTATCAATAGAAGTTCATAGTCAAATAATTCATGACCGAACATGGGCAGAATTGTTGGACGAGTTTCAGTGATCAATTAATGCAAGCGTTAACCTTTATTTATTAATTCAGAAAAAAAATATTTAAAGAACATACAGACTATTTGGATTAAAAATTTTATCTTTAAAATGCAAAATTGTGGACATTGTAATTGTTATTTTATGAATTTTACGTTGTTCATAAATATAAATGGTTTGGTTGAATAAGTGAGAGGGGACCCCACAAAACTAGGGGGAAAAAAGGGACAGCAATGGCACTTGAGCAATTGGCACGATTAAAAAAAGGAATGGGTGCAGCTGTGTTTGAGAGAGTGAGATGCTTACTTGAAGCGACAGAAGGATTTCATTTCATATCATTTCAATTCAAATTCATTAAAAACGCATCATGCAACCTACTCACTCATCTAATCCCTTTGTCAGTCAATAAATAGCTCTTTTCGTCTCATTCATTCCATTATACCCAAACCCATATCATATGAGAGCATATATGAATGGAAACCACGCAAATGATGGAACAAGTTATGCATCTTATAAATATGATGACTGAGATAATGGTACGATTAAGAAGGCATTGAAATGAGTAGTTAGTTACGTTATAGATTGAGAAAAAGTGATACCATGGCAGACCTGGATAAGGATGTATTATGAATCTGGGTCCTGTGTGTCTCACCAGACCCTACTCTCCTTGTCATCGTTAACAGGTACTCCTACTGCTCCATAAATGGTGTATGTGTATCGTCCCCCAAGCACGCCTTGAAATGACATTCACTGCCATCCCCCACATGCTTTTCTCATCAACACCATAGCCACTCCATTCTTTTCATTGCCTCACATATCCAGATCAATCCGTTATGTGAATGGATAATATCTTTTTCACCCACCTAATATATATGTTTTAGAAAACAAGAGCAGTTCAAGGGGTGTGGGGAAATGCGAACTGGTCCATAGCTGCATGATTGGTAGTACCAGCGACTTGATAATGACACTAACAGCTCGGTGGGATTCATGAAACCTCAGCGGTTCTCAATGTGGTAAGCGTAGGAACACTTGATGGATACCCAATAATTCATGGTGCTACGCTACCTTCCCTCCGTTCACTTTTTTCTTTTCTTTCCTCAATTATGGGATTAGGTACTGCTCTGGATTCATTCTATATCATTCATGTGCATGTGCACAACCAAAGGCTGTGTTGGTGTTGGTGGTAGGGTCTGCTTCATGATAGGACCCCCCCCCCCCAACACCAATCCCCAGAAACAACGAGTGATATTTCCTCAAGAGGGTCCACTCCCCCATCCATGGTTTGTAATACTAATCCCCAGCCAAACAATCTCCATTAAAGAGCACAAGAAGCCAAGCTCGTAAACAAGAGGAAGAGGGGTCGTCTGTCATCCGGAAGGGGCACAAGCTTAGTGAAGCATGTGTTTTTGTAGATGTGGATGGATGAAGTTGCAGGGGCACATGCCTCTGCTCCTTCTCTCTCTCTTTCTCAACTCTTATGAGTTGGCTTCAATTCGTTTCCTCTAATTACTCATTTAAATTAAATCTGTCCAATCCTTGTCTATGCTGGCTGTCATCTTTACTCTTGTCTCCTCCTTTGCTCATTACGGGAAACGCCTCTGCGGGAGACCGCACTTCTGCTTTCTACCTTACACACATTGATGCTTAATTCATTCAATCAGGGATCCCCAAAACTTGTGCTACAATTTCAACACGAGTAATATATTCTAGATGGAGCCAGTTTAACTTTGATTCAACTAAATAGGTACTTTGAAAAGACGGCACACAGTGAATGAAATTGAGATTGAAGAAATCAAAGACGTCACACTGCACTATCGCCCAATGGCTTTGCCGAGTCAGTACTGGGCCGAGTAATTCTCCATCTTCTGAACCCCCTTTTGATCAGGACATTTAGTTTGGATCTATTTGTGAACCCAGAAAAGGGAGATGGCCTTCTGAACTTTGGGCCTTATTATTCTAAAACAAACAGGTCAGTCCTTTTCTTAGAAACAATCCATAAAAGAAAATCATTCCTCTTGTTTTTCTCTCTGTTTTTTCTTCAAAAACCATTCATCTTTTTGACTTGTTAGGCCCTCGAGGAATTCAAGGTCACGGCGACCCAAAAAAACCAAAAGTAAAAAAAGAAAAAAAAGGTCAAGGCAACCTCGTGAGCTCTGGCGTCGTGACTCTTCAAATACTTGAATGAAATAAAAAATAATATTACAATATTTTATAACTTAAAAATATTATTTTCAAGATAAAAATAATGGAAAACAATTACACTCAAATAATAATAAAATTATAATAAATATTGCATATTTTATTTTTCACAAAAAAAATGCTTTTCTGTGGATGTTACCTAATTGCCTCTCAATTTTACTTTTTTTTAAAAAAATTATTTCTCTTTTTCTTGTGCTGTAAAGACATATTAACAAGCCCAGATTTACTCGTTTACCACCTCACAAATATATCATCGTTCAAGCACTCTGCTTCTGCATGTTTGAAGGCTCAGGAAAATTTTCCTAACAATTATAACGCGAGAAACCAGTACTTATCTCCAACTTTTATCGTCAAACAATGAATTTAATTGTCAAAAGTGAGTTGGGATTTTGTGCACAATCTCATGTAAGCTGTTGTGATGTGATATATAAAGGAAGAGATTGTGATGCGTATGTATCCTCCTTTTATGATGCACACACGGTATGAAAACCATGCCCCTGGTACGGGTTTAATTTACTTTTCACAGTGGGTACACTCAAGAGAGAGAAAGAGTGAGAGAGAGAGTATATTGTATTTGGGAAAAAAAAATGAAATATGTGGGAGAGCTCACACCTTCACGTTCTTCTCACATAAAGAACTGCTACAGTTTTTACATGTTGAGGGAAAATAAAAGGAACTTCCCATCAATCAATTTGAAATTCAAAAAACTAAAAAAAAGAAAAAGAGCTTCTAATCAGTTTATCTGAAAATAGAATTGGGCCTTTATGTCTTTCCAACCCATCAAGGGTGGACTCTGCATAGCCCAACAAGATGAAAATTGAACGACCCACTGAGGTGTACATATTTTTCCTTTTCCTTTTATTCTACTATATTAAAGTCAAAGTCAAAAAGTAATTAACTAAAAAGATGTCAGTCAAGGTTCTCTTGCACTGCTAAAAAAAGGATACCCTGCAACGTACGGAAATTAGTGGATATTCATATTCTCGTTCCACAGTTGCTGACCCACAAGGAATGCCATATATTGATTCACTCTAACCGTGAATTGGGACTAATATCAACCCAAACGATACAAGTTGGAGAAACTGATTAAACAAAACGGTATCGTAGCTCCATCAAACAATAAAGGTTGAGTACTGATCATGCACGTCCAACTTATTTTTACATGTTAAATTTTCTGTACAGTAGTAGAGAGAAGCTAACGCATTACGAAGATTAATTGAATTAACCAGAGAGCGAGGGGCGATCTTAACAAATAGAACCGCACAGATAAAAATACAACGAACCATTCAACAGCATTCCAACTCTCCTACAGACCACTTAATACATTAAAAATAAACATATCCAACAACTCCACCATATACATTATAACATATCAGTTCTAAACAAACCAGTTAAAAGACCCTGCACTACTACTATTACTACCCAACAGTGAAAAAAGTCAAATGAGACAGCACCCACATCAGTACACACTAAACAGTCATATGAGATGAAAAGCCAAGTGATCATTCTTTGGAAGTTTTGTTGATCAAGGATTTGTGAATATGGGGGATGACGCCTCCGCCAGCAATGGTCCCTTTAATCAGTGTGTCGAGCTCTTCGTCTCCTCTGATAGCCAATTGCAAATGCCTAGGCGTGATCCTCTTCACCTTGAGATCTTTGCTCGCGTTTCCAGCAAGCTCAAGAACTTCCGCTGTCAGATATTCCAGAATGGACGCCAAGTAAACTGCAGCAGTGGCACCAACACGACCATTCGCCTGGATCCTTTGTTTCAGCTGCCTATGAATACGACCCACTGGAAACTGAAACCAGCCCAGATCCCAATATCACAACCTTGAACAGGCCAAGATGAAAACGTAAACGTAACAAACATGAAATGCCCATGCCTTCTTATATTTTTGAGCCAGTTGAATTTTGTCATGTTACATTAATATTCATCCAAAATTGATAGACAAAATTACACAATCTACTAATTTAAACAGTATTCGTTTTTCTGACACTAATATCCTCATTGGATTGGACATATAAATATGCAGAGCCAAAATTTTGGCATTCATTCAGGATAAAAAATGTGAAAGTGAATCAGACAATATTGACGGTTTTGATTCGAGACAAATGAAATTAATTAGAACTTGGATTAACAATGTAACTAAGCTTACGAAACTAGCGCAACCTCGCTAGAACATAACTCTGAGCTCCAACAAACAAAAGATCAGTTCTATATAAATCTAGCTTGCGTAGGGCGGTGCCAAACCAAAATATCTTAATTCAATGTAAATTCTTCGGACACTCACTTTTCTCTACCCTCCCCTAAAAGAACAAACTTCTAAACCAGGGGAAGAGAAGAAATTGACGCTGGGACATATAGAAAAAGGTAGGATAGTGGAAAAGGAAAACTAGATGTGGCGCTCCATGAACAAAATACAACCAGTCATTCGAATGCTACCAGCCAAAAAGCAGCAATTAAAGTAATTTAGTACTCCGCGCCAGCAATTTATTATTCATAGCCATCCAAATAGAGTGAAACGGAAGGAGGGGGTGTGGCTTACCTGGATTCCGGCACGGGATGAACGGGAGATGGGCTTCTTCTTATCCTTATCCTTATCTTTGTCCTTGCTAGCGGTTGTGGTTTTCGTAGCAAGAAGACCCTTCCCTCCTTTTCCCGCCATTTCCTACCTGCAGATTTGAAATACACGAGACATTTCAAAACTTGGGATGAGTTAAACTAAAGAGGGAAAAGAAAAAATAGTAGCACAAGTAGATCTTCGGGAAAGAAGGAGCAAAAATGGAGGAGTGATGGCAGCCAGAAAAACGCATAACATATAATTGATGAGGTAGTTGATTAATATCTCTCCATAAGGGGAAAAGATCACAAAAGGAAGACCCAAAAACTGACCAATGAACAAAAGCAAGGAAGAACGAAAGACAAATGTCTTAAAAATATACTGCTGGGCATATTTAAGGACTGGAGAAGTGAAAAGTGTCGGATGGAAATGCGAGGGAGATGAGACACCATAAAATAGTGAATAGAAAATTGAAAAAGAAAAAAGTGTGACATCCACCACCCACAGACATGTTTCTTCGAGAGAAGAAAGTCGAAGAACAAACACAGAGAGGGTCAGAGCGAGACCTGAAAGTGGTGGAAGGCAAGGGTGAAAGATAAAAAAGGGAAGTGAAGAGAGCCAAGACTGGAGAAGAAATTGTGACAATTGGCGCGGTGCGTTATAAGCTGAGATTGGACGACAAAACATTAATGCGGAATCCGTTCACAAGAAAAGGCGGTCAGTCGTGCGTGGGAAGAATTGAACATATCCTTTCATCTCGAATTTCAAAAAAATTTTGAACACCTTGTCACTTTCGATTTTTTTTTTTAAACAGAATGGCCTTTTCATTTTGCCTAGCTGGCCCATAACAGAATGATATACAACGATGGATTTTTCATGTCCATTAACAACACAATCCCTCGGTGGGCTAAAACTGGATTCAGAGTTGACAGAGCCATTTTTGGTCCATGGACCATAAATTTTGCAATGATGCACGAGTACGTGTGGGAGATTTTTGGAGTTGTATTTATTCATTTCAACCCTCAAGAAGGGTTCAATCGGTTCATCTCCTCGGGAAACTTGCCAGGCCAAATACTTCCCTACCCTCTTTGGCTAGCCCTAAACTTCAGATTCTTTATTTCACTTTTATCTTCAGCGAATCTACTTTCCCAGTCAGCGATTCCTCCTACTGCTCATAAACTCGCCAAAATGAATACTCAACGACCCACTTTTTTCCAATACGTGGGTCCATACCCAACGCGCATTTTCCACCTTTAACGTCCTTCTATCACCCACCTTTTTCCTCCCTTATTTCTCTCTCTTTCTCGACTCTGTTAGATTCCTATCATCTACTACGGGTATCCAATCCTCTCGATATCAATCTTAATAAGCAGGAGGAAAAAAGGGAAAGAAAATTTCCAAGACCTAGTCACTTTATCCTTGACAACGCCCAACAAGTCTTCGCTTTTATTGCCACCGATGGGACGCAAACGCTTGCTTCAACAATTCATGCGTAATGGTTACGGAGTGAAGTAATTAGTATAATGTTAGTGGGGAGAATTATAGAACCGAAAGCGACCGTGGACAGGACTAGATTGGAGGATAGATTGAAAATGAAGACTCCATCCAGAGACTAATGGAGGAAGAGGGAAAACAAAGTGATTTTTCTTTGGGTCCAAACTAACAGTGATTGATTGATGTTTCCCTCCAAAGCTCGCTCGTCTATGATATTTATTAGACAACATCATCTCTTCTATTATTATTATTATTGGGAACGGAATCAACGGATCAAGTGCACCTGAAGTGCACGGGCTTCACATCTTGTTTTTATTATTTTTTTTTAATGAAGCACACGCTTATCTCACATTTGATTGCAGGTAGTGTTATCTTTATATTTAAACTAACAATGCATCGCACAGAAAACTCTAGTAAATCAATTTTTGAGAAAAACATAATTTGATTGAACAAGGTAAACTTCTTTTGTTAATTGCTTATATGTATTATTTATGAAAATGGATTAATTTGACCAACTTACATAATTTGCTGAAAATTATGCCAATTAAGTCTTATTTTAATGTGATTGACATGCCCTTTAAACCTTTGTATTGCTTTCTCCAAATATTAAATTAAAATAAAAAAGATACATTAGTTCCATATAATGAATGAAAAATGTTAGATTTTATTTATATTTTGAAATTTATCATTCGTTATTTCCATGTGATTACATCATTGGAGAAAGTAAGGGAGCTGCCTTAATTTGATTGAGCAAAAATTTTATTATATATTTAAATATTATGAATGAATATCACCTCATTCCACCATTTATTGTAATTAATGGATTTTCTAAAATAATGAGAGACCTGCTTTTTATCTTAGGAAGCTGCTTTCTCACTACTTTTAAATATATTATAGATTTTAATAATATTTTGAATTAAAATTTACATCTATAATAAATTACAATCATACCACTTCAATTTTATTAATCAGGATGAAGATAGAAAAGACTTTTAACGCAATTTTGCTTTTGTAATTGTTTGCTTTTTTTTTTGTTTGAGATTTAAGATTTAGAGCAAATCTTAATTAACAAATAATTTTGAATTGAAATTAAATTATTTATCAAAGAAATTTTCATTTATAAAATTTGTCAACACCACCATCATCACTTATTTACTTTGTCAAGATCCAATGAAATGTTTTTTCTAAACTAATATCAAATAGAAAATCAACCTAGCCCCAAATGGTGAAATGTTTCGCTTGTTCATGTTTATATATATATATATATTATTTCAGAAATAATTTAAATTATGTATTAAATTAAAGAAAACCTTGATTATTGTATATGACATTAAAGAAAAAATTGTGGCATTTTCTTTTTGTCTCAAACAGGGAGTAGTGTAGGAAGTTCAGCACAGTTCCCAATTGACGTTGATATGAAACTTTACTTCAATATATAATAAGCCCCGCCAAAAAACTTTGATAGCTCATAAAGGTTCCTTACACATAACTAGCAATATTAAAAATAAAAATAACTACAATAAATGAATTTGGGGAAGAGAAATGAATTAGTGAAGAAGTTTTTATCCGGTATAAGTTGAAGAGAATCTTAAAATATGGATATGTAAAGAAATAAAATACCTTTGAGGGACACTTGTATTAAACAATAGACCCAAAAAGAAACCAAAACTGTGATCTTTGCCAAATGATTGTTGTATGAATTAAAAAACCCTCCATACTAAAGTCTGATGATGATTCGATGCAAATTGGAATATAAATAAGGAAGCTTGCATTGAGTATTTTCTTATCGCGTTATTTGATGGTTTAAGCATTTCTCGATGACCACAGATTCAACTAAAATTTTTTCTCCATGAAGATCCATGAGATTCAAAAATCTAATGGAAGAGTTTTGCTGCATATATATGTTAAATATCTCACTCCCAACCAATGTGCCAACAACACGTCACCTGAGATGATAAAATAGCTTTCAACTCTCTGTGATAAAATTATATATAGTATTGTCAAAGAAATAAACTCCTAAATTAGTGAATCATCCAAACCCATAACTTAAAAGCACTTTCAAAAATGAAAAAATACCTTCAAATTGTAGCCATGCATAAATCATTTCGTAAGTTATGATATATAGTAAGCAACTTGTTAAAAAACAAATTAATAATCCATATATGTCATTAGCAAAAAGCAAAATACATCTTTCATCTCCTTGCAAAAGAGAATGACAACTCTTGGGAAAAGATCTTTTGATAAATTGAAGGAAGCAAATATTTTGATGGAAACAAAAACTAAGGGACATCATGTATATATAATAGCTTACTTTGGCTTCAATTGAACATTGACATTAGCTTTATATAGCAGAAAAACAATATTTTGAATGCATATGAAAGCAAAATAAAACAAATGTAATTAATGGAAATTTAAAATATGGATGATTTAATTGTTGGTCTAAAAGCTAATTTGTTGGAGATAAACCATACGTAACCATCAATTATAACATTAAGTTTTCTAATTATAACCAAAATGGAAAATATAATGGAATTAAATACAAATTTATTTGAATTATATATCAAATAATGGAATACAGTAGATTTTAATTTAAAAACCATTTGTTGACATGGCTCTTCACAATTTCCTGCTAATGTGGCATTTCAGATTTTCTCTAATCCCACCCATGGTACTTTTTGATGTCCCAAAATGTTCTTAACGTATATCAAATGTAGTGTGCTTATAAGTACTTGATAATTTAAGCTAATTATTTATATATTATCCCTCACAGTTAATGTTATTTTTCTATTTTTTAACAATTATTTTTCTTAAATTATAAAATACAAAATTAATATATATTTTCAATTTTTTATTATTCAATGACCACGTATATCATACGGATGCTTTATTTACATATAGAGGACCAGCAAACAAGTTACTATTTTTATTTTGAAGTGAACAAAATTTAATGACTTCAATTTTGTATTAATTATTGGAATAAATAAGTTATACAATTGATTTAAAATTTAAATTATTGGAAAGTCATAATTCAAAAGGGGAACAAGCCGCATTAGAATTATATTAAAGAAAAACCAAGTTGAAAATGTCCCGCCAGTGAGAATTAAAAAGTTGTATAGATGTGATAACCTACCCACATTAATCAGATATTAAAGGTTATTAAAGTATTTAATTAGAAAAAGGGAAGGATGAGCAACAAGTGTAATAATTGAAAATAATTCACAATATGCCTAATTACCATTTAAATACATTGATGGTGATATTTTCAGAAAATATAGTTACACATAAATGGCATATTAAGATAAAAATCAATTTATCACACAATCAATGACATGTTTGGAACTACTTTTGAAATCAAGTTTGAGCCCAAAATCAATTTTGCAGTGAAAATAACATATTTGGTTATCATATCACTTCTATATTTAAAAAGTAATTGTGATTGGAAACTCATTCTTAGCAGAAGCAACTCGGAGATTGTTTTTCCATTGCATACTATTGTTGAATATTAATTATGTATTAATTAAAATAAAGTCAAATAAAAATAGATTAATAAAATTGAAAAAAAATGGAAAATTTGAAAAAATAAAATTTTCGTAAAATTTCTTATATCTAATAACGAAAATGCCTTTCAAAATTTTAATTTCCATGGACTATAACTTGTAAGAAAATGTTACACCAGATATATTATGTTCTCAATTAAATAAATGCAGATTAAATTTTAGTTCAAGTAAATTAAATTAATCATGAAATAGAGTTTAAACTCAATTTGAAGAAAAATTATGAGTTTTGTTAAAATCAATTTTCAAATAAATTATTCAAACATAAACATGTTAGTCTAAAATAAATTTTTATCATAATTATGTTGCAAAACTAATTTTACTAAAACTCATTTTTGACTAACTGAAAACTAAACGGGCACCAAAACTACTTGATAATGTGGTCTTCCAAAATTTCTTGCTAACATTACACTCTAGATTTCCCCCAAATCCACTATCTTTATACATATAATAGAGGAGAGATTGATTAAAAAATGGTTAATAAGTATATGGTCCGCGGAGCTCATTTTTTTTTACTTTTTATTTTTCTATTTTAAAGTATCTATCATATATTTATCTCCTAACTAAAAAAATAAATTTAATATTAATAATTTCAATAACAAATTATATTTTTTTTAAGATACTGAATCATATAGTTAAACATTATATATTATTTTCTTTTAATTTATTATTATTTTGTTATACAATAATGAATCATATCACTTTTTTATTATTAATTTCATTTTATGTATTCATCAACGATAATAAGAAATAATCTCTTTCAAGGTATTAAGAGTAAAATGTAATTTTTTTTCCTAGTAAGTTGGCCACACATAAGAGTTGGAAGTCAAACTCTTAAACACTTGCTAAGAGACAAGAGCTCTACCACTCACACCAATTCTTATGTATTCATACTAGAGAAAGTATGGAAGAGTACAAATTCAGTGAAAAGAGTCTAGAATATACTGAAACTTTACAAGTATACAGATTAAATTTACAAGATATAGTGAAAAATCTTAAATGAGTTATTTGGGGACTGAATATAGATCAAGTGGTTTGGCCTAATTATGATAAGTCTTATTATCTTAATCTTCATCTCTACCTCAAGTTTTATCTTCTTACTATCCTCTATTTATCTTTATTTTGATGATTGTTGCTGTATCATTGAGTTGTTGTCTATAAAGGCAAAAATTTTATGATACCCAATTCTCCATCTTCGGTGATTAGTCAATTTAATATTATATGTTTAACAAACTTAGTTGGGAGGAATTTATGAACTGTCTACTTTCAATATCTCATAAGAAAATTAATCATTATTATCATTAATGGATACATAAAATGAAGTTAATAATAATAAAAAAAGTGATATGCTTCATTTAGTTACCGTATAAAAAATAATAAAAAATCAAAAGAAAATAATATATATTGTTTAACATTATGATTCATCATCGTGGTAAAAAAATATAATTTGTTATTGATATTATTAATATTAAATTTATTTTTTTTGTATTTCACAGATAAATATATGATTAATACTTTAAGATAAAAAAATAAAAAGTAAAAAAAATTAGCTTCCTAGTCCACTCCATACGCTTATTAATGTTTTTCTAATCAATTTCTCATTTAAATATAAAGAAGATGATGTTGGCTCCAAATCAACTGTGTGCTTCATTGTAAAAAAATTAATAAAAACAGACATGTAGCTTGGGCAATTCCTTGGGAAAGTGCACTGATTCCGTTCCCATTATTATATTACTAATAAGTCTTAGACTCCATTTTTGCGAGAAAAAAAAAAACCTGAGTCTTCGACTCCGTGTATTTATATGTATAATAGCATAGAGAAAATTAGGCCTAATTCATTGTGTTTTCTAATTTTTATGTTCTTAAAATTATTTTGTAGAAGCCTTTTATAAAATAAGTTTTAGGGAAAATGAAAATTTGTCCAAATTAATGTTCTAAAAACTGTTTTTAAGAATAAAAAAATAAAAATACTCGTTTGAGAAAAGTATTTTGAGAACAATAAAAAATAAAAAAATTATTTAATTCACTTGTTTTATTAAACATTATTTATAATAATTGGTACATTTTTAATTTAATATGCATATGGCATTTACTAGACTAATTTAATACTAAAATTTTAGTAGAATAAATAATAAATAACATATTTTATCAACATAAATCAATAGGCAACACTAAAATTGACATAATTTTAAATGAAGTTTCAACAGTAACATTTATATAATTAGTACAAAATTAGCTAATTGGCATATTCTAATTACATCCAAACTACAAGATAATCAAGAAATGTTGTCGTTTGTGCTACATTTTTATCATAAAGTTTTGACAAATTTTTCACATTATAACTTGTTTTTTCTACACTTATATTTCTAGCCTAATCCTCTACTTCTTTAAGGTTCATATTCTCTCATTCTCTAAATAGCCTATCATGTCGACTCCACTTATGTATATAATTAAGAATAGTATAACATGCTATCATTATAAAATGTTGTTTTAAATGATCATATGATGACATTAATTTTAGAATTGGAAATTGAGCTTCTAATATTCCAAAACGGTATTCAATCATCATTTTTAAAGAAAAATGTCTATAATTAAAAAGCTTGTTGGGATTTCTAAAATGAAGTCTTCTTCCTTGATATTTTTATGCATGATAACTTTCTTCTTTATATGGTGGAAGAAAACCTCCATTACAAGAATATCCATAATCCATAAGATAATATGATCCTAAGGCAATCTAAAATATTAGTTTAAATATAAACATGAATAAATTCATCTAAGTGAAGTAAAGAAGAAGAGTAATGATATGTAAAAACATTTTATTTTGAATTATACCTGTAGGAGGCCATGTAATTTTTGCATTAGAATTGGTTATTGCATCTAACAAATTCTTTGCATCATGAGCACTACCTTCCCAACCTAAATAAACATAGGTAAATATCATATTGGTGTCACATATGCACATAACATTTTGTGTGAGGACCGCTTTTTATCCTCTGCATGATTGCTTCTCAGCAGGCACCCAAACACTAACATGTGTCCCATCAATTGCACCTACACCGTTCTGATTTAAATATATATATATATAATTATGATAGATAATATTTATGTTAATATCAATAATAAGCACCAACTATAAAATATTAAAACTTGCTTTGAACCAAAGATAATACTTTGTGTTATTTTTAACACTGTCAGACAACTTCTAGGTCTCCTGGTTGATGATCTCTTTCCCAATCGACATATTGCTTTTAACACTTGCTTAAAATAATGAAAAATAGTTTGGGTTGAATATTGGGAACGATTTGCAACTACCCGTTATCCGAGATTATGGCTTATAATCTATAAAAACATTGCAACTTTTTCTTCGAAGCTCAACTCTTTTGAATCAATTAAATAATCTTTACTCCTTAACTCATCACATAAATTGATAAAACATATCTTTTCCATTCTCAATAATTCATAACAAGTAGTTCTTGATCCTTGTAAGAGCTCATTAAGAAATTCTCAACCTATAAGTGTAGAATTATGAGCTAAAACCTTATTAAGAAAATTGCTTTTATACTTACATATCATATTAATTAATGCTAACTCTACTAATTCATAGTTATCTTCACTTAAACTGGATAAAATTATAAATCCCTCAAAGCTATCTTCAATATCCATTGTGCACAAAAATCTATTCAAATGTAAATCATGGGAAATAATATCAAATATATAACTAGTCATAGCATTCATAGTTTGGAAATAATATCAAATACATAAAGAGTCATAGCATTCACAAGTTGGAGAAAATATTAAACACATAACTGATAATAACATTCATAATCACTAAATACAACACATACAGACATAACATTTATAATCACTAAACATAGCACTTACATGCATAAATCAAATCAAACTATTCAACCATACTTTCTTTCTCTATAAAGGCACTACTATAAATATTTCCTTCTAGGTAGGATCAATAAATTTATCCATTGCCTTCAAATAAACTGTGCTGGAGATATCTTCAAGCTCATGAAGAACATCAACATATTTGGCAATAGAATAATCAGATGATATGGGTCTAAGACTACTAGCTTTCGTGTTCTTTACCTTCAACATCTCAACTTTAGCTAGGTGAGTTTCTACTCTCACGTTAGATGCCTTAACCATTGTTTGGGTTACTTTACTCAATTGATCAGGCCTATACTCTCTTTTTTTCTTTCGATCAGGGAGCTGGACAATGCGCTTTCCACTATGTGTCATACACTCAATTATGTCTTCATCAATGTCATTATCGTTTTTGACGTCTACATGAACTCCACCATTAAGATATTCATCTTGAAGTTGATTCTCATTTGAAGAATTTGGTAGGTCTTACGTAGATGAATGATAAAGTACACAGGTAGAGTGCTTTTATTAAAGATTACGCCTAACAACCGATAATGTTTCAACCCCTGCTTCTTGAATTGAGCAGCTTCAGGATATGCTTACAAAAATATGTACAATCAATAATATAGCTAATATACATATACAATGTAGGAAAAAATTTCAAATGATTACATGCCAAAATATAATATTTCCAATATCTCTCATTAGCAGTAACCGTGTTGGTGTTAGGACTCCAACCAAATCCATTGTGTTGTAGCAACAAAGAAAAATCTCTATGTTTTGCCGTAAACTAGTATACTTTTACTTGATTTGTTTCTTATTAAAAGAACGCCCACTCATAGCATTCAACTTTTCTAACATATCCTTCTAAACTTTCTGTGAAAACACACTATTATTGTAATTTCCTTTGGTCACTTCTTCAATCATAATGTCTATGAAGTATTTAATTATATGTTTTGGCTAAGTTACATTTTTTGAAACTTTTATTGACCCACTAGATACCATATATAATATGCAGGATTTAATCATTCAAAGTCACCTATTATGACTCCAAAAACATTAAATGGATACCATCAAATCGTAAACATTAGGATGAAATCATGACTTATTAAATGAAAATATAATGATTTGAAAAATATGAACATGACACCATCAAATCATATGCAGGATGCAATAAGAAATATTTTCTTGATAAAAAAGAATAGCAGCCCACCAATCATATTCATATAAATAGTTATTTATCTACCCATAAACAATTAACGATTGTATTTTCAATTCTATACAAAACTTGGATGGACAGTTCCAATTTAAAATAATAATAATATATCTATTTTATTTTTTCTTTGGGCCATCAATGAAACACATATCACATACTTAAACACATATCACATCAATCAAATGGGTGCACATTGTAGTCCGCACTTTAACATTGGATGTTATTAATTAGCCCAAACTTGATTCAAAGGTTAAGGCTACCTATAGCTCCAATCTTTCATTCCTTAACTTAATAGCTCCCTCTCGCTCACCTTCATGGTCAAATAAACACCCCTTGAGGGGATTAGTGAAGACACCAAATTCGTTCCCTTTATCAAGCACTTTGTATTGGGCCTATCCTCCAAATATCCTTTCCACTTGGACAATCTTTTTTTCTTCCCTGGCACCTTCTTCTTCTTCTTTTTTTTTTTTGAAATTAATGACATGTCAGTTGTTATGGGAAAAAACAAAAAAATAACTACAATCATTAATAAGTGATAGCAACACAACTAAAACACCATTAATAACTAAAGCAAATATGAGTAACAACTTCAAGAAGCATAAATGGTAAATATTAAAATTGAATGGTAACTTTGAGAAGATGTAGTGGTAATTTACAAATTTTAGCGAGCCAAGGGTTAATGCCAAGATTTGTAACTTCAAGAAGACCATAATATAACTTTTAAAAGAATATGTGGGACTTAGGAAAACATTTAGTAATCACTCTTACTTCCATAATAACTCCTGGGAAAACATTATTTAAGAAAGAATAATGCATTGTTTATTCACAGGAAAAAAAGATGATTATCATAGTAGTTAGTTCTCAATGATCCTTGTGAATTTCACAGAAGACTCCAAGATACAAAATTTAACTTCAACAAAGAATTGGAGTTAATGATTCAACTTTTAGGTGTCTCATGTTGTAGAAGAACCTATAGAGTTGTCAACCCACTCAATGAATGTCATTGAAGACCAAGATGTAAACCATGCAATCGTCATAACTCAAGACTTATTAAATGGTTACCTCAAAACTCAAGAACTCAATTTCGTTATAGCTATAGACCAGAATCCATGTGAACTACTGGTTAATAGTTTAAGAAAACAATAATTCGACCCCTTAGCTGAACAATTTTTAGCTATAGATCAAAGCCCATATAAAAAAACACAGAAGCAAGCAAAGTCTTGGTTAACCATTTTTAGTCAAATGAAACAAAGGATATAGGGTTTGAAGCTGACCTAAAATAGAGAAAAAGAGCACAAACCACAACTGGAGCTTGAACCATAGTCGGATCTAGATTGACAGTTATAGAACACAAGCACAATGGACATTGTTAGGTTAGTTGGTCACTCAAAATGGGGTGAATTGGATAATGCAAGATTTGTGTCCCTTTTAAAGAACTGCCCAATTTCACCAAAAGATACAGTAGAACAGAAATGAGTAAGGTATGATGAAGTAGATAGATGAAATGAGACAGTGCAACATACAAAGATTTATCCTGATCCAGTTTAAATCACTTGTCCTACGTCCAGTCCTCAAGTCATCATTTAAAATTTTTCACTATATCCCATAAGTTTGATCCAGACACTTATGAAGTCTTAGTACATCCCACAAGTTTTAGTAGACACTTGTGAAGCCACTTTTACCATACATTTACAAGATGTGTAATTCCCTTAGTATTTTTTCACACTAAGATTCTACCCAAAAGTTATAAAAAGAAGGATTATAGAATAGAAACTCTCTTAAAGAATTGATCATATATTGAAACTCACTCTAATAAGATGGGTTCAACTCTCGATGCTAACACATAAAGATTTTATGTATTGCAGCAGCATTTTGGTACAAAACTCACTTAAATTCATTATAAGTTCAAATGAAGTTCTATTTATAAATTTGTGACTTAACTAGTTATTAGATACAAGATCTATCCGTTAGATATAAGTTCTAGCCATTACTCTGTAAAAGAAATGTTCAACAACCGCATTAAATGTGTCTGACACATCAACATTCGAATTGTGGGGCTCAATAGATGAATTTCACAGAGTCAGTATAGTTATGTGTTTAACGTTGAACATTGAAATTCAAATTTAGCAAGTAAAATTCAAATATCGAGCTCTGATAATAATTTCAAAGTTAGCTCAAGGCTTAAACATTCAAACTTTCATGTTGAAAGTGCGTCTGTTAGGTTTGAACAGTTACTTTAAGTTTTCACAATGCATTCAAAATTCAAATTTCAGAAATTGAAATTCAAGTTTCAGAGATCGAAGTTCAAATTTCATAGACTGAAATTCGTCTATTAGAGGTATGTTCAACATGACATAAAAGTTATCACTTCAAAGTTTGTATTTTGAAATTCAAAGTTAGTCTGTCAAAGACTATAACTTTGAACTCACTTTAAACTTCACTAACAGTCCAAAGAGATAAAAACTCTGTAACTTCGAATTTCAATAAGTAAAGTGCAAATTTTGCACAAAATAAACATGAATCAGAAGTAAAATTTATATGTTAGCCTAAAATGTTCAAATATAACAAGTTTAAACTCATACTAATATTCAAATTTACTTAATCTAACTTATTGAAGACATATGATAACAAGATTAAATAAATTTCAAATATTAAACCACCTTAAGACTTAAATGAAAACAAAATATGCCTAATAACTAGGTTAGGCTCCACTTTTACTTGATTATTCTCATTCTTAGTATATTCCCTTCTGATCTTCTATTTTAGAGTATTCTTTCTCTTCTTCTTTTTTGAGTGAGAAATGATGTTAATTTTCCTTTTTTTATTCCAATGCTCACTCTTCCTTCTTGGACAATCCTATATTTAATGTATTAAACTTATAATTAAGTAGTTAGTCCAATTTATTTATTCAACTTGTACTATAAAATATAAAAGCACAGTGGATATATTAATATATAACATAATATATGCATCATAAACATAATTAAGTACATGTTAATACACATTTTTCTTTTTTTAGGAACAATATATATACTGGATAAATATGATGCATTTGTTTCTTATTAGTCTATATTTGTCATCATCAAAACTTATATTATATTAAACCTAACAGATAGCACGATGGAGCTTCAGATTAGAGAATTAGTAGAACAAAATAGGAAGGAAGGCTGAAGAGAATAGGGACGATGCAATTTGTGAATGCTGGGTGGCAAATTGTAAAATTAGGATGAAATCAAAATCAAACTTGATATATCTTTGAACAGCTCAAAATTAATGTAGCAAGATCCAGATAAAAGAGGATATGAACAAGAAAAAAATGAAAGGCTTTTGATTTACCTAGTTCTGCTCTTGAAGCACCGCGTTCGCCGAGGAAGATGATGAACTCAACAAAGATTGAGGCAAGAAGATAGTAACGTAACACTACAATGGATGGGGTGATAACAGCGCCCAAGGGAACCAATAGTAGAAGCATGGACGAGGGTGATAACTCTTAAATTTTTACTATTTTTATTCCCCATACTTAGTGATTTTAATAATTAAATTTGGTTAATTTTGGATTTTTAAATAATTTTCAGAATTTTATTCAAATTTTGGATTTATGGGAATTTTGGGATAATTTTTAGAAATTAAATTTTAAATTTAATTATTTTCTATTTTCCAAATTATTCCAAAGAATTATTTCTTCCTATTTTATTCTATTTAATAATTTAATAATTCACAAGGTGATTATGGGTCATTAGTGCTTTAATTGTGATTAAAAAAATAATTAAAAATTGACTTATGTTGGGGCAAAATTGTTAAAGAGTATTAAAAATTTCTTTTTAGTATTTTATTTCTTTTATTTTTACTATTTTGAAACATAATTTTCCTTCAATTAACCTTTAACTTTATCCCATAATTAATTTAATTTTCTTAAACTAAAATTTAATCTATATTTATTTAATTGAGCATATAATCTATCTGAAATAATATTTTTTTGCAAGTCATGGTTCATGGTGATTAAAATTTTGAAGGGACATTTTGATCATCTAACATAGAGATTTTATGGAAAATTTATTTTTCTTAACTTTCTTATTTTTCCTCATTTTTAGTTACTCATTTATATTTGACTTTATTTTAATTGTAAAACCTCACATTTCTTGCTCCATTATGAGGAAACCAAACACGCCCCTTCCCTTTCTTTTCTTTCTCTGATGCTTTGAACCCTTCCATTTTTTCTGAGATACCACTAAACGCTGCCTCCTTTTTCTTTCTTCTTTTCCTTTCAATTTTCATTTTTTTCCTCTTCTTGCTTCCACCATTATCATCCATTCCAAATTCATTGTCTTCAACACCTCTTTACTTCTCCTGTTCCGTTGAAACACATAGCACGCACTTTCCCTCAGTGTCATCTTCATCTTTGTTCTTCACTTCCAACGACTCCCATCCACTTCCCTTCCCATTTTCATTCCATTCCTTCCAAACCATTGACCTGAACCCTTCGCCCATCATCTCCCCTCTTTGATTCCAGTTTTCCCTCACCATTAGAAGCTTAACAGTGCTGACATGGAATCTGATTTCACATGGCAATAGCTTTAATGGAGGAGTCAGGATATTGGATGGAGTTTGGCATGGAGCTTGGAGGAGTCCACCAATTGTGCAAGGATTAATGGCTTGAAATTAGGATAATCTCTTTTCCCTTTCTTACTTTCTTAATTTCAGATTTTTTGACTGATTTGTATGGTTTGAATTGTTAAATTTAGTTTCAATTTTCTAAGATTACGTTGGTCTAATTACTGAAAATATATGGATTGAATTGTATAACCATGGATAGTGGAATTATGGATTGTATTAAATTGGAATTGTTTAGGAATGTATATATGTGTTTTTGGCCTAGACTCTTTGTAGTTATCCTCTCAATAATTTAGTGGTTGATTATTTGATTTAGTTTTGTTATATGGTTAATTAAGTAGTTAATTTCTTGATTAATGAGTAGATTGAAATTATGGTCTAAAATTGTAGTTGTTGGTCAAAGATATGTGATTTGATAGTCAATGACTTTCTATATTAATGTCTGAAATTAAAATGCCTACAAGATGCTTGAGAAATTTATTTAGAGATAGGGTCTTATACTAAGTAAATTTCTCATACAACTCAAAATTAGGATAATTAATAGGTTTAATTGGATTAATTGAACCCTTGACATAATTGGGTTATCCTAGTTCTTATTTATTTGAAAGAAATTTTTAACTTCTCCAAGTGATTGCCAAGCTTTATTCTCCATTTTTTCATTTTCACAATCTTCAATATTTTAATTTGTGCATATTAGTTCATAGTTTTAATACTTGCCAATCTTACTTTATTGAAATTTAAATTACAAATTTTTGCATTTAAAATTTTGACAAACACCCCCCCCCAAAATTAGTGTATAGTCTTTAATCTTTACATATTTACTCGTTGATATTTAATCATTACATCTAACTTGCACTAGCATAGCATTAGTTTAACTTTTGCATCCTAGATAGAGTTTTGCATACATACCTACACTCTCACACTCACACTTTTCATGCCTCTTCCATTCTCACACACACTTGTATATATTTCCATATATTTACCTACATATTTACTTATTTTTCCCTGTTTTTATAAAAAAAAATTTATTTTCTGAAATTTTCTCCTTTAGTTTTCATTTGCTTAATTACTTAATTACCACCTAAACAAATTTTATACTAGTTGCTTCAGAGTGAAATGACCCTGGTTGCACATTTTACTATATAATTTTTATTTTGTAATCAAGTATTAAATTACAATCTTATGACAAGGTTCATCAGAGGGCTAATGAAACTGCCAAATGCTAGGTTAGGGATGATGGCCGAATGGGGAAGATGGAGAACACGTTAGGTTACATAAGGCTTTTTAAAATTATGAAGATGTCATTAATGAGGAACTATTCTCTATGGTTTTGGCAACTTTGGGAATAAAATGCATTTCAGAACATGTAAAAGATGTTTCCTGGTTTTTAGTTCTTAAAACACTTATCTATTTCTTAGTTCTCAAAACACTTTACCAAAAACAACCATATCAAATGAGTTTTTTTTGTTTTTTGGTTCTTGAGAATAGAAATTGTTTTCAGAAACACTAATAAAAAAGTTACTCTCGACTATTGAGCTGACAAGAAAACTAAGAAATTTTAGTTACCTCTATTTTTATGTTTTAAAATTCAGTTAATTTGGGATATTTTGAAAGAAAAAAATAATTAAAGGAAAATAATTATCATATCAGCCTTGCTTTTCACTTGATTTAAAATGAGGCACAATATAAAATATAAAATTCATAAACACAATATAAAATATAAAATTCATAAGAGAGTCATGATGGTTGTAAGTTAAAATATGTGTTTTTTCTTGTGTTCCATGCAAATTTTTTTAGCCATTCAATCTTTCTCCACCCATTTAATTTATTATGTTTATTTTTCTATACATTTCAACGTGATTTAAATTTAAAAAATAAATCAATCAATAAAAAAAGTTTTAAAAAATAAATAAATCTTCATAAATATATTATAAGTAAAAAATTAAAGATGAAAAAAAATAAGGGGATAGATTGGAAATTAGAGTTGCCAGAATAGTCGGGTTAGGTCCAAAAGCCTATTTGCCAAAATGGGCTTGAATTTTGAAGCTCGAGCCCATGTGATAGGCCACAAACTTGAAGCTTTTTTCGCTTTTTTTTAGATTTTTCTCACGACTTACACGAACAAAAACTAACAAAACATATACTAACAAAAATTAACAAAGGGGTCAAGTAATCTAGAGAAACCTATAATCAACCCAATGCAATAGACACATTCTAACATCTAAATCCACAACACCAAAGAAAAACAAACCTGAAAACTGCAAAGGAGATAAAAGTTGAATCATACACCGACGCATGAGAAGGACCAAAGGAGGAAGAATGAAGCATGGCACAAGAAGCAACCTCAAAGGATGACTACAAATGGAGAGGAGAGGACGACAACACATGCACGACACAAGCATGACGGCATGAGCAGACAACTAGTGGGAGGTCACCAAATTTGACTTAAAGCAGAGGCACACGGTACATGCACAACAGCACGGAGACGAGATGAGGATGACTGCAACCGGGAGAGGAGATGCCAAGACGAGGTCAGTGGTCATGACTCTGGACTCATAAGCTCACACTGGCTCTGCTTGTTGCATTGCTGCTCCATGGTCGAGAAGTCAAGAGGAAAGGAAGAGGATGCTATTGAGAAGCCAAGTAATATAGAGGACGATTGATTTAGGAATTTAAGGAAACTAATTCTTCTCTTCTTTTCTATTTATTTTCTTTTCTATTTTGTTTTGTTGTAATAAAAATTTAAAAAATAGGGAAGGATCATATTCATATGGTGTGTTGCATATTTTCGAAGGGAAGGGAGGCTGCAATTATTTTTGGTATTTTTTATTTATTTTTCTTTTTTTTTAAATGGGCTTATTAGACTAGCCTAAGGACCATACAGGCTGGCCTATTTCTGGCCGGGCTTGGGCCAAAAAGCCCAAAATGAATATGGGTTGTGAAAATTGAGGCTTGGGTTGTTGATTTTTATTTTTGTCGTTTGAGCTAACCCATTGGATTTGACCTGTTTTATCAGCTATAATTAGAAGCAACCATAAAATTCGTCTAGACTAATGGTTTTTCTCTTTTTCAACTTTGAAATTGAAACATTATATTCTTGAGCGAAACATTACAAGCATTTGACAGGATACATATATCTCTCATCATGATCATCTTTTATCTTCTTTTTTTCCTATTGAAACGCATAATCAAATTGTGTGGTGTATATATGAGCTACTAGCTTATTGGCTTCTTCTGCCACTTAAAACAACATATAAAGTGCACGCGCATGTTGAGAATGAATACATACGCAGGCATATATTTATCACTTGTCCTAACATTAGCAGAAGGAAATATTTATGCTCTTATGCATCTATGTATCTAATAAATCCACATAAGATTGTATTACTTACAAGCTGTGTGTAGAGCATCTTTTAGTTCACCTAAAAAGACCAAAAGATAGTGTGCTATATATATGGTTCTTTGGGGTTATTAGGATTAATTTTCAGTTTTATTTTTCATTGTCTTATACATTGTTCCTTTTTCATGGAAGCGTAGGCCCCTCTAAAAACGTTCCCCATTCATTTCAGTAGGATTTAGGGTTTCCAACATGAATAATCAAATTTAGTTCAACTCAATCACCCCCTTTCAAATTCCTTGAGAGAATTATGAGATTTGATAAAATTTTCTGCAAATGCAGAATTATATTATAAATTATTAATTTTGTTCCTATAACAATATAAATTACATTGATTTTCATAACAAAATTGATGATGTTGTAGAAAATCCTATCAATAGGTTATAGGTTCAATTCCCCTCTATGTCATCAAAGTTCGGCTTATTATCAACCAATTTTGGAAAGATCCTCAACTTGAGTGAGCTGTGAATCGTTTTAGTTGATATCTATTAGTGGTTTAGTGGCTATCTTGCTCCCAAGGTTCAAGGTATCAAAGCCCTTAATGGTGGCCAAAGATATAGAATAAACCCCTAGATACAGGAACTTCGAGCTCTTCCCTCCCTCCCGTTCTGTTCATCCAAAAAAAATGTATTTTGTTTTTTGAGCTTCTCATTTCAATTTTCTTATGTAAACGACGTTAGAGGAAGCCCCGCTCGGTTCCACGTACAGATGGGTCTTCTGTCATGAAGAATCGGTGACTAATTTTTCAGTGAGAACAGGCCCTTCATTTTTGGGGAGTCATGGGCTATCTGACTTTATAGAGCCCAATTATGGACATCGAGTGTTTTATTTTGTTTTCTAAAACAAATTGGATAAATAATAAGACATGGCCCAGTGACCTGCACGCATTGGGTGGGTCCGGAGTTCGGAGTTTAAATGTCTTACTGTTTAAAAATCTGTCCAGGCCGAAAAATGTAAAATAACGTCTGGTAGATTTTTTCCTACCCCACTAAAAACATCACTGTTTTTTTACTTTATTTATTATAAATTTAATATTAAATTTTCAAAAAATATATCAATTTGAATTTTAACTAAGTTAATGGTAGCAAACAATAACAGTAAGGGTCTAGGAAAAAAAAACAAGGGCTAAAATATGTATGCTATCCATTAGTCATTGTATAATTAAAACACATCCATTTAATATTGAATTTGTTAAATAAAATGAAATACACTACTAAAATTGAGATTAAAATAATGTAAATTTTGGATGGTAGGGGTGGGGTGGGATTTGGGCCAAACAAAAAAAAGGTGAGGTGGGGTGGTCCGGTGGACTGGGGGGGGGGGGGGTAATAAGATCCGCGATTCAAATTATTCTGATGAAAAAACTAAAACTATAAAATTAAATTATTCTGTTTCAAATCATTTGTAGTTTAAAGCTACGAATATAGACTAAGAAAAATTTTAATGATGTAAAAAATGCTATATGAAAACTAAAATATCCCTATTTAATTACTTCCATTTTATAAAAGAGATAAAAGAAAAATGAAATTAATTAAATGAAAATATAGTTGAAAAAATATTAATTACACATTGGATTTTTAAAACCACAATAGATTTACAAGAAAATAAAACTTTCAAAATAACAAACATTTTGAAATTTTTGAAAGGAAGGGAGTATAAAATTAAATCATTCATAAACAAAAACATTATGAAATCTAGATTCCTTCCCCTATTGGGTTAGATTACATTTTGTTTTAGTTACTCTCCTACTTGAATTGGTAAATTGTATTTGGGGGAAAAAAAGAATTGGTACAGTTGAATGTTCAACACCACGAGTAGAAATCAACAAGTCAAGTTGTAGCACGTTGGCGTTCAAAGTCCCCATTAATATGGTATGATTCATTTTTTTTAATTAAAAAAAAGGGAGTGAGAGATAGACAGACAGCGTGCCATGCACTGAAGTGGCTTCCTTGACATCCAAGGGATCCAAGAACATTAAATTAATTAAATGTTAAATAGTGATATAAAATGGACCTTTTATGCCTTAAAAAAATTTGTGTTGCAATTATTATTTAATTTAATAGGTTTCTATCAAATGATTTTAAATGCCGTCTAAATTGCAATTTTTTATAATTAGCATACAATTTAGATTCTTTTATAAAATGCTTATATTAAAATCTTTGTATTTATTATTTTTGGTGAAAAAGTAATTTTACACTTAGCTATAAAAATCTGTGAGTATAAGTATTCCTTTAAAGTATTCATTTAAAAATTATTGAAAAATAAAAGTAAAATTAGAATTTAAAAATAACAAGGACAGACAATTTTTATTTATTTACAAAATAAAATGATTAGTTGAAAATATTTTATAGTTAAAATGAAAGATATTAAAAGACGGAGGTATAAAATAAATAAAACAATTAAATAATATACAAGAAAACTTAGTTATTTTAAATTTTTAGTTTTAATACTTGACTCTTTCCTTTTGGATTCAAATTTTATAAATGTTATTATTTTTTTAATGTTATTCTTTAATTAAAAATATTTTATGAATTGTATTAAAAAGTTTTAATAATCATCAATAACATATTGACTGTTGGTTAAAAAAAAAAAAAGAAATGTAGTACAAACACCGTTGGTTAATTCCAATCTCACAAGCTAAGCGATCCATGAAAACAAGTATTTTAAGTGGCTAAGCACCTGAAAGTAATTAGAAAACCAGGAGTCCGCACCTCAAAGTAAGAGAATCAGAAAATCCCCCCGGTCTCACGGCCAGACCCAGTTCCACGTCTTTCAGTTTCCCCCCTCCCCCATTCCATGTGGGTTAATGATTCTTAACGTACACCCATCCCGAGGATTTCCTTGTTCCTTCAGATCCCATTTGTCTTACAGTTTCGTACAACACTTGCTACATTAATCTCCCTATGATTGCTTCGTATCTGCGCCCCTGCCCCCGTTTCCTTCGCCTTCTTTGTTCTTCTGCATTTGGTAGATAGGGGTCTCTCTGCATTCCTGTTATGGACACTCCTGCCTGGTTCCTGGCTGTTTTGTTCGTTATCTGCCTCTTCGCTCCCGGGTCTATCTCCATTGAGAATTTTCATCAAGCGTAAGTGATTGATTCCTGTTGTTCTTTTATAAAGTTTATATAATTGCGAGATCTGGTCACCGGTGACTAAGTTCACAAGATTTTATGTTGGGTCTCGTACTTGAAAAAAGTTAAAATTTTAAATGTTAGATTCTGGTAAGTCGTTTTCGTTGTCTTCACGTGGCGATGGGAAGTGAACTGTTATTCTTTGAGATACAAACAATAAAAAGATCTGAAACGTTTTGGCCTTGCTTTCCAAGAGGTGAAAGATTGAATTTATGTAAATAACATAGGAGACATGATGAAGAAAATGTTTCAATGCATATTCTGACAATACTATTGCCAAAGCTAGTCTGAACTTCGCAAAAAGGATAAACATGCTTGCTCAACAAGCAGTATTGCAGTTTCCTAGATGCTAGCGAAAGCTGGAAGTTGGCCAATAGTTTGAATTATTTCTTTTGTTTTGCTTTTATGCTTGTATGCTTCCAAAGTAGCACCGTTAACACAATCCACTTGGTCCTAGTTTTGACCTGATGGTGTCAATGATGGTCGCCAAAGTCTGGAGGTAATTTGTGATTTATAGGTTTATAGATGAGTGTAAACCCTGTTCTATTGGTTTCCTGAGGACATTATTCTGATGGTTGAGTGATACATCGACTTGGGTACCCCATTTTCAAGTCCCAGTATGGTGGATTGGTTGATAATAATTTAAGTGTAACCCTTTAATCAACTGCACCAATCAAAATTTTTTTAACTCATCACCAGTTGGTCCTTTAAATGTCACATTACTGGCTTACATCTTTTTTTTTTGGTCAACATTGTTGGCTTACATTTTGCTCCTGAGTTTCTTGCTACCAAATATACTCTAGGCCTCCCTTCCCCCCTCCCTCCTCCCAAAGGGGAAAAAAAAGAACTGTATGTGACCTGTTATTTTGGGGGTTCCTGTTAGAGTCAGGGATTGGCTTCTTTTTCTCTTTTTGATGGAAACTCAGAGCTGAACGTGCTTCCTTTTGCCTGCTGTCAAGTGCATTATATTTTTCATGCTCTGCTGTAAGCTTCCCTTATTTCCTTTTTCCCTATTTCTGTGCATAGCTTTCCTATTGTGGAACCTGATCCCGGTCACACAAAACTTCGTCTTTCAAGAGAAGGCTTGGAAGCTATTGAGAGAATAACAAACCCAATTGCAGCCGTGGCTGTAAGTTTGACTGCAACTTTAATGTATCCATTGCATGTGATGTAGGGATTAGTTGTGGTCATGTTAAACGTTACCCATGTTTGACAAATTTCCTATGCCCGTATTTGTTTCTTAGTATTATTTGAACACTTTGTTCTTAAAACTTTTGAGATTTGGTTTAGTCAATTGATTGAAATCGAAAGATGAGATTTGAGTAAAGGAGGAGGTTAACCTATTGATTGAATTACAAGGTGTGACAAAGTATGCACGATTTTATAAAGATAGCCTGTTGTAAATGTTACCAAGCAAATATAGCTGAATTTATGTTAAGTTTCAATATTTATCATTATCAAATGCAGAGTTTCATTTTCTTTCCCCAGAGATGAGACAGAGTCTAGAATTAGAAAATTTGGAAACTTAGTTAAAAAAACACTCAAAGTTGATGTCCCTCATCTTTCATTAATCATATCACTTCTGGAAGTTTTCTTTAACAAGGGGTTTCACTTTTTCTCTTTTGCAAGAATGTTTGTATATTTTAAATTTTGTAGGTTAGTGTTTCTCTATTAGTTAAGCACAGATGTTCCTATTTGAAGTTGAGCATCTATTTTCCCCCCTTATTTTATATTCATGATTGGGGAATCTCTTGATTACTCTGTGTATCAGGTGATTGGGCCATATCGCTCTGGAAAATCTTTTCTGCTTAATCAACTTCTCTCTCTTTCTTGCTATGAAGGTGCATCTTTCACAGTTGCTTGTAGTTACCTTCAATATTAGCATTTTCGGAAATTTTTGAAGATTTGATAGCTTTCAGTTACTTAAGTGGCATTTTTGTTTTCATAGGGTTTGGTGTTGGACACATGCGTGATACCAAGACAAAAGGTGGATGGAAATTGGCCTTTTCCTCATAATTATTTATGCCTTAATAGATTTAGATATTAATTATATTTTTTTCCTCTTCTGTGTTCAATCATACAGGAATTTGGGTTTGGGGAGCCCCTATAGACTTGGATATTGATGGAGTCAGAACTTCTGTCTTTTACCTTGACACAGAAGGATTTGAAAGCATTGGGAAGTCAAATGTATATGATGATCGGTAATTGCTGACAGACCATGTAGTCTTTTGTATGGGTTAATACTTAATAGTCTTTATTATTTTTAAGTTGACTTTTTCTCTTGCAGGATATTTGCTCTAGCAACTGTCATGAGTTCTGTACTTATCTATAATCTGCCTGAAACAGTAAGTAACTCTTGTCAGTCTTACTTCCTGGGAAAATTTATGGTCATTGCTTTTGTTTATCTTGTTGGATGGACAGATGAACAAAGTTTTTTATTCTGAGAATTAACAAGTTAGAAAAGCTTGTAGAGCTTAAACTTGTTGGTGCCTTTTTGATGATGTATTTTTTGATGGAGGACTAGTGGCCCACATTTTTGTAAGGCAATCTTAATGAAACAGGAAGTCCGGCCCACATGTTATTATTTCATAGTTAGTTAGGCAGTATGTTTTATTTTTAATAATTGGGGGATTAATTACTTGACTAATTTTGTTAAGAACAGTTTAATTATTCCTAATTCTGTCAATTGTATTATCCTTAATTTCTGGGTTTATTTTTCTTCTATGGACTTTCCATAGACTTACTATGGCATTGGTCTGCGTAATAATTTGTCAGCTTTTTTGTGGTTGTGTTTTTGACTAACTTCCAGCATTATGAATTGTATAATGGAATGGTCATGTTCTGGATAGTCCATTTAGTATGAGGTATGGTCTAAAAGAAGGGAGACATTTTATTTTCTGAATGAACTGACAGCATATGTATATATTGGGAATTGTAGAAGGTGGAGATGGGATTTGGGGATCTTCCAGGCTCAAAATCAAAATATATTTTACTGAAACAAGTAGAATTATTCTATCTCTGGTCCTAGTATGATAACTAGTTATTTGGTGAGCAAAAAGGTTCATGATTGTTAGGGTTCTAGGCCTCTAAGTGGATTTTGCAGGGATTTACAGGCACTTTAGGCAGACAAATTATGGGGGGTCTGGTATGGACAGAGAAGAATGACCTATGTTATGTTGTATCACATTGCTAAAAAATTGACACAAATGTTGGATTAACTTTTATTCATTAAAAAAGGTTGGATTACCTTTTGTCTTTGAACCAGTTAGCACAGATCCTTTGTTC